>CM053144.1:75344170-77844170 GCA_028571685.1 Heterohyrax brucei
CTTTTTCCTCTCGACTCCCAAGTTCTAAACTAGCAATCTACGCAAGTACCCCTGGACTGTGGACAATCCCAGCTGGATGCAGACACAGCGGCACTACCTGGCAGGATAAATTTAAGCCATGAACTCCACACTGTATTTTCACAACTTTTGAAGAGAAAGAAAACAGAGTTAACCACAAGGGTCAATGGAACTCATATTCAATAACAGTCATTTCCACTCGAATTGATTGTGATTTCAATTTGCAGGTCTAAATTTGGATTTCATCCTGCAGACTGCACTCTTCGACTGGGTTTCTACTTTTGGGAGTAAGTTTCTAGAGGTGATCCCAATTAGAGTTGCTGATGGGGAAAGATGGCGCTTCTTTCTGGCAGAATCAGCTCTCCCCAGGCCATGAACAAAGGATTCTCTGGTCAGTTCTCCCGCAGAAAAAATTAAGCACTCGCTCTGCAGGCCCCAGCCAACGCTTCCCCAGAGGCGGTCGGGATACAGCATCCTTGACTGTCAGGACTCGGGACCACCATAAGCCCCGCCTCCAAGGCCGCCCGGAAAACTCGGATTATGGATTCCTGCAACTGGGGATGCTGCGCGTTCGCGCGCCCGAGCTGAGCATGCTCCGTCGCGGGAGGAAGCGGCGCGGACCGCGAGCGCTGCACGCCGCGCTGTTGTTGTGGTACAGCCCCCGCCACGTGACCGCGCCGGGCCCGCCTCCCCATGACTCAGCACTTTGTGCTGGCTTCACGCGTGAGGTCAAAGCTGGGAACTGTACCGGCCGTGAAGTCTGGGTGTGCTGGTCTTGAGCCGTGGACTTGCTGGTCTTGCAGTCCCCAGTTATCCTTGATTCAGCGGCCCGCAAAGAGCCCAGGCGGGCCTCGCAAAGATGAGATGAGGATCTGTGTCTAGGGGAGTCTGAGGAAGACATCTCTAGGTTTAAGCCTCTTAGGAAGGGTCGCAGTCCTGCTTTTGCTGTGCTTTTCTTCTTTACCACGGGCACTTTTGTAGGAACTGGAAACCATGGCGTAGCCCCAATTGTTGCAGTTTCATAAGATGAGGCAGTTGAGGTTCTGTAAGGTTAAATAACAGGTAGTGGTTATGCAGGGATTTGACTTCCAGTGTGACTTCCAAGCCTGTGCACTTGATATTTCACCCCACTGCCCGGGTGAAGCCAATGGCTGCCTTCCTTAAGATGCTTTCCGGATCTTGAAACCTCGTCTAGGACAGCCTGCCTCTTCCCTGGACACACCCTGTCCCCCAAACCCTCTGTTTTGTCTGTTAGCTGCAATGGAGTGTGCCCCAACTTGTGGCAACCCCGTGGACAGATGAGATCAGTAGGATTTTCACTGCCTGATTTTTCAGAAGTAGATCCTGAGGCCTTTCTTCCTGTCTGCCTTAGGTTGGTCAGGAAACCTAGCTGAAACCTCTGTCATAGCAGCTGCAAGCCTTAGTGACAAATAGTGGCTGTGCCTGAGGTGTATGGAAAGAAAAGGAACTGGGCCTCTGTCGTGGCAAGTGAAAACTCTTTCACTGAGCTACCACTGCCCCTTCACTTTTGCTTACATTTTGTTTTCCTTTTAATTTCTTAACTGGTAGAAAGAAATATAGGAGTCTGTGTCAGAGTGAGTTAGGCAGTTAACTACTAAGTGAAAGTTGACAGTTGGAATTTACCCAGAACTACCTTGGAAGCAAAGCCTGTTGATCAAGGGCAACTGATAGGAAGAAATGCAGTTATGTCTTGAGTGTATATGGTACTACAGTGGGAAAAATACAAAAGATACCAAAGAAATTTTCTTCTTGCACTTGAAAATTGTACTTGGAATTTGATTTAGTTGTGGGCTCCTACCCCCATGAGAGAATAGCAGTAGCTACAAGGCCTGGGTTTCCATACCAGCTTAGAAGGTAACTTGCTGGTTCAATCCAGGCACAATTGTGTTTATTCTGTAGGCACCCTGCCTCTTCAGCTGTTCAAATGAGAGTCTGGAAGAATGAGGCATCCCATCCAGCATAAATACTCTCTAATGATAGCATTATACTTCTTTCACAAATTTGTTGGAAAGGGCAAGACTTCAAGTCAAAAAGGAAAACATTTTTGAACTTGGTTTTGTTAAGCCAATATTTAGTTCATACAGGTTTTTCTTTCTTTTTGTTTTGGAAGCATAAAAGTGCTTGTTTTCATGTAGAGTTGCAAAAGGACAGTGCAGTTAAGGGAAGGTTTTTTTTTAAGGTGGAGAAGCATGAGTGTGCCAAAGGAAGACAGGTAGGGGTCAACAGGGAGTAAGATGAAAGATGTGGCAGAGAGAGGGTGCCTTTGGGAGCAGGGTCTCTCAGGAGACAAGACCTGATGGGATCCTGCACACGTAATAGCATCAATGACTTCTGTACGGTACGGAGGAAGAAGACAAGGATGCCGATACAGCTGTTGTGACAGGCCAATAGCTGAGTCCAGTAGTAGTCTCAGTCTTACTGGAACATGGTTCAAAAAAGAAAGGAAAAAAGATAACACCACTTTTTATTAGGGACATTCTCAAACATAAGAGTAGAGAGAAATAGTGTAATGATTCTTCATGCATCCGTTACTAGGCTTTATCACTAATGGTCACATTTCAGTTACTCACCTCCCCCATTATTTTAAAACAAATTTTACCACTGCACTATAATTTCAAGCAGTTAGCTCTAAGTGAGTCAGTGGACAGAAGGAAGAATGCATGTCGTGTTCATTGTGGTGCAGCACTGGATAACAAAGACAAATCCGAGTTGGCTTTTAGGACTTGTGGAATGCTTTGCCAGAAGAAAGGGAGAGCTACTGGATGAAGTAACCAACACTTGTCAAACACCTACACTACACTTCACACTTTACACTGACATTGTCTTATTTAATCTTATGCATAAGATGTAGTCTTGCTACACTATTGTAGATTTAATTTCGCCATAGAATTTAACATCTAAGAACTGGACTCAAAGAATGATCACAATAACAGCTCACCTTTGTGAAGTGCAGTGTAGCTTCGGCGTGCATGATCTCATTTGATTCTTAGGATAACACCTGTGAGGTAGAGTTATGTTATGGGAATAGAAACTGCCAGAGAGCTTACTTGACTTGCCAAAAAGTGACATCACTAGAACAAGACCGAGCTAGGATTAGAGCACGTGGTCATTTCTCTAACTCAGACACTGTTTGGCAGTGGTCATTGATAAGTATTTATGACAATCCCAGATCTTGAAGAGTTGAAATTTAACAGACAGTTTCTCTTCCTTATTATTTATTAATTAAGAAAATAGCTGCTCAGCCAACTGTCTGGAAGGACCAATACCAAAGGAAAGCTGGCTAGGAAATGATCTTTTTTTCCAAGAAGAGGAGTCACTGGCTTGTGGCAGGTGGTGAGGTCACTGTACCTCCTCATTTGGGTGATATTTTGACTCTGTCTGGGCTCATGCCATGTCTCACTCACAAAACCTTGACCTGCTGTCTGCATTAAATGGAGGTTCCCTTAATATATGGAGTCCTTGAGTGTTGCATACACTTAATGTGCTCACTGCTAACTGAAAGTTTGGAGGTTTAAGTCTGGAATGCAGTGCCTTGGAAGAAAGGCCTAGTGATGTACTTCCAAACACCAGTCACTGAAAACTCTGTGGTGCACACTTGGGCTCTGATACACAGGGGATTGCCACAAGCCAGCATCAACTCAATACCAGCTAGCTTTTAGTATAGCTAGAAGACCGTTGAGTGATGATTACTTTTTAAAGGAAAATCTTTGCTAATTATGAACCTTAGATAAATCCATGAAAGTAAAACTGACTACTTTGACAATCATTAAGCACTATCATTTACTAAAAAGGATGATGTTGAAAATGCAATTTATTTGTCTAGAGAAATATTTTAAGTCTACAGCAAAGCCCTCTTGATTTCAGGAAAACCAAATGTAATTTTTGTTACCTCTTTGTGTGTATGTGTGCTCTTTGCTTAAAATTTTTTGGAGAAAATATACAAAACAAAACATGCACTCATTCAACAATTTTTGCATGTATAATTCAATGATGATGGTCACATGCTTCACATCGTGTCACCATTCTCTGTATTTCTGCCCAACCTGTTTCACCACTGTTGGCTTTCTTCCCTTTAAGGTTCTTATCCATGCTTTGGAGTACTGTTGACAATTTAGTCTCCTATAGGTAATTCTTTAAAAGAGCACAGTGCTCCAGACAAACATTCTTTATTAACTGAATGAATCTGTTTACTTTAAAGATGACTTCATAATTGTGAGCCATATTTGCAAGCAGGAGACGTTTCACTGTTTACATTGCACTTGGTAAGGTCAGGGGCACAGCTGTGGAGTCACAGGCATGTGTGATGAGAGGAAAGCTGAGTGAGTTTTCTGAGTCAGTAGATTGCAGTGAGGATGGCAGTAGTTGAAACCTTGAAAGCAATGGCAATAAAATGAGAATTTGTCCTTAAAGGTAAATTTGTTCAGATTGCATTGATGTACTTTGTTTTCATTATAACAAATAACTAGGGAATTATTTTACAGACATCCATTAATATATAATAATTTAGGTTAATATGTCCCTGAGCTATATGTGAAATTAGTACCGATGTTGACCCTACTGAGCCCTTAGCTTAGAAGTTTGGAGAATATATAAATTATTATGATTATATTACCAAGGAAATTCACTATCAGTCAGATTAAATTGTGTTCATTTCCTTAACAGGTATTTGCTGAGCATCTGCTTTGTGCTAGTCTTGTTCTCAGTGCTGGGGATACTGGGTAGATGAGAACATTTCTACCATCATAGAACTTGTCTTCTAGAGCAGGAAGACAATGTAAACAAGAAAATAAACTTGAAAATTTTAGATTGCATTTTGAAGAAAATAGTAGAGGGTACCTCTTATTATTGTGTGAATTTGCATGTGACAGACGGTCTGTAGATAGTTTTGCTAATGATTTAACTAGGAGCACTGTGATTTTGCAGGCCAGAAAAGCTGCCATCTCTTAGAGGCTTTATCCTCTAGCTGAAGATAACATCTGACAGTTAAAAAAAACACGTATGTACTTCTTTCTGTTTTATTTGAGGTAGGGCATATGGCTTCCTTCTTAAATGCAAAGGGGATAAATCTAAAACCACACCTACTGCCATCGAGTCAATTCTGACTTATAGTGACCCTATAGGACAGAGGAGAACTGCCCCATAGAGTTTCCAAGTAGCACCTGGTGGATTCCAACCGCCAACTCTTTGGTTAGCAGATGTAGCACTTAGCTAGTACGCCAGCAGGCCTTCCGCAACGTGGACACTCAGTGTGAATCGTTATTGAAAGACAGATGCTTTTGTTCTCTTTGACATTCTCTGATTTGTTATCAGTTTATAGATCTTTAGAAGCAAAGTATTTAAATAGTTTCTAAAGCTGCAAGAATGTATACAAGTTATGACGGGGTTTAATCAATGAGCTAACATAACATCAAATATTAACAGATATTCAATATTTTAAATTTGTTGATCAAATTGATGACACATTGTTGAGTATTTTAGTCTCCCCCCTTTTCCTTTTTTGGGTAAAGTTTACTTCAGGTGAAAACAATAATTAATGGCACACCTTTACTAAGGTGGCATGGTGATTAAGGGCAGCAGTTCACACCTGTCATGTGCTCCTTGAGAACTCTATAGGGCAGTTCTACTCTGATCTATAGGGTTACTGTGAGTCAGAATCAACTTGGTGGCAGTGGGTTGGGTTTGGTTTGGTTTGGTTTTGCTAGTATACCATGACATTGTGGAAGCAGACCTTACTGATAGCAGGCAAAAGACGTATAGAAGGTAAAATATGAGAAAAAAAACTAATAGTCCTATTTTTCAGATATCTGACACATCTGATTGTTTCACATTTGTAGCTAATAAATTGATACATACTTATGGTTCCACAGCATTTGGCTGGCTTATGGTGTTACACCCAAGGTTACCTGTAAATACTCTTTTGTCTTCTCATAAGGCAACAACATAAGTTATACTTGAAGATAGAATTCTAAAAGAAGGTGTTGATCCCTTTGTTGTATTTTCTAGATAGAAAAGGTGGACTCAGGTTCATTATGTGTTAGTTAAAGTAGTGGATCATTATGTGTTAACTGAAAGTAGTGGAAACCCTGGTGGAGTAGTGATTAACTGCTGCAGCTGCTAACCAAAAAGTCAGCAGTTTGAATCCCATAGACACTCCTGGGGAAACCCTATGGGGTGGTTCTGCTCTATCGTATAGAGTCACTGTGAGTTGAAATCTACTTGACAGCAAGGGATTTGGTTTGTTTTTGGACTGTATTCTGAAGGAGCCCTGGTGGCGTAGTGGCTTCTCCGTGGGAGAAAGATGTGACAACCTTGGAAACCCTGCATAGCAAAGTTCTACTCTGTCCTATAGTGTCCTGTGAGTTGGGATCAACTCTAGTGGCAGTGGGTATAGGTGATAATTTAGAGGTTTACAAATTTAGCTTTCAAGTTATAGCTAGCTTATACAGTTTCAGGACTGTTGTATTAAGATAATTACAAGGTAGTTTATTTAAAAGACACAAAGAAATGCCAACGTAAGCCTGCAAATATTTATTTCAATGTTTAAACTTTCTTAACAGCTCAATTCAGGTAGCGTGTTGCTACATGATTAATGAAAGCTGGGTTTCTTTAAAATGTATTTAGAAAGAACACTTGAAGTAATTATAATAAGACAATGACTATTCTGTTTTTTTTTTTTCTGGGGCTTGTAGTTTAGTAATCGTATTAGTATTGCATTCCAGAGTCACAGAAGGAGGATATGAAAACTGGTGTACACTCGATTATGGGAATTTACCAGACAAAGCAACCAAGAATGAGAGAAAGAAAAGGAGAAAGGATAGAGGGAGGAAAGAATGAAAGAGAGGAAATATGGAAGGAGAATAGAGGGAAGGGGAAGCAAGGACAAGAGAAGGAAAGGAGGAAAGAAGGAAGGAGTGATGCCCTGGGTTGGTACACTGGAATCCATGCTTACTAGCTCATTAATTCAGTCATTGTTTCAAAATATGCATAGTGCTGGTAATGAGACTTTGGGCAAGTAAATTAATCTCTCAGCCTTGGCTTCTATTTCTAGAGGGAGAAGATTTTTTCAAAAAAGGAAGAAAAGTTACTAGAGAGGATAATAATTCCTGACTTGTCTCACTTAAGCAACATAACATATATGAAACCCAAGCCAAACCTACTGCCGTCAAGTCAATTCTGACTTGCAGCGACACTGTTGGACAGAGCAGAACTGCTCCACAGAGTTTCCAAGGAGCACCTGGTGGATTTGAACTGCTGACCTTTTTGTTAGCAGCCATGTAGCACTTAACCACTACGCCACCAGGATTTCCAACATACGTGAAAGTGCTTTGAAAAAGTTGTCTACAAAAGAAAGATGTCAACACTCTTGATAAAAGGCACTGGCCCATTGACCATCTTGTTTCTAAAACTGTGTTAGAGAAATTCCAAGTGGCCTTTATCTAAACCTTGGACGTGATAGCACAGAGAGCAAGATGAATAAACATCCTGTATCTTGTGGGAAAGCTTGTCTCAGTCCTCCAGTTGCGTGTATGAAGTAGTAAGAGTGGAACAAAAACTCTGATATTTGCTTACAGTAAAATAACAAAATTTACAGTTTTGCATATTTAAGAGATGATATCTCATTGTTTGGAGAGAAGTTGCTTAGATGACTCATACTATGGGACAGGAAATGATCAAGAAGACTGATTTATCTCATTAAGAGCTTATGCAATCATTTTCAAATGCTTGCAGACTTGGGTCAAATTGTTATGGTGGCTCAGTTTCATTAGTGGAGGCTTAGTGTGTGTCCTACCCTGTGCTCAAACTCTTGTACATTCTTTAATTTTTCACAACTGCCATATGAGGTGAGCAATAATATTCTTACTTTTGCAGTTGGAAAACTAATGTTTTGAGGACTTGAGCATATTTTTTGAAGTCACATACCTAGTAAATGACAGAGTCTGAATTCAAACCGAGGTCTTCATCACCTGGTTTCTTTTTTCCTTTACCCAGCTCTGCTGGTATATCCCTGTATTCTGACCTTGCTTGGGTTTTTCTGAAGTTGTCTTTTGGCTGGTGTTCTTTTCCCCTCTCATGCAGGGCAGCTTTTGGTCTCATTAGGTTGATCATTTGCTTGCCAAGGATGCCATCCTGCTTCCAGTTATCAGGGAATGATTTGCAGGGTTAATACAGGAGTTAAGTGACCCAGTGATACAACCAAAAGGTTGGTGTTTGTCACTCCCCCCACCAGCATCTCCATGAACAAAAGACCTGGTAATCTGCTTGTATAAAGGTTACAGCCTAGAAAATCCTATGAGACAATTCTACTGTATCTCCTGGGGTTACTGTGAGGCAAAATAGGCTTTACTGCAGCTAACGATTAACCAAAAAAAAAAAAGGAAGAACTGAGAAATGTGAGGGTTTAATAAAGTTAAGGAGTCAGGAAAAGAAGTAAAGCAAGAGTGCCAGGACAAGACACAAAGGGGGACTAGCCAGTAGGTAAGGTAAGCGTGGTGCTTACCTTGCTTACCAGATCATTTGTAATGAACATTTTCACATTTTTCCACCACGTCAAAGATTTTGCTTCTCTTTATGGATGGCGTCTGTCTCTCTCACAACCCACAGCACCATGCTACAGAATCAAAGCCTCTCTTCAAATTTACAGTCAACAACAGGGACACATTACCCAGTCAGCAAGGCGCCAAGCGTAAAACCAAACCTATTGTCATGGAGTTGACTCTGACTTGTGGTGACCCTGTAGGACAGAGTAGAAACAGCCCCACAGATTTTCCAGGGAGTGCCTGGTGGATTTGAACTGCTGACCTTTTGGTTAGCAATGTAAGAAACCAGGGTTTCCTCAGCAAGGTAAGCAGGGATTTATTTGTGTTTACTGACTGATTTGTAGTGAACAATTCCATATTTTTTTATCACATTACTTACTAATCTATAATGGAATTGCTCACTACAGATTAGTAAGCAAGCACAAGCAAGCCTTTTTCCCCCCTTTTTTTTACCATGCTAATTGGATAATCCACCCCTGGTAAATATGCATAGATTTAATGAATATTAAGTGCCTCCTTGGTGTCAGGCACTGTGTTAAGTGCTGGGACAAAATAGTAAACAAAAGTTATGGTACTGCTTTCAGAGTTTACAGCCTGGTTGGGTGAGGAGGGAGACTGGTGTCAAATAAACAGCCACATGAACAAACATAGAATTTAAAGTGGTTTTATGACAGTAAAAGAGTGTTACAAAAAAGAATAAGGGAGGAAGGAGACAGCTTAGATTGGTGGAAGACATTTGTTTCAGACGAGACCTCTCTGAGAAACTGATAGTTAAAATGGGAGATTTATAACCTGTGTTCGAGTGTTGAATTACTTGTATATGGATAATTCTAGAATTTACAACTATTAACCTTTGATGGAAGTTAGAGGTAACATTTGGTAGGTAATGCATTAGTCTTTGTTATATATGAGTCTTTTCCCTTAAGTTTAAAAAAAATAAATGGCAACTCTAAGTGATACATATGCTTTAATTATCAAATTTAAAGAAACTGTTCTTTCCTTAGAAACCCTAGTGGTGTAGTGGTTAAGTGCTATGTTTGCTAACCAAAAGATCAGCAGTTTGAATCCGCCTGGTGATCCTTGGAAGCTCTATGCAGCAGTTCTGCTCTGTCCTACAGGTTGCTGTGAGTCAGAATCAACCTGACATCGGTGGGTTTGGTTTTTGGTTTTTGTACTGTCTTATCTTCATTTTGCCTGAACTAAGCCATCAAGATCACCAATTTTTATAGATAACTATTGTTTTGTGAGGTTTAACTATTTCTGTATGTATAGTAATAGGAATTATCTTCTCATGATTTCATGTATCTGTTTTTAAAATTAATATTCCACAGTATGTAGACTGAATTTCATTTTTGAAGCTTATTTATGTAACCAGATAGTGTTTGTGTTGAAATATTGTTATTTAGACACTTAGTTTAGGACACAACTACTTTTTAAGCAAATAAATTGATGTTTTGGCAACCTTTAATGATGACAGAATGAAACAACTGCTGCACTTTTTTTTATGATTGAATGAAAACGTACATTCCCATATAAATTTGCATGTCCACATATATGCAGCTCCTACTGCTCTCCTTGCCTGGCGACAGCACACTTTTCCTCTCCACTCCATAAGTGTCTTATCCTCCAAATGATCTCTTATCCCCTCCTCTCCACTCATTCCCCCACCTCCAGTAAGAGATCAGCGGGATGACATCCTACAGATGTATAGAACCATGAAGTGCACACATGATATGGTCACTCTGTGTCACCAAGTCCAATCCATTCCTGTCTGAAGAGCTGACCTCCATTATGATTTATGGACAGGGGCAGCATCAGGGCCAGGGGCTATGCTGCCAGGGGGACCCTGAGGCCCCTGGATCAATTGCCATCTTTTAGTGGAGATCTCAGGGTGCACCCCTTTTTATTCTTGTGTGGCCAGTGAGACTCAACTTTGTGAGCTCTATCATGATTATCACTCGTGGTGGCCTGGTACCACCTGGTTCTTCTGGTCACAAGTTGGTGTAGTCCTCCACTCATGTGGGTCTCTCTGTCTTCTGGATTCCCTTTCCCCCATGTCGTTTTGGTCCTTGGCGATCATCCGTTCCTGCTAAGTTGGGACCATTTGCTGTACCCTCAGATGGCAGCTTTGCTGCTTTTAACACCTCACTTTTTTTTTAATAAAAATTTGTATGTTTCCTCCTACCTTTTGGGTATGAATTATCACTTGTTTCCTAATTAAAACAATAGCTCACATTAAAAAGTATTCTTAGTGAGAGCATAGATCAAAACCTTTTACCTTTTAACATCTTCAACGCAGTGCTGCATTTTATGTAAAAATATGTATGAATATTTGAAAACGTAAAAATAATGTTTGTAGGGTGCTGTACAATTACCAAAACATTAAAACGTTTTGTTAATTTTTTATTGTCTGAATAACGACAAAGTTTGTCAAATGGTATAATAACATCGTTGGTTCTGATGCTGTTCTTATTACAGTCTATGATATCAGGATGTGTTTTATGATTAACATTATGGATAAACATTTCTCATCCCTACAGCTTATTTAAATCAGTGGTGCACGGACGTTCTGCGTCTCATCCTTGGTCTCCCGACTGTGTCCACTGTACAACTGCTTCTGGTGGCCTCAAGGAATTCCAAGGGAGAGTTCCGGAGTCCGGGCAGGGGCGTGGTCTCAGGGACTTGGAGCCCACCGTCGTTGAATTGTCTAGAGGTGGGAAGACTGCAGTGCGGTGAGGTAAGAAGAGCTCTCTTCCTCCTCTAAGTTACACTTGTTCATCTAGAGGCTGAAAACAGCCATGCTGGAGTCAGCTTCTCCGTCAGCCTCAGGGACGCTCCTGTCCTGTCCCTTGTGTCGGTCCATGTCCTGTTCCCTGCCCCGCGCGCTCCAACCCCTTCCCCCCGCCCTCCCCTCTTCATCACCTGCCTGGACCTCTTAATTCTTCTGGCAAACTTGACGTATTAGTGCCAGTCTCCACGGAACTGAATGGTGGTTCCAAACCATTCCCTTTTCAGCTAATAGAGCACCACCTTCCTTTTCAACAGAAGGCATCGAGTTGTAAAGAAAGACTAGACCTGAATACTCAGTAATAACCGTGCCAACCACACTGGTAGCTGTTACTCTCATTTTTAAATGAGGAAGCTCAACAGGAAAAGGAGAGAGGTTGTCCAGCCTGACAGACCTGGGAAAACGAGGCTCAAGTTTTGAATTTATGGTTGCCTGTTTTAAGAAACGTCTCCCATATAACAGCTGAGTTGTCTTCTGTTCTGGTGGGTGTTTCAGCCCCATTCTGAAACTATCTCTTGAGTTAGTAGACAAAGGAATGTGGGAGCACACCTTTAAGTGCCAAACCCACAGAACTGTGCATTATTGCTGTGGTTGCAGCAGGGACGAAAGATGGCAGTGTATTTCCAGAGCTCCCACAATGAGGGATGAATTAGATTCCTGAGGCTGCCTCAACAAGGTACTATAGAGGACTGAAAAGAACTGGAATTTATTTTGTTACAATACTGAAGGCTGGAAGTCCAAATCAACATGTTGACTAGGCTGTTTTCATCTTTCACTGCCAAACAGTTGATTCTGTTTTATGGCAACCCCATGTGTACAGAAGAGAAGTGCGTCATAGGGTTTTCAAACCTGTGACCTTTCAGAGGCAGGCTGCCAGGCCTGTCTTCCAGGGTGCGTCTTGGCTCATAATTGTGTGCTTAATAATTTGTGCCACCCAGAGACTTTGACTAGGTCATGCTCCCTGTGAAATCTTTAGGGGAAGATCTTTTCTCATCTCTTCTAGCTTCTGGTAGCCTCAGGCTTTCCTTGACTTGTGGCATTAAAGCTCCAGTAGCTGCCTCTGTTTTCACATGATGAGGCTTATGTGTCTCTGTGTCTCTTATAAGGACACCAGTTATATCATCCCATCATATTCCAGTATGATCCTGTGTTAGCTACTTACATCTGCAAAACTGCTATTTCCAAATAAGGTCACATTCTGAGGCTTACGGAATTAGGACTTCAACATATCTTTTTGGGTAACACAACCCAAATCATAACAGGAGAAATCATTAATGCACACTGCTGCTTCCTTTATGTATTTCACGAAGCTGTCAATTTCACATGCTAACTTGCTTCAGTTGGATAATACCTCCTACTTCTCTTCTCTTGTCGTTTTATACAATACAGCGTGACATTTCAACTGCTTTACCTTCTGAAGACCCTAACTTGTGAGGAATAGCACCTGCTACCCAACACAAAATGGGAGAATGGCTGGTTCTAGGGTTTGTCCAAAAGATACAATTAACATTATTTTTCCTCCAGTAAAATATTTGGTTTAAAAACAATTTGAAGAAACTGTAGAGGGGTCAGAGAAAACAGATGAAGATGATGAAAAAAAATTGGCCGTAAGGTGAAACAATAAGAGCTTTAAAAACAAAAACAATTCTGGAGTAGAGCAAATGCCAAATGAAGGCATTGTTAATCTCTTTAAATTGAGAATGTGTTTGTTTTAGGAAAAAGTTGATGTGAAGTTCTCAGTGTGCTAGCTTCTCTTAAGGAGCCACCACAAATGGGCTTAACAATTTTTGACTTTTGGGAGGATTACATGCTACCAGGGCTTTCCATAGACCATAGATGGATTTCGAAACATATTTTTTTCCTGCAGAAAATCAAGCAGAGTAGATAGTTTTCTGACCTATCTACTCTTTGCTTGTTTCAGGCCAAAGCGCAGGCTGGATGATCAAATACTTTTTATAATTTTGACTCTGTTTTTTCTGGTTTGTGGCTCCACTCAGATGCTTCAAGCTGACCTTAAATTTTCCTCTCTGTCTCCTATTGGAGACCTGGCTTCTTACCTCTCAATTATATAATGAGTCCAGAAAAGGAATTCATCCTCCAGTCTCTCAAGGCTCTTAACTTAAAGCATATTCCCATCATGCCAGTGATGGATGTTGAGTTGCCTTATCTCATTTATTTGCTTTGAATGTCTTCTAAAGATTATTAAGATCTCTGGACAAAGCAGAGAAGCCTGTCAGGAGGCTTCTGAACGTATTTTTCAGTTTGTACTTTTTTGTCCTTTGGTACTTGCATTTAAAAATACTTTAAAAAAACGAATCTCAAGATAGCTGAGAAACAAGAGTTACAAATTTCATGACATCTTTTCTTATTAAATTTTATGTTTTTAAGTGATTTTCTGTATTTTGTTAATCAGTTTTTTCTCTTGAAAGATCCACCATACTGAAATCCAGTTCATTCATTCGTTCTTGTCTAATCTTTTCTTCCCTTTGCCCCTTATCCCCTCATTTATCATTTAGGAAGCACTTGTAATATTTGAAACACAATGCTAAGTGTTATACAGATGCAGAGATGAATATAGCTGTTACCTTTCCTGTGGCACTACATTGTAAAGAATTGGACAAGAAACACAAAAAACTCTAGTATGAATTAGAAAAGGATTAAGTACTTAAGCCAAATTCTGATAAAGTGCTGTATTTATATTTATACATAGATGGTTTATGTTCTGCTGAGAAAGGAGAGGGCAGGGCACGAATGAAGGTGATGTGAGGAGGCCATATACAGTTTAGACCTTGAAGGGTATATGAAAAATTGTGTAGAAGAGGATATGGGACAACAGAACTGTCATGAACCAGAGCATAGAACAAGAGAATGCCAAGCTCTATATGGTTAACATGAAGTAAAGGGTCTTCCAATAAGGATGATGTTGTATTTTTTATAGCTCACAGTGGCCATGTTTATGAAGCCGTAAACTCACTGTTGTCGAGTTGGGTCTGACTCATAGCGACCTTAGAGCTATAGCAGCCATATTTATAATGTTTTTTGATTAATCTTGATGGATAGCCATGAAAAGTTACACAGTTGCACAATGTGTACAGATTATTAAAGTTTATTATCAAAATGGGTGTTCCATTTGCCAAACATCCCGTGCCTTACGTGAAATTTACAATGCACATGATCATCCCACTGAGAGAACAATTCGACGTTTAATCAAAAAATTTGAGACAGCTGGGGCTGTTGCCAATCAGACGCCTGTGTGTCAACACGTTCTAGTGAAAACATCGCCACCACCTGTTCGTCAGAGTGTACTCTAGAATCCATCCTAATTGATTTCTTGCTGAGCACAAGAACTGGGCCTTTTGTAGACCACCATTTGACAGATAATGCATTTGGACTTGAAGCTTTACCCTTACAAAATTGTTTTAACTCAAGTGCTGAATTCGAATGATCATGGGTTGTGCCATACACTTGCCTACTGGGCTCTGGAGCAGTTGGAAGTTTACCCTGGTTTTGGTGGAAAAAATCATCTTCAGTCCCATTTTTGGATGAATGGTTTTGTTAACAAAACTGTTGCATTTGGACCAATGAGAATCCAATGGAGATTCAAGAATGTCCACTTCATCCCCCCAAGGTTACTGTCTAGTGTGGATTTTGGTCTGGCAGAATTATTGACTCTTATTTTTTCCAAGATGAAGGAGAAGAGGCTGTCACTGTCGATGGTAAAGGATATTGTGCTGTGATGATATTTTTGGCCCCATTTGGAAGATGTCACGTGGCCATTTACCCAAAGTTCGTTTCCATACATAATGCCATCAGATGTACTTCAAAATAATAAAAACAACATTGTATCATTTACACAACTCATTTTATTCAAGTTCAAAGGTAAGACACCCTTGTTGAAAACCTTTTATTTCATCTTGATTGGATCTTAGATTTTGAAGGTGAATTCTAAACAAGTTTAAAAAGGTAGGCCAAGTCTAAATTTAGGTCTTAAATGCCAGTCTGAAGATTTAGAACTTGTTTCGTTTGCATTTTCAGTTTCAGATGCTAAAGGTTGAGCTAGTAGTGTTTCTTAGTTCATAGCACTTTGGCCATTAGTGTATGCTGAGCTGTTCTCACTTATTCATTCATTCATTCACCGTACTACCCATCGCCATCTCTCCCAGTAGCAGCCATTCTGTTGTGCTTGATATGTATACTTCTATTTATGTGTGTTTTTATTTATATAATACTAGTTTGCATACTTCCTTTAAAAATTTTTTTGAAAAATTTCAAATATGAAAAAGTAGTGAAATATTATAATGAATGCGTGTGTATTCAGCTACCAGTTGTAATAGTGACTAATTTATTGTATGATCTTGTTTATTTGTCACCTACCCTCTTCAGTGGTGCTGCCCTTCTTCGTTATTTTGAAGCAGATCACTAGCTTCATGTTATTTACTCTGAAAAGATTTCAGTATGTATCTTTAAAAGATAAAGACTCTTTTATAACCTTAATGTATTATCTCACTTAAAAAAGATAATGAAATATCCTGAATTGTCTGCTAAACATCTGGCATTCACATTTGCCCAGCATTTATGTTGAATGTTAGACAAGATCAAGATTATTAAAATTTATAAGCTTAGAGGGGGAGCCTTGCAGATCTGGGATTGAGACTTCTGTGAAGGGGTATTTGTTTTTTGAAGAGCAAGTTGAGGCTGGCTCTGGAAATGTTAGAAACACTGCAAACAATGGTTGTCACTGGAGCAAACTACTGCTTATGGGGAGAAGGGTTACTATGATGGAATAGTTTCTTTTTTTGAATTTTTCGTTCCTTAAAATCTGGTTAACATTCTTTAAGAATGATATTAAGTTCTTTCTGTTAACCAGAAATTCTGTGAGTGACCTTTCTGACTGAACCCTAGGATATACTTTCTCTTGTCTCTTTGGTCCCTGCTCTCCACTGCTGTTGAATTATCTAGAATTTTAATTTTAGATTTTCACAAATATATATTTTCTTTTTTTAGTTGCTTTTTAAAGAAAATGTCAAAAAATCAGGGCTGTATTTTTAAATGTGTTTTTCATACAAAAATTTCATTTTCCTGGTAATAAATTTTTTAAATAGCTTCATTGAGATAAATTCACATGCAATAAGCTGCACATATTTAAACTATACATTTTGGTAAGTCTTAACATATGTTTATACCAGTAAAGCTATCATCCATCAGAATCAAGATAATAAGTACATCCATTGCCTCCAAGTGGTTGTGTCCCCCGCACCGCCCCCATGCTGCTTTGTCATCCTGCTTTTCCATTCCCTGCCTGATCTTCTTCTCAGGTAACCACTGAATGTCTTTTTGGAAACCTTGGTAGTGTAGTAGTTAAGAGTTAACGGCTGCTAATCAAAAGTTTGGCAGTTTGAATCTACCGGGTACTTCTTGGAAACCCTACAGGGCAGTTCTGCTCCATCCCTGAGGGTCACTGTGAGTCAGAATTGACTCAACAGCAATGAGTATGGATAAATTGGTTTGTATTTTCTAGAATTTTATACCAATGGAATCAAACAGTAGGATATGCCTTCTTTTACTCATTGTAATTATTTTAAAGTTCTTCCCTTGTGTACCTATCAGTACTCAATTCCTTTTTATGGCTGAACAGTAATTCCATTATATGAATATATTGCAATTCATTTATCCACTCATTTGTTAATAGACCTTTGAATTCTTTCCAGTTTTAGGCTATTATAAATAATTTTCCTATGGACAACCATGTATGCTTCTTTGTGTGCATTTTATGCTTTCTTTTGTCTTAGACAATACTATGGAGTAGAACGACTGGATGATACGGTACGTGAATGTTTAACATTTTGAACTCTATCAGATTATTTTCCAAAGTTGTTGAACCATGTACTATACCAGTTAGCAGTTTATGAGAGTTCTAGTTCTTTTACAGCTCTGCCAGCAGTATCGTCACTGTCTTTAATTTTAATGGTTTATAATAGATGTGTTGACCCTGGTGATGTATCGGCTAAGAGTTTGTCTGCTAACTGAGAAGTCAGCAGTCCAAATCCATTTAACCCTCCCTGCGGGGCAGTTATACTGTATCCTCTAGGGTCACTGTGAGTTGACATCAACTTGACGGCAGTGAGTAATAGGTGTGTTGGCCCTGGTGGTGAAGTGGTTAAGAGCTCAGGCTTCCAACTAAAAGGTCAGCAGTTGGAATCTACCAGCTACTCCTTGGAATCCCTATGAGGCAGTTCTGTTATGCTGAAATTGACACAAAACAACAACAGCAACAGGAATGTAGTAGAATTTTTATTATACTTTTGGTTTACATTTCCCTCATGTCTAATGGCATTGAGCATCTTTTTCATGTGCTTGTTTGTCATTTGTCTGTCTTGATGACTTGCTGTTCAAAATAGCAAATGATGATAAATGGTGATAAAACAAAGTTAAATAAAATGATTCAGTTGATACAAAGTATGTTTTCAGATCACAGTGGAATTAGAAATCAGTAACAGAATCATATGTGTAAAATCCTAAAATGTTTGTATCATAAATAACACACTTAGAAATAACCCACAGGTCAGAAAAATTCTTGTAAGGGATATTAGAAAGTATTTGAACTAAATTAAAATGAAATATAACATTTAAGATTTAAAAATATTATCTAGATTATTCACTTAAAAATAGTAAAAGCAAAAGCAAACCAAACCTGTGTTGTTGAGTTCGTTTCAACTAATGGTACCTCTATAGGACAGAGTAGAACTGCCTTTCAGGGTTTTCAAAAAGGAGCTGGTGGATTCTAATTGGCAATCTTTTGGTTAGCAGCTAGTTTCTTAACCATAGTACCAGCAGAGCTCCAAAGCCAGTAGAACGGAGTACATTTCCAAGGTAGGACTATAAAGAGGAAATGTAATAATTAATTTCTTTTTGCGGGGTGGAGGGATACAGGACATTTTAATAAACTTTGTTATGCCGGTTGACCTAGGTGTCCCCTGAAACCATGGTGCCCAGACCCCTGATTCTGCTACTGTGCCCCTCAAAGTGTTTATTAATTAAATATATTAATTAAGGTTGCTACTTTTGTGGCCAACTTTCTGAGGCCGTTAATGGCTGTAACTATGTTTATTGTACCTGAAGATTGGCTAAATATGTTTGGGTTCAATAACAGTCTTTGAATACCTTGAAAATATTATTTTACAGTCATCTTGCATTTGATGTTGCTGTTAAGAAATCTTACGCCAATCAGACTCTTGTACCTTTTTAAAAGATAATATTTTGTTGTGTTTTCAGTGAAAGTCTGCGCTGAAAATTTGATGATTGCTGTACAAATTGTTCACTGATGTTCGTTATATTTTTCACAATTTTAATCTTTTCTTAATTTTTTAAAATCTCACTAATTTTGCTATTGTTGAGAACACACACAGCAAAATATAGCACCATTAAACAGTTTCTATGTGTACAATTTAGTGACACTGATTACATTGTTTGAGTTGTAGAATCCTCCTTACCCTCCTTTTCAGAGTTGTTCCTCCCTCACTGACATAAACTGATTGGCCTCAAGCATCCTAGCTGATCTAACTGGTTGCTATTATCAATTTGATCCTGTATAGATAGTTCTGAAAATAGCACAGTGCTTAAGGCAGACATTCATTACTACTTAAGCTAAACTATTGCTTGGTTTTAGAAGATTTCAGGAGGTACTTTGGTTTAAGTTTTAAAGATTATCTCAGGGTTAACATTCTCTTCAATTGTGTTCTGTTTTTTCCATTTCCAGTGCTATAGCTATCCAGATGCTGTATCTGGTGGCATAGTGATTAAGTGCAGCAGTTAAGAGGTCAGCAGTTCAAATCCACCAGGCACTCCTTGGAAACTCTGTGAGTAAGTTCTACTCTGTCATGTAGGGTCACTGTGAATCAGAATCAAGTCAATGGCAATGAGTGTGCTTTGGTTTATCTTCTTGTCCTTGCTTCAGTGTAATTATTGACCATTTGGTCTCATATAGATAGTTTTAAAGAAGCTAATTACTCATGAGTGCTATCCTTTATTTTGCATGCCAATCCGTTATTTTGCGAAAAGGGGAGAATTTTGGTTCATGGTTTAAAGAGTATTTTAGGGTGATAGTCTCGAGGAGTCCTCTAGTCTCACCTGTTCCAGTAAGTCTGGAATTTTTAAGAATTGGAGTTCTGTTCTATGTTTTCCTTCCATTCTATAAGGGTCTGTCTAGTTTGGTCATGATCAGAATGGTTTGTAGTGGTAGCTGGGCCTCTAGTCTCAGGGTGGATGAGGTCGTGCTCATTTCTTCTCTGAGACTTTGGCTTCTTTCTTTCTCTTTTGTTCTTGCTGGGTAAAGACCAATAGTTGTGTCCTAGATGGCAGCTCACAAGTTTTTAAGATCCTAGATACTCCTCAACTCACTGGAATGCAGAACAAGAACTTTGCTAACTATATTATGCCGGTTGACTGAATCATCCTGTAAGACTAAGGTCTTAAGCCTTCAAACCTGGAAAATCAATCTTGCTAAGTGTTTGGTGGAGCTATGCTTTTTTTCTTTGGAATCATTTAGATTTTTCTCTTTGTGTTTGATTCTTAACTTTCTCAGTACTCTTTCTGGGGTCTTACTATCTCTTAATTGGCACTCAATCCTTTCCTTCTGAGTTCTTTCATCTTTTCTTTAACTTAGGAATATTTACTTTCATTATTCCTTAAATATAATTTCCTTTTATTTTTCTTTGCTTTTGGGCTTCTGTTTTCTTGATTTTGGCATGTCTGCTTTTGTCCCTCATGTCTCTTAACTTTTTATTAATTTCTTGCTATATATTTCATCTAATCGGTAAGCCTGCCCCTGCATCTGTAAGTTTGTTGGGGCTTGGGTATCGCTGTGATACTGGAAACTGTGCCACTGGTATTCAGATGTCAGCAGGGTCACCCATGGTGAACAGGTTTCAGCTGAGCTTCCAGGCTAAGACAGACTAGGAAGAAGGACCAGCAGTCTACTTCTGAAAAGAGTTAGCCAGTGAAAACCTTAGGAATAGTAGTGGAATGTTGTTTGATACAATGCTAGAAGATGATCTTCCCCTTCCCAGATTGGAAGGCACCCAAGAAGACTGGAGAAGAGTTGCCTCCTCACAGTAGAATTGACCTTAGTGATATAGATGGAGTCGGACTTTCAGGACCTTCATTGACTGAGTCAAAGTGAGAAGAAATAGCTGCAACCACCCATTAAATAATTGGAACATGGAATGTATGAAATGTCAATATAGGAAAATTAGAAATTGTCAGAAATGAAGTGGAATACATAAACGTAGGTATCCTAGGTATTAGTGAGCTGAAATGGACTGGTATTGGCTATTTTGAATTGGACAATCATGTGGTCTACCTTGCCAGGAATGACAACATGAAGAGGAATGGCATTGCATTCATCATCAAAAAGAACATTTCAGGATCTGTCCTGAAGAACAGTGCTGTCAGTGATAGGACAATTTTCATACACCTACAAGGAGGACCACTCAGGATAACTATTATTCAAATTTATAGACCAACCACTGAGGCCATAGATGAAGAAACTGAAGATTTTCACCAGCTTCTGAAGTATGAAATTGATTAAACATGTTATCAGGATGCATTGGTAATTACTGGTGATTAGAATACAAAAGTTAGAAACAAAGGATGGATAATTGGAGAATGTGGCCTTGGTGATAAAAATGATGACAGAGATAGCATGCTAGAATTTTTGCAAGATCGACAACTTCTTCATTGCAAATAATTTTTTTCACCAACATGAAGAGCTGTTATACCCATGGACCTTACCAGATGGAGTACACAGGAATCAAATTGAATACATCTGTGGAAAGAGTTGGTGAAAAAGCTCAACATCATTAGAACAAAGCCAGGGACCGATTGCAGCATGGACCATCAATTGCTCGCATGCAAGTTCAGACTGAAACTGAAGAAAATTAGAAAAACTCCGTAAGAGCCAAAATATGACTTTGACTATATTCTACCTGAGTTCAGAGACCATCTTGAGAACAGATTTGATGTGTTGAACACTAATGACCGAAGACAAGAGGTATTGTGGAATGCATCAAGGGGAGCAAGAGCTCATACATAAGGGGAGCAAAAGCTCATTAAACAGGAAAGAAAGAAAAGACCAAATGGGATGTCATAAGAGACCCTGAAACTTGCTCGAGTGTTGGGTAGCTGAAGCATAAGGAAGAAATGAAGTAAAATAACTTAACAGAAGATTTTAAAGGGCAGCTTGAGATGACAAAGTAAGGTATTATAATGATGTGTGCAAAAAACTGGAGATAGAAAACCAAAAGGAAAGAACACTCTGCATGTCTCACACTGGAAGAAATGAAGAGAAAACTCACACCTCAAATTGCAACAGTGAAGGTTTCTACAGTAAAATACTACACAGTACTGAAAGCATCAAAAGAAAATGGCAGGACTACACAGAGTCATTATACCAAAATGAACTGATAGACCTTCATCCATTACAAAAGGTAGTATATGAACAGGAACTGATGGTAAGGAAGGAAGAAGTCAAAGGGGCGTTGAAGGTGTTAGTGAAAAACAAGGCTCTGGGAAATGACAGACTATTAATTGGAATGTTTCAACAAATGGATGTACACTGGAAGTGCTCACGCGTCTGTGCCAAGAAATTTGTAAGACAGCTGCCTGACCAGCTGACTAGAAGAGATCCATATTTATGCTTATTCCCAAGAAAGGCAATCCAACCAAATACAGAAATTATTGAACAATATCATTAAGATCACATGCAAACCAAATTTTTCTAAAGATCACTCAAAAGTGGCTGAAGCAGTATATTGACAAGGAATTGCCAGCAATTCAGGCCAGATTCACAAGAGGACATGGGACCATGGATATCATTGCTGATGTCAAATAGATCATGACTGAAAGCAGAGTACTAGAACTTGTGTTTTGTTCACTATGTAGAAGCATTCGACTGTGTGGGTCATAACGAATTATAGATGATACTGTGGAGAAGGGGAGTTCCAGAACACTTAACTGTGCTCATGAGGAATCAGTATGTGAATGAAGAGGCAGTCATTTTGAAAAAGAACAAGGGGGCACTGCATGGTTTAAAGTTAGGAAAGGGGAGCATCAGAGTTGTATATCCTTTCACCACACATATTTAATCTGTATGCTGAGCAAATAATCCAAGAATCTGGACTCTGTGAAGAAGAGCGAGACATCAGGATTGGAGGAAGACTCATTAACAACCCGTGCAACCTTGCTTGCTGAAAGTGAAGAAGATTTAAAACACTAAACTGATGAAGATCGAAGACCACAGCCTTCAGTATAGATTACACCTCAGCATCAAGAAGACAAAACTTCTCACAACTAGACCCATAAGCAACATCATGATAAATGGAGAAATGATTCAGGTTTGCAAGGATTTCATTTAGTTGAATCTACAATCAACACCCATGGAAGCAGCACTCAGGAAATCAAAGGTGCATTGCTTTGGGCAAATCTGTTGCAAGAGTCTTCTTTAAGTGTTGAAAAGCAAAGACGTCACTTTGAAGACTAAGGTGCGCTTGACCCAAGCGATGGTATTTTGAGTTATATGCATGTGAAACCTGAACAATGAATAAGGAAGACAGAAGAACAATTGACACCTTTGTATTGTGGTGTTAGAGAAAGATATTGTATATACCACGGTCTGCCACAAGAATGAACAGATCTGTCCTAGTAGAATTACAACCAGACTGTTCCCTGGAAGGGAAGTGAGACTGTGTGCATGCTTCATACATGTTATAAGGAGGCATTAATCCCTACAGAAAGACATCATTCTTGGTCCAGTAGAGGGTCGGCAAAAAGGACAAAGACCCTCAAGGAGATGGGCTGACACAGTGGCTGCAACAGTGGACTCAAGCATAAAAATGATTGTTGGTGTGGCACAGAACAGGGCAGTGTTTTGTTCTGTTGTATGTAGGGTTGCAGTGAGTCATGCATCCCTCTCTTGTCTTCAGTTTCTGCAGTGGTGATTCCCCACATAAATTCCCAGGGAGTGTGTGGCTGTACCTTATCAACATCTTGTCTGTACTTCAGGGGGTGGCAGTGGGAAATCAGTGACTGAAAACTTTTGAGTTTTGCTGTGAGAAGATTAATTTTCTCACAGGGTTTGATAGAAGGGAGAAAGAAATCCGGTTCCTAATCTGGGAAAGAAATGATGAAGATTTGAATTAATAGTTTGTATATTAAAGCGAGATTTCTTTTTTTCCAGTATAAATGATTTATTTGCTAGTTGAGCCCAAGCTTGAAGAAGCGGCTGTTTTGTTTTTTCTTTTTTGCTAAATATGTTTACTTTTAGCTATTTTGGGTGTGTTAATTGCAAACTAAGCACCAGGGGAGAATTCAAGATGTTACCATGAAAAAGGAAGCTGAAGGAGGCCAGATTGGACAGCAAATTGTTATTATTTAAAACTTATGGACCACCCTCAATATGCCAAATTCTATTTACGAAAATGCAGAAACATGATCCTTCACATTTAACAGCTGACATTTTCAGGAAATACATACCACATTTCTGCGTGTGTTTCACTGCATATACTGCCAATGTTTAAGCTTGTTTAATTTGAGAAATTTTCTTAGTTTTTTGTCGCTGATTTTTTTTTTTTTGACAGTGGTTCCTTCTTTCTTTTTATAGAAATAGAGACTATGGAGAAATGTGATTGTGTATATTCTTATTATTGGGTAGAAAGTTGGTGACTGAAAGTCGGCACTGTTATTCTGAGGTTCTTCATAAAGCAGGCTGAGTGGATAGCCTGTTACCACCTTGCAACTCTTCAGCATGCTTGCCCCTCTACAGCTACATAACTGACTGGTCTCCGTTTCTATTTCAGTGTAAAATCTAGGGAATCAGTTTGAACTGTAGCATGTAAGATTTATGTTAAGTGTAAACATATGGAAAATGTTCAATCTTAGTACACATAATAATGCTTTTCTTATAAAACTGCCAAAAACTACATGTAAGAAGACTTTCCTGGGATGTAGTAAAAATACTCCTAAAGTGCTGGCAAGAACATAAATTCTGTTGACCATGAAGAATATACCTATAAATGCAGCTCCAGCTGCTGCTGAGGAACCCTGGTAGCACAGTGGTTAAAGTGCTCAACTGCTAACTGGAAAGTCAGCAGTTGGAACCCACTAGCCAATCTGCAGGGAAAAAGACCTGGAGATCTGTAATCTTTGGAATCAACTTCCTGGTAGCATCCATCCTGTATATCAGTATTCTCAAACTTTATCTTGTATCAGAATCACCCAGAGGGCTTGTTGAAACACCCATTGCTGGGTCCCACCCCAGAGTTTTTGACTTTATGTCTGGGGTGAGGCCTGAGAATTTGTATTTCTAACAAGTTCCTGGTTCTGCTAGTCCAAAGGCCAATTTAAGGATCATTTCCATATACCAGAGGTTCTCACTTCTGGTTACAGCTGGAGATTTTTTAAAAAAGAAAATACTCTGGCAAAAAATACCAGTGCTGAGGTCTGTTCCCAGTGATTCTGATTTGTTGATTGGGCTGGGATATCTGTATTTTATAAAAAACCTCTTCAGGAGGTTCTAAGGTGCAGTTCAAGTTGAGAGCCACTGAACTCATCTTCTATCCGTCAGCCAGAGGACTTGTATAGTGGCTGTTCCATTTTTAACTCAAGTCTTCAATACTAAGGGATCACCAAAATATTTTGATTTAAGTTTGTGTGCCCAGTGGCCTTGATCACCACCAAAATGAAAGTGATTGAGTATTTATCCTCTCTTTCACTGTTAATTTAATATTTCTGTCCTGTGATCCAACCTTTTTCTCCTCTTCTTTCCCCATCCCTCTTACATCTTCCCTATAGAACTTCTTATCAAGTGATTGTTAATAATCTCTTCTACACATTCAGCACCTGTAGTACTTTATTTCTTCATCTTCTTGCCGTATCTTAATCCTGGCTTGTTCCTGTAGACAGTGCTTCCTTTGCAGCCCTTTCACATGAAGGCTGCTGCACCCCTTGGTGTTGGGATCTGGAAGCCAGGTTGCGGTCCTCTTCTCATCTCACGGCAGCTTCCAGATTTTTGCTTCTCAACCCTCAAATCGTAGTCTCTGTTTTTTTTTTTTTTTTTGGCAAAGGATATATAATGTTTTACATGTCTCTTAAAGTTGACTTCCTATCATCCTATACTCGTCATGTCCAGGGCTTCCCAAGCCCCAATGATGACTTTTTTTCTCTCTATAGCTAAATTAGACCATGGCTTTCTGTCATTATCTCAAAGCCATTTTCTTAATTTGTGCTCTTGAAATCTTATTCCTGAACCTTTAGTATCATCATCAACATATGCTCCGATGTTCACACTTTGGCCTTGCCTCATGCTGGTACCAAATTATTTATTCTTCTTTACCGCTTTCTACTCACTTCACTTTCTTCCTTTGTGTGGAGTCAGAAGAGCATCTTGCTCATTCTAATTGTCAATAGATACTTGTTGAATCCAACTGAGTGACTTTCTTTATCAAGCTTTCAGCATAAACTCAACACTGATGTGAGCAAACATAAATGTATATGCCCCTATTTATATAAAATGTGGATTTAGAGTTTGTAGTTTGAATTCTGCGAAACAAACTACCTTGTAGAGACTGATGGTGAAAAGCATCACCACATGTCTCACTCCAGGAGGCAGGAAAACCTTGTTGGTAATTGGAAAGGTAGTCCAGTGTACCAGGAGAGAATTGGGTTTCAAGATGTGGTGGTGCTGTGGAATCAGGTGGATTTGGCTAAAGGATGATACGTGATTAGAAGAGAAAAGGCTTGCTTTGAAAAAGGAAAAGTAGTTGTTAACAAGAAATGGGAGAACTGAAATGTCAAACAATTCAAATAGGAGGCTTTATAAGAATGTCAGCTTTATGAGGCAAGGATATTATTGTCTGCATTGTTCCCTGCTGTATCTTTTTCTAGCACCCAGAGTAGCAGCTGGCATCTCATGCAATTTTTACTGGGTCCTCTGGTGATGGATGGTTCTGTACTCAAGTCTTGTGAGAATTCTTGTTAGTGATTTAAATGGCAAAAGTCCCAGAAAACCCCCTATGAGTAGGAAAGGTGTAGTGATGTAAGCAGTGTGGTTATCAGGAGCATGTCTGTTGATCTCAGTTCTCCTTCCCATGCCTTCTAAAGGCCTAACATCTTCATCAATCTTCAGGCTTCCCCCGGTGACCAATCTTCACTGCCTTCTCTGGCTCATTTCTCCCTGTCCTATTGGAGGGCTTGTACTCATGTATTCTTTTCTGCTGTCTTCACTTGAGTCCAGGAATAGAGGGCAAGAGGAGGACAGGGGCAGTCTAATGGTTGTGAGTGTGAGCTGGAGGCTGCCTGTGGTGTTTAAAAGCCAACCTGTGTCTCGCCAGAGACTACTAATGGATGACTTCACACTGGACTGGCAAAAGCTATGCAGGATTAGAGGAAAATAACTGACAGTGACACACGTACTTATGAAAAAGAAGTAAAGGATGCCAGAAGGTTGACCATGTGGCTGATTACTTGTCTGCATCAAAGAGAAATCTAGAGATGCAGGAACCTGAAAGGCAGTATGATACAGAAAGACAGAGGTACAGCTCTGAACACAGTAAAATAAACTGTTGCTACAGTCTGTGAGTCAGCTGCTTTAAAACCTCACTGTGAATTCTGTTTCTCCTTCCCATGAAGTTCTACTCCATAGCATAAGGCCTCAAACCAAACCCCTTGCTGTTGAGTTGGATCTGACACATAGTGACTCTGTAGGATCGAGCAGAACCCCATCTTTCTGCTGTGGAGCAGAAACTGGATTCAAAACTACCAACTGTTGAGGTAACAGCCCAGCATTTAACTACTCGTCCTCCTTCTCCATACCATGTTGTTAAGTGCCAGTGAGTCAGTTCTAACCCATGGCAACCCTATGAACAACAGAATGAAATACTGCCCGGTCCTGCACCATGCTCACAATTGTTTTTATGTTTAAGCCCCTTTTGACATCCACTGTGTCAATCCACCTCCTTGAGGGTCTTCCTCTTTTTCATTGACCCTCTGCTTTGTCAAGCAGGATATCCTTCTTCAGGGACTGATCCCTTATGACAACATGTACAAAATATGTGAGATGTAATCTTTCCATTATCGCTTCCAAGGAGCATGCAGACTGTACTTTTTCCAGATTGTACTTTTGATCTCTGTTCTTTTGGCAGTCCGTGGTATGTTCGGTATTCTTCTCCAGCACCATAATTAAAAGATATATCACTTCTTCTTCTGTCTTCCTTATTCTTTGTTCAGCTTTTGCATACATGTGATGAAGTTGAAAATACCTCGACTTGAGTCAGGCACATCTTACTTTTCAACACTTTAAAGACATCTTTTGCAGCAAATTTTCCTAATACAATGCATCTTTTGATTTCTTGACAGCTGCTTCCACAGGCATTGATTGTGGTTCCAAGTAAAATGCAATCCTTGACAACCTCAATCCTTTCTGCATTTATCATGATGTTACTTACTGGTCCAGTTGTGAGGATTTTTTCTTGATGTTGAGATGTAACCCATACTGAAAGCTGTGGTCTTTGATCTTCATCAGTGTTTCAAATCCTCTTTACTCTGAGCAAGCAAGGTGGTGTCATCTGCATAGTGCAGGTTGTTAATGAGTCTTCCTCCAGTTCTGATGCCTCATACGTCTTCATACAGTCCAGCTTCTTGGATTATTTGCTCAGCATACAAATTGAAATGGTGGTGAAAGGATACAACCCTGGCTTTAAACCATGCAGTGTCCCCTTGTTCTGTTCTAATGACTGCCTCTTGATCCATGTACAGATTCCTCATGAGCACACTTAATTCCCGTTCTCCACAGTTATGACACCTGTAACAGTCGACTGCCTTTGTATAGTCAGTGAAACAAGGTGAACATCTTTCTGGTATTGTCTGCTTTCAGCCAAGATCTATCTGACACCCCTGGTTCCATATCCTCTATTGAATCTGGCATGAATTTCTGGCATTTCCATGCCAATATACCATTGTAGTCACTTTTGAATGATCTTGAACAAAATTTTACTTGTGTGTGATTTCAGTTATGTTTTTTGATAATTTGTGTATTTGTTTGGATCACCTTTCTTGGGAATAGGCATAAATATGGATTGCTTCCAGTTGGTTGGCCAGGTAGCTGTCTTCCAAATCTCATGGCGTAGATGAGTGAACACTTCCAGCACTGCATTCATTTGTTGAAACGTCTTAACTGATATTCCATCAATTCCTGAAGCCTTGTGTTTCACCAGTGCCTTCAGTGCATCTTTGACTTCTTCCTTCAGTACCATTGGTTCCTGATCATATACTACCTCTTAAAATGGTTGAATGTGGACCAATTCTTTCTGGTATAATGACTGTGTATTGCTTCCATCTACTTTTGATGCTTCTTGAGTCATTTAATATTTTCCCTGTAGAATCCTTTACTATTGAAACTTGTGCTTGAATTTCTTCTTTGGTTCTTTCGGCTTAAGCAATGCTTGCTATGTTTTTCCAGTTTGGTTTTTTGTCTCTAGTTCTTTGCACATGTCATTACAATACTTTATTTTGTCTTCTTAAGCTTCCCTTTGAATACAGAACCACAAAAGAGAACAGGAAGGAGTCAGAGCACAGTCAGTCTCTAAAAAACTATGGGCTTGATTTTCTTTGAGTCCACTGATTTCTTTTAAGATTCATAATGATTTTGACCAGAGTAATGCTTTTATGATTCATTAATGATTATAGTCATTTAGTTTCCCTGTACTTTCTTGTTTTGGGGGTTGTGTGTATCAGTGTTTATTGTTTGTTCTTAAGAACTGTTCTTATGATAAAGCTCCATAGTCAAAGATTGCTAAGGACAAAACAGTATTTCAGTAAGGTTGAGTCTATATTATTTTCTCCCTTGTCTCTTTCCTTTTATGTGATCATGTTAAGCCAGTTGACAATGACGCATAGGAGATGACTAAATATAATTTACAAGTATACTGCTATTTGATGTCTCACAGATATCTCCTGGAAGAATTGCCATCCTAGAAAAAGACTGACCAAAGCTAGAATCTGAATAATCATGCATGAAATGCATTCTGTAAAGGCCAAGTTTCTGCCTTCCCCAAGTTCCGTTTCCTTAACTCTTTCAGTGAAAGACTGACAAGTATCAGCATATAAGGAATGTAGCTAATATCTTTCTGACATGTAGAAGTTTGAAAGAAAATGCATTAACTTGTGTTTTTCTCTAGTTATTTTTTCTGTGATACTTATAAGTGATACTGAAGAAAAAGCCAGGAATATAGAAATGAAGGAAAACAAATTGGAATGTATACTTGAGCACATTATTGTGTATTCTGCTTCTATGTAATTATTCCCTTTTTAGTCTTAAGAAGTCATGAAATTTAAGATCTGTGAGAGTCAGCAGACATACTTTTTATTGCTGTTTTGATGTTAGATTTAGTTAGCAAACATTCATCCAAGTTACTATAATGTTAGGAATACAGAAAAGAGACAGACATGGACCATACCCTTAAGGAGCTCAAAGCCCCCAAAATTCCTTTCTCCATTATGATTTAACATAACTCAAAGGAAAAGAAAACAGTCTGTTTTTCAAATATGTGGCATCCTAAAAGAAAACTCTTGCTGTTGAGTTGCCTTTGACTCGTAGTGACCCTATCACACAGAGTCAAACTGCACCATAGAGTCTGCAGTGAGCAGCTGGCAAATTTGAACTCTTGACCTTTCAGTTAGCAGCCATAGTTCTTAACCACACTGCCAACAGGACTCCAGTATGTGGCACATGTGTGACATGTTTTGTTCCTTAAACTTAAATCAAAGTTCCTACAATATGTATTTTGTAAAACAGTCACCTATTATGTCATCCCTATATACATGCCCCCTTGCAATGTAAATTTATGCTCTTCCCAATAAGAGAGGCTTGGAAAGTGCTTGTGCATTAGGGCTTGCTCTTTTGGGACCCTGAGACAACCATATGAATGAGCCCAAGATAGCTGAATGCCACCTCTGTCACTCCACCTAATTTAAGGCCCAGGATAGTCTATATCATCTAACCTCAGTGGACCTGTCAACTGCCTATAAATGCATCAGCAGGCCAGCAGGTATCAGTTGAGTAGGCCAAGATCAGAAGAATTTCCCATTGGAAAGTGTGCATTGGATTCTTTCCAACACACAGAATCATAGAAAATAATACAAGTTTGTAGTTTTAAGTCACTGTGTTTTGGAATGCTTTGTTACCCAGCAAAAGCTAAGTGATACAATAGCATTTTTTAGCCTCTTAAAACTTTAAAAAGATAATTTAATCTGCTGTAAGGATTAGGATAAATTCAGAAAGTAGAAGTAGGGTTTTGTAATGTAACTTACCTTATGACTGGTTGTCAGTTCCAGTGACATTTTTACTTGAGAAATTAAATGAGTCAGTTGGTGGAAATCTTTATTACTTCTTCTTATCTCTAGTTGAAGGTATGAAATTGAAGTTGGTCAGAGATACGATTTCCTGTCAGGAGTAGGATAAAAGACTGCTGATTGCTGTAGCCTTTACCTTTGCCCTGACTAATTCATAGGAATTGATGTTGGCATAATTAGTGGTGAATGTTTATTATCTTTCATTGCAACAACAGGCTACTTTTTAAAATATAAAAGTTACTAGGGTGATCAGGAAAGATCAGTCCCTGGAGAAGGACATCATGCTTGGTAGAGTGGAGGGTCACCCAAAAAGAGGAAGACCCTCTATGAGATGGATCGACACAGAGGCTGCAATAATGGTCTTAAGTGTAAAAGCAATTGTGGATGTGGCACAAGACCAAGCAGTGTTTGATTCTGTTGTTTACAGGGTCGCTGTGAGTTGGAGCTGACTTGACGGCAGCTAACAACAACAACTAACAGGATGATCTGCACTCACTGTCCACTCACCGCATAGTCACTCATTCCTTCAGTGCAGTAGCTCTAGGCAATATATTCTGCATTCTGGAAAGCCACAGTTGTCCTCCTTGGCAGTGCACATTGGCTGAAGTGGTTTTCTGCTGCTTCTCTTTCTCACCTGCCACTGCTCAACTTTCTATAATCAGAATATTGCCCCGCTATGCCACTGAAATGCTTCTCATCAAGGTCATAAAAGATCCTGTGTTAGTAAAATCAGTGTAAAACAAAGAACCCCAAACCAGTTGCTGTCAAGTTGATTCCAGCTCATGGTGACCCTATGTGTGTCCAGTAGAACTTTGCTCCATTGGATTTTCAGTGGCTGGGTTTTTGGAAGTAGGTCACCAGACTTTTTTCCCAAGATGCCTCTGGGTAGAGACTCAAACCACTAACCTTTCCTGTATCATCTGAGCATGTTAACTATTTGTGACACCCAAGAAGTGTAAAGTCAGTATACACTTAGCAGTTCGTCTTAGCAGTATATGAGGATGACACTGTTGATCAATCCTTTCTTGAGTATGTTCCTCCCTTAACTTTTGTTACACCACTGTCTTTCAGTTTTGTTCCTACTCCTCTGACCATTCGGCAGCCTCTTTTTGAGACCTCTTTTGTGTCTCTCCATCCTTTGAAAATAGTTTTTTTCTTCAGGTTATGGTATGCTCTGGGCTGCCTTCTCTTCTCATTCTACTTATTCTGCCCTGGCAATTTGCGTTCCTATACAGCTTTAGTGACCATCTGTGTATTGTTCTATTCTACAGTAATATCTCCAGTTCCGATCTCTTTCTTGATCATCACAAATCCATCCATCCCTGGAATAACTCCTCTTGGATGTCTCCCAGTTGTCTTAATCTCTCTATGCTGCATCCCGAATGCTAAATGTCACCACACTGTTTTTCTTCACCCAGCCAACTCTTTCTGTGGCCCCAGCTGTGGTGAATGATAGTACTATTTCTCTGGATACCCAAGAGAAAAATCCAAGCATTATCTGACTTCTCTCTATCCACTGTCACCATCCTTGGTAAGTTCTGTCTGCTTTACCTCGCAGTAGTAATAGAATAAATCCCACTTTCTCCATCCGTACACCCGCAGTACCATTAGTGCCTTGTTTTTTTCTTTCTTGGATTGTGAAATAACTACATAACTGGCCTGTCTGCCCTGGCTTTGCCCCCCCATTCTGTTTCCATATGGCTGTCAGGAATGCAAACCTGGTCACGTACTTCCGTTTTCCTTCAAATAAACACTCATGTAGTTCATAATTTAAATTAGAAGAATGTTCCAGCGTCATTTCTTGCCATTAAGTCTTCCAGCCAGCCTAATTATTATTGTTTTTTTTGGTTCTTCCTTCTGTGTTTTGTTCACCGCTGAGTGTTCGAATGTTCATTTCCTTTTGTCTGGAATGCTGTTGTTACCCTTTCCCTTATTTGCTTGGCTAACTCTGTTTACCCTTTCAGAATCCAACTTACATGATTCAGACCCTGAGAAACCTTCCCTGGTGCCCTGGAGCTCAGATCACAGCTCCAGCTGTTTGGTTCTCTAGCAGCTCTGGAGACTTTCTCTATCAATGTTTTCATGCTGCTTTGTGTTGCAGGTTGAACAGTTTGCTTTCCCCCAGGAGGTAGAAGGGCTAGGTGGATTTTGTTAACTGTGGATTTCCAGCAACTACCATAGTGCCTGGTACTCCATAGAAACCAGTTGCTATTGAGTTGACTTAACTCACGGGGACTCCATGTGTGTCAAAGTAAAACTGTCCTCCATAAGGTTTTCAACAGTTGATTTTATTTTTTAGTTTTTTAAAAGTAGCCAGGTCTTATAAAATGATACTGTCAAAGAGTGTGCTTCTTGGCTTAAGTAGGTACGTGAGGCTAACTAGGCAGCTCCTGTCCAGAGGAGAGATGAGGGGGTGGACAGGGACAGGAGCTAGTTGAACAGATATGGAAAATACTGGGAAGAAATGAGTGTGCTGAAACTCGGGGGGGGGGGGGAGCAGCTAGAGTTAATAGCAGTGTGTGTGTGCAAGTTTTTGTATGATGAGTTGGATTGTAAACGTTTCACTTAAAGCACAATAAAGTATTTAAAAAAAAAGTAGCCAGGTCTTTCTTTTGAGGTGCCTGTGGGTATACTCAAACCCCATTTTGGCTAGCAACTGAGTACACTGACTGTACACTCGAGGATTCCTGACAGTATACAAAAAAACAAAAAAACCCCACTTCTGTTCCAGTCGATTCTCACTCATAGTGACCCTATAGGATGGAGTAGAACTGCCCCACAGAGTTTCCAAGAAGTGCCTGGTGGATTTGAAATGCCCACCTTTGGATTAGCAGACTTAGCACTTACCTACTACACCACCATGATTTCCTGATTCTTCACAGGCCCTCAGTACAGAGTTGTTACACTGGATTTAATTGAATATGAAGGGTTTTCCTTATTTATCTATTTCCTGTGGATTCCTGAACATTTTCCTGTAAAATTATTTAAATATTGTTTAATCTAAATCCATTTTCAGCCTGTACCATTAGTGTAGTGGTTAAGTAACCAAAAGGTCAGCCGTTTGAATCTACCAGTCACTCCTGGAGACTCAATGGAGCAGTTCTAATCTGTCCTACAAGGTTGCTATGAGTTAGAATCGACTTGACAGTGGGTACCATTATTTCAGATAATAATGTTACTTTCGACTATGATAATTAAATTTGACTTTTATTTATCCAAGCTTAACTACTTTCATGTTTTAAAATACTTCCTTGTTTTAATGTATTTAGATTATGTGAATATGACTGTTAAATTTTCTAGTAGCAACATTTAAGAAGGTAAAAAGGAGCAGGTGAAATTGATTTTTAAATATATTTTATTTAACTCAGCATATCCAAATTATAGTCATTTCAAAATGTAACTATACAAATTAATGAGCTATTTTACATTCATTTTTCCTTACTTAAAATTTGGTGTACTCTTTATACTTTCAGCACATGTTACTTTGGACTTGCCGTGTTTCAAGTGCTATGTAGCCAGCCACATGTAGCTAGGGACACTGTGTTGGTCAGCTTTTTCCATAGCATTCTGGGTTCTCAGGTACCCCTCATACAGTATTCCTCTCCGGTTTCTCCATGTTGCTGGTCATCTCTGTCTGTATGCCAGTCTCTTGAAAGTGAAATGCCAAACATTTGACTCCATTGGTATTTTCATTTTGCTAGGTAGTTAGTTCCTGCCCTGAAGTAGTAAAGAAAAGTGACTCGGATGACAAAGTAAAAGGCTGAGACAAGAAAGTGTAAGTGGGTACATGTGAATCCTTGGTTATTGAAAAGTATTACCACATCAGTGGTGATTTCTAGGGCATAATAATTTATGTATTCACTTTTTCATAGTTTGTAGTACTTACGTAAATTTGGCACAGATTACTTTTTCTCCCCACATGCTTTTAGCTTTCAGTTGCCTATGTTGAAACTCCAATGCTTTTCTAATTTGCCACGCATTCTTGAAAGAGATTTTTCCCATTGGAACTTTTCATCCTCATATTTACTTGGCATTTTTTCACTCTCAAGCTCTCTAGTGTGTACTGCAAAATTAAAATTTTGTAAAATGAAAGATCACAGCTTCAACTCTTTGGTGATTCTTTGTTGTTTATGATGTTTTTACTCTGAAAAGTACTTACTTGTTTTTACTATTTACCCTTTTATGCCAGTTCCTGTCTCTCTGTTTTATTCTTTTCTGCTCAATAAGAAAACTAAAATCAACAGGATGACTTTTGAAAATCCCAATATATAGATAACACTGATACACTGAGTGAAGGAAAAGGATGGGTTACAGGGATTTCTCTTCCAAAGCTTTCTCTTATATTTGTATATTTTGAAACATTGTTATGTATTATAAGACAGTTAATAGAATTATAGAAGATGGAGGTGCAGCCTGAGAGAACTATGAAGATTAGAATCAAGAGGTTGTATAGATTGTATGGCTACGTGGTTGTGGTTGTGGTTGGCCATGCTGCACACCCCGGTGCACCACCTGCTATCAGCAACCAGGTGTGTAAGTGTAAGGTGTAACTGGTGACGCCTTGACTCTGTAGTACTATGCTGTCTCTTGCTGTCCTGTTGCTTCTTTGCTCCTGCTGCGTGGGTTATCTTCAGAGGTGCGCCGAGCCGTTCTAATAGATGCACAAACCTGGAAATGTGAGGCTGTAGCAATCCACGGGGCTTTAACTTGTAGAGAATGGGAACCAGGGTATAACACTGTCTTAGGCTGGGTTTTCTAGGGAAGCAAAACCAGTAACACGTGTAGGTACAAAGAAAGATTTATAATATGTATATATAGACAGATAGATAGATACAAATATAGGAAACAGCTCACATAATCACAGAAGCTGAATGTCCCAAGCTCTGGCACAAGTCTCACGTGTTCACGGAAGCTGAGGAACCCAAGGTCAGCAAGTCAGAGACCAGAGTTGCAGATCACCGGTTGTGTAGGTCAGTGGATCCCAAGCTGGTGGTGAGACGATGCGACAGAGGCTGGAGGTCGGTGGATTCCAAGCTGGTGGTGAGACGAAGTGATAGAGGCTGGAGAACCCAGGATCGGCAGGTCAGGGAGCAGGACTGGGCAGAGGCTGGCGAGCGCAGGATTGGCAGGTCAGGGAGCAGGGCTCTCACGTGCCGACTGTAAGGACTGATGAGCCCAACAGCTGCTAGCTCAAGTCTCGGAACCAGATGCTGGAACCAGAGAGCAGGAGCTCCTGGCCACGTGAGTGATCAGCAGCCGTAGTCCAGTGTCACGAGATGAGAGCCGAGGGGCAGGGAGTCACCACAAACCCCGCCCTGCCACTTAATACAGCAGCCAAATAGGTAGTAGCCAAGTTGACATAATCCTGACCACCACAATCCACCCCTTGTCAACTTGGCATCTGCACACATCTCACCTTACCATGCACAGTCTCTGAAGGGGTACAGTTACAAAGGCATACTTATGTCAACATGATATAACTAACATATGTACAACTGAAAATGCATTAACCCATTTACATCTTATGTTTCATAAGTAAACAAAATATCCAATACCAACATACAAAGCAGGAATACTCATAGCAATTACAGTCCTCGTTTCTGCAACTGGTCACGTGGCCGTAACTGATATTTAGAACTACCTTCTTCTACAACCCATTCTGTATTCCCTTTGCCCTCAGCAAGTACCTCAGCTGGTTGTGGTTCCTTGCCTGGTGAGGTGACCCAAACCTTCATTCCTGAAGGGTCTGGGCTATTATCACTCATTTTGGAGTTGGGTTGCTGTAGTTTTCCGTTGACCTTAATCACAGGATATGGTAGTACTAGGAGGCGTCCTAAGGGATCTCCTGCATTCCAAACATACTCTTCTTTACTTCTGTTATACAATGTCAATCCAATTTCATCTTCATAGTCAGGATCAATCACACCGGCCAGTATTGTAACTCCCTTCTTTGTCTGTTGATCCAGAGGTACAAGGAGCCCAAAATGGCCTGGTGGCAATTTTAGCTTCCAGTTCAGTGGAATCGTTGATGTGTCTCCAGGCGGCAGCATTCCTCCCTTTGGAATTAAGACATTTAGTCCTGCAGAACATAAAGTCATGGGGACAGGAAGCAAAAATCTTGCAAGTGGGTCACTAGGGGTAACAGTGAGGGGTGCCACTCCCATTTCCATCCCTTGATTCCTGGACCCATGAATCCTGGCAATAGGAGAAACAGCACCGTATATTGGACGCTGGTTTAGAGCATACACAGCCTCCTGGAGAACATTTCCCCAACCCTGCAAGGTACTGCCACCTAGCTGGCAGCGTAATTGTGTCTTCAGGAGACCATTCCATCGTTCTATCAAGCCAGCTGCTTCAGGATGATGGGGAACATGGTAAGACCAGTGAATTCCGTGAGCATGGGCCTACTACTGCACTTCATTTGCTGTGAAGTGAGTCCCTTGATCAGAGGCAATGCTGTGTGGGATTCCATGACGGTGGATGAGGCATTCTGTAAGTCCACAGATGGTAGTTTTGGCAGAAGCATGTCGTGCTGGGTAGGCAAATCCATATCCAGAGTAAGTATCTATCCCAGTAAGGACAAAACGCTTTCCTTTCCATGATGGAAGTGGTCCAATGTAATCAACTTGCCACCAGGTTGCCGGCTGATCACCTCGAGGAACAGTGCCATATCGAGGACTCAGTGTTGGTCTCTGCTGCTGGCAGATTGGGCACTCAGCAGTGGCTGTAGCCAAGTCAGCCTTGGTGAGCGGGAGCCCATGTTGCTGGGCCCATGCATAACCACTGTCCCTGCCACCATGACCACTTTGTTCATGGGCCCGCTGAGCAATGACAGAGGTAGCCGGAGAAAGAGGATGATTGGTTCCCACAGAGCGGGTCATCCTTTCCACTTGATTGTTAAACTCATCCTCTGCTGAGGTTACTCTTTGATGGGCATTCACATGAGATACAAATATCTTCACTTCTTTGGCCCATTCAGAGAGGTCTATCCACATACCTCTCCCCCATAAATCCTTGTCTCCAATCTTCCAGTCATGTTCCTTCCAAGTCCCTGACCAACTGGCCAAGCCATTGGCCACAGCCCATGAATCGGTATACAGCCGCACATCTGGCCACCTCTCCTTCCAAGCAAAGTGAACAACCATATGCACTGCTCGAAGTTCTGCCCACTGGGAGGATTTGCTTTCACCACTGTCCTTGAGGGAGGTCCCAGAAAGGGGCTGTAGTGCTGCTGAATGGGAACCAGGGTATAACACCTACACACACACACACATGCACCCCCATTGCCGCTGAGTTGGGTCTGACACATGGCAACCCTAGAGGTCAGAGAAGAACTGCACCCCAGAGTTTTCAAGGAGTGCCTGGAGGATTTGAACTGCTGACCTTTTGGTTAGCAGAGGTAGCACTTAACCCACTATGCCACCAGGATTTCCATATACATACATACATGTATACATATATGTATGTATATACATATATGTATATACACACACACGTATATACATATATGTATATGTAAATATGTATATATACATATACATATACATGTATATATATGTATATATACATATACATATACAGTGTTGGGCTTATATGTATATATACATATACATGTATATGTATATGTATATATGTATATATACATATATACATATATGTACACATGTATATACATATATACATATATGTGTATATGTATATACATATATGTGTATATATGTATATGTATATACATATATACATATATATGTGTGTATATATGTATACATATATATGTATATATGTATACATTTATGTATATACATATGTATATACATATGTATATATGTATATATATACATATATGTATATATGTACATATACATATACATATATACATATACATATATGTATATACATATACGTATATATACGTATATATGTATATGTATGTATATACATATATGTATATATATCAACTCAACAGTTGATATATATATATCAACTGTTGAGTCAATTCTAACTCATAGTAACCCAACAGGACAGAGTAGCAAAGCCCTATTGCCCCGTAGGGTTTCCGAGGACCAGCTGGTGGATTTGAACTGCAGACCTTTTGGTTAGCAGCTGAACTCGTAACCACTGTGCTACCAGAGGTCCAATGTATGTATATATTTGTGGGGGTGTATGTGTGTATGTGTGTGTGTGTGTGTATGTATCTGTATATGTAAATAATGTAAATATATATATATATTCCTTTCCTCCATCCTTGAGATAGAAAATTCTTACTTGCAGTCTATGTAGATCCTCAGAGATCTCAGTTTCTTACAGCAGTAAGTAGCTTTTTAATGTATATTCCTGGATGGTGTCTGTCTTCTAGTCCTTATGCTTCTGTTATTTATGGTCCATTCCACATATAAACTACTTGAGGCAAGTCTTTGTCTCAGGTGCTACTTTGAGGGCTTCTCAGGCTAGTATCATAGATCAGAGCAATAAAGGAAAGGAAAGAATATGGGGTGTCTCCCAAGATTTTGGTTTAAACAGCTTGGTAGCTAGTGGAGCCAGAGATTGAGAATAGAGGCAGAATAAATAGTAGCAACGACATGTAAGAGTGGATAGATGCTGAGTTCTGTTTTGTATGTGTTGAGTTGGTGGGGCCTGTGGACACACAGATGAATGTCAATATTATGACCCTGGAGCTCAAGCAAGAGGTCAAGACTCAGGAGAGATGATGAGTTGTTAGCATTTAGATAGATAATCATGCATATCAAGGAGTTCACCTAGGGAGAGTGAGTACAGTTAGATGAGATGAAGACTAAGGAATAGAGTACTGAGGAATAGCATGATGCAACAGGCCAAGTAAGCAGAGCTTCAAAAGGAATGAAGAAAGAGGAGGAAGAAAGCCTGGAAAGACTAGTATCCCAGAAGCCACAGGATAGCTGCTGAAGGAGGGAATGATAGCAGTGTCTGTTGTTATGGAGAGGCCAAGGGAAACGTTGTAATTATACCTTAGAAAGTACACATTCAGTGTTGGGCTATCAACATGAGGTCAGAGTGGGGTGAAGAGAATGGGAGATGAAGAATAGGGGTAGCACATCTGGACTACTCTTTAAAGGGTTTTTTAGTTGTGAGCGAAGTGAGAAAAATACTGAATTACTGGAAGGGACTATGTCAGGAGAGGTTACTTTTTTTAACACGGAAGAGATAACATGTATTTTAAATTTTGATCTAAAATAAGAGAATATACTAAAAGACTGCAACTGATGGTCTGAGGGCCTGGGGTTCCTCTGGGAGCATGACCCCTAGACCGATGCTGCCTCTGATCATAAGTCATTACTGAGGTCTTCTCTTCGGACGACAGGAATGGACTGGACTCAGGGACACAGAGTGACCATATCATGCATGCACTTTATGGTTCTGTTCATCTATAGGATGTTGTCATACTGGCCTCTAAGTGGAAGGGAGTAGAGAGTGTGGAGAGGAGGGGACAGGAGATTGTTAAGAGGATGACATATATAAAACGGAAAGGAGGAATGTGTTGTCCTTGGGCAAGGAGAGCAGAAGGAGCTGCAGATAGGCAGGCATGCAAGTTTAAACTTGGATTGTACACTTTCACTAAATCACAATAAAAATAACTATATAAACAAAGCAAGTGAACATAAAATTTGCATTCAGGAGAATGAAAAACAAAACAATTTTAGTTAGATCTATGACAATTCTGTTACAGGACTTAGTGCACCCTTGGCAAAGGCTTATATGGAAATTCACCAATATGGAATGTTTTATGAGAGACTCATTTAGAACACCTCTTGCTACTTCATTGTGAAGGAAATTTCATTTCTCTTTGGCTGTTAGTCAGCATTTTATCCTCTGAGTTCTTTGTTTAGCAGCAACCAATACCCTTTTCTGCTGAGACACTCCGTTTTCCCAGGGGAAGCCTCTCCTCTTTCCTTTATACCTTGTCTTGCCCAGGGGGTGAAGACTGAAAGGTCCACAACTACTCTGTTTCTAGAATTTTATGTTTGTCGCCCCATGAGCTTATGTAGGGTCCTAGCTTGTGGTGGGCACTTGGTAAACAGTTTGAATGGATAAGTGAATGAGTGAATGTAACCAGGAGCAATAGAGAAAGTCTTACAGGAGAGGTGCAGGTTTGTGATACTCTCTATAGAACCACTCTCTGCCCAACTTATTAAGTCCTGGAAATGTTTACTGAGTTGTTATAACTACAGATTTGACTCTCTATTACTTTCTGAAATCTGAAAATATGCTGTAAATAGTGAGATCAAACACTTCACCACAGAGGGAGAAAGGGAAGAAGCTAATTGTTGCATCGTCAAACTTCCTGTTTGTAATACCTTCTTGCTAGCAAACAAGACAAGATTTAAATTATGGTCATTCATAATTCTTATTTTAAGGCCTATTTTAAGTGGTATTAGGGAGAGTAGATTTACAATGATCCATGTGATAAAAATTGCTTTCTCCTTGGATGACAGATATCCCAACTACACTTCTATTAAACAGTAAAAATGTGTGTGAACTATGCAGAGAAATGGTTGTAACTTGCTACAGTGATCTCAACTCTAATAGCCTTGTAAAAATTCTTTACATTGGAATATATTTACAAGCTAGATTGTAAAATGCTTGCTAAGTACATTTTGATTATAGAGTTTTACTTATAAGTCTGACATACAAGGTTGTTTAGACATAGAGTAGTGGGTTTGTTCAAGGCATTTAAGTTTGATACTCCAGCTGAGGGATGCAAGATGTGTGACCTTGTTCAGAACACATATAGTATCAAGTGTTACCATTATTATTATTAAGGCAAAAATAGGTGCATTATCTCACATGCTTTGGAAGTAACACGATCTTCTGAGTCAGGTAAATATGGATAGGATTTCTGATTTTACTGTGTGCTTTAGTTACTTTATCTCACTAAGCTTCAGTTTTTTATCTAATAAGGAATACTGTCCAATGTACCAGTTGCCATCGAGTCAACTCCAGTGTACTAACTGCCATCAAGTTGACTCTGCCTCATCTCTGGGTGGGCTTGAACCTCCAGCCTTTCAAGTAGTGGTCTTGTATGTTAATGTTTTGCATCACCCAGAAATACCCCTTCCACTGTGGTGGTGGTTGTTAATTGCTGTCCAGTTGGCACTGACTCACGACAACCTTCTGTGTAACAGAACAAAGCACAGCCTGGCCTTGTGCTGTCTTCATGGTCATTGGTATGCTTTAGTCCATTGTTATGGCTATCATGTCAGTCCATCTCATTTAAGGCTTTTCTCATTTTTGCTGTCTGCTTTACCAAACATCTTGTCTTTTTTTGGTGACCGAGTTTTCCTAGTGATGTATCCAGAGTAACAAGATCAAGTTTCCCCATCCTTGTTTCGAAGGAACATTTGGTTTTATTTCCACTGTGACTGATTTGTTTGCCCTTCCTTGGACCTGTGGCATATTCAGTATTCTTCACTAACATCCAAACTGACATACATCCATTCTTCTGTCTTCTTTTTCTGTTGTCCAGCCTTTGTATCATACGAGGTGACAGAAAAATCATGGATTTCATCAGAAGCACCACAGTCATCAAGGTGACGTCTTTGCTTCTTAAAACTTAGAAGACATCTTTTACAGCAGATATGCCTGGTATAACACAGTGTTGTGAGGGTTAATGAAATAAAGTATGTATAGGGTCTGTCAAGTAGTGGATGCTCAGTAAATGTTAGTTTTCCTCTTATTTTCTGCATCTATAAAATTATGAGTCTGATTGTTTTGGTTTGTTTCCTTTCCATATTCCAAACCTATTGCCATCAAGCTGATTCCGACTGACAGTGACCCTATAGAACAGAGTACAGCTGCCCTGTAGAGTTTCCAAGGAGCACGTGGTAGACTTGGACTGCCAGCATTTGGATTAGCAGCCACAACACTTCCTCTCTATGCCACCAGGGTTTCTGTTGCTAGACTCTAAAAATATACCAAAGATAGTTTCAAGAAAATAGTCTTTTAAGACTTTTGGAAAACTAGAGTTATAGTGAGGTACCTCATTAACCAATAACTGTAGCCAGTAAGTAGAGTTGAATAAGTATCCTATGTGTAATTGGTGGAAACCTAGATTCTAAGCTCTGGTCCCAGCTGTTATTATGTTTATCACTTTGCACAGTTTGTGGCAGTGTATCACTTTGCACAGTCTGTGGCAGCTCCAATCAAGTAAGCAAGAAGAATGGTCTTAACTCTTAACTTTTGTTGGCAGAAGGATGAAAAGAGGAGGACAAATTAGTGTTTAGTAGTAACATAGTCAGCAGCGAATTTATTTCTAGCATTCACTTCAAGTAGGAGATGACTCCTAACAACTAACTATATTTCAAACGTTATGCACGTTTAGTCAGAGCATGCAAAATGATGATCTGCAGAAAGGATATCATGACTCCAAATCCCACAGATTCAGTGGCTCAAATGGTAGAAGCAGAGCTCAGCAATTCACAGTCATGGTCATCGTTTCACAGCTGATAATGGACAAAGCTCTTCATGGTGATCAGCTGATAAAAACTGGGTCTTAAAAGAAAGCATGTGAGCAAACTGATTAAAAGTAAAACAAAAACAGAAAACAAAATGGGTTGCCATTGAGCTGATTCTGACTCATGGCCAGCCCCTGTGTTTCAGAGTAGAACTGGACTCTGTAGCATTTTCAAGGATGTGACTTTTTGGAAGAAGATCACCAGGACTTTCTTCTGTGGTTCTGAGTACTTAACTGCTGCACTTGGGGACGCTAGTAAGCCAAGGCTAGATTCCTATAATCACATGTAGGGACTCCCAAAGCAAAAACCAGATACCTGAGTACTGAATGGAGTAAGCACGTCATGAGAAGTAGTAGAGAAAGTTGACTGGACCTTAATTATATCTTTAACCCCATTAAGAATTTTAGGGAAGATATAAAAACATGCTGTGTGTTCTTCAGAATTTGTTATCCATGTTTGTGGAGAGCATATGGTGTATAAATTTTGGTATAGGTGCCATTCCTACAAATTGTTTTATTTAAAAACAAAATCCTTAGTTATTTTGGGTGTTGTTTTAGATATTTGAATAAAGGTTCTAACCTGACATGCAGCATCTAGTAAGGGAAGACCAGGTTCTTTGTTAACTTGTGGAGTATCTGGATGTAAATGAGACAAGCTGGCCACTTCCTCTAGGTAGACGCAGCTTGTGCCAGGTGCCTGGCGTGGAGAGCAGGGTACAGGATGGATGTCAGCCCCTCTTCCTGCCTAGATTGCCTGCCTTTAGGACACGTGTTGTGCATCACTTCAGATTCTGGGCCTGGCTTCTTAGTCTAGCCACAGCTGCAGTGACCAGTTCTATTTAACCTTCGATCTGTTTCAGGTACATGTCACTGAGTAGTGCCTTACCTGCAATCTCAGGCCTCTCACTTCCCCTTGTGAGACTTCTGTGATCCCTCAGGAGATGCCCAGGGACCCTCTTGGCTCTCTCATTTGTGTAAGACAAGTCAGGGGAGACAGTAGTACTCCATGAGGCAGCCTTAGCCAACGGAGGAAGAGAGCCAGTGGATGAATGCTGTGAACCCCACTCTTGCTTGGAGCTTTCTGAGACACACTTTATAACGTGGTTAAAGCATCCCTTATACTAGAGCAACTGGTTATCTGAAGTGGTATATGTAGTATATGTAGTTATATGAAGTGGTATATGCAGTTATACTGCTGCTCGACTATGAATCTTACTAGGATGTATTATGTATTATTTTGTGGTGTAAAAAAAATGTACAACTTTCTAGGTTGTCAGAAAGTAACATTTCGAAAACTTGGAGTCACTGGTGTTAGTAAATCCTTCTTTAGTTATTTCTTTAATGGTTTCCAATGTAGAATTGGTGGATCTGGTGACAATTTTTATTTAACAAACTCCCTTTTTTTTTAAAAATCCCTTCTAATATCAAATAGTGGAACCCCGGTGGCACAGTGGTTAAGAACTTGGCTGCTAACGAAAAGATTGGCAGTTTGAATTCACCATGCACTCCTTAGAAACCCTGTGGGGTAGTTGCAGAGTCAGAATTCAGTCCAAGGTAGTGGATTTGGTTTTTTGTTTACTGTCAAACAACAACCATGAGGCAGTCACTTTGTTGTACTGTGGTGGTACCGATATTTCAAAATATCCACAGAGCACCCTTCGTAGACAGGTTTCATTGGAGCTTCCAGACTAGGACAGACTAGGAAGAAAGATCTGGAAATCTACTGCTGAAAAAACTGGCCAGTGAAAGCCTTTTGAATAGCAGTGGACCATTGTCTGATAGAGTCCCAGAAGATGAGCCCCCCAGGTCAGAAGGCACTCAAAATATGGCTGGAGAAGAGCTGCTTCTTCAAAGTAGAATTGACCTTAACAGTCTATGACCTGCAGATGACATACCTACTTACTGAAAGTGAAAACTTGAAGCACTTGCTGATGAAGAGCAAAGACTGCAGGCTTCAATATGGATACACCTCAATATAAATACTTACGACAGACCAATAAGAAACATAATTAGTGGAGAAGAGATTGAAGTTGCCAAGGTTTTCATTTTACTTGGATGTGCAAATGCCCGTGGAAACAGCAGCCAGGATGTCAAATACACATTGCATTCAGTGAATCTGCTACAAAAGATCTCTTCAAAGTTTTGAAAAGCAAAGATGTCTCTTTGAGGACTAACATGTGCCTGACCCAAGGCGTGACATTTTCAGTCACCTCATATGCATGTGAAAGCTGGATAGTGAATAAGGAAGATCAGAAAAGTATGTCTTTGAATTACAGTACTGGAAGAGAATATTGAATATACTATGAACAGCCAGAAGAATCAACAAGTCTGTCATTGACGAAATACATAGCACTTCTTGGAAGCAAGGATGATGAGTTTGTTGTAGGTACTTTGGACACGTAATCAGGAGAGAACTAGTTCCTGCAGAAAGATGCCATGCTTGGCAAGGTAGAGAGTTTGAGGAAAAGAGGAAGACTTTTGACAAGATGGATTGACACAGTGTCTGCTACAGTGGGCTCAAGTAGCACAGTGATGGGGACAATGGTGAAGGACTGGACAGTGTAACAAGTTCTTTGTGCTTTCTTTGTTTCCCCAAAGTTGCTGTTCTTTTGAGAAACTGGTGCCAACTGTTTGCAGTTTGTTTGAACCAGGGGTGGTCATTGCCGTCCACTGGGGGCAGAAGCAAGCAGAGACCCACTCTGGGAATTTGAACCAAGATCCCTGATGGAAGGCCAATACTGCGTATCTACTCAAGAAGGCTGCTGCAACTGGAGAAGATGTGTGCACCTGTCTCATGACTACGCATAACCTGATTATCATAGCCCTGCACGTCGAAGCTCCTACTTTATTACCCTAGATGAGTCAGTCTCTTGGAGAGGCTCAGTTTCCCACTGACTTCTTTTACTTGTTACGAGTAAAACAAACTTGCCAAAGTTAGAGATCAACCCTTGTCTTCCTCCTGCATTCTTACTTGGGGAAAGACAAGGACCTTTTGTGTCTATTGGAAATTGGTAGCATTTTGTAGCTTTAATAATAAAAGCATACCCATTTAGGATTAATTAATATGTCTGTCTGATGCCCTTTTTGTTATGAAATGTCCCTTTGTCTTTAAGTCGATTTTGACTCGTAGCCATATAGCCAAACCAACATTCTCAGACTTAGTGTTTACATGATGTATCTTTCTACTGTAATGTATTTGTGCTATTGTATTTAAAGTCCATCCTTTATAAATAGCCTGTAGTTTGGTCTTGTTTTCTTAACTGAAGCTGAAAATCTGCCTGTTAATTGGGGTGTTTTGTCCATTGACATTTTATATGGTTATTGATGTGGCTGGAATTTAGGTGTACCAATTTGTATTTGTTTTCTGTTTGTTTCATTTTACCTCTTTTCCTAGTTTCCTTTTGTTTAATTGCATATTTTAACATCATTTTTTATTTCTTCTGTTGGCTTTTTATCACAATTTGTTTTAAAGTAACACTATTACTTCATGTAAAATGCATGAAATTTAAAATAGTATAATTAAAATAGTATACATAAAATATTATAATTCCTTTTATTCCATTCTGTTACTGTTTTCATATATTTTGCTTATATGGACTTTAAAAACCTCACACTACAGTGTTAATACTTTTGCTTTGTAAGTTGTCCTTTAAAAAAATAGAGAAGACAGTCTTTTTTTTTAAAACCATTCTCAGTTTTAAGAACCGGTTTGAGAACCATTCTCGGTTCTTCCGTCCCTAGTAAGCAGAAATCTTTTGTCTCCATGGATTTGCCTGTTTTAGTTATTTCATATAGGTGAGATCATATTTGTTCTTTTGTGTCAGATTTTATTTTATTGCCCATAATGTTTTCAAGAAAACCCTGGTGGCATAGTGGTTAAAACATATAACTGATAATCAGAAGCTTGGCAGTTAGTGTCTACCAGGTGCTCCCTGGAAACTCTGTGGGGTTGCTGTGAGTCAGAATTGACTCAACAGCAATGGGTTTCTTGGTTTGGTGGAATGTTTTCAGAGTTCATTCATGGGGTGGCGTATGTCAGAACTTCATTTCTCTTTATGACTGACTGATACACCCACTGGGTATTTATACCACATTTTGTTTATCTGTTCATTTGTTGATGAACAGGTACCCACACTTGGCTTGTTTCCATGTTTCAGCTATTGTGAATAATGCTGCAGTGAACATTGGTGCACAAGTGTCTGTTTCGGTGCTGCTTTTGGTTCTTTTGAATATATACCTAAGGGTTATATTTTATGTTTAAATTTTTTAGGAACAGTTAAAAAAAAGTAGTCTTTTTTATTTTCCCAAATATTTATGTTTTTTGTGTGTTCTTCATTCTTTCCTGTAGATTCCATTCTGGATTCTGTCCTGAGAGTCCTTTTATTATTGTTTTTCTTTCAATGAAAAATTGCTTTATATTTTTTATAGTGGAAATATAGAAATTCATTCAGTCTTTATTTATCTGACAGTGTCTTTGTTTCATTACCACATTTTAATGATAATTTCCTGGGCATAGAGTTTTGGGGATGACAGTTTTTTTTTCCCCCTTGCAGCACTTTAGAGAGTAATTCCGCTAGACTTTTACTGCCATTGTTTTTGCTGAGAAGTCAGTTTGAATTTGTATTCTTGTTCCCATGCATGTGATGTGCCTTTTTTCTGCTCTGGTTTCTGTTAATATTTTTCTCCTTACCTTTGATTTTCTGCATTTTGACTATGATATGCCTATGTTTGCTTTTTCTTTGTTATTATCCTGAATGGTATTCACTGTACTTCATGAACAGCAACCATCCATCTGCCAGTGAAGTCTCATGTGTTGCTAGGATGCTGAACATATTTTAGAGGTACTTCCAGACTTTAAGATAGACTAGGAAGAAAGACCTGGTGATGTACTTCTGAAAATCAGTCTGAAATTCCTGTACTTCACAGTGGTCTGACCTGCAACTGGTCATGGCTGAAGACTGGGCAGCATTCAGGTCCGTTGTGTATGAGGTCACCATGAATTGGAGCTGACTCACTGGTGGCTAACAAGAAGATATGTGAATAAATGTCTTCTACACACAATCTTGAAGAACTTTGCACTTTATACAACCTCATAGAGCTTTCTTGCATATTAAAATGGTATCAAATTTAATGCTGGAACTTTCTCCTGGCTTTTCAGATTAATTGGTCACAACTTCCAAAGTTGTGACACATCTTTTGGGGATTCCTTCATTGTGCTACTTCCAAGGACCTATGTAGACACAGTTACTACAGTATGTGATTCTTGCAGAACAATTTTGTTTATGGGAATCAGAAATCCGGAGGTGCTTCATCTTTATTTTGCTTTCTCGACAGGTGTTTCTCAAGAAAGTTGGCCGTTCAGTTAAGATTCACCTTGGTTTATTGGGCTAGGTTATGGTGTTCGTAGCTGTTGTTGCTTCTCTCTTAGCTCCATCACTTTTGCCTTTGGTCTCTCCTTTTCTCCCTAAGAAACATTGAATGTCTACTCTGGGCTGTGCTTGGTTATGAAAACTAAAAGGCAGACAAGAGAGACACAGATAAAGATTAAATAAATGAACACTAGTAATATTTTACAACATTTCTATTGAGTATAACTTTCATGTATTAAAATACACAAATCTTAAATGTAAACTCAGTGAATTACCAAAAACTTGGGAGTTTTCGTAAGTGCTAGGAAGCTTAGCCAGGGATAACAAATTTTTTAAAATTGTAATTTAGATGTAAGTTTACAAAACAAACTGGCTTCTCAGTAAATAATTAGTCCACATGCTGTTTTGTAACATGTCAATACTCTCCCTTTCTCAGCTTTGAGTTACCTGTTAATAGCTTTCGTGTCCCTTCCTGTCTGTCTTCTCATCTTTGTCCCTGCTGTGCCCAGTTAGTCTTGTTTTATGGTCTTATCTAATCTTTGGCCGAAGGGTGAACCTCGGGAGTGACTTCATTACAAAGCCAAAAAGGTATCTCAGGGCCGTACTTTCAGGGTTGAGATAACTGAGATTTTTATCAGTGTACACTATGTCCCAAATAAAATAGCCTTTGACTTTAATTGTCAATTTGAAGGCCATTACTCAAATAGTAGTGAGCTGTTGGTTTGGAGGAGGGGACCATATAGCCTGTTAATGTATGACTAGGAAGCTAAGAATAGTTTCTATATTTTTAATGAGACAGAGACTGTATAAGGACTATAAAGCCTCTAATATTTACTAGCAGGGACTGTATGAAGCCTGCAAAACCTAAAATACTTTCTATCTGTACTTTATTAAAAAAAATTGCTCATCTCTGTTGCTGCACAGGAAAGAAGGTTAAATCTAGAAGCCAAGGACAGTGATTCTTTTTCTTTGCTCTCTAGTCCAGTAAACTAAATGTGTCAACAGGTTTTTTTTTTTTGGACTGGCATGGACATGTTGTTCAATCAGAAAAGGGTTTAAATTTTTACTAGCTTGTGTCAACTCCACCCAATTGAAATTAAGTACCAGGAAAAAGTCTTCTCACATACAGTGCCCAAACCACTAAGATTGTCAGAGGTGGTTGACCTCAATCTTGATATGAACTAGAGTTTGACTATTTTCATGGCTATGAGTGTGTATTTTGAAGACTTTTCTGTAGGTGCTGTCGTATCTATTGGCTAGGGAGTGCACTAGTACCTGTGGAACATGTGGCTGAGGGGAGAATGCAGGAGTGGATGAGTGAGCTGTGATATAGGAATTCCTGTCCGTATACCCTTTTCCTCCTTCCTCAGATAACCCACATCTTTTCTCCTCAAGTCTTCCAACTTAGAGTTTGCTTCAGCGGTTAATATACCATTCTTCAGAGGAAAACTTAACTCAAATCAGGCCAGTCAGGTAGATAGGAGGCAGCTATGAGAGTTTCTAAGTAGGCTTGTCACCATGGCTTGAGTTTGTGGTTTTGGATTGACTCTGATTTTGGTATAGAGAGGGACCTAGATATTACTTGGAGAGTGTTTGAGCCCCAATAAAATGGGTGCACCGCAGGGGACAGTGTGTCCTAGTAGCTAGGTAACTAGAGTGTAAACCAGGAAATCTGGACAAAAACGGAGTCTCAGAGACTGAGTGAAGATGGCTGGGGTAGAAGGCAGATTGCTATTTGTTGGGCTTAAGTCTCAGTCCAAGTTACGGTCAAGAAGGTTAACTGTAAATCCTGTATCCTTGGCAGGGTCTATAATCTTGGGTTGGCTTACAAGGTGTATAATAATCTCTGCTTGGCTGTTGGGGTTGAGGTTGTCAATTGGTTGTTGAGGTTGTCAATTCTCAGGACTGAGAAGACCACGTTATTATGATTATTAAGAAAAATATTTATTGACACTTGCCATTTATCAAGCAACTGCTGTATGGTAACACATATCTGTATTCCTCAGCACAACTTTGCTGAAGCAGGTGTTATTCTTACAGGCCACTCTGGGTCAATAAAGTTAGTGATTTAACTCTGTCTGGTAAGTGTCAGAACTTTGCTTTGAATCCATGTCTCTCTGAGTTCAAAGTATAAAAACTGCTTAATTTTACATCTAGCATGCCTCCCATAAGGGGCATTTAACAATTGCTATAATCAAACCAAAAGCTTGGCAGTTCAAAACCTGCAGGTACTCCTTGGAAACTCTAAAGGGACAGTTCTGCTCTGTCCTATAGGGTCACTTTGAGTCAGAATTGACTAGATGACAGTGGGTTTTTATAACTAGAATTACATACTTTGGACCTGTTGTCAGGCGGGATCAGACCCTGGAGAAAGACGTCATGATTGTAAAGTACCAGGGCAGTGGAAAGCAAGAAGGCGCTCAGTCAGATGAGCTGACCCCGTGTCTGCATCCGTGTACAAGCATGACGATTATGAGCGTGGTACAGGACTGAGTTGTGTTTTGTTCTGCTGTGTGTACAGTTGCTATGAGTTGGAATCAACTTGATGGTATCTAACAACAACAACATAATCAAAAAGGAGCCCTGGCTGCACAGTGGTTAAAGCAGTTAACTGGTACCAAAAGGTTGGTGATTTGAGACCACCAATGGCTCCACGGACAAAGATGTGGCAGCTTTGGAAGCCCAAGGAGGTTGCTATGATCAGAACTGACTTGACGGCAGTGGATTTGGTTTGGTTTTGAGTATAACCAAAAAGCACTTACTCAACATGCATTCTTGACTGTGGATTTCTAGTCCTGCATTGATTTGAGTGTAAGGAATTTGGATCAAAAACAAATCTAACCTCAAAAATTGTCTGAAATTTTATTATAATGTTCTTACTTGCTCAATTATCAAATTTTATTGAACATCTTTTTTTTGTGTCAGACACTGTGTTAGTTGCTGGATATATAATAGGAAATGAAGTACACCATCCCGGCCCTCCTTGGGCTTCCACAGAATGTTACAGCAAACAAGTGAAAAACAATAGCAAGTTTGTGAAAAGGATCAATGCAACCTGATTCTGTTCTGGTCTGACGTCAGCCACATACGCAGTAGTGCTTCTTCCTCTGACTGTGACCAACAGAGGGAGGCCAGACCTCTCGTGTTAAAGGCCATGGTCCTCCAGACCATCAGGTCTGCCTAAGACCTTAGAAGCCAGCTGCAAACTTGAGAGTCACCCCAGCAGCCTCACTTCTCATGTGTTGATTACAAGTTCAGGGTTCCCTCTATGCCCCATCAGGATGTTAGCTGTAAATCTAGGTTCCCCAGTTCCCCTTCTCTACGGCTTGCTGGCTCCCATTATTCCCTTAGGTATGAAGATAATTCACTAGAACTACTCCCAGAACTCAGAAAGATAGTATACTTAATGATTACAATTTTGTCATAGCAATAAGGAAACAAATGAAGAGGCACATAGGACCAGGTCTAGGAGGGTTTCTGATGTTGAGCTTCTCTGTCTCTTCCAAGCACCAATATCTTTCATCATCCAAGAAGTCCATGGAGTATCTATGTCCAGAGATTTTCTTATTTATTTTATTACGGACTCATTGCATAGACATGATTGATTGAATCAAACCTGTGTTGCTGAATTCACCCTCCAGCCTCCCTTCCATGAAGTGGGCATATAGCTCATGGTTAATATCACCGAGTAGGTTTTTTCTGGGCTGGTCAGCCCCCACCCAGAAGTCATTTTGGTAACATTACTTGTTAGGTAGGTGTGATCTGGAGCTCTTATCAAGGACACTTCAATCACTGGGGAAGTTCCAAAAGGAAATTCTCAGAAACCAAGGACAAAGACCAAAATTTGGGGGTAAGTTTAGTTGTAAATCCCACAGTTTATAAATTGTGTGAATATCTACCAAGGAAAGGATTGGGTTGATAGGAGAGAAAATAACAGGGGTTTACTTGAGGTCACTGGGGAAGGCCTCTTAGAGGATGTGATGTTTAAATTGAGGATGAGAAACCAGCTAGAGCAGTATTACTTAGCTGTTTTTGCTTGTCATACTTGGGGGAGTGGGGTTATTGGCATCTAGTGGGTAGAGCACAGAGATGCTGCTAAACCTCCTGCAGTGTCCCCAATAGCAAAGAATTTTCAGGCCCAAAGAAGCAATAGTGCTGACATTTAAGGACACTTTAGGCAGAGGAACCTGACCTGTCTTGTTAGCTACGCATTTGGAAAGATGATGAGATAAGTTATCACTTGACACAGTCCAGAAGTGGGCATGGCTAGAGGCTAGTCAGTTCGATGGGCTGAGAAAGACTGGGCCATATAGCAGGGGCCATAGAATGCCTCCTCACAGGGATTTGGATTTTATTGCAAATCGTCATGTTTGCTCATAAATTCATTTTGAATGTAATGATACGATCAAGTTCCCATTTTTCAGGACTTTCCAGATAGTCTATATAAAGGGGCTGTCTTAGTTGGAATGTTGTTATGACACGTTCCTTATTTGTTTTTATCCCATTTTCCAGGACTTTCCAGATAATCTAAATAAAGGGGCTATCTTAGTTGAAATGTTGTTATGACACTTTCCTTATTTGTTTTTAAATTCTACAGTAGAAAAGTTTTAAGTGTAACATAACCAGCTCAAGTGCTGCCTCCTGACCTTCTTGCATCTTTAATTGAGACTGTTCTATTAAACACTTTACTTTTCACTTTAATCTCTCTCACATATGTCCACAAGCTTCTTGGTAAAATTGACTGTGTACGCTGTAGACAGGGTTACACATTAAGACAAGGACTGAATGAGTCAGTTTTAGTGGTTTAACATGTCATGCTTTCCCATGATAGTGGAAATTCCCTTAAGTGTTACCAGACTAAGTGGAAGCAAACAGTTAAGAAAATAATACTCTTGCCCAAGTTGTCAGTGGATTGCATTGAGCAATCTTTCTCATGTATAATACTGGCATTTAATTCATGTCATATTTTCTTGGCCTGTCCAGTATTCCTGCAATTTAGAGCCAAAGTTGAAGATCCTAATTGCTTCATTAAAAAACAAAAACCAGAAACAGAAACACCCAAACCCTTGCCATTGAGTTTTTCTGACATCTAGGACAGAGTAGAATGCCCCATAGAGTTTCTTAGGAGTGGCTGGTACATTTGAGCTGCTCACTTGTTGGTTAGCAGCTGAGCTCTTAACCACTGTGCAGCCAGGGCTCCAATTGCTTCATATAAAGGGTTAAAACAAACAAAATATAAAGAAAAAAGACATAGATTCTTTCCACCAACGTACATTTATGAACTAGCCAAATGAGAGATAATTTGATCAAAATAAACGGGAAGGTTCTATAAGAGAAGAGAAATGACTAAGCATGGAAACTCTAGAAATATGGATTGATGTGTTTGCTCTTCCATTCACTTTGACCCAGAATTACAGACAGGTCAGTGATTTTCAGCTATGGCTGCATTTTAGTGAAACTTTCCCCAGATAAGCTTTCCTATTTTTCTGAGAACTCTGTATCAAAGGCTACATCTAGCTTTTTCAATGATTTTTAAGCTCATTTCTATGACCCCTTAGTAGACTGTCAGAGAGTTGGGATGGATGGGTGGATGGGTGAGTGGGTGGATGGGTGGACTGGGACACTGGATATTTGATGTTGAGCTTTTCTGTCTTTCTGAGTGTATTTGAAGAACAAATCATGATGACCTCTCTTGTTAGCTGTAATATCAATATTTTAGCCAGCCGTCATAGCTCTGTGTGCTGATACTCTGTGTGTTGCTTTTGGACTCTGTGCTCTCTACATCAGATTACTGTCTCTGAGACTGAAAGTGAGTACTACTGAGGATTTTCTCCATTGTGGAACTTTTTTTATATTCTTCACATACGTAACTGCTTATGATTTTAGGCATTAGGAAATAAAACTAGTTGTTTATTAGTTAAATACTAAACTCAGTATCAGAATGTTCATCAGGATGCAACAGAATTTGAAGTACAATATTGATAGTTTTCAGCTCAAGTGTTAGAATTATTAGATACTTTGGTGTTTTTATTAGTGCTTTTATTCTAAAGGGCAGTTCTGTTACTCTCTAGTATGTAACTCTGTCCTTTTCCCTAGCATTGAGCAGATGGACTAGATGCCATCCTCTTCTTTGATTTGTATCTTTATCTGTTAAACTTAACTGTTGAAGATAGAGCAAATGTGTTCAGTAAGTATATCAGTGTAAACGTAGTGTTGATAATGCAAGGGTGTTATCCTGATGTAATGATGATCGTATCGCAGGTGGTGGTGTTTGGTGCCATAGAGTCAGTTCCACTTGTAGTGACCCCATGTACAGCAGAATGAAACACTGCCAGGTCCTGTGCCATGCCCCTGATTATTTTTAAGCTTGAGCCCATTGTTGCAGCTGCTGTGTCGGTCCATCTCCTTGATGGTAGTCCTCTTTTTCACTGACCCTCTACCTAGCATGATGTCCTTCTCTAGGGGTTGATCCCTACTGACAATATATCAGAAGTATGTAAGACATAGTCTCCCCATCCTTGCTTCTAGGGAGCACTCTGGTTGTACTTCTTCCAAGATAGGTGTTTTTTCTTTTGGCCATCCATGGTATATTCAATATGCTTCAAAAGCATCACTTTTTCTTCTGTGTTCCTTATTCATTGTCCAGCTTTCTCATGCCTGAAATGCAATTGAAAGTGCCATGGTGTGGATCAGGCTAACCTTAGTCTTCTGGGTGACATCTTTGCTTTTCAACACTTTAAAGAGTTTTTTGCAGCAGATTTTCCCAATGGAATGAATCTTTCGATTTCTTGACTGCTGCTTGCATGGGTACTGATTGTAGATCCAAGTAAAATGAAATCCTTGAAAACCTCAGTCTTTATTTATTATGATGTTGCTTAAGGGATTCAGTTATGAGAATCGTTGTTTTCTTGATTTTGAGGTGTAATCCATACTGAAGGCTGCCTTTGATCTTCACCAGTAGGTGCTTCAAATTCTGTTAGCTTTCAGCAAGGAAGATTGTGTCATCTATGTAACACAAGCTGTTAATGAGTCTTCCTCCAATCCTGATGCCATGTTCTTCTTCATATAGTCCAGCTTCTTGGATTATTAGCTCAGAATACAAATTCAATATGTATGGTGATAGGTTACAATCCTGATTTATGCCTTTCTTGAATTTAACTCATGTGGCATCCCCTTGTTCAGTTTGAAAGAATGGCTCTTGATCCATGTAGGGATTCCTCATGAACACAATAAAGGGTTCTGGAATTCCCGTTCTCCACAATGTTACCTGTAATTTGTTGTGATCCACACAGCTGAATGCCTTTGCATAGTCAATGAAACACAGGTAAACTTCTTTCTGGTATTCTCTGCTTTTACCCAAGATCCATCTGACATCAGCAATGATATCCTTAGTTCCATATCCTCTTCTGAATTGGCCTGAATTTCTGGCAGTTCCCTGTCAGTATACTGCTGCAGCCACTTTTAAATGATCTTCAGCATAATTTAACTTGCCTGTGATATTAATGACATTGGTCAATAATTTTTCCATTTCATTGAATCATCTTTCTTGGAAAGGGGCTTAAATATTCTTCTCTTCCGGTTGGTTGACCAGGTAGCTGTCTTCCAAATTTCTTGGCATAGGTGAGCGTGCACTTTCAGAGCTGCATCTGTTTGTTGAATCGTCTCAGTATTCCATCAGTTCCTGGAGTCTTGTTTTTCACCAATACATTCAATGTGGCTTTGAGTTCTTCCTTGAGAGCCATCAGTTCTTAATCATAATACTGTCTCTTGAAATGACTGAACATAGAACACTTCTTTTTGGTATTATAGAGGCTGCTTTCTGTTTCACATATATAACCAGGGGAAAGTATGATTCATGGCACCTACTGTGTCCAAAAAAGAGAAAGGAGACAGTCTAATAATTATGTACACTGTTACCATCAACTTCAGAGTTCTATACAAGACAACCAAAAATACTAATGTTAAACATAAGTTGAGAAAAAAATGCCCACTATTACAATGTGGAGGACTCTGGGTACTGAAAGGAGGGGGGAAGGAAAGGATGGGAACTAGGAAAGTATGAAAGTATGAGAGCTGGGCTTCAGGCAATAGAGAAAATGAAGCAGATTCTTTCTCCTTGGAAGTATGGGGCATTATGTTACTATGAAGCCATGGAGTTCCACTGCTGGATTAAGAATACTTAACATTCACTTGTTCAGTTATCAGTAAATGTTTATTGTGTACCCACCACAGGCCAGGCACTGTTCTAGGTGTTTGGAATACATCAGTGAATAAAACAAAGAATTATGTCAGCCCTTGTAGATACATGCTAGCCAGGGGAGACAGACACTGTGCATAATGGGTATGTAAACTGCACAGGAAGCCAGAAGATGATGAGCACTTTAGGAATAGGGAAAAAAAAAAAAGAGATCAGGATGTTGGATGGGTGGGCAGCCAGGATAGCATATTAAATATAGGGCAGTGAGGTAAGGTAGCCTTCCTTGAGAACATGGGGTTTCAGCAAGGAGTTGAAAGATGTGAAGGAGTCAGCCAGCAGGACATCTGTGGGAAGAGCAAAGGCCCTGTGTTGGGGAAGCAGGGTTAAAGGGGTACAGCTAGAGTCATCAGAGAGCAGCAAGGAAGTCAGTATGGCTGGAGACGGAAGACAGAAGGTGACCGGAAAGGAGGCAAATCTAAGAATTCCATAAGGCTCTGAATATTTCATTTGTCTCCTCCTGTCCCTCTGTAATTTCTAAAATCTTCTATGGTTCTCTCTGGATTTCATGGTTATTATCATGAAAATCACTTATAATATCAGCCCAGTCTCTGAATAGTCTCTTTGTCTTCTTTGTTTATGGAAGCCAAGATCGCCCCTGTGGACACTACTCCTCCAGCAACCGTCCAAGGGTGACTTCTTTTTCTTCCATAGCCCCACACTATGATTGCAGGAAGCATGAGTATTTTCTTGGTATTGGCAACTGCTTTTCCATTCTTTTAAGCTTGCTGTAGGAAAAAAAAAAAACTGTGATATAGCTTGGGCAAATTATTTAGCGCCTTGCATCCTCAGTTTTAGAGCCTTGGTGGTACAGTGGTTAAGAGCTATAGCTACTAACCAAAAGATTAACCACCAGCCACTCCTTTGAAACCGTGTGCAACAGTTCTACTTTGTCCTGAGTCAGAATTGACTTGATGGCAAAGAGGTACTTTTTAGTTTATCCTCAGTTTCATTACTTCTAAACTGGGCAGAATAAAAAACCTATCTTTCAGACTTGTGTTGCTGTGTGCCATAAAAACCCCGTAGGGCAGAGCAGAACTTCTCCAGAAATGTGATAAAGTCTCTGAAAGTACTTTCAAAATGGCTCACCATTATACTCTCTGTCACTCTCCTCTATGCTCAAGACCATTTACTATAAACACCTGGGATTCTCTGCCTGGGTGCTTTGTTCTGTACCTAGCAGCTTGCTTGGCAGTAGATGTGGCAAGCCAGAGTGCCTAAGGAGCACTCTTGAACGAATGGTGGATAGGTGGTTGTTGGTAGATACCTCAGCTTCCTCTCGGTTGGGATAATGCAGAGGAGTGCTCTGTACTCTTTCCCAGAGTTCCGAGCAGGACTGACTTCCACTTGTCCCCAGAGGTAACGGACTTGATGGTAGACTGTTGTTAGTTTCCTCGCATTCCTGTTTTATTTCCTTATTCCATTTCTTATGTTTCCTGGGGTTATTTCGCAAATAAGTGGCAAAACCAGGATTTGGTCTCAGTCTTTTTTCAAAATCTGTGTCTTTAACTAGAAACTGTGGTGGCATAGTGGTTAAATGCTACAGCTGCTAACCAAAAGGTTGTCAGTTTAAATCTGCCAGGTGCTCCTTGGAAACTCCATAGGGAAGTTCTTTGTTCTGTAGGGTCACTATGAGTCAGAATTAACTTGATGGCAGTGGGTTTGGTTGTTTTGTTTTTGGTTATGCCTTTAATTACTGGATTATAATACTTCTGCTATTGCATCAGATACTGTTTCAAGTAAGGATTACGTTGTGTGTAACTGGACTTACGTACTCCATGAATATAAGTACAATTAGTCATATTCTTTCAGATTTTTATTTTGAGTTTAAAGTAGCTGAGCACCTCACTTGCCAGAAGGGTAGGAAATACCAGAGGCACCTTTCCAAATACATCCTTCTATGAGTTTAAATAAAACTGCAAACATTGTGGTACTTTTAAAGTCTAAGAAGGGCTTTCTTTTTTTAAAAACTTTCACAGATGATATTAGCTGTTGCTGTCCATGTCTCAGCCCTGCACCGCACCCCCACAATATTATTGAAAAAAATAAACCCCGCCGTTTTACAGATTATATGGGCCCACTCTCAAATGGTGCCTCTTGGTCTATTTCTTGGCATTTCAGTATGTTGAAGGCAGAAAATCCTGTATCTCAGTTCTGGGTCTTGATAAAAGTGCTCTGTGCATGGGCTTCCCCTTCTTTTACAACCCCATGCTCAGCTCCTCTTTCTTAGATGACAAGCTCCATGTCATGGTGACAGGCCAGGAAATGCTTCCGGCACCGGCAGGGCTTGTGTTTAATGCAGCGCTTCCCCATAGACTCTGGGGCCCTAATCTTATCCAGCTCACCTAGAGATAATTGCAGAGCCTTTCTGTTCCACCTGGAGGGTCCCTGTATCTTCACACTTAGCACTTCAGGTTCATGCCTCCCCAAAGACCCTGGACTCACATGAGTCAATCCACTCTTTTCTGATATGTAGCTTTATAGACTGGGGATCTCAGGGAGTGGTGGCCTTGGCTGAAACATCTAAGGCCCAGTTTTACTGTAATCTCAGGACAATGCCTACTTTCTTGTCCTGTGTTTGCCCAGAAGGTCATTTGTGACCACCCAGGGCAAAAGAAGATCTCTCTCTCTGGAATAAATTGAAAATTATTCACTGGTGCATACCCATTTTTCAAATCCCAGATAAAACTTTCTGACCATCTTTGTTTTAAGAAGATAGATTTCATAGCAGCTGTGCTTTCGGAAGATTAAAGGATAAAGATGGAGAAAGGCTTTCCTCTTCTGTGTGCCTGGGAGAATATATAACTTACGGTTTTCTCTTCTTACAGGGGAGCTGATGTCAGAAAGAAGTTAAAAGTGCCACTCCTTACATTTTGAATTGGGACAGACATGGTTCTGGAAACTGAGAGAAAAAGGAAGGGAAGGGGAACACAGACTCCACTAGGAAATTCAAAACTCACCTCTGAAAAGAATTTTCTGAAATGGCTATGTCGATGCTGGTTGCTTACTGCTTTGCACCCTAACCCACTACAGTTTGATTGCTGAATATTATAATTTATATAAATTACATTTATTCATATGAATTCATATCAAATCTTGTGGTGATAAAAAATAAGTATATTAAGTTTATACTAAATTTTTTCCCTCCCTCCTCCCTACCTCCCTCCTTGCCTTTCTCCTTTCTCCCTCTCCCCTTTTTTCCTTTCTAACAAATGTGGCACCTAAAAAACCAAGTGGTATAATATTCAGGGAAATAAGAAAAATACATGCATAAATGGATCAAAATTGTATGAGCAGTTATAGGTTTGGCTAGAAAATATTTCAGCTCCTGAAGATGATCAAGTCTCTAACACCGATAATATTAGAACAGAAAAACCATTGAATTCAGAGTTAACAACAGTATTTTTTGAGTTGTGAAGGAAAAACTGAAGGGAAATACTAGACTTTTCAGAAACCAGTGGAAACTAATGACCATGAATGTGAGTAGAAAAGTATGAAAATGACATTTACAATAAATTTTAATGGTACTTCATTGTGTGTGCCAATTTCTAATAAAATGATGTTAATAGAACCTGTTCTAAAACAAGGATGGGATATAGATAATAATCTGTTTCACATGATGGCTGAAGATTTTGAAGATTTTTTTCTTTATTTCTTTCTTTAATGTTCTGATAGGTTCATTGTGACTGTCTTATTCCAAAAAATCTTTGTCTTTGTTTTTCACGTACATTTGTTTAGCAGTAGTATAGTAGTAGTATAGAAGAATCAAATATTTGCAACTCAAATAGAAAAATATTTTAAAGATTGACGGATTTTTTTACCATACAAATTCCATGTAGCATCATGAAGCTTTAGCAGAAATCATGGTGAATAAATGTGTTAGATTCTTAGGCAGGACTAATGTCATAACAGTAGAATAAAGTTTGATCAAAATCATTAAAGTGAAAAAACAGACGTGCCCTAACGTGTGAAATTATTAATAAACTAGAAAAAGATAATATTGATGTAAAAATGCTCATGTCCAAAGATATCATAATGGAGCAAATATGAGAGCTGCATACATTTTGAGAGGTACTGGAGACACAGTAGTTAAGAACTTGGCTTCTACCCTGAGGTCGGCAGTTCAAATCCACCAGCTGTGCCTTCGACTGCCCTATGGGGCAGTTTTACTAAGTCCTGTAGGGTCTCTATAAGTCAGAATCAACTTGATGACAATGGATTTGGTTTTTTGGTATACATTTTGAATCAAACAATCATATGGTCTCCTATGCCAGGAATTACAGTTGGAAGAGAAATGGTTCCATGTTCATCATCAAAAAGAACATTTCAGGAACCATCCTGAGGTACAACCCTGTCAATAATAGGATGATATCCATACACCTACAAAGAAGATCAGTTAATATAACTATTATTCACATTTACACATCAACCATCAAGACCAAAAGTGAGGAAATTGAAGATTTTTTTACGAACTTCTGCGGTTTGAAGTCAGTCATATATGCAATCAAGACATATTGATAGTTACTGAAGTTTGGAATACAAAGAAGAAAGATCAGTAGTTGGAAAATATGGACTTGGTGATAGAAATGATGCCAGAGACTGCATGACAGAACTTTGTAAAACCAATGACTTCTTCATTCCAAATACCTGTTTTCAACAACATGAACAGCAACTGTACACATGAAACTTATCAGATGGAAAACACAGAAACAAATTGACTACATCTGTGGAAAGAGACAATGAAAAATTTTAATAACGTCTGTCACAAAAACTCCAGGTGCCAGCTGTGGAACAGACCATCAGTTGCTCATATGAAGTTCAAGTTGAAGCTGAAGAAAATTAAAAAGTCTGTGAGAGCCAAATATGACTTTGAATATATCTTACATGAATTTGAAGACCATCTCAAGAATAGATTTGACTTGTTCAACATTAATGACCAAAGACTAGACAAGTTGCAGAATGACATCAAGGACCTCCATACATGAAGAAAAAAGAAGGTCATTAAAGAGAAAGAAAAGACCAAAATGGATGTCAGAGACTGTGAAGCTTGTTCTTCAGTGTAGAATAACTTAAGTGAGTGAAAGAAATGATGAAATGAAAGAGCTGTACCAATTTCAAAGGGCAGTTTGAGGAGACAAAATATTTTATTAAAATGTTCAAAGATCTGAAGTTAGAAAACCAAAAGGGAAAAGTACGCTCAGTTATTTCTCACAGACTGAAATAAAAATATAAGCTTCAAGTTTCATTTTTCAAAGATCTGTTTGTAAACAGAATATTGAATGATGCAGGAAGCATGAAAAGCAGGTGGAAGGAATACACAAAAATTACTGTACCAAAGAGAACTAGCCAACATTCACTCATTTAAGGAGGTGACATATAATCAAGAACTGATGGGACTGAAAGAAGTCCAAGCTTCACTGAAGGCACTGGTGAAAAGACCAGTACCAGGAATTGACCAGTACCAGTTAGGATGTTTCCACAAAGGGATGCAGCAATGAAGGTGCTCACTAGTCTATGTCAAGAAATTTGGAAAATATGTACCTGGCCTGTTGACTGGAGGAGATCAATATTTATGCCCATTCTAAAGAAAGGTGATCCAAAAGAATGTAGAAATTATTAAACAATATCATTAACACCACAGGCAAGTACTACTTTGCTGAAGATCAGTCATTCAAAAGCAGCTGCAGCAATACGTCAGCAGGGAACTGACAGAAATCCAATCCGGATTCAGAAGAGAATGGGAGACAAGAGCTATTATTGCTGATGTCAGATGGATCTTGGCTGAAAGCAAAGAGTAACAGAAAGATGTTTATCTGTGACTGCAGTGGCATTTAACTGTGTAGCTCATAATAAATTATGGATAAAACTGGGAAGAATGGGAATTCCAGATCACTTAACTGTACTCATGCAGTACCTGTACATCAGTCAAGAAGCAGTTCTTCAAACACAGCAGGGGAACACTGCATGGTTTAAAAATCAAGAAAGGTGTGCATCAGGGCTGTATCATTTCACCATACTTTTTCAGTGTATATACTGAGCAACTAATTCAAGAAGCCAAACTATGTGAAGAAGAATGTGGTATCAGGATTGGTGGAAGGCTTATTAACAACCTGGAATATGCAGATGTAATAACCTTGCTTGCTGTAAGTAAAGAGAACTTGCAGCACTTACTGTTGAAGGCCAAAGACCACAGCCTTTAGCATAGATCACACGTTAACATACAGAAAACAAAAATTCTCACAACTGGACTAATAAGCATCATCATGATACGTGGAAGAAAGATTGAAGATGTCAAGGATTTCGGTTTACTTGGATCCACCATCAATACTCATAGAAGCAACAGTCAGGAAATCAAATGATATACTGCATTGGGCAAATCTGTTACAGAAGACCTCTAAAGCATTAAAAAGCAAAGAGAACACTTTGAGAACTAAGATGCAGCTGGCCCAAGCAATGATATTTTCATTCACCTCATATACATGATAAAGCTGGTCAATAAGTAAGACCGAAGGACAGTGGATGCCTTTGAATTGTGGTGTTGGTGAAGAATATTGAATATAGCATGGACAGCCAGAAGAATGAACAAATCTGTCTTTGCAGAAGTACAGCCAGAGTTCCCCTTGAAAATTCGGATGGTGAGCTTTGTCTCAGGTACTTTGGACATGTTATCAGAAGGGCCCAGTGTCTGGAGAAGGACATCATGCTTGGTGAAGTAGGTGGTCAGTGAAAAGGGGGAAGATCCTGGATGAGACTGAAATAGTTGCAGCAACAATGGACTCAAACATAGCAACAACTAGGCTGTGTTTTGTTGTGTTATACATGAGGGAAGTATGAGTCACAGGTGACTAAATGGCTGCTAATGACAACAGTACAAGTGATTATACCAAGTCATGCTTAGCTCACAGTTTTAATTTGAAATGTAAAAATGCTGCTTGTGGGAATTGAAATGATAACCTTTAAAAAATATCACACATAGGATAATTTATGTTTTTGCTTGTGAGTTCAGTGAGCAGGTGGGATATTCTACTCAATATACTGTGTATTCTAAAATTTCCTTATAGATACATTTGGTCTTAAATTTACATTATGGAACCTGATGGTCATCAAGATCAAATGCAGTCAAGGTATTTTGCTTACAAATTATAGGGATTGTAGTATGTGATATTATAGCAGGCTGGCATATTATCAAGAACTGATGGTACTGAAGGAAGAAGCTGAAGCCTTGTTAAAGGCACAGGTGAAAAACGAGACTCCAGGAATTGATGGAATATCAATTGAGATGTTTCAACAAATGGATGCAGCACTGGAAGTGCTCACTCATCTATGCCAAGAAATTTGGAGGACAGCTACCTGGCCAGCTGACTGGAAGAGATCCATATTTATGCCATTCCCAAGAAAGGTGATCCAACCAAATGCAGAAATTACAGAACAATATCGTTAATATTGCACAGAGGTAAAATTTTGCTCAAGATCATTCAAAAGTGACTACAAAGGTATATTGACAAGGAACTGCCAGAAATTCAAGCTGGATTTAAAAGAGGATGTGGAACCGGGGATATCAATACTGAAGTCAGATGGGTCTTGGCTGAAAGCAGAGAATACCAGAAAGATGTTTATATATGTTTCATTGACTGTGCAAAGGCATTCAGCTGTGTGAATCATAACAAATTATGGCTAACATTGTGGAGAATGGAAATTCCAGAACATTTAATTGTGCTGTTAAGAAATCGTTACATGGGCAGTTGTGCAAACAGAACAAAGGTCATTGCATGGTTTCAAGTTGGGAAAGGTGTACGCCAGGACTGTATCCTTTCACCATACCTTTTCAATCTGTATGCTTAGATAACAATCTAAGAAGCTGGACTCTATGAGGAAGAATGTGGCATCATGATTAGAAGAAGACTCATTAACAACCTGCATCGTGCTGATGATACCACCTTACTTGCTGGAAGTGAAGAGGACTTGAAATGCTGATGAAGAACAAAGACCCCACAGTCTTCAGATTGCACTTCAACATCAAGAAAACAAAGATCCTCACAACTGGACTAGTAAGCAACATCGTCATAAATGGAGAAAGGACTGAAGTTGTCAGGGATCTCATTTTACTTGCGTCCACAACCAACGCCCATGGAAGCAGCAGTCAAGAAATCAAAAGACACATTGCACTGAGAAAATCTGCTGAAGAGGACCTCTTAAAAGTTTTGAAAAGTAAAGATGTCAGCTTGAAGACTTAGTGCCTGGTCCAAGCTATGATATTTTCAGTTGCATCGTATGCATGAGAAAGCTGGACAGTGACCAAAGAAGACAGGAGAAGAATTGATACCTTTGAATTGTGGTATTGGAGAAAAATGTTGAATGTACCATAGACTGCCAAAACAACAAACAGATCTGTTGAGGGAGAAGTACAATCAGTGTGTTCCTTGGAAGCAGAGATGGCAAGACTGCATCTTACATGTTTTGGACATGTTGTCAGGAGGGATCAGTCCCTGGACAGGAACATCATTCTTGGTAGAGGGAAAGGTCAGCGAAAAAGAGGAAGACCGTTGATGAGGTGGATTGACACAGTGGCTGAAATGATGGGCTTAAGCACAAAAACAGTTGTGGGCATGGCACAAGACTTGGCAGTGTTTCATTCTGTTTTATATAGGGTTGCCGTGAGTTGGAACCGACTTGATGGCACCTAACAACAATCAAATGAAAAGATCATAATGCTGAAATTAAAAACATATTGGTACAATAGATTACACATTTTAATCTGGCCTATCAGCATGGGATGATGTTTTGAACAAAGTGGAAAAAGCTAATAAAAAAAAAATGACTGTATATAAGGTTGCATTCTTAATGGAAAGCCTGTTTGTTTATAACATGAAAAAAACTGCTTTTGAAGGTATATTTCATGAATGTAAAACTTTAGCCAAGGATATGTATATAATCCCAGAATTTGACAGAAAGTAAAAAGGGAAAATAAAAATGTACAAATTGCCAGATGAGAGTGTCAGTTATTGTAGGAAAAGTTAATAGCAGATGGAAGTTATAAAGATTGTATGTATGATAATTCACATTTGAAATGGAAATATGAGAAGCAGAATGTCTACAGTTTTGAATTTTTAACTAGATGGAATTATTTTCCATGAATACAACTGAGTTACAAAAACTAGTCACTGACTTGGCTTTTAAATATTCTGATTGTTTTTTAAGTCCTGTAGACATTTTCTCTGAAATAGTTGGTTTTATTGAAATCTCCACAATTTTTAATATAGAACTAGTATTGTGTTTGAGTTTACTAAATATGATTAGTGAAGTCTGTTTTGTGCAGTCTTATAGAAATTTGGAGGTACCCTTGAGAATTTTTTTAGTAATACCAATCACAGTGGTGTCCTGCAAAAAAAAATTTTCAGTAAGCTAGAGCTAATTAAAAATTATTTGAAATTGTCACCTGGTCAGGAGACATTGTAAAACACGACCACTATCGCAATTGAAAAAATGAGATAAGAAAGCCAAGCCATAAAATTTTTACATTTAAAATAGTACTATTTTAACATACCTAATTTTCAGTTTCTCAATATTTTTAACTACTTTCATTGTTCTGGGAAAAAACCCATAAGAATACACTAAGATATTTATATACATAATGTATGTTACATATATAATGTATGTTATACATGTAATGTACAATATATATATAACACACCCACAGGCACAGTTTATTTTACTCCAGTATAGTTCAGCATGATACTGTAATGGAATACTTCTGAACAATGAAAATGAACAAACTCCTGGCACGTGCAACGGCATCCCTGAATCTCAGACATATTGTGCCAGGTAAAAGAAGGCAGACCCAAGGAGACCCAAAGACCCAAATCACACTGTGTGATTCCACATATGACGTTTTCAGATTGATACAGGGGGTAGCTGGGTGGTATAAACGGTTAAGCACTGGACTGCTACTGATGGAAAGATGTGAGATTTAAATCTATCCAGAGCCACCTGGAAAGACTGGCCTGGCAATCGGCTTCTGAAAGGTCATAGGCTTAAAAATCCTGTGAAGCAATTCTACTTTGCATACATGGGGTCACCACAAGTTGGAACGAACTTGATGGCAACAATAAAATACACAAATACAGGAACAAAAACAAGATCATTGGCTTTGAGGGCCTAGAAGTGCAGAAAGGACTGGCTGCAAAGGGGAATGGGTGGGGGATTTGGAGAGTGATGGAATTGTTGTGTCTCTTGATATGCTTGTGATTACACAATTGTATGAGTTTGTAAAAATTTACAGAATTGCTAACTAAAAGGAATATTTTTATTGTTTTTGTAGTGGAACAAGACTTAGAGGATTTCACAGCAGGGCAACATGTGAAAAACTCTCTTGGGGAGAATTACTTGGCTATGGTAAGAAACATAAATTGCGGTGCAAATCTAGTATAGTAACCTTAGCAGAAATTGTTCACTCTCTGAATTCCTTTCTATTCATGACTGTGAAGTTCTCCACTTTGCTTTTCTTCTTTTATGGTCTGTTATCTAGCTGATGCCATGCTTGTTGGGGAGGTGTAATTATTCCTTGCCAGTAAGAGATCCGAGATATTAACCAGGTCCTCCAAAGCTGCCTAATTCCACATAAGACTGCAGATTCAACAGTCTCTTGAGAGCATATATTTTCTCAAGGTTGGGCTTAATTACCTTTTAGTACAATCTTGGCACTGGGACAGCCGTATTCAGGGTACATGTCAGAGCAAAAGCTTCTAGTCTTTAGAGATTTGCGCCCACATCTCAATTCCGTTCTTCATTATCCCTTGGCAAGCTGGCTGGATTTTTAAATCACGTGGAATTCCCCTAAGGCAGTGTATATTCTGAGGTGTATGTTTTGTCCTCAAGTGACCAAGAGTAGTTAAATATTGTTAATCTAGGTTTCTGTAGTCTATTGTACCGATATCTGAGTCTTCTAATAGAGAATTATAAAATCTCTGGGTTAGAGGAAGCTTTACTGCATACTCAGTATGCAGTTTACCAGTCAGCATTTGCCATCACCTGGATGCTTGTGAGAAAGGTGGATTCTCAGGCCCACCTCTAGGCTTACTAAACAGAATACTTATTTTAACAAGGCCTCTACCTTCACCTCAGTGACCTGAGTGCCCACGAAGTTTGAGAAGCACTGCTGTAGTTGTCATCTGGCTTAATTACTTCCTTGTTTCTCGGATCTGCCACAGCATCTCTGCAAAGAGCAAAATGAGTCGTTCAGTAGTTTTTTGTATATTACAGAACTGTATTACATAATGTAGTATCTGTATCATATAGTACTTGCACAATATACTATGGATATTGAACAACTGAATATTGAACTTTGGTATTCAGGGTTTTCCTAATTATTCTAACCAGTTATTCTTTTCCCATATGAACTTTGGAATTAACATGTCCAGTTCCAAAGTCTTGCTGGTATCTTTACTTGTATGTCATTATATTAGGTTAATGTAATGTTAATACAAAAACCCATTGATGTTGGATCAATTCATAATGATGATACAGGACAGAGTAGAGCTGCCCCGTAGAGTTTTCACAGAGCAGCTAGTGGATTTAAGCTGCTAGCCTTTTGGTTAGCAGCTGTAGAATTTAACCACAAGCCACCAGAGTTGTATCCTCTCACCATATCTTTTCAATCTGTATGCCGAGCAAGTAATGCAAGTACAGCAAGTAATGCTGTGCTACATAAAGACAAATGAGGCATCAGATTAGAGGAAGGCTGCAGCTGGACCAGTAAGCAGCATCGTGATAGAGAAAAGATTGAGCTTGTTGTGGATTCATTTTATTTGGTTCCACAGTCGATGTTCATAGAGGCACCAGTCAAGAAATCAAAAGGTTCATTGCATTGAGAATATCTACAAAAGACCTCTTTAAAGTGGTGAAAAGTAAAGATGTCACCATGAAGACTGAGGTGCACCTGACCCAGGCCATGGTATTTTCAATCATAATTATGTTCATGTGAAAGCTGGAGAGTGAATAAGGAAAACAGAAAAAGAATTGATGCTTTTGAATTGTGGTGTTGGAGAAGAATATTGAACGTATCGTGATCTACTGAAAGAACAAACAAATCTGTTCTGGAAGAGGCATGGCCACACTGCTCTTTGGAAGCAAGGATGGCAACTGTGTCTTACATGCTTTGCACATGTTCTCAGGAGGGACCAGTCCCTAAGAAGGATGTCGTGCTAGGTAAAGTAGAGAGTCAGCGAACGAGAGGAAGATCCTCAGTGAGATTGACATAGTGGCTGCAACAATGGGCTGAAGCGTAAGAATGACTGTGGGCACAGGAGCAGGCAGTGTTTCATTCTGTTGTTCATAGAGTTGCGATGAGTCATTACCAACTTGATGGCACCTAATAACAATATTTATATAATTTATTGCTGTGTGACAAAGTACCCCCAAACTTAAAAATTTGTTATTACTTCTTATAGTTTCATTGCATAACTAGTCTCATTAAGGAAATTCTTGGGGTATCACGTGGACTTGCAGACTTGAAGTCTTATCCTTATAAAAAACTATGACCAAGTGATTCTACTATTCAAGTATATACTGTAGAGTGTCGCTGCCTAACTGTCCGCTGGCAGAAAGAAGACAGGACACACGCACGGGTTCGAGCCACTTTAACGGTTGCTTACTTTATTCTTATTATTACACTTACTTATGCTACTCTTACCTTACTCCTGCTGCTTACTTTACTCCTACTGCTTACTTACTGCCTCCTCGTCCGTCCGTCAGTCCGTCCGTCGGTCCGTCCTCTGTTCCCAGTCCTGGTCTTAGTCTTAGAAGTCTTCTGTCTTAGTCTTAGTCCCCGTTACCTGGTGCTTGCTCAATTTATCCTAGATTCCTCCAATCCTCATGTGCCACGCTCTCCCAAGACGGAGGCCCACAATAGGCTAGCCGGAAGCCACTGCCCACAGGCATGCGCCATGAAAGCCCTAGGTCTGGTAAACAAGGGTGTGGCTGGGAAATGACAGCTGTTCTGAATCCTGATGCATGGTAGCAATCAGGAAAAGGCTGGTGTGTTGTTCTGGCGCTGGGCACCAGCATGTCCCGCTTACCCCAGTAGAGAGATGATAATATAGGTTCACCCCAAAGTTTGTACACTGATGTTCACAGTAGTATTATTTTAAGCCAACAAATAGAAATAACACAAAGGTCCATCAACTAATAAATGGATAAATTAAATGCAATATGTACATACAATGAAATATTCAGCCATAAAAAGGAATGAAGTACTGACACATGATACAGCTTGGAGGAACCATAAATATTATGCTAAATCTCAGATAGATGGTACCCAGGTACCACCACGAATTGCCCTCACAGGGATCACAATTGAGAGTTCTGGACAGAACTGGCAAAAAATGTAGAACAAAATTAAAACTCACAAAAAAAAGACCAGACTTGCTGGTCTGACAGGAACTAGGGAAACCCTGAGAGTATGGCCCCTGGAAGCCCTTTAAAGTCTGTAGTGAAGTTATTCCTGAGGTGCACTCATCAGCCAAAGATTACACAGCTTTCATAAAACAAATAATAATAGCCATAGCTCAACCACGTATGTAAGACTAAGTGTGCACACCAGCCCAGGAAAAGGACAAAAAGGCAGGAGGGGACAGGAAAGCGGAATGAATGGAAATGGGGAACCCAAGGACAAGAAGGGTGGAGTGTTGACATGTTGCGGGGTTGGCAGCTGTCTTAGTCGGATAGTGCTGCTGTAACAGAAATACCACAAGTGCATGGCTTTAACAAAAGGGAAGTTTGTTCTCTCAGTCTAGGAGGTTAGCAGTCTGAATTCAGGGTGCCGGCTGTCCAAGCAAAAGCTTTTTCTCTGTGTTGGCTCTGGAGGAAGACCCTTGTGATGCATCAGTCTTCCCTCAGCGTAGGAACCTCAGGTCCAAACAGCATGCTGTGCTCCAAGTGCTGCTTTCTTGGTGGTATGAGGTTCCCATGTCTTTCTGCTTGCTTCTCTCTTTTATGTCTCAAAAGAAATTGGCTTAAGACACTATTTAGTCTTGTAAACCTCATCAGTATAACTGCTTCTAATCCATCTTACTACATCATAGTGATAGAATTTGCCAACACATAGGACAATTCTGTGAAATGACAAAATGAGGGACAATCATACAGTATTGGGAATCATGGCCCAACCAAATAGCTACACATGTGTTTTGGGGGGGCAGAATCCAATCCATGACAGCAATCAATGTCACAAAATAATATGTGTATTAATTGTTTCATGAGAAACTAACTTGCTCTGTAAACCTTCATCTAAAGAGAATAACAATGTAAAATAAATTATGCTAAGTAAAAAAAAAAAAAACCTACTGCCATTGAGTCGACTCAGCAGCCCTATAGCTCAGTGTAGACTTGCCCCATGGAGTTTCTAAGGAGTACCTGGTGGAAGCCAGTTACAAAAGGACACATGTTTTATGACTTCATTTATATAAAGTATCCACAACAGGTAAATCTGTAGAGACAGAAAGAATATTACTGGTTACCAGGGGCTGTGGAGAGGGACAATGGGGAATGACTGGTGATGGATATGAGGTTTCTTTTTGGGGTGATGAAATTACTTTGAAATTAGATAGTGGTGATGGTTACACAACCCTGTGAGTATACTAAAAAACACTAAAGTTTATGTATGCATTATGTTCTGATAAGAAAATACAAGACATAAAATACCCTCTATGGCAAGTACTATTATTATTCCTATTTTATATATGAGAAAATTGAAGCAAAGAAAGGTTAAGTATTTTGCTTACTGGATCAAGACGTAGAATGGTTGAGAACCTTGGTTAACAGACCCAGAAATTGCTGCAACTACTAATACAAAGTGGTGGTTGGTGTGCTAGTACAAGCTAGGTGCTATGAGGAGATGAATGTTGATTCCAATGCTAATATTTAATGAGTTTAAAAAATATGATTCTTAAGTTTTGGCCTTGGTTCCTTAGACCAGAATTTACAAGCTATCAGCCTGTAGGCCAAGTTCAGTTCTCAGATGTGTTTTGTTTGTGTAACCCAGTGTTAGCTCACTGAGTCTTTAAGTAAATAATATTAAGTTTGTTGTCAGTATTTCACCTGAAATGCTGATTTAAAAAAAAAAATTATTGTGCTTTAAGTGCAAGTTTACAATCCACATCACTTTGCCAAATGAAGCCCCCACCCACACCACTATGCAACTGTAGCTGCTCTCCCTAGCCTATGCCAGCACACTCCTACTTTCCACCCTGTACTTCCTGTATCCATTCAACCAACTCATGTTCCATTCCTGTCTCTCATCTCGCCTCTGGACAGGAGCTGCTCCAACAGCCTCATGTATGTGTTTAAGCCAAGAAGCACACTCTTCACCAGCATCACTATGTGTTTTATAATGCAGTCCAGTATTTGTCTGAAGACTTGGCTTCAGTACTAGTTTCAACTCTGGGCTAATAGAGAGTCCAGGGGCAGTGTCTTTGGGGGACCCTCCAGTCTGTCAGACCATCAAGTCTCATGTTTTAATAGAGTTTCTGTACACCCACTTTTCTCCTGCTGCTTCAGGCACGGTGTTGTGTTCCCTGTCAGGGCAGTCATTGGTGGTGGCTGGGCACCATCTAGTTCTTCTGGTCTCATGTTGAATGTAGTCTCCCAATCATATGGGCTCTTCGGTCTCCCAGGCTGTATTTTCCTTGTGTCTTTGATGTTCTTCATTTGCATGAGCTCCAGGTGAATTGGAGCCAACTGATGCTATTTAGCTGGCCATTTGGTAGCTTTTAAGCCCCTGATACCACTCACCCAGGTGGGATGCAGAACATTTTCTCAAAAGATCTTAGTTATCCCAGTTGACCTAGTTGTTCCCTGAAGCTAGGGTCCCCAGACCCCTGCCTCTGCCACTGTGTCCTTAAAAATGTTGGTTGTGAAATACTGATTTTTAATATCTCTTTAAAAATTAGAAGACCCTGAACCTTGGCCCATACTCCAAGACAACCGTTTGCTGGAGTAGAGGAGTGTTTCATTATTCAATCTCTCTACAACCTTCTTTTGATTCCCAACACTGAGTACTTCATTTGTCATTTGTCATCATGTATATGGTGGTGTTTTCCTTATAATAGACTTCAGAAGAAAATGAAATATTTGTTGCAGCTCTATCAATAGTGGGAAATCAACGGTAGCTGAAGATAACGGTGTACTTAGAGAAAAAGAGAAGAGAGTGATGATTTTTGGAAATGAAGAATATTCTGTGCATTTACTAGCCAGACGAAGTGTATCTGTGCTCAAAGAATACAACTGGGTGAGTTAATTTAATTGACAGCCTGATGTCTAATGCAGACACTAACCATTTTAAAGTAGGGAGGTTATGTCACAAACCCAGAACAATAAAACTCAGCTATACTTACCTAAAAAATCTGGGTGGCAAATGCCACCATATAGAAAGACAAAAGATAAAAACCGGGGGAAAACATTAACAGGACATTTCATAGACATGAGTAAGGCTAATTCCCATAGATACAAAGAATGTCTTCAAATTACTGATACTCTAACAGAAAAACAGACAAAAGATATGAAAAGACAACACACAGAAAAGAGAAATACAATGCCTCTTGTGAAGCTATGTTCAACCTCACTCACAATAACGTAAGTGCAAATTAGAAATATCCAGAGAAGCCATTTTTCCTTTATCAGATTGATAACAATTCAAAAGTTTAATAGCAGTCTGTGTTGGTGAAGGTGTGATAAATCTCCTTGGAGTTTAAATAGGAATTTTGATTGGTACAGCTTTTGTGTTGTTGGGGCAATTTAGTAAATCTATAAAAACTACAAATTTGTTGTGTCCTTTGACCCACAATTTCCACTTTTAGGAATTGTATCCCACGGATCCGACTCTCGACAGCACTTGGCTTGGCTGGCATCTCACAGATTTACTTTCAGGTATGCGTAAGACATATCTAAAAGGTTTATCTTAGCACATAAAGAAAAGTAATCTAAATGTTTATCAAAAGGGGACTGGTTCATTCATTTTTACCCTGAAAAGTTTTGAATGGGGAGCAGTATCCAAGATATCTATTTCTGTGTGTGAAAAAAGCAAGGTGTAGGATACTGTATGTGGTATTCTATAGCAGTGGTGGGGAAAATTGTAGTATGCATGTACATTTGCTAGTATACAAATCAGTTTCTATAGTGATGCACAAGAAGCTGATCTCACTGGTAGCCTTTGGATAGAGGAGCTGGTTGGCTGCAGGTCAGATCTGGGGAGGAGACAATGCTGTTGTACCGTTTGAATGTACTGGATTGAAAAGTAAACATGTAAAATGAAAAAGATATTCATCTTACTGTATAATTAAAAGTATATGAAGATCAAGAACACATAAAACTGACTAATGTGATAGAGGTCAGGGTAGTAATTATCTGTATGGGGAGATACTTTCACTGGGAAGGGAGCTGGGGCAGCTTCCTGGGGGAGGAGAGCAGAGATGTCCTCTCTCTTGAACTGCAATGCAGTTACATGGGTAAATACATATAGAAAAATTATTACCTCTCCATTTAATATTTGTGTGCTTTAAGACCAGTGGCTGTCAAGGTTGTTCTAACTCCTGGCAACCCCATGTGTGTGGAGAACTGTGCTCTATAGGATTTTCAGTGGCTGATTTTTCAGAAGTAGATTTAGATTGCCAAACCTTTATTCCGAGTGAACTCAAACCACCAACTTTTTGTTTGGCAGCCCAGTGTAGCATAACCTTTTATGCTACCCAGAGTGTTTTACAGTATGTATATGATATCTCTAGCCCTGGTGGCATAGTTATTAAAGAGCTTGGCTTACCCACAAGGTTGGCAGTTCAAATCTGCCAGCTGCTCTTTGGAAACCCTGTGGACAGTTATACTCTGTCATAGGGTTGCTATGAATTGGAATCTGCTCGACAGCAATGAGTTTGGTTTTTGGTTTTATACATTATAAAAGTGTATACACTGATTAATATTATAGAAAGTTAAGATATATACAACTAAACAGTAATATTCTGTGAACTTCTTGTTCAATGTGTATACTTATTAAATGTTTAAAGAAAACAAAACCTGTTGCTATTGACACAAGACATCTCTCTTCTCTTTTCCCAAGAAGGCCACCCCAGACCCCTTCCCAATAAACATTCCCCCACAGAGATAACTACTATTCTGACCTTTATCACCTTAGTTTTATGACTTCTTGAGCTTCGTATACTTTTAATTATGCAGTAAGATATATGTATTTAATCTTATGTGTTTATTTTTAAATCCAGTATATTCAAAAGGTACAAAAGTAATGTTTCCCTCCCAGCTCTGACTTCCAGCCAACCAGCTCCTGTATCCAAAGGCAACCAATGAGGTCACTGTCTTGTGCGTCTGTATACAAATACTGATTTGTATATAAGCAAATGTATATGCATACTACAGTTCTCCCCACAACTGCTATAGCACACCACATACACAGCGTTCTACACCTTGTGTTTTTCACACACACAGAAATAGATATGGATACTCCTCCCTATTCAAAACTTTCCTGATTTTTATACTGTTGCAGAGTAAAAATGAATAAATCAGTCTCCTTTTGATAAATATTTAGGTTATCATTAGTATTATAATTTTGTTAAGAAAAACCTTTTGGATATGTCTTATGCATACTTGGAAGTAAACATGTGGAATAAAATTCCTAAAGGTAGAAATGTTGGGTCAAAACACACAACACATTTGCAATTTTTATAGATTTCCTAAATTGCCCCAACAACAGAAAAGTGGTTCTGATTTGAATTCCTATTTAAACTCCAAGGAGTTTTATCACACTCTTGCCAACACAGAGTGCTATTAAACTTTTGAGTCTTTATGAACTGTTAAACTTGAATCTTTATGAACTATTAAGGGAAAAATGGCTTCTCTGTGTATTTCTAGTTTGTGTTTCCATTATTGCTGATTTTCAGCAAATTTTCTGGTGCTTTATCTACAATCCTGTGATAATTAGTATTTGTGAGTCAACATAAATAACCATTTTGAGGATGAAGTGTTAATTAAAAGAAAAGAAGAAGTAATATATGGGAATAAGATTAGATTCATTGTTTCACAAGAGGCGCTTGTATTTCTCTTTTCTGAGTATTGTCTTTTCATGTATCTTTTGTCTGTTTTCCTGTTAGATTATTAGTAACTGGAAGACATTTTTTATGTATTAGGAAAATTAGCTTTATGTCTGTGAAATGTCTTGCAAATGTTTTCCCTCAGGTTTTATCTGTAGTCTTTCCTTGTGGTGGCATTTGCCACCTGTATTTTTTAGGTAAGCTTAAGTTGAGTTTTTATTGTTTTGGGTTTGTGACATAATCTCCTCACTTCGAAACTGTTAGTGTCTACCATGGTTTTCCAACTTGATGTCAGTGAGGTAACTGTGGTTTTTTGCTTCATTTTATTTTGGTGTTTTAGTAGTTTCTTTTTCTTTATGCTTGAATGTCTTATTTGTCTGTACTGCATTTTGATATAAGATGTAAGACCTGGGTACAACTTTTTTTTTCCTGTGTGGCCATCCAGGTCCCAGCAACATTTGTTGAATAACTTCTTTTTCTCTGTTGATGTGAGACGTCATTGTTATTACGTCCTAAATTCTCCTTTGAAAAGCAAAAGGTAAGAAAATTGAGATACAGGCATTTGGGGTATTAAAAGCTAGCATGTGGCCATCTAAGTGGCACCAGTTGGTCCCAACCCATGTAGAGCGGAGGAAAATGAAAGACATCAAAGAGATGAGGAAAGTATGAGCCCAAAAGACAGAAGGGGCCATGTGATCCAGAGACAACATCAGCATGAGACCAGAAAACTACACTGTACCCAGTCCCGTCAGTAACTGCCCTGACAGGGATTATAACATAGAATTCCTGTCATAGCAGGAGAAAAACGGGTGTGCAGAAAAGCAGTGGACTTGATGGTCCAGCCACCTGGAGAGTCCCCTGAGGACACGGCTCCTGGACCCTCCAGCCCAGAGCTGAGGCCAACCCCAGGCAGCTGGACCAGACTGTAGACATCAAGTGCTGCAAAGAGTGTTCTTCTTGACTTATGTGTCTACATGAAGCTAACGGAATAGGTCCTACTCAGAGGTAAGATGGGACGGAAAGAGGGACAGGGACTGGTTGGATGGACTCGGGGTGGGAAACAGGAGTGTGCTGCTGCGGGGTGGAGAGAGCAGCTAGAGTTTCATAGCATTGTGTGTGCTTGGTTTTGTGTGACAGATTGTCTTGGACTGTAAAGTTTCACTGAAAGCACAATAAAATGTCTTCTTAAAAAAGAAAGTTAGGCTATATATGACTAAATAGTAACATTCTGTGGAGTCCTTGTTCACTATATTCTTGGTTCAAGTTTCAAAGGTTTTTCATCCTTTCGTTTTAAACTTTTAAAAACAGGTTTCATGTGAGAGTCTGTATGTATGCCTATAAATAAGAATATAGGGGAATGTGTTCCTAATTTATGGATGTTCTTTCTTGGCTTAAAAAAATAGCCCTCTATTGACCTCACTTCAGTAGCCAGTTATCGTTCCATCTCTCCACTGTCATGCATTCCCTTTTCTGCTTATGTTGTATGGGAGGGAAGGGGAAGAAGAGTGCGTGTATACACCTAGACTCAGGAATAAGGATACACCCAGGTATGGATAGAACAACTCCATGCTTTTAAGAATTTCAAGAGGAGAGGGTGGAGGGGATGGGACAGGAGATTGTTAAGAGGTTATGACACGTTTAGAATGGAAAGAAAGAGTGTGCTGTCACTGGGCAAGGAGAGCAGAAGGAGCTGCAGATAGGCAGGCATGCAAATTTTACTTGGATTGTACGCTTTCACCCAGTCACAATAAAAAAAAAAAAAGAATGTCATTCCATATGGAATGAATTTCTAAACACTAGTTGTGAGTAGTGTATAATGGGTCAGCAACTGTTAAATGCAGTGTTTGAATCAGTGACAAGTTCCTTTTGAAAAGGAACTTTGATTTTTACAAATCTCTGCCTGCTTTGTTAGTGGAATTTTTCATTCCCAGTGTTCACAGCAAAATTAAACATTTATATCCTCTGTCATCTAATATCTGTCTTTGCTTTTGACCAACAGATGGAGTGTGTTTTCCCAGCAATGGTGGTGAGAGGTGCCAAGGCAGTATGTTTGGAGCAACGTGTTTGGGTCACAGTGGACTGCTGTCAGCCATTAATGACCAAAAAGCGTAATGTTGCTGAGTCACTGTGATTTGATAATTCTGTAGTGAAAAGGATCTGCAGAGCTTAACTTTCATTTCCTTTCTTTTGTTGAAGTGAGCGGGGAGGCACTGTCACATGATCACTTTTCGTTCACTGGAGCTTTTCTTTCAGGTGCCTCTCCCTCTTACATAACAAACAACACAGCACGTGGGCCCTGAGTACTGAGGAGAACCTGAGTGTGCTGGAGGTCTCAAGGGCTCTGGCCTGGATTGGTCTGGGGATCTTGAGGCAGGGGTGATGTGGAGGCGTGGGAGACTGATGGTCAGGTACCAGAACACTGGGATTTAGATTAATACACAAAAGAGTGTGCGTGTGTGTGTGTATTTGTTTTTTAATTCTATCTACTTATTGGCTAATAAACTCACTCCAGGTAGAACACAATCCAGTTATTATAAGTTTCTTTACAGGGAATTTACAAAAAAATGAAACCAAACTTTAGGAGCCGCAGGGCTCTTTAGAACGCTAATAATAGAGCTCCGGCACTGGTGAAGACCACTGCTAATTTTTGGCAATAGCAGTGAGATCTACCATGTCAAGACTGGTCTTTTGTGGAAGAAGTGGTGGTGACAGTCGAGTTGACATTGCTAGGATTAGGGTCACCCGATACGGTAACTCATGGTGTCACCTCCCCACCCGTACATGGACCTCCTGCCACATCAGACCATACAGAATCCTTAGTAAGATTTGTTGTCCTAAACCCAACCCAACCCAACCCCCTACCGTCAAGTGGCGTCCAACACATGGCACCCTGTGGGTCAGAGTAGAACTGCCCCATAGAGTTTTCAAGGAGCACCTGGCAGATTTGAACTGCTGACCTTGTGGTTAGCAGACGTAGCACTTAACCCACTGTGCCACCAGAGTTTCCTTTTGTACTCAAGTTACTCTTTACTCTTAATTCTCATATATCACTCCTTCTTTTCCCTTAGTAGTACTTCATCCTCAAAATGGTCATTAATGTAGGTTCTCAGATACTAATTACCCCAAGATTGTAGTTGAAACACCAGAAAATTTGCCAAAATCAGCAACCATAAAAATGTCGGCAATAAAGAAAACAACAGTGGTGTTTATAGGACGCGCAGATGGCAGACAGCATGGGATGCAGGACATCCTTGTAACTGGATAAGGATGACAGTTCTGACTGGAGAAGTTTAAAAAAAATCAGCATAGAGTTTGAGACTTGTAGGTGTATTGATATTTCTAAACTGGGCTTATAAAAAATGTTTTTGTTATAACTACAGGGATATTTTTATAAAAACTGATCAACTTCTGCTTAAATGCTGCATGAAATTTTGTGGTGGTTTTGGGGTTCCTACCTATGACCATGTCACCCAGTGTGGTCTGCATACCCCTGGTGACTGCTCGGAAGCTACGGCAATGGAAAGAGACTGTCCTGCTAGGAGGGCTGCTGTTGGTTGTGAGGCTCAGCACGACAGTGCTTGAGAATGCCAGAGAGCACCCCCAGTGACCCAGGAGTCTCTTGAGATAAGAGAGGCTGGAAGGCTGCGGGTTAGGGGTAAAGGGCTCTTGAGAGTCTAGTCAGAGGAACCCCACACCCCAGTAAAACAATTTTTTGTTGCTTTTCTCCTCAGTAGTTATGCTTTGGACTGTAGTCCTCTGCCTGTTTCCTTGGCCTGGAATCTCCTTGAGGGAGGAATCCAGATTGAATTCATTTCTGTTTCTCCGCCAAGCCAAGCCAAGTGCCCCAGCATTAAGTAAATACTTCTGTTGAATTAGTGAATAAACTCATCTATCCTCTACTCCATCAAAAATATGAGATATGTTAAAAAATTAGTGTTTCTACTTCTGTTTTGGATCCCTCAGGAGGGTCTTTGTTCAGCTGACAGGCTGTACCCCTTATTGGAGTGCATCACTTTCTCTAAAGCCCCTGCTGTTTTTCGTTTAGCATGGTCTGCTGAGGTGTTTTCATACTACTCTTTAATGCTTACTTATTTGCTTTTCATTGTTAAAAAGCAAAACGCTCCCTCTTTTGAGACAAATCCACCAGGTGCTCCTTGCAAACTCTATGGAACACTTCTACCCTGTCCTATGGGGTCACCATCAGTTAGAATTAGCCAATTTGCAACGAGGGTTTCCATGCCTACCATGGTTACTCCTGAGTCTGCCTCGAATCTTTGTATGTAAATATTTAACTTACCTTCTTTGGTATTTTTATCTGATTACGTTTCCCTGATTCCTTTCTTTTAGCTCTAAGCAAGTACATAGCAGACTTCTACAAGGCAGTATGAAGTTTTATTTCTAAGATCCCCTCTATTTTATTGCACAGATATTTGTGTTTTTCATATTTCTTATATCTTCTGAATATTCTCTTTGTAACAAAAGTTATAAAAGCAGTGTTGAGAGCTGGTTTTATACCAACAGCTCTTGACAGACACAGTATCAAGCAAAGGGAATTCGTGGCTAATCTTTAATGTTCTGTCCTTGCTTAAAATATAACTATCCCACGACTTCATTACAGTGACCACTTAGTCTTCGGTGTTCTTCAGCTACATCTGACCAATAGATAAAAGAAACAAACCAGTTGCAATGGGCAACTCAGATGTGTCATAGTAGGACTGCTTTCCATAGGGCTTTTAATGGTAGACTTCCAGCCCAAGTAGATCTCCAGGCCTTTGTTCTGAGATACCTCCGAGTAGACTTGAACCTTCAACCTTTAAAATAATAGCCATACGCATTAACTGTTTGCACTACCCAGACTAAATAATCTTCATCTACATATCTTCACCTCTATTTCCTCACCACCCACTTCATCTTAACTCCCTGCCAGCTGACAGGCTGTACCCCTTATTGGAGTGCATCACTTTCTCTAAAGCCCCTGCTGTTTTTCGTTTAGCATGGTCTGCTGAGGTGTTTTCATACTACTCTTTAATGCTTACTTATTTGCTTTTCATTGTTAAAAAGCAAAACGCTCCCTCTTTTGAGACAGCCTCCCCATCTTGATATCTGTGACACTGAGCTCATCTGCATTTAAAAAAAAAAAAAATCCACCTGGTAAGTGGGTTAATGGTGATTTTTTTTTATCTGCACCACTCACTGACAGCAGTTTTCATCTTTCCGAGGTGTGCTCACGGCTCTTCTCCCTCTGCAGGTCCACGTGTTTGCCTTCCCTTCTCAATGCTGCTCACTCCACTCAGGACACTCTTATCTCCACATTTTTGTTATTCTTGGGCTCCCATCAAATTGGGATTTCATTGGCTAATTTTTCAAAAATATGTTGCCAGGTCTTTCTTCCTAGTCTATTTTAGTTGGGGAGTTCCAGTGACACCTGTTCAGCAGCAGGTGTTGTAGCAACACTTGAGGTTCATTGGCCAGGACTCAAACCTGGGCCTTCCTATGTGGAAGGCAAGAATTCTACTACTGAACCACTGCTGTCCAGAAGTGCCCCTTGGTTTGCTGAATACATTTCAGTATTTGAGCCTTGTAGGGAATCTTACCTTCTTAAACCTTCTCTGCTCTAATGGCTCCCTTAAGGTTTCCATGAATAGTGTTTTCTTTATAAGTACAGACCCTGGTGGCTTAGTGGGTTAAGTGCTACGTCTGCTAAGCAAAACAAATCTGCCAGGCGCTCCTTGGAAACTCTGTATGGGGCAGTTCTACTATGACCTCAGTCGGACCTGACTCAGTGGCAGGTGGGTTTGTTTGGTTATATTGCTTTGTAAGTAGTCTTAAGCCTTTTTACCTCCGTAAATGTATATTGTATAAGCTCAGTTGTATTTTTTTTTCCCTACTAAAGCTCCCTGAGGAGCTTTTTTAAAATTTATTTTTGATGCTTTCCCAAAATGTGTAATATGGTCCTCCATACACAGTGGATGCTAGCTAAATGTTGGTTAAATGAGGTAACAATTTAAAATGTGATACTTATCCTGCCAGCTGAGTCAATATTTGACTTACTTAAATATGACTCTGACAGTTTGTCCAGATGCTGTGAATTTCCTGCTGTCAGGGAACTATTAATTACTATAGCTCATAGACTTTGGCCATGTTATCAGGAGGGGTCAGTCCCTGAAGAAGAACACTATACTTGGTAAAGTAGAGAGCTGGAGTAACAAAGGAAGACCCTCAACAAGGTGGCCTGACACAGTGGCTGCAACAGTTGACTGAAACCTAACAACAGTTTCTAGGATGGTGCAAGACTGGGTGGTGTTTTGTTCTGTTGTACAAAGAGTTGCTATGAGGTGGACCCGACTCCATGGTACCTAACGAAAACAACGTTACCTATTACAAATTCAGTGATTGTCTGAGTCTTCTCCTCCTGTCTAATGCAGAGGGAAGTATGTGGCTTAGAAAGTTGGATCACAGTATCATTTTTATGGGTTTTACTGCTTTCACCATATGCACAGTTATCAAAAAGACCAGGAACTCACCTGCTAGACAGCATGTCTGTAAAGGAGACAGTGAGTTTACAAGGGAGTTAAGGAACTAATAGAGGTTCCTAGTGCCAGAGGAGTTCAAATCCAGACTTTGCCATATTCAATCTGTGTGACTGTAGCCGAGTTACTTTAGTTTTCTGTATCTTAGTTTCCTGTGCTGCAAAATGAGGAGGTAAACAATTATTTTGGCCTCCAAAAGGATTGTGTGAAATTAAGAGAATGAAGTGACTAAATAGATGTAATAGAGTCAACACAACATATGTGTTAGCTACTACTGCTGTGACTAGTAATGAGCCTTTGTGGTATGATGGTTAGCTACTTGGCTGCTAACTGAAAGAGCAGTAGTTTGAACCCACCCACTGCCTCCATGGGATAAAAACCTGATAATCTGTTCTCATAAAGATTACAGCCTAAGAAACCCTATAGAGTAGTGCTATTCTGTTTCATAAGGTCTCTGAGTTGGAAACAACTCATTGGATTACGACACTACCACCATGACTAGTACCAGTTTGCTTTGGATCTTTGTACATGAATATAGATTCAGATGTTTTACCTAAAGATTCATGAAAATGGCTCATTAGGTTTATTCAGCCTTGTGGAATAGATTCTGGAAGGCTGAGCACACTGAAAGGCTTTGAGAACATGTGGAAATGAGGTCCTGTTGTAACAACAGCTGCTCTGCACTCACAACTGTTGATGTTATGAAACAGAAAGAATGGGTAAGGAGACGCTCCAGCGTAAAGGAGACCAAAGAGGCCTGGAGGGCCCTGGGTGCAACAAATGGTTTGCACTCGGCCAGTAACTGAAGTAGCACTGTGGCACTGTGGTTAGAAGCTCAGCTGCTAACTGGATGCCGGATGGTTAGCTGTTCAAATTCAACGTCTGTTCCTAGGAAACCCCCTAGGGCATTTCTGCTGTCTCCTATAGGGTTTCTATGAGATGGAATCAACTTATTTAGAATGTTTTTTCTTTTTTTAAGGAAAGATTGACACAGTAATATGCACATGTATTGTTACCTTCACGTTAACAGTCATAAATTTTATTTTTAAAGATATTTCAGAGAGGGAAATTCCCAGCCACATTATCAACTAAATTTACTTAAAATATACCTGCCTGGATGTGGGTACATAGACTATTTGGTTAAAGCTTAGTCAGTTTTCTATTTATTGTAATCAGAGATAGTTTAATAAAGTTAGTATCAATTAATGATGGTTTTAAAGTTTTTGCTAACAATGTCAAAGAGATTTATTAGTGTTTGGCTGTAAGTAAATAATTTAATTTTTAAGAATACATTAAGGGACATTTTGAATTGGTGAAATATTTATACCAAGAATGACTAAACTTATTTTCACATCAGTGTATTAAAAATTTAGATGTTAGTTAGTCCCAGCTTCATCAGATTATAATTCCTATTTACACATCTTTCAGCACTTTTCATTTACAACAAAATTTCATCTCTGAGCTGTCAGTTTTGATACAGATTGTCACTGTTCACCTTCCTTCACCCTTTCTGCTGAATGATCTCCCCAACCTCTGAGTTTTGATCTGAATTTGTGATTTTGTTGTGCTATGGAGTTATTCTGACTCACAGTGGCCCTGTAGGACGCGGTAGAACTGCCTTATAGGGTTTCATAGGCTATAATTTTTATGGAAACAGATTGTCTTGTCTTTTCTCTGTCAGAGTGGTGGGTAGCTTCAAATTGTGACCTTTTGATGAAGGTAAGTGCTTAACCATCATGCAACCAGGTATCCTTGAGTTTCTGATGTGTGTATGCAAGGCACAGTCTGCCCATGTGGTAGGATCTGAGGGTATGGAAGCCACCACTGTGCAAAGTCCTCCGTCTTCTGAACTCCGCCCTCTAATACTGCCTTAAATTCCATGACTTTTGGACCTACTTACACTACCTTTAAAAGAGGCACGTACTTTGTTACATACCTCATAGTGTGTAGTGCTTTCCACATGACTGTCCTTTATCCGGGAGCTTCTGGTTTACCTCATTTGATCCTCTCAATGACCTGAGCGTGAAGAAATACCCGTTTTATACATGAGGAAATGAAGCCCTAGGGAAAGCACCGAGCTAGTTAGGTGTCTGTTCTAAAGTCTTTCCTACACTATTAGTTCCTATATAAACTATTTACCACCGACAGTCACATGGCAACAGCAGACCCTTGAGGAAGTGAACCATGGAACACTATGTGTTGACCAGCAGGCTGTAAACATGAGGGAAATAAATCAACTTAAATTGGGCACGTGGGGTAGAAGCAAGGCAGTTACCAAAACAAAGCAGAGAGCTGCTGGAGGGGCACTGGAAGAAGCCGGGAAGTGTTTCAGACTTCACATTTTCCCCTTCAGGCCAGATCAAGCTGGAACATGTTTTAATACAAATTAGGCAGCAAGATTGGAACACTAGGCAGTGACTATTTTTGTTGTTGAAAAATCCAATAAGTATTTATTCTGATGGGACAGAGTTTGTTTTGTTTTCTACATTTGGGGTCCTTTCTTTTGTGTCCTTTGTAAAACGAAACGTGCATGTTTGGTTTGGGTTGGATTTTATTTGCCACAGTATATATATTTGTATTCCCTCTCCATGGTATTTAATGTCTCTCTTTTTCCTTTGCTGTACACAAAAATATCAGGCAAAGTCAGGCAAAATGCTACTTTTCTCCAGTTAAAAATTTCAGGTATCAGCAGATAGCTCTGCCAGGGTAGGAGAATGTAAGCTCCGTAAAGCCAGGTACCATGGCACTGATTTACTACTGTCCTGTGCTCTGATGGTCAGAAGACAGAAGACAGGTGATGTACCTGCCAAGTCATTTTATTGGGCTTCTTGTATCCCTTTCCTGAATGGCAATTCATCATGGTCAAAGCAGAGTAATTTGTTTGCGAGGATCGAAAAGAAGCTGCGACTAGCCAAAGTAAACGAGTTTACTAGAAAGATGTGATGAGGGGAGGTCCTTGGAATCCATTTGTAGGAAGTGTGGTTGGGTCTAATGGGAATGCTCCTTAACTCCCATTTTATCCCTGCCTGAGGTCGTAACTTTCTTCTGCCACCTAGGATTGTTCCACAGATGCCCACTTACCGACTACAGTGCTCTCATGGCAACACAGCAGCTCAACTTTATAAAGAAAGGTGTTGCTGGTAATCAAAATGTTGCAGGTTGTTCAAGGAGTGCTGTAAAATGCTTGCAATAAAAGTTACAGTAATGCACATCTGTTTAAAAAATGAAGTGAATTTGCACTATATAACTGGAGTGGAGGCTGACATAGAAAGACTAGGTAATCAAACAGGTAATGATAGGCTGCCAGAATTCCACAGAGGCTGGGAGCCACTATTATTCGGTGTTATCAAAGAATTCATTCCCCCACACGGCATGTGGCTACTAGGCATCACACCTCATGGTTGTTTTCTTTCCTCTTTGGTCCTTTTTCTATTCTTGTTATCCCCACCCACCTCCACACTTCAACACTTCATTTCTAATTTATAAAGATTTTCTTGTTTGTAACATCTCAGGTTAGCCAGCGGAAAGTAGAGTGTAAGGTATTTCTTCTTATCCTTTTAAACATCCAGCTACTTCTGAAATATATGGCAGTGTGTAAGGGTTGGGTGTTCTGCTCTGGTTGTTATCCTGTGAAAGCTTTGAGGTATACTCTTCAGTTCCTTGTAGCAAATATTTGACCATAGGTCAAAGTCTAGAATGTCAGTGCAGGCACTAACCAGTGGATTGTGAATAGCTATGTGGGGGCAGTTGAAGAACATGGACTCTTAACACAACTAGAGTGAGATACTAAGATCAAGAAACTGAAAGACAAATTTGGATTTATTGAAGAGGAATAGAAAGATAAAGTTGAATATTCAGGGGGATGGAGAATGGAAAGACTTGCAGTGGATAGGTTCTCTAGATAACAATAGGTTGACCCCCTTGATTGTTATGACTCTGGCCCTACTGTACTATTCATACTACTTTTGTAACTTCCAGAAGGTAGAACTTGGTGAGTCACAGGCACTTGCAAAACGTTTGGTCAGGATGACACCGAGAACTGCTAGAATGGCCAATGCTGTTGGCACTGAGTCCAAGGTATACCTTATCACATTAGATAAAGAACATTTAGGCACACCAATGTATAGAAGCTGTGTTCTTTCTTAACTAGAAAGGGATGATGCAATAGATCACAACAAACATTTATATGAATCCCTCCCACCAGACTTGGAAGGAGTGCAAGCTACCTGGCAGGCATGTAGGAGGACACTAAGCCAAAGCATTGTTTGAAGGCTCCACGTTCAGAACAGTTTAGTTTCATGGCAAAGGTGGGACCAACGTTCCTGGGCCATTTGTGATGACCCCAAATGTTGTGTATTGGAATCGCAGCCCTTAGACTCTCGGTGCAATCTTATGTGGAGATGGGGTTTTCTTGTGTTTATTGGATCATGCCTGAGTAGGGTGCGGTGTAAGTCTGATTGCTTCTGAGTTATAATGAGCAGAATTAGAGACAGATACACATGCGTACCAGCTGGGGAACACATACACTGTGTGAGGGTCATTGACAAGCCATGGAGCAAAGGGACACCTAGAGCTGCTCACAGGGGAGAAACCCACCTGGCTAGTTTGAACTCCTAGCCTCTGATACTGTAGGAAAACAAATTTATGTTTTTTCAAGTCACCTGTTAGTTGTATGTCTGTTGTAGTATGTCATGAATTGAACTGTGTTCCCCCACTCTCCCCAAATGTTTGTAGCAATTTGGCTGGACCGTAGTTCCCAGTGTTGTGTGATTGCTCTCCATTTTGTGGTTTTCTGATGCTGTAATCCCTAATTTCTGCCTGTGTTCATAAGCTGGATTATGTTAAAGAGGATTAGGATGAACTATAACACCCTTCCTAAAGTCACCTCCTTGTTCCATTGTAAAGGGAGTTTCCCTGGAGTATGCTTTGTACTACCGTTTATGCTTTTATCCTTTGAGAGATAAAAGGAAAGGGAAGCAAGCAGAGAGTTGGGGGCCTCATACTATCAAGAAAGCAGCACAGACAGCAGAGTGTGTCCTTCTGTCCTGAGCTTCCTGCACTGAGATGGTCTTAGACCAAAGAAAGACTGACGTAATAAAACATTTCTCCAGAGCCCACAGAGACGGAAAGCCTTCCCCTGGAGTGGATACTCTCAATTTGGACTTGGAGCCTGAACTGTGTGAGAATTAACTTTTCTTTGTTAAAGCCATCCACTTGTGGTGTTTCTGTTAGAGTAGTACCAGATGACTGACAACATCACGGTGCTAAGAAACTAAAACACTAGAAGTGGGGTGGGGAAAAGGAAGATAGTGTTTCTGTTCACCCAGGAGGAATCTCTAAAGTACTGTCACTGTCTCAAGTGACTGGTCTGCTTCACATGTGAATTACAGTAGTCTTTTTAACTAAGATTGTTTTCATTAATTGGTGAATTGATGGATTGTTGGGCATCAGAGAGTTAAACGTGAAAATTACATCATGTTATTTCTTCAGCTGAGAGTTTAGTGGGGAACATAAATAAGTGTTTTTAGTGTTGTGTGACAAGGACAACAATAAATATGTACAAGATACGAATGGATATTTGCAGTTTTGTGTTAGACAGAATGTCTCTGGGACTCTTGATACATATTTGTTGCCCCCAAAAGACATGTTTGGAGGTAGAGCCCACAAGGTAAACTAAATAGATGTACCCTGCCGTCTGTCTTCAGCAGAGACCCCCAAAATTAAGTGAAACAGATACATATATACATCCTGTAACACTGAGCATTAGATAAAACACTGGATGGAAGAAGAAATTGAAAGAAATGAGAGGAAAAGGAGAGATATGGAGTGGAGGTCCATCATGGAACACAGCCAGCAATGACCCTGGACAGAGGATATGGAAGGCAACTTCATGTGGCTCCCAACAGGAAACGGAGCTCCTGAGAACTGGAGAAACAGTCCTTCCCATCTCTCACCCTTCTGGTGAGTAGAGTGGGCCCCTTCTGGCAACCCCTTCTAATCTAAGCCTTTTCCCCCAGGCCTACCCCACTGTCTCCCACCAAACTCAGGGCCTTTTTTTCCTTTTCTTTCTCCATCCTAACCAGCCCCGCACACCAGCTCCCCGACTTCTCACCAGACTTCTCTGCACTGCCATGGCTAGAGAGCTACCAGCCTGCTGTTGCCCCTGATCTGCCAGGCCTCAATCTGCCAGTTCCTGACACACCTTTTTTCCCCCTTTTCTTTCTCCTTCACCACCTCCACACCTTCCTGCTGGTCTGCACTGTGCCACTGTGGCTAGAAACCCACTGGTACACTTCTACCCCAGGTCTACCTCGCTACCACCGGGCCAGCTCCTGCTGCACTTTATTTTTCTTTCTCTTCTGTCTCCCCTACTCCCTACCTCCCGTCTAGCCCTGTAAACCTTCTTCCCTCCCTTCCCATAAGTCCCCAGGTCTCCCCCACCTCTCCCCACTAGTTCTCACCACGTTGCCATTTTTTTCCTTTTCTGTCTCCCTCCCATGTAGCCCTGTATACTATCTTTCCCTTCTCCCTACTGGTCTCCAGTGCATCACTGAGGATAGAGTGCCAGCAGCTTACCAGCTCACCACTGCCCCAATTTCATTCTGCTCCCACCTGCTAGCCCCCGCTGTGCCACCACTTATTGTTTTTTTTCTTTTCCTTTCTCCCTCCCACCTAGCTCCATATGCCACCACCCCTGCTTCCTGCCAGCCCCCAGGCCCACCCTATTCCCACCTCCTGGCTACTCTTTTTTTCTTTCTCACCCTCATCTAGCCCCCATACGCAACCCTTCCTTCACAGTGGCCTGCCTGGCTAAAGCAACCCTGGTGCTCAGGCCCACTGCCCCTCCACTCTTAGCACTTGGCCAGCTGGTGAATAGTGGAAGGCAAACCCATACAACTCTCTATTCAACACTCCTGCCTATCTGGCTAGGGTCTGTGAATGTTCCCATACCCAGCATCAAGAGTCAGACAACACCCTAGTCTTCTGTCAACCAACTCACAAAACCAGCATACAGTGAAGGGGGCTTATCCTGGCTGCTGCTGCCTTGCCTAGTTGGAGAAGGCAGTAAGAGCTACCATGCTCACAGACAAGCAATCAGCATAGCACACCTGGGCTGCCTGCCGTGGCATTTCAAAACAAAATAAAAGAGCAGGACAAAACAAAGGAATGTACAATCAATCAATAAAATAATATTTTAATGTCTTAGAGACAGCAGACAATATCAAAACATGTATGAAGCTAGACAGGTTGACTACAGCAAGTGCTCAAAATAAAGACTCAGATAGCCTTCTGGTAGAATGAATGGTGTATTAAAGACAGTCTGTTGGTTAGAAAACCAACAATGTCAGACAATGACCTATGTCTAGGACACAGGACCCCATAAGGCATATGCTACCTAGATAAAGAACTCTTAATAACAAAACGTAGCTAAAAGACTTAAAACAGGAAAACAGAGACATCAATCTGTAATGTTAAAACAAAAAGAATCAATGGTGTAGGTATAAAACTTTCAAATGGAGAGAAAGTGAAGGCACTATCAAATGGAACCACTTGATGTGTAATTCAAAAGACTAAAATTTAGAGTTCTCTAAGAGATCAGAAAACAGATAAAACAAAGGACAAATAGATAAAATCAAGGAAAACAGACAAAGCAATAAAAGAAATCAGGAAATAATATAAGAACAAAGTGTCAAAATAAAAAAAATTAGAACACAAGAGCTGTAACTAGAAATCCAAAAGATAAACAACAATATTCAGAAATGGACAACTAAATAGAAGGTTTTAAGAACCAATGTGAAACAGTGGAAATATCAGCAAGATTGAAAACAAATCCATAGGCTCCACTTTGTTTGAGGAAAAATCAGAGTAAAAAATGAAGAAAACCTAAGAATTAATGTGGGACAGAATCAAGAGCAAAAATTGTACACGATTGGAGTTCTGTAACAGGTCAAGGAACTGGAAAACACAGAGAAAAATAGTTGAAGATTGGCTGGCAGAAATTTTCACAAATGTCATGAAAGACAAAAAGCTGACCATTGAAGGACAGACCCCAAAAGAAACTCATCAAGACATGCCATCACACTTGCCAAAACCAAAGACAAATAATCCTGGGAGCAGTTCAAGAAAAAATGAAAAGTAATTTACAAAGAGAAAACAGTAAACCTCAGCTCAGTTATTCAGCAGAAACTATGCAGGGAAGAAAGCAGTGGGATGACATATATGTAAACCTTGAAAGAAAAAAAAAGCTGTCAACTAACAATGATAGATGCTACAAAACTCTCCAATACGATGGTGAAATTAGGACATTGCCACATAAAGGGAATTCACAGAAACCAAACTAAACTTCCCAGAAATATCAAAGGGAGTCCATTGGTTAGAGAACTAACATCAGATAGCAGTCTAAGTCTCTGACACAGGACATTATCAACCAGATACTGACCAGAGACATCAACTCATAATGGTAACAATGTCAGAACAATAAAAGAGGGAATAAATGGTGTAGGTATAGAGCTGTCAAATAGAGAGGAAGTTAAGACAACTTCAAGTAGTAAAAGACTGGTTCAAACTTAGGAAGATAAGAGTGTATTTCACGGTAACCACAAAATTAACAAACCTGCTTATGGAAATAAAGAGAAACATAGACTTAGTAATAAAAAAAAATCTATAATGATGGAAAAAAGAAAATCTACAAATAAAAAGGATTCAGTACACAAAATAAGAGGACCAAGGAAAATATCAGCACCACAAAAAATACCAAGCCAGCTAAGTGCTGTTGAGTCGAAAAATACCAAACAGAAGAAAAAAACACATGAAACTGTGACAGCAATAAATGCAGACCTATTGATAATCATATTGAATGTAAATGACTAAATGCACCTGTAAGGAGACAGAGAGTGGCGGAATTAATTAAAACCACCTATCAATGTGCTGTCTTCAAAAGACCCACCTTAGATACAAAGACATAAACATAGTTAAAATTGAAGGATGGGGGCAAAAAACAAACTAATGAAAAAAGAGCAGAAACAATACTAATCTGAGTTAAAATACACTTCAAGGCAAAATCAACCATAAATGACCAGGAAGGATATTCTAAAGTGATTAAAGGGACAATCCACCAAGAAGTCGTAACCTTAGTAAATGGACTGTTCCACAATAACAGTAGGAGACTTCAATACCACTCTCAGTAAAAGAATGTCTAGAAAGATACTCAACAAAGATACAAAAGTTCTAAAGGCCAAAATCAACCACCTTGACCTCATAGACATACCTAGAACACCTAATAGCAGTAAAATATACATTCTTTTCTAATGCACATGGAACATTCTCCAGAATAGACCATATTGTAGACCAGGAAGTCATCCTCAATAAAATCTAAAACACCGAAATAATACAAAGCATTCTCTGTGGTCACCTGTGATAAAAGTAGAAATCAATAGCGGGAAGAGCAAGGGGAAAAAATACATGGAAACTGAACAACATCTCAGTTGTGAGATGTAGATCTCAGTGCACATGTACAATGGAGTACTATGTAATGATGAATCGGCAAAATCTCAGCATGGATGAATCTGTAGCACGTTTTGCTAGATGAGTCAGTGAGTCACAAAAGGACAAATATTGTATGAGACCATTATAAAAAGAAGAAAATATCTACACACAGAAAAAGAATACCTTTCATGGTTAAGAAGAAGAGGAGAGTAGAAAGGGAGAAGTATTAGGTAAGTATAGATAAGTAGTAGTAGATAAGTGTTAACTTTGGTGAAGAGAAAGGCAACACACAATATAGGGAAAGCCAGCACAACCTGACCAAGGCAAAAACTAGAAGTTTTCTACATGTATCCAGATACGTAGAGAGACTGAGTTACTGGGGCTGAGGGTATGGGACCACAGTTTCTGAGGACATCTATAACAAAATGTTCTACATCCTTCTTTGGTGAGTAGCATTTGGGGTCTTAAAAGCTTGTGAACAGTCATCTAAGATACATCTATTGGTCCTATCCTATTTGGACCAAAGGAGAAAGAAGGAAAATATTAACTCGAAGGACTAATGAACCATATGAATGAACCACAGCCTACACCAGCCTGAGCCTAGAACTCAGTAGTGTCAGCCTACCAACATGAACTGTTCTGACAGGGATAACGATGGAGGGTCCCAGACAGAGTGGGAGAAAAAGGTAGAACAGAATTCAAATTCACAACAATAGTAAGATTAGTTTGAGAGAGTCTGGAGGAATTCTCAAGACTGGTCCCCTGACATCCTGCTAACTCAGAACTGAAATTACTCCTGAAGTCCACTTTTCAGTGAAAGATTAGACAGGCCTGTGAGACAAACAATAACACACATGGGGAGTGTGCTTCTTAGTTCTGACAAGTGTATGAGGCCAAGTGGGCAACACCTGCCTAAAAGCAAAGATGAAAAGGCAGGAAGGGACAGGAAAACTGGAGGAATGGACACAGGGGACCCAGTGTGTAAAGGGAAGGAGAGAGAGTGCTGGTAAACTGTGGGAATTCCAGGCAATGCGTCTCGGTGGTTATTTAGTACAGCTGTGAGAGAGGTACCACAGATGGATAGCCTTAAAAAGAGAAATTTTATTCTGTTACAGTCTAGTACGCTACAAGTCCAAATTCAGGGCTTCACCTCCAGGGGAAGGCTTTCTCTGCTGGCTCTGGAAGAAGGTCTTTGTTAATCTTCCCCTGGACCAGTAACTTCTGATGCACAGGGACCCCAAGTCATTTCCAATGAACTCACTCTGCTCTGGCACTGGTTCTGGTGATAAGAAGTCTCCAACTCTCCACTTGCTTCCCTTTCCATCTCAAATGATTGCCTCAGGACTTAATTTTACCATTGAGTCCTGCACCGACAACACAACTGCTGCCCATCCTCCCTCCTTTATATTATAGAGCCAGGATTTACAACATACAGGAACATCACACAGTACCAGGAATCATGGCCTAATCAAATTGCTGCACATTTTTGGGAGGACACAGTTCAATCCATGATGCAATGTCACAAAACAATTTGTGTATAAAGTTTTGAATGATAAACTAACTAGTACTGTATGCAGACTTTCCCCTAAAGCACAATAAACTTAAAAAAAATTCCATTCAGCAGCCGTACATACTGCAACTTTTTTTTAAAAGTACTTCTGGTGAGACTTTAAAAGAAAATTCTGAACATGTGATTGGAAAGTGGAGGAAGAGTGTTTTTTGTTTTTGTTTTTTTGATGGCACAGAACTTGTCTGAATTAGTTCAAATGTTTGGTGGAAGGTAGAACTTCTATGAACTTGGATACTTAGAACTTGGAGGGGATTTCTAAGCAAGATGTTAGAGATCACATGGTTTCTCCTTGCCACTTACAACAAAATGCAGAAGGAGAGAGAAAGGCTTACAAGTGAACTAAAAATGAAAACAAAACTGAAATCTTTGGAAAATTCTGTTGTACAAACTAAGGACACGTGACCTGGAATTTCACCAAGGACACGGCTACACCATCTTTTGTTAAAGATAGTGTGACTGTTGATCCAAGCAGCTAGCACAGCAGAAACTCATCAGCTTAGGCTGAAGGGGCAGAGAAAGAATGAAAGGAAAGAACACTGTCTGCCTCTTGGAATTCTCCAGGCGGTTAACAGGCCAAAGGAGCTATCTCTGTTGTTCGCCAAGTAATGGACCATCCCTGAAGCATGTCATAAGTCAGCAATATTGTTTGAAGGAGCATGGAAAGCAGGGCCTTCTAGAATCTCAAGGGCTGGGGGCACAGCCTCTTAGGTTTCAAGAGTCAGATCTTTGCCAACTTGGTTCTGGAGTATAAGGCTGTTGGTAAGGTGTGCTAGGTGGATGAGACTGTCTCCCATAGCAGAGGGGGCAGGGCTACCATGCCCAAAGAGAAGAGTCTGCTGGGCCTGAGGAGATGAGGTTGCCACTCAAATGGACTAGGAGAATAGGGCAGCCCAGTGTCAAAGGAGAAGAGCTGCAGTCCCAGGGGCCCTGGAAAGTGGAGCTGAAGCCCAGGGCTGAGGAGCTACCACCCAGAATCAAGTGACTCTGGCTAACACTCAGTTAGATGGTCTCAGGTAAGAGACAATTATTTTGAAGCCTTGAGAGTTAATATAGTTGTTCTGCTGGGTTTGGGGCTTGCTTGGTGCCTCATAGCCCTTCTTTCCCTCTAATTTCTCCCATTTGTAGTGGAAATGTCTACTTTGTGCCATCTCTAGCGCTACACTTTGGAAACAGATAAACTTGTGTTCTAGATTTTATAGTTTCACATATGAAGAGGAATTTTGCCCCAGCATGGAATATGTCTAAAGTATCACTCATATTTGATTTAGATGATTCAGAAGATGAGATTTTGAATTTGGAGTGGATTTAAGAGTTTCGGAAGGATGTGACAGGATGCATGTGCTGTGCATTGTGGCAAGGACATGAATTTTTGGACATCCAAGGGTGTGATGTTGTGGACTGAACTGTGTCCCTCCAAAACATGTGTTGTGAATCCTAGCCTGTGTGCCTGTGATTATAGCACCATTTGGGAATGGGTAGGTTGTGTTATATTAATGAAACATGATTAGTGTAGGGTGTGTCTTGAGTCAATCTATTTTGAGATATAAAACACACTGCTATTGAGTTGGGAAAAGAGGTTAAATAAATGAGAGAAGAAGATATGGGGAAAGAGAAATACCAAGCCTCAGGAAGGCTGCACAGGAGCAGAAGCTCAGGAGAGAGAAGCACTTTCCTCCAAAGCCCACATAGAAAGTCTTCTCCTAGAGCCAGCACCCTAAATTTGGGCATCTAGCCTCTTGAACTGTGAAGAAATAACTTTGTTTGGTAAACTAAAAAAGACTAGGTTTTAACCTCCGGTACTTGTAGATGTGCACTTACTTGGAGATAATATCTTTGCAGATGTAGTTAGCTAACATGAGGCCATTTGGGAGTAGGATAAGCCCTTAATCCAGTTTGACTGATGTCCTTATCAAACAGACTGAAACAGGCAGACAGAGAGAATGCCATGTGAAGATGCTTTTTACCACCAGAAGGTACAAAAGGCAAGAAAGGGTTCCTTCCTGAAAGCCTTCATCAAGAGCTTGGCTCTTCTGATGCCTTGATTTTGAATTCTGGCCTCCAGAGCTATGAGACAGTAAGTTTCTTCTGTTGTAAGTCACCGTGTGGTACTTTTGTTACAGCAGCCCCAGGAAACTAACGCAGTAGTTCTAGGAGTCAGAATTGACTCACTGGCAAGGAGTTGACCTGGAGGTAAGTGTGGGTCCAACTTCACCTTCTCTGAAACAGACTTGAGTCCAAAGATCACAGGTCACTTTGTATCTGGAGACATGCCTGCTGTCTGGAAATTTGCCAGTGGAGTTGGGGTGGCACAGTGGTTATGCGCTCGGCTGCTAGTCAAAAGGCCAGTGGTTCTGGTTTGAACCCATCTATCACCCCACAGGAAGAAACTGTGGCAGTCTGCTTCTGTAAAGATTACAGCCTTGGAAACCCTATGGGGCAGTTCTACTCTGTTTTGTAGGGTTACCATGAGTCATAAATGACTCCATGGCAAAAGGTTTACCAAGATACTGATCTGTCCCTGCGGGCTCGTTAATTGTTACTCGTCCCATATTGTGATTTCCTGAATAGACATCTGATAGGTAGTGTTAGAAACAGTACAGTGTGTGTTTATTCCAAATGATCTTCCTCTGCCTAGGCAAGCCCGTACCCAGTCTGACTGCTGCCTGAGAACTGATTTCTATCATCCTTCATCCTGCAGCTCTGTACCCCAGGGCCAGCTGACTAAAGAGTTCAAAAGGTGAGAAACCAGTAATGAATGGACTTGAAGATCGAGAACTGGTCAATAAACTAAACTCCCAGTGCATCATATTCATGGACAAGTCAGCAGCACGTAAAGACAGATGACCTTTGTCTTGGAGAATGCATTATACTTGATGAAGGAGCCAAGACTGTCCGTTTGTCTCTCTCACTCTTGGCAGTTCTTTCTGTGGAAAAAAAATAATTCTTGCTTCATGTAGAGTTGTAAAACACATTCTGTTAAGAAAATGAAGAAATGCTTTTGTCTTTATACAACGTCTGTGAAAGTTCAAGGATTGCCTATTGGCAAAACTGAATTTCAGTGGCTTAAAAGTTAAATAAGAAAAATAAGAAAGTATAAGTATTTGTGCCTTCTCATTCTGCTTAAAACTACATTTCCAGTTCTTTCATCTCTAGCCTGAAAGTGAATATTGAGAAATATTCCAAATAGATACTAAACCCTCAGAAAACCAAATACACTGCTGTTGAGTCAATTCCAACTCACAGCAATTCTGTAGGACAGAGTAGAACTCTCCATAGAGTTCCCAAGGAGCACCTGGTGGATTTAACTGCTGACCTTTTTGTTAGCAGTTGTAGCTCTTAATCACTACACCACCAGGGTTTCCTAAAGAGATACTAGATAAGAGTGAAGTTTAAGCTATCTGATGATGAAGCCAGTTCTTAGAAGCAAATGCTTGGTTTCAGAAATTCTCTGAACACCAGCTCAAACCATGATAAAATTTAAAAAACAAGCAAACGAAAATCAAATAGGCTGTGGAGTTGATTCTGACCCGTAATGACATACAGGACAGAGTAGAAGTGTGCCATCGAGTTTTCAAGGCTGTGAATCTTTACAGAAGCAGGCTGCCACCCACCATCTTTCTTCTGTGTAATGACAGGGAGGTTCGAACCACTGAGCTTTCGATTAGCAGCCAAGTACTTTAACCACTACACTGATAAAATAATTGCTAATATATATTAAGTGCTTATTATTGTCAGACATGGTTTTAAGTTCAGTACATATACTGATTTATCTGTTTTCTTAGGGATACAGAAGATAAAGGACCCTTCTGGTTCTATCTGATGTGTTGTTCTAAGATGAGTTAACTGAGAAACTGTTATGGAAAGACAAATTCAGCAAAAAGGGAATGGCTAACATATCACGCAGATGTCTTGTGGCTTAGTGGTAGGGATTGGACATTTGTGCCCTTAGGGGAAAATGAGCAGACTAGGATAGATCAGATCTGGCGCTTTTGCTGCAGAGCATGGAATAACAGATGATTTGATGGGAAGCTAGACAGACAGTGCATCCGAGGCATGCATCCACAGGGGCCAGCTAGAAAGCACAGTTTGGGTTGAGAATACAGGCACTAGATGAAAGCAAGAGGACTGGAAAAGGGGGTATATAGGGGAGCCAGAAAGACAGCTCAGTCCTGGGACAGAAAGTATGTGCTTTTTGCAGGGCTCTGGTGTCTGGAGTGCTCTTGGAGGATACTGGGAAGGACACAGGGGCCTGAGCACTCTTTGGGTACACCTTCCCAGGAGGTAGTGGATCCAGGCAAAAGAGGGAACAAATTATGGGGATGACAAAAGCAGGAAGAAGGTGTGTCAAATTTCATCCCAGTACCAAACAATGACTATGAACAACCATGAATAGAGAATTTTTATCCCTTGGTTCAAGCCTGAGAGGGCTGTACTACATTTTGGCTCAGTGCCCTCTTTTCTGTCAGTTCTGGGATTCTGATTTATACTCAGTAGTTCTGATTTTGGACATCTGCACTCTTATGATTTAGTGAAGAATATTGAGTATACCATAGGCTGCCAGAAGAACGAACACATCTGTCTTGGAAGTAATACAGTCAGATTGCTCCTGGAAAGCCAGGACAGTAAGACTTGGACTTCATCTCATATACTCTGGACATGTTATCAGGAGAGACTAGTTGTTGGAGAAGGACGTCATCTTTGGTAAAGTACAGGGTAGGTAAAAAAGTGGAAGACCCATGATGAGATGGAGTGACACAATGGCTGCAACAGTGGGCTCAAACAAAACAACGATGGTGAGGATGGTACAGGTCCAGGCAGTGCCTTGTTCTGTTGTACACAGAGTGCTAGGAGTAGGAGCTGGGTCAGTGGTACTGTGCAGCAGCAGAAACAACTGTTAGGATTGCTAGGAGATTTTAGTTGTTTGAACCGTCCTTAGCTTTCACCACTAGGCACTAATGGCAAGCTCAGAGGCACATCAAAGAAATAGTGATGCCAGGAGATTCATTGCAAGTTCTTACTTGTAAATTATGTGTGTGTTTGTTGTCTTATGGAGTTCTTTAGTTCCTAATTTCCTTTGTGGCAGTCTCACTAATGGGTTAGCCAAGCTTTGTCTGTAAACGGTCATACAGTAAATAGTTTAAGCTTAGTGGGCAACATTCAACATTGCCATTCTGCGGTGAAGCAGCCATTGACAATAAAGCAAGGAGATATGATTGTTTCAATAAAATTTATTCGTGAAACAGCTGCACAGATTTGGCATATGGCTGATCTATGAACTAGATAAACAGACCAACAAATGGAAAAATAGATTTCGTACTCTTTGTGAATAGTTTTCTTTTTAATTGTCATTCTCTAAAGCCTGGACGAGTCCTTAGGTGGTGTAAATGATTAATGCATGTATGTGGCTGCTTATCAAAAAGCTGGACATCTGCATCCACTCAGAGGTACCTTGGAAGAAAGGCCTGGTAATCTGCTTCCAAAAAAATTAGCCACTGAAAACTCTGTGGATCGCAGTTAACACTTTTACACAGGTGGGGTTGCAATGAGTTGTAACCAGCTCTATAGCAACTGGGTTTTTAAAGGACAAGAGGGACCATTTTGTCTGCATGGAACTATAAGTTACTGCCATTTCCCTAGTATCTTGAATTTGTAACTTTTCCTTAAAGTTATTTTATGGGAGATTAATATTGCCACTCCTGCTCTTTTTTGGTTATTGTATACTTCACTTATTTTTTTTTCCAGCCTTTGAGTTTTGGTTTGTTTATATGCTTGTGTCTGAGATGTTTTGCTCTCTGTCCGCTCTTTGTCTCTTACTGTGCATTTAGGTCACTTATGTTCAGTGCAATAATTGATAGGTATGGGCTTACTGCTATCATCTGGTCCTATTTGCATATACATGCATGGCGTTGATAGTTTCTTTGTTTCCTTTAATTTTCTATACTGAGTTCTTTATGTGTTTCCCTTTTCGTCTGTCATTGTTACTGATTTTATGTTTGCTGAGTTTTTATGTTTCTCTTTTGATGGGTGGGTTTGTTAGTTTCCTTTTTATTTACTTTGAAATTTACCTTTATTTTTCTGAGTTTAAACCCATCTTTTATTTCTTGATAGTGCCTTGATTTCCTCTCCCATTTGACTACACAGTTTATTCCCTTTTTTGTTTTGATGTTAGTATCATTTACATATATTTTTAATTCTGAAAGTTAGCCTTAAACCAAATTTCTTACCTACTTTGGGGATACAATGTGGGCTGGACTGTGGTATTCCAAGTTTCTCTGAAAGAGACTCCGTCTTCCCCAGTTTTCCTCCCATCTAGTGATGTTCTTGGCACACAACAAGCCTGTGCTAAGAGTTCAGTAATATCTTCTCAAACGCCTTGATTCTTTCTTCTGCTTCTTCGGCAACAATGGCCAAGCAGACAGCCTCTGTAATTTTACTTTCCTAGGATGACTTATACATAGTAAGAGTTAATAGATTTAAAGCCAAGGAAACCATTGTTTCCTCTAAAAAGTGGAAAAACACCATGATAGAACTGGAGTGTAACACTACTAAAAGGAATTATCCCAGCCAAAATCACGTTCAAAGGTTAACTATGTTCTCTTTCCCCATCTAAGGAGGGGGCCCATGGGTAGAACTTGTCTAAGTTCTCTTCGGCAAGTAGTAAATTCACCACATGTGGGCTGAAGTAAGATAATAACTCACCTTCTGCAGAATGCTTCTCTCTGCTTGCTACTATTTAGATACCACAGTAACAGAACAAACTTAACAATCAGCCTGAGTGTCACATGCACAGGCTATCTTTGGATTTCACTTTGATAGATTTTTTTAGTTGGAGAGTCTGCAACTTTTAAAGTGAAACCCAAATAGTGATTTTAAGACATTCCCTCTTTTTGTTATGTGAATTCAGGGCCAGTGCACTTTGGCAGATTCTCAGCAGCTGATAATGTGACTGGAAAGCCTGATATGGTTAGCATTGTTCTACTGTGTTGGCTTCTACTATGAGCTCATGAAATACAACAAAGCACTGTACTGTCTAGACTCTTCTGAATATGTGACTGATGTTCATGTAATTCCTTTTGTCTTCACCTGTCAAAGCAGAATTCTCTGGTGTCTTGTTTTCCTTGAAAGCTTTTTTTCCTAATTTGATCCATAATGGATGGGTATAAAGAGCACCATGTACCATGTACCATGTACCTGCTTGGCACTGCTCGTCAGTCTTCAATGTTCTAGTATTCTAATGAGGGCCACAGTGGATTCAAAGGTAAGAAATTTCACAGGAAGAATTGTAATAACTAACATTTATTGGGTGCTTCCTGGTGTCATAGTGGTTAACTTCTGTGGCTGCTGATTGAAGGATCGGCAGTTCAGATCTGCCAGTTGCTCCTTGGTAACTCAATGGGGCAGTTCTGCTCTGACCTATAGGTTCTCTCTGAGTTGGAATTTACTCAATGGCAGTGACTTTTATCTGACTCCTGTGTGCCAAACATTCCTCTAGGTGCTTGACAGAAGATAACTTCATCCATTTTCACATTCACCCCAATGCTGTCCTCACTGTATAGCTAAGGAACCTGAGGAACGGTGATGATTAAGTACTACTTACCCAAGGTCACAAGGCTGGTGAGGAACAGAGCTAAGATTATATTTGCAGGTTGTCTGGCTGCAAAGTCTTGTCTTTAACCATTTCTCTGTTGGCTTTTGTCATGGTTGGAATTGTGTCCCCCCAAAAATGTGTGCAGCCACGTGGCTGGGATATGGGTCCCAGTATCTTGGGACTGTCCTCCATTTTGTGTGGTTTTGCTAACCTGTATGTTAAAGGATTAGGGTGGGGCTGTGAATTCCTGCTGTGGGGGGAGTTTCCCTGGAGTATGGCTTGCCCCACCCTTAATGCTTTTAGCTTGCAAGGAATAAAAGGAAAAAGAAACAAAGGACAACTCAAGAACCTTGCTACCATCAAGCAAGCAGCACTGGGAGCAGAGCGCGTCCTTCAGACCAGAGGTTCTTGCGTGAGGACGCTCCCTGGACAAAGACTGATACAACACTGGACTTTCCTTCAGAGCCGACAAGGGGAAAGTCTTTCCCTGGAGCAGACACTCTGAATATGGACTTGCAACCTACCGGACTGTGTAAGAATAAATCTTTCTTTGTTAAAGCCATCAACTCTGTGGTATTTCTGTTAGAGCAGCCTAGCTGACTAAAACAGCTTTCTATCTGGGAAATGCTCTCTGTACCAGATCAGAATGTTGTAATGTTTTTCTCACCAAAAATCAGTGTTCTCTATGTCTTTTCCAGCTAATGCAAAGGCTCTGTATACTTGCTCGGGGCTTCTTGATGTCTGTTCCAGATCTAAGGTGATCAGAATTTGATTATAGATATCTCTCACCATTTGGTCAAGGCAACTTGGGTACCACTAGGCCTACTAGCTTGAAATGTCACACAACTCTCTTGAAGGATAATGTTTCTATCATGTCATTTTACAATAAAGGGACCCCTGGTGGTAAGAACTTGGCTGCTAACCAAAAAAAAAAAAATAAAAAAAGAGTGGTAGTTCAAATCTACCAGCTACTTCTTGGAAGTTCTGTGGGGCAGTTCTTCTTTGTCCTATAGGGTCTCTATAGTCAGAATTGATGCACAGAAATGAGTACAGTTAGTGACTATTCGTAAGCCTACATATTTTCTCACACAGCATGCATTCGGAGTGTGTCAGAGGCTCACAAAGGAGAAGGCTGGAATCTAGGACCTTTTCAGAGGAGCTCTTGCAGACCAGCAGCTGCTACTAGTTTAAGTGGTCAAAAGGGGAAAGGAAACTGATGCATTAGCACTGTTGCTATGGCAGGGGTTCAAACCCAACACCCTCTGCCTATAACAAGAATTAAAAAAAAACCTTGAAATGAATTTCACTGATAATATAACCTGCTTGTACCCAAAAGTTTGGCAGTTTGAGTCCAGCAGGTACTCCTTGGAAACTCTGTGGACAGTTCTACTCTGTCTTACACAGTGCTATGAGTTGGAATTGACTTGACAACAGTAGGATTTTTTTGTTTTTATGTTCACATAATTAAAAAATTAATAATGCCCTAAATAAAGCAAAGTAAATGATAATAAACTAGTGTTTGTTGTTTGGGGATGGCTATAGGCAATGTGGAGCCCTGATGTTGCAGTGGTTGACAGATGGGCTACTGAACAAAAGATCAGCAATTCACATCAGCCAGTGGCTCCTTGGGAATCCTGTGGGCCAGTACTGCTCTGTCCTGTGGGGTTGCTAGGAATTGGAATTAACTTGACAAACTTTTTCTTAAGTAGTGAAGTCATAATGATTTGGTCAAATGTCGGTACTTACGTGTGGAGGCTGCATATGCACAGTTTACAAATGTGAACTGATACATGGGTGAAGTGTGTGTGCCTTGTATACTGTAAGTGGCATTGCCACAGAAGGTGAAGCTTCCTAGAAGAGAATTTGACAGCTAGTATTTATTGGGCCTACCACATAAAAGAGTGTATGTTTACATGTATGATTTTATTAAGCGTTGTAATAACATTGCTGTTGATTCAGTTTCCACTCATAGTGATCTCATGTGTGTCAGGGTAGAACTGTGATCCATAGGGTTTACAGTGGCTGAGTTTTTGGAAGTAGATCTTCAGGACTTTCTTCCAAGGTAGGTGGACTCGAACTTTCCAAGGTGGGTAGTTAACTATTTGTGCGACCCAGTTAACTCCACCTTGTGAATAATAACCCTCAATTGTTGGGACAAACACCCTTCAGGGGTGGTAACAATCCAACTAGTAAGTTAAAGCTGCCTAACTCACAAATCTTGTCTCCTCCTTTTCCTCAATTGCTGCTCTTTCTTATCTTATACTCTCTTACCCTCTCTCCTGCTTACTCTACTTTTCTCCCTTCATCAGGTGGTAATTGGGGGTCCTCTTCTCAGCATGGAGTTAAGGGCCTATTTGTTGTAGAGGGTGTATCTCATGAACACTGCCTGATGTTGTCTGCCCAGTCCTGAGCCTCCAGACACTGGTCTGTCAGTCTCTCTTTCTCTCTACTTACTTTTCAAAATTGGTAGTGTCATCCTCACTTGGATCTGTAATCTCAGTGTATGAGTCAGCAGATATTGTCTGAGAAGAATCCTGATACCAGTGCCTTAATCTTTTAATCTAAAAATCCAGTTGTTGTGGAGTCAGTTCTGACTCAAAGGTAACTTCATATATGTCAGAGTAGAACCATACTCCATGGGTTTTTCAATGACTGAATGTTTAGAAGTAGATTGCAAGGCTTCTCCTGCGAGGACCTATTGAGTGGACTGAAGCTACTACTCTTCAGATAGCTGCTGAATACATCTACCATTGACATCACCCAAGGACTTCAATCTTCTAATATACAGTCATTTTAATATAGTATTTTAAGGGCCAAGTAATAGCTCAAGTGTAAAGAAAACAAAACAAAAAAAGGTCCACTATAAGTCTGCAGGACTTACAGCAGCCCTGTAGGTCAGCGTACAACTGCCCCATAGAGTTTCCAAGGAGCGCCTGGTGGATTTAAACTGCTGACCTTTTGATTAGCAGACACAGCACTTAACTCTATGCCACCAGGGCTCCAATTAGATGAAAACCAAAAAAACTCATTGCCATCGAGTCAGTTCCAACTCATAGCCCTTAGTAATTTTCTTGGGAAAATTCAAAAGAGGCAAGATTGTATACTTTATAATGCTCTCTGATCACAGGACGCTATCCACATTAACACTGAATTTCTAAATCTTTTGTACATTCAGATCACTTTTCAAGGTAGAATGTATTACCTTCTCTGCAGCACTTCCAGGGGAGTCTGTACATGCCTCTGTGATTACCCCTATTGTGTCACACAGAAGTAACTTGTTTACACGTCTGTCTCCCCAGCTTCTCCCCCTCACTTGTCCTGCCTCTAGGGGACAGTGAAACATGTCTATTCATCCTTGGGTCTCCATCACCTAGCAGGTTGCAAGATATAACAAAATTTCAAGAAATATATTTTCCCCTCAAAGGACAAACTTTATTTTGACTGCATAAAACTGATTAATATTGATAGAGCAAGGAATATTCCACACAGGATAGTCAAGGCTGAAAAGAAGTTACAAAATAAGAAACAAATGGTTGTGAAATATCAAGTCATCGAATTAATCTCTTAGGAATAACAGAAAAATAGTATTACATTTAATTCGGGAGTGCTTTTGTTTATGTTTTTGTGTCTGCGTGTATGTTATTTTTAAAACCAATAAAATATTTTAAGGTAAATATTAAGTCATATTTACAGATTTCTAATGACCTTCACTTTTTCAAATTGTCTCGAACTGGTCATGACAAAAATTCAACAATGATTTAAGTAATAGCGAACCTTTTATTTCAATCAAAATAAAGTACATATATAATCTAATGCTTGAGGGTCTAATGAAGTATAAATAATGTATCCCTGAGAATTATATTAAAACTACCAATATTTGAAAACCTGTCCCAGAAATTTTAATTCTGTCAAGCCTCAATCACAGCAAATGTAGCATTAATAGCAGCAGTTAAACTAAAAAGAGACAAATCGAAATTACTTTTAAAGAGAGAAAAGGTAGGCAAGTCTCCTCCTGTGGTTGTAGATAGATGTTCAGGGGTTGGCTGCTCTGGGAACTGCTGATCCAGGGGATGCCCTGATCCACCTGTGTCTCTGCCCAGAGCTGCTTGTTGAGGAAATCAGTTGTCTTGGAATTGGCTCTGACTCATGGAGAGAGCCTATTTGTGTCACAGTAGAACTGCCCTCCAAAGGGTTTTCAGTGGCTGATGTTTTGCAAGTATATCCCTGGTCCTTTCTTTTGGAGGCAGCTCTGGGTGGATTTGAACCACTAATCTTTTGGTTAGCAGCCGAGTGCCTTGCCTGTTTGCACCACTCTGAGACTCTACTAGTTGAGTTGTTGTTAGTGCTGTCAAGTTTGTTCTGACTCACAGCAGCCCTACAAGCGCCATCCTGACAATTGTTGCTGTGCTTCAGCCCCTTGTTAGCAGCCACTGGGTCAGTCTGTCTCATGTCACTGACCTTCACTTCACCCAAGTGTGGTGTCTTTCTCTGGGGACTGGTCCCCTCTGATAACATGTTGTTGTTAGTTGCTGTTGGATCAATTCCAAATCATGGAGACTCCACATGTGCTGAGTAGAAATGCAGTGCCTTCTGGTCTGGTCTCTTATGGTAACACATCCAAAGTATGTGAGATGTCGCCTTGTCATCCTTACTTCTAAGGAGCATTCTGGTTGTACTTCTTCCAAGACAGATTTGTTCATTTTTGGCAGTCCATGGTCTATTTGTTATTGTTCACCTACATCATGACTCAAAGGCATCAGTTCTGTTTCAGTGTTCTTGATTCATTGTCCAGCTTTCACGTGCATATGAGGCAACTGAAAACACTATGGCTTGGCTCAAGCTCACCGAAGTCCTGAAAGTTACATCTTTGCTTTTCAGTGCTAGTGAGAGCTTTTTCAGATTTGTGTAGTGCAGTGTGTCTTTTAATTTCTCAATTGCTGCATCTATGAGTGTTGTTGAATAGGGGCAAAAAGGCCTGTTTTAGTTTTATTTCGCTGCTGTAACAAATTACTATAACTTAATGGCTTAGAGTAACATATATTTATTATCTCTTAGCTCTGTAAGTCAGAAGTTTGGGTTAGCTCAGTTAGTTTCTCATCCCTGAGTTTCACAAGATTGCAATCTAGGTGTGGACACACTGGCTTCTTACCGAGAAGAACTGGGAAGAATCTCCTTCCAGGCTCCGTCAGGTTGTTGGCAAAATCCAGTTCCTTGCAGCTGTGAGGGCTGACAGCTACTGGCCGCTCCCTGAGGGCTGCCCTTACCTCCTCGAGGTTTCTCTCCAGTCTTTGCAGCTGGGTACCTGCAGCTGCAGGGGCTTTGGTAGCACACTGGTTAAGCACTCAGCTGCTAACTGAAATGCCCCCGGTTTGAATCAGGAGCATGTTAACCAGTAAGCAAGGTATGGGCGGCTTACTTGTGTTCACTTACTCATCTGTAGTAAACAAATTCACAGTGGGTTTTGCCACTGAAAAATAGGCGAAATTGTACACTATAGATTAGTCAGTAGGCACAAGTAACCCCGTGCATACCTTGCTTGTTGGGTAATCCATCCTTGGAACCGTGAATGCGCCAGTGCTCCTGGGGGGAAAAGGCTTGATGGTCTGCTCCTGTAAAGATAACAGCCTAGGAAACCCCGAGAGGCAGCTCTGCTTTGCCTTATGGGGTTCCTAGGAGCTAGAACTGACTAGACAGCTGGCTCATAATAACAGCCCTGAATCTGAGAGCTAGCCACAACACCTGGAATCTTTCTCACATTTGGAATCTCTCTGGCTTCCTTTTTACCTTCTGCTTCCAGCTGGAGAAATGTCTGTGCTTTTAAGAGCTCAGTTGTTTAGATTGAGCAAAGCTGGATAATCCTTGATACTCCCTCTATCTTCAGGTCCATGAACTTAATTAAATCTGCCAAGTCCCTTTTGCATGTAATGTAGCGTATGCACAGGACCCAAAGATTGTAGTGTCAGCATTTTTGGGGGGTCATTAATTAACCTACTAGAAGACCACTTGGGAAAATTGGAACTTAAATTCTGCTCCAGCCAGTTTTTGTCTGTTGTGACTATTTTCCCAGCTTCTTCAGCTTGTTGACACAGCTGCCGAACAACTTTCTTGAGCTGTTTTTCTCATGAGAGATACTCAGACCAGGAGGAAGTTATTCCTTCCAATTGTTTCTCCAGGACTCTGGTCATGTTTTTTCCTGTTTATACTGCTGATGCTTTCCTACACTTTAGGAATTTACTAATAGACCGGTTCTCTCCTTGGAGCTTCATTTCATGCTCTTGATGTGTATCAGGCAGTACCTGAAGTTTCAGCTGAAGTTTTTGGATCTCATGTTCAAGCTGTGAATTGCCACACTGCTCAGTTTTTAGACTTTTCAGTTAATGTGTAATCTCTCTACTCATTTAATGTTCTTCACATTAAAGAAAAAAAAAATCCTTGTTTTTTGCCTTCAAGGCTTTTCATTGAATCATTTAAGTTAGCAGCATCAACAAATTCCTTCACATTATTGTGTTACTGACAGGCTAGGTGGTCACCACTTTCTGATTCACTCTTGTCGTCTCATTCCAAGTTGCTCTCATCTGCGTGCTACTAGTTGCTGTCAAGTCAGCTCTTACTCATGGTGACCCCATGTATGCAGAACTGCTCCACAGGTTTTCAGGGTTGTGACCTTTTGGGAGCAGATGTCAGGAAGCAGGTGTTCAAGATCAGGAATGTAGATTTGAGAGTAGACCAAGAAATGACAGAGGCTCAGCTGGTTTGGTCGTGGCAGATTTATTGGAGTGAGGACACCGCAACACAGCACAGCATCTCAGGCAGCAGCAAGTGGCCAAAGGGACGGGTCAAGAGACGGTGCCTCATGATGCAGTGACCATATATACCAGTTTCACACAAAGGTGGCTGGCTGCCAGATTTGAGCCCTCAAGCCACGCTGGGCATAAACAGAGTGTGTCATACTGCTGAATCACTTTTATGTGGAAGGCCTGTACCTGAGCAAAGACAGCCTTCCATGCTGTCCCCACAGCAGATCACCAGGCCTGTCTTCCCAGGATCCTCAAGTTGGTTTAAACTACCAACCTCCCAGCTAGTAATTGAGTGCTTAAGTCTTTTGGCACTCAGGGACACCTGACATCTGTGTTATGTTCTCTAAATAGAGCAAACAAATTGATCATCTTTAGCAGTGTTTTAGTCAGAGACTTTATCTGACTCCCTTTATCATGTTATGACTTGTTTCACTCCTGTGATTGACTTTTTGAGCATTTCTGTCTGTTCTTCAGTTTTTGTACTTTTTCCTTCCATCCCAATATTTCTTGGGTGGGCAGTGTTACACTTTCCTGAAGTGAGCATATTTATCCAAACAGTCCATTATTTCCCTCTGACATTGTTCTGGATTCTTCTGAGATTATTTTTAAGATGTTTTTGGTGTCAGTTACTTGGAGTTGGAGAGATTTTGATGTCTCCAAATAGCTGGCTGTTCTTAAGGACGAACTATCATCGCTCTTGAAATAGAAGTTTAGGAGTCCTGCTTCTGCATGCTTTGCTGACTCCTCTAGTAAAGAGGTAGACTTGTTCACATTTTTGTTAAGTGCTGCCGAACCCAGTGCTTGTGACACTAGAAGCCTGGCCTCCCCTGGAACTGGTTCAAGGGCTTTGTAGACTTGTGTAAGCAGTCTAAACTTCTCACTGATTTTACCATGTTCTTCAACCCAGGCAGTGAATCTTTTGGTAGACTGTCATCCCTATGTAGTGTCTCTTCATTATAGAAGCAACCATACTAGTAGATGCTGGAATCTCCAGAAAACTCAGGGAGGCCTGGGCCTTGACTCAGCACTCAGACACCAGAAGCACAGCACTGCTCCAGGACTGCTGGAGAGACATTTTTGTGTCAGGCAGAAGGCCTTCCAAGTCTCCAAAGAGCATCACAGCCCTTCCTCTGGTTACTGGTATCCTGTGAGCCACACCAATCACGTGGAGCTCTGTGAAGTGTTTTGCCTCTGGCCTAAACAAATGCCCAGCAACCAGGATCACCATCAGTGAACTGGGGGAAGAGGAGACCAGGTTCTGTAAAACAGTGATCTCTAACCTTGCTGTGCTGACTGTGCAAATATACAAGTGACATTATGGGAACAGTGCATTGGAGAAAAATGGAGAAGGCTTACTGCCACTGGAAAAGACCATCCATGAGCTCTGGCCATTCTAGGCCCCACATGATCTTACAGCAAACACCTTGTTGTTAGCTGCTGGGGTAATTGCAAGTCACAACAACCCTATGTGTGCAGAGTAGAATGTTCCATAGAGTTTTCAAGGATGTAAGCTGTGGGGAGCAGATTACCAAGACTATCTTCTGAGTTGCCTCTAAAAGAGTTTCAATTGCCAACCTTTTGGGTAGTAGTTGAGTGCTTAACTACCTGCACTACCCAGAGACTCCTGAAGCAACCTGGGAGGGATCAAAGTAGTGCTGTGCCATAACCCATTCTCTGCACACCAGCATGTCAGGGTATCATGGTGGGACTCACTGCACTGAGGACTTTTTGGGCCTACATTCCTGAGTGAAGCTTATTCTCCTGGTCTAAAGTTTCTTTCTGCAATCTTGAAGGCTAACCTGCCTACAAAGGTCACTTGCACACATGCACGCACGCACGCACGCACACACACAAACACATACACACAAACACATACACACAAACACAACCAAACCCATTGCTGCTGAGTTGATTCTGATGCATAGTAACCCTGTAGGACAGAGTGGAACTGCCCCATAGGGTTTCCCAGGAGCAGTGGGTGGATTTGAAGTGTTTACCTTCCGGTTAGCAGCCATAGCTCTTAACCACTGTACCACCACGCTTCCAACAAAGGTCATAAGGATCTCATTTCCCTGCACACTTTCTCGTTTGTGTTTGGTCTGAGCCGGCAGGTGGGGCAGAGTACTGAATGGCTTCACCAGAGCCACTGATTGCTTAACCTGAATTTCAGCTGTAAGAACTGAAGAGAAGTCAACAGGGAATGGAAATGTCATGCATTTTGCAGTGAAGCCAGCTTGCTGTTTTTCAATCCAAGTGTTTCCAGGTGGGGGGAGACTCCAGCAGGGACTCAGCGCTGCAGCCTCCTTCCACCTATGGCCTTGCCGTCTTCATCATGTAGCTTCCCAGGTTGTCATGGGGTCAGTCTCCAGTCTAGCTAGACACCTTCAGAACTGTGCCTCTGCAGAGCACCCCTGAGGAAGGAGCAGACTGTTCTTTAGCTGAATTTACCATCTTTTATTTGTTCATACAGTGTCTCACTCTCCTAATATCTCTGGCAAACCCAGGCTCAGAGCCTGCTTGCTCATCATCTGGAACTGTGCTATGAGTGTCTGGTCCCTGGTCTCTCTACCTGTGAAGGAAGTGAAGGAAGGAATCATTGAGGGAGGCTGGGCTGTGGGTTTTGAAGGCCTCCAGGGTTTGGACTGCAGGCACCCTACTCCTAGGAGTCGAGTCAGTCTGGAATGTCACTGTATCAAGTTTGAACCCAAAGGGGTCTGTGGGTATCTTGGATGGTCTGTCAGGTGAGACATGAGAAAGTGAGACTTGCGTATGAGGGCTGCCAATTAAGTTTGTGAACTCATCCTAGAAAAAGTGCTGTATATCTCATTGCTGAATGTCACTGCAGTTACTTTTGAAGTACTCCCTTTGGAAGCTATGCACCGATGCCAACACCTAATCTACCCTTCAAAGAAATTTTGGAACTCTTTTTCTGCAGTGGTCATCAGAGCTGTTGTCATATTACCCTTGATGTCCTAATTGTTATCAAAATGTCTTCCTTTCAGTATTTCCTTTATCTTTGGGTAAAGAAAAAAAGTCACTGAGGGCTAGATCAGATGAGTAGGGAGGGTGTTCTCATACAGTTATTTGTTTACTGGCTAAAACTCCCTCACAGACAACTATATACTTAAGTTCGTGAGCTTGCCACTGTGCCCCCATGCACAATGGCCATTCCAGAAGGAGTTCCAAAATTGCTTTGAAGGGTAGACTAGGCACTGGTGTTAGTGCCTAGCTTCCCAAGGGGATTACTTCAAAGGTGACCATAGTGATATTCAGCAATGAGGTATGTAGCACTTAGAACATTCAAATTCACAGACTTAATTTTTGGATCTCATAGGAAGGCCAAAAAACAAGCAAACAAAAAGATTTACGACTTGTAGTGGAAGGCAAAAAGATTCCAAGTAAAAATAGACTGTTTTAAACCTAGGAAGATAAGGGTAAATTTCAAGGTAATCGCATAGAAAACTACTTATAATGAAGCTACTTATCAAAATAAAGAAGAAAAACTTATAGTCCAAATAAACACAAAATTTGTAAAAACAGAAGAAATCCACAAATCAAGGGAATTCAGTATGGGAGAATAACAGAACAAAGAAAATGTCAGCACTGCAAAAGGATAGCAATAAATTCACATCCATCAGTAATTACACGGAATGTAAGTGGGCTAAATGCACTCATAAAGACATGGAGAATGACAGGATGGATTAACTCTCCAAAAAACCAGGATCTGTCAACACACTGTCTAAAAGAGACACTTTAGAAACAAAGATGCAAATTTATTAAAAATCAAGGGATGGAAAAAGATATATGAAACAAATAGGAGTGACAATGTTCCTCTCAGATAAAATAGACTTAAAAACAAAATTCACCATAAAAGACAAAGATGGGTACTATGTAATGATTCAAGGGATGATACATCATGAAGACTTAACCATAGTAAACATTTACACATCCAATGACAGGGCTCCAAAATACATGAACTGTAAAAGCACTAAAAAGAGAAATTGAGAGTTCCACATTAATACTAGGACACTTCACTCATCCTTGATGTAGGACAGAACATCAAAAAAGACACTCAACAAAGACACAGAAAAGGTAAAGTGCACAATCAGCCAAATTGACCTCACAGACATACATATAACACTCTACCTAACAGCTGCAAAGTATACAAACTTTTCCAATGCACATGGAACATTCTCCAGAATTAACCATATCTTAGGCCCCGGAGCGACCCCTCAACAAAATCCAAAACGCTGAGATAATAGAAAGTATATTCTCTGACCACAATGCTGTACAAAGAAATTAGTAACAGAAAGAGCAAGGAAAAAATCAATTACGTAGAGACTGAATAACACCCTGCATAAAAATCTCAGAGTAATAGAAGAAATCAAAGATGGGACAAAAAAATTCCTAGAATCAAATGAGAATGAAAACATATCATACCAAACCTTTGGGAGACAGCAAAGGCAGTCCTCAGGGATCAGTTTATAGCAGTAGATGCACACGTTGAAAAAGAAGGGACAAATCAAAACATTAACTACACAACTTAAAAAAAAAAAAAAAGAGAACAGCAAAAGAAGCCCATAGCTGCCAGAGGGAAGGAAATAATAAAGATCAGAGCAGAAATAAATGAAATAAAAACAAATAGAAAAACAGTAGATAGAGTCAACAAAACCAAACATTGATTCTTTGAAAGGATAAACAAAATCCACAAACCATTGGCCAAACCGACAGAAGAAAAATAGGAGAGGATGCAAATAACTAAGAAATGAAACAGGGGATGTCATAACAGACCCAACTGAAGTAAAAAGGACAACAGATGAGTGTTATGAAATACTTCAACAAACTTGAAAACCTAGAGAAAATGGGCAAATTTCTAGAAATACATTACCACTCAAGCTAACACATAATGATGTTGACAATTTGAGCAGACCTCTAACAACAACAACAAAAAAAACAGATTGAAAAGGTAATTAAAACAAAACAAAGAAAACTCCCAACTAAAAGAAAATCCCTGGCCCAGATGGCTTCACTGGAAAATTCTACTAAGCATTCAGAAAAGCACTTACACCAGTACTACTTAAACTACTCTAGAATGTAGAAAAGGGAATGGCACGTTCTAATTCGTTCTATGAATTCAGCATAACCTTGATACCTAAACCAGGCAAAGATACTACAAGAAAAGAGAATTACAGACCACTATCTGTTATGAATGTAGATGAAAAGATTCTCACCAAATTCTAGCCAAGAGAACTTGCCATCATATCAAGAAAAATAATACACTATGTGTTTTAGTCAGCTAGTGCTGCTCTAACAGAAATACCACAGAGTGGATGGCTTTAACAAAGGAGGTCTATTCTGACACAGTCTGGTGGGTTACAAGTCCAAATTTAGGATGTCCACTTCAGAGGAAGGAATTCCCCCTTGATGTCTCTGGAGGAAAGTCCAGTATTGCATCAGTCTTTCTCCAGGGAGCATCTTGGCACAGGATCCTCAGGTCTGAAGGATGTGCTCTTATCCCAGTACTGCTTTCTTGATGGTGTGAGGTTCCCAATTCTGTGCTTGCTTCCCTTTCCTTTTATCTTTTGTAGGATGAAAGGATTAAGAGTGGGGCAAGCCATACTCCAGGGAAACTCCCTTTACAGTGGAGCAAGTAAGTGATCTTACAAAGTGATCCTTTGTAATCCTTTAACATACAGCATAGGAAGCTTATGAATGGAGGACAATCACAAAATATTGGGAATCATGGCCCAGCCACATGGCTACACCTATTTTGGGGGGGACACAATTCAATCCATGACACTATGACCAAGTAGGATTTATACCAGAATGTAAGTATGGTATGAATCAATCAACAAAAATCAATCGTGTAATCTACCACATAAATAAAAGGAAAGGAAAAAAATCACCTAAGCATTTCAATTGATGCAGAAAAGGCATTGGACAAAGTCCAACACCCATGTTTGATAAAAACTGTCAATAAAATAGCTATAGAAAGGAAATTTCTCAATATAAGAAAGGATGTTTATGCAAAACCGAGCACCAGCATCATTCTTAGCGGAGAAAGGCTGAAAATAAGACAAGGATGCCCTTCCTCACCACTCCTATTTAAAACTGTGCCGGAAGTCTTCGGTAGAGCAATAAGGTAAGAAACAGAAGTCAAGGACATACAAATTGGTAACAAAGAAGTTAAACTGTCACTACTTGCATTCGATATGATACTGTAACATAGAAAAGTGAAAAGACTCCATGGTAAACAGATACATTGAACAGAGGAACATAATTGAGAACCCATGTTTAAATCCATCCATCCAGTGGTAACCTGATCTTCAACATGAGCCCAAAGTCCATCCAATGGGGGAAAAGGCAGTCTTTTTAACAAACAGTGCTGGCAAAACTGTATGTCCGTCTGCAAAATGACAAAACAAGACTTGTACTTCATACCACATGCAAAAACTAATTAAAAATGGTTCAATGACCTAAATATAAAGCCCCAAACTATAAAGTTCATAGAAAAAAAATAGGATCAATGCTAGAAGCTCCAATGCATGGCATTAATAGAATATAAACCATAACTAATGAAAAGCAAACTCTAGAAGAAGAGTTAAATAATTGGGTTCTGCAAATTAAACACTGCGCTCATCAGAGACTTCACCAAAACAGTAAAAAGAGAACCCACATAGCTGCAGCAGTATACTGACAGAGAACTGCCAGAAGAAATTCAGGTTGGATTCAGAAGAGGACGTGGAATCAGGGATATCGTTGTTGATGTCTGATGGATCTTGGCTGAAAGCAGAAAATACCAGAAAGATGTTTACCTGTGTTTTATTGACTATACAAAGACTTTTGGCTGAGTGGATCATAGTAAATTATGGATAACATTGCAGAGAATGGAAGTTCCAAAACACTTAATTGTGCTCATGAGGAATTTGTACATGTATCAAGAGGCAGTTGTTTAGACAAAACAGGGGGACACTGCGTAGTTTAAAGTCAGGAAAGGAGTGGGTCAAGGTCATATTCTTTCATCACACCTATTCAGTCTGCAAACTGAGCAAATATTCTGAGAAACTGGGCTACATGAAGAATACAGCATCAGGATTGGGGAAAGACTCACCAACAATCTGTGTCATGCAGATGACACAACCTTGTTTATTGAAAGTGAAGAGGACTTGAAACACTTACTGATGAAGATCGAAGACCACATCCTTCAGTCTAAATTACACCTCAGCATAAAGAAAAGAAACATTCTCACAGGTGGTTCAATAAACAACACATGATAAATGGAGAAAAGATTAGGCTGACAGGATTTTATTTTATTTTGATTCACAATCGATGCTCATCAAAACAGCAGTCAAGAAATCAGAAGACACATTGCATTGGGCAAATCTGCTGCAAAAGATCTCAGTATAGTATTGGAAAGCAAAGATGTCACCTTAAAGACTAAGATATAGCTGACCCAGGCCATGGTATTTTTAGTTGTATCAGCATGTGAAAGCCACAATGAATAAGGGAGACAGAAGAAAAATTGATGCCTTTGAATTGTGATGTTGGAGAAGAATACTGAATATACCAGGAATTGCCAACAGGAAAAACACATCTATCTTGGATGAAGTACAACCATAGTGTTCTTTAGAAGCAAGGATAGTGAGAGTACATCTCACATACTTTGGGCATGTTGTCAGGAGGGCTCAATCCTTGGAGAATGACATCATGTTCGATAAAGTAGGTCAGCGAAAGGAGGAAGACCCTCGACAGCATGGACTGACACAATGGCTGCAACAGTGGGCGCAAGCGTAACAATGGTTGTGGGCATGGCATAGGACCAGTGTTTCATTCAGTTAAACACAGAGTTGCTGTGAGTCAGAACCGACTAGATGGCACCTAACGACAACAACAACAACAGACTGAGAAAAAATTGGGGGTTATTACAAATCAGAAAAGTGTCCAATCTTTAAGGTCTACAAGAAGATCCAACACCTTAAAACAAAAAGACAAATAATGCAATTTAAAAAACAGGCAAAGGAAATGAATGGACATTTCACCAGAGAAGACATTCAAGCAGCCAACAGACACATGAGGAAATGTTACAAATCACTAGTCACTAGACAAATGCAAATCTAAACCATAATGAGATACTATCTCATTGAGATATCATCTCACTGGCACAAATTGAGAAACAAAAGGAAATAGTGTTGGAGAGGCTGTAGGGAGACTGGAACTCTTAAGCACTGCTGGTGGGAATGCAGAATGGTACAACCATTTTGGCAAACAATATGGCACTTCCTTAAAAAGCTAGAAATAAAAATAGCATATAATCCAGCAATCCCACTCTTAGGAATATGTCCTACAGAAATAAGAGTGATCAAATGACAGACATATGTATGCCCATGATCATCACAGTATTGTTCACAGTAGTGAAAAGATGGAAACAGCGTCAATGCCCATCACCAGATGAATGGATAAATAAACTGTGGTATGTACACACAATGGAGTATTATGCAACAATAAGGAACAACGATGACTCTCTGAAACATAGCATGGAGGGAACTGGAGGGCGTTACGCTGAGTGACATAAGTCAATCAAGAAGGACAAATATGAGACCAGTAATGTGAAAACTCATGAAAAGGTTTACCCACAAATAGAAACAGTCTTGGGTGTTTATGAGGGAAGAGAGCAGTGGGGTAGACAATAGATTAAATAGTAACTTGAGTGAAGGGGAAGACAGTGCATAATGCTGGTGAAGCCAGCAGCACTTGTACAAGACAAGGTCGTGAAACCTCCACAGGCACATCCAATCCCCCTGAGGGACTGATTTGCTGGGCTGAGGGCGGTGGGGATCATGGTCTCAGGGGACATCTAGCTAAACTGGCATAACATAGTTTATAAAGAAGATGTTCAATATTCTCCTTTGGTGGGTATCGTCTGGGGTCTTAAAAGCCTGTAAGTGGCCACCTGGGTTACTGGCTGAACCCCTTCAGAAGCAAGAAGAAGTGAAGGAAAGTAAAGATACAAGGAAAAGATTAGTCCCAATGACTAATGGACCACATCTAGCTCTGCCGCCAGCAGGCTGGTGCCCAGCCACCGCCACCGACAGCTATATCAGGGATCACAACAGAGGGTCCTGGGCAAAGCAGAAGAAAATATAGAACAAAATTCTAACTCAAAAAAGAAAGACCACACTTGCTGACTTGACAGAGACTGGAGAAACCCTGAGAGTATGATCCTGGACACCCTTTCAGCTGAGTAATAAAGTCACTCCTGAGATTCACTGTTCAGCCAAAGACTAGAGAGGACCGTAAAACAAAACAAGACTTAAAGGGCCCAGGAGCAAGGACTAGAATAGGAGGGAACAGGAATACTGGTAATAGGGAACTCTAAGTTGAGAAGGGAGGGTGTTCACATGTTTTGAGGTTGTTAAACAGTGTCATAAAACAATATGTGTGCTAGCTGTTTAGTGAGAAACAGTTTGCTCTGAAAACTTTCATCTAAAGTGCAATTAAAAAAAAAAGATGCAGTACTCACATGTATCACAGAGCAAACTACAGCATGCCTTCAGCATAGGGTCACAAAGGGTGTTGCACCTGGGACAAGACACCAACAAAATGAAGCTGTAGGAGAGGGTAGAGTTTGCGGTTAGCATGTGCTGAAGTCCTCCTGGTTAGCTTAAAGGCTTTGGAGGCACTGCTGTGGGAAGACGGGAGACATTTTTTATCATGGGAAACCGGATATGGCATTGCTGGGAAGGCCATACAGGTGTGACCACAGCCTTTAGAGATGGGTGACAGGACATGGCAGAAAGTGTGTGAGAAGCCACCTGGGAGAGATTAATGAATGCTGAGGCAGCAAATTACATCGACCACACGTTGGCCTTATGTCTGTAACAATATATATCAAGTAATATGTATGTGTATGTATACATAAGTAGCCCTGGTGGTGCCCTGGTTAAGTGCTCAGCTGCTAATCAGAAAGGTAGCCAGTTCAAACCCAACAGCTCTACTGCAGGAGAAAGATGTAGCAGTCTGCTTCTGTAAAGATTTCAGCATTGGAACCCCAATGGGATAGTTCTGTTTGCTTCTGTGGGGTTGCTCTGAATTGGAGTCATGGTGATGGGTTTGGTTTTCGGTTTGATATCTAGTCATGTGCACACACTTGCATGATACATTTAATAAGCACTAATGGCTTGTTAGCGAAATATTGAAACTAGTCCTAACCTGTTTTTGGAGATTAGGGATTAAATTATAGAAAGAAAGCATGCAATTTTTAAAAATTTAATGAGGAAATAGTTGTAGAGATATTTTCAATCTTTTGAAATAATTTCTTTAAAAGAAATGGACAATAAATGTTTGTGTAATGCTGTTCAACTGTAATGTTTCTTAGGAATTTAATACTTGGCTTCTAGGCTAGTCCCTGTTGTGCTCATGTCTGGTGATTCACGGAGTAAGGGAAAGAGCTCTGAATGTAGTAGACGTTCAATAATTATTTGTTTAAACAAATGATAATGTTGGAAATTGGCTGTAGCAAACAGTAAGTCATGATGACTTTGTTATTTCTTTCATTCATTTGCTGAACAAAAATATACTGAACCTCTTAAACCCACCAGCCTTTCCATGGGAGACAGATGTGGCTGTCTGTTTTTGTAAAGATTAATAGTCCTTGGAAACCCTATGGCACAGTTCTCTCTGTCACTATGAGTTGGAATCAACTTGATAGCAATAGTTCAGTTTAGTTTTGTTTTGTTTGGCTTCTATGTGCCAGGCAGGGAGCCCTAGTGGTGCAGTGATTTAAAGCACTGAGCTGCTAACTGAAAGGTGGGCAGTTGGAACCCACCAGGCACTCACTCAGTTGGAGGAAGATGTGGCTGTCTGCTTCTGTACAGACCACAGCCTTGGAAACTGTGTGGGGCAGTTCTACTTTGCCCTGCAGGGCTGCTACAAGTCAGGAGTGACTGGGTGGCAGTGGGCTTTGAGCATGTGCCAGACCTCATTCTGGGTACTAGAAATGCAGCCATCAGGAAGACAGCATCCTTGCTCTTAAGGAACATATTCTAAAAGGGAAGGCAGAGCGTAAACAAAGCAGCAGGAAATACCTGAAGTAGAAAGCGCTGTGATGTGCACACAAGCCCACCTACATCACGGAGGGAAGCCCACGAACGTTGCAGAGGGATGCCCCCACACGTCATGGAGGTGCCGTCTGAGTGAGAGGAAACTGCAGGGTGGGGACAAAAGGAGAGTATCGTGCAAGCAGAGAGAGAAACTTTCACCTTTTAAGTCCCTGTGAGGGCAGGTACTAAATTGGGTTTACTTGTCACCTTCCCACAGAACTTAGGAAGCAGAGAGCTTGGAAAAATCCTGGTGCTCAGTAAATGCTTGTTAATTTAATTGCGTTTTGTAGTGTTGGCTCTGCCTGATCTAAATGAGTGTGTTTGGGGCCTAAGAGTCACTCATGGGGATTCTTGTTCTTCATTGTGTCTAGGAAACAGAACATCTTTTTCACAATAGCTTTCCAGAGCTTGCTTGGTGCCTGGTAGGTGTCCAGATAATACTTGTTAAAGAAGGAAAAGGTTCTTTTTGCATATAGAATTTCCTTTGGTATGCATATATGGAATTGGTGTAGAATAAAATATTTCACAATCTGGAATCCTGCAGTAAATGGAAAAGTTTCATAAAGGTTAGGAAAGAAAGTACAGTTCCCCACTCCCTATATTTCTGTCCCTGAGGAATCTCTCGGAGTGATTAGGGATAGCTGCATGGATGTCCTCTTTAAAATTCTACCTAATAGAGTTCTTCTCAAACCATCAGGTTTTGGGAACTCAATGAATGGACAGAGTGAGAGAATTAGTCACAAGTGTCTAATATACAGCCAATATTGTTCTAGAAGAGGTAAAATCAAGAAGAGTGTAGAGAATTTTAGTGGTAAAGGGATAGGGAGACTGAAGATGGCAAGGGGGAAAAGAGTGAGTCCTGATTTTAGATGGTTGTCCTTGATGGCTTGTGGAAACCAGATTTATGCAAACACTCAAGACTTGCAGACTACACCTAATTCATCACGTAGGCCTGTAAGGGCAATGAATTGTGAAAAGGCCAAGAGAATTGTCTGGGCTTGTGCTTCTGAAAGGAAAAGGCAAAGTACAAGGGGGGGGCAGGCTGAGTGCAACGCTTACCCTGCACAGATGGGTGAGAGGAGAGCTCTGTTATGATGTATGGTTGAGGAGGCAGTTTGACTGAAAATGTCCTTGACCCATCAGTAGTCAGGAAGGAAGATGAAAGTGATGGTTTACAAAATGCAATCATTCATTCTAAAGAGACAATGCTATGTAAAAAATTTCGTTTTTCCTCCCGGGCCTACAGGAAGACTTCCTTTCCCAGTATTCTAGCATTTAGATAGGACCGTGAGACTGGTTTTAGCCAAAGGAATATGGATGGAAGTGACACAGATCACGTCCATGCCTGGCCCATCAAAACTAGATCTTGTTCTGTTTCCCCTCTGACCGAGAGTGGAGATAGCCTGAGGATGGAAGGAGACAGAATCCCTGGGTTTAGAGCCTAAATGTGCACACTAAACAAAAACATAGAAAGGCGTACGTCTTGCATTCGTGTCACTAAATACTGTCTCAGTGGTGGGAACAGAGATGTGAGGAGTGTTTGTCCCTGTAATCAAGGTCTTGCTTCTTCCTTTTTGGTAGACCGCCCCTTCCAGGCCAAGAAATAGCAAAGAGAAAAGCTCTTCCCGTTGGAGGTTATAATTGCTTCCATAACCGTGATTAGGTATCGAGGCAAAGTCTGAAACAAAGCTCCAAAACAGTTTGTTCCAGTTCAAGCCCTACTGAGAATTTTCATTTCCACCCCCAGATATATTGAATCAGAGTTTATATTTTAATAAGACTCCCAAGTGATTCTTATGTATAACTTCCCAGGAACTTGCTGGCAATGTCAGCCTAGCTTGAGAAGATGTTTCTAGGAAAGGAGCTGTAGAAGACCATTAGATGGTCTGACTCTGGGTGGGAGTTTGGTGTTGACATAAGGAGGAATGCAGCTCAGCTTTCACCTAGGTTCCTATGCCAGCCAGGGAATGTAGTCAGAAAAGAGAACAAAAGGGCTGAGTAGGTTGCTGCTACAGACCACGGGCTGGATAGCTTCTCCCCTTCACAGTCTGTTATGTGTCCTGAAATGGACCTCCTTGTGTACTTCCATATCACCATGATGAGAGAAAAGACTAGAGGTGTGTTTGAATATCTTTTAAGAAGTCTCTGGTCTTTCTATGAAGCTTACCAAATACAGTATGCAAAATGGTTATTCTGTTGATACATACTTGAGTATCTTAGATGTAATTAATGCCATTGATTAATTTCATGTGTTTCAAGAATTGGTTAAGTGGATTGATATGTCACGGTAGAAGGGAGTGTAAAACGATAAGGAAGCTTGGAGTTACGTGAGAGTTCAAAGAAAACTCACAAAACTCTGGAGAGCGTGGCCCATGGCCCTAACACTGCCCGTGTCCGTAAATCATAATGGAGGTCAACTCTTCGGACAGGAATGGATTGGACTTGGTGACACAGAGTGACCATATCGTGGGTGCATTTTATGGTTCTATTCATCTATAGGATTTTGTCCTGCTGACCTCTTACTGGAGGCGGAAGAGTAAGTGACGAGAAGGAGATAGGAGACTGTTAGGAGGATATGACATGTACAGGACAGAGAGGAAGAGTGTGTTGTCACTGGGCAGGGAGAGCAGTGGGAGCTGAACATAGGCAGGCATGCAAATTTATATGGGACTGTACATTTTCACTCAATCATAATAAAAATAAAGTAAAAAGAATTACATTTTGGTTTTACATTTATTTACTTTTTAAAAACTGAATTTGAATTTAATAAAATAAGTATTAGTGAGGAAAAAAACCTCTGGAATATCAAGCTGTACATTCAAGATTGGGAATGTGGTATCAGCTGATTTGTGTTTTGGTTCCAATCTAGTCTCTTTCCATGGTTTTAGGGCTTGGAGAAGTTTAAGAAAAAGTATTGCTACTATTTAGGATTTTGTAGAAATGACCACCCGTCATCTGCCAGTTTGTCAGTGGCTTGCATGCTGCCATGATGCTGGAAGCTATGCCAGTGGTATTTCAGCTATCAACAGAGTCACCCTGGTACACAAGTTACAGTGGAGCTTCCAGTCTAAGACTAGGAAGAGCCTTGGTGACCTACTTCCAAAAATTAGCCAACAAAAGCCGTACTGATCGCAGAAGAACACTGTCTAACTTACTGTCTTGGACATGTTATCATGATTAATTACTGGAGGAGGACATCATGTTTGGTGAAGTAGAGGGCAAGGGAGACCCTCAGTGAAATAGTTTGATGGCACAAGAGCTGCAAAGATAGACCCAAATGTGCCTATGCTACTGAGGATGAGAGCATCAGGTAATGTTTTATTCTGCCACATACAACATTTTCATGAATCAATCAAGTTGACAGCAGCTGTCTAGAAATGACTCAGATGGCCTCACCTGTAAGTTATTTAACTACGCAGATAAAAGTTTGAGCATCTTATGTTGCTTACATTTCATTTGCTTGTTTGTGAAGGGGAGGTGGGAAAGAAAGGCTGTGATGATTTGTCTGGAGAGAAATACAATTTTACTTCCCCAAAAGTTGTTTCATTGCAAAGGAGAATGCACTTCAGTCTATGCCAACTTTTCTGTGACAGAATGGAAAAAAGACTAAAAAGTACATGAAATCTATGATGTCCGGATGGTCAGGGCTGAGATATACCAGAAATGGACTTTTGCATACACTACAAAGCAAGTCATTAATGATGTTTTATACTATTTTCTCTTGCTAGTCTTCTTTGAACCATGAGAACATGTTTTCAATGATTTATTTTTGCTATTGTTTTAGATAAATCATTGCGGAAACCAAATAGATTAGAAAAAAAAAGGCTCAGTCATCACAGAAAGGACACTGTAAAACTGACTACATTTTATTACTGGCTAAGATCTTATTGAATGCAGCTTTATTGATAGTGATGAGGTTCTAAAATAACACTACATACATTTTAGTTTGTTGTTCCATATGTGGTACTAGAATGTTTTCAGCAAATACAATTTTGGCCCAAATTTGCTAGATAAGTAACAAATTCTCTAATGAGTATCGAAGGCAAGTACTATATTTCAGAATTCTCTGGGAGGGAAATTTAAATAGTCTTTACTCTGTGAATATGCTAGAGGGTAAATCTTCAATGTTTTTGTATCTTTAATTCTTGCAGTGTACCATGGAAGAGAGTTAGGGAACCTAGGCTTAGTATTTCTTGGTATGAAGAGAAATATTGAAAAAAGACTTCTTTTTCATGCTGCTTTGTGCTAGAGAACACATTTACCAAGCAGCTGAGATAGGGATCTGATTCATTCAAAGAGATTACATACATTTGCACACTTTAAAACGGGGAAAAAAGAAACGGTTCTAGTTTCTTTTGTCTAGTTTCTTTTTGAAGCCACTTGGCCAGCATAACAAGCAAAAAATTGACCTCTTAGCACTTAACACGTTTCTAGGTAAACTTCTACTTACATGATGTTGATGAAATGCTCCTATGTGTAGTATAATTGCTGCTTTGCCTTAAATTGTAGAACCATTCGGTACATTCCACTTCCTTATTGACTCACTTCTACCTCCTCTCTTGTAACTCTCCACTACCGTTCACTGTTCAGGATTATATTAACTTGTACCATTACTGACCTTCTATTCATAACTGTTCTTACAACACAGGAAGGAAAAATAAAATACTTTCAATGCCACTGCTTACAGAATAGCAATTATTCCATCAGCGGTGACAACTTGGCACCAAGAACCCATCTAAAAATGTAAAGACAATGTTCAATTCTAGCTTCCTGGAGTGTTTCTCTTCAGATCTCTAGCCTGTTCAGAAAAAGAGAGCTAAAGTTTTGTTATTTCAGCTGCTGGGTAACATGCTATTTCTCTGACACATTGAGCTGATGGTTTTATTTAATTGTACAACTCTAACATTGCAAAAATAACACTCTTTTGCCTTCAGAGAAATAAAGGTACGTGGTTGGCTCTGAGGATTTGGGAGAAATTATCAAGTTTTCTAGGACCATTTGTTTCAGTAGTTAGGTTAAAGAATGTGTGTCACTTATCACCTGAAAAGTAACACATGTTATTTTGATTCTTTTCTCTTTTTTTGGTAATATACTTTTGTGTCTTTCAGTTGGCAGTTCAGGCCATTTCAGGAAACAAACCCTGGAAGTTCCATGCTCTCTACGAATGGGTTCTGGCAGAAATCCCTGCATCCCAAATTCATACTTGTCTTCATTTATTAGCTGTTGAAGCAGAAGAATAGCAATGAACCCAAAAAACTGGTAAGCTCAGTTAAGTGTATTTTCTGAGCCTTATCATTAATACTGTAGAAAATTCACTAAATGGTCATTTCTAATGATCTATCCAGCTTAACAAGTCTCCAGTTTCATTTCTGTTTAAGCCACTGCCAAGTTTTTGCACAACTTATCATCTTACCAAGCTCGAGTAGATGAGAAGTCCTCTAGTTTGGGCAACTTTCTTCATTCTTTCTTGAGAAAATGTTACAATTGATTATTTTATTCCAAACCCTAGGTCTTCCTTTACCCACAACACTCATTGGAAGACATGTTTGTTGTGTGCATCAAGAAATTATGTCTGTCTGCTCACTTTGATCTTCAATTCATAACCACTTTTTAAAACTTTTTATTTTTACTGAAATCCATAATCACTATTTAAAGGAGCAGGTGCCCTTAGGAACTCTGTAGTTGCTGAAGGCCTTTAAACTCTCTAAGTGTGGAAACAGCCCAGTATTTTTACATTAATAATGTCTTGTTCTTAACTTTCAGTGCAGATAGTCTTTACAAACTGTTACCATTAAATGTTGAGAGAACTGAGCTTTCCATAAGGGGTAGATATAGAATTGTTCCACAGGTGTGCTGTATGAACCACTTTTCACATTTCTAATAAAATACTTTTGATATAAATATAGTAATTCTAGCAATAACTTATCTATGTACATATGGTAGGAGAGAATGAGATTAATGAAAACCCAGTTGTATTTCCGTATCAGTCATGTTTAACTGTTTAAAGAGGTTTTTTTTTAATTTTTTAATCCAGTGGCATATAACCCATAATTGGTAGGCCACTTTTTCTCCAAGAATAAATAAATAAATAATTAAAGAATAAGGGTAAATGTAGGAAAGAAAAATATATCATTTACTACAATGGTTCCCTTCCTCCCAGACTCGGCAGATGTAAAAATCTACAGATACCAAGTGGATACACTTTAATTTACAACTAATTTGGAGCTGTTTTTACATGTTATTGAGTTTATTGCAACTGATGGCGACCCCATGTATGCAGAGTAGAGCTCCCCTGTAGGGTTTTCAAAGCTGTAGCTGTTTGGAAGCAGATGGCTCTTAGGTTGCTCTAAGAGGAGTGTCTGGGTAGTGCAAATGGTTAGGCACTCAACTGCTAGCTGAAAGGCTGGTGGTTCAAGCCCAACTGGAGGTGCCTGAGATGACAGGCCTGGCAGTCTGCTTCTGAAAAGCCACCCAGGGGCTCATTTGGGACAGATGAGATTCATAAAACTATAACAGAATGAGCATGTACTATTTTAAAATTTCTGTGTGAAATGAGAAAACCCTGTTAGTGTAGTAGTTAAGAACTAAGGTTGCTGACCCAAAGGTTGGCAGTTCAAATCTATCAGGTACTCCTTGGAAAGCCCATGGGGCAGCTCTACTCTGACCTGTAGGGTCACTATGAGTTGGAAGCAACTTAAGGGGCAATGGATTTTTATGCAAAATGAATGTGTTATTTTTTAAATTAAATCAGGATTGCTGTGAAATGATAAACAGTGACATTTATGAACAAGAGAACCCATTCATCCAGTTAATGCTAAATCCAAGAATCCTGAATGTTTTCTTCATTCTCATTCATGTGAAAGAGTGAGGGAAATTAAATTACTGTTATTGGTTGTACAAGCTTCAGGCTATGCAAGCTTTGCAGTAATTGACATTCTTAAGGACATAGTTTTATTGCATTTTCTTCTTGGGCTTATGTGAGGGTCACAGTTGCCTTTAACCATGTTGGTATGGTTTATAGGGTGAGGGCAAGGCTCCTGAGACTTGAATTTCCTTTACTAGGAGCCAAGAGTTAGACTGTAAATACTTCTAAGAGAAAACACAAAATATTTTAAATTTACACTATAAATCAGATGACCAATATCAGTTTCTTTTTTGAGAGCAGACTTTTATGATGGAAAATACACAGGAGCCTGGTGCCTTATAGACGAAGGAAGGGAATTGGTTCTAATGAGATGTACCAACTTGACAGTTCCTGGGTGGAGCTGCTGTTCCTTTCCAGTAAGATTTTTCAGCTTTGTAGCTCTGTCATAGGATGTCTCTCAAAATTCTTTACTCAGTGACATATGGGGAAAGAAGTGGCATCAAATCAGGGCTTTGAACTAGTTCAGCTAGTTTCACCATGGCTAATCAAGTAATATCAGAATGGACTCGAGCTTTATAAATGTGAGTGATCTAGTACACTAACCAGTAACGGGAAAAATTACTAACCATGGTCTGCTAGAAATGTGATCTCCCTCTTAGAAAACAAGGGCAGCATATGTGTTGCATGGCAACCAAATCTGATCCTGTAAGATGCCTGGCTGAAAGATGGCTGCCTAGCTCAAAATTGGCAGCTTACAGGGCCACTCTAAATGTCTGTAACTCTCCCAAACCCTAGCAATAATCCAGTATCACACAGTAGGTTCTTAAAAGGGCTCCCTTCGGAATTTCTCATTCCAGAGCTTCAAGTTGTAGTTGTTACATTCCAGTTATTGATCCAGATCACCCAAATTGTAAAAATTCTAGCCTGTTCTGGTTTCCTTCATCCACCATGACTAAAATAGTCTAAATCCGATAGCAGCTTTGATTGAAACACAGAATTAAATCTTCTCCGGTTTTTAAGGACACAGATGGACTTCCATTTTTAAATAAATAAAAATTACAAATATGTTCAGCTTTCTAATGAGAAAAAGGGAAGAAGATAAACTTTTCACGTGAAATCGCTTACTCGCATAAGCTTCACAAGCCCTAAAACAGCAAAAACATCTCCAGCAAGGGTGTAACCACTTTACATTTAGTACACTTGCCACAGCTAGTGTACACTGGCTTCTGTCTGCCACCCAGTGGCTGCAGAAATGAAGATTCTCAACTTTGTTGGCTATGGCCCTGAACTTAACTTTAAGAAAAAAAACCAAAAGAAAAACAACCAGAGGTAGATTATGCCATACCTGGAATTTAAAACCATCAAGACATCTACCCATATACTTTAACATACAATCATTGTAGTAAATGTTACACATTTCCTTTTTACTAACTAAGAGGTTAACCATGTGGCTCTACAAATAAATACTAGTGCTTCCTGCGTCCCCCACATCTATCTGGGTTCAGATACTGACTGGCACAGAGGACACTGAGCTGGCCCGGGATTCCCGGGTCACGTTGTTGGGCATAGAGAGGGTACAGCAGGACACGCCCACGGTGGCCTCGGGCAGCTCGTCCTCCTCCGTCCACTCGTTGAGCTCAGGATGGAAGCACTGGATGCACTTCTTGTACTTCTTCTCGCCCTCGTTCCAGCCCCCCACCAGGTAGGCGCGGCCGTGCAGCACGGAGGCGCCGGCGGTGCTCACGCCCACCTGCAGCGGCGCCGCGTAGCTCCACTGGCCCACCGCTGGGCTGTAGCACTCTACAGTCAGCACATCCACTCGCTCACCGCGTGGCCCCAGCTGGCTGCCACCCATCACGTACACCCTGTCGCCCAGCGTAACGGCGCAGTGCCAGCCCCGGGGCGTGCTCAGGGCCGGCCGCTCCTGCCATGCGTCGCTGGCTGGGTCATAGGCGCACACCAAACGCGAGTACGCGTTGCTGATGTAGCCGCCGGTCACTAGCACCCGGCCGTCGATGACTGCGCTGGCGTGGCAGCAGCGCGCCACCTCCAGGGATGCCTTCGGCTGCCACTGATTGGTTGAGGGTACATAGCACTCGAGCGAGGCCAGGCTGCCTTCCGAATTGCGGCCGCCCGCGGCGTAGAGGAGCCCATTGAACACGTTCAAGCTGAAGTGTGTACGCTTCTGGTTCATGCTGGCCAGATGTATCCAGGTGTTGAAGCGGGGGTCGTATCTGGAAATGGCAGACAAAGCGTGACACTCCTGTCAGTGACAGCCAGGAAACCCAGGTTCCTCTGGAAAGCATAACTATCCCTGGAAAGAGGCTAGGGACCTAGAGGAAGCTGGTGTTTCTTGGCCAGTAAAAATGTGTGACACTTTAAAAAGTAGAGCAGGCACGTAGTGATGTGCCCCCATCCCTTATCTCACTTTCTGTAAGACCACTTCCTTTGTCAGGTCCCTCGGAGAACAGCCTGCAGAACTGGACTTTCCAGTTTCCCATCTTCCATATTCAAATATCCATCACTCCAGTAGGATTTATGAGCTATGCATGTAGAAGGTGCTTAATTGTGGCAATCAAAATAGGAAACACTGTCAGATTAAGGTCAGTTCTACCTATCTTCAGACACCAATCATCCCTAGCTGATTCGCACTGTTTAATTAAAGATAGGAGCTGACTGGATTACGTGTTTCTTGGTAACCCATTCTGGTCCATCCTGGCCGTCATAGCAGTAAAAGCTGTGCCACTCAACCAAGTCTTCTTCTGTTCAGAATGAGACAGTGGAACTCTTGTCCAAAAGCATCAACTTTTGATGCCTTTTCTATTTTCCAGAATGTGGAAATAGATAAGACTTTTTAGTTTAGGAATAGACATGTTTTTATGAGCCCAGTACTACAGTTATTGTACCATAATTACTGAAATCAATGCTGCAAAAACAGCAACTTGATTACGAACAAGTGAGTCATCAGCAGGAGGAAATCAAGCTGTCGTAGTAAACTGATGCTTTCCTGTTTTCATAGTTTCAGAAGTTTTGTAAACAGGTTACACCTTCAGTTTGATAATCATCTTTATCACATTTAACCCCCGAATCAAAACAACTATGATTACAAAGAGTAAAAAACAACTAATTGCTGGCAGTCTTTTAAATGATATTCATACGCACACAGACAAAACCAAACTAAAACCCACTCCCATCAAGTTGATTCCAGGTCATACACACACATAATGAAATAATACCTTTTCACTTGGCAAACTACACTGTTGTTGAGTCAGTTCTGACTTAGCGACCCTACAGAACAGAGTAGAACTGCTCCATAGCGTTTCCAAGGAGTACCTGGTGGGTTCACGCTGCTGACCTTTTTGTTTAGCAGATGTAGCACTTAACCACTATGTGACCAGGGTTTCTGATATATTGTATAATTTCCCAGATATTGCTTAGTGATTATGTTTGACTTTATGCTACAACCAAGATATAAGCATGACTACTCTATCCTGTAAGGTCACTATGAATTGGAATTGACTCGACAGCAAAGGGTTTAATTTTTAGTTTTGAAGTTTAATTTATATCTTAAATACAAAATAATAATGATATTTGAGTTCCACTTTATAAAGAGTTTATATTGCTTTTGCTCTTTTTGGATGCATCAATAATACTGACATTTGCTTTGCTATTCAGTTTTCAAATCAATTTTAAAATTAATCAGCTGTTACATTTTTAATGATCCCATCCTGTTTGACAGTCACAACTCTGATGGATGTCAGTAGCAGTCACCTACAAGAAATTTGATATTATTTTTATCTTTCTTACCACTTAATGTTAAAAACAAAATTTGCCCTCAGTTTCTGTATTGTAAAGAGCACCTGACTAGAAATGAGAAAATATGAATTGCCTCCCATTAATGGTACTTCTCTGAGTATCAAGTCTCTCAAATATAAAATTACAATAATCATATCTTCTTTGCCAGCCTCACAGACTATTCTGAGAAACCTAGAATGCATAGTATATGTGAATATACTTTATATAATGTAAAGTGCTGGACACATGTAAGGTAGCATTATTACTATTGATTTATTGAGCCCAGGAATGGAGCTAATGATCATGATTAATATCAAGGCTATTTCCTCATAATATTGAACCATAATATTGAAGATCAGATACCTGCAGAAATTGCTGACTGCATGCTTGGCTTGATTTCTTGCATCATTCTGGTCTTCACCACCAGCCACATAAAGAAATCCATCCATCACAGCAACACATTGATTAAAGCTCTTGGCTGGCATTTCTGTCAGCTTGCTCCATCCATATTCAGGGTCTCTATACAAGATGTCTCTACTGAGGGACTTCTCAGTAAGGCCTGGGCGTCCCCCAACAGTGACTAGGACTCGGCAACCCCCGCGGATCCTTGTGCGTCTGGACTGCAATGTGTTTTGATGATACGGCAGTAAGTGGTAGTTCATAGCATCTACAAGAAGTTTGTGACAATCTGCATCTTGCATCATTCTTGGTACAGACTGAACATAATTGACCAGGTCTTGAGCAGAGATGGTACCAAACCGAATATTACTCAGAAGATCTGCAGCGTATTTCACTCTCTTCTGGTCAAATTCTAACCATTTCATTGCAATCTGGAATGCTACTATTTCAGAAGGCAACTGTAAGTCATCATCTATAAGAAAGTCATTAATTTGCTCAAATGTAAGTTTCATAAAATGATCTGTTTCTGCAAATTCAAGGAAGTTATCCCGGATGAATCTTTGGGCTGCCCCTTTTGCGTTTTTCAGGGAGTATGTGTCAGCGATGTTAACAATATACATGCAATTCTCAACATTCATCTCCCGTATCAGAAAATCACTGCACATCTTTACAAGAGTATGGATCTGAAGATACACAGCAGCAGAAATAATGCTTCCTATGGTATATAAGGAGAGAGTCAGCTTTCCAGTATAGGCATATGCAATGACTGTGGCCAGGCCTAGCGGTGCAATATCATTGAGATCCACCCTTTGAGTAGATGGGTCTTTTTTTAGGATGTTGTAGAAGTACTCACTGCATGAAGCCATCACTGACTTGTGAACATCAAAGGATTTAGTTTTGGTGCCAATGACTAAGTCGCAGAGAAATCCCTCCTGTCGCATTTTACTTAAACCTTCCAAGAGGTTGGGGCCATAAGAAGCATCTGTTAATTCAGAAGAAATGCAGCTAAGGCCATTGCCTCCTTCTAGGAGCCCATTCAGAGCATTTAGTTTGGTTAGGGGGCTGTCTTCTACAATTATAGTCATCTCATTGATGTCTCCTTTGTTCTTTCTGACAGTCTTCTTTTTGGGTGCCATGTTGGCAAATGCACTGTCACAGGCAAGAGCTTGCTAAAAGAAAAAAAAAAAAAAAGAAGAGAAAAAGTATAATTTTATTTTAACTGTATTTTGGACTTTCTGATGCTACACTGAAAAACTTCATTTTTTTTAAGAAAACAATTTTTTAGTGGCATAAAATAGATTGATTTTCATAAATAGATTTGAGACTTACATTTGAAAGACTTACTTTAAATAGATGTGTAGTTTGTTGGTAATTTATTTCAGCCACAAACACTGAAGACAATTCTAGAAAAATTTATGTACTTAAGACCTCTACATAGCTGTATTGCTAAATAATTATTATGCAGCAGAAATGAGGCGAGGAGGGTAGAGATAGAGTGAGCAGCCCCAACTTATTTGTCAGTGGAGGCTTGTTTGTTGCTGTGATGCTGGAAGCTATGCCACTGGTATTTAGATATACCAGCAGGATCACCCATGGTAGACAACTTTCAGATGAGCTTCCAGATGAAGACAGACTAGGAAGACAGACCCAGAAGTCTACTTCTGAAAAGAATTAGCCAGGGAAAACCTTATGAATAGCAGCTGAACATTCTCAGATGTAGTGCTGCAAAGTGAGCCCCCAGTTTGAAAGGCACTTCGAAGATGACTGGGAAAGAGCTTCCTCCTCAAAGTAGTAGAGTCAACCTAATGACGTGGCTGGAGTAAGACCTTTGGGATCTTCGTTCACTGATGTGGCATGACTCAAAAAGAGAAGAAACAGCTGCAAATATCCATTAATAATCGGCACATGGAATGTACGAAGTATGAATCTAGGAAAATTGGAAATCATCAAAAATGAAATGAAACACATAAACATATCCTAGGCATAGTGAGCTGAAACAGACCAGTTTGGGCCATTTTGAATCTGACAATCGTATGGTCTACTATGCTGGGAACGAAAACCTGAAGAGGAACAATATTGCATTCATCATCAAAAAGAACATTTCAAGATCTGTCCTGAAGTACAAGACTGTCAGTAATAGGGTAATATCCATATGCCTGCAAGGAAGGCTGGTTAATATGACTGTTATTCAAATTTATACACAAACCACTAAGGCCAAAGATGAAGAGATTGAAAGTTTTTACTAGCTTCTGCAGTCTGAAATTGTTCAAACATGCAATCAGGATGCACTGATAATTACTGGTGACTGGAATGTAAAAGTTGGAAACAGAAGAAAGATCAGTAGTTGGAAAATCTGGCCTTGGTGACAAAAATAATTCTGCAAATCACATGATAGAACTTTGAGAGACTAATGACTTCTTCATTGCAAATACCTCGTTTGACCAACACAAATGGTGACTGTACCTATAGACCTCACCAGATGGAATACATGGGAAACAAATCAGCTACATCTGTGGAAAAAGACGGTAGAAAAGCTGCACATCAGCAGTCCGAACAAGACCAGTGCTGACTGTGGCACAGATCGTCAATTGCTCATACGCCAATTCAAACTGAAATTGAAGAAAATTAGAACAAGTCCACAAGAGCCTAAGTATGACCTTGAGTCTATCCCTCTTGAGTTTAAAGACAATCTCAAGAACAGATTTGATGTGCTGATCACTAATGATGGAAGACCAGATAAATTGTGAAAGGGCATCAGAGACATTATGAGAGAGCAAGAGGTCACTAAAAAGACAGGAAAGAAAGAAAAGACCAAATTGGATATCAGAAGAGACTCTGAAACCTGCTCTTGAACATCGAACAGCTAAAGCAGAAGGAAGGAATGGCAAACTAAAAGACCAACACAGAAGATTTCAAAGAGCAGCTCAAGAAGACAAAAGGAAGTGTTACAATGACATGTGCAAAGAGCTGGAAATGGAAGACGAGAGGGAAGAACACATTCTGCTCTCAAGCTGAAAGAGCTGAAGAAAAAAATTCACATCTCAAGTTGCAGTAGTGAAGGATTCTACAGGGAAGCTATTAAATGACTCAGAGAACATCAAGACAGGAAGGAAGGAATATGCAGAGTCATTATACCAGAAAGAACTGGTTGATGTTCAGCCATTTGGAGAGGTAGCATATAATCAGGAACCAGTGGTACTGAAGCAAGAAGTTGAAGCTGCGCTGAAGGCACTGGCAAAAAACAAGGCTCCAGGAACTGATGGAATATCAATTGCAATATTTCAACAAACAGATGCAGCGCTGGAAGTGCTTACTCATCTGTGCCAGGAAATTTGGAGGACAGCTACCTCGCCAACTGACTGGAAGAGATCCATATTTATGCCCGTTTCAAAGAAAAGTGATCAACTGAATGTGGAAATTACCGAACAATACCGTTACTATCACACTGAAGTAAAACTTTGCTCAAGATCATTTAAAAGTGACTACAGCAGTATATTGGCAAGGAACTGCAAGAAATTCAAGCTGGATTCAGATGAGGATGTGAAACCAGGGATATCATTTCTGATGTCAGATTGATCTTGGCTGAAAGCAGAGAATGCCAGAAAGAAGTTTACTTGTGTTTCATTGTCTATGCAAAGGCATTTGACTGCGTGGATCATAGTAAATCATGGCTAACATTGCAGAGAATGGGAATTCCAGAACACATAATTGTCCTGTTTAGGAATCTGTATATGGAGCAAGAGGCAGTTGTGCAAATAGAACAAGGGGACACTGCATGTTTTAAAGTCAGGAAAGGTATGTGTCAGAGTTGTATCCTTTCATAATACCTTTTCAGTCTGTATGCTGAGCAAATAATCTGAGAAGATGGATTGTATGAAGAAGACTGAGGCATCGGGATTGGAGGAGAACTCATTAACAACCTGCATTGTGCAGATGACACCACCTTACTTGCTGGAAGTGAAGAATTGAAACACTTACTGATGAATATCAAAGACCACAGCCTTCAGTAGGGATTGCACCTCAACTCAAGAAAACAAAAATCCTCACAACTGGACCAGTAAGCAACATCGTCATAAATGGAGAAAGGATTGAGGTTGTCAAGGATTTCATTTTACTTGGGTCCACAATCAGTGCCCATCGAAGCAGCAGTCAAGAAATTGAAAGACACATTGCATTGGAAAATCTTCTGAAAAGGACCTCTTTAAAGTGTTGTAAACATGTCACCTTGAAGACTAAGTTGTGTCTGATCCAAGTCAGGCACTTCAGTCACTTCATATGTATGTAAAAGCTGGACAATGAATGAAGAAGACAGAATTGATGCCTTTGAATTGTGGTTCTGGAGAAGAGTGTTGAATGCATCGTGGACTGCCAAAAGAACAAACAGATCTGTTCTGGAAGAAGTACCACGAGAGAGCTCCTTGGAAGCAAAGATGGTGAGACTGTGTCTTACATACTTTGGACAGGTTGTCAAGAGGGGTCAGTCCCTGAAGAAGGACATTGTGCTTGGTAAAGTAGAAGGTCAGCGAGAAAGAGGAAGACCATTGATGAGATGGATTGACCCAGCAGCTGCAACAATGGGCTCAAGCATAAAAATGATTGTGGACATGGTGCAAGACTGGGCAATATTTCCTTCTGTTGTTCATAGGGTCTCTGTGAGTTGGAACCAACTGAACAACACCTAACAACAACAATAGAGGTGACCAAATTTTCTTGGATCTGGTTGTGTGTTAGTTATAGAATAGTAGTTAACATCAATTGAAAGGCTCAGTTTACTCTCATGGAAAAGTAAGTTGCAACCACTCTTAGAGTTTCTCCCAATAAAAGATTAATATTTAGGAAAATTCTATCCATGTAACAATAGTATGGGAGAATGATTTTATTTCCAGTACCAATGAAATCTGTTATATTTTTAAGAGCTATACTTTGCTAGAATTTAGTGAGACTCATGTGATAAGTACTGTATCATTTAGCCAGAAAATTTAAAAGAAGAGATGCCGTACATTCTGATATACAGAGTTGATGCTACTTCACCAAAATCCTAGTTACTATCTCCATAATAAGTTTTTCTGCTTTGAAACTTAATAAGATGATTCCAGAGTTCAACGGAAGGAGTAATTATGAGAGGCCAGCCAAGAATTTTGTTTAAAAATAAAAGAATAATGAAAGTGGGGATTGTTTTATCAGAAATTAATATGGAGAAATTAGTATGTATAGTAATCAGAACCAATTCCAGTTAAGTCAATTCCAACTCACAGTGATCCGTGTGTTACAGAGTAGTGCTACTCCATAGGGTTTTCTTGGCTTAATCTCTATGGAAGCAGATCACCAGGTCTTTCTTCGACAGCACTGCTGGGTGGGTCTCAACCACCAACCTTCAGGTTGGCAGTCAAGTGCAAGCCATTTGTGCCATACAGGGAAACACACGTATGTAATCTAGGATAAGTGTCGCACTTAAAAAATCAGTGCCTAATCAAAGCCAAATCTTCAGGCAAAGATGAGACTGGACTACAAAACATAAAATGATATGTGTGAAGAGTGTGCTTCTTAGCTCAAGTAGATAATCTGAGACTAAAGGGACAGCTCTTGTCAGAGGTGAGATGGGAAGGGAGAACGGCACAGGAGCTGGCTGAGTGGACACAGGAAATACAGAGTGGAAAGGAGGAGTGTGCGGCCACATCGTAGGGAGAGCAACCAGGGTCACATCACAGTGTGTAAAATTTTGTTTGAGAAACTAACTTGAATTGTGAACTTTTACTTACAGCACAATTTAAAAAAGGTGTGGGGACTTGTAATGATAACATCAGTTTTGTTGGTTTCCTACTTTCTATATTCGCTAAAGGGCTTCCAGGTGAATTAAATGTCTAAATGACACACACACACAAATAACTGGAAAAAACTATGATTAAAAAAACCCAAAAACCTTAGGGTAGCAGTTTCTTCTGAGCATGATACAATCATAAGCCATAAAGGAAAAAACTGAAAGATGTGAATACAGAAAAAAAAGAGTAATTCTGTAAAATAATATGAATTATTTAGAAGACAAGCAACAGAATGGAAAAACAAATATTTGCAACATACGTAACAGATAAAAGTTTAACTACCATAGTATTTAAAGAGCTTTGACAACTCAATAAGAAAAAGACAATACCTGTGAAAAATGAACAGACGACAAACAGGTTGATCACAGAAGATAAAGTGCAACTAAACCAAAAAAACTAAACCCACTGCCATTGAGTCGATTCTGACTCACAGGGATCCCAAAGGACAGAGCAGAACTGCCCATTGAGTTTCCAAGGAGTGCCTGGCAGATTTGAACTGCCAGCCTTTTGGTCAGCAGCTGTAGCTCTTAACCCTTACGCCACCAGGGTTTTTAAAGTGCAACTAAAAAGTAGTGTTTTAAAACTCTAAACGTAACACTAATCAGAGAACTGTCAACTAAAACTCAGAGATCCATTTTTTCCCCAGATTTGCTCCTCAGACAGTAAACATTCCAATTCATATTAGCAAATATTGATGAGATACTCTCTATACATTGTTGAGGGTGTATAATATTATAATAGATACAGTCTTTTGGATGATAGTTTGATAGTGATTATTTAACAAATCTCTCTTCTTTTTTTTTTACTTTTTGGCACTGAAATCCTAAAAGTAGGGATATAGCTCATAGAAATATTTTTATATCCATAGAGAGATAAATTTGTAAGTATGCCCACAAATCAGTGATAAATTATCAACGTTATAAATATTCGAAGATGCTTTTAAACCTGTATAAAGTATGAGTTTAGCTCTGTAACGTCGCTGTGAGCTGCTCTAGTATTAAACACCAGTTGAAATATATTTAAGTTTATACACGTAAAACCAAACCCATTGCCATCGAGTTGATTCTGTCTTATAGTGACTCTACAGGACAGAGTGGAACTGTTCCACACAGTTTTCAAGGAGCAGCTGGTCGTGTTGAACTGCTGACCTTTTGATTAGCAGTTGAAATGGCTTTAAAATATCATGCAGGTTAGATTTTTGCTTTAGCCTTTTTGAAAAAATTGAGTATAGGCATTAGAACATGCCATATCACTTAGACCTTTACATGGATTTGTTTTACAATGTGGAAGCTTTTAATTTTTATGAGATGACTGATGTGGCTCATTTTTTTCCTTTTTCAAATTGCAAAAATCAGTGTGTGAATCCAGTAGCTCACAGTTTCATACATCTCATTCTGGGTAATCGATAAGATTATACAAACTTAAATCTCTATATTTTTGAGCAGTGGTGCTGTGGTAACCCAACACTGTGGGGAGAAAGCCCTGATTTATAATGTGCCCATTTCTTTGGTGCTAATACAGGCATCATAGCTGATTTTAAGATATGAACTGTATGACAAGCAGTTCCTGAAAATGTAATCATCTGTTCTCATGAGGCCGTACAAGCTAGTGCCAACACACTACCTACATGAATGCTTAGATCCCAACAAGTTTATACTAATTGTTTAACATTTTGCTCATTTCAGTTAGCAGTAACTCATGTAGATCTTTCCATATTGGAGCATACATAAATTAACCTCGTTCTTTCTAATAGTTGTGGGGTATCCTGTAATAAGCACATATAATAATTTTACTCAACTCTTTTCCTATTGATGGACATTTAGGTATTTAGGTGTTTTACAGTTTGTAAAGGGGGTGGTGTTTTAAAATCTTGCTGTTGATTTCATCCTGAGGGGTAACACTTGGCTTGACTTGGTTCCTCCTTGAAAGGTATTCAGTTTAGTTAAATGGAGTATGTGTTTAAGAAATTCTGTAACCGTACTATTGCATTTGTCCCTGTTCCCTTTCCATGTAGAAGGGAAGCAGCAGGTGGTAGGAAACAGAGAAGGCCTGTTCTGTTGATAGGATTTTTACCTTCCTCATTAAGCTCAGATCATTACATTTTTGTTTGTTTAGAAGACCAGCACAGTTATCTTACCTCTTCTATTTTTTCCCCTCTGGCAAGCAATGAAAAATGTATCCTTACCTTGTGACGCAGATTTTGAACCCACCATCATTTTGGTCTTCAAATGTGTCAGACTTATTGGTTGAGTGTTATCTTGTTGGCTTCTCTAGGAATTTTTTTTTAAGTTTGTTCAGCAAGCAGTTATCAGACGCCCACTGCTGCGTGGGCGGCGCTGTGCTGGGAAGGATGGAGCAGCACGGCATGCAGTTATCCAGGGGAGACAGGGTGTGACAAGTACAGAATGATAATGCAGAGTGAGGTATGCACGGCAGAGTTAAAAAAAAATTGATAGGGTTAGAGCACAAGCATGTTTTGGGGGAAACTGTGTCTGTGTTGTGGGAAGAACGCATTTGGCCAATGTTTTATTCGTGCAGATGTAAGGCTACTCACTGTTGTTTTGGAGGAAACCCTGAACCTGAGGAGTAACCTAATACTTCAGACAGAAATGTTAAAAATTTTGTTTATCCATCATTCAAAGGTTAATTCATTGATGGCATGTAGAGGTTATGTTTAAACTATTTAGCAACTGACAAAGCAGGGCATCTATTAACCAGAATGGATTCAGAATGCAGTGCTTGAGCTGAATCCCAGAGGGCTCCCCGTGTAACCCTTTGGTTGCTGGATCACAATGAGGACAAGGGCTTCCTTGCAGAGGGATGGAGGGGTGGGAGGAATACAGAGGTGCTTAGCCAGTTGCCATCAAGTCAATCATGATTCATAGACACCCTCTAGGATAGAGTAGAACTGCCCCATAGGGTTTCTTAGGCTGTTTAAACCCTGGCGGCATCAGTGGTTAAGTGCTACATCTGCTAACCACAAGATTGGCATTTCAAATCCACTAGGAACTCCTTGAAATTGTATGGGGCGGTTCTACTCTGACCTATAGGGTCACTATGGGTCAGAATTGACTTGACAGCAGGGGGTTTCTGTGTGTGTGTGGGGGGGGGGTATGTGTTTATTTTGTTTTGTTTCTTTTCTTTATGAAAGCAACCTGCCATGTATTTCTCCAGTGGAGCAGCTGGTGGATTAGTATTGCTGACTTTGTGGTTAGTAGCCAAGTGCCTAATCACTGGCCCCCAGGACTACTTCAGGGGAGGAAGCACAGAGGGCAGTGACTACTTAGCTATTTACTAATTCAGTACAGAGGAATCTCAATATTTTAACAATGAGTGTAGTATATTAAAATATACTGGTCTTACATATAGGGTGTAATTCTTCTGGGATTATTTTAATTTGGAAGACATTTTGCTTCTTCTGTTGGGAATAGAGGTTTCTGGAGAACAGAAAGAATCCAGCCTCATCAACACAGTGATGTTAGAGCAGAGGAAGAAAAGAAGCAGCAGAGATTTGCATATGAAGGGGTAACTGATGGATTCTAGGGACAATATCTGAGTTCCAATTTTATATCTATTTTTCTACATTGTTATTTTCTTATGTCATCCTTAAATGAGGTATCTTCAGGTATTCTTTAAGTTTGATAACTAGCCAACTTGCTCATTCTTTGCCTTTAGAAATATCAACTAATATAGTTGAGAGGACCTCAGCCTCTGCCTGGGTTTACGTATGGGTACCTTCGCCAGGCTCCACTCTGGTATGGCCAAATCAAGCTTCTGTTAGACAGGTCCTCTCGAAGATACAAACTGTTAGCTTGGAGGTGGAGAGAAGTATGACAGCTACTCAGAGACACTGAGTAGTGTGAAAAAGCAAGACAGCTTTTTAGGGGAGTCAAGACTTGGGAAAAAAGGAATAGAACAGCATGATTTTCTACCCTCTTTCAGTCTAAGATCAGGTTGCAATTGGTGTGACACAGGCATCTACAAATCCAATAGAAAAGTCACAGTATTTCTTGGTTGACAAGCCAGAAGACAGAGTCTGCAGCAGCCCCAGCCACTGGAAAGTGAGGTGTGTATTCTGATAACGGAACCAGAAAAAGGAAGTCCCGAATTCCATCTATAAACTCAGCACACATCTTTGACTGCCCCCTGTACCACACACCTACGGGACAGACTGCTAGCAGCTCAGCTAAAAACAAAAGAACCAAACTGAGGTTTGAGTTGATGTCCAGGAGAGGGAGTTTGTAGTTTGAGTCTAACCAAGCTGATTACCTGTTAAAATAAAAACTCTCGCGCTCTTCAGAGGAAGCGCCCGAGTCTGAAATGAAGCAGGACAGCGCGGCTCAGCATGACACGTGCAGACTAACGGCTGGGGTCCTGAGGGGAACACCTGGACAGGTAATGCTGAGCCGGGACCTGAAGAATGCTGGGTGCCAGGACAGGCTTGAGCTTCAGTAAGTTGCAACAGACAAGGATTAAGAAACCTTCAGGAAAAGAAAGCCACACTGAGGCGAGACTAGTGAAAGCAGTAAAAATTCTTCCTTAGCCTTCCTCTTTTTCCCGTTGTTACCTTCTTCTCTCCCTTGTCAGAGGCCTTCCTGCTGCCTCCCCTAATCCCCATTACAGGTGTGTTCCCCTGTTGCTCTGTTGGCCTGACCCTGACCTGCTCCACTCACAGAAACATCCATGACCCTCTCTTTATCAAAACTGTCTTGTTCTGGTCCCATTTCCCCAGGACCCAAACAGGTGATACCTTAGCTAAACCAGAAAAATCCAGTGCCATTGAGTTGCTTCTGACTTACAGCAACCCTGTAGGGCAGAGTGGAACTGCTCTGTAGAGCTTCCAAGGAGTGCCTTGCAGATTTGAACTGCAGACCTTTTGGTGAGCAGCTGTAGAACTTAAGCACTATGCCACCACGGTTTCCGTACTTAAGCTACTCTAACAAATTAGCCCAGAGTCATCAGTTAGTGGGCAAAGCTACTCTTCTTACTTTCTAGATATGTAAGGGTAGTTTATCAATATTCTTCTGTGACTCATAAATTTCTAACAGAGTAACCTCTGTGAAGCATGTTTTGTGTCTGTCTGGTTTTAACAAATAGAAATTTTAGATTGTAGAAATCACTTTGCAGAGGTAACTGGCCTCTCTAGTTCTTGGTAGGAAGGTAGAGGGAGAAAACAGACAGGAAATGAGAGCTGACAGACAACGGCCTGAGTGGCTGTGTTTTCCCAGAGATGCTCACAAATTCTTTCTCCATGAGGACAGCCATGACATCCTGTTCCTGAGTCTGCACCTAAGAAAGGAGGTGTTCCAGCCACCTGCACAGGTGGTCTCAGTCTGTGTCAGGGTCTTCCAAAAAGGAACCTGCAGAATTTTCAGAGTCCAATGATCAAGATCATGCTTTCCAAGCCTAGTTAAAGCTTGCTGCTATCACCAGGACTAAAGGGACGTTCACTGGCTTCTGCGTCCTGAGAAGTGCTCTTTAGCCCTGCAAGGTGCTCCAGCCACTGCTTAACTCAGCCCAGAGAGAGTGAAAGCCCTCACCTACTAACTGATAGGCTGAAAGTTCCAAGCTACCCAGAGGTGCCTGGGAAGAAAAGCGAAGGTCCCGGCCTTGAAAGCCCTCTGTGGAGCACAGCTCTACTCTGCAGCACGAGGTCACCATGAGTTGGCAGCGGCTCAGTGGCGATTGATTTGCTTTTGAGATGGTCTCCTGGCCCTGGTGCGGAGCAGACCAGCTCTCTCATTGTAAGGGGTCACAGCATCTAGGCTGCAGAGGCTCTGGTACCACAGGAAGGGTGGGAAACCTTCAGGGTACTTAGCAGACCCCTCAAACGACCCTTTCTGGTGATTGTGCATACAAGGCAAATCACATCGAGTACACACACATACACTGAACATGCCACTTGACCAACAAGCTTTTTTCCACAATTACACTGAAAGGAAGAGCACAGGAAACCTTAAAGGAAAGAAGGTATTAAAGGGCTGTGTCAGGAGTATGTATGTGCATGAAAGGAAGGTGGAATAGTTGGATTCCCTTGTGTTTATCTGGTCATAGTGCTAGTCTCTAAGGCTGGTAGTATGGGCCAATAGAAGGTGATTAGAAAAGAAATGAATATTTCAGACAGTTAATTACTCAGTAACTAGATTATATGTGAACAGAAGACAGGAGTAATTTGTAGAGGAACTCTCACAAGTTACTTTCTACAGTCATACAACTGCTCACTGTGTACCCACAGGTCATGGGTACCCATCAATTCCTAGAATCTTGTGGGTGATCAATCTTGTAACCCCGGCCCTTGTAGCTGATCACCATTGATGGTCACTGTGACAGCCCAAAGGTAGCCCTTAGCTTAGTGGAGGCTGTGAGGAAAGGCGGTACAACAATGAGTGAGGTATATCCATTCACATCTAATCCGTGCTATAACCTAGATACTGAGTAACACGTTTTGGAACTGGTCAGTTCTTTTTGATTCATTTCAAAGTTGGATGCAGGTTTTACTTATTGTTGTTTTTAAAGGCTTTTTGTTGTTGTTGTTGGATGGAGTGAGTTCTTTGGGATCAGCTGCTCAGAGACTTCCCAAGCTTGACAGCTAGAGCAATCTCTCTGGACAGCTTTCCCTAGGGAGCACTTTGACCCCAGGTTAGGGACTGCCCAGTGAGTGCACCTTCACTGAGCTGCCCGTGTCTGAGACAGCTTCAAAGCAATTTCTGCAGTTTTCCTAGTTCACAACAGGCATGATTCCCCCTTCCTGCCTGGGGGATAGAGGTATTACAAATAGCACCGTTGGGCTTAAAGGGAGGAAGAGCTCTGCTGCTTTCTCTTTTGCCCATGGGACCGTTAGTGACTTGCACTTTTCTCACAGTCTCTACCATAGTAGGAAACACTGGGAAGAGGAGCAGGCCTAGCCACAGCAGCTGAGATTGTATAATGAGATGAGTGTCTATTTGGAGGCATTGCCTGTTCCTTCCTCTCCCTTGCTTTTTTGGGTGAAAGAAAAGACTTTGCACAGAATGCAGAGGGTTGTACAAGGGTCCCCAGGCTACTGGGGAGAGGTATGCCTTCATCCAAGGAGGGATCCCGAAGAATACCCCTTCTCTGTCTGCCCTACCCACTAGCACCCAGAGCTTGGCCCCGCTTGCAGAGCTGCACATTAGAAACTGGGCACAAGGGACAACAAAGGTGTGATTCTGTGCTGTCCTCCCCACCACCTACCATTGATCCTGGCTCTTAGGCCATTTCTATGACAGTAGTGTCATGTATCATAAATAACTGGGCAGAGTTACATAAATTGTCACATTCTTCATCATCTTTTGTATTTGCCCAGTTTAATTAAACAGGGACAGATTAGTAAGCAGATTATACGTAGGCTTAAGTGGGTAAGACGTGGTAAAACTCAGGTGAAATTATGCACTATAGATTAGTAAGTAAACATAATTAAGCCCGTACATACCTTGCTTCTTGTAAGCCAGTGCCTTCTGTGCTTACTGGTTAATCTGCCCTGGCTAAGTACATTGATAACCAATTCCTAAACATAAATCACTAAGCATGAATTTATATCATATATGTCTACCTAAAATAATAATTATATAGCTAACATTTATTGAGTGATTACTATGTATTGTTCCCTGAGTTAAATATTTCACATGGTTTTAGCTTTAAAATTTTCAGCATTACAACAATCCTAAAAGGCTGTTCATATAGTATACTCTTTTTAGAAAGAAGAAATTAAGGTTCAAAGAGGGTAAAAAAAATTTGTGTCCAAGGTCAAAGAAGTTTGTAGTGTGTAGCAGAGGGAGAGATTCATTCCCAGATTGGATTCTGATACTTTATGTTGCATTCTTAAATCCAGGGTAGTGTAAAGTCTACAGCAGATTAAAGAGTTAGCACTGGCCTGAATGTGACAGTAGAGACTGAGGCAAAACAGGTTTGTAAAATGGATATGGAGAATGTGGAAAGTTTCTTGATAGCTCCAGATACTGAAATGAAAGAGCTGCCTATTTAAATGTTTTGTCTTAGGACCAATAGATCCAATGGATTTCTTTATACTGTTATGAATAGTAGAAAATGAAACTCCAATAGATATAAATGAAGAATACAAGAATAGCTTCAAGAGGATTTGTGGGAATTTGTTGATCAAGAACCAAACTTATCCTTTTAGGTGTTAGGTTGAATATAACGTTACCATTTTCTGTTAAAAATTAGTTCAGTTTTGTCAATTTCATATAGTTCAGTTTAGCTAAAGGCCTGTGCCTTTTATCTAGAAAGTATAAAGCCTTTATACACAACGTTAACTTTGACTCTACTCTCCAAGCACTGCAAGCATCAAGTGCAAATATTTTTAGTTCTGGTTTTGTTGGAAATTTTAGTAAAATAGTTTTCTCTTTCCTATTCTTGTGTGTGTGTGTTGTATAAATGGTTGCATTCTTCATCATGTGTAGAATGGGTGGAAATTGAATTTCCTAGACTGATGTCTCTTTGGTTGTCACAGAGCTAAAAAGTTGGGTTCATTTCGCTCTAATCCTCTGATAGGCCTTGGATAGAAACACCCAAACTTTCAGGATTTCAGCTTAATCGTCTGTCAGGTGTGAACAGATGTGTGCATTCCAGTTCTAAAATGTTACGGAGAGTTAAAGAATACAGTAGTGGGATTTTGCTGTCAGAATTGTCAAAGTCTGCTTTTGTATCAGTTCTCCCCACAGTATGGTCTGTCAGAACCCTAAAATCAATTCATTATCAGGTACAGATGAATGATCTGAGACAGAGGTTCTAAATCTGAGATCTCTGTGTCTAGGCCATAGTTGCCAGATTTAATGGAAAAGAACACAGGACTTCCAGTTACATTTGAATTTCAGATAAACAATGGATCGCTTTTAGTATAAGTGTGTTCTATGCAATATACACAAAACCTTGGTGATGCAATGGTTAAGCCCTTGACTGCTAACTGAAAGGTCAGTGGTTCAAACCCACTAGCTGCTCCATGGGAGAAAGGATCTGGCCATTTGTTCCCATGAATATTAAACCAAAAAAACCAAAAAACTAAACCCACTGCCATGAGTCAATTCCACCTCATGGTAATCCTATAGGACAGAGTAGAGTTTCAAAGGCTATGAATCTTTACAGAAGCAGACTACCACATCTTTCTACCCTGGAACAGTTGGTAGCCTCTAATTGCCAGCCCTTCTGTTAGCAGCCAAGCTCTTAACCAGTGTGCCACCGTGGCTACTCTACATATACACTGCAGCCTAGCAGATTCTAGGGGGGTACTTCTACTCTGTCATATGGATTACTGTGGATGGGAATTGACTCAATGGAAAACAATAACAACATACGATATTTGGGACATACCGCATTGTTGCTGAGTAGATTTCAACTCATAGTGACCCTATAGACAGAGTATTACTGCCTCCTTACTTAGAGTTTCCAGAGAGCACCTGGCAGGTTTGAACGCCCATCTTTTGGTAGGCAGCCATAGCATTTAACCACTACACCACCACGGTTTTCATTTAGGACAAATTTAGCACCACCTCCCCCCAAAAAAACCTTTAAGGAAGTCTAGAATTCAGATGTAGCTGGTCATCTGTATTGTATCTAGCATCCTTGCTCTGAGTTGGGTTTCAGGTAGGTTCTTGAGTTTGTGGAGTATTATGAAACAAATTGTGCAGGTGTCTTTTTCTCTAGAGTATACTCTGACCTTTCATGAGGTTCTCAAAAAGTGTTAATGACAAAATAGATTCAGAGCCACTGGACTGAGAATAATGTTACTAAGAAATGGTTACATAATTTTATCCTCTTCTGTGATTGGGGAAACCATGGTAGCCTAGTGATTAAGTGCTGTGTCTGCTAACCAAAAGGTTGACTGTTCAAATCCTCCAGGCACTGCTTGGAAACTATGGGACAGTTCTACTGTGACCTATGGGGTCACTTTGAGTTGGAATCAACTGAATGGTAGTGGCTTTTGCTCGGTGAGTGGGCAAGTCCTTGTGAAAGCATCCTACTTAAACTTAAATCAGTTCCCCCGGCCTGAAGCAAAACCCAGATAAAAGCTTCTAGAGCTGATTTTAGAAACAACTATCTTTCTAATTTTAAGAACATTCTCATTCTCTCTGTTCACCAGCCCCCTTTTCTTTCTGGAGAGACTACCCACAGGACAAGCTAAAAAACCATGTGTGCTAAAGTGTCACTGTCACTCTCAGGCCCAAATGAGCTGGGATCCTAGAATGTTTCTTGCCAAAAGGGCAAATCAGCTGCTAGTGCTCCCTGTCCTGCCACATTCCAATGGCTGCATCTGTCTGAGTTCATCAGTGAGACCTCCAGGAATAGAAACATCCCTGGCTCCGGATGCTTGCCATTTGAAGTTAAGGCCGTCTTGAGGGACGTTTTCCACTATACCATTTCATTTCCAACATGATTTTTAATATAAAACTTACCAATATGTTCACATTTAAAACAAAAACTGGTTTTATAATTAAAAATTTTTAAATTAAAATTAAAAAAAAATTTTTTGAGGGGTGAAGAATCTATTTTTCCAATAAGTTTTATTTCTGTAAATTCAGAGTTGTTTGATTTTTTTTTGTAGAACCAGTTTAGTTAAAACTGGTACATTTTACTTAAACTTTTAAAATATATTTTATCTTTTTATGTTAAAAATTTTTATGTACACTTATATAAATCAAATGTTTAAACAGTCTCTAATTTAAAAAAAGACAAAAATCTAAGCTTTGTGAACAAAACCTAGAAATTTCATTTCTCAGTCCCCTCTCCTACAAAAATTGTGGAAGGAAAACATACTATATGCTTTACAGACTTAAAATTATTGGTAAAAATTACATATAACTTTTTTAAAAAAGACATTGCTATGTTGTATTTCTATTAGTGTAAAATTCTCCTAACACATCACATGCCTTAGATTTCAAGAAAGTATTTTCTGACTTCCAGCTTCAGACCAGAGACATGAGCAATCTGACCCAGCTGTAGACTCCTTTCATTAGTTCTATAACTGAAGGTACTCAGACACCCCCACACCCCATTTCCACACCTCAGAATCTAGAAAACAGGAGTTGGCGAGGATAGCCCCAGCTCTTTACCCTCCTGTGTGAAGTGGCGTTGCTGAGCTGCGATGATGAAGTTTCAGCAGCGGACTCCTCTTGGGAAGTGATCTGTGGAGAAAGAGACAGGGAAAAAAAGAGGGAGAAGGACAATCTGGTGGGGGGAGCCACCAGCAGCTGCAGACAATCCAAGCAGCAGCAATTTTTAGAGTGACCCTTTGCCGTCCCACTGGGTAAGACAGGCTGAGCTTCCCTTTCGCTTAGAACAGTAGTTAAGAATCCTCCTTTCCCTCTTTGGCCTTCAGCTCCAAGCCACCCAGGGGCAGAGGGCGGAGCTCGGGTTGGTAGAGAGGGGTTAGGTTTCTTGACCTGCCCAGTTGTTTGGTTTTTTTAAAAAAAAACTCAAGAAGTCAGTCAGCCTAGAAGAAAGACAACTTGTTAGGTGGATATTTAATTGTTGGAAGCAGGGACTAGAGTGTCCTTAATGAGAAAAAGGGAAGACTGTGTGTAAAAATCAGCCTCTAGAAAAGTAAGTACTGTGGTCACCTCAGGTCCTTTGAGAAGACTGTGATTATAAATAGATTGTTGTTTAGAAGAAGAGCACCTGTTTACCGGGACATGGTGCTTTCTATGGCATCTTACACATGACACTAACGTTATTAGAGCTATCTTATAGTTCAGTAAAGTGAGGCTAATGACCAGTCCTTGCTTGCTCCATGATCCATGGGGAGTTCCGATACACTTGAGGTCACATGCAGGTTGGGGAATATCTATTTTGGCAATAGTTCATGTGGAAAAAAATGTATCAGAGAATCAGAATTGACCATAAGCATTTAGTAGGCACCAAGGCATGAAATTGCTGCCAAAAACAGTTAATATGCTATTAAGCTGCAATAATAGAAAAATAGATAATGAGAAAATAAGTGCTCTAATTATTCTTCATTAGTCAGATGATGTGTTAAGCATGGCTTTGTGGTCTTGGCACAGTGAGAAGTCATTCTGCATCTTAAGGAAGATGACTGGAATGAGGAAGTTGTGTTATATCAGGTGCCCATGAAGAAAAGCATGGCTAAGAGAAGACTGAGGGCAGCCAAGACTCCAGAGTGTAAGGGCTTTGGGGGATGTTATGCAGAAAGGAGATTCCGTTAAATTTTTTGCAGCCTTGGGTGGCAAAAACTAGGCCCAGTGGTAGAAATTTCAGGGAAGTAAATTAAAAACAAAGAAGAAAATTTCTGATAACAGCCGAGTTCTAACAATAAAAATAACCTTGTAAAAAGAGCCAATTCCTTATAACTGGAAAGGTCACTGTAGAAGAAGCTGTAAGAACGGTGTTGTATAGAAGGGTCTCATACTCTGGCTGGGAGTTGAACTGAGCCATCTTGGCTATGTTTCAAGTGCTGAGAGTCTGTGATTCTAGTTCTCCTGACAGCTTTCAAGTCATTAAATAGCACCCAAACTTGCTTCTTGTTATACTTCAGTATGGTGCTCTGCTTTGGGACACGTGGCTGAGTTTGTGAATGTGGGCCAAAAGAGGAAATCCTAGCAGCAGTCAGTGAACCAGATGTACTCAACTGTAACATCATATGGCATCAACCAAAGCAAGGTTGGTAATGGAGGCTTTGGAATTTCTAGTTCTCTCAGCAAGGCATTTGGATGTAGGATTGATGATGCATTTTTGACTGGGAAAACTCACTTGGTGATGATGGTTGTACAACACGGTGAACATAATTAATGTCACTGAGTTGCGTATGTAAAAAATGTTGAGGGGGTAGAGTCAAGATGGCAGACTAAATACTCATCTCCCTAAATCTCTCTGGAAACCAAGACCTGAACTGATACCTAAAGGGAGCCTTCTGGACAACCAGTGAGCTCTAGGACATGGCATAGGACTGTTCATTTGGACTTTGTACCACTGAATGGAAAACTTCCTCTTTTTAACTGACCCCCCACTCTCGGTGAGTGCTGGCTTTCACGGATCAAGGGTAACGTTCCATTTTTTTTGCATATGTCTTGGCTGGTGGGCAGAGCTGGGACTTGACTGGCAGCTGGTCTTGGGCACACTGCTGGTGGGATTGCTGGGCAAAATTGCCACACTTTAAGAGCCTGGCTTTGGACTCTGTGCATCTCAGCACCTTTGGCCCCTCTTTTCACCTGCGCCTTTGAGTGACCTGGGCCGTGGCAGGCGGGAGATTGTTCAGGATGCCATCTTGTTCCACTGGGAGCTGGATTACCCATCTGGATTACCCATATGGAGGCCTCAGCTGGACCTAATTCCTAGGCTGAGAGGCAGCGCCTGCCCGGAGGAGAGTGCTTTTTCTGCAGAAAAGTAGTATTCTACACAATGTCACCTACGGCTAGACACCAGCAGCAGTGGCTAGCAGGGAAGTAGTTTTTCTGTATTTTTAACTAGTTTATAACATCTGGGGTTGGATATAGAGATGCTTACTTTGCCAGCTGGCAAGAAGGACCTGTATACCTGAAAACCTGACTGACTTTGTAAGTGGTCAGATACATTTTACCTTTCATTTTAAGACGACCTAGAGAAACAGCTGTGCTGTATCCTCACAGTATCTGTCCCAGCTTTATTGACTCACGTGATGTCCCCAAAGCAAAAAACTCTCGTTACATTACTCTTTGTAATGAAGAAATCACCCAAGGCTTCAGAAGGCCCCCAAATGAATGAACCAAAGAACTTCCTAGATGTAGAAACCTTTCTGAAACTATCAGAAGTTGAACACAAAAGGATTATATATAGAGACCTCCTAGACCTTATCAAAATGCAGCAGAGCAAAATGAAATATTAAGCAAGCTGTTCGATCTGATGGAACACTAGTACTCTGAAATCCAAATCAGGAACAAAATCAAAGAGATAGAAACTTCAATTCAAAGCCAAGAAAATGGAATGGAACAAATGGAAAAGAGACTTTCTGACTTGGAAGACAGAGCTACTGTCTCCAGCATCTATGAGGACAAATCAGAAAAAAGAACAATTAAGAAGCATGTGGGACTCTATTAAGAGTAACAAGCTATGATTAATTGGCTTTCCTGAACACGGTGAGACATCTGAGAACACAGAGAGTATTGTTGCTGAGCTGGTGACAGAAAACTTCCTAGAAGTTATGAAAGAAGAGAATATAGATATCCTAGATGCATACTGAGTGCCACTCAATAGAAATCTCAAAAGAAAGACTCCAAGACATATTATAATCAAGTTTAACAAAATGAAACATAAGCAGAAACTTTTAAAGCCAGCAAGACTCAAACCAAAGCTAACATTCAGAGGGAAACCCTATAGGCTTTTTTCGGATTTCTCAGCAGAAATAGTGCTGGCATGGAGACAGTGGCATGATACATTCAAAGTCTGGAAGGAGAAGAACCAAGAATTATATATCCTGTAAAACTATCTTTCAAATATAAAAATGAAATTAAGACGTTCACAGATAAACTCAGAGACTTTGTAAAAACCAAACCAAAGCTACAAGAAATACTGAAAGAAGCTCTTGGTGAAGAACAAAACCAGTAACTTTATATTTTAGAAGCAAATACAGGACACATCACCCAGAATCCTACTCAGTTAGGGAAGGCTTCAAACTCAATCAGGGCTATAATAGTGAGAGAAATGATCCATTGATCATATCATGAAAACTATGACATCATCATATTAAAAAGAGGGATGTACTGCAGTCATTATAGTCCTTCCAGATGGAGAGGAAGTTAATAAGACTGGTAGTAATTAAAATTGGGTTTATATATAGTTTATTAAGAGGAAACATAGGAGCAGCCATAAGGCACAATAAAGATGCAGCATATCGAATCAAGAAAGGTAATACAGGAGTCTAAACAACTACAAAACCAGCTCTGAAAAAGGTGAAAAATCAACTCACAAAGAAGAATGTCCCAGAACAGATTAATAAGAACAAGAGAGAAAACATCAACACAAAAACAAACATATCGCAATGACAGCACTAAAACATAGCTATCAATAATTACTTTGAACGTGAATGGACTGAACGCCCTGGTAAAGAGACATTGAGTGACATCTTGGATGAAAAGACACGACCCATCCGTATGTTGCCTACAAGAAACTCACCTCAGACTTAAAGATATGAACAAACTGAAAATTAAAGGATGGAAGAATATATGTCAAGCTAACAATACACAAAGAAGATCTGGTGTGGCATTTCTAATCTCAGATAGAAGAGATTTTAATGTAAAATCTACCATCATGGACAAGGATGGACATTACTGCTAAAAGGTTCAATACACAAGCAGGACTTAACAATATTAAATATTTATGCATCTGATATTAAGAGCACCTAAATACATCAAAGAAACACTGACTACACTCAAAAATGAGATCGATCACTCCCCAGTTATAGAGGGAGACTTCAACACTCCACTCTCAATATTGGGCAGATCATCTAGAATAAAGACACAGAAGAGCTTATTGCCACAATTAACCAACTAGACCTCATCAACATATACAGAACTTTCTGTCCATCAGCAGACAACTACACCTTCTCCAATGATAAAGAACAATGATGATTTTAGGAAACATCTCATAACTTGGTTTGAATTGGAAAACATTATGCTGAGTGAAAGTGGTCAGCAACAAAAGGGCAAATATTGTACGAGACCCCTACAGTAAGAACTTAAAAACAAACTCATGCATAGAAGAAAAGACTCTTTGATGGCTGCAAGGTTGGGGACAGAGGGAGGGTAGTGGGGGGAGGGTTTAGATTAGATAGTTTATAGAAATTTGGTTGGTTGAAATCTGTGACAGCATACATTAGAAAGAAGATCAGTATTAACTGGACTTCAACATAAGATGATTATTCCTCCCATCTTAACCCAATATTGCAAGGACAGAGTAGCTGGGGCTGGGACTGGGGATCATGCTGTCAGGGGAAATTGAGGCCAATTCACACAACTAGCATTTTGCTAAAAGAGCCTTCTGCACCCCACATTGGTGGGTGGCGTCTGGGGTCTTAAAGGCTGCCAAACTGCCATCTGAGGCTACAGCAAATGGTTCCAACTCAACAGGAACAGATGATCACCAAGGACCAAAATGACATGAGGGAAAGAGAACCCCGAAGACAGAGAGATCCATGTGAGTGAGTGACTACATTGACTTGTGACTGGAAGAACCATCTGGTGCCTGGCCACCACCAGTGATAGCCGTGATAGAGCTCAGAAAGTTGAGTCTCACCAGCAACACAAGAACAAAAAGGGGTACACCCTGAGATCTCCACTAAAAGATGGCAATTGATGGTCCAGGGGCCTCAGAGTTCCCCTGGGAGCATGGCCTCTGGCCCTGATGCTGCTGCTGTCCATAAATCATAATGGAGGTCAAGTCTTCGGACAGAAATGGATTGAACTTGGCGACACAGAGTGACGATATCATGTGTGCACTTATGGTTCTATGTATCCACAGGATGTCATCCTGCTGACCTCCTACTGGAGGTGGGGGAATGGGTGGAGAGGAGGGGATAGGAGATTGTTGGGAGGGTAAGACATGTATGGAGTGGAGAGGAAGAGTGTGCTTTCACTGGGCAGGGAGAGCAGTGGGAGCTGCGTATAGGTGGGCATGCAAATTTATATGGGAATGTACATTTTCACTCAATCATAATAAAAAAAAGTTGAAGTAGCAAACATTTTATATATAGTGTGTCCTATGAGTGCTCCTGCCCTTATAAAAGAGAAGAACACACACAGAAAGATACACACAGGGGGAAGGTGCCATGTGGAGATGCATCCGTGAGCTAACCACAGACCACCAAAGATTGTTGGGGTCACCAGCAGTCAGGAGATAGGCATGGAACGATTCGTTTCTCAGAGCCTGCAGATAGAATCAACATGGCTGATGCCCTAATTTGAACTTCTAGCCTCTAAAACTGCAAGACACCCCCTCTGTCATTTTTTATTATGACAGCCCTGGACACTAAGATACCTAGTGAGGGACAGAACTTCCAATGACTGCAATTTAGTCCAAGCCAACTTTGTTTAAATATCAGAATGGCTTGCAAACCTCAGCTGACATCTGGGTTGCACCAGTATTGCTCAATCTGTCTTTCCTAAAAAGGGCTGGCTCTGGGATTGGTCACAGGGGAGAACATATGCTGTTCCTCATCTTTATTGTGGGAATAAGTCATCTTTGCCTGAAATAGGAGCTGTTAGTGACTCCTCAAAACATGGGGAGAGGGAATAGGGTTCAGCCTGTATTCCAGGAACTTTCAGATAATAGGCGTGTGAAACATTGCCTTTTCAAGGTGAAGCAAAAGGACATATTTTATTGTTTCAAGCACATGAGTTTTAAATAAAAAGCACTGGCTAAGTCAGCAATACAGATGTGTTCAAAGATCACATCAGACTCATATTTGGAAATTCAACATGAGGTCAATCAGTGAAGTAAAAACTTTCATGGAACCTCCAGCTAGTTTAGTGAATTATGACAGCCTATCCCAATAGCACTAGGGGGTGCCAGTTTGGGCTGTGCTCAGTATAGTTAAGTAGTTCTTGACGTAAGAGGACACTTGCAAGTCACATGCTCTGTTGTGACATTTTGAAGGCAACATTACTGTTTTGTGACAAAGGTAAACTTGTAAAGAAGAAAACAAAGCATGGCATTTAAAACTACAGAATACAGTTGTCCAGTGATTGTAAGCAGATGGTAACTGAGGGTTGTTTTTAAGCATCAAATAATAGAAGCAATCTAATGTGAAAGCCAAAGACAAACTCTCATTCAGTGTAGCACTATGAAAGGACCAGTCCCTCCAGAATGAGAAGCCCGTAATTCAAAGAACTTGCTTCCATGGTGAAGTACTTGGTTTCATAAAAAGTATAGTCTAGCTTATCATGAACTAAGATGATGCAGTTTTCTCTGTTAAGAAGTTTTTAATGATACATTTTTTCATCGTTTATTTCTTCCCCGGAGCTCCTTTCCTACCCTCCCTCACCCATGTGTCTTTAAGATAGTACTGGGTGTTCTCATCTGTGTTCCTATAATGCCATCAGTGTGTTTGTGTCAGCTGGCTCGTACCACATTGTAAGTATGGGCTTTTCTCTTCTGTGGCCTTAGAGATTCTTGCAGACACAGTTCCTGTTGTGTACATTCTTGCATCTCTGTACCCAGCATGGAAACCCATGTGGTTAAGTGCTATATCTGCTAACAAAAAGGTTGGCAGTTTGAATCCTCCTTGGGAGCTCTATAGTGCAATTCTATTCTGTTCTATTGGGTTACTATGAGTTGCAATGGACTCAGTGACAGTGGGTTTGATTTTGGGGGTACCTAGCATAATGCCTGTTATCTGGTCAGTGCTTAAAAAGCTTGTCACTTTAGTGGTGACATTTTGCTTGCACTAATGGCACTGTTGGTGGTGCAGTTGTTAAGAGCTTGGCTGCTAACCAAAAGGTCAGCAGTTAGAATCTACCAGCTGCTCCTCAGAAACCCTGTGAGGTTGTTCTACTGTGTCCTATAAGGTTGCTATCAGGTAAAATTGACAGCAGTGGTTTTTGTTTTAAATTTTAAATAAGATAAAATACACCTTGAATTAGATTCCAAATGTCAGTGTCTCATTAGACTTTAGTTCCCATCGTCAAATTATCTTAAAAAGGTAGTTAAAGGACTAATAAGTCCCTTAAAGTCACTACCCCAGATGACTAATAGCCCCTGCTACTCTGTCTGTTCTCCCTTTCACCTACACAGCTGTTGTCTGAGTTTTGAATCCATTGAAGTCTCTGTCCTTTGCCTCACCCTGATCAAGACTTAACAGAATCTGAAAGGAGAAGGTTTTTTTTGCAAAGTTTCAGCAATCATTTTATTCTTTCTACTGCATTTTTTAAAAAGAAGGCCAGCAGTCATCGAGTCTTGAAACCACAGTGGCTTGTGTTTATACAGGTTGGGAACAATGAAATGTTGTCTTAAAATAGCTTTAAATTGCCTAAGTTGTTTCTGAACAAAAGAATTCATTAAAATTATGTTCTGCGAGTCTAATGGCTGTCTCTGTCTTCTTTCAGATAACACAGTGACTCCTTACTATCTAGAAAACAGCTGCGGACTATGATGATCAGAAAAACCTCTGATCCACTAAAACAGTATTACAGTTCCTGATTATGAAATCCATGCTCTATGTCAGCATTCCCTTCACATCTCACTGAGTGCATTTTACCTCCTCTGTTACACTCACGCAAGGACAAGACCCCAGACGGGTGGGTGTGGCAACGCTAACCACTTGGAAGTCGCTGCTGGGGTACTGCTAGACAAAAGGGTGAGCACATAGGGAAACAGGAGCTATGTAGTTACCTCCCCTCATATCTGTATTTCTTCTTAAGCTTGTGTCCCCAGGAGATTCTGTGATATAATTTTCTTGTTATTGTAAGGTGCTGTGGAGTTTATTTCTGACTCATAGAGACCCCACGTTTCAGAGTAGAATTGCTCTATAGGATTTTCTGGCTGTAATCTTTATGGAAATCTCTGTGTAATCCTTACAAAAGCAGGTACCAGGTCTTTCTCCCTCAGAGCCACTGTATTGTTTTCCAGCACCATAATTCATAGTTGTCCATTCTTCAGTCTTCCTTAGTCACTGTCCAGCTTTCACATGCATAAGATGCGATTGAATATTAAGATGTGATTGAAAAATACCACTGCTTGAGTCAGGCACACCTTAGTCCTCAAGGTAACATTTTTGCTTTTCAACACTTTAAAGAAGTGTTTTGTAGCATCTTTGCCCAATGCAATGAGCATTTTCATTTCTTGATTGCTGCTTCCGTGGTTGTTGATTGCCAATCCAAGTAAAATGAAATCGTTAACAACTTCAGTCTTTTCTCTGTATATCATAATGTTGCCTACTGATCCAGTAGTGAAGAGTTTTATTTATGTTGAGATGTAATCCATACTGAAGACTGTGGTCTTTCATCTTTATTGGTAAATACTTCAGTTTATTTCACTTTCAGCAAGCAAGGTTGTGTTATCTGTATAATGCAAGTTGTTAATGAGTTTTCCTCCTGTCCTAATGTACTGGTCTTTATATAGTATAACTACTTGGATTATTGGCTCAGCATACAGATTGAATAAGTATGGTAAAAGGATACAACCCTGATGCACACCTTTGTTGACTTTAAGCCACGCAGTATCCCCTAGTTCTGTTTGAATGAATGCTTTTTGATCTACATACAGGTTCTTCGTGAACATAATTAAGTGTTCTGAAATTCCATTCTTTACAATATTATCCTTATTTGTTATGATCCACATAGTTGAATGTCTTTATGTAGTCAATAAAACACAGTAAACATATTTCTGGTATTCTCTGCCATTGGCCAGGATCCCTGTGATATCTGCAATGATATCCTTTGTTCCACATCCTCTTCTGAAGTCAAATTGAATTTCTGGCAGTTCCGTGTTGATACACTACTACAGCTGCTTTTGAAAGATCTTCAGCAAAATTTTACTTGTGTGAGGTATTAATGATGTTGTCCAAAATTTTCTAAACTCAGTTGGATCACCTTTCTTGGGAATAGGCATAAATATGGATCTCTTCAGTCAGTTGGCCAGGTAGCTGTCCTCCACATTTCTTGGCAGAGACAAGTGAGGACTTCAGTGCTGTATCCATTCGTTGAAACATCTTAATTGGTATTCTGTCAATTACTGGTGCCTCATTTTTTGCCAGTGCCTTCAGTGCAGCTACTATCCAACTATTTTGTACATTAGCAATCTATGTCTGGCAGTAAAGAATACCCAGGTGCAAGGTGAGAGTAACGCTGGCTCTGACAGTTAAAGTTATGTATCAGCTTGGCTGTGCTGTGATTCTCAGTGATGTGGCAGTTATTTACTGATGTAATTTGGCAATTATGTAATGATGTAGTCATCCTCCATTTCCTCAAATATTCACATAACAACTTAGTCATTGGAACCTAGCCATGTCAATAAGAGTGGGTTTATATATATACATCCATCTGACATCTTTTTCCAAATCCTCAGTATATGATAGCTACTTAATTAAATATACTTCTCTTAATTATACAGTTTAATAGAGTCTCCTGAGGTCTAATAATTTGTCTTGTGAGATAGAGAGCTATGAGGTCTGACAATTAAGTCCATGAACTTAATTCCTCTAAGTGCTGCATACCTCATTGCTGAATATCTCTATGGTCACCTTCGAAGTACTCCTCTTAGGAAGCTGTGCACAAACACCAGTGCCTAGTCCACCTTCTGAAACAGTTTTGGAACTCTTTCTGGATTGGCCATTGTGCATGGTGGCATGGTAACAGATTTGTGAACCTTGTTGAATAGTTGTTTATGATGGCGTTTTTAGCCAGTAAACAAATAACAGTATTGGAATACCCTCTTTGCTTGCCAGATCTGGCCCCGATTGACTTTTCTTTACCCAGAGGTAAAGAAAATATTGAAAGAAAGACATGTTGATGATATTCCAGATATCAAGGGTAACATGATGACAGCTCTAATGGCCATTCCGGTAAAAAAGAGTTCCAAAATTGGTTTGAAGGGTGGATTAGGCACTGTCATTGGAAGGGAAGTACTTCGAAGGTGACCATAGTGATATTCAGCAATGAGGTATGTGGCACTTTTCCTAGGATGAGCTCATGAACTTAATTGCCAGACCTTGTATGATTTCACAAAATTTATTCATTAAAGTTTCTCTTTTCAACTATGACATCAAGTATTCAGTAGAAAAATTAGAAATATATAAGTTATTCAGAAGTCAAGAATAGCTGTTATTATCATTTCACCTGTATCAGTTTTCATTCATTTTATAATTGCATAGTATTTTCAACATAGTTGTGATCACACTGGATAATTACCTAGGTGTGCTCTTTAAAAGAGTAAAATGTAGCCAAGATACAAAGTCATTTCACTGCAAGTTTGTTTTATAAGCAACTGTGTGGTTCTCACACAAGCAGAAATGCTAATGTAACTTCTGCTGCTGAGAACTACTAAGTTCAGTTCAGTCCCTTCTTTGACTCACTTGCTGGCATTTGTATCTCCCAATAATAGCCCAGCATAATGGAGCCCTCTCCCTGTTGTACCACACATAGCGACTGACCTCAGTGCACACTCAGCCATTCCATTTCAGGCCTCTGAGAGGATGGCTCTTGTCACAGGCAACATAGGGGCTGGTAGGGGTTTATAACTCCATTTAAAATTCTGAAAATCACGATCTACGTAACTGAGATTTCCTAAGAATGTTTCCAAAAACCATTTCTCACGTAGCTCTCTCATGCATAAGGTTTGCATTTGGGTGCATTGGTTTGTTTTTCCTTCTATATTACTTTAAATTTAATTTTTTTCAAGGTTCTTTTTCATCCGTGAGCTCTGTAATCATTCACATTAACAAAGGATTTCTTTGCCATACTTATATAAATTAGGATTAGTTTCAGTTGCTGTTGAGTTGCTCCTGACTTATGGTGACCGCATGTGTGTTAGAGGAGAACTGTGCTTCATAGGGGTTGTAATGGCTGGTTTTGGGGGGTGTAGATTGCCAGGCCTTTCTTCTGAGGTACCTCTGGGTATACTGGAGCCTCCAACCTTTCAGTTGGTGGTGGAGCATGTTAACAGTACTACCTAGGACTCCATGTATCAACAGACAGAACAGTGTGTTATGTCATTTGGCTGTATCTGTTATTCCTTAATTAAATGCCCCGGTTTATGTAACACTAGCTGGTGATCTTACAAGAATTAAACAAGATTGCATATGGGTGTAACCTGACCTTTTCCCAATTGTTCTGATTCTTTCCCTGTAACATACAAGCTGTACCGCTTGTTGGAAATGCTTCTTCTTTAGCATAAATGAATATAAGATCCTCACTTATACAACATTGTATTCATCTATTTATCACTTCCTCAGCCAAATACTGCACTGTATTAATTACAGTAGCTTCTAAGCATGCTTCGATATAACAATGAGGGCAGTTGTTCCCTCACAATTTTTCCTTGTCAAAGTTTGTCTACTCTTGAGAATTTTGTCTTCCATACTTGCAAATTTTAATCTACCCTGTGAACTTCACAGCAATCTTGAAAAAAATTATAAGATAATCCTTTCTTTATTTTGGTTGGCATTGTCTTAGTTTTCTAGTGCTACTGTAACAGAAATAGCACAAGTAGATGGCTTTAGTGAACAAAAATTTATTTTCTCACAGTTCAGTAGCACAGACTCCGGGGAAAGGCCCTCTTTCTGTCCAAGGAGAAATCCTTGTCTCAGCTTCTTTGTTCCCCTTTTCTGAGTTTCCTTGGTGATTTCCATGTGGCACCTCATTGTCCCCCCTTTGTGTTTACTCCTTTCTGGGCCTAACCTGCTCCTTTTGTATCTTGAGAAGAGATTAAGATTAAGACACCCTCTACACTGATATGGTCTTGTTAACATAACAAAGAAAACCCAATTTCCAAGTGAGATTACTCCCATGGGTATACAAAAAGCAAAAAACAAACCTGTTGCACTCCAGTTGGTTCTGACTCATAATGACCCTATAAGATAGAGTAGATATGCTTTGTAAGGTTTCCAAGGAGTGGCTGGTGCATCTGAACTGTTGACGTCCTGGTTATCAGACAGACTGTGTCCAGCGCACCACCAGGGCTCCACGGAATTACTGACATCTTTGAATATTGAGTCATCCCATACTTTCACTTGAGTAAAAAAAAAAATTACAGTGATTGCACATTTTCTGTTAGTGTTATTTTTTTGGTGTAAAAAAAAAATCTCTGTTACCTTTCCACCATTGTTTTATTTACTTGATTGTTGTTGGTGCAAACGGGATACTTGAGCTGTTTCCCTGTATCTGTTCATCTCTCTTACGTTTACATCCTTCCTTTCCCTTCCTGCTACAAGAAACTGTCTTGGCCTTGTGGCTCCATTCTGCCAATGAGTTGGCTGTGGAAACTTAAATGTAGAATTTCAATAAAATCACATTTCAAAGAGAAGCTCACATCCTTCGTTTTAAAGGGCTGTCTTATCGGGTGTCCTAGTGACAACTGATGGAAGAGTTCAGCTGCTAACCAAAAGATTGGCATTTCAAATCCACAAGCTACTCCTTGGAAACCCTGTGGGTCTGTTATACTCTGTCCAACAGGGTCATTGTCAGTTGGAACTGAGCTGATGGCAGTGGGGTTGGCATCTTTATTAGAGGTAGATGATTACCATGTCTTCATTTTCTCCAGCGGTTGTTGTTCTTTCCTGCTGTTCTGAGTCTTTTTTAGTTAATCTTAAGAATTTACGATTTTCTAGCAAAAACTTATTGTGTATAAATTTTCAAGTTTCTTGATATTAAACTGAATGCAACATGCTGTTATAACAGTAGTATGCGCTTGTTTGTTTCCTAACTCTATTTGCACTAATAGACCTCTTTTTATCGATGATGGTGGTCTATATAAGCACATCTGTTATCTTTCTTTTTTTGTTTTGATCATATTTGCCAGATTAGATTTGTCTGTTTTATCTTTCTTTTTGTAAAAAAATATTTTATTGTGATTAAGTGGAAGTTCATAATCCAAGTCGATATGCTACATAAAACCTGTTTACACCTCTATGCAATTCTCGCTGCTCTCCCAACACTGTTGCAGTGTATCCTTCCTTTCTACCCTGTACTTCCTGTATTCATTCAACCAAATCCCGACCCCTTCTCTCCACCTTCCCATGTAGCCTCTAGACAGGAACGGCTCCAGCAGCCCCGTGTGTGTATTTAAGCCAAGAAGCACGTACAACACCAACATCACTCTGTGTCTTAGAGTCCAGTCCAAATTTTGTCTGAAGAGTTGACTTCGGTACTGGTTTCACCTCTGGGCTAGCAGGGAGTTGAGGGACCATGTTCTCAGGGGACCCTCCAGGAGGTCTGATGATCAAGTCTGTTCTTCTAGTAGGGTTCTAGATCTGCACACCCGTGTTTCTCCTGCTGTGAGGGACTCAGTGTTGTGTTTACTGTCACAACAGCCATTAGTGATGCTCTGGGACCATCTAGTTCTTCTGGTCTCATGCTGATGTGGTCTTTGGATCATATGGCCCCTTTTGTCTCCTGGGCTAATATTTTCCTCATGTCTTTCATGTCCTTCATTCTCCTCTGCTCCAGGTAGATTTGGACAAATTGATGCTCTTAGATGGCAGCTTACTAGCTTTTAAGACCCCAGATGCCACTCACCAAAATGGGATGCGGAACATTTTCTTAAAAGAAAAAAAAAGTTATGCCAGTTAACCTAGTTGTACCCTGAAGCCATGGTCCCCAGACTCTTGCTTCTGTTTCTCTGACATCTGAAATGTTGGGTTATATTTAGGAAACTTCTTAGCTTTTGATGTAGTCCAACAGTGTTAATCTCCCTTCTACTGTGTGCTGTCACTCCCTTCACCCAATTTCTATCTAGTATCTAATCTTTGAATACCCGTGGCCCTCCCTCCTCTCTCTGGTAACCTTCCAAGATTATTTTCTCCTGTGCTTAAGTATTGAACCTTTTCTTGGGTCCTTGTAATAGTGATCTCATGTGATATATGTCCTTTTGTGACTAATTTCACTGAGTTTAATTTCTTCTAGGTGACTCCATGTTACAAGATACTTCCCAAGATCATTGCTGTTCTTTATCATTGCATAGTATTCTATTGTGTAAATATACCATAGTTTGTTTAACCATTCATCTGTTGATGGGCATCTGGGTTGATTCCATCTTCTTGCTATTGTAGACAGTGCTATAATAAACATTGTGTGCATATATCTATTCCTGTGACAGCCCTTATTTCTCTAGGATATAGCCCAAGCAATGGGATTGCTGGATCACATAGTGTTTCTGTTTCTAGTTTTTCAAGAAAATGCTGAATCAGTTTCCATAGTTGTACCATTTTACATTCCTACCAGCAGTGTAGAAGAGTTCCAGTCTCTCCACAACTTCTCCAACATTTATTATTTTGTATTTTTTGGATTAACGTTAGCCTTGTTGGAGTGAGGCAGTATCTCACTGTAGTTTTGATTTGGATTTCTCTGATGGGCAATGATCGTGAGCATTTCCTCATGTATCTGTTAGCTGCTTGGATGTCTTCTTTGGTAAAGTGCCTGTTATGTCCTCTGCCTGCTTTTTAATTGGGTTACTTGCTTTTTCTTGCTGAGGTTTTGAAGTACCTTATAGATTATGGGGATTAAAGCCAATCATATTTATGTTGTTAGATATTTTTTCTCAGTCTGTAAGTAGTCTTTTTACTATTTTGGGGAAGTCTTTGGATAAACATGTTTGATTTTTATGCATTCTCATTTGTTTATTTTCTCTTCTAGTGTTTGTGCATTGTAATATTTTGCTGTGTAGTAGGACTCCCAGTGCTGTACCCGTTATTTCTTCCATGATGTTTATGGTTTTAGATTTGATACTTAGGTCTTTGATCCATTTTTGAGTTAGTTTTTGTGCATGCTGTGAGGTATGAGTCTTGTTTCATTTTTATGCAGATGGATGTCCAGTTTTGCCAACACCATCTCTTGAAGAGATTGTTTTTACCCCAGTTCATGGACTTTAGGCCTTTTCAAATATCAGCTGCACATAGGTGGCCTTTTCAATTTCATTAATTATCCTTCATTTTTGTCTTTAAATTTCCTATTTATTAGTTTCTAACTTTAGTATTTCTTTCCTTTTCTCCTTTCTTTGATTTTACTTGTTATTTTCTGCCTTTTCAATTTTTGTGCTGGTTTCATTTATTTTTATTTATTTTCTTATATATACATTGAAAGGCATGTATTTTTCTTTAAGTATGATTTTGATCACATGAGAGATTATACCTAAAGCACTCACACAAGTCATGGCAAAAAAAAACAAAACAAAACCAAAACCTAGTGCCATCAAGTCGATGCTAACTCATAGTGACCCTATAGGACAGAGTAAAACTGCCCCATAGAATTTCCAAGAAGTACCTGGCAGATCTGAACTGCTGACCTTTTGATAAGCTGCTGTAGCACTTAACCGCTATGCCACCAGGGTTTCTTAATACCAAAAACCAAACCCAACTCACTGCTGTTGATTCGATTTTAACTCATAGGGACTTTATAGGACAGAGTAGAGCTGTCCCATAGAGTTTCCAGGGAGCAACTGGATGATTTGGACTGCTGACCTTTTGATTAGCAGACATAATGCTTAACCACTATGCCACCAGGGTTTCCTGACACATACTAGGCACCTCCAAACTGGTAACTTTTTATAAGTGGGCTTTCATGTAACAGGTAAAAAGTTTTCAAAAGTAAAAGAACTATCTAAATCCATATTATCTTTTTGTCTTGACTGAACATTTTACTAATGATATTTCTGTATTTATTTCCTTCTATTATTACCAGAGTAAAAATGATTTTTTTTTTTAGTTGTTCTCAACTTTGACTGCTCTTTAGAATTAGCTGGGGAGTTATTAAAAATCCTGCTATGGAGACCATAACCCAGACCAGTTATATCAGAATCACTAGGGATGAGACTTAGACTTTAGTACTTTTTAAAGCATTCCAGGTGATTTCAAGGTGCAGCAAAAGTTGAGGTTTGTATTTATCGTAACTCTGTCCCATCTCTCCTAAACATAACCTGCGGCAGTGTTATATTTTTATTATAAAAGTTATTATACTTTTATTAGCCAGCCAGCCAAGTGCCGTCGAGTCGGATCTGACTCATGAAACTTTTATTAGAATAGTATAATAAAGTAGGCAAAGTATGCATAATGTAGAATTTTTAATACTTTCTGTAACACTTTAACAACATTTACTCATTGACGTTGGAAGTCCCTAATATGTACTGAATGTTATTCTACATGTATATGTTTAGGTCAGTTTCCTTGGGAATTTGACAGATCTATTATAGAGGAAAGAAATTTAAAGGCTCAAAAGACTTTTACTAGCCTAGGAAAGTCTTTGTAACCTACGGTGTACCAAAACTCATTGTCTTCAAGTAGATTCTACCTCATAGTGACCCTATAGGACAGAGAGGAACTGCCCCATGGGGTTTCCAAGGAGCAGCTATGGATTTGACGTGCCAAGCTCTTAACTACTACACTGCTAGGGCTCCTAACCCACACTGTAGCTAAAATATTTGTTTAAACAGAAAAACATTAGGTTCAATTGAATTCAAGACATGGTTTATTTTCTTGAATTCTGGTGATGAATTAAAAGTACCATTAGTTAGAAAACCAGATGAAAATATAAAATTATTTGTCCAGTGTTTGAAAGAAGCGTCTTGGCATGGCTGTAAATAGCAGTGATCCTCCAGAGGTGAGAAGTCTAGGGTTTTAATTTCAGTTTGATTAATTACCATCTCGATGAACTTGGCCCAGTGCCTAAATCGTCTAAGATTTATTATCTTTAAATGTAAAATGGGAATGACCTACCTCAAGTGTACTTGGGAGGCTAAATGGCACTTAGTAGGTCCTTAGAAACCATGGTGGCATAGTGGTTAAGAGCTATGGCTGCTAACCAAATGGTCAGCATTTTTAATCTACCAGGCAGTTTTTGCAAATCCTCTAGGGCAATTCTACTCTGTGCTGTAAGGTTGCTATGAGTTGGAATCAACTGGAAGGCTTCACACTTAGGGTTTAGGCCTGGACCCAGACTCTTAATATTTATGAAGATTTGACATCAGTATTTATTTTCTTTTGTTTTGTAACTCCTTCTTATGTATTACATTCTGGGCGTGATGTTTGAGAAGAGTTGCACTGACTTATTGGTCAGTACAGATTGAAAGGCTGGATGGGCTGATGTATTGGACCGAGATTGGCTCATTTTTATCAGAACTCTTCCACAGAACTGTATCTAGAGCTTACAGTGCATCCTTTTTAATTTCTCTGATAATAAATCTTCATCCTTAAAAATATACCCTCAGGACAAACTCAAATATTGGCCTGATGAAGGAGGTGGTTGACCTATCAGGAGGCAAATACTGCCTTTGAAAATGAGATGTGTAACTCAAGTTGTCTTTGATGGAAATATTAAAAGTTTGCACAGTTGAAATCATAAACAACTTTGCTTAAAAGCATTACTTTGTATACTAGACTACATTTAAATATTTATAAACATTCATATAACGAACTGTTATTATATAACATTTATAATAATACAATATTTAAAGATTTGTCAACTGAAAGCACTTATTTATGGAAGCAGAATCTTGCTACCATGAGAATAAAATGCAGGCTGCTGGCACAAGTGCTGTGTGGTCCTTTTCTGTTGATATTTGTTAACTCTAACTGGAAGAGAGTTGGCAAGCTGCGGAGGCCAAATCTGGCCTTCGGTCTGCTTTTGTAAATTAAGTTCTATTGGAACACAGCCATTCTCATTTGCTTTCATATTGTCTGTGGAAGTTGTGCTCCAAAGGTGCTATTGTGCTATAAAGGTTGAGTTGATTAGTTGTGATGGAGTCTGTATGGCTTGCAAAGCCTGAAATATTTACTACTTGGACCTTTACAGGAATAACTTGCTGATCTTTAGTCTAAAAAGTTCATACAGATAGCTCTGAGAGAAAAGGCTAAGTAAGGCTAGTGTGAACCTGGAATGTTCCCACATTACCATAGACCCAGTCATTTCATCTAGGCATAACAAGCCTACAGGATGTAAGGTATTTTCTTTATTTTTGCAGGCAAAAAAATATTGGTTGTTAAGAGTTGGTCAAGAATACATGGCTAGTGAATAATGGAGTTTGAAATCCAATCCAAGTCAGTCTTATGCCAAAGTTCTTTTATTTCTTTCAGCATTGTTTCTTTGTTCTGGGTGTGCACTGGCAAGGGTCTAGCTTCTGGATTAATCTACATGAGATACGACCCAAAGTCAGGAACCCTAATGGCAGGTATTCAAGCGAAGGAAGCCAGGAAGAATGAAAGTCAGGATACTGAGATAAGGATACTGGAATCTCAGTGAACTAAGAGGCAATGAATGGGATGTGAGTTCAGAGGCCCCAAAGTGAAAGTACTCTAGGGCTGAGAGGCTGATGAGGATACACACCTGAAGTTCTCATGGGGTGCTCCAGCTGCTAACTAGTCAGTCCAAGGATGCTTCTAGTAGACTAGTTGTTGTTTGCCCTGGAGCCAATTCTGACTCCCGTCAACTCTATAGGACAGAGTAAACTGCCTCATAGAATTTCCTAGGTTGAAGCATTTACAGGAGCAGATTGCCAGGTCTTTTCTGCTGTGGAGCTGCTGGTGGGTTCAAACCACTGACCTTCTGGTTAGCAGCTAAATGTTTAACCGTTGCATACCAGAATTCCTCCTCCATTAGAATATACAGGGCTAATTGACATGTCAGGAATTCAATTCTAATCACTGCATTAAAGCATTTTCTTGACCAAAACTACATATTTTCCAGTCATCTCTCTTGATTACACTGTCAGATACAGAAACCGGGCTGGACAATATGGAACATTCTATAAATGCCACTGAGTCCCTGGGTGATGCAAATGGCTAAGTGCTTGACTTAACCTAAACCTCTCGCCATTGAGTTGATTCTGACTCACAGTGACCCTATAGGACAGAGTAGAACTGCTCCATAGAGTTTGCAAGGAGTGTTTGACAGATTTGAATTGCCAACCTTTCAGTTGGCAGCCGTAGCACTTAACCACTGTGCAACCTACTAACCTGAAAGGTTGGTAGTACAAACCTACCCAGAGGTGCTTTGGAAGTCAGCCCTGCTGATCTGCTTCTGAAAGTCACAAATCTGGAAAACCCTCTGGGGTAGTTGAACTTGACACACATGGGGCCACTGTGAGTTGGAACTGATTCATTGACAACAAACTGCGTCAGTACCACTGACAGTGCTGCTGAGATGGGTGACTGCTTGGTTTTGACCTCCCATGGGATCTGCCCTTTAGTGAGATTACTGTGAGTACAGGGTCTGAAACTGAACTCTGCAGTCTCAGGAACTGTATTTTCATCAGTTTATCCAGTAGTGACCAGAGTGTGCTGGGTAGACTGACACTAATGACAGTCAGCTGACTGATTCATCTTAGCTGCAAATTTATAGCAAAGTAGAATGGACTGCTTATGTCTGTTGATCAGGATACATATTCTCCTGTTCTCCTGGTGTTCTTCCAGTTTGGGATCCATCTAAACTCATGTAGACCCCTACCTTTCTGTAACACATTTGCACTGGGTATTATTCTAATAATGCAGTTGTTATGACTGAGGGTTCTGGAGACAATTCCAAGCTTGCTATATGGTATCCTCACTTTCAAGCCCATGACCTGGGAAAGGTACTGTCTAATCTAATGAGCTTAAAACTCTCATCTGCAAAATGAGGATAATAATAGTAATTACTTCACATAATTATTAGGAGGCTTAATTGAGAAGATAATCTGAAAACAATGCTTAATGCAGAGCCTAGCACATAGTAAACATTTAAAAACATTAGCTTTATTTATTTTCATGTGTATTTATCTACCTCTTAAAGGAGACAAGTCCCCCCATCTTAGTCTTACTAGCAGTATTAGAAGCTATACCTTTACTGGTCCCTCTCAACCCCACTATCTCTCTCAATTCTCCTTCCTCCTGCTCAGCCCAGGGCAGATCTCTTTAAGTAGAAGGAAAAGAGATAAGATTCTTTTCCTGTCCAGAGTTTGGGGATGAGGTGCTACCTGACTAGGAGTAGAGGTGGATGGGTTGTGTGGATAAATGATCTGATTCTTCAACTGGTACATTTCCATCAGCTTTCTCAGGATGCAACTAGACCCAACTGCTGGACATAGAATGTTGTAGATCTTAATTGGCTTTTATTCCTCTCCTATGGGCCTCAGCAAATTCACAATGCCAGGATAAAAATACACCTGCCATCCTATTGCTGAGGTGTAACACCTGTCGCTTTGGGATGTGAGGTAGCTTTGCTGTGTCACTCAAGCCAGAAAAAGTGATGACTTTCCAGTGCAGCTGCAGTCACACAAGTGACCAATGCTAGGAATGGACTCTGGGCGTGAGCGTAGGCCTCCACCCAGTCTCACGTGGAAATGAGCAGAAATGCCTGCAAGTGACAGCTGAAAACATTTAAAGTCTAAATGAGGTCTTTGCCATTAAAACTGAGCCAGCCTCGATAAATGGGTTTGCATCTGTTATCTGAAAGATCTTAAAATCATAATTCCAAGAGAGCAGAAGCATTTATACTCTTGAAGAAGCCAGAACATGTATGAATGAAAAAAAACAAACAAAAAATGAAACCAGTTGTCACTGAGTCACTGTCAACTCATGGAGACCTCATGTGTGTCCTACTCGAACTGTGATCCATAGTGTTTTCAGTGACTGATTTTTCAAAAGTGGATCAGCAGGCTTTTCTTCTAACGTTCCATCTGGTTGGATTCAAACCTCCAGCCATGTGGTAAGTAGCTGAGGGCATTAACTACTTGTACCACCCAGTGGCTTGGTGTGTTTTAAAGCCAGTATTAATTGGTTGTGGAGATTTTTCAGTTTTTTCTGAGTCAGTGAACAGGGCTTCCTTTTTCCCCTTTATATACTACCTGTCTCCACCCCAGATACAAACCTGTTGCTGTTGAGTTAATTCCAACTCATAGTGACCCTGTAGGACAGAGTATACTTGCCCCATAGAGTTTCCAAAGAGGACCTGGTAGATTTGGTCTGCCAATCTTTTGGTTAACAGTGGTAGCACTTAGGCAGTATGGAACCAGGGTCCCCCTTTCCTTATATACCAGCTGCTGTAGAGTCAATTGTGATTCATAGAAACCCTAGAGGACAGAGTAGTTTCCAAGGACTGCCTGGTGGATTCAAACTGATGACCTTTTGGATGGCAGCCATATCACTTAACCACTACACCACCAGGGTCCCCCCACCCCTTATATAAAGAGTCTCAATTCATTAGTATTAGTATCACTGCATGTGAGATTTAATAAATGATGATCTCAGCTTCATGTTTACATATCTAAAAGCTCAGCATGGAACATACTCAGATTTATACACTACAAAAGCAGTAATGAGTATAACAAGTTGTAAGGCACTGATCAGACCGAGTACATTCTCTAAGAGATACCCTGGTGAACTACAGAAGAGTAGCATTTTAATCTGTGTCTTCCCTAACTAGCAAATCAAGTTTTCAGTTGAGAGAGCTGAGCTGCATGGCTCAACACAGAGTTTGACAAGGACAAAACATCCCTCAGCATTACTGTGGCTATCTCCTATGAAATTTCCTACAATATTATAAATTGGAAACCAAAGCTATTTGCTGACAGCTGACATGAAGATAAGGCACCTTCATTTGTTGCAAATAATCTGCTTATGCTAAAAAAAAATAATAATTTCATGTGTGGCTTAGATTACTGATGAAGTAGGCTCCAATTCAAGATTTTTAAAACATCCAGAACTAAAATTAACCCAACAATCTTGTTACTTTTAAACAGAGCCTGAAATGTAGTAGGCAATGAAAAAATGCTTGCTGAATGGGAGAATAAAGCTATCTTAACTGCTGTTTATGAGGCGAGCAGGGAGATGTAGGGAGAAGATGGAAAGGGCTTTTGGATTTAGTGCTTGAGCATGGTTTGAGGGTCTGCTAACAACAGCTTTTTTTTTATTTTTGAATTGTGATTAAATGAAAACTTACAGTCTAAGTGAATTTGCCATATAAAAGCCTGAATACATGTCTCTATGCACTTCTCTGTGCTCTGCACACCCTGAGATAGCACACTCCTCCTTTCCACTGTGTACTTCCAGTATTCATTCAGCTAACACCTGTCCACTCCTCTCCACCCTCCCTTCTCACCTCTAGAGAGGAGCTGGTTGGACAGCCCAATCTGTATACATTTTAGCCCAAAAGTATACATAAGACGTGCATCACTCCGTGTCTTATAGTCCAGTCCAATTTTTTTTGTAAAGAGTTGGCTTCAGTACTGGCTTCCAGCTCTGGGGTAGCAGCAAGTCCAGGGGCCAGGTTCTCAGGACACCCTCCAGGATATCTGTCTGGTCTTAGAGAGTTCTAGATCTGCACGCCCCTTTTACTGTCATTATATCAGGGACTCCGTGTTGTATTCCTTGTCAGGGAATTTATTGGTGGTGCCTAGGCGCCGTCTAGTTCTTCTAGTCTCATGCTGATGTAGTCTTCTAATCACATGGCCTTTTTTGTCTCCTGGGCTCGTATTTTCCTCATGTCTTTGATGTCCTTCATTTACATCTGCTTCAAGTTGGTTGGGACCAACTGATGCTCCTTAGATGGTAGCTTGCTAGCTTTAAGACCCCAGACATCACTTACCAACATGTGATACAGAACGTTTTCTTAAAAAAAACATTAGTTATGCCAGTTGACCTCAATGTCCCCCCAAACCATGGTCCCCAGACCCCTGTCCCCGCTACTCTGTCCTTTAAAATGTTGGGTTGTATTTATAAGATCCTTTAGCTTATGGTATATTCCAGTTGTGCTAACCTGCCTTTGCTGTTAATGGGTCTTGTGATGCCAGCATCCGTTCAGCTCCTCAATCCAAAAGTGCAAGAGGGATTCCATATCATTCGTCCCCACCTACAATCTATCAGCACGTCCTTCCAGGTCCACTTGCAAACTCTAACCAAATATGCCTCCATCTTTCTTCATCTTCGTTGCTTCAGAATGCTCCAGTAACATCTGTAATGGCCTCTCTAGTCCAACCCATACCTATTGAGAAGGTGCATAGACAGTCCCTTGTCAATTTTCTGTACAGCACTCCAGTGAATTCCTATCATGAGGGTGCACAAAGCCTTTCACGACTGGATCTCTGCCACTGTCCCTCACCTCTTCTTGTACCTGCCACTCCCTGACTCAGTATGTTCCAGACACGTTGACCTTCTTTTTGTTTCTCAGACACAGCAAACTTATTCCTGCCTTGTGGCTTTCGTGCTTGCAGCCCCCTCTGCTTTGAATGCTCCTCGCAAGATTTACTATTGCTTCTCATTCAGGCCACAGCTCAAATATCAAATATCATCACCTTACATAGCTGCGTTAGTCACTACTCAGCCATTCTTTATTAAATTACTTTACTTCCTGCATGGCATTTACCGTAATCAGACATTCTTGGTTGATTTGATTACTGTCTTGCTCTAGTAGCAGCAGTGACTTACTTCTCTTGTTTACCACTGTATCCTCAACACCTCCTCTGTGTTCATTGTTCAGTGAAGGAAATGAGTGTTACGTTTCTGCTGCCATTTGCTTTTATTTAGATTGTGGCAAAGAGGGGGATGAAAACCAGAAAAAAGTAGCATGTGATGGTTGGTAGAACCCTCAGTTAGGTTGCCCTCACTCCTTTACCTTGGGGTGGGGAGGGAGACGCTAGAGTTTCCAGATGAGTGGGCCAACATCACATGGCTTGTCAGGAGTAGAGTGGAATAAAGCCAGGTTTCGTGATTCAGTCTGGCGCCCTGTCTACAAAAACCATGGGCAGGGCCCAACTCCAAAACAATTGGATTTTGTGGCTGAGTGAATGGTAAAAAGGAGTGTATGGTGAAAAGAAGAAGGAGAGCCTGAGACAGCAACATCATGAGACTTCTTAAAACAACAGAGTTGGTGAAAAGATCTTGTGTTAACAACTAAAGGAAAATACGTGTGTGTGGAAGAGTGGCCAGCCACTATCAGCAGCAGTGAAGGTCATGAGTATAGTGGGTTCTCCACCAGGAGCCTGGCAGCAGGTGATGTGTGTGTGAAATGGTACAGCTGGCTGTCTCTAAGACAGCAGAGAGGGGCAGACCGTCTGAAAGCCTGGAGAGGGCATATGTTGACTTCAGGCATTCAAATACATTTTTAAATCACTATGCAGAACAAACAAAGTTTTCATGGAGTTAGACTCAGCCCTGGATCAGCCAGTTTAAGTCTCCTGATAGGAACCTGCAGAATTTCGATTGGTACTGGGATGATATCAAGTATATAATGAACTTAAACTGTGGTCCAGTGCTGAGCCAGGAGATCTATTCTGATGGGAGAAATGATAGAAAAAGCCACTAGGTGTCCAGGTTGCTTCTAAATCTAAGTTGTCAGCATTCTTAGCATTCTGTTCAAGCAGTGGCAGGGAGACGAAGGCCTTGGCTTGCTGACTGGTACTATGCCCTATGCACTCTCTATGCAGACATTTGTGTACACACACACACTATTATTTTTCTTCTTATGGTCTCCAGGCTATGACACATTGTGTCTGGAACATGAAGAGTGTCAAATAGTCCACCAATCGGTCACTCCTGGTTCTTGAGGTGGAACTCCAGGATTTTTCATAATGTTAAAACCAGCAAGTTGCCTGGGTGGCACAAATAATTAACCATTCAACTACTAATTGAGAAGATGGAGGTTTGAACCCACCGAGGGGCACCTCAGAAGAAAAACCTGGTGATCCACTTCTGAAAGGTCCGAGCCTTGAAATCCCTATGAAGCAGCTCTGCTGTATCCACAGGGGATCTCCATCAGTTGAAATCAACTCACGGCAACTAGCAGCAAGTTTCCTAGGACTGCTGTAACAAAATGCCACAAGCTGGGTGACTTACACGAAGAGAAATTTATTGTCTCATGGTTCTGGAGGCTAGTAGTTTGAATTTGCTGTTGGCAGGGCCATGTTTTCTTTTAGGAATCTGGGAGAGTATCCTTCACTGTGCTTCCTGCTTTGGCTGCAACATAACTATTCCGACGCAGCCCTCTGCCCTGTCTGTGGCTGTGCTTCCTGTCTTGTAGAAAGACACCCTTCAGATTGGGTTAGGGCCCACCCTGCTGTACTGTGACCTGTTAGTTTAACTGATACCGTCTTCAAAGACCACGTATTTCCAAACCAGGTCGTCTTTACAGGTGCCAAGGGTTAGGTTTTCAACATAAATTTTGGGGAGACTCAATTTAATCCACAACAGTTAAGAAGGAAACACAGGACTTGGCTGAAGGACAAAGATAAGAGAAAAAGTCAGGGGCAAGGGTTTTAGGCATTAATATCAAAGATGGATATAGTGAGAAGAATCAAAAGAACAGCATATGATTAAGGAAAGAACTGGCTTTAAATTAAATGACATTTTGAAAGGTGAGAAGATGACAAATTTCTCAGGGTCACAGCAATCAGTCTACATTGAAACTAAAAGCACTGGCTTTACTCCGGTTGACTCCAACCCATGGTGACCCCATATGTGCCAGACTAGAACTGTGCTCCATAGCAGTTTCAGTGGTTGATTTTTTTGAAAGTGGGTTTTCACACCTCTGGGTGGACTTGAATCTTCAAGCTTTTTATTAGCATCCTTTTGCCCACTCAGGGACTCCTAGTCTACGTTAGTTAGTGAGGTCTAACTTATTCTCCCCATTTAATAGTCTGTGGGGGATGTCCCAGATAAAATTTTTAAAAAGTCTACCAAGCAAAAAAACCTATACAAAGGATCCACTGAAATTCTATCAGCTTTCTTTGTAGGTCATTCTGACACCAGAGACATCTTTGGAAAAATAGCAAGACCTTGCCTGTTTTTAGTGGCAAAGATGTTTGGAGTACAACAGAACTTCCTGTAACTCGTTGTACTGTTTGCCAGTGACCACTGCTGTTAGTTAAACTTCGTTCTGCTTAGGAGAAGATGAATGTCTAATAAGCTAGAAGAGTGAAAAGTTACAGAGTAATAATTGCTCTGTGGCATGAGAAGCCGCATGACCTCATGTGTCCCCTTCCCTCTCCTGCCCATTCTTTCAATAACACATGTGGTAGCTTAGTGGCCTTTCTTCTTGATGCTGATTGCCTATTTGACAGTTTAGATAAGCTCACCGGCTGCCAAGCACTGTGAAGAGGCTGGCTGAGTGGAGGGGTGGCCTGTCATGGTGTTTGTAGCTCGAGTAGAGTACGGAGGTCCATGTATACCATCTGAGCTGGGAAACTGGAACTCCAGTGGAATGAAGAGGGCATCTGTGTAGAAATGCTGCTGGTGCCTTCTTCCCAAAAGCCATTCCCAAGATTCTGTTCCAGGAATGGTGGGGCACAGAGGGGCTTGGCTTGTTGGTTGGTTCTATGCCCTGTGCACGCTGTACACACACATTTGTGCACACAGCCACACGGAGTGAGGAGGGTATCCGTGCCCAGGGTGGCTCAGTGCAGGCTGTCTCAGCCCAGGTGAACTGAGAAGGGCTCCAGCCCATCAATGTGGCCTCGCAGGGCTGCTGAAGAGCGTGAACATGGCAGCAGCAAGGAGACATTGGTTTCAGAGAGGAGGATTGATTAGATGGGCAAATATATCAAAGACACTGGGCCCTACATTTCTCCTTGTCAGTGAGGGAAGTGATAAATATGGAAAGGGAGATAAAATAAAATGAACCCTGTAGTGTGTGATTAGAATTGGCATTCTTGGTGTAAATTCATTGTGTATGTGTAACATCTAGGAGATATATATATATATATATATATATGTTTGTGAAAACCCTGGTGGAGTAGTGGCTTAAGTGCTATGTCTGCTAATCAAAAGGTCGGCAGTTCAAATCTGCCAGGCACTCCTTGGAAACTCTTTGGGCAGTTCTGCTCTGTCCTGTGGGGTCACTATGAGTTGTACCCAACTCAACAGCAGTGGGTTTTTCTTTTTATATATATGTTTGTGTGTTGGTGTAGATAAATAGGTAAATAGAGGTCGGCTCACTGAGAATACTTGAGAGTAGTGATATGTTATTAGCAATAGAATTCTAAATTCTAAATACTTCTGTTTGCTTTTTCTCTGAAAGTCAACTGCCCACTGACAATGGATGTCTTCTGAGAGAGTAGATAAACAGACAGTGCCAATCTATGACAGAGTCACACACAGAAACATACCTGATCCTTACCTGCATTCCCTAAGTGGGGGAATGACACTACCGTTACTCGTCACCCAAGACAGAAAACTGGTTGTCACAAGCTTCTCCCTCTTTTGCAGATGTCTTGCTTTCTGCAACAGGCACACATTTTTACCTTTTAAATATGCTCATCTCTGCCAGGACCAGCTTCATGGACATACAGCCACTGCAGCTGCCCTGTGCTCTGCCCTGAGTGGGGATCTCAGTTGTTGTCTTGAAATTCTTGATGATTCTGTCTTTGGATTTATGTTTTGTAAGTTAACTCCAGTGGGGCAATGGGACATGCTTAGTGCTTGCAGCCTCAGTTGTATGTTCCCACCGCCACCATCTCCTCTGAGTGGGTTCTTGGCCAGCTGTCTCACTTTCTAGTGCTTTTTGTACCTGGCTTGTCCAGCCTTTCCTCCCCAGCTCAGGGGCTGGGGAAGGTTGGGGCCAGGTACCAGGGGGAGGCATGGTGGCTGCTTTCCCTGACCAAGGTTGACAGCATCACACACGTCTGGTGGGTGTTCAGGCAGAGGTGGGGTCTTGGTGGGAAGTCTTGGCAAAAGTAAGTTTCTAGTCTACCACCATCCAGAACCAAGTGCATCCTGGTACAGAGGTTTAAAGTTCCTTGGGACTTACCAGGGGTTAGGCTGCAGGCAATGGGATGAAGAGACGCCTGGCTGTATTTCCCCAGAACCTGTGCTCTCTGGAGGCAGTATGTTGGTCCAGTTGCTGATAGAAGGGGGAATCCAGCAGTTCTCAGACTCCAGAAACACCCCCACACCTCACATCACCAGGTGAGGCCTCTAGGTACCTATGAGGGTCTGCATTCCCCCATGGGTGTCTTTCTGCCCAGGAGTGCTCCTTCAACCTGTTCTCTGCCTTGGGGGGCCTGTTCTCCTCCTTCTAAACTTCTTAAGTCTAGCTTGTAGTCTCTCTGCTGGCCAGCTCAAGCTATCATCTGAGAATGAATCCTAAAACACAAATTCTGTAATTTTGTTGATTCTGGTTCAATTCTCAGATACTTATATGTAACACACATATTGTACAATATCCAGCAGATGGATGCAGTGCTGGAAAGGCTCACTGGTCCATGCCAAGAAATTTGCAAGACAGCTGTCTGGCCAACTGACTGGAAGAGATCTGTATATATGCCCACTCCAAAGAAAGAGGATCCAACAGGAATGTGGAAACCATTGAACAATATCACTAATTATACACAAGTAAAATTTTGTTAAAGATCATTCAAAAGTGACTGCAGTTTCTAGCAAGGAACTGCCAGAAATTCAAGCCAGATTCAGAAGAAGATGTGAAACAAGGGCTATCATTGACGATGTCAGATGGATGTTGGCTAGAGCCAGAGAATATCAGAAAGATGTTTACCTGTGTTTTGTTGGTTATGCAAAGGCATTCAGCTATGTGGATCATAACAAATTATGGATAACATTACAAAGAATGGGAATTACAGAACACTTAATCGTGCTCTTGTGGAACCTGTACATCGACCAAGAGGCAGTCATTTGAACAAAACAAGGAGATATTTTGTAGTTTGAAATCAGGAAAGGTATGCCTCAGGGTTATATCCTTTTACCGTACCTATTCAATCTGTATGCTGAGCAAATAATCCCCAAAACTGGATAATATGAACAATAGGCCATCTGGATTGGAGGCAGATTCATTAACAACCTACATTATGTAGATAACACAGCCTTGCTTGCTCAAAGAGAACTCAAAGCACTTATTGATGAAGATCAAAGACCAGAGCCTTCAGTATTGATTACACCTCAATATAAAAGAAAAATCTTCACAACTGGGCCAATAAGCAACATCATGTTGGGTGTCTGCTGTGTCCTAGGCACTTATAGGTTAAGAATACAATGCAGAACAACAAAAATTACATACAGTCCTTGAGATCATGGAGCTACAATTTCATAGTGCAGACAGAACTGTAACAAGAGAATCACGTGGTAGATCAAATTTCAACTGAGAGAGATGATGAAGGGAGCTCCATGGGGTTCAGTTTGTTTCTGCTTCAACCCTCCTGCTGAGAAGTTGCATTTTCACCCTAGATATAATGGAGCAGAATATACGTTTTCACAGCATATGTAAAAATCACCTGGGCATCCATAAGAATCACCTGGAGATTTTGCTAAAATGTATATTCTGCTTCAGTATATCAGGGGTGGAAGTGCAATTTCACAGTAGAGGGTTGAACTAACTTGAACCAGTTCAACCTCTTGGTTAATAAGCAGCATCATAGGACTCAGTAGAGCTTTATCAAATCATAAATGAACCCTTAGTCCACTCTAGACTTCAAGAACACAGCTGTTACCTATTTCTGGCATTTACCTAACTAGGAACCAAGAGATCAATACATTTCTTTGAACCTCAGTTTTTTTATCTGTGGAGTTAGTAATAGTATCATCCTCCTCAAGTGACTTCCAGGGCTTCAGTGATCAAAGAACTAGGAGCCATACCTGGCTAATCCCTAAGCAATGTCAAATGTCCCTGTTCATGGGATAAGACAAACAATTCCAAACTGAAAGAAATTTTTAATCCACTGGGAGAAAAATGTTATTGAAGAAAAAGAATCTGTGCTTAAGTGTGCCCTTGAAACTACAGCTTCGAGCAAGCTCATCTTTTTATCGCCAGCCAGAAAGAGAGGGATGGAAGAAGAAGATGGGGTCCAGTGTGACACAGGAAAGTGGCAGGAGGTCACAATGCTGTCCTGATGCGGAGAAGGTTTGTGGAGGCAATTTTGAAGGAAGCAAGTTTTGTCTTGACGTAAAGGATGAATGATTACTTTGGAAGAATTTGTCTCCTGATTGCCACAGGCTAAAAGACTTTCCAGTAAGCACAAGCCTTTAAGATCCTAAAGCATGTCCCTCGTTACTAAAGGGTCTGTGTGTTTTCCCAGTGCTTAGTTTACAGCTTTCAAAGACAGTCAGTGCAGGTCCAGTTTACAGATCCTGGAGTCAGAATGCCTGTATCTGCATCCTGCCTCTGCCGCTCTCTTAGCTGTATGACTTTGTTCCTGCTGGTAATTGCCTTGACCCATGGTGACCCAACATGCGTAGAGTACAAATAGTCTATATGGCCTGCTTTTTAGTTTTTAAAAAAACATTTTATTGTGTTTCAGGTAAAAGTTTACTCCGTGAGTGTGATTTCCCATTCAACTATTTATACATAAATTGTTCCATGACATTGGTTTCTGTTCCTGTGGTGCGTTAGCGCTCCCCCCTTTCCATCCTGCCTTCCCTGTTTCCGTCCCTCCGGTTTCCCTGCCCTTTCTTACCTTCTCATCTTTGCTTTTGGCTAAATGTTGCTTGTTTGGTCTCCTATAGTTAGTTTTTCTAAGGAGCGCATTCCTTCTTGCTTGTTTTATAGATCATCTGTTATTTGGCTGAGAGGTGACCTCTAGAGTGGCTTCAGTTCCAGGTTAAAAGTTGTCTTAGAGTGACAATCTCAGAGTTCCTCCAATCTCTATCAGTCCAGAAAATGTAGTCTTTTTTTAAAAAAAAAAAAGAATTTGAGGTTTGTTTTACATTTTTTCTCCCATTGAAACAGTTGTGTAGTACTATATTGTGTGTATGTACTGTATTTTGTTTATCCAGTCATCCTTTGATGGACACTTAGGCTGTATTTTTGCTATTGTGAATAATGCCACAATGGACATGGACATGTATATGCGTATTTACGTTACTGCTTTCATATCTCTAGGGTATGTGTCTAGGAGTGGGGTTGCTGGATCATGTGGTGTTCCTATTTCTAGCTTTTTAAGGAAGTGCTGTATCATTTTCCATTTTACAGTCCTACCAGCAACGTGTAAAAGTTCGTCTCCCCACAATCTCACCAGCATTTGTTGTTTTCAATTTCTTTGACTAGTGTTGTGTTTAGAGGAATGAGGTAGTATCGCATTGTGGTTTCAATCTGCATATTTTCATGTGTTACTACTTGAAGGTCTTCTTTTCTGAAGTATTTATTCATGTCCTTTGTTCATTTTTTTTTATTGGATTATTTCTCTTTTTGTCATTAAACTGTTGAAGTTTTCTATACACTTTCCATACACTTCAGAGATTAGACCCTTGTCAGGTAAGTTGTTGCCAAAATTTTTCCGCCAGTCTGTGAGTTCTTTTTTTGCTCTTTTGGTAAAGTCTTTTAATGAGCATAAGTGTTTAATTTTTAGGAGGTTCTAGTTGTCTGTTTTATCTTCTGTTGTTTGTGCATTTTTAAATTATGTTTGGTAGTGTATTTATGCCATAATTAGGACACCTGGCTTTGTCCTTATTTTATCTTCAAGGAACCTTATGGCTTTAGGTTTAACATTTAGGTCCTTTATTCATTTTCAGTTTTTTTGTTTTTTTGTATATGTTGTGAGGTATGAATCCTGTTTCATTTTTCCACAAATGGACCTTCAACTTTGCCAGCATTATTTGTTAAAGAGAGTGTCTCTTCCCCATTGAGTAGACTTTGACCCTTTGTCGAAGATCAGCCATCCATAGCTGGGTGGATCCACTTCTGGGATCTCAGTGCTCTTCCTCCGGTCTATGAGTCTGTTGTGGTGCCGGTAGCAGGCACTTGATTACCACGGTTGTATGGTAAGTTCTGGGACTCGGAAGTGTGAAGCCTCCTTTAGCAATTTGGAGCCTCTTTCTTTTCGCGTGAAGTTGGAAATTAGTTTTTACATTTTGTTAAAGAATGTTGTTTAGATTTGGATTGTGATTCCTACCTTGTATGCCCTTCATGAATCTCGTCTGATGATAATGAAGTGTTATTATTTACTTTATATATAGGCTTTGGATTCTGTTGAGAATTTTTGCACCTGTATTCATTTTTTGGTGGTACTTTGGCTTTAGTTTTAAGGTTATTCTGGCTTTGTAAAATGAATTAGGGAATATTCCTTCCTGATTTATGTTCTGGAACAGTTTGAATAGATTTGGTATCAACTCTACTCTGAATATTTGGTAGACTACTTCAGTGAAGCCACCTTGGTTGGGATTTTTGTTTTGTTGTTTTTTAAAGTTTTTTTTTTTTTTTTTTAACACATCTTAAATTTCTTCTTTCATTGTGGGCCTATTTAGGATTTCTGCTTCTGTTTGTGTTAGTTTAGGTGTGTAGTATCTTTCTAGAAGTTTGTCCATTTCTTCCAAGTTTTCAGATTTGTTAGAGTAAGATTTTTCGTGTTATGAGCCTTTTTATCTTGGTTTTTTTTTTTTTTTTTTTTTTGGTAATGTCACCCATCTTTCTTATTTTGGTTATTTGCTTCTTATTTTTCACCTTTGTCAGTTTGTCCAGTGATTTGTCAAGTTTATTGATTCTCTCAAAGAATTAAGTTTTAGTCTTGTTGATTCTTTCTATTATTTTTTTATTTTCTATTTCATTTATTTCTGCTCTCATCTTTGTTGTTTCATTTTTTGTGACTGTAGACTTCCTTTACTGTTCCTTTTCTGTTTGTTCAAGTTGTGGAGTTAAGCTATTGATTATTTTTTGTTGTGTGCATTTGTTGCTTTAAATACTGCTGTGAGCACTGTTTATGTTGTGTCCTGGAAGTTTTGGTATGCTGTGTTTTCATTCTCATTTTATTCTAAGAATTTTTTTATTTCGTTTTTGATTTCTTTTGTTGCCCATTATTTTTTAATATTCAGTTTCCATGTATTTAATTTTTTCTGTTCTTTCTGTTGTTGGTTTCTAGTTTTACAGCATTTTGATCAGAAAAGATGCTTTGTATTATTGCAGTATTTTTGAATTTATAGAAGCTTGCTCTCTGTCCGAAAATACCATCTATTCTGGAGGGTGATATATTTGCACTGAAGAAGATTATGTCCTATGCTGCTGTTGGGTACTGTGCTGTATAATGTCTGTGAGGTCACTGGTTGATTATGTCATCTAAATCTTATGCTTCTTTGGTGAGTTTCTTTCTAGCTGTTCTGTCCATCATTGAAAGTAGTGTGTTAAAATATTCTATGATTTTATAAAACTATTTCTATTTTCAATTCTGTGAAAGTTTATTTTATGTGTTTTGCAGCTCTGTCATTGGGTGCATAAATATTTATTGTGGTTATGTCCTTTTGTTGACTGACCCTTTAATCATTGTATAATGCCCTTTCTCTCTTAAAGTGGATTTTGATTTAAAGTCTATTCCATCAGAGATTTTTATTGCCACTCTTGCTCTCTTTTAGTACCTGTTACTTTAATATTTTTTTCCATTATTTGATTTTAACATCATTTATGTCTTTGTATCTAAAATATGTCTTTTGTAGGCAACATATTAGTGGGTCTTTGCTTTTTTTTAATCCATTCTGCCACTCTGTGTCTCCTAACTGATGCACTTAAATAATTTATATTCAGGATGATTATTGATATGTATGAATTTCTAGCTGCCATTTTGCTGTGCTTTTTCTTCTACTGTTAACAGTTTCTCTGTTCCCATCAATTTTCTATGCTGAGTTCTTTTTTGTTTGGGGATTTTGTTTTTGTATTCTTTACTGTTGTGTTTTCCAAGTCTTTTTTTTTTTCTTTTTATTTTGGTGAGTAGATTTATTTATTTTTTATGGTTACTCTGAAATTTACCTTTATCTTTTTAAGTTTTAAACAGTCTATTACAGCATGACATCGTTTTACTTCCTCTCCATGTGAAAATTCTGTAGCCATCCTTTATTCACTTTTTGTTTTGATGTTGATGCAGTTTACAGACTGAAGTCTCTGGTTCCCTGTTTTCAGTTATGTAGCTTTATTTTCTGAGAATTCTTTATCAGGAATTGTTTGATTATGGGATGTGTGACATTGCAGTTGAGTGGACATTGGATGAGGGCACCAAGATCTCCTGCTCATCATTTGGCAGAGGTACAGGTGATGCCTGTTAGAATGTGACTGGCATTGCTGTGAAGTGATGTGTCTGTTCGGCTGCTCACTGGGATGTGTGTGCAGGGAGCATTCTCACAGGTCACTGGGTTGGACGTGGTATCTGAGCACCAGCAATTGATGTGTGGTGAGGGTGAGGGTGCACAGATCACTGGCCACCAGGTGGGTGGCATGGGAACTTGCTCTGTGAGCTGATGGGCAGGCAGGACTTTGAGGGCAGAGGAGGGAGGAGTCTTGTTCCTCTGGTTGCCAGTTTGGTGGTAGGAGTGCACACCCTCAACTGCTGGGGCTGTAGCAGCTCAGGAGTTGGTGAAGCAGGCATGAGCCCCAGTTACAGGTCTGACAGTGTGGAAACACTGGCCATAGAGACGGGCAGGTGCAGGTACAAGCCCACAGTCACAGGTCCAGTGGCACAGGCACCTGCACCACAAGGATAGGTGGCATGGATGTGAGCCAACAGTTGTAGGTCTAGGATCACAGGAGCATGTGCCACAATCACTGCTGGTCCCTGGGAGGGCAGGGCGCAGTGAGAAGGGGGCAGTGTGTTCCCCAGTTCTCTGAAGTGGGCACAAGGACACTCCCCACAGAGTGCAGCTGGTGATTAGGAGGTGTGAGGGTGGTGGGCTGTCCAGGGTCTAGTTGCATAGGAAGTTCTAGCCGCCACTCCAGGAATCCTCCACTGTGCCAGTACCACCCACCTAAATGATCTTGCACTGCTGCTGGTGAGTCATTGTATGCCCGTTTTCTAGTTCTCTCCCTGCTTAATGGTCATCTGGATACCTAGGGCTCTCACCTGCCTTCCTGCGTTTCTCCCTCCTTAGTTCTTATTCATGTTCTGCTTATCTTGCTTCACTCCAGGTTTGATCACGCAGTATCCCCATCATCCGTTGGAATTGCCATAAAGTTGCCTTCCTGTGCTCCTCACACTCCACACTTTCAGACGGTTGTTGCGGTCATGTAGCACTGCTCTAACAGGAGTAGTGCAGGTGGAAGGCTTTAACAAATAAAAGTTTATTCTTACACAGTGCAGTAGGCTGGAAATCCCAATTTAGGGTGCCAGCTCTTCATTCTCTTTTGGCTCTGGAGGAAGGTCCTTGTGTTGCCTCAGTCTTTCTTTGGTCTGAGAGCATCTCAGTGCAGGAACCTTGGGTCTGAATGATATGCCCTCCTCCCAGTGTTGCCTTCTTGATGGTATGAGGTCCCCAACTCGCTGCTTTCTTCCCTTGCCTTCTGTCTCTTCTAGGATGAAAGGTGGTGCAAGCCACACTCTGGAGAAACTCCCATAGTAAGGGTGTTACAGTCACATCCTAATCCTCCTAATTCAATCTATTAACCACAGCCAGAGATTAGGATTTATAGCATAGGAAAATCAGAAAATAGAAGATAATCAGAGAACACTGGGAATCATGGCCCAGCCAAATTGCTACACATATTTTTTGGAGGGGCATAATTCAATCTGTGACAATGGCCATGCTGCACAAGTCCAGTTGATAGGGTGCCTACAGGGTACAAGTTTCCTTGTTCATTGTTTTCATTTAGTTTCTCCTGCCCTTTGGTGTTTCATCTAATTCTCCATCCTTCTGTTTGCTGTTCTGTTATCTGTATCCATTTCACTTAGTTTCTCAGCACTTTGCTGTAGGGGGATAGCATGATGCGTGTGACTAAGCCACCATTTGGGGCCATCTCTTTTCACAAAATGTTTAAGGCTGCACATTTCAGAAGCAAACTAACAGTCTGTCTTCTGCAGCATCTCTAGGTGGCTTCAAACTACCAACCTTTCAGTTAGTAGTCAAGTGCTTAAGCATTTGTGCCACCCAGGGACTCCTGTGTGGCTTTAAAAACCAAAAAATCAGACTGCCGTTGAGTCGATTCCAGTGCATAATGTCCCTATAGGACAGGTAGAACTGCCTCCATAGAGTTTCTGAGAAGTGCCTGGTGGACTTGAACTTCCAACCTCTTGGTTGGCAGCGGTAGCACTTAATCACTACACCACCAGTGTTTTATTAATATCTCTGAGCCATGAATGCTATTAATTATATCTACTTTATTAAGCTTCTGTGGAAGTTGATACAATCTATGTAAAGTATTTCAAATACTATGGTTCTGCTACCTGGTACCATTGAGTTGTTTCTAGTTCATAGTGACCCCATGTGACAGAGTAGAACTGTCTCATGGGGTTTTCTTGGCTATAATCTTTATGGAACCAGATTATCAGGGTTTGTTACCATGGAGAAGCTCAGTGGGTTTGAACCACCAAATTTTTGATTAGCAGTCAAGTGCTCAACCACTATACCACCAGGAGTCCTTTTCAATGCTCTACTGGCAGCCAAATGCTAATTATGATTAAACTGTTATTATTGTTTTCAAATTCTCCAGTCTGTGGACCCATTACGATTTAAAGATAGGCAGCACTTTTCTTGGTTTTCTTTCCTGACCTGAGGCTTAGCTTGCCCTTTTAATAGTAATATCCTCCAACACCCAGGGTTCTCTGCCGTTATGACCTAAAGATTAGTTGTTGAAATAGAGTAGGAAAATTAAACTGCATGTCTGTGTTCCCAAAAAGGGCCTCAACATTTCTGCAATGGGGTTGAGGCTAATGTGATTTGAGAGCACTAGCTTTGGAGTCAGACCCGTCCTAGATTAAAATCCTGGCTCTGATACTTGACAGATATACAATGTAAAATTAGTCTCTCTAAGCCTCAGTTTGCTCATCTGCCAAATTGGGATATAATATCTGCTGTGCTGGACATCTATGTGCCCCACCAAACAGCCACTCTCCTCTTCTGCACCCTGTTCTGTGCCCCAGGAGGCATTAATGTAATCCTATGCCTGCGGGCTTCCGTTTGGGAAGTACTAGGGGGAGGATCACAGGGCAGAAGAGAGAAGAAGGGGATGTTACTGCCTCAGCTCTCCCCTGGCGGTACTGAGACGAACTATGTCGCTGCACAAAAGTCTGCCAACATACCTCACACAGTGTCTCTCTCTGGGATTTGGTATCTGTATCTCTCCCCCCAACACTTGTCCTTCAGGCTTTTGTGTGGCGACAGCTCCCACTGTTGCTGGCTCTGAGCTTCTGTACTATCGCTTGTTGGCTTCCCTAAAGGCCCCCACACCAGTGTTAAAAATAGTTGCTGTCAAGTCAATTCCAACTCATAGTGACCCTGTAGACAGAGTAGAATTGTCTCATGGGTTTCCAAGGAGCAGCTGGTGGATTTTAACTGTCAACATTTTAATTAGCCACTGAACTGTTAACTACTGCACCACCCAGACTCTGTACCCTTGTTAATGGTTCTTGTTGACATCCTCAAGTGCCCAGTGTCACTATGCTATTGAGTACTGCCAGGATTCCAGACAGCTTTCCCTCCTCATAAGGTTTTTGTGAAGATGAACTGAATTACAGTCTGGAACGCAGTTACCATTATGTATGGCACGTAGTATATGCTCAATAACTGGTAGCATAAATTTATAAATTTATAAATATGCCAAGAAAAGAAAAAGAAAAACAGACCAAATGTAGAAGTATTATAGGTAGGAGTATTGTATTGGCTGTATATATAAAAAAGCAAAGACTATAACACAACCAAACCCACTGCTGTCAAGTGAGTTCCAACTCATAGTGACTTTGTAGGAAGTAGAACTACCCCAAAGAGATCTGAAGGAGCAACTGGTAGATTTAAACTGCCAAGCTTGGTTAGCAGCTGAGCTCTTAACCACTGTGCCCGAAGGGCTGCACTGGATGTGGACACATTAATTTTATGATCTTTGTCTAAAGCTAAGCTCATTATATTCCTTCCAAACCTGCTCTTTCTTGTCCATGTTGAAAGTACTACCATCATCTTTCATATTACTCAGGTTCTAAACCTCAGTGTTACCTTGGGCTCAAATCTTTCTCACCTGTCATCATTTGCATTGTTCTCAATCCTCCTAGCTGGGAGTTTTCTTTATGGTTTGTGTGTAGACTGCAGTTTTTAATAGGCCTCTAGTCTCTTCCTCCTTCTACCTGTTGAACATACTGGTTCAGACTTCTTCAAACATAGCTTTCATGTCACTGCTGTACACAAAAACTTGCTTAAAGCTTTTTAGTCTGTAAATTAACATAGTTCCTGGTCTGACAAGAGTCCACCTTTTATCTCCTCTCATTCCTCTGCGTGTGTGGTCATGCTGATGAAACTAAATTAACTTGCTTACTCTTTCCTGAACACGGACATGGAATTCCCTCTTCCAGGCTTCTGTTAATACAGTTGCCTACCAGGTCCTGGCTGGACATAATGAAATCCTGCTCTGCTCCTATGACTCTGCTCCTATGACTCTCCTGCCACCATGACCCAAAGATTAGTTGTTGAAATGGAGTAGGAGAATTAAACTGCATGTCTGTGTTCCCAAAAAGGGCCTCAACATTTCTGCAACAGGATTGAGGCTTTGCAACAGATGCCTCCAAAGCATTCCCTCTCTATTCCCAAACATATACACTGGGTTGTAAGAGCTGGCCTCTTGCAAGAATTCACATATCACTGTGTGTATCTTAGTTTCACCACTTAATCACTCCCTGATTATACATGTCTTATTTCCTCTACTTGCTTCTAAGTTCTGTGGGGCAATGCCGCTGTTTCACGTATCCTGTGTCCACACCATTATTTATCCATAAAGGTTGCTCAATAAACCTTTCGTCAATGAAGTGCGTGGGTTGTGTTGGTGGGTGAAGAAAAACAGAAAATAAAAAATTGAACGCATGAGTAGGAGAGTTCCAGTCTTTCCATAGTCTCTCCTGCATTTGTTGTTTTGTGTTTTTTGGATCATGGCCAACCTTGTTGGGGTGAGATGGTATCTTATTGTAGTTTTGATTTGAATTTCTCTGATAGCTAATGATCATGGGATTGCAAGTTGGTACATCTTTGGAAAGTAATCTAGTGCTTCCTTAAAAAGCTGGAAATAGACCATTTGATCCTGTAATTCCACTGCTTGGAATTTATCCTTCAGAAACAATGGCTGTCACATGAGCAGATACATGTATACAAATGTTTATTGCAGCACAGTCCACAATAACTAAAAGATGGAATCAACCCAGATGCTCATCAACAGATGAATGGATAAACAAGTTATGGTATGTATACTCAATGGAATGCTATGCTACAATAAAAAACAATGTAGATTTTAGAAAACATAACATGGTTTAAATTGAAAGATGTTATGCTTAGTGAGATCAGTCAGTGCCAAAAGGACAAATATTGTATGGGACCCCTGTTCTAAGGACTTAAAAATAGAATTATCTACAGAAGAGAGTAACTTTGTTGGCTACAAGGGAGGGTGGTGAGGGTTTATCATAGATGAGATAGTTAATAGATGTTAGAAATTTTATTCATTTACTGTAATAAATAATAACAATAATTAAAAAACAGTGAGGCAAGTGTGTCTTGTGAATTCACTTATACAATATTTTTTGACAAGCTCTTTTCTTGGTGTCACTGTGTTTCTGTACAGTATTGTTCAGGTAGGGGAAGGGAATGAGGATCAGTCAATTCATCTTGAATCTGTCTTCTGTATGATTGCTACTTATAGTTTATGACAAAACACTATCTCAGAGGCTATCCAGGGGTAACCCTGCTTTAGCAATGATATTCTAGAACAGATGGCAGCTTCTGGGGGCGGGGGAAGTATGAATGGAATAAATACTGAAAGGAAAATTGTCGCTTTCTGCCTGCCAATCATAAACAGAACACATTCTCTACACTGATGTCTTTGATCCCTTGCTAATGTTAGAATAAATTAACAATCATGATTTAGTGATACATTCAGCCAAGATATGTTGAACTTACAATACATATCCTTCCACTGTAACATGCTTTGGGAGATACCAAGGACACGAGGCAGGGTCTTTAGTCCTAATTTACTGCTCGATTTTATCTCAGAAGCATGATTTAAGCACCACCACCAAGAAGGAGGAGGCCTATGGATGGGTTTACTATCATTGTGTAACTCTCTGGCCTAAAACTGATCATGAGTTTTAAGTATTTTAGTATAATTTAAGGTCACATTACACAAGCGACATTCTCTGTACCTCTCTGGAAAGAAATAGGGTCCCTGTAAGACAGCCAGGGATAAAAGCAGCATCCCATGGCTTTGGAACCTGAGCCAAATGTTTTCTACGTGATAAAGGAAGCTTCTGTGGCTGCCTTCATTTCTGACCTCAGACTGCCCCTTTATTTCTGTGCCTTGTTTCCAAAATCTCTAGGTGACCCTGCTGGGCATGTCACTTCAAAGATGTGTCCTGAATGGTGGTGGATGATGTGGACAGACTTCAGCATCTGCTGCTGGCAGGAGAGAGGAGCAGGTTGGATTACCAGACACAGAATAAATGAGGGACTTGTCCTCCTCTCCCCTGAGGTTCCATTTAACTGGCAATTAAAATTAGTTTATATACTCTCTGACTTGGAAATGAAGACATGAAATTTCACATTCTTAATCTACTGGAGGCTGACTGGGTGGTGCAAGTGGTTAAGTACTTGACTACTAGATGAAAGGATCGTGTCCCGAAGACAGGCCTGGTGACCTGCTTCTGAACAGTCACAGCCCTGAAAACACAGCAGTTCTACTCTGTACACGTGGAGTTGCCGTGTGTTGGAACTGACTTGAGGGCAACTATCAACAACAATCCACTGGAACTGTTTTAGTCTTGTTCTTTTTTGTGTTTTCCCAGCAACCTACTTCATAGGGTGGTTGGGAAGATGAAATAAAATAGGTAAAGTGCACGATAACAGTGGGAGCGCATAACAGCACTCAAAGATATTAGTTGTTATGTACAAGATTTTATAACTTGCTACTGTATTAATGGAGTCTGTGGGTTATGCAGACAGTTACTGCATTTGACTACTTACCAGAAGGTTGGAGGTTCGAATCCATCTAGAGCCACCTTGGAAAGAAGGCCTAGTAATCTACTTCAGAACAATCAGCCACTGAAAATCCTGCAGACCGCAGTTCTACCATGATACCTTTAGGGTCACTATGAGTCAGACTGATTCCTCAGCAACCAGTAGTCTAAACCAATTGCTGCTGAGTTGATTCTAAGTCATAGTGAACCTATAGGACAGAGTAGAACTGTCCCATAGGACAGTCAAAATTCAGTGTATCAGCTGCAGGGGAAGTCTTTCTCTGTTGGCTCTGGAGAAAGGTCCTTGTCTCCAATCTTCCCCCGGACCGGGAGCTTCTGAGGCGCAGGGACCTTTGGGTCCAAAGGATGTACTTTGCTCCTGGCACAGTTTTCCTAATGGTGTGAGGTTCCCAAGTCTGTGCTAGCTTCCCTTCCCTTTATACCCCAAGAAGTTGCCTCAAGGCCCAACACAATCTTAAAGATTGAGTCCTGCCTCACTAAAACAACCAACACCAATTCTCCCTCATTAACATCACAGAGGTAGGATTTACAGCATATGGGAATATCATATAATACGAGGAATCATGGCCTACCTAAATTGCTACATGGGGGGATACGATTCAAACCATGACAATGCCTCATTTATTAACTCCTTTGGAACTGAATCCACTTTGAATCTTCCTCGAATAAAACTTGCCACAAGACATAAATAAATCATTCCTTTCCATTAAGTCTTAATGCTACCTGTTCATGAATTATAGCCAAGCCAAGCCAAGTGCTGATAGAAAAGTCACTTTTAACATTAATGGCTACAAAGCAATCCTTTTCCTTTTCTGTATCTACATATTTATTTGACTATCACTAAATCCAGCATCTAATGGTTCTGGAGAAGGGACCATGCATCTCTCTGCCAGCAGGGCTGCCACATAGAACTGCACTGTGAGTGGGCCAGGGAGGGGCCTTGGTGCCGACTCCTGTGTAAAGGTTATTTTATTGTATTTTATTTTTGCCCCAGATGAACAGACATCAACTCTTGCAGCTGCTCTAGTGGCCTCCTCCAAAGAAAAACCATTCTCAGAATAGAATTGAAGAGAGAAAATGACTTGACTAAGGGCATCCTTTGTGCTATAGGAGGTAGGATGGTTAAACAATGACAGTGTGCAGTCAAGTAGAATGAGAATCATACGATGTTTGGAGAAGTTTTGAGGATGTGATTTTTGGAAAAAAGGTCAGTTGACCAAGTTTGTGGCTAAGTATCACTGGCAGACATCAGGTTAAACATAAAATTGCCAGTGTTTGATACAATCTAATGGTTTAAAGTTTTATGTGACGCTTCCTGTGTATAGGAAATTCTTTAGTACTATAAGGACACAATTTTAATGGTTCTCAGACTAAATGACAGGCTTTCAGATTTGCATCAGCAGCCTTCAAGTTTTTCAACTCTTAAGAGAGTATTTAATTTCCTTGGAGCTCAGGCTCTCAATGAGTTGGAATCTACCGGCTGGCAGTGGGTTTTGGACCCCTCTTGGCATTACCATGGTATGAAAGAGCAGTAGCCAAATGCAGAAGGCTACCCTGGATTTTACTTAAGAGCGCACAGTCTAAACCTTTGCCTGCAAGTCATTTTCGTTTCTGTAACATCCCCACCCCAAAAACCAAACCTTTTGCCATCAAGTTGATTCCAACTCATAGTGACCCTACAGGACAGAGTAGAATTGCTCCACAGAGTTTCCAAGGAGCACCTGGTGGACTGGAACTGCCAGCATTTTGGCTAGCAGACAGAGCACTTAACCTCTATGTCGCCAGGGTTTCCTTCATGTACTTTCAGTTTTTCCTTCTTTTTCAGTAAGTAGGAGGTGACCTAAATGAGGGGTAAGCAAATCAAAGAGCAGAATCAGATACCATTTTAGTAGTCTGATTATATAGATGAATGTCCCTACAGTGTCTTTAACTATTGTTTTTTTCAGTGTGTATCTACAGTAGGGGTTTTAATTATCATAGATGTAATTATACTGAATATTCAGCTATACCTTTAGTGTTTGCACCTAATTTGTAAGTTTTTTCATCAATTCTGTTCATCATACCTTTTAAATTACTTTGTCACAAAATATATTGATGTCTAAAACTGCGGATAACATAAAAGTGTCAAGTAAAAAAGTCAACTTCGCCTCCTTTTTATACGCTACATCCAAAAGGTACTGCTTCTGTTTGTAATCTTCCAGCATTTTTTTTTTCCTGTATGGTGACGTGTGTAACATATGTGTATGTATAGAATACTTTTTCTTCACATAAATGAGGTCCATTTAAATATAAGATTTGACAATTTGATTTTTTTTTTCTTAAAAATGTACTTAGGGTATCTGCATAAGGCAGTTGACAATATCATGGCTTGGGTCAGGGACACCTTAGTCCTCAAAGTGACAGCTTTTCAGCGCTTTAAAGAAGTCATTTGTAGCAGATTTGCCCAATGCAGTGTACCATCTCATTTCTTGACTATTGCTTCCGTGGGTGTTGATTGTGGATCCAAACAAAATGAAATCCTTAACAACTTCACTCTTTTCTCCGTTTATCATGTTGTTACTTATTGGTCCAGTTGTGAGGATTTTTTTGTCTCCTATATGTTGACGTGTAATCCACACTGAAGTCTTTAGTCTTTGAGCTTCATGAATAAGTCCTTCAAGTCCTTTTCATTTTCTGCAAGTAAGATTATATCACCTGCATACTGTAGATTATTAATGAGTCTCCTACCAATTTTGATGTCACATTCATCTTCATGTAATCAAGCTTCTTGGATTATTTGTTTAGCATACAGATTGAATAAGTATGGTGAAAGAATACAACTTAATGTACACTTTTCCTAATTTTAAACCACATAGAATCCCCTTGTTCAGTTTGAACAGTTGCCTCTCACTCTACGTACAGGTTTTTCATAAGCACAACCAAATGTTCTATTGAAATTCCCATTCCTTCCAATGTTACCCATAATTTGTTATGATTCACACAGCTGAAGTCCTTTGCACAGCCAATAAAATACAGCTAAACATCTCTCTGGAATTCTTTGTTTTTAGCCAAGATTTGTCTGATGTCAGCAATGATGTCTCTTGTTCTGTGGCCTCTTCTGACTGGCTTGGATTTCTGGCACTTCCCTGACAATGTACTGCTGCAACCATTTTTTAGTTACCTTCAGTAAAATTTTACTGTTAAACGAAAGACCACTTCATCTATAGAGTAACCTGATTGGTGGGCCATGTAAGCCTGGATATAGAAATTAGGAAGTGTTAGATTACTCTGCTTTATGGAGGAACAAGACTCCTGGGGCAATCCAGAAGGAAGTAGGTAAAGAGAAGACCACTTCTGTTTAGACTCAGGCAAAGGGGCCCCCAGCCCAACCCTGCACCTTATAGGGCCCTGTGTTCTGGAGTGCCTTCCTCAAAATCTAAGTCATTTTCTGGTACCTGGGATAAACAGGAGTAATTAGAACCTTCTGGGTATGGGCTCTGGGTCTAACAGGGACTTCATGGTACCCAGCTTCCTTGTGTACTGTGCCTTGTCTATGCCCTTTGGGGCACTCTCTGGCTCTTTATCCCCTACCCTGAACATGTGGGGTTGACTCTGGGACTTGTGTCTATGGGCTCTTCTGGGGACCCTGTGCTGGGCCCGATGGGGCCAGAGATGAGTGGATCACCCTCACTGTCAAGTGCAGAATTTCTTTCATGTAATTGCATGAGATGAGGCAGCTGGTACAGATGAGATTGCTGATTTGGAGTGATTTAAATTGTTTAGATAGGTAGGGTGGTCCTAGAGAAGATGTGTGAAACAAAGGAGAGAGGAATGAAGAAAATCAAAAAAGGAAGGTGACAAAATGACACAGGACCTCAAAGCAACTAGGGTGCAAAAAGTAGCTGAAAGGAATTTTGGAAAATGTCTAACAATAATAGTACTCACTAAATTAAAGCTAACACAGAGTGTTCTTATTACGGCTAGGCATCTAAGAATTTTATATATACTGATTTGCTCGATTCTCACAACTGCCCCAGAAGGTAGGAACTGCGCCCATCCCCATTTACAAAGTAGAGAGAAAGAGAGAAAGGGAAAGAAAGAGAGAGATTAATAGAGAAAAGGAAACTAGATTCCCCTCCACCACTATCACCCCAACCCCCACAAGTGGGTAGCCTGCCCAAGGTCACACAGCAACTAGGAAGTGGTACTGCGGCGGCTCAGTCCATGGCCTTAAACTCTGGGCTGCATGCATCTAGTGTGGATATTTAAGTTGCTAATCACGTGGAACGTGATACAGCCACTTTTCGTTGCCCCCAGCTTTCCAGTAAACTCTGTTGTACACTAATGACTTGTTATTTTTCAAGTTATACTTTGTTTGGAAACCAGTATAGAGGTGGTTTCTCATTTAGAGCTATAAAATGAAGAAGCAGGAATGCCTGGCAGCAGTGCCTATATGACTGTAAGACTTTCAGGAAGCCAAAGAAATTTTTTGAGAGGGTATAGGTATCAATCGGAAACCCTAGTCCCTGGTTGCATAGTGGTTAAGAGCTATGTCTATTAACCAGAAGGTTGGCAGTTTGAATCCGTCAGGTGCTCCTTGGAAACTCTATGAGGCACTTTTACTCTGTCCCGTAGGGTTGCTGTGGGTGGGGGAATCAGTACAAGGCAGTGGGTTTATTTATTTATTGTGTAATGTCTCGGTCAGGACACCAGCATGGAGAAGTGACACGTGATGCAGTCTAGTCGATGCGTTGGTTTCCTGGGGCTGCTTTAACAAAGGAAACCCTGATGGTGTGGTGGTTAAGTGCTACGTCTGCTAACCAGAAGTTCAGCTGTTTGAATCTGTCAGGCACTCCGTGGAAACTCTATGGGGGAGTTCTGCTCTGTCCTCTAGGGTCACTATGAGTCAGAATTGACTTGATGACAGTGGGCTTTAACAAAATATCACAAAGTGGGTGGCTTTGAATAACAGAAAGTTATTGTCCCAGTGCTCTGGAGGCTAGAACTCTGAATTTGGGGTGTTGGCAGGGCCATCCTCTGTATCTGCTTTAGGGTAAGATCCGGCCTTATTTCTTATAGCTTCCCATAGTCCCAAATGCTTCTTGGCTTTCTCTTTGGCTCACAGATGTACCTTACAGGGCTGGCTTTCCTCTGTACGCCTTTCTTCCTCCTTCATAAGGAGGGCACTTACACTGTTTGGGGCATACTGGGGCCCACGTGACATCAGCATGAACTCCTGTTGACTCAACTCAGAGCACCTTCTAGACCCTGATTCCAAAGTAGGCCGCATTCATGGGTGTCAGGGAAAAGGAGAAACAAATGGAAAATAGTGAGTGCTGCTCAGGACTCCTACAAGTTTTGGAGCTGGAGGTTTTAGAAAATTTCACTATATTCTCAAGAGGAGGTCCCAGCTGTACCTGGGTTAGATTTGTCTTATAAACCCAGTGCCGTTGAGTCGATTCCAACTCATAGTGAGCTAGTAGGACAGAGTAGAACTTTCCCATAGGCTTTCCAAGGAGCAGCTGGTAGATTCAAACCGCTGATCTTTTGGTTAGCAGCTGAGCTCTTAACCACTGCATCTCCAGGGCTCTGTATTTGCCTTATAGTATTTCTAAAATTGTGTTTGTGTGTGTGTATGTGTGAGAGAGAGACACAGAGAGAGCATGCACATGTATGCGTAAAAAGGTGATAGCTTAGCTTTGGATTCAGGCTCTGTCTAGGCTTGTTTTCATGTTTCCAAATTTCACCAGAAGTCCACACATGTCCTCTAGGGCCTGAACCCCAAGAAGGGTTATGTTTGGCCTTCCCAGGAGCCTGTGTGTACCTGAAGACACTTTCTGTGCTGGCTCCAGTCAGCATGCCAATCTTGGGGCCTGGCTAGAACTGTCTGGTTTCCTGAGGCCAGTGGCCAGGCATCACTTCCCTCTCTGGGGCCTCGCCATCACTGGATCAGGCCGCTGCGCAAGTGGCTCCTTCTGCCGAGATGCCTGGTGACACATGAGAAATGTGGCCTTCACAGACTGTTTCTGGGTGTCAGCCAAAGTGCTTTCTACCAGACTCCTCAGCTCATCCTTTTTAAAAATCAGGTAATATACTTTGTAATCTTTAACATACAGTGCTGCTGTAACAGAAACACCACAAAGACTAGAAGTCCCATTCAGGGCACTGGGTCCAGGGGAAGGCTTTCTCGCCATTGGCCTTCTTCCCTCAGACCAGAAGCTTCTCTGTACAGGGACGCCGGGTCCAAAGGATGAGTTTTGCTCCAAGCACTGCTTTCGTGGTGATATGACAGCTGCTTTTCCCTCTGCTCACTTCTTTGTTTTGTATCTAAAGAGATTGTTTAAAGATGCAAACTAATCTTGTAGCCTGAGTCCTGCCTCACTAATACAGCTGCCAGCCCTCCTCCCTCATTAACATCACAGAGGTGGGATTTACAATGTATAGGAAAATTGCACAATACTGAGAATCATGGCCCAGCCAAACTGATACAGACATTTTTGGGGGGACACAATTCGATTCATGACACATGCCATCTGACTGGTTCTTTTTTATGAAGTCTGATTCACTGGGAATAGTGGGTGCTCTTATAGTTCATTACTCTTAAGACAACAGAACCTTTTGGGGAGAATACTTATTTTTAGTTTAAACTCCTACATGGACTTTCATTTATTTTCCTGAAAGTCCAACAAGATCTAAAGTTTTGGACTTCAAGTGATGTGATGGAATTTAAAATCAGAATTGGCCCTTCTTAGAATAACATTGGTGATATGGTGATCACAGTAAAATGTGAGGGCTATTTTGTGGTTTTCTGTCTAGCCTCTAAATGTTAGAATTATAATAGAGAAAGCCAAACCCAAACCAAAGCAACTGCTGAGGAGTCAGCTCTGACGCATACAGACCCAAGTGTCAGAGAACTGGGTGCTCCACAGTGTGTGCCATGGGTGGTTTTTCAGGCCTCTCTTCTGAGTATCTCTGGGTTAACTCAAACTGCCGATCGCTTGCTTAGCATAGTTAAACCATTTCTATCACCCAGCCAATAGGGAAAGCCATTAACAGTTTTTAGGAAGCAAACTATTGCTAAAGGCATAGCAATTCCTTTGGAAGAACTTATTTCACTAGCAAATGCCAGGAGTATGTGAGCCACCTGTCACTGGAGGCAGAAGTGATGGTTTGCTTCTTGGAGATACAGAAAGAAAGAGTCTGCTGAATGAGGGTGAGGTGTTGGCATGGTTTGAGTGGCAGTACTGAAGCCCTTGTGGCTTTCACTGGAGCTCCAGCGCCTTCCCTATCACCTCAACTAATCCGTGCCCGTGGGTGTTGCGTCTGATTCTCATCTTAATTTCTGCTTGAGATGGGGAAGTCTACAATGAGGTGGCAGCGGTGCTGCCCAAGAGGGGAGGTATAATGTGACACTGTAGTGCCACCTGTGAGATTATCTTTGAAACACTCGATGACTCGGTTCATTCTCACCTTTTCAGAGCAGGGGCATTAGCACAGTATGCTAGGGAGTTCTTGCCCTTTTTGCATCTTTCTGCTAGTGCTTCTTACCATCTTTGCATTGGCTCTGGTTCTTTCACTGCCACCACAGAGGGAGGAATGGTTAACTGTTGTCTGAATGCTTCTCTGTGAACTGATCCAGCCTCACAATTTCAGCTCCCAGACCCAGAGCCCTCCCCAGGAACAGGGGGTGCAGAGCAGGCTGGAGAAGCTGGAAGGGGGAGTCTGAGAAGAGGACAAGGTGTGCTGGAATGGCATCCCACGTAAGACTCCCACAAGCAGGATAGATTCCAGCAAAATATCTTTCAAAATAATGACTTCCAAAATAATAAGGCAGTACCTAGGGACAAAAATGAAAAACAATGGATAAACCATAAATTGGCATGGAGGTCAGGGCTTTCCTGAGAGCTGTTACCATGCTGATTTGTTTTGATGTAGCACATGTTTCCTACACATGCATCAGCTTAGATACATTAGCAAATACAGGAATCACAGCAGTAGAATGCAGAAGTCTCATTGGCCCATGCATGACTTTTCCCAGAATGTGGAATCCAGGTTCTGCTGACACAGCTGTGGAGGAATGCTGCAGTGTACCTGAACTGCATTCTCCCCACACTCCCCTGCTCAGCTCCAACTGATAATTTCCTTTGCTTTAGAAGCCCTAACTGCATGAGTCTGCTGGGTCTTTGGGCAAAACAAAGCATGTAACTAGACAGTGAACCAGAACATCCACTCTGGCTCCTCTGCATTTCATGTAAAGCCTGCTACTGTTCCAGCAACTTCTGAGAAGGATGTCACTCTGGCCTCGCCTCTGTCACTCAGTCAACCACAATCCTTCCTTATTAACTACTTTCATGTTTTCTTCAGGTAAATCTCTCTCTATTTACTGTAGTACTTCTTACATGTTTGGCATTTAATATGTAGCTACAACTGCTGATGGTTTTGGAAGAATTAGTATTGAATGCATTAGTTCCCATATTACAAAGTTGCATTTATTGAGTTACAAGTGGCATGTTCCCTTTTTTCCCTTCCCATAAACCATGTTGTTTTTAATGTATGATTTTACAGAATGCAGGGTATTTAGTTTTAGGAGTACGGGGACTGCCACTGAAGTTTGTGAAGTCATCGTAGAAAAAGTTCTACATACCTCTGTGGTTACCTTTGAAGTATTCCCCTTGGGAAGTTACACACTGATGCCAGCACCTAGTTCACCCTTCAAAGCAATTTTGGAATTCTTTTTCTGGAATGGGCATCAGAGCTATCATTGTATTACCCTTGATGTCCTGAATGTTATCAAAATATCTTCCTTTCAATATCTCCTTTGTCTTTGGGTAAAGACAAAAGTCACTGGGGGCCAGATCAGGTGAGTAGGGAGGGTGCTTCCAATACAGTTATTTGTTTAGTGGGCAAAAACTTCCTCACAGACAAACCATGCAATTAAGTTTGTATACTTGCCAGTGTGCCACCATGTACAATGGGAATTCCAGAAAGAGTTCCAAAATTGCTTTGAAGGGTGGACTAGGCACTGGAATTGGTCCATAGGAAATCACGGGAAGTACTTTGAAGGTTACTGTAGTGATATTCAGCAATGTGCTATGTAACACTTGGAATAGTTAGGATCGTAGACTTAATTGTCAGAACTTGTATACACATAGTCCAGTTTTGGCAAAAACACTGGACCAAGAGTTAGAGCTTTGGGGATTAAGGATCGTGGGCAGGGGACAGGGAGAGTGGGCTTTAGGTCTACACACAGTGGGAAAGCTAAACCCGAGAAGCCCCACAGACTGCTGGGAGAGCAGAAAAGGCCACATTCTGAGTAAAAGGGCACCAGCTGCTGTAGAGTCCACACCAACTCAGGCCAACCCTGTGTGTGTCACAGAAGAACTATGTGCCATCGAGTTTTCAGTGGTTGATTTTTTTAGAAGTAGGTCACCAGGCCTTTCTTCCAAGGTGCCTCTGGGTGGATTTGAACCTCTAGCCTTTCAGGGCACATTAATCTCCAGCACCAGCCAGGGACTCCATATTAAGGAGCAGATCCAGGAATAGATCTCTGGAGAATTATTGCAGGTATAAAAAGGTAAGGAAGAGCCTGCAAAGGAACCTGGGAGGACGTGGTCAGAAGCAGGAGGAAGATCAGAAGTATGGCTTCCAGAAACCAGTAGAGGAGGGTTTTAGGAATGAGAGCGTGATCAACAGTGTCAGATGCTATAGTAATCAGTAAGTCAAGAACTAAAAGGTGTGGGACATCCAATCACACTATAAAAATCTCTGGGCTGGACTGTGTGATGACATGGTTTACTAAAAACCACTAAACTGTACACTTAAAGCCAAGAGAATTTTATGATATATAAATTATGAATACCATATATATTATAAATATTTTTAAGATATAGAAAACTCCTATGGAGGGCAATTTAGCAAAACCTATTAAAGTTACAAAATTATTTTTCACCTGCCAATTCCATTTTAGGAATTTTTTTGGGAGGACCAATATAATTGAACACACAGGAAATCACTCACATGCAAGATTATTCATTAGAGCACTGTTTAATAACAAAATATTGGGTAAAAGCATTATTCATTAACAAGGAACTGGTTAAATAAGTTATAGTACATCTGTATAATATCTATACAAAATCAGTCAACAAGATGGATTGACACCATGGCTGCAACGATGGTCTCAGGCACAGCAACGATTATAAGAACGGTACAGCATCAGGCAGTGTTTCTTTTTGTTATATAGAGTTGCTGTGACTTGGAACCAACTCAACAGCACCTAACAACAACATACAGTGGAGTAATGTATAGCTGTAAAAAATATGGCATTGCATTGGGCAAATCTGCTGCAAAGGACGTCTTTAAAGTGTTGAAAAGCAAAGTTGTCATTTTGAGGACTAAGATTCGCCTGACCCAAGCCGTGCTGGTCCTGATCATCTCATATCCATGCAAAAGCTGGACAACAAATAAGGAAGCCCAAAGAAGAATTGATGCCTTTGAATTATGATCTTAGTGAAGAATATTTAATCTATCATGGACTGCCAGAAGAACCAACAGAACTGTCTTGGAAGAATCGCCACCAGAATGTCACTTAGAAGCAAGGATGGCAAGACGATATCTCACACACTGTGGACCTGTTAGCAGGAAGGAACAGTCCCCTGGAGAAGGGCATCATGTTTGCTGAAGTAGAGGGTCTGTGAAAAAAGGAAGACTCTTAACAAGATGGATTGACATGGTAGCTGCAACAAAGGGCTCAAAGATAGGAATGATTCTGAAGACAGTGAAGGGTGGGCAGTGTTTCTTTCTGCTGCCCAGAGTCACTGTGAGTCAGAACTGACTTGACCACCTAATAGGAACAACATAAAAAATGGAATGAGGAAACTTTGTGTGCATTGACATGGAGAGATCTACAAGATCAAGATATTTGAAAGTAAACAAAAAATGTGCATAACATGTTGTGTTTAGTATAAAAATAATGGAAATGGCAATCTGTGCTTGTACTCGGTTGTATCTATATGCAGAAACTCTAGAAGGACATGGTAGAATCTAAGAGCAGTGGTCATTTAGTGACCACCTAGTGGGTGTATGAGAACGGGCAGGTGGAGGAGATTGAGGGGAAACTTCCCACTGGATCTCTCCCTCCCCCCCCATACATACGTATGTACACACATCTAGATGTGTGTGTATATATGTATGTATGGTACCCTTGTTTATCATCATGGCATATTACCTGTTCAAAATGAAATTTAAAAATTAAACTAATAAATCTTTAATGTAGAAAAAATGGTGTAGGCATAGGATGCAGCACTGGTGGTGGTTTTTGACCTTTGCTGGGTATTAGAATCATAAATGGAGCTTCTGAACAGAATTCCCAGAAACTCACCTGGAGATTCTGATTCGGAAGGCTTGAGGTGAAGCCAGCACCTGATACCCGGATTAAGACCTGTGGCCGGGGCTGTGCCTTGCTGACTTAGGATGTTGCTGCAATTTTTTGATCAGCAAGGCGTGAGAGGCACATAGTCAGAGTAGAGCCAGCCGCATTTGAGAATTTCTGTCAATAAAATTTCCTGATTGATGTGAAGAGGAAAGAGAGGTTGGAGAAGGATTATAAAGAGGGAGGGCCAGAGTGGTTACATGCTGCTAACCAAAAGGTCAGCAGTTCAAGTCCACCAGTCACTGCTTGGGAGACAGATGTGACACCATGCTTCTGCAAAGAATAGGACTTTGGAAACCCTGTGGACCAGTACTACTCTGCCCTATGGAGATGCAAGTCGGAGTCTACTCCGGGGCGCACAACACAGGCTTTCTGATTCCGTTGTGTCCACTAGAGGTCACTGTGCTCATGTTCCTGGAAAGGCAGGAAGTACTAGGAAGTGCTGGGAACCGCGGCTGCTTAGTCATCCGTCTTAAAATTAGTCTTAATCATTAAAAAAAAAAAAAATCCAGAAGTATATGCATACATTTCTTAACATCTGAAAATGAAGCTTAGAGAGCAGAGAGAGAAATAATTGCAGAAATGTCAGTGAAATGATAATAAAACTTGAAGTTTCTACTCAGTTGTCAAAGATTTTTTTTTAAATGACGATATTAAAGTTAAGAAAACACTTCAGACTTGTTTTCCATCTTGAATGCTTTCTCTTGCCTTTTCAGCATGACAGCATCTATTCTTACTGATTACCCAGACACCTGTCTGTGAACTGTGTATTAAGAAACATACTGCAGCTAACATGGTGTTACTTGGGCGAGAAGGGAATTATGATTCAAACGCTTAAGGTGATACTAAACATTCATCCTTTCAGAAATTATGTCTGTGAAGACCAAATTACTGACAGTATTAAAGAACCCATTTTGGCCTCAAGGAAACAATATGATCAGGGGTAAATGTTTCATAATGATTTTACTTAAGTAGACCTCTTGATCGATCTAGTTAGATGGGAATATAGTACATTTAAGAGTTGGCAGAATAGGAACTGATTTCACTTTGCAGATGGAGTTATTAAAAAGTCTTCTAATTGTATTTCCTCTTGACTTTCAGTTTTTGTATGATAGCAAGACTATCTTGAAGTGTAATGATTATCACACTAATGATAAATACCATGCCTAAATTCAAAAGATGCATTAAGTATACTTCTATTGCTTATAAACAAACACAACAAAGTATTTATTTTTGTTTTGTTTTTCTTCTGAAACACAGAACTACACTTTAAAATCAAACCCACTGCCATCTAGTCAGTTCTGACTCATAGCAACCCTATAGGGCAGAGTAGAACTGCACCACAGAATTTCTAAGGTGCACCTGGGATATTTGAACTGCTGACTTTTTGTTAGCAGATGCAGCACTTAACCTCAGTACCACCAGGTTTTCCGAACTACTTTAAACATGTCTATATTTATGCATCACCACCTGTCAGTTTGCTGTGCTGTGATGGCTTGCGTGTTGCTGTGATGCTGGAAGCTGCACCACCAGTATTTCAAAATATCAGCGGGGTCACCCATGGTGGACAAGTTGCAGTGGAGCTTCCAGGCTAAGATAGACAAGGAAGAAAGTCCTGATTATCTACTTCTGGAAATTGTTGTTAGGTGACGACAAGTCAGTTCAGACTCATCCACCCTGTGTACGATGGGACGCAACACTGTGTGGTCCTGCATCGTCCCTCTCAGTGGGAGAAAGAGGTGGAAGTCTGCTCCCATAAAGATCACAGCCTTGGAAACCCTGTGGACAGTTCTAGCCAGCTCTATAGGAGCACTGTTGATTGGACTTGACTCCATGGCAATGGGTATTGTAGATGAGAGAAGCCGTGGTGGTGCAGTGGTTAAGTGTTTGGCTGCTCCCTAAAGTACTTGCTTCCAACCCACAAGCCTCTTTGAAGGAGAAAGATGTGGCAGCCTGTTCCTGTAAACATCACAGCCTTGGAAACCCTGTAGGGAAGTTCTACTCTGTCACAATGGGTTGCTATGAGTCAGAAGTGACTCAACAGCTCCCAGCAACAACAATATTGCGGATAAAAACATGGATTTGGCCATCAGAGAAACTGACTTTATCAATTAATTAGTCATCCTGAGCAGCTTATTTAATCTATTGGAGCCTCATTTTCCTTCTTCAGAAAGTATGGAGTTCATCAGCCTTTCCTTAAAGATTATTTTGAGAATTAAACGAGATAATGTATGTAGTGTGTAACCAGTACCTTGCACAAAGTAATCAAAAATAGCAACAAAAAATGATGGCATATCATAGGTGAATCTGAGAGTTTCTGGGAATACAGCAGAAAATGCAGTCTAAAATAATCTCTTGTAATACATACTAGCTAAAAAAATTTTAAGAGATCTTTTAAAATGAGCTGCTAAAGCTGTGTTTCAACCCTTCATGAGTGCCCCTAACTTGGGCAGGCCATCTGTTTCCTAGCAGACTCCTGACTGAAACACATTCCTGTGTCTCCAAGCTCTGCAGAAACTCTTAAAAGACAGCCCCACTTTCTCTTCCTTTTGATTCCCTTTTAAATGTTGAATAAAAGCTGACATAAAAACCAGTATTATAAAATGTTTTCATGTGACGGCTGAAAGTCCTCCTTGAGCTAACTGTGATGATTTTCCTCTGAGGTGAAACGATGAAGGTTGAATGTTGCTAACTGACAAGACTGTTGTGGCTGCGTGTATATATTGTAGCTGATTTCTTGCACACCTTCTTACCTCTAACAAATTGACGTCTCTGTGTTAGCCTCAGAGCTTTTTACATAAAATCAGAGAAAGGTGAAGAGTTATTGGAAGGGCTTCGTGAAACTTAGGGAGGGCAGTGTAGCCCCAAGAAGGTACATTACTATTATTTGCAGTGAACATGTCCTGTCTCTGCTGAGGCAAACGGCTTTTTTGCAGATAACTTCAAAACTCTTTTTAGCTCTAGAGGTAGCCGACTGTCATGCTTTTTCACCAAAACTTCAAAACTCTTCATCGTCCTAACTCTAAAGGTAGCCTACTGTCATGTTCACTGGAGGAAGGTCTCCTTAGTCATTGTTATTAAAAGGAAATGTTACCCTTTACCCTTAGTTTCTACTCCTCTCCTGGTCAACTTCAAAAAGGACAGTCTTTGCTGGGTAGTTTCAAGCCTGTTTCCCTGGAAGGGTAGTTAGGAAGGAGCCCGAGTCCGCGCGGTGGCCACTGAGCCGCAGCTCTGCACTGCCCTCTAGTGTTCCAAAGGTGTCAGCAGCAACCCGCCGGCTTTCGCTGCCAGGGATGCGTTCCTGGGCTCACTTCTTGTTACCATCTTCCAGCCCACCCAGCTAGTGTTCTTGCTCGATGCAGCGTTCTGTCCACAGGAGGGTTAACTTTAGGGTACAGCAGCTTGCTGGTTTGAATCACAGTCTCCAACAAATGCAGAACAACTATTATGGGATCCAATGTCTCTGTCCCTAGTTTCCAGTTCATCAGACCTGAGGATGGATTCCAAACTTTTAGGGCAGCGTCTCCAAATCGACGGCACCTGGCTTGGCTTGGCTTGGCTCCAAAGGTATGTGGCAGGACCAGATTAGCTTTCCCTGTCGCTCCTGTATTTTTCTCCACCCTTGCTTACATTCCTTGTGAGGAGAATTATTGCAAGGACAAAGTCAGAGGCAAAAGAAAGTGATGTGTTAGCACATTGAGAGGAACTAAGTGGTAGCCAGAGAAAGGTTTGTCGTTCTAATAAATGCTCTGGGATAAGTTGGAAATTGCTGCCTGCCACCACCCTTATCTCACGGGAAGGCACAGTGCGGAGCTGCCACTCGAACCCCAGGGTGAAGGCAAATGGGAGCTTCAGAGCCTGAAGAATTCCTTTCTGTTGCTGGGAGAGGCAGCGGGGACCACAGGGAAAGGCAAAGACATACTAAAGACCCAGGGGATTTAGAATGGAGGACAAATGAAGAAGGCTCTAAAGACTGGAAATTTCCAAGGAGAAATTAAAAGGTGGCTTATGGGAAAAGCAAAATATTTTGCAACCATTTCTATGCATTTGTTTTTATTTAACATTCCTTTTTGGGGGCCGGGAGGAAGCCAAACACCAAGCCTAACCCATTGCCATGGAGTCGACTCCAACTCATAGCAACCCTATGGGACAGGGTAGAATTATCCCAGAGTCTCCAAGGAGCACCTGGTGGATTTGAACTGCTGACTGTTTGGTTAGCAGTCATGATGCTTAACTACTACGCTACCAGGGCTTCTTTGTTGGGAGGAGGTTAATGGATTTCACCTGCAGACTGTTACAGGTGTTGAAGGTGCCGGTCAGTTACACAGAAGAGCAAACCATGTCCTGGAGACCCCAAGTGTGTCCGAGTACAGCTGTTGCCACAGGGTTCTCAAGGTTGTGACCTTTGCCTTGTTGGAAAGCTCTTGGGTGAGTTTGAACCACGGACATTTTATTTAATAACAAAGTGCTTTGCTGTTTGTGCCACCCGGAGTCTCCAGATACAGAGAAAGAAGGTCCAGTTCATTCCTGGTGCTCAAGGAAAAAAACCATGCTGCCCACAGTCCCAGAGGAAATCTAATGCTTTCCCACTGAAGTGCTGTCAACTAGTAGTTATGTGTAGCCCAGGAAGCCTCAACTCTGGCTGCATATTAAAATAATCTAGAAAGCTTTCAAAAATTCTGATACATCAGCATGAATCCTGATCAATTAAATCCACATGTGGGGTAGGGGGTAGTGGTAGGTATCTGTGCTATTAAAATTTCGCCAAGTGATTCAAAAGCATAGCCAGGATTGACAATAATTGTGTTAGTACTCCAGCACACTTGGTGGATTAAATAGATATTTTAGGGTAGTGGGGACATGTTCCAGCAGGATATTTATGAGGAAGTGAATCCCAGTTACCAAGTCATAACTCTTGTCATTGTTTGGGGACCACCCAGACTGGCCTGCAGTGTTCACAGGGCACCCCTCCCACCACACACACACACGCACGCACGCACGCACGCACACACCCAGAATGCAATGCAAATGCTGGTTGTGTTGTTGTTTTCTTCCTAAATTGTTTTCATCCCAAATCTTTTGAAGTCTAGAAAAACTAGTGGTTAAAAAACAACAGTTTCTACATACTAGGACTTTCTTCTCTCTCTTTCTCTTTTATTTGTGTTTGAATATTATATACTGTTATACTGAAAGCACTTAATACAAAACCTCTCTTCTGCTTTGTTTTTCTCCTTCATTCTGTGATTTCTGATTTGGTCTTCAGGTCTCCAGCATGGTCAGTCACTGTGTCTATAGGGAACTACTGAGTGCTTGCCTCAACCTGAACCCTGAACTAGAGTCTTCCCTTCTGAGCTCTCATTGCCCTTAGGACCTTGTAGATGGTGCACATGGGTAACTGCTTGGCAACTAACTCAAAGGTTGGCAGTGTGAATCCATCCAGAGGCCCTTGGAAGAAGGAACTGGCAGTCTATTTCTGAAAGCTTGAGGTCACTGATGACCGTCTGGAGCACAGTCATACTCTGAGACACATGAGGTCACTCCATCAGTTCCCTTCCCTCTCTCTGTAGCTAGACTATAAGCCTTAGAGGGCAACGGCAAGAACTATGTGTGTTTATTTCCTCAGTGCCCCACACAGTCTGTGGCACACAGAATGGGCTGACTTGTTTTAATAAAGTTATGAAAAGCAAACATAATTTCTTCCAATTAAACATTAAATTCCAGTGTATTTTATGGAGCCCTGGTGGTACAGTGGTTAAGGGTTTGGCTGCTAACCAAAGGTTGGCAGTTGGAATCCACCAGCTAGCTATCCTTGGAAACCTCATGGGGCAGTTCTACTCTGTCTTATCGGATTGCTATGAGTCAGAATCAACTCCACAATCATGTTTTTTTTATATGTAATACTTACCTGTTCACTCCTATACCCCCAACTCAACAATGAGATGAAGTGAAGAAGCAGAGACACTTCTAAGTGACAGATCGCCTCAGCAGTTAGCCCAGAATTCAAAGCAGCTTTCAGTTTCTCTGGAAAAGCAGCCCCCTTTAACCACTGGTTAAGGCTTTTGGCTGCTAAGCGCTTGAAACTAAAGTGGTCTGCTCCGCCCTCTAGTGGTGGTAATGTGGCAAAGCAACTTCAAGGATTATTTGTAAGAATCAGTAATTTAAAAGCTCACCAGAATCAGCACTGGCAAGCCAGGGTGTGCAAAAGCCTGTGGATTACATATAGGGTTGTTACCTCAGCCTTCTTCTAATTTTTCTGTGAGAGCTTTTGGCTTCTTTAGTTGAGAGTCTGTACTCATATTCAGCAGGACGACTTCCTAGGGAGAAGGCCGTATGTTTAAGAACCAAGTCTTCACTGATCTGAGTCTTGGGGGTCCTGGCAGCATTTCACAGACCACTTCAGATGTGTTCTTTCTTCTGTAGCCATGTATTTTCCATATGGTATAGTGGCATCTGTGCACATAGGCTCTGGAGGGCTCTAGGTATTATAGTCCCTTAGGGTCAATATTCAAATAAAGTTCTACAAAAATAATCAAGTATAACCCAATGCGACAGTCCCACCATATACTCTAAGGTATTTACTCAAACGTAAGAAACATTGTTTTTATTTGTAAGTTATGAAGTTATTGTTGGTAGTGGTGTTAGTGTGGTAATATTTTGTGTGTTCAGTTTTGTAACTGATTATTAAAATAGAATGCTGTTGTTGGAGCTTAAAGAAAGAAATGACTACACAGTCTAGAATGTCACCCAAGCCAGCATCTTTATGCAGCCTACCACATCAAGTCTGTTGATAAGGAAGAAGGACATTCTGATTTGAAGCTGACTTTTTTTAGGTAGGGACAGTGTGGAAGATGAGGAAGAGTAGAGGAAAGAAAATAGTATCTGTACAGAGCTTATTCCCACTGCCTGTGAACAGCACCAGTGTCTTGTAGTCTGTATTTTATTGGTAAATTGCAAACACGTTCTCTTTCTCCAAATTGCAGACACAATTTTGCGTCCCAACAATGTGGTTCATAAAGCAATTTGTAGATGTGGTTACTGTTACAAAATGATGACATTTAAGACCATCTTGTAATTAGATCAGAGGAAAACAGTGTTTAAGCTATGAGCTGACAAGAGGCTGCAAGTTTAAGTTCTAATTAACCCACTGGTTGAATCACTAATACCACGTGTCGGTTGTCAACGAAGACATCCGGGCAGTCCTGCAGGTACTATTTTGGAAGGGACTCCTTCACACCAGACATTCCCCTGGGCAAACAACAGTGATGGTCTAGAGCCTAATCTGGTGTGATGCAATGTACGTCTATCTCCTGGATTCTTCTCACCTCAAACTCATCTGGGAGATAAAAGAGATTTTTCCAACAGTATGTGTTGGGTAAAACCCTTGGATATATGTGCAAGAATTCACAGGTAGAAGTCTTAGACCACACATTTTGAACAGGTATAAATAGCCAAAGCCAAGTGCTGTCGAGTCAGATCCGACTAGGCATAAAAGACAAGCCTCTGTGTTCAAAGAAAGAACAAAATTGACTTGTTCAGAGCTGGGTAGAACCACAATCAGAATAGGCTGAAGTGGAAGCTCTATAGGTGCTTTCTTTCTCAGAGCTGAAGTTTTCATTGAAATGCTAATTAAGGGGGGTCCTCCTTGGGAGCCTCGAGAGACAGTTGTAAAAACCCTTCAGAAAAAGTTCCACAAGCTTGCGGAAAGTGTCAAAGCAGATTAATGAATGAACAAAGAGAAACTTCACCTTGTACCTCAGAGTTGAAGGCTCCGGTGGAAAATTAACCGTAGGCACTCAAGTGTGGCAGGAGCACTACAGATTCCTGCTGCCCGAATTCCTCAGTCCATTCTTGCTCTCTCTCTCTCTCTCTCTCACACACACACACACTCACACTCACACACACCCCCTAACTTCTATTAGTCTCTCTAGCACAGTGTGTTTCCTCTCAGCCATTTCTTTGTGCAGGAGGCAAGGAAAGAAGAGGAGGAGTTGTTCGAGTGGAGGAACACGTGGCATTTGAGACACCTAATCCGTTTGTTGAAGGCTTCTTAACCTAGGCGCGGTATTGCTCCGACCTCCACAGCAAGTCACTCAGAGTAGACATGCACACAAACCACGGGTCTCATCCTCAGAACCCCCACCCGTGACCCCTCCTGTCCAGGTAGCACCAGTAACCACCCTCCTCTTGAAGAAAAGCTGCTTTTGGAATCACTTTGCTTCTCCATCTGCTTCTCTTGGCTCTGTGACTGCTAATGAAGGAGCTGGAGAAAATACCACAGGGATAGTAGAATTGGGAGTTAGGAAGACTGATGTAGTCATGTGGTGCCAGTCAGAGGTTCTCAAAAGACTCTCCCTCCCTGCCTACCCTCTTATCTTGCCACCAGATAAGGGAAGATCAAACCACGGAGCACTGAGGCTGAACATCTGAACAGAGTCAGCCCTAAGCAAAATTGTGAAATAGGTTGTTTGGCATCTTCCTTCACCGCTTAGCTTCCCATCTCCTCCTCCCTTCCCTCAATTCCTTTCCTTGCTCGCTCATTCAGTGCAGACCCTTCCAAGACCAAATTCCCAGCTGGGTCTCCTCACTTCACCTTTCACCCCCTTGAGCTGATCAACAATAGGGGGCCGAGGCCCACGACTTGTAATATGGGAATTTTGAAGGTATTAATTTCTAGTAGTGATCGGCTGGCAGGTGGAGACCCCCTCAGTTCCCTGGGATTATGCTGCAGACAGGGCTACCTTGGTGTAAGGCCAGCCCTCAGGACAATACAGTCAAATTCTCCTTGGAAAAGTTAGGGCTCTGCAAGTCTGTTGCAGGTTTTGGCTCTATGATCAGCATAATCTGCAAAAGGTAGGATTTCTTTCAACAAGAGATTGACAGTAGTCACCACTGTGATGTTTTTGTCTTTACTTTTTGATCTCAGATTTCTATTGCTTTAATCAAGCAGCTACTGTTTCCATGTGAAACATTTTTTTTTTTTTTTCACATATAACATCTTTTTTCAGATAGGTCTAAAACCTTTGGGTGCAAAGTTATAAGTTCTTGCTCTTTATCTGGTAGCTTGTGACCTTGTTAACTGTATAACCTCGAGCACGGATCACATTCATTCATCCTACAAACACGAGAATGCCTGCTCTGTGCTAGGCACTGGGGCACAATGGTGAGGAGGGTACAGAAAAGAGACTCCAGGAGACAGGTCATTATAATCTGCATGATAACAGGTTTGTCCAAGACATGTAAGTGCAGAGGGGAAGGAAGCTCTAAGTATGTTTGGAAGAGAGGAAAATTTTCACAAAAGAGGAAGAGCCTCAGCTGTATTTGGTAAATACTTTATCAGCTGCGCTAGACCATACTTCTTGAGAACCTCATTATTCGTGTGAAAATTATTCATTTCATTTCTGTTGGTGGGACATTTACAGTTTGATCATGCATATGTGACTTTCACAGCCTAAAGTTAACAAATGCCTACTTCTAAAGAATAGAACACAATAAGCCAACAATTTTCTCCATCTGTTTTAATTCCATCTAATTAGTCATTATTAGTATGTTGCATTATACAGTCAGAGCCTGTTTAGAATTACCTATGTATTTACCAATGTCTTTGTTTCCTATGTCTTTTTTGTCTGCGTCTTGCTGAGTTCAGTTTTGTTCTTTTCTTCTTCCTAAAGTACATCCACTTGTAGGATCTGTTAGGGATGCATTCTTTATTTTGGAATGATAGTTCAGCTGAGTATAGAAATTTAAGTTGGTGCTTATCAGCTCTGAGCACTTTGAAGATGTTATTGTGAAATAGGTATTTGGCATCTTCCTTCACCTCTTAGCTTCCCACCTCCCTCTCCGTTCCCTCAATTCCTTTCCTTGTTTGCTTATTCAGTGTAGACTCTTCCAAGACCAAATTCCCAGCTAAGTCTCCTCCCTTCCCATTCCACCCCCTTGAGCTGATCACCAATAGGGGGCTGAGACACACTGCTTTGTAATATGGGATTTTTGAAGGTATTAATTTCTAGCAGTGATCAGCAGGCAAGAAGTACGTGGTCTAGCACAGCTGATAAAGTATTTACCAAATACAGCTGAGGCTCTTCCTCTTTTGTGAAAAATTTCCTCTCTTCCAAACACTCTAAGAGTTTCCTTCCTGTCTGTACTTGTATGTCTTGGACAAACTTGTTATCATGCGGATTATAATGACCCATTTCCTGGAGTCTCTTTTCTGTACCCTCCTCACCATTGTGCCCCAGTGCCTAGCACAGAGCAGGCATTCTCGTGTTTGTAAAATGAGTGAATGTGATCCATTACTTCTCACCACTAACACTGTATGTAAGTCAGGAGTGGCAGGTAGATTTGAACAGCCAACTCTCTGGTTAGCAGCCATAGCACTTAACCACTACACCACCAGGGTTTCCTTCTATGTCATATCATAGTAAACATAAACCAAATAACTCATGAATGAATGAATATATTAATCTCCAGCACCCTCTTCAGCTGTACAATTTTCTGCTAGATTATGTCTTCTTTAAACAGTATTAGTTTTATCTTCTACTCAATTGGGTTCCTTGTTCTCAATCTTTGAGGTAATACTGTGTTACTCATGATTATTTCTCTTTAGCATGTCAGTCAGCAAATATAGCTACTCTTTCACATAACAAAACAATTTAACTTAGTTTAATAGTTCCTTGTGATCTGTTTCTTAAAAGTGATATAAACCATTGTGGTCAAGTTGATTCTGACTCCTGGTGGCCCCATGATGGTTCTTCTGACTTACAGTGTTACTGGTGAGAAGTCTTATATCTATTTAATTATTGCTCATTTTGGATAGTGTAATAGATTGGTGTCCCCCAGAAAGTGGGTGTAGCAATTTGGCTGGACTTTGATGTCCAGTGCTGGGTAGTTGTCCTCCATTTTGTGATTTTCCTGCATCATAAATCCTAATCTTTGCCTGTGGTTAATAGGGAAAGATTAGATTGTGTTAAAGAGGCTTAGAGTGTGACTGTAAACCTCCTTCTGAGGTCACCCCCTCTGCTTCAATTAAAGAGAGTTTCCCTGGGGTATGGCTTATACCACCTTTTTTTCTTTTATCCTACAAGAGAAAAAAGGAAAGGGAAGCAAGCAGAGAGTGGGGAACCTCATACCACCAAGAAAGCAGCACTGAGAGCAGAGAGCATCCTTTGGACCTGAGGTTCCTTCACTGAGATGCTCCTAGACCAAGGGAAAAAGCAATGACAAGGACCTTCCTTCAGAGCTAATAGAGAGAGCCTTCCTCTCTATTCGCTGACATCTTAAACTTGGGCTTGTAGCCTACTGCACTGTTAAAGCCAGTCACTTGTGTATTTTCTGTTACAGCATCACTAGATGACCAGAATATATAGTCTGACATTACTCTCTAGGTTTTGGTAAGATCTTTGTCTTTGATATTCTACTCTTTCACTTTACAGCGTGTTGAGGCATAAATTTTTTTTTACATATCCTTATCAGGATTTACTGAACTTTCTGTTTCTGAAGATTTATGTGTTCCATAAATTTTGGAAAATTTCTAGTTGTTGTATGTTCAGATATTGCCTCCTCTCCATCTTTTTTCTACTCTCATTCTAGATTAGATGGTTGTTGGTTCTTTTTACTCTACCATCAGTGTGTCTTCATCTCTCTTCATATTTTTCATCTTTTAATCTTTCTCTGACTCATGCTCAGAACGGTCTTCCAGTTTTCTACTATTCATTCTGCTGTTCCTAACCTCTCCACTGAGTTTTTCATGTCAGTGAATGTATATTTCCTTTTTGAGCATTCCATTTTTTTTTTTAATTTTTAAGATTCTACTGAGTTATTTTTGCAGTTTTACATTTCCTTCCTTCTTTTTCAAATAGTTTTAGGACTTTAATCACTGTAACACACCATTTTTACAGTCAAGAGCTCTAATGGCATAGTGGTCAAGAGCTCAGCTGCTAGTCAAAAGGCTAGCAGTTTGAATCCACCAGCCGCTTCTTGGAAACTCTGTGGGGGGCAGTTCTATTCTGCTCTGTAGGGTCACAATGAGTCAGAATCAACTTCACAGCAGCAAGTTTTGGTTTATATGCACTTTTAGGTATCTGGTGGTGCAAAGGGCCTGTGCTCAACTACTAACATAAAAGTTGATGGTTTGAACTTATCCAGCAGTGCCTGTGGACAAAAGACCTGGTGATCTGCTTTAAAAATTACAGCCAAGAAAGCCCAAAGGAACAGTTCTGCTCCTTAACACATGAGACCACCATGAGTCAGAATCAACTGGACTGCAGTGGTTTATATCACTTTTAAGAACAGATCACGATGAACTATTAAACTAAGTTAAATTGTTTAGTTATGTGAAAGAATAGCTATATTTGCTGACTGACATGGTAAAGAGAAATAATCATTAGTAACACAATATAACCTCAATGACTGAAAACAGGGAAACTGCCTGAAAGAAGAGATAATCTGGCAGAAAATTGTACAGCTGAAGAGAGTATTGGAGAATAGTATATTCATTCATTCATGATTTATTTGATTTATGTTTACTGTGACATAGAAGGAAACCTGGTGGTATAGTGGTTAAGTGCTACAGCTGCTAACCAGAGAGTTGGCTGTTCAAATCTACCTGCCATTCCTTGGAAACTCTATGGGGCAGTTCTATTCTGTCTGTAGAGTTCCTATAAGTCAGAAGTGACTTGACGGCAGTGGGTTTGGTTTTTTTTTTTTTTGGTTTATGACTTAGAAGGTAACTCTGGTAGCATAGTGGTTAAGTGCTACAGCTGCTAACCAGAAGGTCAGCAGTTCAAATCCACCAGGCACTCCTTGGAAACTCTGTGAGGCAGTTCTAGTCTGTCTTTACGGTTGTTATGAGTTAACAATGTTGCAGATGTAGATATGTAGATAACTACATTGGAGAAGTTTAAACAGGCCTGCAGGATACAGGGAGTCCCTGGGTGATACAAAGGGTTAACTCGTTAAGCACTAGGCTGCTAACCAAAAGCTTAGAGGTTTGAGTCCACCCAGAGACAACTTGGAAGAAAGGTCTGGCAATCTACTGCCCTCAATCTACTGCCCTCAAATCTACCACTGACCACCTTACGAAACAGAGTTTTATTCTGACATTCATGCAGTCACCATGAGTTGAAACTGACTCCATGGCCACCGGTTTCATAGGACAGAAAGAGACTAGAAGGTATTAAATGATCAGTGAAAAGCCTCTGTGAAGGTACTAATGATCTTCTGTGAAGAAGTAAAATTTGAGCTGAGTCCTAAGCATTGAGAAGGAGCCAGCCGTGTGAAGAGTTCAGGAGATCTCCCAGGGGGGAAGACAGCATGCCATTCAGAAGTGGAGAGCACAGGGCACAGGAGAGCACGAAAGAGAGAGGGGCCAGCAGTGAGAGCAGGGCTTGGAAACCCAGAAAGCAGCTCTGCCGAAGCTAGCCCCGGATTGTGCTCTGGTCATGCTGTCTCTAGTCTCCAACCCCAGCCCTGTACGTGCCATTAATCCTCTCGCCAGCTGTGCTCTCCAGCCCTGACTTTAGCAAGCTGCCACCTACCACATCAAATACATCTAGGTGCCCACATGAGCCCTAAGAATACCTATAACACCTGCTCCCAGGGTATTTTGGACCTCTTGCTCCAAACCCTCACAGCTTCTGTAACTGAGGACTTTGTCTACAAGTTCTTAAACACCTGTTGTTTTTATGTAACTCTGTGTTCACACAAATAACCACTAGTTACATCCTAGTGTGATGAATACGCATTTTTCTATTATGTTTATAGAAAATGAAGAAAGTATTTGATATGTAGATAGACAAATAAATTTCTAGTCTTAATGGTTTAAATTTCCCAACAAAACACTTTTGTTATGTACAGATCTATAGGACTGTGCTGCAAGTTGACAATAACAAGTGTATAAACATATATACATAGTCTTAGAAGAAAAACAAATGTTTAGACTTTATGGAATCCCTATTCCCTTGTAATATTACTGATTAACAGTAATAACTGTATACTCTTAATGATTTTAAAATTGTTTTTACTTGACTTCAGTTATTTTCCTAATAATTATGTGAGGCAAGAAATACTATTTTACCTTCTATACTGATAACTTGAAAATTGAGCCTAAAAAGAGGACTGATATTTCCATCATAATGCAACAGAAACCTATTTCTGAAAATAGACAAAGAGCAAAGTGTGCTGTCATCTCTGCTAAGTGAACAACAGCAGCATGTTTACCTTAATTTGCATTAATTCAGTAGCTATGTAATTTCCTGCCATTGGTAGGAAGGTTACTGTTGCTATGTTTTCTTTCTAAAATAAGCATTCATTGACCAAGTTCCATGCAATGCACTATCAAAATTAGAGTTTCAATTTTTATGCTTACATATAGATATGATTTTATTTTCTTTACCATATTTTTTGAAAGAATTTTTACAGGAAGGCAATGTTTTCTCTGAATTCTAGGATGGGACAGATTTCAGAAGCATTAATCGCGTTATATGAAGTTATTTTCATTAATCCTTTGTACAGGTACTGAAAATAGATATGGAAATGAGTGTTGAAAATATGAAGCTTAGACATGAACATGCAGTGGGAGGAGGATCCAAGCGTAGTGATATTTTCACAAGACAGAGTCCTGAGTCTTGCATTAATTTAATCTTAGACTCAGTGCTACAAGAGGAGTGGCTCCTGGCAGTATTGGGATTTGCTGAGTGACTGTTCTCAGTACTGGTGTGGCCTCATTGCTGTCACTGTCCTGCCCATCCTGTCAAACACTTTTTAATACACAGTTAGAGGACAAGTTAAAACACAAAGCAGGAACATGTCTGTATTGCATTTCAGGGTTTGCTTTACTTGCTCTAATTGTTATTTATTTCCAGTCATTGATAAACATAATCAGTTCCATGCTAGCTGCCTATAAAATATACCAGTCAGGGAAAATAAACTGTTATGGAATTATACACATTTGGTTTCTAATCATTTTTAAAATAGCTAAACTTTAGAGGAAAAAAATAGGAAAAATAGCTCTGGGAAGCAAAATAATCATCATAAATACAAGCTTTTTCAAGTATGTCTTCCTTGTTCTTGACACCTAGGGTCTCATGAAAACAGGTCAAAATACCAGTGGCTTCTTCCACTTTACTACTTGATTGTGCATAAGTTTTGAATCAGACATAGTACGTATCACTTGTGCCAAACTATCTAAGTACAAGAGAAATTGGGTTGAGCAGGAGAGGGTACAGTTACTATACCTCACTGATTGGTAAAACATCCCTATTTATAAGTTTCTCCCATAGGACAGAATTTTGAATCTCAAATAAAAGGTAAATAAATGAATTAGGAATTTTCTAAATTAATAATGTTGTTGTTGTTAGGTGCTGCTGAGCCTATTTTCAACGCACAGTAACATAGTGGTTTTTCTTGGCTGTAATCCTTAGGGCAACACATCATCAAGTCTTTCTCCTGCAGAACTGCTGGTATGTTCAAATCCACAATATCTTGGTTAGCAGCCAAGGGCTAACCAGTTGCACCACCAAGGTCCCTTATGTTGGTAATACCTGACACTTGCTATAGGGTTGCTGTGAGTTGGAACCCAGTTGACGACACTCACAACAACACCACTTACTAGGGAACGCTGGTGGCATAGTGGTTAAGTGCTACAGCTGCTAGCCAAAAGGCTGGCAATTCAGGCCACCAGACACCCCCTGGAAACTCTCTGGGGCAGTTCTGCCCTGTCCTACAGGGTTACTATGAGTCAGAATTGACTTGACAGCAGTGGGTTTGATTTCTTGGTTTTAAGGAGCCCATGGTTGCTACCCAAAAGGTCAGTAGTTAGAATACACCAGCAGCTCCTTGATAGAAAGATGTGGTAACCTGCTTCTATAAATATTATAGCCTTGGAAACTCTGTGGTGCATTTCTACTTTGTCCTTCAGGCTGGCTCTGAGTAGAAATCAACTCAGCCACAATGGGTTTAATGCTTACTAAGGCCTCTGGGTGGTGCAAGCAGTTTGCAATTGACTGCTAACCTAAAGGTTGGCTGTTTGAGCCCAGTCAGCAGCCTCAGTGAACATAGGCCTGGAGATCTGCTTCTCTTAAGAGTCTATGGAATCTCCGTGGAAACTCGATGGAGCAGTTCTACTCTGTAACACATGGGACTGACATGAATCAGAATAGACTTGATGGTTTAATTTTACTATGTGAACAGTTCTGTACCAAGTGCTTCCCAGGTAATACGAGTATCCCACAACTACTCAGAGGCGCTGGGGTCTATATTATCCCTCTTTTACAGATAAGGAAAGCGAGGTCTATAGAGAGAAGTTAAGTACCTTACCTAAGGTCGTATAGGAAGGAAAGAAGGCGGTAACACAGGCAGTCTTACCCCAGAGCCTGAGTGCTTAGGCTGGATTGTTGCTTGTCTGTTATGTGCAGGCCGTCATTTCGAGTGTCTTCAGGAATCATATTCTAATAAGGAAACAAATCAAGAGTCTGAAAATATGAGGCATGATACAGAATCTAAAACCATTCTTTATCCAGTCTTCAAGGCCCATTATATTTGTATATTCAACTTATTTTTTCTAACCTAAATCCTTACTACCTACCATTTTCTGACCTAAAAGCCTAGATTCATTGTGAGGTGTCTGCAGAGGCCCTAGCCTTCACAGCTCCATGTTTCTGTTTACCTAACTAGAATATTTTCCTCTCTGTCACCCACGGAAATCAGTTCTCTCTAGGCGAATCTTAGCCATTCCCTATGGAGCTCTCCTTACACTTGAACTCATAATACTCCTTTGCTGTTCTCACAGTAATTGCTGTGTGCCAAGTTCTGTTCTGTGTGCTTTGGATATATTACTGAGGTGATGTTTGAGGGTATCTAGAAGAAGAGTGTTTTAGGGGCACAGAATGGAAAACTTAAAGCCTTCAAGCCAAAGTTATGTTAATCATGTACCCAAAGATCTCAGTAGCATCTAACTGACTCCCCTCAGCTCTTGCAGAGCCAAAATGAGCTGTATGAGTGCTCGGGGCCAGGAATTGTTTCATTTCTGCCATTCCTTCCTAATGACTCAATACTCAATATTCAATACTCAATACTCAACTTGCCTAAAGGAATGGTCTTTTGGAATTCTATCACTATAATTTCACAACATCACATGTAACCAAAACTGGACATAGTTGTCACAAAGCATAAAAACAGACCATTGCCTCAGACTGTAAGGGAAAAAAGACACGAGGAAAGAAACTGAGGCTCAAAGAGGAGCATTAATATACACAAATCACCATTTTATCTTATCAAAGTGTGTGTTTGGTGGTAGACAAGACAACACTAAGGAAGCTCGTTTCCCTTTCATCCTTCCTTCTTTTTCGTATTTATTGAGTGTTAAGTTTCAAGTATTGGGCAAGCCAAGGCTATACAAGAATGACTATATACTCCCCTTACTTCAGATGGAAACCTTCGTGGTGTGGTGGTTAAGAGCTGTGGCTGACAACCGAAGGTCAGCAATTTGAATGTACCAGGCTCTCCTAGGAAACTCTAAGGGGCAGTTCTACTCTGTCCTCTAGGGTCGTTGTGAGTTGGAATCGACTCAACGGTGATCAGTTTGATTTTACTTTCAGGTTCTGATTAGTGTAAGAGTAAGAGACAAAGGACCCAAAGACACAAGAGAAACATTATTTCAAGGGACTAGCAGACTACAACTACCACAGCCTCCACCGGAGTAAGTCTAGAACAAGTAGTGTACCTGGCTACCACCATCAATGGCTCTGACAAGGATCGCAACAGAGGGTCCTGGACCCAGCTGGAGAAAAATGTAAAATAAAATTCTAACTCATAGAAAAAGACTAGACTTACTGGCCTGACAGAGATTGGTGAAATCCTAAGAGTACAGCCATGGATACTTTTTTCGCTCAGTAGTAAAGTAATTCCTGAGATTCACCCTCCAGGCAAAGATTAGAGAAGTCTACTAAAACAAAATGAGACTAAATGGGCACACCAGCCCGGGGCCAGGACAAGAAGGCAGGAGGCAACGGGAAAGCTGGTAATGGGGGACCTAAGATGGAGAGGCAGTTTTAACACATCGGAGGTTGGCAACCAATGTCATAAAACAGTATATGTATTAATTGTTTAATGAGAAATTAGTTTGCTTTGAAACCTTCATCTAAGCTACAATTAAAAAAAAACTATTTGTGAGGAATAAAAGACAAAAGTAAAAATAAAGAGAGAGAGGGAGAGAAAGAAACCAAAACTAGTCAGCAGGGAGAGGAGCATTCCGTGTTGCATGCCTTGACTAGAGTGATGGTTATACCAGTTGTTCTTTTTGTAATAATTCACTGAGTATAAAACTTGAATAAAAAAGTTCATTTATAAAAGAATTGTTGAAAGTTATTTATATATGTCATCTTGGCTAGACTGTGGTTTCCAGTGGTTCAGCCAAACACTAGACTAGTTGCTGTTCCATAACATAATTTCTTGCAATGTAATGTAATTGCCTTCCATAATTTAATCTAATGTAATACAATCAGTCTGTTGAAAGGGGGTGTTTCTGTATGGTGTGGTTGGCCCTTGACTACCAATAGATATTTTGGCAGAACTCCCACTCTGTCCACTTTGCACACTTCCTGTCACCTGGCCTCAGGATCTTGAGACGCAAGCCTGCAGTTCTCCAGCCTGCTACCTAATTTATGGATTTTGGATTTTCTAATCAATTCCTTGAAGTAAATCTTTCTCTGTACACATACATCTCACTGGTTCTGTTTCCCTAGAGAACCCAAAGACAGGATGGAAATGTTTTTAAAATTTTAACTTAGCAGAGCATATACAATGGGGAATTATTTACCTTCCCTGGAGAAAGTTTTGTAGCTGAGTTTTGAATGAGGCGATGAAGCATACAAGGCCAACCAAGAGAAGAAACATGCCAGGAATTAAAATATGGAATAGTGTGCCATAAATTAGGACTCTGCAATCAATTTTATGTGATGCACTAGGAGGAGGGTAGGGTGAGATGAGTTGGAAGAGGCAGGACAGGTCAATGCCAAGCATTTCAGATTTTATTAATTTGTAGGAAGATACTGAGAGATTTTAAGTGTAGAAGCATAGGCTCTGATTTGCATTGTAAAAACTCACTCAGGGTGAGTTCAGAATGAAATTGGAGGGTCTGCCCAGCTTAATATGTCCACATCCACATATCTTTTTCACAGTTCTCCTGTTACTCCAAAGGCTGAGTGAATGAGAGGTCAGATCCTAGCTGCAGAAAGTAATGGTTCGCGTGGATGCTGTCTCAGCCTCATACTGTGTCTTCAATCTCATTGGCACCAGAGAATCACTGGATAATAAGAACTGGAAGACAAGTTAAGAATGTTAAGTGAAAATTGCTTCAATGAAGTGTCTTAATGGTGATGACTGAATGACTGTCCAAAAGAAAAAAATTCAGGAAAGACACATACACCGAAGTACATGCTTGTATATTAATTTGCCACATCTAGCTTTTCTTGTCTTTCCTCAAGTCAAAACTAGCTATTCCTGAGCTTTTCCTAGCTGAAACCAGTTATACCTGTTATAGTACTACACCTTTGTAGCTAAAGAGACATTTTCCTCACCCTCTGCAAACCGAGAAAACTTACGTTGTTAGAGTCACACAACTGGAAACCTAATAAGCATATAAATAGATGTTCAGCTTCACTATTACTCAGCAGAATGCTAATTAAGACAAAAAAAAGTGTTTCATAGCTACTGTATCCACAAAAATTTAGACATCAGATAGTACATCTGTTGGTTAACATGTGGGAAGAAGGAAACTTTCATACATTGCTGGTGAAACTGTAAATTGACAAGACAGTGTTATAGTGCAATTTGATAATACCTTATAAAGCTACTCTTCAAGCCAGAAATGCTGTCTCATGCTGTCTATAATGAAAATCCAAGGTTTTCAATTTGTCAGGGATTGATATTTTTGTAAGCTTCAAGAAAATTGAATTAATAAGCCAGCCAGCCAAATGAAATTTAAAAACAGACATACAAAATCCAAGCCCAAATATCATCATCAGGTTTAGTAGAAAACAATAGTTGAATTGCTATTAAAGTATCTAAATGCTTATTCCCAATTTCCATATTTATCTTATCATGAACCGGAGGCAGTCTGCTGCTGTCCGTAATTTGTGGTCTGTGCCCACAGGGACAAAGAGATGCATTTAAAGAAGAATGTGACTCCAGTGTACAGGAACAAGGAGATGCACTTAAGGAAGAATGTCCATTGCATCACTGTTTTAAATGTCAAAATGTTTAAATTCACCATCATAGGGGAAGATAAATGCATCATAGTCATACAGTAAGATACAACACAGCAATTAAAACAAAAAAACTCTAAATCTACACATATTAACGTGGATAATATGAATTAAAAAAGAAGCAAGCTGTACAAAAGTTTTTTATTGTATGATGCCATTTATATGTTTCACAAACAAAACATTATATCAAGGTGTTACAGACATAAATACATGTGTTAAAATTAAAATTAAAGATGGAAGAGTACACACTAACTCAAGGATTATCCTTTTCCTTGGGAAGGGAACTTTGATCTGTAATATCCTACTTCTTAAAAAATATTGGAATGGATATGTATAATTTATTGAATCTGGATATTGACTAAATCAGTGCCACATTATTTCCCATAATTTTATATAGGTTTGAAGTGTTTCATAATTTTATATTTTGAAAGGCAATCAATAAAAATAGTTTACAAAATTTACTTACCTTTGAAAAATGAAAACGGTTTTATTTTAAGTGTCATAGTTTATTTGGCCAGAATATATTTAGATTTAGAGAGAGAAACTTAGTCATGTACTTTCGGTTTCAAAGTTATCTTGCAGACACAGTAGGGCTAATAGAGCAAACTACCCTCTTTGTGAAAGACTTAACAGAACCTGTGTTGTAGCTCTAGCTCTTTGTGTAACCTGTGTGAAAGGCTAGTCACAAAACACAGAGGAATTTTAGAGGCCTTCTAGGCTGACTTCCTCCTCATTGTAAAAGAGAGGTCACACAACGGATTGCCGGAACCAAAATTAAGGTTGAACATTTTTCCATTATTAAAGCCACCACAAGTCATTTTGGAAAAGAACAAACAAACAAAAAACAAGGGCACTGGATTACTTTTAAATCCACTTAGTCCACACTTCTTATTCAAAAGTCGCTGAGGAGTCTTCTAGTCCATTGTGGAAGAAACAGTGTTGGCTTTGAAGTCAGGTGGATGTTGGTGTGAATTTCAGTCTTGTTCTGGGCTGTGAGTTATGTAATCTTTGCCCGAGTTACTCATCTGTAAGTATGGGAAGAATAAATTAAAAGTCATATGTAGAGTTGCTGACACTAGAGAAACATAATGACTATCTAGTAAATGTTAATTTCTTTAGTCTTCCTGGAGTGCGAAAGCACACAGCACAAAAACATTCCGCGTCTGCCTTGAGGTAGTGGAACAAACGGGTAACAAATTGCAATACAATGAGTTGAGGACCAATACAGACACATCAGAGTTGTTAGCTGCAGTGGAGTTGGCCCCCAGTTCATGGCAGCCTAATGTACAATAGGATCGCATGGTTATGATTCGTAGGGATTTTATTTGCTGATTTTTCACAAGCAGATCCTTGGGCCTTTCTTCCTAGGCTTAATCTGGAAGTACCATTGAAATCTCTTCAGCATCATAGAAACAGGTAAGACTCCACTGGGTTAACTAAAAAGGCAGAAAGTAACTACCATGCTGGAAACCCAGGTAGTATAGTGGTTCAGTGTGACGGCTACTAACGAAAAGGTCGACGTTTCAGATCAGCCAGGCACTCCTTGGAAACTATGGAGCAGTTCCACTCTGTCCTATAGCGTTGCTATGAGTCAGAATTGACTTGACGGCAGTGGGCTTGGGGATGATTTTTAATAACTACCATATTGTATTGTGTTGCTATTTAACATATGTAGGTTTCAGTTTTTTAACTTATAAAATGTTTTTTTTGCTTACCTGAGGACTATTTTGCTGATTCAAAGTGAAAGTGCTTGTATGCCACAAAACATAATACCAATATGAAGCACTATTAATTTTTTCTCCAAGATCCGTCTTAGGTAGACTAATAGCCTCCCACAGATATCCATATCCAAATCCCCTTAATCTGTGAGTATGCTATGTTACATGGAAGGGAGAAGTAGTGTTATAGATGGAATTAAGATTGCTAAACAGCTGTTCTTAAAATTATTCTGAATTCTCTGGGTAATGTGATGACGGAACCATTTAAATCTGGAAGAGGGATACAAAAGTTGAGTTACAAGTTTAAAGATGCTACATTTCTAACTTTGATCATAAGGAAGGGGCCATGAATTCAGGAATGCAATTGGCTTCTAAACCCCTTGCTGACTCAATTCTGACTCATAGTGGCCCTATAGGACAGAGTAGAACTTCCTCATAGAGTTTCCAGGGAGTACCTGGTAGATTCTAACAGCTGTCAGTGATAGCGTAATATCTATACACCTACAAGGAAGATCAGTTAATGTGACTATTACTCACATTTACACATTAACTACTAAGGCCAAAGATGAAGAAATTGAAGATTTTTACTAACTTTTGTAGTCTGAAATTGATCAAACATGCAATCAGGGTGAATTGATAATTAGTGGTGATTGGAATGTGAAAGTTGGAGACAAAGAAGGATCAGTAGTTTGATAATATGGCCAGGAAAGAAGCTAGAGATCACATGATAGAGTTTAGTAATACCAACAACCTAATCAATGGAAATGCCTTTTCCAACAATATTAACAGTGACTATATACATGGGCCTTGCCTCACGGAATACACAGGAATCAAATAGACTACATCTGTGGAGAGATACCAGGGGCTGGCTGTGGAACAGACTATCAATTGCTCATATGCAAGTTCAAGGTAAAGTTGAAGAATATTAGAACAAGTTCACAAGACACAAAGTAGAATCTTGAGTATATTTCAAATGAATTTAGAGACCATCTCAAGAACAGCTTTGATGGACTGAACACTAATGAGCATAGAACAGATGAGTTGTAGCATGACATCAGGGACATCATATATGAAGAAAGCAAGAGGACATTAAAAAGACATGATAGAAAGGATGAAAATGGATGTCAGTAGACACTCTGAAATTTGCTCTGAACGCAGTAGTTAAAGCAAATGGAAGAAATGGTGAAGTAAAAGAGCTTAGCAGATGATATCAAAAGGCAGCTCAAAAATACAAAATATTACAATGAAATACACAAAGACCTGAAGCTAGAAAATCAAAAGGGAAGAAAACACTCAGTGTTTCTTAAGCTCAAAGAATTGAAGGAAAAATTCAAAACTTGAGTTACAATATTAAAAGATTCTATGTGCAAAACATTGAACCACTCAAGAAGAATCAAAAGAGGTTGGGAAGAGTACCCAGAATCACTGCCTTGAAAAGAACTGGTTGATGTTCAACCAGCTGGAAGGTAGCATATGATTGAGAACCAATGGTAGTGAAGGACAAAGTCTAAGATGCCGTGAAGGCCATGGTGAGAAACAAGTCTCCAGGAATTAATACAAATCTGCTACAAAAGACCTCTTCAAAGTGTTAAAAAAAAAAAAAAAAAAATGAAGATCTCAGTTTGAAGACTGAGGTGTGCCTGACCCAAGCCATAGTATTTTCAATTCATATGCTTGTGAAAGCTAGAAAATGAACAAGGAAAACCAAAAAAGAACTAACAAATTTGAATTAAGGTGTTGGCAAAGAATGCAAAATATATCATTAACTGTCAGAAGAAAGAACAAATCTGTCTTGAAAGTAGTACAGTCAGAATCCTCTTAAAAGGTTGTATGATGAAACTTCATCTCACCTATTTTGGACCTGTTTTCAGGAGGGACCATTCCCTGGAGAAGCATATTATGCTTGGTAAAGTAGAAGATTAATGAAAAAGAGGAAGACCCACAACAAGATAGATTGATACAGTGGCTGCAACAGTGGGCTCAAACATAGCAACTATTGTGAGGATGGTATAGGAATAAGATCACTATGCATTGGAATCCACTTGATGGCACCTGATAATAACAACATTTCAGAAACAACACTTCCAAGATTTAGTGGCTAACTGAAAATGGTCCAAAAGATGGAAGGAGTCCATTGAGTTATCCAGGAAGAATGAGTCTGCCCACAGAAGCCTTTGAGTTCAAATGAGGAACCTGTAAATCACCTAGAAGACTAAAACCAAACCTGTTGCCATAAAGTTGATTCTGACTCACAGTCACCCTACAGAAAGAGAGTAGAACTGTCCATAGAATTTATGAGGTTTTAATTGTTACAGAAGCAGATTGCTACTTCTTTCTTCTGTGGAGCTGCTGGTGTGTTTGAACTGCCAGCCTTTTGGATAGCAGCCAAGTGTTTAACCACAGCACCACTAGCGCTCTTTGACAGTTTATTAGTGGATAATTATTTTAGAGCTCAACAGGGCAATCTGGACTGAAGATACAGATTTCAGAGTCATTAGCATGCAAATAGAAGTTGAAGGTAATGCTCTAATTTTGCTGAAGGATATGGTTTGGTATTGAGTAGAGGTTCTAGGGAGCTAGGACAGGAAAGAGTTAGGTACAAGTTTCCCGACTTGAAGATGGCAGGGAGCTGACTTAGACAACGTGCCTTCCATTGCTATGTATGTGCAGTAGCAATTTTAAGGAATAACAAATTTGTGGTTGCATGTTATCATCATGCATTTCCTCAAATGATGGATATGAAAAGAACAACTCATCTCAAATGAAGAATAAATAGTTTTGTCATTAAAAAGAAGCCCCCAAAAGACACCACAAAAAAGGGAAAAAAGAAGCCCCCATCTTCCAAAATACTGGGTATTATTGTTCTAGACTATTCCTTTTAAAGAAATCATGGAGAATTCAGCCCTGTGCTGAGTCTCTTGCATGTTGACTGGTGGTCCACGTAGCAACAATGGGGCCTGTTTGTCTTGCTTTATTCTCTCCTGCATTCCCGGGCCAGTGCACACTTACATCATAAGGGCAGGGCTGCTGTCAGACTCAAGACACCTCAAAGGAAATTATAAGCTTTCCTTCTTTCTCCACCCTTCCTATCACAAAAGCTGTCACATCATTACATTTTCCAGCTTAGGCTTGAGTTGTAATTATAGTTGTTGTTATAAAAATGCTTCCAAAAGAGAAGTTCTTTTACTAGAGAGAAACACACACAGAAGAAAAGATGGCTAGTACAAGAGTAATGATTGAACACTGATAGCTTAAAAAAATGAAAACTATACATGGAATGTAGCAGGAAGTTGAGTTAAACCATGACCCTTTCAGTCTTCCATGTGTATGGTAACAAAAAGGCTTCTGTGTAACTGTTGAACTCCTCTATTTCTCCTTAAATGCTTTTATTTCCTTTCATTCTGTGTAAATTAAAGAATAACATCTATAACTAATGCACAGAATACTAAGTAGATAGATTCAAGGGTTTAAGAGCATGTTATGAAGACAGGGGACAGAGCTGGGAAGGGAGGAAGCAGTAGACCAGTGGGGACTTCACTTAGAATCATCATCTTTGTTGTGATTAGGCACCCTCTAGATGGTTTCAACCAATGGCAACTTTATATTTGACAGAACTGAAATGTTTCCCGGTCCGATGCCATCTTTGTGAGAGCTGTACGTCTGAGTCTGTTGCTGTGGTTATTCTGTCAGCCCATCTTATTGAGGGTTTCCCTTGCTTTCACTGATGCTCTACCACAGATAACATTCTTTTATAGTGATTGATCTGTCTTTATGACGTGTCCAAAGTAAGCAAGTTAAAGTCTTGCAATCCTTGCTGTCTCCGTCATGTAGTACTGCTGTAACAAAAATGCCAACAGCAGATGATGGCTTTAACAAAGAGAAATTTATTCTTTCACAGTCCACGAGGCTACATGTCCACACTCAGGGCATAAGCTCCAGGGTAGGCTTTCTCTCTTTGTAAGCTCTTTGGGTCCAGGAGCCTCAAGTCCAAAGGACAGTCTTTGCTCCCAGTGCTGCTTTCTTGGTCGCATAAAATTCCCATGTCACCTCTGTCTTCTATATCTCTAAACAGATTGGCTTAAGACACTGTCTAATCTTGTCTGTCTCATTTGCTACCACTCATGCATCTCATCACATCATAGTGTGGAATTTTCCACACAAAGGGAAATCACATCAGATGACAAAATGGCAGACAGTCATACAATACTGGGAATCATGACCTAGCTGGGCTGGCAGATATTTTGGGGGACAGAATTCAATCCGTGACACTTGCTTCCAAGGAGCATTCTGGGTTCAATTTTTTCTAAGACTGATTTGTTCATTGTGGTAATTTAGGGTATATTCAGTATACTTCACCAGCACCACAGTTTGAAAGCATCAATTCTTCTGTTTTCCTTTTCCGCTGTCCAGCTTTTGCACACATATAAGGTAGCTGGAAAGACTTCGGCTTGCCCACAGACAACTCTTGACTTAAATATCAACCAAGGATACCTCCGTGGGGCTGATGAAACTAACAGAAGCTCTGGAAAGGATATTTGGTACATGTATGTTGATGAGCATGTGAGTGAGAAAGTAAATGAGGGGATGCATATTTCAGCATAACTTCTCAGGCTCCTGTCTGGCCATGCTCCCCGAATACTCTGCATTGCAAACATCATACTTCCTCTTAGTGTAGCTTCTGACTCCCTTGTACCCATTTCCATTGAGTCGATTCTGACTCATGCCAACCACATGGGGCAGAGTAGAACTGCCCTATAGGGTTTCCTAGGCTGCGATCTTTACAGAAGCAGACTGCCACATCTTTTTCTCATGGAGTGGCCGATAGTTTCGAACTACTAACTTTTCGGTATACAGCCAAATGCTTAACCACTGCACCACCAGGGCTCCTTCTGATTCCCTATATAAAAAGATAAAAAAAACCGGAACTCACTGCTGTCAAGCAGATTCCAACTCATAGTGACCCTGTAGACAGCATAGAACTGCCCCATGGAGTGTCCACAGAGCACCTAGTGGCTTTAAAGTACCAACCTTTTGGTTAGCAGCTGTAACACTTAAGCACTATGTCACCAGGGTCTCCATGAGTCCCCTATAACCAACCATAATCTGACAAGTTCCTGCTTAACCTTCAAGTCTCACCTCAAGCTCCTGTAGATCCATTCTCTGACAGCATTTTATCCAGTTATAATGGTAGCTCAAAACTCATTACATTATAATATTCTCAACTCATGCAGGAAAAAAAGTATTTTAATCACTGTAACCTAAGCAACTGACACATTATAGCTATGTAATAAGTGGTTCCTGAATCCACTTTATCTACCTGACTGTTCCAATACCTTCTGAATGAGACTATAAATTACCTTACTACAGGGTGACCTATTCTATAATTTGTTTTTTATATGGCCTCCTTTCTGGAACACATGCCAGACCCTCACCTTGTCCCAGAACTGATCATTCACCAGATGAGTAAGACACAGTGTTAGATGCTAGCACGAAGAAGGAGAGGGAAGCCACTGGAAAAATTTTAGCAAGGGATAACATTACCAGATTTACATGCAGGAAAGAAATATTCTGATTAAAAGTCAATAACCTTTGAGTCTTGTTCAAAGTGAAAAGAAGGTCATTGTAATAGCTCACCTTAATATTATATTGATATCATATAGCTTATATAGTATACAATTGTATAATACATAATTATATATCATAATTGTACATTATATAATACATAGCATATATTATATGTGTATAGAATATTATATGTGGTATTATAGAGCTCATCTTAATCAGGATCAGAGCGGTGAAGATGAAGATGTGGGGATATACGAAGACTGCCAATTAAGTTTGCGCACAAACGCATCCTAGAAAAAGTACTGCATGCCTTATTGCTGAATCTCTGTGCAGTCACCTTTGAAGTACTCCCCTTGGGAAGGTGTGCACTGATGCCAGTGCCTAGTTCACCTTTCAAAGCAATTTTGGAACTCTTTTTCTGGAATGGCCATCAGAGCTGTCATCATATTACGCTTGATGTCTTGAATGTCATCATAATGTCTTCCTTTCAGTATTTCCTTTATCTCAGGTGAGTAGGGAGGGTGTTCCAGTACAGTTACTTGTTTACTGGCTAAAAACTCCCTCACAGACAACTATACAATTAAGTTTGCAAACTTCCCACTGTGCCACAGTGCACAATGTCCATTCCAGAGAGAGTTCCAAAATTGCTTTGAAGGGTGGACTAGGCACTGGTGTCAGTGCGTAGCTTCCCAGGTGACTGCAGTGATATTCAGCAATGAGGTATGTAGCACTTAGAACAATTAAGTTCATGGACTTAATTGCCAGACCTTGTATACTATGTATTTCAGAGATCATACCTTACAGGATTCAGTGGATGACCAAAAGTGGCACAGAGGATGAAACGAATCTAGGATGACTCCAAGACAGCTGGCTTAAACAAGGTGTATGTTCTTCATGAAGAACGTAGGAGAATGAGTCTGCCAGCAGAGGTGGAAAAGGCTCTGATTCAGTTTTGCTTTGATTGCAAATGATGAATTTGTGGCTCATCTAGAATATAATGGCACATGAGTAGACAGTTAGTTTTGGAGCTCAGCAGAGAAAAGTGCTTCATTTGTGTCTGATAACTTCCATCTTGAAAGCCACTGTAGAATAAACTTCTTCAGTCACATTAAATTCACTTAATTAAAACATACCTGTTTACTTATTTGGCTCTCCCACTAGATGCTTGGAAACCCTAGTAATGTAATGGTTAAGTGCTGTGTCTGCCAACTAAAAGGCTGGCAGTTCAGATCTGCCAGGCGCTCCTTAGAAACTCTATTGGGCAGTTCTAGTCTGTCCTATAGGGTTGCTGTGAGTCAGAACCAACTTGAAAGCTGTGGCTGAGTAGATGCCTTGTTATTTGAGGCAAACATTTTGTCTTATTCAACTGTGTATGCACAGTACTTATGACATATAAGTATTCAAATGTTTGACGAGTCAAGTGGTCTAACGTATTATTGATTTTGTGAGGTAGATATGATCACTGTCACTTTAAACCAGATAAACTGAGACCTCAACTGATACAGTAATTTGGTCATGTCGTGTAGCTACTACGGGGTTCTGCCAAAATCTTGCCCCATGTCAGTCAGTGCTCTCCAACTGTTGTTGTTCTTAGGTGTCCTTGAGCTGACCTTAACCCATAGAGATCCCATTTGACAGAGTAGAACTGGCCCATAGGGTTTTCTAGGATTTAGCGGATGACCAAAAGTGGCACAAAGGATGAAACGAATCTAGGATGACTCCAAGACAGCTGGCTTAAACAAGGTGTATGTTCTTCATGAAAAACATAGGAGAATGAGTCTGCCAGCAGAGGTAGGAGAAGATCACCAAGTCTTTCTCCCAAGAAGCACGTGGGTGGGTTCAAACTGCAAGCCTTTTGGTTAGCAGCTGAGCAGGCATGGCCTCTGCTTATTTCTAAATCTGCTACACCCAGGAAAATGCAATTCAGGTGGAGAGTTTAGCAACTGGTGGTAGCATCTCTGGAAGACCCTGCTGAATTGGTCTCAAGATGCCCCCTAAGATTTGTGCAGTTTGTCTTCTCACAGACTACTTGAAATATCAGGTGACAAGAGAAAGGCTATTTTGTACTGAGCTCACGGTAGCGTAATATCCAGGCTAGCTGGGGGCATAGAAAGGATGACTAAGGGAACAAGAACTGTGCCACAATTCTTGATAAGCCTCACCCCTTTATCTGATTAAACAAGGCACATGTTTTCACATGCTTCTTATATGAATAATAAGATTTTTTTTTCAAGCAGGAAATTAAAACCTTTGCTGCTTTTTAGACCTCTTCTCAGCCACAGAATTCATATACAGATGCTGTCTTTACTGTGTATGACATATACTAAGACAAAGAGGAAAACACTGAGAGAAGAGTGGGTCTGGAAAGGAAGTTTTGATGACTGAAAAGTGTAGAGGAGGGAGTATGGAAACACCAGTTGCTCTGTGGTTCCTGAACAAACAGTTCCTGACTTGTAAATACCTAACACCTACGAGATAACTCTGGCTCCCAGCTGGCTGGAAACTCTTCAGAAAAGCTGCTACAGAAAGTCTCGCAGGTTCTAAGGAGACTGTGGATCTAAAAAGAGGCCCTGGGTGGTACACGTGGTTAGTGGGTTCAACTACTGATGGAAAGGTGGGAGGTCCAAGTCTGCTCAGAGGTGCCACAGAAGAAAGGCAAAGCCATCTCCTTTCTGAAAAAAATAAGCAGCCACTGAAAATGCTGTAGAGTGCAGTTCTACCCTGACACACATACAGGGACTTCTCCTGAATCAGAATCCACTTGACAACTGTGTTTGATTTTTTTTTTCCTCCTTCTACCTGAAAGATCAAGTAAGTTTATAACAGATCTGTGCCAGAATCAGCTCCATGACAATGGGTATTCCAAACATAAGTGAAATAAAGGACTCAAAATATCTTTGAAACCACAAGGGAGTCTAGAATCCTATTAAAGAATTATAAAATAGTTTCTATAGGGACACAGTTTTGGGGGTTAAAAAAAATACAACCCTTTGGGATATGACAAAGACAAATTTTAAAGGTTTGTTAAAAGGAAATTTATTCGACATGGTCAAAGCTCTTATTTACTGTGGCTAAAAGTTTGATTGGTTGATTTATGAAAAATTTTAAGAGATTTAATGTCAGGTAGTACAAAGCAAGAATTGGGTTTCTTCCCCTAGGAGCATGGTCCCTGGCCCTGATGCTGCCCCTGTCCGTAAATCTTAATGGAGGTCAAGTCTTTGTACAGAAATGGATTGGATTTGGTGACACAGAGCAACCATGTCATGTGTGCACTTTATGGTTCTATGTATCTACAAGATGTCATCCAGCCGACCTCTTACTGGACATGTGGGAGAGGGTAGAGAGAGGAGGGGATAAGAGATTGTTAGGAGGATATGACGTATATAGAATGGAGAGGAGGAGGGGAGGGTGCTGTCACCAGGCAGGGAGAGCAGTGGGAGCTGCTCTTTGGCAGGTATGCAGATTTATATGGGATTGTATATTTTCACTCAATCACTAAAAAAAAGAATTGAGTTTCTTGCTATTAAAATAACAAAATGTCCTTTGATTACTAGATTGAAGAGGTCATCTTATTCTTTGTGTAATCTGCTTTAAAAGCTAGGGTTCAGGAGAATAAATTCCTGAGTCAAAAACCAAGCCTCATGGCTTTGGGGAAAAATCTTTAGTTATAACTCAAGGATGTTTCTTAGTGACCTATAATAAATTCCTGAAAACCTTGAAACTTTGTGGAAAGCAAAAAAGAGAAAAATGCTTTAAAAAAAGCTTATTTAATGGCTAAAAAAAAGCTTATTTAATGTCATGGATTACATGAAACATGTTGCAAATCAAAAGTTTCAAATTTTCTTTGATTTAAAATTTGTGTCAGTAATGCTTGCCTGATATTAGACAACAAACATATAATATCACATCGTGATGTTATTATTTAAATTGCTAACTTTGTCACTATTTTTTCCCATTGAATCCAGTCATCAACGCCAATAGTTTTAACCAGAGAATTTACCTCATTTAACTTTGGAGTTTCTATTACTATTCAGATGTTTAGAGAATTGATAATCTTGACATACACTATTTAGTATTATGTCTTAAGGTTAGTATGTGTTATAGCTGACACTCTTTGAATAAGGTTGATATGTGTAGAGATATTTTTTCTAATGTTTTATTAAAATTGATTTTATCTGGTTTTGTATTACTTTTTTTAATTAATGTCTCATCAGTTGTTTCACTTTTAAGAATTTCATTGTAAGTTAATCATGGCCAGTTTTTAAAGTTGTCATCTACAGGTAAGTTTTTCTTTGCTGATTCATTGAAATCCTTGACCAAAATATTTCAACAAAAATGGAGTACATAAATAGGACTATAATATTTCAAGTGTGGATATTATTGGACTAAAATCAAGATTTCTACGACTCTTCTGTGGAAGATGATGAGATTATCAAATAGCTGCTGATCCAGAATACAACCGAGTAAACTAAAAGAATCAGTGTAAGGTTTATGTAAGAATATTACTGATGTTCAATGTTCTTTTTTCTAGACACAGGAAACTATTTTTTTATTTTCCTTTTTTAATATAAGAATCAACTGTTTTAGTAACTAATAACACTGTGTTGGCTACAGAATATCCTATGACAAGAGTTTTTCTCATCTTCCGATTCTTGCTATTTGACTGTTCCAAATACACATCTTAGTTATATGGCTGTAAACTTTGGCCTTGGTTCTCACTTGGAAGGATTATTATAGATAGGAGTTAGCTAGACCCAGTGTTTAATATTAATTGATAAATCTCTTATAGTTGAAGTCTCCCTTCTAAGAGCTTATAAAGTACCGATCTATATTTCATTGGTATAGTCATTTGGCTTCTACTTTTGCACTTTAAATACTATAGAAGATGTTATGGTACATGTAGAAATATTCATCAAATATGTACAAACTGCCCTAAGTTTCAAAAGATCAATAACGAAATAGAAATGGTGAGAAAAGTTGTACTCCAAAATAGAATGGCTGTTGGCATCCTCACTGCAGCCCAAGGAGTTACCTGGTGCCGTAATGAAACCTTATCGCTGTGTGTACATTCTTGACAATAGTGTTAATGCTACACTCTCTGTTAATCATATGCAATCTGTAGTACATCACCTTAACAATATTATTCTTTACTTAACTGATACTATAAGTAATTGGTTTTCGTCTTGGGGTGAATGGTAGAATTGCTGCTTTATTTTGCAATCTTTATATTTCTCATTGTTTCTATTGTTGTAATTACAAAATGCTGTTATTCAGTGCATTTTTCATCGAATGCTGTACTTCAAAACCATCTTACCCTTCACGTAAAATTACGCTGGGTTCACAGGCTTTCATCAATAATCATGTTGTTTGATCACCTCCCTTTCATTTCCTTGGGTGTGTTCCATTTTGACCTGTGTTACTCTAATCTGACTGAGAAATGTTTCCCAACTATGGCCCTATCCAGTAAGATGTTCCTCAAAAAACCTACTAACACTGAAGATGAGGCATGTTAGCTAAGCAAAGTGAATAAAATAATTTTTATTAACAATAGGTCCTCCAGAAAACAGACAGAAACTCCCTGTAGTGTTGGGAGCCATGGGTGAGCCCCCAGGCCCCGACATACAGGAAGCTTGTAGGGCTGAAAAAGCCCGCGCGCCAAGTTTGAAAAAGCCCACGCCTGCGAAATTCAAAAGGCCCGCGCGCGCGAAAAACTTCCTGCCTGATGTCACTGCCTCAGTCATATGTATATCCAATCCCCAGCCGACAACTACCTCACTCCAAATGTCACTCCATCCCTACGTCACTTGATCCCTCCCTCTATTCCCGCTGCTATATATATACCTCATTATAACAATAAAACCTTGAGGCTTGATCAGAATTTTGTCTTGCCTCCATTTCTCCGCGTCTCTTGCTCCACTTTCACAGGCTCCCCCTCGTCCCTCCGTTGATTCACCCCGCGGGTCGGGGCAAAACTGGCGCCTCAACGTGGGGCCCGAGGTACGGAGCTGCTGAAAGAAACCCACCACGGAGAAGGAAGTCCTGGCCAGGCGTCCTGAGCTGCCGCACCGGGTGTGAGCCGGCTCAACTGGAGTTTCCACGGGAAAAGCTGCTCGTGAGTCAAACTCGTCCTGATCACCGCGGGAGTAGCCGCCCTGCGAGTTTGGTCTGAGAGGTGAGTGGTTAGACTTATGGGGCAAGAATTAAGTTCGCATGACTTGTTTCTTACGGGCATTAAAAACTCATTCAAGATGCGGAGAATTAATGCAAAAAAGAAAGATTTAGCTCAGTTTTTTATGTTCCTATCAGACGTTTGCCCGTGGTTCCCGCAGCAGGGCACCATCAGCCTGCAAATTGGGAAACGGGTTGGAGATTGTCTGAATGACTATTATAAAACTTTTGGACCCGAGAAGGTCCCAGTCACCTGTTTTTCTTATTGGAATTTGATAAATGATGTCCTCCAGAGTTTTCATAATGCTCCTGATGTTAAACATCTCGCCCAGATGGGTGAAAAGGTTATGAAAGAACGGTCCCGTCCCCCTTCCGCCTGCCCCTCAGTTTCTCTTGACATTCCAGAAGAACCTCAAGCCTTCGGAACACACAAATCCCCGCAAGGGAGTCATACTGATCCCCCCGAGGGCCTTTACCCGTCCCTAAGAGCTTTCACTGATAAACCCGATTCTAACCCATTGTCCCCTGAGGATCAGACCACTCTTGAGGAAAATGCCGCTCATTACCATGAGAATGCCTACCCCTATACCCTTACGGCCCCTGCCTTCCAAAGACCTCCTCCTTATCCTCCAGGCCCTCCTAACCCGACCGCCCCACCCCTTGGCCTGGAACCCAGCTGTCCTCCCCGATCGACTGAAAACTCCCTTGATCAAGATATGTCAACGCTAGAAAAACTTGTAGCTCGCAGGCACAGACAGTTAGATCTCCAAAAGGAGCTCCAAGCCCTTGAGCAAGAGCTTAACTCACTCCGCCTAGCCCAGGATCCTAAAACTCGATCCTGGAACAATGTGTCAAAAGGTGCCCCAGGCCGTCCTAGGACTCTCCTCACCTTTCCGGTAACTCGTAGCCAGCACGGGCAGATAGAGACTGAAATAGAGAGTGAAGAAGAGCAAGAAAGCCCTAGGATAGAAGAGGAAGAAACTGAGAATCCTGATATAGATGCTGTCCAACCTGACAGCCTTAGCCCCCAGAAATATCGCCGCCTAAATGTGAAACATGTTAAAGACTTAAAAGCGGCTGTCAATAACTACGGCCCGACAGCCCCTTACAGTATAGCATTGCTTGAGAGCCTTAGTGACCGATGGCTTACACCTAATGATTGGCATTTCTTGGCTCGGGCCTGTTTATCAGGGGGAGACTTTGTTCTCTGGTGTACCGAGTTTGCTGAACAGTGCCGAGAGACGGCCCAACGTAATGGAGAAAGCAGGACCTCCCGCACCTGGACAAGAGATAAACTCTTGGGGCGGGCTCCATATGACACCAATGAGAAACAGGCAAATTTTCCCCCTGGTTTATTATCACAAATACAAAACGCCGGCCTTAGAGCCTGGAAACGTCTCCCCCTCAAGGGCGCAGCCACCACCTCATTGGCTAAAATTCGCCAGGGACCCGATGAGCCGTATAGTGAGTTCGTCAGCAGATTAACCGATGCTGCCGAAAGGCTAGTGGGAGAAGGTGAGACTGGCAGTGCCTTTGAAAATGCTAACCCCTCTTGCCAAGAAGCCCTACGACCTCATCGCAGAGGAGATCTCTCCGATTACGTCCGACTTTGTTCGGGTATTGGAGCCTCCCATGCTATCGGCGTTGCCATAGGAGCAGCGCTTAAGGGCTTGAACCCCAGCTCATTACAAAAAACTTGTTTTAATTGCAAGCAGCCTGGCCATTTTGTGCGCGGATGTCCCCTGGGAAAACAAAATCGTGGGCCTCCCACCTCAGTGTGCCCCCGATGCAAAAGAGGCAAGCATTGGGCTGTAGATTGTTATTCCAAAACTGACATCAACGGTCAGCCTCTCCCCCCAAAACAGGGAAACTCCCAGCGGGGCCAGCCCCTGGCCCCACCCTCGGAACAGAACCTAGGGGCAGTCAGGTTTGTTCCCCAAAAGCAGACACAGAGACAGGTTTCAGCTCCCTCTGTCGTGCCACCCCTGGAAGTGCAGGGTTGGACATCCATTCTGCCACCAGTGCAATACTAACCCCTGAACAGGGCATTCAGGTCATTCCTACAGAGGTCCGAGGACCATTACCCCCAGAAACGTTTGGATTGATAATAGGGCGAGGCAGCTCCTCCTTGGCCGGTCTTCAGATCCTCCCAGGAGTCATTGACAATGATTATACAGGACAGATATCTCTTTTAGCTTCTGCCCCCTCAGGGCCGGTATCCATACATGCAGGTCAAAGAATAGCTCAAATCTTATTGCTCCCTTTATTACCCACACCCCATAGGCATTTAGTTCCCCGGCGGCCTGACGTCGCTTTCGGGTCCTCAGATGCATATTGGATGCAACCAGTCACACCCGATAGACCAAAACTTACTCTCCAGTTAGATGGCAAAGGAATATTTGAAGGAATTATTTGAAGGAATAATGGACACAGGAGCTGATGCTACAGTAATTTCAGCTAAATATTGGCCTTCCAACTGGCTCTGTGAGACCTCAATAACTCATCTTGAAGGCATTGGTCAGTCTGTCAATCCTAAGCAAAGCTCAAAAATTCTTACTTGGAAGGACTCTGAGGGTAACTCAGGACAAATTCAACCTTACATTGTTCCGGATTTGCCTGTTAATCTGTGGGGTCGTGATGTCTTATCCCAGCTGGGGATCATCATGTGTAGCCCAAATGAAATAGTTACCCAACAGATGCTTAATCTGGGCTTCCTACCGGGACAGGGATTGGGAAAAAATAATCAAGGCATGAAGCAGCCTCTTCCTGTAATGCTTAAAAATAATCGTTCAGGCTTGGGAAGTGAAAATTTTCCTTAGCGGTCATTGACTCCCCTGCACCCCACGCTGATAAAATTAAGTGGAGATCTGAGTCTCCAGTGTGGGTAGATCAATGGCCCTTGACTGAGCAAAAACTCGCAGCTGCCACAGAGTTAGTGCAGGAACAGCTGGCTGCTGGACATTTAGAACCAACTACCTCTCCTTAGAATACTCCTATATTTGTGATCAAAAAGAAAAATGGGTCCTGGCGACTCCTTCAGGACCTCAGAGAAATTAATAAAACCATGTTTACAATGGGGGCTCTCCAACCTGGACTCCCCTCCCCCATTGCCATTTCAGCTAACTATTTTAAAATCATTATTGATCTCAAAGATTGCTTCTTTACTATCCCTCTTCACCCACTTGATAGAGAACGCTTTGCGTTTAGCCTCTCAGTTATTAATTTTAAAGGACCAATGCAGCGCTATCAGTGGAAAGTTCTCCCTCAGGGCATGGCCAATAGTCCCACTCTGTGTCAAAAATTTGTTGCTCAGGCTGTAGACCCTCTTAGGCGTCAGTGGTCTTCCATTTATATCATTCATTACATGGATGATATTTTACTGGCGGGGGCCTCCAGCTTAGAGGTACTTAGGTGCAGTCAGGACCTAACTTGCCAACTAACTTCCCTTGGACTTCAAATTGCCCCGAACAAAATACAACTTGCTGACCCTTATTATTACCTCGGTTTCGAATTGAATAATAATCAAATCACCACTCAAAAGCTTCACTTAAAAATCTCTCATCTACACACACTTAATGATTTCCAAAAGTTCCTGGGAGATATTAATTGGCTCCGACTATACCTCAAACTTACAACTGGGGAATTAAAACCATTGTTTGATACTCTTCATGGAGATGCCAGCCCCCTCTCTCCCCGTTACCTTAATCCGGAGGCAAAAAAAGCCCTTCGCATTGTTGAAGAGGCCATACAGCAACAACAGGTTACCTTCATAACTTATGAACAGCCCTTTGCCCTTATTGTCTGTGCCACACTACATACACCCACGGGGGTTTTGTGGCAGAATGGCCTTCTCCTGTGGATACACCTATCCTCCACCCCGACTAAAGTTCTCCTCACCTATCCCTCCCTAGTGGCCAAACTTATAAGACTAGGCCGAGAAAAGAGCCGCCAGCATTTCGGCAAGGACCCTGATCAGCTTATCCTTCCTTACACCAAGGAACAAACAGACTGGCTCTCTCAGAATGATGATGACTGGGCAATTACCCTAGTCACATTCCAGGGTACTATAGATAACCATTATCCTTCACACAAACTCCTCCAGTTTGCCCAGAGGCACCCCTTCATCTTCCCCAGAATAACATCTACTCAGCCCTTGGAAGGGGCCTCCATAGTTTTTTCAGATGGATCTTCCTCTGGTATCGCCGCGTGGGTTATAGACTCACAGGAAAACAGTGTCCAGTCTCCTTACAGGTCTGCCCAGCTTGTAGAGCTTTTTGCTATCTTACAGGTCTTCACAATACTACATGATGTTCCCTTCAATCTTTACACCGACAGTGCTTACATAGCTCTCTCAGTCCCAGTGTTGGAAACTGTTCCTTATATCAAACCATCTTCCAACGCTGTGCCTCTTTTTCAACAACTTCAGGCACTCATCCTAAAAAGACAATACCCCTTTTTTATTGGGCACTTGCGGGCCCACACTGACCTCCCAGGACCCCTCTCCGAAGGCAACAACCTTGCAGATAAACAAACACACTTGGTCCTCTCAGCTACCCTAGAGCCCATTACCAAAGCCCAACAGGCTCATGCTCTTCACCACCTCAATGCCCGTATACTCCGCCTTATGTTTAAGATTACTAGAGAACAGGCGAGACAAATTGTTAAAAACTGTCCCGCATGCGTAACTCTTCTGCCTCTCCCCCACCTAGGAGTTAACCCAAGGGGCCTGCTCCCCAATGAAATCTGGCAAACGGATGTTACCCATATTCCTGAGTTTGGTAACCTCAAATATGCCCATGTGACCATTGACACCTATAGTGGGTTCCTCCATGCCACCCTCCACAGTGGTGAGGCCTCTAAAAATGTTATAGCACATGTTCTCCAATGTATTGCCATCATGGGGAAGCCCCAACAAATCAAAACCGACAATGGACCAGGCTATACATCACAAACCTTTAAAAATTTCTGTAGTCAATTCCAGATCAAACATGTAACTGGCATTCCCTATAATCCTCAGGGACAGGGCATAATAGAGCGAGCCCACTAGACCCTTAAGTATACCATATCCAAACTTAAGACAAACACTGTTTATTCCACTAAAGGTTCCCCTCGTAACCTCCTAAATCATGCATTGTTCATCCTTAATTTCCTACAATTAGATCTTAATGAAAAATCTGTGGCAGATCGCCTTTGGCATCAAGAGACTAAAAATCAATATGCCAAGGTTATGTGGAAGAATCCCATAACCCATAAATGGCACGGTCCTGATCCGGTTCTTATCTGGGGAAGAGGCCACGCATGTGTGTATGATACTCCAGAAGGGGCCCCTCGATGGCTACCCGAACGTCTTGTTAAGCCCATCAATGATAACCCCATTTCCAGGGAAAATACCCCTGAGAAACCTTCTCCTCTTTTGTAGGCTGTGAAGGCCACCTGTGTCCGGCATCGCTGGAGTGAAATGCTGAGAAAACTCTGCGATATGGAAGTCAACAATCCATCACAGATAAGCTTTTTAACCTTCTTGCTAATCATTTTTCCTACATATGAAGGATTTGCCCCTACCAACCCCCATGCTCCTTTTAGCCTTAAATGGGGTGTTATAAACCTAAATGATAATTCCATACTCTATAATGTTAGTGACACCAAACCCTTAAACACTTGGTGGCCTGACCTTTCCTTTTGCCTTAAAGATGTCATCCCACACATAAAAGAATACGCCTCTAAACACATGTGCAACTTCGGGTTTTATGTTTGCCCCAACTATAATAAAGGCGCTCACTGTGGGACAACCGATTCCTACTTCTGCGCAAAATGGAGTTGTGTTACTTCAAGTGATGGAAATTGGAAATGGTCCACACCTTCTTCAGGCCTCTTAAGTTTCTCCTTTACTAAGTATTATGATAAAAACGAAAGATTTAGTTCCTCTAAACCATGTAACAAAGACAGATCAGACCACATAACTGTCAAATTTACAGAACATGGAAAAAGGTTAACATCCCAATTTTGGATGTTAGGTCAAAACTGGGGAATAGTATTCTATGATAACCTTGGGAAAATGCCAGGCGGCCTTATTCAAGTGCGCCTTACAGCACAAGCCCCATTTCAACTCATAGGCCCAAATACAGTGCTATCAGAACAACCAGCCAAACCAGAACCCACGCCCCCGGAACCAAAACCCCGGTTCCCCCGACCCACCGAGGTCACGTCCATTTCCTCTTCAGCTACTCCATCACCCCCGTCCTTAGATTTATCTCAAGCACACCCATCTTCAAACTTATCCAGTGGCCAAAGATTACTAAATCTGGTACAGGGTGCTTTCCACGCCCTCAACAATTCCAACCCCAACTTAACCGAGTCCTGCTGGTTGTGCTTAACGACTACTCCCCCTTTTTATGAGGGACTCACCTTGAAAGGAGCATTTACCAACCAAACAGATCACAAAAATTGCAGCTGGATGTCTGAAAAAAGACTCACCCTTACTGCAGTCTCAGGATCAACAGGAATCTGTATTGGTACCCCATCAGATCACCAACAGGCAAAACTTTGTAATCAAACTTTAAAAAGTCCCCACACTTCTGATACGTATTATCTAATCCCCCCGGTTGGGGGCTGGTGGGCTTGTAACACTGGACTTACACCCTGTGTATCCACTAATGTGTTTAATCAGTCACTTGACTTTTGTGTCATGGTACAAATCTTCCCCAAAATCATCTATCACTCCGAAGACAACTTCATATCCCAATACCAGTCACAAACTATCAGGTTTAAAAGAGAACCCATCTCCTTAACCTTGGCGGTCCTCTTGGGCCTGGGCGTAGCAGCAGGAGTCGGTACCGGTGCTGCAGCTTTGGTAGAAGGCCCTAAACAGCTCCATAACTTAAACATGGCGATAACTGAGGATCTGAAGGCCATTGAGCAATCCATTTCTAACTTGGAAAATTCCTTAACGTCCCTGTCAGAAGTGGTCCTCCAGAATCGAAGGGGGCTTGACCTACTTTTTCTTAAAGAAGGTGGCTTATGTGCAGCCCTCAAGGAACAATGTTGCTTTTATACAGATCATTCAGGGGTCATTAAGGACACTATGACTAAGCTCAGAGAGCGATTAAATCAAAGACAACGAGAATGGGGAACCAGCTCAGGACCGCTTGATTTTAACTTTACCGGAACTTCATGGCTTACTAATCTACTTCTCAGTTTTGCTGGCCCTGTTTTAGGAATATTACTGTTCCTGACCTTCGGCCCTTGGGCATTCAGAAGAATAACAAGCCTCATCAAACAACAAATAGATGCTGCACAAGCTAAACCTATTCAAGTTCACTACCATCGCCTGGCAGTTGACGAAGCTTATGCCACTGAAATGGGGTACCCTAGCTTCCTCCCCACGGGGACAGCATGAAAAGTAGAGGCATGCTTACCTCCTTACCAATCCGGCAAGAGAGGTATGGGTACTGGGGCGAGTGCGAAGCAAAGCACTGCAAGGGAAAGTTAACACTAACTCCTCTACGTTTCCCTGGGGCACACCTGGCTTGCATAGAGGTTGGTATCTATCTCAACATCAAAACGGCTCTGCCTCTCCTCCTCAAAAGATACCAAGAGCCATAAATTCCACACGGAGGAGCCTTGGTCAATACCCCCTCGCCCAGTTAAAGCCCACCTCCCATGAACTAAAACAAAAAGGGAGGAGATGTCGGGAGCCATGGGTGAGCCCCCAGGCCCCGACATACAGGAAGCTTGTAGGGCTGAAAAAGCCCGTGCGCCAAGTTTGAAAAAGCCCGCGCCCGCGAAATTCAAAAGGCCCGCGCGCGCGAAAAACTTCCTGCCTGATGTCACTGCCTTAGTCATATGTATATCCAATCCCCAGCTGACAACTACCTCACTCCGAATGTCACTCCATCCCTACGTCACTTGATCCCTCCCTCTATTCCCGCTGCTATATATATACCTCATTATAACAATAAAACCTTGAGGCTTGATCAGAATTTTGTCTTGCCTCCATTTCTCCGCGTCTCTTGCTCCACTTTCACAGGCTCCCCCTTGTCCCTCCGTTGATTCACCCCGCGGGTCGGGGCACTGTAGTAGAAAGGCTGCTCCACTCTGGGTAACCAGTGCCACTTAGCAGAGGTTTCATCAAAAGGGGAAAATATGAATAGAAAAATTTCAAACTAGAGCACTTGTGTCAGACATAAGAATGATGGGGCAATATGCATTTCCAGGAAACAGACTGTTAGGATGTAAACCATTTTAGAAGGTGTCAAGATACAAACATTTTTATCCCAGAAAATATGTGCTCACGACTACAGTCATGTGTAACCAGACCAGCTGGCACCACTTGCCTAACAGGTAACGCATTCCTTCCTAAGCAAGTGGTCAACTATCACATTTCAAGGGACTTCAAGCTAAAGCTGATCTTATCTACAATCAGTCATTAACCACCTCCCTCCTTTCCTTTGTTCTGTATGTGTACAGACCCCTGTTTTAGTAATCTAGCTCTGCTATACCAGAAATATCACAAGTGGATGGCTAAAACAAAGGGAAATTTACCTCTTCATAGTCCAGTAGGCTACAAGCCCAAACTTGGGGCATCAGCTCCAGGGAAGGCTGTCTCTATCTATTGGCTCTGGAAGAAGGTTCCTGTGATGCATCAGTCTTCCCTTGGTCTGGGAGAATCTCAGCACAGGAACTTCAAGTACAATGGATGTGCTCTGCTCCCAGCACTGCTTTCTTGGTGGTGGGAAATCCCTACTCTCTGCTTTCTTTCCCTTTCCTTTTATCTCAAGCAGGATAAAAGGTGGTGTAAGCCACATGGCAGGGAAACTCCCCTTACATTGGATCAGGGAAGAGGCCTAGGTAAGGGTATTATAATCCCACCCTGATCTTCTTTAACATAATCCAATCTTGCCTTACTAACCGCAGACAGAGATTAGGATTTATAACATATGAAAATCACAAAATGGAGGACAACCACACAATACTGGAGTCATGGCCCAGTACACACATTTCTGGGGGGACATAATTCAGTCTATGACAACCCCTCTCTCTGCTTAAACAGGAGTACGCTTAATGCTGTCTAGCTCAAGATGTATATGTAATTCCTCAATAAAACTGTTCTTTTATCCCTAACAGAGTAAAACATTTTCTTCTTTGACAATTATTTTAATTAAAATATTATCAGTATTTTACACAGTGGAACAGTATGCAGGGATAAAAAACAGTGATGATTTTGGGAAGCATCTCATAACATGGTTTTAATTAGAAGACATTATGCTGAGTGAAATCAGTCAGCTGCAAAAGGACAGGTAATGTATGAGACCTCTGCTATAAGGATTTAAAAATGTGCTTATGTACAGAAGAAAAAAACTCTTAGACACCTACAAGGGGAGGGAGGGAGAGAGAGGGATGTTCACTGATTAGTTAGTTGATAGGAATTTGGTTAGGTGAAGGCAGTGACAGCATGCAGTAGAGGGCAGATCAGCATAACTGGACTATACCATAAACTGAAAGCTTTTCTAAACTCAATCCAATATTTCAGAGGATAGAGTAGCAGGGATGGGGGTTTGGGGACCATGTTTTCAGAGGACATTGAGGTCAACTGGCGTAACCAATCTTTTACTAAGAGAGTCTTCTGCGTGCCATATCAGTGAGTGGCACCTGGGGTCTTGAAAGCTAGCAAGCTGCCATCTGAGGAACACTGAATGGTCCCAACTCATCAGGAATAGATGATGACCAACAGTATCAAAGACACAAGGAAAAATGAACCCAGGAGATGGAAGGACCCATGTGAATGGAAGACTGCATTAGCAGGAGACCAAAAGAACCAGATGGTGCTTGGCCACCACCAAAGGCAGCTATGATGAGGGACACAATGTAGAGTCCCCGAGGTAACACAAGAAAAAGAGGTGTGCAGTTCGAGAACTCTACTAAAAGACCGGAACTGATGGTCCGACAGCATGGAGGGTTCTCTGGGAACATGGCCCCTTGACTTCCTGCTGGCCCTGACCTGAAACCGTTACTGAGGTCAACTCTTCAGACAAGAATGGACTGGACTCGGGGACACAGTGTGAGCATGTGTTGTATGTACTTTATGATTTTACACATTTATAGGAGGCTGTCATACTGGTTTCTTTCTAGATGAGAGAGGAGTGGATGGGAAAGAGTGCAGGAGAATAGCAGAAGTACAGAGTAAAAAGGAGGAGTGTGCTGTCACACTCCGGATGAGGAGAGGAGATGGAGCTGCAGGTAGGTGGGCATGTGGAATTGATGCTGATTGTGTACTTTCACTTGATCATAATAAAAAATAAGTATTTAAAAAAATCTTACTCTGTCCTCTGAAGATGAATGGAAGTTGCATAGATACTTTAAGGCTTCAGTGAATACTTGACTCATATTTTAACTGCCATGGGCATAGGGGGCTCGTGTATGGGCTTCTGGAAATCTAAGATCCACCTAATATTGTGTGCCACATTTTAAAAGACTTGAAAAATGATCTTTAGCCTTCAGTAGATTTCTCAAAGGGGTCTGTGATCCAGACAAAGGCGAGTGCTCTAGAAATACCGTGCTGTTTGGTGTTAACAATTATGTTAGCAGCCCGCCTTTCACACTGAACCAGCGGTAAGTACAGTTGTTTTTATTTCTGATGATGTAGTCAACAAAAATGTGTATATCAGTTTGTCTGGGCCATGATTGACAGCATAGTGTGATTGTCATCTATTTTGTGACTGTAATTTTATGGTAAAGAAGATTAGGGTAGAATTGTCACAACTTTGCTAAGGTAACATCCCTGATCCAGTGTAAAGAGAATTTCCCTGGAATGTGGCCTGCACCACCCTTTATCTTACAGGAGGTAAGAGGTAAGGTGAGCAAGCAGAGTTGAGAACCTCATACCACCAATAGAGAAGCACCTACCGAGAGCAAAGAGTGTCCTTTGGACCCAGGGTTCCTGTGCAGAGAAGTTCTTGTCCAGGGGAAGATGCATGCCAAGGCCTTTCTCCAAAACCAACAGAGAAAGTGTTGCCCTGGAGCTAACGTCGTGAATTTGGACTTCTAGCCTACTAGACTATGGGAAAATAAATCTCTCTTTGTTAAAGCCAACCATTTGTGCTATTTTTTTTATAGCAGCACTAGGTAACTAAGACACTTAGAATCCATGGGAAATTTGTTCCAGGAAACCCCCTCCATAGGCACCAAAATATGTGGATACACAAGTCCCTTATATAAAATGGTGTAGTATTTGCGTATGTTGTTGTTGTTAGGTGCTGTCAAGTCAGTTCCAACTCATAGTGACCCTATAGGTTAGAGTAGAACTGCCCCACAGAGTTTCCAAGGAGCACCTGGTGGATTTGAACTGCTGACCTCTTGGATAGCAGTCATAGTACTTAACCACTATGCCACCAGAGTTTCTGGTATTTACATATAACCTATGCATATTCTCCTGTATGCTTTAAATAATCTCTAGATTACTTACAATACCTAATATGCTGTAAGTGTTGAGTAAATAGTTATTTTATCAAAATTGAAGAGTTGGTATGGAAGATGTGTTTTCTCTTTTGAGTTTCCTGGGCTCTTCTGGGAACACTGCTATTGCCCCCACGACAGCCAGGGCTGATTTTTCTTTGCTCTTTAAATTCCTGAAGCTGTAGCACTTGACAGAGCTAGCAAGCCATCCCCTGCTAGGCTGAAACTCCTTCCTCTTGTTCTCCTCAGCCCTCTCACACTTAGCTTTGACCACTTAATTGCTCTTTGGGAGCACTTCTTCTACAGAAACAAGGGGTGTACACCACACAGGGAATGAAGGAGATGTGAGGTGCAGAGCGCTCAGACAAGCGCGGGAGTCGGACTGTATCTGTGAAACAGGAGGAGGCTGCATCAGGGCCTGCGTACGCTTCATTCATTTGCGTGGATTCAGCACAGTGCTTGTTGGCATGTAGCAGTTTTAAATTTTGCTTTTTGGAACTTTTTTCCCCAAAATATTTTTCATCTATAGTTTGTTGAATCTGTGCACGCAGAACCCAAAGACAGAGAGGTTTGATTGTATTCTCATTCCCAAGTCAATTAAATAGTTAACTCCCTCAACCCACAGGGCACTGTCAGGCCCAGTGAGGGTAGCAGGAGAGTTCTGGTCTAGTTCAGACCTCCCAGGAGTTATGGCCTGGAGGAGACAGACAAGTGCATCTCAAACTGTAATGTGCAAGAGAATTAACTGGGGAGCCTATTAAATTGCAGCCCCAAATGGGCCCCAAATTTTCTCACACAAAAAGGATAATTATTAATATCTAATAATTTACATGCATGCCTCACTTTAAGCAAACAAACTCAGTGTTGATAAATCTAAACAGGTAAACTGAGAATCAATCCTTGGCTATGTTAAAGACTTCACCATTTAGTATGTTGGTTCCTATATTTTTCTATAGATTGAAATCACCACTGAATCTTTAAAAAATGTTGATCCTTGGCTCCCACCCCCAGATACGCTGATTTATTGTATGGGTGTAACCTGGGCAGGACATGGGGATTTGCTTATAACCTCTCCCAGGTAACTGAGATATGCAACAAAGCATAGAACCCACTGATCTAGTAGGTCATGACTGTCTACAAGTCATAACATCTGAGAATGATGAACAAAGCTGCGATTGGTCACTGAACCTGCCTGAGCCCTGAGCTTCTGCCTGGAAGGGACCTTCCAAGTCTTCAGCTTGGTCTCCTCAAGCACTTTATACCCATTTTCTTTTCATTCCTCTGTAACCTTCTCTAGGATTTAGTTCTTATATTTTCCTACTAGGATAAAGGTCAACCTTAAGTAGCCAAGTTCAAGTGGAAGAAATGAATTGTTTATGGTAACATACAATATGTAAGCACAACCCTAAATGAATAGTGCACAGTTGTAGGGAGGGAGGGAGTTAGGGGAATACAGATGGATAAAAAAGAGCCATCTGAATGGGACTTGTGGGAGGGAGTACAGGAAGACACAGACCATCAAGGCTCACAAAGACAGGAGGAAGATTTTTCAGGATCCAACAGAATTGTAGCTGCCAGAGCATCTAGATTAGTGCTTTCCAAGAAGGTGAATCACTTGAAGATCTCATGAAAAATGTAGATTCTAGTTCATTAGCTGTAGGGTATCGCCTAATAGTCTGTATTTTCAACAAGCTCATGGTGGTGCAGATGCTCCTGGTCTGCAGCCTGCACTATGTATTAGAGTCTAGATCTCTTTGTCTGTGAAAATCACTGGATTCCTACTCTAGTGCTCTTCTGAGATTGTGGTTCGTGACCGCTGTGTCTCTCCATGCATCTGTAGCTGGCTTCAGTCCCATTTTCAACTGCTTATGTCTTAATTACGAATTCCACAAGAGAAAAAAATCTGATTGATTTATCTTAGGGTGCTGAGAATAAAGGCACCTTTAAAAATACTCTCTTGCATTTTCCAAATGTTCTGCAATGAGCTAGCTTTACTTACATACTGAGAAAAAATGTTTTCTGTTTATAATTAACAGTATCTAACCTTGTCTGCCTACATATAATGCTGACCGAATTAAAACCCCCAAAGCAAACCAGTTCCCATTGAGTTGATTCCTACTCACGGTCACCCCATGTGTTTCACGGTAGAACTGTTGCACTTGATAAGGTTGTCAATGGCTGTGAGTTTTCAGACACATGTGTACAGCTGTTTCTACTGAGGCACCTCTGGGTGGATTCAGGTAGTCAACCTTTCAGTTAATTGCTGAATTAACGAACAACGGACAACTGTAGACACCACCTAAGAACTCTTGAGCAAACTATAGTCCTTCAGAAACCCGCAGAACTGAAGAGAAAAATACAAATTTGAGAATCAGGGCGTAATATCCAGGGCACTGAAGAATGTATCCTAAGGACATAGATGACATCTTTGTGAGTACATGATTCCCAGGGAGCTAGTGAACTGCTTTTGAACATGACAGGCCTTGCTGTCCTTGGCTGAGGAGATTTCTAACGTTCGTTCACGTCTGTGGGTCCAAGCTTGCACCGCAGCACTGTACTTCCTCACAGATGGCAGTGAGTGGAGGACCTTTGTCACTCATGTTCCTATTATCTAGGAGTGCTTCCTTCATTGCCCAAGCTTATGTCAGCTCTGCAGCCTGTTGTCACAGTCTCTTGCCATGTGAACACAGATAAAAATACCGAGAGAGGCTTCCCTGAAAGTGTGTACATAGTAGCTAGAATGAGACTTCGGAAACACAAAAGCCTAATAAAATATTTCTGAAAATTTGCACCAATTACTAGCTCAGGGCTTAACCAGCACAAGATGCTATGTTTTGCCAGTCTTTTGTGTTTGGTACTAAGTTAACACTTACAGCGACAAGTGCCTAACATATTCAGCTATAATCCAACATAGCATGCCTCACCTTCCGGTAAAATCCAGGATTTGATTGAAAGCTGTCTAATAAAATGGTCCAAAGGCCCCAGTGTATCTCAGCAGTTCAGAGCTGAAAAGTAGTCCTACTCTGGCTAGGCTTCTCACCAGGAGTTCACCTCAACCTGGGTCCTGCCTTCCCTGGAGTCTTCAGTCTTCAACAGCATGCAGCTGCATGTGAAGCAGCAGGGAGGCGGGAGGCACTGCTTCTTTTCTGGACTCACCAGCAAGGAGATCACAACTGATCCTGGCCTGTACTGACACCATCCCTTACTGGCCAGTGGAACTCAGGTACATACTGCACTTGACTGAAGATTGACCCTAAAATTCTCTGCCCATGTTCCATTGGGGGGGTGCAGGGCACTGTCAGTTCTGCCCCTTTAAGGGCTCTCTCAGCTCAAGCCTTCAATTTTCTTGTTGTGGCTATGCCATACCCACAGAACTGCTGTTAGTGTTTCATGAGTGGCTGAAAGTTTCAGACTGGGTAGTACTAAGGATGGTACCATTCTTTATCGATTTAGCACAGGAATTTTTTCAAACACTTGGTTTAGACATTAACCCGCTGTGTAATTGGGGTCAGCTGATATATATGTTGTTATCTGCTGTGAAGTTCACCCCACAGCACATACTGACCCAGTGCACAATGGAACAAAATGTTGCCTGGGCCTCTCCCATCCCCGTGATCAATTGCAAATTGTGACCAGTAAGGTTTTCATTGGCTAATTTTAAACTAACACAGTGCTGTCAAGTCAATTCCGATTGATGGCATAGTAGAACTCTGCCCCATCAGGTTTCCAATGCTGTCAATCTTTTTAAATTGTACTTTTGATGAAGGTTTACAGATCAAATAGTTTATCATTAAACGATTAGTACTCATACTGTTTTGTGACATTGGCTGTCAACCCCAAGACCTATCAACACTCTCCCCTTCTGAATCTTAGGTTCCCCGTTACCAGCTTTCCTGTTCCCTCCTGCCTTCTCATTCTTGCCCCTAGGCTGGTGTGCCCATTAGGTCTCCTTTTGTTTTATGGCCCAGCTAATCTTCAGCTGAAGGGTAAACCTCAGGAGTGACTTCATTACTGAGCTATAAAGGAGTTGTGGGGCCAAATTCTCAGGGTTTCTCCAGTCTCTATCAGACTGGTCAGTCTGTTTTTTTTTTTTTTTTCCTTTCCCTTATGAGTTAGAATTTTGTTCTGCCTTTTTCTCCAACTCTGTCTGGGGCCATCTGTTCTGGCCCTGTCCAAGCAGTCAGTGATAGTGGTCAGGCATTACCTAGTTGTGCTTGACCCAGTCCTGTAGAGGCTGTGCTACTTGTGGTCTATCAGTCCTTTGGGCTTCTCTTCCCCTTGTGTCTTTGGTTTTCTTCATTCTCCCTTGCTCTAGATGGGGTGAGACCAGCACGTTATCTTAGCTGGCCACTCACAAGCTTTTACGACTCCAGACACTACAGACCAAAATAAAATGTAGAACATTTTCTTTATAAACTATGTTATGCCAGCTGAGCAAGATGCTCCCCGAGACCGTGGTCCCTATAGCCCATAGCCCAGTAATTTGTTCTCTTGTAGAGTAATATTATCTGCACGATGCAGGTTGTTAATGAATCTTCCCCCAATCCTGATGCTGTGTTCTTTATATAATACAGTTTCTTGGATTATTTGCTCAAGATACGGATTGAGTAAGTATGGCAGAAGCATGCAACCTTGACACACACCTTTCTTTAAATCACAGAGTATTCCCTTGTTATGTTTGAACACCTGCCTCTTGACCTATGTACATGTTTCTCATAAGCACAATTATGTGTTCTGGTATTCCCATTTTTCATGATATTATCCATAATTTGTATTGCCAATAAAACACAGCTTAGCATCTTTCTTGTATTCTCTGCTTTCAGCACTGATATGCCTCATTCCACATCCTCTTCTTAATCCAGCTTGAATTTCTGGAAGTTCTCTGTAACTTTCCTGTAGACACTTATAATTTATCAACATAGACAATTTTTCACATTGGTTGGTTTTTCTGGCCTTCATGTTTATCTAGAAAAATCTTCAGACACTACCTCTTCTTTTTGATGACTTCCTGTAGTGCTTGACTTCCTTTTTCTATTCATTGTCACAATGATTTTCAACTGGGGGCAATTTTGCTCTCCCTCACCCCTACCAGGAAACATTTGGCAGTATCTGGGGACATTTCTGCTTGTTACAACCTAGAAGAAAGGGGCTTGCTACTGGCATCTAGTGGATAGAGGCCAGGGGTGCTGCTAAATACCGTACAATGCACAGGACAGCCTCCAGAACAAAGAAATGTCTGGTCCAAAACATGAACAGCGCTGAAGCTGGGAAATCCTAACTTAGAGCTATTAGACAGGGTGATTTAAATCTGTCTTCTGATTTCTAAACTCAACTACTTCATGGGTGTATGGACTGAATTTTTGCTAAAAGCAACAAAAAGTAACCACACAGAGCTTCTCTAAATTTTACAGGGACAGAGTTGATGGCATTCAGCTGATGGTAGTGTAATCACCACTTCTGCCTTTATTTTCAAGCACAGAGCCTCATTATATGCGACAGCACTTGTGGTGAGAAAAGAAAATTGTAATGATGGTACTAGAAGAAATAACCACCCTCAAAAGTCCTGGGAAAGTTTTAGCAACAAAAGTGGTAGCCAGGGGAAATGGAAGCGGATAACTGTCACCATGTTCCTAAAACAGCTGAACCCTCCTGAAGGCAACTGCTGACAGCAAGGCTGTGTCAAAAGGACCTTGTCAAGCAAGGACTGTAATTGCCAATAGGTTCCCTGGGAAAGGGAGTGGGGGAGAACTGAAGCATTTCCATGGCTTTGTGAATTGCTGTAACACAGATCACAAAGAGGAGGTGGACGTGACAGCTTTTAAACAGAAGGCTGCTCTAGGTGAGCCAGGAATAGAGTGACCCTGCAGATGCTTCATGAGCCCAGAAGAGGACACTTGGCTTGGCTCCACTAAGTGTAGAATGTTTTCACCAGCAAGTGATTGCCTTCATGCATAGATTTTTGAATTAAGATGTTTTGCAATTTCTCTTGGTAGTTTATTGGCTGGCTTGGTAGTTTATAAATACATTGCAAAGTGTACAGTATTGCAAGATTATAGTCCGTTAGAAACAAGGAGAGAAAGAAATTAATGGTGGATCCTGTTTATTCCTGCATGACACAAAAGAGAGAAGATCACAGTGCCTGGTGAGGGCATGAAATCTCAGTAGACTTTGAGTTTATGAATAACAGGTGTCTTCCTTTGCTTTTTCCACACCAGAAAACATCCCAAATTGTTGACAGTGTTGCCTCAGTGCTCTTCCAGGGTTTTTAGGTAAGAAAAAAAAACTGGGGGAAATGTACCTGGTGGGACAGAATTTTGGAGAGAGGAGCACAATCTGAGAAAAGACCAGATACTGAAGTGGTTTTCAGAAGCTGATTTCCAAGCTTCCTCTAGTTTGAAACCAGGAGAGTGGCCAAACATAGGGGCACATATCTTCCAGCTATTACTCCAATGCTTAAAAAACCCGTTGCCATTGAGTCGATATGAACTTATAGCAATCCTCTGGGACAGAGTAGAACTACCCTACCATATTTTCACAGTGTGCCTGGTGGATTTGAACTGCTGACCTTTTGTTTAGCAGACATAGAGTTCTTAACCACTACACCACCAGTTTCTAGCACAATGCTAGTTACAGCAATTCTGTATAAATTAGCATCTTCTTCCTTAAGACACTCTCTTGTTGTATTCCAGAAAGCTGCTGCCATAATTATACATACCTGCAATGACTACTGTCATGGATTGACGTATATCCTCTCCAAAAATGTGTAGCAACCTGCTAGGCCATGATTTCCAGTATGATATGGTTGCCTTCTTTTTTGTGATTGCCATTTTGATATATGTTGTAAATCCTAGTCTCTGCCTGTGTGCAAGATTGGATTATGTTAACGAGAATTAGGGTGGGATTGTCACAGCTTTACTAAGGTCACCTCCCTGATCTTACATAATGGGAGTTTCCATGGGGTGTGGCCTGCACCACCTTTTATAAGAGACAAATGGAAAGAGAAACAAGCAGAGAGTTGGGAACCTCAAACCACCAAATCCCTAAAAATAATGTGCATCAGCTTGACTAGGCCATGATGCCTAGTATTGCATAATTGTCCACCATTGTATCATCCAATATGATTTTCCTGTCTATGGTAAATCCTCCCTTTATGATATCAATAAATAGGCTACAGTTATGTTGTTGAGGCAAGATCAGTCTGCAAGATTGGAATGTGTCTTGTGCTAATGTCTTTTGAGACACAAAAGAAAAGCAAGCAGAGAGACAGGAGGACCTCATACCACCAAGAAAGCAGTCTCAGGAGGAAAGGGTGTCATTTGGACCTAGGGTTCCTGTGCCTAGAAGCTCCTAGTCCAAGGGGAGATTGAAGAGAAGGATCTTCCTCCAGAGTTGACAGAGAGAAAACCTTCTCCTGGGGCTGATGTCCTGACTTTGAACTTTTAGCCTACTAGACTGTAAGAAAATAAATTTCTGTCTGTTAAAAGTGTTCATTGGTGGTACTTCTGTTATAGCAGCACCAGATAATCATGACATCAGGTGATAAGTTATGCTTTACAGAAGAATACTACCTATCAAAAGAAAAAGAGATCATAGAACTAGAAAAGCATAATTTTTATGCTTTACCAAACATGATGCTCTTTTCTAGTAAATGGTCTTTCCTGATATATCACAACTCAGAGAGCTGAAATTTTCTTATCTTCACTTGTAAGGAGTATTATGGTTCTATTTTTCTAAGACTGATTTGTTTGCTTTTCTGGAAGTCCGCAGTATATTCAATGTGCTTGGTCAACACTGCAATTCAAATGCTTCAATTTTTCTTCTTTCTTTTTCAGTGTCCAGTTTAAGCATATACAAGAGGTGACTAGAAAAACCATGTCTTGGGTCAGGTGCACCTTAGTCATCAAAGTGACATCTTTGCTTTTTAACACTTTAAAGAGGTCTTTTTTTAGCAGAGCATATTTGCCTAACAAAACACACAGAGTTTTTGACTGCCGTTTCAACGGACATTGATTGTTGATCCAAGCAGAATGAAATTGTTGACAACTTCAGTTTTTTCTCCATTTATCATGATGCAAGTTATCAGTCCACTGTGATATATACTTACCAAACACTAATCATAATCTAAGCAAGTATTTATACCAAATTTCTTGTTCATAAGAAATATAAGAGGTAAGAGAAACAAGTGAAATAAACACCATAAGAAAGCATCAGATAGACTCAGAATTTAGGTCTGGTTGCAGTCAAAGTTAATGTTCTCCAATGAAAAGAACACCATGTAAAACTTTTTTGTTGCCCCCAGATGAGGGAATACATTAATATTTTTCTGCAGCTGTGATAGGTGAATTGAAACACGTTTATGGAACATTCTCCTGACCAAAATACTGTAGGCCTTTGGATATTTAACAATATTTTCTCAGATTACTTTTTCCTCTGCTTTAATGAAATTGCTGTTCAAAACAATGTATTTACTTCATTAAAAATGTGTATCAAATAAATTCAGTACAAAAGCTTATAACAAGGAACTACCATCCTTGCCCTTACCACACCCTGACCTCCCCCAAACAGCCATCTTTAACTCTTTTGGATATTTACTTTTTATAACTATTTTCATATCTCTAAAGAATATGCTGATGCTGTAGTTTCCCAGCTGGTCAACTTGAAAAAGTTTACTTTCTGCTCTGACAAATGACAGTTTGGTTCTCTTACACCCCCATCTTGTCTCTCTACCCTCCAATATAGTAAGATTATCATTTTGGTTAAATTAATGAGGGAAAACTACATGTAAATGTCATTATAGGGTCAAATATGATTACACTCTTTCTTGTACACCATTTGCGTTTTCCTGAACTTTCTTAACTCTTTTTTTCTTCTTGTTGCAGTGTCTTTCTTATAATAATCCTCCCTTTTTGCTGGTAGCTTTTTGTTTGTTCATTTCCTTGTTGGTTTTCAAAAACATTATCATAAATCTCTGGTGCCATTATTTTTTCCAAGAGACTGTCTAAAGCCCTCTGTGCTGTTTCAACCTTCTATTTGGTAACTCTCCAGGCCTCTCTATGGCTGTCATTCTGGAATGTCACTAAAGGAAACTCCTAAATTCACGTCTTTTACTTTGATGTGTGCGTACTATCTTATTTTGTGAGCAGCCTTGGCCATGCATTAATTAAGCACTTGGCTACTAAACAAAAGGTCCATGGTTTCAGCCCACTAGCCACTCTGAAGAAGAAAAGACTTGGTGACCTACTCATGTAAAGATTACCACCTGGGAAACACTATGGGGGCACTACTACTCTGTTCTATAGGGTTGCTATGAGTTGGAAGTGACTCAATGGCACATAACAACAACATTTAGTTTTGTATAGCACATTTTCTAGAAAGTTCCTAAGATGGGAAACACAGAATTTGTAAGGCTTTTCATGAAAGTCTTGCAAATGAATGAGAATGAATTTGTTACACACTTAGATACCTTTTTTCATTAGCATATTTATGAGATTAGAAACCATTTCTCTGGAAGTTTGAAAGCCATTCATCCATTGTTAAATATTACTAAGCTGTTGCTGCTGAGAAGTCTCATGTCACTCTGAATTTTGTTCCTTTTTGGGTTGCATGTGTTTTCCTCTCTAGAAGTAATTGGGATGTTATCTTTATAAGTTGAGTTCTCAATTTCACAACTACATGCCCTAGTATGGTTTTATTTGATTGTTATCTGCTTGTATTATGTTAGCTACTTGGTGAGCCTTCTCAGTTTGGAAATTTTTATCTTTTAGCTCTGGGAAATTTTCTTGTATTATTTCTTTAAGAATTTCTCCTTTTCAGTTTCCTCTGATTTGATTCTCTTTGGCTCTTATTATATGCTCTAATTCTTTTTTTTTCTTTGAGTTTATAGGATTTGTTGTTGTTTATCAATTCTCCCTTTTACTTTTCTGATATTTTTAATTTTCAAGAACGCTTTCTTCTTCAATAGTTTATTTTTTCATGGCATCCTGTTCTTACGGTACAGATATAATATTGTGCTACCTCTCTTTTTAAGGGTCCTAAAGTTTTTTGGTTTTGTTATCTTCTCTGATTCCCAGTCCCCCCCCCCCCACACCCCCTCGCTCACCTAATAGATCCTGGTCACCATATTTAACACTGGAGGTCTTCAAGAAATGACTGGTGATCCTTGGTTGTCAACTACTGTCTACAAATGAGGCCCTGGAAAGCTAACTGTCCTACAGAAGAGAAAGGTACAGCAGAGAGACCAAAGTGAATCAGTTACAGAATCTAACCTGATGACACTGAACAAATTATGATTTCAGAATAGAATATAAAACAAAGGAAAAAATTAGGAAGTTGGAAGGAGAGTAAGTGTGCTTAATGCCTCATCTTTCCTAGTTGAAGCAAATCAACACTGTCTACATTTGAAAAATATAATCCTCATACCCTTGTGTTCCTCTTAATACTATCTGAACTTGAATAGTTTTAATTTTATAAAAAAATATTTCTAGGAATCAGTAGCTTTTGAGTAAATAAAAATTGAAGTTTCATGATTCCTTCTGGTTTTTCTTAGACTAAATTAAAGTAACATCAATTATTTTTCTTAAAAATGACACATAATATCCCATGTTTCTAAGATAATTTCTACTCATATTACTTATCTCACTATCTACATTGTTTGTATATCTGCCAGCCTTTGTCTGTCTCGATGAAATTCTGGATAGAGGAGTACTCTTCCTTCATTATAAAATACATGTATGTATGTATATAAATCTATATATTAGTACTCTTAACTGTTTTCAAAAGAAATTATAGCCTTTAAACTTTAGAAGTGATCAGACACTCTGAAAATAATTAAGACCTAGTTTTCCCTTTTCTTACCCTCAACTCAACACATGGATGACAGGTCATAGGCTTTAGTCACAGAAGAACACTGGGTGGTGAAATGCTGCTGTTAACACCTATATCCCTTGTACCTCCTTTATCCAGGACTTTCCTGATGGCCTTAGCTAAAGCAGCACACAACTCTTCTTAGTCGTCTCAGCCTATTTTCCTGCTTTAATATTTCCCCTGTAATTAGCACACTGGAAATGTATTCTTTTTTATGTATGTAGTTTTATATTGTATTTTATGTGTTTATTATTAGAATATAAGCTCCACAATGCTACTTTTATGGAAGAATGCCAGCACACAGCGGGCTTCAGCAAGCATTTGCTGAATGGAAGCATGAGTTAGTTCACGGTACCTTCATTGAATCACTATTCTCACAATACGAAGATGAATAAAAAGCATGGTCCTTGCTCCCCACAGGTAGAGCCCACGTTTCAGATTCTTCTCCTGGCGTCTGCTCCCAGATAGACTTATTTGCCTGAAACAATCATTCTCTCTTCCCCCCCCGTCTCCCCCCTCCAACACTGTTTTCACTCCGTTTTCCTTTTCGTATACTCTCTCTCTTTTTATTCCCTTAACTCTTGCCCAGTTATCATTAGGAAAATATTCTTTTCTCCTAAAAAGATGTCACTTGCACTGATAGGCACAAAACATAATATTAGTATTTACAGTTATCAAGAGAAAGTCAATTTTTTGAAGGGAAAGCAAAAGCATTATTAACTGCAAACAGTTGTTAAGCCCTTTCTATATACATAACTCTGCCAAATGATTTATACACATCGCCTCATTAAATCAATATAGATAAGGAAACTAGGACTGAAAGAAGTAACTTGCCTGAACTCATGTCAATCAGATTCCCCAGCCCAAGCCTCATGCAGCTTTCCATACAATTGGGCAAGTAAGGGCTCACAGGAGCCACTGAGAAACTGTGCGGTTAATCTCTAATCCAATTCCCTTTGTCAGGTGTCCCTTCCCTGCCCTTAGCCCACTATGAACAGAACAAGATGCTGTAGTAGTCATGTTCCCACAACTCTCTGCTCATACCTTACTTCAGCTCTTACCACCAAGATTTTAGGTTTGCATCTGAATGGCTCAGTTGGATATGTTTTATAACTAGTGTTATAAAGTATTTTCTCCCTTTTTTATTGCAGTTAGGGTAATAATAGCATCAGAGGCTTTGGATACAGACAGATCACAGTTCAAAACCTAGCTTCTGCTATATATCAGCTATGTAATCTTGGGCAAATGACTTAAGCTTTCTGAGCCCATCTACAAAGTGGGGATGATTATACCGGTTACAGTGTAAGGAGAATAACTAAGATAGTGTCTGTCAAGTGCCTGACTTGATGCTAGCACGGCATGACTACTCAGTGAACAGCTGTCTCTCCGTTGCTCTTTCTAGAATTCCCTCCCCACCTCCACTCAGACTCTTCTACACCTTACAGCATTTCACCTATGGGCTATGTCATATCTGTTAAGGTTTGCATCAGTTATCTATTAAATAGAAAACCAAAAAAAACAAACCCACTGCCACTGAGTTAGTTCCAACTCACGGAGACTCTATAGGACAGAACAGAACTGCACCATAGGGGTTCCACGGCTGTAAATCTTTACAGACTGCCACATTTTTCTCTTGCAGTTCCTCTGGCGGGTTCAAACCACCAATCTCTCAGTTAGCAGCTGAGCACTTTAACCACTGCACCACCAGGGCTCCTTACTTATTACTGTATAACGAATTACCCCAAATTTAGTGACTTGAAACAACAAATATTGGTTATCTCACAGATTCTGTGGGTTAGGAATCCCTGAAGAGCTTAGCTGGGTGGTTCTGGCTTAGTCTCTCATGAAGTTGCTAACAAGATATCAGCTGGAGCTCAACTAGGTTTTCGGGGGGCGGTTTCTGCTTATGGCTGTCAATAGGTCCTAGAAGGTCCTTGTCTAGGTGTATTCATGTGGGTCTTTACAGCGCTGCCTCAGACATGGTAGCTGGCTTTCCCCAGAGCAAGCAATCCAACAGGCAGCAACCAAGATAGAAGCCATAGCCTTTTCATAATCTAATCTCACCAGCAAAATTACACTACTTTTTTACATTCTATTCATTAAAATGAGTCAGTAAGTCCAGCTCATGCTCGAGGAAAAGGATAACAAAAGAATATGAATACCAGAGGTGATCACTGTGGATATATTAGCCTCTGCCCACCATGTGGCTTAGTTTTACAGAGCCAGCCTGCGGGTTATGATCTGTCCAATCTTATTTCTTTTACAGAAAAATTAGTTCTCTTAGTGTGTGTCCGAATGGTTCAGCTGGTGACACTTCCACTCATTACCAGTGTTATGAAGCATTGAAACACTAGTGTTATGAAGTATTTAAGTTATGAAAGAGCTTACATGCTTCAGGGACATAAATATTACCAAGATGGGTAACTGGCTATACCAAAAATAGAGCTTCAGCACAATCCCCACAGGCATAATGACGGTAGTAATAATAATAATATTAACAAAAACAGTGACTTCCTTTGGATAGCTATACAAGCTGTCCACCATCTGTACCTTCTCATTCCTGCTGTATGTACAGGGGTATAATTTCTCACAGTCTGTTTGTACCTTAAAAACCATCTTCCCTTTGGTGTCTGTTTGGTACTTTTTCTACTTCTCTTTGATCTGGACACACATGCTCCAGCTTCCTTCCTCAGAGCACCAAAAATCAGGTAAATAGTTGTGGCTGAAATATAAATACTATGTTGCTGTTAGATGCCACTGAATGGGTTTGGACTCATGTACACTCTATGAAACACTGCCACTGTCACAATATTTGCAGTATTTGAGCACACTGTTGCAGCCATTGTGCCAATCCATCTTGTTGAGGGTCTTCGTTTATTCAATGACCTTTTACTTTATGAAGCATGGTGTCCTTCTCCAGGGACTGGTCCCTCCTGATGACTTGTCTAAGCTTTGTGAGACAAAGTCTGGCCAAATACCATAGTGAAATAGAAATGCCACTCCCAACCTACAGTTGGAGGTCAGCTTGTTTTCTGTCCCTAAATAAGTCACTGTACTCTGGCAACCTCCTCAGAGCGACGCATCGTATCTGTGGTTATCTGAGTTTGTTTGCCCCTGTCTCTTACTGACTGCCTTGATCTATGGCATTGACTACTTGAATTATCTTCCCAAGAAGGGAGACAATGGATCTGATTTAATATCTGTTTTAGTCACGTGGAAACCCTGGTGGTATAGTGGTTAAGAGCTATATCTGCTAGCCATGAGACTGGCAGTTCCAGTCCACCAGATGCTCCTTGGAAACTCTGTGGAGTAGTCCTACTCTGTCCTGTAGGGTCATGATGAGTTGGAATCAACTTGATGGCATGGGGTTTGGTTTTTTACTTTAGTTTTGTGGTGCTGCTATGTAGAAATACGCAAGTGGATAACTTTAACAAAGATAAATTTATCTTCTTACTCTAGTAGGCTAGCAGTCCAAATTCAGGGCATCAGCTCCAAGAGAAGGCTTTTTCTGTCACCTTTAGTGGAAGGTCCTTGTCATCAATCTTCCCCTGGACGAGGAACTTCTTTGTGCAGGAATCCTAGGTACAAAAGTTCCACACTGCTTCCAGTGCTGCTTTCTTGGTGGTCTGAGGACCCCACTCTCTGTTTGTTTCCCTTTCCTTTTATCTCTCTCAAGAGAAGAAGAGGTAGTGCTGGCCATGTCCCAGGGAAACTCGATTTACATTGGATCAGAGATGTGATTTAAAAAGAAGGTGTTACAGTCCATTCTAATCCTCTTTAAAATAACCCAGTCTTGCCCCATTAACCACAGTTACAGATTAGGATTTGTGAGGACAATCACACAATACTGGGAATCATGGCCCAGATAAATTGATACACACATTTTTGGGGGAACATAAATCAATCCATGGCAGTGTTCATTCAGGTTTAAAGTAAGAATTATGTAAGTGTTAAAGGACATTTGCTGTAACAAGCATATCATCATAAATATGAAATATGCATCGTAAATATTCAACTCATAAATATTAAAACACACACATAAGTATTAAAACATAAGCACATAAATCATACGTGCTTGGAGATAAACTGGAAACACTGGTGGTGTAGTGGTTAAGTGCTATGGCTGCTAACCAAAAAGTCAGCAGTTTGAACCCACCAGGTACTCCTTGGAAACCACATGGGGCAGTTCTACTCTGTCCTATAGGGTTGCTATGAGTCAGAATCGACTCGATGGCAATTGGTTTGCTTTTCTTCTTTTTAGATAAAATAGAAAGGTAGATCCAACAGTGAAAGTTTGAAACTTTATGTTCTTTCATTTCTATGAGAGTCCATTCTAATACAGTAATGTTGTGGTTGTCTGCTATTGTCAGTCACTCCATTAAATTTGCCAAATTCAGCTTTTGCATTATTCCTTTTTAGAAAATTAAGAGAAACATATGGCAGTGGATGAACATAGATAGATAGACAGGCAGACAGATAAGAAGATGAGATTTTCTTATCTTCCTGAAGAAAAGGAGGAGACTAGTTATGCTGGAAAGAGGGGAAAAAAATAACATTGGAAAAGATGTCTGTGAGCAGAACTTGACTCTTTCTAGTGTGCATTGCCTGTGAATCATTAAAGAAAATATTTACAAAAATGAAAACCTGGTAGGATAATTTACTTACGATGGACTTTCTTTTATCTACCAATACAAAGAATTTAGCAGAACATTTTGGGAAAGAATCATCACAATCCTCTTAAAATTATCAAAGGCCTTATATACTTTGCCATCCCATCTGCTTTGGTTATAGATGAGAAACTGAGACACAGATGGGGTGATTCTTCTTGAGTCTAATGTTATTTTACTCAGATTCAGGACTGGAACCAGCGGTATCACTGGGAGGGGGGTGGGGTAGGGGAGTGTGGACCACACCAAGTGACACTGTCTGAGGGGTGACAACAAAATGACTGTCTATAAAATTATCCCTGTAGTCAGTTACAACCACCTAGCAGTACTATATACTAGTCAGAGCTGTCCTTATTACCTGATTACAATGATGCTTCAAATCACATCGTTTCACCGGCGCATCATACAAGCATGCACTGCTGTTTTCAGTGCTGTCAGTGTTTATAGTCACTGATCTTGTGTGATTTTTTTTCTGGTGTTTCAGCTACCATATTGTTGTAATAAATAATTCTGGACCTATAACACTAACATTTTTTTGAGAATGAAATAGTGATTAATGGAAAAGAAGCAATTGGGAATTCTGATTCATAAGCAACATTAAAACAAACAAACAAATACTACTAAAGGTTCATATGGCTTGTTATGCAAGGAGGCCCATGGGATAATGTGACACTATGGGTGAAACCAACCCAAGTGACAATACTGACTGGAAATTAGGAGTTTGATAACCTTTGTTAATAATTATTCTTCATGGCCTAGAAATGAGTTGGTATAAGTTTTACATATAATGTGAAGTTTATTTTATTTTCTGCATCACTTAAGACATTAAAAAATCTCATGTAAGCCTGTCATGCAAATTTTCCTTATATTCTAGGTACACGTGGATTTCAGCAAATTGTACTTTTAATGTGAACTTTCCCAAATTCTTATTACTCATCATATCTGGCAGACATTAAAACTGTCTCATAAAGGTTCACATTCTGATTGGCTGACAAATTTCAAAGAATAATGTCTTTGCAGTATTTGTCATTTTAACTACTTTCAATCAACAATATCCTATTTGAGGCTAATACAGTTATACTGAACTTTGTCTACCACATATTATGATAGTTAAGGTTGTGTGTCAATTTGGCTGTGCCATGATTCTCAGTGATTTGATAGTTGTATGATGGTGTGATCACTTCAACAATTAGATGTGATGTTATGTGATCACCTCCATAATGGGATCTGCTGTGAGTAACTGTGGTGTATAGTGGTTAAGTGCTATGGCTGCTAACCAAAACGTTAGCAGTTTGAATCCACCAGGCACACCTTGGAAACTCTATGGGGCAGCTGACTTTCCCATAGGGTTGCCATGAGTCAGAATTAACTTGATGGCAATGTGTTTTTTTTGTTTTTGTTTTGTATGTGTGTGTGTGTGTGTGTGTGTGTGTGTTTGTGTGTGTGTGTGAGTAGCCAATCAGTTGAAAGGGAATTTCCTTTGATGAGTGGCTTGCATTGAATGTAAGTGGATATTCTGGTGAGGCTTGTGGGCTTTTGCTCATTCTGGATCCTGCAGCTGGCTCTTGTTCATCTGACCTCTGGCTCTTGGGACTTGAGCTAGCAGCATACCTATGGTCTTGTCTGCTGATCTTTGGGATTTATCAACCTTCACAGCCTGTGAGCAAGAGTTGTGCTCACCAACCTGCTGATCTTAGGTTCGCCAGTGCCTGTGGCTATATGTATGTCAGCAGAAGCCTCTGTCCTGACCCATGGACTTGGGATGATCCAGCCTCTACAAGTAACTGCATGAGCCATTACCTTGATATCTCTCTCTCTCTCTCTATATATATTTACACACTTTATTAGTTTTTCTTCTCTAGAGAACCTAGCCTAAGACACATCTCTACTTGCAAAGTTATATGCTACTTAATTTTTTTGGTAAATGAAATCCAGCTTCAGTTACATTAAAATGATTATCCATTTAAACTTTTCAGGGAGGAGGCCTGGTGGCACAATAGTTAAATGCTTAGCTGTTAACTGAAAGGTTGGCACTTTGAACCTACCAGCTGCTTTATGAGAGAAAAGACCTGACAGTCTGTTCCCATGAAGATGTATAGCCTAGGAAACCCTATGGGACATTTCTACTTTGCCCTGTAGGGTTGTTGTGAGTCAGAATTGATGATAGCAAACAATAACAAAGTGTTCAGTAAATATTTTTGGCAAAAGAACAGATCTGGGATAAGATCACCTCTAATGGATACTTGCTTTAAGATTAAGTATCCTTGGACTTTTGACTAACATGGTGCCGTAGACAGAAGCACTACTCCATCCCTACACAGCAAATACCCCCAAAACAAAGTAAAGCAGAGATAAATGTCAGTCTTGGAGCCTGAAGAGTCAAACGAAGAAATAAAGAACTCAGCCAAACACCAAATAGAAAACGAAATTGACAGAGCAGAGAGTGAAAAGAGATATGAGCAGAAGCCCCCATCAGTTAAGGCAGCACAGATTCACCATCTCAGACTTCTGTTGGAGAGTAGCAGACAGGGAGCTCAGGAAAGAAGCTTTATGGAAATCCCAGTGGGAGACAAAACACCAGTGGGAGACAAAACACCCAGTAACAAGCAAGGCAGACTTTCCCACTCTACCATACTCTCACCACTACTCTACCTGCACTTCCTGGCTAGCTGTGGTCATTCAGCAGGCCAGGAACTGCAAAGTCCATACTGCTTTGATTTGCCCTGCCCACATCAGATATCAGCAGTTAGTAAACTGGTGAAAGCAGTTTCAGGGACCTCCTGGTAGGACACTGATCACATGGTAGCCAGTGATACATACTGTCCTAGCTTTACCTCCTGTCCCAGGTTCCTCTGCTTCCCAGTGGCCACAGTCTCTTGTCTGGGAGGAAACTCCTTTACCCCTGGTCACTTAGATTTACACTGCCTACACTGGCCAGGTCCCTGAGTGCCATTTGCCTGCAGCTGGTATTACTTTTTTCCTGCTTCCCACTACCTTCCTTTCCTTTCTCTTGAATACCTGGCTTGGTGTGCCAGCTTTGCTCTTTTTAAAAGACTGTGAAGTACTGCTCAGCTGGGGAACCACTCTCCGAGCCCATTCACATGATACTGTTAGGGTTCCTGGGGATTTTTTTGTTTTGTTTTGTTTTTATTTGGTTTGTTGTTTGTTTATTTTCTTTCTCTCTTCATGGCTTGGGAGCTCCTTCTAGCCAGGCTGTACTACATGGCTCAGGACCCACTTCTCCAGTCTTATTACCAGTGTCAGTAAAATCCTTAGGGGCATTTCTTTCTTTCTTTTTTGCTTTCTGTTTTTTTTTTTCATTTCTCAGTTCTCATCTCTCTATGCTTACTTTCTTTTCCTGTCTCCTGAATATGTGACACTGTGTGACTTCTACAGCCCTTCTAGGCAGGTTGTACTGTGCAGCCTGGGAGACATGTCCCTTGTCTTTGCAGCTGCACTGATAAGATCCCTGGGAGCTTTTCTTTTCCAAATTTTTATCAAGTCATTTTTTTTTCCTTTTAGCTTTTTTCTTTTCCTCCTTCTTTTTACTTTTTATTTTCCTCCATTTCTCAGTGTATCATCCCTCCACTTCAACAGTGAGCTCCTTTAGCATGTTTTTTCTCCTGTTTCTCTCCTATCTCCCATACCCATCATAGCTCACACATTACAGCCTATGGGAACCTGCCAGCACTGTCCCAGCCCCCCCGTCTGCCCTTGTACATGCTAGAAACAATCTACCTCAGCCCCTCCCCTTCAGATGGACCTGCCCTGCTGTACTATAGGTGAGCAACTGGCCCTGCCCCCTGGACAAGGAAGTGAAAATTATCATGATGATAGATGAGCAAATAATAAAGAATGCAAAACCACTTGCTCTGAAATAGCCAAATAAAACAAGTAGGATGAAACAAACAGACCTATAATCAATAAATGAATAAAATAACTACTGAGTTCCCCAAAGACAGCAGACAATATCAAAACTTATTAAAAACAAAAAAGACAATATGATTCTATTAGCTAGGTGTACAAAATAAATACCAGATGACTTTCCAGGAGAGGAAAATGTACTAGAACTACCTGAAAGGGAATTTAAATCTCTTATATGCAGAGATATCCAAGACTAGAAGCAAAATGCAGATGAAAATGAGAAAAAAATTCATGGAAAAAGAAAGCATGTTCATTGATAAATTGAGAGAAATATTACAGGAACAAAATGCCAAAATAAATTCATAACTAGAAATTATACAGAAACAACAATTAGAAATCCAAAAGATAACAAGATTTCAGATATTGGCAGTGTCATCAAAGGGCTGACTAGCATGTCTGAAATGATAGAAGACAGGATCAGTGAAATCATAGGCAAATATTTGGGTACAACCCTGAGGATAATTCAGAAAAGAAAAACAAAAAAACAAAAAACCAAACAAGAAATGAAGAAACCCTGAGAATTATGTGGGATACAATCAAAAGCAAAAAATTGCAAGTGATTGGAGTTCCAGAACAGGGGTAGAAACCAGGAAACAGAGAATCATTGAAGAATTACCAACAGAAAACTTCCCTAATATCCTGAAAGACGAAAAACTGACCATCTAAGAAGCTCAATGAACCCCACATAAAATATATCCTAAAAGAAAATCACTAAGACATATGATAGTTACACTCACTAAAACCAAAGACAGAAAATTCTGAGAGCTGCTTGAGAAAAATAAAAACTCACATACAGAGGGGAAACAATAAGAGTAAGCTCTGATTATCTGGCAGAAACCATACCGGCAAGAAGGCAATAGGATGACATATATAAGATCTTGAAAGAAAAAAAAACAACCAAGAATAATATATTCTACAAAACTCTTGTTTAAGTATGATGGTGAAACTGGGACATTTCCAGATAAACAGAAATTAAGGGAATATGTGAAAACTAAATCAAAATTACAAGAATTATTAAAGAATTATCAAAGAACTCATGTGATAGGCTTTCTTTTGACTAGTAACTAAGAAAACAGTATTAACAATGGCTAATACCTAATAAACCAAACTTGTTGTGATTGAGTTGATTCTGACCTACAAGACAGATTAGAATTGCCCATAGGGTTTCCAAGGAGCAGTTGGTGCAGTCAAACTGCTGATCTTCCAGTTAGCAAGCAAGTGCTCAACCACTAGGAGCCCTGGTGGTGCAGAGATTAAAGCACTCAGCTACTAACTGAAAAATTGGTGGTTTGAAGCCATGGTAGAAAGATGTGGCAGTCTGCTTCTGTAAAAAATAAAGCCTTAGAAACCCCATGTGGCAATTCAACTCTGTCCTCTAGGGTTACTATGAGTTGGAATCCACTTGAAAGCAATGGATTTAGTGGGTAATACCTTATATGGAGTGTTTTGCAGTATATAGAAAACTCTTTGTACTATATTAATTCACCATCCTCTCAAGAGCTCTGTAAGGGTAGCATTTTTTTCATCTCTCTTTTGAAAATAAATTTTAGAATTAAATAATATTCATGTGCTCTTTACACCAGCCCTCACAACAGAGTGTTTGGCCCAGTTCCACTGAAGCAAAATGTTATTCAATATTTGGCTTATCATTAGCATATTTGTTAGGAAATTGAGAAACATAAAAAAGCAGATGAAACTCAGACTCCTCATTTATAACTTAGTGGAGGAGTATTTTAAATCTTTGTAATATAAAATTCTAGATTGTCCATTTGCTGTTACCATCTATCCCATTGCTGTTCAGTTGGTTTTGGCTCACAGTGACCCTATAGGACAGAACAGAACTGCCACATAGGGTCTGTGAAACTAAATAAATGATTATAATTGTTAATGAATAGAAATACTGGTTTTTATTTTAGTAATGACTAAGTAGTAGTTATAAGACCAACTTCTTCACAGACAACAACTATAACTCTGGATAAAACATACCAAAAAAAAACAAAACAAGAAAACAACTATTTGAAAGTACTAGAAAGTGACCCAAAGCAGCAGAAACTGAAGGGGAGTCTTACACTTGGAAGCATGGTGACTTCCCTGTTTTTAATGCTTTAATAAGCATAAGCACTAGTCTATGTTTTACAGCTCAGCTAAAATGCATATCTACAGTAGTCTGACTTGCCACAGGTCAGACTTGAGGTGACCAAGGCAGCTGGAAATTGAGAGCAGAAAAATTCCAGAAAGGAAGGAGTCAGAGGGGAATGTCCAAATTCTGCAGTGAACTCTGTCCAAAGCTCTGACTGACCTCTAAATTGTGCACGTGTAGTTCAGCTTCCAAGAAGCCCAGTAGAAGCTAAAATAGCTGACAGCATTTCAGCTGCTACCCACCGCAAAAGTAGTAAAAGTCTGGAGTTTTATTCAAGCTAACCGTCTACCAAAACAAAACAAAAATGCAAAATTAGTATTCTCTGAGACAATAAAATAGAATCCAGAGATTCAATCATTCATAATGTTCAAGATACAATCCAGAAATATCAGACACATGAAGACACAATAAAATGTGATTCACACATAAGAGATAAAAAAGTCAATGGATATTAATTCTGAGATGATCAAGATGTTGAAATTAGCCTACAAGGAGTTTAAAGCAGCTATTATAACTATAATATATAAAGGAACAAATGTTCTTAATAAATACGCAAATACAAAATTCTAGCATATAAATAGAAAGTATATAAAAAATGCTATGGAAATTAGGAAACTGAAAAATACACAATCTAAAATTGTATTTTATATGGGTTTAGAAGCAGCTTGGAGATGACAGCAGAAGGAACTAGTAGATTTAAAATTAGATCAATATAATCAGTTCTGAAGAACAGAGAGAAAAACATTGACAAAAATAATAAGTACAGCTTTAAGAATATGTGTGACTGTATCAAAAGGTCTAGCATTTATAAAATCAGAATCTTTAAGGGGAAAAAAGGAGAATATGGCAAAAATATTTGAACAAATAATCGCTAAAAATTCCCCAAATTTGGTGAAAGTTGTACATTTATAGATTTAAGATGTTCTGTTTACCTTGATCAGAATAAATACAAGCAGATAATAATCAAGTTGCTGAAAGTCAAAGATAAAGAGAAAATCTTGAGAACAGAGGGGAAAAAAAGGCACAAATTAACACCAATTTAAATTATTGGTGACTTTTCATAGGAAATAATGAAAACTGGAAGAGAGTGGAACATTTTTTATATGTTGAAGAAAAACAAACAACTGCAAAAAACTGTAAAGTCAGAATTATATCCATTTAAAATATCCTTCAAAAAATAAGGTAAAATACAGATATTTTTGGATTAAAGAAAACTAAGAGAATCTGTTTCTAACAGACAATACTGAAAATGTAAACAGAAACAATACCAGAGAGAAATGAAGGGCATTGTAAATACAAACACGGGTAAATATAAAAGACTATTTTTTCCTCTTATATGTTTAAAATACATATGATTGTTTAAAGAAAAATTATAAAATTTGATTTTATGGTTTATACCTTATACAATATAATACAGGTGAACTATAGCATAAAGGACCAGGGAGGATGCTAAATGACCTAGATGACTTCAAGGGTCTCATATTTTACACAAAGTGGCATATTTACTTAAACAGACTTAAAATTTAGGCATGTATCTTGTATCCTATAGAGCAACCACTACAGCTAGAAAATCAACAGATAAAATTATAAAATATACTTATGAACTCCAGAGAGATCAGGAAAGGAGAAAAGAGGAACAAAAACCAGATGATACAAACAAAAAGCAAATGATAATAGACTTAAATGCAATTGTATCAGCAATTTCATCGAATATAAGTGGACTAAGCACTCCAACTAAAAGGCAAGGGATAAGAGACAGAATATAATTTAAATTGCAATAGAATAAATACAGAATAAATATTCTGAATGGTGAAATTGATCCTGATTATAAAGGTTGTACAGTCTAATTTATCCATGAAACTGTGTAGGCTCTCAAGTTTTCTGAATGGTTTGAGTGCAGCCTTGCCTAACAGTAGGGATTTACAATCTCTAGAAAATGTCTTTAAACTCAAATTTGCAGAAGGGTTGAGGTCTGAGTGCTGCATCTCCTAGAAGGCTCCATGATCTTTATGCAAATTGGTCTTTCACTGTCCAACTTCGCAGATCTTAAGATTTGATTTGCCTATTTGACCAATATATGAATATCTCAGAGCGTTACTCAAATGACCCTTCAAAGGACAAAAGAGATCAGCCTCTTTTACAATTGTATTATAAACCAAACCCATTGCTGTTCAGTCAATTCCAACTCACAGTGACCTTGTGGGACAGAGTAAAACCACCCCATAGGGATTCCAAGAAGCACCTGTTGGATTTGAATGGCTGATCTTTTGGTAGCGGCAGCCATAACCCTTAACCACTCTGCAATCCGGCTTTCCCAGTTGTACTATAACTTGTTATAATTTCCTTAATAGCTGTATCTCTTCTAGTAAGACTGAAAACCAAAAACCAAACCCAGTGCCACTGAGTTGATTCCTCCTCGTAGTGACTCTATAGGCCAGAGTAGAACTGCTCCATAGAGTTTCCAAGGAGCACTGGGCAGATTTGAACTGCCAACCTTTTGGTTAGCAAATGTAGCACTTAATCACTATGCCACCAGGGTTTCTAGTAAGACTGAAAGCTCTGTTTTATTCCTTTTTGTCTCCTCAGTAAATTAACCTATTGCCTAGTACATAGTGAACACTGAATAAATATCTGCTGACTGATTAACATTACAGGTTGCCTTTTACGATTTACAACTGCGTGTTGGATACATTTAAAAACCAGACCGAACCTGTTACCATAGAGTTGATTCTTATTCATGGCAACCTTATAGGACTGGGCAGAACTGCCCCAAAGAGTTTGCAAGGAGTGGATAGTAGATTCAAACTGACAACTTTTTACCTATATACTACTTGTAAACTTTTAAAATTAATTTTATCGAGGTATATCTGTTGCAGTTGAGTTGATTCTAACTCACAGCAACCATACAGGACAGATCAAAACGGCCCATCAGGTTTTCAAGGCTATAATCTTTATGAAAGCAGAATGCCACATCCTTCTCCCACAGAGTGACTGGTGGGTTAGAACCACCAATATTTCAGTTAGCAGTTTAGCGCTGTAATTACTGTGCAATCAAGGCTCCTTATTAACGTATAAATTTTATATAATAAGATGCTTCTATTTTAAGTACACAATGTGATAAATTTTGACAAACACAATCTAGAAATAACCACCATCACAATCAAGATCTAGACTATTTCCATCAACCCAAAAAGTTTTTTCATGCCTTTAGCAACCAATCTTCCCTTCATTCTGTATATCCTCATCTCCCCATTCGTTTGGCTGTCAGAAGTCACTGACCTGTGTTGTGTCACTTTGCATTTGTTTGAATACTGTAGAATTTTCAATACATGGAAAATATGTACACTTTGGCATCTAGCTACTTTTTCTCAGCCTAGTGTTCTTGAAATTCTTCCACGTCAGATGTATTAGTTTATTCCTTTTTATTGTTGAGTGGTATTCCATTGTTTTAATCTATAATACTTGTTCCATTTATCTATTGCTGTATATTTGGATTATTTCAAGTTTTTGGCTATTACGAGTAAAATTGGGAAACCTTGGTGGTGTAGTGGTTAAGTGTGACATCTACTAACCAAAAGGTTGGAAGTTCAGATCTGCCAGGTGCTGCTTGGGAACTCTATAGGGCAGTTCTCCTCTGTAAGTTAGGGTCACTGTGAGTTAGAATCAATGTGATGACAGTGGGTTTTGGAGTAAAAGTAGTATGTACATTTGTGAATAAGTCTTTGAGTGGACATATATTTTTATTTTTCTTGTGTAAATACTTAGGAGAGAATGACTCAATCATTATGGTAGATATATTTTTATAAGAAAATTCTGAATTATTTTCCAAAGTGACTGTGCCATTTGCTCTCCCATCAGCAATACATGAGTGTCAGTAGCTCCATATCTTAGTAAATTATCAGTCTTTTTATTTTTAGTCATTTTATCAGGTAGATAGTAGCATATCATTTTAAAATTTTTATGTCCAAACATCTTGTTATGGATTGAATTGTGTCCCCCCAAAAGGTATATCAACTTGCCTAGGCCATGATTGGTATTCTGAGACTGTGTACCATTTTGTGACCTGTTGTGATTATCCTCTATGTTATAAATCCTAACATCTATGATGTTGATGAGATGGAATTAGTAGTACTTATATTAATGAGGCAGGACTCAGTCTACAGGATTAGGTTATATGTTGAGTCAGTCTCTCTTGAGACATAAATGGGAATTGAGCCGAAAGGTGAGGGACCTCATACCACCTAGAAAGCAGTGCTAGTAGCAGAGAGTATCCTTTGGACCTGGGGTCCCTACACTGAGAATTTTCTAGACCAAGGGAAGACTGATGACAAGGACCTGCCCCAGAACTGTGAGAGGAAGCTTTCCCCTAGAATTTGGACTTCAAGCCTCCTAGACTGTGAGAGAATAAACTTCTTTTTGTAAAAGTCATCCACTTGTGGTATTTCTGTTGCAGCGGCACTAGGTAGATAATTAAGACACCTCTGAAACCCCATTTTACTAGTTATGACTCTGGACTTTCACTTGAAAAAAAAACCAGTGATACTACCAAGTTTAAATCATACAACAAAAAGCCATCAATTGAACTTTTATCATTCTTCAGACATTAGTGTATAATATAAACTCTATGAGAGAAAAATGTATCTGGTTCTTTGCTGTATCTTCCATAATCCAGACAATTTCTCATACACAGGATGTATATTATCTATTGTGTGTGACAAATCACCCCAAGTATTTAGCAGCCTTAAAATAAATGCTTATAGTCTTAAACAGTTTCTGATGGTCAGGAATCTAGAAACAGGTTAGCTGAATAGCTGTGGGTCAAGGTTTATCATGAGGTTGCAGTAAAACTGTCACCTGGTGCTGTAGTCATCTGAAGTCTGGACTGGGTTGGAGGATCAGCTTCTGAGATGATTGACTCATATTGCTTAACATGGTAGCTAGCTTCACCAAAGGAATTGATCTGAGACAGACAAATCATAACGTCTTCAAGAACGCAATACTGAAAGTGACATACAATCATTTCTGCCAGTTTATTAGTTTACAGACCAACCAGGGAGCAAAGACTGAATTGAGTCAATTGAACTGATATGTGCCTAACATTCTAATACTTTACAAACATTATTTGATTTAATTCTGCCATATCCCATGAGCCACTGTCCTTTTTTTGAAGATGATAAGACTGGGGTTGTAAAATTTAAGCAACCTCTGTAATACTACAACCAGAGCAAGAGCTCAAACTGGGATCTCTCCATCTCCAAAGACTTTTAAATTTTAAAAACGGTTCAAAGTAAAAACAGTGAAAAAAATTACACTCTACCAAAGAGAAACTGCTTTTGATTGTCTTTAATTTTCTTTATACTTAGTCCAGCTCATTTGTAATATGGGGGAAAGAAACTACAAATTAGATAGATACGGAAAACCTAAAACTCTTCAGAAACATAAACAGCTAATTGGTTCCTATTCTACAGTTGACGAGGTGTTGGTTTCTTCTTTTTTTCTTTTTCTTTCCTCTTTTGTTAGACAAATGTTTCTGTTTCTTGGCAGATCCTCTGAAAAGAGAAAAGTCAATAATTCTGCTACTGATTGTCGATTGAGTCAATGCAACAGAAGTGTCTGATATTTAATGTTCATGTGGCAGTGTGGTAGTTGCTGGAATCTCCATAGCAAGTGAGACAGTGCCTGCTGTCCAAGAGGTAATTGGGCCAAAAGGCCATACACAAATAATCATATCACAGGGAAGTGTAAGCACCATGGAGGGGTACACGTCAAGCGCTTATTGAGAGCTGAAGTTTTAAAAAGGCCAGTCACATCTTTAAAGCACATTTGGTGTTTATTAAAATAGTCTAGTAGGTAATCTCAGAAAATCAACATTAGATTTATGGAGCGAACAGACCTTCTTTATTTATTTATTTTTTAAAAAAGCATTTGGAAAACTTCCAAAGACAGGGAATTACTCCTAGTTACAGACATCATCCAATAATCTTCTGCTAAGGGTGGCACAAAATGGGCTTTATATATGTTAACAGAATGGAAGATGAAGGAAGCAAGGCTAAAGTTAAAAGTCTAAGTAGCCTTTAATGAGAACGTAGGAATGGAATTGGAACAAAGACAGGCTGGAGTGGGTGGAGCAACAGGAGTTGACTTGATTGAGTGGAAGCAACCAGGCCAGGCTGGAAATGAAAGGGACCCAGTAGAGGTCCCTCCTCACCTACAAAGAAAAAAGGAGCTTCCTTAGAGTTGAAAGTATGCGATGTCTCCCCGCCTCTTGTCCGTGAAACTCCTCTGTCCACTGCAAGTTGGAACTGAGGGAAGAGTCCGAGTTGTCCTTAGGCTCTAAGCCAGGGAGATCTCCCCTTACCCTGAGAGCCCCTGCATCCCCGCGCTGGTCTCCCAGTGGAGCAGCTGCAAACACGAAGCAAAAACTAGTTTCAGGCCAAAATTTGTCTTGGCCACTGAGCATGCTCAGTTTTCAATCTTCCCCAGAAAGGCTGGCTCCGAGACTCCAGATTTTAGCTGTGGCAGCTCTGGGGCGGGAGTAGGTGTGGGAGAGCCAGGGCGTCTTCGCAGAGGCCACAGGTGGAACCAGAATCTCAAGTGAAGTTGAAGGGGAAAGTTTGGAAATTAGGGGCGCCAGTGCTGGGAGTCAAAGAAGTTGCCAAGAAAACAATCCTATGAGTGGTCAGCTCGCCTTTGTGAAGGAGAGCATTTTGTTATTTGAGATGCCAAGTGTGATGCCATCGTGAGGACAGTTCAGGGTGTTGACGCTGGTCACTGTAAAGAGTAGGGGGAAGGGTGGTGGTGAAGATGGCTAGGGAATGGTCGTTATTACCTAATAGTGAGCCTCTAGAGTCCTTCGCAGCTACTCCTCCTTGGGCATGCACTTACCGTTTGCAGTGACAAGGTGTTGATTGGGAAGCTCAAAGGCGGGCTTCAGAGTGCTCACCTGGCTGTCACTTATGACCTCATCCCTCTCCTCCTCCAGCCCTTGCAAGAGCCCAACATCTGGCCACCCAAGAATCGGTTCAGAAGCTTCACCCTTGTCATTTCTAGTTCGTGCACTTCGGTCACTGCCTGGACGCACTCCCCTGTATGAGAATCTCTCAGACTGGGACACTTGTAGGATTTTGGCCGTTTGGGGAGGGGATTTCGTTGTTACTATGTAGATAAACAAAGATTGAATTTGTGCTCCCAGGTTGCAAAGCAGGCAGGTAATGTCTCCGCCCAGAAGGTAGGGCCAGGGCCGCTCTGCGGGGCTGGGGTCTCCCCACTAATACTTCTAGGGTTGCAAGCATACACGTGGACAGAAAACAGCAATAACTGCAGGGCAGACACTCGTACCCCACATCAAATCCTGTAGCTCCAGGCGCCTACAGAGTGCAAGGTACGCTTGGGGCGGGCCTGGCTGACCCCGGAAGAGAAAGTTGTTTTGGAGAGGGGGAGCGAGGAGCAGAGTGAGATTCAGTAAATAGAAAAATCAGAGTTGTTCAAATTCCCTCAACTACCCCTCTCCACCTCATCTTTGCGTTTTAGCCCCTCTCCCCTTTATCTTTGCGTTTTTGCCCCCGCTCCTTTAGAGTCTGACTTCCTCAGAGGGCCTGAGGCTTCCCAGGTCCCAGACGGAATGCGTGTGTTGGGGGGGAACGACAGCGACTGCTCGGCTAGCGACTTTCCCGACCCTCTCATGATCCAGGTCGCCAAGAAAACCCGGAGCGGAGCAGCCCCCAAGCCACAAAACGCCCTCCTTGCAAGCCCACTGGTACGCATGCTCCGTGCGCCGCCCCGGGCGAGTAGTGCACTCCGCTCGGCGGCAGTAGCAGCTGTGGTGACTGGAGGGTGGGAGGGGAGTGGCCGAGTGGAGGGCGGGCCGGGGCGCTGGGACTTGGCTGGGTCTGCCGCCCGAGGTGCCTGGGAGGGCTTCGGACTGCGGAGCCCGGCGCGCGAGCATTGAGTGAGAGCGAGCGAGAGCCAGCGAGCCAGTGAGCGAGGCGGGGAACCAACGAGCCGCAAGCGGGCGGAGCGCAGCCGCCGGGCGGAGCGGAGCCGGCCGGGTCTCCGCGGCTCCGACCCGGCTCCCTCGGCTGCAAGGCGGCGATGTTCCACTGCATCCCCCTGTGGCGGTGCAACCGTCATGTGGAGAGCATCGACAAGCGCCACTGTTCCCTGGTCTACGTGCCGGAGGAGATCTACCGCTACGCCCGCAGCCTGGAGGAGCTGCTGCTGGACGCCAACCAGCTCCGCGAGCTACCGGAGGTGAGTGCCCGGCCTCACCTGCGCGCTGCCTGCCTGGCAGCGCGGTCGGACGGCTGCACTGCTCCCCTTCCCCTGCTTTCGCTGCCCTCGGCCCCTCGCCCCCCGCCGTGGACCCCGCCAGCCCGCAGAATCGGCGGAACTGCCCCCTTCTGCATTCACCTGCTCCTTTCTCCCCCACGACTGCCTCCCCCCAGCCCTCCGCAGGAAAAGTTTCTTTTCATTTTACACAAAGCAAATTGGTGGTTTCAGCGTAGAAAATGAGCTTGTTGTGTTTGGAGAAACGTTCTGGACGGGTAAGTACACTTCTAGGTACTTCGTCCTCACACCTGACAGTTGTGCCTGGCCGATGAGGAGCCAGGTGGCTCCGGCTGTCCGTTGCTGGACTGACACGGTACAGCGCACCCCGGGACCCGTCCCCCTCATCCGCGTTTCTTGACCATTGACGGGGGAGCGTCTCCCCTTTGTCCAAGGCTGGTTCCGGAGAAGTAGCAGCAGAGCGCAAGGGAGCTGCGCTATCTCGGTATCTTAGGAGGAATGTTCTCCGGGCCGTATTAGCGGGCGGACCCTGCTCAGAAGTGCTGGGGACAGGCAAGCCCAGGAAGCGGACTCTTGATGGAGGAGTACAGACCAGGTCTGAGCCTTTGGAGCTGAGGGCAGGTACCCAGATGCCCGCCGCCCGGGCCCTACCTACTTGGACCTGTTGCTTGGAAAGGGCCCGGGTTAACGTAGCCTGGCGGGCGCCCCGAGCAGCCACCTCTCCCGGAACCCTTCAGCCTGCTGACTTGTGCCTTGCAGTGATGCGTTACCTCTTCAGATCTGTTTACGTCAATTACTGCGCTGCGAGCAAACTTGCCAAACACAAGCTGATTGTGCGTGAATGGAGGGGCAGGGGACTGAGACCTTTTAATCTCCACGAGGTCTCGAAATGGAGCTTTAGTAACCCTTCAGGAGGGAGGAGGGCACCCCAAGTCCAGAGGCGTGCAGGAAGTCAGCAAACAGTAATCCAAAGGTGTGCAGGAAGTAGGGAGAGGGCCCTAAGGCCTGAGAGTCGAAACTGAGACACCTTGCCTGAGTTTTAGTTAACACGAAGTTAAGTCTTTGTCATGGGGAATGTTGGCTAGTCGAATGTCCTGGTTTGTCATAATGGCCTTGTTACAGTCTGTAGCACTGACAGTGTTTTAAAAACTAGAACTATGTGTTTTTCTCAACCTTTCAGGTGTTCTTTGATTAGTTTAGTTCTTGTGGAACTGATTGAATGGTTTGTTGTGTGAACTCCTGAAGGTTCTCCTACCTAGAATCTTTGCAAATCTTCCCTCCCCTTCTCTATTTGGCTTGGAAGCAGAAAAGCCAGCCAGGTCTCTCAGGCATTTATTATTTTGCAGGCATTTCAAATGCATGGCTTTAGTCTCCCCTTTAGTATGTTAAATTTGACTTGATTGTATAATCTTTGGATATTGCTGTCATCAGAAATATAGAGCAGGTATTTCATACTTTTCAGAATAAAATTGTTAAAGATTGAATGAAAAAGTTATTCAGATAGAAATGTTACAGTGCTGTTTGTGGTGTTTTCATTTATACAACTGAAAGGTTTCCTTTGAGGAGTTTGGCTTTTCACTGTCTTTTGTGAAGTTTCTGGATTGTCCTGTCATCCTGAGGAATGCAGTTAGTATGGAAATTACAGGTTTTGGAAGTGCCAGATATTTTTATGGATACTAAATAAAAACTTCTTAGTAGCTCAAAATATAGTTTGATGGCATTCTGCGAATATGGTAAGTAGACAAGTGTTTTTCAGAGGCTAGAGCTGGTCTTGCCTGTAGGTAGTTATTGCTCAACGGTTCTTGAATTTGTTCTATGGTTTTTAGGCTGTTCAAAATCTGTTTCTGTTCCTGATGCCATTGTGTGTCTGAGTGCTTGAGTGTGTCCGTGCATGCTCGAACAATCACCGTGAAAACACAAAAGTCAGTTCCATTCATGGTTAAATTCTTTTCTTGGGCTCTTCGTTGTTGTCTGTGATTGGTGTAACTCTTTAGCACCGCTCACTACTGTCCCCTGCCCCTCAGCCCAGCTCCTTGCCTGCCATTTCACCAGCAGGTCACTGTACTGACAAACTCCGAAGGTGGTTGTGATGGCATCCATACCAGCTGTTTGTCCTCTGGAAATTGTTTGGAGTAACAACCAAAAGGGAGGCCTGCACCCCTACTCCAAACGACAGAAATACACTTTCTTTCCAGGCCTCAGGATAAAGCCAAACATCTCCTGTCCACTGAACGACCTCTGATTAGCCTCAGCCCCCTCATTTTACAAATGAAGGAATTGAGATTCAGAACTGAAGTGCCTTTCACAGGGTCCTACAGATGGTTAGAGGCAGTCACTAGCTTTGGGCACCCAGCGGGAATCTGGCCCATTTTGCTTTTCACACCCATCAAACCTTTAATTATTCAGTGTCTCCTATTTTACTCATGTCATTAAAACTTGGCCTCAGTCAGTCAAACCTTTACTGAGCATTCATTATTTGCTAGTTACTTGGAATATAAGGATTAAAGAAGGTGCTTATTCTCATATGAGCTACTCACAGCTTTGTGGGGGAGACATGACTTGATTACAGATGTGATGAGTGTGGAGTGGAGAGAGTGCCGTAGCTATCAGAACTCTCATCAGCTGTGACTATTTTTTAAATTAAAAAAAAATATTGCATGGTTCTTTTCAGATTTGATATCTAAGCTCACTTTTATTGTAAAGTACTATAGGATACAAGAGAAACTGCCATTCAAAATATGACTGACTGGTGACTTTTTTAAGCGAGCATTTAACAAACACATATTATGAACCTGGCAGTGAGTCAGGTGCTATAAAAAATAAAGTTGAACTGGATAAAATGTAAGCCCGCATGGAAGGGGAAGACAGGAAAAAAAGAAAAACGGAAAGATATACAAAGGAGACCCTTTGCTGCCACTAGAATTTTTGTCATGCTGCCATTTCGTTTCTTTAACTGTACTTTAGATGACAGTTTACAGTGCAAATTAGAATCTCATTAAACAGTCAATACACATACTGTTTTGTGACATTCGTTTCCAGCTCCAACATGTCAGCATACTGCCCTTCTTGATCTTAGGTTCCCCCATTGCCAGGTTTCCTGTCCTCTGCTGTCTTTTCATCCTTACACCTGGGCTAGTGTACCCCTTTAGTCTCTCTCTCTCTCTTTTTAATGGGCCTGTGTAATCTTTAGCTGAAGGGTGAACCTCAGGAATGATTTTGTTAACGAGCTAAAATGGTGTCTGGGGGTCACACTGTTGGGGATTTCTCTAGTCTCTTGTCAGACAAGTAAGTTCGGTGTCTTTTTTTTTTTTTGCCCTGAGTTAGAATTTTGTTCTGCATTTTTCTCCAGCTCTGTCTGGACTGTCTGTTGTCATACTTGTCAGAGCACATACCACTGTTTAATTTTGCCGCTTGTTGTCTTTCTTGAATTATGTTGGTTTGTGTTTGTCAAGGATTGACTTGTGTCCCCCCCAGATATGTGCATAGCTGTTTGGCTGGGCCAGGAGTCCTCGTGTTGTATGATTTCTGCGTGTTGTGCGTCCTGCTTCTGGGATGCTGGTGAGGGAGGATGGGCAGCAGCTGTGCAGGTGAGGCAGGAGTGAATCTACAGGTTGTACTGTATTCTTAAGACAGCCTCTTGGGAGATAAAAAGTAAGGGAAGCCAAGCAGAGAGTTCGGGACCTCATACCACCAGGAAAGAAGCACTGGGAGCAGGGTACATTCTTTGGACTTGGGGTCCCTGTGCCTTAGAAGCTCACAGTCCAGGAAAAGACATGACCAAGACCTTTATCCAGAGCCAATAGAAAAAGCCTTCTACTGGGGCTGATGTCCTGAATTTGAACTTTTAGCTTACCTTTCTGTGAGAAAATGTATTTCTTTTCGTTAAAGCCTTTCGCTCATATTTCTCTTGTAGCAGCACTAGACGGCTAAGACATTATTCGTTGTTTGCTAAGTCTTAGAACGAGGAAACACATACTTTGTAAACCAGTCCCCTAACTAGACAAAGTATTAAATATGTCAAGTATAAGCTCAGCTGTCCACATCTGTGTAAGCCTTTAACCCTCTCTCCTGCTTCTTATGTTTCCCCAGAAGGTGACCTACTGTTCTAGGTATTGTTCGTTGCTGTTGGATTGGCTGCAGCTCATGGCAGTCTTATCTGTAACAGAGTGACATGTTGCTACGTCCTGTGCCCTGTGCACGCTCACGGGCATGCTTCAGTCAGTTGTTTTGGCTATTCTGTGTCCCTCTATTTTTTTTTGTGACCCACCATGCTCCCAACCATGATGTCCATTGTTAATGAGTGGTTTTTCCTGATGACGTGTTGAAAGTAAATGAGCCCAAGTCTTGCCGTCCTTATTTCTGAGGAAAGTTCTGGCTTTATTTCTTCTAACATGGACTTATTCTTTTCTGGCAGTCCACAATATTTTCAGTATCCATCATAGCTACGCCCTTTTGGATGTTGTGATCCTAGGTAATTGGGCCTTTGACATCTCTGCTGTTTGACGTGCATCAGGGACAATGGAAAGCCAACAGTTAATGCAGCTGAGGTGCCTGGAGCCACAGTGTGAAAACAGGCAGAGAGCGAGTCCACGATTGGAGAAGCATGGGACTAAAATGCCACTTTTCACGTGAGGAAAAAAAGTCTTGTCCTTAGCTTGTTGTCAGGATTCTGATTGGTCTGTGTCTGAAATTAGCTCTGATTTGATGGCTATGAGTTTGTTTTATTTTTTGAAAACCAACAGAAAATACTGAGGACAAGGGTGATAGGTGTGTTTGGGGAGAAAAGGGATCTCTGAGGATGAATGGTATGTGATGGAAGGAAAGTAGCTGTTAAAATTCATATGTACCTTCTCTTCATAAAGATCCCTCTCTGGATTTGGTGATAATGGGTGACAGCTAGTTCTGGCTGCAAGACATTCTACAAGAATCTGTCAGAAACAGGATTCTTTGTCTCTGAGCCCCTTATCAACTTCAGAGAGGAAAATACCATGTACACTTTCTTCATTGTTCTTGATTGTGCTATTACTTTGGTTTCTGGTTTTGGATGATCATGCCCTCCCTTTGACTGGAGAAAGATGAAGGGTCCACTGTGTCTGCAGAAGTTGCTGACTGGGAATCCCCCGTGGCCTCTGCAAGGAATTAGTTTGAGACGCATTGCTGTTGGTTCATTGTTTCCTCTGCTGTTTTGGCTGGGCTTTGTCACAGACGACAGGGAACAGATAGGCCTTGTGACCCTCCTCAGCAGAACAGTCATGGCAGGACTCTGTGAGGATGCGAAAGTTGTGGTTGTTGGTGTTGAAAGCATGGCCCAGCTGCTCAGGTGCCTCTGTGTACTCCTGTCCTCTGAGCTGTAGATGTGCTTGGCGTAGACCTCTGGCCTCTCCTTGAACCAGTTTTTTTTTTCTTTTTTAGTTCTTTGGTAGTTTCATATCATTAAGTTTCATCTCAGCTGAATGTCTCTTTGTCCTCAAAGTCAGCTTCATCTGGTTCCATGATAAGGTCCGGTCAGTTCACACACAGAATTTTACGTATTCAACCTGGAAACGTTTGGGAATTTTGCTCTCAGAGACTTTAATTAATGGTCAGTGTAAGCCCAGTCATGCAGCTTAGACAGGAAGACTCTTCTCTGTTGCTGATCTGCAGATAACATTCCAGCTTTACATTTGAAGCTTACTTGCCTTATTCTAACTTACCTGCTGAACCCGCACCGCCAATCCTCAGCTGTGGTTCTATTCAGCAGATAAAGCTTCCGAACACTGATCTTCAGCCTGGCCCTAGCTGCACAATAATCTCACTGTCCCTTCTCTGCCTCTTTGCCCACCCTTACCCAATTTAATCCCTTTGGAATCTGTGCTAACAAAGTTGATCGCATTTTAACCTCCTGGAAATGGCTTCAGGTTTTTGCTCACTCTTATGAGCACAGGATCCTGATACCCAATAAACTCAGTGCCGTCGAGTTGGATACCCAATAAGTCCTGTTTAATAGACAGTTGTTTAAATGGAGGCAGAATCTTATAAGAATATTCCTTCTCTGTTTCTTTCTCTTCCATTAAGCACATCAATGTTCTGGCATCTATCCATTTCTAGTAAAATGAGAGGATATTCAAGTTGAAAGGGATTTCAAAAGTAATGCTCATCCACATAGTTAAGATGTTTTGTCTGCCCACTGCAGGATGTTGGACTTCTCCTTTGTAATTCTTCAGTGTTTCTGATGCCATTAGTTTTGCCCTCAGCTTGTGCCGGTTCCGAAGTACAGCGAAACCTGCAAAAGCCAGAAGCTGTATGAGGAAAAGGCTTGTCAGAAAAGGGAAACTCAGGTATTAAAAGCGGTAAGACTGTACCCTGTCAAAGGTGGAAAACGTACCAGACCTGGAAAAACAGCGCAGTCCCATCAGGTTCTGGCTGTCATAGGTTTCACCATACCTTCAGATATGTGTGTTTTACTGCTGTCTGTCTAACAACAACACAACATCTGAGCTGCTTTTATGCATTCATTGCTTGAAACACTGATTCTCATCTTGGCACCTCCTGTTAATTAGAGTTCAGTTGATCATTTGTTGATTGCTGAATGGCATTATCTTAAATTCCTGTCCACTTTAGTATTTATTCTCTCTCGATATGCTGCTTTATTTTTCTCTCTCAGCCCTCAGAGCACGTATTACTCCCGGCCTCTGGGCTGTATATTTGCTTACTTGTCCTTTGTCTCTCCTACTAGAGTGTCAGCTATGTGATGGCAGAGGTGCATTTGTTGACAGCTGAACCTAGAGCAGTGTCTGGTATATAGTGGGCATTTAAATGCCTGTTTCACGAGTGCGTTGTCATATGGGTTGATGGTGGGTGGCTGCTACTGGTTCTTAGCCATCGTAATTCCCCTTCTGCATTCAGACTTCTACTGTGCACCAGCCTACTGAAACTAGTAATGACTTAACATCCAGTACCCGTGTTTCACCAGTTCTCCCTGTTCTCTGTGCAGGGTATGTTTGACTGCCTTATCTTCCACATAATTTGTATGGATTGTAAGCATCATTGCTGTGAATATGACTTCATGTTGAACATAGCCAGCTGTGAGCTGTTAAGAGGACATCATTCCCATTTGGAATAAGTTATTTTTGTCTTAAACCCATTATGTTTCAATTTAGGTCGTGTCTCTCAAACTTTTCCCCCAGTGCTGCTATTTCTGAATGGTGGGACAGCCATTCCTTCTGTCTCACATGTTCATGGATGTACCTTTGATCCTTCCCTTCTCTTCTGCACCCATCTTGTCACTAAATTCTGTCATTTCTTTCCTCATACCGTCTTTTGTCTCTTAGTCTCTCACTCTTGCATGGTTGGTTTACCCTGGGTTCACATTGTCCATTGCTGGTCTTGTTCTGCTGAGGCTCTTCAGTTATAGGGTCGGTCTATCTATCTAATCTATCTAATAATTGTCTAATCTATCTATTCAATGCATTCTTTGTTTTTGATGAAAATATACTCAGCATAACCCATTCTCATTCAACAGTTTTTAGACACAACGATCAGTGACATTGGTTATATACTCTTCACATTGTGTCAACATTCTCCTTATTTCTCTTCTAGTTTTTGCACTGCCATGGACTTAAACTCCCTGTCCCCTAGCCTTCTCATTTGTACTTTAAAATAGCTGTTGTCCATTTAGTCTTTTTTAATCTTTAATTAATTTTGTTATTGTTGGGAATTTACACAGAAAAACACATACCAGTTCATCTGTTTGTACATGTATAATTCAGTGACATTGATTACATTTTTGAGGGTGCTCAACCCTTCTCACCTTTTCAGAGTTGTTCATTCTCTATTAACATAAACTTACTGCCCCCTAAGGCTCCTATCTAATCTGTCAAGTTGCTGTTGTCACTTTGATTCTATATTAAAAAAAAGAAAAAAAAAAAAACTTTGCTGCCATCGAGTGGATTCTGACTGACAGTGACCCTGTAAGACCGAGTGGAATGGCGCCATACAGTTTCCAAGGAGCCCTGGAGGATTTGAACTGCTGGATTTTAGTTAGCAGACACAACACTTATCCACTACCCTAGCAGGCTTTCCTGATCCTGTATAGATAGCTCTTAAAACAACATAATGCTCAAGGCAGACATTTTTTATTACTTAAGCTATTATTTGGTTTTAAGAAGACTTCATGGATATTTTTTGTTTAAAGATGAAAGGATTAAAGCTGTAAACTTTCACCTAAAGCACAGTTAGGAAAAAAAAAAAGAAAAGATGATCTCAGGGCAACAGTTTCAGGGTTTCATCCACCCTCCATGGCTCCAGAAAGTCTGGAGTCCATGAGAATTTGAAATTCTGTTCTGCATTTTTTCCCTTTGAAAAGTATTCTTCTGTACAGTCTTTGATCAAAATGTTCTCCATTTGTTAGGATTTAGTGGTCAAGGAGGGAGTTGTTCATGGAGACGTTTACTTACACATTCCATGTCCTATTCCTGTTCCTGACTCTTCTTCCTCTGTTGCTCCAGGCAAATAGAGACCAGTTGTTCTGCCTTAAATGACACTTTGCAAGTGATTTTAAGATCCCAGTCACTAGGCAGCGAACATAGTGGTGGAACAGAAGCAGTAAACGCTAGGGTGTGGCATAAAACCATGATCATCAACCTGCAAACCATAGAACCAAATCTTAAAGAGTTTTTTGGTTGTACATAGCAGCCTCAGCAGGAATTCTTTTCTTTTTGTAGTTGTTGTAAATGTATCTATCACATATCTTTTGCCACTTCAACTTTCTACAACTTATTGGCAGCCATTACATCAATCTGCTGTGTAACCTATGCAGTCAATACAGTTTTCCATCACTATTCCCATTTGGTCTTATAGATAACTTTTAAAAATAACACAACACTCAAGAGTGATAATCTTCACTTTTGCAGCTAAACTGTTAACTTAGTTTAACAGTGTCTTGAAGGGATAGTTTTAATTCAAGATTCAAAGAGTAACTCAGGGCAGTAGTCTTGGGGACCCGTTCAGCCTCTTCTGGTTCAGTAAGTCTGGATTCTGAAGGAATTTGACATTAAGCCAGCCAAGTGCCGTTGAGTCAGATCCGACTCATGGCGACCCTAGGGGCCAGGGTAGAAATGACCCCCAGAGTATTCTGCCGACCTTGTGGTTAGCAATGGTAGCACTTAACCCACGACGCCACCAGGGTTTCCCAATTTGACATTATGCTTCACATTTTTATGCCTTTCTATCAGGAGCCATCTGTTGTGCCCAGGGCTTTTCTTCAAGAAGCAGGGTGGGGTGCTGGAATCAAACCAAAAAAAGCTCAACCAACCAACCAGCCAAATCTGTTGCTGTCGAGTTGATTCCAACTCACAGAGACCCTACACGAAAGAATAAAACTACATCATACAGTTCCCAAGGAGCACCTGGTGGATTTGAACAGCTGCTCTTTCAGTTAGCAGCCATAGCTATTAACCACTAAGCCACCAGAGTTTCCAGCGATTCCTAGGTGTTAAAATAAGAAGAGATAATGGGTGCAAAGCACTTCACAAAGTACTAGCACACATTTAGATCTACGATGTCTAAGATGTTTTGGATACTGAAGCATGACACTTTTATTATAGAACAGTGTTAATAAGCAGGAGTTTAATGACATTTTCCCAGAAGTGTCTCAGTTATTTTTTAAAACCATAACTAAATTTTTAAATGTTCTTTTCAGTAATAAACCTTAAGAAATAATAAATTTTGTAGCATCTGGAATACTGCCGGAGATTTTAGTGCCTGTGTTTGAGTGCTCTTTTAGTAGTCCCTAGCAAGTGGGGAAAAGAGCAGACTTGAACTTAGTACAAAATCATGAGTTTTGGTCAGGTGATGGCTGTCAGTTACCTGAACAAAGATTTCATGACGGTTTGATTTGAGAATAGTGGTTGGTAGCTGAAGGGGTCAAAGAGCCCAGGGTAGTATGTATGCACAGAATTGCCAAGAGGAATCTGCAACCACAAATGTGATTGCTTTTACATTCAGATTGTGAGTAGGGAGACATCCCCACCAGTTACCTGTCATGCTAACTTAATGTCTAATTCTTTTGAATTTTATTGGTTTTGTATCAGATTTTTAAATGCTTTGCCATATGGTTTTATGAGACCTGAAGCCTAAGGTGAATATACCTAGCTTTACGTTAGTACATATTTAAGTAACATCATAATAGAAACAATTACGTACACACTGCAGGGGTACGAACTGGGGAGCAAGAGTGTATTTTCCACTTACAGTGGCAGTCTACCCATTTCTCAAGTTAAGGCAACAGTTCTCATTTGCAGATCTCCTGTTACTGTTTCAGTGTTACTATTACACAGTCACATTCTTGTTTTCTCGTGTTCTTATATATCAGTTTGGCCCCTCCTTTCTTTCCTCTGTACGTTATACTCCTCTTCCCAATACCCCCACCCCCAGTCTGCACACATTTGAGAGTCAGAAAACTGAGACCTAGAGATTGCTTCAGATGAGTGGAGATTAGAGTTTCTTTAAGAAATATTTAGCGATGTCTGCTGTGTATTAATAATAATGATAATAGCCACCACTTACTGAGATTTTTTTACTGGGCTTCAGATATTATAATAAGTGCCTTACATAAAGTATTTCTCTTAATCTGAGTAACAACTCAATTCTTTGATTATACTTTCAGTTTTACAAATGCAGAAGTTGAGGATTATAGGTATTTAAGAAACTTGGTTAAGATCATTTCTAGAGAGGACATTTGAACCCAACTTCCTGTGTGCACTTACCAATGGCCTGTGCTGCTCCATCTGGGTGCTCACTGGGGAGCAAGAAGTCAGCCTGGGAGTATACTGAATACTTAGGAGGGAGCCTCTGCAGATAGCTTTGAGAAGTTGCCTGCTTTTTCAGGATTTTTTTTTTTTTTTTTTAAAGCATTTGATAGTGACTTTCAGACTAGGCTGGAGGGAGGGAAAAATCATGTGGTTGTGCTGAAACCATTCATTTCAAAGAAACTGGAATGTGGGGTACATGAACAAGAAGAAGTGACTAGAGAAGAACCTGGGACTAGCTCATAAAGGGACCTGGCCACATTTGGTAAGGAGAAGAATTCTGCTCTGTAAGCAAAGGAACCTGGGTAAACAGAGATGTGGTTCAGCTAGATCCTTGTTTTAAAGAGCAGGATTAGAGACTCCACTCAGGAGCCCCTTGTATTGGTCTGCTGTGTGCCTTCGTGGTGATTCTGACCCATAGCAACCCTATGTATGACAGCGTAGAACTGCTCACTAGGGTTTCATATACTATAATTTTTATAGCAACAGATCACAAGATCTGTTTTCTTGAGGAGCCACTCGTGGATTCAAACCTGTTGACCTTTGAGTAGAACTGCCTCATAGAGTTTCCAAGGAGCTGCTGGTGCATTTGAACTGCCAGACTTTTGGTCAGCAGCCAATCATTAAACCACTGTGTCTGTAGAGCTCCAAATCATTACACGAGTGGATTGCCAGATCTTTTTTCTCAAGGAGCCACTGGTGGATTTGAACTCTTTTTTTTTTTTTTAAAGCCAAAACAAAGTTTTATTCAGAAACGCAAAAGTGGGAAGTGGACAAGCATATTGCCACAACTGTAAGTCCAAGGAACATTACAGAGTCATCAGTAGATATTAACATTACAAATTGACAAAACCACTGAAAGCTTCACTTTTTCACAGGTTGGCTAGAACCTGTGATCCTGCACAGTCACTGGTACAGGTTTCAGTAATAACAATCAGGAGGGTCATCATTAGTCCAGCATATTTTTCTCATTCACTGAATGCTGAAAGAAAAAGAGTAGAGAGTCTCGTGTTCTGTTTCGTTGGTTTATATGTTGTTGTTAGGTGCCATGGAGTTGGTTCTCACTCACGTTGACCCTGTGTACAACACAACAAAACATTGCCCTGGCCTGTATGTCTTGCTCATAGTCGTTGGTATGCTTGAGCCCATTGTTGCCAGGTGTTATTCCGTCTCATTGAGAGTCGTCTTCTTCATTGACCCTCTGCTTTACCAAGCATGATGTCCTTCTTCAGGGACTGACCTCTTCTGGCAGCATGTCCAAAGTATGTAAGATGTAGTTTCACCACCCTTGCCTCCGAGGAACATCCTGGTTGTACTTCTTCCAAGACAGATCTGTGTATTCTTTTGGCAGTCCTTGGTATATTCAAAGGCGGCAATTTTTCTGTCTTCCTTATTCATTGTCCAGTTCTTGCATGGGTATAATGCAATTGAAAATATGGCTTGAGTCAGGTGCACCTTAGTCTTCAAGGTGACATCTGTGCTTTTCAACACTTTAAAGAGGTCTTTTGTGGCAGATTTTCCCAGTGCAGTACATCTTTTGATTTTTCACTGCTGCTTTCATGGGTGTTGATTGTGGATCCAAGTAAAACAAAATCCTTGATAACCTCAAATCTTTTCTCTGTTTTTAATGAGATTGCTTATTGTCCAATTGTGTGGATTTTGTTTTCTTGATGTTGAGGTGTTGTCCACACTAAAGACTGTGGTCCTTGATCATCACCCATAAATGTTTCAAGTCCTTTTCACTTCAGCAAGCAAGGTGTGTTGTCTGCGTAACATGGGTTGTTAATGAGTCTTCCTCCAATTCCGATTCCTTGTTCTTCTTCATACAGTCCAGCTTCTCAGATTATTTGCTCAGCGTACAGATCAAATAGGTATGGTGAAAGGATACGACCTTGACTCCCACCGTTCCTGACTTTAAACCATGCAGTGTCCCCTTGTTCTGTTTTAAATGACTGCCTCTTGATCCATCTGTAGATTCCTCATGAGCACAATTAAGTTTTCTGGAATTCCCCTTCTCTGCAGTGTTATCCATAATTTGTTATGTTCCACACAGTGAGATAGCTTTGTGTTTGTCAGTAAAACACAAGTAAACATCTTTATGGTATTCTCCCTGCTTTCAGCCAAGATCAATTTAACACCAGCAGTGATGTCCCTGGTTCCATGTCCTCTTCTGAATCCAACTTGAATTTCTGACGGTTCCTTGTCAATATATTGCCGCAGCAGTTTTTGAATGATCTTCAGCAAAATTTTACTTTTTTAAAATTTTTTATTTAATATAACTGAGTGAAAATGTACATTCCCATATAAATTTACATACTCACCTATATGCAGCTTCCACTGCTCTCCCTGCCCAGTGACAGCACACTGTTCCTCTCTGCTCCATACATGTCTCGTACTCCCAACAGTCTCTTTTTTCCTTCCTCTCCACCTACTCTCCTTCCTCCAGCCAGAGGTCAGCAGGATGACATCCTATAGATGTATAGAACCATCAAGTGCATCCAATATATGGTCACTGCATCGCCAAGTCCAATCCATTCCTGTCCGAAGCGTGGACCTTTGTTATGATTTATGGTCAAGGGCAGCATCAGGGCGAGGGGCCATGCTCCCAGGGGAACCCCGAAACCACTGGACCATCAATTGAGGTCTTTTAGTGGGGATCTCAGAGTGTACCCCTTTTTATTCTTGTGTTGCCAGTGAGACTCAACTTAGTGAGCTCCATCGTGGCTATCACTGGTGGTGGCCAGGCACCATCCAGTTCTTCCGGTCCCAAGTCGATGTAGGCACCCACTGATGTGGGTCTCTTTGTCTTCTGGGTTGTCTTTCCCCCATGTCATTTTGGTCCTCGGTGAGCATCCGTTCCTGCTGAGTTGGGACCATTTGCTGTGCCCTCGGATGGCAGCTTTTAAGACCCCAGATGCCACTCACCAACATGGGGTGCAGAGAGCCCTCTTAGCAAAACGTTAGTTGTGCCAATTGGCCTCGCTTTTGCCTAAGAGCATGGTCCCCCGCTCCCTGCCCCAGCTACTCTATCCTTGCAATAGTGGGTTAAGATGGAAGGAGTACTCATGTTATGTTTAAGTCCACTTAATATTGTTCTTGTTTCTAATGTGTGCTATCACCGATTTCACCCAACCAGATACCTAGCAACTATCTAATCTAAACCCTCCTACCCCTCCCTTGCAGCTGTCAAAGAGTCTTCTTCTATACACAAGTCTGTTTTTGAGATCTTATCGTAGAGGTCTCATACAATATTTGTCCTTTTGTCGCTGACTAATTTCACTCAACATAATGTCTTCCAGTTGAAACCAGGTCATGAGATGTTTCTTGAAGTCACTGTTGTTCTTTATCATTGCATGGTGCTCCATTAAGTATATATACCATAGTTTACCTATCCATTCTTCTGTTGTTGGGCATCTGGGTTGATTCCATCTTTTTGCTATTGTGGACTGCGCTGCGATAAACATTCTGGTGCATGTGTCCGTTGATGTGAAAGGCCTTGATTCTGTAGGATATATTCCAAGTAGTGGAATTACTGGGTCAAATGGTGTATCAATAGCCATTTTTTTAAGGAAGCACCAGATTGCTTTCCAAAGAGGCTGGACCATTTTGCAACCCCATCAACAGTGTAGGAGGGTTCCACTTTCTCCACAGCCTCTCCAGAATTTGTTGTTTTGTGTTTTTTGGATCATGGCCAATCTTGTTGGGGTGAGACGGTATCTCATTGTCATCTTGATTTGAATTTCTTTAATAACTAAAGATCGTGAACATGTCCGCATGTGTTTTTTGGCTGCCTGGATCTCTTCTTTAGTGAAATGTCTGTCCATCTCCTTTGCCCATCGCTTAACTGGATGGTTTATCTTCTTGTTGATATTTTGTAGTATCTTATAGATTATGGAAATCAGGTGTCAGTCTGACATAGAGTTTCCAAATATTTTTTCCCACTCTGTAGGTGTTCTAAATTCTTCAGATGAGCAAAAGTGTTTAATTCTTAATAGATCCCATATATCTATTTTCTCTTCTGATGATTGTGGTTGACAGATTTTGGAGTCTGTCCATATTGTGTATTAAAACTTCCATTGTTGTTCCTACTTCTCCTTGGATGAGCTTTATCATTTTAGGTTTGATAGTTAGGTTATTTAGCCAGTTGGAGTTGGTTTTTGTATAAGGTATAAGATATGGATCTTGTTTCAGTTTCTTGCAGGTGGATATCCAATTTTGGTAGCACCATTTGTTGAAGATACTGTTTTTACCCCAGTTTAATGTCTTAGGGCCTTTGTTGAATATCAGTTGTTCATAGGCAGATGGTGTCATCTCTGGGGTCTCAGTTCTGTTCCACTGATCGATCTGTCTGTTCTTATACCAGTACCATGCTGTTTTGACCACTGTGGCAGTGTAATATGTTCTAAAGTCAGGTAATGAGAGGACTCCCAGTGTGTTCTTCTTCTTTAGTAGTACCTTGCTTAACCAGGACTTCTTCCCTTTCCAAACAAAATTGGTGATTTGTTTCTCCACCTGATTGAAAAATGGCACTGGAACTTGTATTGGGATTGCATTATATAAATAGATTGCTTTGGGTAAAATAGACATTTTCACAATGTTAATTCTTCCTATCCATGAGCAGGGTAGGTTTTTCCATTTATCTAAGTCTCTCTTAGTTTCTTGTAGTAAGGGCTTGTAGTTCTCTTCGTAAAGGTCTGTTGTTTCTCTGGTTAGATTAATACCTAGGCACTTTGTCTTCATAGGGGCTATCGTAAATGGTATTGATTTGATACTTTCTTCCGTAACAGTCTCGTTGTTGGTATAAAGGAATCCTACTGATTTACTTATGTTTATCTTGTATCCTGAGACTTTGCTGAACTCTTCTATCAGTGTCAGTAGTTTACGTATAGATTCCTTGGGATTCTCTGCATATACAATCATATCATCTGCAAACAGGGAGATTTTAACTTCCTCTTTGCCAATGCAGATGCCCTTTATTTCTTGGTCTTGTCTAATTACTCTGGCTAAAACTTCTAGCACAATGTTGAATAGGAGCAGTAAGAGTGGGCATCCTTGTCTAGTTCCTGATCTTAAGGGAAAGTCTTTCAGTCTCTCTCCATTCAGGATAACATGGGCAATTGGCTTTGTACAAATGGCCCTTATTGTGTTGAGGAATTTGCCGTCTATGCCCATTTTGCTAAGAGTTTTTAGCATGAATCGGTGTTGGACTTTATCAAATGCCTTTTCTGCATCAATGGACAAAATCAGGTGATCTTTGTCTTTTGTGTTATTTATGTGGTTAATCACATTAATTGTTTTTCTGATGTAGAACCAGCCTTGCATCCCTGGTATGAATCCCACTTGGTCATGATGGATTATTTTCTTGATATGTTGTTGTGTTCTATTGGCAAGAATTTTGTTGAAGATTTTTGCATCTAGATTCATAAGTGATATTGGTCTGTAGTTCTCTTTCTTTGTTGGGTCTTTCCCTGGCTTAGGTATCAGGGTTATGCTGGCTTCATAGAATGAGTTTGGGAGTACTCCATCTCTTTCTATACTGTGAAATAGTTTCAGTAGTATTGGAGATAACTCTTCTCTAAATGCTTGGTAGAATTCTGCCGTGAAGCCATCTGGACCCGGAATGTTTTTGGTTGGCAATGTTTTGGTGACCTTTTCAATCTCTTCCTTTGTAATGGATTTCTTTAGTTGTTCTGCTTCACGTTGTGATATGAGTGATATGAGTCAAGGAATTGTCCATTTCCCCTAGGTTTTCACATTTGTTAGAGGACAGTCTTTCATAGTATTCTGTTATGATATTTTGATTTCTGTTGCATCTGTGGTGACAACTCCTCTATCATTTCTAATTTGGGTTATTTGTTTCCTTTCCTGCTTTTCTTTAGTAAGTTTAGCCAGTGGTTTGTCATTTCTGTTGATCTTCTCAAAAAACCAGCTTTTGGTCTTTTCAATTGTTTTTCTATTCTCTAATTCATTTAGCTCTAATCTTTATGATCTCGTTTCTTCTGGTGCCTGAGGGGTTCATCTGTTGTTCTGTTTCTACTTGTTCAAGCTGTAGAGTTAGTTCCTTGATTTGGATGTGTGCATTCATGGAGCTAAACAGACCTCTGAGCACTGCTTTGGCTGTATCCCATAGGTTCTGGTAGGAAGTGTTTTTGTTCTCATTGGAATCCATGAATTTCTTTAATTTATCCTTGATTTCCTATATAACCCATGTTTTTTTGAGCAAGATGTTGTTCAGTTTCCAAGAGTTCCACTTTCTATATGTGTTTTTTCTGCTATTGATTTCAGTTTTTATGACTGTATGATCTCAGAAGATGCTTTGCAGTAATTCAATGGTATGGATTTTGTTGAGCATTGCATATGGCCTATCATGTGGTCAATTCTGGAGAATGTTCCATGTGCACTGGAGAAGAAGGTGTAGTTGTCTGCTGATGGGTGGAAAGTTTTGTATATATCAGTGAGGTTTAGTTGGTTAATTGTGGCAATGAGGTCTTCTGTATCTTTACTGACATTTTTTCTAGATGATCTGTCTAGTATTGAGAATGGAGTGTTGAAGTCTCCCACTATTATGGTGGAGTCATCTCTCTTTTGAGTGTAGTCAGTGTTTCTTCAACGTATTTAGGTGCTCTGATATTAGGTGCATAAATATTTAATACAGTTAAGTCTTGCTTTGGTACTGAACCTTTCAGCAATAAATAGTGTCCATCTTTGTCCACGATGGTGGATTTAACATTAAAATTGATTTTGTCTGAAATTAGAATTGCCACCCCTGCTCTTCTTTGTTCGTTGTTAGCTTGATATATATTCTTCCATCCTTTAATTTTCAGTTTGTTCCTATCTCTAAGTCTCAAGTGAGTTTCTTGTAGACAACATATGGATGGGTCATGTCTTTTGATCCAAGATGTCACTCGATGTCTCTTTACTGGAGCATTCAGTCCATTCACATTCAATGTAATTATTGATAGGTATGTGTTCAGTGCTGCCATTGTGATATGTTTATTTTTATGTTGATGTTTTCTCTGTTGTTCTTACTAGTCTGTTCTGGGACGTTCTTCTTTGTGAGTTGATTTTTCACCTTTTTCAGAGCTTGTTTTGTGGTTGTTGAGACTCCTGTGTTACATTTCTTGAAATGATATGATACATCTTTGTTGTGCTTTACAGCTGCCCCTGTGATCTCCCTTAATAAACTATATATAAACCCAGTTTTAATTACTACCAGTCTTGTCATCTTCCTCTCCATCTGGAAGGATTATAACAACTGTGGTACATCCCTCTTTTAATATGATGACACCATAGTTTTCATGATAATCACTGGATTGCTTCTTTCCTTATCAAAGCTATGATTGGCTTTGGAGCCTTCCCTAACTGAGTAGAATTTTGAGTAGTAAAGTCATTCTAAAGTATAAAGTTAGTGGTTTTGTTCTTCTAAGCCAGAGCCAAGAACTTCTTTCAATATTTCTTGTGGTTTTGGTTTGGTTTTTACAAAGTCTTTGAGTTTCTGTTTATCTGGGAATGTCTTAATTTCATTTTCGTATTTCAAAGATAGTTTTGCAGGACATATAATTCTTGGTTGGAAGTTCTTCTCCGTCAAGGCTTTGAATGTGTCATGCCACTGCCTCCATGCCCGCATGGTTTCTGCTGAGAAATCAGAAGACAGCCTACAGGGTTTCCCTCTGAATGTTAGCTTTGCTTTGAGTCTTGCTGCCTTTAAGAGTTGCTGCTTATGTTTTGTTTTGTTGAGCTTGATTATAATATGTCTTGGAGTCTTTCTTTTGAGATCTATATTGCGTGGCATACGATATGCATCTGAGGTGTCTATATTCTCTTCCTTCATGATTTCTGGGAAGTTGTCTGTCAGCAGCTCAGCAACGATACTCTCTGTGTTCTCAGATGTCTCACCCTGTTCAGAGACTCCAATTAATCGAAAGTTGTTCCTCTTAATAGAGTCCCACATGCTTCTTAATGTTTCTTCATTTTTCTTGTTTCTTTTTTCTGATTTCTGCTCATAGATGCTGGCTTCAGTAGCTTTGTCTTCCCAGTAGAAATCCTTTTTTCTATGTGTTCCATTCTGTTTTCTTGGCTTTGCATTGAAGTTTCTATGTCTTTGATTTTGTTCTTGATCTGCTGGATATCAGAGTACTGGTGTTCCATCAGATCAAACAGCTTGCTTAATTTTTCATTTTGTTCTCCTGCATTTTGTATAAGGTCTAGAAGGGCTCTGTATATAATCATTTTGTATTCACTTTCTGATGCTTTCATAAAAGTTTCTTCATCTGGAAAACTACTTGGTTGCTTTGTTTGGGAGCTTTCTGAAGCCATGGCTGATTTCTTGTGTGCCACAAGTGTCTGTTGCTTTTTGGGACCCATGTGAGTATGTAGAGGCTGGAAGAGGTACTGTGAGGATGGACTACAGATGTTTCTCTAGGCTGTTTTAAAATGTAAAGCAAAAGATATCTGACCACTTCACAAGTCAGTTACGTTTTCAGGTGTAGAGGTCCCTCTTCTCAACTGGCAAAGTAAGCACCGCTATATCCAACCCCGGATGATACAAACCAGTTCAGAATACAGCAATGCTACTGCCCTGTTGGCTTCTGCTGACAGGGCCTAGCCTTAGATGACACTGCGTAGAGTATTGCTTTTGTGATAGAAAAGCGCTCTCCTGTGGGCAGGCTCTGGCTCTCAAGCTAAGAATTAGGTCCAGCTGCAGCCACTGTATCCAAGATGGTGTCCTCCACACAGGCAGCAGACAGAAGGGCTAAAGGTGCCAAGAGATAGTGATTCCTCTGATTCTGTTGCAGGGCCCCCAACGTAGGTGGCACTGGGAAAATTACTGCTTTTCTGTCGGAGAAGTGCTGTCCTGTTTGCAGACGCTGGCTCCGAGGCTAAGAACGAGGTCCCGCTAGAATCTCGGTATCCAACATGGCGTCCCGCACACTGCCTGCGAAATTCCGTACATACGCCGCTGAGGCAGATATAAAACGACACGCTCAAAGTGGATTAACAGAGTCCCAAGCCTGGCTCTCAAAATATGGGAATTTTGCCTGCCTGTCCCCCCAGCAGCGCGTCTGAGTCTAGCTGCTAGGCAAGACCCAGCTCCGCCTGCCAGCCAAGACAGAGGAAAAAAAAGTCAAAATGGTGCGTTTACCTTCAGTCTGTGAGAGCCGGGGCTAGCCAGGAGCGGGGGTCAGCGACAGAGAGGAGGTTTTCACTCAGTAGTATGAAGTCCAAAGTAACAGCCCTGTGCCGTGTCCTGGGGCTGATTAGGTGACCGGAAGGCTCCGTTTGATTATCAGTTGAGGTCTTGGTTTCCAGAGGGATAAAAGGAGACCGTGTGCTTAGTCTGCCATCTTGACTCTGCCTCCCCAAAATTTTACTTTTGTGTGATATTAATAATATCATTGTATAATTTTTGTTCAGTGGGATCACCTTTCTTGGGAATAGGCATAAATACGGGTCTCTTCCAGCTGCTTGGCCAGGTACCTGTCCTCTCAGCTTCTGGGTATAGACAGGTGAGCACTTATAACCCTGCACCGATTTTTTGAAATATCTTAAATTGATACTCCATTAATTCCTGGAGCTTCATTTTTCACCAATGCCTTCAGTGCCTCTTTGACTTTTTCCTTGATACTGTCAGTTCCTAATCATATAGTGCCTCTTGAAATGGTTGCATGCAGACCAGTTCTTTTTGGTATAATGGCTCTGTGTATTCCTTCCATCTTCTTTCAATGCTTCCTGAGTCGTTTAATATCTTCCCTGTCAAATACTTTGCAATTTCAACTTGAGACTTGAATTTTTTCTTTAGTTCTTTCAGCCTGAGAAATACAGTGTATTCTTTGCTTTTTGTTCTCCATCTGCAGCTCTTTGCACATGTCATTGTAATACTTTGTCTTCGTAAGCTGCCCTGTGAAATCCTTGGTTCACTTCTTTTATTTCATCATTTCTTCCTTTTGCTTAAGTGTTCAGTATTGAAGAGTCTCTTCTGACATCTAGTTTGGTCTTTCTCTTATCTGTCTTTTAATGACATCTTTCTTCATATATGATGTCTTTAATGTCATTCCACATCTCTTCTGGTCTTTGGTCATTAGTATTCAGTGTGTCTTATCTATTCTTGAAATGGTCTGTGAACTCAAGTGAGATATAACTTAATGAAATGGGTCACATAAACATTTATAGTCCTGGGCATTAGTGAGCTGAAATGGACTGGTGTTGGCAGTTTTGAATTGGGTCTGCTACACCAGGATTGAAAACTTGAAGAGGAATGGTGTTGTGTTGATCAGCAAAAGGAACATTTCAGGATCTGTCCTGAATTACACTACTGTCAGTGATAGGATAATATCTGTGTACGCATAAGGAATGCCAGTTAATATGACTATTATTCAATTTTATACACCAACCATTAAGGCCAAAGGTGAAGAAATTGATGAATTTTTACCAGTATCTGCAGTACAGAATCGATCAAGCTTATTATCAGGGTGAATTGATAATTATTGGTGATTGGAATATAAAAGTTGGCATGTAAATGTCAGAAACAGAAGAAGGATCAGTAGTTGGAACATATGGCCTTGGTGTTAGAAACAATGCCAGAGATAGCATGATAGAATTTTGCAAGACTAATGACTTCTTCATTACAAATACCTTTTTTCACCAACATAGCAGCAACTATACACATGGGCCTCACCAGATGGAATACATAGGAATCAAATTGACAATATCTGTGGAAATAGATGGTGGAAAAGCTCAATATCATCAGTCAGAGTGAGGCCAGGTGCCAATTGCAGCAAAAACCGTGATCTGCTCATATGGAAGTTCATATTGAAACTAAAGGAAGCTAGAAAAAGTCCGTGAGAGCCAAGGGTTATGTGTAGGGTTCCCTGAAAGATATTTTCCAAGATTGTTCTATCTATTGTCTGTATAGGTCAGGGCCCAGTTGATGGGGCACATTCTCTATGCTCAAGGACAGGGAATAACAACTCCAACATTATTTTCTAAATCATTCCCTCCTTTTCATCCAAGATTGGAGAGATTTGGATAGAACTCTGAGGATAAATCTGAGGATAAATCAGAAACTACAAGAAATTACAAGGATAACATAAAGAGATAACACATTGATGCTCAATACCTGGACTTAAGTCAAGCTCCTAGATGGGAACATGGTAGGTTTTTTTTTAAACTCATGGTGCTAGTTTCCAACTAGATACTATCTGGTTCTTTACCAGGTTACTAAGTCGGAGCAATGTTTTCATCAATTGCATTGCCAGAGTGAGAAACTCACATAACCACAGCTTTTTAGCTTGAGGCCTTCTTTTGCCTTTTAAGTGTGTAAGACACTAGATGATAAATTTTATTACTCCTAATACAGGGTGCAGGCTAAGAATATTACTGTCCTTTGCAGCAGTGATCTAGCCTATGGGCTTGTTCCTGGTGGTAGCTAACCAAATAAATCTGGTGTTTGTAAGGGTGTTTACTGTCTAATTCTATGTATATCCTATTCTATTTCTGTGATACTCAGATGCAACAAGAGGTATTTACTGTATCATAGACTACACTTTCTTGGGATAATAAAAAAAATGTTAAGGCTATTTTGTTTTCTCATGTCAGCCTGTTTTGTAAGGTCACAGAGTGCTGTTATGTTTCCATTCCACTAGAAATGTCATCCACCATTTGTCCTTTGGTGATTGATAAATTTCTGAAAGATTTCTCTAATTCAACTGTATGATGAGTAGGAATTAAAGCTACAATTCATACCCTGAGTGTTGGAGCAGTGAGACTTCCTCTGAGTCTCATTTTACAGTGTGAAACAATGTAACATTACTTTTCCAGTATTTACTAGCATCATTGTTATGAACAGCTAAAAGTAATCTTAAAGTTCTCATAGGATATTGCCCACACATTTGCCAGGAATCCAAACAAGACTTTGTCCATATACATTCACTGTCAGTTGGAAAGGAATCATCTAAAGTAGTGTAGTTGGATCTACCACACAAAAACATATACACATAAAGAGCACTCAAGTTTCTCCAGAGGAAACAGAAGGCCGAGAAAAATTTACATGTGACAGACAAGTTTCTATAAGAGAATTCATGATTAGCATGATAATACAGGATGGATGTCTCCTGTTGGAGGTCTTCAGTTAATCTTTGACAACATGCTAAGTGTTCTTCTCAAAGACAAGCTGCCTGTCCTTGATTTGCCTGTTAACAGCCATGGGTCCCTTTCTCGGAGGTGGAAGTGGAGCCTGAAACAAAATAAAGTCTAAGCCGTAGAGGTCCATCTCTTCTGAGAACATAGTTTCTTTAAGATGCATTATTTTCTGTATAGCAAGAGGGGGAGAGTTTGATTGCAAACATTAGACAGGTACGTCATACAGCATTGCCTTGGGGATTGATTAAACTATTTACTGATTTACCTTAGATATAGCTTTCAGCCTGGTCTTCCAAGTTAGTTTCCTAAAATGGATTGAATTCTTAAAGTACAGTGCCAGGAGTAAAATGATCTTACCAGTTTTTATCCTAACCATTGTTTCACTTAAAGTGGCTTCAGGAGCCAGTTTTTTTTCTCAAGTAGAAAACAATACTCAAAGGCAATAGCCATTGTAGGTCACTGTGAACTCTTGTGAAAGCCAGAAATATAGAGTCTAGGAGAATTACAACTTTTTTGTGGTTTTCTCCTTTGGATCATGGTCTTCTTATTGGACACCATCTGGTTTTTAAGATCCCAGGGATCATACAGCAAACTTGGAGGTGAACACTAATATTAGGCCAAGTGTCTGAAATAACCAATAAAATAGGGACCCTAAGATCTTTGAATCAAGAAAAAAATCTCATGAAGTGTACATCTGTATGTAAGCAGCATCAGTAACTGTTGTTCATGTGCCCCAGCAGCAACTTCATTCTGCACAACCTCAGATTGGGTATTATTATGAACATAGCAACATTTATCTATTAATGTACAAACTATTTCTCAAGAAAACTATTGCTGTTCTGTTTTGTAAAATCATAGTTCAAATTTCAGACAGTTATCTGGCTATGATATTTGCAACTTTGCTAAATTGACCAATAAAGAGCGAAAAAGCCAAAGCCACTGTAGTCAAGTTGATTCTGACTTGTAACAACCCTGTATGTCAGAGTAGAACTTCTCCGTAGAGTTTCCAAGGAGCACCTGGTGGATTTGAACTGCCAACTCTTTGGTCAGCAGATGTGGTGCTTAACCACTGTACTACTAGGTTTTCCAGTTTACCAATAGGAACTTCTAATTTAAGAGTTATAATATCTAAACTCATTAGTTAAATAATTCAGGAAAAAGGAAAATGGTTTCTTATATCCAGAAAGTAGGACCATACAACATACAGCAGTATTGTCATGTAAAACTCATGATATCCTTTCATTTACTCAGTCTTATGTAGTTGTTTTTTGTTCCATGTGATTCTGGATCAACTGCAGTCTGTAAACCCACCAGTTTCTGCCTAAGAGTTATGGAAATCTTGAGCATGTCTAGTCACAGTCTTTTTCATGAGTCTAGTATAGACTGTCTTTTTTGTCAAGATATTTTGGTGAAATGTTTTTGACAAATCAGCAAAGTAAAAACTCACGTGTTTAAGACAAAACTTGATATATAGCCACAATTTATAGAAATACTGTTAACAGTGGTCGCCATGAGTCGGATCCAACTTGATGGCACTTGGCTGGCTTGGCTTGGCTATTAACAGTGGAAGTCCTGATAGAAGTTACAGGCATAGCATGAAGGCCAAATAAAATCGAATCAGTTAAAAAACCTTTAAACAATTGTATTTGTAAATATAGCTATTAACTTTGTATTTTTAAAGAACTTCATATATAATACAAAATAATCTTGAAGCATATTAACATACAGTTAGAATATACCAGGAATATGCCACAATTATTAAATCTCTGAATTCCCTTAACAGTAATAAATACAACTTAGTAGGTAAAATGATGTGAATTCCTCAATCAAACTATTGGCTTTGATGATCTTAGATTCAAAAAATTAAACTTGTGGCCAAGTTAACAGTAATAAATTAATAAAATTATGACATAATATTATTTATTGCAGTCTAGTGTTAGACAAAGACGTCAGAGAAAATACTAGCATGTATTTTAACCCAAAGAGAATCAAGAATTTCTCTTGATTTGAACATGTTTCATGTAATTTATTAAATAAAACTTTTTAGCACTTTTAATTCATGAAAAATATTTGTGGCTTTCATAAACTTTTCAGAGTTGCCAGGAATTTATTATAGGTTATCAAGAAACTTTCTAAACCTGAGATCTTAAAGTAAAGGCCTTAGCTTCTATTTTTCTTCAAGAAGCCATGCAGCTTGATTGCCAGCTCAGGAATCTTATTCTAATGAGAGACCAAACCTTTGGCTTTGAGGCAAATTACACAAAGAATAAATTAATCCTTTAAATCAGAAATCAAAGAAAGTTTTGTTATTTTAACAGTAAGAAAGCTAAATTCTTTGTTTTATATGCTGTTCAACACTAAAGCTTCTAAAAATCTCATAAATTAAAGCATTAGACTTTAGTCAAACAGATAAAACCTTCAACCATTATCAAATGTTTTTTTCAATAAAACTCTTAAATGTTGTGTATGTTTCCTATCAATGTAAGTAGCAAAAATGACCTCAACATATATGTGTACACACACACACACACACACACACACACACACACACACACACACACACACACACACACACACACACACATTCTTTCTCTTGTGGCATCAAAAGCAAAATTATATAAACTTGAATTATGGAAAGTATCTGTTGACTCAATTTAACATCAATGAAGTTTTCTAAAATGTCTTGCAGGTGATTTTAAGCCTATATATCATAAGATATAGCTATAATTGAAATAAAATATGTTTAAGCATTCTAAGTTTTCATTCAACTCTTAGTGTTTTTCATATTTTTCCCAGTCTTATTTTAACCCTTGAAGGTTTTATTTTCTGGCTTTGGAAATCACAGTCCCTAGTCAGTTGGCCAATTTGTTGACGTGAATTTAGCCTTAAGTCTCTGGGGGAGGGGGTGTTGGAAACATTTTTTCATATCATTTCAGGTGTGCCTCATTGTGGTTTCCTAAAGTTCTGCTACAGGAGAGAGAACTGGTTTACAGTTCTTTTAATGACTGAGATTTGCTCAATTTCTGGTAACCATAGGTCATTCCAAATCAGTTACGTATGTTTAAGTTGACTTAGGCATTTTGAAGGGCATAAGATAACTGATTTATTTCACTTCTACTGTTCTGGAACTGCTACTTTTACTTTAAGACAAAACTGTCCTTTTTCTTTAAATAAAACATATGTCACATATCTAGCCTAAGTTTCTTAGAAAAATTCTACTTTTAAGATTGGCATGCAGAGCATAAAGATATTTTGCTTTTCCAACAGAAGGATTTATATCTAAGTTTTTCCAAGTAGCTACTGAAAGTGAATCATAAGGCAAACACACAACACAGTTTTTCTGGATAAGGAAAGAACTGAGGTTCTAAGACTGCTTTATTCAAAAAAGCACCTAAAAGAGGACGGAAACTTGAGGTACAGCTTTGTAGACCACAGGCGAGCTCTCAGGACAAAGGGAACAGAAAAGACCACATAAACTCAGCAAATAATACTACCCAAAACAAGAATATGAGAATTCTAGTTTCATAAAGTGTATATGGCAATTTTTGGTAAGAGTGACTCAATTCAATGGAAAAAACAGGGTCTAGACAAAACTTACTAACTTGCCAGAGCCTCAGATTCGGGAGTATAAGACCTTTTGACAAAACGTGAGCATCAGGCAAGATTTCCCTAGTGTGCGAGGAAAGGACAACTCAACTGAAAGCTTGTTTTCCCCAAATGATTACTCAAATTCCAAATTACTTCTAGTATACTCAGTTAAAAGCATTATAAAATATGAACCCCAAACCAGTGTCACAGTAGCAGGGGAGAGATTCAGGCTCATTTATCAAAGATATTAAGCTCTAAGAGTCAAGTTTTCTGTTTCCTTTTTGAAGTGAAATGCATTCTGATGACTGGAGACCTAGTATCTTGTTTTAGACCTTCAATATTCTAGTTCTTCCAGTTAGAAAGTTCTCTAAAGCTACTGACGATTTTAATTTTAACTTTGTGATTCCTCACCGAGCAACTATCACTAAAAAAGATACAGAACTACTAGTTCTTCCTGAAATTTTCTAACACAGATCAGGAGCTGCCACCTCCCCAGCAAATTTGGCAAAACAGAGCACTGTTTTCCCTGAGTCACAAAAAGGCCCACATTTTGTGCTTATGGTGACCCAGAGCTATTTGGAAATAGAATTACCTCTTTAAATTCTGGAATTTGGATCTAAACTGCAGTTTACCAAAAGAGTTACTAAATGTCTGTCTGTCAACCAGATGACTGTTTTGTGTTGAATTGTGTTGGTGGGGCTGAACTCAGTGTGTGGGATTGTGTTGTGCTTTGGGGCAACCTTTTGGGATATAAAGGAATGGGAAGCTAGCAGACAGTTGGAAGGGACGTCACGCAATCAAGAAAGAAAGCAGTGCTAGGAGCTGGGTGTGTCCTTTGGAAAGGACCAGGGTCCCTGAGCCTCAGAAGCTTCTGGTGCAGAGGAAGTTTGGTGACAAGGACCTTCCTCCAGAGCCAGCAGAGAAAGCCTTCCCCTGGAGCTGATACTTTGAATTTGGACTTTGAGCTTACTGGACTGTGGCAAATAAGGTTTCTCTTTTTAAAGCCATCCACTTATGATAGTTCTCTTAAAGGAGCACTGGATGACTAAGGCAATAATCAAGCAAAAATCTGAGAAAGATTCTCCTGACTCACCTAACTAACCAGTTTTTCAAACAAAAACAGAACTTCAGAAAACATGGGAAAGAGAACAAAAAGGAGTCAGCAGAGGCTTGTTCTCCTAGCACACTCACCCAACCAGTGTCAAACTGCAACACGTGGGTCCCAAGACACCACCTCTCTTTTGCCAGCTTCTGCTCGGCAGTACCGGTCTCCTTGAGTTCTGCTGGATTTGTGGCTGCAGAAATCCTTGGCAACTATGCCGTTAACTGTCATAGAGGGAAAAAAAGTCACAAAGTTTAGTAAAATAAGAAAAGTCTCATTCGGCGTGTATTCAAAGAAGGCCAAAGTGGGATGTGGACAAGCATGCTGCCATAGCCATGTCTGTCTGAGTCTAAGGAAATTACGTAATAGGGGAGAATGGGGAACTGCCACAGCCGTGTCTGTCTGAGCTCTGGGTTCAAATGCTTGATCTTAGGGTAGCAGCCAAGATCTAACTGTCATGCTACCAGGGCTTCTTGCGGTACTCTAGGTCAGAGGAAACAATACAGTATTTATGAAGATGAAGAGGCAGAAAAGGCATTGTCAAAGATTTTTATACTGAGAGTTTGCTGACCTTAGTCTGATGCTGTTTCTAGCATACCACCTTCCAAGTCTTTCGGACCCATCTGAGGCATCGTGTAAATACTTGTCAGCCACAAAATACAAAGATTTACCTCATTTTGGTGGGCCTATTTTCTGTAATTGTGGGGTGTCCTTGTGTTCAACTTGTAAATTACTCTCTAAAATATGGCAAGTCTGTATTTAGGAATTTGCTTGGGACAGCCAGATGTGTTTATGGGTAAAAACAGCTTGTTTATTTCTGGTTCTGTTGAGATGAATGTGGTCGTCAAGTTTATGAAAATGCTTCCACAGTGACACTGGTAACCTTGTGGATTCTATTTTTCTGAGCAGTTTGAATGTGTACTGTTGGCTGTTCCAAGAACTTTAGTTTCACCATCCTCTGCTGAGGCTTTAAGAAACTAGTACTAGGAGAATTTTTGTTTATTATTCTAGAGTAACTTGGAAGTAAACTGGTTGCTGGTCTGTCTTTTTTAAAGAATAGCTCAAGATTTTTGAGAAAAAGCACATACAGTCATTTAATAAAACTTTTCTGCAGTTGAAATTGGAATCTCTGAGTGATGCAATCAGTTAACATGCTGGGCTGCTAACCCAAAAGTTTGGAGGTTTCAGTCTCCCCAGAAGGCCTTGGAAGAAAGGTCTGGTGATCTACTTGCCACAAATCAGCTACATTTTTACTCTGACACACATGAGTTTGTTGACAGAGATTGATTCTTGCCTTCAGTATGGTAAATGACCCTGTTTCTACTACCCTGTTTCAGGAAGCTGCCGCTGGGAAAGAAGCCCCTCCGCTTGTTTTCACACCATTCCAGTGCGTTATCCTCTCTGCTAGAACTTGCAACTTCTTTTCACTATGATAAGTAGGTACTTGGGATCTCTTTATAAGGACCTTTACCCTGGACTTGAAGTTTTAGGGGCAAAGTATAGCTGCTGTTCATGCGGGAGGATCAGAAACCATACTGTAAACATTTCTTAGCAATGATGACAGAAATCTCAACCATGGTTTCGCCTTGGCATGCAGCAGGAGCTTTCCGCTCCTCCTGGGGAGGATTCGGTGTCAGTGCTGCCAGCTTCTCTCTCTGCTCACAGAAGTCCTGGGAAAGGAAGCCTATTTTGGGATTGTACCCAGAACGCAAGGCTGGGAATGCTTGCCCTCTGCCTTGTGAGATTGTTATGAGGAGTGGTGAGGTCATGGGCCAGGCCTTGGTAAATGCATAGGAGCAACTTCTGGATGTCCATTAACTTTCTCTTGGGTATTATTTAGTGGAAGGGAATGGTAATTTGCTTTGCATGTGGTATTTTAGAAGACAGAATGGTGTATGTGTGTGTGTGAGAGAGAGAGAGAGAGAGAAAATACCAGGGACTTCTAGAGGTAACATGGAATCTTTTTTTGCTCGTTATTATTTTGAAGAGTTTCCTTATCTAAACTGTAATTTCTAGATTCCAGAGAATTTAACTCAGTAGGCAGAAATTTGGTATATATGTTTTCAAGGACCCCAAAGAATGGGTTTGACATGTGGTAGGTGAAAAGAGGTGTTACACCAAATTACAGTATGTTCCAGACAGACTACTGGATTGTGTCATGAAATGGAGAGGAAGGGCTCTGTCCACCCTGACCTCTGCAGTCACCTTTCTTTCCCCAGTCCACACCTGCTTTTGGGGGACTGTTACCGGGCTCGTGATGGGAACTAGGAGTTGGAGTCAGATGAGCCATGGTGAAGGCCAGGAAATGGCTTTTAAATTTTGTGGGATGTCCTGTGGCTTCTAGCCTTGATTAGAATGCCTACTTCCCTTTTTCTGAGGATGCTCAGTACATACCTCTGAGGCTCCTCCTGATTGGGTCACAGTATGACTTTGTTTTATGTGATCCACCCAAAAGTACCTCAGAAGTGAGGCCTCTGGCAGTCTGCTTGCAAAAGGTCACAGACTTGAAAACCCTCTGGAGCACAGTTCTGCTCTGTGGACATGGGGTCACCATGAGTCAGAGTGACTCAGTGGCAGCTAACAACAGGATATGTGTTAGATGCTTAAAAGAATTCAAAGAATAATAAAATGACATTTCCTTTGAATTCCTTCTAAGTGGTACCAGCCATTAAGAGTTTCAGAGAGTATTCTTACAGATTTTTTTTCTCTTTATGTATCACCACATGTTTCTTCTTACTGAAACAGAGGACTCCTACTAAGTAAATTATTTGTCCACTTGCTCCTTCTACTCAAATATCTTCTGTATCAGTATGTATACGTCTATTTTAGTGTTCATGCTGGTGCTGTAGTGTTCTATTGTGTTGAATATACCACAGTTGGTTTCTTTTTTTACTAGTCTCCTGTTACTGGATATTTGAATTGTATCTGTTATCTTTCCAGTAGGTGAACCAAGCTAGACTGAACATTCTTGTACATACTACCTTGTTGCTTTGAGGTCAGTTTCAAGGAGCATAATTACTCATTGATAGAGTATCAGTGTTAACAAATTTTAATAGATATTGCTGGATTTTTAAAGTTTTATTTTTTTAAGTCAGAGTTGAATAAATTAGTATAGACTGTAGAAATGTACTAATTTTACAGTTAAAGAAAGTAAAGCCCAGAGAGGGAAAAATAAGAGCCACACGTCCCACCTCCTGATTCCAAATCCTGTAGTCTTTGTCGGACTGGAAAAATAGGCCCACAGGCTTGCTTAGCTGTCCTTGCTCCCCTTATCTTTGACTATAGTTCTTTTCGGTAGTTCTAAACCAGCCCTCCAGCTAGGTTTGATCAGTTAATCAGATATTTGTGCTGGCTCTGTGCTAGGTGTCTGAAAGACTACTGTCTAATTCTTGCCTTCAGGTAGACTACAGTCTTTAGTTGGGGGGAGTTGAATGCTGTGTTTTCCTGATGAAGCTAAGTGCCAAATGGACATGCACACCTGTAGTCATGGTGGGCTCCTTGAGGAGGCTCACTGCAGTTGAGGCTGACAGGGATGTTGGTCTCTGCTTTCTACCCAAAGTGGGTTCAGACTGGCTGGGAAGGGCAGGGAGTTTTTGTGAGGTGCTGCAGCATTGCTTTATGGAGCATAGACTCTCACTCTGAGTTGAGTTGGACTGGTGAGCTGGAGGGCAGGACCATGTGCAAGATTTGGGGGACCTGATGCTTGGACATTAGCTTGGTGTGATGGCTGGATGATGTAGTGCCTCCCTTAGTCATTTTACTGAATTCTTTGTCCAGGCCTCTTGCTTGAAGAGACAGTATGCAAGTGGTTAGGAGGTTGTCCCCTTAGTTGTGACGCTTTGGACAAGTAACTTCTTTGTACTTCAATTTGCTCATCTATAAAAAGGTATTAATAGTCTCTACTTCGTGAGGCTGTATGAGAATAAAATGAGTTAACATGTATAGATGGCTGAGAATAGTATCTGGCACAAAGAAAGTACACAATGAAATTTGGTCATTGTTGTTACTAATATTGGTCATTTATGGTAGAGGTCCAAGCTCCTACATTCTAGCCTCCTTCAAATCTTTCCTCAGTACCCCCGCCAGTGATCTTCCTGAAACACAAATGTGGTAAGTGGCTACCCTGTCCCTTTGGTATACCAGCTGGCAGCATTCCTGTCCTCTGCCAACTCTTCCCATCCCATTCTCACCTCACCTGCCATCCCATTCCAGCTTGAACCTTGTGCTTTCGCTCTTAGCGGCCAGTACTCTGCTTCACACTTCAAAGTCTTTGTATTATTGCACCTGCCGTGCCATGCACTTTCTTCTTTGCCTAGCTCACTCCTCGGCATCTGATGATTTGTGGTGTGGGAGATAATACTTCTGGGAAGTTTTCCTTTACTGCTCTGTTGTCTGTGGAGATGTCTGTGTCATTACTCTTAGCTCTGTATAATTATCACTGTCCTTCACTAAGGTGAGTTTTTTGAAGCTACACATCTGCCCTTCATGGTCCTGCTGTGTGACAGGGTGTCTGGCAGAGAGCAGACATTCAAATCGTATTTGAACAGCATTCTTGGAGAAGTTGTCAGCCCCGTTGGGGAGTGGATTTAGAAATGGGCTTGGGCCGAACCTGTGAGTGAGAGCTTGAAGACTACACCAAGAAGAGCTAGGCTGTCTGCAGGCCTGGCAGGTGTAGGTGATGGAGCGATCAGAGCACCAGCCCGGGCATCAGTCGGTCCTGGGTTCTTGTCCTTGCTGTGCCTGGTACTAGTGGTGTGTCACCTCTGAAACCTCAGTTTCCTCATCTGAGGGATACCCAGTATCCCCTTGAATTCTGACCTCCTGTGATGCTCTTTTGTGACTTGATGCCCCATGCTGACCTTAGGAAAGTGATGCCACAGTTGCATGCTGTCCCCTGAGGCTGCTCACTGCAGTTTTTGGAACCACGGCTAGGCTTATTCATCGTCATCAGGGCTTTGATAATAAGGAGAAGCTGCTTCAGATTCCTACCCTGCTGTGGTCAGTGTTGATTCCCAGAGTCAATAAGGGGAGATCAGCAGATTTTCTTTGGTTAACATACACACTCAACAGCAACAACTATTCTTGAGTAACACAGTGATTTTTTCTTTTTCTTTCCATTGTCAGTTTCATTTCCCCAGCTTTTAAAAATGAAGTGAAATGGGCACTTGCCTGGAACTTTTTGTCACCTTAAGTGAACTCAAGCAATTCAGAGGTGGTTGTTTGAAATTGCACTTTTGGTTGAAGTACATGGTAGACTGTGTTTCAGGAAACATAGCTTGGGGTCTGTTATGGATTGTATCGTCTTTCCCCAAATACATGCTGTAAATCGTAAACCTCGCACATGTGAACTTGAGCCCCTTGGGGAATAAGGTTTTCTTTGGTATGTTAATGAGGCCATATTAGCGTAGGGTGTATGTTACATGTAAACACTGTTTTTTTTTTTTGATTATATTTTATTGAGGTTTTGGTGAAAGTTGATGTAGCCAGTTAGTTTCCTATTTGACAGTCACCACACAAATTTTCCAATGGCATTAGTTACACATGCGTCACAATGGATCAGTATTCTCTTTGTGTTCAGTTGTTCCATTTCCAGTACTCTAGTTTCCCTGCTCCTTTATCTTCTCATCTTTGCTTTTTTTTCCTTAATTGTACTCTAGATGAAGGTTTACAGAAGAAACTAGCTTCTTACTACACAGTTAGTACATGTTGTTTTGTGACCTTAGTTGCCAGCCCCACAACATGTCAACATTTTTCCCTTCTTGACCGTAGGTTCCCTATTACCAGCTCACCTGTCTCCTCCTGCCGTCTTGTCCCAGCCCCTGCGCTGGTGTGCGCATTTAATCTTGTTTTGTTTTATGGCCCTGTCTACTCTTTGGCTGAGAAGTGAACTTCAGGAATGACTTCGTGACTGAGATAAAAGGGTGTCCAGGGACCATGCTCTTCGGAGCTTCTTTTGTATCTGTTAGACCAGTAAGACTGGTCTTGCTTTTTTATTGCGTTAGAATTTCGGTGTACCTTCTTCTCCGACCCTGTCCAGGACCCTTGGCTGTGATCGCGTTCAGTGCAGTCAGTGGTGGTAGCAGGCACTGTCTTGTTGTACTGGACCCAGTGTAGTGAAACCTGACCACTTTTGAGGCAGAAGAGCAGATTAAGGGGTAGAAGCAAGCAAAATGGGGGACGGATCGATACCATGTAGAAATCATAAGGAACCAAGGAATGCTAGTATTAGAGAAGCTAAGACAAGGATTTTGTCCCAGACCTGACAGACAGAACTTTTTCTTTGAGCTGATGCTCTGAATTCAGACTTCTAGCCTCCTAAACTTTGAGAAAATTAATTTCTGTTTTTCAAAACCACCCACTTGTGGCATTTCTGCTAAAATTGCATTAAGAAACTAGGATGGGCTGAAGATGAAGGGTACCTAGTTGGTGCAGTGATTTGCACTTGACTGCTAAGGCACAGGTTGGTGGTTTGAATCTCCCCAGTGGATCTGCAGAATAAAGCCATGATGAACTAACTGCTCCTGTGAAGAGTATAGCCAAGGAAGCCCCATGGAGCATTCGTGCTCTGCAGTGCATGGCATCACCATGCGTTGGAGTCAGCGTCACAGCATGGAAGGCAGAGTTCTCCCAGTGAACCACCACTGTCCCCTCCAGCTAGCTAAACAGATATATTTTCCGATGTCCGTATGGAGCTTCCAGTCTAGCCTGGGAGGTGGCCAGTAAATGGGCAAGAAATTTAAGGATGTCAGATAAACTATAAAGTAAACACAACAGGGAAATATGGCTCTTGGTGGTGCCATTGAGTAGATTCTGATTCATAGTGACTGCATGTGAGAGAGTGGAACTCCTCCAGGGGTTTTGTTGGCTGCTGTCCTTACTGGAAGAGATCACCAGAACTTGCTCCTGGGGAGTTGCTGGGTGGGTTTGAACTGCTAACCTTTCAGTTAGCAGCCCAGTGCTTCACCCACTGTATTATCAGAGATTAGAGTCTGAGACAGCGTCTCTGAGGTGATATTTGCACCCAGGTGAGGGACACAGCCATGTGTATATGGTAGAGGTATGTACAGAGGCTTGGGGATGAGTTTGGTAAGTTTGAGGACAGAATGAGGGCCACTGTAACTGGAACACTTGGTATGGAAGGGAGTAGGAAATAAATTTGAAGTGGTTATCAGTCAGAGACAGATTATAGTAACCAAGGTTAGAACGTGTGTAGGGCATCAACAAAACAGGGTCGCCAACTGTCCAAAGCCCCATAGATTCCGAGCAGACAAAACACAAGGAAAAGTGAGCACCACGGTAGAAGGGAACTGGTGCGGCATTCAACTCCTGCCAGCTCCAGTGTGTGAGAATGTGCTGGGCAAAGTTCACAGAGGGTCACCAGGGCACCCACGGGCAAGGTTGTTTAAGCTGTGGGGCCCTTACCACTTCAACACCTTTGTTGACGTCTGTCTCCTATAGTCCCCTCCTCTAGGCAAGGACGAATTATATTCATAGGTAACAGGTCTGTGATCCATTTTGCAAAATTCATTGATTTTCCTTGTTAAAGAATATGTGGAATATTCTTTTTGTAGAAAGTATGGTATATAATAAAAACTTTGGTACCCTGCATCACTAAGAATTTTATAATCCGGTTCATCTTGTACTGCTAAAATGGCATACACCGCTTTTGCATTCACTTGTTACTGTTATAGTTGCATTAAAAACAAGTTACATTATGAGTGGCTAAGACATATACATACACATATACATATATACATGCACGTGTATGAAAATGTACACACATCACATATCCTGTTCAAGTGCATGAGTAAATAGAGGAGGGGCACCACGGATTCTCCATGTTAGGGTTATCACATGCCTTAATTCAGCCCTGTCGGACAGGCTCATGTATGGGCTCAGAGAGCCTGGTAAGGAGTTTGGACTTATTTTTTCTCAGCTGAAGTGTGGTGGCTCGTAAGCCTTTGAGATACCTGAATTATACTTTAGAACATTTCCTTTGCCTGCTGGGTAGAGACTAGACTGCAGGGAAGAAGAGAGGAAGCAGGGAGACCCAGAGAGAAGGCTCCTTTTTAAAAGGTTTCAGAGACAAACTGATGGTAGTGGCTTAGAACGGGCAGGGAGGTGGCAGTGAGGTAGTGAGCTATATCTTGAGAGTAAAATTGACAAGACCTGTTGATGTATTAGATGTAAGATTTTGGTTTTATCAACTAGGGGGATGGCGAGGCCATTTACTAAGTTGGAGAGGACTGCAAAAGAAAGAAGTGCAGTATAGGCACTGTAAGCACTTGAGTTGGGGCCAGGCAGAACTGAAGAGAGGAAGCTTGAGTAATTATTATAAGATAGACAGCTAACTATTTTTGAACAGTGTGCCTTGAGCTGTTTTAACCACTTTGCATAATTAACTCATTTAATACTCACAGCACTTATGGCCCCATTTTTTACATAAATAGCCCTATTTTGCAGATGAAGGAACTGGAACACAGAGCTGGTAAGTAACTGACCAAGGTCATGCAGCTTAGTAAATGGCAGAGTTGGGATTCAAACTGATACAGTGTGGCTTAGAAAACAGTGGTCCTAAGCCTTGCTGGAGCATTTGTTCCTCAGGGTGAAATACTGGGAGATGGTGTTAGCCACACCATCTGAGCCCTGAGTTGTGTTTGCCTTGTGAAGTGGGTTATTCTTATATTATTATAAGTAAAAGAAAAATGAAGTATCATTTTAAAAATCAAGTAACCAAACAGTTACAGGCACTTTCAAATCTTTGTGAGAAAATTAGTGGCACTGATTTTCTGGTGCTAGATTTCTTACCTTCAGGAGGTAACTAAGAGCTGTAGTTTCACGTTACTAAAGAAAAGAATATCCCCCTTGGGACTATATTATGTATTATAATATATACATATATTATAATTCAACTCATAGTTATTTAGCTGTTATCCTATTTACACTGTTCTCAAAAAAATGTTTTATCAAGTGATTAGCTTATGTGGAGCGGTTATTAGTCCTGACTGTAAAGGCCAGTATTATAAAGAGATGCTTATGTACTTTCAGGAACTGTATGTACTGTAATACAGCTGAAATTGATGCTAATAAGATTATGTTAAAAGAAAATCTGCATTTTACCATAGATCAGCTTAACTAATAGCATGTTATAATTATTCACATAACCTGACTTTTCAAAACTTTTTTGTAAAATGGTAAGGGTGGGGATAGTATTATGCATGCCTCCCTGCTCAGGTTGCTATAGTGATTAAGTGATGTTACTTAGTCACCAGGGGTGGAGCTCATGGGACTCTTCAACATTGCCCCTACCCAGTGGCACAAGGGATATGAGTTTGGCTGCTAATCAGAAGGTCACCCATTCGAATCCACCACCCATTCCTCCGAAACCCTATGAAGTAGTTCTATACTCTGTCCCAGGATCACTGTGAATTGGAACTGAAAATGGATTTGGTTTTAGAATTTACTCCTTAATAAGAAAATCTGTGTAAAGATGTTTTTGTAAGGCAAATATAAACCAAAAATCAACCCAACTTATTATTGTTGAGCCGAGTCTGACTCACAGCAACCCTATAGAACAGGGTAGAAGTGTGCTGTAGAGTTTCTGAGGAGCACCTGGTGATTCATGTGGCCAACCTTTTGGTTAGTGGCCGTAGCTCTTAATCAGTACACTACCAGGGTTTCCAGGAAAATACAGCAGAGCTTTATGACTTGTGATGTGGTTTACATAGTGTTTTGAAATTTGTATCTTTTAAACTTGTACTTCAGTTTTCAGATTTAGGACCCAATAGATGAGGTCTGTGGGAAGTGTCAGAAAACTTCAGTGATTTCAGATCTCGTATAACCAGTAAATAGTTGCTGTTGAGTTGACTGACTTATGGTGATCCCATGTTTTAGAGCAGTGGGTTTGTTTGTTTTCCAGGGCTTAGCCCTGAAGAAATAGAGGAATATATTTACAGTATTCTTGACTGTAAATAATAAAAGAACTCAAATGCCATAAATGAAAGAGACTGGTAATTGTCTTATGTATCAGGCAGCGTGAAGGTAGTTGGTAAGTTTGGCTTGGCACTCTCAGGGGTTGGTATGACTTTTCAGTGATTTGCTGGGCCTTTCTTTGCTAACACTGCTCTTCACATGGCGGCATCCAAAGTGGAAATGAAAGATCCACAGTCACAGGGCTGAGGAGGCCAGTTTTTTTTTTTTTTTTCTTTCTTGCCTTTGTAGTGGGAGATAGATGGGCAAGGAATACAAATAAGAGAAGATGGGAATAGATGTAGTGTGGTAGGATATTGAGGTGAGAATGAATGTGGGGTAGAAGGGCTAGGAGGTGACATGAAAGGGGTGGGAAGATGAAGGAGGTGGGAATGGATGTGGGGTAGAGTGGTTAGGGATTGGGAATGGAAATGGGGTGGGAGGTTAGTGAGGTGGGAATTGAGTTAGGAGGAGCTGGGGTAGGGAATGGTTGTGAGGTTGGGGATTAGTGAGGTAGGGAATGGGTGTGGAGTGGGAGGATTTGGGAGGTGAGAATGGATGTGTGGAGGAGGGAATTGTGTGTGGTGGGAATTGATGTAGGGTAGCACGGTTGGGGGATGGGAGTGGGTGTGGTATGGGAGCGTAAGTGAAGTGGGAATAGATGTGGGTTAGAGGGGTTATGGGGTAGGGACAGAGGTGAGGTGGGAGAATGAGGGAGATGGGAATGGGTGTAGGGAAAGTGGTAAGGAGGGAGTGGAGTTGTGCTGCCCCAGTTAGCCTTCTGTCTTTCACCAAAATACGGGGACCATCTACTTAGTTTTGGAGTTGGAGTGATTTCTATTTTGAGGTTTTCCTTTTTTTTAAAAAAAGTTTGTATATGTAGACATTTTCCCTAAATTTTATTCACACAGTATATCTGAGAAATTTGTGAAGAAGAAGAGATGTGTAAGTTTCCTAATACCCTCTGGTTCAGTTCTCCTTTGATTTTTGTCAGGGGGGAGCTTAGCTGTGTCTGTGTGTTTACGATCAGTTTGTCATCAGGGATTCCCTCTATGCATCTCTGCCTCCGGCATTGGAGAATTCATGTGTTAGTCATGGGAAATGATCAAGAAGTGTTTGTTATATTGAAAATCATTCTTTTTTATTTTTATTTTTATTTTTTGTTACATGGTTTAGATACAGAAAAACCTATCTGCTGTTGAGGTGACTTTGATTCATGGTGGCCTCATGTGTCGGAGTAGAACTCTGTTCTGTAGGATTTCTAGTGGCTGATTTTTTTTAGAAATCGATTACCAGACCTTTCTTCTGTGGCACTTCTAGGTGGATTTGAACCTCCAGCCTTTTGCTTGACACACTAGCCATTGGCACCACTGAGGGATTCCAGACTAGATACGTAAGTCCTGGGCCGTGTCCACATTCTCATTTGATTGGGCCCTCCCTTTCAGTGCCTTGGTGTAGTTCAGTTAGTTATTCTGAGGGGCCAGTAATGTCAATAGTGTGTCTTTTGGTTCTCTGACTAGCAAACTCTGGGGGGGCCGTGGGCCACAGCTCCCGCCGTAACTGTTCTCTGTCTACCTGAGAGGGAGGCAGAGCATGGGCTGAGTCAGCATGTCCTGCTGGCAGAGAGTCAACAGTAGCCAGAAAGACAACACATCATTAGTCATGTTGACAGAAGGACACTTCCTTTCCCTCTTGCTTATTAGCAGAGGCGTTAATGAGAAGTAAAATGGCCAAAAGGCAGTAAGTGTTTGTGTTTCAGAGGCTGCGGACTTGCGTTGCCCACACACAGGATAATTGTCTCCTGCTTTAGGAAAAGTTGACTGAAAAGACTCGGTTAAAATTTTTAAGATACTGATGCTATTAACTGCTGTTGTGTTGGCCCTCAACTCATGACAAGTCCATGCATAATAGAGTCTTTACTAGCTGACTTTTGGAAGTAGACCACTGTTTTTCCTAGTCTGTCTTAGTGTGGGAGCTCTGCTGAAGCCTGCTCAGCATCCTGGCAGCATGTAAGACTCCACTGGCTGACAAGTGCTGGTAGTGTTTGTGGTAGTGATAGTAGCTCTTTATTAATTGCTTATAATAGTCCAGATACACAACTAGGCACCTAAACAAGTTTTCTTTGGTACCCACGTCAGCCTTATGTGAGAGTTTTTTTCCTTTTGTAAACTCGTCTTTTGTGGCTGGGGAAGCTGGGACTGGGCAGTTGGATGAAGCCACTTCAGCGAGAGAGGAGCAGGCTGGGGCTACGGCCAGGTGTGTTGGACTTCACTCATTTGGCAGACTCCACCTGGGTGGTGAGCCTGGAGATGTCCCTGCAGCTACAGGCCCCGCTGGCCACTGTGCACCATGTGTCAGTACCCGGTGGTGATGCAGAAATGAGTCTAGTCTCTGCTTTTCGTGTCAGAGTTGAGACATGCAATCGGATGTATGAGTAGCAAAGGGCACCTGGAGGTGGAGGGCACCTGGAGGTGGAGGGCACCTGGGCAAGGGCAAAGGGCACAACAGAACAACGTGGTATTGGATGCATGGGTTTAAGGAGTGAGTGTGAAGACCTGAGGCAGAAGACAGATGAGAAGTGGCAGCTGTAGCTCTTAACCATTACATCGCCGGGGTTCAGCCAGCAAATCAGGTATCTGCAGGGACACATGGGCAGAATGGAAATGAAGAGGTCTGGGTATACACAGACCTGTGGCCAACCATCTAAAAAGGGAACTGGCTGCTACCAGAGACAGTCCCTGGTAGGTGGGAATGGGAGCCAGGGATTAACTGCCTCACTTGAGGCGTTTTTTTCCTCTTAGAAATCAGATTCTCATGTGAAATCTTCTGATTTTTAAGTGTTGACTTCTTACGCAGCAATTTTAAAAACACACTGTAGGCTATAGAAGTCTTGTGTATAGATGGATTTGGCTATGTGGGCTGCAGGTTTGTGCCCCCCCAGCCACACAGACCTTGGCAGCTCCTAGGACTGTGCATTGTGATTTGGATCCCAGACTTTTGGGTGACACCTTACCGTCTTGGCCAGCTCCTTCAGCTTGGAGGAGCAAGGTTTTAAAGATAAAGAGCTAACTAGCTAATTAGGTTTTCAGTGGGAAGTGATAGGAGATGATTGTAATCTGAAGCCTATGGCTCAAGTGGCCGGCAAGTTGTGATGAAAAATTTGCCATCTCCTTGTGGAACTCGTGTACCCTTAACTCCTTTTTTCTGCACGGAGAACAACATGCTCTTATGACTTGTTTCTTAATCCGTACTGTCCTCTTCTGCTTATTTCTAACATTTTTTCCCCATCACCCCTTTTTTCTTTTTCCATCTTTATTTCTCCATCTCCAGTTTCTTACTGAGTTCACCTTGAGTTACATGGTGTAACCTAGTCAGATATTTTCCTGAACTGATTTAGTGAAATTTTACATTTTTCTATTCCATTTTCTTAGTTTTTTACCTCAGTATATTCTACTGTATGTGAGTTGTGATTACAGAGTAGTGAAAAAAATTTAATTAGAACAAATGTTAAATTAGCAAATGGTAAAGATAATTACACAACCCAGTGGATGTTTTGCTCTTCAGAGACGTGAATTTGGAGGAGTTGTGCTCCGATTCCAACATGCCATTGGAACTGGCTGAGAATTATCCTCAGGACACCTGTGCAAATCTGTGACCATCACCAGTGATTACAAATCTTTGTCCTTTTGAAAGTGGGTTTGATGTTTGTGACTAGAGTCAGTAGAACCAACCCTAAAATAATAAGATTGTGGATCAAATTGGGCAACACTGTAGTCCTGTGTAAAATGTGTCATGGCCTTGAAGTGCTAACTGTTGTCCGTCACGCTCACGAGCTAGTCCCTGAGGCAGTTGCACATGAGGAGGGACACAAACGTTTGAAGTACAGCAACCTAGTTGGAGTAGGTGCTACTTATTCTCTATGTTTTCAGCATGACTTTACAGATTTTGCCCCCATATTTATTAAACCTGCTGGCGTCGAGCTGATTCTGACTCACAGTGACACTATAAGACAGAGTAGAACGGCCCCATAGAGTATCCAAAGAGTGACTGGTGGATTTGAACTGCTGAACTTTTGGTTAGCAGCCAAGCTGTTAACCACTACACCACCAGAGTTGCATATTCATTCAGTGCATAAGAATTAAATTTTCCTATTTGAGAAAATATTTTAGTTAGACTATGGAGTATTTTGGAAGTAAATGTACAGTTTCTCTTGGCATTTGAAATAATAAAATAGATTTGAAACCTGTGATATTATTGTTCTGGACCCCTTGGTTCCTGGAGCCTCGCTAGAAACCATTGGAGCGTGGGTTTCTGAAGTAGTGACTTGAGAATGTTGCGCGTGCACACACACTCACATACAGGTCAAGCTCATTGCCATACTTCTTGAACTTGAACATCTGTTAAAGAATAGGAACCCAGCTGCTTTTTCTATGGCTTAAAACTGGTGGAGGCACCACAGTGGGACAGATCGGGTTATTTATCAGAAGTACCTGTGCAGTTCTTAGGAAAAAAAAAAAAAAAAAGATTCTGGAGTCCCACTCCCACAGATTCTGTTTCTTTAGCATGGGTAGTTGGTGGGACCAGGAATCTGTAGTTTTAGCAAGTGCCTCAGGTGTTTGCTGCTGATCATCACAGAGCCACACTTTGACAAACCCTAGTGTAGCGAGCATTGGGGCTGAAGAGGTTTAGGTTCACATCCCAGTTCCATATCCTGGTGGTTGGATGATATTGCCGTTTCTTAACATCTCTGAGTCTCAGTTTTCTCATCCTTAAAGTGAGAATGCTAATATTATGGGACAAAGGCACAGGAGGATTGCAGCTAATGTGCTTAAAGCACCCAGGTCCGTCTGACATCTATTGTCTTAATTGCCTGTCATTGAAAATAAAGCACTCTCCCTTCTCTGGGTTTCTAGCACCTTTGTCAAAGGGAATGAGTGTATAACTAAAGCCTTGAGGATAAGGATCATATTTTGCCCTTTTTTTTTGTGCATGTCCCACAGTGTCCATGCTTTTTTGGGCACATGGATGATGGGGACCCTTTTTTCTGTTTAACACTGGTGCTTGTGATTGTGGTTTGGCATGACGTTCTAAGCCAGGAGGGGCTACTTACTGATCCACTACTTGGGACCCACCTTACTCTTTTCTGCTCGGTCATAAGGCTCCTTGTTCCCTTACGAGTGTCCATGAGGCCCAGCTCACTCCCTGTCCTCTCTTTCTCTGAGGTCATTGAAATGTGTTTTTAAACCTGGTCTGCCAAGGCCCCAGACTGTAGGAATGTGTCCCTGCTTGTTGTGCCTCTAGGGAAATTAAAGAGCCAGTTTTCACTGGATAAACGTTGTAAGTTCTCCTTGAGCCTAGCTTCACAAACATGAAGGTGAGTTCACTGTGCACAGATGGATGTCCCTGTGTAACTTTTCGTTTTAGCTAATGCAATTTCAGTCTGCTTGGAAGACTGATTTTTCCAAGCAGACTGGTTTTTGTTTATGTATTTATTTATATTTTTTTAAAAGAAATGTTTTATTTTTGTTTGTTTCCAATGCTAGCAGTGAAAAATAATACTTTGGTTTTGGCCCATGCTGCTGTCAAAACAAGATGCTTCCTGTATCCAGGATATAAGCAGGTTTAACGAGTCCCCAGACGTGTTACTGCCTTTAGTTTTCATCTCTCCTGCTTTGTAACATTTAAAGTGGAATAACCCTTCATTCTTTTCTTGCTAATTATTTAAATTTTTAATTGAAAGGCTTGCTTTTATAATGTGAAGTCCTTTTGGCAAATGCATGCAGGTGGGTCAAACTTAATTCTAGTTTCAGAAGCAATTTTTAAGTAAAAGGCTTTAATCTTCAATGCCTTTGACGCTGGGCTGTGTATTAGATATTTTTAGCATGTAAATTATGGTGAGCATAATACCAGAGGTCATTTTTCTTTTTCTTGCTTGGTATGCTTTCTCATTCTTGGCTCGGCAGTTATATTCAGGGTAATTTGGTCTTGGACCTCAAAATGGATGTTGGATCAGTGTTCTTCACTTATTGTACAGGACTAATTTCTATGTTCATTGCCAGATAGAGTTTATAGATGTTTTAATTTATGATTTGGATTTATCCTTGTATCTCTCTCAGCAAGCTCTTGAATCTTGTATGAGGGAAACATGTGGGAAAAAGATGGAAGTGCTGAAGGCCTGGTGACTATGTTGTTGTTGTTAGGTGCCACTGAGTCGGTTCCAACTCATAGCGACTGTGTTTTCAGCAGAACAAAACACTGCACAGTCTTGTGCTGTGTCCACAATTGGTTTTATGCTTAAGCCCATTGGTGTGTCCACTGTGTTAGTCCGTCTTGTCGAGGGTCTTCCTCTTTTTTGCTGACCTTCCACTCTCCCAAGCATGATGCTTTTCTCTGGGGACTGATCCTTCCTGACAACATGTCTGAAGTATGTAAGATGCAGGGTTGCCATCTTTGCTTTCAAGGAGCACTCTAGTTCTCCTTCTTCCAAAACAGGTATGTCTGTTCTTTTGGCAATCCATGGTACATTCAGTATTCTTCTCCAGCACTACAATTCAAAGGCGTCAATACTTCTGTCTTCCTTGTTCATCGTCCAGCTTTCAAATGCATGTGATGTGACTGAAAATTATGACTTGGGTTAGGTGCACTTTAGTCTTCAAGGTGACATCTGTACTTTTCAGTACTTTAAAGAGGTCCTTTGCATCAGATTTTCTCAATGCAATGCATCTTTTGATTTCTTGACTGCTGCTTCCAAGGGTATTCATTGATTGTGACCCAAGTAAAATGAAATCCTTGACAACCTCAGTCGTTTCTCCATTTATGACGATGTTACTTACTGATACAGTTGTGAAGATTTTTGTTTTCCTGATGTTGAGGTGCAACCCATACTGAAGACTGTGGAATTTGGTCTTCATCAGTAAGTGTTTCACATCTTCTTACCTTTCGGCAAGTAAGATATCATAATAAGGTATCATCTATATAACACAGGTTGTTAATGAGTCATCCTCCAGTTGTGATGCCTCATTCTTCTTCATATAATCCAGCTTCTTCAATTACTTGCTCAGCATACAGATTGAAATGGTATATGAAAGGATACAACCCTGACACACACTTTTCCTGACCACGTGACTGCCTCTTGACCTATGTACAGATTCCTTGAGAGCACAACTAGGTGTTCTCGAACTCCCATTTTACACAGTGTTAGCCATAATTTGCTATGATGCACATAGTCGAATGCCTTTGCATAGTCAGTGAAACACAAGTAAAAATGTTTTTGGTATTCTCTGCTTTCAGCCGAGACAACAGCTGATCTTAGCAGTGATATCCCTGGTTTCATGACCTCTTTTGAATCCAGCTTGAATTTCTGGCAGTTCTTTGTCAATATACTGTTGCAGTTGCTTTTGAATGATCTTGAGCAAAATTTTACTTTTATCCTTTTATGGTCATTTTAAACTACAAAAATCAAAAAGTCAAACTTGCAGTTGTTGTGTTTGAATATAGCTGTATAATAATCGAGATACATGTGGCAAAGTTCCTTATTCAAGATTTTATACATTTTCTAAGACAGTTTGTAAAGTAAATGTTTCTTTCTAATGTATTATCCTGAGAGTTAGAGAAACATGGAAGGATTTGTGGCTCCTGTGCTTCGGAGTCCCGATTTTGCTGTTTTGTTTGGAGGGGAAGGTGGGTTATGTGCTTGGATGCCCCTGGCCATGCTTATTACCCTCACCCCAACACCCCTTCTTTCTGACTCTTCTGTTCTTTTGAATGCTTTCATATATACAGAACGGTTTATTTTTCATCTAAAAATGTAGCTCTTTTATCCGTTAAAAACTTTTGAACAAGTTAGCTTCATATTAATAGGTTAAGCTAATAAAATAGCCAACATTTTAGTTAGTGCTCTAACTTTTTAAAAAAATAAAAATTCATTTGGGTTAATAGTTTTGATACTGGCTATTGATTTTTTTCAGGGAAGCTTTTTTTTTTTGGTTAACCCCCTGAAAATGAAGAGAGTAGATACCAGGTTTAGAAACTTTGAAAAATGCAGCAACGTTTAAAAAGGGAGAAGAAAAGTCACCTCTAATTCCCACCTAAAATTCTAGCCCCTAACTTCAGTCAGAGATCACCTGAGCACCCACTGGCTGGCTTTTGAGTAGGTCCAGGGAGCTGACTTCCCTTCTCTTTCCTTCCAGCCTCACAGATCCCGCCTAGTACTGTGTGTATGAGGCACACAAGTCTTTCTCTACTGGACTCTGAGATTCTTGAGGGGAGGGGCTGCGTTAGTGCTTGTATCCCTAGACTCTAGCATAATGTAGGTACTTGAGTAATATTATTAAGTGTAAACTAAATTCTGTACTTTTAAAGTTCACATCATTTAGTAGCATAAAGCCAGTGCTGTATGGTCGGCAGTTTCTTTATTTTACGTGTCTGCAGATATTTTGGAAACGCTGGTGGTATAGTGGTTAAGTGCTGTGGGTGCTAACCAGAAGGTTGGCAGTTCACATCTACCAAGCTCTCCTTGGAAACTGTGGAGCAGTGCTAGTCTGTCCTACAGGGGTACAATGAGTCAGATTTGACTGGGCAGCGGTAGATATAGTACAGATAATTTAAAGAGCATTTTATATTTTGAATGTGTAATACTTGGTCCTGATAACATATTGTTGTTTTGGGTGCCATAGTCATTTCTATGTCATAGCAGCCCCACGTGGCAGGATAGAACTGCCTCTTAGGGGTTTTCCTGGCTATGATCTTTAAGAGAGCACAAAAGTGTGCATGGTGAAAAATGAGTGTTCCTTTCACCTGTTTTCCAGGTCCCATTTCCTGTCCAGGGAGACAGCCACTCTATTACTTTCTATTTTTCTGCAAGTAGTCTGTGCATGTATGCCAAGCCAAGTTGTCCTCTAAAAATCTGATCATTTGGAAGCAGGACACATGATAATCATGGGAATGACATGTGAAAGATGTGTAGCCCTCTTGAAACTCATTCTGGCAGTATCTAATAAAATTGAAAATCTAGCACAGCAATCCCAGTTCCATCATTTTTTTTTTTAAACCAGTACGTAAAGATATATGGTGAAGGATTTTTATCAATGTGTTTTTGTGGTGGCCCCTCCCTCCCTTATTAAAGGACAAGGAAAGAAAGTAAACACTGATCAGGGGAAGCAGGTAAAGGGGTTGTAATGCATGCATGTGGTAGCTGTGGTACAGCCATCGGAGAGATTAGGTAGAGCTGTATTGATTAGTTGTCACAGAGGAACTTTCTTGATTATTTTTACATTAGGAAAGAAAGGTGCAGTTAAGATTGTATGACATCCCATTTTTATAGAACATGATAAGCTGTGCAACTGTTTGTATGTGTGTATATTTTTGTATGGTGTTATAGGAAGGAGGGATTAAGACAAAAATCTTTCTAAATTCTTCTTTTTTAAAAAAATGTGACCTTTACTTTTTCCTAGAAGAGGTCATTGAGGTGATTTGCTAAGTTCACTTCCTTTTGCTACTAGGTCCTTAAGTCCTCATTTAATTTCGTTTTATAAATTCTTTCTTCTTTTAGGATGAGTCGTTCAGGGCAGAGCATATGAACTCATTTATGGCATCTTCATGCTTTGGTACAATGTATGTGCCTTGGGTTTTAAGTTTTCATGGAGGGCACTGACTCTCACAATAGGTAAGTGTGTGTGACCTTGGGGGACTGGGCACTGTTCACAGTGCTACAGGCTAAGAGGCTAGAGAAGTGGCAGCAGTGGCCCACATGGGGAGATTATCAGAGTCTGGATTAAACTTCTGTAGGATCAGAAAGAAGAAACGATCAGGGCCCCGAAAGAGAGAGAGGCAGTTAAGGGTCAAATGGTAACTGGAGTGTCTAGCTAGAGTGGTGAGTTAAGTGGCCAAGTGATGCAGTGATGAAGGCTCAAAGTGGAAAAGCACCTTGAAGAAATGACACTCAGGTCCTTTTTCTGATTTGGGTCTTAAGTACATCATTTTGTTGCTATTTGCATTTATCTTCTTATCCTTCTTGGGACTTAGACGCTTCTGGCCAGTAGAATTAGGCAGGAGGAGGAGATAGCGGTCCTTGAAAAGTACTTGAAGAAGAAATCACGTGTCTACCGTCTTGTCACAGAAGAAGTGTCTAAACTTGTACTAAATGAATATATAGTAAACCTTGGAGGAAAAGTCTAACTTGCAATTAACAGAACCGTAAATTTCTGAGTCTTGAATTGGGGAGGTATCTTGTCTGCTTATATACCCATGAAGGAGTCTGAAACCACCACTGTGTGCACTGAAGGGTGGGGAGGATAAGGGAGCAGCGGGGCCTCTACATGTGTTTGAAGGAATGCATGTCACCATTCTCTCTGCCTCTGAGCTCACCCACTCACCTTTGATGTAAATCTTGTCTTTTGATTAGAGATTTTTAGTTCATTTGTTCTGCCTAGTTATGCTCCTATATGCTCTGACACTCAGGTCAGAGAGAGCTGTTACTTCCTTTATTCTGGATATAATACTTTTCTGAGTGTAGCCATAGAACATCATGTAATTATTGATTTTCTGTCGAGCTTATAGTGTAGTTATTAGGTGTAGTTTTGAGCATACAACTTTTGAATTCACATTGGGTTTACAGGGTAATCCTTTCCTATGCTTTGTTCATCTGAGCTGCTTTTGTGCTGGTCTCCACTTTTCTGCATTTTAGTTTTTAGGTTCTAAAAGCAAGACCTTACATTTCTAGGAGCTAAATATCATCTCATTAGATTAGCACATATGGGACATATGGGACATAGGTGACACAAATGACTGGCACTTGGCTACTAACTCATAAGGTTCTTAGGTGATGCCAAAAGTTTGTGCTTCATTTGTAACCAAAAGGCTGGCAGTTCAAAGCCACTCAGGGACACTGTGGAAGAAGAGGATTGGTGATCTGTTTTCATGAAGATTACAGCCAAGAAAACCCTATGGAGCAGTTCTATTCTAAACAAAGGGAGTCACCATAAGTGAGAATCATCTGGCCCACACCTAACTGAAAGACTGGTGGTTTGAACCCACCCAGTCGTGCCATGGAAAAAAGGCCTGGCAGTCTATTTCCAAAAGATTTCAACGTTGTAAACCGTATGGAGCTCAACAGTCTGAACTCACTGTGCACTGGGCCACTGTGAGTCAGGGGAGTTGACCTGGTGGCAGCTGACAACAAAAGATTACCTCGTTTGACTTACTGTTGTTGCCTTTAAAGCATCTGTTCCCAGATGCTTTATCTGTTTCATATAGTTTTTATCTCTTTCATATAGTTCACTGGCTTGTTTCAGGAACCCTGAAAGTTGAATAAATATATCATAAGATGGAACGAAAGTAGGAATTGGAGACTGAATTTAGACTTTTGTACTTCTGTGTGCAAGTGGTACGACCTTCAGCAAATTACTTGACGTCTTTGAGCTCCCATCCCCAAGTAACTGCTCCTTAATAGAAAGTGGGAAAACCTCTACCTCACAGGCTTGTTGTAAGGGTGAGTCAGTGTGTATAAAGCACTTGGTATGGAGCTTCACACTTAGTAAGCATTCCAGTGATCAGTGTCAGTGTCTTACATTGGTCAGTTAAAATGACAAGCAGCGTGAAGCCCTGCCCCAGGCTCCCATGGGCTTTTGGATACTGACCCTGCCGGTGGATAATGGCCCTACGTGTTAGCACTCTTTGATTCTCTCAGTTAACTGTGATAGTTCAGCTACTTCCATACCCCTGGTCCCCCCGAATATCCTGGAGCCCATGTTTCTCTGTTTTTATCTACCATACTGGAAGAGATTTATCACATATCTTAGTGAATTCCAGATGCTTCACTTAAGACAGGGTAAATTATTCATAATGTAATATTATATGAAAAAGGCAAGACATTGAAGTATATATGTAATAAGCCACAACTTTGTAAAAATCAAAAAATAGGGAAGTAGATAAATCCAGAAAAGGGTAAAAATAAAAAAGAACAAAGCAACATACTAGAATGTTAACATTATCATGTCACCTTGGGCTGCCACTCTTTTGTATCTGAAAGTGCCATCCTCACACAGAGAACTCCTTAAAAACCTGTTGACTTATTTGTTCTTTTTCCAGGTGCTGGACTTGTTCTCTCTCTATCGTTCAGAGAGCACTTTATGCATCTGTCACCTGTACTAAGCTCTCTTTGAAAAAGTGAAAGGAAAATGATTTATTTCTTTTACTTTGTACCTATTGTAATATGCAGAGTTCACTGTTCAGCTTTTACTGCAGAAAAATGTTTGTACTAATGTGGAGTTCATTTGAATGCCCTCTAGATTCCCCTGTGTAGGCCTTGGACTCTGAGCAACTGGGCTTTGCTAGCATCTGCTTTTTCTCAAGGACTTTCATGGCTCCTTGACAGTTGACCTTCATGGACCCCTTGCTTCATAAAAAATACTATAAGTTGTATTTTGTGACTGTAATAGACAGATATAGTCTAGGTGCTTTAGTTGTCTCTTGCTGCTGTAATAGGAACACCACAAATGGGTGGCTCTAACAAATCTATTTTCTCATGGTATTTGAGGTTAGAAGTCCACATTCAGTGCTCTGACTATAGGGGAAGACATTGTGTCTCCACTGGCTCTGGAGGAAGGTCCTTGTCCCTTTTGGGCTTTTGATCCTTGTCCCTTTTGGGCTTTCATCATATGACTCAGCATCTGTCTTCACGCATCACTGTTTCTCTCTTTCTTGCCTAATCTCTTTTATATCTCAAAAGAGATTGGCTCAAGATATACCCTATACTAATCCTGGGTAACCTATTCTTCAGTGGAATTATAACCACAGACATAGACATTTACAAAAGGCAGTTATAAGACACATTTTGGAGGAGAAAATTCAATGTGTAACACTCCACCCTTTGACCTCCCAAATTCAAATTTAATTCCTTGCCACATGCAAAACCCTATCACATCATGAAAGTTTTAAATACACTCGACCCATGTCATTGAAAATTGTCACTGGAATTTGTATTGGGATTACACTGTATACATAGATCGTTTTGGGTCAAGTAGACATTTTCACAATGTCGAGTCTTCTTATCCATGAATAGGGTAAATTTCTCCATTTATGTAAGGCTCTGTTGATTTCTTCCAGTAAGGTCTTGTAGTTGCTTTGTATAGGTCTCTTATGTCTCTAGTTAGATTTATTCCTAGGTATTTTATCTTCTTGGGGGCTATAGTAAATGGTATAGATTTAGTGATTTCTTCTTTGATGATCTCTGTTGGTATAAAGGAATCCTAGTGATTTACTTATGTTTATCTTATATCCTGATACTTTTCTGAACTCTTCTTTTAGTTCGGGTAGTTTACTTATGGATTCTTCAAGATTCTCCATGTATACAATCTTGTCGTCTGCAAATAGGGAGATTTTTACTTCTTTGCTGATGTGGACTCCCTTTATTTCTTTGCCTTCCTTAATTGCTGTGGCCAGAGCTTCTAATATAATATTGAACAGAAGTGGTGGGAGTGGGCATCCTTGTTCCGTTCCTGTTCTCAAGGGGAATTCTTTCAGTCTCCCTCTTTTCAGGATGATGTAGGAGATTGGCTTTGCATAGATGCCCCTTATTGCGTTGAGGAATTTCTGTTCTATTCCCACTTTGCTGAGAGTTTTTAGTGTGAATGAGTGTTGGACTTCGTCAAATGCCCTTTCTGCATCAATTGACAAAATCAGGTGATTCTTATCTTTTGTGTTGTTTATGTGGTTGATCAAATTAATTGTTTTTCTAATGTTGACCCAGCGAATCCAACTTGGTCATGATGGATTATTTTTTGATTTGTTGAATTCTATCTGGAAGGATTTTCTTCAAGATTTTTGCATCCAGGTTCATGAGTTATATTGGTCTGTAATTTTCTTTTTTTGTGAGATCTGTCCCTGGCTTTGGTATCAGGGTTATGTTGGCATCAAAAAATGAATTTGGGAGTATTTTACCCCTGTGTATGCTGTGAAATAGTCTCAGTAGTATTGAAGTTAACTCTTTTCTAAATGTTTGGTAGAATTCTCCAGTGAAGCCATCTGGGCCAGGACTTCATTTGGTTGGTAGTACTTTGATGACTTCTTCAATCTCTTCCTTTGTGATGGGTTTATTAAGTTGTTCTGCTTCACTTTGTGATACTTTGGGTAAGTGATGTGAATCAGGAATGTGTCCCATTTCCTCTAGATTTTCAAATTTGTTAGAGTACAGTCTTTCATAATATTCTGTTACAATATTTTTGGTTTCTGCTGGATCTGTTGTGACATCTCCCATCTTATTTCTTATTTGTGTTTCCTGTTTTTCTATAGTAAGTTTAACCAGTGGTTTGTCAACTTTGTTGATCTTTTCAAAAAAACCACCTTTTGGTCATTTCAATGTTTTCAATTGTTCTTCTATCTCTAATTCATTTAGTTCTCCTCTAATATTTATGATCTGTTTTCTTCTGTTGCCTGAGGGGTTGCTCTGTTGTTCTCTCTCTACTTGTTCAAGCTGTAGGGTTAATTCTTTGGTTTGGGTCCTTTCTTCCTTCTGGATATGTGCATTTATAGAGGTAAACTGACCTCTGAGCACGGCTATTGCTATATCCCATAGATTCTGGTAGGATGTGTTTTCGTTCTCATTTGGTTCCATAAATCTCTTTATTTCATCCTTTATTTCTTCTATAACCCATGGCTTTTTGAGCAAGGCGTTGTTTGATTTCCGTGAGTTCCAGTTTCTGTCTGTGGTTTTTCTGCTGTTGATTTAGACTTTTATGGCTTTATGGTCTGAGAAGATACTTTGTAGTAATGCAGTGGTTTGGATTTTGTTAAAACTTGCTTTAAGTCCTAACACATGGTCTATTCTGGAAGATGTTCCATGTGTATTGGAGAGGGTATATGTACCTGTTGATGGGTAAAAAAATTCTGTATATGTCAATGAGATCTAATTGGTTAATTGTGGCAATAAGGTCTTCTGAGCTTTTTTCTGGATGATTTGTCCCTTACTGAAAGTAGAGTGTTGAAGTCTCCAACTATTATTGTGGAGAGAGCTATCTCATTTTTCAGTGTAGTCCGTGTTTGTTTGATGTATTTGGATGCGCTGGTATCAGGTACGTAAATATTTAATATTGTTAAGTCCTACTTATGTATTGAACCTTTCAGAAATAGTGACCATCCTTGTCTAAGGTGATGGATTTTCGATTAAAATCTATTTTATCTGAGATTAGTATTGCCACACCTCCTCTTCTTTGTATATTATTAGCTTGGTATATACTATTACATCCTTTAATTTTCAGTTGGTTCATATCTTTGAGTCTAAGGTGTGTTTCTTGTAAGCAACATATAGATGGGTTGTGTCTTTTGATCCAGGATGTCACTCATTGGCTCTTTATTGGAGCATTCAGTCTGTTTACATTCAGTGTAATTATTGATACGCATGTGTTCAGTGCTGTCATTTTGATGTATTTATTTTTGTGTTGGTGTTTTCTCTGTTGCTCTTAATATATTGTTCTGGGTCATTCTTCTTTATGGGTTTACTTTTCATCTTCTTCAGTGTTGGTTTTGTATTTGTTGAGACTCCTTTATTACATTTCTTGTTTTGATAGGTTGCTTTGTTATTGTGCTTTGTGGAGCTACCCCTCTGATCCCCTTTAATATTCTAAGTTTAAACTAATACAGCCAACATCATTTATGCAGAGAAGTCAGATGAAAGCCTTCAGGGCTTCCCTCTGAATGTTAGCTTTGCTTTGAGCCGCACTGTCTTTAAGAGGATCTATTTATGTTTCATTTTATTAAGGTTGATTATAATATGTCTTGGTGTCTTTCTTTTGGGGTGTAGTTTTTGTGGTGTTTGATACATGTCTTGGATATCTGTGTTCACTTCTTTCATAATTTCAGGGAAGTTTTCTGTCAGCAACTCAACAACAATACTCTCTGTATTTTCAGCTATCCCTCCGCATTCAGGAACTCCAGTTAATTGTAGATTATTCCTCTTACTAGATTCCTACATGTTTCTTAATGCTTTTTAATTTTTCTTACTTCTTTTGTCTGATTTCTCCTCATAAATGCTGGTGTCAGTTGCTCTATCTTCAAGGTCACTAAATCTGAGTTCCATCTCCTCAGTTCTGCTCTTTTGCCTTTGGATTGACTTGTCTAATTCTGTAATTTTGTTACTGATCTTCTGGACTTCAGACTGTAGATGTTCCATCAGTTGAAATAGCTTGCTCAACTTTTCATTTTACTCTGTTGCATTTTGTTTAATGTCTAGGAGGGCTCTCTATATAATTATTTTGTACTTGATCTCTGATAGTTTCAGAAAGCCTTCTTCATCTGGGAAGTTTTTTGATTCTTTATTTTTGGACTTTTCCAGAGTCATGGTGAACTGTTTCTTTAAATAGTTAGCAATGGTTTGTTGCCTTTGGCCCATCTAGAGGCTGTTTAGTTTCTCTGATGTTACCTCAACAGGAGCTGAGGCATAGTTCTGAGAAAGAAACTGGTCACCAGCCACCTCTGTGTACTCTAGTGACTGGCCCCAGTAGACTCTCTGGGGTGGCAGACTCTGCCTTCTGGCTGGCAAAGATGGCACCCTACTTATGGAGTCTCTTGGGGGCTGTCAACTGACCCTATGATGTGGGTCAGTAAAGGCTAGAAAGGATGCCACTGGATTGCTCAGCAGTTATTTCTCCAGGCAGTCTTATTTTAAAAAGCTAGAAGCTGCCCTACAGCTGCTGAAGTCAGTCAGGCCATCATGTGTGGCAGGACCCACCTTCCAGCTGAGAATGAAAGCACTTCTTCAGCCATCTCCAGATGCTATGACATAGTTGAAAGTAGGCAGAGGTTATGGCCTTGCTGTCATCCTTATCTGGGCCCCGTCTGTAAGGCAACACTGTCTTACATAGCCTTTCTGTTGGAAAATCACTTTCCAGACTGGCACAGCTTCTCAGCTTGAGAATTAGCTCCTGCTGAGGCCTCTAGTTGGGTGACTCTGCCTCCCAGCTGATCAAGATTGCTTCCCGGCTGAACTGTCCTTTCCTCCGCAAAAACAGAATCTGTGGTGCAGCTCAGAAAAGAGTATGTGGAGGGGCAGTGGTGCCCTCAGTTAGTAACCAGGCTCTCCAAATGTGACTATCCCACGCACTGTTTCTGTGCTGCACTATATGCTATTTACTTTAGCACTGCAGTTCAGTGTGTTTGCTGGGTTATGCCCATCCCCTGCCTTCTGGATGACAAAAAAAGGTGTCAGTACCTGTAGTCCATCTAAATGGTGAGTCAGTAGGAGCAGGGCTCAACATGTGCTGCCTTGTGTTAGAGAGAGGTAGTTTCTCATTTAATGGCATGTTGTTCAATCTGAAAACCCTGTGCCACATCTGGATGTCCAGAATGGTCTGTTCAGTAATCAATCCAGGCCTTAATTCTCAGAGGGAGTTGAGATGTGTGTCTAGTCCACCATTTTAGCCCCACCCTCTCACTTGTTTACTTTTATATCTCAAAGAAGATTGACTCAAGATACATCCTGTTCTGATCCTGCCTTGTTAATATAACAAATACAGCCCATTCCCAAATGGGATTATAACCACAAGCATATATATAAAACATATTTTGGGGGAACACAGTTTGACCCTTGGCACAAGATTGGAATCGTTATTATTACATTCGTTGTTTAGAAATTCAAACATTTTGGAGGGCCCCCAAAACTCTCATACCTACCCATAGTGTAGGTGTTACTGTGTTCATATTGTATGTGAAAAGTCCCTGGTTTGGTCCCCTGTGGAAACACATATGTTCTTTGGAAACCTTTGAGGCATAATTGTTAAGAGTTACATCTACTGGCTGAAAGGTTGGCAGTTCAGATCACCAGGTGCTCCTTGAAAACTCTATGGAGCAATTCTGTTCTGCCCTATAGAGTTATTATGAGTGAGTAATGACTCACTGGCAACCTGTTTGTTTTTTTGGGGTTTTTAAAACTATCATGGGCCTCCAGCACTGTGCTTTCTGAGCTTAATGACTGAGCCTTTTGGCTTGGGCCTCAGTGTGCCTGTAACTTAGAGCTATTCTGTACACTGAGGTTTGTTGTCATTGTTTGCCATTAAGTCAGCCTCCAGCTCCTTGTGACTTTGTGCACAATGGAAGGAAATTCTGCCTAGTCCTCCATCATTCCCATGATTGGTATTGGTTCTGACTATTGTGGTCCGTAGGGTTTTCATGGGCTGATTTTCTAAAATAGGTATCAGGCCTTCCTAGTCCTTCTTAGTGTAGAGGCTCTGCTGAGACCTGTTCAGCATCATAACAACACACAAGCCTCCATGGAAGACAGATAGTGGCTGTACGTGAAGTGTATCGGCCAGGAATCCAACCCAGGTCTCTAGCATGCAATGTAAGAATTCTCCTGCTGAACCATCATGGCCCTCTACCCAAACTCACTGCCGACAAGTTGATTCTGACTCATAGCAACCCTGTAGAACAGAGTACTATGCAATTTGCTTTGGTACAGTTTCTCTGTTTTGTATCCTCGTTTGCTCTGATAATGTTGGGTGGTCCTGATTGTTATCTGAGAAGTAATCACTTGGTTCTTTTCATCTTAATGTATTTTCTACTCAGATTATTGTTCCTTGGTAGCCTTTCTCAGATTCTCAGAACACTGGCTGTCAAGGAGGCATTTTTTTGGCAACTGCTAAGGCTTACATTATTGATGCTGTTTTTAAGACTTTGGAAAGCCTCAAGGTTAATGCTTCACTTTCTAATGCCATTTCTTTTCTTTTTTGAAAAAGTGCATGAGGTTGCTCCATCATTTTTGTTTTTGTATGGGGCCAGTCAAGAGTATTTAGGCTCTGTCAGTGATGGTTTTGAAATAAAACTTGATAAAGAAAATATTATTACTAAATTTGTCATGCACTGAGAGACATTTTTTCTTTGCTCTTCTCATAACTGTGTATTTCTAGGTCTCACAAGAAACAATGGCTCATCCACTGTTAAAGCATCAAGTGGCTAGGAAGGAGCTGAGATCCTTGATAAAGAAGAACATAACAGTCTAGGGAGGAAAATTGCAGAGGAATTGGAGTAGCTATAGCAATAGCAAAGGCTCATGTGCCTGACAGACACCAAGGAACATGGTTTAAACTTGTCTCTTGAGCTTTTAACAGATGGGCAACACTGAAATAAAGGCCCATGTAATGCCAGAGAAAGTGCTGATTAATGAAGGTCACTCTTGGAATGGAGAAGGTTAGAGTGAAATAAGATGAGATTTTTTTCTATTTGTGTAACTATGGCTTAACCTTGGAAGGTAACTGTGGCATTTTGATAATCAAAAGAGTTGTTGGCATTTCCATTATCCTCATAAGTGAATGACTTTGAGCAGTGAATGCATGGGAGGCAACTTTCCAATGCTTATTACACAGCTGTTGGGCAGAAGTCCAGGCCCTACCAGATGCACGGACAGTGGAGCTGTTTTGGTTAGTGTTTTGACTGTGGTTCACTCAGGATTATCAGACAAATGGCCACCTCATCTGTTACTGTCAAAGTATTGAAATCTCCTTGACTGTAACAAAACTCTTTCTTACTCCATTTTTCCCATTCTAGGTCCTGTTGGAATATGGTTCTTCCTAATTTGGGGAGTGAATGGCTGCACAAAGAGTTCATTCTCTGTGACTTTTTGCAGACATTTAACCCATATATGTAGTTTTGGAGACTCAGGTTGTGTTCATATCAGTGGAGAAGGCTGAGCCTCGTTAAGGTTCATCCTAGAAAGGGCTGCTAGAGCAAACGATGTCATACTTCTGGCTTTTCCAGGTCTGCCATCATAAGTATACAAAAAATAGGTTGAGTGCTGAGAAACAGTACCCAAATTTAAATTTCGAGGTATTCTAAACCCTGACCTTTCCCTGACCCTCTGAGTGATGCTGGAGTTAAGGCTGTGGCTAACCTCTTGCTTGGAGGCATCACAACCCTTCATTTGGACTGCTGCTCCTACTCATACTGCTGTTCTCATCCATGAGGCTATTTCTTATTCTTATTTAAAAATAGAATGTGACTGAAATAATACGTGTAGAAATTGTTGAATTTGGTATATGTTTTGTTTTGTTTATTTTCAACCATGAAAACAATAATAAAGTAGAACAGGAAACCTATTAATATGGAAAACACTGATAGGAGTTAGTTAAAATTCCATGATATTTAGAAGTTCTCTGTAACACACGAGGGAGGACATGAATTCTTTCATAAAAAACTTTACTACAGCATGTGTCCTCATGAAAAAACCAACTTGGTAGTGTTGTCTTACTGAGATCTTTCTTGTCTTCTTCCCAGTAGTACTCATGAAAAGTAGTGCTGTTTTTGCTACCTGAATTGATCACTGCTTTCTTTTTCTTCTGAGTAACCAGGAGATGTGACATTATATTCTAACCTGAATTTTAGATGCTGTCTTATGACCCCAGCAGTAAGACTGCTTTGGTGTTAGTTAATTATAGGCCAAAGTGCATACCACAGGCTGTTACCTAAGAATGTTGGTAAAAATTGGGTGGGAGTAGAATGTACATGGAAATTGAACTTAGAGAATCTTAGGGTCAAGAAATCACTTTCTGTATCAACCACTCGTCTGATTTTTCAGTTCCGTTTATACAACCGTACCATGTGGTTATCTGGCCTGTGTTTGAATAGAAATTTCACTGTATCCACAGAGGACTCTGCCAGATTTTAGCTCAATATTTAGAAAAACAGTTTCTTTGGTTTCCTGCTATTAGGCCATACCGAAGGAGTCTGGTTATTTCACCATGTTACAGGTCTTCGAATATTCATAGGCCCTTTGGAGTTCCTTGAAGATCATTTCTCCACATATCTCCAGTTGGTTTTTTCATGAGGACACATGCTGTAGTAAAGTTTTTTATGAAAGAATTCATGTCCTCCCTCGTGTGTTACAGAGAACTTCTAAATACCATGGAATTTTAACTAATTCTTATCAGTGTTTTCCATATTAATAGGTTTCCTGTTCTACTTTATTATTGTTTTCATGGTTGAAAGTAAACAGAACAAAACATATACCAAATTCAACAATTTCTACACATATTATTTCAGTCACATTCTATTTTTAACTAAGAATAAAAAATAGCCTTTCAGTTCTTCCTAGAACATGACTTATGTCAGCACTCACCTTCCTATTCTCATTACAAACTGCTGAATGTATTTCCATGTCTTAATCAGTTTTACCTGGCAACTATGCATGGGAAAGGACATGAAATTTTCCTTCAACTTTTGATTTGCATGGTCTTGGATGTACCTCATAATAGCAGTTGATTCCAAATTTTGAATATTTATATGGGGAAGAATACATACCAGATGTGGAGTTGGTGGAAAGAATCTTTGAAAAGTGACTGCACTGTAACATTTTGCTGCCTTTTATAAAAATATAAAACTATATAGAGGCTTGCTGACTTGGACAGTCCCTCAGTCCTCTTGGAAACTGTGGTGGTGTAGTGGTTAAGTGCTAAGTCTACTAACCAAAGGATTGGCAGGCAGTTCAAATCCACCAGGAACTCTCTGGAAACCACATGGGGTAGTTCTACTCTGATCTCTAGGGTCGCTGTGAGTTGGAATTGACTTGACAGCAGTGGGTTTGGTTTTTTTGGTCCAGCCCTGTTATAGGCCAAGGCTACTTGGCCTAACGGAGCTCTCTTTATTGCCACATTTTTTGAAAAATAACACTGGAAATGGGCAGATAAATCATTTGTGTGGAAAATGGAGTCTTATAAATGTGAAGGTACTTTCTGTTTCTAGAGTTGTAGAAATGGGGGAGTGGGCACTACGAAAATGAGAGTGGCTTCAGAAAAAAGACTTTTTCCATAAGTAGAGCTAGGAATTGGGCTGTATTATCTTTTAGAAATTAATAGTAGTCAGAAAATGGAGGACCTTCATATGAAAAGGAAGGGAGCTGAGTTCTGGTTTTAATGCTGTTTTCTAGCCAGCTGGTTTCCATATGGCTAAGATCAGGTGTAGAACTGCGTCTCCCTAAGTGCTTGTCAGAGTCACGTGGGGAGCCTAGTAAACTACACTGGCCTGTCTCTGGGCCTTTGGAATCAAACTTTCTGAGAGTGGGGTCCAGAAATCTGATGCTTATGCAGCAGGCTACACACTGGTTTGCAAAGGACAAATGGAGGACAAGATTTGGAGCAGGTCTTAGAATTATAGATTAGATCATCTGTGATTTTTATATCCTTTTCATTCAGCTGTCTGCTGTCTTTTTATAGTGTGCACCCTTTTATTGTCTTCCTTTTCTGTTGCTGGGCTATTCACTTTCCTTTTCTGGTGGTTGCTGGCTTCTTTCACCCAGCTGCATAGCCTAGAGGCCAAGTGCCCTGAAAGATTTTCAAGTGGAGGAATGCCATGGTCACAGTAGCCTTTCCTCTCTTTGCTGGCCTGAAACAACCTTTCTGTCTAGGACATTCTTTTTCTGAGATGCTGTACAATCACCCTCTGCCTCCAACCTTCTGTTACACCCATGCCTGCTCCGATGTGGCCCTTAGATCTCCTCCACATTACACACTGGGTCTCATCTGGAATGCCTGGTTGCCACAGTCGGCCAGTTTCTCTGCCTTTGGAAAGGCCCAGTTGACTAATGAGTCTGGAATTCTTAAAATTTATTTAAAAAAAAATTTAATCCTGTCTTTTGTTATCTAGTGCTGCTGTAACAGAAATACCACAGTGGATGGCATTAACAAACAGAAATTTGTTTCACAATTTAGGAGGCTAGACATCTGAATTTAGGGTGCCAGCTCCAGGGAAAGACTTTGCATCTCTGATATAGGAACGTCTCAGCACCCAGAGAGTGTGCTCACCTCCTGGTTCTTCATTCTTGGCATGAGGTCCATTTGTCTCTTTTCTCACTTCTCTCTTTTATATCTTAAAGAGATTGACTAAGAATACAACCTAATCTTATAGATTGAATACTTCCTTTTTCTTATAACTGTCACTAATCCTGCCTTTTTAGGGTCATAGGGGTAGGATTTATAACCCGTAGGAAAATCGAGTCAGATGATAAAGTGGTAGACAGTCACACAATACTGGGAATCATGGCTTAGCCAAACTGACATACCTTCTGGGGGGGACACAATCCAATCCATAACAAACCCCAAAGAGATCACCTTTCCGCCTGACCTAAAGCCATATTTTGATTTCTGGTGAAGATAGAGGGGAGGTTAATAACTCTGAAGCTCCTCATTCTGGTAGTCTTTCTAAGCCAGCTCAGAGAGGATGGCTGTCATGGATTTAATTGTACCTCCCCAAAAATGTGTGTATCAGTTTGGCTGGGCCATGATTATCAGTGCTGTGTGATTGTTCATTATTTTGTCATTTGATGGGATTTTTCCTATGTGTTGTAAGTTCTTCCGCTATGATTTAATAAGATGGGTTAGCAGCAGTTAACACCACTGAGGTTTACAAGACTGGATAGTGTCTTAAGACCGTCACTTTTGAGATATAAAAGAGAAAAGTGAACAGAGACACACAGGGACATTACACCACCAAGAAAACAGTGTGGCAGGATGGGAGAGAGCAGGGTGCATTGTTTAGACCTGAGTTCCTGCACTGAGATGCTACCAGAAAGAACAAAGGAAGACGGATGTGTCACAAAGACCTTCACCCAGAGCCAACAGAGAGAGAAAGCCTTTCCCTGAAGCTAGTGCCCCGAATTCAAACTTCTAGCCTAGTACACTGTGAGAGAATAAACTTAATCTTTGTTAAAGCCATCCACTTGTGGCACTTCTGTTACAGCAGTGCTAAATGATGTATGACACTGTGGCCCAGAGAATGCAAAAGAAGAAATACAAAATTCCTGACATGTAAAATTTGTATTTGTTCAGATCCATTGTTCTGAAGGTTACCATGTGTAGCTAAGCTACAGAACCTAAGCCCTTGTTATCTTTGACCTCTTTGCGGGTTAGCTGATCTTTACTCAATTCTGCCAACAATTGAACAGGTGTATGAGACAAAAGATTCCTTCATTGTATGCAGATGTCAAGAGTTGTCATTTCACTTTGCTTATACCTTCACCCAGCCTTTCTTAGTCTGATGTTCATTATCATCCCCCCAAAGAAGCTTTTTGAAGCCTCAGTGGTGCAGTGTTACCAGCTGTTCCTTGCCAGCCCTGTGGGGTTAGTTCTTTTCTGTCCTATAGGGTCACTGTGAATTGGAATGGATTCAATGGCAGTGAGTTTTGGTGAAGGAAACTTTTTAGACATAATTTTCCCCCTGATTATACCATCCAATGATGTTAAAATAAAGTATTTTAGATGAAAGTTTACACAGCAAATTAGGTTCCCACTAAACAATTTTCATACCAATTATTCTGTGATACTGGTTATAATTTTCACATTGTGTCAGCATTCTCATTATTTCTGTTCTGTTTGAATTATGTAGCTTCCCTGTCCTTCCTTGCCTTCTCGTTTTTTGCTTGTGGGTGAACATTGACTGTTTTGTCTCCTATCGTTTGATTGTTTGAAGGAGTGCATTTCTCAAAGGTGAATGTTTATTTTTTAAGCCAATTTTTTATTCCAGTGCAGGGTGACTTCTAGGAGTGGCTTCAGTTCTGAGTTAAAGCATATTAGGCTGATAGTCTTGGGAATTCTTCTAGTCTCCATCACTTCAGTAAGTCTGGTCTATTTTTTAGTAATTTGAGTTCTGTTCCACATTTTTCTCCCATTCTATCTGGGACCTTCTGTTATGTCCCTCCCACCGCAGTCGGTAGTGGTGGGCAGGCATCATCTAGTTCTTCTGGTCTCAGGCTAGAAGAGGCTGTGGTTCATGTGGGTCATTAGTCTTGCAGACTACTTTCTTCTTTGAGTCTTTGGTTCCCTCTGTGATATTTTAGTACTACAGATAAACTATGTAGCATTCTGTGGAAGGCCGTAGACTGTTGTAATAGCCAAGATTTTTTTTTTAGTCCAGGCAAACAATTTTCACCCTTTTGGAGTTGTTACCTCCCTGTTGAAAATGCATGCTTTAATGCAAGTTCCCAGTCTTGGCTCATTTCAGACAAGATAATACCTGGCTTCCCCTCAGATGAGGCTGTTGTGCTATGGTGACAAGGACAATGGACTTGTGGCCAGAGAGGCTGGATGTCAGATGTGGCTCTGATGCTCTACCTGTCACACTGCCTATCTAAAGTTCAGTTCACAGTAACTGATTGCTCGCTGGGTGGCTCTGCTGCTGGAATGTGATATAAAAAAGCACTTTATAAGCTCTCAAGACCCACAAAAATGTTGATGGTATTATTAGAATGTGACCATGTTAGGAGAGTCCTGAATGTGAAGCTAAGAGGTTTGTACTTTGTTCTGTAACTAGTAGAAAGCCTTTGGAAAACTCAGAGGTGTGTTTATACTGCATTATGGGTTGAGTTGACTTTTACAAGCTTGCCTGAAGACTTAATCACAATATGTAATGTTCCAATGCATGTGGAAATCCCTTCTAGTTTCCAACTCTGACCTGCAAATCGATGTTTGGAACGTAAACTATATAGGAGTTTGGAGGCTTTTAGTTCCAAAGCCAAGGGGGGGAAATCATGGGTAATTTGTCCCACTTCCCTTTTCATAATTGTATTTACTGGCTGTTGCATGTTGTTTGCTGTGTTGAATGCCCAAGGCTTTGCTGTTAGTTATTCTCAGGGCCAGAACCAAAACAGGGGAGCCCCAAAGAATAGGACAGCACCCGTCTGTCCTAAGCTAGGCAGGCTGTCACTTGCAGAGCTGGCCTAACCTGCCTTGTCTGAGGCACACAGCTGTTCCTCTCTGGCAGGCCTCCCTCCCACCTGGCATTCCTTTTATGCCCGGTTAGACCCACCCTTATATCTTGACTGACTTCGTACTGCCTGGGTTACTGAACCTCCCTAAAATGCTTCTGTACACATTTTTGTCCACTTTTTATTTTTGTTGTTGTTGACGATTTGACTAGTGTGAAATGCTTTTTTGAACTTGCTGTGTTTGGAAAGTAGCTTCAGTACTTGGTGTACTGTGAGTTATTGGACTTGTTAGCGACTATTGAAAGGTCTCTTCCTAAGACCCCTGGAGCATTTGGTCCTTGCAACATGTTGATTTATGTGTATAATGTCTTTTTATTTATGACTCCCTTCTCTGCTTTTTAAAATGTGGGAACATGATGCTTGTTTTAGCACCTTGCCCCCTCCTAACAGTATACTCACATAAAAGGACAACAGGATGTTTTAACTGGATCTAAGTTTCTTAGGCTTAAAAAGTTTAGTATGTGGTAGAATAATCATAATTATCATCACTGTAATAGCTAACCTTCAGTAAGGACTCGCCTATGGCAGACACTCTTCTGAATACTTCTGTTTACTCATAGAAATCTCATTTCAATTCCATGAAGGAGCAGTGGTGGCATATTGGTTAAGTGTTGAGCTGCTGACTCGGTTGTTCTAACCTGCGTAGTCAGTCCACCTGGTGATCTGCACCTACAGGGCAACTCTTCTGTCACAAGGAGTCACTGTGAGTTGACATCATCTCAGTAGCACTGAATTACAGCAAGACAATTCTATGAGGAGGTTGCATTGATTGGGTATCTTAGCTGATAAGAGGAGTAAAGATAGAGCGAGTGGCTCCCTATAATGTATCTATAAGGTTTAGATACATTATTACCCCAGTGGGGACCCCTGATGGTGCAACCCTTACAGTCTTTGGCTGCTAATGAAAACTTCCGCAGTTCAAACCCACCAAACAGTCCATGGGGGAAAGATCTAGTAGTCTGCTTCCATAAAAATTTACAGCCTTGGAAAACCTATGAGGTTTTACTCAGTAACAGAGTCACTGTGTGTTGGAATCAACAGAATGGCAGTGGGTTTTTTTTTTTTTTTAATTACTAGCCTTTTACAGATGAGGAGAGTTGAAGTTTTGAGAGGTTAAGCATGAGGTCACATAGCCAGTTAGTTAATTGAGGAGCTGGGATATAGATTTTGTACTCCACAGTGCATTCTCCTTGCCTTGCTAGTTATAGTAGACAAAGACTTTGGACACAAGTCTGAATCCTGGTGCTGACACTTACACACAAATGACCTGGTCCCAGGTGCCTAGCCTCTCTGTGCTTCAGTTTCATCATTTGTGAAATCACAGTAATTGCCTAGCTCAAGGTTGTCTTTAGGATTTAATAAAATTATTTATGCAGAGTGTCAGCCATTTGCCTGACACACGGGAAGCATTTCTCATCATTTTAGAACTTTTTTTGTAAAGGGTAAAGTATTGGAAGTTTTATAAGTGAGACTTTTTAAGGTATAGTCTAGTAATATAGTATCTTAAATGTTATACTGCTTTAACTTGTGCATGAACTATTCTTCCTTAAAAGGAGCCTTTGGTGAGTCGTGTGCCTGTAACACCATGCTATGGAAAGTGCTTTCCAGAGAGAAAAGTAGGCAGGGGTAACAGGACAAGTTCAGCTCCCATTTGATACTGATGTTGTGATACAGTGAGGCATGATATAGGTGATCTCATTTCCTTTTTTATTATACATGTCTGGATAAAAACTGGACTTTGAATCAGAGGTAGAAGGCTGTGAAGTGGTAGCAGAGAAGCTGCTGAGACCACTAAACAACCTGGGAAAACTGCCCTAGGAATGTATGGGGAATGGTCCATGCCGTTTCCTGGACATCAGCCAGAGGAACGTAATTTGGGGCTTCTGTCTGAAAGTATCCTGTAGGATTCCTGCATTCCCATTTTCTTGAAAGTCTTTCTGATCTCATGTCATAAAGGGAGATTTCAGTGCTGAGAGCTCCTGAGATGGTGTACCAAATAAGGAACTGACTATATAATCTTTATACTGAGGATCCAGCTGGTCAGCAAATGCAGTCACACTGCCAGAACTTATTTAGAGAACTCGGTCCCAGTGAAAGAGCTGTATCCTAGGCAGAAGATCTAGCAGAGGGCTGGTGGAGGGGCTCATTGTGTGGCCCTCAAGCCAACTTTTGGCATGTCTGTAGGTTCTTATATTAAATGAACACTAGAAATATGAGTTTTGCCTCTTACCTAGGTTGCTGGTAAACAGTGAAAACAAAATTTAAAGAATATTGAGAAGAGTAGTTCGAAGAAGTGGCTCTGGCCGAGCTCAGCCTTTTCTTTTTCACAAAGAAAGCAGGCTTGTTAGCTTTCAACGTTCAGTCTAATTTAGCTGCAAAACATGGGAGTTGAGCAGAGCCTCTTGGATACTAATGGCTTCTCTTGTTTCATAAACAGTAGGTCAATTCAAAAAGTTTTCAAAGTTAGGCCTTGTGGTTGTGGTTCTTCGTGTGGATTAATATTAAAGTTTAATGTTCAGATAATTTTGTGAAGCTGAAATGTGCTGATGAGCTTGAGTTCTGTTTTGTTTTTGTATAACTGTGTGTTGCTAGGGAATGTATTCTCAATTTTTTCCATTTTGCTTTTGACTTAACTGTTTTGGTCAACCAGTAGGAAACAGTGTGAATTTAGCATATGTGAGATATTTAAATAGAAGACAGGATTTATGTTGAGGATATGAGGCCACCTGTCACAGGAGCTATAAACATTTCTGAACGCAGGTCTGTCTTAGGTGGAGATAAACGTTATACTGACGTATAATTTTAATCTTAAATTGCCACTACAGAAATGCAACACTGTAGGCTGTAGCTCCTGTGTGTTTTGAAAATTGTAGAAACTGTTTTTAGAACAAGTTCAGTTCTTTTCCACCGTTGAACTCTTCAGTGATTATAATTCCAACATTGTATTTCTAAATACCAGAAATCCAGGGTTAGCAGTTTGAACAAACAGCAATGAGTAATTAATCTAATTCACGTGACTTCTTAGCAAATGCAAACCAAATTTTGTATTTAGTTGTTTGGAGTCTTAGAGGGACTTCAGTATGTACGCATTTTGTGCTTGGATTATTTATTTTGTTAGTGTTTGTCTGTATTCTATTCCTTAACAGCCTTGCTCCTCTTTTGGAAAAGTAGTTTGGCAGGTCCGTGAACCAAATGTTCCAACATAAATATAGTAACATCGTTACCACTGTAGGGCTTAACCCATTTAGCGGTTTGTTGAATCTGGATAGTTGGCTGCAATATGGTATATTAACTGGTTAGTCACGTTCCTCCTGCACGCTCCAAGATCTCCTGATAATGGTTTAAAACACTCTTAGAGTCTTCAGCACTATGCAGACTAAGAGACAAAATCCTTTTCTTTCCCCTGTCTTTTAATTAGTGGGCACTAAAAGTGCCATTAAATATTGGCTTTAGAAGATTAATGGCCACTCTTGAATATCTTGAGTGATCATAATCTGTTAAATCAGATTAATTTTTTAAATATTGTGTTAATGACTGAATTCCTGCATTTCTGGCTTGCTGTCCAGAAAGATCAAACCCTGCTGTAAAACTAAACCCACTGCTATTGAGTTGATTCCAACTCATAGCAACTCTATAGACAGAGTAGAACTGCTCATATAGTTTCCAAGGAGTGCCTGGTGGATTTGAACTGCCAGCTTTTTGATTAGCAGCCATAGCACTTATTCACTATGCCACCAGGTTTTCTGTACTGTGCTATAGATGGTATCAGTTTATTACAGTGGATGAAAAATATTAACTAATGGGTACTCTTAGGTTGTTCCATTTATCCAAGGTAAAAACTCAACAGTGCTAGCCATATGACTTAAAAAAATAAAAAATTATCATTGTAAATATATATGTAACAAATCATTTGCGATTTCCTCATTCATGTGTATAATCCAATGACGTTAGTTGTATTTATCATGTTTTTCAGCTGTTATCATTATCTAATTCCATTTTTTATCACTCTTAACAGAAGCTCAATGTCCCCTAAGCAATGAACCCCACTTGTCCCCTTCATGTTATCTGCATTTGGCTACATATAATTTCCAAGGCTGTTATCCTTCTAAGGGACCCTAGTGGCACAGTGGTTAAGCACCGGGCTGGTAACTGAAAGGTTACCATCCACATCACAGGAGAAAGATTTGGTAGTCTGTTTTTTTGCAGATTATTGGAGATAGATGTGAATAGGAGCTGACTCAGTGGCGGTGGATTTTAATCTTTACAGAAGCACACCGCCAAATCTTTCTCCTTTAGAGCTGTTAGTGGGTTTGAACCACTAACCTTTTGGCTAGCAGCTGTTTTAGAGTGTCAAGCTGTGCTGAGAGCTGTGAGCAGCTGTGAGTTAACCACTAACTCACTGGGGATCCTTCCCTGCGCATAGTAAGCGTATTATATAGGTAGTGGTATAAGTACCGTGTAGCCGATTTTGACTCCTGATGACCCTAGGTACAGCAGAGTGAATCGCTGTCTGCTCTTGCACCACCCACACAATCCTTGCTATATTTGAGCCTATTGTTGCAGCCACAGTGTTAATCCGGCCTGTTGAAAATCTTTCTCTGTTTTACCAAGTATGATGTCACTTTCCAGGGACTGGTAACTGCTTATAACATGTCCAGAGTATGTGAGGTGGTGTCTTGCCAGCCTCCCTTCTAAAGAACTTGCTTCCAATACAGATTGTTTTTCTGGCAGTCAGTGGTATATTCAGTGTACTTGGCTAACATCATGATTCAAAGGTGTCAATTCTTTGATTTTTCTTTTTTGGAGCATACGTTAGTCCTCAGAGTGATGTCTTTGGTTTTCAGTACTTCTAACAATGACTTTTGCAGCAGATTTGCTTGATGTAATACACAGTTTGATATCTTTATTGTTGCTTCCATGGGCATTGATTGTGATTGTATATGTAGTTCTTGTTAATGCTGCATTTTTCTCCGGTGGAGCTGCTTGTGGTTTCAAACCACCAGCCCTTCCGTTAGAGCCTGAGCACTTTAACCACTGTGCCACCACAGCTCCCTTTATTGCTGTTAGGTTGGGTAAGTTGAATCCAGGGCAAGACACCCACTAAACAAAATTTTATTCTGCTTGAGTCATATCATGTTTTCCTGAGTACCCAAACCCAGACCCAACCCACTGCGGTCAAGTCAATTCTGACTCATAATGACCTATAGGACAGAGTAGAACTGGTCCATAGATGTTCAAGGAGCAGCTGGTTGGATTCTGACTGCTGGCCCTTTTGGTTAGCAGATGTAGCACTTAACCACTACACCACCAGGGTTTCCATCCTGAGCACTATGCATGAAAAACACAACCTTCTTGAAAACCCTATGTCAAAATGGGAGACTACTTTAATACACTTAATTGAAATATCTCATTTAATTTTTATTGGAAAAAAATTGTTTTTCCTGTGTAAACTGGCAATGCCTCTATCTTTTCAAGTTTTGTGTGGTGATACCATTGGGTGAAATTTCAAGGAGAAATAACTCTTTCTAAAGACAAATAGCATCTTTGGTTTTCTGTAGTATGAAACATCAATACCAGAAAGTTAAGTAACTCTGTTGCTTAGTCTTTTTTTCTCAGCAGGTTAATGTTTTTTTTTTTTTTTAATCAGAATGACTTTTTTTAAAGCAGTTTGTCCCTAAAATTTTGACTTCGCCTTTAAACAAAGAGAGTACACAGTATAAAGAACCAAAAAAAAAAAAAAAAAAAAACCCATTGCTGTCAATTCTACAAAATAGAACTGCCCCATAGAATTTCCAAGGAGTGGCTGGTAGATTTGAACTGCCAGCATTGGGGTTAGCAGCTGTAACACTTAAACCACCAGAGCTCAGAAAATACTACACTATAATATAGTTCTCTCTTTTTTTCCCTTAACCTGGGAGCACATGTATTTATCATATTATTTAATTATTTCTTAATGATTCCTAGTGGTCACGTAATATTCATTGTTTGAATTTATCATCTTGTGTTTAATCATTCTCTGTTGAGAGTGTCAAGTTGATATCCTTTCCCCTCATGTATTAAATCCTTTCCTGTACCTTGACAACTGTGTCTTGTCAGTTCTCCATCTGGGCCATCGTTGTCTTCCTGTGTCCACAGCTTGTCCCCTCATTCAGGTTCTCAGGACTACCATTCTGGTTCATCTTGGTCTGAATAAGTTCCCCTCTCCAAACTGTTCTAAGCACCAGTGCTAGCCTTGTCCGCTTTTCTGATTGTAGCACAATAAATAAAGCGTTTCTGGCCTCATGATTTTCACACCTTTATGGCTTTTACTTCTTCTTTAGAAATCTACTAATAGTGACAAGTTGATTATGTGTGAAAAGACCTTGAAAAAGTTAAAATATGTTAGCAAATGAGGGAATAAAAATTATTGGTAGAGTCTGTAAGGCAGAAAAATTAGAAAGGGAAATATTTTGAGCAAGGGGAACATAAACCAAAACCAAGCCAAACCTTTTGCTGTTGAGTTGGTTCAGAATCATAGCAACCCTATATAGGACAAAATAGATCTGCCCCATAGAGTTTCCAGGGAGTGCCTGACAGATCTGAATTGCTGTCTCTTTCTTTGGTTAGCGTCTGTAGTACTTAGCCACTGTGCTACTAGTTTTCCAAAGTGAACATAAAGCATCTTTATCACACACGCTATAGTATACATGCTAAAACGCTGTGAGGAACTAATTCATTTCTCTGTAGTTAGATTTACCTTGGACTTTCTGGGGGTCCTGTAAGGAAAGGAGTAAGTATCTTTTATTGTATAAAGAAAAGAATACCTATGTCACTGACACACGTAATAATTGAAACATTGTATTTTAATGTAGGACAAGCTTTTTCTGTGATGTTTACTTGTTTTTATGGGAAAAGGAATATTGTCTAAAATATATTTCTCTGTGCTTCAGATTGTTGAAGACATGGTTATTAAACTGCTTGTTTAGACCATTTATGTAATTTTAAAACCTGGCAGACTAGTACACATATGGAAATTTTATATTTTATAAATCAACTTTTCAAATTCTCCAGTATTTCCAAACTCTTTTTTGGATTCCATTCTATGTGTCTTTAGACACTTTTCAGCATTATGAAAAAAAAATTTGAATTGCAAGCTGAATAGTCTTTTTTTTTTTGAGTTTTTCCAAGCCTGCCCTATGATACTTGCTTGTCTCCAAAACTAGACCAAGCTTTTTTTTTTTTCAATGCTCCTTTGCCATGTTGTATCGTAAAGTTACACCAAATTCTGTTTACTGCTCTCCCGTGCTCTTTCAGCCTTCTTCTTGGCTTTATCTAGATGTTTGTTAGTTCTCCCATGGTCCTCTAGGCATTGATTCATTTTCGTATCTGCTGGATTTCGTTCCTGCTCTCTGTGCTCGGAGTGGATAGGCCATCTTACCACTTGTATATTCTCACATGCAGGTCTCATTAGCAAGCTCTCTCCTTTCAACTCATTAATAAACCTGCAATATAGCACTGACACAATTTTTGTAGTTACCCCTTTCCTAGTCTAAATTCTAGTTTTATTTAAGTGAATTTGAACATAGTTTTACAATATTTTGTTTGTTTTTCAGGTGGCTACCTGAGGATTTGTGTACTGTGATGCTCTCACATAGCTGTAATTTTGAAATTTTTGTTAAAGAATATTACAAAGTGGTGTGCAGTGTCAGGGAAGCCACTGAATGTTTTTGAACTTGTTTCCTCATCTATTAACTGGAGATAAAAAGCTTAAGCCTGTCACTGCCAAGCATACAGAATCCTTCAATAAGGTTAACTGCTGTTTGATTATTGTTGTGAGTGTCATTGCTTTGGTCACTACAAAGCTACTTCTCTTCATTGCTTTCTCATTATCAGTAACTGTGATGGGTTAAAACATTTGATGTCTTTTGTTTTAATTGTCTGGTATTTGTCCTTCCTGATTATCAGGTATTTGAATAGTCACTTAAAATGTTTTTTTTTAATCACAAAATAAGATATATACCTAGCAAGATGAATAAAACATAAATGTATAGTTTATAACAAATTATGAAGTGCCTCTTGTAATTACCACTCAAATAAAAAAATGAAACATTGCCAGGATACCATTATATACCGTTCCTGGTGATAATCCTTTCTCTCACACCTAAAGATAACTGCTAACCTGATTTTATAGTTATTACTTCTTTGCTTTTCCTTATACTTTTTTTTTTAACACCTATATAGGGTTGTTATGAGTCAGAATTGACTCAACAGCACACCGTAACAACAGTATGCATCTTTAACAAAAATAGTTTAATTCTGGCTGTTTTTCAGTGTCTGGAGTCACATAGTGTGTACTTGTTGGGCATGCCTTGCTCGGTAGTTTTTTAAGAAGATTCATCCATGTTACGTCTGGTAGTAAGTTCTCATTTTCATTGCAGTATAAAATTTTATTGTAAGAATATACCATTACTTATTTATTGGGTCTGCTGTTGATTGGTGTTTGAGTTGTTTACCATTTGGGGCTACTACAAAGAATTCTGTTAAACGCATTCTTTATATGCATTTTTGATATACATGTACATGATGCTTTTTTGTTTGTTTACTTTTTAAAGGTTTGCACATAGGAGTGGAAACCTTGGTGGCATAGTGTTTAAGAGCTACAGCTGCTAACCAAAAAAAAAAAAACAAAAAAACCCAAAGGTCAGCAGTTCAAATCTGCTAGGGGCTTCTTGGAAACTCTATGGGGGCAGTTCTACTGTCTGCTGTAGGGTCACTATGAGTTGGAATTGACTCAACGGTAGTGGGTTTCGTTTTTGTACATAGCGGTAGAATTTGAGGGTAATAAGCTCACATTCATTTTTTGCAGGTCTCATGGACAAGAACAGTGTTAGTTGATACAAATGGACATGTCTTTACATGTTCTAGCTCAAGAAGATAGCCCAGGTCAACAGGAGCAGGGATGTGATAGGTGGTAGGGTGAAAGAGGTCAGCATTTGGTTGAAGGCTGGGAATGATGCAGATCATCTGTGAGTAAGTTTCATGTCATCATAGTTCATGGACCATTTTTCATGAGTTGCCAACATTCTTTACAGTATTGTCCTCCATTAACCTGTAACGACAGTTTCTGTTTTTTCCTACATTATAGAGAAGGAGTTTGGACAACTAAGGGGCAACTGACTGATCCTCAGCCACATGATAATAAAAGGGACTGAGGTTTCCTATGCTCCTTCCTAAGAAGAAGGGAAATACTAGCACCCTTACCAGAAGAGAAGGAAAAAAGAATCTGGTCAGAAATGGAGAATGAGGAAAAGAAACATTTTATTCAGCTAAATTAAAGATTGTCTGTGCTAAAAACAATGGGGTGGCTATAAGAAGACTGTGTGGCAGAACATAACAGGCCACAGCAATTTGGGTTTCTTTGCATGTAATAAATGTGCTCCAAATGAGCCAGTATGCTATAATCAAACATGGTATGGTTGAAGAATGGTGTCTGTGTGTTCCATCACATGCTTGCTCGGCACTGGGGCGCCCTGCCAAGACAGCTACATGATTGTTCTTCCTGTGCCCTAATCTCGAAGAGAAGGCAGGAGGGTACATTGCTTGAGTTTTTCCTTAACTGTCTGAGAAAGTTGCAGTTTGAGGATTAATGAAGTCTTAGTGGCATTGTGTCTGTCTTAAAGTATTTGGATACTATATTAAGATCAAATCATGGTAAAGAAGGAAGGAGTGAGGAACTGTTTTCATCTGGGAATCATGTCAATTAGGACATTTTTTTCCACAATTGCTGTGTACTCCCTAAGTTGAATAAAGTAGTATTTGTGACCAGCTGTTATTTAAGGAGGCTTTTAACATGCAGAACAAAACCCTAAATTTGCTGGCTTTTGTAATTTCTGATGGATGTCAGGATTCGTAGGTATCATTTCCATAGACATAAACACTGACTTATGACTCACTGTAGATCTCTGTGCCGTATTGACTTGATTTCTTACATTATTTCTGAGCCATCCCTGAATGTATGGAATTGGTGATGTTTTTTGTGCTTTTGCTGTTATGCTTTTTTTTCAGAAGACAAAGTGAGCTTTTCATGCTTGAGTAAACACACTGATGTATTATGAAGCTGTCAGACTCTTTGAACAATTTGCATGAGCTGAATTATTCAAATATGTGACTCCTTTGAATGGCTTTTGTGTCAGCTAGTACTTCAGTACAGCCAGCATAAAGAAATTTCAATACCTTTTCTTTAAGAATTTAAACTTAGGCTGTATGATTAAAGGAATCCAAAGGATTACTTCTTTTGATGAGCATTTCCTTCGTTATCATATACAGCTAGTTGGTAGCATTCATTTACCAAGATTCACAGTTCACTTACGTTAAACTATCTTTCTTTTTATTTAAAAAGAAGTAATTTTAATAAGTCATTCATGTATTGTTTGTATCTCCTAGCAGAACTTTTTCCACCTGTACTTCTGTTGTCTCTGTCCACATGCACCTATTTTTTTCAAGTATGCCTGAATTTTTTAGGACATGGCAATTTTGTTTTTTAGTTATATTTGCATTTTTAACCTTTTTCAAGTTCCTTGGCCTTTATAATTATTTTTACTGTTTGCATAATATTCAACTATTTAGTCACCTGTTAATCATTTCTTTGACAACGATGTCTAGTTTTTCATTTTTACTGATAATGCTGCAGGATAATATTTATATATTGTAGCTTATTTTTCTTATTTTCAATTGTGTGATGATGACACATAGTCAGAAATATCACTATAAAGTCAGTACACTTGAAAAAAGGTTTTTTTGTGGTTTATGTGTTGCCCAATTGAAGCTACAAATACAACACAGAGAAATACTTTATACCCAATTTCTCTCAGTGGTACTAACATCTCACATGAAGATGTGGAATATCAAAAGCAGGAAATTGACATTGGTACAATCCTCGTGAATGTTTAAAAGACACACTATGTTGAACTTCATGCTAGTCAAAAAGTTTATATTGCAAATAAATGTGAGACCTATGTAAAACTCTTTTGTCTTTCAGCAATTTTTCCAGCTAGTCAGATTACGAAAGCTTGGACTTAGTGATAATGAAATTCAGCGGCTGCCTCCAGAAATAGCAAACTTTATGCAGCTGGTGGAACTTGATGTGTCTCGAAATGGTAAGAAAAAAAAAATTGCACTTGGATTGTCCATTTGTTTCTACTGGTGGTGGGGATATTTTCAGGAAATGTTGATGGATACATGTTATTGGAAGGGCTTTTCCTGATAGTTAAGGGAAAGCTATGCATAAATTTTTGGGTAAAATAAGTATGATACGTATCTGCCATTTTTGAATAGTGAAGCCAGCTTACAGTATTTACTGATGAAATTTCATAGCAACTTCTTTTTGAAAGAGATGACTGTCTCAAAGTGGATTCAGCCTAATTCATAGTTATAGAGTGACTTGGGAAGTCGTGTAATGTAGCCCTTATTTTACTGAACATGAAGTTGAGGGCTGGTGGCATTTCTATTTGTCCTAGTACTTAGATGTAGCTGAATCTGAGGAAGCCTTCCCAGGAAAGGGTTTCTCCTGGCAGGAGCTGAATTGCCTTGTATGCTCTTGTGAGAATCTGTCTCCCTGAAGTGAATAGTCTTGCTTTTCAGGTATGTTCTCTCATTTTAGTTTAGTTTAAATCAAACTGGTGATGGTTCTGCCTACTTAAGTTTGCGTGGCGTGTTTGTGAGTTTATTTGGGTTTCCATATTTCACTATTGTTTACTTTTTATTGAACAGTCTACTAGGTTATGTGTTGTCATTGTTGTGTGCCCTTGAGTTCATTCCAACTCATAGAGACCCTGCAGGACAGAATAGAACTGCGTCACTGGGTTTCCTAGGCTGTAATATTCTTGAGAGTGATTTCCAGGCTTTTTCTTCTGTGGAACAGCTGGTGAGTTTGAACCGTTGGCCTTTTGGTTAGCAGCTGAACACTTAACCACTGTACCACAGGGCCCCTTAATTCTTCTTAATCTTTTCCTTTTAGGTGGATACTCTGGTTTAACCCTGTCTTTCATAACCCTTAGAACACTCTTCTGAGTGGGCTGGTACTCCATACTTAGAATAGGGTATTTTAAGTTCAAGTGGCAGTGTCCACTAGTCCTTGTCTTTACTAATAGGATTCAGTTCTAGCAAGGATACCACTATAATAAAAGTTATGTTGTTTTAAATTTCACATTGACTAAAAACTTGACACCTGAATACAGACCAAAATATAATCTGAATGGTTTATAAAAATGATACTATTTTGTTTTGCATTTAACTTTTACTTTCAGTGCAAAAATATTTGTTTTTTCTCAGTGAACCTAAGGTCTGGGTCTTTCAATCTGCTGTCTTCCACAGAAACCCCAAAGCTTAGATACAGTACTGTCCTGGATTGAAGTATGTCCTGTTGCCTCCCTAAAAGGTATATATCAGTTTGGCTGGGCAATGATTCCTGGTACTGTGTGCTTTTCCTACATGTTGTAAGTATTAGGTCTGTGATGTTAATGAGGGCGGATGAGCAGCGGTTGTGTTAGTGAGGCAGGGCTCAGTCTAAAGGGCTTGGATTGTCTTGAGTCTCTTGAGATAATAAAAGTGATGATCAAGCAGAGAGACTGGGGGACCTCACACCACGGAGGAAGCAGCACGTGGGAGCAGAGCGTGTCCTTTGAACTCAGGCACCCTGCATATGAGAAGTTCCTTGACCAGGGGAAGATTGGGGACAAGAACTTTCCTCCACAGTCAATTGAGAGAAAAAGGCTCTCTCTAGAGCTAATACCCTGAATTTGGACTTCTGCCTGACTTTATGGTGAGGAAGTAAGTCTCTGTGTTACAGCCATCCACTAAATGACTAAGACAAGTACTTCTCTGTGGATCATTATTATAATGCAGCAGTGATCATCAGTTATTTGTCTGAAAACATAGTGAAGGAAAAAATGTTTCTTTTTCTTTTATAACCTTGCCAGCCACAGCTTTTAAGTTGGTCTGTCATCCAGTGGATTCCATAAATTGAATAACTGTCTGCTCTTCTTACCTTTCATGAAAATGATTTCTGGCCTTGAAGGTACAGGAAAAGTTATTATTTGGGGGAGGCTTTTAGGAAACCCAGAGCTGCCTGGGTAAAGGGGATTTGACTGTAAGGATGGATATGAAGCAGACCATTCCAGAAGCATTGGCACCTAGCTCACATGAGGCTGTCGTGGGCTTCATTCTGCTGCTTCTTTGTGGGTGCTCTGCTCTCTTCTCCTAGCTGACCTGCTGTCTTGAAACTGCCTTGTGGGACCTCCTGATCCAACTTTTTATATCCTTTCTGTTGTGTACTTCTTGGCTTCTGCCTTGCTGTAACATCTGATTGCCACTGACAGATTTCTAAATGAGGAATAATTGGCACAGCTCATTTTTTGACAGAACCACAGGTCACTGGCCACACTATAGATTGGGTTCTCCAAGAGAGGGATGGCCGGCACTTCAAAGTATGGGCCTACCCTTCAAGGAGCCTGCAGCGTGTCGGGAGATAGGCATATGAAGCCTGGTCTGGCTAGCCCTGGTAGTACAGTGGTTAAGCACTCAGTTGCTAAGTGAAAAGTTGGCAATTTGAACCCACCAACTGCTCCATGGGAGAAAAGATGTGGCAGTCTGCTTCCCTGAAGATTACAGCCCTGGAAACCCTAGGGGGCGGCTCTACTGTCTCCTGTAGGGTTGCTGTGAGTTAGAATTGACAGCAACGGGTTTGATTTTTGGTTCTGACTAGAATTTGCCTTGAGGGCTAGTCTTTGTGGTACTTACTTAAGGCACATGTAATTGAGACTAATCTCTCTTGTTTTAGCAATTATCTGCCATAAAGAGTGTCTGGCTATTAACTCTGCAAGGAAGCAGTGACTTTGCAAATTGGACACCGAAATCACAGAATCTGAAGTACTAAAATAGCAATTTTGAAATCGGCATTAGAAAGGAAAATAAGCAGGGGTTCAGGAATACTTGGGAAAGAGGGAAAGTATTGGCTTTAATTATTTGTCAGAAAGGATAACACAATGATTATAAGTTCGTAGTCCCGTTATTAACTTTACTGTGATGCCTGTGGGAAGTCTCCATTGTCAGCTGCCAAATTCCCAAGTTCCAGAATCCAGCTATTTCTTTTCAGATATTCATAGCCAGAAAGAAAGAGTACATGCCTTGTACCATGTGTCCATCTTTACCTCCCAGCTTGTTGATAAAAGAAGCAAAGCTTTCACAGAAGCCCTTGCCAGGACACAGAAAGTTCCCTTTCTTCAGCAAACCTAGCCGCCTCCTTCTTTCTTTTTTTCCCCCTTGATTTTCAACTTTTCGTTCTGCAGGTGCTTAAGGATTTTGCAGATGCTTTACTTTCTTATCAGCTGCTTTTAGGAATGCTGAGTAAGAGTTAATTGTCTGCTGCTGGGTTGGCTGAGTTCAGTCAGTAACATCATGGAGGTGACAGAAGGAGAGACAGAGAGAGATGATAAAGTGTGTGTGTGTGTGTGTGTGTGTGGTACTTATGGGACAGCACTGGGGAGAGGGAAAACACAATGCAGATGACAAAGCAGAACCAGGTCACTATAACCACCAGGAACATGTGTTTCCTCTCTCATTTTCTTTTTTTTCCCTGATAAAATCACATTAATATGCGTTTCCTAAGCAACTGAATAGGTAAATAAAAGTCATGAAGCCTGCAGCCTGAGAGGCCGTGTGAGAAACTCTGCTTTCTGTGGATGCAGGCATGCAGGCTTGTTTAGGTGTAATATCTGGAGGCCTGCATGAACCTCTGGCTACCTCTTTGAGTCCCTGGGTTGAGGCAAGGCCGTAGCCTGGCAGACCGCTGTCATTGTGGTGGCTTCTTCAAGTCCTGATACCCCAGAAAGAGTTTGCTTTGACTCTATGGAAGAGGAAGGCAGAGTGCTGGTATCAGACCCCTCAAGTCCATTGGATTCAGAATTACCTGAGGATTTCATCTAAGTGTAGATTCCGATGCAGTAGGTCTGAAGTGGAGTATGAGGTCTTGTATCCTGGGTACTGCTTATCCTGCTGGTCTGCCAACTGCCCTAAGTAGCAAGATATTAGATATCACTACTCACAAGCCTACTGCCAGGGTGGTTAGGAGCACAAGCTTCCTCAGCCGCTGCTGCTGCCCTCGGCCACATTTCCATGTGGAAAGTGCGAAATCTTCAGGATATTCCTGGTTAAAAGATAAGATGCTGGAGGTGATTGAAGCCTAAGTTTACGTTGGGTCCAGGAGCGAATTTCCTCATGTTCCCTTGCTCAAGTGAGGGACTTTCAATTTGTCTCCCAAAAAATCTGCACCAAGGAGAGGAGGAGTTTTAACAAGCTCATTTCCTAGGCAAAGAACAGCCAAGTTCTCCAAACACTGACTCTTTGTGGACTTGTCTGACACTTCAGTGTTCTGTTAGAAAAGAGACGGGTGAATGTAGGGAGAAAGAAAGAGGGCAATGCTTATGGATTTTTATAGGCTGTGAGGGATTTTGTTTTTGCTTTTTTTTTTTTTGAGCTAAAATCAGAGAGGCATAGGATGAGTAGTCTGTGTATTTTTGACGCTAGGATGACTAGATGTGCTCTGCAGACAAGCCCTGGGCTGCAGGCCTGCTGTGCCTCGTAGCACCTGGTTGGCTTTGGGCAGCTCCGCCCTCACAGTGCTGGCCCTTGTGTCACAGATAGACTCTTCTGCTCAAACACAAGGCAAGTCAAGGGAAGTAACACACTTTGCACCTACTAGCTAGGTAGGCTATTTTCTTTTCAGATGAATGGCTAACGTGTATTTGTGAAGACAAAAAGTAGTGCTTCCTCTGAACATATAAAGGAAGATTGTGTATGTGAAATTGCTTTCTGCCTAGGCTGTTGAAATTTTGTGTAAAAAAAAAAAGCAAATGGCTTGTAATTAAGGTCTGAGCATGCTTCTGTGGTAAAGTGCATACACACTTTAGTGTCTTAAAAAAAGGCACCCAAACCCAGTGCTGTTAAGTTGATTCCAACTGATAGCAAGCCCTATGAGACAGACTAGAAATGCCTGATAGGGTTTCTAAGGAGTGGCTGTTGAGTTTGAACCAACTACCTTTAGATTAGCAGCCAAGCTGCTAACCACTGTGCCACCAGGACTCCTCTTCAATGTCTAGACTCTATTAGTATCTGTTTACTCTGTTTGCTAAGCCTTAGCTGCTTGAGGAGAAGAACCTCTGGATGTGTGAGAAGAGATACTACTCCATATTAGTATCTTGCTGCCCAAGAATTTAGGACAGACTCTTAATGCATCAAAATCCTGCCCCAGGGATTAGTCATTTGAATTTTATAGTCTATCCTGTAATTTGACTTACATCACACTACTATATCATTATCTGTTTAGTTCAGTTTTTCCCAAAGGGTAAGGCTTATACCGCCAGCATGCTGTAGAAAGAATTCTGAGTGTTACTGAGAAACAGCAATTTTTAATATTATGTCATGGTGAGAAAGTTATCCTTTTTCTTTCTGGATTGCCACCTAACTCTATAGTATATCTATTGCTGGATTTATCTTCTATTTCTAGTCATGTTAGTGATTTGAAAAAAAAAAAGTTGTTTTCTTTAAAGAGAAATCTTACTCCAGTTTTAGAAGTTGGCTTAAAAGAATGATGTGAATGATAGAATATGTATGTGATATACCAATATGGAAAAAATTGTCATGGTGCAACAGGAATATTGGAAGTTCAGGAGACAGTGGTTAAAATTAGCATACCATGCCAAAGAGTTCATGAGTTGATTTCTCTTATGAAGCAAAATGATATTGCATAAAGAAGAAAGCACAGCCAGGCACTGTGCACCCTGGCTAATTATTTTGCGAGCGTGAATTAACCAGAAATTAAATAACAAGTGAGATAGTTTCAGTAGAAGCCATCTCTAGGACTAGGACAACCCTTTGGAATATGTAGATAGCAGGGCTGTAAGCCTGCTCTCTTCTTAGGTCTAGACTTTGATTAAATTCTTGAGTTAATTGCCCTCTGTCCAACCAATTGATGATGATAAGTGTCTGTGGTTTGTAGCTGTGGTTTTGTTTAATGAAGTCTCAAAGCAATCTCAAAGCCTACTGGGATGACCTTACGATAGCATCAAGTGCTAGTGCTTTTGTTGTTTCTTTTGTTACGAAGAAATATTACAATGTAGAGGAAATGTAATGGCCATCTGTTCACATTTTATATCTAGGCAATAATTCTGAAGTGGACATGGGAATAAATTGGGCTTCTGCAATGTTTTCTAATAACTTTTCCATGCAGTTTTTAGGGAGCATTGTTTAAAGGTAAAGATGTACAGAGACCATTTTAAACACTGAAAAAGTTGGAATAAACTTTAAAAGTGAATCTCTTTTGATGAAGATATTTTACCCTTTTTTTCTCTTGCCATTCCCCCAAATATCTAGATCTTTTCTTCCTCATCCAGAGGGGTCTCTTTAGGTTGCCTGCCTTCCAGTTGCTATTGCTAGACAAAGACATATAGATGAGTAAATTATTGTTACTTTGTTGCTCTTCTGTATTATGTTCATATGGGTTATATGCCATTATCTGAAAAGTTGTGACTATCCTGAATTGGTTATGGGTTTATATAACTTCTCCTTGTCTCACTTATTTTTGCTCCTTTTTTTTTGGTCAGCAAATCTGTTATAGAGATGGCAACCTCTGAGTTTGAGAACAACACCTTCTGATTATTTATTTCAGGTCAACAGGCTCTTTATGTATTCCTAGGTGTGCTTAGTGCTCTACTCATTGAACTTTTAATCTGCTTTTCCTGTTTTAAGCAGCTCCTTGTCTTTCTCCCCCCCTCAACTGCTTTCTAATTCATTCATATACTCACTCTTTCCTTGCCCTGCTGAGTGTAAGATGTTGAACTTTCCGAAACTGGTGGATTTATTCAGAGCAAGCCAAGTTACAGAAGCAAAGATAATTGCAGTTGTTTCTTCTGAAATAAAACAATACCCCAACATGTGGGATGACAGACAGTTTCTGCTCCTTTTTTAACTAGGCAGTTCATGTGGGTATCAGGTTGACAGCTTTCAGCTCTAAAAGAGATGCAGGATGATTGGTCACGTTGCTTCATTTTGATTTTGAGGTCGCTTATTTTGTCATGTGAATCTGGTTTGAGCTAAATGATGCTGAGCCTTCAGGCAGCTGAAGGCATCCTTCAAACAGTGCATTTCATCTGTTTGTCAGGATGGTGACAGCAGCATGTTCCTACCACTGCATGCAATGCTCTGAGCTTATTAGAATAGGAAAGATAATCTCAGAAAGAGCCAAAGAAGCTAAAAAGGAAAGAGGAAATAAGGAGCTGTACCAGGAACTGCAACTAGAGAATTATGTGTAAGTGTAGAGGTGAAGATTTGATTTTAGACTAGCTTTAAAAGTGTTGAGTAAGTCTTCAGTTTTAACATGTATGCTCAAAGTCAGTAATGGAAATGATTCTGAATTATTTTTGATTTGAAAAAGTCTTGAGCCTTGTATTTGGGGTGCAGTGGTGGTAAACGCTTACTAAGATCTTACTATAGCCCATAGTAGTAATAATAATAACTACTACCATGAGTCGGATCTGACTCGACGGCACTTAGCTGGCTTGGCTACCATTATTACTTCAGACAACATTTAGTGAGCACCTAATACGTGTAAAGAAACCTTGGTGATGTAGTGGTTAAGAGTTTGTCTGCTAACTGAAAGTTTGGCAGTTCGAATCCACCAGGCACTCCCTGAAGACTATGAGGCAGCTCTGCTGTGTCCTTTGGGCTTGTTATGAGTCAGAATCTTCTCCATAACACAGGATTAACCAAAACCGGTCCCACTGCCACTGAGTTGATTCCGACTCATAGCGACTCTCTACTAAATACTGCTGGGCTCTTAAGGAGGCGAATCTACAGACAGAACAGACAAACATAAGAAACTACATATTAATGGCTTAGAATCTGGTATAAATAAAGAACTGTGGGCTACACAGAAAGGTGTGAGGAGAGATGTTGCCTTTGGCAATGAGATTTCATAGAGAAGCTGCATCATTCTGAGCAGTGAGAATGGCGTATGTCAGACTCGTTTTTGGGGAACAAGCCACTTGATGTGTACAGGGAGCGAGGTCAGGAAGCAGGCCGTGGTTCAGTTATCTGGGACCTTTAACACTGTGTTAGGGTGAAGTACTTTGGCTAATAGTTTCCAGACTTTTTCTTTTGAGCAGAATAACTTTCCTGATGTGTAAACTTTTATTCATTCCTTATTTATTGAACATCCATCGTGTGCCCAGCACGGTGGTATGGTATGTAAGATGGAGAAAGAAATAGCATTTTATTAGTATAGAACTATTTTATTTTATAAGCTCAACTTTATAATAAGTTTATGATTTAGGAAATAATATTGGAGTCCTTATTCATTATCCTTGAGCATAGAGAGTGAGACTTAGCAGGAGCTAGGCTCCTGAGGGCTCCCAAAGACACACCAGCGGGGCCGTGAGGTATAAAGACAGGAAAAAAACAAACCCACTGCCACTGAGTCGGGTCTGACTCATAGTGATCCTATAAGCCAGAGTAGAACTGCCTGGTAGAATTTCCAAGGAGTGCCTGGTGGATTTGAACTGCCGACCTTTTGGTTATCAGACATAGTACTTAACCCACTACACCACCAGAGTTGCCATAAAGGCAATAGACCATTTTGGAAAATATCTTTCAGAGAGAAGTAAAACAAAACAAAACCCCATTGTCATTGATTCAGATCCTATAGCTTTCAGCTGGGCTAACACAAAAGACTTTCCTCTCTTTTACTGTTAGCATCTAGTGAATAGAAATTTGTTGGATCAGTGAAGGACCCTCCTGACTCTCTTTACTGAAAACTGTATAACTGACTGTTAAGAAAGATGATTCAAATTGTAGGATCACAGTTTCTACCTAGTCTGTGAAAAGGAGAAGCTTTCAGTGCCTTTTCTCACTTGTAATGTTAATACATGTTTGTGGTTCTGTAACTTTTCTTGGACTGGGGTGACATGGCTATGGAAGCATGCTTGTCTGTTTTCTCATTTTTGTCTGTTCTGTGATATTCTTTGGACTCAGGCAGCAAGGCTTGTCCCTTTTCCCATTTTTATTTATTCTCTAATCTTCAGGCAGATACGGCTGTGGCCACTTGTGTTTCTGCTTTCCACTTTTACCTCTTTTGAATACATGCCAGATAACTTTCTTTTTGCCTTACTAAACTTTGTGATGTGTTTTTCCCCATAACACCTCTTGTAAGATAGAATAGCAACAATAATGAAGGCATTTTGTTTACCACAGTAAAATTAAAAGTAGAGGTTATGCATAACAGACTAGATGTATGCCAGACTGTGCCTCTGATTCATTTTTGTCAATTATCTTGGTTGCTTCTTGTGAAAATGCTGATTTTACACAGATAAGATACTAACAGTTTTTTGTTGTTACCTTTTTTGTGGGAGATGATTAAATGACATTCTTTATTGTCTCAAGGTACTTTTTAATGCAGCTGACCCTGGTAGTGTTGTGGTTAAGTACTATGTCTGCTAATCAGATGGTCTGCAGTTTGAATCCACCAGACACTCATTGGAGTGGTTCTGCTCTGTCTTATAGGGTCATTGTAGGTCAGAATTGACTCTGGGATTGGATTTGGTTTTGGTTGATTTAAAAGACACTTGAAAGAGGAAGAGAAGGACATCTTTGTTTGAAGTTAATCACTGTTATATGACAACCATTATACTTTAGGTTGCAAATTTGAAGAAAGCCGGTGAATGGTTTCCTCAGCTGAGTTATCATTGCTATTTGCTGGAAGTTATTTTCAAATATTTGCTAGAGATTTATGGATTCAGCAATATCATAAAAATGCAAATATCTCAGTGCTTATCTGTTAGGTATTCACTGAAAATTGTAAGACCCACCAAGAGGAAAGAAGAAGCTCCCAATACATAATACAGGAATTAAAATCATGAGTTCATGGGATTCAGTCTCTTTATTATGCAGCTGACTGCTGTGTTGTAAATAGGGCCTGGAACTGGGTTGTTCCAGTTCAAACCCCTGTGGAGAATTTGCACTTCTAACAAGTTCCCATGCAATGCTAATGCTGCCTATTAGGGGACAATTGTAAGAGCCACCAGTAAAGCAGTGGTTCTCAAAATTTGTTATACATAAGGAATCACCTAGGCATCCTGTTAAAATGTAGGGTCCAGTTCTGTATATCTGGGGGTGGAAATGCAAATACTCAGTAGAGGTTCAAACCAGAGATGCTCATGATAAAAGATGGGCTCTAGAGAGGTCAAATGCTCACTAAGCCATGTCCATTAGTCAGGACAGGTGACCTGAGAACAGTAGTTACATTTTGGTGAACCTACATGAGGACGAATTTTATTGCTGCTCCACTTTCACTCCAGTATAGTGGGGTAGGGGGAGAGGTGAGAATAGGAGGGAGATGGTGAGCGGCTCTGCGCCAATATCCATGTAGCGATCCAAGTGCTCTTTCTGCTGGTGAAGTTTTGTCTTCGTTTAGTTTGTAGCTGCCAAGGTTCTCGAGGGAGAAGACGAAAATGGAAGGTTGTACATGGGAGATTTTACAGGTTTTGCCAAGAACTAGGAGCCTAAGGGCACAGTGCTTAATTGCTCATTGGCTACCTGAAAAGTTGGCGGTTTGAACCCACCACCTGCTCTGTGAGAGAAAGATATGGCAGTCAGCTTCTGTAAAGATTTAACAACCTTGGAAACCCTATGGAACAGTTCTACTTTGTCTTGTTAGGGCTCTCTGAGTTGGAATAAACCCAATAGCTATGGGTTTGGGTTTTCTTTTTTTTTTTTTTTAAGTACTAAAGAGTGGTATATATCATTTGCACTGATGTCCTACTGGCCAGTTTTGTGTCTTCCTCTGAAAGGAGCTGGAAAATGCTATTAGCTGTTTGGCCAAGAATATGAAAAACTGGGTCTTGGTGACAGCAAGAATCATGTGCTACACCTGGAATTTAACTGAAGACTGGAATTGTGGAGGTTTGGGTCAGTGGTTCCATGCAGACCTAATACACTTACACATTCTCCTTGCACTACAGGACTCACAGCCTTCAGGTGAACAACACATTTATAGGAAATTCAAATGTATATCCAAAGAAGACAGGGTAGACTTCTTCTGTCCAATACCACAACAGTGTGTAGACTCAGGCATAGTTTAACATGATTGGTCTCTAATTTGTTAATATTTAGTATAAAACCTATGCAAGTGTGTCAGGTTTTTAATTTGAATTTTTAAAAGCTGTGAAATATGTATTCCTTAGAATCCTACGTTTGAGGAGTCTATGAGGCACTTGCAGTAGTCAGTGCAGGGTCACTGAAGGTTTTCTGGCAGGTGTCACCAGGTATGTAACCTCTGTGTGCCCTGTTTTCTTTATCTGTAAGATGGAGATTATCATAGGCACGTGGCTTGTAGAGGTACTGGGACTGTTACACAGGCTGTCTGTGTAAAATGCTTAGAACAGTGCTTTGTGTACAGGCATTAGTAGTGTGGTTACCCACATCATCATTGTCTTTTGTTTTGAATCATGAAGGTCTGATCTTGGGCTGTGAGAGTGAAAGTGTAGGATAGGGACAGGAACAGGTTTAGGGTCGAGGGATAGAGTGACATAGGTGAGGGGGATTCCTGTTGAAGATGACTTGTAGTCATTGGGTACCATATGCCAGGTGAAACAGTGGTGGTGTATGGTTAACTGAAAGATTGTCAGTTGGAATCTTCCAGTTGCTGGTTGGAAACTCTCTGGAGCAGTTCTACTCTGTCCTGTAGGGTTGCTATGAGTCAGAATCGACTCGATGACAGTGGGTTTGGTTTGTTTGGGTGAGTTGTGCTGTTTTGTCACAGATAGCATCTTTGCTAATACACACACCAGTCCTGTGAGGAATTAGCTTCTCAGTTGTACAGATAAGAAAACTGAGGCTTGAAGAATCATATTGCTAGTTGGTGGTAGAACTGAAAGAAGGAATATAGGAAGGTGTGGAACATTTCATTACTTAAGAGAATACTGAAGATGATAAATGTAGAGCTGATAACTATATTCGGAGTGAAATATAGCCAATGACTGACTAGCTACCCTCTGAATTTGAAGGGGGGGTTAAAAAACAACAGGAAGAAGTTATCCTGACATTTAACCTTTTGAAAATGTACATAGTGAATCAATGAATTCAACCACCTGTAGAAATGGCCCACTCTGAGAAGTTGTTTGCAGATCTTTTACATCCAGAAACAGGGTATCAACCAGTGAAAGAGCGGAGTTTTCTCCAAAAGCTTTGATGTAACACTTCTAAGGTAATTATTGTACCATCTCAGTAAAAAGTTGATGGATCACCAGAAGTATAGAACAAGGAAAGCAGTCTTCCCAAGAATGTATATGGATTTTTGCCATTCAAGATGTTAGAGGTAAAGAGATTGTTGTTGTGTTAACTGCTGTTGAGTTGTTTCCAACTCAAAGAAACTCTTTGTGCAACAGAATGAAACAAGGCCTGATGCTGTGCCATCTTCACAGTCACTGCCGTGTTTGAACCTCGTATTGCAGCCTCTGGGTTGGTCCATCTGGCTGAGGGTGTTCCTCTTTCTCACTAACCCTTTAACCAAGCATGATGTCCTTCTGCAGGGACTGGTACCTCATAATAACATTTCCTAACTATGTGAGGTGAGGTGTCTTCTAAGGAGCATTCTGGCTGTGCTTCTTCTAAGACTGATACTTTCTCATGCTTCTGGCAGTCCATTGTATATTCAATATTATTCACTGACATCATAATTCAAGGGCATTGATTCTTCTTTTGTCTTCTTTATTGATTGTACAGCTTTCACATTTCTGTGAGACAATTGAAAATACCATGGTTTGAGTCAGGTGCACCTTAGGTGACATCTCTGCTTTTCAACACTTTAAAGGATTATTATTATTATTATTATTTTGCTGCTGCTCCTCTCCACTCCCACTAATGGAATGGAAATCATTGTTTTTCAGTAGTGTTTTATTATTTGGAAAAAAAAAATGATATGCCAATTGCCAGCAGATCACATTAGTGCCATGCTCTATGAAGTACGTTATAGAGTGCATATCAGTCCCGTGGCCCAGGAACCAAATCACAATGTTTTTTCCACCCTCAAAATAATATGTTTACTTGAATATTTCCAAATTTCAATAACCGTACCTTCCCAATAACACAAAGGAAATAGTAAACATCCTTGCAAGCCTTATCTCCCTGTACTAAATCCAAAAGACACAAAAGTTTCACACAGTTGCTCCTCTGGGAAACGTCCCCTCATAAGAATGACTTTCTATATTCAAAAGTGGTGTAGGCCAACTTCCTTGTTCTTCAGGCAGTGGCACCAATATTCTCCACAATGCTAGAACTTACTGACATGCCTCAGGTACCTGCCGGTAAACTACTGCGGTCAGAAAGTGTAGGTGGAACGTGTACGAGGCCTGACAATTAAGCTCACAGACTCATCCTAGAAAAAGTGCTACATACCTCATTGCTGAGTGTCACTATGATTATCTTCAAAGTACTCCCCGTGGGAGGCTATGCGCTAATGCTAGTGCTTAGTCCTCCCTTCAGAGCAATTTTGGAACTCTTTTGCTGGAGTGACCATCAGAGTTGTCATCGTGTTACCCTTAATGTCATCAAAATGTCTTCCTTTGAGTATTTCTTTTATCTTCAGGTAAAGAAAGAAGTCATTAGGGGCCAGATCAGGTGAGTAGGGAGGGTGTTCCAATACAGTTATTTATTTACTGGCTGAAAACTCCCTCACAGACAACTATATAATTAAGTTCTCAAACTTGCCAATAAGCCACCTTGTGCAATGGGCATTCCAGAAAGAGTTCCAACGTTGCTTTGAAGGGTGGACTAGGTGCTGGCATCATTGCATAGTTTCCCAGGGGGAATACTTCAAAGGTGACCGTGGTGATGTACAGCAGTGGCGCATGTAGCACTTAGTTCGCAGACTTAATTGTCAGACCTCATATGTCCCATTGCCAGTTTAAAGATTAAAGAGTCTGTTGCAACATGTTTGTTCAATGTAGTGTAGCATTTGATTCCTTTTTTAAAAAAATTGTACTTTGAATGAACGTACGCAGAACAAACTAGCTTCTGAGTAAACACATGGTTTTGTGACATTAATTGCCAACCCTAAGACATGTCAACACTCTTCCCCTGTTGACTTTTGGTTTCCTATTACCACCTTTTCTGTCTCCTCCTGCCTTCCTGTCCTTGCCTCTGGGCTGGTGTGTCCCTCTAGTATCCTTTCATTATATGGGCCTGTCCAGTCTTTGACTGAAGGGTATACCTCAGGAGTGATTTCATTACTGAGCTGAAAGAGTGTCTGGGGGCCACATTCTCCAGATTTCTCCAGTCTCTGGTGTTAGACCAGTAAGTCTGGTTTTTTTTTGGGTGGGTGGGGGGGTTGTTGTCATGAGTTAGAATTTTCTTCTACATTTGTTTCCAGTTCTGTCCAGGATTCTCTGTTGTGCTCACTTATCAGAGTAGTTGGTAGTGGTAGCCGGGCACCATCTAGTTGTGTTGGACTCAGTCTGGTGGAGACTGTGGTAGTTTCAGTCCATTTGGCCTTTAGACTAATCTTTGCTTTGTGTTTTTGGTTTTCTCCATTCTCCTGTGCTTCCAACCGGGTGACATCAGTGGATTATGTTACGTGGCTGCATACAAGCTTTTAAGACCTCTGACACCACCCACTGAAGTACAACGTAGAACGTTTTCTTTATAAATTGTGTTACACAGTTGAAGCTAGATGTTCCCCAAGACCATGGTTACCATAGGCCTCAGCCCAACAGTTGGGTTCCTTGGGGAGCTTGGTTGTGTCTGTGGAGCTGCCATGACCTTGCCTTGGACACACTGCACTGGCTTCCTCAGTATTGTGTGTGTGCTGTTACCTTTCAGCAGAGCTGTAACTCATCTATTGTCTGTTTAGTGTTTTCCATCCCACCGACCTGCATTCTCTCATAACCATCAAAGATTGTTTCTTTTCATGTGTAAACCTATTCAAGAGTTTTTATAGTAGAGGTCTCACACACTGTTTATCCTTTTGTGATTGACTTTCTTCACTCAGCATAATGCCCTTCAGCTTCCTCCACTTGGTAAGATGCTTCCCAGCTTCATTATTGTCCTTTATGTTTGCGATATAGTCTGTAGTGTGTATGTACTGTAGTTTGTCTGTTCATCTGTTAGTGGGTGTCTGGGTTGTTTCTGTCTTTTTACTGTTGTGAACTATGCTGTAATGAATATGAGTGTGTGCATGTGGCTATTTGTGTGATGGCTCTTATTTTTCTAGGATGTATTCCTAGGTTTGCTGGATCATATGGTGTTTCTTTTTCTAGCTTTTTAAGGTGGTGCCATATGGTTTACCAAAATGGTTGTATCATTTTGCATCCTCATCACCAGCAGTGCATAACTCCAGTGTCCTTGCAGCCTCTCCAGCACTGATTCTTTTCTGTTTTTTTTTTTTTTTTTTAATTTGTGCCAATGATATCAGGGTGAGATGGTATTTCACTAGAGTTTTGATTTCTATTTCTTTAATGGCTAGTAATCATGAAAGTTTCCTTATGTGTCTGTTAGCCACAGAATGTCTTCTTTGGTGAAGTACCTGTTCAGTTCTTTTGCCCATAAATTGGATTGTCTTTTTTGTTGTAAAGGTGTTGGATTTTCCTGTAGATTTTAGAGCTTAGAGAATTTGTTGGATTTGTTATAGCCCCAAATTTTTACCTACTCTCTTTTTACTCTTTTGGTGAAGTCTTCTGATGAACATGTTGTAATCCCTGTAGTTTAGTTTATCTTCTGGAGTTTGTATGTGTTAGTTATGTATCCTGTTAATGATGGACATTAGGGCTTCTAGCATTGATCCTGTTTTTTTACTTTATTATCTTCATAGTTTTTGTTTCATATTTAGGTCTGTGATTCTTTTTGTGTATGGTGTGAGGTATGAGTCCTGCTTTATTTTTTTGCAGATGAACAAAAAGTTTTGCTAGTACCATTGGTTTAAAAAGCTACCTTTTCCCCATTTGATGAACACTGAGCCTTTGTTGAAGATCAGGTGATTGTAGGTAGATGAATTTACATCTGGGTTCTCAGTTCTGTTTTATCAATCAGTGTGTTTGTTGTACCAGATTATTTTGACTACTGCAGCTGCATGGTAGTTTTTGAGATCAGGTAGTGCAAGTGTTCCTACTTGATACTTCTTCTTCAATAGTGTTTAATTTATTCAGGGTGTCTTCCGTGTCCATGTAAAGTTAATGGTGAATTTTTCTGTGTTTTTAAAGAATGCTGTTGGTATTTGGATTGGGATTGCATTATTTTTATAAACTGCTTTGGCCATGAGTCAGATCTGAGTCGATGGCACTTGGCTTTTTGGCTTGGTTAGAATTGACATTTTCACAATGTTGAGCCTACCTGTCTGTGAGCATGGTATGTTTTCCTGTTTCTGTAGATCTCTTTTGATTTCTTGCAGTAGTGTTTTCAGATTTTCTTTGCATAGGTCTTTTATATCGCTGGTTATATTTATTGTTAAGTATTATAATTTCTTAGGGGCTATTATTATTTTGGAAACCCTGTGGTGTAGTGGTTACATGCTACAGCTGCTAACCAAAGGGTCAGCAGTTCAAATCCACCAGGTGCTCCTTTGGAAATTCTCTGGGGCAGTCCTACTCTGTCGTATAGAATCACTTGAGTCAGAATTCACTCAGTGGCAAAGGGCTTGGTTTTTCTTTTTGCTTACTATTTTATTGTGTTTTAAGTGAAAGTTTACAGTACAAGTTAGTTTCTCTTACAAAAACTAATACACATCGTTAATGTGACCCTAATTGCTCTCCTCATACTGTGACAGCATACTCCTCTGCCCATGCCCATTCAACCAGTTCCAGTCTTCCTATGTTTTCTAATCTTATTTCTGGGCAAGAGGTACCTATTTAGTCTTATATATCTACTTAAGTAAGCCAGGAAGCACACTCTTTACCAGTATCACTTAATTTCTTACAGTCCAATCCACTCTCTGTCTGAAGAGTTAACATCGGGAATGGTTTTGGTTTTGGGTTAACAGACAGCTGGGACCCTCTAGTCAGTCAGATCATCGAGTCTGGTCTTGTTACTGGAGTTTAAATTCTGTACCCCACATTTTTGCTGCTCTGTCTGGGCTTGTTCATTGTGTGCTCTGTCAAGGCAGTCCTTGGTGGTAGCCAGGCGCCATGTGGTTCTTCTGGTCTCCTGCTGATTTAGTCTCTGGTTTATGTGGCCCTTTCAGTCTCTCGGGCTCGTATTTTCCTTGTTTTTGTTGTTCTTCATTCTCCTTTGTTTCAGGTGGGTGGGACTAACTTGTGCCTCTTAGTTGACTTAGTTGCTTGCTAGCTTTTAAGTCCACAGACCCCACTCACCACAGTGGGATGAAGAACATTTGTTTGTAAATTTTGCTGTGACAATTGACTGATACGTGTTAAATGCTATTATAAATGATAGTGTTTCCTGATTTCCTTTTTATCTTTCTCTTTATTGGTGTATAGGAATCCAACTGATTTTTGTATGTTTATCTTGTGCTCTACCGCTCTGCTGAATCTATTAGTTTCAGCAGTTTTCTCATGGAGTCATTTGGGTTTTCTATATGTGGTATGTCATCCAGAAATAGGGCACAATTTCACTTCTTCCTTACCTGCTTGGATGGCCTTTCTTTCTTTCTCTTACCTTATTGCTATAGCTAGGACTTCCAGCTCAGTATTAAATAGGAGTGATGATAAAGGGGATCCATGTCTTATTTCTCTTCTCAAGGGGAGTATTTTCAGCCTGTCTGCATTATGAATGATGTTGGCTGTTAGTTTTGTGTAGATGCCCATTATTATTTTGAGAAATTGAGCAGTTTCCCTTCTGTACCTATTTTGTTGAGAATTTTTATATGTCACTTGATATCTTGGCTACAAGTCATTGATTGTAGATCCAACTAAAATGAAATGTCGAACAAGTTCATTTTTTGTTTATCATGACGTTGTTTATTGGCCCGGTTATAAGGATTTCTGTTTTCTTTATGTTCAGGTTTAATCTGTACTGAAGATTTCAGTCTTTGGTCTTCATCTGTAAGTGCTTTAAGTGGTCTTCACTTTTAGCAGGCAAAGGTGTATCATCTGCATTATGCAGGTTGTTAGTGAGTCTTGCTCCAATATTGATGCCCTTTTCTTCACATAGGCCAGCTTCTTGGATTAATTTGTGCAACACACAGATTGAATAAGTTTAGTGAAGTGATAGAACTCTGATGCATACCTTTTCTGATTTTAAACCATGCAGCATCCTCTTGTTCTGTTTAAATGACTGCCTCTTGGTCTATATACAGGTACTTATATGCACAAGTAAGTGTTTGGAATTCCCATTCTTGGCAATGTTATTCGTAACGTTAGCCAGCATTCAGTTAAATGCCTTTACATAGTCAATAAACACAAGTAAACATCTTCATGATTTTCTGTGCTTTCATCCAAGATCTGTCTGATGTCAGCAATGATATCCCTGATTCTACATCCTCTTCTCAATCTGGATTAAATTTCTGCCAGTTCCCTGTTGATATACTGTTGCAACTGTTTCTGGATTATCTTCAGCAAAATTTTACCTTTCTGTGATAGTAATGACATTGTTCAGTAGTTCCTGCATTCTGTTGCATCATCTCTCTTTTGAATGGGCAAAAATATGGATCTCTGCCAGTCAGTTGACCAAGTCCTCTGAATTTCTTGGCATATACAAGTGAGTTCTTCCAGCATATTTAGTAGTTTGTTGCAACATCTCAATTAGTATTCTGTCAATTCCTGGAGTCGTGTTTTTCCCCAGTGCTTCAGTGTAGTTAGGACTTCTTCCATACGTCTTCCTCAAATGATTGAATTTTATTGTCATACTGTGTCTTCTTGAGCTGCCCTTTTGAAATCTCTTCTGCTCCTTTATGTGATCATTTCTATCGTTCCCTTTAGTTAGCTACTTTGTGTTTAAGAGCAAGTTTCAGAGTTTCTTCTGACACCCATTTTGGTTTTTTTCTTTAGCTCCTTTCTTTTTAATGACCTCCTGCTTTGTTCATGTGTGATATCCTTGATGTCATGTTACAGCTCGTATGGTCTTTGGTCATTAGTGTTGAATACATCACATCTCTTCTTGAGGTGGTCTCTAAATTCACATGGAATATACTCAAGTTCATACATTAGTTCTCATGAAATTGCTTTAATTTTCTGCAGCTTCAACTTTAAAGGGCATTTGAGCAGTTGCTAGTGTGTTCTGAAGTTGCCCTGGGCCTTTTTCTGACAGATGATTTGCTTCCTGTGTATTCTATCTGGTGAGGTCCAAATGTCTGGACACCTTTTATGTTGTTGAAAAAATGTATTTGCAATGAATAAGCCATTGGTATTGCAAAATTATGTCATGTGATCTCCAGGTCCATGTTTTCCAGTGATAATTCTTCTTTGTTCCTAGCTTTTGCATTCTAGTCACCAGTAATTATCCATGCACCGTGATTGCTTGTTTGATCATTTTCAGAGTGCAGAAGTGATGGACTTTTTCATTTTCTTCATTCTTGGCATTGGTGTTTGGTGTGTAAATTTGAGTAACAGTCATATTAATTGGTCTTCATTATAAGCATATGGATATTATTCTTATCACTGATAGCACTGTAATTTGGGATAGATTCTAAAAAGCTATTTTTGACTCTGAATGCAACCATAATCCCCTTCAGTTTGTTATTCCTATCATAGTAGACTAGATGATTGTCTTATTCAAAATGGCAAACTAGTCCTCTAGTGCCCAGAATATCGATTTTTTGTGTGTTACATTTCACTTTTGACAACTTTCAATTTTTCTAGGTTTGTGCTTTGTGCATTACGCGTTTCCATCACTAATGGATACTTACAGCTGTTCTCATTTTGAGTTGTGCTGTGTCAGCAAAACTCAGTCGAAAACTTGGCTCCATCAACTTCATTAGGGTCAACTGTTCTTTGGAGTTGCCAGCACTTGGCCATTCATATTTAGTGTGCTTTCCAACCTGAGTGGTTTGTCTTCCAACAGGGTATCAGACAGTGTTCTGCTGCCATTCATAAAGTTTTCACTGGCCAGTTTTTAAGAAGTAGCTTACCAGGCCATTCTTCCTAGTCAGTCTTAGTCTGGATGCCCTAGGACTGCTGAAACCTGTCTACCGTGGCTGACCCTGCTAGGGTGTGAAATACAGTAGTATCTTCTAGCAGTACCAGCAACATGCAAGCCACCATAGCACAACAGACTGACAGATGAGTGCTGGAGATTAGATGTCATGAATATCCCAGGTTTTTCAGAGGCAGGTGTAGCTCTCTTCTGAAGATGACTCTGTCATCTTATGTCATGTTGTATCATTTTGCTCTTATTGCAAATTGTTAAGATCATCCTATGTTTTTTGTCAGGGCGAGGATATTCACCAAGCATTATGAAGGGTGATTTAAGTCTCTGTTATTGTTGACATTAGTACCTAGTTCCACTGGTACTCGCATTAATCACTCAGTCTCATGTAAATTTTCTTAGCCTTATCTTCTGTGGTCGTTGGCTTGGTGCCTTGATTACTCTCACTTGGTTCACTCGACAAAGTTCATCTCACTGGCTGTTGGTCACCTGAAGCCCTGCCTCCAACAGCCAGCAGGTTTCTGTCTCTAGAAGTCTTTCTTCCAATATAGACTAGCACTGGTTTAGCACGTTTCCATTTATTCCTTTTGGTAGGTCTTATGAATTTTATTGATCTACCCTTGAGAAAACTAAAAAGAGCACCTGGAGAATGGTAGAGATATGAATGATTCGAGTCATTTATCTTATAGTTTTAAGTGTGTTTTTGTTGTTGATAGATTGCAGAAACAGAAAACTGTCAATCGTCTTCATCAAAATATATACCGGGTGCTTATACTGTACTAAAGGAGCCCTACTGTCATAGTGGAGACCCTGTTGGCTTAGTGGGTTAAAGTGCCACGCTTTGCTAACCAGAAGATCAGCAGTTCAGAACCCGTAGGTGCTCCTTGGAAACTATGGGGCAGTTGTACTCTGACCTCTAGGATTGCTATGAGTTGGGCCCAACTTGATGGTGGTGGATTTGGTTTGGTTTTTTGGTTAGTTAAGTGCTCAGCTGCTAACCAAAAGGTCAAGATTTGAACCCGCTGGTCACTCTACAGGCTACTTCACAGAAGAAAGATGTGGCAGTCTGCTTCCATAAAGATTACAGCCTTGGAAGCTCTGTGGGGCAGCTCTACTCTGTCCTATAAGGTCACTGCGAGTCAGAGTCTATTCAATGACAATAGATTTGTATGTGTAGTATGTGTGTATGTATGTGCGTGCACTCCGTGTGTCTGTTTTACCCTGTCTTGGGTGTGAGGCTAACCACTTTAATTGTATTGTCTATCTTATTTAATTCTGAAACCCTCTTCAGCAACTAAGCTTGCATCCCATTGATACAGGTCAGAAAACTGAATCTCAGGTTAAAAGCTTTGTTTTTGGTCAAATGACTAGTGAGTAGTTGAGCTGGCATTTGATCCTAGGTTTTTTAGATTTCAAAATCATAATTCAGCTTCATCAATATAAAAATTTTATATACCACTATCTATCAATATAAAAATGGTATATACCACTACTCAGAAATAATCATGAGTATTTTAATTTATTTTCTATATCTTTTTGTTTGTTCATTACATGTTTCACAGAATCAGATCATGCATTAAGTGGATACATCTTTCTTGTTAGTTTTTTTTCTTCCATTTAACATAGGCTGTGAACATTTCTGGTGCATTATTTACACTATTAAACACTTAATTTCTTTCTTTCTTTCTTTTTTTAAAGCAGATTAATCAATAACTCTTGTCATTTAGTCTTTCTGGTGAAAATATAAATGGATCTGTAACTTTAACACCACTAGAAAGCTACAGGCTTCAAAGGTATGTGTGATGTAGGATAGATAACCAATAAGACAAGAATTTCCTGAAAGATGTGGTAGGTTAAAAGCCAGTGGGACAGAGTGAAGAAAGAAGTAAGGGTTCCTGTGTAGAACATCTGTGCTTGATTTAGAATTGTTACTTTGAAATAAGTCAGAGAAACGCAGTTACCGCTTGGGGCCTATGTATTTACAGACGTACACAGAGAAAGAATGCCAGCAGAGATAGACCAACACCAGTATTCACCTTTTTCAAGGCACTGTGAAACAATCAGCTCTATATTTACCTAACATATATTTTGTTTATGAAGGTGATTGGTCAAAGTACCATAAACATTTAGTAACTACTGTCTACAAGAATTTAATGTTGTCGTTCAACCTTTGATATATTGCCAAATGTTAAAGAATAGGCTGTCTTCCATTCAAAGTGGCTGACAAGCTGTAGGTCATGGTGGACAAGTGGGTTTTAGCAAATTAGGAAAAACTTGGAGAACTGAGTGCCAATAATTTGACTCACCTCTAAAGCAAAAGATAGCCCTGATCCAGTGGGGAAACCCATGGGACTGCACAGGAGGGGCTGAAGGAACTGAGATTTGTCACCAGAGACCTGAACTAAGTCACTGAGGCATCGAGCACCTAAGGAAGTTGGATGAGCCAGTGATGTTCACCATCTAACATGTAATGGGGCTATCTACATTGTGGTCTGACTAATTGGACATAACTGGATAGGACAAGGACCTATGCCCATTTGAACTTAGCCATAAGTTGACTCAGATGCCACAGAAATGTACTTTGTCTCAATCACAGAGAGTGCCTTTACTTTAGAAAGTCCCTCCACATCCCGCCCACCTCAACCACATACACACCTTTTGGATCCTCACTCTATTTAGGAGCTTTGCATGTTGGCAGTTAGAGTGACAGTAACTGCATCTACTCTTCCTCTAGATCAGGATCCTCATCTTGAGCTTTTTTCCTGAACTGGTCAGCCTCAGGGTTGACCAGATAGAATAGCAAAGAGCCCTCTTCCGTGTAGTTGAGCGGCATTTTCCATGCAAATGCTTTGTCTTTGGGACCCCCTTTCCATTGCCAGTCATGTTACTCCTTATCTGCACATCACTCTTTGCTGTGCCAACAGATCTTCTGTGCTTCCTTGTGAATCGAAATGGGAAGACAGAAACCCAAATACTCTAAATAAAGGCAGCATATTTCATAATGAAAAGAATAACCAAAGTACTATTGAAGTGTTGGCAAGAGTATGTATTTCACTGTGATAGGAGCAGGAATGGATTTTTTTTTTTGCAATGAATTTTATTAATTTTGTGAATATTTAACAAGTATCAGGTATGTGAGTTCTGCACTAGGAGCTAGAGATAGAAAGTCAGTTTAGCTGAGCCACTTGAGGGATTTAGGACAGGATAGCAGTACCGTGTGGCAAGTCCCATCTCTGAGGTATGCCTGAAGGACCACAGGAATGGGGTAGATATCAAGAAGGCTTCCCGGGAAAGGTGACATCCTAGTTCTGGAGAATAAGTCACAGGTGAAGACAAGTATGGGAAGGTCGTTTCTGGATAGATGAAATAGAGCGAGTATGTGCCTGAAGGTTCAAAATGGAGTGATGTATTTTGGGAAATACAGAACATTACTGAAGCATATGGAAGCAAATAAAGCTGGAGAGGGAGATTGCAGCAAAATCATGAAGTGCTGTGTTATGGAGTGTTTTCCTAAAAGCCATAGGGAGCCGTGAAAGCATTTCGAGTAAGTGAGTGGCTGTCACATCACTCTGGCAGTATTAGGGCTGAAGAATTTGATCAAGGACAGCCTGGTTAGAGGCCAGGCATCCGTGTCAGGAGTGGAGCAGCTGGAGGAGGGAGCAGCTGGGTGAGGGGGCACGGGGTTCAGAGAAGCTGGACCAAGCATGAGGGCAACAAGGGTTGTATCTTGCAGGGTGGGGACAGGGAGGGCAAGAGAGAGGTCTCCATCTGTGATAAACTCCCACTCTCTAGCAGTAGAGATTGGAGATACTGAAGAGTGGATTGACCCCATCATGGACTGAATTATGTTTTCCCAAAAATGTATGTAGCAATTTGACTGAGCCATGGTTCTCGGTACTGTATGGTTATCCTCTACTTTGTGATTTTTGTGTGTTGTAAAATCCTAATCTCTGCCTGTGGTTAATAGGGCAAGATTAGGTTATACTGAAGAGTATTAGAGTGGGACTGTAACAGCCTTAGTAAGTTCACACGTCCCTGGTCCAATGTAAGGGGAGTTTCCCTGAGGTGTAGCTTACAGCAGCTTTTGTCCTACAAGAGATAAAAGGAAAGGGAAGTCAGCAGAGTAGGGAACCTCATACCACCAAGATAACAGCACCAGGAGCAGAGCACATCCTTTGGACCTGAAGCTCCTGTACTAAGATGTTCCCAGACCAAGTGAGGACTGATGCATCCCAAAGACCTTCTTCCAGGGCCAACAGAGAAAGAAAACCTTTCCTCTGAGCTGGTGCCCTGCATTAGTACATTTAGCTACAGGACTGTGAGACAACAAACTTTTTTCTGTTAAAGACCTCCACTTGTGATATTTCGATTACAGCAGCTCTAGATGACTAAGACAGACCCTGAGAGGAAAATTTAGTTTATTTAAAGGCATTTAGAGGGTGAAGTGTCTTTGGATTATCTAAATGGAGAAATTCAGTAGACAGATGGATATAAGGGCTTAAGGTTAGGGAAGAAATTTTAGCAGGAGAAAAGGAAAGAATACAGAGTTGGAAGAGCACATGAGCATGCAGAATTATCACTGCTTAAGGGAAAACACAGCAAGAAGTGTCCTTATAAGATTATGAGAAGGAATAGCTGGAAGATTGTTTTACGGTATTGACTGGTGCCATAGAGAAGAGCAAGAGCAGGGTGATTGAGCTGAACATTGTAAAGATAATTGATGTTAGAGACTAGAGCAGAAGCTTGTGAATTAATGGATGAAGCTGTTGTGGTGGATGAAACTCTTCCTGCACAGCCTGAATACAAGCAGAGTCTTGGGATCAGCATCATTCAAGGACCAGTGAAAAGAAATTTGGCAAAGAACAGCCAAAAAACATGTACACAAAAGCAGAAAGCACACAGAAGGATGGCAGTGCAAAGTGGATCAGAATGATCAGCAGACATTGACTGAAAAGCTTCCATTGGATTTGCCACTTCAGAGGTCATCTTTGACCTCAAAAGCAATGCCAAAAGTGGCTTACAGCATACATTACTTGTTTTATGCTTTTTTTTTTTGAGTGGGCAGAGAAAGGCTCAAAAAAACATCAGCTTCACTGTGTCTTGCTGAATCTGCCAGTTTTAAGGAATGTGAGTAATTATGGTAGTCGTGTATGCTGTGGACAGCTAATAATGATATAATGAATGGAGGAATTTCACAACCCTCTGCTCATGACTGTATATGTGTTTGATCAGTGTCTGGTATGGGAGAGAGCCATCCAGCCATTGCTGCTGCCACAGTAAGACACATCAAGTAGGCCAAAGGTGGGCTAACCAGTCACCCATATTGTCTTTCTGGATCCTGGTCATTAGCTATGGTTGGAACCAACATGGACTGTGATCATTTTAGGTCTGGTTCTTCCATGTTAAGTGTTGAGTACTATAGAGATAAAGTTAAGTATGTCTAAGACACTATAATATTTGCATTTATTACACTGTGTTTTTGTGTTTATTTCACCTTAGGATATGTGTTTTTTTAATTGTAAAAGCAGTATATGGTGATTATAAAATGTCAGAGGAGGCAAGAAGAAGCCAAGTCAGTAGCCTACCCTTCCTAATTTCAGACTCAGTCTCCTAATGGGATTGCTAGTGCTGAGTGATCATACTACATTTGGCTCACTTTTGTGATGTTCATCTTCTTCCAGTGGTTTATAAGATGATAGTGTGCAATGACTCTTTCTTAGGTTACCTGGTTTCCTTACTTTATGCCACAGGGCCTGACATAAATTATCGAGGCCTATTAAATATTAGTTGTTTAAATAACTGAATAGCCACCAAGCCAAAATGGATGGGGTGACTCCCATCATAATTGCAGAGAAACTTGATACAGGAGGAGAGGTCCTGGGTTGTCACTTTTGGGTTTATAGAGGTGGTTATTATGCAGAATGTACTGGGCAACAGTACACGGAATCTGCAGCCCCTTTATCCAACCCAGAGGTGAAGATTTCTTGAATTAATAAAGGTAGTCTATTAAGAAACTGATAGATAACTGAAATAGAATAAATCAGAGTAACGGGCTTAGCACTTTCAAGAAATTAGGCAGTGTGGTATTTATATAAAGAAGTGTGTCAGAATTTATCCATTAAGTTCACACAGGGGGAGGCAGAGTCAAGTGGCAGAATAAACACATGTCTCCTTAAATCCCTCTGGAAACCAAGACCTGAATTGATAATTAAATGGAGCCTTCTGGACACCTAGTGTGCCCCAGGACGTGGCACAGGGCTGTTAACCTGGACTTCATACCACTGAAAGGAAAAGCTCCTCTCTTTTGGTGTCCCCTGCTCTTGGTTGAGTGCTAGCTTTCATGGACCAAAGGTAGCTCTCTATTTTAACTTGTTTTTCTCTGTCTTAGCTGGCAGGTAGACCTGGGACTTGACTAGCAGCTAATCTCAGACACACAGCTGGTGGGATTGGTGGGCAAAATTGCCACAGTTTGAGAGTCCGGTTTTAGACTCTGTACATCACGGGACCTATAGCCTCTCCTTCTGTCTCTGCCATTGAGTAGCCTGTACTGAGGCAGGCGGAGAGCTTGTGCAGGATGCCATCTTGTTCCACTGGGATGGAGATATACCCATACGGAGGCCTTAGTTGGACCTAATTCCTAGGCTGGGAGGCAACACTTCTGTGGAGGAGAGCACTTTTCTGGCAGAAAAGCAATATTTTACACAGTGTTGCCTATGGCAGGGTCCTGGCAGCAGAGGCCAGCAGAACAGTAGCCTTTCTGTATTTTCAACTAGTTTATAACATTGGGTGTTGGATATAGAGGTGCTTGCTTTGCCAGCTGGGAAGATGGACCTGTACACCTGAAAACCTGACTGACTTTGGAAGTGGTCAGATACCTTTTACCTTTCATTTTAAGATGGCCTAAAGAAACAACTTCAGTCCATCTTCATGGCATCTCTCCCGGCTTTATTGACTCACATGATGCCCCCAAAGCAACAAACTCTGGATAAAAGCTAACTAAAAATTCACTCATGGCTTCAGAAAGCCCCCCAAAGAAACAACCAAAGAACTTCTCAGATGAAGAAACCTTTCTAAAACTATTGGAAGGTGAATACAAAAGGGTTATATATAGAGGCCTCTTAGACCTTGGTGCAAAATGCAGCAGAGCAAAATGAAAAATTAAGCAAGCTGTTTGATCTGATGGAACACCAGTACTCTGAAATCCAACAGATCAAGAACAAAATCAAAGACATAGAAACTTCATTTCAAAGCCAAGAAAACAGAATAGAACAAATGGAAAACAGACTTTCTGACTTGGAAGACAGAGCTACTATCTCCAGTGTCTGTGAGGAGAAATCAGAAAAAAGAAACAAGAAAAATGAAGAAGCGTTAAGAAGCATGTGAGACTCAATTAAGAGGAACAATCTATGATTGATTGGAGTTCCTGAACAGGGTGAGACACCTGAGAACACAGAGAGTATTGTTGCTGAGCTGCTGACAGAAAACTTCCCAGAAATTGTAAAAGAAGAGAACATAAATGTCCAAGATGCATATCAAATGCCACTCAATATAGGTCTCAAATGAAAGACTTCAAGACATATTATAATCAAGCTTAACAAAATAAAGCCTAAGCAGCAACTCTTACAGGCAGCAAGACCCAAAGCAAAGCTAACATTCAGAGGGAGACCCTGTAGGCTTTTGTGGGGGTTCTCAGCAGAAACAGTGCAGGCACAGAAACAGTGGCATGACACATTCAAAGCCTTGAAGGAGAACTTCCAACCAAGAATTATATATCCTGAAAAACTATCTTTCAAATGTTTAAGTGAAATTAAGACCTTCGCAGATAAACAGAAACTCAGAGACTTTGTAAAAACCAAACCAGAGCTACAAAAAATACTGAAAGAATCTCTTGGCTTAGATGAACAAAACCACTAACTTTATATTGTAGAAGCAAATGCAAGACACATCACCCAGAAACCTACTCTATCAAACCTATAGCAGTGAAAGAAATGATCAGTGAGCATATCATGAAAACTATGATGTCATTATATTGAAAAGAGGGATATACTACAGTCATTATAGTCCTTCCAGATGGAGAGGAAGTTAATAAGACTGGTAGTAATTAAAATTGGGTTTGCCAGCCAAGCCAAGTGCCGTCGAGTCGGATCCGACTCATGGTTTATACATAGTTTATTAAGGGGGATCATAGGGACAGTTGTAAAGCACAGTAGAGATGCAACATATCAAATGAAGAAACATAATACAGGAGTCTCAACCACCACAAAACCAACCCTGAAAAAGGTGAAAAAGTCAACTCACAAAGAACAAAGTCCCAGAACAGAGAAAACATCAACACAAAAGCAAACATATCACAATGACAGCACTAAACACATACTTATCAATAATGACATTGAACGTGAATAGACTGAACACTCCAGTAGAGAGACATTGAGTGACATCTTGGATCAAAAGACATGACCCATCCATATGTTGCCTACAAGAAACTCACCTTAAATATAAGCAAACTGAAAATTAAAAGATGGAAGAATATATTATCAAGCTAACAATAAACAAAGAAGAGCAGGTGTGGCAATTCTAATCTCAGATAAAATAGATTTTAATGTAAAATCCACCATCGTGGACAAAGATGGACACTATTTATTGCTGAAAGGTTCAATACACAAGTAGGACTTAACAATATTAAGTATTTATGCACCTAGTATTAGAGTACCTAAATATATTGAAGAAACGCTGACTACACTCAGAAATGAGATACATCACTCCACAATAACAGTGGGAAACTTCAACCTTCAACACTGCACTCTCAATGTTGAATAGATCATCTAGAAAAAAGCTCAGAAAAGATACAGATGACCTTATTGACACAGTTCACCACCTAGACCTCATTGACATGTACAGAACTTTCTGTCACTCAGCAGACAGCTACACCTTCTTCTTCAGTACACATGGAACATTCTCCAGAATAGACCATGTGTAGGGACATAAAGCAATTGTCAACAAAATCCGTACCATTGATTTAATGCAAAGCACCTTCTCATATCATAAATCCATAAAAGTCAAAATCAGTAGCAGAAAAAACACAGATAGAAAGTGGAACTCATGGAAACCAAACAACATCTTGCTGAAAAAACCATGTGTTATAGAGGAAATCAAGGATGAAATAAAGAAATTTATGGATTCCAATGAGAACACAAACACTTCCTATCAGAACCTATGGGATATAGCCAAAGCAGTTCTCAGAGGTCAGTTTATTTCCATAAATGCACACATCTGGAAGGAAGAAAGAAACCAAATCAAAGAACTAACCCTACAGCTTGAACAAGTAGAGAGAGAACAACAGAAGAACCCCTCAGGCACCAGAAGAAAACAGATCTTAAAGATTAGAGCAGACCTGAATGATTTACAGAATAGAAGAACAATTGAAAAAATTGGAAAGACCAAAAGCTGGTTATTTGAAAAGATCAACCAAATTGACAAACCATTGGCTAAACTTAATAAAGAAAAACAGGAAACAAACAATCCAAATAAGAAATGAGAGGGGAGTTGTCATAACAGATCCAAAAGAAATCCAAAATAGTATAACAGAATACTGTGAAAGTCTGTACTCTAACAAATTTGAAAACCTAGAGGAAGTGGACAAATTCCTTTATTCATATCCCCACCAAAATTATCACAAGGTGAAGCAGAACAACTTAATAAACCCATCACAGAGGAAGAGATTTAAAATGTCATCAAAAAAACTACCAACTAAAAATTCCCGGGCCCAGAAGCCTTCACTGCAGAATTCTACCAAGCTTTTAGAGAAAAATTATCTCCGGTACTACTGAGACTATTTCACAGAATAGAAAGGGATGCAATACTCCTAAATTCATTCTATGAAGCCAGCATAACCCTGGTGCCAAACCCAGGGAAAGACCCAACCAAAAAGGAGAACTACAGACTGATATCACTCATGAATCTAGCTGCAAAAGTCTTCTACAAAATTCTTACCAATAGAATACAACAACGTATTTAAAAAATAATCCACCACAGCCAAGTTGGATTCATACCAGGGATGCAACGATGGTTCAATATCAGAAAAACAGTTAATGTGATCAACTGCATAAATAACACAAAAGACAAGAAGCACCTGTTTTTGTAACTCTCAGCAAAAAAGGAATAGGCAGCCAATTCCTCAATGCAATAAGGACCATTTATACAAAGCTGACTGCCTACATCATCCTGAATGGAGAGAGACGGAAAAAATTTTACTTGAAAACAGAAACTACACAAGAGTGCTCACTCTTTACCTCTCCTATTCAACATTTTACTAGAAGTTCTAGCCAGAGCAGTTAGATAAGACCAAGAAATAAAGAGCATCTTTGTCAGCAGAGAAGAAATAAAAATCTCCCTATTTGCAGATGACATGATTGTAAACGCAGAGAATCCTAAAGAACCCATAAGTAAAGTACTCAAACTGATAGAAGAGTTCAGCAGAGTCTCAGGATACATGATAAACATAAGTAAGTCAGTAGGATTCCTTTATACCAACAACCAGATTGTTAATGAAGAAACTGCCAAATTAATATCATTAACTATAGGCCCTAAGAAGATAAAGTATACAGGAATAAATCTAACCAGAGAAATAACAGACCTTTACAATGAGAACTACAAGCCCTTACTACAAGAAACTAAGAGAGAGTTACATAAATGGAGAAACCTACCCTATTCATGGATAGGAAAACTTCATGTTGTAAAAATGTCCATTTTACCCAAAACAATCTACTTATATAATGCAATCTGAATACGAATTCCAGTGACATTTTTTAATGAGATGGAGAAACAAATCACCAACATTGTTTGGAAAGGGAAGAAGCCCCAGATAAGTAAAGCGCTGCTGAAGAAGAAGAACACACTGGGAGGCTTCTCACTACCTACCTTTAGAAACTGTTACACTGCCGCAGTAGTCAAAACAGCCTGGTACTGGTACAAAAAGAGACAGACAGATCAATGGAACAGAATTGAGACCACAGAGGTGACACCATCTTCCTATGAACAGTTATTATTCGACAAATGCCCTAAGACATTAAGCTGGGGTAAAAACAGTCTCTTCAACAAATGGTGCTGGCAGAATTGGATATCCATCTGCATTAAATTGAACAAGACCTATATTTTACAAAATCCAACTCAAACTGGATAAAAGACCTATATATCAAACCTGAAATCATGAAGCTCATCGAAGAAAAAGTAGGAACAACAATGGAAGCTTTAATACACAACGTAGACAGGCTTCCAAATCTGTCAAACAAACCACAGACAACAGAAGAGACAATAGATAAATGGGAACTACTAAGAATCAAACAATTTTGCTCATCCAAAGACTTCATTAATAGAATTAAAAGGCCACTTACAGAATGGGAAAAAATATTTGGCAACTATGTGTCAGACCGATGCCTGATCTCCATAATCTATAAGGTACTACAAAATATCAATAAGAAAAAGATAAATTATCCAATTAAACGATAGGCAGAGGAGATAGATACTTCTCTAAAGAGGAGATCCAGGCAGCCAGAAAACACATGTGGGCATGCTCACGATCATTAGCTATTAAAGAAATTCAAATCAAAACTACAATGAGATACCATCTCACCCCAGCAAGGTTGGCCGTAATCCACAAAACACAAAACAACAAATGCTGGAGAGGCTGTGGAGAAATTGGAACTCTCCTACAGTGTTGGTTGGATTGCAAAATGGTGCAACCTCTTTGGAAAGCATTCTGATGCTTCCTTAAAAAGCTGGATATGGATATACCATCTGACCCAGTAATTCCACTACTTGGATTGTATTCTACAGAATCAAGGCCATTCACTCTAACTGATACATGCACATGAATGTTTATCACGGTACAGTCCACAATAGCGAAAAGATGGAATCAACCCAGATGCCCAACAACAGAGGACTGGATCGGCAAACTGTTATATACACTCAGTGGAACACTATGCAATGATAAAGAACGATGATGATTTTAGGGAACATCTCATAACCTGGTTTCAGTTGGAGGACATTATGTTGAGTGAAAGTAGTGACAAAAGGACAAATATTGTATGAGACCCCTATGATAAGAACTTAAAAACAGACTCATGTGTAGAAAAAAAGACTCTTTGACGTCTGCAAGGGTGAGGAGGGAAGGTGGGCGAGGGGGGTAGGGTTTAGATTAGATATTTTATAGAAATTTGGTGGAGTGAAATCTGTGACAGCCAGCATACATTAGAAAGAAGATCGATATTAACTGGACTTCAACATGACATGATTACTCCTCCCATCTTAACCCAGTATTGGAAGGAACGAGTAGCTGGGGCAGCGGGCTGGGGACCATGCTATCAGGGGAAATTGAGGCCAGTTGGCACAACTGGTGTTTTGCTAAGAGAGCCCTCTGCACCCCACATTGGTGAGTGGCATCTGGGGTCTGAAAAGCTGCCAAGCTGCCATCTGAGGGTAAAGCAAATGGTCCCAACTCAGCAGGAATGGATGATCACCAAGGACCAAAACAACATGGGGGAAAGAGAACCCAGAGGACAGAGAGACCCACGTGAGTCTGTGACTACATCGACTTGTGACCAGAAGAACTGGATGGTGCCTCGCCACCAGCATTGATAGCCGTGATGGAGCTCAGAAAGTTGAGTCTTTTTGGCAACACAAGAATAAAAAGGGGTACACCCTGAGATCTCTGCTAAAAGACCGCAATTGATGGTCCAGGGGCCTCAGAGTTCCCCTGGGAGCATGGCCCTTGGCCCTGATGCTACCCCTGTCCATAAATCCTAACGGGGGTCAACTCTTCGGACAGAAATGGATTGGACTTGGCAACGCAGAGTGACCATGTCATGTGTGCACTTTAGGGTTCTCTGCATCCATAGGATGTTGTCATGCTGACCTCTTACTGGAGGCAGGGGAGTGGTGGAGAGGAGGGGGTAGGAGATTGTTGGGAGGATAAGACAGGTATGGAGTAGAGAGGAAAAGTGTGCTGTCACCAGGCAGGGAGAGCAGTGGGAGCTGCATATATGTAGGCATGCAAATTGATATGGGAATGTACTTTTTCACTCAGTCATAATTGAAAAAAGACATACAAATAAAATTCAGACAGGGAACTTTTATGTTCCACCTTCTTCTACGTGTCAGGCACTGGGAAGCTATCACAGTAGCAAAAGGAAGGAGCCTGACTAAGAGAGGACAAGATGTGTTCTTGTTCAGATGTTCTGATCAGGTGGGCAGAACTGTATTTGTTTGGTAGGTTGGAAGGGGTGGATGAAGAAAAAGATCACAAAGGGCAGCAAATCAGGTTGTATTGATCCTCAGACCACTGGGGAAGGGCTGTTCAGGAATGAGGATAGCAAGGATATTTTCTGCCTGGAAATTCTTATAGCCTTTCTTCCTTCTCTTGGAGCAGTGTTTCAGCAGGAAGGCTCTGGGGCCACCAACATCAAAATCTTTGTTAAAAATATGTATTTCCACTTTGCTCAAGACTATGTGATTTCCAGAGCAGGATCCTGGGCCGGGGGGGGGGGGGGGCGGGAGGGGTTAGGTGTTTGCATTTTAATCTCCAGGAAAAACTGATATACATTATATTGGGTTTGGGCCCACTCAAAAGAAAACATACTTGAGCCTAAACAGTTCCTGACAGGGTCAAGATCCTAAAGAGCTGTTAAACCAAAAGGATGTCTTATAATGTGACCTTTCTCACCTTCAGTTAAATCCATTGAACAGTCTTAATTAAGTACAAATTTGCCTGATTCCAAATTTTAGTGTCTATTATAATGATCAAGATTCGTACCTAACACCTAACTGGAAAGAAAAACAATGGGATTACCTCTCAGCATACACAGATATTTCACTCTTTTTGTGCTAGATTCTGAGGAGTGTTTGTGTGTGTCAGGGTTGCTTTACCAAAACCATTGGCCTTGAGTTGATTTTGACTGCTAGGTCCCCCATAGGATAGACTAGAACCACCCCCTAGGATTTCTAAGCCTGTAAACTCTTACAGAAGCTGATGGCCTCGTCTGTCTCCTGCAGAATGGCTGGTGGGTTTGAACCACCAACCTTCTAATTAGCAGGCAGGCACCTAACCTCTGCTCCATGGGGCTCCTTAAGGATTGCTTTGTTGTTGTTTTAAGGTGCTGCCAACTCACAGTGACCTGGTGTACAGCAGAATAAACTGGTCCTGGACCATCCTCAGAGGACTGCTTTAGTGCATGAAAATTGAACCAAGCATGCCACAATGTGTTGTCCTCAGGGTGAGATTCAGCTAAAATGCAATGAATTTTATACTGATTCTCAGTCTTAAGTTTTCTGTAATTTGTATAGACTTCACTCATTCTGCAAACTCCTCTCATAGCATTACTATGGGATATACTCAAAAAGAACTCTGTGATGTTTTGTCCAGTGATAATAGCAGAGGAGTATGTACTTATATTATATGGTAAATACTGTAAAGGGGATAGTACTAATTTTACTCCATAAATTCTGGTAGGTTTCTTTTTAAGAAGTTGAGTGTATTATAAATATCATACCATTTCATCTGTCAGTTGACATTTTATAATTTTCAAGCTCTTAAACTCCTTTATCTACGGTAGTTCTTTGGAAAGTGTAAACATGTTTTTGAGCTCTTTTAAAAAAAATGCATTTTACACTCTGTTCTCTAGATTAATCTTTCTTTAAGAGTTTTTTTTTTTGGTAAGTGTATTTATGTTGCAAGTAGAGAGATTTAAACATGGGAAGGAGGCAGTTAGATTCGATCCAAATAGCCCCCTTTTTTTATAGTCTCACCTCTTTTTGTGCCTTTTCCATCCTCTATTCAGCAACACAGCAGTTTGCTTCCCCTTTTTATGTTGTTTTTGTACCGCCCGTTGAAGACAGTCTAACTAAGCTCTGCAGGAAGGCCTTTAGTATTGGGTCTGCTTCAGTCTAAAAGCAAAAAAGAGCTTTATTATGGAGGTAAACTGTGGGTACAGTGATGATTTACTGGTTACCAGATTAAAGTGTTCTGGGCCTCATAAACTGTGATTCTTAACCTGGCAGCATATTAGATTTACCTGGAGGATTGTTATTTTTAAACAAGGCCTAAGGTCCACCCAAGGCCAGGTCTTGCAATTGCTAAGGATTGTTCCAGATGATTCTAATGTGTGGTCAGGTCTGGGAACCTTTAAAGATAAATGCATCTCTGTTTGTCCAAGATGGTCCTAAGAACCAATTATCAGAATCTCCTGGAGTGTTTGGTTAAAATGCAGGTTCTTTGTGCTGACCCTGTTGTTGGCTACCATCCAGTAGATTCCCGTTCACAGTGACCCCATGTGACAAAGTAGAGCTGCCTTGGGGTTTTCTAGGCTATAATCTTTATAGCAGTAGAGTTCCTGCGGAGCCACCAGGTAGGTCTGAACCCACAACCTTTCAGACTTTTGCTGTTATTTCAGTTAGCAGTGAGTACTCAGCAGTTGCACCTTTATGTCTCCTTGTTCTGACCCTGGACCTGGTGAATCAGCTGCTAGGCAGGAGTGAGCCCTTCCATCAAATACTGCAGGTACATCTGCTCTCCAAAAGGTTGGCAGTTCACATCCACCAATAGGGCAGTTCTCCTTCGACCTATAGGGTTGCTGCGAGTTAGAATCAACTCAATGGCAGTGTGTTTGGTTTGGTTTGGTCTGCATTTTGAGAAGCCGCAGGTCCTGATACCCTAATACACCTTAACTGTTGTATTGGAGAAGACCCTGGGTGGCAAAAATGGTAGAGTGTTTGGCTATTAATTGAAAGGTTAGCAGTGGAAATCTCCAGAAGCAAGTCCCGGCAATCTACTCCAAAAGATCTAAGCCATTGAAAACCCTGTGGAGTATAGTTCTACTCTGACATGTATAGAGTCACCATGAGTTGGAGTTGACAGCAACACACTTCGGTTCATTTTCTTTTTTTGGTTGTATTATACCCGGGCTAGGAATGTACCTTGGTGAGAAGCTGCTGAGAACTGTTGAGAATCAGTGGGCTGCCCGGTTTGTCTGAGGAAGTGGCTTTTCCCTGTATTTGCTGACCCCTGGCCTTGTTTCACCTGCTCCTTCTCCTATTGTCTGTGTTTTACCGAGGGAGCATTTTTAGGGGGCTGAATCACTCATCCTCTGTAGTTAAGGCTGTCAGTGAACAAACACTGTGCATGGTGTTGGGATGTGAAAGACAAACACAAAGCTTTTTGTTGTTATTTGCCTTCAAGTCAGCTGTGAGTCATGGTGACCTCACCTGTGAGGAATGAAATGTTGACCAGGACTGCATCATTTTCTTGGTTGTTGGCAGTGGGATGTTTATCCCAACTGATAAGATTCACAAATTTTAACTGGAAAATTAAACCAAAAAACCCCAAACCTACTGCTTTTGGCTTGATAATGACTCATAGTGACACTGGAGGAGAGAGAAGAAATGCCCCCTAGAGCTTCCAAGGAGCGCTTGGTGGATTTGAACAGCTGACTTTTTGATTATCAGCCATAGCACTTAACCACTATACCACCAGGGCATCCACTGGAAAGTTAAGATTTACTGAAAAAGGTATCAGGAGACATCATGGAATCTTGCCCAATGGAATTCATGGCAAAGGGTTGTCCTGACCACAGGATCTTATTTGGAGTTGGGAGGAAAGAAAGATTTCTGTCATCTAGGGATGATGAGGATGAAGAAGACCTGGGAGAAAGTTGAAGACTTATTTTCTGGACAAAAGCTTTCACCCAGTGGAAGACTTTACTTCTCAGGAGAATTTTGGTAACAGAAATACCAGTAGATGTAGCTTTGTCCATATCGAATACATTATGGTTGCGTTAAAATGAACTGTAACTTCAAGGCAATAGTAAGACAAAAGAAACCAAAACCAGTGCCGTCATGTCGATTCTGACTCATAGCAGCCCTACAGGACAGAGTAGAACTGCTCCATAGAGTTAATAAAGTATCTAACAAATGCTTTCTTTTTGATATTTGGTTGTTGTTTTTTTGACATTTAAGTAACTGTTCATCAGAAACATGTATTTTGTTTTGGTAGGAATATCAAACTGTTCACTTTTCTCATAGTATTTCACATGAAACTGAACATTTCATATTCTATAATTTGGTTATTTTTTAAAATTAATTTTAAAGTTTTATTTATTTTTATTTATTTTTTGTGAATAGGCATCTTATACTTCAAGGCATTTTTGTGTTTATTTAGCTAACTCTGTTGGGGAGTAAAGACAGAGGTGAGGCATAGAGGTTATTTTGGTAATTGTGGTTGGAATTAGGTAAAAATCGGGGATGGAAAAGCTTTTTGGCAGACTCTTAAATTGCAGGACTCTAAAACTTTCACAAAGGGTCTCTCTCTGTGCCACCTTCCCCTCCTGAACCAACTAGAGAGGCCTGTGTCTGGTTTTACTGCTTAGGCTCTGCGTTTTGTCTTTTTTTTTTTCTTTTTCTGTCGTCCTGTGCATGCACTGTAAAGGCTGCAGGGGAAGGAATTTTGCCCAGCGAGGCTAGCTGCTGTCTGGGTGAGTTGGTGGTGGTTGGAATAATATGAAAAATGAGATGTCTTTTTAATCTCCACTTAGCATATTTTTTTCCCCTATACACCCAGAGCAACAGCTGTGGCAGCAAATGCAGCCTTGGATCATGCTTTCGTATGTAGTCTTGTTTGACAATCCCTGATATTTTTAAGCAGGATTGAGTCAGACAACCGGCAACACAGCCTTCACACTGCCTTCAGCAGCCAGCCTGTTTGGCACACAAGGAGCTTATTTTATTCTAGTAGTAAATAGTTCTAGATGAAGCAATATGATGTACCCAAAGTCACAATACTAAGTATTTTACTACAGCCTGTCAACATCTCTTTTTACAGGCTTGTTCTGCTCATGGCTCGTTGTTCTATTCCTTGTACCTTTTGAATTCTATCACTGGCCCGGTCTTGAATCATTCTTTATGTATATAACAAGATCCTACATTTCATACCAGTGCCACTCTCTCTAGTCCCCATGCCGCGTTTGTGAGTAGATAGCCGTGTTCATTTTTGCAGAGAGGTGTCATATTGTGGCATCTCATTTCCTTTGTAAGATCGTGGAATTTTGTCATTTGACCTACTTGTGGCTTGGTGGATCTTATCACGTGATTTATGGGCCTTCAGACACTGACCACAGGCCTTCTGGTCCCGGGGGGCCTCTTCTGTGAATGTTTGGGTAACTCCCTGTCCCTTGCTTATAGACGAGGTTCCTCAGTCTTCGCTTTTAGGGCCTCCCCTCACACCATGCAGTTGCCCTCATTGCCTTCTGAGGACAAGTTGGGATGAGCTTCTGCACCTTTCTTTCGTTCCACTCGTAACTGTCTACCTTTGTACTGGTGCTTTGATTTTCCAAAAGCAGACAAAAAGTCAAACCTAAGCACGTTATAACGAGCTTTTCTTTGATCCTGCTAGTCTACTCAAGCTCTAAGCACCATTTCTTGTGGCAAACTGTAACCCCAGGTTCCCAGACTTTTAGATTTAGTGGAATAGTATCGTTTAAAAAAATGGATTCTAGCCCAGCATGCCGTTTGCATTTTGATAAGAAAAGCGATCACGTCATCCAGTAAGAGACAAGAGGTTTCAACCTATGTTCTCAGATTCAACAACAATCCTTTTAAATAAGTAGGTTTGCTTCATGATGAGAAAACCTTATCACGTTCTCCTAGTTTTTCTCATTTCTTCAACTGTGTAAGTACTTGGTTTCTGGCTGGAACTTGGCAGCTACCGTTTTACACTCACTTCATCTACCTCTTTTCCGCTACTTTTAGCCCTTTACAGTTGAGCTTTCTCTCAAGCCACTCTGCTCCTGTCTTCTCAGAGACGATAGCAGGTTTCCAGGAGCTGAGTTCTCTTCTTTCTTACATGTTGAGCTGCCTGCATTGATCAGTCCTATGGGTGAAACGGTCTGCTGTCTTGACTTTTGTCTTTCTGCCCTGGCAGATATCTTCCGCTGTTCAGGATCCTCCTCTGCTGGTGGCTTATCCCCTGTAACTGCAGGTCCTCTGCCCTTCTCTCCTCCTTTCCTTTCTCTCAGGCTGCTTGTCCATCACCGGCGTTGTAAAGTGACTCCCAAGTGGTACCTGTGCACTCAGGCCCTTGTTCCTGCGTTTCCTCTGGCTTCTCTAACTCCAGTGTGCCTCCCTCTGACTGAAGCCACAGTTACTAGTTGCCTTCCTGTCGATTCAGACCTGGGGCCACCCTCGTGTGCAGAATAGAACTGCTCGGTGGGATTTTCATGGCTGTGACTTTTCAGAAGCAGATTGCCCAGCTTGTTTTGCAAGGATACCTCTGGCTCAGTTCAAACCACCGACCTTTCAGTGATCAGTAGAGCACTTCACCGTTTGTTACACCAGGACCGCCTCCTCCTGCTGATTCAACCTGCTCTGCAGATCCCCAGCTGCTAGTTCCACAGCCTTTGGTGGCTGTGAGGCAAGTGACTAGAATTTTAAATCTCTATTCTGCATGTGGCAGGAGAACATGGATGGTTTGCCTAATGTTTCTGCGTCTGGTAAATGGGGATACTACTGTCTATCTCAGTATTTGCTTGTAGGAATTAGAGATGATATGTACGAAATGCAGATCACAATGTCTGGTACATAATAAGATCTCAGTGATTGTCAGCTGGTCACATAGTGAAAATGGTATAGTGGGCTTGGAGGACCATAGCTCCTCTTTTTATAGCTATACCCATGACTCCACCTGAGCTTGAGTTATCCCCTGTCATTCCTCCAGTGCCTAGAACCGACCACTTGTATCTGAAGTGACAGTGACAACAGGTGCCAGGGGACTGATTTTAAAGGAGTCTGTTTGAAAAACAGGTAGTTGGGTAGCACTTTCAAACCATCCTCTAACGTAGAAGTATTGTACTAATAAAATCTGTGTCTACATGGTTGAAAGGAGGTAATTTTGTGTGTGTGTGTGTGTGTGTGTGTGTGTGTGTGTACACTGTTGATACCTTGCTACCTAGGTGGCTGGCTGTAGCATAAGCAACAGCCCAGTGCTGGCCAAGGTGAGCCATCACACATGTATTTTTAACCAGGAGTTGCTTTTAGCATGTCAGGAATTCAGAATGTGAGCAAGAATATTAATCTGCTAAGTTAATTTCTCTCCTCCTCAAAGAAGAGAAGAATGCCACATGGAAAACAGGTCAAATTGTCTGTCATCTGGTGTTTTGCCCTTGCATCATTCACAGCATTTTAGCTTGCTTAAATACAGATAGGGTGCTCATGAGAAGGAACATCCAGGCAGACGTACCATGAGCCGTGTCCCCCGTCCTTTGTCTTTAGACCAGAAACATCAATATGATCCAACTCTAATAGGGAAATTGGTCATCTTGACTAAATCTTCAGCTGACTTACTGAATGTTGATGCAGAGTCCAGGGAAATTTAGCTGTCACTGATGTTCAGGGGCCAGGTCCATGGATTGGGCAAACGGTTTGCACAAGTGGTTTTGGCTAGTAACCTAAAGGTTAGTGGTTTGAACCTGCCCAGCATCAGGGACAAAGAAAGACCTGGTGATTTTCATCTGTAAAACTAAAAATTGCAGCCAAGAGTACTGTACAAAAATATCATTTTTTTGTATCATTTTACTTCTCAATAGTCCTTTGAACTAGATGAGGCAGAATAGATGAGGCAGAAATTCCAAAATCCCTTTTATGAAGCAACAGAGGCTCAGAGTGGTCGAAGCCTGCGTGTATGAAATGAGGATGCTGGCAGTAGAATCTGTCTTCTGATTCCAGACCTAGTGTGGTTAGTCATTCAGTACAGCGGAGTGCCTGCTAAGGGCCAGCAGGTAGCAAGTCGTAGGAGCGTAAGGAAAACAGTACCGATGTGACCAGAGGAGGATACATCCAATGAGGAAGCCAAATAATGGAGTCATTTTTTGTAGATAATCACCTTTGAGCAAAGTGCTTCAAAGGAAGAGTATTGGGGTGGAATGATAAGGTACCTAGTCTATTTGGGGGAATTTATGGGAGATTTAATAGAAGTTTTATGATACCATATTGCTCTTTTGTCAGTAGTGCTTATTGCCTCCTTGCGTTGGTGCAGTTACATTAAGCAAGAGATAACGATGAAACATTTTAATATTATGTATATAATCAAATATTAGAAACTCTAGTGGCATACTTACTGGTCAAGTGCTATAGCTCCTAACCAAAAGGTTGGCAGTTTGAATTCCAAGGTGCTCCTTGGAAACTCTGTAGGCAGTTCTACTGTGTCCTGTAAGGTTGCTGTGAGTCAGAATAGACTTGACAGCAGTGGCCCAGTGGCCGTTCAAATACTAGAGAACACTGGTTGTTCAGTGGTACAGTTCTCGCCTTCCATGCTGCATACGTGTGTTTGATTCTTGGCCAGTGCACCTTACATGTAGCTACCACCTGCCAGGCAAAGGAGGCGTGCGCACTGCTGTGCTGCTGAGCAGAGTTCAGCAGTGCTTCCAGACTAAAATGGACTACTTTTGGAAATCAGCCAATGAAAACTCTGTGGATCACAGCATTCCGATCTGCAACCAGTTGAAGGGAGGATGGAGGACTGGACCGAGTTTCCTCCTGTTGTCCATGGGGTCACCATGAGTTGGGACTGATGTGAAGGCAGCACAACTACAGTTGAGTCCTCTTCTTAATTATAATGCTATGACATAATAAATAAAAGTTGGTAAGATTAATCATACCACATGTTTAAACTGAAGTAAAACTTTTCTTGTAAGGTTTCCTTTTTGTTACTTTGGTATTTTTATTCCAAATTTTGAAAGTGAACTTAGTTTGACTTTGATTGGAAAAGGTAAAGAAAAAGGTCAGATTAGTCTCTCCTTGGCTGCCTTACGTAACAGCGGCTGAAGATCTGCAACAGAGTGGTTCTTGGCTTTCACAAGTGGCTCAGGGTATTGGCAGACAGCAGTGCAGACTTGTTCTGTTGACTTTTATGGTTTCTGTTAAACTTGCTCATTCTTTTAAGGGGTGATAGCATTGTGGTAAAGATTGTGGCCTCTGGAATGAGATGACCTGGGTTCAAATCCTGGCCCTTCTGCTTACTAGCTGTGTGAACTCAGACAGCATTTCACCCTTTGGGTGCCTTAGTTTACTCATTCAGAGAATGGGAATGATATCCATACCTTCCTTAGAATTGTGACCATGTAAATGACTGCACTAGTGCAGAGTGCTTAGCATCGTGCCTTATACATCATTGGCACTCAGTGAAGTTGGGCTGCTGTTACTGTTGTGCTGTCCCAAGTTTTAAGAGAAAGGGCCATCTGAGTGCAGTGAGGCTGGAGTTGGGAAAGAACTCGGCTGTGCCTGGACCTAATCCAGGACCCTGACCTTGTTAGTGCCTTGTGTTAATTAAGTAAACACAGTCACCTTACTGTGGAGATAGCAACGCTGATGCAGTAAGGGTAGATAATTACTTATCTAGTTCTTACCCTATTTTTAATGATAAAATTTCAACTTACTGACACCATATAACATGTCCATTGCATCCTGAGGTTTCAGATATTCTTCTTTGCAATTTTATGAAAAGATAGTTAATAGAGGCAATAGTTTCCTTTCCTTAACTATTTTTAATCTTTCTAAATTTACTATTTCTGAGTGTTATCAACTTGAATTAAATAGTCTTAGAGAATAGCCACAAAAATCAGCAAGACTTAAGTTTGCTTTTATTTAGCATTTCATATCTTTTCACTGGAGAGAACTCAGTGTTGTAACTTCATATGTGCTTTCAATCCAAGGGGAGAATAGAAACTACTTAGAATAAAAAGAAGTGCCAGTGAATAATCAATTTATTGAGAACAAAATTGTGTTATGCAGAAGGAACAGTTACCATACACAAAGCATGATGTCTGTGCATAATCCTCCAAGAAAGGAAATATCTCTACAAGTTTCTAAATGCATGCATACTTTAAAGGAACCTTATTAGTCCCTCCTAGTAGTCTTCATCCATCACAAGATGGGCCATAAAATGGTGTTAGGTGCTTTTCAGCAAAGGTTGTGATCAACTTTGAGGACAGAGGACAAATCTGATGTAGGGAGAGACCATTTACATGGATGTTATAGTAATTCAGATGATTGTTGGTGAACATATATATCTGTGTATATGGAGCCCTGGTGGTGCTGTGCTAACTGGAAGGTTGGCAGTTTGAGTCTACCAGCTGCTGCTCCTTGGAAACCATATGTTACAGTTCTGTTCTGTCCTGTACAGTCGCTATAAGCTGGAATTGACTCAACAGTAATGGGTTTACTTTTTTGCTGTATGTATATACATGCATGTGTGTATATGTGTATAACGATTGCATTCAAGATGATTCTGACTCATAGTGACCCCATGTTTGTCACAATAGAATTGTGCTTCATAGGGTTTTCAGTGGCCTACTCTTTAAAAGTGAGTCATCAGGCCTTTCTTCCACGGCACCTCTGAGTGGACTTAAACTTCCAACATTTTGGTTAGCAGGGAAGCTCTACTGAGGGACAGACTGACTGACGTACGTGCACACATGCACTCTCTGTCTCTCTCTGTTTTATGCATTAAAATATCATCTATGCAAAAAACATACATAAATACTATAAAATGTTATACTTGTAAAATATTACATTTACATAAAATATACATAAAAATGTGTATGTGTGAAAGTGGCAAGCTGATGACAGTGCTCAGCCACAACTAAGACACTAGATTAAGGCAAAATTGAGGAACAAGTTGGAGAGCATATATTATCAGATGTTAGGAGTACGTATGTAAAAATATTATGCACATAGAAATATTTATGAAACAAGGATTGTGGTTTCTATTCTTCTCAACCTTATATGATCAACAAGGCAGAAAACTGTAAGGAAAATATTAACACAAATTCACATTTTTGGTGTTTAAATTTGAACTGAAAGCTTTCTTTTAGTGTCTGATTACCTTGAGGTTGTTGGATCAAGACATCCATTTTTCCCTTTATTGCTCCCTTCTTGCCACCCCAAATTTAAAAAATATTAGAGATGTTTGGGCTCAGTTTGCATTTTGTTAAAGTGCTAAAAGAAATAGCATGGGACCAGGAAAACGTTTTCTATTTTGGCTTTTCCTGGTGTTAACATGTCCAAAATAAATTTGTTCTTCAATTTAAACGCTACGAGCTAACCTTTTAAAGCCAGGAAATCTGCATGTTCAGGTACTGTACCAAGAGAAAGGAATTTAAAAGAACAGTTTTGGCTATCTTAAAAATCATAAGATTTGGTAGTCTGTAAACACAGGAAAAAATGTTCAGCCCTGTTAGTAATAAGAAGAAAGATAACATGCCAGTCTGTTTCACCAATGAACTGGCATTTTTTAAGAAAAAAGGAGGAGTGATATTTTGAATAGGCCCCTAATCTAGGCTGATGGAAGAATAAATAGATATAAAGCAGTTTAACATTTATCAAATACTGTAGAGATGTTAATGGCCTTGTTGATGGTTTTCTGGGAATTTAGCCTAAAGAAATAATCAGGAATAGGCATAAATATAATTATAACATCAGGAACTTGGATACAACCTAAGTGTTCAACAATGGGGAATTGATTAAATAAAGTATGAAAATACGTGCAGTAGGCTTTTCTGCCAGTAATAATGGCAAAATATTTGGAAAGATAATGACATGGAAGAAGGTAAGTTACTGTGAAGTGAAAAAAGTCAGCACAAACCTAGGATGAACTATATTTACACATACACAAATGTGCGTGTGTGTATGTGTGTGTATGAATGAAAACTTAAAAAATATATCAAAATAAAACTTTTCTAGGTGAAGGGAGTGTTAATGATTTTTATTTTCTTCTTTGTACTTTCCTGTATTTCTCAACTATGAGATAATTTTAATTAGTAGAAACTTCAGTACTTTAGAATGTTTTGTACTGATAATTACCATATGAAGCTAAAAGAGGAAAAAAATCTATTGGAAATTAAAACAAAGTGCCATCAGTAACTTTTGAGACAATATTGGGACTTGGATTTTTTTGTTTATTTGTTTTTGATATATTTTTCTTTAATGTGCGTCTATTAGGGATATAACTTCTATGATGAGAGCGTATAGAAAATAAATGTAGAAAATATAAATTTGTGCCATGTTTGAATGGAAGAACTAATTTCCAGATATTCTCTTTGACCATGATCCATCTGAAAGTTGAAAACTGTTGACAGTGGTGGTGGATGATACAAGTTTTCTTTACTCCTACAGATATTCCTGAAATTCCAGAAAGCATCTCATTCTGTAAAGCACTACAGATAGCTGACTTCAGCGGAAACCCACTGACTAGGTAACTTTTCTACTTATTTTTCTCTTCTGTAGTAACAAGGATATCCTATCTGGAGCACCAAGCCAAGAACACAACCAAATTTTCTATCTAGAAAGTTCTTAGATTGATCATTTGGAAATTTTTGTCTTTATTGAGAGCTGTTGACTTTCACAGATAATTTTAAACAGCATGTACTAATGTTGACAGCAAAAGAAAGGCACACAGCATTACTGCTAGAAATATTGAAGTGATGTTGTAGAGGCCTAGGAGGAGGTACAGTGGAGTATACAGCAGGAAGTATTTCTGAAGTATAAAGCGTTAGTTTGTAAGACCCCTATTGGTCAGTCTTGTCTTGTGGGGTCTGCAAGACCTGAGATCAAATTCTGAACTCCCAGGGAGCTTACGTCATAGTTATCTAAGGGGAGGTCCTGTACGAGATTCTATTCTCTGCTCCAGCAATGAAGTCTATTTATTTACTGTTTCAACTTTTGTCTACCTGCCCCCCCAACAATTTTAACTGTATTGACAGCATTGTTTCCTTACTTTAGCAATAGCATTGGGCATCTGGGGGGTTCATTGTTCCAGATAAAACCACCTCTCACTGTGTTCCTGCTGAGCTCCAGCTTTGCCCTTCCTGCTGTGACACACAGCTCACTGCCTGGATTTGGCTGTGTGACACTGTTCAGAGCTGCTGCTAAGCCCCTGGTTTCGTTAGGACGCCACTGACCACTGGCTTTCAGGCACTTGTATTGTGAGTTGTTACCCACACAGCCGTACAAAGACAGCTTCGGAGTCTGTTCTAGAGTCTTGTGGGTCAGGTGGGTCCATTCTAAGACACCTCAAGAGTCTGAAAAAAATGTGCTTTTGTTTTTCTTCCCTTTCACTTTTCTTCCCCTCCCCTCTTTGTGATCTAGGCAAATTGAGACTGAATTAAAATTCATCTTACCCATTTCAAAATTGCTTGGGAATGCTTGGGTCTGTAATGCTGGAGAATGCCTAGTTTTTCTTTCCCATATTTGTTTGTATTTAAGAATGTGGTTTATAAGTACTCTTAGTTTTCTTCTTTTGAATTTTAGTGATTAAGTTATTAATAACTTTATTACTGAAAAAAATAAAAACCTGGTAAGTTCTAACCTACAATTTAAATAGCATTCTAAGTTATAGCACATCACAGTCCTGAAGTCTTACCCTTGTTCTTAACTGCCTTCCATATAATGTCCCTCTTTCCCAAAACCTTTCTGCACCTCACTCTCCTCATTCTCATAAAAGTTTGAGCTCCTCAGTGAGCCTTGCCAGGCTCTCCCTGATCTGACCTTGACCTGTTTTCCTACCCTCCTTGCTCTCAATTATGGGATGTGTGAGGTGTTGTGCTCCACTGTAATAGAGTGCTTGGCTTCCTGGTATCCTTTCACCCCGTCCCTGCCTCACCACAACAACCCTTCATTCCCCTTTAAGATGTCACTCAAACATTCCCTTCTTCCAGGAAGTCTTTCCTGATAACTCCCTACTGGCACCTCCCGTGGGCTTCTGTAATGCTCGGTGTGTACTTTTATCTAAGACTTGAAATTTACAATTGCATGATCACTTTGACTGAACTCCTCAGCTAGACTAAGGAAGCTCCTTAACCCCTCTATTTTTTGTTGTTGTACCTCCAGCTGTACCACAGTTCCTGGAATGTAGTAAGTGCTCACTAAATGCGTGCTGAACTGAACTAAGCTGTTCTTTAAGGCAGCTTAAAGGATTAGGAAAACTGGGAAATATTCATCATGCTACACTTGATTTTTCCTTTAACCATCGACCACTTTCTCCTTTTCTATTTCTTCTGTTTTCTGATGTCTGCTGACATCGGGGCTTACCATTATATCAGAACTCTGTCAGTTGGAGCACATCCACATTGTGTGGGGCTTTACCCTTTTTTTCTAACCTTGGCCTATTTATTTCAACAGGTTACTTAAAGTAAATCCAGCTTAATTTGGCAGGCATGCTACTTTCTGAATTAAAACACAGTATCTAGGAGTTAAGGAGGTCTTAGAAGTCCGTTGGTGGGGGCTACTTATTTTATGGCTGAAGAAACTTAGGTTAAAGAAGCTAAATGACCTGTCCAGGTCTTGTGGCCAGTGAGTTGCAAGCTTGAATTGGAACTCATTTCTCCTAATGTATGTCAGTGCTTTCCCATCATGCCCCTAGTACTTTGGCTCTCAGTGTTCATCAATGAAAAAGCATGTCAGCCATTAAAAAACATGTTTTTATTAATGTCTAAAAGCACTTTAGCTAGGTTTAAAACTGTACGATGATATATACTTTCTGGTTAATAAAAAAGAAACCTAGGAGATACAGATAAATTATGTCTTTTTAATTGCAAGTACACATTTCACCTCTGCTAGGCTACAGAAGAGGTTTCTGCTTTGTAAATCTGTTTTTGAGAGTGTATTTCAATGATTGTGTAAATCCCGGTTATTGCTGTCATCCAGCAGGCCTGGACTGTTTTGAATTTGGGAATTGCCTATGTTAAACAGTAAACAGTAACACAGAATTTGTTTTCAAAAGAAGAAACAGAGAAAAAAGAAATGAAAGTTCTAATCTAGAGACTTATGAAAGCCAGCAGTCTCTCCCACTCAGGGGAGAAAAAAAAAGACAATTACATGTTCCATTGACTAAATATAAGGACCTTCAGCATTGTATATGCAATGAAATCTTTTTGCCTTCTTTTATTATTTTTTCCTTCCTAAATACCAGTAGCCACAGAAATAGTGAAACTAAACTTTCCTTATAAGTTTTAAATATTATTTTGAAGTCTTACTCTTCTGTAGTTTAAAAGAAGTTGAAAAAAACCTTTTCCATTTGAGTAGAACACAGTGAAATATGTAATTGTCTTGAGTTATTGGTATCTTAAATTGAATTCAAAGAAATAAGAGAAGTGGCAATTGGCTGTCAACTGATTAACTCTTAAGTAATCTGTAGCTTTGTTATGGGTATTAAAAGTTACAAGTAGAAAAATTATTGAGCACTTGTCCTGTTTTGTTATAATCTTATTGAGCTAACTGAATTTTCTCTTTACTTTCTGCTAATCAATAAAGTATTTTCACTCTTAGGCATTTTAGCTGCAGCCCAGATGTGTAACTTTCTTTCACAGAACACTCAGTAATATCAACACTTTTTTTTCCCTTATCCTTAGAGCTTGCATATCTTTCTTCTTTAATTATTGCTGGTCACTTTATCAACAAGTATTTATTGTGTCCCTGGACTCAGGTAGCAAACCCTGGTGGTGTAGCAGTTAAGTGCTATGGCTGCTAACTGAAAGGTCAGCAGTTTGAATCCACTAGGTGCTCCTTGGAAACTATGGGACAGTTCTACTCTGTCCTATAGGGTCTCTATGAACTTGATGGCATGTTTTTTGGGGGGGGTACTCAGGTAGGGAAACCCTGGTGGTGTAGTGATTAAGTGCCACAGATGCTAACTGGAGGGCCAGCAGTTCAAAACAACCAGATGCTCCTTGGAAGATCTATGGAGCAATTCTACCCTGTTCTATAGGGTCTGTATGAACTTCATGGCAGTGGGTTTTTTTGTGTACTCAGATAGGAAACCCTGGTGGTGTAGTGGTTAAATGCCACAGCTGCTAACTGAAAGGCCAGCAGTTCAAACTCACCAGACATTCCTTGGAAGATCTATGGAGCAGTTCTACTCTGTCCTATAGGGTCTCTATGAGTCAGAATTGACTCGATGGCAGTGGGTTTGGTTTTTTGGGGGGAGCGAGAGGTACTCCGGTAGACCCAGTCCTTGTGTTTTCTTGTAAGTAATTATATATATATATGTATAGGAAAACAGAAACTTGAGACATATAGTGTAATTTTAGGAGGTTATTTCCATTAGCTTGTAGAAAAGATCGTGTTCATGCTTAGTGTATACCACATAGCACTTGTTTTAACTAGCAACGTTTTCTGTTTTAGATTACCAGAGAGCTTTCCTGAATTGCAGAATTTAACATGTCTTTCCGTAAATGACATCTCGCTGCAGTCTCTGCCTGAAAATATTGGCAAGTAAGTTTTTATGTGAAGCCATGTGTAATCAGGGCAAAAGGACATTTGTGCCATCACCTCCTCCCTCTTTTCCCTTTTACTGATCTTATTATTCTACCTGGGAAGCCGTTCACCTGACCTGCAGTGTTGCCGTCAAGGAAGATTGTAACCGAGTCTCACCTGTTTTTGTCTCCAGTTGCTTCTGGATTTTAATGGTTTAGAAGGACAGTGCTACATGTTACTAGTGAAACATCTAATTTGTTGGGACTTTTTCTTTAAACTGATAAATTCCAAAGTATTTAAGCAAAGTAGCACGTGTCGTGTAGGTGGTTAATAAGTACTGCCAGTTTATGGAATAAACTGTAAATAATAGCATAAAAATTACCAGCCTTGGTAATTTTAAACTGTGCAGGGGTGATGGCCAACAAACTCAGTTCACAGCTAAAGTATATGCATGTAAAGAATTGCTGTGTCCTAACAGTGTTTGAGAGCTGTAGACCTGAGAAGAGGGAGTGAGAAGGTGTGTGATGGGAAGACAAATGGCTTGCTACATGTCCATGGTGCTGGCTTAGAGGTCGTGGGTAACTTGAGCCACAGAGAGAAATAAAATCCTTTGAAGAAAATGTATGCTAGTAAGTAAATGTTCTGTGATTGTTGCTCTCAGATGAATTAACTGACTTATCCTAGCTGACCTTTCCTGTCCTTCCAGAATGTAGAGGATTGTGTCAGGCTGATGACAAACTCAACCACGTAAAATTAAAGTCTGACCTGGCCGACCTAGCCTAGTGTGTCAGTGCTCCCTGGCATCTACCAGGACTTCTCTGTGTGTAACTGTCCTGCCCACATTCTAAGACCAAGTAAAGACTTGTTTTTTGAGAACCACAGTAAGCAGTTAAAGTGCAGTCTGTTGGGCAGGCATCCGTTCAAGACATCTGTTCAAAGGGTTACTTTCCTGAGGCTCTTAGGAGTTTTTAGAGTCCCTGGATGACACAGATGCTATGTACTCAACCGCTATCCTGAAGATGGGAGGTTGGAACCAATGCAACCCACCCAAAGGTCCGGTGACCTGATTCCGTAAGAACTAGAGCCGAGAAAACTCGGTGTAGCATCTTTATACTCCATCATACAGGGGTGTTTGCCACGAGTTGGAATTGAACTGACAGCAGTGGGTTTTGAGTGTTTTATTTTGTGTGTACAAACATGCTTGGCTGCTCACTGGAAGGTTCAAGGCTGAGTGAACATAGAGGTGCCTTGGAAGAAAGGTCTGGCAAACTAATTCTCAAAAGTCAATCACTGAAATTCCTAAGGGGCACAGTTCTACTTGGACTCTTATGGGGAATCCATGGGTCAGTGCCTACTCAGTGACAACTGGTGTTCAAGTGGCTGACGCTTGTTTCAGCCAGGAAACAGGTGTGTTTCTGAAGTGCACAGTAATGTTTTTACATTATGCTAATAGGGTTGCTGGTTAAGAATTATGCTCTCAAGCTGTCATGGGAGGGACAAGAAGGCCCTAGTACAGCCTGTGTTTATGATGTGAGTCGAGACAATGTTTTACTAAAGGTCACACACTCACCTTACTTGTGCCGTCTCAGATTTTTTATATTGGTGGTAAAGAAAACACTGTATTATTTCCCACCTTCTCCTCAGGGTCTCGGGAGCTTAATTCACTTGGTAACCCCCTCTCATTCTCGACCAGCAGCCACCTAGATGGTCTCCTCTGGTACCCTGATTCCTGCTCTCCCTTCCCGCACCCCCATTTCATGTCTTTTTAAAAGGCTTTAGTGATTTGACAGAAAATTTGTTCTTGTTAAATCAGAGTACCTCTCCCAACACCATGACACTGTTTTAATTGACAGTGTTATTTTAGAAATCATTACAGAATAAATTTCGATATATATTCCTTATCCCATCTTTTCTATAAATATCTGTCAGTTGGTATTTATGATTTCTGTATTTCACCTCTGTCAGTAATAAAGGTCATGGCTTTTTCATTTTTATTTTTGGTCCTTAGGTTTATTCTGCTTGTGTGAGTATTTCAGCATTATGTTTACTGATTGTGTCAAGAGATAAAATGCTACTTTGAGCTAAAATTTTATGATAGTTTAGGAAGTAAGAATATGGGACCAGAGAAGTGAATTTATTGATTTTTATTAGCTCAGTTTGTGAAACTGAATGAGAAAAGGAAACTTTCCTATGCCTTGGTATTAATAATTTTCTTAACTGTAGCAAGAAGCATCATGATTTCTTCCTTTTGGATTTAATGTTTATGTGTGCAAACCCGTTGCTGTAAATCTGATTCTGACTCACAGTGACCCTATAAGACAGAGTAAAACTGCTGCAGCAGGGTTTTCAAGGAGGACCTGGTTGATTTGAACTGATGACCTTATGGGTAGCAGCTGTAGCACTTAACCAACCAAGCCACTGGGGTTGTGCTAGAGTAGAACCCTGTTAGTAGAAGACTTTGAAAGAAACAGCCCAAGAATGGACTTCTCCTTGGAGAAGATTGGGCACCCTGGTGTCTTAGACCATGCTGAAAAGGCACTTGAAACAGTTGAAATAGAATTGTTGAGGAAATTTTATATATGCATAAGTATACTAGATTTTAAGCAGATCAATGTTTGAATAATTGATTTCCTCATTGAAAAGATTCTTTAGTTTCTCAAAGGAGTCCCTAATGATGTTTTCAGAGTACTGAATGTATTTAGTTAACCAAATATTTAGGAAGCAATAGAACTTATGAGGGATAGCATAGTTTGTTAAACAAGGCAACCTGTTTAATAACTGTAAAAAATTCCAAAATGACATGCATGGGCCATTTGGATGATGATACTTCCTGTTCCATGGTGGCTTCTAAAGTGGATGGTTTCCATAATTAGCCTATATTCTTTTGCTCAGATGAGTAAGCAACAGTGGCATCAGTGAAGGCAGGGTATCTATTTCCCATGTCAGCATCTAGCACAGTCCTTGGTATTACTGGGAAGGTTACAGGTTTCTCAGGGATCTTGATACTCCTTAGGATGGACAGGAGAGTCCATATGGGAAGGGTAGCAACCAAATCCTTCATGTGGGTCTAAGCAGACTTTCAGAAAGGAGCTCTAGTGACATAATAGGTAAGTATTCAACTGTTAACAGAAAGGTTGGTGATTTGAATCCACCCAGTCTCTGTGGGAGAAAGACCGGACAATTCACTTCTGTAAAGATTATAGCCAAGACAACTCTGTTGGGCGGTTCTACTCAGTCACCTGGAGTCACTGTGAATTGGAATCAATTTGACAGCATCCAACAGTGAAAGCAGACTTGCAGAGCCCCTGCAAGCATCTGTCCCACTGTGTATTTAATTTGCCCAAGTTTAGTAAATTTGAAGAGTTTCAGGGAATTGGTGGTAGAGTATAGCTGCAGTATGGCTTGCCTGGTTTCAGTTCTGTGCTTTTCCACCTCTGCTCGTGCTGTCACCATGGACAGATAGTTTACAGGTCTTGTACCGACTCCATAACTTTTTCTCAGCACTCCTAAAAGTACTTAAGAGTTCCGTTTATTAAGGAGTTATGTCCAAACAGCTTTAGTTTTTGGGTCCTAACAACTTAGTAGCTGCTTTAAAAAATAATACATGTAAATTGAAGGAAAACATGTTTTTGTTTTATTTGTAAATATCTTTATTTACTTACGGGATGCGGGCACCCAGTGGGCACTGCCTGCCTTCTCATATCACCACTTCATGCCCTTCTCCACAATGATTTTCACACAGTACTTGCTTTTTATCGCAGCAGTTGTTGAAAACCTAGCTTTGCAAAGATACATGTCATCAGAAGAAGTGTGGTATGGTCTAATGTTGATTTAGTAGTTTTTGCAGCATCTAACAGGTGTTGTGTTTGGCTGTTTCCCTTTCTCCTTTGACTTTACAGTATCCTGTGGCACCCCTGTGAGTTTGCCACTGCTTCCTGGGTTCTTAGTATGCACTGATCACAGGCTGTTGCTATATTGAATATTGGGGTACACTATTATGAATATTTGGGTGTGTTAAATATGACTCACTGGTCTATGGAAAGAAGCTGTTATTTTTTCATCTAAGAGATCCAGAAAGTAACTATGCCTTGTGAGTATCGGCTGCCTCTCATGCCCTGTGTCATGTGTGGCTGTGTCTAGGGAAGGCTTCTGGAGAGTCTCTTGGACATCCCACAAGACAGAGGGGTCAACAGCATCACCTTGATTGGTATATCTGTAGTATACTTTTCACATTCTACACAACACGTTATCATCAATACGAATAATTTAATGAAGCCTTGATTGGTGTATCTGTAGTGTGCCTTTCATGTTCTACCCTACAGGTTATCATCAGCATGATTAATTTAATGAAGCAAGCTTTGTAAAGGGGAGAATTCTTCTAATGCTTTATAAATGAAATGAGGAGTGATTATAAAAATCTGTTGAACCACTGTCCATCACATGTGAAGCTGCACTTTTTTTTATTTTACTAATATAAAAGTGCCCCAGATTTGCTGAGCCTTTTCTATGATGGCTGATCATTTCAAGCATATCAGTGTATTGCTTAGTCTCCCAAAGTAACAAACAAAAATAAAAAAAAACAATTCCTTAAAAAAAACAGTTTGTGCTGAGTCGACTCTACTAATTATGACCCCATATACTCATATGTCAGAGTAGAACTATGCTTTACAATGTTTTCAAGGCAGGTCACCAGGCCCTGCTTCCTAGGCACCTCTGGGTGTGTCCAAACTGCCAGCCTTTTGGTTAACAGTCAAATACTTACCAATTTGTGCCACTCAGGGGCTTCCTTTCAAAATAAAGGTGATGTTTTAACAATGAGTGATAAACTGATTCATCTTCAGTGCATTTTCCTGTAAACTTTTTAAATATAGAAATGCATCACCTTCTGCTTAATCTTTATAAGATGTAATTTATCTGTTGAACTTCAATATAGATGTTTCCATATTCAGAATGAATTTAAAAATTATTTGGAATTATTAAAAGATGCCAAGTACAAGACAAAAGATTTTTAAAAATAATAAAGCTTTTCTCATTTCATCACTTTCACTAACGGTTTTAGTGAAATATTTGAAAATATTTCTCTTTGGCTTGTCTTCTACTTAAATTTTTTTATTTTTAAGTATATCTTATAATATATACAATACACTAGTGCATAGTATGTTCATGTAGTTTAAAAATAAATCTAAGGCATATGAGGGCATACTCTTTAAATAGGTGCAAACCAGCTATTCTAGAATAGGATGTTTGGAGTCAGTTAAGCCTGTGGATCAGGATTCTCAAATTCTACTTTCTAGGCCTCCAGGGGTTCCATCAAGGTCTCTGTGGGCTTTGTGGAAGTTGAGAACCAGCCCTCTGGTGAGTGGTGGTCATTGCTGGTCCCTCTTGTGTCAGCACAGCTCTACTTCTGCTCTTTTTCAATTTTTTTTTTTTTTTTTTGAGGGGACGGTGATATGATTGCAATGATTTGTGCTTTAAAAAGCCTGCCTCAAAATTTTTTCAAGTGAAATTTGGAGGCCGCCATGTCCTACACTCAGGTGTACTTGTTTATTGTAGCAGGGTGTCTCTTGGAGCCTTTACTGTGATCCTGATCCCACTGAGTTCTGCTTAGACTAATCAGGAAACTTCAAAGCTTTCCATGAGTGAGCTCTAAAATAATAATAATAATAATAATAATTTACCTGCTTCCTCGCTCTCCAAATGGGCTGGGCATTTTGTTTCTTTAATGACTGAAATTTTACCTCTTTCATCAAGCCTTCCTCAATGACTGGAAGAGGTGAAGTAGATTTCAAACTCGGGTTCCGTGACCTGTTCTTTATTCACCAGACAGTAAACTCTTCAGTCTTTTGTCTCTGCACAGAGGCCTAGTTGTTCAGTGTTTGTTTAATTATGTGTACATAATTAGTGTGTGAGCGTGGATCATCATGTACCCTGAGATAGCAGGGATCTCAGTTGTTAAACTCTCTTTGTGTCACCTGTCGACCCTGGTGTTGCTGTGACCTACTGAACAAACACATATGACAAGGCACACAATTCTACCTCCTTCCCACTGCTTGCTGCCAACCTGAAATCACAGGAAAGAATACAGAAGTAACACTGGATGGATTTAGTTAGCACCTGGGAGTTATGTGCTAGAATGGCATTAGCCTGTTTTGCAGTCACTTTTGTGGCTTAATGGCTGTGCACTCTGTTTCTATAAAAAGTTATAATAAAGAAACAAGTATGAAAAATACAACTTCATAGCTTTACACTGGCTAGTGAAGAATAATAGAAACTGTGGTGGTGTGGTGGTTAAGTGCTACATCTGCTAATCAAAAGGTCAGCAGTTCAAATCTGCCAGGCACTCCTTGGAAACTGTGGGGCAGTTGTACTATGTCTGTAGGGTCATTATGAGTCAGAATGGACTTGGTGGTGGTGGATTCGGTTAATGAAGAATAATTAGTTCATGTTGCTGTTGCTTCATATCCTTGATATAAGGAGCCGTGCTAAAGGCCTTTTTTTTAATACTTAGGGAAAAATTGCCTCACCGAAAGAACTGGTAAGGTTCTTCCTTTTTATAACAATTCTGACATTTATCACATTTCCTTTTCTGCTTTTGTTGCCAGGAAGCTTAGAGCTAATTCTCTGATCAGTGAGAACAGCTGTATTAATTTCCATGTGATGAAAGAAATTAAGGAACTGTGGGGAGAGGTGGTGCTGCAGGCACCCCAGGAGGTGCACACACTGTCTCAGCACAACTCCTTTACCCACTGCTGTTGAGTCGATTCTGACTCATAGCAACCCTGTGGGATGGAGGGGAACATCCCTGTGGAGTTCCAAGGAGTGTCTGATGGATTTGAACTGCTGACCTCTTTGGTTAGCAGCTATAGCACTTAAACACTACTCCACCAAAGTTTTCTCTTACAAGGCTAGTGTTAAACATCCTGAGCCTCATTAATTTCCTCTGCAAAGTGGGGACAAGGAACCTGCCCAGATTTGCAGGTAGGCGGTGGATCTGGGATTTGAACTTTGACTCTTTTCCCTTGAAGATGCTGTGTATTCTTTACTGCATGCTGCCTCTTGATAAGCAGATTAGTTCTTTCCGCCCTTTAATTTTTGTGCACTGGGAGCCTTTTTGCATATTTGCACTTCTTTTTAGGCCTCTTTAAATCTGTTTTAAAAAATTGGAGGAAGTTTAGTAAATGACTTTAAAATATCACTTAAGATGTCAGTCTGCATGAAAGAGCAGCAGAGAAGAAGAGAGGCATATGGTGGGGGCCTTAGCAGAGTTTCAAGTTTTGGAGAGGCTTGAAGAAAAGTATCTGAATCAAATATCTGGTTTTTTAAATATGCTTTTGAAAACTGCCCTGTGAGCAGTAGCTTTTTATTTAACTAGCATGAAAAACACTTGGAAGATTCTACCAGTAAAGTCAAGACGGATTATTTTGCTTTTAAGGAGTTTTCAACTGTTGATATAATCTGTGAATGAATTTGTCTTCCAAAAGAGTTTTTCAGTACTAAAAATATTTTTCTTGAGGTCAGTTGTATCAGTTTGTACTTGAGTAAGTCACACATTGTGTTTTTTACTTTTCAAAAGTGAGCTAGCCTGCAGATGACATCATCATGTATATGGAGAATCCCAAGGAATCCATGAAAAATTAAATTAGAGATAATAACTGAGTTCACAAGATTGTAAGTTACAAGATTAATTAACAAAAGTCAGTTGTATTCCTGTATGCTAGTACTGAACAATCCAAAACTGAAATTAAAGAAAACAAAACAAAACAAAAAATTGTTCCACTTGCAGTTGCATCAAAAAGAATAAATGCTTAGAGCTAAATTTCACAAAAGACTTGTAAGACATGTGTACCGAAAACTCAAGAACGTAGTTGAAAGAAAATAAAGAAGACTGAATATATGAAAGATATCCTATGTTCATGGATTGCAAGTTGTACTGTTGGAAAGATGGCAGTACTCCTTAAATTGATGACAGCTTTAACTCAGTCCTTATCAAAATCCCAGGTGGCTCTGTGCAGGCATTGAAAAGCTGATCCTGAAATTCATGTGGAAATGCAAAGGACAGAAAACAGCCAAAACCATTGTGAAAAAGAATGAAGGACTCAGAATGTAAGACAAATCAGCACTAATCAGACTGTATGATGCTGGGATAAGGGTAGACGTACAGATCTGTGGAACAGAATTGAGAATCCAAAATAAACCCTCTCATTTATATTCATTTGATTTAGACAAGGGTGCCAGTTCCCTTCAATGGGAAATAGTCTTTTCAATAAATAGTGCTGCGACAACTGGATATCCACATTTCCTTTGGCTGCCGAAACAGGCAGCCACAAAATGGGTGGCTTAAAACAACCAAAATTTATTCTCTGACACTTCCTGAGCCTCCATATCCACGATCAAGGTGCTGGTCCAAGTGCTCCACTGCTTCTGAAAGCTATTGTGAAGACTCTGTCTTTGCTTCTTCTGGCAGTTGCCAGCAATCTTGGGCATTCCTTGGCTTGAGGCAGCATCATTCCAGTCTCTGCCTTCGTCTTCACACAGCCATCTTCCCTTTGTGTGTCTGTGTCTTCATGTGACATTCTCTTCTTTTTGGGTTGTCTCCAAATTTCTTTTTATAAGGATCATTCATTGGATTTAGGGCCCACCATAATCTGTGACGTCATTAACTTGATTGTATCTGCAAAGGTCTTGTTTCCAAATAAGGTCACATTTACAGGTTCGGGATATTATTTGGTGATAAAAAGTAATGATAGATGTTACTGCAATGAATGAACCTTGAAAAAATGCCAAATGAAGCTGGACACAAAAGGCCATTTATATGTATGATGCCACTCATATAAGCTGTCCATAGAGACAAGGTAGATTAGTAACTGCTTAGGGTTTAAGTCAGGGAGCATAAGGAATGACTACTATGGGTGTAGCGTATCTTTTGAAGGTGATGAAAGTTTTCTGGGATTAGACAATGGTAATAGTTACATAAGCTTATATACACAAAAAAACACTGAATTATACATTTTAAAATGGACAGTGTTATGGTATGTGAATTATGTCTCTGAAAAAAAAACCCCTTAGGCGAATTTGAGACCTGGCAATACTGAAGAATGATGTTGTACCTGGAAACAAACATTTGGTGTGTCTTTTCTTAAAGAAAATTTCCTATAATGGGCGGAGTTCATTTTGTGCACTAGGTTACATGCATGGTGATCAGGCAGGTACTTTGAGGTCCAGTGTGCAAAACACTCGTAAGTGTGGAATGAGGGTGAAGGTTAGAAGAACACAAAAACCCTAATGAGAACTATTAGAGGATTTTGAGTTCAGAGCCCATGTATTTATCTGGGAGCACACTGTTTTGTTTTTGTTTTGTATAACTCTCTCCATGAGATTCTATATCCCTTGCTGCTAGAAAAACACTTCAAAAATTAAAAAAAAAAAAAGTGAACTAGCCTACATATCTGTAAACAACCCTATGTCATCAAAATTTCTCCTCTAAAAATAGCATACTTAAAGGAGAAAGAACATAATGATCAAGTGCAGTGCCCCAAACATAGCTGTCACTAAATGGTCATTATCAGCAAATATTTAATTACAGTAATTTGTTAGTAGAAGTAGAGCAAGTTGGGAGGTCCAGGGTTCTCTGGCAGGTTGAACTAGAGCATGGGAGTCTGATTTTGGGTGGACTGCCCTTGGTAATGGTGACCTTAATTTGAGTGGGCTTGAACTAAGTCAGCCACATGGCCTTGCTAATGAGGCCTAGTGCTGGGCTGGTTATGTGTATTGTATTAAGAGTGCATGCTGCCCTAAGGAATAAATCTTGATTTTGATAACATTTGCCATATTTAGTGTTTTTTGAGGCCTGAGATTTACTGTAAAATGTTTATTGTATCAAAGGGAAAAATGAAAAAATATATTCTCTTTAAGTTTTCCAGAACAAAGCCAGTATAAGGAAATCTGTAGACAGCGATTTCTTTTCTAAACAATATTGTGTTTTAGGTGAAAATTTATGCAGCAAATTAGGTTCCCCTTTAACAGTTTTTACACAGATTGTTCTGTGCCATGGGTTACAGTTTTTACCATGTGTCAGCATTCTCCTTGTTTCTACTGTGTCCATTACTCTGGCTTCACTTCCCCTCCTTGTATTCTTGTCTTTGCTTTTGAATAAGTGTTGACCATTTGGTCCCATGTAGTTCACTGTCTAAGGGAACACATTACTCACGGGTAGTATTGTTTAGTTTGTAAGCCATGAGTGACATTGTTTGTTTTATAAACCAGTCTATTATTTGGCTGTAATGTGACCTACAGAAATTGCTTTATGGTTCCAACTTTCAGGGTTGTTTTAGGACAATAGTCTTAGGAGTTCCTCGAGGTGCCATCAAGTCAGTTCTGACTCATAGCAGCCCGATTCACAACAGAGTGAAATGCTGACTGTTCCTGCACCATCCTCACGATTGTTGTTAAGTTTGACTCCATTGTTGCAGCCACTGTGTCAATCCATCATTCCAGAGGGCCTAGTGTTTTTTGAGAATTTGAGTTTTCTATATTTTTCTCCCATTCTATCTGGGACCTTCATTGTGTGTCTGGTCAGAATAGTTAGTGGTAATAGTAGCCAGCCACCATCTAGTTCTTCTGGTGTCAAGGTAGAGGCTGTGGTTCACGTGAACTGTTTGTTCTGTGGACTAGTTTCTTCCATGAGCCTTTAATTTTCTTCATTCTCTTTTGCTCCATATGATTAGAGACTAACAGTTGTATCTTGAATGGCTGCGTGCAAGCTTTTAAGACCCCGGATACTACTTACCAAATTAGGATGGAGAACTTTATCTTTGTGAACTGTTATACCAACTGATTATGTTTTCCCCTGAGACTATGGTCTCAAGCCTTTTAATCTGGTAGAATGATCCACAAGTTGTTTGGAATATGTCTGGGATATTTGTAAAGAATCTAGGATTTTTGGAGATGTCTAAATATTTGTAAACAACCCTGTTTCATTAAAATTTCACTTCTAAAAACAGCATACTTAAAGAAGAAAGAATATAATGACCCAGTGCCTTGCCCCAAACATAATTGTCAGTCCCTAAATGATTATCAGTAAACACTTAATTATGGCAATTTGTTAATGGAAGTCTCCATGACCATGTCCCCTGTGTAGTTTGTTATGTATATGTAGATACATATGCAGCACACACAAATGTGTGTACATATGGTTACAGATTTTATACCTAAACACACCTGCATTTACTGGCATATGCCTTTGTATACACATATATGCGTCTGTATCTATCTGTATAACTGTGCACTTAATTTTGGTTGTTTTTACTGTTGTTACAAAATTGTGGATGTTACACTGTTCACTGAAATTGTCCTTTTTCTCATATACTTCTTAGTATTTTTATTTACCTTGGTCAGATTGTGCTAGTGTCACCCACATTTAGTCTTGCTTTCTTGTCACTAAAAGCAACAAGTATCTACTATCTAGAAAGGGATTCCTTTCCCTGTCGCTCCCATCCCTGGTAGCCATCAAAGAACTTTGCTTTATATGTGCTTTTGTATTCTTGACTTTTTATAATAGACATATAGTATTTGTTTTTTAATGATGGCCATGTTTCATTCAGCATAATACTCTCTAGATTAGTCCATATTATTTTTTGCAGACTATTCGTTATTCATTAGTATACAGTTTGCATAGTATTCCATTGTATGTATATACCACAGTTTGTTTATCCAGTGATTCACTGACAGACAAGTTGTTTCTGTCTTTTGGCTGTTGTGAGTAATTTTGCAATGAACACAGGTGTTCACATGTCTTTTCTGGTTGCTGCTGTTATATCTCTAGGATACATACCTAGGAGTGAGATTGCTGGATCGTATGTTATTTCTATTTCTAGCTTTCTGAGGAAGTGCCATACTATTTTCCATAGTGGTAGTACCATTTTAAAGTCCTACCAGCAATGTATAAAAGTTCCAGTCCTGCCATCACCTTGCTAGCATTTGTTGTGTTCTGTTTTTTTTTTTTTTTTTTTTTTTGATCATTGCCATTTGGGCAGGGGTAAGATGATAATCTCATTATAGTTTTGATTTACATCTCTCTGATTGTTCATGGGAAACCCCTGTGGTGTAGTGGTTAAGTGCTATGGCTGCTAACCAAAAGGTTGGCAGTTCGAATCTACCAAGCATTCCTTGGAAACTATATGGGGCAGTTCTACTCTGTCCGATATAGGGTTACTATGAAAAGGAATCAACTTGATGACAGCAGATTTAGTTTTTGGTAATTGCTAATGGGAAACTAGCATGGTATAGCGGTTAAGTGGTACAACTGCTAACCAAAAGTTGGGCAGTTTGAATCCACCAGGTGCTCCTTGGAAACTTTGTGGGGCATTTCTACTCTGTCTTGTACGGTCACTATGGGTCGGAATTGACTCCACAGCATGTGTTTGTTTTTTAATTGCAAACATCTTTTCATGTTTTTTGGCTGCCTGAATTTCTCCTTGGCGAAGTGTCTGTTTATGTTCTTTGTACATTTTTTTATTGGATTGGCTTTTTGTTATTGAAGACTTCTATATGTATTAGAGATTAGACCCTTATTAGATGTCTTTGCTGAAGATTTTTTTCCAGTCAATATGTTCTCTTTGTACTCTCTTGGTAATAGTCTTTTGGTGAGTGTAAGTATTTAATTTTCAGGTGGTGCCAGTTACTTAATTTGTCTTCTGTCAGACATGAATTTTTAGTTTTAGTAGGCTACTTACACCAGAAATTAAATCCTCTAGCTTTGGCTGAGTGTTATCTTCAGGAACTTTATAGTTTTACCTTTATCATTGAAGTCTTGAATCCATTTTTAGTTCATTTTTGTGCCTGTTGTGAAGTATGGATCCTGATTCATTTTTCTGCCTGTGGGTATCTAGTTTTGCCAGTACCACTTGTTAAAGAGACTGTTACTTTATTCAATGGACTTTGACCCTTTGTTGAAGATCAGCTGCCTGTAGATGCATAGAGTTACTTCTGTCTTCTGAATCCTCTCCCACTGGTCTGTGTGTCTGTCATTGAACCAGTTCCAGGATGTTTTGGTTACTGTGGCTGTATAGTAAGTTTTGAGGGTGTTCTTCAGGATTGCTTTAGCTACTCAAGGCCTCCTTCCTGTCTGTATAAAGTTGGAGGTGAACTTTAGTTTTTCCATTTCATTAAAGAGTGTTGTTGGGATATAGATTGGACTTTAATCTGCAATTTCTTAAAATGACTAACTTGCAAAAGCAGAAGTGTTCGGAATATGTAAGTAACTCCATCCATCCGTATTGTTTTTTTCTTGTCAAATACTGTTGCCATAAACATTTCAAGTTTTTTTTTTTTTTAAATGGTTTCACAGTGTATTGCCATTTGCTTACTTGGTCTACTTTAGTTTAGTTTACTGTTTGTTTTCTTAACAATTTTGACTACCAAATTGGGGAGGGGGAACCAAGGAGATTTAAAAAGTAGGGAACAGATGTAAATTCTTTAAAGTAACCAGTCCATCCAGTCCCTGAAATAGAATCCTAAAAATACAGCTGGCCTACATTCTCACTTAGGAAAGAATATCACTATTGTTCCTCTTGTTATTAACTGTATAAAACGTTAAGCATTACTATGCCAAGAAGAAATGCTTCAATTTACTGTTTTCCTGCAGGAGCTTATGATTTTTTTTTTAATCCCTCATGGTAAAAAGGGGCCCTAGTGGTGTAGTGGTTAAGAGCTCTCCTGCTCCCCAAAAGGTTGACAGTTTGAATCCACCAGCTGCTTTTTGTAAACCCTATGAAGCAGTTCTACACTGACCTATAGTGTTGCTGTGTGTTGGAACTGACTCGATAGCAAAAGGTATGGGTTTAGGTCATAAAAAATAGTGCAAGTGGCAGGGAGGGGAAAAAATTGTTGTTTTTTTTAAAAAAATAAGATGAAGATGTGGTAATTCCAACAGTATTGCATAGAAATTTAGTATGTGGCAAATTAAAGTTGAAGGTTAAAACCTCTGTTAGTAGGGGACAGGTTAAAAAAAATCAAAGTGCTTGTAGACTGTGAAAGACTATGCAGTTTAAAAAGCACTGGTAAGTATAGACAGGAAGTAAGAGACAAAAATTTATTAAGAAAAGCAAAGTTCCAGATGTGTTTAGGATGTTGTATCTTACGTGAAAAGGAAGAAGGTAAAACTATAAATTCTTATGATTTTATTATATATAATTATATATTGATAAGAAATAAACCATATGTAGGTATGTATATGAATGTATGTGCATGTATGTGTGTGTATATGTATCTTAGTCACACCAACATATTACCTATTCAAAAACTTGAATTATCAACCGATGAGGGAGAGGTAACAAAATATAGTGTAAATGCAGATTCCTTAGTGAATTCTGGCACTGTCAGTTAGCCTGGTGTGAGATCGAGGTCCCTCCCTGTTCCTTAGCTTTTTCATCTATAAAGTTAGTGTGTAAAACACTTAAAACAGTATCTGTCATTACTAGTTCTCAAGTGTGTACTTTTTCATCATATTTTTAAAACCATTAAAAAGCACTTTATGATCTCCTTTGTCTTTATAATATTTTAACTGAACCACAAACCAAAACCCACTGCTAACAAAGCAGCTCTGACTTATGGCGGTTACACATGTTTGAACTAGAGTAGCTGATAAATGCATGTGGAGTTTGAGCCTCCTTGTCTCTCTTAGTTATCAGAAGCTGGTAGGTTCAATTTCCCTACTCCACAACTCCCCCATGGTATGTTCTTTGTTAGGTGCTGTTAGAGATACAGGATGTTTGAGTTGGTTAGGCTGCCCCGATGGGGAACAGACACTGCCCTGAAGTGTTGATTAAAGATGCTGTGTTTCAGAGGACCAGGAAGGGAGCTAGCTCATTGAATCATTCTTTCATTTTTGTATTAGTCTAGCCTAGCTTTGTGTTCAGGCTGATCGTTTCTTATGTCAGCTGTTACTGCAGCAGTCTGGAGAACCACTGTGTGAAATAGACTGCTGGGGTTCTGTACCCTAGTCTGGAACTATCTGGGAGAAGTTCTGGATGAAAACCAAACATCTCGCTTCATTCTGCAATCAGTGATCCTCTGAGTGTGGATGATTTGTCCAGATTATCCTATGAGGTTTGGGCTAGTATGGGAGATGGAAGTCTATGGATCTTTGGGGTCTGATTACAATGTCTGAGTTTTCTTTTTCAAAAAACAGTTTAAAATAATGGGAAAGCATTACCTCAGAATGACTAGTTTCGTATACTTTAAAATCCACCATCTACTCTTTGGGAACCCTATGGGGGCAGTTCTGTTCTGTTGTATAGGGCCTCTGTGAGGTAGAATCTACACATCAGCAATGGTTTAGGTTTTTCTTGTTTGGGGAGAGGATGTTCTATTTTTAATTATTATTATTTTTACTTTTGAAAGTTATAAAACTGTGATTGATGGTATGGCATCTTTACATCCATACTTTTCCAGACTATCCAAAACCAGTAGAAATGGAGAGGTTTTGTAGTCTGAAGCTTTTTTCTTAATAGGATATTATATTTGAGTTGGAAACCCTGATGATACAGAGAGTAAGTGCTATGGCTGCTAACTAAAAGGTCAGCAGTTTGAATCCACCAGGCACTCCTTGGAGGAAGGTCCTGCCCTCTATGGGGGCAGTTCTACTGTGTCTTACAGGATCACTATGAGCCAGAATCGACTCTGCGGCAGCGGGTTTGAGTTTGGTTTTATGTTTGAGTGTGAGTGTGATGGAGGTGGGCCATCTGTTTATTTAATCTACAATAGCAAAAATCTCATTGTCTCTTGGAATGGTCAACAAGATAAGACGTCCATATGCTACAAAATTTGGTAGCCAAGCCATTTGGTAAGTTTTTTTAGAATTTAAGTTTCATAGAAAGCTCCAGGGAATGGAGAATACTGAGTGTGCCTCAAGGCGGTGTACATTGAAGGCAGGGGCCTTGTCATTGACCAGGTTTATATTGTAACTGCTGTTGGGTGCCACTGGGTTCATCGTTGGCCATACACATGACAAGTAGAACTGCCCCATAGCACTATTATTATGATGATGTGAACAGTTTATTGTAATTTAGATAAAACTTGGTGGAGCCAGTTAGTTTCCCATCGTGCAGTTACACACAGCATGTGTAGTGACAGTGGTCACAGTCCCCTCGGTGTGTCAGCACTCTCCCTCCTTCTCCCTGTGTTTCTGTTTCCAGTCACCCAGCTTCACTGTCCCTTCCTGCCTTCTGACCTTTGCTTCTGAGCAGATGCTGCCCTTTTGATCTCTTATGGTTGATTGTTCTGAGGTGTACCTTCCTCACGGATGTTACTGTTCACTTTATAGGCCTGTCTATTATTTGGCTGAGAGGTGATTTCCAGGAGTGGCTTCAGTTCCAACTTTGAGGGGTAACTAAGGGCCATACTAGTCTCTGCCAGACCATTAAATCTGGCCTTGCTAATGAATTTGAAATCTGTTGTACTTTTTTTCCTCACTCTGTCTAGGACCTTCCGCTGTGATCCTTGTCAGAGTGGTCAGTAGTGGTAACCAGGCACCATTAATCCTTTTGGTCTCAGTCTAGGGGAAGCTGTTTTTCATGTGGTTCCTTTAGTCCTTTGGACTAATTATTTCCTTCAGTCTTTGGTTTTCTTCATTCCTCTTTGGACTGGATGCCAAGCCAAGTGCCATCGAGTCGGATGAGAAGTTATATTTTAGATGGCCACTGGCAAGCTTTGTAGACCTTAGGTGCTACTCACTGAGCTAGGATGTAGACCATTGTCTTTATGGACTCTTTTGTGCTAATTGACATGGATGTCTCCTGAGACTGGTCCTAGTCCCTCAAGTCCAGTGGTTTAGTCCTCTGAGATGTTTAGCCATGGCTAGGAAGTACCCATGACTGTGCATCTTGTGTACTCTATAATAAACATGGATATATTTGCCATATATTAAAAAAATGTGTGTGTAAATGTCCACTGCTCATAGGTGTACAAACCTATATATACTCATGGGTGTACTCATGACCCATCGCACATTGGTTTAGTTTGTGTATCTGCCTATGTGTCAGCTCGTAAATTGTTGTCTGTTATTACTGCTGTTTCCAGATTATATAGCCAAGATTATATATGTGTGGTGGTCAGGATTATGTCAACTTGGCTACTACCTATTTGGCTGCTGTATTAAGTGGCAGGGCGGGGTTTGTGGTGGCTCCCTGCCCCTCGGCTCTCATCTCGTGACCCTGGACTACAGCTGCTGATCGCTCACGTGACCAGGAGCTGCTGCTCTCTTGTTCCAGCGTCTGGTTCTGGGACTTGAGCTAGCGGCTGTTGGGCTCATCAGTCCTTACAGTCGGCACGTGAGAGTCCTGCTCCCTGACCTGCCAATCCTGCGCTCGCCAGCCTCTGCTCAGTCCTGCTCCCTGACCTGCCGATCTTGGGTTCTCCAGCCTCTGTCACTTCGCCTCGCCACCAGCTTGGGACCCACCGACCTCCAGCCTCTGTTGCATCGTCTCGCCGCCAGCTTGGGATCCACTGACAAAAGAAGAGTATGTTTGGAATGCAGGAGATCCCTTAGGACGCCTCCTAGTACTACCATGTCCTGTGATTAAGGTCAATGGAAAACTACAGCAACCCAACTCCAAAATGAGTGATAATAGCCCAGACCCTTCAGGAATGAAGGTTTGGGTCACCTCACCAGGCAAGGAACCACAACCAGCTGAGGTACTTGCTGAGGGCAAAGGGAATACAGAATGGGTTGTAGAAGAAGGTAGTTCTAAATATCAGTTACGGCCACGTGACCAGTTGCAGAAACGAGGACTGTAATTGCTATGAGTATTCCTGCTTTGTATGTGTGTATTGGCTATTTTGTTTACTTATGAAACATAAGATGTAAATGGGTTAATGCATTTTCAGTTGTACATGTGTTAGTTATATCATGTTGACATAAGTATGACTTTGTAACTGTACCCCTTCAGAGACTGTGCATGGTAAGGTGAGATGTGTGCAGATGCCAAGTTGACAAGGGGTGGACTGTGGTGGTCAGGATTATGTCAACTTGGCTACTACCTATTTGGCTGCTGTATTAAGTGGCAGGGCGGGGTTTGTGGTGGCTCCCTGCCCCTCGGCTCTCATCTCGTGACCCTGGACTACAGCTGCTGATCGCTCACGTGACCAGGAGCTGCTGCTCTCTTGTTCCAGCGTCTGGTTCTGGGACTTGAGCTAGCGGCTGTTGGGCTCATCAGTCCTTACAGTCGGCACGTGAGAGTCCTGCTCCCTGACCTGCCAATCCTGCGCTCGCCAGCCTCTGCTCAGTCCTGCTCCCTGACCTGCCGATCTTGGGTTCTCCAGCCTCTGTCACTTCGCCTCGCCACCAGCTTGGGACCCACCGACCTCCAGCCTCTGTTGCATCGTCTCGCCGCCAGCTTGGGATCCACTGACCCACACAACCGGTGATCTGCAACTCTGGTCTCTGACTTGCTGACCTTGGGTTCCTCAGCTTCCGTGGACACGTGAGGCTTGTGCCAGAGCTTGGGACATTCAGCTTCTGTGATTACGTGAGCTGTTTCCTATATTTGTATCTATCTATCTGTCTATATATATATATTATAAATCTTTCCTAATACCTACACGTGTTACTGGTTTTGCTTCCCTAGAAAACCCAGCCTAAGACAATATGTAAAAGCATTTATTGTTGTCTCCTATTACTCTTGGATATCTCTTAGTCTTTTTTTGCCTTGTTCACGTTGTGCTGACTTACGCCATGGTGTATGTTACCTTTCCCTTCACCAGAGTTAATAAATATCTACTATCTAATTATTGATTTTCTCTCCCTGGTAACCATCAAAGAATGTTTCTTTCTATGTGTAAACCTTTTCTTGATTTCTTTTTTTTTATAATAGTGGTCTTATGTAATATTTGTCCCCCTGTGATTGACTTATTTCACTCAGTATAGTGTCCTCCATTTTCATATGTGTTGTGTGGTGTTTTGTGGATTCCTTGTTATTCTTGAACATTGTGTAGTATTCCGTTGTATATATGTACCCGAGTTTGATTATCCTTTCATCTATCACTGGGCACTTAGGTTGTTTCTGTCTTTTTGCTGTTGTAAATAATGCTGCAGTGAACATGGGTGTGCATATGTCTGTTTGTGTCATGACTTATTTCTCTAGGATATGTGCCCATGAAGTTTTCTTGGCTGTAGTCTTTATGGGAGCAGATTACCAGGTCTTTCTTCCGTGGAGCCACTTGAGTGGGTTTTAACTGCCAACCTTTCAGCTAGTGGCTGAATGCTTAATCACTGCAGTACCTGACATGTTGACACCAAATTGGTTCTGACTCACAGAGACCTTATAGGGCTAAGTTGAAGTGTCCATAGGGTCTCCAAAGCTGTAATTCTTAATAGAAGTGGACTGCCATCTCTTTTTACTGAAGATTGGCTAGTGAGTTCAAACTGCCATCCTTCCGGTTAGCAGCTGAGCACTTAATCACCACGCCATCAAGGCTCCTGTTATACCATCAGGGCTCCTGAAGGTACTGCAGCTTCTGCTGAGACTTGACCTCAAGTCACTGGATTCCGAGCATGGAGTGATAGTCATTAAACTATGGAACCCTGTCATATAACTGCTTGACCATACACAAAGCTTCCCTTTCCTATGTTACCATAGTATCTACATGCTGAGCTTGTTACTGTCAGATGGGGTGGCTTGTATGTAAGCAACCGTGCCCAGTGCCTCCTGTCCAAGCAGGCAGTCTTCTACCCCTGTCTTCATGCTCTGTTTCAGACAGGAGGTGCTCAGATGAGAGCTGCTGAACCTTTGTACAACACTTGGCATTAAGGCCTGAGCAAAAGCTGTTTTATAAAAAGATGCTTTTGACGATGCTCTATGGGTAAAATTTTGAAAGCAAAGAAGGAGTTTCTACTCCCTTTGTAGTAGGGTGCTCCTAGTTTGCCAAGGTAGATGTGAAAGTAATGAATATTGAATAGAAAAAAAAAATGACAGCTCTACCAGTGGCTTTTGAAGTACCAATGTGAAAATAGCCAAGTTTATAACTTTTCTATAAAATTGACTACAGATCACCAGCAAAGTTAAAACTGAAAACAAAATCCTTAATTTTTTTTTTTTTTACTTACACTATTTTTAAATATTTTCAGTTGCTTGTGGAGTGTCAAGGATTGAATAGTGTCTATCCAAAAACATGTATAGAAATGTGTTGCTTTTGTTAGGCACTGATGAGTTGGTTCCAACTCATAGTGACACTGTGAACAACAGAAGGAAACACTGCCCAGTCTTGCGCCATGTACGCAATCGTTTTTATACTTAAGCCCATTGTTGTAGCCACTGTGTCAATCCATCTCTTCAAGGATCTTCCTCTTTTTCACTGACTGTCCACTCCACCAAGCATGATGTCCTTCTCCAGGGACTGATCCTTCCTGACAGCATGTCCAAAGTATGTAAGGTACAGTCTTGCCATCTTAACTTCCACGAAGCACTGTGGTTGTACTTCTTTTAGAAAGATCTGTTTGTTCTTTTGGCAGTCCATGGTACACTCAGCGTTCTTGTCCAATACCGCAATTCAAAGGCATCAGTTCTTCTTCTGTCTTCTTTGTTCATTTTCCAGCTTTTGCATGCATATGATGTGATTGAAAAGGACCATGGCTTGGGTCAGGCACACTTTAGTCTTCAAGGTGACAGCTTTACTTTTGAATACTTTGGAAGAAGTCCTTCGTAGCAGATTTTCCCAATGATTTCTTGACTGCTACTTCCATGGGTGTTGATTGTGGACCCAAGTAAGATGAAATCCTTGACAACCTCAGTCTTTCCTCCATAGAAGTATGACTGGGTTGTAATTACCAGCATTGTGTGATAAGCCTCCGTTGTATAATTTTTTTATGCTGTGAATGCTAGTCTCTGTCTGTGGTTAACAGTGTGGATTATGTTGGAGAGGATCAGGGTGGGACTGTGAAGCTCTTCCTGAGATCACTTCCCTTGTCCAGTGTTGAAAAGGTTTCCCTGGATTGTGGCTTGCACCACCTTTTGTCCTACAAGAGATAAAATGAAAGGGAAGCAAGCAGAAAGTGGGAACCTCACACCTCCAAGAAAGCAGCACCAAGAGCAGAGCACGTCCTTTGGACGTGAGTTTCTAGTGCTGAGATGTTTTCATTGAATTTGGACTCTTGGACTTCCAGACTGTGATAATTTCTCATATTGAATGGCCTTGTAACTTATGAATGGATTTGTAGCTTACTGGACTATGACCATAACATTTCTCTTAATGAAGCCTTCCACTTGTGGTATTTTCTGTTAAAGCAGTAGCAGATGATTAAGACAAGGAGTAAACTGTGACTTGTGGTGACCTGGTTTCCACTGGCTGAATTTTTGGAAGTAGATCATCAGGCCTTTCTTTCTTCTGAGGGACCCTGATTGAGCCTGGCACCCCACCCACCCTTCAGTTAGCAGCTAAGCATGTAAATCTTTTGCATCACCCAGGGACTCTGTTTAAAATTTTATATGCCATCATTCGTTACAGATGCTTTGGAAGTAGATACTGGGGTTGGGGGCCTGTGTTATTCTCCCCTCCCTCGCCTTTTTACTGTTACTTCTTCGTAAACACTTGGCCAAAAGAAAGTCAAGTTAGATAGCTGAGACTTCCCTGTAAGCTATACCTTATTTGAAGAATGTTGTCATGACAACAAATGCTGGAGAGGCTGTAGAGAGACTGGAACTCACCTACACTGATGGTGGGATTGCAGTTTGGGTTTTCCTTAAAATGCTGGAAATAGATACACCATCTGATCCAGTAATTCCACTGCTTGGAGTATATCCTATAGAAACAAAGGCTGTCACACGAACAGTTACATGCACACAAATGTTCATTGCAACACAGTCCACAATAACAGAAACAAAACAATAACAAAAAGATGGAATCAACCCAAATGCCTAACAATAGATGAAGGGATACACAAACCATGATACATATACTCAGTGGAACACAATACAATGATAAAGAACAATGGTGATTTTAGGAAGCATCTTATAACCTGGTTTCAACTGGAAGACATTATGCTGAGTGAAATCAGTCAGAGGCACAAGGACAAATATTGTATCAGACCCTTGCTATAAGGACTTAAAAATAGACTTAAGTAGAGAAGAAAAGACTCTTTGATGGCTACAAGGATAGGGAGGAAGGGAGAGGGTTGGTCATAGAAAGCTGGTAGAAATTTGGTTAGGTGAAAGCAGTAACAGCACACAGTAGAAAGCAGATCAGCTTAACTGGACTTCACCATAAACTGAAAGCTCTTCTAATCTCAGTCAAATATTGCAATGATAGAGTAGCATGGGTGGGGCCTGGGGAGCTTGCCTTTGGGGGACACTGAAGCCAATTGGCATAACTAGCCTATTGCTAAGAAAGTTTTCTGCACCCTATATTGGTGAGTGGTGTCTAGGGTCTTAAAAGCTAGCAACCTGCCATCTGAGGCACACCAAATGGTCCCAACTCCCCCGGAACAGATGATAACTGAGAACAACAAAGACATGAGGGAAAAAGAGTTCAGGAGACAGAGGGACCCGTATAAATGGGAGAAGACTGTATCAACATGTGCCCAGAAGAACCAGATGGTGCCTGGCCACCACTGGAGACAGCCTTGATGGGGGCACACAATGTTGAGTCCCTCTGGCAATATGAGAAAAAGAGGGGCTAAAGAACTCTACTAAAAGATCACAATTGATGATCCAGTGACATGGGGGATCCTGCTCTCCCTAACCAGAAAACACTACTGAGGTCAACTCACTGGAAAACAGTGGACTGGACTTGAGCACACAATGTGACCATATGGTGTGTGTACTTTATGCTTCTGCATTTTTAGGATGCTGTCGTACTGTTCTTTTTCTAGATGGGAGAGAAGAGATGGAGAGGAGGGGACAAGGACCTTGTTAAAAGGATACAAGTATAGAATTAAAAGGAAGAGTATGTTGTCGCAGGTCAAGGAGAGCAGAAGGAGCTACAGACAGGCGGGCATACAGAATTAATTTGGATTGTATACTTTCACTTAATAACAATAATAAATGTCATTAAATTCATATTTATTGGCAGTAATTTGATTTTCAAAAAAAAGGCAGTTGAATGGAGGTCAGAGTTTCTTGGTGGTTACCAGGAATGGGTAAGAAGGAGGGGGAAAGAAAGGTACAACACTTAGGGTACACCGAGCTTTTGTTTAGAGTAATGGAAAGATTTAGAAACAATGGTGATGGTTAAGCAACATGAATGGCATATTTAATGTCACTGGACCCAACATATGAAGATTGTTAGAGTGACAGCTATTGTGTTAATATAAGTATTTACCACTCTAAAAAGATGGTTAAAAGTATACTTGAAAGAATTATATTTATTATTGCTTTAACTAGGAAAGCTATTATTTTGTTTCCTAAAATTTGAGAAAGAGATATGGAGCTTGTGAATTTCAAAATTCAGTTGCAGGCAAACAGATTTTAAGCCTATACATGTATTCTTCACTTAAATCAAATCTACCTTTCCTGATGTTGTGAAACTACTTTGCTAGTATGCATGTTCCTGGCTTTTATTTCAGAAGACATGAGAATTAAGGCAGATTAGAGTGTTGGGATGATGTTTGACCCTTTGTGTTCTGTATGCTCACAAATAAAATTCCTCCAAATCTGAATGTTGCTATGGTGATATTAGCAAAAGCTTGAGTCTGTTGTCAGTATAGAGCTTAGCACAATGCCTTTTGGGTAATAGATGGATCCGTTCTTTTCTGAATCAGTATGATGTGCCAGTATTGATGTAACATGGCTATGTAAGGGTATCTGGTGATGTAAAATTGCTGCTGCCTGTCAAATTTTGACCTAGATAATTGGTGTCGGGGGAGAACATCTGTCTCTTTCACCGTGCTCCACATAGATATGATTACACCAGAGGGGGTATAGAATCTGCTGAAAGGAGCACCATTCTGGAGTTTAATTAAAAATAAAAGCAACATTATTTTAGCCACTATTTATTGAATCTGACTTGTGTCCTGGGCACTGTGTGAGGTACATTATTACGTTATCTGTAATGCATTTAAATGAAAGTTATTTCCAGGGTGTCTCCACTGGCAGTGTGGGTGGGTGATCTTAAGTGAAGCACTTGGATTCTCTGGACTGAGATGCCCCCACTTTAAAACAGAGATGTTCTCCACCTCACATTTGGAAGAAGAGCTCTAAGCTCGGCAAGATTAGAGATGCTGTTGTTTGTGCAGTAACTGTACATTATTGACATTCTAAAGTCTGTGAGCACAGGCCATGCTTCTATCTTGGTCCCAGGAATGGTTGTCTTTTAATGGCTAATGAGTTCTTTTCGTATCAGGTGTACAAAGCATTTGAGGATGGCGTGTAGTCATGATCTGCTACTCTTTTATTTTAATGTTAAAATTTGAGAGAGAGAGAGAATATGTTTGTTTTTGATGAGGGTAGTGAGGGTAGTAGTAGATATTTTTTCTCTAGGAAATGATGTACAAGGTTTTATTAAGAGTTGCTACTTGTTGGATGTGTGTATGGGGGAGCAAGAATAGGAGGAATCTTAGGAATTTTTCCTTACGTATTTTTCTTCTGTTGATTTTTAGTCTTTATAACCTGGCTTCACTGGAACTGAGAGAGAATCTTCTTACATATCTTCCTGAGTAAGTCTTTGGCAGAAAATAAGAAGGGATTGTGTCTTGAGTGAAGTTCTTTGAGCTTTTAAAAAAATAAATACAGATGCTGTATTATTTGGAAAGTTTGGAAGATGTAAATCTTCTTGTAATAGTCTTTCCTCTGCAATAGTTTACTTCCATAAAATTCAAAAGAACCTTATTTTTTTGAAAAAAAAAAATACCATATATTTTTACATGTCTAAGTTCTCTGTAAGTATATTGCTTGGTTCACCTTCTTTTTCTTTCCTTTTTCAAATAGCTCTCTTACTCAGCTACGGAGACTAGAAGAACTTGATTTAGGGAACAATGAAATATATAATTTGGTAAGTCTGTATAGAAGGGAGATTTGAATTTAAGATGTCCTGAGTTACAGTGGAAACCTTGGTAGTGTAGTGCTCAGGTGCTTTATTTGTTAACAAAAAGGTCGGCAGTTCAAATCCACCAGGCACTCCTTGGAAACTCTGTGGGGCAGTTCTGCTCTGTCTTATAGGTTTGCTATGAGTCAGAGACAACTTGACAGCAGTGGATTTTAGTTATAATAAGAAACCCTGGTGGCATAGTGGTTAAGTGCTATGTGTGGTAAACAAAAGGTTGACAGTTCAGATCCATCAGGCACTCTTTGGAAACTCAGTGGAGTAGTTCTGCTCTGCCCTATAGAGTTGCTATGAGTTGGCATTGACTCAGCGGCACTGGGCTTTGTTTGGTGTTAGTTATGATCACAAAACATTCTAGGGAAGTCTGTAGGTATGCTTATAAACCGTAGTGGCATAGTGGTTAAGGGTGCTCATGTGCTAACCAAAAGGTCAGCAGTTCACGTCTGCCAGGCACTCCTTGGAAACTCTATGAAGTGGTTCTGCCCTGTCCTATAGGGTCACTGTGAGTCAGAATTGACTCAGTGGTGGTGGGTTTATAGGTATGCTTGAAACCCTAGTGATGTGGTGGTTAAGTGCTATGGCTGCTAACCAGAAGGTCATCAGTTCAAATTCACCAGTGCTCCTTGGAGACTCTATGGGGTAGTTCTACTCTGTCCTATAGGGTTGCTATGAGTCAACTTAATGGTATTGTTTTTTTAGGGGATGGGAGAGGTTTATAGGTGTGCTTAAAAAGAAATATTTCCAGAGGTGTGATTTGGAAATGTTAAATAATGTACTTTATTTCACACAGGCTAAGATCATGATGTGCAATAGAGGGCAATGTTGGTCAGGACTAGGAGTGACAGGTGCAGGTAGAAACAAACTCATTCCTGGGTAAAGTAGGAGATACTTCTATGAAGGGGAGCTTGATATTGGCAAAGTGTTAGTAACTTTGTGTACAGTATACAGTCATTAACTGGTGAATTAGAAGTCTGTCTTAATAGAAGACTGAAAATTAGGTCTTTGCTACCCTAATGTTATTTTTATTGTTTTAGCCAGAATCAATTGGAGCTCTTGTACATCTAAAGGATCTCTGGTTGGATGGAAATCAACTGTCTGAATTACCTCAGGTAAGTGGTAATTTCATGTCTTTCCCAAAACATAAAACAGCAACAACAATATACCTGTGTATTCCATGTAGCTAGATAAGTTTAATAGAAGTGGTCTTGAAAAACCAAAACCAGTGATTGAAAAAAGTTAGAAAAATATGTTGCCCATTCATCTTTCTTTATTGCCTTAGGAAAACTAAAAACTTAAGCCCGCCATTCCTAAGATAGCAGATATGTCCTTCAGTTTGTGAAGTCTGTATTTTGTCACCTGTACAGCTTACCTGAAGCTCAGCAGGTTTACCAAGTACCAGGGTCCACTATTTTGAACGTATGCATTCCTGTGATCCTTTGTTAGGTCTAGGTGCTTTGGGATAATTTTAGCTACCTTTTAGCCTATAATAAGTTCATGTAAAAACAATGCTAAAAGCTTTTCTTTTACATAGTTTTTTCAAATCTTGCTTGTGGCTTAGCTGGCATGTCACGGTATTCAGGTTTCCTTCCTGTTACTGAGTGTGGGTACTGTGTTCCAGACGGAGTTATGTGCAGACTTCTGAGCACAGTCACCTCATGGAGTCCGAGTAAGCAAGGCCGCTTTCTTTCTGGTAACCAGAGAGAAAAGTCCTAAAAACAGAGTTCAAAATAAATCTTTCTGTGTTCTGTGGTCCCCTTGTTTTGTTTTGCTCTTTTACTGAATTTTATTCTTGGGTATATATGTTACAGCCAGCGTTTAAAGTCAGCATGAATTTCCATGCTATAGATATTTCTGTTTCAAAGTGACTCGACTGTCATTTCTGCCTGCTGTATGAACCAGCTGTAATGGGCTGTATATTGTAGGTGTGGAATGCCATATCAACACAGGAAAGTATAATACTAAAAGAAAGCACTTAAGGAAAATTTCAATTGCAGTTACATCACTGAGGTTACTATGAAATTATTGGTACTACCAAAACTAGGGAACTAATTTGAGTCTTACTTTTGAGGGCATAGCTGCACTTAAGAAGTTCCTGGGTAGCACAGATGATTAAGAGCTTGACTACTAACCAAAAGTTTGGAGGTTCAGATCCACCCAGAATCACCTTGGAATAAAGGCCTGGTAACATGCTTCTGAAAGGCGCAGTGTTGAATATCTCATGGAGCAGTTCTGCTCTGCCACACTTGGGGTCGCCGTGAGTCAGAATTAGCTCGACAGCAGCTAATTTGATTTTTGTTGGTTTTGACTGCACTTGGGAAAAGACGATTGGCAATGTCTGTGGGTGTGAGTTTGATGTAGAATTCAATTTCTGTAAGTAAATGTATGCAACATATTGATGGAGAGTCTCCTGCTTACTTTAGGGGTCACACACAGGGGATAAAAAAATACGCTGAAGCTTTAGGAGAATGATAAGACTCCAGATGTGAGATATGAAGGAGGGAGAGAATATGTGTATACAGACGTGGGCAGATGGCTGAGTGCAGAATGCACATCCTATAACAAAGTAAATCTCCAAGGAACGTGTTGTAAATGGATATTTAAAAATCTCATTTACCTGAAAGGTGTCGGCTTGTAGTATAAACTTGTATTAAAACAGGACTAAACAAACCAGAAACTGGAAGGCGATCAGAGTAACTTCCCTGTCCCCCAGTTGGTGCGATAGGTAAAAGGCATTGTTAAAGTGAATTAACGAAAAGTAGAACAACTTCAGTTGTCAGTCCTGAAATGTCTTCTGATGTCTTGTTAACAGGAAATACCAGGCTGAGACCACACGTATTAGGTAGGAGAGAGGCTGGAGGGAGTAGATCAGACGAAACTGTGGTGTTATTGTTCAGTGCTGTCGAGTTGGTTCCAGTTTGCGGTGACCCTGTGTACAGCAGAATGAAACACCACCTAGTCTAGTACCATCCTCACTGTCCTTGTTATACTTGAGCCCATTGTTGCAGCTACTGTGCCAATCTGCCTTCTTGAGGGTAGTCTTCTTAGTGCTCTGACCCTCTAATTTACCAAGCATGATGTCCCTCTTCAGAGACTGGTCTACGCTGATAACATGTCCAAAGTACGTGAGACAGAGTCTTGCTTGCTGTCCTTGTTTCTAAGGAGCATTCTGGCTGTACTTCCAAGACAAATTTGTTTATTCTTCTAGCAGTCCATTATGTATTCAGTATTCTTCACCACCTCCGTGATGCAAAAGTGTCAGTTCTTTTAGGGTATTCCTTATTCACTGTCCAACTTTGGCATGCACCTGAGGTGGGGAAAAACACAGTGGCTTGGGTCAGGTGGACCACAGTCTTCAAAGTGACGTTTTGCTTTTCAGCATTTTAAAGAGGCCTTTTGCAACAGATGTGCCCAGTGCAGTGTGTCATTTGATTCCTTAACTGTTGCCTCCCTGGGTATGGATGGTGGATCCAATCTAAGCAAAATAAAATCTTGGACAACTTCAGATTAAGGAAAACCTTAAATAAAGATTGAGGAATTTGTAATCTTGTAGATGGGGGAGCCCCAGCTGGGTTTTTGAGTAGAGTAGTGGTATGATTACATGACTAGACCTCTTTGTCTTTAGGAGGGTGTTAGGAAGCACAGTTTCTAGAATGCACTTGGGGAGAGAGTCAAGACCCAGAGTTCAAGAGGCTGAGCTAACAGCCCTGTTAAGAGGGTAAAGAGAGTCGGAATTGAAGGAGGGGCGATGTGACTGCAAAGGCGGAGGCAAATTCAAAAACTGTCTATTGAAAATATGTGTTTTGTGGTTGGAAAGTAAGATAACTCTTTAATTGAATGTTATACTCACTGAAGTATGTTCATGAGCCCTGGATAGGCTGTTTTGTTAATCAGCAGCACTCCTGTGTTTTCTGTTGATATTAAAGGTACCTTGATGGGTGTCTCTATGCTCCAGTTTTTCCAAGGAGCAGTTGCACTGGTGTTCATGGTAACAAACACCACCCTGACACAGGAGAAATATAAAGTAGATGCTCGCTTCTTACCAGAGAAAATCCCAGGTCACTGTGAAATGTAAGCTGCTTACTAGTGATTGATTCCAAACCTGGAGAACTGGATTCTAGCCTCCTTTTTCCCAGATTGTTTGACCTTGAAATCATTTGTTCTTATGTGACACCAGTTTCCCTGTCAATTACATGAAAATGATTCCTTGCCTGCCCGAAAGTGGAGGGGTTGGCATCCTGCCCAGCTCTGTGTCTATGATTCATGCAGCTTCCTGGTTCCATTGTTTAGGGGTTGGGGGGCTGTGAATTCACATCAGCTTTCACCTTTAGATATACAGTATAAAGAATACATTCTTAGGCCTACTTTGGGATTTGGTTGCATAAAGTCACTGTAAGGAATCCTCTATACTGTGCCAGGTTGAAACTTGAGTCCTCTTTTCTATACCACTGATGTAGGAAATAGGAAATCTGAAGAACCTCCTGTGCTTGGATGTCTCAGAAAACAGGTTGGAAAGACTTCCTGAAGAAATCAGTGGCCTGACTTCATTAACAGACTTAGTCATTTCCCAGAACTTGTTAGAAACAATTCCTGATGGCATTGGTGAGTACTGAAACTGTCTCCTTAAAGATACCCAGTATAGCTTTCTTGAGCTTTTGGAGCCCACTCGCATCCTTTCATTACAACCCTCAGGTGCTTGGGAGGTAACTCCGTAAAGTCCTGTTGTTTGTTGGCTTTTCAAGAAGGAAAACAGAGTAACTAATAAAAGTTAAGTTTCATTGAAGACAACTGTACCTCTTTGTCCTGGTTGGGTAGCAGTTACAGGAATTATTACTTATAAGCATTGACTCATACCTGCTTCACCCGCGTCTTGTCATTAGTGATTTTAATAGAGGTTAAGCCCAAATAATAGAATGTGTTTAAACCATATGAGCAATCATTAAGAAATTTCTCATCCAGCATCCTAAGTATTTTATGAGAAATTAACTTTGGCTTACTGCATGAATTAAGGAAGGGCTCTTAAAGGAACCATGTTGTGCTCAAGCTGAGCCTTTTCCAGTACACTGAGTACAGTCCTCCACCTTACCCATTTTATGCTGTTTTCTTTAAAAATATCAGTCTGGACCATTTCCTTTACCATAAAGGAACTCAGTCCAGTGTGAGAAAATAAACTCAAACAGAAGATATGGACTGGCAATTCCACCTTAGCAAAGCCCCTTGGAAATTGTAAGAAACTACCTTTCACCCTGGGGTTGTTACAAGATTGTTGTCTTTGACCTTCACTTATCTTTTATTCAAAACAGCAGAGAAAGTGTTTGAAAGATTTTCTGTAGCTGGAAAAGCTGTATGACAGAGAACTACTTCCTTTCTATTATCTTGTTGAGATAAAAGTGACAACTGACAATAGCAACTCAAGAGGATCATAGACATTGCCTTTTCTTGCTAGGAAGCCCTGGTGGCATAGTAGTTAAGTGCTACATCTGCTAACCAAAAGGTCAGCAGTTCAGTCAGCCAGGTCCTCCTTGGAAGCTCTATGGAGCAGTCCTACTCTATCCTGTAAGGTCGCTATGAGTCGGAGTTGACTGGGCAGCAGTGGCTCTGCTCTGGGTTTTTTTGTTAAGGTCATTTGCAAAATTGATGGGAACTTTGACTCTGCAGACATGCTCATTGAGAATCACGTGCATGTGAAAGCTGTTGCAGGAACTGGAGCTATTTTGCCTTGACTAGGAAGTGGTAAGAGACCTGAGATGATTGACTTTGAAGCACTTGAAGGGCAGTGGTTAAGTACTCAACTGATAGCCGAAAGATCAGCTGTTCAAATACACCAGCCACTCTGTGGGACAAAGATGTGGCAGTCTGCTTCTGTAAAGATTTGCAGCCTTGGAAACCCCCTGGGGGCGGTTCGCCTCTGTTTTGTAGGGACCCTATGAGTTGGAATCAACTTTAATTTAGAAACATAGCAACAACGTAGTATAGATGGCCCCTGGGAACTGCACAGTGTGCACTAAACTAACCTAAAGATTGGAGTTTGAAACCCATCAAGCCATGCTGCAGAATAGAGACCTAGCGACCTGTCCTGTAATGATTGTGGCCAAGGATGCCCTATGGAACAGTTCTACTCTGTGATACATGGGATCACCATGAGTTGGAATCCACTTGAAGGCAGGAGGTTTGGTGTAGTACAAACTGGCAGAAGAAAAGATTGTGGATTTCAGTTTAAGAAAGAACTTGAACAAAGAATGTAGTCATTACAAATTAGATTTAGCTGCTTAGTGAAGCCAGGCGTGCCTGTCAGTACAAGTATTCAGGGAGAGGCTGGAAGACCACTTGCTGGTGATATTGTTAGGGAGACCTGTACTCTGTTGGGGTGCGATGTTTTGACTGATTGCTGATGTCTCCTGAGTGAGGGCAGGTGAAAAGCCTTGCGGGATAAGTCATTGATTATGCTAAGTAGAATTTAAGTAACATTTATTTTTTCTGTCTCGCCCTGTCGCCCTGTTGGCTGCATGTGAGACAAGATAATTCTTTCAGCAGAACCTGTCCCTTTCTGCAGCTTTATGTGTCTGTTCAGATAGAAACAGCTTTCTGTCTTTACTGGAGAAAGTGTCCTCATATCAGCAGCTGCTCTGAGGGGTAATACAAGACACCTGCTCCGTAGGTCAGTCCTCAGGCTTAGAGTGGACACTGGGAGTAGACTGAGGGATTTAGGATTCCTTTCACTCAGTGGAGACTCTAAAGAGGCTTCAGTAAAGCTCATCCTTCATTCATCTCCATAGCCTGTGGGCATCACCAGTCCCCTGAATATTCCTGCCCTACGTGAAACAGTTTCACGCTTTAATGCAGCTCTTCAAAGATTACTGCCCTATTCTGCGTATATGGAACTATTTCACTATAGGGATTTTCTCTGAGTCATTTTTAGTTATAGGTATTACATGAAACTATAGTTTATTGTTTTTAGTAAGGATGGTTTTTGGAGTGAGATGAAAGTCTCTTATCGCTCATCCAGACATGAAGTTATCTCCTGGTCTTCCTTAAAGATCCAGCAAGAGCCAGCTGTTTTTCTTTTCTGGCTTTGCTATTATTGTGTTTTCAGGTAATGCTTTTGAAAATGATTTGGTACTTAGCTGTTTTTGATTTACTGTTTTCGATGTTCTGAACAAGTTATCTTAACTCTCAACTTGTAGTGATCTAAATAATCATGATAGTAGTTTTATATCTTAAAAAGCTGACTGAAGACAAAATAACTGTAAAACCAAACAGAAGAACAGCAGATAGGAAATACTTAGCAGTGATTAGGGAAAAATTGTGGCTAATGAGTTTAAATAACACTTTTACAGGAAAACTTAAGAAACTGTCAATCTTGAAGGTGGATCAGAACAGACTCACACAGTTGCCTGAAGCAATTGGGGAATGTGAAAGCCTCACAGAGTTAGTTCTAACGGAAAATCGGCTCCTGGTGAGTGTGGTTTACACACGCAGTGGACATTTATATTGTGGGTTCCATATTGCAGAGGGTTTGCTAGGGTAGGTTCCCCTGTTTGTAATTTGGGTGGACTAAATGGAAATTCTCTTCTGCAGAAAGCCAGTGTATAATGATCATTGTTTAAACTACTCAAGAGGAGGAAAAGGCTTTGAGGCTCCCTTGTCAGAGAGCGTGTGCCCTAGTTGTGGTCCCTACGATGTGGGACTGAACTGACACGCTGAAGATGTCCGCCAGTCACGTGGAGAGATGGTGTCGGTGCATGTCATGATGCTTCCACCGTGGCGTCCAAGGACCATTAAAGGAGACATTGTTCTGGGATTCCTCTTAGCTCTCCTTAGGTCCTTTGAGTAAATAGGAAGAGCAGAGAGAAGAATAAATGGCGACTTTTCTGGAAAAGGCTTAGTAGACTTGGGACTGAGAGAAGCCAGAGAATGGTATCTGATGGGCTTTGCTTGAGGCAGCTTCTTACACTCTTCCCCAGATGTGGACCAGGCTTCCTACCTGCACAGGCAGAGGCAGGCATGATGCGTTCAGCACCCACCGGGAGTCGATGAGTGGCAGTAAACCTCATTCGTCTTTTCCCTTTCTGCTGCTTCCTCTTCTTTCCTCTGTTCTCCCTTCATTGATCATTTTCTCTTCTTTCCTGTATTTTAGTTATCTTGTGCCTACCATTTCTTCTTCAGTTTCCTCTCCCACTTTTTTCTCCCCTTCATCTTCATTTTGTCACCTTATACATTTCCCTGCTTTCTCCTTTCTCCTTTCTTCCCTTTTCTGCTTTCTTTAAAAAAAAAGTGATAAATAGTTCTCTTTAGGTGAAAAGAGTAAGCAACAACAACAAAAAAGAAGGCAACAAGGGTGGGCCAAGCACTCGGAGGTAGGGGGGCCTAGCAACAGGTCTCCCCTTGTAGCTCAGGTAGCCGTCCTCTGGAAGATATGATAGGAGTTACCCTAGTCTCTTGTCCTAGTTTGGGGCTTTAGGTTTACAAAATTGTAGTGAGAAAAAACAAAGCAAGAAACTCTCCCCTGGATTCTAATGGATGTTGATGATTCCCCCCCCAGGGGCCAGTCTGTTCTCCAAGGGCTCTGACCTCCCTTTGCCAACCTTCTCACCTTTTTCCCATCCTTATGTAGCCTTCTTCCCCTGGCCTGCAGACGCAGCTGCTCAAGGCTCTAACTCAGTGCCCCTGACTGTGACTTCCATAGTCATTTTAAGCCACCATGCCAGTGTGGTCCTCAGAGATAGAGGCAGAGAAAGCATGAACTTTTGGGGGACAGATTCTACTCCATTTGAAGAGTGTTCACCATTTACTCCTTAGTAGGTGTGTCTGGCCCTTTAATTTCATTTCATTGGAACATAATTGAAAACATACAAAAATTGAAAATAATTAATTCTTCATCCTCCATGTGTCTGATTTCATTTCAAGAAGAACTGTTGCTTCTCTTACTGGATGAGATTGCATTTTTTAAGCACGTGAAAAGATGTGTTTTAAAAACTATGTACCATGTTAAAAGTATGCTGTAGATTAATAATAAAAAATATTATTTTAACAGACCTTACCTAAGAGCATTGGAAAACTTAAGAAGATGAGCAACTTGAATGCAGACAGAAATAACTTAATATCTTTACCAAAAGAGGTATGTAGTTTTAAAGAAATTCTAGTAATATTGATATGCAGGAGGACTAAAAATGCCTAATATATGAGTAGAAAGCTGATTTGAAGGATTATATCAAAGAATGATCATCAGTAACAATATAGAGAGTAGTAGATGGGTCCTGGTGACTATAAACAGTGTTAGGAAAGGCAGATTTGTAAGATTTTAAATGGAGGAAGAGAGAGAGAGACTAATTGGATTTGATATACAGAAAACGATGGTGCTGTTAACAGCAATGTATAATTTGAGAGTTTGGCAGAAGTAGATGACTTGGGGTTTGATTGTTGAGTTTAATGTGAATTCTGGCCAAAAAATACCCCATTGCTGTTGGCTTGATTCTGAGTCATGGAGGTGACCCTGTGTGTTTCAAAGAGAGCTAACTGTTCCATAGGGTTTCCAGTGGCTGTCAGTCTACAGAACTAGATTGCCTTTATTCCACAGCACCGCTGAGTGGATTCAAAATGCCAGCCTTTCAGTTAGTAGCCTGGCACCAATGGCTTGTGCTACCCAGGAACCTCCTGTCCCTTAGGACATTGGAATCCTAAAAGTGGATCTCGATGCAGCCTTACTTCTGAGCAGAGATTTATATTGGGAAGAATTCATGTCTGGGATAAGTGGAAGCGAGCTGCACAAAAGCATGCTACAGACAGTTGGAGGAAAGTGATGGAGACGCTGAGGGTCCCAGGAATTCATGTGTTATTGCAGTTGTCAGTGCTGCAAGAGAAGGGAAAGTCACCATCCACTGTGGCTAGTAGAGGTGTTCAGGTCCAGCAGGGGGACAAAATGCTGACAGTTGAGAGGAAGCCTGTAGGAGACCAAACCAGGAAGCATGTGGCACTTGTTAAAAAAGAAGGCTTACTTTCTATTTGAAAGTATGAGGACTTGATTTCAGAAGGAGAATACCAAGTTTGATATTTCATAGTAACAGAGGCTGTAACTAAGCTGTGTGTGTGTGTGTGTGTGTGTGTGTGCGCGCGTGTGCGCGCGCGCGCTTGCGCACGCTGGGGGGTGAAGAGGCATTAAATGAGTTACACGGGGCCTCATATAAATAGGCGTGTTTACTTCTGTGCTATAATTACCAGTGAGGTGCAGTTTTGACCCTTTCCAACATCTATTTGGAAAGAATTTTAAAGCTTTCATCCAGCCAGAACTTGAAGAGTTCCTGTTTTCTTAGGACCACTTAACAGGGCATGTGAACTTGGCTTGACCTCTTTTTTCCTTTTGTCAGCTTGGTGTTCTACCCTGAGTGCCCGTCTCTCACTGGGTGAGGTGGCAGGAGCTGGCCCTCTGGCCTATAGTATTCTTAATCCCTGCTGATGTTGCCCAGTGGCAGCCTGAGGATACTGTTGTAAATGTGACATCCTTAGTGTCACCACTGGCATCTAAATGAAACTGTTTCTAGAGAAAGGCTTAAGGCTGCATCTTACTTAAACTAGGACACAGTAATGGACTCTACTAATCAAAGCTCAGATCTCTCAGCAGTTAACCAGAAATGATAGTCTGAAAAGCTTAGCTTCTGAACAGTAGTAGATGGGCTACATGAACACACCCAGAGAAGCAGGAACAGTTTACTCCATTCTTTCCCAGTGCTATGCTCTGTACCAAGTGCTTTCCTGTTTGTTGTCTCAGTGTGTTCTTCCCAACAGCTTCCTGAGGTTGTGATGATTTCCTCATTTTACAGATGAGTACACAGGCCCAGTGAGAACTTTTCTTCTCCAGGACTTGCACAGTAAGGACTGGGTAAACTGGGCTTCAGAAAGAGTCCACCTATTTATTGGTTTTTATTGACCAGTACGAAAAAAGTAACTCATCTGTGTGACACTGAGGCCAGGCAAGCTCTTGATTTGGTAACTAAAAGAAACGCTATTGCTGTTTAGTCAATTCCAGCTCATAGCAATCCAATAGACAGAGAAGAACTGCCCTAGAGAGTCTCCAAGGAGTGCCTGGTGGATTTAAACTGCTGATCGTTTGGTTAGCAGCTATAGCTCTTAACCTCAACACCACCATGGTTTCCATGATTTGCTAAAGATTAATGAAAATTATCAAATTATCTTTACTTTGAACATTTTTGAAAATTATGTGTTTTAGAAATCATTTTGAGGCAAATGCTTAATAGAGTACTTTTAAGTGGAATGTTCATCCCCAGTAAATTTCTTCTTCCTTCACCCTACCAGCACACCCCACTTGCCTAGTCTTATGTTTTAATTTTCTCCCTCTCACAGCTACACATTCTAGATAAGAGCTTGAGAATTATATTTTCTTAAAAACATCACCATCTTTTTAGCATCAATTCCCTTTTTATTATAAAAGAGTAAAACTTGCACTCACTGTTTCTGCTTAGAAGGTTACAACCAGTACTTGCTGCATGGCCGCTTTTATTTGTTGGAACAGCTTTTTATGGTGTGAAAAGCGAAAATATTGTGAAAAGAGTTCCAGCTTCAAAGCATTTTAGCTGTCATGTTTTGCCAGTTTTCTGGGAAGTGATGATTGGCTTTCTGGCACCGAGAGCTTTAAAAAGGAATGAAGTCTGTGCCTTTTCTTTTGGCTGCACGATAGAGCAAGGAATGTTAAGCTTCTAGGGACTCCATCGTTTCTAGTGTACTTCACTCCATCTCACACACACTCTGCTCCCAGAGGAGGAAATGCACTGACCACACATTCCCAATTCTGCTGCGGTTCAGTTTGATAACCCAACGTAAACAGTGGAGTGCTTGCTTCCGACTGTCGCAGAACCTCCTGGCGTTGTACTATACCAAGAAGTTGACCACAGACAGCTTCCCAGCCTTGTGCCGCACCCCTGTTGGTGTGAGCAGCCCTGTCGAGTCCTGAGTGTCTGTGCGGAGTGGGGGGGGAGGGGGCGCTGTGACTGCCTGCTTCAGTGTGAGCCAGTGTGTGTGTGTCTGTGTGTGGGCTCTGCCTCCAAGCTCGCCACCATCTGATTAATCCTGTAATTTTCTGATCGGATTCTTTTATTCCAAAACTTATGACTTTCAGTTGAACAGTTAAGTTACACGCATGCTCTACTTAAACTAAAATGCTGACCGATTCAACTTACACCCGAGAATTCCATAGTCTCGTTCACTGTGCAGTTCTTACTTTTATTTTGTCTTTTATTTTTTGAAATTGGATTTCTCCTTAGTCTGTGGCAGCATTGTTAGCAATGTTTTCTTTCAGTGGTGAAGGGGAAAATGTTTGCACTGTACGGGTCACAGTAATGTATTCTCTTTGTGTTTTGTAGTGTTATTTGTAGTAAACATTTGCAAATCAACGAATGTCTCTTGTTTTCTTAATTGTTAGCTGCTTGGAAATTTAGAAAAGTCAGGTAATCTTGTTATCTTGTAAGTATTGTTCAGACCACAGTTGCATCTCTAACTCCCATTTTGCTTCTCAAATGCATGAAGATTCAAATCAGCTGACTGCTTTGTGTGTTCTTCATTGTAAAGTATTGAACATTTTCTTTTAAATTGAGGTTGTTTGTTTTTAAGTGACTGCATGGCCTGGAACCTCATTTTGTTTTGTATTTGTCAGATTTGTTCAGAGTATTTCTCTCCAAAGAATGCTTTTCAGTGAATTGTATTTTCAGTTATTCAGAAATTCTGACAAGTGTCACTCGGCAGTTCTTCTGTCATCGCTAAATGGTCACTTGATGGCACTGTTCTGTCTCCAGAGGAAAGATTAGATCTGCTTTCTTTGCTAAATGTAGCATGCTTCTGATGTTTCAAGCCACTTATTTGTGTCTTTTGTTTCTCATCCTATTGCTTAAGTATATATGCCTGTGTGGAAAGGAAAAAAACTCATATTTTTTGATGGAGGGAAGGAGTTAGAAGCCTAAGCTACATAGAAGCATGGATAGATAGGGAGTTGGTACATGTGTGATCATGTGTATGGTGAAAGAGAGTCTGTAACTTCATAACATTCTCCAGCCAAAACTTATCCCAACCAACCTGGACCATACAGAATTTATGGCTGTAAGAACTTGAGCATGCATCCAAATTTAGAGTCCAGTATTTTATCTCCATTAAGTCAGAATAAAAATGACCCTGACTAACTTGGCGCTTGTCTGGTCAATTGAGACAAGATCTGATTTGCAAATCATCCATCAAAGCCTTTCCTTGGCAGGCAACCAGTAAGTATTAATTTACCACAAATGTTATTGTAATATTCAGAAATGGCAGCAGAGATAGAGTTTTGTTTTTGAAGGTAGACTTCTGCCTCTTATTATAACTTAGATTTCTTTTAAGGATAAATGTACCATCATGTTTGCAAATGAATTGTTGATAAATAAAACAGGTGATATAAAGTGAAAACTAAAAATAATGGTTGACCATTGGATTTTGTAATGGAGAAGGCTTTCCTAAGTATGCAAAAGAAAATAAGTTGTTAACCAAAAGCCAATTCTGACTCATAGCAACCCTATAGGACAGAGTAGAACTGCCGCCATGTGGTTTCCAAGGACTGTCTGTGGATTTGAACTGCCAGCCTTCTGGCTAGCAGCTACAGCTCTTAACCACTATACCACCAGGGTTGAAGTCATAAAATAAACAACCAATGAATTTGTCTGCTTGAAAATTAGATTTTTGATCATTGAAAAAGAGAAAAAGCAGCTTGGGAGAAGAGGAAATTTGCAACTTCACAAATAAGTGAGTCTCCTCTTACTGTATTAGAAATTCTTTCATATCATTGATAGAACCCTCTATCGAAAAGTGGACGAAAATAACTCTCCCTAAAAGCCAATAGGCAATTCACAGAAGACACAGAAATGGCTATAAATAAGAACATTTTCAGGCTCATCAGTATTCATAAAAAATTAAAGCATTTGACCTACAGATTCTCAGAATTTTAAAAATAATAATACTAAATGTTGTTGAGGACCAGCGAAGTACATATTACCCTAAAAGCACACATTGCTACAGCCTCTCTAAGGGGAATATTATATTAAAAATTTTTGAAAGGTACGTCCACTTTACTTCTGTAGTTCTAACTCTAGGGATTTATCCTAAGAAAATAATCATACATATATGCTAAGAATTACATACAAGTGTGTATCTCACAGTATGTATAGGAGCAAATAACATGTGCCAGGCACCATACCAAGCATGTATAGGGGCAGCTAACATGTGCCAGATGCTTTGCCAAGCATGTTATACGGACAGCTGACATATGCCAGGTGCCATGACAGTGCGTACATGGGCAGCTAACATCTGCAGTGCCCAGTGCTAAGCAGGTATAGGAGAAGCTGGCCTGTGCCAGGTGCTGCAGCAAGTGTTTTATGCATATTCTTGTCTAATTTTCATAACAGTTCTGTGAGGCAGTGGTAAATTATTATCCAAATTGTTATTCCAAAGATTGCGCAACTAGGACTCAAAGACACTAAGTGATTTACCCAAGGTCATATAGCAAAGATGTAACACGACTAACCAGCACTGTCTAACAAGGGCAATTGGTTATACGAGGCCCAACAATTAAGTCCACGAACTTCACTGTTGTAAGTACTACCTCATTGCTGAATATCACTACAGTCACCTTCACTCCACCAGTACTCCCCTTTGAAAACTATGCACCGATGCCAGTGCCTGGGCTACTCCTCAGAGCAATTTTGGAACTGGTTCTGGAATGGCCATCACACATGGTGGCCCAGTGGCAAGTTTGAAAACTTCATTGTATGGTTGACTGTGAGGGAATTTTTAGCTAGTAAACATATAACTGTATTGGAACACCCTACCTACTCAACTGATCTGGCCCCCAGTGACTTTTGTTTTTACCCAAAGATAAAGCAAATATTGAAAGGAAGACTTTTTTTTCTTTATTATGATTGAGTGAAAATGTACATTCCCATATAAATTTGCATGCCCACCTATATGCAGCTCCCACTGCTCTCCCTGCCTGGTAACAGTGCACTCTTCCTCTCCACTCCATACCTGTCTTATTCTCCCAACAATCTCCTATCCCCTCCTCCCCACCCGCTCTCCAACCTCCAGTAAGAGGTCAGCAGGACGACATCCTATAGATGCATAGAACCATAAAGTGCACACATGATATGGTCACTCTGTGACATTTTGATGATATTCAGAACATCAAGGGTAATGTGATGACAGCTCTGATGGCCATTCTAGAAAGAGAGTTCCAAAACTGCTTTGAAGGGTGGATTAGGTGCTGGCATCAATGCACAGCTTCTCAAGGGGAGTACTTGGAAGGTGGCTGTAGTGATTTTCAGCAATAAGGTATGTAGCACTTTTGCTAGGATGAATTCGTGAACTGAATCGGCAGTCTTCATATGATCTGTGATTCATCTGTAGAATGAAACAATGTGGACAGTGCATACCCTTTAAGAAACGTAATGACTTGGGAAAATGTTCCTGATCTCATAAGTAAACAAAGGTGCTAAAGATCATAGTGTTTGTTCTAATTTTGTTGAAGTGTACGCGCACACACACACACACACATAAAATCACAAGTGCATGACAATAACCCTGGAAGATTGTGCATGAGAATATTAATAGTGATCATCCTTCTGTGGTAGGCTTTGGTTTGAGGGTTTTTTTTTCCAGTTTCATTTCATTATGCTTGTGCGTGTCTATTTGTGGTTTTCATTGTCCAGTCAAGATAAATTACTTTTTTGTGACCAGAAAAAAGGCGTGCTGTAGCTGTTAGTAGATATTTTGATGCCAGAGGCCCAGTAATTCAGGAAATCCCAAAGCCACGTTATTTCTAAGATATTGATGAAGTAGGGAACATTTTAATAATATGGCACAGATGATGATCGGAAAGGCAAAAATACTCTTTGGTTTCTAAAATTACACACCATGTTATTTCTATTCAAATTGTACTTTGACCAGATTTTGCTTACTGTAAATTTTTCTTCCTGCCAGTGAAATGTGGGTTTGGTTCTGTTATAAATGATGTTAAAAGGAAGCTACTGAAGGAAAATCAAGCAAAAGAGTCCTTTACGACAGCCTACTGCTTAGGCCAGATGATGACAGAGTAAAATAGAAGCAGGCCCAGGTGACTACCGTAGGCTTTCCTTTGCGTTTTTAAGTCTGCCTGACACCTCATTTAGGAAAGTGTCACCTGCAGCAACCCACACTTAGTGGAAGTCAGCCTGAGCAGTAAGGGTTGTTGAGTGATCTGCAGATCCCATCTTCTTGAGATGGATTAGATCAGTACCAAGCAGTCAGGGAACATCATCATCATGAATTAAGAGAGACACAAAACAGCTAAACAAGGATTCTAAGCCACATTCTGTGATTCTGAGAGAATTTAAGTCTAATCCTTTGCATTCTGAGAAAGTGCTATTATGTGGTTTAAGGGAGATTTAAAAATAATCAGCTTCTTGTATAACTGGCAGTAAGTTATTGAAGCAGTGACTCTGCTTCCCAGAATTTCAAAGTGGCATAGACATTTTATCCTGATGACCCTAAGGACCCTGTAAGCTCTGCCTGCAAAACCCAGAAGAGAATGCAAAGATACATGTGCGTGATATATGTAACATAATAATGAATTCGTGTAAGTTCTTCACTGTTATTATTAGCTGCTGTCAAGTTGGGCCCTAGCTCATGGTGATCCTGTGCACAAGACTGTTGTGATCCCTAGGGTTTTCATTGGCTGATTTTTGAAAGTTAGTCACCAGGCCTTTCTTTCTAGTCTTAGTCTGGAAACTCTGCTCAAACCTGTTCCACCTCACAGCAACAGGCAAGCCTGCACTGATGGCTGTGCTTGAGGTGCACTGGCTAGGAATCAAACCCAGGACTCCCCCATGGAAGGCGAGAAGACTGCTTCTCACTCGCCACTGACCCCATTTGTTTACTGTTATTAATCAAAATGTTACTGTGATACAGTTTTCTAAGAAATTCACTTGGGTTCAGGGAAGCAGTTGCCAGTTTCAGCACAGTTCAAGAACATGTCAGGCACCTGTATGATGAGTGAACTAGCCCTTTGGATCTAGGGTTTCACTTGGGGGAAAAAAAGCAACCACATTTGTTTGGCAGCAGCTATATGCCAGGTTCTGTGATAGGCACTAAATTATGTATGTGGTTTCATTTAATGTAATACTTACTGTTATTTCTAGTTAAAGTCACGTATCCAAACCCACAAAATATATGCCAGGGCTTAGATTCTAACTCACGTCCATGTAACCTCAAAACACCCCTCTGTCCACTGCACTGCACTTCCCCCTGACGTCTATAAAGAATTCTATCTTTTGGGTCACCGTTTTGACGGCTTAATAATCTTTGAAAAACAAAGTTTCTGCCACCTCTTCCTGGTTGATTTGGAAAGAGGTCTCTGTTTGTGTTAATGTTTACCCAGTTCAGCATGTGCCTCTGAAGGGTGATTAAGGCATCCTCAGCACAGGCTGCTGCAACAACGTGTGCTCTTTGTTGGCGTTGTTTTCCCAAAACTGTAGACAATAGAGATCAGGAGGTCACACTGCCTGCTCTGACAACTGCAAGGGCTTATGGAAACAGTTGTTTCCCACCCCTGACAGCCTCAAATGGATGTGCAATTAGAAAAGGAAAAACATGAATGCAACACTGAACACAGTAAGAAGGTCACATACTACGTTTGGAGTTCGCACTATTTCCTCAAAAACACTGCAGGGATGTTTATTCTTCCAGAAAGCTTATTGCTTCGACAACTTTTAAAGCCCTCTATGATCCATTATGATTACTTAGTTGATTTGTTAAATACAGAATATATGCACATGATACAAATTGAAAATGCTCACATAGATTGAATTGTGTCCCCCAAAAGTATGTGTCAGCTTGACCCTGATTGTGTGGTTGTCCTCAGTTTTGTGATCTAATGTATTTCCTCTATGTGTTATAAATCCTAACCTCTGTGATTTTAATGGGAGCCCCGATGTTGAAGTGATTAAGAGTTAGATGCAAACAGAAAGATTAGCGGGTTAAATCCACCAGCTGCTTCTTGGAAACCCTATAGAGCAGTGCTGCTCTGACCTGTAGAATAGCTGTGAGTTAGAATCCAAGGGACAGCCTGGAGTTCTTGTTTATGTTAATGAGGTAGAATCAGAGGCAGTTATGTTAATGAGGCAGGACTCAGTCTAGGGGATTAGGTTGTATCTTGAGTCAGTCTCTTGGACCTGTGAAGGAATGTAGCAGAGAGAAGGACCTTGTGCTATTGAGACAGAAGGGCCAGGAGTGGAGCTTGTCCTTTAATCACAATCAACAGAACTACAACCTTCCACAGAAGCTCATGTCCTGAATTTGGACTTCTAGTCTCCTAGACTGTAAGAGAATAAATTTTTGTTAAAGCCATCTGTAGAAACCCTGGTGGCATAGTAGTTAAGTGCTATAGATGCTAACCGAGAGGTCAGCATTTCGAATCTGCCAGGTGCTCCTCAGAAACTCTACGGAGTGGTTCTATTCTGACCTATAGGGTTGCCATGAGTCAGCATTGACTCAATGGCGGTGGGGTTTTTTAAATTTATTTTTTATTTTTTTTAATGGGAAAGCCATCCACTAGTATTTCTGTTATTAGCACCACTAGGAAACTGTGGTGGTGTGGTGGTGAAGTGCTGTGGCTGCTAACTAAGAGTTCAGATCCACCACGCACTCCTTGAAAACTCTATGGGCCAGTTCTACTCTGACCTATAAGGTCACTATGAGTCGGAACCAACTCGACAGCACCTAACAACAACAACTAAGACACGTGGTTTAACAGTAGAACCCCCAAACCAATTTCCTACAGATGGCTGAGGCAGGGAGCAGCTCATGGATATGCCTACAATACTTGATTCTAGAGTAAAAAGCTCCAGGTTTGGCTCAGGGGTAGCTGGTGAATTAGACTGCTATTCAAACATCCCTGCTCTTAACTACTGGAGTGGTGTGATACTTTCTTTCCACAACAAAGAAGAGTTTTGGTGTCTTCCTTGCTATACACAGAAGCACGTGATAACTTGTAAATAGTAGCCTTTCACGAAGGAAATAAATAAATAGAAGCATGTAGACATACATGCTAAATGTATGAAATGTTACTTGTAGACAGGCAGCTGAATAGATGAGTACTGTGCTTGCCAAGCACCCTGGGGTATATATGTAAGTGTGCTGAATTAAACAATAGCTCAGCCAGATGGATTTCAGATGTTTCATGAGGTACTTTGTGCTGTCAGGGGTCTTAGTGTAGATTATAATTATAAAAAAAGAGAGAGAACGAAGTATCATTGTGGAGCAGGTGACTCTGGGAAGACTTGGTAGAGGAGCAGAGAACATGTAGGAGCCAGGGTGGTACAGTGGTTAAACTACTGACTGTTAACCAAAAGATCAGAGATTCAACCCTCTCAGATAATGCCATGGGAGAAGGACATGGCGCTCTGCTTCTGTAGAGATCTACAGCAGTGGAAACCCTAGCGGGGCAGTCTCTGTCCTGTAGGGTCTGCATGAGTCAGAATCAACTCGATGGCAGTGGGTTTGGGGTTTGATAGAACATTTAGCTTACCAATTGTTTGGATGACTGATAAGACAAAGCAAGACGAGGTCAAGAAAGGCATTTCTATAAGAAATAGTGGAACCAAAAATATTTAAAGGACAGTGAATAAACCAATTTTATTAAGATGGGAAATGTGAATAGTAAGAAATAAGGAGATAACCTAAAACCTTTTCTACATATCTGTGTGTTTCTCAGGTGTTAAGGATTGAACTGTGTCCCAACACCCTACAAAATATGTTTTGTAAATGCTAGTCTGTACACTGGTGGCATAGTGGGTTAAGTACTACATCTGCTAACCAAGAGGTCAGCAGTTCAAATCCGCCAGGTGCTCCTTGAAAACTCTATGGGACAGTTCTACTCGGACTTTTAGGGTTGCTGTGAGTTGGACATGACTGAATAGTAGGATACCTGTGGTTATGGTACCACTTGAAAATGGGTTATCTTTGTTATGTTCATGAGGCAGGATTAATATAAAGTGTATCCAGAATCAGTCTCTTTTGAGATATAAAAGAGATTAAACAAGCAAGCTAGGAAGAGGAGATGGAGGAAAGAGATGCCAAGCCACACGAAGATTGCTTAGGAACAGAAGCTAAAAAGAGACAAGGACTCTCCCCCAGAGCCAACAGAGAGAGAAAGAGAGCTTTCCCCAGAGCCATTGCCCTGAATTCAGGTGTCTAGGCTCCAAAGTGTCTGAACATAAGTTTTTATGTGCTAAAACCCTGGTGGCGTAGTGGATTAAGTGCTACATCTGCCAACCAAAAGGTCGACAGTTCAGATCCACCAAGCACTTCTTGGAAACTCTATGGAGCAGTTCTACTCTGACCTCTAGGGTTGCTATGAGTCAGATATGACTCAACCGCAGTGGATTTGGTTTCTTTCTTTCTTTTTTTGGTTTAAAGCCATCTATTTTTGGTATTTCCGTAAGATAAGTAATAGATAACTAAGACACCAGGTGACCAGAGACAAATGTTAATCCATTTTTCTAATTTATTTTGTTTTTCTCTATTATGCCTAAATACTATGGTTAAATATAGTATCTCAGAATCTTTTGCATTAGCTTTTAAAGGGAAGATATAAATAGAAGAGAACAGAAGCTATATTCTGATATCATTGAAGATTCAAGCTTCTTTTTGCCTTCCCTGAGTGGGAAGCTCTGTGGAGTATTTTTCCATGTGTCAGCTATCAATAGGCTCCTTCATGAGCCTTTTCTAGCACTTGCTGTTAGTCAGGATAGCTAGTACAAGAAGAATGTAGTATTTTATGGAGTCCTGCAGAATGTTGTGTCTGGGAGCGAGTTATTTTTCCACCCTTTAGTTCAGCTTTACCGACTGTAAGAACCACAGCCAAATTTGTTCAAGAGAATCATTGAACTCTTTTGTGGTTATGGTCCTTTTGAAGACCAGTCCCATACAAAGCTCAGTTACCCTTGAATTACTTTAAAAAAGCCATAATCAAATTTAGCATGGGTACACATGTTAATTTAAATGCTTTCACCAGCAGCTCATTGCTAAGGAGGTTGATGTATGTATCTACCGCATTCACTTTTTGTTAAGTTGTTGTTGCATTTGTCAAAGCAAAGTGAATTTACCAAATTAAGTTGTGCATGACTGGCAACTGTTAAAAAGTTGTAAGGTGGAAATTACTGCATTAGACCATCTTTCAGATATCCCCCCTTTTAAATATATATATATACTGGAACACTGAGGATAATATAATGAGCAAGTCTTCAAAAGGATGTGTGTCTGTAGGTGTGTATCAGTGTCATCTTTAATGTGACTTTTGAAACTTAGAGTTGTTCAACTCCCATACTGCCAAATAATCTTTATCTAAATCTATGTAGTATAGTTAACATATTCAGAAGATACATTTATACTGGATCTCAGCAGTGGAAACTGAGTTCCTTTTCAGAGTGGAATTTTGAACTACATTGCTTACTTTGTTGATTTAGTTTAGTATGTATCTGTTTAATGTTTTGAAGAGATTTTTCTGAATTTATTGGCCTTTTTTGGGTAATCTAACATTCACCTGGTTAGTCATCATTGAGACTTAAAGTTTTGTGGTATAAATTTTATGCGTCTTTTTGTGTTTCATGCATTTTGATAAACAAGATTCTCTAGTCCCGTGCCACCACTCAGAAAAACCAGGAAAAAACCGTATTTTGTTTCCTGTTGTAGATTGGTGGATGTTGCAGCCTCACAGTGTTCTGCGTGCGTGACAATAAGTTAACTCGGATACCTGCAGAGTTGTCACAGGTGACAGAACTTCATGTCCTGGATGTGGCAGGGAACAGGTAAGCCATATTTTGGTTGGCTTTGCTTGAGACTGGAAACAAATGTAACTTTGCCACTGTCTGCTCTGGATCTTTGCTATTTTGTCTTTGCCTCATGTTCTACAATAGAGTATTCATTACTCAAATGACCCATACCAGAGAGTTTTTAAAGTGGGAGATGAAATAATTGAGCTAGTATGGTGAAGAAGATCAGAGACTCTCTGAGCATAAGATCTTTAAAGTTTAAGTGGATACGTCTGTAGAAATACTTCCCAGAATGATAGTGGAATGGGGTAAGGAAAGTGCATTTAGATTTGGGGAGACTTAGATTTTGCATTAGGTTTTATAATGGCTTCTTGTAATTCATCTTGAAACTTAAATGAATTTAAAGTAGGTTTGAAATAACATTCTTGATGCTCTCTGCTGGTGACTCTGAACCCTCTGAAATTGTAGCAAAATTGTATTCAAGCATATTTTTCTGACGTGATGATTTACATCTATTTTCAGAGATGCCAAGTGATTCATAATCCAAAATCAAAAAAGTTCAGAGCCACCAGGCTTATATCCCCCCAAGGGCACAGCCGTACCTTTGCTCAAGTTCTAGGGTCATAAGCACTGTTAAACTGCTTGCCAATTTCCAAATGTACCTTTTCCTCACCTTTGTAGAATGTAGATTTGGTTCAGTTACTGAACTAACGTTCAGCACCCTACATGGCATAATGTATTTTCTTTCTCCTAAGCCTAGACAAGCCCTTCTCTCTACCTGGGGTCTTATTCTCTGTGTGCCACCTCTTGTCTTCATTGCTTGTGCTTGGTCTTCTTCTGGAAGCCGTTTTCTCTCTCACTGATAACTGCCTGTTTTCGTGTGTTAACCTTCTTAAATGTAATGCTACCAAAAGTTAGATTTCATGGTTTATGTGCCATTGTATCACTTGTCTCTTGTACATGGTAGATAACCTGAAAAATAGATATTGACCAATAAAAATGTAATTTTTTTTTCAGAAGGAATAGTAGTCCACCGTGAAATGTCTTATATCTCAGTCTTCATTGACAAAGGGAATTAAAAATTTGCTTTCAAGTGTGTTGTGATTAGAGAGGGAAAAGTGCTTGACCAAGGAGTGGTGATCAGTGACTTGAAATGGTGAATGCCAGGTATCTGAAGAGCATTTGGGGGGGGCTCACTCCTCAGTGCTGATTAGCTGGTCACTTACATGGAATACACACCAGAATTTTTCTTTCTTGCTAGTGCATCATAGACAGCAGGGTTAAACAAACAGCGGGACTCTCCTGGAGCTCAGAGATTAATTACGACCTTAGAGAACACTCACCTTTTTGATGTTAATGCATCCTGGTAGATTCTTAAGAGCGCTGATTGACTACTGGAAACTCAGAACTCATTTGAGTTGAATGCTGAATCTCTGCTGTACTAAACTTGGCATAACTTGTGGAACTTGAGAAAGCTGTTTCTTTCCAGAGCTCTCACCTCCAGCAATAGAAACTCGATGACTCTCAACATTCCCTGGTTCATGACAGAACTGGTGCATGAGTTTGTATTGTTAACTCTTGAGCAGAAAAATGGCTCTGATGTCTAAAAACCTGTTCATATGAGTGAGGCCCCATTCTCTAGTTCTAAGAAGTTGACGGTACATTTTTATTATGCTTGGGCTGGAGTAAAAAAACTGCAGTTAAAAATCTAGGCACATAGCTGCTATCTGAGTCAGTTATGTGTGTCATTTAGCTCATGTAAATAGAGATTTATAGCCAAAATTTTAAGCCAGTTAAAATGCTTAATTACTACTTATTAATTATCAGTATAGAAACTAATAGCGATAATAATTTTTTATAAAGTCTGCCAACTCAGCCAAAAGCACACAGAGATGTCCTACAACAGGAAGTCATACTGAAGACACCAGAGGTTTCTGCCTCTTCTCTCAAGCATATAAAAAAACAAATGACAACCAGGAGGCTGTTAGTTTACGCAAGTTTTCTTTTACAAAACTGAGAGGATAAATTATAGCAAGGGTAGCTATGAAGTACCACTTAGATGCAAAATGTCAAGCTCTGTCACAGTGAAGAAGGAAGACACCTTGTATCATCAGAACACAGAATTACTTAATTCTTGGGCTCAATTTTGTAGAAATATAACCAAGTATACAAAATGAGGTTTCTGAGGACTATCGTGTAGTTTTGTTGTTGCTGGGTGCCCCTGAGTTGACTGGCATGGTAACAGGGTAGAACTGCCGCACAGGGTTTTCTTGGCTGTCCTCTTCATGGAAGCAGATGCACAGGTCATTCTGCCTTGGAGCTGCTGGGCAGGTCTGCACCGCTGAGCGCTCCGCCCTGTGCCACCGGCGCTGCCCCACCGCGGCGTGGTTCACGGTGCCGGGTACTAGAAACGGGGCGTGTGAGTGGGCGGGCTGTTGGTACCTTTGAATTCTGTGCTGTGGATATGTATTACCTCAAATTAAAACAGGGATGTAACCATACTGGGGCAAACTGAGCAGTGAAAGAGTGAGATACCTCTCTCTGTGGTGAGATTAAATGGGTCCAGGATACGGAGGAAAAAAGTAAGCTTTTGAACAGTGTGTAGCACTCCCATTTTTTTTTTTTTTCCCCGTAACATTGTCCAGCACACCAAAATATTGATAGTAGTTCCCTTAGAAGAGGGCGTGGGGAATTGAGGATAAATGGAATTTTCACTTCAAATATTTTGGTATTAAGTCTTTTTTTCACTGGTCATGTTCTCTAGCTGTATGTATGTTTTTAAACATGTTTTTAAGCTTTGCTGAGAACAGCATATTCTAGCAGGAGATAACATAAATGGGTGAAAAGTTAAATTGTAAGAATCTTTTAGTCACAGGGCAAAATAGTATCACAATGCTAAGTAGGCCGTGTTTAGTTGCTAATAAATTTGGCAAAGCAATTGGTATAGCATTTCACGGGAGGGGAAGGTCACTTCAGGCTGCATGTATAACCACAGACCAGTTCGTTTGCTTTAGCCCTTGTACCACTGGGGTAAATAGTAACCACAGGCTTCTTATTTCTGCAGGGTTGTAGTCCTGAATAGAACAGAGGTGTGTAGAAGTGGAGCTATGGTTTCTTGTGTTGACTCTGTTCTGTAGTGTACAGAAGGTACCAGAGTAAACTGAAAAAGTATTATTAGTTTCTCTGGAAAGCAGGGATATATATATTTTTAAATCTGTTTCCTGACTTGAAATTGGGATGGCTCACCCAAGAGAAACAGGAGCGTGTGTGTCCTTTCTCCCCAGACCCCAGAGGGGCGGTGAAAGGGCTGGCACAGCCTGCAGAACTCTGTGTGCAGACACATGGGGACAGGGCCTTTTTCCTCCTTATGACTGCTTGGGGTCACTCCTGTCCCCGAGACACTTGTGAGCAAACCCACGTGTGGTGTGTACTCAGTCAGCAGCAGCCATAGTCAGGCAGGCACTTTGATTCTTTGCAGGAAAGCTGGTGCTTCAGACAACTCATTAATCTTACGTAGCTTACTTATATAAGCTCTGTCGCTGGAGAGTCCAGTAATTTATTTTAGCTTTCACCATGTAGTTTGTCGTCCTTAGAAGCTATTACTTATTGTTAATGTTCTTTTTATTTAAACCTTGGCGTTAGCAGTCAGCTGGGAGGCCAGTTATTAGTCTAAGAATTTATGATGACTGTGCTTCAGTATCTGTGTTGTGTGCCAGTTTTTAAATCATGATCTTTTAACCTTTATGTTCTCGTGATTAAGAAAGGTAGAGATGCTGACTATGGGGTTTTCCTGATCAGGACCTTGCAACTTTAAATTTCTAGAGGATGTTTGCTTAACTCCTATTTTAAAAGAAACAGGTGAAAAACTTTCAAAAGAGACTGCCCTTTTGTTCAGTAAAGCGAAAAAGTTATTTCACACAAGTTGTCACTTTAATGGTATATATTTCTGAAGATAATGTATTAAGCTATTGGTAAGCTGTATTAGTAGCTTTCTCACATATGTTGACTAAACATAGGTATGTAATTTCATGAAAGAAGTAAATGCTGTCATATCATTTTTTTATAGAATTAATTGGCCAGAGAGTTCTTTAGGCAAAGGTGCCTCATTTTGTAGACAGTCATGAGATACTATCTATTTTACAAATTAACTGCCAAGACTGATCTATTGTTTAATAACTTGGAGTCATCCTTAGGGTGAAGATACTTGATCAAATAGAAACTTAAATTCCTCAAATCTTAAATTCCTGGGAAACACAGAGATTTGGTTGTTTTCAAAGTGAGTTAGTAGACTAGTGTGCAGCACTGGTTTCTCACTAAACCAGGTTGCTTCACCTTTGGCACTGTTGGCATTTTTGGCCTGAGGTTTCTTTGGAAAGAGAGAGAGGGGTGGAGGAGAGCAGTGGCAGGGGGTAGGGGGAAAGTATGGGTGTGTGTAAGCAGCCCTGTCTTGTGCATTGTAGGGTGCTAAGCAGCATCCCCGGCCCCTATCCACTGAATGCCACTAGCACTTCTCCCCAATTGTGCCAACCAAAAATGTCTCTAGACAGTGCCACATGTCCCCTGGAGACATAATTGCCCCTGTTGGAAAGCCACTATGCTTAAAGTAAATTCTAGCAATTTCCAAGTACATGCTACTTATGACAGGTGGCCCTTTGGTCCCCTGTTTACCAAAGAGATTTAAATGGTTGAAGCCATTTAATGGCTTTGTGGGATAGAAATATAAAAGTAATCTTTAGGAGTCATATTACAGTTTATTTAGAGTGTTTTCATGTGTACTATCTCATTTGAAATCAAAAACAGTCTGACGTAGACATTAATTATCATGTAGGAGTCTGAAAGGTAGGAGCTCCCAGAAACTGAAAGATAAAGGTTTGAAATGGAATCCTTAAAATAATCTCCCAAGAGGAAGCAAATGGAGCCCACAGGCATGAATTTTTTTTTCTAATCGTAAGCTGAACCTGAAACTCTTCTATAGCCCAGGTGTCCCTTCCCTTTTGTGCCCCTTATCTTTGTGTTGCTGGGTGTAGGTAATCCCCAGCCCCACACAGCATTGCTGAGTCAGAATTGACTTGCTGGCAGTGTTTTGTTTTGTTTTTTTAAACTCCCCACACCAGCTTTATCAAGGAGGCGGCTGCCACTGAGGTTGGAAGAACTTCCTGCTTTCAGGTCCTTCCGCACAAGTAGACTGGCTTTGCTTTCTTTCTGGAAACATCAGTGGTGTAGAAGTTAAGTGCTATGGCTTCTGACCAAAAGGCAGCAGTTTGACAATTTCAGGCACTCCTTGGAAACTATGAGGAGGCAGTTCTACTTTGTCCTGTAGGGTCGCTCTGAGTCAGAATGGACTCTACGGCAATGGGTTTGGTTTTTGGTTTTACTTTCTCTTTAAATTGAAACTTCTTAATGCAAGACCTAATAATATATTAATTAGCTGAATGTTTACTCACTTTTTTTGCCCTGTGGCCTAAAGATCCTAATGACAAGAGGTGATAATAGAAAAGAGAATCGTAATACCATACTGAGAAATCTACTTGCAAAGGGTTAATCAAGCCTGTTAGGAGCCCGCTAGGCACAGTGGTTAAGAGTTGAGCTACTAACGAAAAGGTTGGCAGTTTGAATCCACTAGCTGCTCCTTAGAAACCCTATGGGGCAATTCTGCTATGTCCTGTGGGGTCACTAGGATTCAGAATCGACTCAGCAGCAGTGGGTTTATTATAGATGTGAAGCATTTGTGTCTCGGTGGTAGAGCTCTCACCCTCCATGCAGGAGACCTGGGTTTGGTTTCCAGCCAGTGCACTTCCTGGGCAGGCACCACCCGTCTCTCCATGGTGTGTTGCTATGATGCTAAACAGATTCAGCATTGCTTCTGGACTAACACAGATGAGGAAGAAAGGCCTGGCAGTGTACTTTTAAAAATCCATCAAAGAAAACCTTATGGGTTACAATGATCCAATCCATTGTACTAAGTGTTACCGTGAGTCAGGGACTGATTTGACCCCAGCCAACAAGAAGGAGTATAGATATACCATCTTTGTGCACTTTGAACCCCGTACCAGGAAACTCATTAAAAAAACAAACAAACCATTTCCATTCAGTCCTTTCTGACTCATAGCAATTGTACAGGACAGAGTAGAGCCTCCCATAGAGTTTCCAAGGAGCGTGTGGTGTATTTGAGCAGCTGACCTTTTTGGTTAGCAACCACTGTGCCACTAGGAAACTGTTTTAATTCTTTTCCTATTTTTTATTGATGGGGATTGATTTAATACAGAATTGGAGGTCATGATGTCTCCCTTTGTCTGAAATTAGGTTGCTGCATCTGCCTTTATCCCTGACCACCTTGAAGCTGAAGGCTCTTTGGTTATCTGACAACCAGTCCCAACCTCTGCTCACGTTCCAGACAGACACAGACCATACCACCGGGGAGAAGATTTTAACCTGTGTCTTACTTCCTCAGCTGCCTTCTGTACCTACCTGCCAAGGTGAGTTTAAGGACACTAGTCACGTGGCCACAAGAATGAGTAGGGACTTGTATCTGTCCATAAAGCCTCTTATTCCCACACATGAATGTGGTAGTATTTAACCCACCCCTAGAGATGCCCCAGATGGCATCACTGTGGGACTCCTTGGGGAAGCATCCCTTTATCCTTGTAGAAGAGGTACCTTAACTTGATGGTAGTGGGTTTGGTTTGGTGTGATACTTATTTATCCTGCTTGAAATTCCTTAAACAGCCTTTTGAATTTGAATTTTAGTTAAGGCTAAAAACACAAGTGCTCCTAAAGGAGGTAACAGAGCCACTTAAAATCCACACTTAAAAACATAGGAGAATTAGTAGTTCACACCACTGGCATATTGTTTTTTAAGCTAGTGAGTTGTTTTGAGTTATTACATCTGTTTTGTAAATTCTATATGGTTTTAAGAAATAGATTAGCATCAAAATGCTATTATAATTTTTTTGCAGAAAGCTAGGTTTGATAGAAGAGAACTGAAGTGTACTCAGAGAATGGGAGCCCTGATTGAAAGGGCCCCAAGTCAATTTGCCAATCCCAGCTTTGTTAGATGATGTTTTAAGACCCTAAAAGAAAAATACGGTAGAAGATATTACTAAAGACAGTACTAGTATGCAACAGGAGGCACTGGTGATTGAGTGGTAGAATTCTTGCCTTCCATGCAGAAGATGCAGGTTTTATTCCCAGATAGTACACGTTACACAAAGTTATCCCTGTCTGTCATTGGCGACTGTTACGATGTTGAACAGGTTTCATTGGAGGTTCCAGACTAAGATGGACTGGGAAGAAAGGCTGTGACAATCTGCTTTTGAAAAGCAGTCATGAAAACCGCTTGGGTTACAGTGGTTTGATCCGCAGCCAATCATGGGGATGGGTATGATTGGGCAGTGTTTTGTTCAGTGGGATGTGGGGTCACCATGAGTTAGGGGCCGACCTGAGGGCAGCTAACAATAATAGTATTCAGCATGTGTAGCCACACCACTGTCATGAGAAGGTGTTTAATGTTAGCATGCGAATGAGAATTAGGGAAAAGGATCTTGTCAGCGATTAAGATACGCTGTGACGACATAAACCAAAAACCAAACTCATTGCCGTCGAGTCGATTCTGACTCACGGTGACCTTATAGGACAGATTAGAACTGCCCCATAGGGTTTCCACGGAGCACCTGGTGAATTTAAACTGGTGACCCTTTGGTTAGCAGCTGTAGCTCGTAACTCTTAACTACTACACCTCCAGGGTTTCCCATGATGAAATAGTAAACATATATTTAGCAGTTACTTTATTGGGTCTCAACTAGAATTATGTATCACTGAAAAGAAGGGACAACCTTGTCTAAGTCCTTTACTTTTTTTTTTTCAGACGTGGTGAAATACATGTAACAAAACATTTGCTATTTTAGTCATTTTTAAGGGTATAATTCAGTGACATTAGTTACACTCACCATATTGTGCAACTATCACCACTGTGCACTTCCAGATTTTTTTTCTCCCTACACAGAAACTAAGTACCCCTTAAGTAATGGTTAAGGGGTCCACTTTTTTGTTTATAAAGCCAAAACTTGCAGGCTGAAATATTTAATTTGCCCTCTTCTGGCAGTCATACCCCTGGTTCACCTTTTGTGTTTTGCTTAAGAACAATAGCCATTAAGTGGGATTCTGATTTATGACAACCCTAAGTGTATCAGCATAGAACTGTGCTCCATAGGATTTTCAATCACAGATTTTTTGGAAGTAGATCTCCAGCCTTTTGTTTATCAGCAGAGCATATTAACTGCTTGCAACACATAGAGACTCAGTTCTTCTGCCTACTGGGCCACCACACTGATACACCGTGGTTGCCGGGCATGTGAACCAGAGTTCCCTGTTGATGTGTCCTTTGTCCCAGCAGAGAATCTGCCTCGATGTGGTGCCCTGGAGAGCCTGGTAACTGACGTCTCCGATGAAGCCTGGAATGAGCGTGCAGTAAACAGAGTCAGTGCCATCCGATTTGTGGATGATGGAAAAGATGAAGATGAAAATGAAACGGTATGGAAATAGAGATTGTTTGCCTCTGTGGAAGTTCAGATCTAAAAACTTTCCCAATATTGAGACTGGTACCTAATAAGGATCTCTTTGTTCTAAAACGATGTAGTCTCTGTTTCGCCTTCAGCATTTAGAATTCGTTTAGAAGAAAAAAACTAGATACTTCTAGATACTGATTTACAGAGTATAAAGAAAGGAAATGGGACTGTAAGTTTTTTTGTTTGAATAGTTTATGGGACTTCTTTTTCCTTCCCTATTTGTTAGCCTCTCCTCAATAACTGTTTTCTTCAAATTACCTGGGAACTTTCTGTTTTTTTTGTTGTTCACAGTGAATTAAGTCTCTTTCCTCCCATCCTGCCCCATTTATGGTGTCACTGGGAGAGGCGGAGCTCTCTTGGCTCCATATTTTGTCACACATGACTTAGCTTCCCTTCTGTTGTATCGGACGATTCTGTCTTCCTAACACTAGGTCTCATCTTTGTCTTCACACAGAGTGATTGTGAGTCTGGTCAGATGACCTTAAGACTTACTTAGAAATCAGGAAAAAATCTGAAAATATCTCTCACCTTTACTTTCATCTGTGATTGAAGGTATCTCTCAGCTGCTTTCAGAAGAATGCTGTTCTATGAACATCTGACCTTTGTTTTGCCTTATGTTGGGTTAAGGGAGGCATTTCCAAGCATCTGTGACAGCTCTCGATCTCCTCCAAGAAGCTGATTTTGGCTTCTTAAACTCTGTGCACTAATGGAGATTTTTATAAGGAGAACTTAGAGAGGGAGCACTTGCAGCCCCAAAACACAAGGTAGCTTTTACATTGTTTACTACAAGTCAGACCCATTTCTGTTGAGCCGATTCTGACGTAGTGCCTCTGTACAACAGAGGAGAGCAGCCCACAGAGTTTCCAGGGTTACAAATCTTGGCAGAAGCAGACTGCCAGCTCTTTCTCCTTGGAATGGCTGTTGGATTTGAACCACCAACCTGTCGGTTAGCAACTGAACACTAAACACTAAACCACTGATCCATTCTTATTCTGTTATTCTGCCTTTCACCAAATGGGATTTTAGTTATTTACGGTAGTCAAGTGCCAAGTGCCAGTCAGAAATGGCAAGGATCTTCAACATAAATGATTCTTTAATGCTTACCTCATGGCTTGTTAGAGTCTGATTATTTTACCAGTTACTTCTTTGCCTCAATAGTGTTCTTTCAGTATTTTGTTACCCTAGTTTGACTCTCTTTGAAACTCCTAGACAGGCCATTTAAAAGACAGAAATGCTGTTTTATGTGCTGAAGAGCATGCAAGATGATAAATAATACCATTTTTAAAAAATTGCCCATACTCTGTAACTTCCCTTCCCAGTACTGTGATCTTTATTAAAAGAATGTGAACTTTTATCAGTAAGCCATATAAATAGCCTACACAGCAACAAAATAGAAGTTCTCTCCCTGGCTTCCCTTTTTCTTTAATTCCTGTGCCTCGAGGGCTAAAGGAAACCAGATCTACTTTTGCATTATGGTAGAGTAGTATGGTGACATTAATTAGGGTTTTGTTTTTTTTTTAGGTCCCTTTACACGTTCCTTCCTACAATTATATTTTTAAAATCTTTTCTTTTTTTCTTAATTTGCATGGAACTTTATTTTTATTTTACACTAATCTCATTTTTTTAAAATAGTACTCTTTCAAAAGCAATGGTGCTATCTTGATTAATTGAGTTATATGAAATACTTTTGTCTTTCATTAATTACCAGTGAGCGGTTGCTCAATAGCTCCAAAGAAAGCCCTTTGACCCGCTTTACCTCTAATCTGTAAGGAGCGGCCTTGTATTGCAGTGCTAATACCTTGAAGCTCTGCGTTTGAAAGAGTGATGGGATAAAACCGAAACACTCACCCCACTGTTTGTTTTTAGAGAACGCTCTTAAGGCGAGCCACTCCACACCCAGGGGAGTTAAAGAACATGAAAAAGACAGTGGAGAATCTACGGAATGACATGAATGCCGCGAAAGGACTGGATTCCAACAAAAATGAGGTTAACCACGCCATTGACCGAGTGACCACTTCTGTGTAGCGTCGCACCTCCAGATTTTACCTCTTGCGTCTTCCCTGCTGTCAGAGACGTTCCTGTCTGCTTCCGGGGAGCCTCCTGCAGTCCTCTGTCTTAACCTGACCCTGGCGAGTCATCTCCCCAAGTGGCGCATTGGGATGCTGCCCTCTCAGAGGAAGTGCCTTACTCTATAATCTGTCAACCAGTCAGTCTTTGCACCAGTGATCTCCTGGCCTGACTTTTTTTTTTCTTTGGATTGTTTGTAATAAGTAGAATACACTACTGTAAACATCTGACCTTTGTTTTTGTCTTATGTTGGGGAAAGGGAGCTGGAAGGGGAATTTTTATCCTCTTCCCTGTGAGTCAGAGTTGACTCATCGGCGGTGGATGGATGGATGGTCCCTTCCATAAGTGCTGGCACATTTTGGACCTGACTTCTCTTGGACCCATTGACGACAGTTTCATGCGTGGGGGCAAAAACTGGTAACTTTTTAAAACCTTTTATTGGCAGCTCAGATGGTGTAAATTTTTCAAATTTTGTATAGGTATTTCATAAGAAAAAATATGTATTTCTTTTTTGTTGTTATTTTATCATGGAGACGGTACGTATTTTAGTATTTGTGCAGGAAAAAATAAACAGTCCTAAAGTATTTGTTTTTATCTGTACCATCCACTGTGCCTTACTGTAACCTGTGTCATGTCAAACACTTGTAAACCATGGCACCCTTGAGTGGTGTGGTACTTGTAAAGCAGTGTTGGGTTTTCATTAGAAATCTACTAGATGGGTTTGTTGTTAACCAAAAAGAAGAACTACCACTGGCTTGTAAGTTAATATCAATTGATTTTTTTTTTTAAGTTGAACCAAAGGATTAAACTACTTGTATGTCGTTTCCTACCCTTGAGCTCCTCATAAGGAAGTCTGTTATAATGAATGCAGTGGCCAACTGCACCCACTCCAAGGGAATGTACCATTTGTAAAATAAAATAGAAGAAGAAAGCACAAAAAGAAAAAAAACTGATTCAGAAATCCAGTGGGTAAAGAAATTATGTACTGCAAAGGAAATTATGATTTTTACCACAGAAAGCTTTAAAAGTTTATATCCAGATATAAAACCATAATAAAGAAAAATAGCCTCTGACCGTGACAGAAATGTTGGTATCTTTATAAGTGCAATTTTAATTTGTAAATAGAGTTTCAATCAAAGTGTAATAGAATACTGCTTCAAGATTTAATTTTAAGTCTGCTAACTTAAGGTGTATGGGGGTATGTTTTCATGTGTTTCTATTGATTTTGTTTTTGTTTTGTATATGATGTTGTAAAAGAGAATCAAGTAGTCCTAGTCACCACTAGTGTCTAGGGGAAATCATGTCATTTTATTTTTCCTCCATGAAATAAACTCAACCTGGACATTGGCCATATAGCTTTTCAAAATAATTATTACTATGTATGTACAGACACAGGTGGGTGGTACAAATGGTCGAGCACTTGATTACTAGCTGAAAGGTTTGTGGTTCAGATCCACCCAGAGGCACCTTGGAAGAAAGGCCTGCTGATAGACTTTTGAAAGGTGACAGACACATGGGACAGCCATGAATCTGACTCGACTCCACGGTGACCAGTTTTTGTATGTACAAATGATAGCAGGTAGCCAACTCCTTTGACAATGCATTCCATTCTATTAAATATCTGAACTGTTGGTCAGTTCTGACTTAATCTCCTGTGAGACTTGCACTCACTTGGCATTCTCCCACACAGTGCAGACGCCAGCACTGCCTTTAGTTCAGGCTCACACGTTTGGATTGTGGCTGTTTGGTTACTTGGACTCCTTAGAAACTAACTTTCAATTAACCAAATACTCCTTCTGTACATTTATTTACTGGGTTAATTCTGTTTGCTCTCTCTCTCTCTGTATTTGTATTTTTAAAGCCATTTACTGAGTTGAAAGTCCCTGGCATATAAGCACATTTTACCTGCGCAGCTTTATACGTTACTCCCTAGGAAGTCTTTTTAATCTGTGGGTCCCCATTTTCTCCTTTGCTTTTTTAGATTTGCGTATACTCTGTTTTATTTTAAGCCTGTAAAGATGATGTCATTAACTGATGGACTGATTTATAGACAAGCATATTGGTTTTGTGGAAACCCTGGTAGCGTAGTGGTTAAGTGCCATGGCTGCTAACCAAAAGGCCAGCAGTTCAAGTCCACCAGCCACTCCTTGGAAACTCTGTGTAGCAGTTCTACTCTGTTTTATAGGGCCACTGTGAGTCGGAATAGATTGATGGCGTTGGGTTTGATTTTTTATATTGGTTTTAACTGAAAGTTCTCTGACATCAAAAACCAAATAGAACTCGCAGCAGTTTTTCATTTGTTTTTATATAAAGCCTACCCTTTACTACTCAGTTTATCACGGATCCAGCGGGATAGATATGGACAGACTCATGTGTGTTTAAATTTTTCTGGGAAATTTTGTGACTTAATTGTTTCCTTTGGTTATCTGCTTTAGTTCACATTCACCTGGTTTTTGTTTTTTATTTTTAAGTATGGGGGTGTTTTCTTCTTCCTTGACAAGGAAAAGTTACTTTTGTCATAATCTCTTAAAGCTCTGTGACACTGTGATGCTCTTTAATGTCAGGATGCTGACATCAAACTTAAGCTTCACAATGGAAATGGCACCAACCAAACAACCCAACTTGAGAACATACACAACCTTTCCAACAACGTCTCTTTTATAGCTATGAGGAAAATTTTATGTGAAAGAATACCTTTCTCTTGTGAGCAGAGTCCCAAATGTTCTTGATATGTTTCTAGGGGAAAGTGTTCCATAGCATTGTCATGAGTCTGGCTGTTCTTTAAGAAAACGAGCAAAGTACAATTATGGTTGAACTATTTGTTGTATGGGGTGATAAGATACAAGCAGCAAAGGAGAAAAAAATTCACCCACATTTTTGTTAGCCTCTTATCTCCTCCTCTTTTTAGCAAGGACGGTCCTCCTAAGTGGATAAAATGGCCCCAAAAATGAGTGGGAGTAAAATAATGAAAGTCATTGCTGATGACAAAGAGCAGATAAGAAATCAAGAAGTGTTGGCCTGGATGTTTTTTCTTCCCGGACAATTTGGAAAAATGGCCTGACCAACCCAGTCTTCAAATTTATTACTTAGGGTTCCGCAAGGGAAGGCACAGATGGAATCCCTCCCACCAGCCCCGTCCAGGAGTGTATATGCCATCTCCTGTGAAATCTACCACACCCAAGAAGACACACTTAATGTTTGGGGTGGAGGCTGGGACACATTCTTTTTCTTGCCAGTCAGTTAGTCTGAACAGCCAGTCTGAACCTTGTGAAAATGACTGACACCCCTGCTCTGGACACGCTGGGTGGCGTGCGGTGAGGCTGGCTGGACAAGCGCTGTCTAGTGAGGGACTGTGCCCTGAAGCTGCTCATTAAAGGCAGGCAATGAGGGACTTACAGTTGGGTGATGTCCACGGAGAGCTCAAATCTCACTGCAGCAGTTAGTATTGACTTACACAAGTTTCCAAAGGGCCATTTAAAAAAAAGATTAAATAAAAAAAAAACAGTAAAACTTTTTTATTATGAAAAATGTAAAACATAGCAAAAGTAGATTTACATAATGTGCCTGCATGTACTGGTTACCTAGCCTGAAACAAATACCCACATAAGACCTCATAAGACCTAAGCCATTGTAAGGAAGCCAGATTATATTTTTAAAATATATAAATAAGATTATATGGTCAAATCTTTTTTTTAAAAAAAAAAAAAGCTCAGTAAGCGCAGAGAGTAAGTATGCCCTTTAAAGGAGCACTTTGAAATTAAACTCTTTGAAAGTCTCCATGGAGGTGGGTTTGAGTCCCAAGTCGGCCACATGGCTTTGCACAAGTTACTTCTCTGGGCCTCAGTCCTTCATCTCTAAAATCAAACACTAACACCTCTTATAGACTTATAGTGAGAATTAAATAGGGTACATGAAACATAAGGACCCACTAAGTGGATGGTTGCTATTATTACAGGTCTTGCTGTATGTGATTCTAGTGATGTTATTAGCGCATACCACCAAGTTAACAGTATGTGATCAGATGAGTAGTATTCATCAAGAGTGAGGACACACATGAGTTCTCTGGGAGGGAAAACTTATCTGAAACTCTTTTCGTATTTGGTTTAACATGTAGAATACTGATTTATTTAATGAACGATGGAAATTTTAATTTGTCAGTTGTGCTTACGTAATGGTAAGTTAAGCTATGATCTCAAGGTCACCTTGTATCAGCTGGACTTAACTAGTTAGCTCTCCTCCAGGGAGAGCCACAGTCGTTGCACACGCCATTGGAAAAGCCCTCCGTTTTCTACCCAATGTCCCCTTCTTTGCCTTGTCCTCGGTTTTCTAGGTTTGGGTCTTTGGGGCTCGTTTCCTATCTTATCTTTGATTTCACCTTTGAATTTTATCGTGTTCTCCCTGTCTACCTCTTGGTTTTCTGTTTTTGGAGGGGTGAGTTGATTTTAGAAACAGATGGATTGTTCATGCAGAAAAATCTAGTGGAAAATAAATACATGCAGCCTGATGTGGGCTGCTGTCCATCTTGCTAGAGTGTTTGGTTTTTTTCTCTAAAAGCAAGACAACTGATGGGAAATGGAAACCAACCAGAAGAACCTGATCTGGTGACTTTTGTTCAACAGGCTGCTGTGTGGAAGGCTGGAGACCAATTGGCAAGGACAGCGTAATTTTAACCCGGGAGACTGGGCAGATACTGTGACAAGTGTGGCTGCTGGCCAAGGACTCGAGTTCTGACTAGGCAAGACTCCGGTTGATGTTCGAAGTGTCTTTTAAAACATCAACATCTGATTTCTAAACAATCAACTGCCCTTTTGTGTGGTAAGATAATAGTTACAATGGTTGCCATTTACTGGGTGCAGCACCCAGGCTCACTGAAGCGGTCTCAGTTTTCCAGAAGGCCCTCATGAGGTAAGTGATGTCACTTCCATTCTGCAAAGGAAAGAATACCATCCCGATAGCTTTAGTACTTGCCCAAAATAGACAGGGAGGAAGTGACAATATCCCAATTCATATCTCCCTGACTGCAGAGTTTGTGGTCTCCATGACCCCTTTATTTGGCTCTGCCCTCCTCCTACCGCCCCCGCTGCCAAAATACCGAGGGCATGCAATTACCTTTAGAATTGTAGTAATTGTTCTGTTCTTGTTTGTAAAGATTATTCAGGCCCATGTTTATTAGGGACAGAGACTGACACTGATGTGACACAGAGTGAAATTTGTTGTTAGCTGCTGTAGGGTTGATTCTGACTCATGGTGACCCCATGTGGAACTAAAACAGTGCCTGGTCCATCGGCATCCCTGTGATGGATTGGGAGATCAGAAAGTTGTGGACTGGACCATTGTGTTCCAAATTCATTGTCTGATTTTGGGAATAGATCGCCAGGCCTTTCTTCCTATTCTAAGTCTGAAAGTTCCGTTCAAACCTGTTCAGCATCATATCAATACACAAACTTCCACTGAGAGACAAATGGTGGCTCCGCATGAGGTATTCTGGCCCGGAATTGAACCTGGGTCTGCCGTCTAGAAAGTGAGAATTCTGCCACTGAACCACCATTGTCCCCAAATGAAACAGCTGTTTTTAAGACTTCATCCTTCATTTGTATCTACAGTCATGGAAAGAAATGCCATGACTATACTCCATGAAACCTCTCACCACCAGCCCCCACTCCTCCTCATCACATTTACTGATGGTAAATACTAGGAAATGGTTCATAAGCTCTTTGTTCCATCACTGTAAATGGCATAAGCATCTCAAGAAACTTAGTGGGTAACTGGAAGAAATTGGTATGTTTCTCAGCATTAACTGAAGTGACAGCGTGGTAGCTGGTTCTGAAAGAGCTTTAACTTGTTTCAAAAAATTGGCAGTTAGCTCTGGAGTGAGCTAATTAGTTAGGAATCTTTTTCTTTCTTTGTTTTTTAAATCCTCTCTACCTTTAATAGCCTCCCATTGGAGAAAAGATAGATAATGAAGACTTGGAAATCAGTAGTGCTGTAACTTGGCTTTAATGCAGTTTGAGAGAAATAAGAAAGTGGCTCACTGTTTATTATTTAAAATCCTCCTTTACCAAGAGTTGTGAAAGAGTGGGCAAGTACTGATTGCTCCCAGTTAGAAACTGTCATTAAATCAAAGCAACAGGAAGAAGAGAAAATGCACGTAACTATGTGATGTTTAATTTGATTTGAAACTGGCTCTACAGCCCTGCTTGTAGAAAGAGAGGGCCATATGCTGTCTTCATATGATGAGAAACTGGGTTTGTACCTACCAGGGTGGGAAGAGGGTGACACCCTACACGTGACACCATGCAAGTACAGAGCTTGCAAATGCTTCTTTTCAAGTGCTTTCTCAGGGTAAGTCATAAATGAGGTGGTACTGCTTTTTAAAAGCAGCTTGCAAAGCATTTTGCCCGAAAGCCCATGTGGGGCAGCAGTTACTGAGCTTCTAAAGAAAATATTCTGTGGCAGTAGGCTCTGCTCGGAGACAGCTTGTTCCTGTCTGGGTTCCGAATGGCCCGTGTTCACCTTTTCATTCCTGGCTGCTGCTTCCAGGTCTTCCTTGGCTATAGGTGTAAGTAAGTACTGTTTGTTTAAAGCTCACTGAGCACTGATTGGAAAAACAAAACAACACACTTGTCTGGGCATTGAATGTTCTTCCTGAATTTTTTTCTGTCCATCGGCCCAGAGGCATAATAGGTGGGGCAAGTTTCGGGGTTGGTTTGGGAAGTTTCGAGAACAGGCTGTGGGCTGGATCTGTTAGATTGGGGCTGCTCTTGGTTTTAATCATTTTGGGCTGTCTGAGGCTTAGGGAGCATCAGCATAGATGACTGTGGGAGTTGCTGTCTCCGTCTCAGATGTCCGGTGCATGTGCACCCAGTGAGTCGTTTTATACAGGCCTGACAGGTATGAAGTGCCCCTCATCTGTGTTGTTAGAAGGAGCACAACCAAAATGTGTCAGGTGAAAGAACGTGTCAGCTCTCTTACTTTGGACATGGTGTGAGGAAAGACCAACCGCTGAAAAAGGACCTCACGTCGGCTAAAGTGGAGAGCCAGTGAAGGCAAGGGAACCTCTTAATGAGAGGGACTGACCTGGTGATCAGAACAGGGGGTTCAACCACACCAATGGACATGGGCAGTGTTTTCTTCCTGTTACATATAAGGTCGTCTGAGTCAGACCAAACTCGACCAGGTAACACCACCTATGTTGTTCTCTCACATGCGCACCTGAAGATTGCGATGTAGAAATACTACCAGCTGGATGAGACTCCTGTTTGTTGATGATGGCTCCCTCCCCAGCAATGACTGCTTGTCTTCATTTCCACCCCTGTGGAAATACTCACCAGCAGGCAGAGGCAGTGTGCCTTCAGGACCTGAGGAGAAGCTGTCTTGTTGGCTGTGATAACTTGACTCTGGACAAATTATCTAACCTATTCCCCATCTGCAGAAGAGCAAATCCATGTAGCTGGGAGGTTCTGCAGGTAATGATGTGGACAACAAAGTATGATGACTTTCTTGTGTGGTTCTTTTCCTTTATTCACAGTTCCTCGTGATAGTGTTGCAGGGATTACTCTTTAGAGTTTCTCGTATAGTGTGAGGGCTCTGCTGCCCTATCTCCTCAGGTTTGTTCAGGATCGTGCTTTTCCTTGCATACCATCATATGACATGGCACCTACTACAGTTACTGTCTTTGTTGGTGACAGTGTTGTGCAGTGCTTCTCAAAGTCACACAGGAATCAGAATCCCCTGGTGGCTGTGTTAAAACAGATTTCTGGGACCCACCCTTAGAAGTGCTGATTCAACAGCTCTGTTGTGGGACCGGAGAATTTGCATTTCTAGCAAATTCCAAGGTGATACTGCTGCAGCTGGTCTAAGGACTAGAGCTGAGAACCACTGTGCTAGTGCGCTGGAAGGAACAGAAGCTTTGGAGTTAAGCAGACCTGAATTTACATCTAGCTATGGTACTCAAACTTTTTTTTTTTAATATCTCCTTTTCTCAAATAACCTATCTATAAAACGAGTCATATTTACCCCAAGATTTTTTTAGAGAACAGATGAAATATGGTACATAGTAGGATTTCAAGAATTTCCAGCTTTTTGTTATCCTGAAGTGTGTTCACAGTTGTTCCATGTAGGCATACAGAGCATTTTGGTCTCTTTAGCCCAGTGCAGTCCTTTACATTCCTCTTGGTAACTTACGCAAGCTAGTGGGGGCGGTAAGGTGCTAACAGACGTAGAAACTATGCTTACCTGTGGGTGAGTGCCCAGGGGGAGGCCTGGAAACGCTGATGGCTAGATGTGGTTGGGATACATTGACACTTCCTGACTTGCCAGATGGCTCATCAGCCCACACACGGTGCACTTGCAGTGAGTAGCAGTGGTCTTATTCATTGTGTGTTTGTGCCTTACATGCAGGCTAGAAATCTTCAAACTCAGAACCAGTTCTTCTGTCTAGGTTGCTGGAAGAAATGTCCCAACCATAATGCCCCTAAAAGTTGCAGGATCCCAGACCTCACCTGTGCCCTTCACCAGACACAGCAGTTACTTTAGTGCCATAGTTAACTGTTGCAAGTTTTTGGTAAGAACAATAACAAAAACAAACAAACAACAACAACAAAAAACCAACACCGCGGCACTTGGCTGGCTGACTTGGCCTTTGAGTAGATTCTGACCCATAGTAATCCTATAAGATGGAGTAGAACTGCTCCATAGAGTTTCCAAGGAGCTCCTGGTGGATTTGAACTGCTAACCTTTTGGTTAGCAGACATAGCATTTAACCGCGATACCACCCAGGTTTCTAAAGTTACCTCACATCCATTGCTCTGCCTACATTATCTTCTTCCTTGTCAGTCCATGGATGATCCTTACAATAGGTAATGGGTACAGTAATGTACAGTAACATATGGATCAGTATGTAACTTTAAAATATACCTATCGTCTAAGTGTTTGGCATAGTGGTTATGTGGTTAAGTGCTATGGCTGCTAGCCAGAAGGTCAGCAGTTCAAATCAGCCAGGTGCTCCTTGAAAACTCTATGGGGCAGTCCTGCTCTGTCTATGGTGCTGCATCTGAGTTGGAATCGATTCATTGGCAGTGGATTTTTATTGGAAGGAGTAGTCATAGTAATCATTTGCCAAATCACTGTTATTTCCAAGTAAGTTGTTGATTTTTCCAAAATGAAAAAAAACAAACCCACTGCCTTTGAATCAATTCTGACTCATCGCAACCCTCTAGATAGGGCTGAACTGCCACGTGGAGTTTCCAAGGAGCGCCTGGCAGATTTGAACTGCCGACCTTTTGCTGAGCACCCTTAGCACTTAACCACTATGGCACCAGGGTTTCCTGTTTATTTTTAGGACTTTAATTCAGTGTTCATATCTAAATAATACTCTTCTTCGTGCCATGTTTTGACATTGGGAATCACGTCACACTTTTTTTTGATGACGTTCTGGTTAAAACGCCCTAGTACCAGAGTCCTTAAGTCATAACTGGCTGCCAGTTTTTGTAAATAAAGATTTACTGGAACTCAAGCATCGAGCTCTTCACCATTGCACCATCGGCGCTGCTTTATACCATTACAATTAATGTGAGCTGCTCCTGGGAAAGACGTGTAGACTTTGGCTACACTTATCCGACTCGACGGCACTTGGCTTGGATTTGGTTAGTAGAGAAAGTGTAAGGCCTGTGAACCCTAAAACGTTTACTACCCAGCCCTTCGTGCAGGAGTTCTTGGAGATTCATTCCTGCTTGGAGTTTTTGTCTCACCTTTGTTTTTTGGGGTTTTTTTGGCCACCACAGGGCCCCTGCTGTGCTCTCTGCTCCTCACAGCCGGAGACACCGTTCTGTACACTCGGGTTCCTCTCTCACTTGGGCTGGACTCAGAAAGCGTGAACCTTGGTTGCCACCAACTGGGTAACCTGTGCTACCAACACTGGGCTGCTCTGCAACACATGTCCAGGGCAACCCCCTTCTGAGACTTCTCAGGAGCTAGAGTAAATACGCTGTGCCCCTCAGGGGCCCTGTTACCGTTGTAGGCCTGGCTGAGAAATTTGCTTGTAGTCTCCAAGACTGAAACGATTTAGCATCCTGTAAGGAAGAATGTCAGTATTTTAACAATTGATAGGGCGGCGTGTCTGTGTACTGCTGATTATCAGCCTTATTTGATGGAGGTCATTCAGGCTTTCACAGGTGAACCACTGCTGCTTCCGTTCCTCACGGTGGGCACCCACAGCGAGGCCTGTGACCCACTCGCTCTCTCCCTTCCCCAGACCTTGCTTCCTGGCCAAAGCCAGTTCTTCCAGGTGCTCTCCCGATCCTTTGTCCTCTAGAGCTTGCTCCATTTTGCCCCACATCTTAGCCTCTTCTATGAACATATTTAAGTCTCATCCTATAAAGCAGGGAAACCCTGGTGGGATAGTGGTTAAGTGCTGCTCTGCTAACCAAAAGGTCACAAGTTCCAATCCGCAGGTGATCCTTGGAAACTCTATGGAGCCGTTCTGCTTTGCTCTCTAGGATCGCTATCAGTCGGAATTGACTCGACAACACTGGGTTTGGTTATTTGGGTCCTAAAAAGCAAAACACTTTGATCATAAGTCTTCTTTGTAGCTACTTCTCCTTTTCTTCTCCCCCAAGGTTCTTGAAAAAGAAGTCTGTTATTGGCATCTTGCCTTCTAAATTTCCACACACCCCTCAACACAGTCTAGACTCTGCCTGCGTTACACCACAGAAACTAACCTGCTCGGGTCAGCAGTGGCCTCTACGTTGTCAAAACTAATGGATTCTCTAACTCTTTGCAGCTAGACCTGTTTGTTGCATCTGGCATGTGGGACAGCTCCTGTCTCTGAAACTTCTGCATCACTGTTTTTCCAAATTTTTTGACTATAGTTCAACTTGTAAAGGAACTTTTGCATAGCAACCCAGTAAACATGCACACATGTACAGCTAAAGTTTCCTGCAATACTACTTGTTGTTAACTGTACGGAAGGAACTCTACTATTACATACTAGTTCTTTTTCAGTACTGGTTGCAACCAAGTTGTGGAAGGGGGCAGTCCAAGATGAGCCTGCCACCTTTCCCTGTGGCCCATGAATGAACCTTGAACTTAGGACAAGATGTGCCAATATGCTTTCCTGGATAAGATATGAATGTGGCCTGACTCCCTTTCCAGGCTTAACCCAAAACACATCCCAGAGGAGATAGTGGTCTATCAGCACATCCCTCCCCTTTTGCCAGAAGCACATGTCAACATTCAAAGGAACTGCTTAGCTAAGTGTGTGAATTATATGGCACTTGGCCATGCCCACTGCTATGCATTTTTGACTGGGAGAGAAGGGAGTTCTTTTGCAGCACAAGAGAGGTGGACACAGACCTTCTCCATGTATTAGCTGCAGGGTAACACCCACTGGCTACAGGGGACCAGTGCCCACTACTGAAGCTGGCCTTGCCTTGTCTTCTCTGGGAGTAAAGTGTTGTTCTATCCAATGCCTATGTGTGATTGTGTCTTTTCTGGTGTCCCTGACACATGCAAACTACGAAGTGAGTTAGTATCTTCCTTGTGGTGGGATTCCTCCTCTGGAGGTGGTAAAAGGTGTCACTTTCTTGACACAGGTACAGTGATTTTGTGGCTCACTGATAGGCTGGGTCCTTCAGTTTGAGCCTTTATGCCTTGCCTTTACCTTCCATGGCACTCCTTCCTCTACCTCTCCTGATGTATTTCTTATCATCTTCCTTTGTTCCCATAATTTTTGATGTTTCCCTGTGTTCTGCCTTTGGATTTCTGTTCCCTATTTGCATGTTTTCCCTGGGTAGTCCCATCCACCCTCATTATGCTGTAGATTATAAAATCTGTGTCCATCTCTGAACCTCCATAGTCTGCAGCTAAGAGAGAAACCAAAAGAAAAGCCAAACAGGTGATTCTGGAAGATCCTGAGACCAAACCAGGTTGTTCCACTGGAAAGTTAGGATGCTTCTCTTTCCAAACTCTATTCCTTTGAAGTGAGTCACTAAGTGCAGTCTGCACTCAACAGGGAGCAGTATAACTTTACTGTATGTCTTAGAAGAGATGATAGCTCTCCTTTATCAAGTGTCTACTGTTCGCTGTCAGGCACTATTCAGGCTGTGGTATATATGCTAGCTCAATTCGGTTTTAGTCCTCATTGCACTATGATCTTGGTGGCATTATCACCATGTGAACTGACACATAAGTATGTCAGCTGACTTGCCCACAGTGTCAGCTTTTGTACTTGAAGCCAGGGCTGTTGAAGTCCCCCAGTGGTTACTTTCCATGGCAGCCCCAGCCTTGCCGTTGGCACATCTTTTCAGATACAGTGGCAGATTGGGGGTGGTGATGGTGAAAGGATGGAGGGAGACATAGAAGGACAGGTTTCTCCAGCCCAGCCTGTTGATTAATCCCTTCGGTTTAGAAGTAGACCCCCGCCCTGTTAAGTATGGCTGGGAATATGGAGGGAGAAGCCACACTGCATAAAAACGGGAGAAGGATGGTGAAACGTCTTGGCAGCTTCTTGCTGGTTAATTGTTATCGATGGTATAGTTAATTGGTAAGAAGTGGAAGGAGAGTCATTCGCTCAGGTAAGAGTGGGAGGAAATAAGGAAAAAATGAAATATAGGGAGTATTTGAGAGCGTTGTTAGGGTGACGAAGGGCCAATGAAGAGAGAGAGATTGGCTTTTTAAATAGGGCACCTAGGGAGGTAAAGGGAATAATGACAAAACAAAAAGGAAGAAATTTGCCTACTTGACAAGCCAATTTTGAAAATTAATTTTTGGACTGGAAATACCGCTTAATGGTAGTCTAGCACTTTTGAAAGGAAAATATTATTAAGGAATAAGAATCACATGTACTTGTTCTCTGTTCTGCTGAAAAGCCAAGGATAAAGCCCCATCAAACAGGTGCCTTTCAGTGAAGAGCTCCATTCTCCTTGCCACTTGACAATCTAATTAGGCTAGGTTACTCCATTACCTTTATGCACCATAGCAGCTTGACCACTGGAGACTTCTGCATGCTTCTCAGGTTGAGAGCATTTCGGGCAGAACCTAGTCAAGCTCAGAAATTGGGGATTTTCCAGTATGTGGCTGAGATTAATTTGCCTGTTGACTTTCCAGGCTGTCAGCATAGCACCTGTTCCTAGGCTTGAACAAATTCATATACATTCTTTCTAAATCTATGACTGCTTGTTGCCCTGATTTCTGATGTCTGATACATTTTCTTTACAATCTTTGAATGCTAGATAGGAAAATTGTTGTCTCCTGACTGCTATCTGAAAACATACTCTAAAATCAACTTACTTTTGGTTTTGATTTACTGTTTTTGTAAGCTGAGACCCTAGGAAATAGACCCTGAAATGGAGATTTGCCTGCAAGAGATCTACTGGGAGAGTGTTCTCAAGAAAAACATCTGTAAGGGGGTGAGGAGAGAAAGACTGAGCAGTGGGAGAAGCTGAACCAAAATGCCATTGCAACAGAGGTTTTGGGAGACCCAACAGGGAGCTCCAGAGCCCATATTTGTCAGGAAGATAGGTCTTTATACCTCTATTGTTGGATGCTGTTGAGTTGATTTCACCTCATAGCAAGCCATGTGACAGAGTTGAGTCCAGAACAGCTCCCTAAGGATTCCTAGGTTATAATCTTCACAGATGCAGATGGCCAAGTCTTTTCATCCATGGAGCTGCTGGATAGGTTCAAACCACCAACCTTCCAATAAACACCTGAACACTTGAACACCTTCAGGGCTCCTTCCGTTATATCCCTACAACCAGTAATTAACATGAGCTGCTACTAGAAAGGAGGTGTAAGCTATGACAAGGCAGTTTTCCTCAATGGAGTGAAGTTCCAGGGGAGGCACTCAGTAGTGCGCCATCAGCAGCCTGCTCACTCAGCAGCTCCAACAAGAGGGGAATCAGGGCTTATAGCATCTGTTACAGATGTGTTAGACTACTTCCATGATTTTAAGTCAATCTGATTGTTTTCTGAATATTTATTCAACTTAAAATAATTTCAGGAACTCAGTTTTTCTTTCCTTAACTCACTTTTTATTACTGTCTAAATTGTGTCTAATGACAAGAGATTAAGAATGACTGAAACGTTAAACTATCCTTTTGCTGATGCTCTAAATTGTCTTGTGAGCCAGAAGTACACAGCATATTTTGTTTTCTCTTTCTGATTGTTGCATAATCTCATTTCTATCTCATTGATGGCTGGAAACCCTGGTGGCATAGTGGTCAAAAGCTGTGGCTGCTAACCAAAAGATCAGCAGTTCAACCCTGCCAGGCACTTCTTAGCAACTCTATGGGGGCGGGTGGCAATGGCTTTTTTTTTTCAGTCTTTAAAAAATTAGTTTTACATAATGGCTTCTAGCTGATGAGCCCCATGTTTCCTTGATTTCCTACAGTTTCTACTTCTCTATCATCATCAACTTAAACAATACATGAATATGGTGTCTGTATGCAGCCTCGTGGTAGATATCTGCCAGAAGAAACACATAATCCTTTTTATCCTGCTAAAAATCCTGAAAAACATGACCATTTGATTTTTATCAATTTCTCTAGATATTGATCTATTTTATGATTACATTTTATGTGCATTTCAAACAATGTTATGTGAAATTAATTTTTTCTTCACAATGAGACTGAAAGGATACATCAGCCTGGGGGCAAAGACTAGAAGTTAGGAGGTGACAGGAAAGCGGTAACAAGGAACCCAAGACTGAGAAGGGATAGTGTTGTCGTGTTGTGAGAATGTTAACCACTGTCACAGAACATGTGTACTGTTCAGTGAGAAGCTAGTTTGTTCTGTAAACTTTCATCTAAAGTCCAGTAAAAAAAAAATTTTTGTTCATTATGCACTAAAATTGAAATAATTATAATCATTTCCCAGTATTGCACCCTCCAAAAAATAAAAAAAAAAGAAAAAAAATCTGACTAGCTGAGTAAATCATAGGTTATAATTGCTATATTTGTTTCATGGTAAGAGTTGTAAGCAGAAGTAGCCACTCTCCTCAGCACAATCACGTGGACCCCTGTGTTGTTTATGAGCATCAGTATACTTCTGCAAGGAATTCTGCTGACTACTGTCCTTGTAAAGTGGATTAAAGTCTTTTTTATATCCTGTAACAGCAAAAGCATGGGAATATGTGGATTGTACTAAATTATGGCTAATGTTGCGGAGAATGGGAATTCCAGAACACCTAATTGTACTCTTAAGGAATCTGTATATGGATCAAGAGGCAGTCATGCAAACAGAACAAGGGGACACTGCATGGTTTAAAGTAAGGAAAGATGTGTGTCAGAGTTGTATTCGTTCACCATACCTTGTCATTATGTATGCTGAGCAAATAATCCAAGAAGCTGGATTATGCAGAGAAGCACGAGGCATCAGGATTGGAGGACAACTCATCAACAACCTGCGTTATACGGACGACACCACTTTACTTGCTGGAAATGAAGAAGATTTGAGACACTTACTGATGAAGATGAAGAACTACAGCCTTCAGTATGGACTGCAGCTCAACATCAGGAAAGCAAAAATCCTCACAACTAGACCAGTAAACAACATTGTCATAAATGGAGAAAAGATTGAGGTTGTTAAGGATTTCGTTTCACTTGGGTCCACAATCAATGCCCATGGAAGCAGCAGTCAAGAAATCAAAGGATGTATTGCAGTGGGAAAATCTGCTGTAAAGGACATCTGTAACATATTCAAAAGTAAAGATGTCACCTTGAAGACTAAAATGTGCCTGACTCAAGACATGGTATCTTCAGTTGCATCATATACATGCGAAAGCTGGACTATGAACAGAGAAGGCAGAAGAATTGATGCCTTGGAATTGTGGTGTTGGAGAAGAAAGTTGAATATACTATGGACCACCCAAAGAATAAACAGATCTGTTTGGGAAGAAGTACAACCAGAGTGCTCCATAGAAGCAAAGAGGCAAGACTGTGTCTTACATACTTTGGACATGTTGTCAGGAAGGATCAGTCCCTGGAGAAGAGCATCATGCTTGGTAGAGTGGAGGGTCAGCAAAAAAGAGGAAGAGCCTCGACAAGATGGATTGGCACAGTGGCTGCAACAATTAAGCATAAAAATGATTGTGTACTTGGAGCAAGACCGTGCAGGGTTTCATTCTGTTGTTTCTAGGGTTGCTATGAGTCAAAACCGACTTGAAGGCACCTAACAAAAACAACATAACAACATTATACAAGCATTTGCTATATGATGGGACTAGTTCTAGAAAATGTGCTCCCTAATCAAAGTTTGGGAAGGAAGATCCAATAAGGTGTTCTGAAGAAGAGTAATAACTGCCATCATAAATGAAGGGGAAATTCTCAACAAAATATAAGAGCTAATGTTAGGAAGAAAACCATGGTTGACACACTGATTAAGTACTACAGCTGCTAACCAAAAGGTTGGCAGTTTCAATCTGCCAGCCACACCTTGGAAACTCTGTGAGGCAATTCTACTCCATCCTATAGGGTTGCTATAGGGTTACCATACAGTTTCTGTGGGATCTGAATCAACTTGAAGGCGCTGGGTTTGGCTTTTGGTTTTTGAAGGGTAGGAAATAAAAGGCATCAGTAAAACAGGTAAACCCTTAAATTAGCAAAATGCTTTGGTTAACCAGAAAGCAATAATGGAGAAATACTGGAAGTATGGCTGTAATATCAATTCTAACTTAAAGAGACTGTGCATTTACAATACTTGAGTGTTTATGTTCTCTAGGAACACGTCCTCCCCCCTCTGTTTAAATTTATGTCTGTGGAGAAATTAAAATTCAGTTATGTGAGTTTAGAAGTATAAGAATCCTTAGGAATAAATGTCTCAAAAATAAAGCAACAGTCTTTATGTTAAAGTAGTCTCATATTGGGAATGCCCTAAGTTGCTGGAAGGGCAAATCAACGTCTGGAGAAATGAAACTTCAGTCTAGGCTGACAGCGATTGCAAGACAACCCCTAATTCAGAGATGTCAAAATGTGAACACATATTTGTCTTAGAGTAGAAGAACTTTGATTGTGATGAGTTTCAGCAGGGCTCCGTGAGGTACCCCCACATCCTTCCCAGCCCTAGATGACATCATTTGACTCCCCGGGCTGAGCGCTGGCTCAGGTTCCTGCCTAACTCCTCTCCCCCTGGAAAATGGTGACTGGGAAATAGTTAACAATTGCAGTAACCTTACTGGACCAGCATGGAAGGTTCATGCTGAAGTGTTGGAGAGGGCCAAGCTGATCATGCCAGCCCAAGTCCCTAGTTAACCTGAGTCTTTTTGCCTTAGCCCAGGCATTAGCAAGATATTAAATGGTTAGACAGCAAGCCTTTTAGGCTTTGCTGGCCGTACAGTCTCTGCTGCCCTTGTACTGGGAATGCGGCCGCAGACAATACGGAAATGAATGAGTATGGCTGTGTTCCAATAACACTTATTTACAAAGCAGGCAGCAGGCTGGTTTTGATTCTTAAGCTGCAGTAGACTAACCCCTGCCCTAGAATGTCCACACGTTTAGAATATCATGTGACATGTAGAAACCTCTGTGTTTCTTAAACCTATAAATGTATGTGTACACACACACACACACACACACAGATGCACACTGTTATTACAGCATCAGCCTCTAACAACTAAAGTAGCCTTCATTGTGGAACATCTCCCCACACAACTGCTCAACTGACGCAACTCTTGTTTTTTTTGAATTGTGATATAGGTGAAAGTTTACAGTGCAAATTAGTGCAGTGAGTCGGTACTCTCCCTTGGCCCTTTCCACTGTGGGTTCCTGGTGTCCATTCATCCTGTTTTCCTGTCACTTCTTGTCATTTCGTCTTTGCTTTGGGGCAGGTGTTGCCCATTTGGACTAGTACAGTTGACCTAAGCAGCTTACCTCCCTCATGCGTGTTATTGTTTGTTTTATAGGCCTGTCTAATCTTTGGCTGAAAGGTGGACTTTGGGAATAGCTTCAGTTCTGAGTTAGCAGAGTGTGTGTTGGGGGCAGGCATAGTCTTGGCGATTCCTTCAGTCTGACTGCTGAGTCTGATCTTTTCTGTGAATTTGGATTTTATTCTACATTTTTCTCCTGCTCTGATTGGTACCCTCTACTGTGATTCTTGTCAGAGCAGTTGGTGGGGGTAGTCAGGCACCACCTAGTTCTTTGGGACTGAAGCTGGTAGAGGTTATAGTTAATGTGGTCAGTTAGTCCTTTGGACTAATATTTTCCCTGTGTCTTTGGTTTTCTTCATTTCTTCTTTGCTCTGGCTGGGCTGGGACAGTGTCTTGAATGGCCTCTCTCAAGCTTTTAGGACCACACACACTACTCACCGCTGTAGGACGCAGAACATTTTCTTTATATAAACTGTGTTATGTCATTTGACCCAGTTGTTCCGTAAGACCACTGACCCAACTCTTAGTCTTTAGCAGTACTGTTAGCCAACTGAGGCAGTCTTCTCTGGTTGTTCTTGCTTACAGTCTTGAAATCACATGTCATTCTCTAGCCTGGCACTGAGATAGATTTTTCTAGAATGAAAATCTCATCTTGTGCTTTTCACCCTTAAAACACTTCATGTTTACCTATAGCAAATAGGGAAACCCTGGTGACATAGTGGTTAAGGGTTGGCAGTTGAAATCTACCAGGTGCTCCTTGGAAACTCTGTGGAGCAGTCCTGCTCTGTTCTGTAGGGCCTCTATCAGTCAGAATTGACTCAATGGCAAAGGTTTTTGTTGTAGTTTTTTTTTTTTTTAATAGAGAATGGGGGAAACTCTGGTGATGCAGTGGTTAAATGTGACAGCTACTAATCAAACGTCAGCAGTATGAATCTGCCAGGCACTCCTTGGGTACTTTGTGGGGCTGTCCTACTATGTCTTATAGGGCCACTATGAGTCAAAATCCACTTGATGGAAATTTTTTTTTTTTTTTTAAATAGGAAATGGTGAGGTACAGTCTCTTAGAGTGGTGTTTAAAACCTCATCCACCTGGCCTCTACCTACCTCTTCAGCTTATGCTACAGATACTGTTGACCTTTAAGAGGTTTGTTTGTGTAGTTCTCTCTGGTTAGAATGACCTGTCCAATATGGTCCTCATGTTGTTGCACCTATATCACCTTTCAAGACTTAGTTCCAGGGTCTTCTTCTCTGAAAAGCTTCTTTAACAAGGGGGCTTATCCCCTTAAGAACTGAACTGCTTGTGGACAGGACAATACTGTGTTGGAAACCCTGGTGGTGCGGTGGTTAAGGGCTATGTCTGCTAACTGTAAGGCTGGCAATTCAAATCCACCCGGTGCTCACTGGAAACTCCATGGGGCAGCTCTACTCTGTCTTCTGGGCCCCTGTAAGTTGGAATTGACTCAACGGCAGTGGAATTTTTTTTAGTACCAAGCGCAGAAGATGGCATATAACACATTCTTGAATAAGTAGCTCTTTTTTCTTTTGTCACTGCTAGTAACTAAATACATCTTAGTTATTAGCTATACAATATCAAATAAGAAAACAATAAATGACTTCATTTAGAAATGATAAAAAGACCATAAATTATCTTGTAGAAGGTCTATTTATCTTCTATTCCATTTGTATTTCACCTGTTGTGAAATCCTACCTCCTCTCCCCTTCCCTGTTTTTTGTAATCAACCTTCTCCCTCTATCTATATTTAAAATCCTTCCCTATGTACTGACCTGCTTTTGCCTTGATAAAGATGTATCTTGAAACAGAAGTGCCCAGATTGCCACCTGCTCGGGTGTCTTTTCTTGCATGGTTTGCCAAGTTCTCCTATACAGTTGAAGTCCTACTTTCCTCACCCTCTACCTGGTGGACGAGGATGTTAAAGGAAAGTTTTGCCTGAGATCTTCAGATGGTCGGTACTAAAGCATGTTGGCAGTGAGGCCATCCTTTATGGTAGGACTTGTCATAAGTTAGTGGCTCAGAAACAGACTGATCTCATTTTTTCACACTGGGATGTCAATGTCAGGAGATCAGAAGGTGTGAGAGTATGAGTAGAAAGCTGCCAGAGAGCGGCGAATCCCCCAGTCTCTCCGCCTGCACCCCACCAAGGTTAAGGAGCAGGGGTGTCTGCCCCTGAAAGGGGCTTTAGCAGTACTACCCAGATACTTAGATATATACTTCTTAGAGTTATAGGACCAGAAAAGATGAAAGACGGATGCTGCCTGGGGAAATTGAAAGTATGTGAGACTGGCTAGACCACTGCTTGAAGGAGAGCTGCTCAGGATTTGGGATGAGGCTGACTTCTCAGAGTGTGTCCTGTGTTTCCCCTGAATGAGAAGACTCAGCATGGGACATTGTGTCCATGGATGCCACCCAGAGGCACTAACACAGTTTAGCAGAGAGAATCTGAAAATAGTGCTAGATTTTAGCTTCAAGCATTCTTTCCAGGCTACAGATGCATTTCTTTGCCTGTGAGCTGAATTCACGAGGATGCATCCCTGAAACAGCTTTACACAGTTGCCAGCTTTAAAGCTAGATTACAGTGACATCAACCAGGGGAGAAATTTTCCTTCCTCCCTTACTTCTGGCAGTGCCTCCTGCTCTCCAGCACCTAAGGGGTTAGTGTGCTACCAGGTGTGCCAGCTGACAGAAGAGGGGCAATGCTAGTTGGTGAAAAAGGAGAGATGCTGACACCACTTTTCTTACTGAAGTGATGGGGCAAATCCCCCAAGAGAAGGAAGAAGGTGAAAGTTTGCACCCTGGCCCACGCACCCAGACTCCAACGGGAACCCAGGCATGGAAATTTCTACTTTGAGGACATTGCTTTAACTACAAGTGCCCAGAAAAATTCATAGGCATGACTTCAGTTTTCATCAAGGGCCTAGGAGAAATGGGGAACAAAAATCTTAAATTTCTCCTATCACTACTTTTCCATGTGTCAGTTTTGTTCAAGACATCATTTAAAATTTTGCCACCTATGTTTTTAACTTGTAAAGACAATGAAATATTTATTATTCCTCATACTTTTGCCACACTTAAACAAAAGGAGGAAACCCTGGTAGTGTAGTGGTTAGGTGCTATGGCTGCTAAGCAAAAGATCAGCAGTTTGAATCCACTAGGTGCTCCTTGGAAATTATGGGATAGTTCTACTTTGTCCTATAGGGTTGCTAGGAGCTGGAGTCAACTTGAAGGCAGTGGAAGTTTGAAAGGCAAAATGATACACTTCTTTCGGAGCTGGAGTTGTAATGAAAATGAGAATATACTTGTTGAAAGTGGTGGGGGGAACAGCACAAGGAAATGATTATTATTATTATTATTAACTATTATTATTATTATTAACTATGTTGTCCCATGCTTTCAGATTTCACAGAAATATCTTTCATGCCTCAGATATCTCCAGGGGCAGGAATATACATTATTTCTCATCCCTTCTCTCCAGCTCCTAGGAAAGGAAAGTAAACAGAATTATAAGGCTTCTCTACCCTCTTGCCGAGGAACTACAGTTACAGTCAAAATCTCCTGAAGGATTTGGCTTTAAATTTCACGTTCTTCACAGCAGAATACCTTGATTTGAAATTCTTTTTAAGTCAAAATGCCACAGAGGATAAAATATGTTCAGAATTAGCTTTAGGTGGGCGGCCCAAAGAAGCCAACCGGAAGAACCCAGGCAATGTGGAATATTACTGCTGAGGTTTGCCTGCTCCCCAGGTGTGGGAGTGAGAGTGACATCACCATTTGTGGAATTGCCTGCTTTTTGCCACAAATTATTTGCAAAACAGTTTCCTTTCATAACAAGGTACACGTGGGGGGTAAAAAAAAGTCCTGTTGCTATGGAATTAGAATGAGGGAAGCCTTGGTTTCATGTCCAAAGGTCTTGGTTTTAGAGGGCAAGCTTGGTTAGAGTGAGTCAGAGAGGAACAGCTTTGTGAAAGGGCTACTAATTTGTAGCACCAGCGGGGGCCACGACCACCCGCAGTCCTCTGAAAATGTAAAGCAGTTCTTTCTCCAGCACGTGGCTAGCTGGAAGCAACCAACCACCATTCTGCATAAGGTAGACCAATTTACATTTCCTTTTATATTAGTGAATACATAATAGACACCAAGAGTTTATGTATGTGCAGATTTTTTAAAAATCACAATCAAAATAAAATGAGTACCTCACTAGAACATTGCTAATATTTTTCAATTCTTCTGTGTGCCCTAACTGATTGTATCCCCTTTATTCCCCACTCTCCAAAGGGAACCCGTATCCAGAATTTTTGTTTATCAACCCCCTGCTTTTCTATTTTGTTTTACGACAGACTCGTATACCAGCATCGGTTTTTGAACTGTTTGCAAATGGAATTAAATTATGTGTCTTGTTCTTTTGTGTTGCTCTTTCACGCAGGTTATATTTTTGAGATTCATCCGTGTTGCTGTGTGTAACTTTCATTCTCATTATTGCGTGGCTGTATAAATATTTGTATGTTTGTTCTACCATTGATGCACATTTAGATATCGGCATTTTTTGTATTACAAAAATGTTGCTCAGTTATTCTTGAACATACCTTCTGGAATATTTTGGCAATAATTTCTCTTTGTTTATAATCGTTGGAACAAGATTACTGATTGTTAGCATGTTTGCCTGTCTAATTCTACTGGGTGATACCTGAGATGTTTCTCCTAGTAGTTGTTTTAGTTTATATGCATGTGAGTGGCAGATAAGAGCTCCCCTTAAGGCACCTGATGACTGCTGACACTCTTAGACTGTACATTTTTATCAGTCAGGAGTGTGTGAAATGATATCTGATATTTAATTTGCATTTCCCTCACTAACACAATTCCTGACGTAATAACATTAGGTATCTTTTCAGGAACTATGGATCTTTGTTTTTTTCCTACTCCTTGCTAAAATTTCTCTTCCTTTTGTAGGCTTAATTTCTTTCCCTCTTATTGTGTCCTGTTGCTGCTATGGGCTGTTGGGTTGACTCTGACCCCTCATAACTCTGCAGTGTAGAAGTCCACAACGGGTCTCCAAGGCTGTAACTTTATGGGAGCAGACTGCCAGGCCTTTTCTCCCACTGACCAGCCTTTGTCAAGTGTATTGCACATCTTGTCTCCCAGTTTGTGGCTTCTCTTTCTTCTTTTCTTACGGTGTCTCTGATGAATAGAATAAATAGAAGTCTTCAAGAATTTAATGCTTTCCTTCGCGATCTGCATGAAGAGCCCTTCTCCACTCCGAAATCATAAATAAATTCTAGATTGTCTCATAAATATTTAATAAAATTGCCTTTCACTTTTAAATTTCTTAATCCACGTGGAATGTGTGTATGCGGCTACACGTGCACACGTGTGCTTGCAAGTGCTCTCGTGTGCGCTCAAGCACACAGTACTCCAAATACTTAACCGGTGAGACATTTCACACCTGAACAGATCATCCTGGCAGCAGGAGGATTCGGGGCAGGATGTGTATTACTAGCAGGGTGCAGCTGTGTATCTCTGAAGCCATTCTTTAGCCCCAGAGTGACAGTTGTGAATGAGGGAATGAAGTCACCCTGGCCTTCGAAGCCCTAGAGTCTGTAGGAGCCAGTATCGCTTGTAGCTGTAAGTATAGCTTTCTTGTCCTGGCAAGAGAAATGCCACTTCACAAGATATATGGCATCTGGGAACCTCGCCCACCTCAGTATTTATGGTTTGTTGTTAATCCTTCCAGGCCAGACGCAGTTTATCAATCAGAAATCACTTTGTCCTAAGCTTTGCTGCCTGGAAACACAGCTGACGTTCTGCCTTCATCAGGTTTCAAGGAAAACAGAACCAAGAAAATGTAATCCAAGGACAATTCCCCCACATAAAAGAGAAGCTAGTAACCCCTCACTCATTCGAGGTGTGTGTATTTAAGTAGCTAGGAATCTGTTTTCATTATTTCTATTTTTTTTTCTGTTTCTATTATTTCATTATTTCGATTATTTTCTATGTAGATAACAAATTCTCCCAAAACCACTTACTGAATAATCTATCTTTTCTTCAAACTGATCTGTAATACCAACTTTATCATTTTTCAGGTTTTATTATGAATACGCAAGCTGTTTACTATTTGTTCTACTACTGTCCTGTTCCACTTACCATCACATTCTTCTAACTCATATAACATTATAAGGCTTCATTTCTAGAAGGTCAGGTCTGCTTTCTTCTGCGGATATGTCTTGTCTGTTTGTGATAGTTTTTTTTGATGTATCGTTTTGGCTGGGCTACAGTCCCTAGCTGGTCAATCAATCACCAATCTAGGTGTTGGTGTGAAGGTATTTTGCAAATCTAATTAAAGCCACTTACCAGTTGACTTTAAGAAAGAGAGATTATCCTGGATTCACCTGGGTGAACCTGACCGAATTTGTTGGAAGGCCTTAAAAGAAGGACTGAGGTTTTCCAGTAGAGAGAAGAAATTTCATTTAGAAATGACAGCTGCAGCCTGCGTCCTTATAGTTCCATCTCCCCATCCTGACTCCTTGCTGCATGGAGTTTGGACTTGTTTAGCCAGCCCCAGACTTTGAAGAGTACTACCAGAATGTTCCCTAGAAGTGCGGATGGCAGGACTTTGACTTGCTTACTCTAGAAATGTCATCAGGAAAGACCAATCACTGGAAAAGGACATCGTGCTTAGTGAAGTAGAGGGTCAGCAAACACTGGGACCCTCAGTGAGGTAGATTGACATAATAGCTACAGCAATGGGCTCAGACATGCCAATGATCAGGAAGATGGGACAGGACAGCAACAAGTTTTGTCCTATTACACACAAGGTCATCATGAGATGGAGTTGACTCAAGGGCAGCTATCAATAGCCAGTCTCCACACCGCATAAGCTGATTCCTTGTAATAAATCTCCTAATGTGTGTATATCTTCTGCTGGTTCTGCCTCTCTGGTTGAACTCTAACTGATAAACACTATTGTTTTCTCTGCTTCATGTAAATTAGAAACTCAACTTGCCAAGTTGCTCAAAATCAGATGCTTGGATTTTGATTTGCTTTGCACTGACTTTATATACTGATTGGGGTGGAAATGACGTCCTCCAAATAGTCTTCCTATCCATGTGTCTCCACTTATCTAAGTCTTTTTAACATCTTTTAATAATATTTAATAATTTTCTACAAAATATCTTTTTATAGCAGTTATAATACTATATTAAATCTTTTTACTTTTAAGTAAAACATATATAGAAAACAATTTAATGAATAAGTAAACACCGATATGATCACTACTCAGATGACAAAATAAAACATCTGAAGCTTGCTGGAGTGCCCTCTCTGATTACGGCCTTCTTTTTAAGACAGAATCGTTATTCTGACCCTTTTGATAATACTTTTCTTTTCCCCCCTCTATTCCTCTTTTCTCCCTTCCTTCTTTCTTTCCTCCCCTCCTATCTCGATCACTCTTTCTCTTCCTTTCGTAGTTTTGGAAATGAAGTTCTAAATAATATGGTTCAACTTTTTTTGTTGTTAGTTGCTGTTGACTTGACTCCAACTCACAGCTACCCCACGCAAAGCAGAAAGAGACACTGCCCAGGTCTGAGCCGGCTTTGGGATTGTAGCCTTGCATTGGATGAGATTTTGTTGTGACCCAGAAGGTTTTCATTGGTTAATTTTTTGGAAGTAGATCACCCAGTCCTTTCTTCACAGTCTGTCTTAGTCTGGAAGCTCTGTCATCCATTCTGGGTGATCTGATCTTGCTGGTTTTCAAAATGCCGATAGCACAGTTTCCAGCATTATGGGGCTGTCATCACGAGCTGATGAGCTGATTCCTACTCACAGTGACCTGTAGGATAAGTTAGAACTGCCCCAGAAGATTTCCTAGGCTGAAATCTTTACAGGTTCCAATCTCCAGGTCTTTTCTTCCGTGGAGGAGCTGGTGAATTCCAACCTACAAGCTTTCAGCTAGCAGCCAAACAGTTAAGCATTGTGTCACCAGGGCTCCTTTCTGACACTTTAACATCACAATGGCATGCAAAGCAACCATAGGAAGACAAACTGGCAGATAGATGGTGATCTCCTGTGTAGAACCTTGTGTAAATGACATCACGTGTGGATACTTTTGTGGTCATGTCATTGTTGAAACTTTACCCTTCCTAGGGAAATAAACACTACATCATTTATCATTATAAAATACATCTTTTTATCTCTTAAAACATATGTATATACTTGCTCTAAAGTCTATTTCGTTGTGGATCAGTATACCATATCAGCTTTTATTTTCAGCTTTGCTGACTCTCTCTGCCTGATTACCTCTCTGGTTTACTATTATTTCTTGCATCACTGCCCAGAAATTCTTACTGTTTTGTTGCCCTCCAAGCTATAAACATTATGTATTTTGTGTAGATTTTCCAATTATTCTAAGTTGGAGGGTTAGTGCAAATTAACTTTATCTATCATTATCAGAAGCAGTCATCCCCCACCGTATCATTTCTTAAATTGTTTATTCTTTGTGGTTGACGTATAAAGTGCTTGCATCCTACAGACTTCCTCTAAGTCTATTTGATTGTGAGTAGTCAGTAATTCTCAGGAAAAGATTCCTCCCACATCTACCACTACATCAAGAGGCAATGCAAACATAGTCAGGTAGTATATTATTACCTCCTTCCTTTGTGGAAAAAGAAGGTGGAAGAAGCTATTTTCTATTTTATTTATGTGGCTGTCAGCCTTTGACACTTAACGAGCATCTCAGCACTGGGAGTCATGGATCTCACACCCAACCTCCTAGTCTTCATGCCGAGGTTCAGTTGCAGGTGTTTTCTAGGCACTGGTGGTTGGCCATCTAATTTTCTTTAGATTTTTTTGTGTGTAATATCAGGCAAGGTTTCATTTAGTGTCCAGCAACCATGTTGGTAGTATACACTTTACTTCAAAAATAACCCTTTTAAATACTCCCATTTTCTTACAGTTCTGCCTCTCCATTTATTTGGAAAGTTCTAGTGTCCTCACCTGGTGGCTGACTCTTCCCACCAACCAATCCTTATTTTAAGAAGAGTTCCAGCAGCTAAACCAGAAAGGACAACTAACGACTTGCGTAATAATTTAAAAGGACTCCAGTGAGCCTGGTCAGTTCAATTCATTATCAAGTGCACAGACACACACACTCACACGCACACATACATATGCGCACAGACACTGCCACCACTTCCGCCACCACCCCCAACACAGCTGCCTGCCGTTTACCAAAAACTTTTCTAAATGCACATTCACTCTTTCAAATATGTGTAATAATTCTATGAGGTATATACAATTATATAATTATCTTTTCGATTTTACAGATGAGGAAAGTGAGGCACAGAGACATTAAGTCACTTGTTCAAAGTCCTAGAACTCAGATATGGTGAGGCTGGAATTGAGATGCAGGCATTATTAAGTGGCTCTGGTGACCAAGTACTTAAGCCAAACACAAAGCTGCCTGGTGGTAATTCTTCATTCCATTCATTTTGATCTGCCTCTGGCATCATTTCGCTGAATTGCCTGGGCGTTTGTTCTAGGTAGTACAGGCTTTGGAGAGTAATCCCAGAAAACTCATTCTGCAAACACACTTGATTAGCTGTATTTAAGGCAATGGGGAAAGGAATGAAACTGGGAAGAAGGGAAATGGAGATCTGGGAATGAGTGACAGGGGGCTCAGAAGTCCTTCACCAAGTGCCCAAAGGAGTTTTCTGAGTGGACACTAGCTAGTGGGATGTCTCAGCGGAGACAAAGTGTCAGTCCCTGGCCCTTCATAAAGGCTTCTTCCCTCTTTGACAGACCCCACCCTCCTTTTTTCAGTCTCTGAAGTTTCCTGACTGCAGTGCGATGCTATGGAACAAGCTTTGGGTGTGAATTTGTTAGACAAGCAATCTAATTTCTGCTATCTGATAACTATTTTGGCTGGTGAGGTAACTTTTAAACTTTACGTTTCCCCGAATACAAAGAGGAAATGACACTATTTGTCCTGCTTACCTGTAAGAGTTAGGCTTGTGCCATGTAATCATTGTAATAGTTATAAGACTGCATGATCGTGTGCTGTAGGTGATGATAAACAAAGGCAAGAAGTGACATCCAGGTTAGTCGTCTTTGTTGCTTAGCAAAAAGGTCAGCTCTTCGGATTTAGTGGTTGCATTTTCTTTCTTACAATTTCTGCTGTTGGATCCACTCCCAATGTACCTGTAAACTGGCTTTTAAAGTGTATGATTTTAATTTTGAAACTCATTTACCCATCTAGGGATCTCCCCAAGTAAATCCGCGTCTGGTCCTCTGAGGCCCAGCACGTCACGCCCCTCCTAAGGTCCTCTACCGAGACCTCCGTCAGTCTGCTCTCCCATGCGCTTTGTCTGTTGGTGTCTGACGGGCATCCAAGGTGACGAGTCCACACAGGGTAAGCTGATAGGGGGCTTTCTCTCATATCTCTTCTCATCCTTTGTTTTCTGTCGGTTTCTTACCCCATCTAGTTTGGGGCTGAGATCTTTATCTCTTCATTGGATACTTTGGTTTCCAAGATCAACGTTATTTGTCTGTTTGTAATGTATCGCATTGTGTCCCCTCAAAAATGTGTGTAACAATTTGGACGGGTCATGATTCCCACTCTTTTGGGATTGTCTTCCATTCTGTGATTTTCTTATATCGTAAATCCTAATCTCTGCCTGTTGTTAATAGACTGGATTATGTTAAAAAAGGATTAGGGTGGGACTGTAATATCCTTCCTAAGGCCCCTTCACTGCTCCAATATGAAGGGAGTTTCCCTGGCATGTGGTTTGCACCACCTTTTATTTGATAAGAGAAAAATGGAAGGGGAAGCAAATAGAGAGTCGGGGACCTTTCACTATCAAGAAAGCAACACCAAGGGCAGAGCATGTCCTTGAAATGCTCCCCAACCAAAGAAAGAGTGATGAAACATAAGAACTTTCCTCCAGAGACCATACAAAGAGAGAGCACATTCCCCTGGGGCTAGCACCCTGAATTCGGTCTTCCAGCCTACCGGACTGTGTAAGCATGAACTTTTCTTTGCTAAAGTCATCCACTTGTAGCATTTCTGTTAGAGCAGTGTCAGGTGACTAGAGCACTGTTTTACTTAGCTCTTCTGCTCTTTGCTGCGGAGGGATGGCGTGGGGTTTCTCTCTGCGGTGCCACATTGGCCAAAAGTCTGGCAGTAGATTTTTTTTTTAAATAAGGCACTAGAAATAAACCAGTGTCAGTGAAACTTTTGCTGAATCTTCCAGTGAATTAAAGGGGACAATTTGGCACCCAGCAGCAAATTTTAAGGAAATAGCATTCTGCTCATTTAGTTAAAAACTTATGAAATATGTGATCCTTGATTAACTGTGACTCTTTCTCATCAAGCATAATTAGCTTTATAATATTCTCCAAGGCATTTTTGTCCTGGATTGGTGAAGCATGTTTGTGCATTGGTAATGTGTAAGGTTTAGAACTTTAGGATCTGACATAAACTTAAAGAAATTCCTTTGGCTAACTTGTGATATGACACAGAATAACTTAATTCTTGTTAATAGGAATTCTTGTCCTCCCAGGAAACTGTGGTGGATATTATATGATTAGTGTCATGTTCATTTATATGTACAATGTTAGTGTGAAAACAGTTTTTTAAAAGTATCAAGAGTTCTACATGGGTGTAGAAGTTTGTTAAAATCGATTAAATGGCAGGTTTAAATTTTGTGCATTGCACTGTCTGTAAATTTTACCTTAAAAAACTGCAAATATTAATTCTAGTGAGCGACGTCCATTTAGAAGTGCTTAAAGTGCACTGATGTTTACAGCCTGTTTCAAAATATATCAAAATGTAAGTTGGATGATAAAAGGATATACAGATTTATGATAAAGCAGATAAAAAATATACACAATTATAGAATCTAGGTGGTGGGTTGATGGAAACACTGTACAATTCTTTCAACCTTGCATATGTTTTAAGTGTTTGGTAACAAAATGTAGCCAGGAGGTGGAGAAAAGTAGCTAAATGTAGATCTCTACATCATTGTAAGTTACTTACAAGTCTGTTACTTTTCACTTTTGTCAGCAAACAAATCTAACACAAAACTTTGTATATACAACTAGCTCATGTAACACAGAAAGCTAATATACAGCCAGGAAACAGGAACTTGATGAGTCTCCAGAAAAGGAAATGTTAGGAGCGTCCAATACCCTAATAAAAGATGCAGCTAAGCATTGGTGCCAGCGTACACCGAGCACTGCCTAAGAGCTTTGAATGTCACTCACTGTAATCCTCACTGCAATCCTCTTAATAGGGGAGGCACAATGCAATATTGTCACATTGCGTATGAAGAAACTGAAGGCAGCTTTCCTCTGAATTGTAGGGGACCAGAATGGCAGAATTCCCAGTAAGCAGAGCTGCTTTTGCCACTTTTGCCACAGGAGAACACGCAAGCAGTATAACAGCAAAAGTCCAAGTTTCATCAACATTTAAAATGATTTTAACATCTAGCTAGTGATTATTTTTCAAGAAAATCAATGAAGAAAGAGAGATCACAACCTCTATGAGTTTCCTGGCGCTTTCTAGGACAGTGAAAGGAAGCAGTCATTTGACTCCTTCATTCACTAAATATCAGCTGAACACCTACAATGGTTCAAGCACTGTCCAGGTGAAGGTGACGTAGCAGCAAACAAAACAGAGAAAATCCATACCCTTATTTTCTAGCTGTTGTTGCTCTTGCTGGGTGCTGCTGAGTGGGTGCCGACTCAGCAACCACACGGCTGACAGAACGAAGTGACGCCGCGTCCTGCTTTATCCTGACAGCTGTTGCTGTGCTTGAGCCCATCGCTGCAGCCACGGTGCCGGTCCGTCTCCTGGAGGATCTTCCTCCTTTTTCGCTGACCTTCTACTTTACCAAGCCTGACAGCCTTCCCCAGGGGCTGGTCCCTTCTGATAGCACATTCCAAGTGCCATCCTTTCTTGTAAGACACAGTCTGGCAGTACTTCTTCCAAGACAGGTTTGCTTATTCTTTTGGCAGTTGGTGGTATGTTCAGTATCGTTTGTCAACACTGTGATCTGAAGGCATTCATTTTTCTCCTGTCTTCCTTGTTCATTGATAAACTTTTGCATGCATGTGAGGCTATTAAAAATACCATGACTTGAGTCAGACACACCTTAGTCCTCAAAGTAACATTTTTTGCTTTTTATTGGAATGCCAGCTGAGATGTTTTACCAAATGGGTGCCACAATGGCGGTGCTCGGTTCTCTATGCCAAGAAATTTGGAAGACTGCTACCTGACCAACGGACTGGAAGAGAACAATGTAAGATCTGTTTCAAAGAAAGGTGAGTCAACAGACCGTGGAAATTATCAAGCAGTGTCATTGATCTTTTCCAGTTGGACATCTGGAGTCCTGGTGGTATAGCAGTTAAGAGCTCAGTTACTAACCAAAGAGTCAGCAGTTCAAATCTACCAGCTGCTCCTTGGAAATCCTGTGGGGGCAGTTCTACTGTATCCTGTGGAGCCACTGTGATGATAACTAACACCATAACAACAGAAGTGGACCTCTGCAACGCTAGTGCTGAATAGCTTTAACTGCCGGAAAAAAATGATGGATGGGACCCTGTAGGAACATAATATTGTTCTCCAGCAGGTCGTCTTTGTATCCTAGGTTAGCACTCATCCCACATCTGTGGCTTCTAAGATGAAATTAAGGCCTTTAGGATTCTTTAACATCTAAAAGTTTATGATGCTCAGTATCTCCATCTGCCTTATATAATTTAAAATAAACAATATAAGACTGAAAAATGTGGTTGAAAAAGTCTACCCAACCTTAGGTTTTCCCCATGCTCGTTACATATATTCTTTATGAAATACCAGTCCTTCCGCACCCCAGCCTAATCAGTGTATCTTTCGCGTGCGGCACTGCTTCACTGATTCTCCAGCACGGGTAGGCACTCACATGCATTTGTTAATGATAGAAAAAAAATGGTTGTAGAGGTTCTTAAGATCTCCCCCACTCCCCCTGATCCTGGAAGTAGAAACTCCCTAAATTCAACTCAAGCTACAAGGTCCTTTATTACTTTGGTAAAATCTCAAGTGGCTAGTTGTTTTCCCAAGGGAAGAAGCAAGTCTTTCTAAAGTACGGTTTGCACGCAGGGAGAAGTACCTCTCTTCTTTCTCTGTGTCGCATCTACTTCTGCTGCTGCCTCAAGCTGTCCACTATGTTCTGAAGAGCTGTACTTTTACTTTTCCTTGAATTCTTTTTTTCTTATCATTTTGAGAATTCCTATTTTATTACAATATGATTTTAAGCCTTGATCAGTATTCTTATTGAGTGTGATTTCAAGGTGCATGTGATCTAGTGTAGTGGTCAGCCCTTCTCTTCCCATTCCCTCCTTCCCTGGGAACCGACTTCCATTCAGTCAAGTGATTTTACCTAGGAAGAGGATTGATTCTTCATAGGGTTCTAGTTATTCTGGTAGAACTAAGCTAGACAATCAGAGGTAGGACTAAAAGATGTGTGGCTTCATTGGCAAACTTTCTCAAACACTGAGTTACAAACTCGGGATGTGGACCATAGCTTGTTTTCTCCTGGGACACTAGCAGGCAGAAGAAGCTGGACTGCCCGTCTCCATTAGAAACTTCCCTTCTGGAATCTTGGATGGGTCTCTTTAGTGAATCCTATTTCAAAATCACAGTGACTTCCTAGTTTGCTTAGTGGTTATTTTAATTTGGGCTATATCTGGTTAAGAAACTGCCTGAGGTATCTCCATTCATCAGTTGGAGTATTCTTCCACCAGTATGGACTTTAATGAGGAAATCATACTGTTTCTCCAGAAACTACAGCATCTCATCATCATTATGCAAAGTGTGAGGCTTCTGGGATAAACACTGGCTAGAAAAGTTTTTAAAATTGAGTAGTATGTACGTTTAAAAAAAATTCCCATTTATCCATCTTGACTAAACAACGTCTTAACTGACTAAACAACAACTGAACTTAAGTGTAATTTATCTATCAATCATACCATGTGCATGCAAAAGCTGAAAAATGACTAGGAAGACAGAAGAAGAATCAATGCCTTTGAATTACAGTATTGGAGAAGAATACTGAATGTGTTATGGCCTGCCAAAGGAATAAACAGATCTGTTCTGGAAGAAGTACAACCAGAATGCTCCTTGGAAACAAAATGATGAGACTGTGTCGTGCATTCTTTGGACATGTTGTCAGGAGGGATCAATTCCTAGAGAAGAATATCATGTTAGTAGAGTGGAGGGCTAGTGAAAAAGAGGAAGACCCTCAGCAAAATGGACTTGACACAGTGACTGCAGTGATGGGCTTAGGCATAAACACAACTGTGACCATGGCACAGGACTGGGCAGTGTTTCATTCTTTGCTGCAGAGAGTCGCTATGAGTCAGAACTGACTCCATAGCACCTAACAATAAGAACAACATAAAGCATATGTTGTATACAAGTGTATATATACATATATAAATATGTATGTACATTCATGTATATATATACATAGAACACATACATACATACACAGAGTTGCAATGAGCTGAGATCAACTCATGAATTAACTTTGGTCTCTATGCATTTGCCTGCTTTAGATATTTGTACGTCTAGCATCTTACAGTGTTTGTCCTTTTGTGTCTGACTCACTCAGCGTAATGTTCTTGAGGTTCGTCTATGTCTGTACTTCCATTTTCACACACACTTCTTTCTAAACGTTCTAAACTCTTCCCGGCCCCGGCTCCTCTGGGTCTGCTGTCAGGAGCACTCACTCACGATGAGGTTAGTGAGGAGGCCAGTCATTGAGTCCCATCTTTCTTTTCAGACATTTGTGAGTGGTTTCTGAAATCTCTTGAGAGGTAACTTGTCAGGTTCCCACTGGGGCTCATTATAGGGAAAGGAAAATGTTTATGATGATTTTGGGGACAAACTAAGATTAGTTAATGAAAAATGGAAGGAAGAGTTAGTCCTGAGCAAGAACCTGAGGAGACAGAGCATCCACATGAGACTGGAATTTCAGACTTTACCCTGTAGCCATACAAGTAAGCAGCGACAGTTAGAGAAATAATAGTTCTAGTTTTGGTCAAAAAGTGTGCTAGGAAAATGAGACTACTGTTCAGCTGTCACTTGGGTTAGTTTTTCCTAAGTAGTGGGTCGCATAAATTCTCCCCATTCTCTCAGTGTTAGTCCTCTTTGTGTTTGGTAGTGTGTTGCCATGGTATCTTAAAGAAGTGCCCTGCTACAGACTGACTTGCTAATGGCTTTTTCCACTATGTATACCAAGAAGAGGGGAGAGAGAACTCTTCTGGCTAATGTAATAAGTCAAGCCAAGTGCCGTCGAGTCAATGTACAATAATGGGAAAAATTGGACACTTGTAAGCATTTGTGTGTAGAGGAGTTAAAAATAACTCCTGGATAAAATACTATTTATGCACATTGCACTCCTTTCTGTGATTTTTTTCAAGTTTCATTTGATCTTGCCAATACCTGTTCTAATACTACAGTTTGACCTAAAGGATTTAGTTAGAAGTTTATCTTATTCATCTTATACAATCAGTTGATATAATTTTGATTCTTACACATTACAGAACACAATTTTCTGGAAGAATCAAGACCTTTAGGAATGAAAGGTGCTTTCTTTTTAGTAGTTTCTAAAAATTTTCCTTTTTTTTAAGAGGAAGGGTTTTTATTCCAGCTGGTGGAGCTGTGGCGGACTAATGTCCAAAACGGCCTAGCTCCTGGATCAGCTTTGTCTCTGTTCTTTTATAAGACCCACAAGAAGGTAGACAAAGGAATTATCATACTGTCTTCTTATTGGCATTAGCAGGTTTACAGAAGTGGAAGCAAGTGTTAGTCTCAGGTTTCTATGAAGTTTTTGTTTTTCTTTTTTTTATTATGATTGAATGAAAATGTACATTCCCATACAAAAATTTTCTATGTATTACAGAGAATTCTATTATTGTAACTATTCATTGCTCTCAGCAATGCTTATTGATTCTTTCAGTAGATTGCCTGTCATACTGGTAATGTTAGCCTTAAAAATTTTGCAGGCTGAGTTTGCAAAATCCCATGGCTTAGTGGAATAATCAGTTCTATTATTAAACAATTTTTAACATTTTCTCCCTCTGCCTTCTAAAAAGAAAAAGAAACAAAAAACACCTAGTTGAATCTTTCACCTTGAATGTAAAAAAGGCATTTTTGTCCAGGCAGGGCAAAGTCCTTCAAAGCAGGGTGCAGTTATGGAAAGGAGAATCATTTGAGGACTTACAGTGCTGACCACTTCAGAATGTTTGAAGAAAGGACTAAAATGAAATATGGTCACCAGTGAAACTATCTCTTAAACATTTTTTTTTACTCCTTAGAATATTGTGCACCAACAAGGTGAGTACTATGTCTTTTAATGAATGCTGAGTTATCACTCTACCTTATCATAGTTATAGAAACTTTGTATTTTTCCTTTTCAAGTCCAAAACAGGATGTAGTGCCAGGTGATCTCTTGGTTACCGAGATCAAGAAAGACTTTGCAGGCAATCAAAGATGTACTTGGAAAGCTTTCCTGTGAGAAATACCTAGAAGCTACATGCAGGGGATTTTGGTTGAAGCTAGCAGAAAGAGAAAGATTTCCCCTATTTTTACTGCTGGCAGGATTCAGCCACTTCTCTGCAAGCATTCACGGGTATATTCTGTGCTTGACGGAGCAAACACAGGAATCTTCAAAGATAAAGCAATCCAGTCACAGACACTTTGCCATCTTGCCGCTAAGAAGTTCTTGTAGATGGCGAATCGCCTTTTTGGGTATTGGGATGTGTGATTGTGTATGTGCACATGGGTGCATGCAAATGTGTGCTATAGTGTGAGAGCTTGACACATAATTTAATCATTACTACAAATGATTTCTCTGGAACCGCATACGGAGTCCAATAACTAAGTCCATGAACTTAATTATTCTAAGTGCTACATACCGCATTGCTGAGTATCGCTATGATCAGCTTCAAAGAACTCCCCTTAGGAAGCTAGGCACCAATAGCAGCGCCTAATCCATGCTTCAAAACAATTTTGGAACTCTTTCTGGAATGGTCACGGTCCATGTCAGCGCAGTGGCAAGTTCGCGAACTTCATTGTATAGTTAGTTGTCTGTGAAGGAGTTTTTAGCCGGTTAACAAACAACTGTATTGGAACACCCTCTATACTTACCTGTTCTGTCCACCAGTGACTTTCTTTTTTACCTGAAGATGAAGGAAATATTGAAAGGAAGACATTTGATGACTTTTACATCAAGTGTAATACAACGACGGCTCTGACTGACAGAAAAGTAGTTCCAAATTGCTTTGAAAAGTAGACTAGGCGCTGGCATCAGTGCACAACTTCCCAACGGGAGGAGTTGGAAGATGACTGTAGTGATATTCGGCAACGAGGTATGTAGCACTTTTTCTAGGATGAGTTCTCAAATTTAACTGTCATATCTCACATGTAGAAACGGCTAGTTATTTTTAGCTTCCGAGACTGAAATCTTCTCAGTAGGAAAGAGTAATTGAGAACTTCATCTTACCCTCTAATATCTGACGTAAGGCTGTTGAAGTTTTGTCTCTACTTATAACCAGAAACGTGTCTTTATTGGTTTACACGCATCTGTCTAATGTGAAGGTGGCAGGAGCAGAATAAGCTTAGGAGATGGTGATTAAGGTCTTTGTTTTTGTTACTAACTCTCTGTGTGTTTTCAGGTAATGGTTTAACTGTTCTGGATTCCAGTCTCTAACTCTTTGCAGCAGCTTGACCAACATGGTCTTATGTTCTCCTGCCAGCCCTGAGTGTCCTAGGTCATTACATCATCTGGAGGAAACAAAGATATTTTCCTCAATTTATTCAAGCTCTGGAACTGGTAATCAATAAAAGGAGCAGCTTACACAGATAGAGGAGGACATCATGTACTAATCAGTTTTATAAAAATGATTTTCAGAAATGTATGTATGGGCTGACTGACGTAGTTGCAATGGTTTCTATCCTACTTGTTTTCGGCTCTGTCTTAGGCATAAGCTCCAAACATATGGACCTCTGCAAAAGGTTTTAGGTCTCTTACAAAAATGTATGCTTAGATCGGCCAAAGAGTGAGCAGGGTGAGAGTTACCCTTAGTTACCTCTTTGTTAAATTCCTATTGCCTGGGGCTGTGTGTGTGCATGTGTGTGTATGTGTGTAAATGTGAGGGAGGAAATGAGAGAGAGAGAGACAGGGAGACGGAGACGGGGAGACAGAGACGACTGATAGAGAGAATGAAACCAATTTATTTTGTTGGTATGATAATTTTATTTTCAATCTTTACTTAATTTTGCCCTTGAATGAATATTTCCCTCAATATTGAAGAATTTGACTTGAAGCAGAATTATTTACTATGTAAAAGGTTGTCAATTTATGTTGAATGAAAGCTAAAATAAATCAAAAAAGAGAAGAGTCAAGGAAGGGTAGGAGCTAATTTACTCGATTTTACAGATGATAAAATTTTAACATCAGTCTAACCTTCTTACATGGTATAACGAGACTGGCTAGCATTTTGTGAGACAAGCAGTGTCATGCTTTGATGATCAGTTTAAGTGGACTTCTGCAATTTGGCAGTGTGTATCAACCACTTAAACAATTTATACCACTTGACCTTTTATTTTACTTTAAAAATCAATCCTAAACAAAAAGTATAAAAAATGGAAAAAGATCTACATTCAAAAATTATTAATTGCTAGGCCATTTTTTGGTGTGATTTTGGCCGTTTTTAAGTGTACAATTCAGTGACATTAATTACATTCATGATGTTATGCAGCCAGCACCACTGTCTATATTACAAATGTTTTTCATCACTCGACTCATTATTCCTTAAGTGACAACTCTCCATCACCTCCTCACCCCATGCTGGTAATCATTAAGAAACTTCCATCTCCATGAAGTGTCTTATTCTACATAGTTCATACCGTTGGGATCATACAATACTTGTCCTTTTCTATCTGACCAATTTCACTCAGCACAGCTTTTTTAAGGTTCATCCATGTTGAAGCATCTATCAGGGGTTCATTTCTCTTGATGGTTGAGTAATGTTCCATTATATGTATATACTACCTGTTCTTTATCCATTCATCTGCTGGTGGGCCTTTGAGTTGTTTCTGCTTTTTAGCTATTGTTAATTATCCTGCAATGAATATTAACATACAAGTTCCTGTTTGCATCCCCACTTTCAGTTCTTTTGGGTATACAGTTGTCAAGGACGTAGCAAAACCCGTGTGAAATTGTGCGCTACAAGTAAGCCCGTTTGTAACTTCCTTAAGGTAAGTCCTTGTGTACTTTGCTTCCTAGTTAATCTTCCTCTGCCTGTGTGTACAATGGGGCCTGCACAATGCTCACATCACATAGTGTCCTGCTTCACAGAAGGTATCCTGAATTTTAAGTAACACAAGACCGTGTAGACATACCTTGGAGCGATTGTGGGTTTGCTTCCAGACCATTGCAATAAAAGGATTATTGAAATGAAGTGAGTCACACGAGTTGCTTCGCTTCCCAATGGGTGTAAAAGTGTTTTGCACTATACCGTAGTGGAAATCCTGGTGCCATAGTGGTTAAGTGCTACAGCTGCTAACCAGAAGTTCGGCAGTTCAAATCCTCCAGGAGCTCCTTGGAGGCTCTATTGGGAAGTTCTACTCTGTCTGCAGGGTTGCTATGAGTGGAAATGGACAGTAGTAATTTTTTCTTGGTTTTGGTAGTCTGAATTATATTTTAAAAATGTGCATACCTCTGTTAAAAAAATACTTCATTGTTTTAAAAATGCTAACCACCATCTGAGCCTTCAGCGAGCTGTAGTCTTTTTCACTGTGGAGGGTCTTGCCTTAGTGTAGATGGCTGCTGACTGACCAGGGTTGTGGTTGGTTGCTGAAGGCTGGGGTGGCTGCGGCAATTCCTTACAAAAAGTCAACAATGAAGTTTGCCACATGGACTGAGTTTTCCTCTCTCAAAAAATTTATCTGGAGCATGCAACGCTATCTGACAGTATTTCACCCACAGTAGAACTTCTTTCAGAAATGGAGTCAGTCCTCCCAAATTTATGTAACTTTCTAAATTTATGTATCGTAAATCCTTTGTTGACATTTCAGCAACTTTCACAGCGTCTTCCCTGGAAGTAGATTCCGTATCACGGAACCACTTTCTTTCCTCATCAGAAAGAAGCAACTCCTCATTCATTGACATTTTATCATAGGATTGCAGTGATTCAGTCACATCTTCAGGTTCCACTTCTAATTCTAGTTCTCTTGCTCTTCCCACCACATCTACGGTTCCTCCCTCTGCTCAGGTCTTGAACCCCTCCAAGTCATCTCTGAGGGCAGGAATCAACTTCTCTCCAACTCCTGTTTCTGTTGATGTTTTGACTCCCCTCCATGAATCACAAATGTTTTTAATGACATTTAGAATGATGTGTTCTTTCTAAGTCGTTTTAAGTTTGCTTTGTTTCCCCAGATCTATCAGAGGGATCACTATCTATAGTGGCTACAGCTTTGCATAATGTATTTCTTAAGTAATAAGAGTTGAAAAGTCACAATTACTCCTTGATTCATGTGCTGCAGAATGGATGTTGTGTTAACAGGCCTGAAAACAACACTAATGTCCTTGTACATCTCCATCAGAGCTCTTGAGAGACCAGGTGCATTGTCAACAAACAGTAATGTTTTGAAAGGAATATTTTTTCTAAGCAGTAGGTTTCAACAATGAGCTTAAAAGACTCAATAAATCATGTGGTGAACAGATGTGCTGTTATCCAGGCTTCACTGTTCCATTTATAAACACAGGCAGAGTATATTTAGCATAATTCTCATGCCCCCTAGGATTTTCAGAATGGTGAATGAGCATTGGCTTCAATTGAAAGTCACGAGCCTCTAGCAAGAGTCAGCCAGCCCTCTGAAGCTTTGCAGCCAGACATTGACTTCTCCTCTCTTCAGCTGTGAAAGTCCCAGATGGCATCTTCTTTCAGTACAAGGCTGTTTTGTCTGTGTTGAAGATGTGTTGTTTGGCGTAACCACCTTCATCAAGTATCCGAGCCAGATATTCTGGTTAATGTGCTGCAGCTTCTTCATCAGCACCTGCTGCTTGACCTCTCATGTGGTCCTTGATCTTCATCAGTAAGTTTTGTATTACGGAGATTGATGGCTTCTTTCCTTAAGCCTCATGAACCCAATCTCTGTTACGTACTAGGAGAGTGAGGGAGACAGAGGAATAGCTGGTTGGCAGAGAAGGCTGAATACACACAACATTTAAGTTCTTCCTTCATCTTATATGGGCACAGTTTGTGGCACCCTAGAACAATTACAATAGTAACATCAAAGATCGCTAATCACAGATCACCATTTCCTTACTTCTCTGATCCTTCAAAGAACTGAATATAGTTAGAGCCTTGTTCTGGATTAGATTTTGGTTTTAGGGAATATTGTGACTGGTTTGATCTTTATCCAGACCACTAAAATGTTCTCCACATCAGCAAGAAGGCTGTTTCACCTTCTTGTCATTTATGTGTTCGGTGGAATAATATTTTTCATTTCCTTTGAGAACTTATCTTTTATTTTCAAACTCTGTCTAATTGTTTCATGCAAGAGGCCTAGCTTTCAGCCTGCTTAGAACTTGACATGCCTTCCTCACTAAACTTAATCATTTCCAGCTTTTGATTTAAAGTGAGAGGTATATGATGTTTCTTTTTACTTGAATATTTAATGGCCATTGTAGGATTATTAATTGTCCTAATTTCAATATTGTCCTGTCTCAAAGAGTAGGAAGGTCCTAGAGGAAGGAGAGAGACAGAGGTATAGCTGGTTGGCAGAGCAGTCTGAACACACACAACATTTATCATTTAAGTTCTTCATCTTATATGGGCACAGTTTGTGGCACCTTAGAACCGTTACAATATTAACATCAAAGATCACTGATCACAGGTCACCATAACAGAATGATAATAATGCAAAAGTCTGAAATACTTTGAGAATTACCAAAATGTAACACTGAGACCCTAAGTGAGTACATGCTGTTGGAAAAATCGCACTGATTATCTTGCTGTTGCATTGCCACAGACCTTCAATCTGTAAAAAATAAAATATCTGTGAAGTGCAATAAAGTGACGCACAATTCAGTGAGGTGCACCTGTGTACAGGGAGTGAACTGCTTGATCATATGGTAATTCTGTGTTTAAGTTTTTAAGGACCTGGCTAAGCTGCTTTAATGTTAATCAACCCCTTCATATTTTTTCTTTCATTCTTAACAAGGCTAGACAACAACAATACTAATATAATTATTCTGCTGCAAATATCTTCATTGATTTTGTATGCCATTCTTTTATTTCACATACTTGGCTAACTCTAAAGCTGGATGAACCTAAGCATCTCTCTACTATCTATCTGAACCTAACCTTGTTGGAGTCATAATCAGGCAGAAAAGTTGTTAGGTGCCATCAAGTCGGTTCTAACTCACAGTGACCCTGTGTACAACAGAATGAAACTCTACCAGGTCTTGCACCATGTCCACAATTGTTTTTATGCTTAAGCCCATTGTTTTGGCCACTGTATCTTTCCATCTCATAGAAGGTCTTCCTCTTTTTCACTGACCCTCCACTCTACCAGGCATGATGTCCTTCTCCAGGGACTGATCTTTCCTGACAAGATGTCTAAAGTATGTAAGATGCGGTCTTGCCATCTTTGCTTCCAAGGAGCACACTGCTCATACTTCTTCTCGAACAGATCTGTTTGCTCTTTTGGCAGTCCCTGGTACATTCAACATTCTTCTCCAACACCACAATTCCAAGGCATCAATTCGTCTTCTGTCTTCTCTGTTCATTGTCCAGCTTTTACATGTAGATGATGCAACTGAAAATACCATGGCTTGGGTCAGGTGCATTTTAGTCTTCAAGGTGACATTCTTACTTTTGAATACTTTGAAGAGGTTCTTCGCAGCAGATTTTCCCAGTGCAATGCGTCTTTTGATTTCTTGACTTCTGCTTCCAAGGGCATTCATTGATTGTGGACCCAAGTAAAATGAAATCCTTGACAACTTCAATCCTTTCTCCATTAATGACAACATTGGTTACTGGTCCAGTTGTGAGGATTTTTGTTTTCCTGATGCTGAGGTGCAATCCATACTGAAGGCTGTGGCCCTTGATCTTCATCAATAAGTTTAAATCTTCATTTCCAGCAAGTAAGATAGTGTTGTCTGCATAACACAGGTTGTTAATGAGTCGTCCCCCAAACCTGATGCCTCGTTCTTCTTCATATAATCCAGCTTCTCAGACTATTTGCTTGGCATACAGATTAAAAATGTATGGTGGAAGGATACAACTCTGACACATGCCTTTCCTCACTTTAAACTGTGCAGTGTCCCCTTGTTCTGTTCAGCACAACTGCCTCTTGATCCACACAGATTCCTTAAGAGCACAATTAGGTGTTCTGGAATTCCCATTCTCTACAACATTAGCCACAATTTAGTATGATCTGCAAAGTCTAATGCTTTTTTGTAGTCAGTGAAACACAAGTAAACATCTTGCTGGGGTTCTGTGCTTTCAGCCAAGATCCATCTGACATCAGCCATAATATTCCTGGTTCTACGTCCTCTTGTGAACCCAGCTTGAATTTCTGGCATTTCCTTGTCAATGTATTTTTGTAGTCACTTTTGAATGATCTTGAGCAGAATTTTACTTGCGTGTGACATCAACGATATTGTTCAGTAATTTACACATTCAGTTGACACGTTTCTTGGGAATGGACATAAATATGGATCTCTTCCAGTCAGCTGGTCAGGTGGCTGTCCTTCAAATTTCTTGGCATAGACAAGTGAGCACTTCCAGTACTGCATCAGTTTGTTGAAATATCTCAACTGATACTCCATCCATTCCTGGAGCCTTGTTTTTTGCCAATGCCTTCAGTGCAGCTTCAACTTCTTCCTTCAGTACCATTGGTTCCTGATCATATGCTACCTTTTCAAATGGCTGAACATCGACCAGTTCTTTCTGGTGTAATGACTGTGTATCCTTGCATCTTGTTTGGATGCTCTCTGAATCGTTTATTAGTTTCCCTGTAGAATCCCTCACTATTGCAACTCAAGGCATGAATTTTTTCTTCACCTCTTTCAGCTTGAGAAATGCAGGATGTGTTCTTCCTACTGGTTGTCCATTTTGAGATCTTTGCACATGTCTTTGTAACACTTTCTTTTGTCTTCTCAAGCTGCTCTCTGAAATCTTCCTTTTAGGTCTTTTACTTTGTCATTCCCTCCTTTTGCTTTCACAGCTCAATGTTCAACAACAAGTTTCAGAGTCTCTGCTGACATCCAATTTGGTCTTTTCTTTATTTCCTACCATTTTGATGACCTCTCGCTTTCTTCATGGATGATGTCTTTGATGTCATTCCACAATTCGTCTGGTCTTCTGTCATCAGTGATCAACACATCAAATCGGTTCTTGAGATGGTCTTTAAACTCAAGGTCATACTTTGGCTCTCATGGACTTATTATAATTTTCTTCACTTTCAATTTGAATTCGGATATGAGCAATTGATGCTCTCTGCCACAGTCAGCACCTGGTCTTGTTCTGACTGCTGATATGGAGCTTTTCCGTTGTCTTTCTCCACAGATACAGTCAATTTGGTTCCTGTGTATTCCATCTGGTGAGGTATCTGTGTACAGTTGCCGTTTGTGTTGGTTTAAACAGGAATATGCCGTGGAAAAGTTGGTAGTCTTGAAAAATTCTATCATGCAGTCTCAAGCATTATTTCTCTCACCAAGGTCACCGATCCTTCTTCTTTGTTTGCAACTTTTGCATTCCAGTCACCAATAATTATCAATGCGTCCTGATTGTGTGTGTGATCAACTTCAGACTGCAGAAGCTGGTAAAAATCTTCAACTTCCTCATCTTTGGCTTTAGTGGTTGGTGCATAAATTTGAATAATAGTCGTATTAACTGGCCTTCTTTGTAGCCATATGGATATTATCCTCTCACTGACAGCATTGTACTTCAGGACAGATCTTGAAATGTTCTTTTTGATGATGAACGCAACACCTCTTCTCTTCAAGATTTCGTTCCCAGGATAGTAGTAGGCTATATGACTGTCAAATTCAAAATGGCCAAAACTGGTCCATTTCAGCTCACTAAGGACTAGGATATCAAAAAAAAAAAAAAAAAGTACCACTATAAATTTATGATTACAAACCATCAGTACTATATATTGATATGTATCTTACTTAGCTACTACTATAATATAATAGAAATACCACCAGTGGATGTCTTCCACAAACAGAAATTTATTGTCTCACAGTCTAACAGGCTACAAGTTCAAATTCAGGGTTTCATCTCCAGGGGAAGTCTTTCTGTCTCTGCTGGCACTGGAGGAAGGTGCTTGCTAGCAATCTTTCCCTGAACTAGGGGGGCTTCTCAGTGCAGGAACCCGAGGTCCAGAGGACACACTCTTCTGGTTCTTCTTACTTGGTGGTCTGGGTCCCCAGATCTCTCTGTCTGCTTCTCTTTTTTGTATCTCAAAAAAGACTGGCCTAAAGCACAACCTAATCTTGGAGATGGAGACCTGCCTCATTTACATAACTGTCACTAATCTCATCTCATTAATCTCATATAGATAGGATTTACAACAGGTAGGAAAATCACATCAGATAACACAATGGTGGACAGTCACGCAATGCTGGGAATCACAGCCTACCCAAACTGATACACATGTTTTTTGAGGACAAAGTTCAGTATGACAGTGTGCTGGGAGTATGTGCCAAACACAATGTCTATCCCTCTTGTTGGGAAATCTAAGGATCATCATTTCAGTTTTCGTGAAACACCTGGAAAATTCCTTTGGCTTTCTTGGTATCAAAGTGCCCTTGTTTTTCTCTGGCTTCTCTGGTGTTGGAAACTTCTCTTTCACCTGACCTCTGAGTTTTCCGTTGTCTTATATCTCAGTCTTTAGGTTTTTGTTTTCTCAGTGTGTTCTCTCCTTCTCAGTAACTTCCTGTTTCCTCTTTGCTTTGAATATAGCCTCTGTAATATTGATATCTAAATGTCTCTAACTAAACCAGCCCTCTCTCCAGTGCCCCAGATCACTCCACCAAGTGCTGACTTGATAGGGCCCCTTGCTGGTCCCACTGGCATCATGAACTCTTGATGTCTTCTCTGTATCTGCTTTTCTTTTAGAAAATGCAGATTCAACATAAAGAAAAGAACATCTACTATTTTGGTGATTTACCTTTCAGGAAAATTAAAACTATTTGTGGAGCTCTGGTGGTGCAGTGGTTAAGTGCTCAGCTGCTAACCAGAGAGTCAGCAGTTTGAGTCCACCAGCTGCTGCATGGGTGAAAGATGTGACAATCTGCTTCCATAAAGATCAGAGCCTTGAAAATCCTGTAGAGCCGGTTCTACCCTATCCTACAGGGGCCCTGTGGTTTAGAATTGACATGATGGCAGTGGGGTTGGTTTGGGTTTCATTTATAGCTGTTTGTGATGAAAAATATGAATGTTAGAAAATAAAACAATGTAGAACAAATAAATAAGAGCTTTTCCTATCTAAATTTATGACTTGGGTTATTTGTAGTTTGTTAAACTTTCAGCTCAATAAAATGGAAATGGTAAGTAAAGACAAAGCATGAAACACTATGTGTTAACAACTAATTAACAGAAATAGTTAAGCACTAGACTACTAGCTGAAAGACTGGCAGTTTGAATCTACCCAGAGATGCCTCAGAAGATAAACCTGGCAATCAGCTTCCGAAGGTCACAGCCTGGGAAACCTAGGGAGCAGTTCTTTCCATACATGGCGTTGCCATGAGTTGGAATCTACTGAACAGCAACCAACAAGAAAAAAATACAATAGAGCATCTGAAGGCAATTTAAATATTATTGCTTAAAAAAAAACAAAAAACAAACAAAAGAACTCCATTTCTTCAGCTTTTACATTTGTAATTTAGGAAAACAGACAGGAAGTACATGAGCATCTTTTTCCCATGGAACACTTGATGGGTTCAAACCACTGACTTTGGGCTAACAGCCAACCGCTCAGCCACTGTGCCACCAAGGTCCTGTTTGGCAGAAATTCACCCAGGATCAGTAGCATTAGCTCAGACATTCCATTTATGTGTGTGTCTATCTATCTATCGGTCTGTCTGTCTGTCTGTCACCTCTCTCTCTCTATCATCTATCTATCTCTATATCTATCTATCTATCTATATCTATCTGTCGGTGTAATATATATACATATATACATATATATATATATATATATATACACACATATGTTAAATGCCCTAGGGCCTACAGCAAAATAACTGCTTCTATTTTGTATGGTTGTCCTTAGGGAGAAGCAGAGCTGATATGTGAACACTACCAAGATGAATTCAATTTTCAAAAGTAAATTCACCTGAAATTGTGAGTCGGAAACAATTTTCTAGCTCAGTAGTTCTCAATCTTTGAAAACTCAGAACACTTCTTTAAAAGGTAAAAAATGGTTACAGACATCTCCTTCCCACAAAAACAAAGCTCAAGTAAACAAAAAATGCTTGCACAAGATTATGGTAGCAGTTATGTTTTTACTTCTTTTGATTCAAGAAATGAAATGATGAAAAGTTACCATGAATTCAGTGATTTTTAAGAAACTTGTATTTCTTCTTCTCCTATCCCTTGGGTTTCTTCTGTATTCATATATTCTTTTTTGTTACATATACTTTTGGTATATCAAAAACACAAACCTGTCACCATTGATTTGATTCCAACTCATAGAGGCCCCATAGAACAGAGCAGAACTGCCCCATAGGAGTAGACGATGGATTTGAACTGTCAACCTTTTGATTAGCAGCTGAGTTCTTAACCACTGCGCAGCCAGCACTCCAAAAGAACATAATAGCATAAGTTTCCAAAATGTCTTGCAAAAAAGGAACACATTTCATTTTGTTTAACTCCCTGTTTCCAAAGTATGTGTTATCATGGAATTTCCCATTTTAAGCAAACTTGTTTTAAGTCTTCCAATTTCAAATGGAGTTCACCTAAGAATCACTTGGGTAAATTATTTGTTAAGATTATGAATCATTTATATTTAAACAGTTTAAAGCTATGCATACATATTTGACTTAAAAAGTCAAACAAATCTACAAGGTTTATAATGAAAAAAAAACAGTAGTCTGCTGGGTAGCCCATATTCATGCTCTCATACCTCCGCTATTCAGCGTCAACTGCTTTCAGAAATTACGTTGTGTTTTTTGATGTGTACTCCTTTATCTCTATGTAGCATATTTATATTGTTACTCCTTAAATATTATTTTAGCCACAGTATTGATTCTCTTGTTTGATAACCTGTCTTTTGACATCCTGCTCCCTTTCTACATCTTTCCAATAAAACTATAGCAAAAATTTCATTAGATTGACATTCAAGGTTGATACTTAAAGTCCTGTTTATAGAAAGGTAAAATGGTACATTGTGTAGTTAATTTTTCTTTCTTGAAAAATGTTTTTCTTGAAGTTAATAATTATTTTTTGTTTCTTTTTTTTACATAGTTATATATTTATAGGCAATTGGATCCAAAACTCCTTCAGTTTTTTACAGTTGTCATTTAATTAGCTGCGTTAAGATCTGCCTAGTAGGCTTCTTGGGAAATCCTTCTCGATGCTTTCAAAGTTCTCTTAGTTGCTCTCAAAACTTGCTTTGGAGTTCTCTTCTTGGGAAATCCCTTTAGCATCTTCTTAGGAATATTTGTGTTAGAATATCTGTTTTTCGTTTCCCTGTCTTCTTGCTTTTTGGCATACTCCTTTGTTTTGGTGGGATATACCCTTCGGTAGTTTTCTGAGGAAGGCGTGTCCAAGGAAAGCTGTCTCAAACCTCACATTATCAGAAAATATTTTTAATTTACTTGGCTTGGCTGACCTTCATCCAGTGATTTGGTATAGAATTCGAGGTTGCAAATCTTTTTTTCATCATAATGTTGAGGGCATTGCTCTACTGTCTTCTAGTTTTCAGACTTACTGTTGTGAGAGCTGATTTCTGATTCTTGATTCTCTGAAGAAAATGTTTTGAAGCTTTTAGGATCTTCTGTATTTTCTGCTGTTCTAAAATTTCACAATGGTAAGTATGCATTCACAGTGTCTTTCATTGTGAAAATTCATTTCCTTCAATTATGGAGAAATTGTATTATTTTCTTGATGATGTATTGTCTTTTTTTATCTTTATTTTCTTTTCCTCAGTTTGTTTTTGATCTTCAACTTCCTGAACTTTTTTAATTTTCTATTTTTCATCTTTTTGTTCTATTTTCTAGAAGATTTCTTTTTTCTCCTACTAATACTTTCAATTTCTGCTATCATATTTTCTACACTAGAGCTCCTATTATTACTATTATTTTATCCTGTGCTATAGCATTCTGTTCTTGCTTCGTGGATGCAATATATTCTCAAATTTCTGAGGCTATTAATAATGGTTTTTGCTTCCTGCACTGTCTGTCTCCTCTAAGTTGTTTCATTCTATTATTTGCTCTTGTCTCTGTCTTTCATATGAGATACTTTCTTAAATATCTGTGATTCTTGTTCATTCTTTCTTTTTTTTTTGAGTCGAGTGTTGTAAAACTGGGTAGAAGTTTTGTCTTTGAATTGGGCTGGATTGGCATGGCTTTCACTGTAAGACTATCTGGCTATGTCAGTAACTTTGGGACTGTTTTCTTGGGCTAGTATGAATTTTTGAAGTAGTTACTTCTCCTCTTTCTCCTGGAGCATCTATGCCCGGTTTCCAGTAACTTGGGGAGTCTCAAATTTGTATACTATCTTTTACTCAACTGTACCCATAGTTGCTTAGGATGATTTTCTGTAAGTTCTTTAAATGTAAACAGAAGAGGAAAAACCTCCAAGCCCTGGAAGTGAGCTCTGAACACAGAGCAGAAAAAATGTCCTTAAGGACGACTTCCATTTGCAGAAAACCTTAATGGGGATGATTGTCTTACCTGGGACCAACATAGAGAAAAACTTGAGCTGAAAACTTCAGTTCTTCCTTTGCACATCTAATAACGAGACTGGGAGAAAGTAGTTTAGTCTACTGTTAGGGAAACGTGTTAAATAACCTCTCAAATAGTGAGCACTGTATTTAAAGTGCTGTGTTTAAGCAGCATGGTCAATGAACTAGCAGCATAAACTTCACCTTGGAATTAGTTACAAATGCGAATTCTCGGGCTCCACCTCAAACCTGCTGAAATGGAAACTGAGTGCTGAGTCCTGACATCTCTGTTTCAACAAGCCATCCCAGTGATGCTAAGACGCCACAGGTATGAGAACTGATCATCTAGAGTATGCAAGTTACAACAAGTCTAGGCAGGAGCTGGAGAACTAAATGTCATTGCCTAATGAAGAGGGCTTTTAAATTTTCCAGCAGTAGGTGGGGAAGACGGGAAGAGATACCTGTCCAGTGGGAAAGGGCAAGTACAAGGGAAGTTTCCTTGGAAAGAAAAGGAACTCATTGAAAAGTCAAAAGCCTAGGGTCTGAGGCAGTTGAGAATGAGCGAACATTTCTAATAGGTAGGGGTAGCCATTATGTAACATTATGATGTGTGATACTGTTGTAAGTTTTCTATTCTGTGGCGCAGTATCTATGTATGTGTTGTTGCCTGATTCCATATGCTGGAGCAGTCAAGCCAATGAAATGTCCTCCAATTCAGGAAGAGGGAAGCTTTACAAGGAGCTGTACACCAACGGAGACCTGACAGCAGAGCAGGCTGTCCTTACGGAAGCTCAAAAAAATAACTTTTATATCAGAGCTTATGTCTGATCTTATGAGAGTCAGAAGTATCTTTGTAACCCACAGATAGCATCGCTGCAGCAGTTATTCATTACAAGATAGTGACAACGAACTCTTTATTAGGCAAATGAGATGCACACAGACATCTTATCAGGCTGAAGATATACGTATCAGACACTGGGTTCCAATTTCTCACAGGTGGTGGAACAGAACCAAACAAAGTGTTAGCATCAGATCAAAACAAAGAACAAAGTTATTTGCGTCACATCGAAACAAAGGAGATGACAGACAAGAAGGAGGAAAACTTACAGGTTCGTCAGGGCCTTAGTTACGTCAAATTTTGAGTTGCCCATTTTAAAAAGGGGAAAACATGTTGGGAAGTGTTAGGGTCACATATAGGTATATACATATAAACATGTATGTATGTGTGTGTGTGATGTAGTAGTTAAGTGCTACATCTGGTTACCAAAATGTTAGCAGTTCAAATCTACCGGGTACTCCTCAGAAACTCTGTGGTGCAGCTCCACTCTGACCTATACAGGGTTGCTGTGACCTGAAACTGACTCCACAACAATCGCTTTCTTTTCCTGGCTAGTGGTGCAGTTGGTTAAAGCAACTGACTTCTGAACCTGCTAACTGAAAGACTGGTGGTTGAAAATCAGCACTGGCTCTGCAGGGGAAAGTGCTGGCAGTCTGCTTCCGAAGAGATTTACAGCTTCTCTATATACAGACGTAGGAAGAAAGAGCTGTTTCTGGGTGGTTCCGTGTTTAAGGTCTGACGACTAATCAAAAAGATGGCAACTCAAATCACCAGCTGCTACTTGGAAGTCCAATGAGGCAGCTGTACTCTATCCTGTAGGGTGCTTTCAGCTGGAATTGACTAGATGGAATGGGTTTTACAGGCTGAGTCATTCAGACTCTACCTGGCCCTATAGGACAGAATAGAACTTCTCCCTAGAGTTTCCAAGGCTGTAATGTTTATGGAAGTTGGCCACCACATCTTTCTCCCATAGAGAAGCTAGTGGATTTGAACTGCCAAATTTTTGGTTAGCAACAGTGCACCTAACCAGTGCACCACCAGGATTTCTTAGGCTGTAATACTCCTCAGTAATGCGAAGTCTATGATGGAAGATTATACACAACCATCTTTTGTTGGCAGCTGAGGAGGGAATAAAGGAGAAGATGTCAAAGGAATAAAAATGTTCCACTTACCTGTGTAGAGAGTACCTCCTTTTTTATTTTTCTTTAACAGTGTACTCCCTAATGTGTTCAGTATTTGATCACTGACTAAGGCTGCATTCTTTGGAGAAGCAAAACCATTAAGCATATAGATCTCTCTCTTTCTGTATTTACACTAAAACACATACATATATAGATATATAGATTTATATCAGGGAAATGGCTCATGCATTTGAAGAGGCTAAAGGGTCCCCAGTCTGTGGGTCAAGTTGGGGCTTCTCCTGATTTACATAGGGGCAGGGGCAGGTGAATCCAAGATCAGCAGGTCGGAGAGATTTTTGTTGCTCTGGATCCTGTACTTGGCTCCTGTTTTTCTGACCCTCATTTCTTCAGACTTGAGCTAACAGCTTACCCGCACTTTTACCTGCCAGTCTTGGAATTTGTTGATCTTTGCAGTCTGCAAGCAAGACCCCTGATCTCTGACCTGCTAATCTTGGGTTTGCTAGCCCCTGTGGCCATATGAATCAGGAGAAGTTTCTCTCCTGATCTGTAGACTTGGAATGTTCCAGCCTGTACAATGGTGTGAGTCATTTCCTTGATATAAATCACTTTCTGTATATGTTTATAGGCTTTATTAGTTTTGCTTCTCTAGAGAACCCAGCCTAAGACACTGTCTATATAAATCATCTGTAATATTTATGTTTTTCTTGAGAAAATGTCAAATAAAGACTTACTTCTATAGTCACATGTATTACAAGCTCCTAGAATTTTCTCATTTAAAAAAAAACAAATTAAGCTTTCCTATTAGGGAATACTGGAAACCCTGGTGGCATAGTGGGTTAAGTGCTACATCTGCTAACTGAAAGTCAGCAGTTCACATCTGCTGGGAGCTCCTTGGAAACTCGATAAAGCAGTTCTGCTCTGACCTCTATGGTTGCTGTGAGTCAGACCTGACTCGATGGCAGTGGGTGTTAGGGAATACTAGAAAATAAAGATGATCCAAGAAAGGATGATTAAAGTTACTCATAATACATACATCTAGAGATGAACATAGCCCTGTAGAACTCTAGAGCTGGAAGATACTGTTACTAATCACGTACGCATACACGACAGAACTCACTTCTCTCCTGACTTCTAGGTCAGTGTTCTACTTGCCAAAAGACTACGGTACTTTACCATTTTTTAAAAACTGACTTAAACTACATGCAGCGCTGATGTCATCCTCTATCATTTTGAGTCCTTCTCCATTGTTTCCATTGTGGTAAGAAAAACAAGGTCAAAATTCTTTCCTTAAAGAAACTTTACTATTATACATGTGTCTTTTTTTTTTTTTAATTGGGTCTTTCTTAATGTTTTAGTCATCTGTTATTGCTCTAACAGAAATACCACAAAGTGAATGGCTTTAATAAATAAAGGTTTATTCTTACACATTCCAGTAGGCTACAAATCTGAATTCAGAGTGTCCACTCCAGGGTAAGGCTTTCCTCCTTGTAGGCTCTGGAGGAAAGTCCTTGTGTTGCATCGGTCTTTAGTTGGGGAGCATCTTGGCCCAGGAAACTCAGGTCTGAAGGGTGAGCTGTATTCCCAGCGCTGCTTTTTGATACCATGACGTTCCTGACTGTCTGCTTGCCACCCTTTCCTTTTATCCCTTGTGGGATAAATGGTGCAAGCCACGCTTCAGGGAAACTCCCTTTACAATGGAGCAGGGAGGTGACATCAGGAAGGGGTTTACAGTACCACCTTAACCATGTTTAACATACAGCTTAGGAAAATCACAAAAGGGAGGGCAAGTCACACAATACTGATAAACACAACCCAGTCAAAATTCTATACATATTTTTGTGGGGGACACAGTTCACTCCATGACATTTAATATCCACTGATCCCACTAAGTTCATCCATTCTTTTAGCTTGTATGATGTGAGGTAACAGTTCCATGTGTTGTAGAGAAAAACTTGAAGGCTGTGTGAAGTGTAAAAAGAGAGAGTTATTAGGGGTTTACAAGAATTGCCAATGAGGATCTATGTAGCCCACTGAAAATGGAACCAGGCAGTCCTGGGGCAGTTTGATTATACTAATACTCTTATGGGGTAAAAAGAGGAACCAAACCACAGTCTGTTTGGTTATTGATTATTAGTAGTGCAGTTAGGGATTACTTACAGTTTCACATGATCATGGTTGGAAGATGCTTACATGTGTTTTCTTAATCTTTCAAAATTACCTTGTTAGCAATAGCACCCAGATAACACTCTTCCTGACTACGTGTATTTTGAGGGATGCAGATAGTCATTTTGTTAAGACTCTTCAGGGCATATGGTTTCTGTTTCTGGCTTTGACTACTGAGATGAAACATGTTTTTCTCAAAAAACATCATCTTAAATCTAGAAATGCAGATTAAAATTAGTTGGCATAACCAGCATATTATGCCTCTGTCTCACCAAATTGAAAAACCCAGCCAAGATCCCAGGATGATAGAACCAGGATTCAAACTGAAGAAATCTGACTCAGAATCTGCCCCTCTAATCTACTCTTTACCGTTTCTCAGTGCACGAGGTCTGACAACTAAGTTTGCAAACTCATCCTGGAAAATGTGGTACGTAACTCATAGCTGAATATCACTATGGTAAATTTAAAGTACTCCCTTTGGGAAGCTACTCACTGATGCCAGAACCTACCCCATCCTTCAAAGCAATTTTGAAACTGTTTTTCTGGAATGGGCATCAGAGTTGTTGTCTTATTACCCTTGATGTCCTGAATGTCATCAAAGCGTCTTCCTTTCAATATTTCCTCTATCTTTGGATAAAGTAAAAAGATCATTGGTGGCCAGTTCAGGTGAGTAGGATGGGTACTCCCATATAGTTACTTGTTTAGTGTCTAAAAGCTTCCTCATAGACAACTACACAATTAAGTTTGCAAACTCGCTACCTTGTTCTGGAAAGACAGCTGGTCTTTCCAGAAAGAGTTCCAAAATTGCTTTGAAGGTGCTGGCATGAGTGCATAGCTTCCCAAGGGGAGTCCTTCTTCTTGCCTTAGAAGGCTGTTTCAGTGCGTGTGTACGTGTATGTGTGCTTATGTGTGTGTGTATACATCTGCATGTGTGTATAGATATGTGAGTGTGTGTGTACTCACACCCACACATTTTCATGTGTGTTGCCTCCGTAAGTGAACTGTAGGCCCCTTGAAGGCAAGGACCATGTCTTATATGCATTTCTCAAAAGGTGCAGCAGAAAGCTCTGTGCCTAAGCAAGCACTGAATATTTGAGTGAATTATTGAACTCCCTTCCCCACATTTTTTTTTTCTTCCTGAGATGATATGGCTAATTTTCATTAATTGAAAAGATAGTCTCAAAATCACATTTGACAGGAAAAGGTAAAAATCAGGAGATAAGCCTGTGCCCTGACCTCACCTCTGGGGTTCAGTAGGGTTTGATTATTTCACAAAAGATACCATGTCAACATCTAAAGAGTAATGAGGGCTTAACGAGCCTTCACAGTAGTGTGCTGGTCTCTGTAGTGGGCGGGAAGGGAACTTGGGTAAGGCCTACATGTCAGCAAATAGCAATTAATCAGCCTTGGCTCGCAGTGTTGCAGCTGAACAACCTTCACTGAAAACACAATTTTTCTTTCCCACTGTTTTTGTCTTTTCCTTTCTTTTGAAGCCAGGTGTGAGTTGTGGGAAGAAAAGTTAGATAAAATTCCGCATTCTAAGGAAGGCCTCCCTGACAGGCTGTTCTAGGAAAATTCGAGAAAAATGCATGGTGTACCAGGAAGAGACAGGAACCAGAGGTATGATGGAGGAGATACATCTTTTAACACCCTCAGTTGTATTACACGATACCTTAAAATTGTGTCATGAGTGGCAGCTTTTGATTTTTTTTCTTTCCTTAGAATGAAACCTCTTTAGAAGCCTTGCCAGATTGCTTTACATTATTTACAAGGCTATGCAAAATGGATAAAGCTATCCTTCTCAAGAGCCATTCACTTTAAAAAAATAGGCACTAGTCTCACATAGTTTGCCAACAGAGTGTTCAAAGGCATTGTCTAGTATTTTTCAAGTACTTTACAGATAAACAGAAGTACTTATTTTGTGATGGTTTTGTATTAACCTGAATGAAATTTGCCTCTCGCAAAGCCCTTGGGGCCAGGCACACAGCAACCTTTTATGGCAATTCTGTGAATTAGGCCTGTCAGATACTAGGCCGCAGTAAAGAAAGCTTGAGTCTGGTTCCTGCTCTTCAGGAATCTATCGTCTGACTGGGAAGGCCAGGTTGGGGCCGAGACCCACCTTCTTCAGCCACACATTCTTCTTTCAGGTACCACAGCACCTTCAATAACTTTGGAAACCCTGGTGACACAGTGGTTAAGTGCTACAACTGCTAACCGAAGGATTGGCAGCTGGAATCCACTAGGAGCTCCTTGGAAACTCTACAGAGCAGTTCTACTCTGTCCTGTCGGGTTGCTAAGAATTGGAATCCACTGGAAGGCAGTGTGGACGTGGTCTGACAACACTGAGCTTCTGTTTGTGTTCAGTCAGGCCTAGGCGGACCCAGGGCTGTCAGGTGTTGTTTGCAGGTTATGTGGGTTGTCCCCCTGACTGGGCTCCACAAGACTGCACAGCGCCCACTCTGCACATCTGCATGCAGAGGCCCCGCCCACTGCAGCTGGGCCAGTGTTTGCAGATGTATCAGTCTTTTGTTGGTGTCGCTGGATTAATGGAGTTCTGGATGGGGTTGCTGTAACTTTTTCCCTAAGCATGTATGATACAAAAAAAGAAAAACAAAAAGCAGAAGTTATTTATCGATACAAGAAACTAATAACGCTGAGATGACTTGGAAAATGCATTCCCTAACTTCAGAGGTAGAACCGTAACTGCAAAGTTGTCCCTCAGTTCTTATCTTCAGTGTAGGCAAGGATTCAAACAAAGACATATGTACACCCAAAATGAAGCACGTCAAAGAGTCTTAGTAGGGGACAGTACAGTTGACAAGGAGTGCCAAGCTGGCTGCTCAGACAAAGGTCTGAGAGCCTCACTCCCTTCCTCCTCTGGGGTTTTTATATCCTAGTTTTCCCCTCCCTCTGGGATTTTTGGTTCTTTTTGTTTGTTGGTCCCTTCTGATGGTTGGTATTACTTTCGGAGTTAGCTCTTTGGGTCCCTTTGGTGAGCAATACTGGTGTCTTTGCACTCTTTGGTGGGCAAATGCTGGATCTTTGTGTGCCCTGGCCCTTTGGTCTTTCTGATTCTTTTGGTGTGTAAATGGTGATTGTTCCCTGCCCATGGTTGTTCAGTCTCTTCATTCTAACAGGACAAACAAATGAGCATAACAGGTCCTAAGAGCCAGAACATTCAGTTTCTGCTACTGGTCGAGTTACTTATTAGTATTTTGACCTGTAGTAAGTTATTTAATCTCTTGGAACCTGTAAGAAGAGAGAAACCACACCTGGTCTACTTTCCTGGGTTGTTAGGAGGCTCAAAAGGATGTGTGTGTGTGCATGTGAAAAGAGAGAGAAAGACAGACAGAGAGACAGCCACGCCTAGAGATACTGTATGTGTGAGTAAGGCCTAGTCTTTACAAACGAACAAACGTTCTGTTGGAATGGCCTGGAAGGTGCTTCTGAGGGAAGGAGCACCAGGAGGAACAGAGATTATGTTTTAAATTTTGTTATGTGTTAGACTGGAGGCTCTTTAAAGGTGGAACAATATTTTGAAAATCACTCTGACGCAAACATCTAGCATTCAGTTATAAGCTGAAGGTCTTTGGAATGACTGAAAAAGTAGATGAAGTTCAGAAGTCTAGAGAAAAATCAACCATGCTCTAATGCAAGTTCTTAAGTTTTCCAAATCAATGAAGATATTTCTAGAATGCCTACTGTGTGCCAGACACAAATGAGAAGCATTGATTATACAGTAGTGAACGAGACAGAAGTCCTTGCTTTTAACACGTACTGTGTTGACAGAGCAGGTAGACATTTAAAAAGTGCACAAAATATGCTGTGTGTTTTAAGAAGACATCCAAGGGCATCATTAGCGAGTCTGACAATTATTAATTTTAAGACTTATTTACATATGTTGAAATACATGTGCATACAACTTACTTCTGAAAGGAGTATTTTGAACAAAAAATTAGCATTTAATACAGAGTCTTCCCATAGCAAAGACCTGCATGTAGGTTTTCTATAACATTTATTTCCAGAGACCTATAGGGTCACTGTGAGTCAGAATTGACTCAGTGGCAGGGGGTTCTTTTTAATCCATGACAGAAGGTAGTGGTGGTTCAGTGGTAGAATCTGTGGCTTCCATATCAGACTCCTGAGTTCAGTTTTGGGTTTGAATTCAGTGGAAACTTGAGTGCTGCAGTGATGGTGAACAAGTTTCAGTGGCACTTTCAGACTAAGGCAAGACCAGGAAGAAAGGCCTGGTGATCGACTTCCAAATAAATCAGCCAGTGAAAACCCTGTGGATCCCAGCAGTCCAATCCCAATGTGCATGGAATCACCATGAGTTAGGGCTGGCTTGTGGACAGCAAACGAAAGCCCCTAATTGGGAGCCCCCAGATGATACAAATAGTTAATGCACTCAACTGCTAATGGAAGTGTTCCTGGTTTGAATCCATGTGAAGGAACCTCAGAAGAAAGGGAAAATCGGGCATTGAAAACCACATGGAACACAGTTTTACTCTGAAGCATGTGGGGTCACCGTGGATCAGAATAGACCTCAATAGCAATTAAAAAAATAAATTAACCTATGATATCCAAAGGACAGATTTTCTACTCTTAGTAGCAGTGGCAACTTAAAGTTATTTATTTTTAAAGTATTTATTGAGCACCTGTTAAGTGCAGGAGATTGCAGACCCTGTCGTTTGGAATTGTACTGCTTAATACAGTAGCTACCAGGCATGTGGGGCTATTGTGCACTTGAAATGTAGCAAGTCCCAACTGAGATGTGCAATGAATGTAAAATACACCATCTCAAAACCAAACTCACTGCTGTCAAGTCAATACTGACTCATAGCAACCCTATAGGACAGAGTGGAACTGCTCCATAGAGTTTCCAAAGAGCACCTGGCAGATTTGAACTGCAGACTTTTTGGTGAATAGAAGTAGCACTTAACCACTATGCCACCAGGGTTTCCAAATACACCCTAGATTTCAGAAAGTTAATGTGAAAAAGAAGAATGTGAAATACTTTATTGGGAATGTTCTTATATTATTACACATTGAAATAATATTTAGGTTATATCAGATCAAGTGAAATTTAGTATTGAGACTTTATGAGTTTCTTCTTAAAACATGGCTATCGGAAAATTTAAAATTACTTGTGTGGCTCACATTGTGGCTCCTACTATCTCTCTTTATTGGACAGTTATTTTGATGTAATGCTGTAGGGAGACAGACATGTACACAGATCATTATAAGTCACTGTGACAAGTATTGACAGGATCGGTGTACTGTTGAAGGATAGAAAAGGGTACAACTAACGAGTGGGTGTGTTCAGCAAAAAGATTCAAAGCGGTTAAATGCGAGGTGAGCCTTTAGTGGGGAAAGGATTTCTCCAAGCAAAGTGGAAGGAAAGAGCAGTCAGGAAGACAGAGAAGTGTGCATAAGTAGAGGAGGAAGACCCAATGCTTGAGGAAGTACGTGCATGTAAGAGTGGGCAGAGGAAGAAGGGATCCCTGATGGAGTTCTGGGCTGCTAACCAAGAGGTCAGTTGTTTGAATCCACCAGCCACTCCACGGGACAATGATGAAGCAGTAGGCGTCCGTAAAGAGTACAGGCTTGGAAACTTCGTGGGGCTGGTCTACTCTGTCCTATAGGCTTGCTAGGATTCGAAATCAACTGTAAGGCAATGAAAACCCTCTGGATCATAACAGCCGGATCATATCTCAGATGCAGTGGCCATGGGTCGCAGGGGACTTCAGGCCAGCTAACGGTCCGTGATAGGGGTAAAAGAAGCAGCAGGAAACCATCGAAACGCCGTTTTCGTAGTTTCCTGTGATAGAGTTAAAACTGTGTGTGACTTATTCAGAAGGTTAATATTTGTCTTGCTGTCTGAATAACAAGAATATTTGTCTTAGAAAAATTACTCCAGTATCATGCATGCATTATCATAGAATACCACCAGATGGCACTGTAGTCCAGGATTGAAAAGGTAGGCTGTCCAAAAAAAGGTGGTGATTTCATGGCTGTCTCATTTGTGTTTAAATTTTTTAAAAGGGTACATCTGTCATTTTTGAGCATGCAAACCCAACATATGTATGTATGTTTATATATAAATTATATACCAAATGCAGCACTGTTATGTCAACTGTAAGACATGTAGTGACAAATAGAAATACAAGAGGCTGTGATAAATATTAATCCAAAATTCTAGTACAGGGGCTCTGTATTTTACTTGTTTATTGTTTTTGTGCATATCACTGGGTGTGTGCACCTCACTGTGGGGTACATGGAGCTATTTCATGAATTTCATCTGTATAAAGATAGGGGCAGTACACACAAAATCCCAAAGAAAACTCATTTAATACACACTTGAAGATATTAAAATAGACATCAGTTACATGCCCACCTATTTATAGTAATGAGAGAAAAGACAAACATACAAAGAAAAAAAAAAAGCCAAGATTTGTTTCCTTGCTTATCTTTACATTTTCAGGTTTTTTTTTTTTTTTTTTTTACTTATTTAACATAACTGAGTGAAAATGTACATTCATATGTAAATTTACATGCCCCCCTATATGCAGCTTCCACTGCTCTCCCTGTCCGGTGACTGCACACTATTCCTCTCTGCTCCATACATGTCTCATCCTCCCAACAGTCTCTTTTTCCCTCCTCTCTGTCCACTCCCCTTCCTCCAGCCAGAGGTCAGCAAGATGATATCCTATAGATGTATAGAACCATAAAGTGCTTCCAATATATGGTTACTCTGCATTGCCAAGTCCAGTCCATTCCTGTCCAAAGAGTGGACCTTTGTTATAATTTATGGGAACGGGCAGCATCAGGGCCAGGGGCCATGCTCTCCGAGGAACCCCAAAACTGCTGGACCATTAATTGAGGTCTTTTAGTGGAGATCTCATGCCAAGCCACGCCAAGTGCCGTCGAGTCGGATCCGAGACCTCATGATGCACCTCTTTTTATTCTTGTGTTGCCAGTGAGGCTCCTCTCTGTAAGCTCCGTCATGGCTATCACTGGTGGTGGCCGGGCACCATCCGGTTCTTTCAGTCCCAGGTCGATGTAGGGTCTCTCTGTCTTGTGGGTCTCTCTGTCTTCTCAGTTGTCTTTACCGCATGCCATTTTGGCCCTCGGTGGGCATCCGTTCCTGCTGAGTTGGGACCATTTGCTGTGTCCTCAGATGGCAGCTTGGCAGCTTTTAAGACCCCAGACGCCACTTACCAACGTGGGGTGCTGAGAGCTCTCTTAGCAAAACGCTAGTTGTGCCGATTGGCCTGGAATTCGCCTAAGAGCATGGTCCCCCACCCCCCGCCCCAGCTACTCTATCCTTGCAGTATTGAGTTAAGATGGAAGGAGTACTCAAGTTATGCTGAAGTCCACTTAATGTTGTTCTTGTTCCTAATGTGTGCTGTCACCGCTTTCTCCCAACTAGATTTCTAGTAACTACCTAAACTAAACCCTCCCCCCCTCACCCTCCCTCCCTCCGTCCCTCCCTCCCCTCCCTTGCAGCCATCAAAGAGTCTTTTCTTTTATACACAAGTCTGTTTTTGAGATCTTATTGTAGAGGTCTCGTACAGTATTTGTCCTTTTGTCGCTGACTACTCTCACTCAATATAATGTCTTCCAGTTGAAACCAGGTTAGGAGATGTTTCCTGGAATCATCGTTATTCTTTATCATTGCGTAGTGCTCCATTGAGTATATGTACCACAGTTTACCTATACATTCTTCTATTGTTGGGCATCTGGGTTGATTCCACCTTTTTGCTATTGTGGACTGTGCCGCGATAAACATTCTGGTGCATGTGTCTGTTGGTGTGTAAGGCCTTGAATCTGTAGGATATATTCCAAGTAGTGGAATTACTGGGTCAACATTTTCAGTTTAAATAAGCTTTGGTCTTGTCGAGAGCCCAGGTGGCGCAGCTGTTAATGTGCTCCGCTGCTAACAGAGAAAATAGTGGTGGTAGCCCTTCAGCTATTCAGAGAGACAAAGCTGTGGCTGTCTGCTTCTGTGAAGGTTATAGCCTTGAAAGCCTTTAGGGTCGCTATGAGCGGAAATCGACTCCATCGCAGTGAGTTGGGTTTAGTTTGGGGGCATATTCCAGACTTGTTCACTCATTTAATCTTTTACATTCATCCCAAAAGACTTCTTGAGGAAGTAGACAAGGAAAGTGAAACACTGAGAAGTTAAAAAGCTTGTGCAGGTCCCATGGCTGGAAAATGGGAAAGCTAGGATTTGGCACTAGACAGTTCAGGCATGCACAACTTTTTGATGTGGAGTAGGTCCAGCTCTGGGGTGTGGGTCCTATTGAGCTTGGGACTGGAAGTGACAAAGCCAGGTGGTTGTTTCCTAATAAACCCAAAGGGAATGTTTGTCATTCTCTTGAGAATGGAAAGAGCCTCATCACCTCCTTGGCTATGGGTCTTTCGTTTTACTTCCAGGAGAAGGGGAAAGTAAGAGAGATGCTGGCCTGTGGGGTCGCTAAAGGCACTTGTTGCTTTAATAGGCTCTCTCTCTTTTTCAAACTTAGACTACAAATGACAATGCTTTGAAGTAGATCAGCCACGACTGCCTTGCATGCCTCAGACAAACCCATTGCGTGGAGTTGATTCCAGCTCACAGTGTTGGTAAACACCAAACCAAACCCATTGAGATTCTGACTCATAGTGACCCTACAGGACAGAGTAGAGCTGCTCCATAGTGTTTCCAAGGAGCACCTGGCAGAGTGAAACTGCTGACCTTTTGATTAGCAGGTATAGCACTTAACCACTACTCCCCAGAGAGTGCCTGGTGGATTCAAACTGCCCACCTTTTGGTTAGCAGCTGCAGCTCATAACCACTATGCCATTAGGGCCTCCCCATTGCCTGCAGAGGCCTTCATTTAAAAAAGTACTTTGCCATACAGACACTTTGCTGGCTTTTCCTCAGTGTCCATACTGGGAGTAGATTTTTGTTTGATTTACTTTTTATGCTACAGGTATTTTTGAGTAGCCACAGTTTGGTTTATCAAAGTCAGGGGCAGAATTTAGGGAAGCAAGCTGAAGACTTCGTAAGGCCCATGAAGATACTGCTTTCCTCTCAACCACAAACCAGTGGAAATAATAGTGTTAGGCAATTAAGTTGATAAGTAGCAATAAATTCTTGAAGTTCTTAATTACTTGCCTGTTAATAAAGTCAAGACTATGACAACCTGTTGTGAGTCATCTTTGAAAGGCATTTTCTGTTTGCTTTGGGCCTTGAAAGTAGCTGAAGGGTTGACTTTAGAAACCTTCCCACCAGCACTGTGCAGAGGGAGTCATGCTGAGGAGCTGTGGTCACCCAGCTGTCTCACTGAGCCCAGAGGAAGTCACTCTCTCCTTGGCTTTGTGGGTTGAATTCCTCCATAATCAGGTGAAGGGAGGAGTGCATCGATAATTTTTATTTATTTAAAATTCAAAACAAGAGGTAATAAAAGGGAACTGATGAGTTGATTTTTACTCCCTGGGAAGGTACCGGCTCAGAACCTTCTTCACCTGATTCTGCTGATGACTCAGCTCTGAAGTCCACGTCATTCCAGAGAGTGAATCATGTAATAAAAGTAAGTAATGCATGTAACAAGGATAGATGGCTGCTTGGTGCTGCATGTAAGTCAAAGTTTGGCAGCCTTTTCTGATTGTAGCTCTCCACTTTTGTCATGTTAATCCCCCAAACCATACCCACTCTCATAGAGTTGATTCCAATTCATAGCAACCCTACAGAGTACACTACTCCACCCTATAGGCCAGAGAGTGCCTGGTGGATTCAAGCTGCCCACCTTTTGGTTAGCGTGGAGTTTCCAAGCGCCTGGTTCATTTTAACTGCTGACCTTCTGGTTAGCAACAGTAACACTTAACGACCACACCACCAGGGTTTCCTTTGCCAGATTAGGTCAGTATAAAAGCTTTGCCCTTTTCTGGTAAATACATGATCACCAGGTTAACATCTTCTGTTTCAGACAGTGCCATTTTGAAGATCAGGTTCTCGAATAACCCAGACTTTGGAATAAAGAAAAACAAATTATCCTTAAATGACTACAAGGGTACAGGGCTTCTATTGAGAAATAAAAATGTAACACTCCATGGATGACTTTAGTATTTTTGTGGCTTTGCGTACAGGTTATACGAAGATGGCTGCGATGTAACTGGGCTGGGCTCCATTAGTTCTGTTTTTAGTCATGATCAATTCATATAGATGAATTTTTACTATTTTACTGTTCATATCTAAAATAAAAATTTGAGAATTTTAATGTTAATTTGTGACACATATAAACTTAGAGCAGAATTAAGCTTTTAGCAGTAAACCAATCTATCAAGCAACGTGAGTATTTATAGGATGAAATTAAACAGATCAAGCTCTCTATCTTTTATTATACTTGCACTTACTGAAAAAATTTGGGATGAGGTATGATATTAATGAGCATCTTTATTAATATACAATGTATGTTCATATTTACATTAATGCTGTTATTCTATCATGAACATCACAAAACACAGAATTATGATTTTTAAAAGAATTAGGTACAAATAAATAGAAATGGAAGTTCTAATTTTTATTTTTCCTGTTTAATCTGTAATACATGTTTTCTACTTTGGAAACCTCTGCTAAGGTTAATGAAACTACCATTAGGTTCATTTTTTTAATAACTATGGTAATAATGGCAAAAGCCAATACCATCACTCCAGAAGGAAATTTCCAGAGTCAGCTTGTCCAACTTCTTGTTCTGTAGGCAAAATTAGGAGATGACTCCTAAGCCGAACATTAGTTCTGTACTGTTTTCCAAGTGTGTAGTTTTAAAAGGACTTGCTCCATCATGTGCAGGACAAAGGCTGTTCCAAATAACTGGAAAAACTTATAAGTAGGTGATGTTACTCCGTGATTCATTTGCCTCTGTGTGGTCTTCTGTCTGCCTGGTTCCAGGACCTAGGAAAATGTATTCTTGTCCAAGATTCCTGTTCTGTGATCCAAGTCACACATGCACAAAACCAGAAGATGGTTGGGGACACACCTAGGAGCAAGGTAGGGACCTGTTCACAGGAGCAGCTTCATTTGTCTCTCTCTGGCAGCTTCCTAAAAGTTACTTCTAATTCACAAATCAGACTAACTGGAAAGTTACTTTCTCTTTTTTGATGGTAACTTGAGACTAACCTGACTTCATGGGCAGCTTGTTCGAATGCCAACGCTGAGAGGCAGAGAGGAAATTTTCATGTGTTTCGTGTTTCCATTTGCTAATGATGTGTCTAGGTCTGGTTGCCATGGCTTCTAAAAGCTTTTCCCCATATGCCAAGCAGGACACAGGCCCCTTGGGAATGCTTTATCCTGCTCGGAGCTAGCCGTTGTTCTGCGCCTTGCTCGTCTGCAACACTGTTCACATTTTACCTGTCCAGGCAGGAGTTTTTATGATTCCACATTGCTGAGGGTAGTTCTGAAAATGTTACAATGTTTTCACAGATATTATCTAATTTTCATCTTCAGAGACAAATTATTCAATCTTAATTTCAGAGATTATTTAATCTTCATAGTCCTTCAAGGTAGATAGGGTAGAATGGTGATGTTCCCATTTCATGGATAGACAAACAGGCTCTGAGATGTTAAGTGTCTTCTAACAAATGGCAGAGCTAGAAGTAGAACACTGAGTTTTCTGATTTCTACCCCAAACAAGGGTTGAGAGAATTATAGCAGAGGAAGTATAATTTATTATAATCTTAACTATAGCCAGATGACTTCTAATTTATTATTTTTACTTTAGCTGAGTACATGAAACATAGCTATTGCTGTCCTGGAGTTCATTTAAGTGACATCCCCTACTCCCAGGGTAATGTCTAGGCTGCATCTTGTGAGCTGAGTATTTGTGCATCCTCTCTCCAGATAGGGTGGTCAGTGCCGTCTTACGTTCAGAAACCACCTTTTAAAGGAACACTTGAGTTCTTAGTGTTGCCTTGGAAGTGTGTTCTTCACTGCAGAGCATGTTTAGCTGCCATGTAAAGGGGACCAAAGTAACCAGGCAGAGTCCTTCTGTCATCAGGTATCACAAAAACTGGAAGCTTAGGAGGACAACCAGCTGGTCTAAGTAAGATACGTTGGCCAGTAAGTGGCGTAAATGCTCTTGGATTATTCTCACTGTGTTGTGTTTGGGGAAAGTTAATGGTGTTCCTGTTCGTTTCCTAACTCAAGATTTCTCTGTCTCTGTCTACTTTAGTGTCTCTTTGTGCCTGCATCTACTCCTCATCCTTTGTGTTTGTGTCTGTTTCTTTCCCTATATTTCTCTTTTTGTTTTTATTTTTTATTTTCTCTTACATTATCTATTGCTTTGGTTTTCTATGAACATAATTATTACTAATAGATTTATAAATCATAAAGACAATTTAAAAGACTTTCCTATAGGACTTTTTTGGATTTCTCCATCTTCTGTGTAAACTGAAATTTTTCATGGTTGACTCATTATTAATCCTAATCTCCACATGTGTAACAAAAATACTCTTGTGGCTTACTTACAGTATGCCTTATATATAAACACCTAGATGCATATCTTTTCAAAGAATTCTTCAATTTCAGAGCACATACATTTGCACAGACAATAATAAAATTGGGCAAGAGGTGGAGTCAAGAAGGCAGGCTAAACACATGCCTCCCTAAATCCCTCTGGAGACCAAGACCTGAAATGATAATTAAACAGAGCCTTCTGGGATGCAGCATAGGGCTGTTAATTTGGACTTCATACTACTGAACACAAAGCCTCCTCTATTTCACTGACCCCACTCTTGGGGAGCACAGGCTTTCACAGATTAAAGGTAACTCACCATTTTGAATTTTTTCCTCTGTCTTGGCTGGCGGGCAGAGCTGGGACTTCACTAGCTGCTAGTTTTGGACACGCTTCGGGTGGGACTGGCAAGTGTATTTGCCAGGTTTTAAGAGCCTGGCTTTGGACTCTATACACCTCAGCTCCTCTGGCCTATCTTTCTGCCTCTGCCATGTGGTAGCCATACAGATGCGCTTGTGTGGGATGCCATCTTGATCCACTGGGAAACAGAATAGCCCAGGCAGAGACCGTGGCCAGACTTGGCTCCCAGGCTGGGAGGTGGTGCCTACCGGGGGGAGAGTGCTTTTCTAGCAGGGAGGCGGTGTTTTGCCCAGTGTTGTCTGGGGCAGGGGCCCAGCGGCAGAGGCTGTGGACTCTGGGCATTTCGGCACTCTTGGCCTCTCTTTCTGCTGGGAGCCTGGTACTGGCCAGCTGGCAACCTCGTGTGGGACGCCATCTTGTTTTGCTGGGAGGTGGAGTCATCCACATGGAAGCCTCAGCTGGACCTAATTCCTGGGCTGGGAGGCAGTGTCTACCCAGAAGAGACTGCTTTTCCAGCAGAAAAGCAGAATTCTACACAGTATCACCTACAGCTGGGGCCCAACAGCAGAGGCCAGCAGCCCAGTAACCTTTCTGTATTTTTAGATAGTTAATAATATCTGGGATTCAATATAGAGGTGCTTATTTTGCCAGCTGGGAAGAGGGATGTATACACCTGAAAACCTGACTGACTTTGGAAGGTGCCAAATACTTTTTACTTCTCATCTTAAGACAACCTAGAGAAACAACTGTGGTACATCTTCACAGCATCTTTCTCAGCCTCTGTTGACCCACATGAAGCCCAAAAAGCAACAAACTTTGGAGAAGATGGTAATCCAGAAATCACCCACGGCATCAGAAGGTCCCCAAAAGAAACTACCTCAGAACTTGCCAGATGAAGAAGCTTTTCTGAAACTAACAGAGGTGAGTACAAAAGGATTATATAGAGAGCCCTCCTAAACCTTATACAAAATGCAGCGGAGCAAAACTAAAAATTCAGCAAGCTGTTTGATCTGATGGAACATCAGTACTCGGAAATTTGATGGATCAAGAACAAAATCAAAGACATAGAAACTTTGATTCAAAGCCAAGAAAACAGAATGGAACAAAAGGAAAAGAGACTTTCTGATTTGGAAGACAGAACTACTGACTCCAGCATTTATGAGGAGAAATCAGAAAAAAGAAACAAGAAAAATGAAGAAGCATGTGGGACTTTATTAAGAAGAACAATCTACAATTAATTTGAGTTCCTGAACAGGGCAAGACACCTGAGAACACAGAGAGTATTGTGGCTGAGCTGCTGACAGAAATCTTCCCAAAAATTATGAAAGAAGAGAATATAGATATCCAAGACACGTATTGAACACTACTCAATATAGATCTCAATAGAAAGACTCCAAGACATATTACAATTAAGCTTAACAAAATGAAACCTAAGCAGAAACTCTTAAAGGTAGCAAGACTCAAAGCGAAGCTAACATTCAGAGGGAAACTCTGTAGGCTTTTGTCAGATTTCTCAGCAGAAACAATGCTGGCATGGAGACAGTGGCATGATACATTCAAAGTCTTGAAGGAGAAGAATCTTCCAACCACAAGTTATATATCCTGCAAAACTATCTTTCAAATATGAAAATGAAATTAAGACATTCACAGATAAACAGAAACTCAGAGACTTTGTAAAAACCAAACCAAAGCTACAAGAAATACTGAAAAAATCTCTTGGCTTGGCAAAACAAAACCGCTAACTTTATGTTTTAGAAGGACACGTTATCCAGAATCCTACTCAGTTAGAGAAGGCTCCAAACACAATCAAAGCTATAATAGTGAAAGAAATGATCTAGTGATCATATCATGTAAACTATGATATCATCATATTAAAAAGAGTGATGTACTACAGTCGTTATAGTCCTTCCAGATGAAGAGGAAGTTGACAAGACTGGTAGCAATCAAAATTGGATTTATTAAGCGGGATCATAGGGGCAGCTGTAAGGCCCAATAAAGAAGCAACATGCCATATCAAGAAATGTAATACAGGAGTCTCAACAACCACAAAACTAACCCTGAAAAAGGTGAAAAATCAACTCACAAAAAAGAAGGTCGCAGAACATATTAAGAAGAACAACAGAGAAAACATCAACACAAAAGTAAATAAATCACAATGGCGGCACTAAACGCATACCTATCAGCAATTACATTGAATGTGAATGAACTGAATGCTCCAGTAAAGAGGCATCGAGTGACATCTTGGATCAAAAGACATGACCCATCCATAAGTCAAGAAACTCACCTTAGATTTAAAGATATGAACAAAATGAAAATTAAAGGATGGAAGAATATATACCAAGCTAACAATGAACAAAGAAGAGCAGGTGTGGCAATTCTAATCTCAGATAAAATCGATTTTAATGTAAAATCCACCATCGTGGACAAGGATGGACACTATTTGTTGCTGAAAGGTTCAATACACAAGCAGGACTTAACAGTATTAAATATTTATGCACCTAATATTAGAGCACCTAAATACATCAGAGAAACACTGACTACACTCAAAAAGGAGGTAGACCACTCCACAATAATAGTAGGAGATCTCAACACTCCACTGTCAATATTGGGCAGATCATCTAGAAAAAAGCTCAGTCAAGACACAGAAGACCTTATTGCCACAATTAACCAACTAGACCTCATCGACATATACGGAACTTTCTATCCATCAGCGGACAACTACACCTTCTTGTCTAGTGCGCGTGACATAAAATCGGACGAAATAGTTTTCAGAAGTGTGGCTGCAGAGGACAAGAAGACCACCAGGTGGCAGTATTACCACAGCAGAAGCAGGTTTCATTGTGGTTTCCCTTTAAATAAATTTACTTTTTTGAACGAATTTTTCAAAAACCAAAGTTAGACTCTTGTTTGTTTTAAGCAAATTGTGGGCTGGCTTAAAGGACTAGAGAGACCATTTCAACTCCATACAAACACGCACCCAAAGTTGTGTACTTGTTTAGTTTAAAACAGACACACAGACACTCAAAACACACAGACACCTGCACAATCTCCACTACAGCACTGAAATATAATCTCATTATTGCCTAGCTATCTGAGTATTGCTTAACAGATGATTTAAACGTGCAGGAGGAATGATTCATGATGGAGAATAAGCCTTCAGTGCACGCAGCAGTGTCTCAGGACCTGGAGATTTGGAGTTGGACATCATCTGCACCAGTCACTTATACACCCCATTGCATTTTCAGATGAAGAAATAGAAGTCCTGAAAAGAAGACTAGTTAAAAACACGTATCAGTTGGCTGTCTTTTCCCTCTGTGGGAAAAGAGTCAGAGTCATTCAGGATTCTGTCAGTCAGAGTCAGTCAGAGCCAAGGTGACTGGGTCTTCAGCCAGCTGAAATGTTAGGCTATTATTTGAATCTAGATCTAGTGGTAGCTCTGTTGACCTTCAAAAAGCCTTAGGGTCCATGCTTTTAGCCCCTCAAAGTCACCACTTGCAGATTAAGCTGGCAAAGGCAACATCAGGCTCAAGCTGGCTGTGAAAACCCACACATGTTCACAAGTGACTATCCTCAGTGTCATTCCCATAGCAACACAGCAAAGGGCCTGTGCATAGCTGGATGATAAAGATGATTATGCTAGAGGAGGAAAAGAAATTCCAGGGTCAGCTTGATTGAGGAAGGATTGTTATGCACATCAGCTTGAAGTCTTGCTTCTCCCTGGGCAGCTACAGTAACCATGCTTGAGAGGGGCCTGTTGAGCTTGTTTACGAAATCAGCAGGAAAACACTTACCTTTATTGCACTATGTTTGGAATGGGCTAGCAAAGCAGAAAACACCCTGGTGCATGCTCTTCTAGCTCCTGTAGGTGTTCAGAGATGATGGACACTGCCAGACCATCCTGCCATGTGCTATGGGAATCACAACACTGGAGCAAGCTACATAGCTTTAGGCTGAGTAACAGATGCTAATGGTAGTTTTTCCAAAGGAGGCTTCCCAGTTTTGACAGATGAAATTGAATTTAACAAACATGTGACAAGCCCAAGGAAAGCCCATCAAGTTACTTTCTTTTTTCCTCCTTGTGTTCTTAAAAGTGATATATGAAAGTTAAGTGTTTTGTGGCTAAGGATTGCATATCTCTATGAAGCAGAGGATGCAAGTACCCTTGATGGAAGCAATGAGGTGGTTCCCTGTATAGGCAGTTAATACCAATATGGTAGACAAAGCAATGCATTTCCTGGAAGTCTGTTCAGTGCAGGTCTTACTAGCCAGCTGTTGAAAGTGTAGTTATCAGATAAGATGATGATCCTTCTGTGGCTGCCTCTGTTACAGAGGTCCAAGGCAGCCCATTTGTGGTGACTAAGGGAGATGGGGAAAAGGGATAAAGACCCAGCCATTTCTAACCAGTGTGGGCTCTTATGATGGACTCTGCACTCCAGAGCTGTCAGTGGCTCGGCTGGAGCTTGTGAAGTCTGCGTGCCAGCTTGTCTTTTTCCTTCACCTGTTTTTCTTCCTTACACCTCATGGGTATTGATACCAAATCCATTTCTGCATCTACTTTTGGGAAACCCAACTGCAACAAACAATTGTTTCTTCTGCCTGGAACATAGTTAAAAAAATAAGTGATCAACCTCATAGAGTAAATGCATCAACCCTTCCGTGATATCTAAATTTTCAATAAATTTGATACAAGAGCAAAAAAATTTCCTTTACAAAGTCTTAGGAAGGAAAAAAAAATGTTACCTAGTATTGAAACTCATTGCTGTTGAGTTGATTCCAGCTCATCATGGTCCTACAGGACAAAGTAGGACTGCCTTGCGGCGTTTCTAAGGAGTGGCTAGTGAACTTGAACTGCCAGCCTTTTGGTTCTCAGCCATAGCTCTAATCCTCTGTGCCACCAGGGCTCTTATCTAGTATCAGTAATGTAAAATTTGTCAGTTAGAGTGAGTTGTTCTGTAACATAGCCCATTTAACTACTCTTCACGGAAGTGAAAGTTCCCAAATGCTTGTCATTTAATTTTTATTGTATTATAGATGAGGTTTACAGATCAAATTGGTTTCTCATTCAACAATTAGTATACATACTGTTTTGTGACTTTGGTTGCCAGCTCCACAACATGTTAGCACTCCCCTTCTTGACTTTGGGTTCCCTGTGGCCAGCTTTCCTGTGCCCTTCTGCCTTCTTGTCCTTGCCCCTTGGCTGGTGTGTCCGTTTAGTCTTGTGGGTTTATCTAAAGTTTGGGTGGAGTGACTTCAGTACTTAGTTAAAAGGGTGTCTGGAGAGAGTTTCTCCATTGTTTGTCAGACCAGTAAGTCTGTTTGTTTTTGTTTTTTTTCGTCTATATTCTTCTCCAGCTCTGTCCAGGATCCTCTATTGTGATTCCTGTTAGAGCAGTTGGTAGTGGTAGCTGGACATCACCTGATTTTGCTAGACTCAGTGTAGTGGAGGCTGTGTATAGTGAAGGCTGTGTCAGTCACTGTATGTTAGTGTTTTGGGTTAATCCTTGTGTCTTTGGGCTTCTTTATTCTCCCTTACTCCTTATAGGGTGACACCAGTGGAGTATCTAAGACTGTTGCTCACAAGCTGTAAAGACCCTAGGCCCCACTGGCCAAAGTAGGATGTAGGACATTGTCTTCATACACGATGTTGTACCAGTTGAACTAGATGTTACTTGAGACCATGGTCCCCAGCCCTCAGTCCAGTAATTTGGTCCCTCAGGGAGTTTGGATGTGGCTATGGAGCTTATATATCCTTGCCTTGTACAAGCTATGCTGGCTTCCCCAGTATTGTAGACTGTCTTCTCCTTCATTATAGTTACCATTTACCTATTGTCTGTTTAGTGTTTTTCTGTCTCCACCTGCCCCCTCCCTAGTAACTACCAAAGATTGTTTGTTTTTGTACGTAAAGCTTTTCATGAGTTTTTATAGTAGTGGTCTCATATGATATCTGGCCTTTTGTGATTGATTTATTTCATTCAGCATAATGCCCTCCAGCCATTTGATGACCATTGGGCCTTTGTTGAAGACCAAGTGACGGTAGGTGGATAGATTTACATCCGGACTCTCCTTTAGTGAATGTGTCTGTTGTTGTACCAGGCTGTTCTGACTACTGTAGCTGTGTTGCAGTTTCTGAGGTCAGGTAGTGTGAATCCTCTTGCTTTATTCTCCTGCAATAGTGCTTTACTTCTTCAGGGACTCTTCCCTTTCCATGTAAAGTTAGTGAATACTTTTTCTATCTCTTTATGGAATGCTGTTGGCATTTGGATTGGGATTGCATTGTATTTGTAGACGGCTTTGGATAGAATTGACATTTTCTCAAAGTTGAATCTGTGTATCCATGAGTATGATATGTTTTTCCATTCCTTTCCTAGCTAGGCTCAAAACACCAAAGCATCACCTTGCCCTTGTTGTAGGAATGGTCAGTGTTTCTTCCTGTAGGAATTCCTGCTGGGCCTGCATTTTTAGTTTACCAGGCTCTACTCTGTTGCCTTAGAAATACTGGTTCAAGATGAAGGAAGATTGCTGGGAGTCAGCACCTGACCTTTAGTCAGAGAGTAGGGCAGAGGTAGTTTTGACTTGGTTGGAGAGTAAAATAATGACTTGGATCAACAAAAGAAAAAGATTTGACACGGCAAGAGACTTGATCTTGAAGATGCTGTAGAGGTAAATGACAACTGATTTATGGCACTGCTAAATTTATTTCTCAATACAAAGGTTGATCAGATGTTAGATGGAACCTTTAAAGTAGCATACATTTGCATCAAATTGCGCTACATGAAATCTGAAAAACTTGTAAATTATGAGGTAGAATAATATAAAGCAATAATTTAGCAGCCCAAGTCAGATTTAGAACTACTTTCAATATGATACCCTGAATCACAGAGGAACTGAATTTTTGTGCGTTTTAGGGCTAAGATAACATCTTCTTCTTATCTGTGTTTCCAGACACATTCTTATTAGAACTATTTCCTAGAAGAAAGCAAGTTATATCAAAAAACATTGAAATGTGAATCAGTTTCCAGGATTGCAGACCAATGAGAGCTAAATATATGAGTCCTGGCAAATTTAGCCAGAGGTGACACCTTTAAAAAGATAAGAAAAGCCCCAAAGAGTTGCTCTTCATTTCTGAGATTAAGCATTCTTGTTGATAATATATGAGTGTAGTTCTGTCACAAATGTGTGGTTATGTTTTACCCAGTAAATTATTAAAGCAATTTTGCTTCTTTCTAACACGGTTCTCTTAAATGTCATCTAGTAAGAAGAAAAACAGTTATAGACTGCTTACAAAATGTTCTCAGAGGTAATTCAAAAACATTAATGATTTTTTTGTGTGTCTTGTAATGCTATAGATGTAATGCCCTCAAAGCTATCCATTTTCACTCCCAAGTTTGAGTTATAGGCCTAAAGTGAGCAATGTTGCTTTGAGTATGCTCAAATTGTCAGTGTAAATGTTTCTTCTATTGGAGATTAGGTCCTCATATCATTCTTGGCTTTAAAGTTCTTGGCTTTAAAATTTGTGGCTGTCATTACGCGTTGGCTGGATGTTTTTGTTAGATCTATACTGCTAAAATCAGAGACCATTCAGACCCAGCTAGCATCTACAGCAATTATTATTATACTTTTCCTTTCATTTTCTGACCTTTTAAATGGTTTCAGCTATGCAACAGGCAACCATGTGGTTTCCTCATTTATTCTACCATTTGTGTTCATCCCTGCTGGTATTTTCTTTCATCCTATCAAATATGGAGCAAGTTTCTGTGAATACTCTTTTTGTTTTTTTATTTTTCCTTATCTATTGGGAAGCTTCTTGGAGTGCTCTCTGCTGGTGGCATTTTTCAGAACCTTAATTGGACTCAATTGACATTTCAACTGCCAGTGTCTTAGATATAGCAAATATTGTCGTTCAGCTTTATCTTCCTTACAAATTAGTAGTAAAAAAAAAATCCCCCAAACCCAAAGCCAGCCCTGTCAAGTTGATTCTGACTCATGGAGACTCTATCTACAGACTAGAACTGCCCCAAAGGAGCGCCTGATGGGTTTGAATTGCCAAACATTTGGTTAGTAGATGTAATGCATAACCACTACACCAGCAAGACAGTAGGTAGTAGAGTAAAGAGATAAAAGAAAAAAAACTACCAAATAACATGAAAATGGTCTTACTGGGTCATCTTGGGCTTAACCAGTACAGTATGGAGAAACTTTTCTTCTTGTTTTCACTTATTTATGCTCTGAGTTTCAATGCTCAGAAGTTTTAAGTTCCTGTCGAGATGTTCTCATTCTTTCATAGAAACTTCACTTAAGCCTCTCAGTTTTTTCTTAGATCTCTCACTCTAATGCCTGGTGGCTGCATTAAGAAACTGTAAGGAAACCTCTGTCCTCTGTGTATTTGTGATCGCCTTTAGAATGTGTTCATAGGATATTTGCAACTCTCTTTATAGCAGTGAAATGCTGACATTAAAAAGAGACTGTCACCCCAGGGACCAAAGGGGAAATATTATCCTGAGGCTTAATTGTCAGCCATTTGTACTGTAAGAACAGAAATGAACTTATGAATGTAATCCTCTGACAACGGGGCCCTCTGGAGTTTGAATGAATGAGAAGTTCTGCATGCTTCTGAGACACGGGTATCTGCTTTTTCCTCTCCATTGGGTCAGTGGGATAACTTGTTTTACTAACTTTGATTTTGCCACATCTGGCAGTCTGACTGTTGTCTTCTAATCAAGGGGAACATTTAAATCTCTTTTCCTTTTATTCATCCCGTCTTCCCAGACCCAACTGATCTCTGTTTTTAAGACATACATGTTTATTTCACCAGATACTGACTTTCTACTTCACATATTATAAAATTCAGTAGTAAAGTATAACACATCTCTCAAATCTTCCATTTAACAAAAGTTTATTTGGAAATCATATAAAACTTTATGGAAATATTACTTGAATAAGAATATTACAAAAAATATCCGTAAACCTTATACCCAGACTTATCTGTTGTTAACATTTTATGCAAGTTGTTGGATCATTTGTGTACTCTCACTCTCCTTGTTTTTAAATAATGCATATACAAGGTCCTACAATTAAGTTCTCTGCTATGTACCTCATTGCTGGATATCACTGCAGTCACCTTCAGATTACTCCCCTGGGGAAGCTATGTACTGATGTCAGCACCCGACCCAACCCTCGAAGCAATTTGGAACTCTCTCTGGAATGGCCATTGGGCATGGTGGTGTGGTGGCAAGTTCACAAACTTAATTGTATATTTGTCTGTGAGGCAATTTTTAGCCAGTAAACAAATAACTGTATTGGAGTACTCTCTGTACTTATCTGATTTAGCCACCAATGACTTTTTTCTTTACCTGAAGATAAAGGAAATATTGAAGAGAAGACATTTTGTTGACATTCAGGACATCAAGGGTAATGTGACAACTCTGATGGCCACTCCAGAAAGAGTTACAAAATTGCTTTGAAGGGTTGACTAGGTGCTAGCATCAGTGCATAGCTTCCCAAGGGGAGTACTTTGAAAGTGACTGTAGTGATGTTGAATAAGGAGGTATGTAGCACTTTTTCTAGGATGAATTCATGAACTTAATTGTCTTATCTTGTATATTCCTAGATTTATATGCACATAGATGTGTGTGTATATATGCGTATTTATGTTGTTTTTGTGTACTCTGTCAAGTTGACTCTGACCCCTAGTGACCCCATGAGGCAGAGTGGCCCTGCCTCACAGGGTTTTCTAGGCTACAGTCTTTACAGGAGCAGATCACCAGATCCTTCTCCCCCAGTAGTACCCTGGGTGGGTTGTAACTGCCAGCCTTTTGGTTAGCTGCTGAGCACTTCATTTTTGCACCACCAGAGCTTCTATATATATTATACACGTATGTATAGTAACGTGAACACCATATTTTTCACGAATTATGTGTGCACATGAGTCACATGGCTACACATGTAACACTTATGGAAATAGTATGCTGGGGGCTGTGTGGTTGGCAAAAAACTTACTGTGTGTATTATTTACATAAAATATGGTATACCAACATAATATTTGTTTCTACTAAGCCATCGGAAAACATGTTGAACCTATACTGGACCTTTAGTAACTAAATACTTCAGTATTTCTTGTGGATAGATATGTTCTTTTACCTGATCAGAGTACAGTTATCAACTTTAGGAAATGTAACCTTGATATTTTCATCTAATTTGTATTTTATTCTTCCTATTGTGCCAATGGGAACAGTGGTGGTGTAGTCATTAAGAGCTGTGGCCACTAACCCAAAGGTTGACGGTTTTAATTTACTGGCTGCTCCTTGGAGACTCTGCAGGGCAGTTATACTCTGTATTATAGGATCCATATGAGCCAGAATTAACTGAACAGCAGTGGATTAGGGTTGTGCGGTTATTTCCCCAATAATACTCTTTATAGTTTCTTTTCTTCCAATGCAGGATCCATTATAGAGGCTGGTATTACATTTGGCTGTCAGGTTTCTTCAGTCTCTGGAACAGTCTCACAGTTTTCTTTGTCTTTCATGACACATGACGTTTCTGAAGATAGAGTCATCTTGCTTTTAAAAAATAGATGTTTTATTTTGACTTTTTTCCTTGTAACTGGGTTCAGTTTATGCATTTTCGACTATCCTAGACAGTCATATCTGTAGGCAGTCATATCTGTAGGCACCCAATGTCTATTTCTCCCTTATTTGTGCTGTCACTCTTAATTACACAGTGAAAAGATTGTCCTGTTCCTCCACTGTAAACCCTGGTAGGGTAGTGGTTAAGTGCTATGTCATCTAAACAAAAGGTCAGCAGTTAAAATCCACCAGGTGCTCCTTGAAAACTGTATAGGGCAGTTCTGCTCTGTCCTATGGGGTCACTATGAGTTGGAATTGACTTGACAGCAGTGTGGTTAATATTGTCTCCCTTGCAAGTAACAGTCTGTAAAGAGGTGCTTTGTATAAATATTCGGTTCCTCACTGAAGTTTCTGTTTCCATCTGTCTTACTTTTTTTTTTTTTAACAAACTTGACTATTAGCCAAAAGGGTGGCATTTTGAATCTATCAGCCATTCCTTAAGAAGCCTGTGGGGCAGTTCTACTCTGTCCTTTAGGATCACTAGAGTTTGAATCAACTTGACAACAATGGGTTTGGCTTGATTTTGTTTCTTAGGGCTGCTGTAACAAAATACCACGACATAAGAGGTTTAAAGGACAGAAATTTTTGTCTTGAAATTCTGGAGGCTGGATGCCCAGGTCAAGAGTGCTGATTCCTTCTGAGGGCTCTGAGACAGGAACTGTTCTGTGCCTGTCCATTAGCCAGCCACACCTGGCATACCTTGAGTTGCGTCTACCTCCGTCAGTGCTTGGCTGTCCTGCCTTTGCCTGATTTTGTCTGTGTCTGTTCCTCTGCTTTATACGATACCATGCGGATAGAAGTAGGACCCACCCTACTCAAGTGTGGAGCTCACATCTGATGATATCTTCAAAGGCTCTATTTCCAAACAGGGTCATTTTTACTTATACAGAGATTTCTACTCCTGCATGTCTTTTGAGGGGACACTATTAATCTATCACAGTGATGTATTTTTTCATCTTTTATATTTTGGTCTCAATTGTCTGGACATTAAGTTTTATCCATGGCTCTCAGACCTCTTTAGTTTTATATACTGCACACGAAGATCAACATTCTTTGAATGACTTGTTTCTGTGTGATAAAACTTCATTTGGCCCCTGGTGATAAGAAGGCTTCCTTAGAAATGGGGTTAAATAATACATCATAGTGAATATATCACAGCTTAAGAGCTCTTGTAGCACAATGGTTAAAAGTTACAACTGTTAAACCAAAAGGTTCTCAGTTCAAATCTGCTAGCTACTCCTTGGAAACACCATGGGGCAGTTTGACTCTGTCCCGTAGGGTAGCTATGAGGTGGAATAGACTTGACAGCAATGTTTTTCTTGGTAATGTAGTTTAACACTACATTTTATGATGGAAACATTAATATTCCTTCATGCACTACCTCCCACCTTATGGAGAATTAGTAATCCTGAAATATTCTTTCAAAACCAGAGACTTAAGTGGCCAAACATGGAAACAATAATTGACAACAGCTATCTACCCCAAATTGACTATGAATGTTTGGTCATATTGTGTACTAGAAAGTATAAGAGGCACTTGTTTCCTTATAGGTAGGATTTTCTGGGTCATAGTCACTGAATCTTCTCATTTGGATTTGTTTTCCTCTCTTGATTTCTTTGCCTCACAGAATAGTCTGTTGTGGCATTAATCTCTGTTCTGCACACTCCTTATGAAGGAAATCCCAGGAACACAGAGCTTACACATGCACATTTTGCTTTGAGATAGTAAAATCTCAGTGTGCAGGGACCATATGGTGATCAATGTGACCTTATGGTCCCCACTTCCCTGCAGCTTTGAAGTTTTATGTTAACCTAGCATGCAAACAGGGATTTTTTTTTCTTTACTATGAGCCACAACAGCTTATGACAGTCATAGAGGAGCAAAATTTGGCAAGGCATGTTTGCCAAGGTTTGAGTATTGGCCCTCTGTTTTTTTTTTCCTGGCTCTCATCTGTATTTCATAACACAAAATTAATGAGGATTTTGCGTTGACAAAATTTACGTACTAAATGATGCTTGCAAATAACACACTCATCAGTTAGTATTTGGGATTTTGAATACACTATTGTGGAAGTAATTTCAGTTTAGTGGCTATTAAAGAGTATACTTTGAGAGAGAAAAATATGTTTCAGCACTGAGTAGTTAGACCTCCCTATTCAATTATCAAAGTCTATGCAAATTGTAATGTGGTCTTTTAATATGTAGGTGAACGCTTTGAATTCCAATGCTTACTATTATATGATTCACAAAAAAATGCACATTGTTACAAATCTTAACAGTTGGACTGACATTTAAAAAATATTTAATATTGATTTCTTGGCTGCTCACTCTAGTTTTCTGTCCCACCCCCCTTCTGCATAAAACATTTGCCCCGTTGTCTCATTCGCGCTTTAGTCATGTTTTTGGCAGTAAACTGATTTATTTGGTTACTCCTATTCTATGGTGATTCCTGGCATTTGGTTTGCCTTTTTTTTTCCTCTTAGCCTCCTTCCTTTCGAAATCTCTGCATCTTTGTTAACAACTTCTGATTGTCTTAGAGGTACCTAGAATTATTCTGCCTCGTCCACTGCTGATGAAAACCCTCATCTGGTATCTGAAGACCCAGATGGCTTCACGATGAAGGATGGAGCCAGCACTGACGATCCCTCCTGTTCAGGTTGTTTGAATAATGCCTTTTGCTCACTGTGCTATTCACCTAGAAGGACTTCTTAATGTTTTTGCCATTTATATTTTTCTAACATTGTTCTTTGAATCAGAATGCTCTAATCAGGTGTTCACAGGTTGTAGAGAAGTTGTTTTAAACAGAACAAAAGAAATCCAACTCTGGTTAGGTTGTTTTCTCATTTCATCTATTAATTGCAACTAGAGCTCAAATGCAGTTGGGGAATATGATTTGATCCATAGCAGTAGTCTCTTCATCCTTTCTAATTTGGTCTAAATTGTCTGGCCATTAGGTTTATATCTGGGGCTATTAGACCTCTTTAGTTTTAATTATTGCTCAAGAGGGTCAGGATTCTTTGGGATGAAATAGTTGTCATAAAGTTGTTGACATATTAAAGATTTCCAAATGTTTGCTTTTAAGCCTATTTTGTAAAAACTCCGTAGTCAGCTACCCTAACGTAAATGTGGAGTTTTCATTCATTATGTTCCACTCTGAGAACTGGTACTTATATTGATTTTTACTTTGTTATTTTGTATCTTGTACAATTAAAACTTGGCTTTATGTATGAATGCCTCTAGTTCTGAGATTGCTCATTTTCTCGTGGAATAAAATGCTCCTTCAATTTACTGGGTAGCATTGCTTCCATGTGAATATGTTTAGGGGAGAAAACAAGTGATAGTAATTTAATTCATTATTTGCATTGCCCCTTTTGAAGTAGTTCACTAATTCACACGCAGTAGCCTATCGTTTATCTGCCTTCACCAAAATAGATCTCACCTCCTAGGGTAATGTTTTTCCTTAAGCAATTACTGTCTCCTCTTTGAAACATTTTGGTTTAGAATTGTTAAAAGTAGTTTATGTTTCTCAGATAGAAGCATGAAACATTACTGTTTGGCAGAACTAGTTCAACAACTCAGGTCTAACATCTCTGATTCTTAGTCTATTCCTTATGGTTTCAAAATGGCTGCGTGAATCCAGCCATCATAACTACCTTCAAGGCAGGAAGAAAGAGAAAGGGCTTAGCAGCCATAGCACTTAACCACTATACCACTAGAGTTTTCACAATTGCTATTAACCCAAACCAAACTCACTGCCACTGAGTTGATTCTGACTCATTGAGACCCTATAGGACAGAGTAGAACTGCTCCATAGAATTTCCAAGGGGCATCTGGTGGATTCAAACTGCTGACCTCTTGGTTAGCAGACACTGCACTTAACCACTACGCCAACACAGTTTCCTATAGTGTCTCAAGTGTTCTGGAAAGCACAAATCCCAGGTGCAGTCTAGATCTGGGAAAATCAGGTTGTCACCTCTTGCAAATACAAGAAGTTTTGCAACTGAAAGTCTGACATGATTTTTCACACCGACAAGGAGGTGTGCTAGTGGTGAATTAAGATGAGTATTGCTCCAAGAAATCTCTTTCCAAGAAGTTTTGTACATTTCCTATTGAAAATATGCTCATGTTTGAAACTAAAAAAATAGATAAAAGCTAAACTTCAAAATGATACTTTCAGTTGAACAAATTTGTGTTAAAAGCAATAAGCCGTACTGTCTGAGGTAGAGGTTTCCTCTGAGATATGGCCCCAAATCCTTCAGTGGTGCTGGAACTCGACTAGTAGACACTCATAAATTACTGTTGTAAGTTACAATACATTTATAAAGCATCATATTTTCAATATTAGCTAGTTTCAACCCTAAAACTGAATTCTTTGTATTTGCTTAGTGAATTGCAAAGTCCTCTTACTGTTTTTTCTGTCTTCTTAATGCCTTTTTCTTCCCCTTGTACTAATCATATTCTTTTTTTAGTTGTAGTAGATACATGGGTAACAAAACATTTTCCAGTTTTACAGTCTTCACGTGTATAATTTAGTGACACTTTCTTATGTTATTCAGCCATCACTATCATCTTTTCCCAAATTTTCTCTCCCTTGGAGCAAAAACTCAATGTTCCTAAGCAAGGTGCCCAGCCTCCTGCCACTAGTCATATCTTTCATAGACTTTTATAATATAACCTTTGAATTGGTTTTTCTTGCATTTGCTGTTTGTGCTGAATTGTGCTGTCGGTAGCTTGATTAAGCCAGGGACTACACTTCCCAGAATTCCTTTCCTTGACCAATTTTACTTGGAGTTGGTCAAGAGAGGAACTTGGGTGGATTTGGAAGGTTGAAGTATCAGATATGAAGATGAACAGATGCAGAGCTACCAAGTGAGCTTCAGCTTGTCCTCACTGTATGTCACTCAGTAGCATCCTCATCTTTCTGACTACTTGCTTTGCTCTCTAGCCGTGGCCCTAGGCCTACCACTTAATACCTGATTCCAGACCCACGGAGGTTGTAATGCCAGAGGCAACAACTCTTCTAAGACCACTTGGGTTCTCTTTCATAACTCCACTTGAGTAGCTAGCTAGGCTTGGCATCTCAGATCTCCCTGAAAGCTTCATTTTGTCTCCCCAAATCACTTTTTCTGAAGATTAATGACTCTGATTCTCTGGCTCCTCCTTACAGAACTTTATTTCTCCGGATCCTCTCAAACTTGTGTAAGGCCTACAATTCCTGCAATAAATCCTTTACTCCTGTAACACAGCAGCTGTCTGTCCCTGACTGAAGATAGGCTCTTGAACTCATGCACTGTCTTTCCATGCAAAACAATGAGAGCAGCACTTTCCCAACGACAATGACTGTGTGCTGACCTTACTCCTTTCCCTGGCAGTGCTTGACTCTTATCCCTGCTCTTTCAAAAGTCTCTGTTTTCAGAATTCACAGTTCCATCTCCCTGGATCCACCCAGTCTGGCCATATACCTACATATTTTAGTGAACTGGCAAATTATTTGACATTTAACAGGTATAGTTTCTTTACTTGTAAAAGGGGGATAATATTGGTCTGTGATGTAGGTCCGCTGGAGAATTGAACCCCAGCCTCCTGCACAGAAGGGGAGAATTCTATTTCTGATCCACCAGTGCTCTTGCTAGTACCACAACACTCAGTGGAAAAAGCCAGGATGTGAAACATGAAGTGATGTATTGCCCTTTGATGTAGGGGCATCTTAGCTCAGAGGTGAGGGAACGTTCTGTCTTTTGATGTGGGTGATTATTGCAGTGAGTGATGAATGTGAAGCCACATTAAAAAAAATTGCTGTCATTGATGCTGATTACAGATATGAAAAAGTGAACAAAATAAGAAGAGAGGAAATGTATTTGACTTGAAAAGCAATATCAATTACAGATGCTTATATCTGTGGCTTGTTATTTATGTCTGCTTAGCATTTAGCATGTTAAGAATGACACAGGCTGTTAAATACATCACACTAACTTGCTTCATTTGAATGCAATAACAAATTCTCTCGATAAACACTTGTCCATTAAAGTTTGGTGTTCAGGCAGCATGTTCCTCTGCTGACAGCCTAGAACACTTAATTCCCACAAATGTAATACTAATATGTAATGATATATATGTTTAACATTTTATCCTTCAAACAGTACTCTGGGAGAGGTGTCATTCTTATCCCCAGAAGGATGTAAATTGCGAAGCTGGGACTCAAAAAGTGTTCTTCCCTGAGCTCTTACACAGACCTATATGGCAAAACTGCTCAGCTGCAAAACTTTAGTCAAAAAACCTAAAATCCTTAATCAGTGACATCAAAATAATAAAAAAGATGGATTTTTATTAATCAGGATTTGCAGATCTAGTTCTGAGTTTCAGATACTGGGGGAAAGATAGAACTGCTTATTTGCTCTGGGGTCAAATTTCCTTGTTTGTTGACACTTGGGTTTGCCTGTTTGCCTGTACTTTGTAATCTGTATGTATGCATTTTTGGAAAGTTCCAAAAAATAAAAAAAGGAGAAGAAGGAAATATAAAGAACTCTTTGTCCTCTCTGTCTTCAGATTCCTGAGCTACTTGTGTTTTCTTCAGCATTCCAAATCAAAACCAAACCAGGTGCTGTGGAGTTGGTTCCACAGGACCCATGGCTATTCCATAGTGTTTTCAAGGCTGGGACCTTTCTGAAGCACACTGCCAGGTCTTTCTTCCAAGGCATATCTGGGTGGGTTTGAGTCACCAACACTTTGGATAATAGTTGATCACTTAATCACCTGTACCGCCAAAGACTATTGTATAAACTCTACAGCAACTGGTCAACAGGTAGCGTCATCTGCTCCACCCAAACCAGAGTGATTTCTGGCTCTCTTGGGCACAGAGGTCTCCTGTAGAAAAGGAAGTGAAGATTGACCCCAGTTCTTAAATCTGAAGAGAAATACTTTATGCTCCTTTGTTCTAATAGTTCTGAAAATTCACCTGCGAGGTGTAGAGGAGAACAAAAGCAGGTTTGTCATGTTTGAAAGAAAGAATAATGAGACAAATGAGACTTTGATGACATTTTAGAATGCTGATAAAGCTGGATCGCATTTTCCTTTCCCAGGGTATTTTAACCACATCTACATTGTAGTTTGGCGGTTATTTAAGGCCTCTACAGGCAAGGTATTGATCACGCATGAATACTATATCAATTAATTTATAGACATGAAAATTAACATGCAATCCGGTAATGCTGTGTTAGTGAGTTTATGATTTTCATAAATACTTTGGCCAATTTTCAGTTTTAGCAACCTCAGTGATAAATTGGAAATAGCAGACTTTGTTTCTTGCTCTCCTTACAAAAGTGATGAATTATTTTCTTCTGAGTAGTGAGAATTAACAGAAATTACTCTTGTTTGTCTGACTAGCAAAGAGCTGGTTCTCAGATAATCACAAAGAGCTGGTTTTGGAATTAGTAGAGAATGAACAACTTCCTGAGTGTCTCACCCCGAGACAGTCCTGAACTCTAGCACTAGGCCCATCTCCCGAGATCACCTTTCAGTGAAATTGCAGAGTGGCACACAAAATAAAGGATATAACCCATAATAGATTAGTACTCTACTTCAAGACCATCAGCATGAGACCAAAAGATCACAATTACTCAAAAGCAAAGAAGAGGATAAAGCGGCAGTGAAACGAGAGTGCTGAAAGTGGAACAAGCAACGTAATTAGAGAGTGCTGACATATTGTAATGAATATAACTAATGTCACTGAACAATTTGTAAAGAAATTGTGAGGTGGGAACCTAACTTTACATGTAAACTTTCACTGAAAACTCAATAAAATATCATGAGAAAAATAAGAAAGTCCCCATGCCTTGAAAACAACTTAATGCTATCTGAACCTGGACCTGGATCCTTACCTGCCTTACAAAAGACCTTTCAGTAAGGGCCTTTATGCTTTTCCCCCTCCTCATTAAAACACTAGCAACAAGTACAATACAGTAGGTGTAAGTACAATAAAGAAACAAACAAAAAACCCAAAGATCCTGTTTTAGGTTGTGACGTTAAAATTCTGGCTAACTTGGAAAGTGTCTTAAGTGTATGCAATTGCGTCAGTTTACTAATTTTAAATTATGCCTCAATGAGCTGTTCAAATTTGAAGCAACATTTGTTATAACAAATTGTAGTGAGACAGAGACACTGAAAGTCTATCTTTGAGTACAGATTTTTTTTTCTACCCTGTTTCTGGGGCTTTCCTTCCATGCAGGTTTGGGCCAGAGCTGACTGGAGGACTGTCTTTTGTGTATTACTGAGGAAGTTCCAGTGCTCTGCAGGGCAGCCTTGAGTGGAACACACTGGTGCTTCTGCACTGTGTCTGTTCCCATGAGGACTGTCATCCCTTGCACGTCTGTCTCCTCTCACCACCTAAAATCTCTTACACAGGGGACTATGTATCACTTTTTTTTTTGTCTCCAAGTTTAGTACAGTGTTTGGCAGATAAGTGGTGCTCAATCAGTTTGTTGGGTAAATGAATGAACTGGTGCTCTATCAACATTCATTGAATGAATGGTGATAAAAAGAAAATTGGAAGCCAGAGGAGACTTGATGCCAACTGACCAGTACGTGGCAACTGAGCCTCAGACAGTCATATGAAAGTACAGTGTGACGGATTGAATGATTGAGTAGGGCTATGCAAATAAGGTACTGGTGGGGCACTAACGGACTGAACAGCTTGCTGATAATAAAAGCAGATGCATAACACCTTTGTGGGGGTGCGATCATACGACGTATATAGAAGTCTAGTGAAGGGATTGGTCAGTTTTGCTAACCTATTAAGCTTAAAAAAAGCCATCCCAGAGGTAGAAAACAGAGACCTCACTATTACCAAGAAAGGAGAGCCAGGAATAGAGTGTGTCTGTTGGGCCTGGAGTCCCTGTGCTGAGTATTTCCTAGACTCAGGAGAAAGAGATGTAATACCAGAGATGGTGCAAGATGGTACAAAGAGGTGGCGGAGAAGTGGTGGCAGCAGAGCCAGGAGACTGGTGGAAGACACTGCAATGAGTTTCCTGGTCTGTGGAGTGAGGCTCTTACAGTGAGTCTGTTGACTATGGAGGAAGGAAGCTGAGCCCTTTGGGCAAGAGGCTTCCCAGCAGAGTGGGATGCTCCTGGGCTTGGACCAAGGCTTGCCACCCACAGGGTGAGAGAGCCGAGCATCTTCTGGTGAGGCTTGCTGGTGGAATAGGGAATCTTTAGGCACTTATTTGTTGAACTGAAGAGCTTTGTGACACTTGCCTGAGCATGATAGAGGCCAGGCTGAAAAACTGATGGCCAGAGAGAGGACTGCCTGCAGGCACAGCTGAGAAGAGGATGTCCTAATCAAAGAACTGTATCCCGAATTGTAACTTATTTCTATAATGTGAGTATTGTCTGTGTGGCCATTGGAATGGATTGTCAAACCCAGAAGAAAAGAAGAGCGTGCCCTGGATGAGCTGATGTTAGAATGGATAAAAACTGTGTGAAGTGGAGGGACATCTGACCTCTACCTCATAGCGTCAGCCTTGGTTTGTGGATGCTGATGACGATTCTCTTGCTCAATCGTGAAGTTAGAGGAGGTCAGATGCCTCTCCTACACCACCATTTTTACAGGAAGAAATCATGTTTGCATCAATGTGACCTTAACAACAACAGTAAATGTTATTTCTGTCTTATTTTCCAACATGGCACATTTTTAAATGTGATAATACTTTATGCTGCTGAGTGTATGTAAAAGTTGCAATTACGTAGCTTTTTGAGCAAAGAAATTCAGCAATGCTTGTCAAGAATCTAGATAATGTTTATTTTCTTTAATCTGGTAAAATGCAACATCTGGAATTAAATTTTAACAGAATAATTTAAAATACATGAACAGTTTTCTGTACACAAAGATGATCATCTCAGGTATGCTTAGAAGCTATGTAAGTTTCCAACAATGTGGGAAAGGTTGAGTAAAAGGTGACAGATGCACTAAGTGTCATTCTATATGTTGATTTAAGCTGTCTTTCAAGGGTTCACATCAACATAGAAAAATTCTCGTTAGTTAAGGTATGAAATTTATATATCATGATCACAGCTAAATCATACATAAGGGAAACCTAGAAGAATATATTCTTAAATCTAAGAATAGATACAAGACCATCCACCACAATACTGTATTTATTTTTGTTCTCAGTAGATCTCTTTAATGATGTCAAATCAATCCTTTGAGTTGAGAATATTCTCTATTCTATTCTGCTCCCTGCAGATGTTTGGCACTTGTGGCCATACTTTTTGCTATATGATCCTATTATGTCCCCTTCCCCTTCTCACTCCTCACAGACCATTGACAATAGCGTTGGAAGGGCAACTGACTTAAGCTGGGCAAATTGCTTCATTTTTCTTGTTTCTTTTTTCAGATTTTTCCTCATAGATGTCTTCCAAGTCAGAAAGTCTATTTTTCACTTGTTCAGTTCTGTTTTCTATGGAATTTTCTGTCTCTTTGATTTTGTTACTGATCTGTTAGATTTCAGAGTACTGGTGTTTTTCATCAGATTGAACAGCTTGCTTAATTTTTCATTTTGCTCTGCTGCATTTTGCATAATGTCTAGGAGGGCTCTCTACATAATCCTTTTGTACTTGCCCTCTGATACTTTCAGAAAGGCTTCTTCCGCAGGGTAGTTTTTTGGTCTTTCTTTTGGGAGCTTTCTAGAGCCATAGGTGAATTTTTCTTTATGGTTCTGTCCAAAGTTTGTTGCTTTTGGGGCATCATTTCTCTGGTGTTACCTTAATGGATCTAAAGCTCAGTCTGAAAAGGAGGGTGATCACAGTCGTCTCTATGACTGGGTCCAGTGGAATCTCTGGGATAGCAGGCTCTACCTCCTGATTGGCAAAGACACAGCCCTCTTGATAGAGTCACTGCGGAGCCATCAGCTGACCCTATGTTGTGAGGCAGTAAAGACTGGAAGAGATGCTGTCATGATATACTGTAGTTATTTCTCTAGGCAGTCTTACATTGAAAGGTAAATGTATCTGACAGCTTCCAAGATCAGTCAGGTTTTCAGGTGTGCAATTCCCTCTGCCCAGCTGGCAAAGTAAGCACCTCTATATCCAACTCCAGATGCTGTAAACTTGCTCCAAATACAGAAAGGCTACTTCTCTGCTGTCATCTGCTCCTGGGACCCACCTGTAAGGCTACACTGTGAAAAACACTGCTTTTCTGCTGGAAAAGCACTCCCTGGGTAGACACTGCCTCCCAGCCTGGGAATTAGGTCCTGCTGGGGCCTCTGTTTGGGTAACTCTGCCTCCTAATGAAAAAGATGGTGTCCTGCACAAGTTCTCCTGCCTGCTGTAGAACAGGTAATTCTAAGGCAGAGGTTTGGAAAGAGGCAGTGGAGGGGACCATGTGCTCAGAGTCCAGAGCTGGGGTCTCAAAATGTGCCCATCACATCTGCTGATCCTGTCAGCAGTGCATCTGAGCTTTGCTGCCAGTTAAGGCCAAGGCCTGCTTGTCAGCGTTTAGGTACCTCCGTCTCCCAGCCAAACAAGATGACGTTCCACACAGGCTCTACTGCCTGCCCGGGAACAGCTGACTCAACGGCGGAGGTTTGGAGAGAGACGTGAGAGGTGTCATGGTGCACAGAGTCCAAAGCTGGGCTCTCAAAATGTGGCCATTCTGCCCGCCGATCCCATCAGCAGTGCATTGGAGCTTCGCTGCCAGTTAAGCTCCAGCTGCCTGCTGGCTAAGACAGAGGAAAAAAAGTTAAAATGAGTTAGCTTTAGATCGCGAGAGCAGGCACTCAGCAAGCACTGGGGTTGGCAAAAGGGAAGAAATTGCCTGTTCAGTGGTATGTAGTCCAAATCGACAGCCCTATAAGGCTATGAAGTTTCAGAAGCCCATTTTCAGCTCTGCCTCACAAGGGGCCTCTGGGTGGGTTCAAACTGCCAAACTTCTAACTTATAGCTAGCGGTCTAGCACTTAACCATTTGCATTACTCAGGAGCTCTCACAGCCTTCTAAACCAAAAAACTGAACCCATTGTAGTCAAGTTGATTCTGACTCATAGAGACTCCATAGGACAGAGTAGAGCTGCCCCTCAGAGTTTCTAAGGAGGGCCTGGTGGATCTGAACTGCCAATCTTTTGGTTAGCAGCTGTACCTCCTAACCAGTGTGCCACCAGGGTTTCTGTAGCCTGATAGTACATTGTTATTAGTAGTTAGTACTAGTAAGTAGTCTTTTGTATAGGTTAGTTTCTGTTGACTGCCCTCAAGAGTAAGTAAAAAAGATACTTCTATTTGACTTTTTTGAAAATGTTTGTAAGGAGCACGAATTACTATAAAATATTGTTAGAGTAAACTTAACAAAGTTTTTAAAAAATATTTTATCAATAATTCTTGTTGGATACTTTGTACCAACTAAAAGCTTTTACTAGCCGTTACTGGAATTACGGTATTTTGTTTGATATTGTTTTTCTGATTTGTGGAAAGTTTGTTAATCTCATTTTCCTCTCTACAAGTCAGTCATTTGTTGTTTTAAGTAAACATAATATGACTAATTCTAGTTCTAAAAGGGTAACAGGGACAGCCATCCATTAAGGCTGGTTACCTCCATCTGATTTTCTTCATCTAGGCCACTTCCTAAACTGTGGGCTCCCCTCTTGGTCAGGGCTGTATTCAAAAGTAAGGATGTCACCTTGAAGACTAAAATGTGCCTGACCCAAGCCATGGTATTTTCAATCGCATTGTATGCATGCGAAAGCTGGACCATAAACAAAGAAGACAGAAGAATTGATGCCTTTGAACTGTTGTGTTGGAGAAGTATGTTGAATGTACCAGGGACTGCCAAAAGAACAAACAGATCTGTTCTAGAAGAAGTATAACCAGAGTGCTCCTTGGACGCAAAGATGGCAAGACCGCATCTTACACACTTTGGACATGTTGTCAGGAAAGATCAGTCCCTGGAGAAGGACATCATTCTTGGTAGAGTGGAGGGTTAAATGAAAAAGAGGAAGACCCTCAATGAGATAATTGACACGGTAACCACAACAATAAGCTTAAGCATAAAAATGATTGTGGACATGGTATAAAACCAGTCAGTGTTTCGTTCTGTTGTTCACAGGGTCACTATGAGTCAGAACCAACTTGACGGCACCTAACAACAATGACTGGATCACTAAAAATGTTGATGGATAAGCACATTAATAATAGAGGAGATTGCTCACACACAAAAAATACAGGTTACATAACGATATGTACAGTACAATCCTAATTACATTAAATATTATAAATATATGAAGAAGAATCCTAGAAAGAAATATACCTTTATGTTAACTGTGATATATTTGAATGGTGGCTTTATAGATAATTTAAAATTTCCCTTTGTACTTTTTTGAATTTTTCAGAATTTCTACAGTGTGTATGAATTTAGTTGGTGTTTTAGTCATCTGGTCTTGCTCTAATAAAAATACCATGAGCTGATGGATTTAACAAAAGAAAAGTTTACTGTTACACAGTTCAGTAGGCTGCAAGTCTAAATTCAGGATGTCTGCTCCAGGGGAAGTTTTCCTTCTGTAGGCTCTGGAGCAAAGTCCTGTGTTGCATCAGTCTTTGGTCAGAGAGCATCTTGGTGCAGGAGCCTCAGGTCTAAAGCACGCGCTCTTCTCCTGCTGCTGCTGTCTTGTTGATGTGAGGTCCTCAGCTCTGCTTGCTTCCTCTTTCTTTCCATCGTTTGTAGGACAAAAGGATAACAGGTGATGCAAGCCTCACTCCAGGGAAACTCCCTTTACACCGGAGCAGGGAGGTGTTCTTGGACAGGGTTTGACAGTCCCACCCTAATCCTCTTTACCACAAATTTATCTATTACCCACAGGTAGAGATTAGGATTTATAGCACGGGCAAATCACAAAATGGAGGACAATCCCAAAATATAGAGAATGATGGGCCCAGGCGAATGGCTACACACGTTTTTGAGGGGACACAGTTCAATCCATGACAGCTGGTAATAAACTAACAATACAGGTCATATTTTTAATCAAAAAGGAATTATCACAGTCAATCAAAACAGTATGGTCAGTCTTCTCTCCTACTTCTGTCAGGTGCAGGAGCTAAAGAAGGAAGGAGGAAGAAAGCTTGGGCTGCCTCGGACGCTCTGCCTCTGGGATTCGTGCCCTCTCCTTGCTCTCTAAACCCTTTTCCACCGAGCTGATAGATGAGTCTGCTCCATGGAGTTTTCAAGTCTGTAAATCTTTACAGCAGCAGACTGCTACATCCTTCTGAAGAGTGGTTGATGGATTTGAAACAAAGACTTTTCAGTTAGCAGCGAAATACTTGATATTGTAACACCAGGGCTCCTCTTTCTAGGTGACTAGTTATCAGAAACAAATAGTTTGGGATCTCTTACTGGTTTAGAGAACAGCCAGTGGCTTACAGCGGCTAATCACTGATAGCTTTGGCTTCGATGTGGTCAGTATAATGGTTTTGAATCCTGGCTCTGGTCTTCTCTGTCTGTGTGAACCTGGGTATTTCCTGAACTTCTGTAAGTCGTAACTTTCTTATCCATAAGAGTATTCATGGTAACTACCTCATGGGGTTGCTGAAAGCCTAAAATGAAATAGCATATATAGATCATTTAGTAGAGCCACTGGCTTATAGTAAATGGTTGTGGTATTTTATTATTGCTGGGTATTAGACATAAATGCATATATCCTCCATACGTGCTGGTATTTGCTCCAACAGTTCTTCAACCAGTGAAAAGGTAATGTGCTGCAGACATTTATTTTCATGTCTTTGTTCTGGCTCAGGTCTTTCTAACTTCTTACTTGAGCTATTCCTATAGTCTATTAAACGGTGTCCCTCCCTAGCTTTAGTTCCTATTTCCACATTGTGTACATTCTTCCAAAAATTGTTTTGATGATTAGCTCATCTATTCATATATTTTTTAGGCAAGCTTTTCCTTTGCCTGCTGCGTGCAACATCACCTTTCCACAGAATTCACATTCTTTTTTGTTTTTCTTCCTAGCAATCTCCTGTTATAGTTGGTTGCTGACTCATGATGACCCTATATGACAGAGTAGAGCTGCCCCATAGGGGTTCCTATTCTGTAACCATTATGGGAGCAGATCACCCGGTTTTTCTCTCACAGAGTTGCTGGGCAGTTTCTAATCCTAACCCTTCAGTTTGCAGACAAGCACTTAACCATTGCACCACAACAGCTCCTTTTCCAGCACTTACCTAGGTGGCAGTTTTTCTTCTTCTTTGTGTTACCTGAATCATGATTTTTGTTCAGAATGGCAATGCTGTCAAATAAAATACATGTTTCCTCAGCCTGCCTATTAACCGGAGGTGGCCAGGAGGTACTGTTCTGGCTTGTTAATTCAAAGTTTTCTCGGAAAGATTTTTCTTTCTTGGTAAAAGAGATAGAACTGATGCAGCCTTCCTGCTTGTGTGGTGATAGCTGGAGCCACAGCAGCCGTCTTGTAGCTGTAAGTTAATAAGTGTGAGAATGAAGACCAGTGTGCAAGGATAGCAAAAGGAAAGCTATCATGACTTCAGCAACTGCCTCCTTTGGATTTCTTGTTGAATGAGGATATGTAAATCTCTATTTAAATTGTTGGTAGCTGAGTTTCCCATTATTTGGAATTAAATGAACTCCTAGCTAGTATCACCTACTGTTTCTTAGTCATACAATGCCTCATTAGAGTATGTTATATTCTAACTACACAAAGCTACCTGTCATTTCTCAGACACGTTTCCTCCATTTTTGTTTGTTTGTTTACACTTGAAATACTTTACCACCTATATTTTAATAAATTCTAGGAGTAGTAAATTCAGTGTTTCTCATACTTTAATATCCATACAAATCACCTGTGGATCTTGTTAAAATGCAGATTCTAATGCAGTAGGTCTGGGGTGGTACCTAAGAGTTGTAATTTTTAACAAGCTTCCTCGTAAGTTCAAAGGCCACCTTTGTTTCTAGTAGTAAGAGCCACAATGGCCCACCTCAAATGAAATGTCTGTGAAACAGCTGACATGTGCCTAGTCCAATACGACCTCTCCTTCTTTGGTTCTCAAAGCATATTATTTAAACTCTTCAATTAGCACTTTATCACACAGAGCCTGCTCCAATAAACTGTTGCATGTGATTCTCTCCACTTCTGACTAAGCTCCTGTCACTAGAGACAGTTTTGTTGAGCCTCACATACCATCACTCAGCACAAGCACACTGATGTGGATGTAGCTCTCAGGCAGTGCTTGTTATATTATTGGGCTGGATGAAAATGAGTGAAATCGTATCTTAAAATGAAGCTAGTTTTTTTTTTTTTTAAACAGCACTGTTCACTTAGAAATCATCAACTCAATTAGTGGAAATTGTGAAAGAGAGTTGTGAAGTGGAAAATATATAATTGTAACTTTTTCTGGCTTTTAAAAATACATCATAGAAAAATACATCATAGAATGTAGGAATATATTGGATTGGCAGGCAAGACCAATCTGGGATGATACATCATCCATAGTTAATCAGATAAGTCAATAATAATTTGTTAGGTGATCATTTGTTTTTCAAACTCTGAATCCCCTGAGCCATGGTTTAAATGGGGAGTCTCACTGGATCAGACTGGAAGTGGGACCACCCTGCATACAGGGTTATTGTTTCTGTTAGCTGCCACCAAGTTGGCTCCCAAGCCATGACAACCTCATTTTCCTAGTCATCTAGTGCTTCTACAGCAAAAATACCACATGTGGGTGGCTTTAACAAACAGAAATTTATTTTCTCACAGTGTAGGTAGCTAGTAAGCTGAATTTAGGATGCCAGCTCTAGGAGAAGGCTCTTAGTCTCTAGAGGAAGGAAGGTTGTTGTCTTTTTTTCAGCTTCTGTAGGGCTGCTGGGAGTCAGAATTTACTCGACGGCATGGGGTTTGGTTTTTTCCTTTATTCCCAGGTTCCTTGGCCATCACATGGCTTGTGTCTTCCCCTCTGTGCTTGCTAGCTTAATCTGATTTTCTGTATTTCAAAAGTGATTGATTTAAGACAGTTTTGTACTAACACTGCTTATGCATCATTAACATAAAAAGGAAAACTCATTCCCAAATGAGGTTATAACCCAGCTATAGGGAGTTAGGATTCACAACACATATTTTTGGGGACTCTGTTCAACCTACTGGAAACCCTGGTGTCACAGTGGTTAGATGCTGTAGCTACTAAGGAAAAGGTTGTCAGTTTGAATCCACCAGGTGCTCCTTGGAAACTCTATGGGCAGTTCAACTCTGTCCTATAGGGTTTCTCTCAGTCAGAATCAATTCAACGGCAGTGGGTTTGATTTGGGATTTTTGGTTCAATCTGTGGATCTCTTGGGGGTATAACGGGTAAAGTGATCCATTGCTAACACAAAGGTTGGTGGTTGAAAATCACCAGTGGCTTCTTCGGAAAAAAGTGTGCCGATCTGTTCCTATAAAGATTTGTTGCCTTGGAAACCCTACATGATCACTATGAGTCAGAATCGACTCAACACAAGTGGGTTTGGTTTTAGTTCAGTCCATAACATTCCAGTACAACAGAACAAAATGTTGCTTGGTTCTGTCCCAGCCACATAATCACTGGGTTTTCACTGGCTGCGACTTTGGAAGTAGATTGCCAGGTCTTTCTTCCCAGGTTGAACTAGTCTGGAAGCTCTTCTGAAACAGCAACAGAGAAGCATCCACTGGCAGACGGGGTCGTGGCCGTGAAGGAGGTGCCTGGGTTGGGAGTGGAACCTGTGTCTTCTTCATGGAGGGAAAGAATTCTACCACTGAACTACTGGTGCCTCCCTTGCAGGGTGAGATAATGATGGAAGAACATGGCCTTGGTTCTACTCAGAGTAAGAAGCAAAGAAAACCTGAGGGAGGAGAGGAAGGTACATTTCCTGGTGGCTGGGTAGCGGGTAGTTGCTCTGCCTGATCGTGATGCTTATGTGGCCTTGTCACAGGACACCTATTGCATCATTCTGCCTCTCCTTCTCTGGAGTAATCCGTATTCCATTTCAGGAGGACTTCTCAACTTTATTGTAAAAATCCAATCAGTATAAGTAGAAGAAAAATCCCATTTTCAGTAACCTTTTACTCCTCAACACTTAGGTCCTTGGGGAAGCTTAGAGAATTTTCATCAGTACACTAAAAAGTAGATAGTTGGATGTATTGCAAAATTTTTTCCACACTTGACTCCAAATCCCCACTCCTGTTAAGACATTCTTACCAAAAAATCACCTGGGGAAACTCAGCAACTACCATTTTTCGAGAAACGGTCCCAGTGGGCATGAGGTTTATGCTTAACTCTTTTTTTAATTTAGTTTCTGTTCTCCTGTGCCTGGTATCCAGTATTAGTTACAGAGTAAACAGCATTTTCCAAAGACTGACAGGGTCAGCTGCTCTGGGAATGTGACCAGTAACCTCCCCAAAGGATTATCGTCCTGCAGGCTGCTTCCAAGTCAGTTGAAAGGTAAGCATTCTTTCTGTGTAAGTGCAGACTGCTCTGGAGCATGTTGCAATTTCAATGGATAAGACAGAAAGTATATCCTGGGCACGTGGTCTCAAAAGACATGAAGCTGTTACTTTGGGGGCAAGGTGATTTATCGTGTCAACACAACTCTGGGGTTCGGGGTCAGATACTCTGAATTTGGTTGTTTTGACTAAGCTGTAAAGTCACAGGAAAATCTAATTCTAAAACTTATTTCTGAAGTTTGCATTCTGATTTTAATATTCAAAAAGTAATAGAACTTCCATTTCTGAGCTCCTTTTTGCTGGTCTTGTCAGTTTAGCTTGCTGGCTTCTCACAAGAAACAGGAATGCGTGTGTGTGTGTCTTTCTGTGTGTTTGTGTGAGAGAGAGGGAGAGAAAGAGAGCGAGACAGAGACAGAGAAAGAGAGAGAAAGAAAAGAGGGAAGCCAAGAAACCCCATTGCTGTAGAGTTGGTCCTGACTCACCACGATTCTAGAAGACAGAGTAGAACTGCCTCGTGGGGTTTCCAAATATCCACTGGGAGATTGGAACTGCCGACCTCTTAGGTAGCAGCTGAACTTTTAACCTCTGTGCCAAGAGAGGGAGAGAAGTGTATTGACTGTTCAAAGAGTCTAAGAATATATTGATTGTATAGGGTCACTATGAGTCAGAATTGACTTCATAGCAAAGGTTATTTGTTCATTTATTTTTCTGAGTTAACCAAATGGAAGAACAAAAAACCGGCTCATCTAGGCACCTCTGTGGAAGACATCACAGACGATAAAATAATATATTCTAGGTCCTTTAAAAAGGGTACACGCTGGGTATAGAAGAATTTAGAGAATGGAAGCTCTGGACTAGAGTCCCCATGGTTTAAGCCATTTTGACTGTCGCAGACTCTGAAGACAGGAGTTCAGTTTTGAATCAGAATTACTGCTATCTAGAAGTCATCATCAATGCTGATTGTATTAGTTAAAAAAAAATCCTCACATTTTACTCTTCAATAAGTTTTGGTTAAAAAAAACTCTATTTTTTCCATTGGCATGTTATTTTTAAAAAGTTAGCACTTTTCAGCATTCTCCCAAACTCTTACTTGCTCCAAATGAATGTTTTCAACCATCAAAAAATGATTATATAAACAAAATATCACTTCTTTTATGTTGACTAATAGGTCTCTTCAACAGCAGTTTTAAAAATGTGGCCCAGAATCAAAGGGAGGGGACAAATAGTGTCAGAAGAAGTACAATATGTTAGGCTTTCGTTGAAAAGATGTGTTTCATTGAAGAAGAGTGATTACAAAGGTACAAATTTGTTAAGTGGTCATTATCATAGTTACCATGTAGTGACATTTTGGGGTTTGCTTTCTGTTGCTTTGGCTACTTAAGTTACAAAAATATGTTTGTCACATAGTCACAAATTCAGGTCTGTAATTCTTTTACGGACACGGTATTTTTACAAGCTGTGGGCACGAAGCTGTAGGGATGCCTTGGTAACGGTGGTGTGGTGATGTCAAAAGTCTGGTTGTTGTTAGCTGCCTTGCAGTCAGCCCCCTGGCTCATGGTGACCCCAGAATGCTACTTGGCCTTGTGTCATACTCATTGTATACTGAGGGTAAGAACTTTGTCATCCGTCGGATTTCCACTGGCTGATCTTTGAAGGTAGATCTTCAGGCTTTTCTTACTAATCCATTTTAGCCTGGTAACTCTGCAAAAACTCATTTCACATCATAGCAACACACAAGTCTCTACTGAGGGATGGCTGGTAGCTGTGCATGAGACAGACAGGCTGGAATGGAACCCGATCTCCCACGTGGAAGGCGAGAATTCAACCACTGAATCATCATTGCCTCCATAAAACCCCCAAACCAAACCTGTTGTGATTCTGACCTGTGGTGACCCTATGCGTCATGGAGTAGAATTGCTCCGTATGGTTTTCTTGGCTGTAATCTGTACAGTGTCAGATCTGTACAGGTCTTTCTTCCATAGTATTGCTGAATGGATTCCAACTGCCCACCTTTAGGTTAGCGACTGATTGCAAACTGTTCCATCCAGGGACCCTGCCCTGCATATTTTTGGTTAATCTGCCAGATATCCGGGAAGACAGAAGGTAGGAAACAGAGGGATTTTCCAGAATGGGAGATGACCTTAGCTACTTGGGAGTTTATAGTTGTCAAAGCCGATATGTAGACTCATGTAGGGACTCAGAAAACTAAAAAAAAAAAAACCCTGGGAACCACTCGGTATACTCTATTTTTCAGCACCACTCTTCCTCCCACTGTGTTGCCGTGACTACCAAATGGAAAAAAGGCTTCTAGAGAGAGATGCTTAACTCTGCTCTAAAGGCAAAACTCAGCTGTTGGAGTGAGATCAGTTCTCAGTTGTGGATCTGAGCTTGATTGCATTGGTCTCTTGGGTACCAGAGGAAAACAATCACACACATACAACCAGTTCAGTTCTTGAAATAGTCTATGTCACCTGGAGGCAGGCACTGAGTGTTGTATCAGACTTCACTGCTACATGGGTGTTTGGGTTACAGGGACTTCTGACTTGAGCCCTGGTGAGCATAAAGGACTTGTGTCCTGCAGATGGTATGTGGAATGATAAGAAAACCATACAAAAGACACTGATTATTTAAGAGGAGGACCTATCTCTCTGTGAAATTGTTGTTCATTCTTGGAGGATACAATTGGATACATCCTGGGTTGTCTACTGCATGATTGGCAAGTTTCATTCTTTTAAAAGACTTTCAAAAGAAAGTGACATTTGTTTTTAACATCTACGGTTGTCCACCTTTTGGTTTTCATCAGTAGAACACTTGTCTGTGCTTTTGTTGTGAAGATAAAAGATATTTAAGTGGTAGGTGTGGAAAAATCACCATGATAACAAATGCTTTAATTACATTTGTCCCTTTGACTCAGTAGATGAATAAGCCATGTGAACAGTGGTAAGCTTCACTCTCCCCCAGATTTTGAATGTATGCAGAAAATAACTTTGAACTGCTAGGATTTCACCAGCTGCTTATCACTTAAAGGTACACGGTGATGAACAAAGGGATAGAGTGAGGTGGCAATGTCTTGAAACACATATTATTTGCTGAGGGACATTTGTTTCAATTTTGAATGAGATTCTTCTTTGCCTGCTACAGAACAGATTTTAATTTCCTGTTTGAGGTGGTACATTGTGGATTTAAATTCAAAGAAGAAGAAAAAATTCAGCCTGGAAAGGACTACAGATCTCTGCTAATTTTTTAAATTAGTTTTGTTGAGGCATAATTCATAGTCACAGAATTAGCTTTTTAAAAGTACACATACAATTCAGCAGTGTTTCGCATATTCACAGAGTTGTGCCATCATCTTCTAATTTCAGAATATTTTCATTACCCCCAAAAGAAGCTTAGTGCCTCTTCTCCTGTGCTCTAAATCTCTGGCAACTACAAATCATCTTTCTGTTTCAGTGGATTTACTTGTTCTGGACATTTTGTATAAATTAATCATGTGTGGCATCTTGTGAGTGACTTATTCACTTAGCAGAATATTTTAAAGATTCATCCTGTTGTGACATACATCAGTGCTTCTTTCTTTTTCATTGCCAAATAATATTCTACTGCACAGACATACCACATTTTCTCTCACCTGGTATCAATGGATGGGCATTTGTGTTGTTCACGCTTTCTGGCTATTGCAAATAATGCTGTTGTGAACATTTATATACAAGTTTTGTGTGAACATATTTTTTCATTCTCTCAGGTGAATACCTGCAAGTAGAATTGCTGTGTTATATGGTAACTTTATGTTTCACACTTAAGAAACACTGAAACTCTTTTTGCAAAGTGGCTGCACCGTATCAAAATCCCACCAGCAATGTTTGAGGGTTCCAACATGCCAGACTTTGTTGTTGTCTGGCCTTTCTTAATCCATCCTACTGAGTATGAAATAATATTTCATTGTGGTTGTAATTTGTCTTTCTCTCTCCCTGCCTTCCTTCCTCTTTATTTTGATTTTTGTCTTCTCTTGCCTCCTATCCTTCCTTTACAAGTATTTGTTTATCTTTTACTGTGTTCTGAGTGCTGGAATATGGCAATGAACGAACTACCCTTCTGGCGGGCATACTTCTATCAGGGAGGCAAATTACCCATGCGTCGATACGAATGTGGAACAACGTCAGAGATGACAAAAGCCATGAGAAAGAAAGCAGTACCCGAGTGGACGGAGACTATGATGCTGTGGGTGAGACCCCTGCGGAAGAGGTGGTTGCAGTGAGGGAGGGAACCACTGGATCACACACAGGCAGAGCCCTCCAGGCAGAGGGAAGCCTCTCAGGAGGATGCAAGCTTAGTGTGATAGAAAAACAAGGAGACCAGTGCCACTCAGCCTTTCTTCTGTGTGACCAGCGAGTAGATGAGGGTTAGCTCCTGTATGAGCACAATTTTACGTAAGAAATCTCATCTCCTCAAATCATACCTAACATATGTTTAAACACATCTCTGGCCATCAGTGAAGCAGGCGGTATTCACCACATTGTAACCTACTGCTGTCAAGTTGATTCCAACTCACAGTGACCCTATGGCACAGGGCAGAATTGCCCTATTAGTTCTCCAACATTGTAAATCTTTGTGGAAGCTGATGGCCACATCTTTCTCCTGAGGAGCACTGGTGGGTGTTAACTGCCAACCTTTGGGTCAGCAGCTGAAGGCTAAGCCACGGCTCCACCAGCTCACCTCTCACCACACACAGTACTTGTACTGTTTACCACCTTGCTCTGCTATGCCTGTGTATTGGTTTGTAGGGCTGCTATAACAAAATATCGCAAACCAGGTGGTTTATCCTTGTGAGAGCAGAAATTGTCTCACTATGCTGGAGGCCGTCATAGTCTGAAGTCAGGCTGCTGGCAGAGCTGTGTTCTTTCCGGGGCTCTCTGTGCCTGAGGCTGCAGCCTCACTCTGTCTTCCCGTGGCTGTCTTCCCTCCATCTCTCTGTGTCTCCTACAACAATTTCAAGTCACTTTAAAGGGATTAGGACCTACCCTGCTCCAGAATGGCCTCCTGTTGACTTAACGGGTACTGTCTTCCAAGTTCTATTTCTAAACCAGATCATGCTCCCAAGTACCAAGGGCTACTATGCCAACATCTTTTGGGGGGCACAATTCAATCCATAAGAGCCTGTGATAAAATTATTCATGCAGAGGAGCTCAAGTGCAGTGGTTAAGAGTATAGGCTGAGGAATCTGAGCACCAGTTGTTAGAACTGTGTTTTGTTTTCTTCAAATGTAAAATAGAGGAAACAATGAAGTTTCTATGAATTAGAATTGACTCTCTGGCGATTTTTTTTGAGAATTCATTTAGATAACATGAGGAAGACCTTAAAACACCATATGGTAAGTAGCATAAGACCCATATGAAGTGACTCACAGCAAAACCAAAGGACAGAGTAAAACTGCTCCATAGGGTTTCTAAGGCCTTAGTCTTTGAAGAAACAGATTGCTAGGCCTTTCTCCAGTGGATCTAGTGGGAGGTTTGAACTTTCAAGCTTGTAGTCAGCAGTCAAGTATTTAACTGCTACGCTACCACGGTTCCTTGGTTAGTGCTACAGAAAGTGTTAGTCAGGAGTGTCATTATGCTGCTTATATCCAGTCATGCCTAGACTGTGATTTCTTTGAGGGCAGAAACCCAGCAACTGTATCTTTTAATTTTGTTATTATTACTAAGAATCTGCTTGTGCTTAGAATAAGGTCCTCGACTATTAGAGGTACTCAGTGCGTGTTGGTCGAATTAAAAGTTTTTTAAATGACTATCTGGTCCAGTTCACTTAAAATTCTGTTGACAAAGTTGCTACAAATTATTTTCCCTCAGCTGACCGACCCTTCTTCTATCTCCTCTCCTCTCATTACCAACTCTTCACCCCACCGCCCCTTATAAACCCAAACCTTATAAACCCAAACCCAGCTAAACCCACTGCTGTTGAGTGGATTCTGACTCATAGCAGTACTGTAGGGCAGAGTAAAAATGCCCCATGGAGCTTCCAAGGATCAGATTTGAACTGCCAACCTCTTGGTTAGCAGCCATAACATTTAACGACCAGGCCATCGAGGTTTCCACCATCCCCTGTAGTCCTACTGTAATTTGAGATTTCATCTTTAGGCATTAAACTAGCACATGGAGCAAGAACAGAGTTTCCTTTGGCAGTGCACAACATGACTCTTCCTTCCAGGGAGATTTTGGAAGTTCCATTTCCATAAAATTTTACCTGTCACCTTGCTTTTGACACATACCCTTCTTGCATCATAATAAACCTGTAAACTTTGACTTCCAAACTTTCAGAGGGAATCATATTAACATGCATGATTTCCTTCCTGGAATTCAGGGTTGAGCCAAAGGGGGAATCCCCTCTTGCTTGTGAGTTGTGTTTAGTATTTCTGAGTTCATCATCTTGATGTGGGCCAGGCTTATTTCCTACTAAATATTTCACTGAAGTCCTCAGCCCTTCCCTCACAATACAGAGTCAGCCCTAGTGCCACCCCGCTTAACAGAGAACCAGCTGCAATCAGTGTAAAGGAGAAAGCCTCGCAATGCATTACTAAATTATTTTCTGAAGAATAGAAGGAAAAATCATATAAGATATCTGAGTTAAAGTTGGGAACAGACAGAGAATGAATCCCTTAAACAGACTGAAGGGGTAGGCTACTATAGAGAACAGTTGTAGTATACTCAAAAGCCATTTTTATTCTTTCTTGCATCCGGATATCTGACTCACTGCAAGACTCAGGGAGAGTTAATGACCACCACGCTACACAATTGATTTTCTTCAAGGAATGTAACAAACTTCTAAAGAAGCCTGAAAACATTTGCTCCATTCTGAAATCTCCAGTGAAGTAACTTCACTCCCGGTTGGAAAACCAGGATAATCAAGTAGGAAAAAAAATATTCAGTTTTTGTGAAACATAAAGCACTTCTTTCATTTCATGGTGCGTCTAAGCATTATTTGCCAACTTTTCATAGAACAAAACTGGAAACACCCCTTGAATATATAGATTGTGTCTCTCTGTAGCTTTAATTAGTTATTCCTCTGCTCTTTCCCTTTAAGTGAACTTTTATTTTATTTTATTTTTGAGCTACAAGTAATGTTTAAACTGTTATTTGGACGAGTGGTATTTGCTACATGACTGTCACCTTTGTCCCTTTAAACCGATCTTTCATGTCTGTATTCTAGAGTATATTTTATTCTGCTCCAACTGCCATTAATGAGTTCTTTGATAGCGACATTTTGTCAGATAAATATTTCTTGGATCCGGAAACCTAACCTGTTGGAATATTCTCTTGTTAAAGGGTTTGCTTTAATATCTAGCGACATTCATCATTATCTAAGGCCAGCTGCCTGACTTCTCTTCAGTGCTCTGTTTATGGAGTTTGAACATCTATAAATGGAAACACTAGCTAACCAGAAATTATCGCCAGGGCTTTCTGATAGTGTTCTGGGCTCTCACAACTTGGAATGTCCTACAACACCTAACATGTAAGCACATCAAATCATTTTCTAGACAGAATCTGAACCTCTCTCTCTTTCTCTCTGTTTGTTATTCTCTTTCAACATGGAATTTGAAAAGCATGAAAAAGGAAGCTTATTAAACAAGAATTTAGAGGAGAAATTGACGGTAAGACTTGTAAGATTTAGCATGCCCAGATTTATAAAATAATTGACAGTGTGAAAAAAGCAGCTGTCACTGATTGGAAGAATTGTGCTAGTCAGTCTGTATTTCCCTGTTTTTCCGGTCAACAGCTTTGAAATTAATGAGTTCCATGGGCTTTACTGAAAACAATATAGTAAAATTATTAAAATGTCATTGCTAGAATGTGGGCAAATTTGATTCAGTTTAGTAACTCTTTTTGAAATCAGAATTCTTCTTTTTTTTTTGAGCCCTTGTTGTGATTGCCTTGATACTGGAAGAATGTTTTGTTTTTTGATATGAAACTAATCAAAGTTTGATTTCCCTTGGAGATAGTAGGCTTAAATGTCAAGGAAAATATGTAAATATTGTGGAATGCTTTAATGTTTTATGGAAGAATTTATGAAAATTCTGGTTTAAGGATGATGCTTGATTTTCAGAAAGTTTTCTTTTTTCTGGTTACAAAAAATTTTTTAAAGTATTTTATATTTGTACTATAAAATTAAATGCCAGTGATCCATAGTGGTTACTGATATTTGCTCAAACATAAAATATGAGGTCCATGGTTCACCTGATGGGTATAGCCAGTTAATTACATTTGTATGTTTATTATGGTTTCAGAGTTATGATCAATTTTAATCTCAGTGTCAGTAGCAGAAGGTAAAACCACATCAACTGTAATAACACCACATCTTCTTAACCTCTTGGGACTGCATTATTCTGGATTACTGAATTGGAGGCTTATACACTGTTGATGATTTTAAAACTTGAAAGATGGAAAGATAACCATATTAGACTGAAAATTCCTAAAAAGTATTAGAATTTCATGGCTTAAAGAAATACATTGTTAAAATAGAATCTTTTCTTAAGGATTTGGGTCATCACTCTGAATATCAGCTTTTGACTTCTGCACTAGGTGGTTGTCCACACAAGAAATGACCATGGACTGTTTTTGATTGTTTGGAAAGACCACACAGTACTGTAGAATTAAGCAGGGGTGTTGAGTCGGTAAGGTCTGGGTGAGAATTTTCTTTCCACAACTTCTAGATGTGAGACCATGGGTTTTCATTTAATATTTTTGAGTCTCATGTCATTTGGAGAACAATAAACAACAATAGTTAGAAGGCTGTGGCAAAGATTAAAAACTGTTACGTCTACAGCCTGTGCCTGTTACTTTTCAAATCTCTTTTGACCTGACTTACTTCAAGAGTATACACCCCAAATTTATTAACACAAAAAGAGAATGTTGAAATGTGTTTCAAAATAAAAGGAAAACTGAGACATGCCAACCCTAGAAGTTTAATGGTCATAAAACTTTTTGGAATCAGATAATGTATAAACAAATACATGAATGAAGAGTTGCTATGAATTAGTGTGAACTTTGACCCTGAGCTTTCTAGCAATCGGTTCCCGGAAGTTTTACAAATAAACATTGCTAGACATGGGGCAAGTGAACAAAAGTAAAAATGATTTCTTATTTGAATTGGTTTGATAAATTAGTGTTTCACTTTCTGGAAGGCCAAATGTTCTGTACGTCCACCATTACTGAGGACACAGCCGGAAATCTAGTGACCAAAAAGCTGTCATCAAAGCAAGTATCTGTCACAAAACTTTGTAGCAGTTAGCCTCTGATTAACTTCCAGAATTTTAGGGAAAAAAACAGTGGCAGACCTGAAAGAGTGAGAGCAGTTAATCTGTATCTAGAAGAGACTGTTTAGGGTAGGAAGAACACATCTAAGAACTTCTTATCTGGAAAAATGGAATAGACCAACAAAGATATCTATGTAACTCAGACACCTTTCAAATACAAGAGTTTCGATGATCCTGCATTATCCAAAAAACAGTTAGATTATATTCCAAATTCTCTGCGAGAATAAAAACACATGCAATATATCTTTGTACTTTGTACTTTTCCAATATTATTTCAGTTAAACACTTTGGCTTTTTATGTGAATAAACTTCCCAAAATTTCAATTTATGGAGTATCGGGGTCCTTGTGAAGAGTGCCATAACAAGGTATATATGACTGGCTAACCTGCACTTCTGAAAACAGTTAAATTTATTCAGGATATATGGTTTTTATAAGGAGGGAATGTTTTGCCATTAAAATATGTACGTATGTTAGGAGGCATGGTGGCTCACTAGAAATCTTTATGGTGTAGTAGTTAATTATGAGCAATGGCTGCTAAGCAAAAGGTCAGCAGTCTGAGTCTACCACGCACTCCTTGGAAACACTGTCCTATAGTGTCTGTGAGTCAGAATCAACTTCACAGCAACGTGTTTTGGTGGCTCAGTGCTAACGCCCTTGACTGCTAACTAAAAGACTGGTAGTTCAAACCCCCTGTACTGCAGGAGGAAGATGGGGCGATCTGTGTTGGTAAAGATGGACAGCCTTGGAAATCCTATGGGCCTGTCCTATATGGGTGCTATGCATGAGAAGAAATCCAACAGCAGAAGGTTTTAAGTATATCATTGTTGAATTATAATATGAATGTGGTTGAAAATTAAAGCTATGTTTGTCCTAAGGGTTATTATTATGAAATATGTTACTGTATATATTACACAATTAAGAAATATACATGGTTGATATTATTTGAAAAAAAACACTTCTGAGATAAGATCTATGGCAAAATCATCAAGAAAACCTGTAACTATGGCCTTCAAGTCAATTCTGGCTCATAGCAGATTAATCTAGTATTCCTTAAACCAACCTGCCAATGAAATGGGTCTTAATTTAGGTGACATGCCAAGGAAAATTCAGAGGAAGTAGTATATTCTGGAGTATGCTTTAGGTAATGACACATTAGCATGTTAGTTAGTATTACCTTATTCATGTGTTGTGTTTTCATTTAATAATAATCCATGGACTTTATTTTCTAGCTAGGTTAAGTTTGTAGCTAGCACATGAAGTTACTTCTGGAATAATTTTAAAAATAAGTACTAATTTTTATTTGGTATTTTTTAATAAATAAAAAAACTAAGGCAAAAAATTCTGACTACACTCCAAACTCCATATTCTTTAGAGAATTAAATGCATCAACCAAGAATTTCACTTATCTTCATCATCCACCGAAATTTCTTAATGAAAAGGACTAACTCATGCATTAATGTAGTAAAAAGTGCTCAGGTACCGCAGGGCATTCTGACACAACTAGGTTCTCTTTTTCTAAGAGATGATAAGAACAAACAGATCTCAGGCATACATCTAATAGTCTCTATTACATTAGTACAATGGTCTCAAGAGATGATTCTATCATCTCAAGTAATGAATGTTTAATAAATATCACATAATAATGACAATGTGGCAAGTATTCAAGACAACTTGTTTTATCTCGAAATTTGAAAGAGGCAAACCAGCCCATTTCTCAGCACCATAAAACCAACTTTTTGAGTGATAGTGACTCTCTGAGGCTGAGAAAGAAAATATCTCATTTGGCAATTAATTTTTTATCAGTCTGTATCTACTACAAGAGACTGAAAACTGATATTTTACTAGTTGAAATTTTACTTTTTATATTAAAAACTGATTTTTGATTTATTTTGAATTTGAGGATGAAGCCTTGTTCAGTGATCTGTAGATCTAATCATGATTTCACAGTAAGACATTCTTTGTAATTTCAGAAAAAAGGTAATAGCACCTTGTTTGGAAATAAAGAATGGGAAAAGAATTTGCAGTAAAAAATTATGAGTAAAATGTAAAAATACAAAAAGCCTGTGCAGTTTAGAAAGCTGTGATTTACTAGAGTCACTCAATAAGGTAGCATTAGTTACCATTTCATAGCTTTATTAATACAAATAAAGTTAATCACTTTCTGAATCTGTTAGCAAAGAAAAAACAGAAACAAACAAGAACCATGGGACTAAGAGTTTGAGTTATAATCCTCAATGTTATTGGCTAACGAAAAGTTTGTGTTTTTCTGGGCAGCATTTTCCAAGCTACAGACTAATGCTTATTAGGTAAAAATGTTCTCAGAAGAAAACAAAAGAGTACTTTCAGTACAGTAAGCATTTCTGGACACCTATTTTTGACAAAAGAGGATACTAATGGCTGCAGTAGAAAGGTATGTGATTAAGACATATTTGATTGTCAAAACATCCCTATTTCCTTTCTCCCTAGCTGTGTTTAACCAGTGTTACTGGTGAAAGGTTCTCAGTTGGCCCTGATATACCTAGAAAAAATTAAATAGCTTATATTGCTGACGTGTTATCTAGAGCTTATTTTCAGCATGATTTTAGTGTTGTTTCTATTTTATTCATCATTCCTACGAGGTAACATCATATAAAGGAAGAGATGGTGAATTTTAGGTAATAAATCACTAGAGGTTAAGTGTGGTATCTATGTGTCTTTATGTCACACTGAATTCTTAATAAACTCATTTTGGTAATGATCAAACTGGAGGAAAGATCCAAACAAACAAACAGTGGCATTTCCTTCTCCTTGTCTTAGCTTATGTACTCGGGAACCCTCCTTCCACATCTCTGTTTCTTGTAGGAGTCTACCAGTGTAGACTGGCTGTGTTCTATGGGTGACATTGTCATGGGGGAATGATAGGCATTCCAGCATCTTGAAGAATGCCTCTGCTCTCCCTAACATGTTTGTGTTGCCTGTTGTGCATTCTACACCTCAAGTATGGCACATCTCCCAGGATGGCACATTCATCATCAGTATATTTTGAATTTCGTATCTTCTTTTCTTGCAATCAACTCAATGGCAGTCGGTTTGGTTTTTGTTTTTCTTGCCATGGAAACCCTGGTGACCCTAGTAGTGAAGTGCTATAGCAGCTAACCAAAAGGTTGGCAGTTCAGATCCACCAGGCACTTCTTGGAAACTGCAGAGCAATTCTACTCTGTCCTATAGGGCTGTTGTGAGTCAGAACGACTCAACAGCATGGATTTGTTTGTTTGTTTGTTTGTTTGTTTTTTGATTTTTCTTCGCAACACATTAGATTGCCATGGCTTAAAACTACTGGGTAGCAACTGATTTGGTTTGGGTTTTGTTTGCTGGTTTCTACAGAGAAAGCCGGAGTGCTGTAACAGGCTGACATTCAAAATACTTTGTTGAAATAATTATTTTCAAAAAACAGATGGGCAGCAGTGAAACCAAGTTTATGGCTAAATGTTAAATAGTTATGTGCCCACTGGAAGGAATATGCAGTTTCTGAACTCAGTGTTGCTTCTGAAATTTCACTAAGATCAATTAATTATTCTTGGGGGGGAGATAAGAACTGTATCAAAGAGCTGTTATAGGATTGATCAATCTGTACCATATCTGAGAGCTCACTGATTAAAATAATCCTCTCAAAGAGCTGACATATCCCTCAAACATTATGAGTAATAGAAAAATTTCCTTTTGCCCCAGGAGAAGACCTATGATTACAAATAGCAACCATGAATCCTGATCATTCGGAAACCTAAATAGTTGAAAACCTAAATAATTGCTCTTAAATCTCTTTTGCATAAGAGAGAATCCCATTCCAACCTCTCTGCAGCCTCCTCTTTGCAGAATTAGTAACTAATAAAATTAATTATTTTTCTCAAGGATCTGTAGCATGAAATGTGAAAAAAGGAAAGGAGAGGGAGACAGCAAGAATGATGGCAGTTGGCTATGGGGATACACGGGAAACTACCAAGGTGTGAGACGTGAAGTTTTAAGTGATGTAATTGTAGAGTGAAAATTGGAAAAACATGATTTGGGGTAGGTAAGTTCATGTAGGTGTTCAGAATGCCATCTTAACGTGTCTATGAAAACCCATATTGAGAATCTGCACCTTCGAGATGTGTGTGTGTGTGTGTGTGTGTGCACACATGCACATGTGTGTTGATGCTGATGAGAACTTCTCTTTTTTTTTAATTTTTATTTAACATAACTGAGTGAAAATGTACATTCACATATAAATTTACATGCCCCCCATATGCAGTTTTCACTGCTCTCCCTGTCCGGTGACAGCACACTATTCCTCTCTGCTCCATACATGTCTCATCCTCCCAACAGTCTCCTTTCCCCTCCTGTCCATCCACTCCCCTTTCTCCAGCCAGAGGTCAGCAAGATGATATCCTATAGATGTATAGAACCATAAAGTGCTTCCAATATATGGTTACTCTGCATCGCCAAGTCCAATCCATTCCTGGCCAAAGAGTGGACCTTTGTTATAATTTATGGGAAAGGGCAGTATCAGGGCCAGGGGCCATGCTCTCAGAGGAACCCCAAAACCGCTGGACCATCAATTGAGGTCTTTTAGTGGAGATCTCATGATGCACCTCTTTATTCTTGTGTTGCCAGTGAGACTCCTCTCTGTGAGCTCCATCGTGGCTATCACTGGTGGTGGCCGGGCACCATCTGGTTCTTCCGGTCCCAAGTCGATGTATGATGAGGAGAACTTCTTATTGCAATGCAGTGGTCATCTCTCTAAATGTCAAACAGTGTGGTGAGAAACATGACGAATCTGAATCCAGGAGACCCTTACTGGGGCTAAAGTTTTGTTACTAAATAGTTGCTTGACCTTTGACAAATCTCTTGACCATTGCTTTCCTCCTGTACAGGATGAGAAATTAGTTAGAGTCACAAAGATTGCTATTCTCTAGCATTTTATAAGTCTGTGGAAATTGTTCTTTGATTGTGTGCTTAGTAAAACCTTTCCATACCATACAACGCCTTTTCATACAAACATTCTCACCCACTGCCATCAAATCACCTGTGACTCATAGCAACCCCGTGGACACAGTAGAACTGCCCTGTATGGTTTCCAAGGCTGTAAATACGTATTGTGACTTACAATTTTTATTACGATTAAATGAAAGTATACAATCCAAGTAACTGTTGCGTACCCGCTTCTCTACAACTTTATCTGCTCTCCCACTTTGTGACAGCACACTCCTGCTTTTCACTCTTGTAGTGTCCTCCCAGTGAATGCCCGTCCCATCCTGTTGACCCATTTTTCCCCCGTGTGGGGAGAAACCAGTAGGGCAGCCTCCCATATATGCATAAAACCACAAAGTACACACGGCACATGCTCACTCTGTGTCCCCAAGTCCAGTCCATTCTTTGTCTGAAGTGTTGACCTCAGGACTGGTTTCAGGTCCAGACTAGCAACAGGTCTAGGAGCCAGTATGCGGGAATATCACACAATACTAGGAGTAATGGTCCAGCCAAACTGTTACAGATTTTTTGGGGAAACACAATTGAATCCATGGCAGTTAGTAAGATTTTGTAGTTTGTAGAAATTTCATTGTTGCCCATATTTTTCTTCCATAATCTTTAATGTTTTAGAGTTGATATTTAGTTCTTTGATCTGTTTTGAGTTAATTTTTGTGTAAAGTATGAGATGTGGGTCTCGTTTCAGTTTTTTTTTTTGCATGTAGATATCCAATTTGGCCAACACCATTTGTTAAACAGACTGTTTTATGACCTTTGGGCCTCTGTCAAGTATCAACTGTTCATAGAAGGATGGTGATATTTCTGGATCCTCTATTCTGTTCCATGGTCTGTATGCCTGTTTTTGTACCAGCACCAGGCTGTTTTGACTACCATGAGAGTGTAATAGGTTCCAAGATTGGGTAGTGTGAGGCCTCCCGCTTTGTTCTTCTTCTTCAGTAGTGTTGTACTTATCCAAGTTTTCTTTCCTTTCCAAACAAAGTTGGTGATTTGTTTCTCCATCTCATTGAAAAATGACACTGGAATTTGTATTGGGGTTGCATTGTATAGGTAGATCGATTTGGGTAGAACAGACATTTTCACGATGTTAAGTCTTCCTACCCGTGAATGATGTTGGTTTCTCCACTTAACCTAACTCTCTTTTGGTTTCTTGTAGTAGGGTCTTGTAATTTTCTCTGTGTACATCTCTTACACGGCTGGTTAGATTTATTCCTAGGTATTTTATCTCCTTGGGAGCTATTGTAAATGGTAATGATTTAGTGATTTCCCTTTTGAGGATCTCAAAGCTGTAGACATTATTGGAAGCTGACTGCCACGTCTTCATTTGCACGGAGCGGCTGATGGGTCTGAACTACCAAACAGTGAGCAGCTGATGCTTATGCATGGTCTACCAGAGATCTCGTAAAGACATTAGAAAACTTGACATAATTCACATTTTTGTATCAGCTTCTAAAATAGAAGTCCTTGTTATTAAATTAAAACTTTCTCTTTTTATAGAAAGTTCACATTTCAGTAATCATGAATTGAATATTCTTCTATGTTTTCACTGAAAAACAACCAAGATTTGGGAGTTGGGTCACGAGTAAAATTACCTGGACTCTCCATCAATGTATTATTTGCCTTGGGAAATTTCTTAAATAGGTGGTTGGATGTTGTGGCACCCTTATTCTTATTACAGAGGTAATTATGGAATAACCAAAAAAAACCCAAAAAACAAACCCACTGTCATCAAGTCAGGTTTGACTCATAGTGACCAGAGAGATCAGAGTAGAAGTGCCCCATAGAGTTTCCAAGGAGTGCGTGGTGGATTTGAACGGCTGACCTTTCGGTTAGTAGACATAGCACATAACCCACTATGCCACCAGTGTTTCCAGTTGTGGAATAGATGAAGAAAATTTCATTTTAATGCCTTGGTACTAATTAAAAAGCCCCAGCATTATCTTATATTACATATAACAAGGCAGATGCTATACTGTCATAAAGAATAAGACATTTATACATGTATATGACCTGTGCTTTTAATGTTGTCCCCAAAATTATTTTTAGTCCCTATGCATTTCCTCTTGAAGAATTTATGTGACACAGATATCCTAGTCCTTTGTAACCTTAATTTTGACGTCACTGCATCACTCCTGGTTGAGGGAAAAGTGGACGATACATGTGTGGCAAAACTCTGGCCTCCGTTTCATTTTTCTTGTTCTTTGAAGAAAAATTAGGACAGCGTCCATTAGAATCCAGGAAGGGGAGCTGAGAGTTGAGAAGGAAAACTGATAAGCATTTCAATTTCTGTTTCATGGCTCAAATCAAGTTCTTGAAGCCATCTGCTGCTAATTGAAGCAGTGTCCACAGATAATGTAAGTCTGAGACACTGTTTGAATGGATCTTTTGAAACAGCTCTGTGTGATGGTGACTGACGGAGGGGAGATGGGCTGCAGGCTTTTAACTGAGCTGTGCTTTCACAGCGACATTTATAACACACTGCACGTGTGGTGAAATATTTTCTAGGTTCTCATCGTAGGAATTACAATTACATACCCAGTTGTTCTGTCCAAAGTACGGCTTCCCTAAGGGGAATGAGAGATAGGCTGTTATATTAGCGATGGAATTACATTAGAGGGTCATGGGCTTTACTTTGGTACCTGACCTTCATAAAAATAAGGAGACAATTAAAAAAAAAATTGGTTAGAGGATGTTTTCAGTTTAATTGCTGATATTTCTCTTTTATTTATAGCCTAATGATTTCTCAGCGGTCCTTTTGTCAATGTTCTTCTCAGTTAATAGGCATTTCCTCTCATGTGCAGCTTCTGGGAAGAGGTCACTGCCCGTTTATCCTAGAGAACAGCTCGAGTGCCCTTGTGGCTGTCAGAATGTAGCAACCCAGAGATCACCTCATGCTCTTAAAAATTAGCTTAGTGACATCCGTTTTAGGAACAGATGAGAAAGCCTGTAGGATTGCTTATACAAACCGGTTATGATTTCTTTGGGGATCTCAAGTCATAGTAGGAGAATGAAGGAAGAAAATGTCAGCATGAATTAATAAGCTTATCACAGAAAGTGAGGCGTGTAGAGGAAATCGGGGAAGTATTTCATTCCTACTAAGTTTTCCCCGTGGCACTTGAGTTTTATTTTGGCAATTCCTGTAGGTTTTGTTGCTCCGTCTGCAGTGTCGGGTCATCCAGTCATTCATGCCACTATCCTGGAAGTGTGGGATGTGCGCATCGTGGGCCTCCCGGCTGCAGCTGCTTCTTGGGTGAAGGTGGAGGAGGGCAGAGGGAGCTGATCTCAGGGATTCTCAGTGAATTCCCTTCGTTCAGCCCCACTTCTCAGTCGTACCCCTTAGACATTGCCTTTCTTGACTCTGGCTTTTCACTGGGGTTTGCAGAAGGCGTTTGGTAGACTCCCTTCCAGCTGTGCGATCCTTACAGGGGTGCAAACGGTAAAGGGGCTCTGCTGCTAACCAAAAAGTTGGAGGTTTGAGGCCACTCAGAGACATCTCTGAAGAAAGGCCTGAAGCTCTCTTCTTAAAAACTAGTTGTTGAAAGTGCTATGGAGCACTGTGACACACTCAAGGTCATCCTAGGTCGGAACAGACTCGAAAGCAACTAGTCCTCGCGGTGACTGCCACCCCCCCCCGGCCCCCCTTGGCTCTGCTTCATCTGGTTCTATACCTCCGTTACCTTTTCATCTCCCAGACACTTACCGTGTGCTTTTTAGGCTGATTCTCTTTCTGTGTCTTATTTTGTGAGTTTATTCTTTTACATTCATTTGGTATTATTTTAATAGGCTAACAGAAAGGAGGAGGCCTGGTGGTGCAGTGGTTAAGAGCTATGACTGTTAACCAGAAGGTCAGCAGTTTGAATCCACCAGCTGCTTCTTAGAAAATTTATGGGCAGGTCTACTCTCTTCTACAGAGTTCATACAAGTTGGAGCTGACTGGACGGCAGCAGAGTAATAGATGAGTAGGAAACGTGCCATCTTAGCCATGTTGAACCAGAAGCCCTTTGATTTATTTTTAAAACTCTCCCATAACGCTCTATTTGCCTTGGAACATCCTTTCGACAGTGGTTGAATGTTGTAGGATCCTTATTCTTCACTGAGAGATAAGTGGCGTTACGTGAAACAGCAACATTGGGCTATGCTGCATTGCATGCCAAAGAATTTTCTGAGCACATCATTAAAAAAAAAAATTGTGCCATTTCTAAAGGTTTGAAAAGTGTACCTTCTCAAAAGATTTACCCTTTTCCTCAGTGCCGCTGGGATTGTGGTAGTTAAATGCAGGGACTCTCTGGAGTCAGGGCTCAAATATGTGCTCTGTCATTTAATAGGTGCTCAACCTGTACGAGCTTCAGTTTCCCCATCTGTAAGATGGGATATGACTTACTTCACAGGATTGTCAGATCTACTAAAAATGACAAAATATTTGAAAAATGCCTGGATGGCACAAGCATCAGTAGACGGCAGCCATTAGAGAAATGAGTGGCATACAAATCCTGGTCTTGTGACCAGAATTTGTTCTTTTCAGAGAGAAGCACATGTGATTTCAAATTAAGGATTCAATCAGAAAGAAGCAATTGTTACTTTTCCACTAGTAAGTATTATGCCATCCTCCCTCAGTTTTAGTTTTACGCTCCATAAATAGTGATACAGGTTCAAAACTAAGAAAATTTAAAACATGGTGTCTACTCTGAAAGTTACTGCAGCCTGCTCTCTGTGGAGAATAGTTACACTACATGCATGCAGGACTCTGTATACATCTGCACAAATGGGAATATAATAATGGGCTCAGTTGTGACATACAAATGACCAGGAATGTACGTGATATGTAGTCCATGCAACTAATGAAAAAAATATTCAAATAACCGCTAGACTTATCAAGGTATGCCGTTTGTAGGAAGGGGAAGAATATAAGCAATTCTAAGGAAGGCTCTCTGGTACAGGTGTGTGTGTGTGTGTATTAGAATGTTGAAAAGAAGAATATAAATACACAGTCAATAGAGTACTGTCTGATTCAAAAAAGTGTTAAATCCAGAAACTATTTATTCTGTCCAGGGCATCATAATTTATGTCTCTCACCTTTATCTGGAAATTTTTCTTTCCTGTACTGTGAGATATTTTCTTGGTTGGAAACCAATGTCTGTCATAGTTAAACTATTTTTTATTTAAGAATTTTTCTGTAAAACAAGCAGTCTCATATATTATGGGCAGTATTTGACAGTAGTACTGCTTTTCTGGAGTCTAATATTTGTTGTGACTTAAATGTGTACATATCTTCCGGCCAGGCAATTTTACTGTAAGTATTTGTTTGAAGCAAAGGGATACAGAAATATCTGCTTATAATGATGCTTCTGCAACACTGTAACAGTAAAAATACTAGATACAATGGGAGAATTATTTACTGATCTATGGTAATAGAAGGTCATTTAAGGGCAGTAGCATAGTGGACGGTAAAACTCGTCTTCTCTGCCTAGGTTATAGATGCTGTGTCCATTACAAGTATCCTTTTCTAGATCCTCCAGGGTGGCACAGCTCCAAGGTGAACATGTCGCCAGTCAATGTACGTTTACAGCTCTTCCCTTTAAGCCTAGAATCTTAGCCCCAGTAAAGGCAACAACATCCTGGGCTTAGTTCTACTTCTTTGTTGTACTGAAACCTCAAATAGCTGAGTGATTTTTCTTCAGTCACCTCGTATTTTTACGGTCCTGCTGACTTAACAAGACTGTTAGAAAGGAAAGCAAGGTAAGCTGATACCCGGCACTTCGTTCTTCATGTGGGAGCAGACTGGACACCTCGAGTGTTTTCATCCTTTTAGCCTCTGTATCCTTGGCCACAGGCAGACTGCAAGCTCCTCAAGCCAGACACTTCATGGTTCTAGCACTAGGGCTGTTTCTGCTACACAGGGTGTGGTGCCCTGGCTGGACCACATGGGCTCTGCTTTCTTGTGTTCATTTCTCTGTGTTTGTGTGTGTGTGTGTGTGTGTGTGTGTGTGTGTGTGTGTGTGTGCATAAACAGTCACACGTGCAATACACTTTATCTGATTTGATATGTGGCAGGAATCCCAAACGAAGCCTAAACTGAATTTACCTTCCTGTTCAGCCACATCTGGAGAGCTGATAGATTGGTACTTTTAAAGGACTATTTTTAGAAAACATTGAAGCACCTCCCAGGAAGAGAAAATCCCAAAGGAAAAGAATAATGGTATCTGTCATGGATTATTTCCAACTCTCCCCTTCCAAGTGTGTGTTGCAGATCGGGTGGGTTGTGATTCCTGGAACTGTATAATTTTCCTACATGTTGTAAACCTTGTCTTTATGACGTTAATGAGGGAGGAGAGGCGGCAGCTGTGTTGGCGAGGCGGGGCTCAGCCTACCAGACCGCAGCGTGTCTGGAGGCAAGCTCTTGGGATATAAAAGAAAGCAGCCAGCAGAGAGACAGGGAGACTTCTTGCTGGGACAGCAGTGCCAGGAGCAGATCGTGTCCTCTGGACTCAGAGTTCCTGTGCCTGAGAAGCTCCCAAACTGGAGGAGCACTGAGAACAAAGACCTTCCTCCAGATCTGACAGAGAAAGAACTCCCCTAGAGCTGATGCTCTGAATTCAGAGTTTTAGCCGACTTCACTGTGAGGAAATGAGTATCTCTTTGTTAAAGCCATCCACTTGGGGCATTTTCTGTTACAACAGCCCTAGATGATTATGACATTATCATTATGTCTTTTTTTTTCCAAGGAAAATGAGGGACCCTGAGTACTGTGGATTAAATTGTGTTCCTTAGAATATGTGTTAGAATTCTAACACCTGTATCTGTGGGTATAATCTACCTTGAAAATAGAGGATTTTTAAAAAATATGTTAATTAGATCACACTCAAGTCTGGTGAATTCTAAATCTCATCACTTCTGCGTCATAAAAACAGCAGATTAGACACAGGTATACAAACTGCCTGGGGGAGGTGGAAGGAGGCACATGCCAAGTGACGGTCACCTACAAGCCAAGCAACCAAAGAATGAATACCTGGGACTACCTTCAAGGAAAGAGTTAAAATGGATGAGACTCTGATCTAGACTGCTAGCCTCTAAAGCTATGATAAAGTAACTTTTTGTTCTTTATCAATCTGTGTTATAGTTGTGTACTTACAGTGAGTACAAGTAGAAAGAGTTGTTTTCAGTAAATTCTGACGGGGGTGTGACGATCACTAAATACCTGGCGCTGATGGCTTTGGCAGAGGCATGGCCACCATCGACATGGAGCCCTGAATATCCTGCTGTGAGCTTCATCCAGCAGTGATGTCACTGTTGGTATAATTGCATGGTTTGACAATGATTGTACCACCACCCATGTGACAAGAGGAAGATAGCAGTCTTCACGCATCAGCCAAAGGCAGGAGTTCAGGGGATTACAGAAGACTTAGAGGTTGTGAACCTTTCCAGAGCAGGTTGAAGTACAGCCACTAAGATTCTATTTTTTAAATATGATTTTTGATGATTAATTTGACTTCATTTTTGCCACAAGAACAAGTCAGGGTTACAATCTTTTTGTGAAAATCAAGTACTATCAAATATAGTTTTTGTATGAATTTTCAGATACCTGGAAATGCTTCACCACTGATAATTAGAATTAGTGAGATACTTATGAAATCAATAAAAATCTAAGCTGTCCTTTGAAAATTTTCATGTTAATTCTGGAAAAGTTTATATCTTGTTTATATTCTTGCTCTGACCCTATCAAATTCCAGTAAGGAGAAGTGCATTCTCCTTTATTTTTTTCTGCAATAGCAAGTGTGGAGTGTGAATGAGGCAGAGCAGAGAGTATTTCTGTATATCTAGAATTTTTGTGCCTTTGGTTTTGATTTTTTTTAAGAAAAGAATATTTAAGAAATAAGAAGGATCTGCTTTTGATTTATCATGTGTTTAATAAATACAACAGGTTGATACCTACCAACAACTATAAGAAAGAATGAGCTGGCTGTCCTACAGGGTGAAGCACTCTGGCATTTTCTCACTATTCTGGTTAGTGTTGTTTTACCATTAATAGTGGAACAAGTACTCATATCTTCATTCAGTAATTCAAATATTTTAAGACATTATTCTTACAAAGCAGCTATTAAATGGAATTTTTAAATGAGAACCAAATCCATCATGGCCAATCATTTAAAAAATAAGCTGAGTGATTTTGCCTAGATGCCAATGATAACAGTGATAATGGACAAAGTGCATGTCCTGGTTCACGAGCCAGGTAAAGCATTTTACTTGTCATCATTATTGTAATTCTAGGTTTTAGATGTAATTATTGTTTCTATTTTGTAGCTGAAGAAACTAAGTCCTAAGCTAGTTGCCCAGACCACATAGCAAGTAACAGGAAAAGCTTGATCCCAGGAGGGTCCGGGCTGCTAACCTCCTCTCCTAACTATCACCCATAGCCCTCCCATGACAGGCTGGAACCCTAACTCCGTCATCACCCCTATTCCCACATAGCAAGCATGCATTTTGCATTTACTCTGATGCATCATAATCAAATAATCAAAATGGGTATTTCCCTCAAGGGACCATTATTATTGTTCATTTTTTTTTTTAATTATGATTGAATGAAAACATACATTCCCATGTAAATTTGCATGCACACCTATATGCAGCTTACAATGCTCTCCCTACCAGGTGACAGCACATTCTTCCTCTCTGCTCCATACACGTCCCATCCTCCCAACAGTCTGCTTTCCCCTCCTCTCCATCTACTGCCCTCCCTCCAGTAAGAGGTCAGCAGGATGATATCCTACAGAAGCATAGAACTATAAAGTGCACCCAAGATATGGTCACTCTGTGTCGCCAAGTCCAATCAATCCATTCCTGTCTGAAGAGTGGACTTTCATTATGATTTATGGGCAAGGGCAGCATCAGGGCCAGGAGCCTTGCTCCCAGGGGAACCCCGAGGCCCCTGGACCATCAATTGTATCTTTTAGTGGAGATCTCAGGGTGCATTCCTTTTTCTTATTGTGTTGCCAGTGAGACTCAACATTGTGAGCTCCACCGCAGCTATCACTGGTGGTCATTGAGCACCATCCAGTTATTCTGGTCACGAGTCGATGTAGACACTCACTCATGGGGCTCTCTCTGTCCTCTGGGTTCTCTTTCCCCCATGTTGTTTTGGGCCTCGGTGAGCATCTGTTCCTGCTGAGTTGGGACCATTTGCTGTACCCTCAGATGGCAGCTTGGCAGCTTTTAAGACCCCAGACACCACTCATCAATGTGGGGTGCAGAGAACTCTCTTAGCAAAATGCTAGTTGTGCCAATTGGCCTTGATTTCGCCTGAGAGCATGGTCTCCAGCATAGCCCCAGCTCCTCTGTCCTTGCAATATTGGGTTAAGATGTAAGGAGTACTCAAGTTATGTTGAAGTACACTTAATACTGTTCTTGTTTCTAATGTGTGCTGTCACTGATTTCACTCAACCAAATTTCTACCAACTATCTAATCTAAACCCTCCCCTGCTACCCTCCCTTCCTCTCCTCCCTTGCAGCCATCAAAGAGTCTTTTCTTCTATGCGTAAGTCTGATTCTGAATTCTTATTGGGAACTCATATAATATTTGTCCTTTTGTCACTGACTATTTTCACTCAACATAATGTCCTCCAACCAAAAACAGGTTATGAGATGTTTCCTGAAATCATTGTTGTTCTTTATCATTGCATGATATTCCATTGAGAATATATACCATAGTTTACCTATCTGTTCCTCTGTTGTTGGGCATTTGGGTTGAGTCCATCTTTTTGCTATTGTGGACTGTGCTGGGATGAACATTTGTGTGCATGTATCAGTTGGTGTGAACTGCCTTGATTCTGTAGGATATATTCCGAGCAGCGGAATTAATGGGTCAAATGGTATATCTCTATATCCATTTTTTTATGGGAGCGCCAGATTGCTTTCTGAAGAGGTTGCACCATTTTGCAATCCCACCAACACTGTAGGAGAGTTCCACTTTCTCCACAGCCTCTCCAGCATTTCTTGTTTTGTGGTTTTTGCATCATGGCCAACCTTGTTGGGGTGAGATGGTATCTCATTGTTATTGTTCATTCTTAAAAGATTGGACTGTTTCCCCACTGTCATGGATTGAATTGTGTCCCCCCCAAATATGTATCAACTTGTTTAGGCCATGATTCCCAATATTGTGTGGTTGTCCTCTATTTTGTGATGGTAATTTTCCTGTATGTTGTAAACCCTAATTTCTGCCTGTGGTTAATAGGGCAAGATTGGATTATGGTAAAGAGGATTGGGGTGAGATTGTAACACTCTTAGTAAAGTTGTATCCCTGAGGCAATGTAAAGGGAATTTCCCTGGAGTGTGGCCTGCAGCACTATCTTGCAAGAGATAAAAGGAAAAGGAAGCAAGCAGACAGCTGAGGACAATACACCATCAAGTAAGCAGCACTAAGAGCAGAGGCATCCTTTGGACATGAGGTTACTGTGCTAAGATGCTCCCAGATCAAGGGAACACTGATGTGACAAGGACATTCTTCCAGAGCCCACAGAGGAGAAAGCTTTTCCCTGGAGCTGACACCTTGAATTTGGGCTTACAGCCTATTAGACTGTGGGAGAACAAAGTTCTCTTTGTTAAAGCCATCCACTTGTGGTATTTCTGTTACAGTAGCTCTGGGTGACTAAGACAACCATCACGGAATACGATAAAATATTACTGTGCTAGTACTTGGCTATTCTTCCTTTAAATCATTTAACATGAAAACATATTCCCTTTAAATAGAGAAATACATTTTAATAACATGTAGAATTTGCCCTGGAAGTGTAGTTAGATAGGTGAGAATTTTAATATCACATATGAAGAAAGAGCTGTCTTGTCAAAATCTTGGCTATTTTTTGGAAACTGAGTTATTGGTTCACTGTTCCTATATGTTTTAGATGCAAACCAAAAACAAAAGGAAATCTAACAAAATCTCTTTAATACCAAATTATTCCTTTATATTACTTTAAGTGCACAAGTTCAGAGAATCATTCTGAAGTTTCTTTAAATCATGAAACATTTTATTTCAGTTTCTTTGTTGTTTATTAACCAAAAAAATAGCTTAATTCAAATTGTTAATAAATTACACTTATGAAAATCTCTGACTCTCAGAGATTTGGGCAAAAATTATGAGAACTTTTTACTGTGAACTCCTGGCTTAATGTTTTGGTAGGACTACCTTCAGGAGAAGCCACTGGAGGGTAAAAAAGACAAGACTATCGCTTTGACCCTTATTTTGTGGACAACAAGACCAGCCTGTAGCCATATTTAAGAGCTCAGGCTGCTAACCAAAATGTTAGCAGTTCAAATCTACCAGCTGCTCCTTGAAAACCTTACGGGGCAGTTCTTCTCTCCTATAGGATCACCGTAAGCCGGAATGAATTTGATGACAATGGGTTTCAGTTTTTGTTAGAGCCATACAATTCTACGATATCAACCAAATTAGTTCTTGATAATAAGGACTTCTGATTTCTAGATCTGAAATTAGGCTTTTAGATCCGTATTATTTTACAGCATACGATAAAGAGTAACATATTTTATAAATAGTTAAATAAAAGAAATTGACTAGTTCCCAGTTTTGGCAGTAAAAGCTAACATTTATTTTGCACTTCTTCAGTCCTCATGCAGCTATTAGCGTTTTACCAAAGGAGAGTTAGAATACAAAAAATTAAGTAACTTTCCTGGTTTCAAATTACCACCAAGTGGCAAATTCAGGATACAAAACCAGGGAATCTGTCTCAGGCATAGCGTGCTGAATCACAATATTCTGTGCATGTGATAACATTGTAAAACTTGTACAAAACAAAACAGGTTGGTAAACAAATGTCTTCTGCCTCCATCTTTGGTCCCTTGATTTTGTGTCCTAGGTAGTATCAACTGTTAATAATATTTTGTATGTCTGTCTAGGAACCATCTAAGTATTTGTACATGTATTGGTATGTGTCATGTACATTTTTGAACAATGAGAATTAGTGAATGCTTTAATAATTCCAACACTTAAGCAAATATTTCCAGGTGTGTACACACATTTTTTTTTTCTTTTTATTTTGAGATAACTATAAATTGACAGGAATTTGTGAAGAAATGTACAGGAAAATCCCATGCACCCTTCACCCACCTTCTCTCAGTGTTAATATTTTGTAACGACATTACACAATCAAATCTAGGAGACTAATGCTATATACCCCACCATGCTGATTTACATTTCAGCAGTCATACGTGAACTTATCTGTGCATGTATGGGTAGACTTGTGCATGTGTGTGTATAGCTGCATGCATTTTATTATGGGTAGCTTTGCATAACCATTCACCACAGTCAAAATACTCAACTGTAACATCACCATAAGCCTGCTGCAGGCTACACCTTTATAACTACAGCTACCCATTTTATATTGTCCTTGTTGTTATTACTGGAGGTTCAGAATTGACTTGACAGTAGCTCATGATGACATCATATGTGTCGTAGCAGAACACAGGCTTTCATGTGGCTGATGTCTTGGAAGGAGCTCACCAGGTCTTTTTTTCTAAGGCATCTGCAGATGGATTAGAACCTCTAATTCTTCAGTTAGTAGGGAATATCTTAACTCCACCCGGGCGCTCTTTCTCAGTGAACTCAGTGATGTATTTGTTCAAAGGTGTAAGTGGTACTCTTCCTAAAAATTTTTTTTGCAGTGCAAGTATGGATCCCAAATTGTTAGAAATGTTAATTGCTGCCCTTGTTCTTGGGTAGTGTCTTTCATTGTTAAAATTGCTCTCTGCTTGATGGAGTGTGGTATGTGGAAAGGATGAGGAAGACTTAGCCATCAGTGAATGTGTGGCTGGGTCAAGTAGCTTAACCTCTCTTCGTCTCAATTGCCTCATCTATAAAAGGAAAAGATTGAGGTTCTTTCCGTCTTTGATTTATGTTATTATTCTCTAGCATCCATAGAGGGTGAAACTTTAGTTCTGGAAAGTTACGACTTATGAGACATCATGTCTGAGTTTAGCACTTCATCTGCAGATGGAGGCAGTTCCAAAACATTCTTGAAGTTTTTCTTACCTGGAGAAATAACTCTTATACCAAACTTTTAGTAATGTCATAGGGTTGCTATGAGTCGGAATCAGCTCCATAATGGTTTTCTCTTTTTTTTCAAAAGTATAGACCTGTATGTAGTAAGAGAGCTATATAGTCATGCGCCACTTAATGTCCATGATACGTTATGCCAAATAGGATGTTAAGTGATTGACTTGGATGTTGTGCCAACACCCTATTGTGTACTTAGCAAGGCTGAGTGGGATAGGCTTTAGTTTACATCCAGACCCATACTTCTCCTTTGCCTCTTGCTGATGCTGTCACCAGCACTGGTTTTGCTGTGGTTGGGAGATACGGTGCACTTCACGGAAATACTTTTGAAAGAAAATTCAACAGATATAATGCTACAACACTCAAGAGACCCTTGATACACAAAATTGGTTGCTTCTGCCTACCAGTTGAAGCATATATTACTATGTGGAAAACTTTCTAAGTAGGGAATATTCGCATTAAACTAATGATAGAAAGTATAGCACAATGCATGTATAAGCCAGTAATTTAGGTGTTCATTATGCTGATCAGGACATTATGTGTTATATGCTATACATGTACTGTATCATTATACACCTGGAAGCGCAATTGCTTTATACATAAAAGATGTGAGATAAGCCTGATGCCCGGGCGCAGCCAGCTGTTTCAGTGACTATACCCAGTTACCTCTGCTACATCCCATTCTGTGATAGGAATTTCTGAGCTCTGGAAACCCTGGTGGTGTAGTCGTTAAGTGCTATGGCTGCTAACTGAAAAGTCAGCAGTTCTAATCCACCAGACACTCCTTAGAAACTCTATCAGGCAGTTGTACTTCGTCCTATAGCGTCACTATGAGTCGGAATTGACTCTAAGGCAGTGGGTTTGGTTTGATTTTAATATAACCTTCTGGGGCCACTGAGGTACATGTATGAGGTTAGTTGTTGCTGAATAGATGTTGTGCTGTGTCACGGATTTAATTGTTTTCCCCTAAAAATACCGTACTAATTTGGCTGGGCCAGGATTCCCTGTATTCTGGGATTGCCCTTCATTTTGTGATTTTCTGATGCTGTAAATCCTAATCTCTGCCTGTGGCTAATAGATAGGATAATTATGTTAAAAGAGGATTAGGGTGGGATTGCAACATCCTTGCTAAGGGAGTTTTCCTAGAGTATGGCTTGCTTTTTATCCTACGGGAGACAGAAAGAGAGAGAAGCAAGCAGAGAACTGACAACCTCACATCACCAAGAAAGCAGCACCAAGAGAAGCATGACCTGAGGTTCCTGTGACAGCATATGCTCCTTGACCAAAGATCGAAGCTACATAAGGACTTTCCTCCAGAGCCGACAAGGGGGAAAGCCTTCCCCTGGAGCCGACATCCTAAATTTGGACCTGTCACCTACTGGACTATGTACGAATAGACTTTCCTTTGTTAAAGCCATCCACCCTGTGGTATTTCTGTTAGAGCAGCACTAGCCGACTAAAACATGCTGCAAGTGATCATATTATGAAAGTTCCAAATTTGAAGTTCGTAAGAATGGACGATAGAATAAATATTAAGGAAAAATTAAAAATTTCAAAGAAACAGTTATTTATTTTTTAAAAAGCCAGCTGGCTTAGCCTAGTATACTTAGGGAAGAAAGAATTACATAGTGGTGAGAGCTACTGTCCTGAGTCCCACTGTGCACCATCCCTTTTCTTTTCCCTTTAAGAAATTAGGTAACAGCTAACTTAGTTTTTGAGCACACACTATGAGATAGGAGGGGTCCTAGAGTCTTTTAAATGTCTTGTCTCAGCTTCACCTCATCATGGCCTTGCTGTGAACATTTTCTGTAATCCGAGATTTACTTTTTTTCTCTCAGGGAACTATATGTGGCATGTGTGATAGTGTTGTGACATAGTAGGTGTTCAGAGGAAACCCTAGTGACGTAGCGGTTAAGTGCTACATCTGCTGACTGGAAGGTCAGCAGTTTTAAGTCCACCAGGCACTCCTCGGAACCTCCATGAAGCAGTTCTGCTCTGTTCTACAGCGTCTCTGTGAGTTGGAATCAACTTGACAGCAGTTGCTTTGGTTTAGGTTAGGTGTTCAGAAATCTCTTTTGGAAGGAGTTACAACAATGAAATCTGTGGTTGAAGTGACGTAAGATAGATGTTTTATCAACTCAATTCAAAGAGAATATCAGAGACTGTCATCCAATCATATAAGCTAATAGAGGCTGAGTTACAATTGGGAAATTTATTTCTGGTTGGAGTGGAAGACATGTAATAACCATAAAAATCTGTAAAATCAGTGTAAATAATTTCTTAAGATTGATTTTTTAAAAATCTTTGAACCATGAAAGTTATAATTATAAAAGAGATGAACAAACATGTATGAGATCTTTGGAAATCAATGTTTCCACTAATTTTAGATCATATTATGAAAGAGTTTGAGTGGTTTAAGTTTCACTTTCATTTTAGCTTCCTGGATAATTTGTTAGAGAAAATGGTACTCTGTGATGACATTTTATGAACTTTAAATCATTCTCCTCTGAAAATCATGCTGGGAGCTGCCATTTAAAAACAAACAAACATAAAATAGCTCAAGAGGGATAAATACTTTGGATTTAAAATGAGTGAATATTATTGAAGTGTATTAAGGGCCGAGACTGCTTTCAAAGTTAGAGCTCACTTTTCTTCCAAAATGACAAGCCCGTTGGTGGGGTCCAAGTATAGGCAATTGTGTCTCTCAGTCTAAGGTAGAATAAAGTGAATATTGGCTACTACAGCACAAACTGGAAACCCTGATAACATAGTGATTAAGAGCTACAGCTGCTAACCAGAAGGTCAGCAGCTGGAATCACCTCGACAGTGATGGATGCTACCTTGTAAACTTGACTCTAAATGAGCAAGTGTGCTATCCCCACGTGTGAAGCTGCATGATGTTGGTTTAGTTCAGTTACCTAAATAAGCTGCCAAAATTACGAGAACTGTATTTTAATTTTTCCCTTAAAAAAATCACTCAATCCATTTTATCATTTTTTTTTTGAACTCTATAAAATGAGATTAAAAAGAGTAGTGGTAATATCAAATATAGAGGAAGCATCAGCCAAAGGCAAGCATCAAGTACATCCATTTCTCTTGCATACTCTGTGCTGTAGTAAGTTGCATGCTTAATTGTACAATCAGGTTAACTATAAGCCATCTGTAGACCACAAACAAATAATTACAGTATTCAGCCCTTCCAAATACCTACAGCCTTGAAATGGAAGAAAGTGCCTGTTTAGCTGACAGTAAATGGAAAAAATAGGTAAAACAGACTGCAGGAATGAAAGTGATGGAAATAGTCCATGGCGGCTACCCAGGATAAAAGGTAGCTCTGATGGCACCGTAGGTAAGAGCTCAGCCAGGAACTGAAAGGTCAGCAGTTCAAACCCACCAGCAGGTCTATGGGAGAAAGATGTGGCAATCTGCTTCAGGAAGTATTACAGCCTTGGAAATACTATGGAGCCCAGGTGGTGCAGTGGTTAAGAACTTGATTACAAACCCAAGGTTTAACTGTTCCAATCCACCAGGTGCTCCTTAGAAACTGTCCTGTAGGGTTGTTATAAGTCCAAATCAACTTGACAGCCATGGGTTTGATCTCAGAGAGAATTTTCAGGAAAGCCTTTCCTGAGTGATGCTTCTTCTGAGAAACAGCCAAGGGAGAACATTCCAGAAAGAAATACAGATAAAAAGGTTTTCCCATATCTTATTTTTCTGTATTTTTCATTCTGTAAATGAGGAAACAAACGGTGCAATGTTGGCTCATCCAAAGCAGGGCAGCAAGGAACTGTCACATTCTCATCTCAAGGGCATGTTTGACCCAGAGCCTGTATTTTCAGCCATTATGCTCTCTGCTTAGTGGAGAGGGGCAGCTGACTGTAGTCCTGTTTCATCTAGACAACAAAACAAACAAGCCAACCAATCTTAGTTCTGGCCAGGGGCCCAGCCTAGGCTTCCACGGTGGAGAGCCATAGCTTGTCATCTGAACTCCAGGCGTGCGTTGTTCACAGATGGAGCCTCTGGAAGGAAGGGGAGGTCAGGTTTAAAACGAGCGCCATCTCTCCATTTCGTATACCCTCTCCTAACAATTAAAAGCAATTGCATGTCAGTGAGAAAAATGTTAAAGAAATGAGCATGGGGCACCAACCAGATGAAAACATAGAAAATGCCGATTTTTATTCTTGTTACTTACCCAAGGTGACATTTTAAATCGTTTACTAGAAAATAGATAATACCCAGAATTGGTGAAGCTGCTTGAACACAAATACCTTATAACCTAATGATGCCTCTTCTAATAAAGTCTTTCAGACTCATGGCATTTACGTTATAAAGTATAGTGGCTTATATAGTAGTCCTTGAAAAGATTCGTTAACTTGGAACCTGTGAATGTAAGTTTGTATCAATAAAGGATCTTTGTGGATGTGATTAAATTGAGAATCTTGAGATTATCCTGGATTACAGTGTGCTTTACATCCAGTGATTTTATATGTGAAGAGAAGTGGAAAAGACACACACAGGAGAAAGCCATGTAAAGACAGAAGCAGATAATAGTGTTACGTGTCACAAGCCGTTGTCTGTCCCAATTGCCCTGATTACCTAAGACATTTCTTGTAACTTCCTGGCTATGACAGGTAGAAGAGGTGTGGAGCAGTCCCCATCTGATTTTATTTAGTCTCTCATTAAATATATTTATAGATCTACAGCTGAATTTTTATCTTGTTTCCCTAGCAACTGATTTTAGGATTTCTAACAAATGGTATATATATATGACGGCACTTGGAACTTGGCCATGTATTTAAATTCATAGACATTGTTCTGACAACAGAATGCAAAAACTCAAACAATAAAATAACTGGTATTATCATCAGAAAGTCAGAGTCTAGTTGAGGACAAAATGTAAACTCATATAAGAACATTTAGAAAAGATTTGTAAGCTAGTGTTCTGTGATATAAGCTAAAAATATCAAGGCTACAAAGTCGTAGACAGTCTTAGAGTAGGAAGGGGGCCAGGACTGAGGTCACAAGATTGCCCTGTCCAGAGACAATTTACCTAAGCTCTACCCTCATTTCCTCATTTGTAAGTTAAGAATAAAGGTTAAAATCAAGTAGGAAATATTTACAACAATACCTTGTAGTGGGGAAGGGTACTAGGAATCTATCCACTTTCTTCATTACTATCCTCATCGCTTAAAGATGTCTTGGGAGGTAACGAAGGGGCTATAAATAGTAAAATAGACATGAAATACAAAGGAATAAAAGGGGACAGCTGGAAAGGTTTAGAGCAGTTTAGTTGTGTTCAGTGTAAATCATAGGCAAAAGTCTCAAGGCAGAGATTTCTACCAGTGCTCTCTGAGATTTCTGCCAGCCTAGTGCCTTGCCATACTTTTCCTACTACTAAAAACATTTCCAAATGTTTTTTAAATCAAGTAATGCTTTTTTTTTGAGGTAGATGCAAGTCATATAAGTGGTAACAAAGACCCTCAAAAGAGTTTGCTATAGCCTCATGCTGTCTTCTTCAATCTGGAAATGATTAGAAAACATCTTAATTTTATCTTAAAAATACATGAGAATTTTCCATGATACTCAACAATATGTTACTATTTCTTTTAAAATAACAAATGATGTTTTAGATTAGCAAGAATTTTTTTATTTCCCTATCCTTCTGTGGTTAGTTGATATGTAATGGCTTGAAACTGTTAAGCTTGAAACATTGACCTGCACTGAAGAAACTTAACAGTATGTTGGGTTCCGTATCTCTGTAATTTCTCTTCTTGGTCTTTGGGTTTATTCTAGATATTTTTTATGGCTGCCCACCCTCTACCTTCTTTAAGGTAAGCTGCTCTACCCATGGCCTCATGGATTTCACATTTTGCACCAACTATTTTCTCTACCCACCTCTATGTAACTCTAACTGAGCCAGGGGACTCAGTTAACTCAGAATCAGCGCTGTGACTTATGTCTGGTATGGAGAAAGGTTGAACCTTCTCTTAGGATTAGGAAATAGGTACTTGTTAGGGAAGTGAGTGACCATGTAGAAAGAAGTAGGGAAATTATAAGTCATAACTCCATTTTTAAGGAAAGCCAAGTGACCAAATGCTAAAAGTAGTGTGCAGAACAGCTGAAAATGAAGAGGAACTGGAAGCCAGAAGCAAGGTCAAGGTTCACCCAGCCCCAAAATGTGTGCTAAAGGTGGTTTGGGTTGCAGTGTTGACTGTTCCCAGATCTCTCCATAGGATTTTTTCTTTTTTTTAAGTGCCAAGTTTAGGAAGTGGGCTCTTCCTTGTTATTGTTGAAGCACAGCTGCTTTTGCCAATTTTTGTTGTTTGAAAGCAATCTATTCCACTAGTGGCAGACTTTTTACAACATCACAGTAGTTCAAAAGAAGACCTTAAGATTTGTTTTAAAATCACTACTTAATCTGTACTTCTATTACAAAGGTTTTAAAGGTACTGAGTCAGTGAAATGAATATCACATGTGTTGCAGAGCTAAACCAAGGGCTGGCCAATGGAAGACTCCAGGAACCAAGAAATTCCTATTAGAAGAGTTTTTCTAGGTTTTTTTCTCTAGCACGGCATAGGTACATCAGCTTGCTCTCAGTTTGCAACAGGCAGGGATAAACACAAGATTTCATACTGAATTTGTACAACAGGATATAGTTCATGGTATCATACAAGACATTTGACACAGAGAATTCTAGATTTGTTATATTAAAAATAGGTTTATTTTAAGCATAGTATTTTAAACTTGACTTTAAATTGTCAAATCATACTTTTTTAGAAGTTCATGAGGAATGGCAGTGAAATGTGTGTGGCCAAATGTCGAGAGCCTTAAAATTCTCAAGGAGTATGCTAGTGGCAAAAATACGGATCTGATTCCCCTTTGAATCACCATGACCTATTTTATTATGCAGGCAGAGTTGCCATGGATGTTGTGAGAATAGCAGCATGCTTGGCAGACACCTCTAATTCTGCCTTTTGTTAAGGTCAGCTGTATTTGGGGGCAGGCCCACTCAAGGCAAGATTACTAAATGAAGGGGTCTGCTGTTTTCTTCCTCCCTGTTCTTTGACCAGCTACTCTACGGTGGCTACTTTTAGCATCTTTGGAAACTCATACTTCCTCTTTCCCAAGAGCCCATCAAGACATAAAACAAACACCAAATCCACTGCTGTTGAGTCGATTCTGATTCCTAGTGACCGTATAGATGGAGTAGAATTGCTCCATAGAGTTTCCAAGGAGTGCCTGGCAGATTTGAACTGCCAGGTTAGCAGCCATAGCACTTAACTACTACATCACCAGGGTTTCCAACACCTTCCACAAAAGTTAATAACTTAAGTTTTAGTGACTTTAAGTGTTGACCCATAAAGATGCTTGTCAAGCCATTCATTACTTTATAAAAAAGTTCTATTTCTAATGTAAAAAAAAAAGTTCCTTTCCCCCCCTGCAATTTAATACATATTCCTTGTAGAACACAGAAAATATAGTCAAGAAAAATGGAAAAATATTTCCTGAGGTCTCACCTCTCTGAGATCATTTTTATTATTTTTATTGATATTGGTATCTATTCTTCATATCTGGACACAATAAAATTCACGTACCAGTTTTCTGCTGTTCTTTTTCTCTTAATATGTTCATCTGTATCTTTAAATATGCTAATGAACCATATATATTTAATATTTCCATGATTTTCTGCTGCACGGCTCTACTCTGTTATTTATGTAATCCACTATTTTTTGAATTTATGATCATGTGCCTCATTTCACTATCATAAGCTGCCAGGATGGACAGTCATTTGGCTATTTTGTCATATAACAATCATAATTACAGGAAGAATAAACTTAGAATGTGACATTTCATTACCAATGAGCCAGTGCCAGGGAAATATCTTGCCTCTGGAAATCACATCTAGTTTAATCAGTTGTTTTCTCTGGTTACTGCCGAGGAGAGCTTTGTTTGCCACCACTCAGAAATTAACTAACATTGAGTTATTTTGGTACTTGCTGAGGCAAGAAGGTAATACAAGAAGCTGAAAGCTTGGAAGTGCTTTATGTTAGATCCAAAACAAAAAACTAAGTTATCTGACCCATATTTAATGGAAGTAACTATTATGTTTGGAAATATGGTAGTGAGACCCAGTTCACTGCATTCGGAGTCGTATACAGAGCCTGTTATAGAAATCCTGTTGGTGAAGTGAGCTAAATGTCACTCGGCTAACCAAAAGGTCAGTATTTTAAGTCTGCTACGTGCTCCTTGGAAACTCTGTGGGGCAGTTCTACTCTGACCTTTAGGGTCACTATGAGTCAGACCCAATGGGACAGCAGTGGGTCTGGTTTTTTATGTGAAAGTTATTTTTGAAATAGGATTCTAGGGTGGTTTCTCTGAAACTATGATTCTTGGTTATTGTCAAAGTTATGTGGTAGATGGATTAGGAACTTTGCCAGAGACAGTTCTGAGAAACTGAGGGAGAGAAATGGTCAGTGAATGGAAATGAATGTTTTTGTTAGCTATTGTCAAGTTGACCCTATGCACAAGAGAATATATTATTACCCAGTCCTGCGTGTTGTCAAGTTGACCCTATGCGCAAGAGAACGTATTATTACCCAGTCCTGCGGCATCCCCATGAGTAGCTGCAGATCACACTGTTCTGGTCCACAGGGCTTTCACTGGATGATTTTTAGAAGTAGGTTGCCGGATCTTTCTTTTTTCATTGAGCTAGTCTGGAGGCTCTGCTGAAACCTCTTCAAAATCACAGTAACTTGCAAGCCTCTAGTGACAGACAAGCAGTGAATGTACTTGAGTTGCATTTGCTTGGAATTGAACTTGAGTCTCTTGCTGCCTATTTGATGGATGTTACCAAAAAACCAAACCCAGTGACATCAAGTCAATTCCAACTCATAGCGACCCTATAGGGCAGAGAGTAGAACTGCTTCACAGAGTTTCCAAGAAGTGCCTGGTAGATTTGTACTGCTGACCTTTTGGTCAGCAGATGTAGTACTTAACCACCACACCACCAAGGTTTCCTGATGTTCTGAGGCCTGTCACCCACAAAAGCCCCTGTGAACAAAGTCACTAGCTTATGTGATGACAGGCAGAGGCATTTCACCTGTGACACATTTCTGGCCATACTCTCCTTGATATGATTTTGCAACCTAATTAAATCTTCCTCAAAAAACTATCCCCTCCTCTCCCAGCATGAGGATCAAGGCAGATGCCTTCTAAGAGGGGCTTTACCACCCCCTCAGCTTATGAAATAATATTGGGAAAACCTGACTGGGAACTCCTAGAGAAAAGAGCTGGGAGGAATGAATTCCAATACAGCACGCTCCACCTGAAAGCACCGAGGCTGGCCCAACCCTGCTGGCTTCTCCCAACTGCACATCCCCCTTCACAGATGACAAGCAGATTGCAGGAAGGCCCTGGGAGGCTCCCCAGGGATGCCCCCCCCAGCTCTTAGAAATGAACATTCCACTCCTTGCATCAGGAAGACAGATAGGCTCCCAAGTTTATTATATTTGTTATTGGCAAATAGACAAATACTAAAGAAATACCCTTCTTAGGACAGCTTGAGAGAAGCTTAGCGTGAGGGATGGTGGACACTTATTGTCCCCATAGGAAGAGATAAGAAAGAGCAAAGAAGGAACAAATAGAGACTGTCAGAGTATAACTTTTTAAGATGAGTTTATTCTCTCTTCCCGCACCTTTGACCTCGAGGCATAGGTAGAGTTAATAGAGTTCTAGGATTAGCCTTGTTACGACTGCTGATTATAATTACAATATACTGGTCTCAAACCATTATTTAGAGGGCCCTAATGATTAACATGAAAAAGGACTTCAAGGTATCGGTTCTTTACTAGCCAACAGAGAGGACCCTAATAATTAACATGAAAAGAGACCACTGTCTTTGGCCATTATTTAGAAGACTCTAATGATTAACATGAAGAGAGACCATGAGGTATCCACTTCTTGCTAGCCAATCACTTACGTGGTCAAAGTACAGCTACCTCACTGACTATAAAAAATAAAGGAAGACAGACCTTAATGGGCTGCAGGCTGTCAATCTCCAGATTCCTGGTTGTCTCAGTCTCATCATTTTCCTCCTCCACTGACGCCACCCACCCCTCCATGGTCCTGAAACCCTGCTGGGGCTGGCTCCCGGCACTGATGAGTGTTACAGAGGCAAAGTTTTCATTCTGACACGTCACTGGTACAAGGAGAGAGGGAGTCAGAGGTGTGGATGAAGTTAGCATGGAGGTGGGAAGACGGTTCTGCCATATGTTGAGGAGGAGCAAGTTGCATGGATATGGAACAAATTCTGTTGCAGGCATTTTTTCTAAGCATTCTCTGGTCTTACTATATGAAGGTATCCTAAATGCAAAATTGGAGCTAGAGTAATAAGTACATAGAATTAACAGTTTTAACCAACAGAAGAAATATATGCCCCTGTAGAGCAAGAATGCCTACATTTGACAGCTGAAAGGAACAGTAGAGTGACAGGAAGTAGGCAGTCAGAGGAGCACTGGAGAGTGCCGAGAAAGGAGGACCGCAGAGAGGACGGAGCTGTGACAAGGCGGAGGGTTACATCTTACCCACCCGTTGACTTGATGTAACCACTGAACTTTAACCGAGGAGTTCCCAGTATACCATGGGTGTAGAAGCCAGATAATAATGAAAAAATAACACCTCACCATGAAGCAAGCATAACATGTTTTAAGAGCATACCACATTATAGGTGCTGTGTAAAGTGCTTCAATTGCATAAAATCGTTTAATCCTCACAGCAATGGCCATGACATCGAGGTTTTTTTATTATCCACATTTTGTGGAGGGAAATCAAAGCCCACAGAGATTGTAAATCTTTCTCATGATGTCACAATGTGCTTATAACAAGCCATGACAATCCACTGAAAATCTTAATTTTTTTAAATTTAAATTTTCTTTTTTCATTGTAACCCGAAAGGATATAATAGGGAGTAATGACAGAACGAAACAAACAATAATTTCCTGATTACCTTAATCTTGTCTCAAAAAAGTATAAAAACCAAAACCCAAAATATCTTCACATTCAATTCAAAATTAGGCTGTTGACTTTTTCCCTCTGTATCCGTGCCTGGGAACTTCTAACATCCCTCTTAGGCCTTAATTATTCCTGGTACCGTCACCTGTATTTAGACATTTTTTTTGGTTCTATAACATGTAGGAGAAAGCATGCATATGGTTTTACCTCAGATGTGCAAATGAAGAGCTACTTGACTGGGAGAAACACTTGAGCCTCTCTGGGTTTCAGATTCTTTAAACAAACAGTGAGGGAAAAGAAATAGAAGATCTTCATGGTCTCATCTAACCATGAAAATCCACAATTTTCTAATACATTTGTTGGCTTGTGGAAACTCTGGTGGCATAGTGCATGAGTGTGACAGATGCTAACCGACAGGACAGCAGTTCATATCTGCCAGGCACTCCTTGTAAACTCTGTGGAGCAGTTCTGCTTTGTGCTACAGGGTTGTTGTGAGTTGGAATCGACTTGATGGTGGTTAGTTTGGTTTGGTTTGGTATACCAAGAATTCTATTTTTATTTTGTTGATGTCTGGTTATGGAAGTTCAATGAAGACTGGCTTAATTATTGAAGAAAAAAAAAAAAAAAGAAATTTATTTTTTGGTTGGTCTGACTGAGAAAACCAAAAGAGTAAGTGGACTTTGCTGCTGCTGACTTCAGGAGCTTGGATGAGGTCCTCAGCGTTCTGACTCTCCATCACTGTTTTTCTTTTATTATTATTTTTTCCTCTCTGTTGATTGGCCGGTTTGTGTGTTCCTTTTACTCTTAGGCAGGCTTAAGTGGTGTGGTAAGAAAGATGGCTAATAAAAGCCTCAAGCTAGGAAATTCTGGGGGAAGACATTTTTTTTGCCTTGTTTAAATCACAGGTCTAACCTTTTGACAAATCACTGGGCCTTGGGAAAGAAATGTATGATCAGTTCTGCCTGTGATTCTATACCAGGACCACAGGAATGGAGTAGGAGTTAAAGCAACAGTGGATTTAGGAAAATACATTAAGCTTCTATTGAAATTATAACATTCCTAGGTCAGAAAGTTCATCTATCCATTGTTCAGCTATTGAAAGGGGCTATACTTTTTCTACAAAGCTAATTAAAGCAAACAAAGTGACAACAACCAAAAATGGTAACCCTGATTTTTTGGAATTAACCAGCATTTTTATTTTTAGCCAAAGTTCTAAGAGACAAAGATATATATGTTTTTTAACTCTAAATAATTGAAATAGTAAATAATTGTTCTCAAGTGTCTTCCAGTTGGTGCTACTCACAATGACTCTATGCAAAACAGAATGAAACACTTTCCATTCCTGTGCCATCTTCACAACTGTTGAGCTATTTGAGCCCGTTGTTGCAGTCACTGTGTCAGCCCATCTCACTGGGGGTGTATTATGATTCACACAGTCGTACGCCTTTGTGTAGTCAATATAACACAGGGTAAACATCTTTCTAGTACTCTGTTTTCAGCCAAGACCCACGTGACATCAGCAATGATAATGCTTTGTTTCACGTTCTCTGTTGAATTCAATTTAAATTTCTGGCAGCTCCCTGTGAATGCACTGCTGCAACTGTTTTCGAGTTATTGTCAGCAAAAAATTTTACTTGCATGTGATATTAATGATACCATTTGATAATTTCTACTTTCTGTTGGATCACCTTTCTTTGGACTGGGCACAAATGTGGTTCTCTTTCAGTCAGTTGGCCAGAGAGCTGTCTCCCAGATTTCCAAGCATAGATGAGTGACTGCTTTCAGTGTCGCATCCATTTGCTGAAACATCTCACTTGGTATTCTGTCAGTTCCTGGAGTCTTGCTTTTCACCAATGCTTTCAGTGTAGCTTGAATTTCTTCCTTCAGTATCATTAATTCTTGATCATATGCTATCTCCTGAAATGGAGGAATGTTGACCAATTATTTTTGGTACAGTGACTCTGTATTTCTTCTGTCTTCTTTTGATGCTTCCTGTGATGTTTGATATTTTGCCTATAGAATCCTTCACTATGGCATCTCAAGACTTGAAGTTTTCCTTCACTCAGCTTGAGAAATGCTAAGCATGTTCTCTCCTTCTGAGTGTCTGATGCCAGGTCTTTTTGCATTTCTTTTTAATGCTTTACTCTGTGTTCTCAAGTTGCCCTCTGAAATCTGTCAGCTCTTTCAGCTCATAATGTCTTCCATTTGATTTAGCTATTCTGTATGGAAGAACAGAAACTGTGGTGGCATAGTGGGTAAGTGCTGTGTCTGCTAACCAAAAGGTCAGCAGTTCACACTTGCCAGGCACTCCTTGGAAAATCTATGGGCAGCTCTGCTCTGATCTTTAGGGCTACTATGAGTTGGAATCAACTTGATGGCCACGGGTTTAGTTAGGCTTTGTATCCAAGAGCAACTGTCAAAGTCTGTTGTGACATCTGTTTTATTTTTTCTTTCTTTCCTGTCTTTTTAATGCTCTTGCTGTCTTCCTGTATGATGTTCTTGATGCCATCCGACAACTCATCTGGTCTTCAGTCATAGTGGTCAGTGTGTCAAATCCATTCTTGAGGTCTCTAAATTCAAGTGGGATATACTCAAGGTTGTATTTTGGCCTTTATGGACTTCTTTTAATATTACTTCAGCTTCACCTTGAACTTGCATGTGAGCAATCAATGCCTGTTCCACGGCTGGCCCCTGGCCTTTTCTGATTGACAATACTGAGGTGCTTTATTGCATCCATGCTCAGATATATTTGATTTGATGCTTGTATATTCTGTCTGGTGAGGTCCAATGTGCAATCACTGTTTATATTTCTTAAAAAAGGCATTTCCAATGACTAAGTTGTTCTTGCAAGATTCTGTCAGGTGGTTGATCTTTGGCATTGTTTCATTCATCAAGGCCACATTTTTCTTCTACTATTCATCTTCTTTGTTTCCATTTTCACATTGCAATTTCTGGTAATTATTAATGCATCTTGATTGCATGTTTGATCAATTTTAGACTTCAGAAATTGGTAAGAATCTTCAATTTCTTCATTTTGGGGATTAGTAATTGGTTCCTAAATGCGAATAATAGTCATAGCAACTGCTCTTTCTTGTAAACAGGTGAGTATTATCCTATCACTGACAGCATTTTACTTTAGGATAGATCTTGAAACATTCTTGGTAATGAATGAGATGCCATCCCTCTTCAATTTTTTGTTCCCAGGATAGTAGATAAGATGACTGATTCAAAATGACCAATATCAGTTCATTTCGGCTTACTAATGCCTAGGATATCAATCTTCAAGCGTTCTACTTCATTGATTCTCAGTTTTCCTAGATTTGTACTGTGTACATTCCATGTTCCTCTTTTTAATGAATTTTTGCAGTTGCTTCTTCTCATTTTGAGTCACATCACCTCAGCAAATCCTCAAAAGCTTTAATCCGTCAATGTCATTAATGTCAATTCTATTTTGAGATGCTGTTCTTCTCTAGTTGTACTCTGAATTCCAAAGATGGAATATATTCTCATCTTTCTTCACTGTATCATACAGTGTTCCATTCCTATTCTTAAAGATTTTTGGAAGTAGATTGTCAGATTCCTCCACCTAGTTTGTCTTAGTCTGACGCTCTTTTGAAATCTGCCTACTGTGTATGATCCTGCTGACGTGTAAAATATCAGTGGTGTAGCATCAAGCATCACAGTAACATACAAGTTGCCATAGTCCAGCAAACTGACAGACAAGTTGTGGAATAAATTATTATTTACACGGGAACAGATACTTATTGTCAGGAATGTTTATATAATGTGTTAAAATCCTTTGAGTTGTAATCATTTTTCTTAGTACACATTTAAGAATGTCCTTTTATAGCTATTTCTTCAGAGTGATACTGTAAGGAAACACTCATGATTCCCTTCCTGAAATGGGAAGAATGATGGTGCAAGACAGAAACATGAGAAAACATTTTAACAGATTAAACCAAAAACCAAGCCCACTGCCATCCAGTCAGGTCTGACTCATAGAGACCCTATAGGTCAGAGTAGAACTGCCCCATAGAGTTTCCAAGGAGCACATGGCAGGTTTGAACTACTGACCTTTTCGTTAGCAGATGTAGCACTTAACCCTCTATGCCATCAATTTGGGAATGTGATTGTTGTTGTTGTTAGGTGCTGTTGAGTGGGTTGCAGTTCACAGCAACCCTATGAATAATAACATGAAACATTGCCCAGTCCTGTGCCATGCCCACAATGATTTTTATACGTAAGCCCATTTTTGCTGCCACTGTGCCAATCCATCTTTTCGAGAGTCTTCTTTTTTACTGACCCTCCACTCTACCAAGCATGATGTCCTTCTCCAGGGACTAATCCTTCCTGACAACATGTCTGAAGGATGTAAGATGCGGGCTTGTCCTCTTGGCTTCCAAGGAGCACTCTGTTCGTACTTCTTCCAGAGCAGATCTGTTTGTTCTTTTGGGAGTCCAAAACTGTGTTCAACACTCTTCTCCAAAATCACAATTCAAAGGCATCAGTTTTTTTTTTTTCCATCTTTCCAGCTTTCCCACATAAATGATATGTTTGAAAATACTATGGCTTGGGTCAGGCACACCTTAGTCTTCAAGGTGACATCTTTCCTTTTCAACACTATAAAGAGGTCCTTTGCAGCAGACTTCCCAATGCAATGTGTCTTTTGATTTCGTAACTGCTGCTTCCTTGGGGATTGAATGTGGAACCAAGTAAATGGACAAACTCAATCCTTTCTCCATTTATCCTGAAGTTGCTTTCTTGCCCAGTTGCAAGGATTTTTGTTTTCATGATGCTGAGGTGCCACCCATATGGCCTTGCTGACAGAAATGTTGCTGAAGATCTCGTGAGAGAATTCTGGAATAAGAGAGTAAACTAAAGCTCAGAGCAGAATCTTAATTAGGTTCTAAAGTCAGTCTCTGACATTTTTTTTTTTTTTAAAGAAACAGAGTAGAGAATGTGGGCTCATTATCCAGTCCACTTTGACTCAAGAGATATTGAAAGCGAAGATGTGAGGACTGGGGGACTTTTTGGCTCATCTGAAAATGTAAAAATAGCATACAAAGGTCATTTCAGCCCACTGTTGACTGTTTACTATGTGATGGTTGCTGTGGTCAGGGCTTTGTAGACATCATCTTCTCACAAAACTGGGCCCCTTAATTAGCTCCATTTTGCAGTGAAAGGAACTGTGACCAAGGGAAGCAAAAATATACCAAGGTCGCATAGCTAGAAAGTGGCAGCACTAGGACGTGAACCCAGGTTTGCCAGACTATGGAACCCATACCCTCATCTGTTGCCATCAAGTCAATTCCAACTCATAGAGACCCTATGCAGTACAGTGGAACTACCCTACAGGGTTTTGAAGGAGTGGCTGGGGGATTTGAACTGCCAATCTTTTAGTTAGCAGCCAGAGCACTTAATATCCATGCCACCAGGGCTCCATGAAACCCATATATACCTTTAAATTTTGCTGTGTTATCTAATGGGCTTAACTGTATGAAACTGTCATTTTTGTGGTTCAAAAACCCTTGAGTATCAACTATTTCAGAAGGTGAAAGAATTTGCATAGTACTGGAATCTGAATTTTGAAGGGATTGTCTTTATTTTTCTAGCTTTAAAACCTCATGAGAGAATGAATGTTCATTATGTTCCTTCTTTCACTGTTCAGAGATATTATCTTTCTTTTATCTCGATTCTAATTCTAGGTGAGTGCAATATAAAATTTGAATTAATAGTCTTCCATAAGCAAAGGCTTCTGCAAAATCTCATTATAAAGTTCAAGTGACATGGTATTAATTTCTTGATTTACCATAGCAGGTGGTGATGAAATTAAAATGAAAGAAAGTAATGCTGCTTTGCAGAATGCTGTCATGCTTACCAGTTTTGTGACCCTGGGCAAGTAACTGAACTTAATTCCAGTGTATTAATTTAACCTACTTATAGAGTCATTGTGAAAAGTGAATTAGAAAATGTATGTAAAGAGCTTCACACAATGCTTAGCTGATTAAATTCTTGTCTGTTCACTATTATTTTCAAGTTTCTAAAATGTGTGCATTTGAGAATTGTGATTGTGTACATTTAGACATTCTGAAATGGTTTGCTGATACAAGTGTGCTGTTGTGTTGTTAGCTGCCTTTGAGTTGATGTGAATTCGTGGTGGCCCCGTGTTCAAGGCACAGTTGCTCCGCATAACCTTGCAGATGCAAATTGCCAGTCCTATTTTTTTAAGAAGCCTCTGCAAGTTGCCAAACTTTCAGCTGGTAGTTGAGCACCTAACTCTTTGTGCCACCTAGGGACTCCAAAAATGCAAGTGGCTGATATTATGAAGAATATAAAAATTGCTCGAAGTGAAGAATACACTGCACTCACGGGCTGCCTAAGCTTTGGCTCCACTGTTGAATCCTGTGGTGCCGTTTGTGACAAAAGCTCACTTCAGGGGTTAAGTTTGTTAATGGAAACCATCACACTTTGTTATCCGAGCTGTGTGGGAGACGTGTAGCCACGGGCTGCTTCCGGATACTCAGGAGCATCGCTCATCTACAACTTTGCTGTTTCTCACAAAAGACCGAGGTGGTGAGAGTTCTTAGACGTCATGGCAACCAGTTAAAAGATTCTCTCTTTCTCCTGCTGCGAGGGTCGTCTTTCATAGGTGCTCTCGCAAGAATTTACATCCCACAGTGAGTCACTCAGTCAGCTTAGCGCTTCCCGGCAAGCAGCTGGAGTCAAGTTCCGCAGCTATTCTTAGCTGTTCCACACCCTGTAGTGAACAGAAGACACTGGATGAATTTGCAGATAAAAACACTTTGCACTGATGACAAACAAGGTTGCTTGTGTCAGATTGAGTTTCTGTGTCTCTGATGCATTAAGGACAGTTAAAAGGTGTGCGTGGGTGGGTAAAAAGGAGGGGTCTCCGAGATTTTAGTATTGTAGTAGGTATCACATCATGTAAGGGAAGGCACATAGGGCAGTGGTGGGTCAGTGGGACGATTCTCACCTTCTGTGCTGGACACTTGGGTTTGATTCAGGTGTGTCCTTTATGCACAGTCACTGACCATGTGTCTGCGGAGGTGTGCTTGTTGCGCAATGCTCTACAGATTAATCTACTTCCAGATTAAGATCAACTGGGAAGAAAGACCTGACTATCTGGTTCCAAAAATCAGCCAGCGAAAACCCTATAGATCACAGCAGTTCAATTTGCAACCAATCACAGGGCCACCACGAGTTTCCTGATGGCCGCTAACAACGTAACAACAATGGGGTGCACGCTAACAGTGGAAGCATGCTTCTTTGCAATTCACTGTTTGCATACTGTTCCCCATTCACAACAGAGTTAAATTAAAGATATCAGCTATCAGAGCAGTTAATGTATTTCACTTGCAAAGTTGCAGGGTGATCATGAATGATATAGAAATAGAGGCTTTACTTTTGAATGCGAAGTGAACACTGCATCATTAGGCGTACAAAGAATACTGTACCGGGACCAGGAAAGAGAATCCTTTCTCTGGCAGCTTGGCCATTGAAATGAGCAGGCACTGTAAAGCAATTTCTCTGCGATGAGATAACTGATCCCACTTCTCCCTACCCCAAGTTCTCAAAGAGCCAGACCTCTGAAAGTAGAAGGATTGCCTACAGATTTGTTACAGTGCTCACAAAACCGCACCATAGTTACTTTTTCTAAGTATCGTGCAGCTGTCTTATTTGATGAGTTATATTTGAACCCAGTGTTGCAGCCACTGTGTCAGTCCACCTCCTGAGGGTCTTCCGCTTTTGGCTGATCCTCTACCAAGTATGAAGCCCTTTTCCAAAGAGTGATCCCTCTTGATAACATGCCGACTTTTGCTTCTACGGAGCTTTTTGTTTGTACTTCTTCCAAGACTATTGTGGCAGTCCGTGGTGTATCACACACCAATAAATTTGATTATTTAAAGATAATCAGTATTATAAAGAAAAAGAAACAGGAGTATTGTCGGAAAATTTAAAAATTAAGGTGATCCAGACTAGCTTTACTGAGAACATGACATCTAACTAAAGACCTGGAGAAGAGATCCTGCTAAGTTCCTCCAGGGCAGCGATTGTGTGTCTTTGGCTCACTGTTATATGCAGATCTTGCCTTGCAGACCTTGAAATCTAAGGTAATATTATTTAGCTTATTTCTAAAGTTATGAGATTTATTATGATTTTTGTATTCCATATATATATTTAAAAATATTTTCAAACCTTTTCTACAACAACCATGTGCTACCTTTAAAATAAGAAAAATGACATCTAAATTAAAAAAAAAAAGCTTATTTTGTTACAGTTATCACTGTGTGGACACATGCCATGTTTGCAACCAACCTACCCCTCAGCCTGATTCATGTGAATTTTGATTAAACTGTGTCTCATCCATCACACAGTCCTTTGGCCTAGGTGCAAGACTTTGTGTTTGCATTTTTCAGTTTGGGCCCTAACGTGACCAAGTTTGAGAAATAATAAGATTTCAATAAAAACTGCAACAGGATACACTGTACAGCAGCCTGAGCATAGAAGGTCAAGGGCACCTTTGGCAGCAATTTGTATAGCCCTCTGCTCATTTCTTCTACACCTGCCTCCCCATTCATTCTGGGAAGATGTTGCTTCCCCTCTGTTGGAGGCCATTCAGCTCCCCGCCTTTGATAGACTGCTCTGTGGGGTGATTCTCTAAGGAATACTTATAGAAGTAAACAATGGGACATTCAAGAGTGAGCGAGACTACCCTCTGCTTCTGAGAGAATGCTTTTGTATTCTTGTATAGCGTGTTTTTAGTTCACTCTGTGAAGTTCAAAAAGGCCCAATCTTCTGTATGTAGAAAAAGTGCTAAAATCCATCTCTAGATGCATACCAGCAAGAATGGGCTCTTTTTATACAGCTATTGTCCACTTGGATGTAAAATTCCTATCTCCTTTTAGTGAAATGTTTCTCTTACAGAAGGGAGAAGAAAGTTTAAAAAGTACTTTTGACTGAGGTAAGGAAGAAAGGAAAGAGTTTGCTTAGCAGTTCCTAATATTAGTTTTATTTGTTGCTGGCATTTGAGTAGAAATTGACATATTTCTAAGTATTTTTACATCTCTCCTGTGATTCTTACAGTGCTTTCAAGTTGAAGGTTATTTTTGTGCATGACTTATAGATACAACAACTAAGACACTGCAAAGGTAAGAAAATCGCTTAGGGTGTAGGGTTATCATTTACTGAGGGCTTATCTCGGTCAGGCCTAGGTCTGCAGGCTTCATCCGTATGTGCTCGTTTACTTCTCTCACTAGCACTTCTGAGCTTGGTAGTATTTCTATAGCCTACTTTTTCCAGATCTGGTTATGAGGCACTGAGAAATTAAGCAACTTGTTCAAGGACACACAGAGCTAGTTGGTGGCAGAGATGGTATGTAAACTTTGCAGAACCCTGGCTCTAGCTCAGAACTCTAAAAAACTTACTGCTATTGAGTCAATTCTGACTTACAGTGACCCTATAGGACACAGTAGAACTGCCCCACACAGTTTCCAAGGAGCGTCTGATGGATTTGAACTGCTGATCTTTTTGTTAAAAGATGTAGCACTTAACCACTATGCCACTAGGGTTTCCAAGCCCAGAACACTTAGATACTACTGTATGAGGCCACTCCATTGAGAAGGCATGGGCTGGGGCTGTAGCCTTGGAACTGCGTGCTGGATGCTCTCTAAGTTAGCAGATGAAACCGTGGTATGAGAACTCTGCCTTGGGATGCAGGAATAAGCCAAAACAGTCTCAGGATTTGTGTAACTATTCCAGTAAACCCACAGCAAGATTTATTCCTAGCAACTGTATTACCTTCTTTTGCCTATAAAAAGTTTCGTAAAGGATAATACATTAATAAAATGCCTGTACATTTGTATTTTTGAAAACAGCAGTCACTTGTGTGATAGCAGTAACTGCTTTCACAGGAAGTTTGCAGGAAAAGCAACTGCACATACAGACCTCCTCCAGCTTCCCTTTTTCCTACTGGAATCCCTAACTATTTCCATGACAGTCAACCCATTTCTGCTGGATCCTGCACTGAGGTGGTAACTCCACTGATATTTTGAGACAGTTTCTTCTAATTGGGAATAACTAGTTGTTGGGAATTTATTTATTTTATTTTAATCCAGTATAGGTGTAAAGTATATAAACCCAACATATATATACATATGTGTAAAATCTATAAAGCAAAATATTTTACTGCATTCAGGAACTACACACACACATACACACACACAGTGGATTGAAATCTAGTTCCTGAATGCAGTAAAATATTTTGCTTTAAGGATTCCAGAATACCACACGCAATCTCTGCAGTTAAATAAAGTTCCAGTTTTATCTAAGGAATTTGGAAGACCTTTACAAAGTGTCCAGGACAGGGAGGTAAAAATAGAGACTTAGTGTTCAACAAGTATATTAATAGTATTTAATGGCAGGGAAAATGTGACCTGTAATGATATACTGTGTTAATTTGTATAGAGTTTTCCACTTTACCTGTGAAACTTTCATTGTAAATTTATGTCACATTAGACAAACTAATGCAAGCATATGTTTTGGAGCTATAGGCTTAGAACAAAAAAGAATTTACACTGTGTGTGAAGATATTAATGTGCGTGTCTGTTTTTTTTTTTTTTTTTTTCTCCCCTGGGAGGATGCAAAGAGAAAGGTATAGGAAAATTAATTGCATCAATTCATTAGAAACCTGTATTTATAATTAGGCCTTTCAAGTGTCAAAACTGGAGTTTAGCTCAGTTTGATAAACAATAATCAAGCATCTTCTAGTTACCCAACTTTGAATTAGGCATTGGGGATACAGTGGTCAAAACTTACATCAGCTCTGTCCTTTAGGACACTGTGTAGTTGTGTACGTTCATTGCCAAGGGTGTGGGTGGGGACTGAAATGTAGCAGGCATTCCACTTGGCAAGCTGAGCACATGCTGACCCCGGGCTGTGCCTGCCTGGGCAAAGGGCAACCCTTATCTCACCAGCGCTGACACGCTGTCTTGGCTGATGGCCGTCTGCCTGCTGTTACAGGGCGTACAGTCTAGAAAGAAAGGCAGTCTTTATACAAATAACTAGGTATGTGATTTGTGCTGCCACAGGCTGTATTAAAAAAAAACAAACCCCACTGCTATTGAGTCGATTGCCACTCATAGTGACCCTATAGGTCTGAGGAGAACTATACCATAGAGCTTTCAAGGAGCCCCTGGAGGATCTGAACTGCTGAACTTTTGGTTAGCAGCTTTAGCACTTAACCACTATGCCACCAGAGTTTCCACAGGAAGTATAAGGTAGTTTAATTAGGTCAAAAGGCCAGGTAAAAACCTCCTTGAGAAGGTGATATTTTAAATGAACACTAAAAAATGTGACTAGGAAAGGCAGCCTCATTGGCCTAGATGAAAAGAAAGCAGCTGGCTGTCCACACCTCATACAAAAAGTTGTAGATGACACTGGACCCTTAGGAAACCCCGGTGGCATAGTGGTTAAGTGCTAACAGCTGCTAACCAAAAGCTCAGCAGTTCAAATCCACCAGGCACTCCTTGGAAACTCGAAGGGACAGTTCTACTCTGTCCAACGAGTTGGGACCAGCTCACCGGCAGTGGGTTTTGGATCTTTAGTGAATTTCCAGTACTGGCTCAGTAACAAGTGTAATTCATAGTTAATTGAAATAGGAGCCACTTATGTAGGGAAGGGCTAGGAGAGATGGAAATAGACAAAGGAGGAGAGCCAGAAGAAGATAAATGGATCTTTGACTTACTTCCTTTTTCCACTGGAGTAAACTAAACTGAAGTTTACAGCTTCACAGTTTAACCTAGGTGACTTAAAATAACAACAAACTAGGATGTCCTGTAAGTCTCTTAGGGGTAGAACTGCTATGTTATCGTTAGAAACAGGTGCTGAATTCCCTGAACAGTCGTTGCTAATAGTTATGTATACTTTTTTAAAGTAAGGGAGGTATGTAGGTAGATGGATGGGTGGTTACATACGAACATGTTCATTGCCACTGAGTTGATCCCTATTCATACTGACCCTGTAGGACAGAGTGGAACTATCCCACAGGATTTTCAAGGCTGTAATCTCTTCAGAAGTAGACTGCTACGTCTTTCTGTCACAGCTGGTGGATTCAAACCATCACCTTTTCTGTTAGCAGCCTAGTACTTAACCACTTTGCCAACAGGATGTCTTGGATAGACAGACAGAGGAAAGGCAGACAGACGGATAAACTATGTCAATTACTGTGTCTCCAAAGACATGAACCAGTGGAGTTAGAGACCTCCCTTTAGGGACCTAGCTTGCTTTCTCTACTTTCTGCCTCTGTCTCTTTTGACCTGAATGTACTAGCTCTACTTTTTTTGGGAAAAGTAAAAGATTGTGCTTAGGCTTCAAACCAATTCTGATTCTTAATCTGTTAATCTAAGCCCCTCACAGGGGAATCTAGTGCTCGAGTGGTTATGAATAAAACGATATTTTGACTTTTCTGTACGTAGCTTCCTTGGAACCGCTTGGTGTTGGGAGTACTGACAAGATGCAGATATTCCATTGTCTTGCCATCATTCTGTGAAAATGCCAACCAAACTAGTTGCTATTGAATTGATTCCAACTCATGACAGGATCCAGAGTCAAAGTACTACTAATTTTCTTTAATGCTTCCTATTTATTCTCAAGTTATTCTTGTTGTTGTTAGTGGCCGCAGAGTCGATTCTGGCTTACGTCAAGCCCACACATGCAGACTAGGACTGCTCCACAGGGTTCTCAAGGCTGCGACCTTTCAGAAGCAGATTGTCAGGCCTGTCTTCCAAGATACGTACGAGTTGGTTTGAGCTGCCAACCTTTCAATTAGGGATGGAACACTCAGCCATTTGTGCCACCTGGGGACTGATGTGAGGAAGATCCCTCGGTGGCGCAAATAGTTTGTGCTCACCTGCTAACCTCAATTTTGGTATTGTAAACACACCAGCAACACTACAAAAGGACATGTCTATCAATCTGTTTCTGAATTTCAAAGTCTTGAAAACCACTCTACTCTGCATACTATGGGGCCACCATGAGTTGCAATAAACAACAGTAACTTAGTATAAATAATGTTGCTACTATTACAGCCATGTCTAAAGATGAACACTTCCGTATAGTGCTTGGGTGTTTAGTTGACGGGTGTTTAGAGAGATTAAGAGTTACAGAATATGTCTAACTTGGTCTGTCATTGATTACTTGGTTTAAGAATGGAATAATCACTCTGTTAGACTGGCCAGACTTAGTTTCTTTTCTCCAATAACTATTTCCTTGCTTAAATATCAAAATACTGTGAACTTTAATTGACTGAAATAAGATCTATTTCATATATAACAGGTGTGTATTGATTTCACCCCCCATTCTGTCCCCCAAAGTAGACTTTTATGGGAAGATTTTTGAGATAATAATTTTAATGATCCTGTGAAATACAGTGGCACTCACTTTTATAAATATAGAGAGTTAGAGTAGTAGAAAAGTGGAAATGACATACTAAATTACTATGTATCTAGAGAAATCATACGTAGCTTCAGGCAGGCTCCCTGAGATACGTAGATACCTCCAGAGCTACGGAAAGTTATAGTTATCTACTCTCCTTTTTTAAGATGACAGTATTATGTCTTAAAAATGCTGTGTTCTTGCCAGAATTCTGAAGTGGCTTCATTCCTAAGTGGCGTGTTTCAGAATCACGGTCGTTTTAGTGACTCTTTTTTTAAGTACAGAGGTACAGAAATCTTAGTTATTTACTGGTGTCCTAATTTGGCCTTTCAGGGTTAAAACTTGTACTTTCAAATATCTCAGAAGGGCCAGGTGTGAGAAGACAAGAAGCAAATCTCGGAGAGAATGGTCACTGACTACAGTTTATAGATGATGTGTTAAGGTCCAAGATATTACTCCCACTGTGCATTCACACCTGAGCCACACAACCTCGTTTCTTATGGCTCTAGTTGTTCAGCCACTACACATTTCAATACAATTTAGGTATATTTAGATAAAAGTAAAAATTCGTGGAATAAGTGTAGAAAACATTTTTACTATCAAGGGTTATAAAGTGATCTAGGGCTTTAAAGAATCTTCCAATCAGGATGTCTTATTTTTCACAGGTCATGGTGGTGACATTTTTGAAGCTGTAGAGTCCATATTTATCACATTGTTTTTTGATTAGTCAAACATGAAAAGTTATGTGAGTCCACAATGCATAGAAATTATTAAAGTTTGTTATCAAAAAGGGTGTTTTGTTCACCAAACATTTTACGTGTTAAGTGAAATTTACAACATGCATAAGTGTGTCATCCAGAGAACGATTTCATGTTTAATCAAAAAATTTGAGACAATAAAGTCTGTCGCCAATCAGAAAACCTCTGTGCATCAACAAATCACGCTTTCCAAAGAAACATCACCTTCGTTAGAGTGCATGCAAGAATCCACCTGAATCAATTTCTCCCTGAGTACAGGAACTGGGCCTTTTGCTGACCACAGTTTGGCAGATTTTGCATCTGGACTTGATGCTTTACCCTTATGAAATCATTTTAACTCAAGAACTGAAGTCCAACAACCATAGATAGCTCTGTACATTTGCTGACTGGCCTCTGGAACAATTCAAAGTTGACCCTACTTTTGGCCAAAACATCATCTTCAAAGATAAGGCCCATTTTCGAATGAATGGTTTTGTTAACAAACAAAACGGGCACAGCTGGAGCCATGAGAATCCAATGGAGATTCAAGAACATCCATTTCATCCCCCAAAAGTTACCGTTCGGTATAGATTTTGGTCCAGCAGAATGACTGACTAATGAGGAGAGGCTGATGACCGTCACTGGTAAAAGAGACTGGGCTGTGATAACTGATTATTTTTGGCCCCATTTGGAAGGTGCAGCAGAGGCCATTTACCTGAAGTTGTGTTCCACATATAATGCCATCAAATGTACTTCAAAACTGTAGAACAATTAAAACTGTATCATTTACACAACTTGTTTTATTCAAGTTCAAAGATAGGAGATCCTTACTGGAAGAACTTTATAAGTAACAATTGTTCTGATTTCTTTTCTTTTCTTTTTTTTTTTTGGATCTAGTAGCTGTAAAAGAAGAGAGAAAACAAAAAAGTGTTTAATTGAGGGCCATCAGTAAATTAGCAAGAAGGGTGTCTTTGTCTTCTGGTACTGCTCTAACAGAAGTGGCACAACTAGATGGCTTTAGCAAAGAGAAGTTTACTCTTACGTAGTCCAGTAGGTTGGAAGTCTGAATCCAGGGTGCTGGCTCCAGGAGAACACACGCTATCAGTTCTGGAAGAAAGTCCTTGTGTTGCACCAGTCTTTCTTTGCTCTGAGGGCAGGTGGGTCCAGAAAATCCAGGCCCAAAGGATACACCTTGCTCTTGGTATTGCTTCTTTCCTAGTGGCTCCCAACTCTGTACTTGCTTCCCTTTCCTTTATATCTCAAGAGGTTATTCCAAGCACAATATTGTTTTACAGACTGAGTCCTACCTCACTAACACAACCACCATCCATCCTCCTTCATTCACATCATAGAGGCGGCATTTACAATATACAGGACAATCACACAGTACAGGGAATTACAGGCAGCCAAATTGCTACGCATATTTTCAAGGGGACACAATTCAGTCCACATGAAAGGGAGTTAGAAAAGGAAGGAAGAAGAAAGATGAATCATAGTATAAGAATGGAGTACATAACTAGATAACTAGATAGACAGTTGTTGTAGACTATGACTTGTGACTTTGTTTACAGCAGAGTACAATGTTGCTCAGTCCTGTGTCATCCTCACAATAACTGGCAGCTACTGTCTTAAACCACCTCACCAAGTGGCTCACTCACCCTCTGGCACTCTACTTTACCAAACAGGATGTTCTCTAGTGACTGATTCCTTCTGACGATGCATCCAAAATAAACAGGTGCTACAAGATTAAACATGAAAATCTTGACAGCACAGGTCAGTGTCATAGTCCAAGATGAGTTACAGCATAAGAATGACCTAGGGACTTGGGTCATTTCTATTACTTTTTCAAATTTCTTATACATACATTTTAAATAAGTGCTTTTTAAAGTTCCCTGGGAAGTGTGGCCCCTGGACCTGATTCTGCCCCTGATCATAGATCATCACTGAGGTCAACTCTTTGGATAGGAATGGAATGGACTCAGGGACACAGAGTGACCACAACGTGTGTGTACTTTGTGGTTCTACGTATCTATAGGATGTCATCCTACTGGCCTCTTACTAGAGGTCAATGGAAAGGGTGGAGAGGAGGGGACAGGAGATTGTTAAGAGGATATGACATGTATAGAATGGAAAGGAGGAGTGTGCTGTCACCAGGCAAGGAGAGCAGAAGGAGCTACAGACAGGCAGGCATGCAAATTTAAACTGGATTGTACACTTTCACTCAATCACAATTAAAAAAAAAGAAGAATGAAAAAAGAAGTCTTTGTTTGAAATACATTTACTCTAAACTTTTTGAACATTTCATTTTAGGAATTTTCTAAAATTCCTTCTAGCTGATCTGATTTTACATTAAACATCTATGTGATCAAGAAGGTAATAGCATATGGAAAAGCATATTCCAAACCCTCCTCATCTGAGTGAAAGGGGTATGTGGCTGAACAAGCTTAAGCCGTGCCAGAGAAGCATGGCTGCTACCTGGTTTCACAGGGCAAAAATTTAAGATGAAAATAACTGAAATTTTAGAAATAGTAATTAGCTTATTTCTGTAAATTTGTGTATTATCAGCACTTCTTACTTTTTAATGCTTGGGTTGCAGACAGGCAGATGCCTGGTGATCTGCCTCTACTCAGCAGCCTTGCCCTCCTCTCTGTCTCCCACCCCCACTAAAACCTACAAAATTTGTTTCCCTAAGCAGACTAACATTTCAGACAAGACAGGACTTTAAAAAACATTTTAATGGACCTCTGGAATACCAGCTAAAACCACCCAGGCTTCTTGACTTTTTTTGTTTCACCTTGGACTGTGTTAAACCCAATGCCCACTATATGTCTTTGGGACACTTGGTTTAGGCTGTGTGTTGCCTGATATGCAAATCATTGATCAAATAGTACATTTCTAGTATTGTTTTAAACTTTGTGTCCATTCTCAGAAATTCTTTTGCTGGTGAATGTCATGAAGCAGAAAACAATTTGTTTCAATATTAGATCTATTTAAATTTTTTTTGTGTGTGGTATTCTTAACTTCCTATCCAACCACTATCCCAACACATTAGTTCTCCCTGAATGAGCTGTTCTTCCTCTTTTTCTGTTAACAATTCACTCCCTCCTTTCCTCTACCCCTTACTTAGTCCTGTGGTCAAGTTCTGTAAATTCTTTGTTTAAGATGTTTGAACTTAATCCATTCATCTTCTGAAGCCAGTATCCAGGGATATTTTATGGGTCTTTGTCAAGTTTCTCTCTTCATTCCTCTTGCTTATTATATACCCACTTCCACTGAGTTGATTCCAACTCATAGCGACCCTTTAAGACACAGTAGAACTGTTTCATAGAGTTTCCAAGGAGCCCCTGGCAGATTTGAACTGCTGAACTTTTGGTTAGCAGCGATAGCATTTAACCATCATGCCACTAGAGTTTCCTTGCTTATTATAGCTGGGTCAAAAGACCAAAACACAACTTTAAAGTAAATCAGGTCACTCCCTTATCTAGAAACTTTGCAGGATCTCCTCCATGATTAATCAAAAGCTCTTTTAAACCTTTACAGCAATTATGGACTAGACTAGTTTCTAATTGCTCTATTTTCTGCACCCTTCACTGAAGTGTGATTTGCTCATATCTCCCTGGAAGATGGGCCCTTTAATTTTCTGATCCCAGGAGTACAAGGGGATAAAAGGGAAAGAGGAGAGGTGAGGACCACAGAGAGCTGGGATGGTGCTTGCTCATCCCTCCACAGAACACTGCTCTAAGCCTTTGTTAATTCTGGCTTAGTTTTAATACCCATTTTCCTATTTCTTAATATGCAAAATAAATAAAGGAAATTATTTAGGGCCATTGGCAGACACATGAAAGTAAGAAAAAAGACACATTTAAGACATTCTTCTCATACACATTTTGAACAGAGATCAGGTCTTATGCCTGCTGCACAGTGGGTGCTCAGTAAATATTTATTGAATGAATAAATAAATATTCAAGCCAGAATTAAACTCAGTGAAGTTATGAGTACTTTTTCTTCTTCTTTGGATCAAATAACCCCTCCATCCTTACCCCATCACCTTGCATCCATTTTACCTGAGTATTTCTAATACATTTTTCACCAAATGCCTCTGTGTGTGTGTGTGTGTGTGTATGTGTCTGTGTCTGTGTCTGTGTGTGTGTGTATGTGTGCTTGTGTGTAATTTCTAAAACTCTTTGGAGAAAAAATTCCATTTGAAGCTCACTTGCTTTAATAACATTTGCAGAAAGCATTTTGCCTGTAATGAAGATATTATGACTTGACATATTTAACAATGACATGTTAACCACATACATATGACTAATTCTGTCGCTTATGTTTTGGGTGTAAATGTACTACAAATAAACATTAAGCAATTAAACGATTTGGTTTTCTCTGGTCAAACGTTGTTATGGTAGGTAAATTTGCTCAAGGTAGTGTCCCTTTAAAAGTTCTAAGTGTTTTAAGATTAGACCTGTGAGGTCAGGATAGGATATATAATGGAATGGGGAGAGCTGTGTTTATAAATAGGAAAGTATCACGTCAAATTTTATTGCCTATGGCAGACATTTGTGCTTTGAGAGTCCATCGTGCATTTTTAGAATTCCACTCTGAACCTGATGTAATCTAAGAAGTCAAAAACTCACTTATCGTTTTAAATGAAGTCATTTGTCCTACCAACAACTTTCATATGGTGTTTCATTGGAGACAAGTTAAACCTGCTTTAGAAATTACCCCTCTTTTGGGCTTCCCTTGCTTGAAGTTATAAAATTAATAAGCTTCTGTCATCCGACTAACATATACTGTAAGTTTTACTTTAGAAATAACTTATATGTGTCAGATCATTTCTACTTAAAAGAATAGCAAATCACAAAATTAAGAGACTGAGAAATGATGATGGGCACCAGCTATTTTTTATTCGTCTGTCAATTTTTGTGTGGTTAGCTCTAAATAACCATAGAGTCAAGAGTTAATAACAAGATACACTATTATTTGGAGCTCAGGGAATGGGATTCAATTTGTTGCGCTTTGGGAAATGAGCATTAGAAGTCCCAGAATTTTCCTAGCATTGGGTTATGGGCAGCTGATGGCAAAAGATGGCAGCCTGGAAATTTGTCCCTCTTTAAATACTGTTTGGAAAACTTGGTGGCATAGTGGTTAAGTGTTATGGCTGTTATTCAAAAAGTTGGCAGTTTAAATCTACCAGGCACTCCTTGAAAAGTCTATAAGGCAGTTCAGTTCTACTCTGTCCTAGAGAGTTACTATGAGTCAGAAATGACTCAGCAGTAGTGGGTTAACTTGCAGCTCACTGCCACCCCTGTGCTAAGCGACATGGGTATTTAGTGTATTAATACAATAAAGAAGAGTATGTAATACAAGAATCTTGAGACTTGCAGTCTCTTTCAAAAAGCCCTTCAAGTTTTCGTAACTATAAAAGAAACATATTCTCTGCTTTGTGAATTATGACCAGGTTATAAGTTTTTTGAACTATTTAGGGGAAGTTATAAAGAAAAGGATATGCAAGAACATCAGTGACAAAGAAGTTAGTTAATTTACAGGAAGCCAGGTAACACATTTTCAGTAACTGATAACTTTGAAGCTTTAAAAGGAAATCAAACCCACTGCTGCTGAGTCAATTACAACTCATAGCAGCCCTATTGGACAGAGGACTCACCTCAAACCAAACAAAAACTCATTGCTGCCAAATTGATTGTGACTCATAGTGATTCTGTGAGAGTAGAACTGCCTCCACAATATTTCCAAGGAGCTGCTGGTGGATTTGAATTGCAGGCCTTTTGGATAGCAGCTGTCTCCTAACTACTTCATCAGCAGGGCTTCCTGACTTACCTAGGCGATACATAATTTCATTTGCTCCACTGTGTCCTCATGTCAAGCTTTTTCAGGTTTAATAATTTTTCCTTATTTAAATCATCTTTCAATGGTAGCAAAATGGATTTTTGACTCAGCTACCTACCTATGTAATCTTTATTTGGGCAATCTCACAATTTTTGTGCAGATGAAATCATGTAGTTGTAATCAAAGTGTGTATATAATTTTATTTTTTATTTTGTCTAGTCAACATTATTTTATATATACTCTATATGCCTATTAGCTGTAAATTGCTCTTCAAGTTAATACATGTTTAATGTTTTTCTCTGTTATTAAACACTTGAGGTGTTTATATATTTTTCATTAAAATGCATATAAATGAAATAAATGTCTTTTTCCACCTTTAAATTATTTTCATAGCATAGATTCCTACAAATTGGATTATTAAGTCAAAGGTGTAAACATTCCTATATCTCAGGATATAAACCAGGTGTCCCTCTATAAGTAATGATCGATCTAATTTCTATTTTTATTGGCATTAAATATCAACCAAGTATCTGGTTCTTAGAAGCCCCATTATCACAATTCCTCAGGTTTTAAAATCGAATAATTTGAGTAAGCTAGCTCAAGTAGATATATCAATGACTGTTAACCATTTTGCTCCACATATTTTAGAAAGGAGTTGTTAGTGGTGTGTGTGTGTGTGTGCATGCGTGTGTTTGTATGGGGTGTACATGTATGTATGCTTGTGCATGTATAGAACCTGGTTAATTTGGGGGGCCAATAGGGTTTTCCAGGTATTTAAATCATGCCATGTGGCAGAATCCTAAATTTTCTTACTAGGGAGGCCAATTTAAGTTTACTTTAGGGTCACCAGGAGTTGGATCTGACTCAATGGCACTTGGCTGGCTTGGCTTAGGTAAATATGGATGGAAGGAAGTGAATTGATGTTTCTTTCAGCATAATAATTCAGTGAGAAATAGATTGGTTTTGCTAGTGATTTATCAATCTAGTAAATATTTATAAGGCCTTTCCTATGTCCAGATCATTGAGTCAATTGTTGTGGAAGCTACAAAGATATAAAACCCACAGTCATGGTCTCAAAGATTTTTCCATTTGAATACTGGAGCGGGGCAGAGTCAATATGGAGGAATAAACACATGTCTCCCTAAATCCCTCTGGAAACCAAGACCTGAAATGATAATTAAATGGAGCCTTCTGGACACCTAGTGAGCCCTAGGATGCAGCATAGGGCTGTTAATTTGGACTTCATACCACTGAATGGAAAACCTCCTCTCTTTCACTGACCCTACTTTTGGTGCGTGCTGGCTTGCACAGACAGGAGGTAACTCACCATTTTAACTTTTTTCCTCTGTCTTAGCCAGCAGGCAAAGCTGGGACTTGACTAGCAGCTAATCTTAGATGTGCTGCTGGTGGGATCGGCAGGTGAGATTGCCATATTTTGAGGGCCTGGCTTTGGACTCTGTGCATCTTGGCACCTTAGGTCTCTCTTTCTGCTTTCGCCATACAGTAGCCTGTACTGAAGCAGGCAGTGAGCTTGTGCGGGACACCATCCTGATCCTTTGGGGGGCAGATACATCCATACAGAGGCCCCTGCTGGACTTAGTTCCTAGGATGGGAGGCAGAACCTGCCCAGAGAAGAGCACTTTTCTGGCAGAAAAGCAGTATTTTACACAGTGTCACCTATGGCTGGGGCCTGGTAACAGAGACTTTGTATATCTTGGTGCCTTTGGCCTCTCTTTCCATCTCTGCCATAGAGCACCTGTACCCAGGCAGGCAGCAAGCTTGTGTGGGACACCATTTTGTTTCTCTCGGAAGCAGATATACCCATATGGAGGACTCAGCTGGACCTAATTCCTGGGCTGGGAGGCAGCGCCTGTGCAGAGGAGAGCACTTTTCCAGCAGAAAAGCAGTATTCTACACAATGTCACCTACAGCTGGGGCCTGACAGCAGAGGCCAACAGGGCAGTAGCCTTTCTGTATTTTGAGCTAGTTTATAACATCTAGGATTCAATATAGAGGTGCTTGCTTTGCCAGCTGGGAAGAGGGACTTGTACACCTGAAAACCTCACTGACATTAGTAGTTGTCAGATACGTTTTACATTTCATTTTAAGACAACCTAGAGACACAAGGCACTCCTTGAATACTCTGGGGGTCAGTTTTACCCTGGCCCCTAGGGTTGCCATGAGTCAAATCCTACTTGACGGTACTTGGCTGGCTGGCTGGCTAGAGAAACAACTGCGGTCCATCCTCACAGCATCTCTCCCAGCCTCTGTTGACTCACATGATGCCCAAAAAGCAACAAACTCTGGAGAAAAGTGTAACCAAGAAATCACCAATGGCTTCAGAAGGCCACCAAAAGAAAGCAGCACAAAACTTTCCAGATGAAGAAGCTTTTCTGGGCGGAGTCAAAATGGCGGACTAAGCACACATCTCCTTATAGTCCTCTGGAAACCAAGACCTGAATTGACAATCAAACAGAGCCTTCTGATCACCTAATCAGCCTCAGGACATGGCACAGAGCTGTAATCGGGACTTCATAGCACTCAGTGAAAAACCTCCTCTCTTTCCCTGACTCCCACTCCTGGCTAGCCCCGGCTCTCACAGACGGAAGGCAAACGCACCAGTTTGACTTTTTTTTTCCTCTGTCTCGGCTGGCTGGCGGAGCTGGGTCTCGCCTGACAGCTGGACTCAGATGCACTGCTGGGGGGATAGGCAGGCAAAATTCCCATATTCTGAGAGCCAGGCTCGGGACTCTGTTAATCTAGCCATTTTGAGCCTTTCGTTTTGTAGCTATCTCAGCAGGGTTTGTGCGGGGCTTCACAGTCAGTGTGCGGGACACCATATTGGTACCAAGATTTTAGCGGGACCTCGTTCTTAGCCTGGGAGCCAGCGCCTGCAAACGGGACAGAGCTTCTCCGACAGAAAAGTAGTGATTTTGCACAGTGCTGCCTAGGTTGGGGGCCCTGCAACAGAAGCAGAGGAATCACTACCTCTCGGCACCTTTAGCCCCTCTGTCTGCTGCCTGTGTGGAGGACGCCATCTTGTATACGGTGGCCGCAGCTGGCCCTAATTCTTAGCTTGGAAGCCAGAGCCTGCCCACAGGAGAGCGCTTTTCTATCACAAAACCAGTACTCGAAGCAGTGTTGGCTAAGGCTAGGCCCTGTCAGTAGAGGCCACCAGGGCAGTAGCATTGCTGTATTCTGAATTAGTTTGTTATCATCTGGGGTTGGATATAGTGGCGCTTACTTTGTCAGATGAGAAGAGGGACCTCTACACCTGAAAACCTAATTGACTTGTGAACTGGTCAGATACCTTTTGCTTTACATTTAAAGACAGCCTAGAGAAACATTTGCAATCCATCTTCACAGTACCTCTTTCAGCCTCTATATACTCACATGGGACCCAAAAAGCAACAGACAATTGTGGCATACAAGTAATCACTGATGGCTTCAGAAGGCTCCGAAACAAAGCACCCAAGGAGTTTTTCAGATAAAGAAACTTTTATGAAAGCATCAGGAAGTGAATACAATTTGATTATACACAGAGCCCTTCTAGATCTTATACAAAATGCAGCAGAACAAAATGAAAAATTAAGCAAGTTGTTTGATCTGATGGAACACCAGTACTCTGAAATCCAACAGATCAAGAAGAAAATCAAAGACGTAGAACTTCCATGTGAAGCCAAGAAAACAGAATGGAACAACTGGAAAAAAGAATTTCTGACTTGGAAGACAGAGCTACTGATGCCAGCTTCTATGAGCAGAAATCAGAAAAAAGAAACAAGAAAAATGAAAAAACATTAAAAGGTATATGGGACTCTATTAAGAGGAACAACCTTCGATTAATTGGAGTCCCTGAACAGGGTGAGACATCTGAGAACACAGAGAGTATTGTTGCTGAGCTGCTGAAAGAAAACTTCCCAGAAATCATGAAGGAACACAATATAGACATCTCAGATGCATATCGTACACCACCCAATATAGATCTCAAAAGAAAGACTCCAAGACATATTATAATCAAGCTTAACAAAATGAAACATAAGCAGCAACTCTTAAAGGCAGCAAGACTCAAGGCAAAGCTAACATTCAGAGGGAAACCCTGTAGGCTCTCGTCAGATTTCTCAGCAGAAACCATGCTGGCACTGAGACAGTGGCACGACACATTCAAAGTCTTGAAGGAGAAGAACTTCCAACCAAGAATTATATATCCTGCAAAACTATCTTTCAAATACGAAAACGAAATTAAGACATTCCCAGATAAACAGAAACTCAGAGACTTTGTAAAAACCAAACACAAACTACAAGAAATACTGAAAAAAGTTCTTGGCTCTGGCTTAGAAGAACGAATCCACTAACTTTATATTTTAGAACGACACACTACTCAATACTCTACTCATTTAGGGAAGGCTCCAAAGTAAATCACAGCTTTGATTTGGAAAGAAGCAATCCAGTGATCATCATGAAAACTATGGTGTCATCATAATAAAAAGAGGGATGTACTACAGTCGTTATAGTCCCTCCAGATGGAGAGGAAGATGACAAGACTGGTAGTAATTAAAATTGGGTTTATAAATAGTTTATTAAGGAGGTTCATGGGGGCAGCTGTAAAGCACAACAAAGATGTATTATACCATTTTAAGAAATCTAACACACGAGTCTCAACAACTATAAAACCAGCTCTGAAAAAGGTGAAAAATCACCTCACAAATAATAAGAACAACAGAGAAAACATCAGCATAAAAATAAACATATCACAATGGCAGCAGTGAACACATACCTATCAATAATTACATTGAATGTGAATGGACTGAATGCTCCAGTAAAGAGACATCGAGTGTCATCTTGGATCAAAAGACACGACCCATCCATATGTTGTCTACAAGAAACTCACTTGAGACCTAAAGACAGGAACAAACTGAAAATTAAAGGATGGAAGAATATATATCAAGCTAACAATGAACAAAGAAGAGCAGGAGTGGCAATTCTAATCTCAGAGAAAATCAATTTTAATGTCAAATCCACCATTGTGGACAAAGACGGACACTATTTATTGCTGAAAGGTTCAGTACACAAGCAAGACTTAACTATATTAAATATTTATGCACCTAATGTCAGAGCACCTAAATATGTCGAAGAAACACTGACTATGCTCAAAAGAGAGTTAGATGATTCCACAATAATAGTGGGAGACTTTAACACTCCACTCTCATTGCTAGACAGATCATCTAGAAAAAAGCTCAGTAAAGATATAGAAGACCTCATTGACACAATTAACCAACTACACCTCATTGATATATACAGAACTTTCCACCCATCAGCAGACAACTACACATTCCTGTCCAATGCACATGGAACATTCTCCAGAACTGACCACGTGATAGGACATAATGCAGTGCTCAACAAAATACATACTACTGAATTACTGCAAAGCATCTTCTCAGATCATAAAGCCATAAAAGTTGAAATCAATAGCAGAAAAAACATAGATAGAAAGTGGAACTCTTGGAAAGTGAACAACATCTTGCTCAAAAAAACATGGGTTCTAGAGGAAATCAAGGATGAATTAAAGAAATTCATGGATTCCAATGAGAATGAAAACACTTCCTACCAGAACCTATGGGATACAGCCAAAGCAGTGCTCAGAGGTCTGTTTATCTCCATAAATGCACACATCTGGAAGGAAGAAAGAAACCAAATCAAGGAACTAACTCTACAGCTTGAACAAGTAGAAAGAGAACAACAGAGGAATCCCTCGGCCACCAGAAGAAAGGAGATCATAAAGATTAGAGCAGAGCTAAATGAATTAGAGAATAGAAAAACAATTGAAAAAATTGAAAAGACTAAAAGCTGGTTTTTTGAAAAGATCAACAAAGTTGATAAACCACTGGCTAAACTTACTAAAGAAAAGCAGGGAAGGAAATAAATAACCCAAATTAGAAACGAGAGGGGAGTTGTCACCACAGATACAACAGAAATAAAAAATATCATAACAGAATACTATGAAAGACTGTACTCTAACAAATTTGAAAACCTAGGGGAAATGGACCAATTCCTTGACTCATACCACCTATACAAATTATCACAACGTGAAGCAGAGCAACTTAATAAACCCATCACAAAGGAAGAGATTGAAAAAGTCATCAAAACACTGCCAACCAAAAAAAGTCCGGGCCCAGATGGCTTCACTGCAGAATTCTACCAAGCATTTAGAGAAGAGTTATCCCCAATACTACTGAGACTATTTCACAGTATAGAAAGGGATGGAGTACTCCCAAACTCATTCTATGAAGCCAGCATAACCCTGATACCTAAGCCAGGGAAAGATCCAACAAAGACAGAGAACTACAGACCGATATCACTCATGAACCTAGATGCAAAAATCTTCAACAAAATTCTTGCCAACAGAATACAACAACATATCAAGAAAATAATCCATCATGACTAAGTGGGATTCATACCAGGGATGCAAGGCTGGTTCAACATCGGAAAACAATTAATGTGATTAACCACATAAATAACACACAGACAAAGTTCACCTGATTTTGTCCATTGATGCCGAAAAGGCATTTGATAAAGTCCAACACCCATTCATGCTAAAAACTCTTAGCAAAATCGGCATAGACGGCAAATTCCTCAACACAATAAGGGCCATTTATACAAAGCCAATTGCCCACATCATCCTGAATGGAGAGAGACTGAAAGACTTTCCCTTGAGATCAAGAACTAGACAAGGATGCCCACTGTCAAGTCTCCTATTCAACATTGTGCTAGAAGTTCTAGCCAGAGCAATTAGACAAGACCAAGAAATAAAGGGCATCTGCATCGGCAAAGAGGAAGTTAAAATCTCCCTGTTTGCAGATGATATGATTGTATATGCAGAGAACCCCAAGGAATCTATAAGTAAGCTCCTCAAACTGATAGAAGAGTTCAGCAAAGTCTCAGGATACAAGATAAACATAAGTAAATCAGTAGAATTCCTTTATACCAACAACGAGACTGTTAAGGAGGAAATTAATAAATCAATACCATTTACAATAGCCCCTAAGAAGATAAAGTACCTAGGAATTAATCTAACCAGAGAAACAACAGACCTTTACAAAGAGAACTACAAGCCCTTACTACAAGAAACTAAGAGAGACTTAGATAAATGAAAAACCTACCCTGCTCATGGATACAAAGACTTAACATTGTGAAAATATCTATTTTACCCAAAGCAATTTATTTATATAATGCAATCCCAATACAAGTTCCAGCATCATTTTTTAATGAGATGGAGAAACAAATCACAAATTTTGTTTGGAAAGGGAAGAAGCCCCGGATAAGTAAGGTACTACTAAAGAAGAAGAACACACTGGGAGGCCTCTCATTACCTGACCTTAGAACATACTACACTGCCACAGTGGTCAAAACAGCCTGGTACTGGTACAAGAACAGACAGATGGATCAATGGAACAGAATTGAGACCCCAGAGATAACACCATCTGCCTATGAACAGTTGATATTTGACAAAGGCCCTAAGACATTAAACTGGGGTAAAAACAGTCTCTTCAACAAATGGTGCTGGCAAAATTGGTTATGCATCTGCAATAAACTGAATCAAGATCCATATCTTACACCTTATACAAAAACCAACTCCGATTGAATAAAAGACCTAAATATCAAACCTAAAACGATAAAGCTCATCCAAGAAAAGGTAGGAACAACAATGGAAGTTTTAATACACAATGAGCACAGATTCCAAAATCTGTCAAAGAAACCACAATCAACAGAAGAGAAAATAGATAAATGGGAACTATTAAGAATCAAACACTTTTGCTCATTCAAAGACTTTATTAATAGAATTAAAAGAACACCCACAAAATGCGAAAAAATATTTGGCAACTCTATGTCAGACTGACGCCTGATCTCCATAATCTATAAGATACTAAAAAATATCAATAAGAAGAAGATGAATCATCCAATTAAGCGATGGACAAAGGAGATGGACAGATATTTCACTAAAGAGGAGATCCAGGCAGCCAAAAAACACATGCGGACATGTTCACGATCTTTAGTTATTAAAGAAATTCAAATCAAGACAACAATGAGATACCATCTCACCCCAACAAGATTGGCCATGATCCAGAAAACACAAAACAACAAATGCTGGAGAGGCTGTGGAGAAAGTGGAACCCTCCTACACTGTTGGTGGGGTTGCAAAGTGGTCCAGCCTCTTTGGAAGGCAATCTGGCACTTCTTTAAAAAAATGGATATCGATATACCATCTGACACAGTAACTCCACTACTTGGAATATATCCTACAGAATCAAGGCCTTTCACACCAGCGGACACATGCACATGAATGTTTACCGCAGCACAGTCCACGATAGCAAAAAATGGAATCAACCCAGATGTCCAATAGAAGAGTGGATAGGTAAACTATGGTACGTATAGTCAATGGAGCACTACGCAATGATAAAGAATAACCATGATTCCAGGAAACATCTCCTAACCTGGTTTCAACTGGAAGACATTATGTTGAGTCAAAGTAGTCAGTGACAAAGAGACAAATACTGTATGAGAACTCTACGATAAGATCTCAAAAACAGACTTGTGTGTAGAAGAAAAGACTCTTTGACAGCTGCAAGGGAGCGGAGGGAGGGAGGGAGAGGGGAGAGGGTTTAGTTTAGATAGTTACTAGAAATCTAGTTGGGAGAAAGTGGTGATAGCACACATTAGAAACAAGAACAACATTAAGTGGACCTCAGCATAACTTGAGTACTCCTTCCATCTTAACTCAATACTGCAAGGATAGAGTAGCTGGGGCGGGGGGCGGGGGACCATGCTCTTAGGCGATTTCCAGGCCAATTGGCACAACTAGTGTTTTGGTAAGAGAGCTCTCTGCACCCCACATTGGTGAGTGGCATCTGGGGTCTTAAAAGCTGCCAAGCTGCCATCCGAGGACACAGCAAATGGTCCCAACTAAGCAGGAACGGATGCTCACTGAGGACCAAAATGACATGTGGTAAAGACAACCCAGAGGACAGAGAGACCCACAAGAGTGGGTGCCTACATCGCCTTGGGACCGGAAGAACCAGATGGTGCCCGGCCACCACCAGCGATAGCCACGATGGAGCTCACAGAGAGGAGTTTCACTGGCAACACAAGAATGAAAAGGGGTGCATCCTGAGATCTCCACTAAAAGATCTCAATTGATGGTCCAGCGGTTTTGGGGTTCCTCTGAGAGCATGGCCCCCTGCCCTGATGCTGCCCTTTCCCATAAATTATAACAAAGGTCCACTCTTTGGACAGGAATGGATTGGACTTGGCAATGCAGAGTGACCGTATATTGGAAGCACTTTATGGTTCTGTACATCTATAGGATATCATCTTGTTGACCTCTGGCTGGAGGAAGGGGAGTGGATGGAGAGGAGGGGAAAGGAGGCTGTTGGGAGGATGAGACATGTATGGAGCAGAGAGGAATAGTGTGCTGTTACCGGACAGGGAGAGCAGTGGAAGCTGCATATAGGTGGGCATGTAAATTTATATGTGAATGTACATTTTCACTGAGTTATGTTAAATAAAAATAAAAATTAAAAAAAGAAGCTTTTCTGAAACTACTGAAAGGTGAATACAAAAGGACTATATACAGAGCCCTCCTAGACCTTACCCAAAATGTGGCAGAGCAAAATGAGAAATGTATCAAGCTGTTCAATCTGATGGCGCACCAGTACTCTGAAATCCAGCAGATCAAGAACAAAATCAAAGACAGAAATGTCAATTCAAAGCCAAGAAAACAGATTGGAACAAATGAACACGGGAGTAACACGTTCCTGCAAGTAATTACAATACTAAGTAGAAAGTGATGCTTTACCCAAAAAATAGTATAGATATAAAGTGGAAAAATAAATTACTTTGAAGTGCTGACTTATGCTAAACCTAAATATTCAATGTGAATTTAATGTCCAAAGTGGGAAAAAAGAAAATCTCATTCTCATTTCCATTAATTACTTCAGGTTTTCTTCCTTTATCAGTGGCTTTGACACATGAAAATACTTGGGAAACCTTATGAAATTCCACCATCCTTGTGGAAAGCAAACACATTATGATTTAACAAGGGCATTTGTCAAGGCACGGGTTCTTCTGGGGAAGAGGGAGTTGGGGATTAAAGGGAGAACCACTCATGAATTTTAAAATTCGTTAGTTGGCATTTGATCTTTAGCATGACACTAAGATTAATTCAGTATATAGTATTTGTAGCTGAATTAATCAACTATACTGACACTGATAAAAAAAGAAGAAAGAAATTCACTTTGACACGCTGTTTGATAGCTATAATTATATTAAAAGGCCAACAAGTTCAATAACATACAAAGTTAGTGCAGAAGTAAAGCAAACAGGGATTATCTAAAAATGGCACTTTATTTAACTATTTCTTTTAAAATCATCCCTAATTAACCTTTAACAGCTTCTGCAGAATCCTTATAGTAGCAGATTCTTCAGCAATAGACATAAAAACCTTGCTTTAGAATTATTAGCTCTTTGTAATTTTCGCTCTAGAAGTAGATTTGATGAATTTCTCTGAGTTAAGGCTGTTCTAAACAGGCAGTCAGCATTCTGAGATACTTTGTAGGGTGAAGGACCAACTGCCTGAAGGAATTCTGTATTTTAATATTCAAGTCACAAGACAGAGGAATTAAAAGCTATTCTGCTCATATCCTATGTCTTAAATAGTGTAGGCAGAGACTAGGAAATCCAGGATGCTACAAAATCAGGGTAGCATTAATCACTCTATTAATTGGCACAGGGTGAAAGTATAAAACTCAAACTTTGTGAAATTTAGTCCAAAACAGTACTTACTGACATATATATCCATGGAAAATGTGAAAATCCATATTTTTAGCTGAAATTGAGGTGAATTGGGTCTCAGGGACATTAGAAGCCAGGATTCATAACAACCCTGGGTACCCATCTCTGAATCGTTTTTTTCATAAATACCCAAACCACTCAAACTTGCTGTTAAGTCAATTCCAACTCATAGCAACCCCACACTATACAGTGGAACTGTTCTGTATTGTTCCCAAGGCTGAAAATCTTTATGAAAGCAGACTGCCACCACTTTCTCTGGCAGAACAGCTAGTGAGTTCAAACTATCACCTTCTGGTTAGCAGTGAAGTGCCTAGCCAATGCCCCATGAGTTGGAACTGACTTCACGGAAAAGGCAATGACAATCTGTATTCATACCAGCTTCTTTCTTTACCTCTCTGGGTGGGGGTTTGCCAGGTGGTTGAAGACAACCATGAGTGACTGTGGAATTTTATATCTTAAAACCCTGTCATGCAAGGATAGCGGTCTTCAAAAGTTGGTTCTTTAAGATAAAAATCCAGGAAAACATTCTTATTGGTCCAATTTGAATCAGATGTTGATAACGGCCTAAGAGAAAAAACAATGGAGCACTTTCTGCCAGACATAGTCTTAAACACTTTAAATGTATTTTAAAACTTGTTCTGGTAAAAAACTCTATGAGATGGAAATCATAAATTTTATTTAACGTGTAATATAAGTTGGGTAGCTTGGCCCATTAGTGAATTTCAGAGCCAGAGTTTGGATGTAGGATTTGACTCTGGGTCTATCTTTTCCAGAGCCCTTACTGTCTCCCACTGTCTGTCTCTATAATTAACCATATCTGGGTCAGGATTGTTTCTCCTCATCTGTTGCCAGATGGAAGGGCTATAAAGGACCATGTCAACTCCCAGAGTAGTCAAGTGGAGCTGGGAATTGGGAGTAGGGGAACTTTCTAGAAAAAAGAAAAATCACAGTTGTCCTCTGTTCGTACTATCATCTATAGAAATATCAGTAATGTTTATTACTCCAGCTAGCATTGATTGTCCATACTAATAGAGGGAAACATCCGATCAGTCATTTTGTGTTTGAGTACTCCAAGTGTCCTAAGAATTCTCACTGTATCTCTAGGCCTACAACCAGGGGTCATGGCTGCACTTAAGATTTAGTTTCTCTTCTGTTTTATTTATTCTTTGAACTACGAGACACATTTGTTTCTTTTGTGAGTACTTTTTCAAAACAGAAAATTCATGGAAAAAGAGTAACTTGGCCTGGAATTTAGGGAATGCAATCCTATCCTTCCCAGTTGAGTAAATTAATGTTTCCCATTCAGATGTTTACAGTTTGTGAGGGCACTCTAAAACTGAGGTGCTTTGTGTGATTAAAATGACTGCCCCAAACCCGAATCAAAACTCTGGATCTGAATTAAACTTTAGCTTGTCCTATGTCTTTTCTGCCTTCCTAAGGACAATCAGATCCAACTCGACGGCACTTGGCTTGGCAAGGACAAAGCCTATGATTTAGAGCCTTAAAATATATAACATCTTGTGAAACGTTAACCACCCTCAGCAAATAGTGAAGGAAATCAGAATGTAATTTGTGAAGAAATGCTGGCTTGGAAAATATTCATTGAGATGGTCTTCTCAGAGGAACACCTGCTCAGCATGTCCTGGGAAAAGCGCATATGCAGATAATTCAGAAAATCTCTTACTAGGTATTGGCTGTGTTAGAAAATAGATCAGCTCATCTTGTAAAATTTTCATTTGTGATTGCCTTGAAATTATGTGTAATCCCAAATCCACATGGTTATGGTCACATGCTTCCTTCCCCCAAATCTCACCTTTCCCTTAGATGTTGGAACATTCTGTGAGTCTACATTGTGTTGCCCTGAGGTAGCTATTTCTTTCTCAATAAAGCTTCTTTTCTTTCACTCCTTATGGAATATGAGATTTTCTACCTCAAAACAGATAATAGAACAAATATGTTTACAAACACATAATCAGGTGAAAACCCCTTAGAATTACTTAATGATGAAACTAATGCTTCCTGTTTCAAGATTAGTTAAAATACTCAAAATTTTAAGAATTATGTATTTTTTTAAAAGACTGAAATAAGCTATATTTCTATTTCAAGCATAACAGATTGAATCACAAAGCAAGCTTAAACTGTATCTTAAAGTGTCACCAGCAATTCTTCGGAAAGTCATTGCAGAAGAGCTTGGCAAAGTGTGGAGTGGATGAGTTCAAGGGTAACTCATCTTGTCTTGGATCTTTCTAAGTGTGTTTTTAACTTTGTCACAATTATGTCCACTGTGTAGTTTCTCATTTTCTTCCTTTCTGTTCGTTTTAGGGTTAAACCATGCCAAATGATTGTTTTTTCTCTTCAGTGCTAAGCGTTAATCGACGAGACTGTTCCTAACACGTATTCATGACTGCTTCACCATTTGCTAAGCAAAGGCTGTTCAGCTTACCCTGTGAGTTAGCCTCTCTCAGCCAATTTTGTTTTTCTTCCTTCAATTTTCTCAGCCACTTAGCATCCTGCTGGGCCTAGCACAGCTTGATATAACATCAGGCATTCCATTCTTTCTTTCCTCACATCTCCCATGATTGACATCCTAGATAATGGTAAATTGTTAAACTAGATCACTTTAAGCATAGATTCTCTGCTAATGTTTTGCCCACAGAGGCATGCTAGGTATATCCAGCTAATTATTGCCAAATTGATAGCTAATGCAATGTGGCCGTAGTATCACAGTGCCTCTTCTGTTTCTGGAAAAGGTAAGGTGTGCCAAACTTACCACATGCAAAATTTCCCTTCCAATTTTGAGGAACACTTTCCATAGCTAGTGCAATATCCTGTGATCTTTTGCTGCCCTGATCAAAGAGAAAATAAATATGACAAATGAACTCATTTTATATGACAAAGTTTCCTAACCTTTTTTTAACCAAATAGTCTTTTAGTAGGTTGAAAAAGGCTATTGTCTCTTTATTAACACAGTGCTTTTAAATGCATAAATGAAAAGAAAACTGCTTATATTGAAATACAAGCAGCAATCTATTTTTAAAAAATTACAATACAGTGATATGTGCTTCTTCCTGAATTAAATAGCAAGATCTGTATATAAATGTAAGGAATATTGTGATTTTCAAAGTACTGATGAGAACTAGTGATATTTTGGTATAGTTCACAACATCTGTCATGTGGTTTATAAAATATATGTGGTTTATATAGGTATCAAAATTATAGTGGTTGACTGGTTGCATTCATAATTGTAGGAAATGTTAAATTTTAGTTAAAGATTTTTATTTTAAAAAATAATATATTCCCCATCACTAATTCCTCAAATAAAATGAAGATGAACACTTTGGGTGGAGTTAGAAGCAGCTACTTTGAAAGAGAGGTGGCTGTATGTATACTTCTCTCCTAGCTTTTGCATTTTAAAAGAAGATCTTTAGGGGTAGAGAGAATATGGTTTACACAAAATAAGAAATGTATAAAACAGATTTTCAAGCATTAACAGTCCTCCTTTAAGGGGATGTTAATCCTTTGCTGTAACAAGAGACCATGTTTTAACAAGCATAACAAACTGATATATTCATGAATATTGTGTCTATCAAAGATGTCACATTTATAGGTTACAATTATTTTTATATAATATCATTAACATAAAAAGTGTCCTAGGGAATGCTTTTCCCTCAATTTTCTTCATAGATGTAGCCCAATTTTTTGAGTTCATGATAAAGCATTGTCCTCGAATTACTGAGTCTCCTGTCTTCGAAAAGTAGACTCTATTTTTCAGAAAGAACCAAAAGTCAAAATAAATTAATATGTTTAAAAAATGGTATAAATTTAAGACAATGAAACAAATTGTCTTCTGCTTTACAAATTAGTTTTTAAGTTACTTCTAAGAGACTAATATAAAAAATGTTTTGAACAATAGAAGAAATATTGAATTTCTTCATACTTTCAAATGGAAGCCTATTTGTAAACGTTCATATGGACATGCTAGTCAAAAAAAAATAAAAATCTTTGTGAGCCGTATTTTGTGACTTGACAATAGAAGGACACTTCCATTAAACTTCAAATCTCATGATTTATGCGTCTGTCTTTTCTGCCTCCAAATAAATTAGTTTGTTTACCTCTAGACTGTAATCTGTGCCACACTGTGAGGGAAATGGTGCACTGTTTGTGGTACTAGTGTCCGTTAACATTGTTAATGGTGTTCTGCTGTTCCCAGCATTCTGTTACTTAAGACACACTTTGATTAACATCGAAATGCCATTGAGATGTCTTTTGAAAAGTATTAAGCACAACAAGAATATCAGGTCTTGTCTGAATCTTGCTCTTCTTCCTTTGGTGAATGTTCCATGTAAGAATATTAAGTGACTGATAAGCTAAAACCTCACATTTTATTTGTCACTGCCTACAAAAAACTGAGAAGCAAATTGCCCGTAGATACAGGCAGATGCTTCTCTAGAACCTTTTTTTTTTTTCGTTCTACTTCAGAGGCCACTGTTGACTTTGATAGCTCTGGTTTAAGAACCAAATCACAAGAACCAAGTTCATTGCTGCTGAGTAGATTCTGACTCATAGTGACCCTGTAAGACGGAGTAGAATTGCCCCATATGGTATCCAGGGAGTGTCTGGTGGATATGAACAGCTGACCGTTTGGTTAGCAGCTGTATCTCTTAATCACTACCCCACCAGGTTGTGGGAAACAGTGACCTTGAAATCTTTGGAGATTTTTGTAATCCACTCCCTCAACATTGCTCAACATGGTCAGAGACCCAGGGACAGCAGTCACCTTATTCTCCCTTTCTCTAGTAGCTCCTCCGAAACTTTAGAGATAATTTGGTCCTTGAAATCCCTCCCCTGTGATCTTATTCAATTTCCTAAATGCTGTCTTCCTCAAACACTTTCTCCTCCAGTGGTGTTGGCTGGCAGCTGAGAGTAGGAGGGGACTGGAGCTAGCTCTTGGAGTACCATTTTGCAGTAGCAAACTGACCCTGCCTTATAATCCTTCGACTACCTTCACTTAGAAACTTTTAGCTTTCTATGGTTAAGTATAAATTTCTACCAAGTTTGTTATCTTTTTAGTTTGAAGTTGATAGCATTTTCTTTCTTTCTTTCTTTTTTTTTTTTAGAGATACTATTGATAAATAGCTCCCAGTGTGTACCTGCTACAATAGGTGGAAAAATGTAATTGATTTTATAGTAACACCTGAAGTTCTACTCTGAGACTAGCTGGCACTTTGCAGGTGTGTGAATTGAATCAGAATGGAAGAATTCCAGGATAATCATTATAAGCTTCTAGACCTGGTTGGAGGGTGAATGAGCATGAAATTACATTTCCTTTGTGAAAGAAAAAGAAAATCAAAGCCATGATTTCCCCCTCTCCTCCATTGGCTCTCCTGTTCTCACTTCCAAAAAAAAGCTTTTGATTATAGTGCAGGTAAGTTGGCAAGTTGTCTGTTCTTGACAGACTATTAATTTTGGTATTTTAGGTCCAGGACATTCCCATGAAAGTGAAAATAGCTAGAGTTTGGCTTAATGATGCAAATTAATTGATATATTCCTTCATTCCAATGATAATACTGGCAACTTCTACATGCTATAAGGCATTCATATTGCTGTAAGGGGATGCCAGTGGCATCAAAGAACTAATCCAGCCTTGCAGGGACATCAGTCTTGCGTTCCAAGGCCAGTTGTGTCATTTGTTAGTTATGCTACCTTGACTAAGTATTTGGTTTCCTTGCTTATAAAACAGGCAAAATAACGTGCAGACTGCAGGCTGTGAGGGACTAGAAACACTGTGTGTAAAATACCTGGCACACAGTAAGCAGCCAATAAATGTAAGTTCTTAACTTAGATAGAAATTTTAAAATTTGTTCATCAATTCCAAAGCTTCTAACTTCCTCATTTGCAAAAGCATAGCCACTAATAGTTTGACCAAAAAGAAAAACAAAAACAAAAGTCAGTTTCTGAGTAATAATTAGGGAAACACCCACGTACCTTTCAGTGAGTTGTTTTCCAGTGTGATTTATGCTTCTGTGTCCTTGCTTTAGAAACCCTGGTAGCATAGTGGTTAAGTGCCTTGTCTGCTAACAAAAGGTTGACAGTTCAAATCTGCCAGGTGTTCCTTGGAAACTCTGTGGGGTAGTTCTATTCTGTCTGTAGGGTCACTGTGAGTTGGAATCAACTTGACAGCAATAAGTTTGGTTTTGGTTTGGTACTAGCTTTTGTCTACTGACTGGAGTTAGTTTTGTGATTGGTTTGTTGTTGAATTTTAATAACCAAAAATTTTACTAACTTGCTGACATCCCTCGAAGCAATGTTTATATATGCAGTAGTTGAAGCAAGGACTGTTATTGTAAGTCCAGTAGACATTGAAACTGTCTATCACCTAGCTTTACCGGTTGCCACTGAGTCAATTCCTACTGCCAGCAACTGCACAGAACAGAGTAGAACTGCCCCACAGGGTTTCCAGTGCTGCAATCTTTATGAAAATGGTATTGCTACACCATTCTCCTTCTGAGCAACTGGTGGATTTAAACAGCAGGCCTTTTGGCTAGCAGCCTAGTTCTTAACCCCTGCTTCATCAGAGTTCCTTATCACTTTGCCTAGCATTTATCATTTACTCAGTAAATATTAGTAATTATTTTTATACTAACTACAATACTTAAAGATTCCATCGTACATGTTTCCAGGTTGTAAATGCTTTAAGATATAAAACTTTTATTTTTTTCCCACCCCCACACCTGGCCACCATTTACATGGGTCCATAGCAAGATGCCAGCTAATGATAACTTACTGGTTTGTCCTGTGACCTTTAGCTCCTGTCTCCTTGTTAAGGTATCACCTTGGAGACATCTCAGAAACAGTTGTTGCTCCTTTGTTCCAATGGTTTTTGGTCTCCCAGGATGCCAATTAGTTTTCCCAATGACTCCGAGAGTCCAGTACCGAAACTGCTGCCTTGAAAGTACTTGTCTAGTCTGTCTGCTGGCTGCCACTGCCGGAGGTCAGTCCACAAAGCCAACTCAAGACTTAAGCATTTGTCATTTCGGTTGTATTACATGTTGAACATGTTATCTGTGTTAAACAGCTATTCTTCATCATTATGGGGGCATTTTCTTCTCTTTTTATGGTTGATAAACAATCCAAAAGATAGAATCAAGCTGAAATGTATGTTGATATAAGCATGCTCAATGCTGGTGAAGCCAAACTATTTGGTTTTAAGAAGACTTCAGGAGACATTTTTGGTTTAAGTTTTCAAACAAAATATATTCTCTGAGGACTTCTTATAACTAAATAATAGTTTCACTTAGCCAGTAAAAATTGTTTGCCTAGAGCATTATGCTCTTTTATGAACTATAGTATATGAGATCGGATTTGTAACAGCAACTCGAAAGATTAGATAGGAATCTTACAAGGCAGTGAATTTATGTTAATGGGAGAGTAACAGCTCAGAAAAGGAGGGTGAGAGTGGCTGAATAACTCAAAGAATGTAATCAGTGTCACTAAATGGGTACATGAAAGAACTGTTAAATTGGTACATGTTTTGTTGTGGACATTCTCAACAACAAAGTAAATATATATGTATATATTTTAAAGACTGTTCAATACTATGGCAGATGATTTCACTGGCTGGTAGCCTAGTAAAGTCTATTGCTCAAGTTAGCATCAGAATGATACATTCCTGCTCTGTGTGAAGCATTTATCTCTCTCTCTGTGCCCACTCGTGACCCCTGTTCTGTGAGCCTAGAATCACTGAATGCCCCAAAGAGTGGTTTAGAATGCACAGACCTAAGGACTCTCAAGGTAATCTCCATCATTCTTTCTAAAACCACTCCAAATAAGCAATGATCTAACTAATAATCTCATCCTGACCTTAAACACCGGCAATGTGTAGACAATATGCTTCCTTCCCACCTTCCAATCTAAGCGAGACTGATAATTCAGGACTCTGCCCAGATAGAGCAGTGTTTGGTGGAGATGGAAATCAGTTCATTTAGATTCAAAAAACTCTGCTGAGAATTTCTATTTCTAACAAGGTCCCAGAAAGTTATACATAAGAATCACCTAGGGATCTTGTTAAAATGTAGGTTTTGATACAGTATATCTGGAATACAATGCAAATTCTCAGTAGGGAACTTGTTAGCAATGTCAACACTCAGCAGGGGCTTGAACAGGAATGAACCGGCTTGGAGCCCTGATTTTTACTGCAAGTAGGACTTAATTAACAGAAGCATAATATAAGACATACAGTTTCTAAGATGAAGAGTGACTATAGCCAATGTTTGCAGTATTTTCTGCCAGATATAGTGAACAGCCCAAAACGTTGCCTCTGGCTGGCTTTTTCCAGGCTGCAAAGAATAAATTTTGCACTGTGTCCTGGAGACACCACCAAAATCAAAGTCCAGATATAATTCCATGTAGGGCATCCCAACATGAAAAATGTGCATCTTTTATATCCCTGAAATTGAAGTATAGCAACTGATCTGGGAACTTAGTTGGTATTATTTTTAGAATTGATTTAGGCCAGTGTTTTCTGCAGGTGGGGGTGACAGAATTTGCCAGAAGCTAGATGTTTAATTGATTTGTAGTTTTAGAAGGAAACAAGGAGAAAGAAATCAAACTGGATAGTTAACCTGATTCTTTTAGCAACTGGATAACCATTTCCTTGTTCTTATGTCTACCAGCAGGAAAGGACTGAGGCAAAAAATCTGCTGAGAATTTCTTTTGCATTCCAATGAGTAAGGAAAGAGAGCCTTTCATTGGATTTACACTTCATGTTGCTTTGCCAGGCATGTTTATACTGCTAATGTTTTAGACTTAATCTTCCTCCTTTATTCAAAGCCTGCGTTCTTTCTCAAAGTTGCTATACTATCTGTTATGAACTTTGTCCCCTCAAAAACTGTGTAGCAATTTAGCTAGGTCATGATTCCTAGTATCTGCTGTTCTTCCACGTTGTAAATCCTGTCGTCCGAAGTTAATGAGGGAGGATGGGCATCAGCCAGATTGGTAGGGCAGGACTTTCGTATGTGAGACTGTTTAGTGCCTTGAGGCAGTCTCTTGAGATAAAAAAGCGAGAATCTAGCAGAGAGATTTGGGAAATTCACACTGTAAAGCAAGCAGCACTGGGAGTTAAGCGTAGCATTTAGACATGAGGTTCCTCTCCTGAGATGCTCCTTCACCAGAGGCTGATTTAACACAAGGAGCTTCCTCCAGAACAGACAGAGGGAAAGACTTCCATTGTAGCGGACACCCTGAATTAAGACTTGTAGTCTACTGGACTGTGTAAGAATAAATATAATATAAATATAAATGTAATGTAATAGAAATAAATATAAATATAACATAAAAGCATTTCTTTGTTCAAGTGACTCACTCTCGGTATTTCTGTTAGAGCAGTACCAGATGACTAAGACACTATCCTAAGCGTATCCTGATTAGCCCCAGAAGAATGGTCAGATTTCTTGACTACTGGTCAATGTCTACTTAGATGAGAGATTGGCGTATCTTCTCTATAAATGCTCAGCTAATCAATATTTTAGGTTTTGGGGAATATAACAGCCTCATAAATATTCAACCTTGCAGTTATAGCCCTACATAATATGTAAATAATGAGTGTGGTTGTTTTCATTAAGTTTTATTTATAAAAAAATAGGTGGCACCCCAGGCCTTAGTTTGCAGAACTATGATTAGGATCATTATTGAATAATACATAAAAAGTAAATTAGGTTACAAGCTTCAATATTCAAAATAATTATTAGGTGTGATGTTGCTTTAAAAATGTATCAAGATGACTGTCTCAGTTATGCAGTGCTGCTAAAATAGAAACACCACAAATAGAGGGCTTTAATAAACAAAAATTTACTTTTTTAAAGTTTAGGAAGCTGAAAGTCCAAATTTAGCATGCTGGCTTCAGAGGAGGGTGTTCTGTATCTGTCGGATCTGGAGGGCAGTCCTTGTCTCTTCTGACCTTCTCTTCCTGGGCCATCTTCCTATGGCTTGGTGTGTCTTTTCCTCTGTCTCTGCATACTCTCTGCTTAATTAGTTTGGTTTATATCTCAAAAGAGATTGATTTAAGACACTCCCTACAGCAATCCTGTGCCATTAACGTAACAAAAACAGCCCATTCTCAAACAGGACTATAACCAAAGGACTAGTAGTTAGGATTTACAATACATGTATTTTGAGGACTTAATTTAATATGCAATAAACAAGCAAGCAAAACAACAGCCCATTGCCACTGAGTATATTCTGACCTATAGCGACCCTATAGGACTGAGTAGAACTTCACCACAGGGCCTCCAAGGAACAGCTGGTGGATTACAGCTTCTGACTGTTTTCATTAGCAACTGTGTCATGTAACTGCTGGGCTACCGGAACTCCAATATGTAGTAGTCAACTTTTTCTTTAAGGAAATAAAAAGGGCAAGGGACTTGCACTCCTTCTACTGTTGAAAACACTAGTGGCGTAGTGGTTAAGTGCTATCTCTGCTAACCAAAAGGTTGGCAGTTCAAATTGGCCAGGCACTCCTTGGAAACTCTATAGGGCAGTTCTAACCTGTCCTACAGGGTCGCTACGAGCCCGAGGGCAGTGGGTTTACTGTAGGGTTGGTATAAGTCAAAATTGACTCAGTGGCAACGGGTTTGTGTTTTTATAATTGGAAACAGTGTGAGTTATTAGTATTAGGAAAAGGCTAATATCATACAGAAAAGTGCACTGATGAAAAAGGAGGTGACCAAGAACTGTATAAACTTAAAGCACCTATTTATATAAAGTTTGCGAGCAAGCAAGTACTTTAAGAAGCAGATTCGTGAAGCTCAATAACATTTAATTTCAAAATATATAATTGAGGACATGTTTTTGTCTTGTGGGACAAATTGTTGAATTACTTAAACTATTACTGAAAGTTAGGGTGAATTTTTTTGTTAATGAAAAGAATAACTTTACACAAAGGCCAAAATTAACAGTTTAATATATCAGAAGTAAAAGATCATTAATGGACCCTGGTGGCATTGTAGATAAGTGCTACCTGTGCTAACTGAAAAGCTGCAAGTTGGAATACAGCAGGCTCTTCTAGGAAACACTTAGGGCGCAGTTCTACTCTGACCTATAGGGTCGCTATGAGTTGGAATCTCCTCGGAAGCTCCAGGTTTTTTGGGTTGCACGATGGAAATCCTGTGGCATAGTGCTATGGCTGGTAACTAAAGGGTTGACAGTTCAAATCTGCCAGGTTTTCCTTTGAAATTCTATGGAGCAGTCCTACTCTGTCCTGTAGGGTCACTATGAGTCAGAAATGAATTGATGGCATTGGTGGTATAATAGTTAAGTTCTCAGCTGCTAACAAAAAGGTTGGTGGTTTGAACCCACTCAGATGCTCCAAGGAGGAAAGACCTGGCGGTCTACTTTCATAAGGATTGCAGCCTTTCCCCCTCCTCATCTTCTTTCGATATGAAGACTGACCATTCTCACTACTTTGTTTTGGAGAATACAACAAGTCTTGGCTTCAACCCCACCTCCTAGCCTCTCACCAGGCATCTTAGATGTTCTTAAACTTAAAAAACTCACATTACATTTAGTTTTGAAACAGCTTCCTTTTGGCTTCTAAAAGAACCAGAGAAAACTTGGAAAATACTTTTTTTTTTTTTTAACTTGAGCCAGACCAAATTCTTGGATAAGTCTTCCTTCCTCATCAGTTATTTCTGCAGGTGAAAAAACATGTACTCTCTTCTTTTTATGTCCGTCTTTGACCTTCCTCACTCTGACTCTGTAGAATATTATTTTTTTTTTTAAGTAAAATTTTATTGTGCATATAAGTGAAAGTTTACACAGCAAGGTTCCCATCTGACAATTTCTATACAAGTTGTTCAGTGACATTACTTATACTTCTCACAATGTGTCAACATTTTAATTAACTGACTTCTGGTTGTTCCATTTCCACTGCTGTAGTTTCCCAGCCCTCCTTGTCTTCTCATCTTTGCTGTAGAGTAATTGCTGACCTTTTGGGCCACAGAATATTCTTAAATGAGCTCCATTACAGCTCCAAGAGCCCTGTTACAGCTCTAAAATTCATGAATTTGAGATGGTGCTTGAAACACCTTTTATGACTAATGCTAAGGACAATTTTATTTGATTTTTCAGAGGTGCTATCCCACCACCTCATCTCCCTCACCATTTGCAAAGGTTCTTTTCTCCAGGAACTCTTTGACACTGACGTATCTCTCTGATTGCCCTTGTTTGTTCACAAGCTTCTCTGGGAGTTTCCAGTGAGCAGCAGATTATGTCTAATTCAGCTCTCTCCGTTTGCTCACCATAGTACGCAGAACGTGACAGGTGCCCAGTAATTATTTGTCAAATGAGTTGACGAACCATTGCATGGAGGAGTCAATGGACCAATAAATAATCTCTCACTCTGACTATCCTCTGGTGTAAATAAGCATTTCTTAGGGTCAAAGAAAATATTTTGTCCTGAAAATGAGTTGCTATCAAGTAATTTAAATTCAAGGAAAAGTAAGATCCTGGGGAGATAATTACCTTCATAAACTGAAGACTACACCTCCCTGTCTTACTCTCTTCTTTTGGATACAGTGAAAGGGGACCTGCTGATGTCTGTGCAGGTTAAGTTAAAGCATTTGATATTAGCAACTTGATATTAGATTATTTATTGGTCTATTGACTCCTCCATGCAAGTGTTTGTCAGTTCATTTGACAAATATTTGTTGGGCACTTGTCATATTCTAGTTACTATGGTAAGCAAACGGAAAGAGGTGAATTAGATGTTCAGTTAAAAGTTTTGGCCTCAGGAAGATGAGTAGAAAATAGCAGAATCTAAAAATCGGTGTTTTCTAGTTACTATGGTGAGCAAACGGAGAGGGGTGAATTAGATGTTCAGTTAAAAGTTTTGGCCTCAGGAAGATGAGTAGAAAATAGCAGAATCTAAAAATCGGTGTTTGAGGCCTATGTATAGGACTTTAGAAAAACAATATCATTTATAATAACCCATGAAAAATTAAGATACTTAAGAATAAATCTAACCAGGGATGTAAACAACCTATACAAAGAAAAGTACAAAGCACTACTGCAAGAGATCTACATAAGCAAGCAAAAAATATATACTATGCTCATGGATAGTTAGACTTAAAAATGTGAAAACGTCAATTCTACCTAAAGCAATCTACAAGTAAAATTCAATCCTGATCCAAATACCAACAGCTCTCTTTGAAGAAATGGAAAAAATAACCATTGACTTCATATGGAAGGCTAAAAGGCCCGCAACAAGTAAAGCGCTGTTGAAGAAGAGGAATAAAGCACTGCCTGACTTCAGAAAAGACTGTGCAGCCACAGTAGTCAGAACTGACTTGTACTGATACAGTGCCAAATATGCTGACCACTGGAACAGAATGGAGAACCCGGATGTAAATCTATCCACCTATAGTCACCTGATCTTTGACAAGGATCTAATTCCATCAAACGAGGAAATGACAGTCTTTTTAACAAACAGTGCTGGCAAAGTTGTTTGTTCACCTGCAAAAAAATGAAATAGGAACCATACTTCATATCACACACAAAAACTAATTCAAAATGGATCAAAGTCCTAAATATAAAGCCTCAAATTATAACGGTCGTAGAAGAAAAAATAGAGCCAATACTAGAGCCCCTGATGTGCAGTATTAACAAGATACAAAGTATAACTAAAAATATGTAAACATCGAAGATAAGCTAGATAACTGGGATCTTCTAAAAATTAAACAGTTGCGCTCGTCAAAAGACTCCATAAAACAAGTGAAAAGAGGACCTACAGACTACAGAGAAAATTTCTGGTTATGACAAATCTAGAAAAGTTTTCATATCTAAAATCTAAAGGAAAATCCAACACTTCTACAACAAAAAGGTAATCCAGTTTTAAAAATGGGCAAAGCACATGAACAGACATTTCACCAAAGAAGACTTCCAAGCAGCTAACAGATACATGAGGAAATACTGGCAATCACTGACCATTAACCGAAAACCAAACCAAATATGTTGCTGTTGAGATGATTCCAACTGAGTGGAATTGCCCCATAGAGTTTTCAAGGAGTGTCTGGTCGATTTGTGCTGCTGATCTTTTGGTTAACAGCTGTAGCACTTAACTGCTATGCCACCAGGGTTTCCGCACTAGCCATTAAGCCCTTCTTGTCTCCCTCCTCCAAACCAAACCCATTGCTGTCAAGTTGATTCCAACTCATAACCATCCTGTAAGACAGAGTAGAACTGCACCATAGAATTTCTAAGGAGTGCCTGATGGATTTGACCTTCAGACCTTCTGATTCGTAGCCATAGGAATTAACCACTATATCACTAGGTTTCCACACTAGCCATTAGAGAAATGCAAACCCAAACTACAATGAAATACTGTCTTATCCTGACATTACTGGCATGAAACAAATAAACAGAAAATAGCAAATGTTGGAGAGGCTGGTGGGAATGCAAAATGGCACAACCGTTTTAGAAGATGGTGTGGTCATTCCTTTAAAAGCTAGAAATAAAAATATCATGTGATCCAGCAATTCTGCTCTTAGTAATACATCCAAGACATAAGAGCCATCACAGAATAGTCATAAGCACACCTATGTTCATTGCAATATTGTTCACAACAGGAAAAAGATGGAAATAACCTAGGTGCCCATCAACAGATGCATGCATAAACAAACTATGGGACACACACAGGATGAAATTCTACATAGTGAAAAGGAGAATGACAATCTGTGAGGCAGCTCCCAACAGAGATGACTCTGGAAGGTGTTATGATGAGTGAAATAAATCAATCCCAAAAGAACAAGTATTGTGTAAGACCACTGCTATAAAAATTCATGAAGACATTTACAAACAAACAGAAATGATTTTTGATGATTACCAGGGAGGGCGGGAGTAGAGAGAAAAACTCTAGACAATAGACAAATGGTAATTTTGGTGAAGGATAAGACAGCATGCAATACTGGAGAAGCCAGCATGACTTCTCCGAGGCAAGGTCATGGAAGCTCCGTAGATAGATCCAAACTCTCTGAGGGACCAAATGACTGGGCTGAGGATTGTGGGAACCATGATCTCAGGCAATATCTAGCTCAGGTGGCATGACATAGTTTATAAAGAAAAATGTTCTACATTTTACTTTGGTCAGTAGCTTCTGGGTCTTAAAAGCTTGTGAACAGCCTTATGAAGAACTCCACTGGTATCACTCCAGCTGGAACAAAGAAGAATGGAGAAAACTAAAAACATAAGGCAAATACGAGTACAAAGGACTAACAGACCACAGCTGCCACAGCCTCCACTGGACTGAGTCCAGCACCGCCAGATGGTGCCCAGTGCCACCACCGACTGCTCTGACAGGGAGCATAACAGACAGTCCCAGGCAGAGCTAGAGAGAAGCATAGAAGAAAATTCAAACTCACGAAACAAGTGAACAAACCAACGAGAAAACAGATTTACTGGTCTGACAGAGGCTGGGGAAACCCTGAGAGTGTGGCCCCTGGACACTCGCTGGCTCAGTAATGAAGCTACTCTCGAGGGTGACTCTCCAGACAAAGATTAGACAGGCCCATGAAAGGACACTGAATGAGCACACCAGCCCAGGGGCAAGGACGTGACAAGGCAGGAGGGGACAGGAAAGCTGATGGGGGGAGTCCCAAGGTTGAGAAAAGGAGAGTGTTGGTATGTTGTAAGACTGGCAACCCACGTCTTCAAAAAAACATGTGTATGACTTGTTTAATGAAAGGCTAGTTTATTCTGTAAACTTTCATCTAAAGTACCAAAATCAAACAAACAAAAAAACAAAAAATCAGTGTTTGGGACAAAATGTTTTTATCTGATAACTTGAAGACGTTAATTTCTGTACAGTAGAGTTTTTAAGACCCATAATGACTCACATTTACTAATTGTATTCATTATAATTTTAGTGTTATTTCTTTAGTAAAACTACATGGTCTCCTTTTGTGTAATTTCCCGCCGACATCTTTAAGCAGAATTAATTGCTCCTGTATTTGCATTTTTGTTACATTTTGAACTTATTTACCATTTCAGTATAAAACAAAGAAAGAGAAGAAAACTTCAACATTAATTGAAATTTCTTGTGTAGCCACCCCTATCTCATTTTCCTCACTCTTACCTAGAATTTACTCTCCCAGACTTAGTGTTTATAATTCTCAGGAGCATTTTGTACTGGTACATAATCATATATAAAGTAATACATAATTGTTTTTGCATTTCTAACAATCCTACACAAATGATATCAAGGTAGTTATTCTCTAATTTCCTTATTTGCATGATATGTTTCTGCATATACCATGTGTTGGTATGTTGATATATATAATATTTGATAATTTTTATAGCTTTGTGCAATGTCACTTTATGAATATATAAAAATATCTTTATCTATTTTCCTGTTGATAGGCACTTAGATTTTTTTTTCTTGTCCCCCTCCAATGCAAAACAGCAACAAAATACTCACGTGCATGATTTCTTGTGCCACATGCAGGAGTTTCTTTAGGGGCCACACCCAGGGAAGCAATTACTGTATCATGTGGTCCACCCAGAGTCACCGCCTCTAGAACGTTGTCAAATAGCTCTCTGAAGAAAACTGCCAGTTTATTCTTAATTTAACTGCATGTGCTGCTGCCCATGGCTCTACATCCTAGACATCATTTAGTGTTATTAATTTGATGGGTGGGAAATGGTATTTTATTGTGGTTTTAATTTGCATTTTCCTGATAATTAATAAGATTGAGTGTCTTTTCTTTATGTTATTTTGGCTGTTCATGTTTCTTTTTCTGGATATTTCTTTCTCGTGTAATTTGCTAACTGTCCTAGTGGTTGGTTTGTCTTTTTTTAAAAGAACTAATTGAGGACACTCAGTATATTTTTGACTTATAAATTATTTTTTTATTTTGTATACTGAAACTATCTTCTCCCATCTATGGTTTATTATAACTTTTTGGGGGGGATATATCTAGGAAAGCAATTAACTCGTTGTGTTAATTTCTGTATTTTGTGCCTGCTTTTTTCACTCACAGGGCTATGAATTCAAGTGAGAGCAAGATTGGTCTTTTTCATCTTTCTCTGTTTCTAGCACATTGATGACATGGCAATTATTGGTTGAATAGACTTGTGTGGCTTAATTTAATGTAGATACTATTGTAAATTTGAGCTTTTTACTAAAGGTTTTCAATTACTGTAGTGACACATACAGATCTCTATCTGTCCACTTATCTGCCTGTCTACCTACCTACCTGTGTACCTGCCTACATACACAGCTAGCTCTGTTTCTCTCTCACCTGCAAGAGGGACACTTTTGCAACCAAGTTTGATTAGGTCCTTTTACTAGGCTTTAAACTAGGGCTATCCTCAATTTCCAGGCAAAGAATTTCTCCTAGAACACTACTAAGGTTAACATAGTTTAATATATTCAGATGGGAATGAAATAACAGATGCATTGCTATTTCTGTCCAGACTTGTAGAAGAAGCAGGGAAGAAGCAGAGCATAGTCTGTAAAATGCTTTGTCATCTTTGCAGCTCATCAATATCAGCAGCTGACACAGGCAAGTGTTTGTCAATGAGCTCTATTGGCTGACACTGTCCTTGCTACAATTACTGTTTTCTTGATACCTGCTGGTTTGACAAGTGGCAGAGTACTCTGTGCAGCTGGCACCTTGGACTTGATATACTGTGAGTTCTACAGCATTATTAGTGCAATTGCTTTATGTTGTCACCACATGATACCTGTGACATCAATGACTTCTGTGTACTGAATTTGTGTTTCTTTTTTTGTATGCTATAGTTATGTTTTAGTTGATGCGGCTGTATGTAATGGTAGCAGACAACAGATGTTAAATTATCTATGGACTAACACCTTACCAATTTTGATATGCCTCCAGGAAAAGTTGGTTTTGCTATAACTTTTATATAATGAGACATAAGTAACTTTTGTGTAGAAGTCAGCATCTTTGAATTTGAAGAAGGGCTTAGCACTTAAGTTGTAACTTCCTAAGACTAACCTTTACATATATACGTATAAGACATATATATATATATATATATATATGCATATATGGCATGTATATGTATATATGTTAAACTGGGGTAGCTAGAAGTTGGAAATGTAAAGGTAAAATATAGCATCATTAAACAACTGGATCTTGAAATAGGTTTTAAAATGCAATTATCATTTACATTTTCCTTTTCATGACCTGGGATTCCAAAATACAGAAATTCTTTTCCCATTCTCTCTTCCTCTTCTTCTCTTTTCTCCTTTCTCTCTCCTTTTCCCACTCTGACATATAAGCCTTCTTCAGGTGAAACTTAGGACTCTACTTTAAAAAGTTTCATGACTTCGCTTTGTTCAAATGGTGGCTCTTGAAACTAAGAATTATCCACAATAATAACTGTTGTTTCTGTTGTTGTATGTAACTGCATTTACGGTAGGGTGCTACTAGCCTACTGTGACAGAATAATAAATGGGTACTATTTCTGCAGCTTTTATTAGGGAGGCATTGCTTGTGTAACCAGAGTCACATTACGTAGATGTAGTGGATTTATTTATTCTGTCATGAATGCATTCCAGGGTGATTTGATTGCCTTTCTATACCTTCTAGCAGGTGGATATGTGTATATATGCAATAGCTGGGAAACATTTTTAATTAGTTGTAATAACAGAGAGAAAAAGTACTCTTTGCCGATCTAGAATTTTTTTTCTTCTTCTAGAATTGCTCAAACGGGGAAGATTAGCATGTTTTCAATGCTTTTCCAGCCTGTCCCGCCACAGCAGTACAGTTTTAACTGTTCCCAATATATCCTGCTTATTTTAAAGGCCTTTTTTATCTTGGAATCAAGGGAGCATTAAAATAGTGAATAAAAGCTCCAGAAATTCAGCTATTGCGAATTCCTGTAAAATTTTGTGTCTGCTTTATTTATTTTCTGTCTCAAAGTAACTCACATCAGGACTTGAAGGTTCTTTGAGATTATGCCAAGAGTTAGCCTAGAAATGTGCTCTGATTCTGTAACAAAGACCCGCTGCTCTGAAGACCCAACCGCATGTATAGATCTGATTTCAGACCCCCAGCATTTGTCCTGTAGAAACTTTCCTCTAGGAATTACATCTATAGGAGACTTCTCATCTTTCATAAATCATGGGCGCCAAACTGGGGACCCTTGAGGAAGTTCCCAAAGTGAAGAACTTAGGGAGTTGGCAAGGTTAATTGAGGTTTTTATCTCCATCCTAATTCTTTTTGTTTGTTCTAGTCTGACAGTTTCTTTTTGGGGGGGGGTTAACAAGACAAATTTTGTTAGTCACAGTCCAATAAGCTAAAAGTTCAAATTCAGGATGTCAGCTACAGGGGAAGGCTTCCTCTGCTGGCACTGGAGGAAGGTCCTTCCCTTGGACTGGAAGCTTATGAGGTGCAGGGACCCTGCTCCTTTCTAAAGGACGTGCTCAGCTCCCAGCAATACTTTCTTCCTTGATGGTGTGTCTCCAAATCTCAGCTAGTCTCCATTTCTTTTATAGATCAAAAGACTGCCTCAAGGCACAAAATAGTTCCATGCAGTAAGCCCTGCCCAGCCAACACAACAGCAGCCGTCTATCCTCATTAACATCACAGAGGTGGAAATTCCAACACCGACATCGCGTAGTACCAGGAACCATGGCCTGGCCAAATTACTACACAGATTTTTAGGGGAACAGAATTCAGTCCACATCAGACAGGGAAAATAGATTACTCCTTAGAGCTTCCAGAAAGAACTCAGCCCTACCAATGCCCTACTTTGAGCCCATAAGATCCATTTTGAATTTCAATCTCCAGAATGCTAAAGTATGTTACTGTAAGCCACCAAATTTATTTATTTATTTTCTTTTTTATTCAACATGACTGAGTGAAAATGTACATTCCCGTATAAATTTACATGCCCACCTATATGCAGCTTCCACTGCTCTCCCTGTCCAGTGACAGCACACTATTCGTCTCTGCCAGTCTGACAGTTTCTAACTGGTGCTCTCCAAGTGGCACCTTTAAGAGGTACATCTTTAAGAAACATTGTAAGATAATGGTTAAGATCATGTTGCTATGGAGTCAGAAAGAAAGACCTGAACTTGAGCTCTGGATCTGTTATTTGCTTGGTGACCTCACCAAAGCAAAATCTGCTGCTGTTGAGTCGATTCTGACTTATAGTGACCCTGCAGTGACCGTGAAATTCATAAGATTAAAGGATGGGAGCCCAGTGGGTTGAGTTTTAGCAGATTTGCAAACAGGATTACAGTATCTGGTAAGAACCCTCGTCTGTGCCAAGTGGAAATCCATTCCTTTGAAAAGGTCATTGTGTGAGAACTGCCTACGAGTTGTTGCTCACAAAGCATCTGTTCATGCTTGTTTTCTTATTTGTGCTGCCTGAGTTCTAGCCTCATCTCAAGACCTCTATTAGAGCAATTTAATCAGTTTATTAAGCTTCAATGTTCTTCATTTGATGAATTCAAGTCCACATCACTTCTGATTTCTAGTTGTAACTTTCTTTTGTCACTTGGAAACTGGTGATGTAGTGGTTAAGTGCTGAGACTGCTTTAAATAAGAGGTCGGCAGTTTGAAGCTACCAGGAGCTCCTTGGAAATTCTCTGGAGCAGGTCTGCTTTGTCCTACACGGTCGCTGTAAGTCAGAATTGAATTGATGGCAGTGGGTTTGGTTTTTTGCTTAGTTCACACTTGGAGCATAATTGTAGCTCAACCTCATTACCTGTGTAATTGAACCCATCTTTTTTCTCTTATATCCTCCTCAAAATATATATATTTTTTTTTGTTAGTGGTACTTGTGTCTTTCAAGTCCTATCTCACTTACAGCCCCAAAGAGTCAGTTTCTAAATGTAGTCTTCACTTTTCTGTTCTCGTAACAAATACATACATCATGTCCTCAGTAAACACACTCAAATATTCAAGAACTATAACAGATAGGTACCAAAGAGTTGAAGAACCTACAGACCTGTGTTTTTGTGGGATATAGTAAGGAAGATTGAGATGAAGATGCAAGAATTTCTGCCGTCAGGTTGATCATTAGAAACAGTTTCACTTTCAAAGTTGTTAGATTAAAACTATGTGTAAGCATGTGAATAAAAATTTTTGTATCATTACTGATAAAAGTGAAAACAGATAGACATTTCAAATTATTAGCGAGAATAAAGTCAAGGAAAATATAGATGTGCTGCAAAATACAGAAAACACAGGACCTGACAGGGAAGTATTAAAACAAAAAAAACGATAATGGAACCAAGACCTAAAATACTTATTACAACAACAGGTGTGAAGGGAGAAAAATATCTCCTTTACATTTTCCATGGAATTCCATAACCTTAAAAAATAAAATTTCTTAGGCTGCATTCCAGACCCTCCATATTCTCTCCCGGACTTGCAGTGTCAACCCTTAACTTCCACTGCTCAGATGCGTGTCCCTTGAGTCCTAGAAAAACTGGACTATTTTCTGTTTTTGGTGCATGGTTTCGGCGTTGTATTGCTCACACTTAACCAGCTTTGTGGGCTTGTTCATTTATTACCTAAACTTACACCTGAGGTGGTCTCATTTTGTCTTACAACTTAAAAAAAAACAAAGTCCTAATGTGATTGATTTGACTCAGACTCCTGGCAAACCCATGTTTATCAGAGTAGAACTGTGCTCCGTAGAGTGTTCAATAACTTATTTTTCAGAAGTAGATCACTAGGCTTTTCTTCTGAGGTGCCTCTAGATGAACTCAAACTTTTGGTCAGCAGCTGAGTGTGTTTACCGTTCCACCACCTAGGAATTACCTCACACATTTAAATACCCCTATATCTTTATAAAAACCCTAATGGTGTGGTGGTTAAGTGCTACTTCTGCTAACCAAAAGGTCAGCAGTTCAAATCCACCAGGCACTCCTTGTAAACTCTATACGGCAGTTCTACTCTGACCTAAAGAGTCGCTATGAGTCGGAATCAGTTCAATGGCACTGGGTTATACCTTTATAAGGAGTCCTAGTGGCAAAACAGTTAAATGCTTGGCTGCTCACAGAAAGTTTGGCAGTTTGAACACACCAGTGGCTCTGACGGTGAAAAAACCTGGTGATCTGCTCTCATAAAGATTACAACTGCCCACAGGGCAGCTCTATGCTGTGCTATTGGGTCTCTATGAGTCAGAATTGACTCCACAGCACACAAAATATCTTCATAGTCCCTATGGACTAGTTTTAAAGCCAGACACAAATGATTAAGTAGTATATGAATACATTATACAAAATACAAAAACAGGTGAAACTAGCCTAAGCTATGAGAAGGTATGAGAATGATTACCTTTTGGGAACTGTAGTAACTGAGAAGATGAGGGGGTTTCTAGGGTGCTGATAGGTTTCTGTTTCTTGATCTGGGGTCTGGTTGTAAGTGTATACTTACACTAAGATATTGTAATTTTTTTGAGTTGTAAACTTATGCTTTGTGAGTTTATTTGGTGCGTTTATTAAACCTCAAAAGTTACTTAGATTAATTCATTTTGTTTTCCTGTGTGTGATTTTGTTGTCCCTCCTGTGTCTGACTGTTGTTGTTAGGTGCCATTGAGTCATTTCCAACACCTGAGTCGGATCCGACTCGACGGCACTTGGCTGGCTTTTAGTGACCTTACGTGTAACAGAACAAAACACTGCCCGGTCTTGTGCCATGTTCTAGGTATCTGACTGGCTTCACTCAAAGATGGACTATCCTCTAAGCCAAGTACACGTTGGCTTACTTGTGCTAATTTACTGATCTGTAGTACAGAATTTCACCTAGTTTTTGAGCTTTGATGGTGCAGTGGTTAAGATCTCAGCTGCTAATCAGAAGGTTGGTAGTTTGAATCCACCAGCTGCTCCTTGGAAATCCTATGGCACAGTGCTGCTGTAACCTATAGGGTCTTTATGAGTTGAAATCCAGTTGAAAACAGCAGGGTTTTATTTCTTTAGTTTTTGTTGTTGTTGCTGTTTGTTTTTACCAGATCAAAGATGTGGTAAAACCTAGTGCAACAAATCAGGAAGTAAAAACAAGTAAGTCCCTGTGTATCTTGTTTCCTGTAAGCCTGTGTGTACCTTGCTGACTGGCTTATCTGTCCCTAGGTTGGTTTATTTTTCTTTATAATCACAACTAGGATCTCCCAGGATCTTCTGGTATCCAGTAAGCCCCTGAAACTTGGCCTGTATTTTCAAGCTCTCATCTATTGTACTTCCCAGGGATCAGCCACACCAGTCTCATCCCTCAAATATCCTTCTGCTTCTATACCTATTTTCCCACTTCTGGATCTTGACTTTTGCTTGTCCCTCTCCTGGAATATTTCCCTTTAGACTTGCTTGGGAGACAGCCTTCATGTCCTCTAAGCATCTGCTTAAAAGACACCTTCTAGGAAGGTATCTCAGTCCCATCTAATTAAAATTGTACTCCAACTGACAATTTCTGGCATTCCCTGCCCATTTTCCATGCTTATTTTTTTCTCAGCACTTACCAATTCCTAATCTATAACTCATTGATTTCATTTATTTTCTGTCGCACTCGTCTAGAAGCTCCATCAGGGCAAAATATTGTGTATGTTTAGTTTACTGTTGTATTCCTAGAATAATGTCTTTACATAGCTAGTGCTCAGTCAATACTTACTGAAAAAATGATGAATGAATGAGCACTGATCGAGGAGACAGCAAGAGTGAACAACGGCCTCCGGAGGTCAACACTAACACGGCATCACAGTCAGAGCGACATTCTGTTTAACTGCAGTAGTGAGAGGTAGAAACCAGTCAGTGTTATACAGTCTGCCTTAGTAAGGTCAAGAGCTGAAGAGGTGGAGTTTGAAATGTCTAGGAAATATTGCATTTTCCATTTTCTCTCCCTGTTCTGGAATTCCAATCATGTACAAGGTTTTGCTCTTGATTGTGTTCCACATAGTTCTTAGATTTTCTTTGTTCTTTTCTCAGATTTTTCCCTAACCAAAGTGTTATACTTGGATTTATCTTTAGTGTCACTGATTCTGTTTTCCACTGTTTTATATTTTCTCCTAAAACCTTTTATTGAGTTGTCTAATTTCTGAAATTTAGATTTCTAGTTGCCATTTTTGTATGATTTCTAATTATATATTTATTTTGACATTTTGATCTTGTATTATTTTCCTTAATTATTCAATTGCTTTGTCTGTGTTTTACTTGCTTTTGGCTATGTTCCCGTTTCTGTGTTTTCCATGATTCTGTCAATTTTTTCCTTGCTTTTATCTGTGTTTTCCTTGATCTCTTTCCTGATCTCTCAGAGAATCTTAACTATTATTCTTTTGCATTCCAAATCAGTTAGTTCCATTATCTTTTCTTCTACTGATATGTCACCTGATTTTTTAATCTGGTTATTGGCTAGAGTCATTTTGTACTACTTTTTAATATGTTTTGATATTGTATTTTTGTCTGTGGGACATACAGGTATTTCCTTTATTGATTGTCCTGTTGTTTCATCCTGATTTTTTTGTTCTGCTTTGATGCGTTAGGGAGGCCAAGGCATGCTTTGCTTCTTGTGCTTATTTGTGGAAAAACATCTCTCACTATTGCCTGAGTTGCCAGGGCAGCAGGCAGAGTAAGCCCACTGTGCTGAACACTGGTTTGGTGAGATGGCTGAGGGCATACTGAGTGGACGTTGTCTGACTCTTGATGTTGGTCCAGTAAATAGGCAGGAGTGTCAGATGGGGAATGGAATAGGCTTGCTTCCCACTGTTCAGCAGCTAGATGGGTGGTGGGAGGAGAGGGGCAGTGTAGACTTGATGTGGTGGTGGATCTGAGCCAGCGATGCTCCAGCATAATATGGGCTGTGGGAAGAAGATGTGGCATACAGAGCTAGGTGTGGGGGAGAAAGCAAATCAAAGACAGAGAAAGATGAATAAAACGTAACCTGTTGTCTGCGAGACTCAGTTGGGGTCTGGCTATAAGTGAAGCAAATTAGCATGTATAGTTAGGTGGGAAGGGAAAATATGAGGAAGAAAAGGGGGAAAAAACAAATAAAAAAATGGTGTGGTGGGAGCCAGCAGGTGGAGGTGGAGCAGATGTGGGGTGGTGGCGTGACAGTGGCCCTCCAGCTGCAGTGGGGGGAGGGAGTAGAGGTGGTATACGGGGATAGGTTGGAGGGAGAAAGAAAAGGCAGGAAGGCAAAAGGGAAAGAACATAGAAACATGTGGTTAGAACCAGAGGATAGGGATGGGGCAAACTCAGCCTCGCGGCAGGCCAGTGACTATCTACTCGTGACAGTGTGCTGTGGCACAGAGGAAGGTATAGAGTTGGTCTACGGACTAGTTGGTGTATGGGGGAGAAAGCGGTAGGGGGGAAAAATAACATGACAAGGTAAGAACCAGTGTTTGGGTGTGAGATGAATCCAGGCTGGCAGTGGGCCAGTAGCTCTCTAGCTATGCAGAAAGGCATGACTCATTGGGAAGGGGCAGGAAGGGCATACAACAAGAGAGGTGAGGGGGTGGGAGTGTTCTCCTCTGATTATCAGGTGTTTTGTCTCCTGTGAGGAGGTCCATGTAGTCGCCTTTCAGTGTTGCTGGCTGTGTTCCAGGATGGGGACTCTGTGCCAAGTCAGTTGGCAGGAGACCTCCATTCTGTATCTCTCCTCATTCTCTGTTTTCCTTCAATTTCTTCTTCCGTTCAGTGTTTGATCTAGCTCTTTATCCCTTCATTTGATGTGTAGGGTTCCAGAACTGACATTTGCATCTGTTTTACTTGACGGCACTTGGCTTGGCGTTGGCTTTTTACTTAGTTTTTTGAGTCTTTGTCACAGAGGGACTGTGTGATACCTCTGTTGAGGGTATCATGTTGGTTCTACCTATAGATTGTTTACTTATTAGTAAGAATGGACTGAATAACTAACTTGAGGTGATTGTTTCACAGAGAGAAGGGGGAATTATAGCAATAGAAAATGGTTATTTGAAGAAAAAATTATTAGGAAGAAAGATAAGGGTAGAAGGGAACGGACACAATGGAAAGGACCATGGAATTTCAGACAGCAAAGCACTCCCTTGAAAGCTCTTGGTGGTCCCTCCTGAGTGCCCCTGCTTCTTCACCACGGGGCAGCTGCTGCTGGACGTGAGTGAGGCGGTGAGAAGAAGAAGGCCCGGGATCTCAGCTGGTGTGGCTGTATTTGTTGGGAGAATGTCCCTTTGTCTAAATAAGAGAAAGCAGATTTGGCCCCGGTAAGAATGCTTTTTTCTGAACTGATTAAAAAACTCAAAAGAGCTGAAGATATTTTCAGATACTTAGGGGAAAAAAATACCTTTGTGAACTCCTTTACTGTGTTCTATCCTTGCCCTTTGCCAGAAGGCCCCATCTGCCAGTGCGCAACCAGATTTTCTGAAAGCCTGAAGCTCTACTTGGGGAATGTACTCAAGGGGGGAACAGCTGGGTGGGCTGAACTTTCTCTTTATTTAATTCAACTTATTAAGCCTAGCCTTCAGAAAGAATCACTGTATTATTTTTACTTTAGCTTTTGTTCTAAAGGGAAAATGTGCACATTCTTAAGCCAAAGTATTTTCCAAATTCCACACATTTAGTTTAGGCAAGGTGGTTTTGTAACAGGCAAAAATAGCTGCTCTTTTCTGAAAAAAGAAAAAAAAATGCAAGGAAAAGGGAGAAACTTCTGACAGGTGTCTGAGGCATCAAATTTCCTGAGTATATGGGAAATGAGATACTTGCAGTTCAGGTACGAAAGAGATGAGAATGTGACCTACCTGAGAAATGTAAGTGACAGGAGAAGGCGTACCAAGCACAGGACTGGCAAAACTATTGATTTCTTTAACCCTTCTTTGCTTTCCCTGAGGTTCTGTGGCAAACAAGGCAATCCTGATGCGAGGGCTGAAAGAGACCAGAGGGTAACAAGCTGTAAAAAATGTGTTACTACTTAACCTTATACATTAAGATAAACGCCACCCATCCCCACTGTCTCTCTAGCCCAGTTTTTAAAATTACAGGGCCATCAAAGAATGTTTCCAGCAGCTCATTATCTCTTTGCTGTTAGGGCAGAATGACTTCTCAGTTTTGGTGGGTATTGTTTACCAATCCTTATTAAGCTAAAAAACATTGAGTTACAGAAATTAACCACTTTTTTGGAATAGCCCAAGTCATACCTACCGCATTGGTTTTAAAAATGGTAAGCACACCTCAGCATTTGGACAAGACTATCTAATATGACATGGGGAGAAATTATTAGTATGTATTTATTTTCATTCTCACCATTTTTTCCCCATTAAGTTACATGTTTTACAGTGTACATTCATTCAGGAAAACAAACATGTGATTAATAACTAAATAAATATTCATAAAGCTGAAGTATGTACTCAGTGTTTTTTATTGATGGGTGGATATTTTGAAACAACCTTGGAGGCCACTGTCTGGTGTACCCTCTGACGTGTGCTGTGTCAACTTAGGCAACTGTCATATGCTGATGCGCTGAGGCTGAAACTTGCCCTTTCAATAAGTTTTTAATAAGTTCCTATGTACTCAAAATGGTAGACACAGATGTGATATATACATACATCAAATATATGTGTGTATATATATATCACATTGTTGTCATCTACCATATATACATATACACACACATATATATGTGTATATATATATCTATATACACACACATATTTATGTATACATAGGCATTCTCTTTCCTGTGTAATGGATGATAACTCAAATTTCCCTAAATTATTTTCTAAATTAAGGGTATTGTTTTCCTTCAAATCAATTATTTTCTTTTGAGACCAATAACAAACAATTTCAGCTGTTCCTAGTGGAATCTAAAAAAAAAAGAAGGAAAGTAAAAGGAAATAAAGTATTTGGACTTAAAATTATGGTTAATTTTTAAGGTAGAAATTATGTTTCCATAATGATATCAATAGTAAGGTACAACACAAGCATATTTCTCTCAAAGAAACCTTTTTTTTTAATAATAGCTTTAGTTGAATTAATAATAAATTGATTCAGGATTTCAAAGCCATAAATGAATCTGCAGAGGTTGTCTACCCACAAAGCTACACTCAGTTACCTACCCACATAGCCACACTCAGTTACCTAACTTTAATTGCTAAAGAAAGGAATTTCTTCACAATAATAACATTGCAACAAGGCTAAAATACCTATTTTCAGGATATGAATACCACTGTGGTTTATCTTAATTAACTAGACTTGAATTTGGGGCCATTTGGTATTTTCCCTTACCTGATTAGTTTTGTGTCCCAAGGCCATGAGGTAATTTTACTCAAAGGACTTAAAACTGTACATTTCCTTTTAATAGAGTATAGAAGTGACTGAGTACACATTTTATTTCTGACCAACGACAGATAAGCCGAAGAACCTGCTTTTCAGGGCAGTTCTATTTTTAATGAATGTACACAGTACAGTTCTAACTCTTAAAACTCTCCCTCCTGTAGAATGTTCATACTCAACTCTGAGTCTTTTAGAAACCAGAGGAAGTCCAAATCCCCTGAAATCACCTTGAAACACAACATACTATGTCCTTAAGATCAACTACACTGAAGAGTTTGCTAAGGCCAGAGTTAAATGCAACTGAGTTGTTTTAAAGTCTGTACTGAGAATTTATATTTTTTAAATATATAATTTTAAGAACCACTGTCAAATTCTTGACATTTTCAAAAACTGTGATACTGTAACAAAACTGGGTCACTCATATATTCTCTGAATGATATTCAAAGTGAACCAGTGATTTGTCTGAAATCTCTCGGGTGAACTGCCTCCTAGGGTCATAACGAGACGGATACCACCACATCCAATTTTCTCATTAATATTCACTGACAGTGAACTTCATTACTTTAAATAGCCTTGTCTCTAATGTGAAAGCTTTATTCTTATAGAAAATAAAACATGTTGAATGGTCTACCAATTTTTATTAAAGTTATTTCTTTTCCTCCGCTGTTGCATGTTAAAGATATGAAGAAACATGAGCAGTAATCCTCAGATTTTGTCCCTGTTTCATCAGGTGGAATTTGGTACCTAGGAGATTCACATTTTCACTTCAGCTTTTCCATTAGTGATAACCCCCCATCATGTTTCTTCCAGCAGAAAATGTTCAGACAGCTTCATAAAGTGCAACAACTATTTTACAGGGTGTCTTGAGGTATAATAGTTATGCATTATAGTTAAGTTGAAGATCATATTCTCTGTTAGAGTCAATTAGATTTGAAAATTGCTCAGTGTCTTCCAGAAAGATACTCCTATCTTGATAACTAGCTAGCATATTTGACAGTCTTATTCTAAGTTTTCCACTTTAGGTTGCTTTGGTTTTTATTTTTCTATCCAGAGCAATTGCCTTTGGCCATTAGAACATTAATCCTTCTGACCCCAAGACAGTCATCTTGAGCCCTAGCCCCTGTCCTTGAGCAACTGGTTGGTATGGGAACAAGTTCTCATGATATGAAGTGTACCACTTGTGTGCAGTCACTCTGTGAGTACTAAGTTGTCTGTGTGTGTTTGAGAGGAAGTGGCACATAAACATGTGTGCACACACATGCACACGTACACACACACACATCATACATATGCATAAACAAAAAAGACAGTGTGGGTCAGGCGCACTTGAGCCTTCAAGGTGACGTCTTTACTTCTGAATACTTTAAAGAGGTCTTTGGCAGCAGATTTTCCCACTGCAACGTGTCTTTTGATATCTTGACTGCTTCTTCCATGGGCACTGATTGTGGACCCAAGTAAAATGAGATCCCTGACAACTTTAATTCTTTCTCCATTTATGATCATGTTACTTACTGGTACCATTGTGAGGATTTTTGTTTTCTTGATGTTGAGGTGCAATCCACACTGAAAGCTGTGGTCCTAGATCTTCGCCAGTGTCTCAAATCTTCTTCACTTCCAGCAAGTAAGGCAGTGTTATCTGCATCACACAGGTTGTTAACAAGTCATCCCCCAATCCTAATGCCTCATTCCTTTTTGTATAATGCAGCTTCTTGGATTATTTGCTTCGCATGCAGATTTAAAATTTATGATGAAAGAATATGACACTGATGCACACCTGTCCTGACTTTAAACCATGCAATGTCACTTTGTTGTGTTTGCACGACTGCCTCTTGATCCATATACAAATTCCCTAAGGGCACAATTAGGTGTTTTGGAATTTCCATTCTCTGCAATATTTGTTCATAATTTAGTATGATCCACACAGTTGAATGCCTTCACATTGTCAGAGAAAAACAAGTAAACATCTTTCTGGTATTCTCTGCTTTCAGTCCAGATCCAACTGACACCAGCAGTGGTATCCCTGGTTCCAAGTCCTCTTCTGAATCCAGCTTGAACTTCTAGCAGTTCCTTTTCAATATACTGTTGCAGTCACTTTTAAATGATCTTGAGTAAAATTTTACTTGCTCATGATATTAATGATACTGTTTGGTAATTTCCACATTCAGTAGGATCACCTTTCTTTGGAATGGGCATACATATGGAGCTCTTCCAGTCAGTTGGCCAGGTTTTGGTCCTCCAGGTTTATTGGCATAGGTGGGTGAGCACTTCTAGCACTGCACCTGTTTGTTGAAATATCTCAGTTGATATTCCATCTGCTCCTGGAGCCTTGGTTGTTTTTTTGTTTTTTTTTTTTGCCGAAGTCTTTAACGCAGCTTTGACTTTTTCCTTCAGTACCCTCGGTTCCTGATCATACACTACCTCTTCAGATGGCTGAACATTGACCAGTTATTTCTGGTGTAAAGACTCTGTATTCCTTTCATCTTCTTTTGACTCTCCCTGAGTCATTCAATAGTTTCCCTGTAGAATCCTTCACTATTGCAACTCAAGGCTTGAATTTTTTCTTCAGTTCTTTCAACTTGAGAAATGCAGAATGTGTTCTTCCCTTCTGGTTTTCCATTTGCAGCTCTTTCCACATGTCATTCTAACGTTTTATTTTGTCTTCTTGAACTGCTCTTTGAAATCTTCTGTTTAAGTCTTTTGCTTCACCATTCTTTTTGCTTTAGCTGCTTGACGTGCAAGAGCAAGTGTCAGTCTCTTCTGACATGCAGTTTGGCCTTTTCTTTCCTTCTTGTCTTTTTTTTCATTTTTATTTAACATAACTGAGTGAAAATGTACATTCACGTATAAATTTACATGCCCACCTATATGCAGCTTCCACTGCTCTCCTCTTTCTTGTCTTTAAAGACCTCTTGTTCACTTCAAGGATGACGTATTTGATGTCATTCCACAATTCATCTGGTCTTCAGTCATTGGTGGTCAATACATCAAATTTGTTCTTGAGATGGTTTTTAAACTCAGAAGGGATATACTTAAGGTCATGCTTCAGCTGTTGTGGACTTGTTCTAATTTTGTTTGGTTTCAATTTGAATTTGTATATGAGCGATGGATGATCTGTGGATGATCTGTGCCACAGTCAACACCTGATCTTGCTCTGATTGCTGATGTGGAGCTTTTACATTGTCTTTTTCCACAGAAGTATTTGATTAGGTTCCTGTGTGTTCCATTTGGTGAGGTCCATGTGTACAGTTGCCACTGGTGTTGGTTAAAAAGGTATTTGCAGTGAAGAAGTTGTTAGTCTTGCAACAGTCTATCATGCAATCGCCGGCATTATTTTTATCACCAACGCTGTATTTTCCAACTACTGATGCTTTTTCTTTGTTTCCAACTTTTGCATTGCAGGGCACTTGGCTTGGCACCAGTAATTAACAATGCATCCTTATTGCATGTTTGGTCAATTTCATACTGCAGAAGCTGGTAAAAAAATCTTTAATCTCTTCATCTTCGGTCTTTGCAGTTGGTGAATAAATTTGAATAATAGTTGTATTAACTGGCCTTCCTTATAAGTGTATGGATATTATCCTATCACCGACAGTGCTGAACTTCAGGACAGATCTTCAAATGTTCTTTTTGATGATGAACACAATACAGTTCCTCTTCAAGTTTTCATTCCCAGAATAATAGACCACATAACTGTTGGATTCGAAATGGCCCAATCTGGTCCATTTCAGCTCACTGACGTGTAGGATGTCAATGTTTATGCATTCCATTTCAGTTTTGACAATTTCCAATTGTCACACATTTATACTTCATACATTCTATGTCCCGATTGTTAAGGGATGTTTGCGTTGTTCTTATTTTGAGTCGTGTCACACCAGCAGACAAAGTCCCAGAGGCGTTACTCCATCCACATCATTACAGTCAGCTTTACTTTGAGGGGGCAGCTCTTCCCCATTCATTTTCTGAATGCTTTCCAACGTGGTGGACTCACTTTCCAGCACCATATCTGACAATGTTTGGCTGCTATTCATAAGTTTTTCTCTGGCTAATTCTTTTTGGAAATAGACTGCTGGGTCCTTCTTCCTAGTCTGACTCAGTCTGGAAGCTGAGCTGAAACCTGTCTAACATGGGTGACCCTGCTGGTACATACATGCCAGTGACATAACTTATTGCATCACAGCAATAATCAAGCCTCCACTGACAGACAGGTGGGGGCTGCTCACTCTGTCTTCATCTTCCTTGCTGCTGTTATCCCCCTTTCCTGGTGCTGTTGGCCCCCTCACCTGATGCGATTACCCTCCTTACCTGATGCTCTTGCCCTCCTTACCTGACTGTTATCCCCCTACCTGATGATGCTGTTATCCCCTTTACCTTATGCTGTTACCCTCCTTATCTGAATAATATATAATCTATCATCCTTTTAAAGAAGAAGGCTGATAGCTAAAGCTTCTAAAATCCTATTCTGATGTTTGGACTGCATACTTTCTTTTCTGCTAATATCAATGTATCACATGTTCCTTTCTAATACTGGGAAAAATATTTTAGCCACTGAATATGGGATACAATGGACAGTAGGCAAAATTGTATTCAAGGAATCTTGGCAGGATACTGTTTGGATTACCCTTACCTATGAAGATAGAGGGGTTCTAGGTGGTCCAAAAGGTTAAGTCCTCGACTATTAAAGATTGATGGTTTGAACCAGCTCAGAGGCACCATGGGAGAAATCCCTGGCAACACATTTCAAAGGGCCTTGAAAATGCTACAGAGTAAAACTCTACTCCTTAACACAGTCATCATAAGTAGGAACTGACTTGGGAGCAACCGGTATTTTTGTTTTAAATCTCATGGATGGAAGGAAGCATTTTCAAGGTCTTTTGGAGGAAAAATAACTGTTGCAAATAAATAATAATTTTTCCTACTATTACTGAAATATATTTATCCTCTGATTGCAGTGGGAAGCAAGCAATAGTTTGATCTTTAGGGTCTGGGAACAGCTGGTACGCTCAAGAACTGCTCGTGGAATCAATCTTGTGATCCTTCTAAACCCTAGCATGCAATACAGATCTCTTGTAATTATACTCACACCTGCTGTTTGAGAACTTCTAAATATTTAGCAGTTTAAAACATTTTTACCTACTGTTTAACTTTTTTGTTCTTAACTATTATTATGAGTTTAACTTTTCTTTCATTTTCAGAGTTGTTCTGCTGTTCAGCAAAATTGTCATTAAAAACTGAGCTTCTGTTTCTGAATACAAACCTAAGAAGACAGTTTTCAGAAGGGCAATTGCTGCTAAGTGAAGCACTGATAATTTGTCGGCCTATATACGTTTTACAACATGACTTGACAAGGATCTGGAATTAAATACCCGAGAGAGTGAGAGAGTGGAGTAAAAATAGAATGGGTTTCAATTTCAGAAAGTGAATTCTTGAAGTGTCTTTCCTGTCCTTTTTCGTTCAATTTATCGCATACATTGGCACTATTCTTTCTGCAAATGAGGCAGTGTTTCCTCTGGGGCTTCCAGACTGAGATGGAACTAGAAGGACTGAATTGTTCTGGCTGGATTGATTGTTCTACACACTGGTGAGTTGCCACTTCAGTGCGAACCACAATGTACTGGCCTAGTAATACTATGTACTGTACCCTTTAAATGAAACAAAAACCGGAAAGTTTGGCATCTTTCTGCATCTTAGTGTAAGTTTCTTTCATTTAAAAATGGTCTGGTATTCGAGGGGCTATGAATGTTTAAATTCATTCCATTGTTCTGCTCATTTGTAGGCAAAGAGTACTGTAGGAATCAGGCAGGTTTTGCAGAACTTACTTCTTTATTGATCAAACTTTCCCAGTCAAAATATATTTGAAAACAGTCATAACTATACCTAGAATAAAGCGAGGCATGATCCTATTAAACAACATATTAGTAGTATTTTTATTGGCACACAATGGTATAAAGGAATTCATAATATCATAATTGAGTAGTTATAAATCAGTTTCTCAACAATTTCAAAATGCTGAGGCATTCAAGGACTTGTAAGAATTATCAACTCTTTGATTTTGCATCATGTTAATGTGTAGTTTGAATGGTTTTAGTGCAGGAAGAATGGGTGGTAAAGTAACAAAATCTTAGAGCTAATCAGAAGCCTCAGATCATCTCATCCTATGGCTGTCAGATTTTTGAGCCACAGATGCTCTGTATGTGTGTGTGTTTCAACATAAATCTGAAACAGAATATCTAAAATTGTGTGTTTATCCTGGAAAATGTCTATTCTATTCGCTTCTCCTCTTTTCTACCTCACTTTAAAAAAATGCTTAACAGGGCTCACATGTTGTCATGACTTGTTTAGAAAACACTGATCCAGTCTAGCCACTGTGTTTTACAAATGGAGAATCAGGTGGCAAAATGAAGTGACTTACCTAAGATAAAACAGCTTATCAGCAGGTAGAAAGACTAGTCTTTCTAGAATACACATGGAATTTCAGATTCAAGTCGTTTAGCATTCAGTGCGTATAAAATCGTCTGTGGCTGGTACAGAAAATGATTTCAAATTGCTCCCTGGAAGTCAGGACGGTGAGCTGTACGTGCCCTCGCCTCCCCCCGCTCCTCAGTCTCTGCCGCTGCAACACGCTAGGCCCGAGAAGCCAATTTCATGTTGCTGACTTTAAGTTCATTTCATACAGTTTGGCAAGGTTGTGGGAGCAGGAAGGAATTACTGGGGTTGGTTATTTAAATCTCTGAGTCTTGGAGAAACCGTATGGATACTGCAGCAGAAGGAAGTGCTGGAGCAGGTGTCCGGTGAACTGCCTGACCCTCCCCAGGCCACCACCGCCACCTGTGTGACTGCGAGCAAGTCACGTGATGTTTTGCTTCTCTTATGTTACCTCATCAGCAACACAACGAAAAATTTCTTAAATCCCCTGGTGTTTTTTTGGTGTGTGTGTGTGTGTGTGTGTGTGTGTGTGTGTGTGTGTGTGTGTGTGTGTGTGTGTGTGTGTGTGTATGTGTGTGTGAGGGTCAAATGAGAGAGAAGGAGGAAAGCTTTTGTGAAGACCAAGATAATATTAATTGTTGTTGTTGTGTTGACTCCAACTGACAGCAACCTTCCGTGTGACAGAGAGTAACGTTGCCTGGTCCTGTGCCATCTCCATGATCACTTGTGTGTCTGAGTCCAGTGTTTGGGCTATCTGGTCAATCCATCTCACTGAAGGTTTCCCTCAGTTTTGCTGTATATAAATAAAAGGTATTTTAAAAAAAATAAGCTTTTGTATTTGTCCAATTCACATACAGCTTTTCCTTTACTTTTACAAGTGGAAAGGAATGAAAGTTACTGTTTATAACCACTCCTAATTCTTCATCGGGGACAGAATCTGGCTTAGATTTCCCCTGCCTGCTAGTCTATGAGGGGTTCCGATTAGTGTGGGATTGTGCTAGGAGGGAGCTTCCACTACTCTCACAGCGAACACCTGCCTCCCAGGCTCTACTTGACACAAGGATGTGATACGCATTTTTGAATTAAAGAAAGGCCTCTAAACCTCCTGGCATGAAATTTAAGATTAGCCTCTTTACAGAATAATACTTATGCAAACAAGCAACATTTATGTAGTGCTTACTATTTGCCAAGCACTGTTTTAAGAGCTCCTCATTTAGTACTTCCAGCAACCTATAAGGTACGTACTTTTGTCCCCATGCGTGACACTGGATTGACCCTCTGGGAGATGTGGTTCCCTACCTACCTCAAAGGGTTAAAAAATATTTATGAGATAATTTCGAAATTCACAAACTGCAAGGGGCAGGCCAAACCTGACCCACTGTCTGTTTTTGTAAATAAGGTTGTATGAAAACATGGTCATACCTATTCATTTGCATATTGTGTATGACTGCTTTTGTGCTCTAATGGCAGAGTTGAGTTATCCACACAAAGACAACGTGCTTGTAAAGCCTAAAACCCTTATTGCCAGACACTCTGCAGAAAAATTCTGCCACCTTCTGAAAACTATTTGTGGATGTTTATAAAACACTTCACAGAATTTCTGGCACACGGTAAATACTGAAAGAAAAGCAGCTATTCTTATTATGTAGAGGTAATAAGACTAAGACAAGGGAATCATGATTATAATGTTAACAACAATAGATTATGATGACATGATGATGACAATAATAAATACAACATTTATTTTTTATAAAGCTTTTATTTTACTACCCAAACTCAAACCTAGTGCCTTTGAATTAGTTCCAACTCATAGTGACCCTACCAGCTTAGTTTGTTTTTACACTATCGTACAAACCACGTCCCATATTGCCTAGATAGATAAAACTTATGTTTTTGTTGTGTTTTCCTGGTATAAAATTAATTCTAAGGAAAGGATCTAAAAGTTACTGTAGAATAAAAGAATGCAGCTCTAGACATTTTAGGTTTAATCAGCAGGTGTGGCGAGGTGTTTCGAGAAGAAATTTGGGTCTTTTTTTGTCTGTTTCTTCATCAGGTGGCCTCTATTGTAGCCAAAGGAGGTCTGACAATTGAGCTCGTGAACTCGCCACCATGTGCTTAAGTTGGCAGCACTGTACAAACAACTTGGTAAGGTTTCACAACCTTGGTATACCAGTGTCTCATAGCTGTGTTTGTGTTGATGTGTGGTGGTGTCTTGCTGAGTGGCACTCATTGTTGCTGTGTGTTTTCGTGTGCCATCATGAGAATGCTGGATCTTGAATCAGAACATTGAACAAACACTAAAGTTTTTGTTCAACTTGGTGAACGTGGAAGTAAAATCAGGGACATATTATCTAAATTTATGGGGATAATTCCATGAATAAAATAGCAATGTACAAATGGATTAAACATTTTTCTGAGGGGAGAGAAAATATCACTGATGAAGAGGGGTCAGGGAAGCCAATAATGAGTGGAACTGACAAGAAACATTGCAAGCATTCATCTAATTGTGTGTCAGAATCATCAAATGATTGTAAAAAGCACAGCTGAACAAGTAAACATCAATGGAGAAACAGGAAAATCTTAGCTGAAAATCTTGGCATAAGAAAGGTGTGTGCAAAAATGGTCCCAGAGGAGCTGATCAATGAACAAAAGCAAAAGAGAATTGTAGTTTGCCAAGACCTTTTGGGGTGGCAAGACAAGGTTTTGGGTCATGTTATCACTGGTGCTGAAACATGGATGTACCAATATGACCCTGAAACAAAGTGTCAAAGTGCACAATGGAAGTCAGTCCCTTCTCCATGACCAAAATGTTCTGTCAGTCCAAATCAAGAGTCATAACTATGTTGCTAACCTTTTTTGATATCAGAGGGATTGTTCATTATGAATTTGTACCAACTTGGCAAAAAGTTAACTAAGTTTACTATTTGGAAGTGCTGAAAAGCCTGCTTGAAAAAGTTAGATGAGAATGACCTGAACTTTTTGCCAGCACCTCCTGGCTCTTGCACCGCTCACGTGTCACTGTCTGTGGGGAGTTTTTAGTCATTCAACAAACTGTGTTGGAACACTCTCTCTTCTAGCCTCATCTGGCCCCCAATGACTTTTTTATTTATCCAAAGACAAAGGAAATACTGAGAGGAAAGCATTTTGATGACATTCAGGACATCATGGGTAATATGAGAACAGCTATGATGGCCATTCCAGAAAGAGTTCCAAAATTGTTTTGAAGGGTAGACTAGGTGCTGGCATCGGTGCATAGCTTCCCAAGAGGAGTACTTTGAAGGTGACTGTAGTGATATTCAGCAGTGAAGTATGTAGCACTTTTTCTAGGATGAGTTCACAAACCTAATTGTCAGAACTCATGTGTGTACGTGCACATAGGCACATGTGTATTTCATTCTGGACAACTACTTTGATAAATCTGAGAGTGTGTGCGTGTTTGTGTGTGTATTTCATTCTGGATGACTACTTCAAAAACATTTGTAGAGCATCAACTGGAGATTTTTACCTTTTTCCAAATTCACAAGCTGCCTTCAGAAGCCTTCAATTTTGGGGTTTCTGTCATGGGTCCTAGTCATTTTCTAGAATGCCATGAGTGTTCTATGGGAGAAGGACATTTATAGTATCTAGATCAGATTTTTGAAGTTTAGAAAGCTAAGGAAAGAAAAAGAAGAAATTTCTTGTTTAGATTAATAAATCCTGGGCTACATTAGAAAGGTTCCTATAAATTGAATAATTTTGCTTTGTCTATGACTTAAAGAATGTAACTGTCAGTCCTGCCATCTATGGACCCCAAATAAGTCTCAAAGCAAATTAGACACACTTAGAAACTTGGCATCTGTTTCATCTCTCAGTTACACATTTACAAATAGGATTTCTATCTCCTTTTCCCGCAGTTTCCCTGGCAACTAAACCGCCCTTAGATATGATCAGAGCCGTCTGTCACATCCAAAGCCTGACTTTCTGACAAATCCCTCTGGCTCATGGAGATGAAGAAAACATCATGCAAACACAAACATTTCCAAAACACTCAAGTGGCAAATTACAAATGAAAACTACATTTTCTGTGACTTTTCTGTATATTGCGTGTCAGTACTCTTCATCACCCCTCTCGCTACTACCAGAAGATAGCGATCAGATGAAGTAGCTATCTTTGTGAGGGAGAACAGATGGAAGCGATTCTTAAAGTGCCTAAATTACCATAAAGATATATTCTGGGAAGCAGCAAGCAGACAGAGATACAGAAAAATTTGCAGCAGGCAGCCACATAAAGAGAACTCACCTTGAAACTGCTCAGTCTTGCTTATCTCTAGACAAAGATAAACACAGGGGTCACAATCCAAATGCATCATGACAACTCAAGATTTTTGTACCCTATGCTCATACTGAGTCAAAACAATAAGAGAGGAAGGGCATCTTAGGTGATCTCCAGATTGATAATTCATTTATCATCATCATTATTATTTATTAATTCACCTAGGTGCTGTCCCTGGCTGCTGTCCTGTTTATCAATGACCAGAGTTAGAACCTCACCTAATTCTAGGTTTCCTTGCCCTCCATGATCTTATTCCAGCTTCTGCTGTAACTGGAATTTAAGTGGAATGGATAGACTAATTAGGTCAGCCACTGCTGTCAAGTCAATTCCAACTTATAGGAACCTTATAAGTCAGAGTAGTATTGCCCCATAGAGTTTCCAAGGTGCACCTGGAGGATTTGAACTGCTAACCTTTTGGAGCAGGTGTAGCATTTATCCGCTGCACCACCAGGGCTTAATTAGCATAGGAAAAATTAATTAAGAGAAAAAACAGTATTTTTATATCATGTGCTTCTTACCCATCAACAGAAGGAAGAGAGAACTTGATGAATTCTACGTGATGTAGTTGATTATGTTGTCACTGTTGGCTGCCATCTAGTTGGCTCTGACTCGTGGTGACTCCATGAACACAGAAAGAAAGGGCTGCCTGGCCCTACGTCATCCACATGGTGGGCTGCAGACAGGACGTGTGCAATCTATCACAGGGTTTTCACTGGGTGGCTTTTGGAAGTAGATCGCCCTCCCTTTCTTCCTACTGTATTTTAGTCTGGATGCTCTGCTGAAATCTGTTCAGCATCATAGAAGCCTTTTCTGACAGACAGGTGCTGGCTTCCCATGATGTTATCTTTGTTTGGTGCCCTCAAGTTGATTCTGATTAATAGTGACCCTATAAGACAGAGTAGAATTGTGCCCACAGAACTTCCTAGGCTGTAATTTTTATGGGAGCAGGTTGCCAACTCTTTTCTTCCAAAGAGTTGCTGGGTGAGTTCAAACTTCAGATTTTTTTTTTAATGGTACATTAGATGAAGATTTACAAAACAAACTAACTTCTCTTTAAACAATACACATACTGTTTCACGACAACGGTTAGCAACCCTGTGAAATGTCAGCATCCTCCTTTTTAAATCTTGAGTTCCCTGTTACTAGCTTTCCTGTTCTCTTCTGCCTTCTAGTTTTTGCCCCTGGGCTGGTGTGTTCTTTTAGCTTCATTTTGTTTTATAGCCCAGTCTAATTTGGGGCTAAAGGGTGAAACTCAGGAGTGACTTCATTACTCAGCTACAAGGGTGTCCAAGGACCATATTCTTGGGTTTTCTCCAGTCTCTGTCAGACCAGGAGGTCTGGTCTCTTTTTCGTGAGTTAGAATTTTATTCTACATTTTTCTCAAGCTCTGTCCAGAACCCTCTCTTGTGTCCCTTGTTAGAGCAGTCATTGGTGGTGGCCAGACACCATCTGGTTGTACTGGCCTCAGTCTGGTAGAGACCCTGGTAGCTGTGGTCCATGAATCCTTTGGACTAATCTGTCCCTCGTATCTTTAGTTTCTTCATTCACCCTTGCTTCTAAAGGGGTGAGACCAGAGCAGTATCTTAGATGGGCACTCATGGGTCTTAAGACACCAGATGCTACTCACCAAAGCATTTTCTTTATACTTTATGTTACTCCAGTTGATCTAGATGCTCCAGAGACCATGGTCCCCACAGCCCTCAGTCCAGTGTTTGGTCTCTCAGGAGTTTGGATGTCTGTGAAGTTTTTATGACTTTGCCTTGGTTAAGTTGTACTGACTTCCTCAGTATTGTGTACTGTCTTATCTTTCATCAAAGTTACCACTTATCTATTGTCTGTATTCCCTCCCCTCCTGTGTAACCATTGAAGACGGATTCTTTTGTTTACAAACTTTTTCATGAGTTTTTATTATAGTGGTCTTAGGCATTATTTGTCTTTTGTGATTGACTTATTTCACTCAGCATAACGCCTCCAAATGTATCTACATTGTAAGAAGCTTTACAGAGTCTTCACTGTTCTTTAATGTTTTGTAGTGCTGTAATGTGTGGATGTATCACAGTTTGTTTATCCGTTCATCTGTTGATGGGCACCCAGGTTGTTTCCATCTTACATGGGTGTGCATGTCTATTCTTGTGACAGCTCTTATATCTCTAGAATGTTTTCCAAGGAGTGGGGTTGCTGGATCATACAGTATGTCTATTTCTAGCTTTCTAAGAAAGTGCTGTATTGTTTTCCAAAATGGTTGCACCATTTTGCATTCCCACCAGCAGTGCATAGGAAGTCCAGTCTCCCTATAGCCTACATATTTTAATTGGATTCTTTGTCTTTTTGTGTAGAGGTACTGGATTCTCCTGCAGATAGATTTTAGAGATTAGGACTTTTGTTGGATTTGCCTTAGCCAATTTTTTTTTCCCCAGTCTGTAGGTTCTCTTTTTACTCTTCTGGTGAAGTCTTTTGATGTGCATGATAAGTGTTTAATTTTTAGAAGATACTCATTATCTAGCTAACTGTATGACATTTGTGTGTCATTGGTTCTGGTTTGTATCCTGTTAATGCCACATATTAGGGCCTTAAGCACTGACCCTATTTTTCTTCTATGATCTTTACAGTTTTGTGTTTTGTATTTAGGCCTTCAATCCATTTTGAATTAGTGTTTGTATGTGGTTAGGTATGGGTTCTGTTTCATTGTTTTGTAGATGGACAAACCATTTTGCCAGCAGATGGACAAGTAGATCCCTATTTGATGGATTTGGGGCCCTTGTTGATGATCAGGTGACTTTAGTTGATGGATTTACATCTGGGCTTTCAATTCTGTTCCATCAGACAATGCATTTGTCACTGTTACAGTATCAGGCTGTTTTGACTATTGAAGCTACACAGTCAGTTCTGAGATCAGGTCGTGAAAATCTTCCTACTTTATTCTTCAGTAGGGCTTTACTTATCTAGGACTTCTTCCATTTCCATATAAAGTTAATGCTTAGTTTTCCACCTCTTTAAAGAATACTGTTTGGATTGGGATTACACTGTAGCTTGTTTTGGAGAAAACTGTCATCCCTACAATGGTGAGTTTACCAGTCCCTGAGTAATCAAACCTCAAATCTTTTGGCTATAGATGAGCACTTACCCATTGCACCAGCCGGATATTATGTAGAGACAGGAGATAAGCTTAGAGTGAAAGGTAATTGGAGCATATGAGAGGACAGTAGAAACAACAGTGCAAGCCAAATCAACTTTTTCGCATAACAAATTCTCTTTTGGCTTGGCTTTGTTATCTCAAGACAAGTGGCAAATTTTATTCCTTAGGGCTTTTTTCCCAAGAAAACAGTGTTCCCCATAGCAAGCAAGTCCCAATGGGAGGCTTTCTCCTACTTCCTTGTACCTCAGATGGAGCGTGTCTGGAGGGCAGACACAGACACACGGCGGCATCTGGCATGGTGGTGGGTGTTACAAGGAGTTGAGTGAAAAAGGATGTTCTGTACAAGGAACTTAAATCTCAGGCAAAGTGAATGCTAATTCCAGAAATAAAAAGTGTTTTCTTTTTTGGAACTTTTTTTTCCCCCTTGCGGTGAACGGATTCATCTCGTGAACTTCCTTCAGTTTATGTTTCTAGGCCAGGCCTAGAACGGGGTTTAATGAAGCGTTTTGTAAGTATTTATTGAACACTTGTTATATGTTTAATATGCTATTTGGCATTTTGGAAAGAATAGTATATAATGCAGACTCGGTCTGACAGATACAGAAGTGTGGCATCAGACCCCTCTTAAGGAAGGTCTTGCTGCTGAGCTGCAGGGACTGTGGCTGGCAGGCACCTTCCGTCTGTCACCTCCTCCAGGGCCTGCTCGCTCTACAGACAGCTGCTCTGCTGAGGTCACACCTTTTCAAGAGTAGCCCATATCCTGTGACTGAGAGATACGGGGTGAAGGCCTGATCACTTTAGCTGGACATGGAATGCTCTCACAAGTAATACTCACTCTAGAGAGCCTTACCTGATCAGTCCAGGCTCTGTGGGGTCTCATCACAGTTCTCAGTCTGCTCAGTCCTGCTTCTGCCCTCTTCTCACAAGTGTTGATCTCATTTAAACATCTGGCAGGCTTAACTTTGCCCCAGGATCCATTTTTAGTTGCTAGAATCTTAGAAATAATTGAAGAGACCAGATTACCCTGTATAGATCATTGACAAAATGGGACAGAGTATAAATATCGCAGGTATTCGGAATAGAGGAGAGAATTGAGAATTGAAAAAAACCGGAGATGTTTTACTGGCAGACCTGGATCTTTCTGGGCAGCAGACTGAGGATCATTGAGAGCGAGAAGAGAGAACAGGGAAACGGAGCAACCTGTGCCAAAGCGAGACATGCCGCTGTGCGGAAACCGGCCTGACTAGAAAGAAGTGATACATGTTAGGAAGAGTTGGTGAATAAATTGTTATTACTTCACTTAAGGGTAGATCTGGCAGTGTAAGAGGAAAAAACTGCAAGACAGATATTTATTTCTCTTTCATATTATAAAAAAGTCAGTTTTCCATTCCTGATCTGGTTTGGAGGACCTTCCTTCCATTTGTCATCCTGCCACCTTATTTCATTAGTGTGCCTTTATCCGTAGGGTCCAGTGTGACTGATAGAGCTCTGGCTGTCAGAGCCGAATTCTAGCTAGCTGGACGGAGGATGAAATGAAGAAAGTCGTGCTCTATCACTTTAGGGAGGCTTATATCCAACGGCAATAAAAGGATGTAATAAAAGATGAAAACCCTATGGAGCAGCTCTACTCCATCCTATAGAGTCATTATGAGTCAGAACAGACTAGACTACAAGTTTTTTTTTTTTCAATCACTTAACACGATATCCAGAAACCCTGGTGCCACAGTGGCTAAGTGCTATATCTGCTAACCAAAAGGCCAGCAGTTCAAATCCACCAGGCACCTGTTGTTGTCTGGTCTAGGACAGAGTAGAACTGCTCCATAGGGCTTTCATTTTTTATTTCATCTCACTGGTCATGGTTTAGTCACATGGCCATGTGGAGACTGGGGAATAGAATCCTGAAATTGGGCTGCATTGTACACAGTTGAAATTTTAGGTTTTTTTGTTACAATTGAAGAACATATTTCCATATTTGGGAGCCCTAGTGGTGCAGTGATTAAATGCTGAAGCTGCTGACGAAAAAGTCAGGTGTTCAAATCCATCTGCCATTCCTTGGAAATCCTATGATGCTCTGCACCTTAGGGTCATCATGAACCAGAACTGACTGGACACTAAGAGGTTTTATTTTATTATGATATCCTTTTAGACAATGGAAAGAAATGAGACAAGATAATAAAATGGCTTAAATCTAGTATCTAGAAAATGATTGTAATGGCAAAACATTTCTAAAAGTTACAGGAAGAAAGTGAATTAATATATATGTACGTGGAATGACAGTTGCATCTGAACACATTCATTTGGAGGTTAATATCAATAACAACCTAACAGATGGCACCTTTCTGTGAACTAGGCACTATACTACAAAAAAACCAAACCCACTGCCATTGAGTCAATACTGATTCATAGCAACCCTAGAGGACATAGTAGAACTGCCCCATAGAATTTCCAAGGACCACCTGGTGGATTTGAACTGCTGACCTTTTGGTTAGCAGACATAGCACTTATCCACTGTGCCATCAAGATTTTCAGGGACTGTGTTAAGTGCTTTAAAAATACCTGTTGTTGTCTAGTCTAGTCTGACTCAGAATGACTCCATAGGATGGAGTAGAACTATTCCATAGGGTTTTCAAAGAGTGGCTCTTGGACTTGAACTGCCAACCTTTTAGTTAGAAGCTGAAATCTCCACCAGGGCTCCAATAAATCTTTTACATATGTTGTGTTATTTAAGGAAATTTATGAGGTAGGTGGAAACCCTGGTGGTGTAGTGGTTGAGTGCTATGGCTGCTGACCAAGAGGTCAGCAGTTCAGACCCATCTAGTGTTCCTTAGAAACTCTCCGGGACAGTTCTACTCTGTTTATAGGGTCACTATGAGTTGGAACTGACTTGACAACAGTGGGTTTGGTTTGGTTTGAGTATGGGGTAGGTCAGATGGTCAGATAACTGAGATACTGAAAAATTAAAAAAACAGTTGAATAAAGTCACATAGTTTATAAATGATAGAGCCAGGGCTCAACCTGTGTTGGCAAATTCCAAATTCCAACTGTACATGTTAGATTAAACCAGTGAACCATCCAAAAAAAAAAAAAAAAAAAAGCCCAGAGCTCAGAAAAGGGAAGAAGTGGAGGTCTATCTTGAGAACAGTCAGCGTACATGAGTGCTGAAACTGTGAGAACAGAGGACAATGAGAACTGTAAGGAAGGAGAGAACCGAAGAAAAGAAAGAGGAGGGTACTGGGCTCTGGGTCTTTGTCAGGGTCATTCTCTTGGAGGAAGAGGAAAAGAAATCACTGGAAAAGAACAAACAAATATCAGAGAGGACCCTGAGACAGACTTTTTCAAAGGCAAAAGAGGAGGACAATGTCCATAAAATAAAGGTCCAGAAAAAGTCAATGATCCGAGCATTGAGGTCATTACTTGATTGTCTTTAAGAGTGTTGAAGATGGGATGTCAGAACAGGTGGGGGGAATCAGAAATAACGGATGAACTGTTTAAAGCAAATAAACTATCTAAAGTAAGTTGTTATAAATAGCTGATAACGACCATTAATACTTACTGAAGTCTTACTATGTGTCAGACACTCACATGCACTAATTTATAATGGGTAAAACCACAACCCTAAGAGGTAGCTGTTTATACCAGACCCACTTCACAGATAAGAAAATTGAAGCAGTGAGTGGTTAAGTAATCTATCCAAGGTCACACAGCTATTAACTGGTGGAGCTAGGTTTCAAGCCCAAGCAGTTTGGCTCCAGAGCTCATGGTTAGTAGTCTAGAAAAGCCAATGCTTTCTTTAAAAACGAATGCATTGGCAAAAGGCAACAGAATTTTCCGTCATAAAATCTCAGATACATTTTCCATATACACACCCAGAGGACATGTTAAAGGTACTTGGTGATTATCGATTCTTCTTTCTCTAAAAAATGGTTTTCCAGAAAGATTAGTTTTACTTTTTCATAGGCCAGTTTTTAAAGGAAGAATACTACTACTTTTAATAATTTCATTGAAATCTGAAATTCAGAAGGCAAATATATAGCATTTTTACTAATAACCTTATTAGGGAATTGAAATGATACATTATGGGCCTCAGTAAATGTCTCTGGAAAGAAAGAGGACATTCTGTCTTTATAGCAAAACATGTCACTAACTATGTCCTTGAACAATGATTTTTTTGTATCTGAAATTCCTTTATGCCTACGGACTGCTCGAATGAATGTCATTAGAACCTCCAGAACTTATTGTCACATAGTTTGAGGGCTTGCTTGTCTCCTACACAGTCACATGTTGACTTGGAAAACATATATATGTATACATATATATATACACACTCATTACTCACAATACAGTATGGGTGCATACTGGAATCTAACATTTACAGCCTGCCAGCCTGCCCAGCATCCCTCACTCCTTTCAGGTAATCATACTTACTAATGTCAATTTGTACTTTCAAAAGATTCAGAAGTGGTTCTTAACATATATTCAAGTTAGATTTTGAATAGAACAGTACCGTGATATTTAAAAACAAAGCCTTCTTGAAAAGTGCTTATGTTTTGAATTTGATCACCAGAATAGGCAGATCCGGAAGGCATAGGTTTGTCTTTCCGTGGCAATCTATCAATCACAAAATTAAAAAGTGAGGCTAAAGTCTCCTTAGGCACAAAGATCAGATGGTGTAAATATAAAGTCTGAAAAAAAAAAAGTCATAAAAATGAAGCAGGAAAAAAAAATAAAGAAATCAAGATAGTGGTTTTAAAGTAAAGAACTTTGGAGGTTAATACTTGAAATATTCATTAACACTGTTTTTAAGACATTTTAAAAGGAGCCTTATGTCACTGGCATATACCAGTTGTAAGTACTTAATGTTGGGTTGCCAATTACCTTAGAAAACAGTATTATATATGCAACTACAACGGCAGCCAGTCTTTTCTAGGAGATTACCATACGGCAAGCATTGTGTTGGAAACATCTCGTACATAATTATACTTAAGTCTCGTAAAATTCCGAAGGGTTAGATAATGTAGTTTCTTTCTGGAAATGAGAAAGCTCATCTTCACTATAAATGTTTCATAGTTTCTTTATTTTAATCTTGGGAAAATTTGATAAGGAGACAAAGTGTTTTTTATTAGGTAAGGTGGCTGCTCTTTCTGTTTCCCTTTCAGATGTACCGACTACCTTTTAAATAGTCTGCTATTTTATTAACTGCAAATTTTTCCTTCTTACATTCTGATTAATATTTCATTGCATGCTGTGAGGAGAAAACAGGGAAAACGTTTTCTTCCCATTATGTCTTAGACTGCTTATGGCTCTCACCTTGGAATCGGCAGTCATTCCACACCCAGGAAGCTTCCTGTCGTCTAAAGCGGTGCCCGCGGAAGGTTCCATTTCAGCGAAGCCACTGACTTATTATTAGAGACAGTAGTGGGGAGAGAGGCTTTTCCCTTTATTTATTTTTTTTTTATACTTGGCTCACAGCACCTTACCTTCTTTCTTCTTATTTTCTGGAGGCTAGGCCTGCAATATTAATCAGTCAGCAAACATGTATTGAGCATCTTCTGGATGTTAAGCACCAGGACTGACTGCAGCGGTGATCCAAAAAGCAGTGGCTAACTCCGGTCTTTGCGGAAGGCTGCCTGGTGTCAGTGCCCGGGACACCTTCCGTCTCCTAGGGATACACTGGTACCCTGTAGCTCAACTGGTTTGTTTTTCCCTGGATGAAAATTAAAAATCGGTGGTTGTTGAGTTAGTTCTGACTCATGGCGACACTGTGTGTCGCAGCAGAGCTGTGCTCCACGTGGTTTTCAATGGCTGATTTTTCAGCGATGGGTGTCTAGCCCTTTGTTCTCAGAAATTCTCTGAGACTACTAGACTCTCTAACTTTTCTGTAGGCACCGTTTGTGCCACCTAGCTATCAGTCAGCATCAACTCAAGGGCAGTGGGCTTGGTTTATTTTTCAGTTTTTAGGAATGAAAATGACTAAGGTACCAAACTAAAATTTAGAAGAAAAGACAATTCCAAATATAATTTGATTCACCTGAAATTTTTCACCCACTCAGTCTTTATAAATGCATGTGCATCTTCATTCAGAGTTGCCTTTCATTTTAAGTGGTGATTGATTTCAGAGAATAAGGAGCAAAGATTGAATCTATTAAGTTGCCACTGACTGCTATGTAACTTTTGATTAATAAGGCAAGAGTCACAGTGTTTATACAGAAGCTTTAGGATAGTGGTTGAGCAGAGTTATAGTGAGAGGGGGGTTAGTATGAGACATTGGTTCCTGGGTGCAAACCCAAGGGGGCTTCAGAGAGGCCAGTGAGTAATCACCTACCACCCCCATCAGTGAGGCTGGTGGGACTGGGGTAGGGGGTGGAACTTACAGAGATTGCAGCTTATCACGCGTTACCCTTACTCTCCGTGGCAGACTAGGATCAAGGCACATAAAGTCATCCTTCTTTTTGCACTTTCGAATGAATTCAACAGAAGAAAGGAGGGAGTCATGAGGGTAAACATGGCGATATTTTCATAGTCATAACAGTTACAAATTTTTAACCTATTTTAAAAAGACAGAAGTTAACATTCACTGGTTGACTACCACGTAGAGCCGTGCTCTAAGGATCTATATGCAATCTAATTTTTATACTAGCACTTTGAAGTATTCATGCTTTTAGTATGACAGTTTCACAGATGAAGAAGAGAAGCTCATGGAGTTTAAGTAACTTTTTAGAGACCAGCAGTTGCTAAGAGGTAGATTTATAATTTTAATCGGATTCTGACTCCAGATTCAATTTTATTTCCATTAGATTTAACAAATTGATGGTATAAAGCATCAATTTAGAACTCGTATATTTACTTACACCTTTCTGAAGATAAATATTGTTTATTAAATATAACAAAATATTTAAATGGTAACCATACTTAGTCATTCAACATTTTTTTTCTGAGTTATGTGGTAACTATGCGTGCAGAAATGTATGTAGCTTTAGCACTCCTACAGTAACAATATAATTTTATTCTTTTGTGATATCTCATTTTCATTTTAAATTTATGTTCCAAAATTACCATTCGTTAGTTTTATAGTTAGAACTAACATACGTACAGTAAGGTAACAACACGGACAAGAGGTAAAGAACTGTGAAAATGTAGCTATATTTGAGAATGAATACTGGAAGTTTGGGGAAAATGTCACTGTCCAGTTCTCCTGGGCTAGAATCATGCTAAAAATCAAATCCTTGTTGGCCACTAAGTTGTAATAGACCCTGTATCACCACCTTTCTTATCACTTTTCTGTCAATGAGCATTTCTTTGGTAAGACTGGCAGAAGCAGGGGGTAAGTAACTTGGGTACTACTTGCCAGGCAGACCGGAGTTCAAATCCAGTTGCGTCACACACTGGTTGAATGAGTTATTTGATCTCCATGAGTCTCTTTTTTTTCTTACTTCTATAATGGATATAATAGCTGTTTCACGGGTTTGTTGTGAAAAATATAAGAGAAGATACATGGTAAATATTAAGAGCAACTTCATCCCAAACTCACTGCTGTTAGCTATTCTGAAGTTGGCCCCAGACTTACCGGGACTCCATCAACAACAGATGCTGCATGGTTCTGTGTCTTCCTCATAATACGTTGTGATACACAGGATTCTCACTGGCTGGTTTTGGGAAGTAGATTGCCACACCTTTTTTCCTTGTCTATTTTAATCTGGAAGCTCTCCTGAAACTTGCTCAGTGTCATAGCAATATGCAAGCCTTCGCTAACAGATGAGTGGGGGCTGCATCTGAGGTACACTGGCCGAGGATAGAACCTGAATTTCCAGCATGGAAGGCAAGGATTCTATCACTGAGCTACCACTGCCCCATTAAAGCTTATTAGACGGAATTTATGTCCATTATTCATAGGACAGAACGCTGGTGGCAAAGTGGTTAGGATCTCAGCTGCTGACCAAAAGATTGGCAGTTTGAATCCACCAGCTTCTTCTTGGAAACCCTATGGGGCAGTTCTACACTGTGCTACAGGGTCTCTATGAATTGTAATTGACTCTGTGGCAACAGGTTTGCTTTGACTTGACACATAGGACAGAATCCATTCCCTGGGTGAGTGGGTGTAATGTTTGAGGTAACCAGGGTGGCAGATCACAGCTGCAAAGAGTAGAAGATGCTCTAATAGGAGATGATTTTCCCATCCTTTTTTCACAGGCTGAAGCCCCTAACCCTCTTCTTTGATGGTAGTTCTTAGTATGCACTTCTAAAACGCCTCCTGAGTGTTCCACAGTGTTGGCGTTCAGTGTAGGTTGCTATTTTTGTGTACGCTGATTCTTTAAAACAACACAATTATAGTCACTATATCACTGTAATTTCTCTGTATACCTTTACACTATATATTCCTTGAAGACAGAAATCCTCCATGCCATCTGAATCCCTTACATGTCCAGCATGAATACAGATAATAATTCATTTACTTAGTACTCATTGTTATTGGTAGGTGCCATTGAGTCAGTTCCAACTCATAGTGACCCTATGTATCAAAGAAGAGAACACTACTTGGTCCTAAGTCGTGCTCACAATTATTGTTATGTTTGAGATATTGTTGCAGCCACTGTGTCAATCCATTGTCAGTGTTCTGTGGCTATTCATAAGGTTTTCACTGGCTAATTATTTTCAGAATTAGTCTGCCAAGTCTTTCTTCCTAGCTTTTCTTAGTCTGGAAGCTCAGCTGAAACCCTGTCTGCCATGGGAGGCCCTGATGGTACCTACATACTGCCGCCGCCGTAGCTTCAGCATCACAGCAAAATGCAAGCTCCCTTATTAGTACAACAAACCAACAGACACATGGGGGTAATATCTATTGGCCCCCTGCTATGTGACAGGCACTCGTCTAGCAGTTAGGGGTGGAGGAGGAGGGAAAGGGTTCACAGTGGGGAATAAAATGGAAATATCCTGTCCTCCTGGTGCTTTCATTCCCACTGGTAAGCCAGGTATCAAAGAATTTGCTGCATAATTGTGTCACAGCAAATACTATGCAGAAGTATAACATACAAAGGGAGCATACAGCTTCCTGCTGTGCCCAACTCAAGGAGTCAAGAAAGGCTTCCAAAAGGTAATAATTTTGTGAAGTGTACTGTGTGTCAGACAGGCCTGCAGGCAGCACGAATGATTTGTGCTCGATTACTACCTTAAGGTTGGCAGTTCAAACCCATCCAGTGCTACTGTGGAAGAAAGTTCTGGTAAGCTACTTTTGTAATGATTACAGGCAAGAAAACTTATGGAACGGTTCAACTCTAAAAGTGACTGGACAGCAATGAGTTGGGTTTCAGATTCTATCATATACCAGAAATTGTGTTACTCTATAACACAAACTAAAAAGAGTCATCAGATAATCTGTTTCTTAGATCTCCATAGGGTGAGGAGGAACTAACCTGGGGGAGGGTTGTTGGAGAGTATTTCAAGTAGAGGCAGTAGCATGTCAGTCATTCATCTTGCACCGTTAAAAGTTCAAACACGAAATCACAATATTGTTTGTTGTTGGGTTCCTTTTTGACTTATAGTGACCCTGTATGACCAACTAGAACTGCTCATAGGGTTTCCCAGGCTGAACCTTCACAGATTCAGACTACTATGACTGCTATGTCTTTTTCTTGTAGAGCAGCTGGTAGGTTCAAGTCACAGACCTTTTGGCTAGCAGCCAAGCTCTTAACCACTGTGCCACCAGGGCTCCTAAACCACAATATGCCTATCCTTTTGCTCCTACCCCTAACCAATATCCAATTTATGTGAATGAGAAGGGGAAAAGGAACTGTTATTGGATATATGTATGTGTCAATCTTTCTACATACCAATTTCTGTGAGACCATTTGAATCTTCACAAAAGTATTTGGATGTTATTATCTCAGTGTTGCATTTAAGCAGGCTGAGTGTGCCTTGGCTTGCCTGTGGTCGTAAGGTAATTATCAGTTGTTGTTGTCATTAGCTGCCATCAAAGCAGCCCTCAACTCATGCCAGTCTTAGACGTGAAACAAAATACTGCCCAGGCCTGGGCCATCCCCATAGGTGGTTATGGACTGGGTTTTCGCTGGCTTATTTTCAGAAGTTGATTGTCAGGCTTTCTTCCTACTCTTATTCTGGAAGGTTTTCTAAAACTTGTTCACTATCATAACAACGTGCAAGCTTCCAATGCAGGTGGGCAGTGCTGCACATAACATGCATTGGCTAGGAATCAAACTGCATCTTCTACATGGGTGGAAAGAATTCTACCACTGAACCACCAATGCCTCTCAATTACTAATAGTGTCCTTCATTTACTCTTCAGGTGCTCTTGGTGGTGTAGTGGCTAAGACCTATGGCTGCTAACCAAAAGATCTGCAGTTCCAATCTACCAAGCACTCCTTGGGAATTCTATGGGGCAGTTCTACTCTGTCCTATCTGGTTGCTATGAGTTGAAATCAACTTGACGGCAATGGATTTTCTTTTTCTTTTTCCCCATAGTCTTTTCTTCCCGAAAATGTCCTCTTTTGTACTGTCAATTCCATAATAAATAAGTGAAGTTCAGAGAGATTAAGAACACTTCCTTGGGTCACACAGCTAATAAGTGACAGAAGGTAGTAGATTCCAGACACTACTCACTGACATTAAGCCCATATTCTTTCTGCTATATTGTGAACACAATTATTTAGAACTCAGGCGGCACAGTGGTGAAGAGGTATAGCAGCTAACCAAAGCATTGGCAATTGGAACACTAGCGATTTGCTCCTTGAAAACTCTATGAGGCAGTTCTACTCTATCCTATGGGGCTGCTATGAGTCAGAATCTGCTTGACAGTGATGGGTGTTTTGGAGAGTTTATTCTTGTATTGCTGTCTTTTATTTTTCCAAGAAGGGTTGGCTAGTCCAAGGAAAATTGTCAAAAAACTGGCTTTCTGACATTCATCATCATTAAATCTATTAAAAGTCATGTATCACATAGAATTTAAATGCAAAGAAATGATGCATTGAGATCAAGTATAAAACACATATAGTAAGTAGTGGGTTACGTGCTATCACCGCTAACCACAAGGTCGGCAGTTCAAATCCACCAGGCACTCCTTGAATACTCTGGGGGTCAGTTCTACCCTGGCCCCTAGGGTCACCATGAGTCGGATCTGACTCGATGGCACTTGGCTGGCAGTAAGCAGTAGTTTTTGTCTTGACGTATGTGGTTTTTTACATGTATAGCCAAAGTATAGTTAGCCTAATTTTTCATGTTGCCCAAGTATAAATAAGCTAATTTAAAATGCTGTTGCCTCTGAACTTCAAGATGTGACTCTAATGATAAAATATTGGTTATCGTTTGTTCTTTTCTGTGACATGATACTCTTGGGTTATAGCAGTTCATGACTTGCCCTGTTGAGCACAGACTGTATGTAGAGTTCTTAAAATAATCAATTAAAGCTTTTTGTGATTTTAAGAATTTTCACACAGTTTTTTAAAAATCAGTTTCTAAACTAAATAATACAGATTTTTTTCTCTAAGAAATATGAAGGCTTTTTGAAGGAACTTTCTATATGTAAATACCTCATGACACAGATATAATTTTATCACTTCTTTTCTCCCTTTTTAAAATAAAGTGCATGTAAATCATACCAATATTCAGATTGAATATAAATATTACTCTGACATGTCCCTTTAGGGGATGAAATATCAAGATGCTAGCATTACCCTATCCACTTCAAAACAAAATTTTATAAAGTATATTGTGTGTCAGAATTTAAGTTTGTCTTCTGATGTAACTAGAAATGATTCACTGTGGAATCTCCAGCAGTTTTATTAAATAAAATACTTCATCCTTAACTGTTTACCTCCACTCTCTACTAGCACCTCCGTTCTGAGTTAATCTATTGATTCAATTAGTATTCCTTGTGCCTCTGAATAAGTTGTCCACGAAATGTTAGCACATGGGTTTAGAGCTGGTAGACCTGGAACATACAGCATCTCTTCTTTCTGTCTCAGAGAACATAGCTGGTATCCATCCCTTTCACTGTTGTTTCTTAGCTCAGGCCATGAACAAACAATTCTTCATTTTGTATCCCTGTGGAAACTCTTCTTGACCAAACTACTTCATTTTCATGTATTTGTCAAATATCACAGCACAAAGAAGTCTCCACGGTTCAGCTCACTCAGCAGCTCATTCTATGAGTGGGGTGATAGTGTGGATTTTGTGAACAAAGGGTCCTGTGGCCAAATAAATGTGGAGGCTAAGAAAAGCTTAAAAGGCATCTTGACTCTGAAACTCTTCCAAATGTAGGAGGAATGCACCAATTCCTGAGTTTGCGTGACAACAGAATCGCTTTCTCATTACAGATCTAGCCATTGAGGTGACATCCAATCATGGTGACCTCATTCACATCAGAGTAGTATAGAGCTCCATAGTGTTGCCAGTGGCTGATTTTTCTGAAGCAGATTCCTAGGACTTTTTCTGGGTCATCTGTGGATCGCAGCTGAGCACACTAACAGTTATGTGACACCTATGAAGAGCATTGATCCAGAACTTTACTGTATAGACAAAGAAACTGTCCTTGAGAAGTTGAATGACTCCCTCCAGACCTCTTAGCTATTTCATGACGAATCTCAGACTGGAACCTATTTCATCTGCTTCTGTCCTGTGTGGTTGGCTGTTCCACAGCTCTGAACGTCCTACTGTCTCTTCCTTCACGTATTAATATGTAGGAGTCATAGGCAGCTGACTGTGGTTACTCATATCTTGCTACTTTCTTTAGCTCCGTATCCTTGGTTCTTACCAAGGACCCACAGACCTCAGAAATATCTGTCCAAGTAGGACTGCTAATATTGCTTGTTTTCTACTTTCGTCTGGCCAGTCAACTCAGCCAGCCAAGTGCCGTCAAGTCGACTCAACGTTTGCTAAAATTGTTATTCTTTCTTCTAGACTAAAATAAATGTAAGGATTACCTACACTTGAAATGGTTACTGTCAGTCAGTTAGTTCATTTGACAAACATTTACCGAGTACCGAACTGCCAGCTATTATTCTAAATGCTGGAAAAATAGCTGTGATCAAAATAAAATCCTTGCTGTCACAGAGTTAAAAAGCCAACAAAGGAAAACATAATAAACAAGCATCAGAGGTTGATAAGCACTCAGGGGACAACCAATAGGGTAAGGGGAACAGAGAGTGCTGGTAAGGGTGCAGTATTATTATTAAGATTTTTAGGGTTATTTTTTTATGTAGGATGGTAGGGATGGTTTATTGTTAAAATGCCATTTAAGCACAGACTTGAGGAAGTGAGGGAGCAGTAACAAGCTCGGGAAGACGACTCCCCGGATCGGGATTAGGGCGTTCCATGAGTGCATGAAAGTCACTGTGGCTGGAGCTGAGTCAGCAAGGGAAACTCAATCATGTTGGGCTGTGAAGACCAATGTGAGGACTTCGGTTTATACACTGATGACAAGGGAAGCTATCGGAGGGTTTTGCATAGGGAAGTGCCATGGCCTGACTTCTATTTTAAGAGGTTTAATCTTGTAAAAGTGACTAGAAGAAGATATGACTGATTGGATTCCCCAGGAAGCAAATTCTGAGATGGAAGTTGTTACTAAGTTTCATCCAGTTGGTTTCAGCTCATAGTGATACTATGCACCACAGCACAAAACACAGCCTGGCGCTATCCTACGCTCACAGCCACTGTTATGCTTAAGCCTGTCATTGCAGCCACTGTGTCCATCTGTCTCCTTGAGGGTCTTTCTCTTTTTTAATGAGCCTCTACTTCGTTAAGCTTGATGTTCTTCTTCAGAGATTGGTCCTACCTGATAACATGTCCAAAGTATGTGTGATGAAGCCTCACCATTCTTACTTCTAATCAGCTTTCTGGCTGTGTGGAAATTAACAGGCAGTTAATTACTTAGGGGGTGCTCTCAGGAGCAACGCCTGTGTGAGATGGGAAGGATTAGGCGGAGAGAGAAACTGGGCAGCAATATGGCTGCAACAAAGACTTTGACCTCATAAGGAACCCTGAAATCAGGATTGCGCTTTAGAATTGCCCTCAGTTGGGATGCCAGACCTTTGTACAGAGATGAGTGGATGCAGGCTGCCCCTAGGAAGCTTCTGGCTTTGGACAAGAAGCTTTATTATTCAGCTAAGACCAAATTCTGGAGAGTGTGGACAGCCATGTGCTGTCATGGCACTCGCAGCAGCTAGAGAATACGATCCTCAGTCCCCCAAAGGGGATCTGGGGGGCTTACTGGAGCATCCATTACATGGGGCAAAGTGGAAGCAAGAAGATTAGTTGTGAACCAGTGATTCAGAAGGGAGATGATGGTAGGTTTGGCAACTAGAGTATTAGAAATAGAGATCTTGAGATATGTTCATTTTATGGATATTTTTTGAGGCAGAGTCAAAAGGATACATTGATATATTAAAAGCCAAGCCAAGTGCCATCGAGTTGGATCCAAAAAGGGGCTTATGAATAACCAAAAAACCCAAACACCAAAAAAAAAAAAAAAATCCCCCTGCAACAAACTCACAATTTTTGATCTATGCAACTAAAACTATGTAGATATTGTATGCTGAGGTGGTAAAGATTTTGGAAGTGAGTTGAGGAATAGTGTCAGGAGAAATAAGATAATTCAGTTTTAGAAGCATTAGCTTTGAAAAGTCTATGAGATGTCTAAGTGGAGGAGATGGGTACATGAGTGTATTACCAGCGGAGAAATTCAGACTGAGAATATAAACATGGGACTCACTGGCTTGTAGATACCGTTTAAAGCTGTGGAATTAGGTACGATTACCTAAGGAGGACTCTTGGGAGTACTTTAAAGCTTAGGAGTCGATGGTACAAGACAGACTGACAAAGTGTCCAAAGCACAGAAGCAGCACCAAGAGGAAACGGTACAGTGAAAGTCAAGCTAAAACAGTAGCTCAACAGGAGGAAGTGACTCACAAATAATTTATCCTGATGGGTAGATTTTCCTTATTGTCATCTGGGTTTCTCTTTCGCATTCTGTCATGTTTAGGACTTATTTATTTCCTACAAATACCTAATTAGTTCAAACGAACTGCCTGACGTAGGTGCAAAATTTTCTTCAATATTTTTAAGCTTCTGGTTCACTTTAATTAAAGAGGGCTACTAATATATTGTTTTGATTAGGAGGATATGTTCCAAAGAGAAGACAATCTACAAGCAGTGATAACAGAGTTAGAAGTCAGAGTCCAAAACGGATGAAGGCAAACTTGTGTGAGACTCTCACCCATCTTTGAGGAGGGGACACCCTGTTCTGAGTCTGTGAATTGGTATGTTCCTTACTGTGATTCCTGAAATCATCTGTTACCCAGAAGACAGGGATCCAAACAATCACCTTCAGAGGCAAATGACTATTGAATGAGAATCATCTTAATATCTATCATCAGAAGCAGAATGTAAAGAGTGTGGACCCCCAAAGTGAAGTGTTCCCAGGAACAGGCTTCCTCGTGCAGCCTGACTCATATATCCCCTTTCTCCACTAACCTCACTCAGCACTGGCATCCCTTGAACGGTGTTTCACTCGTGAGACTATAAACTGTGTTGAGAATAGGGTCTGCATCTTCCTCAGCTTGATGCCTTTCAGAGCTGAGAATAGTTCCAGGTGCTCAACAGATGTTTATTCAGATAAATAAAAGGGATTTCTGGTACCTTCTTGACCAACACGGGCACCAGAACAGACAAATGAATTTCTGAATAGCCTTGGCAGCTGGATCTGTTTAATCGCTTATGTGTTTCTTGGCTAACTTTTGTGAACTAATTTTCTTTTTTTTTCCCTCCAGTTTGTTTCCATGTCAGGAAGAGAGAATCTTTGTTCTGTATTACCTATTTGTAAAGGAACATTGTAAGAGTCTCTTGGCTTGAAGGTATTGTGCTATGTTTAGCAAAAAGGGTGAAGGATGCTGGCTTCAGCACTCGACAATACCAGATTTTAAACAGAACTTTGGATTGTATTTGTCTGTTCTAGCTTTTGATAAACCTTATTTTCTTTTTGAAGAAGATCATTCACCATAGTAGTTTGTGTTTCTTAGTGAGATTAAAACAGTTTGCATTTATAAAACGCTGAATCCAGGGAAGATGATTCTTGTGAGTGAGTTATAGGAAAAGTGGTGGTAATGCAGGATAGAGTCCTTCTGCCCTTTATTTTTAGCTCAGGTGGATTACATGCTCTTTCATCATCTGAGACCAGGGCTTGTTACTTTGACCAGGTGCCATCACTTTCTGTATAAATGAGAGTGGTTTCTATAGAAATTGTCCTTCACATGTGTGCTCTTTGAGTCTGTATGTAGTCACTAACCAGATGGCTGAAAAATCCTGTTGTAGTGTATTGCCAATATGAGTATTTTTTAAGTCAAAATTATGACTTCTCCTATCAATATGAGAAATAATTCATAACACTAGAATTTATTAATCAGTAAATCAAATGAAAGAAAATGATGAGGGAAAAGTGGGAAAATAGGAGCAAAATAATGGATTAATTTAATTGCTTTTCATGCATAAAATGACTCAAGAAAGAATTTGAGTAGAATAAAAGGTAGGGGATGAAGTATTTTCTCTTGAAATTTGATTGTGCCAAGCTGCCTCAATACTATTTGGTGTTTGGAAGGGGAAATGAGAGAAATAAGAGATCAGAGGAGGAAGGACAGAATGAGATACAGGAGAGAAGCTTCATAATGGTTTGAATCCACTTAGAATAGACTGATTCCCCACTGACAAAGAACTAGACAGCAGTTCTCTTCAGGGAGGCACATGCTAGAACTTTGAGAGAAAGGTGCTAAGATTTCTATTTATGCCACCCTTTGATATTTAGATTGTTGTATCTACCTGCACACAGAGGGCCCTGGGGGCTCAGTGCTTAAAGTGCTTAGCTTCTGACTGACATGTCGCTGGTTCAAAACATTATTCTATGGCAGAAAGATGTGGCAATCTGTTTCCGTAAAGATTACAGCCTTGGAAACCCAATGGAGCAGTTCTACTCTGTCCTCTAGTCTTGTTGTATGCTGGAATAGACTTGATGGCAGTGGGGTTTTTTTTTTTTTTTTTTTTTTTTTTGGTTTATACACTCATGTATATCGATCCCTATTGCCCATGAAATAAAGATAAAATACGTTAATTCAAGACCTTCAATGACCTAGACTTAATGTGATTGTCTAGTCTTATTTGCCTTTATTCTTGTTTATATTATTTATCAAGCTGAATAGCAGTAGTACAAACAGGAGCAAAACTATTGGGTATTTGCCCGGCACGGGGTTAAGCCCTTTACATGCTAAATTTAATTTTAATACTAGAATCTTGTGAAATAAGTACTACCATCACCTACATTTCACAGGTGCTGGGATGGGTCTTGCAGAGGTTCAGTAACTAGCTGGAGCAGCCACAGCCAATAAGCAGTCTGACTCCCGGGTTCTGTGCTTTGCAGCTGCACCTGCTGCTCTCTACTCTTGCTGTTTTGAAGGGTGCCTTCCTCAGTCTTTTCTCTTTACTGGAAAGAAGTGCTATTCCATCCCTCCTTCGCAGTCCCGAGTTCCCCCAGCCTTCTAAGTGCAGCTCAATTGTCATGAATTACCCAGGTAACTGGGATGTCACTGGCCTCAGAAATTCCTGTAAGTCTCTGCTACTCAAGTTGTCAGAGATCAGCAGCCTGGGCATCACCTGAGAACTTGTCAGAATGCAGAATCTGAGGTAGATACAACAATCTAAATATCAAAAGGTGGCATAAATAGAAATCTTAGCACCTTTCTCTCAGAGTTCTAGCATGTGCCTCCCTGAGGAGAACTGTTGTCTAGTTCTTTGTCAACGGGGAATCAGTCTATTCTAAGTGGATTTAAACCATTATGAAGCTTCTCTCCTGTATCTCATTCTGTCCTTCCTCCTCTGATCTCTTATTTCTCTCATTTCCCCTTCCAAACACCAAATAGTATTGAGGCAGCTTGGCACAATCAAATTTCATCTGATTCTACATTTTAGCAAGAACTCCAGGTTGTTTGCGTGTGCAAGAAAGCTTGAGAAAGACTTTAGTATGAAAGGATTTTTTTTTTGCTTGTTTGTTTCCTGTAACTGTTATCTGGAAACCCTGGTGGTATAGTGTTTAAGTGCTAGGGCTTCTAATGAAGAGGTCAGCGGTTTGAATCCACCAGGTGTTCCTTGGAAACTCAGTGAGGCAGTTCTACTACGTTCTGCAGGGTCACTATGAGTCAGAATCAATTCAACAGCAGTGGGTTGGTTTTCTGGTTTTATATCTGTTATCTACAGACTTCTTTTATTTTCTCAAAAGGTTCTTTGAGTGTGCAAATGTTTAATGTTTAACTACTAACCTAACAGTTGGTGGCTCAAATCCACCAGGAGTGCTGTAGAAGAAAGTCCTGGCAGTCAGCTTTTGAAAGAGCACAGCCATTGTGAAAACTTTATGGAGCAGTTATACTCTGAAAGACAAGGGACTGCCATGAGTTGTTATCAACTTGATGGCAATATTTTGTTTTGTTTTTTTTTGTAATATATTCGGAAATTTAGATCATATTCTAAGACAAAATACTATTGTGCCATTTGGAATAGTTTTTCCTACTCTGCTAGTAAGGTCATTGTTATCATTATTTTATTTTACTCACAGTGTTTTCACAAATTCAGGTGATAATGTTAAAAATATGAAAAGATACCTCAAATAAACCCTTCATTGCCTCCCATAGCCTAGTACGAGGTCTTTGGGACACAACATCTTTCACTGCCAAAGCACAACCATGAGTATTGCAGAGCTGGAGAGAAAAAAAATCAATATTTAAGAGACACCCAAAACTGAAGAATCCTGTCAATCTCACACATGAAATTTTGAGATTTGTCTGTCTACAGTCAGAACACTCACTGTTTTCCAGGAACCTTGGAATGGAATTTTGTTTTGACAAGAATTTGACTCTGAGCTTTATTCCAGAGCCAATTCTGCTAAGTCACAGAATGTCAGTCACTACAGATACTCCTGTGTAGTTACTTGCTATTTATATGACAAGGACTGATAGTTAAAGTTATTGACTTTCTTTTTTTTTTTTAATGATCCTCGTTCTTTATTTAGACACAGTGTTTGCATGTATTTGAACCCCAAGTGTTCTCTGGGAACGTGACTGATCACGGAGACTGGCAGATGCTCGGGCTCCTCAGTCAGCCTACCATCGCTGCACTCAATCTGGCTTCTCTCTTCTGGCACGGAGTATATAATTGGAATACTGTAACGCATGAAAAGAAAAGAGGGCAAACACATAGGTGGCAGTTTTTTGCTTCTACTGATTCCATTTCAGCAGTCAGTATGACCTCTCATGAAGTTCCAAGTCTAAAAATGGTCTCAGCATAAATCTACACTTTCGGAGCTGACAAAATTCTCCCATCTAGGGAGGATTCTACTTTACCTCTTTTTAGAATTCCTTTTTCTCTCTGTATGTGTGTGCGTGTGCGTGTGTTGTTTTAGTGAGAGGCTCTCTTCCCACCTCAGTCGTTGGTTTGCTCAGCGTTATGTGATGAATCAAGGCTTCCCGCACAGGGGCCTCTGAGGGACTGCGGGAACACTTACTTCCAAATGAACCCGTGCGTCTTAGCAGGGAGCGTTCAGACCACACCCCAGGTAAAAGGAAGTCTTTCCTTAATGCTTTCAATCACTTTTAAAGGCAGTGTACTGTGCTGGTGGTGTTTGCTGGAAGAGGGCTTGAGGGAGAGCTTCCCGGGTGTAGATAAATTTCACTGTGCAGGCAAAGGGGATGCTGTGTAACAATTGGTAGTAAGGGCAAGCTGATAAACACCAAAAATAAAAAAATAAAATTGCTTACGGGGCCACCAAAGAAAATATTCGGGACTGTCCCCAGAATAGTGTTTATGCTAAGATACCTTGCAAGGACTCTCATCAACAAAAGGCTAGTGGCCATCTGGGAGTGTGGTTGTTAACATCGGAAGGGAGAGGACTTCTAAGGAAATCTAAGAGAGGATGGCACGGCAGCTCCAAAGTGAGCCAAGGAGCAGCCAGTCCTGCCTGGCATGGGGGAAAAACAATTTCTCGAAGTATTTTTAGGCTCTTCGGTGAAAAGGTGACAATCTGAGAGATCTAGAGCACTTCAGATCATCCTGAGGAAAAGATTTTCATCTTTTCAGCTCTAATTTCTTGCATTCAAATAGTTTCCCAAGGATAGGAATTAAGATATTTAACTGGCATTGACAACTGAAAGTGTTACACGGCATTTAACAGTAGAATGCTATTAACAAGCATCTGTTTCTGCTTGGTGTTGAATATGACTTTTCATCACCATAGCAATTCGTTCCATTGGATCTTGGCCACAGTAGGCAGTAAATAGCAAATCTTTCTTTCCAGAGTGAGAGATTCAACAGCCTACTTGCTAACATGTGACTCGTCATCTGAATGTTGCATAGCGGGGTGGTATAATTTCAAATCCTCCTCCAACTGCAGTTCGATGCGAATGAATATTAGATCCTTGATAAGGTAAGAGGAAGATGTTAGGAAAAAGAAATAAGAGCCCCAGTTAGGACTGTACCATTAGCTTAAGAGCTACTATTAAACTATTGCTCCTTTTATTTTTAGTCTTTGTAAGACGTGTGTGTGAACAGGAATTCATCCCTGATTGTGTTCTCCAGCACGAAGACGATGAAGTCTTTAGCTCTGTTATATTTTTGTTTTATTCCTGAATGACATCATATATTGCCTCAACTGAAATCTGAATTTGTTCTCTTGTGCTGGTGAAAAAATTTCATGTAGGATATGAAGGTTTCAATAAGAAAACATAACAATAAGTAGAAGGAAATATTTTTGCTTCATTTTAGTTGTCACATTTGTTAGTATGGGCATTGCTATAAAAGCATTGCTATAAAAGTTGTTGTTAGGTGTTGCTGAGTCAGTTCCAACTCATAGAAATCCTGTAGAAACCACCCCACAAAGTTACCAAGGAGTGCCTGGTGGATTTGAACTGCCAACCTCTTGGTTTGCAGCTGTAGCACTTAACTATACCACCAGGTTTTCCTCTATAACGTCTAGAGTTTATTACAGAAAAATGATTGAAATATACTTATGTTTTAAAGATTACGTATTGTTGAATGACACAAATTGTGTGAGGTTTATGAAGAAGTGAATCTTAATGATTGTATATATTTTGGAAGGCAAAGAAGACGCTTGTTAATAATGGTTATATTAATATAACCATGGGGCACTTGTACTGAAGTCCTTTGTACAGTATTTACTTTCTCTGGAGACAATTTGAGAAGACCTGTAGTCATTATTTGGAAACCCTGGTGGCATAGTGGTCAAGTGCTGCTTCTGTTAATCAGAAGTTCAGCAGTTCGACTCAACTAGGTGCTCCTTAGAAACTTTATGGGGCAGTTCTACTCTGTGCTGTAGAGTCACTGTGGGTCAGAATCTACTTGATAACAATGCATTTGGTTTGGTTTTTGGTATAGTCATCACTTGGAGAGGTGAGCACAGGTTTACAGAGCTTAGATATAAGGTCAGAATCTGCTCTCTTGTTCTTGACTCCCAACAGACTTCTTTCCTTTTCAAATGGCATACTACAACTGATTGTCTGAACTACCTTTGCTGATTTCCTGGCATGTCTCTCCTTTAGCCAAAACCATCTAGTGATTCCACTCTCTCTTATGTCATGAGGAAACTCTGGTAGTATGGTAATTCAGAATTATGGCTGTTCAGCAAAGAGATTGGTTGTTTGAATCTGCTGGGTGCTCCTTGGAAACTCCATGGGGCAGTTCTACTCTGTCCCATAGGCTTGCTATGAGTTAGAATTGATAGAAAGAATTTTTTTTTTTTTGTCTTACATCATCATGAGATCAGTCACGGCAAGAAACTTGCCTAGAAAATAATCCACCTAGAAAATGCCTTGCATTGTGTATTGCTGATAAGACTAGTGGGCTCCTAAATCTTACAAGGAATCTAATGCTTCTTTCTACAAAGGAAAGCATTGATTTATTATTTTCTGATGATAAGCTGCAATGAAGGAACAGTAACACATGTCCTTATGACAATAAATAAATAAATAAATAAATAAATACTTGAAAAATGAGAGTTGGCTTAGAAAGGCTTGTGTATTTTGTTCTCATTAAATAATATGTGGAAACTCTATGCTGTAGTAGTTAAGCAGAAGGCCGGCAGGTTGAATCCACTGAGTATTCCTCAGAAACTCTATGGGGCAGTTCTACTCTGTCCTATAGGGTTGCTATGAGTTGGAATTGACTCTACAGCAATAGGTTTTATGGAATATGTGGAGACCTGTTTGTTGAGAAATTGGCTGCTAACCTGAAGGGCTGGCAGTTCAAGTTTACCAGCCATCCCTTGGAAACTCTATGTGGCAGCTCTACTCTTTCCTCTAGCGTTAGCCGTGAGCTGGAATCTATTCCATATATGAAAGGTAAGGAATACGTAGTAGATACAGCTCTAAATTGGTTAATTCTGTTTTACCTTCTGCTGAGAATATGCACTTCTAATAAGAACACTTAGGTGATTTTTATATAAAACTTCCTAGAAACGTTACAGAAATGCAAATTCTCAGCAGGGGATAGAATCGGACCAAACTGGTTCAAAGCCCTGGTACTAGGAGCCCTAATGGCAGAGAGGTTAAGCACTCAGCTGTTAACCAAACGATCAGTGGTTTGAACCTACCACCTACTCCATGGGAGAAAAGACCCAGCTTTTCCTGGAAATCCTGGTGGCGTAGTGGGTTAAGTGCTAAGTCTGTAACCAGAAGGTTGGCAGTTCAAATCCACCAGGTGCTCCTTGGCAGTTCTACTCTGACCTCTAGAGTTGCCGTGAGACAGACCTGACTTGATGGCAGTGGGTCCCCCCCCCGCCACCGTAAAGATTACAGCCTGAAAAAAGTCTTAATGGACAGTTTTACACTGTCAGATATGGGTGCTTTGAATCGGAATCTACTCAATGGCACTCAACAACAACAAGAAAAATGTAAAGAGCTCTGGTGGTGCAACGTTTAAGTGCTTGACTGCTAACAAAACGATTGGTGGTTTCAACCTACCCAGAAGCCCTGGGGAGAGAAAGAATTGGTGATCTACCTTCATAAAGATTATAGCCTACAGAACCCTAGGGAGAAGTTCTACTTTGTCACATGGGGTTGCCATGAGTTAGAGTCAGTTTGATGGCACCCAGCAATAACAAGGTTATATGTATATTGTCTCTAGAAGTCAGAGATGTTTCAGTTATTAAAAAATTCTATCTTCTAGTAAGTGGTCAAGAGTTTATTAGGCCCTTCTAGAACTTAGATAAAATCTCTTTCAAGGAAATCCAATTCTCTTTGATTTCATGCTCACAAAGAAAATCTCTGATTGGTAATCTGGTGTTTCAGCTAGCCATTCCAGCCTGTACTGTCCTATCTTAGTGCAGGGACAGCATGGAAGGTTGTGTTGCTCAGGCCTTCCAACTCTATACAGGTCTTCTGTCCGGGAGTGAATCAACTACATGACAGACTTTGTTTATGCCCAGCTTGGCCTTGAGGGTTCAAATCTGGCAGCCAGCTACCTTTGTATAAAACTAATGTATAGGGTCACTGCCCCATGAGGCACTGCTGCCTGCTGCCAACCAGATGTTGTACCTGATTCCAGCCTTTATACCAACAAACCTGCCATGACTATACCAGCTGTGCCTCTATTCATGGGTCTACCAGAATCAAAAATCTACATTCCCAACCTGAATACCCTCAGACACTTAGCCTCGCATTTGTCAAAGGCTATGCCGCTGTGCTATCAGTCTTTTTCCCCAGGCTAGTATGTTATCACCCAGTATATCTTAAATTTTCACGTGGCTAACTCATTCAGCATTCTTGCCTCATAGTTCCTTGACCTTTTCAGCTTCATTGCTTTTCCTTTCCTTTCATCTAAGATACTCAGTCTAAAGGCCAAAGCTTGGATCTTGTAACCACCTAGACCTACCACACTTTTAAAGCTTAAACGGTTCCGTATTATACCATGACCTGCAAGCAGCCCTCTAAAATACCATCTGGTCACATTTGTTTTCTGAACCACAGAGGTTCCTGCTCCCTTGACCCCAGGCTTTGTCTTCTATATCTATCCATAGTGACCTCCATGGCTGATTAATTGCTGTTCTCTCACCAGTATCCTCGATTCTTTTGCACTCATATCTTTCTACCACAATAACCTTCAAATTATCCGCATTATAGATCCTACAGATCACTTTCTCTGTTCCTGTAAGAGACACCTGAGCCCTCCTGGAGAGAATACCAAGTAGCCAAGCCAACTGTTTCATTGCAATTCGTGGACTTACATTTGTGTTGGGCCCTCAGTATAACATGTTGCCACTTTTGTTGGTTTTTGTTCAGCCTTCTTTCCCATTGTTATCAAGAATGTTCCCAGGCCTGTCATTTTCCTTAACACCTCCAGATTACCTTCAGCAGTTCTTTTCTCAGCCATTGAATCACTGATGTTAGAGTCTGGAATGCTCAGTCTTGGGCTTTGTTTGTTTTTGCATATTCCCCTCATGATTTCATCTAGTTTGATGGTTTTAAATATCACCCATAGGCTAACAATCCTAACAATTATATCTCCAGTACAGACTTTCACCTTCAGACTTCCCTGCCCATGTTTCCACGAGTGTGTGTATCAGGTATATAAAACATGAATTTTATCCCCAAATCAGCTTTAACTGAAGTCTTTGTCATTTCAGTTAGCCAGGCTAAATGTTCTGTATTCATCTTGACTCTTGTCAAACTCTCATACCCCACATTCAATTTTTAAGCCGATGCTAAACCTCTCTTTTCTCATTCAAACTGTTTGAAAGTAACTGTACAATATTACTTTATTTTGTTCTCATTTATTTCTCAATATGTTGCTGTTGGTTTTCTGCCCCTGTCTCTAAGCTTGTGTCTTTTAAAACCAGAGTTAACTAAAATTCTGCTGTGACTATTTCCTTTCCCAGTCTGTAGTGCTTCAGTGATTCTGTATTGTCAACAGGACAAAGTCCAAATTGACATACTACTGCTTTTATTCATGGGTTTACTTCAACCTCTTGATTGTGAATTATCTGTCAACCGTTAAATACAGAAAAGACTGAAGTTGTCAAAGATTTCATTTTACTTGAAGCTATAAGCAACGCCCATGGAAGCAGCAGTTAAGAAATCACACAGTGTATTACATCAGGCAAATTTGCTGCAAATGACATCTTTAAAGTGTAGATGTCACTTTGATGAGTAAGATCCACCTGACCCAAACCGTGGTATTTTCAGTAGGCTCGTATACATGCATAAGCTGAACTTCGAATAAACAAGATCAAAGAAGAATTGATACCTTTTAATTACGGTGTTTGCTAAGAATATTGCATATTTATGGATCGCCAGAAGAACAAACAAACCTATTTTGGAAGAAGTACAGCTACAGTGCTCCTCAGAAACAAGGTGGAAAAGACTTCATTTCACATCCTCGGGACATGTTGGGAGAGATTAGTTCCCAAGGAAGGATGTGGTGCTTCACAAAGGAGAGAGGCAGTGAAAAAGAGGCAGTGAAAAAGAGGCAGTGAAAAAGAGGCAGACCACTAACGAGACGGATTGACCCAGTGGCTGCAACAATGGTCTCAAACACCACAATGATTGTGAGGATGGTGTAGGACTGAACAGGGTTTTATGCTGTTGTATGTAGGGTTATCATGATTCAGAACTGACTTGACAGCACCTAATAGCAACAACACTGTACCCCAAGCTCCTACCACACAGCAAATCTTAATAAAATTGTTTCTGAATGAAATGAAGAATGAATGCAAGAGAAAGTATATCCTCGAGACCAGCTGTTTATTTTCTCATAGCCAGAAAGGCTTATCTTCAATTTTAACTCCATGTGTAACGTTCTTATTGATGACAAATGTTGAAAATCTCTTACGCATTTGCTGATTGAGAGTCAGTAAATTGAGGCTCCTAGCTCAGAGCTGGGAGTCCCTGGGTGTTACAAATGTTAACATGCTCTGTTGCAAACTGAAGAGCTAGGGCTTCGAGTTAACCCAGAAATGACTAGAAGAAAGACCTGGTGATCTACTTCTGAAATATTAGCCATTGAAATCTCTGTGGAGCACAATTCTACTCTGACATACGTGGGGTTGCTGTGAGTCAGAGTCAACTTGATGGTAACGTTTACTGGTAATTCTGGTTATTGCTGTTGTTTGTTAGCTGCCCTGTCATTGTCCTGACTTACGAGGACCATGTATACAACAGGGCAGGTCACTGTGATCAAAAGAGTTTTCACTGGTTGATTTTTGCAAGGAGACCATTGGATGTTTCTTCCTAGTCTATATCCTCGAGTGAAGCCTGTTCTCTATGACAGCAACAAGTGAGCCTCCACTGGAAGATGGGTGCCGGCTGCACCTGGGATACATGACTGGTAAACGAATCCTGATCACCTTCATGGAAGGTGAGGCTTCTAACCACAGACCCACTGCTACCTCAACTTAGGGTTAAATGAGTTAAAGTTAACTTTTGAACTGAAGGTCAGATATTGCTTCTGTGTTGGTACTACTGAGGTAGACATGCCTTGCAATATTTCGTCTGATCAGCTTGTCAATCTGTCGCTTTATTGCCATACTCTACAACACAATCTCCCCAGGGTGCTATTGCCTTCTCTGGTAAATGTTATCATGAAAAGTTCTGATACTGTGACTATCTTTACAGCTGTTTCCTTTGGCAGCTATACACATGATCATAGGACAACAGCAATCTATCACAATAAATGAGATAAACATCATAGCATATAAACAAAGTCAACATAAACCTTTTACAAGACAGAAAGTCTAATTTATTACATATTTCATAGGTCTCTTCGGGTGAGTCTGAAGCGAAACCTCTGATCTTCACATTTGTCCCCACTATCAGAAGACTACCAACCCACTCTCAGTTGACTGACACCTCTAAATTCCTTGTTAAAATTCCTGAGGAACCAAGTGAAAAGAATCCAGAAACTATAAATAGGGTAGGATCATTTTTCTTCTTCTTTTATATCAAACAGTGACTTGGAAGTTTATTGGAATGCTCATTTCCTCTGCTTAAGGTGAGATGATTGTAAAACTTAAGGTTGATGAAAAAATACAGTAGGAGTCTAAATGTTATCAAATTTCAGGTTCTGTATTACGCATTATTCTCAGTCCTGCTAAGCTGTCATCCTATGGCTTGTTATTCACGTGACATGTTCTTATTCCTGCAATTTCACCTCGTCTGAAACGTCTCAGGATAATAAAAGCAAATTTAAAAAAAGTTTAGATGTAATCCTGGGAGGAAACACAGGATAAAGCAATGAGATGTTATTTTACAGGTAAAACATTAGCAACATTAAAAAATATATATATATAATGCCTAGTGTCACCATGGTTGTAGGCAATACTGGTGCACTGAAATTTTGCTGCTAGCATTGTACATTTATGAATGTTTTTGGAGAAAAACCCTTATTCACAGTCCTAAGATTATTCACAACCTTTGAATAGTCTAACTCTTGAAAATATATTCTAAGGAAATAGTACAAAAGAAGCAAAAACTTACATAGGAAAACAACCTCTCATCTACCAGAGAAGGGTTAAGGAGATTATATTGTATCCTTGAGAAAATTAGAGTCATAGTGATTACATAATTCTGTGGGAAAACATTAACTTTATACCATCAAGTGATAAACAGTCTATAAATTTGTATTTATACCCTGGTTAGACCTGTCTAATGCGAGGAGTAGAAGTGACATTAAAAAATGACCAGAAACCTGAAAGTGACATGTTAGAATAATGAAATCATGGGTAATTTTTTTTCTCTTTACGATGTATTTTAATATAGCTTTATTATAAATAAAATGAAATTGGAGGGAGTTTGTAGTATTGTCAAGGAAACAGAAAGTTGATAAAATAACCTTATCTATCTAAAAACATTTTCTCTAGAAGGTAGTAATATACCTGCCATGTATTTCAAAGACTAAAGCCATCAGTAGCTTGGAGGTGCTTCTGACTCCTGGTGACCTTGTGTATCAGAGTAGAGCTATGTTCTATGGGGTTTTTAGTGGTTGATTTTGAAGTAGTTTGTTAGGCCTTTTTTCCAAGGTGCCTCTGAGTGGACTCAAACTGCCAACCTTTTGGTTAGTAGCTGAGCACGATAACTGTTTGCACTACCTGAGGAGTCCCAAAGACTAATGAGGCCAAATTATTCTAGAAAAACCCTGAACACTACATAAGATACATCTAAAAAATTTCTGCTTAACAGTATTCAAATTTATACAGTATGTTCTTAGGATATTTTTATCTTTAGGCCCAATGAATCCTGTGAGATTGTAGATAAAAGAACCTATTTCCATTCATTCCACCAAAGTTTCCTAACTGTGATATTCATCTGCTGATTGCAATGATGCATTCACAATCACATCTTTAAAAGAGTAAAGATTTTTCTTCCTCTTTTTCAACAGATCGATATTATTATAGGCTAAACAGTCACTCATTCATCTCCATATTTAACAACTGAGCAAACATTATGTGCTTGGTGCTGTGGACCTAGATGTGAATAAGAAATTTCCTCATATGACTTATTTGATGTTGGGGAGGCAGAAAACAAAAAAAAAAAAAAGAGCAATGTATGTGGCAAAATCCCAGGAGTAATAAAATTGCTGTGAAAAAATACAGCAGAGCAAAGGAATAGAAAACAGTGGAGTGTGGGGGAAGGGAGGTATTTTGGATTAGTCTTGATGTTTCCAAATTAGTTTAATTTTTGCCAGCTTTCTAACTTACTCTGCTACTCTCTGTCATAAGCAATCTGTCTGAATCCTTATAATTTTAATTTAAGTAGCCCTAATAGTGCAACAGTTAATCACTCAGTGCTTACAGTAAAAGTAGTGGTTTGAATCCACCTGCAGCTGTTTGGGTGAAAAGACCTAGTGAACCGCTCTGGGAAACGTTACAGCCTGGGAAACCATATGGGACAGTTCTGCTCTGTCCTACAGGGTTGCTCTGAGTTAGAACTCACATGACAGCACACAACAACTTTTTATTTAAACTTTTTAGCAATCTGGGATTTTGGTACTATTCAATACTATAATTTAATGTGTGAAATGATCATTAACAGAGAAATTCTATTACAAGCAGTTTGTGTTTTATCTTGACTATATCATCTTCATCTGAAAAGTGTGGAATTGATGTCTATAGTCCGTGTAGTTATATTTCATCAGTGGTTTGATTTCTATTCTGTCTTCACACAGACAAGACAAACACATATATTGGTGCATATCAAAGTGATCACCGCAGTTGAAATTGCCTATTTAGTGTATTACTTTGAAATAATTTTAGACTTTAAAAAAGTTTCAATGAAAAGAACAATAGTAACCATGCCACAGTTATCAAAACCAGAAGATTGACACTGGGTCTTTTGAACACACTTCTGGTGTCCACTATTGCTAGCATTCTAGAAAAAGAAGTTCTGGTGGCTGGTTAAGGCTAGTTTATTCCTGGTCTTGTAAACTTTCTGCTTATTAGTAAAAAATTGCATAGGAAAGATTTTAAGAATTAGAAATGCAAAGTAAAATAACATAGCCAAAAATGCCTTGTACTAAAAATGTCTATTTTTTTTTTTAAGAATCCTGTTTGTGAGTTTTTCCAATTAGCTTAGATTGTATTGCCTGAATATTTATGCATTTTATTCAGCTTTTTTTTTCCCTTGGAATTTCAAAAGGCTTTATTTTATTGTGGAACCTTTCAATGGCATTTCCTTTCTTCCGCTGATTTGTAAAAGATACTTGGGTTGCTTGCCCAGAAACTGAACTCTTGACCAATTTCAATTTGTTCCATGAAATTGCATCCTTCAGGCCATGTCTTTATGGAAAACACTGATATTTTTAAAATTTTGTTTAAATAAATTGTATCACGGTTTATTTGGAAGCAGTTAGATGGACTTGTTGACAGTGATTCTGAGCTGTAAGCTGCTGGGTCTTGGATCTGCGGTCTAGGACAAAGAGGTGGACTAGTAAAAGACAATAATTATTTTCTCCCAAGTTCTTCTAGGCCAACCTGATATCTTCAGTGTAGTTTTAAACACTCTTGTCCTTGGAGACTTTAATTAGCTTAAGTTTTTCAGCATATATGCAAAAAAGGAAGCATTTATCAAACCAGTGCCAATACTTTTCTATCTTCACATCTTTTGCAGTCCTGTTCCAATGACTACCTGACCTTGAGTGCTGGGAGCCAACAAGAGAGAGACGGAGGGACACCTACTTATCCTTTAGAAATTAGTGGAAAGAGTTCAGAAGAAAGAGGATTTAAAGCAAACGAACCTCAAGGAATGCAGCAAAGTGACCTCTTCAAAGCTGAATATGTTTTTATTGAGGACTCTGAAGGGGAAGATGAAGCCACAATCAGAAGAGAAGACCAAGGCTCACCAGTGGTGAGGGGTGCCGGAGCTGTCCGGCCCAAATCTCTAGCAATTTCTTCTAGTCTGTTCTCTGATGCCGTACGTCCCAAAACAAGAGGGCCTGATCTCCAGGCCCCATCACATCCTGAAATGCCTCATGGAACAGCCCCTCAGCAAAAGCATGGGCAGGTAGGTTTTATCTTCACTATGGGGGTGGGAAAAATTACGTATTGATATATCTTTTGTCCCAGGCTGTCTGCAATGGTTTTCCTGTTTAAGGCATACCAAACTCTCAAAAGAAAATTATATTAAAAAACTCAAATCTCAAAACCCTAAGTTATCACCATGTAAACATAATAATAAATTCATAAGATAAAAAAAGACTATACCATTATACTGTGAATTAGCTGAAGAGAAAATCTAACATTTAGCTGGAGTGGATTTCGGGGGAATTTTACCTCTTACTTTTGAACAATTCTGAAAGAGTGATGTCAGGCATTTCTTTAGTCTGGGGACAGTTCTTGGTGACCCAGGCACATCACGAAGCACATCTAAACATGGGAAAGATCCAATGAGAAGACATCAGTTGGATATGACACATTGATTTTAAACTATGAAAGAATAGCAAGAGGATAAACTAGGAAACGGAAGAGTATTAAGAAAAATGATTTTGTCCTGGGTATTTTATGGAAAATATGTAGTTCATTATGGTCCTGAAATTTAGCAGGGTTAGGTCAGCCGCCATGAAGTGGGGAGAAGCTCTCACCTCAAAACTTAGAAGTAAGATTTAACAGTGCCTTCATGGTGGAGGATCTGTGTTGCAGTACTGGAAGACATCTGTGGTGGCAGGATGAAAAGGAAGTGGGGATAGGGTAGCATTCTGAAGTAGAAAACAGTAAAATTTTGTTATTGGCTGGCTATTTGTTGCAATGAAAAATAAAACTTCCACAAAGCAAGGCACCTGGTGGCTCAGCTGCTAACCAAAAGCTTGGCAGTTTGAATTGACTAGCTACTCCTTGGAAAGCCTATGGTAAGTTCTACTTCTCTCTGTAGGGTTGGTATGAGTTAAAATTGACTTTATGGCACTGAATTTAGTTTCTGATTTTGGTAGATAAGGGCTGCATAGTTCAAACTCCATGATAATGGGTTAGAATGGATGTCAAGGTGTCCTTTGTAGGATCTCCTAGGCGAGGCATTCATGAGCATACCAGAGTAGCTTAGAGAACATTTTAATTGTGAGTTGGCCTTTTACTGTTACCGAGACATATTCAAAATACTAGAAAAGGCATTTGATTTTTGGTGACATCCTACCTTTGTCTCTGTAGCCTTCACTCACTTCATGATGCCATCTTTATACTACCTTTGAGTATCCAAGCACCAAGTTTGTTGCCTTCTGATGATGAGAGACTTTCACTGTGGTACCCCCCACTCAAGGCTACTGGATGAAAATGTTTATTTACTTGCGAATTTTATGCTCATCTAGGTACAGAGAGAAAATACCCTGATCGTTTCATTAAAGGTATCCACTCTAAACCTATCACATTGTAAAATTTGATAGGGTTAAACTCTTAAAAACCAGGTAGGTGATATGGGGATTTCCCATGCCAATACAGAATAGTCTAATGTGGCTTTTTTGAAGAAAATATTCATGTGATGATACCAAGTATAAGTGAAAATGAAAAATATTCTTCAATCAGTTTTTGAGTCTTTGATTTATTCCTTTCCTGAATTTATGGATTTATTTTTCCTGAGTTAGCCATTTATTTTGTTGTCATGTAACCAAATACATGAAAAGTAAGCTAGAGGCATGTAGATTATAATTCATAGTTTGAATGGCTATAATTCACAGTATGAAAGCTTCAAAAAAGAGGCAAACTCATCTTGACTTATTAGTAACCCCCTCAGCATTGAGTTGATTCTGACACATAGTGAGCCCACCCACAGTCACCAGTAGTGATGGAAAATTGTGATTACCCACCATGGAGGAATATTAGACTCTGAGATATGTGGGAAAAGCCTTTGCCTCTATTTCCGTTTCCTGTGATTACTCATTAGAGTCATGAATGGTAACTCGTTATGAAATAAAAATGAGATGACTATTATCCAGAAGTGTAAACTAAAGAAATGACAAAAGCACCCAAAAAGGCAGTCTGGGAAGTATGATGTTGTTGGTAGTGGAAGTTTAATATAGAAAGTCTAAAGAATATACGATGACTGGATTACCTCTTACCAAAAATATCTATTTTTTAAAACCACAAATATAGTTTGTTAAGTGAATTTCTAGTTTCTTTGGTAAAAATGAATTCAGGAATAGAATTTTCCCTAAGTTAATGCTATCAGTAATATAGCAATAATTCATAAAAATGTCTTAAAAAGGAAACAGACCAAACTCGGTGCCACAGAATCAATGCCGACTCATAGCAACCCTATAGGACAGAGGCGAACTGCCCTAAAGAATTTCCAAGCAGCACCTGGCAGATTTGAACTGCTGACCTTATGGTTAGCAGCTGTAGCACTTAACTACTAAGCCACCAGGGAAAATGTCTTTAGAGCCGGCTCTTGGGTGTTGAGTTGTCTCTCAGTTACCCTGTGACAGAGTAGAGCTGTCCCATAGGATTTCCTGGGCTGTCATTTTTATGGGAGCGGATCACCAGGTCTTTTCTCTTGCAGAGCCACTTGTGGATTTGAACTGCCAACCTTTCAGCTGGCAGCTGAGTGCTTAACCGTTGCACCACTAGAGATTCTTCTTCAGTGCTTAGTCTGGACTTTAACCTTTCCATAACCAGCCACCAATTCCTTTTCTATCCACATCCTGTACCTCTGTCTTTGGCATCCTGAAGTATCACCAGAGTAGAAAGGCACAAGGAATTTTGCATCCTGAGCTTGGATTTAATTAGTCTGCTTTATTAACTACCCCACTTGGGATACTTCTCTCTCTCTTTACCATCATTTCCATTTGGGCTGTGGCTGCTTGGTACTCAAATGTCCCCTCGATAACATCTTTTCCTAGAGGTACCTCCTTTGAGGATGAATTAGTGTTCTTCCTTCATCCCTCTTGTTTTCTTTATATTTTTATAGCCTCTTGTGAAAATCTCCATTATAACCCTTTTTCTCTCTGCTGTAGTAATTGTTTTTATCTTTCTCACTGGACTGAGAACAACCTAAAGCCAAAGATGTGTACTGTTAGTTTTCACACCCCTAACATTGAAAGCAGTGTCTTGCACATGGTTAGGGTTCAAAAAGATGTGTTCAAGGAACAAATGTTCAGAAGTTCACATGCTGCTCATCCTTAAAGGCTCAGCTCAGATGTTGATTCCTCCATGAAGTCGGCCTTGGTTTCCTCAGGTGAAAGCAAACTCTCCGTCTGCACAGTCGTGACAGTCTTTTTACTTACCTCTTTTATAATCATTTAAATGCTTTATCTGAAGGAAAAACTTGCAAACCTATTGTCGTCAGGTTGATTCTGAATCATAGTGACCTCATAGGATGGAGTAGAACTGCCCCATAGAGTTTCCAAGGAGCACCTCTTGGATTCAAATTACCAGTTTTTTGGTTAGCAGCTGGACTATTAATCATAGTGCCACCAGGGCAGGTTGTAAACTCTTTGAAAGTAAATTTCATGCTTAATTCATTTTTAGTAAACTTTAAAATATATTTATTTTGTTTCCTACGCCAAGTGCCAAGCCAAGTGCCATCGAGTCAGATCTGACTCATGGCGACAGTGGATGCTAAATTATGTTGAACATAAACCCCAAACCCAAACCCACTGCTGTCAAGTTGGGTCCAATTCATAACGACACTATAGGTCAGAATAGAAGTGCCCCATAGAGTTTCCAAGGAGTGCCTGGTGGATTTGAACTACCTTTCGGTTAGCAGTGGTAGCACTTGATCCGCTATACCACCGGGGTTTCCACTCTGAAGATGGTCAACGTGACTGAATGTACATATGCCCCCAAATACTTTCTTTGAAGTAAGGTGTTCAAGTGAAAACAAATTATATCAAGAAAATCATTAACATTTTTAACTTGTAAGATGTATGTCAGAAATGAAAATGCTGAATAAATAAGGTCCTTTTGGAACCTGAATGTTGATGTAAAAGTTAAAAAATTGTTCTATCTAGGAATAATACTATAGTTAAAAGAGAGATAACTATACTTACACAAACAGTGTTTTGCCTGAAAGGCAGGTGATAAAGGACAGCACTAAGGTAGGGACAATGAGAATAAAGGATCTTAAGGTATAGAATTAAGTAGACTTACACACTGACTTTGTATGAGAAGATTCAAAGACAAATGAAGTTTATAGCCAAAGAGACTGGGTAAACACTGGCATCATTAATTAAGGATAGAATAGCAGGTCTTGGGGAAGGATAGGAAGAGAAAGGAAATCTAATGCTGCACTGGAAATGCCTTGGTGGCATCACATGGCAATGTTGAGAAAAGTGCTGGAAGCAGGAATCTGGAATGCAGACGACAAATGGAGACTGGAGCTATGCCACATGAGTTGAAGCCATGGCAACCAAAAAAAAAAACAAATACAAAAACAAACAAACAAAAAAACACATTGCTGTTGCCTCAATCCTGACTCATAGTGACACATAGGACAGAGAAGAACTGCCCCACAGAGTTTCCAAGGAGTGCCTGGTGAATTAGGACTGCTGGTCTTTCAGTTACCAGCCATAGCACTTAACCACTGTGCAACCAGGGTTTCCAAAGCAATGGTAGTGGAGACATTTAGTCAAGGGAAGATTGTAGAATAAATAGAACAAGACGATATAGTGTGGAAAAGTAGAACAGTACTATCTAAGCTACTCTGGATGAATTGTTTAAAATCATATGCCTTGGTTTCCTCGTTTGTAAAATGGAATGATGATATCAACTATCCTGTCTGTGAAGATTAAACAAGCTAATGCATGTACAGTATCTAGAATAGTACCTGGTCAATGGTAGGTTCTCAGAAAATGATTGCTTTAGAGTGGCAAGTGTATATTGTATTTACTGATTTTGAGATGGTAGTATAATTTGGGCACAGAGTAAGGAGTGTGTAGGAAGGAGAGGTTTTATACATTTGTTTAAATTTAGCTTGGATGTAAGTATTGCAGGAAGACATGGAGCACGAGGACAGAAGAATTGACTGACACTCTCATAAAAGAGGATTTCACATGAAATTCTGGGGAATTTGGACCCCAGCACATGGATATATTAAATACCTGCTCCACAGAGTTGCCAAGGCTGTAACCTTTACAGAGGCAGACAGCTACAGGTTACTCCAGGAAAAGCTAGCGGGTTTGAGCCAGTGACCTTTTGGTTAGCAGCGGATTGCCTAACCACTGTGCCACCAGGGCTCCTGGTATTAAGTACCCAACTTTCAAATAAAAAAGAAAGAGATCACAACAAATTACTTGGACAGGGCTACAGACACAGAAACCTTCTGTATATTCCGATCTCTCAATTTTACCATGAAATACGCTATTCATACCATTGTATTGAAATACAATGGCATTTTATGAACCTCTCTCCCTCCACAAGACTTGTGAGCCCTTTAATGACAAAAGTCTTTTTCACACCTCTGGTTTCCTTCACCTAATACAGAGGAGCTAACTGCTCAGCTGCTAATTGAAAGATCAGTGGCTAAAAACCACCAGCTGCTCTTCAGCACAAAGATGTGGCAATCTGTTTCCATAAAGATTACAGCTTTGGAAACCTGATAGGATAGTTCTACTCTGCTCTGCAGTGTTGCTATGTATGAGTCGGAATTTGACTTGACAGCAATGGCTTTGGTTTTTTTTCCACATAACACTGTGCCTGGAACACTGTAAGTGTTTATAATATGTCACATTATAAATGAACGAATCATCCTCTCTTCACAACTTTATTTTTGAAAGATACTGTGGTGTAAATAGGGGACCACACCCAAACCCAAACGACTGCTGTTGGTTCCAAAACATAGTGACCCTACAGGACACAATAGAATTGCCTTATAGAGTTTCCAGGCTATTATCTTTATGAAAGTAGGCTGCTGCATCTTTCTCCCACAGCTTTAACCACTACACTACCAGGGCTTCTTAAATCTGGGGCAGACATTATTACATGAGTTTTTTTAGTGAGTATCCACAGCTGAAAGAAAACTATAATAGCTTATGGAAGAGATGATGCCTGTCTCCCTGTTTAGTGGATGTCTCCTGTGTTATTTTGCTTAGTAAAATCAATCATCTACAGTTTTGGGCTTTGGAAATTGAAGGTTAGAGGAAGCTGAGAGATTAAATTTTCTTCTTTGATTCTGCTTACTACTGGGATGTCCAGCTTGGAATGTGATAAGTATTGAAAAATGGCATGCTTATTTAAAGGTAGCCAGATGTCACTGAGTCAGTCGGACACATGTGACCTCTTATGTGTTAGAGTAGAACTGTGTTCCACAGGCTGATGTTTTGGATGCAAATCTCCAGGAATTTCTTTTGAGGCACCTCTGGGTGGACTCAAAGCTCCAACCTATTGCTAGCAGGCAGGTGCATTAATCGCTTGTGCCACCCAGGGACTCCTTATATTAAGATGCTAGGAAGTAATTCCAGCAGAACCATAAGTTGGATGACCCTCACTACCTGCAGGGCAGAGACACCTGGGGTCTGATGGCAAGGAAAACAAATAGGGTGTGTGCTTCAACAAAAAGGAGAGGCAAATGGAGTAGTCACTCAAACTGCAGGTGGGCCCCCTTGATCACAGAACTGCCTTGAGCAGTTGGGGACAATTACAAGTTTAGAAGCCTTCATTCTCTGCATTGATCTCACATTCCTTGAACTAGTGGTTTTATCTCATTTTGCAGTCAAGGACTTTTTCTCTGGGGGGAACTAGCAGCTCGAGATATTTTGCATATATTAGGCAAGTTTCTTACAGCTACTTTAAAACAATTTTATACTCAAACAAATGTATACAAATAATATATCTTAACATTTCATATATTTCTACATCTTACAAAACAAAATCTTTGAAATACTATGCTCTGTAAATGTTTTTTTTTTTTTGTATCATATTTTATGAAATAATCCCTGAGGTGCGTCCTCAGTTTGTCAGGGCAGTATCACATAAAAAACACGTGGCATTAGTCCTCAAAGCTTTGAAAATACTCACATTTTGCTGAGACATTCTACACAATGGCCCTGCCCTCCAGACTCTGGGTATTGGCCACACTCTCTGAATTCTGAGAGGAGACCTCTGGCTGTCTGCTACAACTCTGCCTAGAAAGGCTCACTTGGACAGCAAGTCTGCCCCCTCAGCTTTAGGTGCACCCTGAGCCCAACTGAGTGGCAATTCCACCCTTACAAAGGTAGAAAGCCCTGGCTCCACCCTTTCAAACCCCTGAGGTCATGGCCGCAGTCTTTGCAACTGAGGCAGCTGGGCTTCTCAGGCTTTCTCTTCAGCTGCTGCTTCCTTTGGCTACAAGGCCGGGCATGCAAGCCCACATCTGTTCTGCTGGGGCAAATGTTCCAAAGCTCTCTTACAAGAAAGCCTCTTGCACAAAGGCATTTAAAGATTTTCGCACAAAACAATATGTCGAGGCATACTGATTTGCTCGATCAATGCCACCCATATATTTGATGTAATTTATTACAGCATTAGGTTTCTCGATGCTGACTTCCACACCACCACATAAAATCCTTTTTATGGTAGTCATTCCTGTGTTATCCCAAGTGATCGAACAAGTGAGGGTCCTTTTATCTTTCCACAGGCACAGTGTTACCTTTTTGATATGCTACCATGGATGTTTTAAGGAATTTTGGTATTTTTTTTTATTTCACTTTGTAATTCCTTTCTATTTGTTAAGATCATCTCGGTTAAAAACAATTGTCCATGCTCAGTCACCTGAGATGCACCTCTCCAGTTATCGCTTGAAACACTGTGGTGTCTGAAAGGGACCTCTCGAGTGCAAAGGGCTACAATCGTCTGTTTCTAGTGATCATCCCACTGCTACCCTCTCCATTTCCTTCTGTTCTTAGGGTGAGTGTGTGATTTCTTCCTCTTCTTCGTCACATGTCTTTTTTCTTTCTTCTTTCACATGTCTTTCAGTTTCTTCAACTGTGGTGACTTGTATGTTGCTGGGATGCTAGAAGTTATGCCACTGGCATTTCAAATATCAAGTAGGTCACCATGGTGGATAAGTTTCAGCTGAGCTTTCAGACTAAATAGACTAGTAAGAAAGACCTGGAAGTCTACTTCTGAAAAAAATGAGCCAGTGAGAATGCTATAAATAGCAGCAGAGCATTGTCTGGTATGGTGCCAGAATATAAGCCCCTCAGGTTGGAAGGCACTTGAAAGACAACTGGAAATTGCTGCTTCCTCAACATAGGGTCAACCTTAAAGACGTAGATGCAGTCAAGTTTTTGAGACCTTTATTTGCTGACATAGCATGACTCAGAATGAGAAGAAACAGCTGCAAACATCCATTAATGAAAGAGATATGAAATTTATGAAGTGTGAATCTAGGAAAATTGCAAATTGTCAAAAACGAAGTGGAATGCTTATATATAGATTTGCTAGGCATTGCTGCACCAAAATAGACAGCAGTGGCCGTTTTGACTTGGACAATTCTATGGCACATTGCACTGGGAATGATGACCTGAAGAGGAACGGCTTAGTGTTCATCATCCAAAAGACCATTTCAAGGTTTATGTTGAAAGGCAATGCTGTCAGTGAGAGAATAGTGTCCATATATGGCTTGGTGTACCTGCAAGGAAGACCAGTTAATAAGATCATTATTCAAATTTATGCACCAACGAGTAGAGACAAAGAAAGTGAAGGTTTTTTTTTTATCAACTTTTGCAGTCTGAAATTCATCAACTCTTCAATCAAGGTGGATTGAATAATTACTAGTGGTTAAAATTCAAGAGTTGAAAACACAGAAGAATTAGTAATTGGAAAATATGGCCTTGGCGATAGCAATGACACTAGAGATTGCATGCTAGAATTTTACAAGACCAACAACTTCTTCACTGCAAACACTTTTTTTTTCAGCAGCATAAATGTTGACTACAAAGTGGACATCATCAGATAGAATACACAGGCATCAAACTGACTGCATCTGTGGAAAGACATAATGGAAAAGCTTCATATTGTCAGGCAGAACAAGGTCAGCAGTCAACTGTGGAATAGATCATCAACTGCTCATGTGCAAGTTCAAGTTGAAGTTGAAGAAAATGACAGCAAGTCCAAGAGAGAAAAGTTATGATCTTGTGTATATCCTACCTGAACTTAGAGATCGTTTCGAGAACTGTTTTGACTCTTTGAAAACTGACAGAAGCCCAGATGAGTAGTGGAGTTACATCAAGGACATCATACAAGAAAGCAAGAGGTGACTGAAAAGACAGGACATAAAGAAAAGACCAAAATAAATGTCAGAAAGAGACTCGAAAACTTACTCTTGAATGTTGAGTAGCTAAAGAAAGCAGAAGAAATAATGACGTAAAGGAGCTGAATAGAAGATTTCAAAGGGAAGTTCAAGAATACAAAGTATTGTTATGTGTAAAGAACCAGAGAAAGAGAAAGCAAAGAGGGAAAAATGTGCTTGACATCTGTCAACCTGAATTGAAGAGAGAATTCAAGCTCAAATTGTCATGTTGAAGGATTCTATGGGAAAGATATTAAAAAATGCAGGAAATGTAAAAAGAAGTTGGAAGAAGTACACCAAGTCACTGTACCAAAAAAAAAATTGGTTGAAGTCAAAAATTTTAGGAGGTAGCATATGACTAAGAACTGATGATACTGAAGGAAGAGACCCAAGCTGCACTGAAAACAGTGGCCAAACCAAAGCTCTAGAAATTGATGGGATATTATCTGAGATGTTCAACCTATGGATGCAGTGCTGTAAGTGCTCACTTGTCTATGCCAATAAATTCTGAAGACAGATACCTGGACAACTAACTGGAAGAGATCTGATATTTGTGCCCATTTCAAAGATATGTTCTAGAAGAGAATACAGAAGTTATTGAATAAGATTATTGACATCACACACAAATAAAATCTCAGTCAAAAGCAGTTGCAACAGTACATCAACAGGGAAATTTAAGCCAGATTCAGAACAGGATGTGGAACGACGGATATCATTGCTGAATTCACATGAATCTTGGCTGAAAGCAAAGAATCCCAGAAAGATGATTACCCATGTTTTAATGACTATGCAAAAACTTTTGACTGCGTGGCTTACGATAAATTGCAGAGAACTGTGAAGAATGAGAACTGAGGAAAACTTATTTATACTTACTAGCAACCTGTGCATAGACTAAGAAGCAGTCATTTAAACAGAAAAAGGGGACATTAGATGGTTTAAAATTAGGAAAAGTGTGTGCCAGAGTTGTAACCTTTCACTATACTTATTTAATGAGTATACTGAGCAAATAATCCAAGATGCTGGATGGTATGATGAAGTACATGACATCAAGATTGGAGGAAGACTCATTAGCAACTTGTGTTATGCAGACGATACAACCTTGATTGTTTAGCGAAGATGAAGCACTTATTGATGAAGATCAAAGACTGTAGCTTTGGTATGGATTTTACCTCAATATGAAGTTATCAAAAACCCCTACAACTGGACTAACAAGCAGCATCATATTAAATGGTGAAAAGATTAAATTTGCTAAGGATTTGATTTCATTTGATCCACAATGAATGCTTACAGAAGCAGCAGTCAAGAAATCAAATGATGTATTGTATTGAACAAATCTGTTCCAAAAGATCTCTTTCAAATGTTACAAAGCAAAGATGTCGCTTTGATGACTAAGGTGCTCTTGATCCAAGCCATGATATTTTTAATTGCCTCCTATGCATGCAAAATCTGAGCAGTGAATAAGGAAGGTCAAAGTAGAATTGATGTCTTTGAATTACATTGTCTGTGAAGAATACTGACTATACCATGGACTGCCAGAAGAACAAACAAATTTGTCTTAGAAGAAAGTGGAGTCAGAATGCTCCTTAGAAGCAAAGATGGTGCGATTTTGTGTCACGTGCTTTGGACACATTATCGGGAGTGACAAGTCCCTGGAGAAGGACATCCTACTTGGTCAAGCGGAGGGTCAGTGTAAAGCAAGACTGCCAGTGAGATGAACTGACACAGGGGCTCCAACAACGGCCTTAAGCACAACAATGACTGTGAAGATGGGGAAGGAATAGGCATCTTTTGTTTTATTGTCCAAAGGGTCGTGGTGAGTTACAACTGACTAGACTAGGCAGCAACTAACAACAACAGCAGTAGGTGAAACTTCTCACTCTTAGGATAATTATCTGAATCAGTGGAGGCCCCAGCCTTGCCCTGAATTTTGCAGAATTCCAACAGTTTCTGCTGTTGACCTATTATTTCCTCTGAGTCAGTTCATTTGTACTGTTAGCCCAGTGCACAAAGGAAGTACTTTCATGAAAAATCAGCTTGCTTTAAAAATTCAGCAGAAAACTCATTCAGCCTTTTAAGAGAAAGTTCTCCTGATTTCTTCATTTTAAAACTCGTTTTTTTTTTTTTTTCCCCCCTCTGGCTGGTGAGGTCAATACTAAATCTGGCATCAGAGTTAGCATTTTCCACGTATCCCTGTTAACCCTCATTGCCCAGAGTCTATAACAGAATAAGAGGGGAGAGAGAAATGATGGGAGCCCACGGTCTTGCTATGTCTTTCTGCCCCTGTGCCTACTAGATATTTTATTTCTTCATTCTTGCCCAAAGGTAATTTCATAGGCACTGGATGCTGAGTGAGACCAGACTCAATGGCAGTGGGTTAGATACTAGGGAGGGAGACCTGGTAGCTCCAAGCTTAAGTGCTCAGCTGCTGGCTGAATGGTTGGCAGTTCAACCCAGCCGGCAGCTGCACAGGAGAGAGACCTGTACTCTGCTCCCATCCAGACTTCAGCTTAGAAAGCCCTGTGGGGAAGTACAATTCTGTCACGTGGAGCTGCCAAGCATGAAAAATAGACTGGACAACAGGTAACAACAAAATAGCAGATACTAGGGCTACAAACATTAAAAGACAGTAGCTGCCTCAAGAAACCTGAAAAGCAAATACATCTGAAAACAATTAAAATGAAAAATAACACGTTCAAGGCACATGGCTTGGGTAGGAACTATAAGTCAGCTTGGACCATCTGGAAGAGTTCAAAGAACTGGTATTTTTATGGGCCAAAAAGTGAAGGATGACTACAAATATTCTAGCCAGACCAGCAGTGACCAGGCATTCCAGAAAGCCAGAACAGGCAGGGAACAGGGAAAGACTATGCAGTAGGCAAGGCAAGTACAGTGCTTACCTCGCTTACCCACCCATCTTTAGCGAATACTGTCACAAGGGTTTTGTCCCATCTTTGTTAACTAGAGATTAGTAAGTAAGCACAAGTAAACAGAGGCTTGCCTTGCTCACTGGTTCTTGGGTCCCTGCCAGGAACGGTAAATTTTAATAGATTCTATAAGGAGGTGCTATGAGATTGACAGAGAGACAGATGCTGTCCATACCTGGAAGCAGAGCCTTTGATGTGGTGAAAAAAAATGTGAATTTTTTCCCTACAGATGATCTGGTAAGCAGCACAAGCACTGTGCTCCCCTTGCCTATTGGGTAATCCTCCCCTGGGAGGGAAGTAGCAAGATAAAAGAAGATGAAAAAAGAGAAGCTCACACAGGAGTATACAAAGGATCCATTTTTCTAATGGGGAGAAAATAAACTAGGAGAGAATGATGAATTGGAAGCTATAAATACAGTAGCTTAGAAAAGGAAAGGGGAATTGGAAATGTCAAAATCTATAGAGAATTAAGAAAAGATAAGAGAGTCAGATCTTGTTGGGTTTGAGACAAAATAAATGATTGCAAATCTTGGTGGGGAACTATTAAGAAGTTAGTGGGAAATGCATTTGTTTCTATGGTGGCACAAATTTAGTGGTGTAAAAAAAACAAAACAGAACTCCTGTTTGTTGTCTCCCAGTTTCTATGGGTCAGGTATCTGGGCAGTCTAGTTTGGTTCTTTGTTGCAGGGTCTCATAAGACTTAAAGCATCTGCTGAGCTTCATTCCCATTAGGGGCTTGACTTGGGAAGGGTCTGCTTCTAAGCTCTCTCATGATGTTGGTAGGATACATTTTCCTGAGGCTAGAATTCATAGCAATGTGATTTTTTTAAAGCTGGCTACAGAGAAAGAGAATCTCTGCTGCTATATGTCTCTAAACTTTAGACCCTTTTTAAAGGGCACATTTGATTAGGTAAAGACCTCACAGATGACTTTCTCTCTTAATTTACAAAGTTTACTGACTGGAGACTTTAATTACATTTGCAAAATTCCTTCACCTCCATTTTCTAAAGCATGCCTTTATAGACAGAAGCATCACACTCTCCTTTCACAGCAAATACCTGAAAAACTAAGTAAAATAGAGATAAATGTCGATCCTGGAACCTGAATCGTCGAAAGAAGAGCTAAAGAACTTAGCTAAGCACAGAATGGAAACCAGTTACATACCAGTCTAGGTTATGAACTTTCAAAGACTCTCCGTAACCAAAAGAATTACAATAGGGAACCAGAGAGGTTAATCGGTAAAAGGCACCAAGGTCAGAACAATAAAAGAGGGAATAAATGGTGTAGGTATAGAACTTTCTAAAGGAGAGGAAGGCAAGGTGATATCAGGAATTATAGATTGGTTAAAACTTAGGAAGATAAGAGTAAATTTCAATGTAACTGCAGAGAAATTTAATCAAGCCATTCATCAAGTAAAGAAGAAAAAGTCTCAGTAACAACAAAATCTACAAAAAGAAAAATAATCCACACACCAAAGCAATTCAGCACAAGAGAGTAAGAGGAACATAGGAAGTGTCAGCACTACAGTATAACAACAAAACTGTGCAAAATGAAAGGACTACATTCACACCCATCAATAATTAAACTGAATGTAAATAGCCTAAATTGATTAACAAAGCAAGACAAACAAAAAATAAACAAACCCAAAATCCATCAATATGCTATCTAAAAGAGATACATCTTGGAAACAAAGATGTGAATTTATTAAAGATCAAAGGATGGAAAAAAATATACCACGAAAACAGCCACCAAAAGAGCAGGGATGGCAATATTAATGTCAGATAAAATAAACTTTAAAACAAAAATTCACCATAAAAGACAAAGGAGAGTCCTGCATAATAGTAAAGTGATGATCTATCGTGAAGACATAACCATAATGTACTTCTATGCACACAGTGACAGTGTTCTGAAATGGTAATGAAGAAATTAAACTGTCTTTTGTGGTAGATAGTTACGATACTATACATAGAATCTCAAAAGACTCCATGAGAAACCTACTAGAAGTAATAGAAAGATTCAGCAGAAAAGCAGAATACAAGATAAAAATACAAAAGTCAGTTGTATTCCTATCAGTAATGTTGTGTTTACCTCTCCAGCAAAGAGAATGATGAAAAGGAAATCAGAAAAATGATACCATTTGTAACAGCCTCTAACAACAACAAAAAAAACCCAGAAAACTCAGGAACATCATTTGTTTTCCCACAGTCTTGAAGAGAGCATGCATTGGTTTTTGACTTGAAAGAAACTAAAAGGAAACCATGGACTCATGCGTAGAGACAGAATTAGGAAACAAAATGGTGCAGGTTATGTTCAAAATGTGCCCTCCTAATTACTTTTTCTGTTCCAGACAGAGTGGGAGAAAAGTGTCAAACAAAATTCTGACTCATAATAAAAGACCGGACTTACTGGCCTGGCAGAGAGTGGAAAACACCATGAAAGTATGGCCTTTGCGTACCCTTTTAGTTGAGTAATGAAGATACTCCTGAGGTTCACCCTTCAGTCAATCTTAGGCTCGTAAAACAAAATGAGACTAAAGGGACCCAACAGTCCATAGGCAAGGACTTGAAGGCAGGTGGGGACAGGAGAGCTGGTTATAGGAAACCCAAGGTAGAGAAGACAGTGTTGACATGTCTTGGGGTTATTAACCGGTGCCATAAAACAATATGTATACTGTTTAATGAGCAACTAGTTAGTTTTTTTTTCTGTAAACCTTTATTTAAGAATAAAAAGAATTAAAGAAAAATCCTTCCCCTTTACTACACTTTTAGTTAAAAACCAGTGACATCTTCCGCAGAGATAATATATCTGTTAAGAAGAATTACCATTTTACCTTAAAATGAAGAAAAGAAGATAGGGTGGACCCAGAGAAGTACAGTTTTCCTGGTAATCTCAACTTTCCTCGGAGAGAAGGAATCTAGGTCCTCAGTTGAATGCGATGGAGGAATGGTGTGTAAAGGATTAATAAAAAGTTTTAAAGTTTTAGAACAGCTGTTGTGCGGAAGAGGAGAGGAAGCCGGGTCCAAACAAAATAAAAGGAAACAAGTCGGATCAATCAATGTAAAAGCAGAGGGCAGGACCCGGCTCAAACCAGAAATCTTACATTTGTGATTACACTGTTCAGTGCCACAAAATAACAACGTAATGACAATGATGACACTGACAGCTGCATCATCTGCCAATTTGCGTGTTAGAAAAAGGCACAGGGAAGTTCAGATCCCACTCTCGGCTGATGCGCTAGTGAAGGGCACAACTCACACAGCAAGTGTTGTTTTCCCGCCAATGTCTGTGTGTTCTTTTATTTTTCCTTCCATACTAGCATTAGGCAGTTTACATTTAGGAACATAACGGCAGCTTGTGGGATTGATTCCAGCATGAATGGTAGAAGACAGATGACGAGGACATTGACAATGCTGGTGAGAAGGTTGACACTAAAAATATAAATATATATATTTCTAAGACCGAACATGCAAAATGGCAAGCAGTGAGGTCAATGAGACTGGATAGCAAAAGAAGCATTCTGCTGTGAACAAAAGCATTTTTGGTTCATGATGATGTATTTGACCCAAAGTAAGCATTGACGGAATTTTGAGCAGTGCACACTGATCAGATTCAAGATCAGCGGGGAGCCAAACCAAATCAAGTCAGTTCTGCCTGTCACAGTAGCCAAAAATTCAGAAACGGTGAAGTGTTCAAGGAACACTGTATTAACAGAGAAACTGGCAAACCTGGGAGCAGTGACAGCAGCTTCTCTGAAAAACTGTCCCACTTGGGTTACATTTCCAGGGGGTTTTCTAGACAGATTTCAAAGGGATTGGCATTTAAATAGTGTCACAGAACTATAACAGGAAGTGACAAGATTCCGTTACATCTTAGCGAACAGTGTAAACTTCCTAAAATATCATTGTCTCTCTGAGGTCTTTGGAATAATTGACTTTCTACCCTGGAGACAGGAAGAGGAATGCAGGTCTGTTAACCTGGTTTGGGGTGATAACTGGGGCAGGGGACAGAATGTAGTTTAATCATCTAAATGACCTGTATTAGATTCTTATATTCACCAATTCCAGAAAGGAGATTAATTGAATTGTTCAGCTAGGAAAGACTGAAAATATACCATATGAAGGTTCATCAGAGAGAAGAGGACTAATTAATAGATAAGCTGATGAGACCAGTTGCTATAAAGTAATGACTGCTTTGTGAGGAATGAGGGAAATCCATGGTGTCTTTCAGGTCCTGCCTTGCGTGGCTGCATAGATTCAGGAGGAAGAGCGCATGAGCGTGGAGCTGATCCTTGATATCTGATGCCTAAGTCTTTGGGGCATTAGGCACCAGATTAATATCATCAGCCTTTACACTAGATGCTTTGGAATCTGACAGAGATCATCACAGATAATATGTCAGAAAAACACTGGATATGTTGTTGTTATTGTTAGGTGCCGTTCAGTCTGTTTCAACTCACAGGGACCATGTATACCACAGAACAAAACTGCCCAGTCCTGTGCCATCTTCATGACCACTGCTATGCTTAAGTGCATTTTTGTATCCACTGTGTCGATTCACCTCACTGAGGGTCTTCCTCTTTTTCACTGACCCTCTATCTTACCAAGCATGATGTCCTTCTCCAGGGACTGATCCATCCTGACAACATGGCCCAAAGTATGTGGGAGGTAATCTTGACATCTTGACTCCTCTAAGGAACATTGAGGTTGTATTTCTTCCAAGACAGACTAGTTCATTCTTTTGGCAACATGTGTGTATTCCATATTCTTCTCCAGCACTGTGAGTCAAAGGTGTCAGTTCTTCTTCAGTCTTCTTTATCCATTGTTCAGCTTTCAAATGCAAAAAAGGTGATTAAAAATACTATTGCTTAGGTAGGTATATCTTAGTCTTCAGGGTGACGACTTTGGTTTTCAACAGTTTAGAGAGATCTTTTGTAGCGAATTTGCCCAGTGCAATGTGTCGTTTGATTTACTGATGATTGCTTTCATATGCAGTGATTGTGGATCCAACTAAAATGAAATCCTTGACAACTTCAGTATTTTCTCTGTTGGTCCAATCGTGAGGAATTTTTGTTTTCTTTTTGTTGAGGTGTAATCCACATCAGTAAGGGCTTCTTGTCCTCTTCACTTTTAGCAAGCAAGATTGTGCCACCTGCATACTGCGTGTTTTTAATGAGTCTTCCTCCAATCCTGATGCTACACTCCTTTTTGATAGAGTCCGGCTTCTCAGAGTATTCGCTCAGCATACAGGTTGAATGAGTATGCTGCAAATATGCAACCGGGATGCACACCTTTCTCGACATTAAACCAGGCAGCATCTCTTGTTCTGTTTGAACAACTGCCTCTGGGTCTAAGCACAAGTTCCTAATGAATACGAGACTAAGTATTGTAGAATTCCTGTTCTTTCCAGTAATATCCATAATTTGTTATGATTCACAGAATTGAATGCCTTTACACAGTCAATGAAACACAAGTAAACAGACATGTAGGGAAAAGGCATCCTGCAGTCTTCACGTGTCCATTATTTCTGCAAGGAGAGACCAATCATAGGAAGCAAGTTATGAAGACTTTTTACTAGTTTTGTGTTTGGAATATGTATACGTATATTTCACTTTCATTTTGTGTACAAAAAAGTGACTTAAATGTAGTACTAACTTTTTGAGAGTGATTTCTTAAAGATGAAATGTTAATTTGACTACAGATGATTATTTAACTCTGAATAAAATACTGTCCCGCTGTAGTATAAAAACATTTTTCTGACCAGCTAGCAGTTCTTTAAGTATCTTCTCGCACTACATGAATCAGCTGTGTAATCATTGACAAAGCAGTGTTGTTTCTAAGTAAAACGTGTAAGGAAATTGTTCAGTTTTCATTCTCAGTTTGACTGAATTCTGCTTGATTTTCAATTATCTCTGATATTGGGGCATTCTGGGTTATGCTGATGTAGTCAAACAAATATTTATGTGGTAAGAGCGCTGTGTTGCAAATACGCTCGTGAATTTACATATAAAAGAAAGAAATGTTTTGGGTGTGCTTGCCTAGAAACTTAAAGGTTTGAGGTGAGTTGTTTGAATTTATCAAACTCTAAAAACTCTACATGATGAAATTCTGTGCAGTAGGTCTGATGAAAACATTTTTTTCACATATTATAAATCAACATAAAGAAATCTTTTTTTACTGTTGTAAAACAAGCTTTTGCTAAACATAACCATTATTTATTCCTTTTTCTAACAATGTGACTAATGCATAACATATATATGTATATATACATACATATATATGGCACTTAAATACTCAATAATGTTTTGAATGATTGTTATTCCCTAAATTCTTTATTTTATTTTATTTTTTCCATTTTCTTCTTTATGGGCTTATCTAATCTTCGGAGCTCTCATGGGGTAGTGGTTAAGAGCTCAGCTGTTAATCGACAGTTGGCAGTTCAAATCTTCTAGTCACTCCTTGGAAACTCTATGGGGCAGTTCTACTATCTCCTATAGGTTTGTTATAAGTGAGAATCTTCTAGATGGCAATGAGTTTGGTTTGGTTGGGTTTGGATGTAATCTTTGGCTAAACCTTAAAAGTGACTTCAGTACTAAGTTAAAGGTGTGTCTTGGAGCCATACTCTTGGGGTTCTCCAGTCCCTGTCAGACCGGTAAGTCTGGTCTTTTTTGTGAGTTGAATTTACGGTCTACATTTTTCTCCTGTTCTGTCCAGGACCCTCTATTGTGAGCCCTGCCAGACCAGTAGATGGTGGCAGCTGGGCACCATCTAGTTATGCTAGACTCAGACTGGTAAATGCAATGAGAGTTGTAGTTCATTAGTCTTTTGGACTAATCTTTCCCTTGTGTCTTTGGTTTTCTTTGTTTCCCCTTTCATATTCCCTAATTTCTTATTAAATAGATAGTTAAGCACTGAACTGCTAGCTGAAAGGCTGGCCATTTGAACTTGCCTACAGCTGCCTCAAAAGCCAGGCCTGGTGATCTGTTTCTCAAAGTTCACAGCCTTGAAAAAGCTATGGAGAAGTTCTGTTGTGTACACATGGGGTCACCATGAGACAAAATCAACCTGATGGCAACTAACAATTTATTAGACATGTGCATTTTTCCTTTCTCATAGTTTGATGCAATCAGATCAATAATTTTGAAGCAAAATTACTATTTAAAATATTTGACTTCAGAATCATGTATAGTTTCAGTGATTACAAAGTACTGAATGATGTTTAAAATAGCACAATAAAACCCACTGCTGTCAAGTCAATTCTGACTCATAGGGACCCTACTGGACAGAGTAGAACTGCCCCATAGAGGATCCAAGGAACCCCTGGTGGATTCCAACTGTTAACCTTTTGGTTAGCAACTGTAGCACTTAACTACTACGCCACCAGGATTTCCAGCACAACAAAGCACACTTTATTTCACAGTACTACCTAGCTTTGTAGGAAGATGCATTCTTTATTTTCTCTTTATTTAGTGTTGCCTTTCCTGGGATCCCTTATTTCAGGCAGATTACATTTGTAAAGCACTCTGACTTCTTCTGATTTACTTCCAGCATAACTCAAGTCATCTGTTAAATACTCATTTTGGCAAATAATTATCCTAGACACGAAATCCCACAACTGTTGAGTGAATTCCAAATCACAGCAACCCTATAGGACAGAGCAGTACTGCCCCAGAGGGTTTCCAGAGCTGGAAATCTTTACGGAAGCCAACTGCCACATTATTATGTCACTGAGTGGCTGGTGAGTTCAGACTAGTGACATTTGGGTTAGCAGCCGAGTGCTTAGCCACCATGGCAGCAAGGATGCTTAAGGACCATATTTCTTAATAAGCTAAAACTTGCTCTTTTTTTCTTTCATTATCAATTTATTATTGTATGTTGATGTTGGATTTTTCATCTTCTGAATTTTTTTTTTTTTTAGGCTTACAATAATATGTAGAAACGGCCCGAGTTTTTAGAAGTTTAAACACTTGAAATGTGTTAAGTCTTTTAAGGACTGTAGCTATCATTGTTGTAACATGGCTCACATCCTTCACTGGAAGAGAATGTGGTTTACATACCAATGTAAATTTTTGAAATTTATGCTGGTGGTGATTTAAATGTTTTCACGTCACAGGATTCCAAACTAAGAGAGATATTTTTGATCTTGTCAATGAATTATTTTTATATTGAAACATCCAATACAATTTTATATTTTTTTTATTTTGAAGAATTAATGAGTTATAAGATATCAGGCTTCCCAGTTTATTTACATTTTATTTCAAACTCAGAGCAATTCTTCACCAGCAGGACAGAATCTCCTTCATTTTTAAGGAGGCTTGGATGTCTCCTCTTATTTATGCTAATAGAAGGACTGTCTGCATGAACACACAAGTGACAAGAATATTTTGATAGTTTCACAAGTAATGCACTATTTCAATCTGTCTATTTCTCTTTCCTCTAGTTAACTTCTTCTCCTACTACTTCTGAGCAGCTTGCCTGTAAACCACCTGCTTTCTCCTTTGTTTCTCCAACTAATCAGAAAACGCAGCCTGACCCAGTTAACCTCGGCAGCGCCTCTGTCCTAGAGGAGTTCCACACTAGGAGGCTGGATGACAGTGGGGTCTTTGTGGAAGAAACGGCTACTTATTTCCAAACGACCGCCCACTCTTCATCCTCTTTGGCACCGAAGGGCACGTCCTCAGCGTTACAGTTTCCCCCTTCTACTCAGCTACCAGGTTTTAATTTATCCAGTCCACATGCAGCAGATCGAAAACCTGGATTGACACCGGAAGTGCTGAAGAAGACAGCGACGCTACCCTCCCACGATCTTAGTCCCAAAGCAAGTCCAAGCATCTCCTCTCCTTCACCAGCCTCCGGGCCTTCTCTGAAGCCGAATTCAGCCTCGTACATCCCAGTTCGTATTGTCACACACTCACTCTCTCCAAGCCCCAAACCGTTAACTTCCTCTTTCTGTGGCTCTTCTTCCACTACTGGTAGCCAACTGTCATCTAGCGGCAACCTCTCAAAAGCGGAGGGGAAATCCTCAGTGTCCTCTCGGCTGTCTCTTCTCACCGCTATCCTCAAGTCAAACCCCTCTCACCAAAGACCATTTTCCCCTGCATCCTGCCCCACCTTCTCTCTCAACTCCCTGGCTTCTTCCACGCTCACACTTGATCAAAAAGTCAAGCAAACCTCACCCACCCCTAAGAAATCTCTCTCAAGTTGCTCCCTAAGAGCATGGTCCCCGGATCAAGGGGAATACCAGGTTTCTGAATTGACTCAGCAATCCTTTCGTTTACCCATTTTCACCAAGTCAACTCCATTTTCTCGGGGACCCTCCCTTTCTCCTGAAGGTCATGCTAGTAGCAGTCTTGTTTCTTCCCAAGTGGAGAAAACACCATCACCCACTTCTTTGAAGAGCAATGCCACACCATCTCTGCTACAGACGGGTAAACTGAGTTCAGCCGGGCTTCCACCTGTTCCACCTAGCTCTTCTCCTCTCACTCCTTTGAAAAGCAGACAGGATACTGACCTCAGGTGTCCAGAAAAGCCCAGGCGACTTTACACACACCTTTCCACTTCAACCTCCTCTGCATCATCTTCTGTATCTTCTCCTAGTCACCAAAGAGCCACACTTTCCCCTCCAGAGAAAGGTCTCCAACCTTCCCCAGCTCTTTCAAACCTCATAAACAGATCCAAGACAGCATCACCACAACTGTCTGGCCAGGCACACAATCCTTTACTTTCTCCTTCATCCCCTGTCTCGAGTGCCGGTTCTACCTCTCTTCCCATCTTGGGGTCCTCTTCTCTTCCTCGTGCTAATCTGCCCACACAGCCCGTTGTCACAGCACTGCACCCAAGTGGTGTCCATAGGACCTTGCCTTCAGGACCAGGGAAATCTGAAAGCAAAATATCCGACCACAGGTTATTTGTTTCAACCCGGTCAACTCCCATCTCTCTAACAAGAACCAAGGAGCTGATTTCACCTTGTGCATTGTCCATGTCAACAGACTCAGAAAATAAGGAACCCAAGGTATTATGCTTGTTCTTAATATTACATGGTGCATGCTTACTTTAACATGTGAAAGACTCTTTTTCCCAGGGGGAGAATCAATACTTACATATTCATTTTTGCTACTACAAGGAGCTAGTACTTGGTATCTGTGAATGCGGGGATGAATTCTATTATAATCTGTCTAAAATTATATCTGTGCCAGTAAAACCCTTTGGTCTGGCCAACCTTTCTCTTACAATAAATTTTTTATATCTGTGATTACAAGGGCATTTTTTTTAAAGGCATCATTTGGATTATGCCATTGACCCCACTGCCAGAATTACAAGCTGCTAGTTGGTATTTGGGAATATGATATAATTCTGATTACTGACTACTCTGGGGCTTATCATCCATCAAAATATCCTGTATTGACAGAATAGAAGACCAGCATTAGTTTAAAATGAATACTATCTTAGATCCAGGTGCATATTATTGTCAAATCCTACTGAGACCTTTTTTATTTCCTCTGCCCACATTCACTTTTAATTATTAAATTTCTTCCTTTTCTATCAAGTTGATTGCTTTATTGCTTACTGCCACAAGCTAAATCGAGATGGATTTAGTTACATGCATGCAGGGCAACAGGGAATAGACATTTCCCTTGTTATGTGAGAATTTTGATAAACACTAAATATTCAGTAATTATGAAATAGAGAGAAGGTAGACAAGCTAGATATAAGAAAGTAAAATTAAGAAAGCAGAACTGTTAGCTTTTAAATGCCTTGAAACAACCCACTGAGCAAGGATGTGAACACAGCATTTATTTTAGTATGGGAAAGGCAACATTTGAAGAATAAGCCCAGAGCCCAGCTTTCCTGGTGATAAACAGCTTAACTCTGAGGCATGAGAGCTTTCAGACTTTTCTCAACTACTTTAGAATCATTGGTACCTAGGATTGGTGACATAGGGGTTAACTGCTACATTGGCTAACCAAAAGGTCAGCAATTTGAATCTGCCAGGCACTCCTTGGAAACACTATAGAGCAGTTCTATTCTGCTGTATAGAGTTGCTATGAGTTGGAATTGACTTGATGGCACTAGTTTATTTATCGTATTTTTAAATATGAGTAAAAGTATAAATTGCCAGTATTAGGTAGGGGTGGAAATTTTCAAGTTAGTACATTACAACAGTAAAGTTTTAGAGCTTAGAATTATCATGGAATCTAACTCTGTCACTTTTCTGATATAAGAAGATTGAAGAGATGAAGTGACCTTTCTGATCTTATGTTGCAACACAATTCAAGTTAAAAAGCATGTGTTAAAAAACTACTGTATCCCTATCATTGTACTGGCTTTAGTGTTGTTATTTTTTCAAGTACATGAGAGAGAATTCCTTGTCCTAAAAAAAATTTGAATTGCATTAAGCAGGAATATAAATATATGTGCATGCCATACACACGTTTATAACATGTATACACACATATAGTGTGGAGTTATTGAATCTATAGTACAGCCATAAAACCGAAAGTCAACATGAACATAATGTAATGTAATGTAGGTTATATACAAGAAAATTATTGAGTGAGTTCAATGTGGAAGGAATATTATTATGTGATATGATTAGTGAGGGAAGTTGCCATGAATGTCAACTCATTGGGAATGTTTAGGTTTTAACTCAGTGAAGAACAAAAGGCTGAATTGACATTTCAGAAATGAAAAACAAAAACAAAACTCAAACAATGTATCTGAATAAATATACAGAAAATGATCCAAGAGAACTATATGTGGAGTCATAAGAAGATTGTCTTCATAATTAAAATAATGATAGCAATGCTAATAAAACAATTGTCATCAAGTCAATTCCAATACATGATGACCCTATAGGACAGATTAGTTCTGCTCATAGGATTTCCAAGACTTTATTCCATGGATTGGCTGGTAGGTTCCAACTGCTGACCTTTCAGCTAGCATCTAAGAGCTTAACCACTCTGCCACCAGGACTGCTTAATAACAATGGTTAACATATATCAAATACTTTCTGTGAGTCAAAACTATGCTAGTAGTTACATAAAACATGAAAAAAATAATTAAGATGGATTGTCAGTTAATTTTTATAACCATATAACGTTAAACAAACAAACCAACCCACTGCTGTCAAGTAGATTCTGACTCATCAGTGACCCTATAGAACAGAATAGAACTGCTCCATAGAGTTTCTAAGGAATGGCTGGTGGATTCAAACTGCTGACCTTTTGGTTAGTGTATGTAGCACCTAACCATTACATCACCAGAGTTTCCATATTTGTGATATTATTATTCTCAGTGAATGTCTTACCCAGGTGACATATCTGCTACTGGCGGAGCTGATGTTTCTGTTAAGTCTGTTGATTTGTGAAGACCTATTCTTTAGTACTATGATGTTTATTGCTTCAAAGTATTAACTTGGCTTAGTTGTTTAGCCTGATTTAATACTTCTCATGAAGGAAATTGTGATTATTATGGAATAGAAGTCAGAATTCTTACTTTATATATTTAGATCATTCTAAAAGCTGTTGTATTTTTAGAAGGAGTAAACGCTTGCTTTTTAAACTTTCACAGCAAATGAATTGGAGAAAGACTAACATTCTATGGTTTTAAATGAGAATTTTTTTCATTTGAGGTAAAATAATTTGGTTATTACATTTTCAGTACTTATGTGCGTAAATTCATTTGCTGTGTATTAAAAGTCCTGGCTAAAATTTTGTTATTTACAATCTAAACATTATACTTTCCTGAATTTGTTAATAATAATTCCTTAAACCATGCTACTAGACACTTAAATCATGTATTACTTGTTTGGAAACTCTGGCGGCTTAGTGGTTAAGCTCTACAACTGCTAACCCAAAGGTCAGTAGCTCAAATCTGCCAGGTACTCCTTGGAAATTCTATGGAGCAGTTCTACTCTGTCCCATAGGGTCACTATGAGTTGGAGTCAACTTGATGGCAGTGGGTTTGTGTGTGTGTGTGTGTGTGTGGGCATGTGTATGGGCATGTGTGAAGAGTCATTTTACTCCTAAAGCTTCTTCAAAATATTTCTGTTAGTTGTTCACTGTTGTTTGCTCATGTTTTGCCCTGTTATGGAAATAATGAGAGATGGAAGAGAGTGATCCCAGGAGGGCTTTTCATAAAATAAATACTGTTTAAGTTGTGTTCTTCCCTAGATCTCTTATTGCTCCCCATACATACAAAAATATTCAGCAGTTTCTTCTTTTTCTGTTATTTATTTATGTTTGATTATTTGCAAACCAAGAAAATTCAAGCATATGGGAATTTATGAAGAATTTGATGAACATGAAACTAAGAGGAATGGTCACAGCTTACATGCCAGTAACAAAATATTACTCTGTTCATTCAGACAGAAAACAAAATTTCTTATCATGAGTAAAAATTTCCTAGAAGAAAGTAGAATAATTTATAATTTTTGCTGAAATGCTCTCTCTCCAACATGATTTTTTTTTCTTTTTGTTTTTTAATGACTGGATGAAAGTGTACATTCCCATATAAATTTGCATGTCCACCTATATGCAGGTCCCACTGCTCTCTCTCCCCGGTGACAGCACATTCTTCCTCTCTACTCCATACATGACTTACCCTCCCAACAATCTCCTATCCCCTCCTCTCCACCCACTCTCCTTCCTCCAGTAAGAGGTCAGCAGGATGACATCCTATAGATGCATAGACCACATGATACCGTCACTCTGTGTCATGAAGTCCAATCCACTACTATCTGAGAGTTGACCTCTCAGATATGGACAGTGGCAGCACTAGGGCCAGGGTCCATGCTCGCAGGGGAACTCCGAGGCCCGTGGACCACCAACTGCGGTCTTTTAATGAAGATCTCAGGGTGTACCCTTTTTTATTCTTGTGCTGCCAGCGAGATTCAACTTTGTGAGCTCCATCACGGCTATCACTAGTGGTGGCTGGGCACCATTCGGTCCTTCTGGTCACAAGTCGATGTAGTCAACCACTCACGTGGGTCTCTCTGTCTTCTGGGTTCTCTTTCCCCCATGTAGTTTTGGTCCTTGGTGATCATCCATTCCTGCTAAATTGGGACCATTTGCTGTGCCCTCAGATGGCAGCTTGGCAGCTTTTAGGACCCCAAGTACCACTTACCAATGTGTGGTGCAGAAGTCTCTCTTAGCAAAAAGCAAATTGTGCCAACTGGCCTCAATTTCCCCTGAAAGCAAAACGTGCTCTTTTTTGTCATGCTTACTTCCTCCTTGATTCTTGCTGTTATCTCTCCAGGTAAAAGTCAGCCTACAATCTTTATTATTATTATTATTATACACTATTATTTGCAGAAATTATATCTAGAGTATAAGAACATTCATTAAAATTAATTTTGGGATAGATAAAAATCACCCCAGTTTCTTTTGACATTTGACTAGTTTTATTTAAATTGGTGAGATTATGTTATAGAATTATAGATGAAATAGAAAAAACTTTGTGATATCAAAGAATTGGTATGCTTTCATGGGTTGTTTCTTGTCTTGCTCTTACTGTGGTGCTAATCCAAGCACAGGACTATCTTTAATGTCAAAGAGTTTCAGATTTAGATCAGCTTCACTCAGTCTCAGATACCGGAAGGAAACGGGTCTTAGAACATAGATAGCCATCTAATTAAAACTAGACTACTGCTCGCTTCGGCAGCACATATACTAAAACTAGACTAGGTGAATGATATTAGTTCAAAGTCTGGGACCTACTGTCCTTTGCTATTAAAATAAAATGGAACAGCTAGAGCACATTGAGCTCAATCCAGATATAAAACATGTTTGATGTTTCTTTCTCATAGACAGAATCTTAAGGTTCTGAATCTGCACTAGTATGAGATAATTGATAAGAGAATATTTAAAATTCAGACATAGTTTTAAAACATTATTTGCATTAGGATCCTGGCCTTCGGATGGGCCAGTGAATGTTGCTCAGACCACTGTTTGATCTTCCTCCCCTTGAGAAAGCCTGGTATCATGAAACTCACCTGTGGAGTAGTATTTACATTCCTTCTCAGTGTATTTTGCCTTCATCTATAAAATAGTTTTAAATTTTTCCCTAGTGAGTTGTCGTGACATTCCATATTGGAGTTTGGGGTGACCATAGCTTTAAAACCTCGTGTAGTCTGCTATTCACTGAAGATAGTATGAAATCTCTTTCAGTTATGAGAATCTCCTGTAGCATATTTGCCCAGGCTTTAAAGACTCATAGCTTGTTTAAAGAATCAGCTGGGAGCTTTGTGATAGTTCATGAGCCTTTACAGGTAGTGTTTTACTTATAAAAACCTCATTTCTTTAAGATGTCAAAACATTTTGAAACACATCACACTAGAATTTTGCTGGCAACAGTCAGTGCATATCTCTGTGTGACCTGCTATCAGAGAGATCCCGACTCCTACAGTCCAGGCATGGTCACTGATGAGCAGGAAGCATCTGTTTAAAGTAATGCTGTCATTTCTGCTCATGAATGCTTCCAGAAGCTGGCCATGATCCCACAGAGGCTTGTCACAGGGGCTTTCTCCTGCTATTATTTGTGTAATCTGAAATTCATATATGCATCTATTCCTAGAGTGTAACCACAATTCCCAATGTCTCTGTTGTCAAAACAACTCATAATTCACTTCAAGAGCTCATGAGACATAATTACTGGAGAGGTGGAGTCAACTCATTGATAATGTATTTGAGTTTTGTGTGTGGTGGAATTTTAGGTATCAGCAACAAAACATAATAGGATAGAGGAATGTTGTGATAACTTACTAGGAGAACAATTAAAATTGTTTTATAGGTAAAGGCAAAATATATTTGGAACCTAAATACAACACCAAGGGTGACTTTTTGGTATTTTATGATATTTTCTGAAGGCACAGGATGCATACTTACCATCTTTACCTGCATACACAGAATTTATGTTGTGGTATCTGACATTGTCTATCAACTGTACTAGATCTAGTTAATATAAGTTACATACAAAAATGACATTTCATTTTCTAAATCTATACTTTCCTCTTTTCAGTGAGGTACTAGACAGTTAATAAACATTTATTGAGTGTTTATTGAAAGCAAAAATTGCAAAGTGAAGAGGTACAATAGGTATTGTTGTATTTTTGGCCAGGCTGGTAAGTTCTACCCAGTGGAACAGACTTCCCTGTGATTTCTTACTACTTGGTGGTACATAATTTCATATGGGTTTCACCAGAGTTTTCTGGTGAAGTTGTACACTACAGATCAGTTAGTAAGCATGACTAAGCCAACACGTACTTAGTTAGTTAACCCAGCCCCAGATTTACACTCCATGATTAGTTAATAGTTACTCTAGGCTATACTGCTACAGGTACAGGTACAGCTTCCTTGACTGGAAGCTTTATAGTTTTAAACAAAAGAGAGAAACTAATGCATCTGGCTTATGACCTAGAAGGCTTGTCATGCTAAGGACAAAATGTGTTCCAAACTCGATTCAAGAACTCTATTGCTTGGATTGAGTGTATGTTGTTCGGAGAGTCCATATGGCTAGGAGGGCCAAAGGAAAGATAGTGGACCACAAAAGTATCTTTTCTGGCAAAAAGGATGGTTCTCAGTCTGAAAGAAAAAGTACATATATTTTAGAGGAGCTCAAAAGTTAAGATCAATGAACTAGAAACAACACTGAACTGCTCTAAAGGAGTTCATTTCTCCTGGTATAGATAAATTTTGTCACAACACAGACGACATTTCTGTTTCTATTGCAAAACTATTGCAAATGACAAGAAATAAGAGGGCTACCAGAAAAAATAAGAGATCCCTGTGTTCCAGTTTTCACAAAAATTCCTAAAATTGTGGCCTCTATTCTTAGTTTGTGTTTACAAAAACAGTTATAACTGGAAATCAGAGATTTTGTTGAATCAAGAGACTTTTACTGGATGCCTTCCAAGTTCTAGCCTCTGTGGTATCTTATGATATCAGAAACAAGGAGAAACAGGACAAGTATGTTGAGATAATCCATGAATTTAGCACTGCTCCCTGAGCACCCAATACAAAGCATCCCTGAGATCACTCTCTATCCCATCACCCTATTTGAATTTTATGTATGTTATTTATCTCCATGACATTTCTTTTGCTCACTTAGTTATTCTTTTTTTTGTTTGTTTGTTTCCATCCCTCAGGATGGAAGTTCTAGATAATAGAAGCTTTGAATATTTTGTTTACAGCTCAATCTCTAGTATCTGGCATAGCACGTGTAATGTAGTAGTCAATAAATATTTGTTCAATGAATCAATAAGTTGAACTGCCATATCAAACAGATTCTGGGGATGTATTGATGTTCAAGTTGCTGGGAGAATCCAGTAGCAAGAGCTACCCTTGCCATGTGACCCAAAAGTGATGAAAATGTCCTGCCTGACAAAATGGATCATGAACTTATTTTAAAAAATCTTAACCTTTGTGGTCCATACTGACAAATCAACTCTAATAAGATGAAAATGTATAGATATAATACCAAAATTTCAACTTTTGGGTCTGGAAAATAAAAGTACAAGTACAGGATAGAGTTTGATTTCAACCAATGTTAAAAAAGAAAGAAAAAGTTAGACAGTTTAGGTGATAACATGCTCAGTGTAATATAACAATGTGAAATGACTCTGACTTCAACCTCATGTATTTCTTAAACATGCCGCAAAAACCAAGGAGACAATCCCAATTCCCAGTTATTATTATCTTCATTGTATTAAATTGTGTTCAGCATCGATATCGTGGTGGTGATGATTATATGTCATGCATGTTAAAAAATCTAGAAGGTTGTACACTTTTTTCAAAATTTAAAGCAACATTGACAGAGGATATTGATGAAGATAGTGGAAGTCTTCAGTAAGGAAGGAGTTGTGAAGACAATAGTACAGTTACCATAAAGAAGAGAACTCTTAGCAGGCACCATGATTCTAACTAGGAGAAGTAAGACCATTGATGGAATTTAGTGGGAGGCATATTTTGGCTCAGCATAAGGGAGAGTTTTGTACCAGTTCTAACAATTAGGCCTGAGTGTGCTACCTTGGGGGTAGGGTAGAGTAGGCAAATATTCACCTGGTAACTCAATAGAAAAGACAGAGATTCATGTCTTAGAGGAAGGAGCTCAAACAGATGGCCTTCAATATCACTTTTGGTTCTAAGATTCCAGAAACAAGAAATCTCTCTGTACAGGCCTCTCCAACTAGATTCTTTAGGGCTAAGGACAGGAGGACAAACATTATAAATGATTACAGATTCTGAAATGAAAGGCGAGGGTATATATGCTAGATAAATGCACAACTGTTGAGCTAGAGTGCCTGTGTCTGAACTCTTAGGTGTGATTTATTAGCTGCATGACCTTCAGGAAGTTACTTAATGCCTCTGAACCTCGGTTTCCATGTATAAATGGGTATAATATAGTATCTACCTAACAGGTTTGCTGTGACAATTAAATGAAATAATATATATAAACCTTTTAGAATAGTCTGGTACAGAGTGACTGTTAGATAGTGTTGTTATTATTGTTACATTTGTTGTTATCACTAAATATTTGAAAACCAAACCATCATATGTTTTAGTCAGCTAGTGCTGCTCTAAAGGAAATACCTCAAGGTGGATGGCTGGCTTTAACAAAGAAAGGCTTATTCTTCCACAGTCCAGTAGGCTACAAGTCCAAATTCAGTATGTCTGCTCCAGGGGAAGGCTGTCCCTCTTGTTGGCTCTGGAGGAAAGTCCTTGTGTTCAGGGAGAATCTTGGCACAGGAACCTCAGGTCTGAAGGACATGATCTTCTCTCGGTGCTGCTTTCTTGATGGTGTGAAGTTCCAGCTCTCCGCTTGCTTCCCTTTCCTTTTATCTCTTGTAGGGTGAAGGGATAAAGGGTGGTGCAAGTCATACTCCAGGGAAAAATCCCTTTACAATGGAGCAGGGAGGTGGCCCTACGAAGGAATTTATAGCCCCACCCTAATCCTTTAATAGACAGCATAGAAAAATCACAAGATGCAGGACAATCGTAAAATATTGGGAATAAAGCCACCTGCTTTGTGGTATTTCCATTAGAGTGGTACTAGCCTACTAAAACAGAGTATTAGTGGTATATTTTATCCTGCGTCAGGAGTCCATTGGTATATTCTGGGGGAGAAAAGTCCTTTCTGAAGTGAAACATGAGTATTGAATCCAACCGGGTCTGGGTTCTAAACCTATTTCCGTTCTTTGTGGGCTGTGTGGTTTTGGACAAGTCACCTAACCTCACTGTATCTCCTTTTCCTGCTGACTCTTTGATTATAGGGCTCTGTAAAATTAAATGGGAAAGTGTATGTGATTTGATGAGTAATAAATGTCAGCTTTTGTTCCTCAGAAGGAGATGTTTCATTCTCCATCCTTATTGAAATTGGCTGAAGACTGTAGTAACAGAGGGCCAATGTAGAGATTTAGGGCTTGGAGGGACTCCAGACACCACCCCTCATGTAGCAGATGGAAGTGCACGACTCAGAAGTATGGAGAGATTGGTCAAAGGCCACATGACTTCCTACGACAGATAAGAGCTGGCTGGTTGGAACTTAGAGGAGAGAATGCGAAAGATAAGTGATCATTCAAGGTTACTTCCTTGGAGAAAAAAAGCCACGCAGCTTCTAAGTTGTCTCCTGTGTATGTTTAACTGAGTATGTGTAGTATGTGTGTCTCGTGATGTATGTGTGAGTACCTGTGAATGTGTGTGACTTTGTGTAGGTACATGTGAATATATGTATGTAGGTGTATGTGGGAGTGTATACAAGTGAATATACGTGTATCAGCGAGTGTATGCATAACTGTGTGTATATGAAAGTATGAATTTGTGAGTGTATGTGCTTGTGAATATGTATGTACCCCAAAACAAAGCTATTGCTGTTGAGTTGATTTGGATTCGTAGTGACCTTATAGGCAGAGTAGAACTGCCGAATAGTTACCAAGGAGCACCTGGCAGATTCGAACTGCTGATCTTTTGGTTAGCAGCTGTAGTACTTAACCTCTATCATCCCACCAGGTTTTTTTCACTACGTGTGTCTGTGTGTGTTTATGAATATGTGTAAGTGAGTATGTACCTAATTGAATGTGTTAGGTTCTAGAATTATCTGACTAGGTGGCATCCTTGTTTAACATAATAAACAGAAAAAAGTAAAAAGGGACAGACTTCTTCTTTTAGATGAACATTGACTTCCTCCTGGTCTGGCACTTTAACTTGCCTGCCTCACCTTCTTCTAAGGAAATCAAATATGCCAGCCTCTTAGCTTTCTCATGCCAGTTTAATCATAGTTACTTCAAATACATCCATAACCTCAAGGTTTCAATTTATTTGATTAGCCTGTCTTCTTCTGTAGACCCTCTGGTCTGCTCTCTAGGATGCTAAGACAGCCTGGAGCTCAGAGCTGATTTCCTGCTGGCTCAGGGCCCCACGGGAAGCCGACTGAGTCATAGACTTTTGAAGTGATAGGAACCTTACACTTAGTTAAGCAGTTTAGGACCTAGAGCAATACCGAAACTGAGATTCTGCTGGTGCATATTATCCTGATTTCTACAACTTTCTCACACTATTTTCCTTCCCCCAGTACTCCACAATCCTGAAATATATTACTCTGAGTTTTACTCAAAACACAAGAAGCTTTATTATTTGCTAAGCTGCTGTAACCATCATTAACACCATTGCGTGAGACAGTGTAGGAACCATGGTGAAGCTTAAGAAAATGAATTTGCGATTAAGAGCTTGGGCTACTAGTTTTTCCATTTAGAGTTAAACTACTGATATTAATTATATTCAAATCATTGATGACATTGTCTTTTTTTTTAAACTGCTGTTAAATTTTATGTATTCTAATCTTCCTTTTTATGAATGATGCAAGATTGTATATCAAAAATTCAATTAAATTTGTTGGTATATCATTTGTTAATTATGGCACTATAAGGAAGAACCACTTTCAGGATCAGGCAAAAGCCCTTCTATTTACAGAATAGCACTCCTATGAGGAAACACTGCTAATAAGAAATTTATATATAACTTTGTAGAAATGGATGTCTTTAAGGTTTGAAATTGGGTAGCATAAAATTGTCTGTGATCCCTAGGCTGATATTTTATTGTAGCATTTCTTTGCCTCTCATTCTAATAAAATATTAACAAGATAAACTAATTTTTTCTGTCAGAAGTAAGTTGTTCAACCATAATTTTTTTTCCTTCATTTAATAACATGCTTTTAACTTGGTAGAACTAGTCTAAAATTATGTTGTATTCTTTCTTCTCTTCATCTTCACTCTTGCTCTCTGGTTACACATTCTAGCAGTACAAGACCAAGTCAAGCTACAAGGCTTTTGCAGCAATCCCTACAAACATATTTCTTTTGGAACAGAAGGTCAGTGTCGGCACAAAAGTATAGTGAATTTTGTGTTTCTAATGTCATTTATTTCTATGTTTCCAAAACTTCTGTTGGGCAGAATTCTGCCTTACTGTTTCGCCTTTACTAAAATAAAATTCTGCTTCTAGTTTAGAAGTATGCGATGGAAGCAGCTTGGTCAGTAGAATCAGTTATCTTTGATTTATTGCCTGAGACTGCATGTAAATCTAGAGATACCCAAACCACAGTTAAGCAGCTCGGGAAAGCATTGTTCAGAGTTAGGTAGATAATTGTTTTATAAATGGTTATTAAGGAGCCCTGGTAACACAGCAGTTAAATGCTTGGTGGCTAACAGAAATGTTGGCAGGTTCAAGCCCAGCTGTCACTCTATGTGGTAGAAAGATGTGACAGTCTGCCCCTATAAGATTATAGCCTTGGAACCCCCCATGGGGCAGTCCACTCTGTCCTATAGGGTTGCCATGAGTTGGAATTGACTCAATGGAAATGAGGTTTTATTAAAATTATTTTTGTAAATGGTTATTATATTCAATAGCCTACCATAATGACCAAAAGTATAAGAGGACTGAGATTACACTGAATCAACTGACAGTGTGGTCATTGACTGGTCAAGGCTTGGAGATTAACAGTGACTTCCACCAGGCAGAAAAATATTAGCTGAATGTCCAGCTCAGCCCCTTTGATCTCATCAAGGGCTAAATCTCTTCATCCATTCTTGCTAGGTACTCGATTCTACCACTTTGAATGTGAGGGAGGATTGAGACTGCTCCCAGTGACCCAGCTGCTTTCATATAATTTCAATATATTTTTTGCTTTGCTATTAATAACATGTCATTAATGATAAAATTACAGGATATTACTCCCCTAGGTAAATTGTATTAAAACCTCTTGTTTAATGAACATATTAAATATGCTCAAATGCAGCTCAGAGGATCATATCAGCACCAGGGCAAAAGTAACAAATGTATTAAAATATTTAATAAATTATTTTTATGGTGATTTATGTAAGCAATCTCTCAGTGCATTGAGCCAGGTTTTTTTTTCTGTGTATTTGTAGTGATTAAAATACTGTTACTATCGTTTATCAAAATAATATTTGTCAACCAGGTTTTTTTATTTTGATCATCAGTTCAAAATTTGTGTTCTTGTTCTTTTTTTTTAGCATCGGGAGGGGTTGTAGAATCTTTGTGTGGACTCTTGTCTTCAAAGTAGAAGGGAAATGCTAAGTAACATACGTTGAAATCAATCCTGTTGCTGACAAATTGATTCCAACTTATGGTGACTCTATAGGACAGAGTACAACTACCCCACAGGTTTCCAAGGAGTGGCTGGTGAATTTGAACCTCTAACCTTTTGGTCAGCAGGCAAGCTCTTAACCAGCTGTGCAACCAGGGCTCCAAATATGAAATCTCTTGCATAATTAACTCTAGAATTTATATGTTGTATCTGAAATCTACATATTGCTGGACTGCAGAGAAATTTGCATTTTTTTCTCTAGCTTCTTTTCCTGAAGTTCTACCTCTTAGAGCTCTTTCAAAACCAAAAGTGAAACCCACTGCCATTAAGTCATAGCAACTCTATAGGACAGAACGGACTGTCCGATAGGCTTTAAATCCTTATGGAAGTCTATTGCATGTCTTTCTCCTTTAAACCAGGGCTGGTAGATTCAAACTGCTGACTGTTAGAAGAATGCTTTAACCACTGTGCCACCACAGTGGTTAAAGACCAGGTAGGACTGAAGCGCTGGTGTCAGAAAGACTCAAGGAGCTGTGAGAAGTGACACTTTCTTGAGTTTGTCCCTGTCCTGTTGTTTAGGATCATCATATTGAGTCATAAGAGGAGTGCCCCCACACCACAGACTCTCTGCCAGTTCTAGGCAGACAGTTTGGCAATGTAGTCACAAGTATATGCCTTCATGAAAGTGGGAGACTCTCCCCTGAGCAGCCAGGCAAGCAGGAGATTAGGGCCCTGCTGTGTCATGGTGTCCTCCCATCATGCTTACCTCAACTAACTAGGTGCACTTGTCATATTTGTGACAGTTATTGTAAATACACATAACACAACATTTATCAACACTTTTAGATATACAATTTGATGATTATCAGTTACGTTAATCATGTTGTGCAACTGCCACCCATAACCACTGCCAAATTTCCATCCCCATAAACACTGCTTCCCTGAGTACCTTCTTCATGAACTGGGTGGTATTGTATTAATTTTCTTTTTTGTAAAACAACAGTTAATCCTTGAAAGGCTCTGTGAGATAAACCTGTGAGATGTGTGAGATGTCAGTATTGGTTCCAGTATCTCTGCTGGACCGGGTCTTTTCTCTTCTAATTGATTGTATTATGGAGATTATAGTCTATTAGTTAATCATTGTAAATGAAGAATCATTAGTTCCATTTCTAATTTTATCACAAACCGATTTCATACACAGATCTGGTGGTATCAATGTATATTTAACCTAATGTAAGTTTATCAAAGGAGATGTTTCATGCTTTTAATTTTGAATAAAACATACTTTGCAGGAAAATTGCTATTTTTTGCTTTTGGTACAATGAAAATGCAAATATCATAATATCTAATTAAAAATAATGTTATTCTGGGTAGGAGTGATTATTGTATAAGCACTAGTATGAACAATTATCTCTTGGCATGGATAAATTGCTTCTGTTCTACAGATATTAGAATTAGCAAAAAGTCACAAGATAGGACATGTTTGTTCCTTCAGTAGCTCCTTTGTATAATTGTTTGTATTTTTTTTCCAGGTTTCACATGTTGTATGTTTCTCAGTGAGAAACATCGTTTCATAATTTTTTAAGTAACAAAAAGTATTATATCAAGATTTTATATGCTTATTTCTATTTTTCAATAAGATTTGTTGAATGATATGCTGCTCCTTTCAGTGTCACAGCTTTTTAAAAATGAATTTGGCAATTTAGTCATTTCTACCCATCTGTTTATATGATAAAAGCCATCCTATGTCATTGAAATCAAAGGGATTTATTTCTGAATTGAATGAAAACATTGGGACTATAATCTCCAGAAACTCAACTATCTGGGGAAGGATCAACATTTTGGAATATATTAGTTCACAGAAGCTTTTCTGAAATCCTTTTAATACCATATGGACTGCCACAATTAAGGTGTAAGATGATGCTTTAGTCTTATTTTAATGCTCTCTTAGGTCTGTCCCTTTGGAATGTCTTGAAGGTATAACAAAGATATACAATGCAAATCTTAGATATTTCAATAATTAATTCTTTCCTCCAAACAGATTAAACCCCAAACACATACCTCATACCACATTCTTTTCTGTAGTATAAAGTATAACTAACAAGGAATCAAAAATACTTTTTATTAAAAGTAATACTTTTTAAAAAGAAGATTTTCTTCAAATTGAATACAGATGTCCATTGCAACGGGTCTGACATCAATAGTCGATTCTCCAAACATTAAGCTATCCTTGAATCCTAGGTTGGTTTCAGCTTTACTCACCCTAATTGAAGTTTATCATTTTCAAAAGAGTACATTTGGTTGGCAGGGGCATGAGATTTCTGTAATTTATCAACTGCATCAAAACTTAAATTTACAGTAGATTCTGCATTCTATCTTTTCCCTGCTGTGAACCTTTGCTAAAAGAAGTGTGTTTAGCTTAAAGTCTACTTTAAGGTTAAACAGAAAGAGATAAATATAAACATTGTATTTTAATGCATTGGCTCCAAGGTCTTCGGCTTAATGTACTGCCATTAATCATCTTCTCAATGACTGACATGAAGATGAAATACAAATGGTTATAAAACATTAAGTTATCAGATAAACTTGTATTTGTGACTGCTTATGGATTTTATTACAGTATGATCAACAATATTAAGGTCTCAAGAGAGGAAGCAATTTTGATAGGAGCATTTCTTTAGGCTTGATGTGCATGTTGCTTTCTTTTGCAGATAATTTTTAAGACCTCCCTCTTCTTGAATAATTTTTCTTCTTATTTTTGAGTCTGATGGCAACATGTAAAAAATTAAAATTAAACTGGATGTACTAATATGCAAAGAAAATAGATTATTATTATGCAATTTATTTAAGAAAGGAAAGATGAAGGAAGGAATATTTATATGAATTGAAATAATAGACATCTGATGGCACTTGGCTTATTGTCTCAAAAGTGGTTAATTTATTTTCCGTGAAAGACTGAATTTTTTCCTTGAAACTACTTTTAGACTCTTTCTTCCTTTCTTCACAAGTATTCTCTAGGCTAAAATCAAGGTTAGAGTTAGGTACTATTTTACTGACTAATAGTATTGCTATTGCTATTTTCAAGATATTTTTAATTCATCAATATGTGTGTTTGAAAGAAAAATTCTAGCAGAACTCAACTGTAAGAAACAAAAGCCAAACCCATTGCCACTGAGTAGATTCCAACTCATAGTGACCCTATAGGACAGAGCAGAACTGCTCCACAGGGTTTCCAAGGAGCAGCAGGTGGATTTGAACTGCTAACTTTTTGATTAGTAGCCATAGGTCTTAATCACTATGCCTCCAGGATTTCCTAACTCTGTAAGTGGTTTTCCAAAAAAAAAAAAAAAAAAATATTGTACTAATCATTTAAATGAAAAGTTCCAGGGGGAAAAAATACATTTTTTAGAGGGAGTTAGAGGGAGGAAGATCAAGAACATGCATTTTGAAGACAACAGTAAAAACTGTGATATAAAAATAGAAAGAAGAAAATGTGAGATTTTCTGTCAGTTGTCAAATCAATTTATCTAAGTTGTCAGTTTAAGTTTTTAAAGGTTAAGTTGGTAAACTCTGAGCTTTTCAAACATTTATCCTTGGGCAAGAATATTGTGAGATTTCTTCCTTCATGTCTCAAAAATTTAACAAAACCTGATTGTTAATCTTGCACATGGATTATAGTACAGAGATACATTGCTTTATTTAGATTAGTAAAGGAGGTGAGTGTGTTCTCTATTTCATCAGCAATGGAGAAGTACTCAATGTTCAAATCCATGTTAACTGGTCCTGTTAAAGCTGTTGCTGCCATACAACTGCTGCCAAACGCAAATCCATTATTTTTGAGTCGTATCTGACTCACAAAGTGCTATAGGACAGCGTACTACTGTCCCATGAGGTCTCCAAGCATTGGCTGGTAGATTTGAACTACTGACCTTTCAATTAGCAGTTGAGTTCTTAACCACCATGTCGCCAAGGTTTCTATTGTCTGCTTTAAAGCACTCATCATATTGTATTTAATTATGCATACTTGTTGATTTCTTTCTTTACTTTGAACTCTTTGAAGGAGTACAGTAGTTTCTTGATAAATATGAAATGTTCATGAATGAATGGTTTCTAAAATATCAGATTTTTGCCCTTAAGGCAAATCGTTCTCCACAGAACTGTAAAAATAAAGGAGTCTATTGTATGGCAGTTGGTATGATGATAACTAGAAGTCTTCCCTTAGGTAGCTACCCATTGACATTGAAAACGCTGTGATTCCAGCTCTTAGCAATCCTGTAGGACAGAGTAGAACTACCCCATAGGGTTTCTAAGGAGTAGCACGTGGACTTCAACTGCCTACATTCGGTTAGCAACCTGAGCTCTTAACAACTAAGCTTTCAGTTCTATAAGCCATATCAGTCCTACTTCTGTGGAAGAGAAGTGAGTTGGTCTCAGCTTTGGCATCTTTTGGAGATTAGACAACTGAATCACAACACTGCCAGATTCGGTCGTACTTCATGTGACAGATGCAGAACTAAACACCATGTTTACAACTCCTTGGTGAATTTGATACTTGTATGATTCAAGTCAATTTCTGTGTTGGACCTCAAAAGGATCTGATTGTCCACTCAGCCTTTGGCCTGCTCACATGCAGCCGTGACAGCCAACTGAAGCGGACTAGGCAGCAAAAGATGGTGATTTTAGAAGCATGTCTAGGATATTGTTTTCTGTCACTTGTGAAAATGTTTTAAAATCCCCATTAAATTAGGGCAACCAAAGTGTTTCGTCTGTGTCACATGAGCTTACCCATCACAGTATTTGCAAGTAAAAGGAAAAATAAAAGTAATTAGGAATATTTAGCTTTGGGAAGAACTTCAGTGAGTGACAGATCACACACAAGCCAGCTAAATTCCCTGAGGTACTGAAAGAGACAAAGCTAGTTAGAGCAGAGGTGACACTGGCTAGAAATCAGAAACACCCCTCTGATATGCTTTGGTTAACTGGTGATGTAATAACAGAAATACCATGAGTGGATGGCTTTAATGAATGAATATTTATTTTATCACAGTCTAGGAGCCTAGAAGTCCAAATTCAGGGTGCTGGTGACAGCGGAAGATATCCTCTCTTTGTCAGTTTTGGGGAAGGTCCTTATTGTCCATCTTCCCCATTAAGCAGCTTGTTAGGGCAGAGACCCTGGGTCCAGAGGACATGCTGTTCTCCTGGCTCTTGTTTCTCAGTGGTAAGAGGACTCACCGGTCTTTCTGTCCATGTCTCTCTTTAATAGCTCAAAAGAGACTGACTCAAAACACAACCTCATCTTATAGATTGCATTCTGCTTCACTAACATTACTGCCAAACCGTTGAGAATCATGGTGCAACCAAGTTGGTACACAATGCTAATGATTATACCTTAATTAAATGAAAGAAAATAAAGATTTTCATGCTGTTAAGCATGATGGAATGAGTTTGAAAGTAGCTTTAATGGTTTGGAAAAACTGTCTTCCATGTGAGAACAGAATTTTAATCCTCCAAAAATCTTGGGGCTAAAATGCTAATTAAATTTCCTAAGTCCTTGAAATTTGTTTTTAAATCAATCACATCAGAATATTTCTGGATCTCTAAAGAAACCATACTGTTCTACGTTTGAGAACTTCTTTGATTTTTACTGTAGTTTTCTCCCTTTTTTTCAGGACCAAATTGTATTCAGACTTGAATCCTCAATAAGGCAGCCAAAGTGATACTTAAATTTGCTGAGAATATTTCCAGTTCTACAAATAGTTGTGTACTAATGACTGTGTCTTCGCTGTTCTGTTCCCAGTACTCTAGTTTTCTTGCTCTCCCCATCACACACCTTGTCTTTTCTTTTTTGCTTTAGAGTAATGTTTGACCTTTTGGTCTCACATAGATAAGTTTTTGAAGGAGTCCCATGCTCATGAACAGTATTCTTTATTTTGTGTGCCAGTCTGCTATTTTGCTAAAAGATGACCTCAGGGATAGTTTTCATTTAATGATTAAAGAGTATCACTGGGTGATAGTCTCAGGAGATCTTTCAGTTTCAAAATAGGTCCAATATGCCTAGACTTCACAAGAATTTGAATTTCATTCTGTTTTCCTCCCACTCTGCCCTGGTCTATCTATTGTGGCCCTGATCACACAGTGGTAGCCGGATATCATCTGGTTCTGGTCTCAGTTGTGGTTTGTGTAGGCTGTTAGCCCTGTAGACTCACTTCTTTTCTGAGGCTTTAGTTTCCTAATTCTCTTTTATTCTTAACAAGTAGAGACCAAGAGATAGATCTTAGGTAGCCATTCACAAGGTCTTAAGAGCCCTAATGCTACTTCTCTCACTAGGAGGCAGAATGTGAACTTGTAGTACTAACTGACTAAGTTGTCTCATGAGACTAAGGATCTAAGACTTCAAACCCAGAAAAGCATTTTCTCCAGGTACTTGGTTATGCCTGAGAAATATCTGTAGCTGTGTCTTTTGTAAACACACACACACCTGTAACCACACATTCATATAGAAACTTCTATCTGTGCACAGTTATGTATTCACCTGTGACTAGCCATACACATTTATTTATGCCTGTACACCTACATATGTGACCATACACTCATTTTGGGATTACTGTTAGAATTGTTGCCAGATTATATGTTCTTTAGCACAAACATGGTTTGGATCTTTAGGATAAATAAGAATTTTGTCAGTATACTGCCAATAGAAAAATAACCAAATATGTGAACAAACAGAAATATGAATATCCAGTAAATACATGAAATGTGCTCAATCTCAAAAATTCTCAGGAAAATTCAATCCAAAACCAAAAGGGATATTAACTCACATCCATCAAAACAATAATTTATGTTTTTAAAGCCTGAAAATATTCAGTGTTCGCAAATATATGGAACAATAGGAATTCTTATTTGTTGTTATTAGTGTAAAATTATATAAGTATTTTAAGGAGTAATTTGATACTATTTGATAAAATTAAAATTGAGTGTACTCTGTTACTCTATCATCAAGCTAATTCAGTTTTAAGCTCTCGATGTGTGTATAAATGGCATGTGAAAAACTCAAGATTTAAGTTGCAATATTGAAGGATTCTATAGGCAAAACACTGAATAAAACAGGAAGCATCAAAAGAAGATGGAAGAGATACACAGCATCACAGTACAAAAAAGAATTGGCTGTCATTCAACCATTTCAGGAAGTAGCATCTGATCAAGAATCGATGTTTCTGAAGGAAGACACCCAAGCTGCACTGAAGGCACTGCAGAAACCAAGTCTCCAGGAACTGGTGGAATACCATCTGAGATGTTTCAACGAGTGAAAGCTGCCCTGGAAGTGCTCCCTTGTCATTCCTGAGAACTTTGTTCAACAACTTCTTGGCCGTCTGAGTGAAAGAGATCCATATTTGTGCCCATTTGAAAAAGAGCAATCCAACAGAATGAGCAAGTTAGTGAACAGTATCATTGATATTATATGCAAGTAAAATTTTGCTGAAGGTAATCCAAAAATGCTTGCAGCAGTACATCAAAAGGGAACCACCAGAAATTCAATCTAGATTCAAAAGAGGATGTGAATGAGTGAAGTCATTGCTGATGTCAGATAGATCTTAGCTAAAAGCGGAGAATCTCAGTAAGATGTTTTATTGACTCTGCAAAGGTATTTCTGTGAATCTTTACAAATTATGGATGACATTGCAATGAATGGGAATTGCAGAACACTTAATTGTGCTCATGAGGAACCAAAATTAGAACAAGAGGCAGTCATTCTAAGAGTATAAGGGGATGTCACGTGGTACAAAGTAAGGAAAGATGTACATCAGGGTAGTACCTTTTCCCTATACTCAATTCATTCTGTATGCAGAGAAAATAATCCAGGAAAGTGGACTGTATGAATAACAACACAGCCTCAGGACTGGAAGAAGGCTCATTATCAACTGATGGGTCAATAATGCTGAAAGTAAAGAGGACTTAAAGCACTTTCTGATGAAAATTGAAGACTACAGTCTTAAGTATGGATTATACCTCAACATAAAGAAAACAAAATCCTCACTTCTGGACCAATAAGCAGTATCATGATAAGTGGAAAAAGTATTGAAGTTGCCAAGGATTTCATTTTACTTGGATCCACTATCAATGCCCATGGAAATGGCAGTCAGAAAATTAAATGGTGTATTATGTTGGAAAAGTATTCTGTAAAAGACCTCTTTAAAGGGTTGAAAAGAAAAAATGTCACCTTGAGGACTAAGGTGCTCCTGACTCAAACCGTGTTATTTTCAACCACCTCACATGCATGCAAAAACTGGACAATGAAGACAGAAGGCCAAAGAATTGATGCCTTTGAATTACTGTGTTGGCAAAAAAGGTAATATACCAGTCAGAATTGACTCGGTGGTAAAGGGTTAGGGATTTTTGTCATGAACTCGGAAAAATACAGCCAGAATGTTCCTTAGAAGGGAGGATCGTGAGACTGCCTCATGCCTGTCTCACGTGCTTTGGTCATTATCAGGAGAGACTAATCCTTGGAGGAGGACATCATGCCTGGTAAAGCAGAGGATGAGCAGAAAAGAGGAGGCCCCTCAGCTGCAGTGGACTGGCCAGATACCTACAGCAGTGACTTCAAACATAGTTGTGAGAATGGCACACCACCTCAAAGTGTTTTGTTCTGTTGTGTATAGGGTTGCTGATAGAAGTTGGAATCAACTCGATGGCCCCTAACAACAAAGTGAAATGAGTTTTAGAAAGTATAAGGACATAGATTATGCTTTTAAAAGTAAAAATTGCTAAACAACTATATATATGTTTATCTTATATACTTTGGTCATTATATATATGTGTATGTATATATGTGTGTGTGTGTCTATACATACCCACATATATTTTAGTAATGTATAGGGTCACTGTGAGTCAAAATCATCTCCACAGCAGTGGGTTTGGTTTTCTGGTTTTATACATTTATGTTTGTATCTTGAAAAGGGAGCCCTAGCAGCACTGTGGTTAAGCACTTGTCTGCTAACAGAAAGGCTGGCAGTTTGACCCCACCGCATGGTCCGTGGGAAAAAAGTATCAGTCTGCTCTATGAGCCTGCTTTGCCTACAATTGCAGGTTTGGGAACTCTGGGAGATAGTCTTGCTCTGTCCACTGAGTTGCTGTGAGTTGTTGTTTACTGGACTAGAATGAATTTGTTTGTTTGGCTTTTTTTGGTATATTTTGAAAATAATTTAAAGCCTTACATATGAATGATAAATACAAAATTGATAAGATTGTTTACCTCTCATATAGAGGGAAGGGAAACAAGCAGGGAGGAAAATACACTGGCTTCTATTGTTTTAAAATATTTTATTTCTTCCAGTGGAAAGCATAGGAGTGCTTGTTGCAGTATTCTGTACAATTACGTATCAGAAATGCACCGCAGTAAATTACAAAATTATGTTTTAAAATAGTCAAATTAATTTGAAGTCAAATCTATTTGGGGAAGTGAAAGCTATTTGGGGAAAAATAATGAAAAATGAGACCTACTTTAGTAAAAACTTGTTTGGCATATTTTTGTAAACTGGCTGTGAAACATTTCTCCAGGAGTAGCTTTGCAATATTTTGAGAAGCAGCTATGCCATTTTTACTTCTGTGTGTACTTTCCCAAGGTAGTTTCTCTGAGGAGGTGTGTGCACATCAGGAATTACATGACACACATAGGGACTTTCTTTGAGGAGATATTTATACTTGACCAGCAGCCTCATGTAAGAACTATTTGATTTATCACTAGGCACTAGATGAACCAGTGAAGACTGAAAGTGTCTCCAAGGACAACATGTTAGACCCACCTTTGGAGGTAATGACTTCAGATCACCCCTGCTTTTGGTGTGCCATCACGAAACTCATTGCTAACCCAGTACTGGTTTCAATTTTTCCAGTTGTGTAACCCTGCACAGCTCAGGCAGCAAACTGAAGAGCTCTGTGCTACCATTGATAAGGTCTTACAGGATTCCTTGTCTATGGTAATGCCTTAGACTAGAAAGTGCAATTCAATCATTTGCTTTGCTTCTCTTCAGTTCTCTCTTGTTTGGCAGATGCGTCACAGGCTTGTCCTTTTTCTCTTTTCAGCATTCTTCTGAGTCTCCTTCAAGTTCCCTACAGATGTTGGGTTCTGACACAATCAAAGTATGTGCTGATTTAATATAATTTACCAAACTATAAGATTTACCAGATGAGTGATTTTTAACCTTCAGACCAAGGCCTGTAGTGAACCAAGATATCAATTTAGTGGCTAGTCATCAGCATTTCATAAATAGAATAGTAAGAATGTAAAATATCCAGTAATGAGAGTAGGTGTGCTGCAAGAGATTTGTTTCAAGTCATGTACATGTACATTATGGTATGTGCATAAGCGGTTGCAAAGTAAAATCTATTTCTTACTGTGGGTCAAGTTCAAAAAAGTTTTAAAAGCTGGTAATGTACTATGTTGTTACATGTGAGCATTATAAGAAACTTTCTCAAATTGCGTATAGAATTTGTGGCTTCTTCCTACATGAAACCATTGTTCATCTCAAACCGTTATTTATATAACTCAAAGAACCATTTAGAAGTGTAGAAGTGCAAAATGAAGTAGACTAAAGTAATATTAATCTAAGAGATTTCACACAGATGCTATCTCTGAAGTGATTTCTTATTTTGGTTGGCTGAATTTTTTCCTTTTTCTTTGACTCAAGTGGACAAAAACTTCTGAATATTTTAGATTTTTGACAGTAGTACTAAATAATTGTCATTACTGAATATCTAAAGGTTTTTCTCTTTATTAGCCATTTCTGTTTGTTGGGATCAGATAGTATATTATCTTTAAGCTATTTTTTCAAGTAGCACCAATCTACTTGTCAAAATTTCAAAATGTTTGTATTTTTTCCCTTACTGATGATTACTGTTGTTTTCTCTATCGTATTGTCTCTTTAGGAATTAGTAGAATACTTTTCCCTCTCCTTTTTCTTCCCCAAATATTTTATTGTGCATTAGGTAAAAATTCAAAGAGCAAATTGACTTCCGATTTGATAGTTTATACAAAAGCTGTTCCATGAGATTGGTTTCATTCCCTGTAATATGTCAGTGTACTTCCCATTTCTGTCCTATGCTCCCTGTTTCCCTTCATCTGATTTCCTACTCCTTTCCTGCTTTCTTGTCTTTGATTTTGGAGAGATGCTGCCCTTTTGATCTTTTCCGATTGCTCGTTTTACAGTGCCTGGGAACCCTGGTGCTGTAGTAGTGAGTGCTATGGCTGCTAGCCGAGAGGTCAGCGATTCAGATCTACCAAGTGTTCCTTGGAAACGCAATGGGACAGTTCAGCTCTGTCCTGTAGGGTCACTGAGAGTCAGAACTGACTTGACAGCACCTAACAACAGCAACAAAAGATGCATAGTCCCATCAGTTGTTGTTGCTTACTTCATTGATAGAAATGTTTTTTGCATATGCTTTTTATTTGCACTGTGTTTTGAATACACACACCTTCACCTATGCACACACAATTTCTTATTAATTTCAGAATTTAAGACTGAATTTTGTGACTACGCTTTTTGTTGATCTCTTTTTTATTAAAATTCTTTTCTCTTATGTATTCACACTTCAATCCTAGATACATTTTTCTTCTGGTTGGTCATGCTGAGAATTGTATTCAACAAAGTCTTTCTGTTTAGTTTGTGTCTCCCTTTGCCCAAGAGAATATTTTTATTTTGCCCTTTCTCTTAAATTACAGTTTGTACGGCCATAAAATAAGTCTTTTTCATTCAACACTTTTTTTTTCTAAATTCTTTTCCTTCAACAAAATACTTGTAGTTTTTTGATATCATATTTACTCCTTGTTACAGTGTTATTTACAGGGTGGCTCTGTAAGCCTTTAGAATTCTATTTTTGAAGTGACTTATTTTTCCTGTAATGTACCTTGAGTGTGTATTTTTTTCTCTCTGAGGTATCTTGATCTGTACTTTCTGTAACCTTTTATTTGAAGTCTTCAATCTTTTTTTCCTCTAACATTTTGGATACTTTTCAGTCATTTAGTCTTCAAATGTTTCTTTCTGGGACTCTAATAATACTGATTTTTTATCACTTTTGCTTCTGTATCATATATCTCTAAACCTTGGTATTTTTTCTTCCATTTATTCCTTCAGGAGAAATCCTTGATCCAGTATTACAGTTCAAGGATTTGTTCAGTATCTGCTCTGTTCTTCATCCACTATGCTGAGTTCTTTATTGTAGTTTATGTAGTTTTTATTTTTTTAAAGTCAGGTTTATGAAAGTATACTTTACCTACTGTAAAATTCACCTTTTTTTCCCTATGAGTTTTGAGAAAAGCACACAGTTGAGTAAATCACCACTGCATTGAATATAAAAACCATTTTTATCCATTGAAAACATTCCTTTATGCTTCTTCATAGTCTCTAGCTTCTTCAAACCCTAGTTTTGTGAGCTTATACTTTTGCCTTTTAAAGGATGCTGTATAAACAGAATCATACAGTATATAGTCTTTTGAGTTTGGCTTTTTACACTTAATAAAAGGCTATGAGATGTATTGTTACATGTATCTATAGTTTATTTTTTAAAAAAATTTTTAGTAGCATTCCATTGTATGAATGTACCATAATTTATTTGCCTGTTCACCAACTGATGCACAATTGCATTATTTCCAGTGTGGAGTTATTACTAATACAGCTGTTAAGAACATTTTAAAATACATCTTTGTATGGGCATATGCTGTCATCTTACCTAAGACTGGAATGGCTGAGCTATATGGTCTTGTATTTATTTTGTCATACGTATTCCTATTCATTATTTTTGTTGTTATTGAAAATGTTGTTTTTTAAAGACATAAATTTCGGAGTGTCTATTGCTAGTATATAGACATATAATTAATGTTTGATTATATTGACTTCATATTTATAGCCTTAGTACAATCATTACTTCTAGTGGCTTTTTAAGTATATTGTATCACATTCCCTACAGACATGGTGATCATGTAGTCTGTGAATAAAGACAGTTTTACTTCTTCCATTCTCATCTGAATTCTTGTTATTTATTTTTCTTGCCTGAATGCAATGGCTAGAACCACCAGTACAATCCTGAATATGAGTGGTGAAAGTAGACATTTTTATCTTGTTCCTGACTCTAGAAAGACAGTTTTCAGTATGTATGATATTAGTTGTAGGTATATCATAGATGTTCTGTACCATTTTGATTTTCTTTTTTACCTCTAGATTTTTGAATGCTTTTTTTTTACATTTTTTACATTTTTTATTTTTTTGTTTGATGACTGAGTGAAAATGTACTGTATATATGCACACACATATATATGTACATATATATGTGTGTGCATATATATATACATGTATATAAACACACACACACGACACATAGTAGATACCCAACAAATACTTTGAATAACTGAATTAAAGAAACAGCCGTCTTATCTCAGACAGTGTGAAAATGGACCTACAAGAGAAAAATTTAGGGCTTACCAGGCAGTATTAAGTGCCTGCTTGAAGGTGATAATCATAAATTTAAAGGGAGTGAATTTCCCAGCCATGTGGAGTGCTTCTTAGGTGCAAGTAGGCAGTAAATGGATGGAAAGATCCATTTAGGGTTGATTTGTTTTTTTTTTTACAGGTGAGTTTGTCACATTGTAGAGACAAGAGAATTGAAGGTATTTAAATGAGAATATGAGCTCAATGAAAGTTAAGAGGTAATAAAACCAGAATACAGCTGATGAAAGTTGGTGGTTTGGAAGTCCCAGTGAAGCTGAGGAAACCCTGGTGTCATAGTAGGTTAGGTACTATCTCTGCTAACCAAAAGGCTGGTAGTTCAAATTCACTAGGAATAATTGTAATCCATGGGTTAACATTATAAATAAATAAAGGAAAATCATCAGGAAGCTGATAGACAATGATAATAAAATAAAACTAAAGTAGTACTTCAATGAAGTGATTTTCAAGGAAATAAGGAATTTTATAGAAAAAAGGGAGTGATGACTAGAAGATGTCCATAGGGAAAAAGATGAACACATACCCAAGAAATTGAATTCTTTAGTATTTTCTTTGTTACCTCATCAGTGACGTTTTTTTATTTTCTCACAGAGACCTACAACTCTTCCAAGAGCTGCTGGTCGAGAAACCAAATATGTAAGTACTATTAGAATTGTGCATAGTCCTTTTTTAAATGGATACATACATATTTTGGAGAGAACTCAACTGTATACCTATTTAATTTAATTGTTTTTTCATAAATGGAAGAGAATAGGAGTTTACGAGTGGCCTAGGTAAGGGAACACCAAGTAATGACTAGGGTATCACATCACGTAAATTTACTCAATGATTTCCTGAAGTGAAGTTTAGTTAGATTTGCTTGGCTAAACTAAGCAGAACTCTATCTTATGCTTTCTGCCTCTCTAATAGTCAAAGTTTAGACAATATTTCCATTTTTACTATCGTTCAGTGTACTTATTTTAAGAATAGTTTACTCACATATTTAAAACTAAGACTGGTTCATTTTACATAGGACTGCCAGTTTTGTTGACTTTGTTTACTTTGTCTTCTCTGCATTTAAATTATTAGTGAGTTGGCCAATTCATAGAGTCCCTAAAGGACAGAGGAGAGCTGCCCCATAGTGTTTCCAAGTGGCACCTGGTGGATTATGTTACCAGTTGAAGCTTCTAGCTGCTATGGCACCAGGGTTTCAAATTTCTACTTAGAAACAACAAATTATTTTTATATTAGAGATTGTCCTAGACACACACACACACACACACACACACACACACACACACACACACACACACACACATACACCACCCTCGTCTTCATTCACCTAATAACATCATTGTCTGTCATGTAGCAAACTTATTCTGGCTAATATATTCTGGTAGAAACAATATTATCCTTTAAACAAATGTTCAGTTTTCTGTGTGAAACAAAAAACTAAACTTTTCTTTTTAAATTGGCTATTACATTTCTTAGTATGTCATTTTAGTCATTGAAAGTAGACAGTTACTATGAGTATATTTTGTGATGTCATCATAGTAGTTTTTATGATTTTGCTTTCATTTGAATCTCTGTAAGGCAGAAAATACACCAGGTTTAGTTACTGAGTTCTGGCATTTCTGGAAACAAATGGATGGCATGAATAGGAACTCTGCTTCAAACAGTTCTTACAACCTGCCTGCAACAATTCTTAAAAGAGTAAAGACTCTAAGTAGACTAGTCCCACGTTTAAATTATAGAACTTCTGTTTTCTAACTGTTAATTTTGGAAAAATCACTTAGGGTCTCTGTGCTTTAGTTTTCTTGCTTATAAATTGAGAGTATTAATGATCTCATTGGATTACTGTTACATTTATCAGAGAAGAGGTGTGACAAGCCCTTAATGTCATGTCTGACAACAATCCAAAAAACCATAGCGACCCTGTAGTCAAAGTCAAAAGGCCCCATGCAGTTTCCAAGGACAGCACTGTGTATGGTGGATCTGAGCCACTGGCCTTATGCTTAGTAGGCATAGATTTTAAAGACTACACCACCAGGATTTCCACGTCTGACACAGGAGTTATTTAATAAGTCGTAGTTGCTCTTTTCCTTTACTTGTGCCCTCATCTACCCCCATACCCCCTTTCTCTTTCTCTCTGTCTTTGGAAGACTAGAAGCACCATGATTTACTGAATTTCTTTAATTGTTCATCTGGATCCAAAAAAAAAAGAGAGAGAGAGAAAATTTTCTAAAAATGTTTCTATCCCGTTTTGTGGTAACTATAATTTACAAGAGCTAGTCCACTCTCCCCAAAGTAGCTAGACTTTTTTTCTCCTGTCTTCCTTTCTCATCTAGTTCTTCCACAAAGTGCCTCTGATTAGACTAATTTACTGTAAAGTATGCATAGCCAATGTCACCATCCATATTTTCCATCCTGAGTCATTAATTGGATAGCAATTAGAATGATTGATTTTAGAGGGACTGCTTAAAACTCCTTAATTAGAAATCATTTCAAGTTACTGTTTTCTCTCAGTTATCAGACTTGATCAAAGTAGGTTAACTCTCCCGTCCTCATAATTTTGTGAGCATATTTGTGTCATTGAAAGCTAACACTGAATCATCAAACAGATTCAGTACAGACTAGAATAAATACCACCTCTGACTCATGCATGACTCTAGACTGTGATTAAATTTGGTTTCTTAAATGAGAAGCTTTGTTTTTTTACTGTCTTATAACATGTCATTTGGAGTATTGTTTGTGACACCTCAAATTTGTCCATGTCATTTGGAAAACTTTAAGGGATAATCTTACAGTGGAAGGTGAAAACCAGTTCTTTGCTGCCAACTCGTAGATAAATCACCCTTGCAAATATACTGCTACAGTTATGAAATTTGCTAAGTTATGTCTGAGACATTTTGTTTGGGGAAAAATGAAATTTTAGTTCAGAAATTCATTTCAGCTTTATGCTAGATTTTATGTGACTAATATATCTTAAATATAATAAATTCTAGCTTTTTTTTTAAAAAAAAAAAGAATGACAATATTTTTCTGCCAGAAATTCTAACATTATGCTGGCTCAACTATGGGATGTTTCACGTTATGAGTTAAATAGTGTTCTCTTAATTAATTAGTTACTTAGACTCTCACTATATTCTCCCCTCTTCTCCCATGAACACTCAAGGCAAATCTGAGCAACCTAAGGAATATTGCAGCTTCCCATCATTTCTCTTCAAAACTGTTCAGAATCTAGGTATCTTTGCAGTATATACCTGCTAGAACTCTATATGCCAAGATTCTTGGATTAGTCACAAAAGCAGGGCTCATGCACTTTCCCAATTCCTGCTCTATAGAGGAGATTGAACAAAGGGAAGACTTAAAAATTAGAGTTAAGAGAAAAAGAGAGTTGTCACACTTGAGGATTTCCTCAACAATTTAACTTTGTTGTTTTTGTTGTTATGTGTTGTCAGTTGAGTTTTGACTCATAGTGACCCTATGAACAATAGAACAAAATCTGCTTAGTCCTGTGCCATGCCCACAATCTTTTTTAAGCTTAAGTACATTGTTGTAGTCACTGTGTCAGTCCTCCTCTTTTGCAGTAGATTGTCCAAATGCAGTACATCTTTTGATTTCTTAACTGCTGCTTCTATGGGCACTGAAAATCAGCATTGCCCACCCCAAATCCCTATGATGGATCTCTTTAAAAGCATAGTGTATATTCAGTTGATCATGATTAGTATGAAGACTAACTAGTATTATCTAGCTCTACTGTTCAACTTTTCAGCTGTTGTTCTTTAATTCAACAAATACTTAAATATTTGCCCTCTACCTGTCACTGAGGAATTACTCGGATGAGAATGGTAAAGACAAAGACAAGCTTACAGTCAGTATAATAGACAAAGGATAAAAAATACAAAATACTGTTTTGTGCAAATTAGAAGAGGGAGGCAGAGTCAAGATGGCGAACTAAACACACGTCTCCCTGTATCCCTCTGGAAACCAAGGCCTGAACTGAGCCTTCTGGACCCCTAGTGAGCCATAGGACACGGCATAGGGCTGTCTAGTTGGTCTACATACCACTGACAGGAAAACTTCTCTTTCACTGACCCCCACCCTTGTTGACTCCTGGTTCGGTGGACTGGAGGTAAATCACCATTTTGACTCTTCTTTTCTATGTCGTGGCCTGTGGGAGGGGCTAATGTGACTGGCAGCAAGGCTCAGACGCACTGCTGATGAGATCAGTGAGCAGAGTTGCAACATTTTGAGAGCCTGGCCTTGAAATCTGTGCAACTTGGCACCTCTAACCTTTCTCTCAATCTCTCAGGATCTCCGAATCTGTGCCACTGAATAGCCTTTTCCAAGCAGAGCGGGGGAGCTCATGCGGGACAGCATCTTGATTCACTGGGAGGCAGAGTTTCCTATATGAAGGCTTCAGCTGGACCTAATTCCCAGGCTGGGAGGCACTGCCTGCCCATAGAGTGCTTTTCTGGCAGTAAAGCAGTCTTTGATATAGAGGTGCATTCTCTGCCAGCTGAGAAGAAGGACTTGCACACCTGAAAGTCTGACTAATTTTGGAAGCTGTCAGATACCTTTTACCTTACAATAGAGAAATAACTGCAGTGCAACTGTATGGCTTCTCTTCCAGCCTTTACTGTCTCACATTATAGAGCCACCTGATGGCTTCCCAGAGACTGTATAAGTGGGGTGGTATCTTAGCCAATCAGGAGATGGAGCCTGCTACCCCAGAGATTCCACTGAGCCAAGTCACTAGAGTAATAGAGATGTCTGGTGATCAACTTCCTTTTCAGATTGAGCTTGAACCCCATTAAAGTAATACCTGAGAAATGAAACAACCTCCAGATGCCCAAAAAGTGACAAACTTTGGACCAGAACATTAGGAACAATTCACCTGTGGCTTCAGAAGTCCCACAAAATAAAGATCCAAAGAACTTCCCAGATGAAGAAGCCTTTCTGAAACTATCACAGTGTGAGTACAAAAGGCTATTTATAGAGCCCTCCTAGACCTTATACAAAATGCAGCAGGGCAAAATGAAAAAGTAAGCAAGCTGTTTGATCTGATAGAACACCAGTACACTGAAATCCAACAGATCAAGAGCAAAATTAAAGGGATAGAAAATTCAATTCAAAGCCAAGAAAATAGAATTGAGCAAGTGGAAAATAGACTTTCTGACTTGGAAGACAGAGCTACTGACTCCAGCATCTATGAGGAGAAATCAGAAAAAAACAAACAAGAAAAATGAAGAAGTGTGTGGGACTCTATTAAGAGGAAAAATCTACGATTAATTGGAGTTCCTGAACAGGGCAAGACACCTGAGAACATAGAGAGTATTGTTGCTGAGCTGCTGATGGAAAACTTCCCAGAAATTATGAAAGAAGAGAATATAGATATCCAAGATGCATATCAAATGTCACTCAATATAGATCCCAAAAGAAAGACTCGAAGACATAATCAGCCAAGCCAAGTGCCGTCGAGTCAGATCTGACTCATGGCGAGAAAATGAAACATAGCAGAAACTCTCAAAGGCAGCAAGACTCAAAGCAAAGCTAACATTCAGAGAGAATCTGTCTGGCTTTCATCTGACTTCTCAGCAGAAACGATGCTGGCATGGAGACAATGGGAGGGCACAGTCAAAGCCCTGAAGGAGAAGAACTTTGAACCAAGAATTATATATCCTACAAAGCTATCTTTCAACTATGAAAACAAAAATCAAGACCTTCGTAGATAAACAGGAACTCAAAGACTTTGTAGAAACCAAACCAAAGCTACAAGAAATACTGAAAGATACTCTTGGCTTAGAAGAACAAAACCATTACTTTTATTTTTTAGGAGGAAATACAGGACACATCATCCAGAAAACTACTCAGGGAAGGCTTCAAACTCAATCAAAGCTGTAATATTAAAAGAAGTGATCCAGTAATCATATCATGAAAACTGTGATGTCATCATATTGAAAAGAGAGATGTACTACAGTTGTTATAGTCCTTCCAGATGGAGAGGAAGCTAATAAGACTTGTACTAGCAAAAACTGAGTTTAAATACAGACTTTTCAGGGGAATTACAGGGACAGCCAAAAAGCGCAATAAAGATACAGCACATCAAATCAAGAAATGTAATACGGGAGTCTCAACAACCATAAAACCAACACTGAAAAAGGTGAACAATTAACTCATGAAGAAGAATCTTCCAAAACAGAATAATAAAAACAGAGAAAACATCAACACAAAACTACACATATTACAGTAACAGCACTAAACACATACTTACTAAACACATTCCTATCAATAATTACAATGAATGTGATGGACTGAACGCTCCAATAAACAGACAGTGAGTGGCATCTTGGATCAAAAAACATGACCTGTCCATACGTTTCTTACAAGAAACTCACCTTAGACTTATAAAGATATGAACAAACTGAAAATTAAAGCATGGAAGAATATATATCAAGCTAACAATACACAAAGAAGAACAGGTGTTGCAATACTAATCACAGATAAAATAGATTATAATGGAAAGTCCACCATTGTGGACAAGGATGGACACTATTTATTGCTGAAAGGTTCAATACACAATCAGGACTTAACAACATTAAATATTTATGCACCTAATATTAGAGCACCTAAACACACTGAGGAAACACTGACTAATTTCAAAAATGAGATAGATCACTCCACAATAATAGCGAGAGACTACAACAATTGGACAGATCATCTAGAAAAAAGCTCAGTGAAGAAACTGAAGACGTTATTGACAGAATTAATGAACTAGATCTCATCGACATATACAGAACTTTCCATCCATGAGTGGACAACTACACCTTCTTCTTCAGTGCACATGGAACATTTCAAAGAATAGACAATGCATTAGGACATAAAGCATTTCTCAACAAAATCCATACCACTGAATTGTTGCAAAGCATCTTCTCAGACCACAAAGCCTTTAAAGTAGAAATCAATAGCAGAAAAAACATAGGTAGAAAGTGGAACTCATGGAAACTGAACAATATCTTGCTCGAAAGGCCATGGGTTATAGAAGGAATCAAGGATGAAATAAAGAAATTTATGGATTCCAACGAGAATGAAAACACTTCCTACCGGAACCTATGAGATACAGTCAATGCAGTGCTCAGAGGTTAGTTTATCTCCATAAATACACACATCTGGAAGGAAGAAAGAAACCAAAGCAAAGAACTAACCCTACTGCTTGAGCAACCAAAAGAAAACAACAGAGGAACCCCTTAGGCACCAGAAGGAAACAGAGCGTAAAGATTAGAGCAGAACAAAATGAATTAAACAATTGAGAACATTGAAAAGACCAAAGGCTGGTTTTTTGAAAAGGTCAACAAAATGGACAAACCATTATCTAAACTTACTAAAGAAAAACAGGAAAGGAGACAAATAACCCAGATAAGAAATGAGAGGGGAGTGGTCACAACAGATCCAACAGAAATCAAAAATATCATAGCAGAATACTACAAAAGACTGTACTCTAACAAATTTGAAAACCTATAGGAAATGGTCAAATTCCTTGATTCACATCACCTACCAAAGTTATCACAAAGTGAAGCAGAACAACTGAATAAACCCATCACAAAGGAAGAGATTCAAAAAGTCATCCCAAAACTACCAACCAAAAAAAGCCCGGGCCCAGATGACTTCACCACAGAATTCTACCAAGCTTTTAGGAAGAGTTATCTCCAGTACTACTGATACTATTTCACAGCATAGAAAGGCATGAAATACTCCCAAATTCAATCTATGAAGCCAGCATAACCCTGATACCAAAGCCAAGAATGACAGACCAATATCACTCATGAATCTAGATGCAAAAATCTTCAACAAAATTCTTGCCAATAGAATAAAACAACATACCCAAAAAATAATCCATCATGACCAAGTGGATTCATTCCAGGGATGCAAGGCTGGGTCAACATCAGAAAAATAATTAATGTGATTAACCACATAGATAACACACAAGACAAGAATCACCTGATTTTGTCTATGGGTGCAGAAAACACGTTGGATAAAGTCCAACACCCATTCATGCTAAAAACTCTCAGCAAAACAGGAATAGACGACCAATTCCTCAGTGCAGTAAGGGCCATTTATATAAAGCCAACTGCCTACATTATCCTGAATGGAAAGAGACTGAAACAATTCCCCTTGAGAACAGAACTAGACAAGAATGCCCACTCTCACCTCTCCTGCTCAAGACTGTACTAGAAGTTCTAGCCAGAGCAATTAAACAAGACCAAGAAATAAAGGGCATCTGCATTGGCAAAGAGGAAGTAAACATCTCCCTTTCTGCAGATGATACGATTGTATATGCAGAGAATCTTAGAGAATCCATAAGTAAACTACTCAAATTGATAGAAGAGTTCAGCAAAGTGTCAAGATACAAGATAAACGTAAGTAAATCAGTAGGATTCCTTTATACTAACAATGAGATTATTAAGGAAGAAATCACCAAATCAATACCATCTATTATAGCCCCCAAGAAGATAACATACCTAGGAATAAATCTAACCAGAGAGATAACAGACCTCTACAAAGGAAACTACAGCACCTTACTACAAGAAACTTAAGAGAGACTTACACAAATGGAGAAACCTACACTGTTCACGGATAGGAAGACTTAACATTGTGAAAATGTCTATTTTACCCAAGGCAGTCTACTTCTATGATGCAATCCCAATACAAATTCCAGTAAGATTTTTTAATGAGGTGGAGGAACAAATCATCAACTTTGTTTGGGAAGGGAAGAAGCTGAAGATAAGCAAAACACTTCTGGAGGCAAAGAACACACAGGGAGGCCTCTCACTGCCCAACTTTAGAACCTGTTACATTGCCACAGTAGTCAAAACAGCCTGGTACTGGTACAAAAACTGACAGACAGATCAATGGAACAGAATTGAGATCCCAGAGATGATACCATCTTCCTAAGAACAGTTGATATTTGACAAAGGTCCTAAGACATTAAACTGGGGTAAAAGCAACCTCTTCAACAAATGGTGGTGGCAAAACTGGATATCCATCTGCAGTAAATTGAAACAAGACCCGTATCTCACTCCAAGCCAAGTGCCATCGAGTCGGATCCGTATCTCACACCTTGTACAAAAAACAACTCAAACTGGATAAAAGACCTAAATATCAAATCTAAAATGATAAAGCTCATCCAAGAAAAAGTAGGAACAACAATGGAAGTTTTAGTACACAACGTAGACAGACTTCAAAATCTGACAAACAGCAATCAACAGAAGAGAAAATAGATAAATGGGAACTACTAAGAATCAAGCACTTTTGTTCATCCAAAGAATTTAATAGAATTAAAAGGCCACCTACAGAATGGGAAAAAATATTTGGCAACTATACGTCAGCCCAACACCTGATCTCCATAATCTATAAGGTCCTACTAAATATCAATAGGAAAAGGATGAATCATCCAATTAAGCGATGGGCAGAGGAGATGGACAGACGCTTCTCTAAAGAGGAGATCCAGGCAGACAAAAAACACACGTGGGCACGCTCACGATCATTAGCTATTAAAGAAATTCACATCAAAACTACAATGAGATAACCATCTCATCCCAACAAGGTTGGTCATGATCCAAAAAACGCAAAACAACAAATGCTGGAGATGCTGAGGAGAAATTGGAATTCTCCTACACTGTTGGTGTGATTGCAAAATGGTGCAACCTCTTTGGAAAGCAATCTGGCACTTCCTTGAAAAGCTGGATATAGCTATGTCATTTGACCCAGCAATTCCACTGCTTGCAATATGTCCTGCAGAACCAAGGCCATTCATGCTAAGTGTTAAATGCACAGGAATGTTTAATGCAGCACAGTCCACAATAGCAAAAGGATGGAATCAACCCAGAAACCCAACAACAGGGGAATGGATAGGTAAGCTATGGTATATATACTCAATGAAACACTATACAATGATAATTTTAGGAAACATCTTATAACCTGGTTTCAATTGGAGGACATTATGTTGTGTGAAAGTAGTCAGCAACAAAAGGACAAATATCGTATGAGATCACTATGATAAGAACTTAAAAACAGACTCATGCATAGAAGAAAAGACTCTTTGATGGCTGCAGTGGTGGAGAGGAAGGGAGGGAGAGGCTGGGATATAGATTAGACAGCTGATAGAAATTTGGTTGGGTGAAATCAGTGACAGCACACATTAGAACAGAAAGAAGATCAATTTTAACTGGACTTCAACATAACATGATTACTCCTCCCATCTTAACTCAATATTGCAAGGATGGAGTAGCTGGGGTGGGGGCCAGGGACCATGCTCTTAGGGGAAATCAAGGCCAATTGGCACAACTAGTATTTTGCTAAGAGATTCTTCTGCACCCCACATTGGTGAATGCCATCTGGGGTCTTAAAACCTGCCAAGCTGCCATCTGAGGGTACAGCAAGTGGTTCCAACTCAGCAGGAACAGATGATCACCAAAGACCAAAACGACATAGGGCAAAGAGAACCCGGAAGACAGAGAGACCCACATGAGCTGGTAACTACATCAACACGTGACTGGAAGAACCAGATGGTGCCCAGCCACCACCAGCGGTAGCCATGATGGGGCTCAGAGAGTTGAGTCTCACTGGCAACACGAAAATAAAAAGGAGTGCACCTTGAGATCTCCACTAAAAGACTGCAATTGATGGTGCATGGGCCTCAGGGTTCTGCTGGGAGCATGGTCCCTGTCCCTGATGCTGCCCCTGTCCATAAATCATAATGGAGTTCAACTCTTCAGACAGCAATGGATTGGACTTGGTGACACAGAGTGACCATATCATGTGTGCACTTTATGGTTCTATGCATCTATAGGATGTCATCCTGCAGACCCCTTACTGGAGGCAGGAGAGTGGGTGGAGATGAGGGGATAGGAGATTGTTGGGAGAATAAGACATGTATGGAGCAGAGAGGAAGAGTGTGCTGTCACCAGACAGGGAGAGCAGAGAGAGCTGCATACAGTTGGGCATGAAAATTTATATGGGACTGTACATTTTCATTCACTCATTTTATATATATATATATATATACATAAAACGAATCAAGTAAAATGTCGATGATGAATTAATCTAGTCAACATGCAACAGGCTGTTGGCCTGGTTTCAATCTTACTACGCTTAAAGCAACTTCAATTAAGTTATTTTAAAATAGCCTGCAATTCAGGGACACTACAAATTGAGGCAAGCCTTGACTTTAATTAGTATGAAGAAATGGTGCTTTTACTAGATCTGGCCCGTTTTAAAATACAGAGTTTGTGCAATAAAGAATCAAGGAAGTAAATAAATTATTTTGCATTGATAATTGTGCTTTAATGAAAGTTTATAGCTCAAGTTAATTTCCCATATAAAAATTTATATGCGTATTGTTATGTAACACTAGTTATAATCCCTGTAACATAACAGCATGTTCCCCCTTTCCAGCTAGGTGTCTTGTGTCCATTTGACCAGCTTCTGTCCCTTACTACCTTGTCATCCTGCCTCTAGATGGGAGCCATCTGTTTTGTCTCAGTTATCTGCTTGAACATAAGCAGCACACATTTCATCAGTATTATTTTTGTGTCTGTAGTCCAGTGCAATCTTAGTCTGAAGAGGAGGCTTTGGGCGTGATTTTAGTTTTAGGTTAACAGAGCTCCTGAGGGCCATGGCTTCAAGAGACCCTCCAGTCAAACAATTAACTCGAGTCTTTTTATGTGAATTTGTGTTTGGCTCCATGCTTTCCTCCTGCTCAGTCAGGACTCTCTGTTATGTTCGTTGTCAGGGCAGTCATTGCTAGTAGTCAGGCACCATCTAGTTATGGTCTCAAGCTGGTGGAGGCTCCAGTTTATGTGGCCCTTTTGTCTTTTGGGCTAATATTTTTCTTGTGTTTTCCATTCCCCTTTGCTCGAAGTGGCTTGGGACCAGTTGATGCATCTTAGATGACCAATTGCAGGTTTTAAGACCCCAGATACCACTCACCAAAGTGGGATGCAGAACACTTCTTAATGAACTTGTTTATGCCTATTGACTTACATGTCCCCGGAAACCATTAACTCCCAGACCACAGCCCCAGCTACTCTGCCCCTTGAAGTGATTGGTTGTGTTCAGCAAACTTCTTAGCTTTTGATTTAGTCTTATTGTGTTGACTTCCCCTGTAATATGTGCTGTTCTTCCATTTACCCAAGATGATTCTTGTCTATTTTCTAGCTGATGAATTCCTCTCTTTCCCTCTACACCCTCATGACCGTCAAGGAATGTTTTCTTCTGTGTTTAAAACTTTCCTTGAGATCTTATAATAAGGTTTCATACAATGTATGTCCTTTTGCAACCGACTGATTTTACTCAGCATAATGCCATCCAGATTATCCATGATATGTTTCTCAGATTCATTATTTTTATCATTGCATAATATTCCATTGTATGTGTGTACCATGACTTGTTTATCTTCATCTGTTGATGGGCACCTAACATGTTTCCATCTTTTTACTCTGTGAACAGTGCTGCAATAACCATGAATGTGCATACACCAATTTATGTCACAGCTGTTACTTCTCCAGGATATATTCCAAGGGGTAGACTCTTTTATGGAGACAATCAACTTTTGACGAAAGTCCTCTTGAAAAAGAATTAGTGATATAATTTCTTATTACTTTATTGAATTGCTACAATCATCTTAGGAAAATGGCAAATCCTATGAAGATTCTAATATATAAAAAATAGGAATTGAAAATTTGTTTTTAATACCTCTTCTAATTTTTTTAATATATTTTTTATGGTGATTGAGTGAGAATATACAATCCCATGTAAATCTGCATACCTGCCAATGAGGGGCTTCCACCGCTCTCCCTGACAGGTGACAGCACACTCTTCCTCTCCATTCTGTACATGTCATGTCCTCCTAACAATCTCCTATCCCATCCTTGCCACCCTCTCCCCCACATCGAGTAAGATGTCAGCTGTATGACATCTTATAGATGCATAAAACCATGAAGCACACACATGATATGGTTGCTCTGTGTCACCAAGTCCAATCCATTTCTGCCTGAAGAGTTGAACTCCATTATGATTTATGGACAGGGGCAGCATCAGGGACAGGGACCATGCTCCCAGCAGAACCCTGAGGCCCATGCACCATCAATTGCAGTCTTTTAGTGGAGATCTCAGGGTGCACCCCTTTTTACTTTCGTGTTGCCAGTGAGACTCAACTTTCTGAGCTCCATCACGGCTATCACTGAATGAAGTTTGAAATGCATCTTGAATATCTATATTCTCTTCTTTCATAATTGCTGGGAAGTCTTCTGTCAGCAGCTCAGCAACAATACTCTCTGTGTTGTCAGGTGTCCCACCCTGTTCAGCAACTTCAATTAATTGTAGAGTATTCCTCTTAATAGAGTCCCACATGCTTCTTAATGCTTCTTAATTTTTCTTTTTTTTTTTTTATTTCTCCTCATAGGTGCTGGAGTCAGTAGCTCTGTCTTTCAAGTCAGAAAGTCAATTTTACATTTGTTCCATTCTGTTTTCTTGGCTTTGCATTGAAGTTTCTATGTCTTTGATTTTGTTATTGATCTATTGGATTTCAGAATACTGGTGTATCATCAGATCAAACAGCTTGCTGAATTTTTCATTTTGCCCTGCTCCATTTTGTACAAAGTCTAGGAGGGCTTTCTATATAATCCTTTTGTATTCACCTTCTGGTAGTTTCAGAAAGGTTTCTATGTTTGGGAAGTTCTTTGGTTCTTTCTTTTGGGGGACTTCTTGAAGCCATGCGTGACTTCTTCGTTACCCGTTTCTCCAGAGGTTGTTACTTTCTGGGCATCACGTGAGTCAGTAGAAGCTGGGAGAGATGCTGTGAGGATTGACCACAGTTATTTCTCTAGGCCATCTGAAAATGAAGGTTAAAAGGTACCTGACAACTTCCAAAGTCAGTCAGGTTTTCAGGTATACATGTCCCTCTTCCCAGATGGCAAAGTAAGCACCTCTATATCCAACTCCAGATGTTATAAACTAGTTCAAAATACAGAAAGGATACTGTCCTGCTGGCCTGTGCTGCTGGGCCCTAGCCATAGGAGACACTGTGTAGAATACTGCTTGCCTGCTGGAAATGCACTCTCATCTGGGCTCGTACTGCCTCCCAGTCTAGGGATTAGGTCCAGCTGAGGACTCCATATCGGTATCTTTGCCTCCCAGTGGAACAAGATGGTGTCCTGCACAAGCTCCCCACCTGCCTCAGTACAGGCTACTGAATGGCTGAGGCGGAAAGAGAAGACAAAGGTGCTGAGATGCGCAGAGTCCAAAGCTGGACTCTCAAAATGTGGTAATTTCCCCTATAGATCCCATCAGCAGTGTGTCTGAGATTAGCTTCTAGTGAAGTTCCAATTTTGCCCTCCAGCTAAGACAGAGAAAAAAAAAATTAAAATGGCAAGTTACCTTCAGTCTGTGAAAGCCAGCACTCACCAAGAGCGGGGGTCAGTGAAAGAGAGAAGTTTTCCGTTCAGTGGTATGAAGCCCAAATTAAAAGCCCTGTTCTGTGTCCTAGGTCTCACTAGGTGTCCAGAAGTCTCTTTTTAATTATCAATTCAGATCTTGATTTCCAGAGGGATTTAGGAAGATGTGCATTTAGTCTGCCATCTTGACTCCGCCCCTTCACTTGATTATTTTTAACAGATGTTAACATCAGCAACAATAGTAATAACTAATGTCTTGGTTTCTTAGATTGAAAATCAGCTAGACTTTCACATTCAAACATTACAGCAAGCCTGTGAAGTAGGTATTATTCATTTTACAGAGAAGGAAGCAGAGCCTCAGAAGTCACAGAGCAAAGGTCTTCTTTATATCAAAGCTTTTGCCACTAAAACTAGTTTGTACCTACAGAAGCTGATAATAATTTGTGTTCTTTAAATATTTATTTCATTAGTATTTATACTTTGAATGTGAGTGTAAATTGTTTTTTTATGCCTATTTAAGTCCATCTGACTGATTATATATTTGATCATAGTAACACATAAAGTAATGTTTCACTGTATTTTTGAGGCTTTAAATCATGTATTTACCTGTGAATTAACTTATAATTTATCATAGAGCATATGAACAATTATTTCTCATACACTGATTTTGAACAATTCTTTTTAAGGAAGGAATAGATTTTCTATTTTAATTTCTATTCCATTCTGTTTTTTATTCTCTATCATCTTTATGGAAAGCCTAGTTGCATAGTAGTTAAATGCCACATCTGCTAACTGAAAAGATCATCAGTCAAATACACCAAGCACTGCTTGGAAACCCTTTGGGGCAGTTCTACTCTGATCATAGGGTCACTATGAGTTGTTCTATGATAAATTATAAGTTAATTCACTTGTAAACAAGTGATTTAAAGCCATGAAAATACTGTAAAATATTATCATTTTACATGTTACTATGATCAAATATTAGTCAGTTGGGGCTGAAAGTTAATGGGCATAAAAAAACAATTTGCACTCATATTCAGAGGATAAGTACTAATGGATTAAATATTTAAATAACACAAATTATTACCAGCTTCTATAGATATAGATACAAACTAGTGTTTAATGGCAAAAGCTTTGACATAAGGAAGACCTGGGCAAAGTTTTTCCTAGCTCTGTGATTTCTGAGATTCTACTTCCTTCTCTGTAAAACGAATGAGTAAGAAAAGCTCTATGGGGCAGTTCTACTCTGATCATAGGTTCGCTATGAGTTGACAGCAGTGGGTTTGGTTTCTTTGGTTTTACCATAATTGGAGGGGAACATTGTCTTTTCTCTGTGTTATACTTGCCTTTGTAAACATTTATTCTACTACTACCAGTATAAATTCATTACATTCATATAATTCAGAATCACAGTATGTATTCTTAATAAAAAAAATAACTTCAGAAAATAGGGCCATTATTTGGATCTACTACTAATTTATTAAAAAGCCCTTAATTTGAATCACATTCTGTTCATGACAATTTATTTAATAAACTTTCTCCATTTGACCTGTTATTTTTAAGTGCCAGGGAAATTGGCTTGTAAAATATTATGTAGCATGTAGATAAGATCTCATTTTAATGAGCTTCAGGGATGCAAAAATGCTACTACAATGGAAGCATACTGCTCGCAAGTTAACACGATACGTTGAATAATGTGTCAAACTTTATTAGGAATATTTCCCACTGTATGGATAGTCAAACAAAGGGCATCTTCTACAGTTTATCTTGTTCACTCATTCCCTTTGTTGTTATGCTTGGAAATGTAGACCTGGAGCGTTTCAGAGGCCACGTGCACTAGTGCAGTCCTTCATCTTAGACAAGCCAGCCAAGTGCCGACTCGGTGATTTAAATCTAACTTAAAGTCCACATCTGCCTCCATGGGAAATCAATGAATCACAGGAATAGCTGTCAGTAACTTACGAAACTCTGTTCTTTCAATCTTTTTCATTTCTTCCTTTTTTTCATTGTTTAGAAATATTTCTGAAATACATGTATGTAAAAGGACAAGGAAGGAATGGGAGCCGGCTGGGCACTGGTATATACTGCTAAATGGGGAGAAAAAGCAGGAGATTGAATGGGCCTTCCCTCATGCCTTGTACCCTTCTTGTCACCGTTGTAAACTTCCTCATCAAATGCAAAGATGCTGTATTTCAGCTAAAGTTTCTCTTGACTTGAAATTCAATCCCTTCATTTGTACATATAAATTACGGCTATCACTGGTCACCTAAATTATTCTGTGTAACAGTTATATTCATGGTTAGCTAGAATCAGGCTTAAAATGCCAAACTTTTTAAATATGTCCAAATCTACCTTTTATATTTAGATCTTTTGGAGGTATGTTATAAACTTAGAAAATGGATTTTAATGGATAACTACATGGAAAAAGATAGATAGACAGTAAGAATAAACAGTTTAAAACAAGATGGATAAGGGTCTTCATACATCTCCATGGGCTTGCTGTCTACCTTGGTTACCATGGGATCCATTTTCTGTGAGTGGGGCCTGTGTTCACATGACATGAACATTTTCTAGGTTAAGGGTAGGGCAACATCTTACCATTTTCTAAGTTTCTATCTCCTCAATGCCAAGCTCAGTGGTTAGTGATTTTTACGTGCTAATTGAATGTTTTGAATGTTGTCTTTGTGCCTACCTATATTCAGTCTTGCCTGGATAAATAACAAAATTAATATGTTGTTGCTGATGAGAGTTGTTTGAACCCTAAGAGGACTCAAGATAGAGTCAACAGAGAAAGAATGGAAGCAAAGCATCTTAACAGTGTTGGAACTGATGCTGTCATCTGGTGGGATGGACATGATTATTGAAAGAGCTAAGAGTGTGACAAAAGTAGAACCACAGAATGCAGGAGAAAAAAAGAAACACTTCATTTATGCTACAACTTGATTTTGTTCCAGTTCCCCAAGAAGGTGTCTGCTACAATGATGTAAGCCAAAAGAATGGTTACCAAGAATAGGAGAAATTTTCAGAGATTATAGGAAAAGTAACTCTAGAGTATGATTAAGAAGTTCATCTTATGTGTTTTACATGCCTCTGGCATCAATCCTGGGGAGAAGAAAATGTGTTTCTCCAAAGCTGGTGTTGTGTAAGCGTGGCTTTAGGTTGTGATTTATTTTGCACTATATTTTGAATTCTCATTTCCTTCCTTAGTCATTCAGTCTCCTACTTCCCACATAACCTAATTCCTTAACAGACTTCATTTGAAAAAAATACATTTTGTCTTTCACAATTTTTTGACTATCCTGTAAGTTAAAAAAATTTTAAATTATATAATGACTAAAATCTCCCTTCTCCTTTTCTCTCTTTTACCCACACCCCCCACAGATCTTTCTCACACTTCTTTCTTTCATATTTAAAATTATATGAAGAACCAGAGAATATAGTTTACGTGATTTCATTTCACACACGAGCCATACTTAACACTTGCTTCCAATATTGTTCTTCACAGTCAATATTAACTTGGATAGACACAAATGACCAAGACACTTTAATGTTACTGAAATCCAGTTGCAAGCTAATTTTTAGGTACCTTGTCTCTCCACTTCAGATTAAATGACCCATTAGCCTTCTTCTCCCACTTTCTACTGTTCCATTCTCAGTTCCCTAAGCCTAAAATTTCCTCACTTTTTGGAAATTAATTGCTACAGTATTGACAATGTAACTGTAGATGACACATTTAATAAACAATAAGTTTTATTAAAAAATATAGGGAGGCTTTTCAAAGTATTTTAATTGGTTGTGTTGTTGGTTGAAAAAAACCTGGCTCTTTTAGAGACAACATACATAAATCATTATTCTTTTTTTTTTATTTAATATAACTCAGTGAAAATGTACATTCCTGTATAAATTTACGTGCCTACCTATATGCAGCTTCCACTGCTCTCCCTGTCCGGTGAGAGCACATTATTCCTCTCTGCTCCATACACGTCTCATCCTCCCAACACCCTTCTTTCCCCTCCTCTCCACCCACTCTCCTTCTTCCAGCCAGAGGTCAGCAGGATGATATCCTATAGACGTATATAACCATAAAGTGCATCCAATATATGGTCACTCTACATTGCCAAGCCCAATCCATTAGTGTCCAAAGAGTGGACCTTCGTTATGATTTATGGGCAAGGGAAGCATCAGGGCCAGGGGCCATGCTCTGAGGGGAACCTGAAACCGCTAGACCATCAATTGAGATCTTTTAGTGGAGATCTCAGGATGCACCCCTTTTTATTCTTCCATTGCCAGTGAGACTCAACCTAGTGAGCTCCATCGCAGCTATCACTGGTGATGGCTGGGCACCATCCAGTTCTTCCGGTCCCAAGTCGATGTAGGCACCCACTCATGTGCGTCTCTCTATCTTCTGGGTTGTCTGTACCCCATGTCATTTTGGTCCTGTGTGAGTATCCATTCCTGCTGAGTTGGGACCATTTGCTGTGTCCTTGGATGGCAGCTTGGCAGCTTTTAAGACCCCAGACGCCACTCACCAATGTGGGGTGCAGAGAGCCCTCTTAGCAAAATGCTAGTTGTGCCAATTGGCCTCGATTTCACCTAAGAGCATCGTCCCCTGCCCCCTGCCCCAGCTACTCTATCCTTGCAATATTGGGTTAAGATGGAAGGAGTACTCAAGTTGTGCTGAAGTCCACTTAATGTTGTTCTTGTTTCTAATGTGTGCTATCACCGCTTTCTCCCAACTAGATTTGTAGCAACTATCTAATCTAAACCCTCCCCTTCCTTCCTCCCCCCTTCCTCCCTCCCTCCCCTCCCTTGCAGCTGTCAAAAAGTCTTATCTTCTATACATAAGTCTGTTTTTGAAATCTTATCGTAGAGGTCTCACAACATTTGTCCTTTTGTCACTGACTACTTTAACTCAACATAATGTCTTCCAGCTGAAACCAGGTTATGAGATGTTTCCTGGAATCATCGTTATTCTTTATCATTGCATAGTGCTCCATTGAGTATATGTACCGTAGTTTACCTATCCATTCTTCTGTTGTTGGGCATCTGGGTTGATGCCATCTTTTTGCTGTTGTGAACTGTGCTGTGATAAACATTCTGGTGCATGTGTCCGTTGATGTGAAAGGCCTTGATTCTGTAGGATATATTCCAAGTAGTGGAATTACTGGGTCAAATGGTATATCAATATCCATTTTTTTAAGGAAGCGCCAGATTGCCTTCCAAAGAGGCAACCCCACCAACAGTGTAGGAGGGTTCCACTTTCTCCACAGCCTCTCCAGCATTTGTTGTTTCGTGTTTTTTAGATCATGGCCAATCTTGTTGGGGTGAGATGGTATCTCATTGTCGTCTTGATTTGAGTTTCTTTAATAACTAAAGATTGTGGACATGTCCGCATATGTTTTTTGGCTGCCTGGATCTCCTCTTTAGTGAAATATCTGTCCATCTCCTTTGCCCATCGCTTAATTGGATGATTTATCTTCTTTTTATTGATATTTTGTAGTATCTTATAGATTATGGAGATCAGGCATCAGTCTGATGTAGAGTTGCCAAGTATTTTTTCCCATTCTGTGGCTGTTCTTTTAATTCTATTAATAAAGTCTTTGGATGAGCAAAAGTGTTTGATTCTTAATAGTTCCCATTTATCTACTTTCTCTTCTGTTGATTGAGGTTTCTTTGACAGATTTTGGAGTCTGTTCTCATTGTGTATTAAAACTTCCATTGTTGTTCCTATCTTTTCTTGGATGAGCTTTATCATTTTAGGTTTGATATTTAGGTCTTTTATCCAGTTGGAGTTGGTTTTTGTATAATGTGTAAGATACGGATCTTGATTCAGTTTATTGCAGACAGATATCCAATTTTGCCAGCACCATTTGTTGAAGATACTGTTTTTACCCCAGTTTAATGTCTTAGGACCTTTGTCGAATATCAACTGTTCATAGGCAAATGGTGTCATCTCTGCGGTCTCAATTCTGTTCCATTGATTGATCTGTCCTTGTGCCAGTACCAGGCTGTTTTGACCACTGTGCCAGTAGTATGTTCTAAGGTTGGGTAATGAGAGGCCTCCCAGTGTGTTCTTCTTCTTTAGTAGTGCCTTACTTATCTGGGGCTTCTTCCCTTTCCAAATAAAATTGGTGATTTGTTTCTCCATCTCATTAAAAAACGTCACTGGAACTTGTATTGGGATTGCATTATATAAATAGATTGCTTTGGGTAAAATAGACATTTTCACAATGTTAAGTCTTCCTATCCATGAACAGGGTAGGTTTTTCCATTTATCTAAGTCTCTCTTAGTTTCTTGTAGTAAGGGCTTGTTGTTCTCTTTGTAAAGGTCTGTTATTTCTCTGGTTAGCTTAATTCCTAGGTAATTTATCTTCTTAGGGGCTATCGTAAATGGTATTGATCTGATAATTTCTTCCGTAACAGTCTCATTGTTGGTATAAAGGAATCCTACTGATTTACTTATGTTCATCTTGTATCCTGAGACTTTGCTGAACTCTTCTATCAGTTTGAATAGTTTACTTATAGATTCCTGGGAATTCTCTGCATATACAATCGTATCATCTGCAAACAGGGAGATTTTAACTTCCTCTTTACCGATGTAGATGCCCTTTGTTTCTTGGTCTTGTCTAATTGCTCTGGCTAGAACTTCTACCACAATGTTGAATAGGAGCAGTGAGAGTGGGCATCCTTGTCTCGTTCCTGATCTCAAGGGAAAGTCTTTCAGTCTCTCTCCATTCAGGATGACGTGGGCAATTGGCTTTGTATAAATGGCCCTTATTGTGTTGAGGAATTTGCCGTCTATGCCCATTTTGCTAAGAGTTTTTAGCATGAGTGGGTATTGGCCTTTATCAAATGCCTTTTCTGCATCAATGGACAAAATCAGGTGATCCTTGTCTTTTCTGTTATTTATGTGGTTAATCACATTGATTGTTTTTCTGATGTTGAACCAGCCTTGCATCGCTGGTATGAATCCCACTTGGTCATGATGGATTATTTTCTTGGTATGTTGTTGTATTCTATTGGCAAGAATTTTGTTGAAGATTTCTGCATCTAGATTCATGAGTGATATTGGTCTGTAGTTCTTTCTTTGTTGGGTCTTTCCCTGGCTTAGGGAATGAGTTTGAGAGTACTCCATCCCTTTCTATACTGTGAAATAGTCTCAGTAGTATTGGGGATAACTCTTCTCTAAATGCTTGGTAGAATTCTGCTGTGAAGCCATCTGGCTCGGACCTTTTTTGGTTGGCAGTGTTTTGTTGACTTTTTCAATCTCTTCCTTTGTGATGGATTTATTAAGTTGTTCTGCTTCACGTTGTGATAATTTGGGTAGGTGGTATGAGTCAAGGAATTGGTCCATTTCCCCTAGGTTTTCAGTTTTCAAATTTGTTAGAGGACAGTCTTTCATAGTATTCTGTTATGATATTTTTGATTTCTGTTGCATCTGTGGTGACAACTCCCCTCTCATTTCTAATTTGGGTTATTTTTTTCCTTTCCTGCTTTCCTTTAGTAAGTTTAGCCAGTGGTTTCTCAATTTTGTTGATCTATTCAGAAAACCAGCTTTTGGTCTTTTCAATTTTTTCAATTGTTTTTCTATTCTCTAATTCATTTAGCTCTGTTCTAATCTTTATGATCTCCTTTCTTCTGGTGCCTGAGTGGTTCCTCTGTTGTTTTCTTTCTACTTGTTCAAGCTGTAGGGTTAGTTCCTTGATTTGGTTTCTTTCTTCCTTTCAGATGTGTGTATTTATGGAGATAAACAGACCTCTGAGCACTGCTTTGGCTGTATCCCATAGGTTTTGTTAGGAAGTGTTTTCGTTCTCATTGAATCCATGAATTTCTTTATTTCATCCTTGATTTCCTCTATAACCCATGTTTTTTTTGAGCAAGATGTTGTTCACTTTCCAAGAGTTCCTCTTTCTATCTATGTTTTTTCTGCTATTGATTTCAACTTTTATGGCTTTATGATCTGAGAAGATGCTTTGCAGTAATTCAGTGGTATGGACTTTGTTGAGCATTGCATTATGGCCTATCACATGGTCAATTCTGAAGAATGTTCCATGTGCACTGGAGAAGAAGGTGTAGTTGTCTGCTGATGGGTGGAAAGTTCTGTATATATCAATGAGGTTTAGTTTGTTAATTGTGTCAATGAGGTCTTCTGTATCTTTACTGAGCTTTTTTCTAGATGATCTGTCTAGTATTGAGAATGGAATGTTGAAGTCTCCCACTATGATTGTGGAGTCATCTAACTCTATTTTGAGTATAGTCAGTGTTTGTTCGATGTATTTAGGTGCTCTGATATTAAGTGCATAAATATTTAATATAGTTAAGTCTTGCTTGTGTACTGAGCCTTTCAGCAATAAATAGTGTCCATCTTTGTCCATGATGGTGGATTTGACATTAAAATTGATTTTGTCTGAGATCAGAATTGCCACCCCTGCTTTTCTTTGTTCATTGTTAGCTTAATATGTATTCTTCCATCCTTTAATTTTCAGTTTGTTCCTGTCTTTAGGTCTCAAGTGAGTTTCTTGTAGACAGCATGTGGATGGGTCATGTCTTTTGATCCAAGATGTCACTTTACTGGAGCATTCAGTCCATTCACATTCAATGTAATTATTGATAGGTATGTGTTCACTGCTGCCATTGTGATATGTTTATTTTTGTGTTGATGTTTTCACTGTTGTTCTTATTAGTCTATTCTCGGACATTCTTTTTGTGAGTTGATTTTTCACCTTTTTCAGAGCTGGTTTTGTAGTTGTTGAGACTCCCGTGTTACATTTCTTGAAATGGTGTGATACATCTTTGTTGTGCTTTACAGCTGCCCCTATGATCCCCTTTAATAAACTATATATAAACCCAATTTTAATTACTACCAGTCTTGTCAGCTTCCTCTCCATCTGGAAGGACTATAACAACTGTAGTATATCCCTCTTTTTAATACGATGACACCATAGTTTTCATGATGCTCACTGGATTGCTTCTTTCCGTATCAAAGCTGTGATTGGCTCTGGAGCCTTCCCTAAAAGAGTAGAGTATTGACTAGTGTGTTGTTCTAAAATATAAAGTTAGTGGTTTTGTTCTTGTAAGCCAGAACCAAGAACTTTTTTCAGTATTTCTTGTAGTTTGGATTTTGTTTTTACAAAGTCTCTGAGTTTCTGTTTATCTGGGAATGTCTTAATTTAATTTTTGTATTTGAAAGATAGTTTTGCAGGATATATAATTCTTGGTTGGAATTTCTTCTCCTTCAAGACTTTGAATGTGTCATGCCACTGTCTCTGTGCCAGCATGGTTTCTGCTGAGAAATCTGAAGACAGCCTACAGGGTTTCCCTCTGAATGTTAGCTTTGCTTTGAGTCTTGCTGCCTTTAAGAGTTGCTGCTTATGTTTCATCTTGTTAAGCTTGATCATAATATGTCTTGGAGTCTTTCTTTTGAGCTCTATATTGGGTGGCATACGATATGCATCTGAGATGTCTATATTCTCTTCCTTCATGATTTCTGGGTTTTTTTCTGTCAGCAGCCCAGCAACGATACTCTGTGTTCTCAGATGTCTCACCCTGTTCAGGGACTCCAATTAATCGAAGGTTGTTCCTCTTAATAGAGTCCCACATGCTTCTTAATGTTTCTTCATTTTTCTTGTTTCTTTTTTCTGATTTCTGCTCATAGACGCTGGCATCAGTAGATCTGTCTTCCAAGTCAGAAATTCTTTTTTCTAATTTTTCCATTCTGTTTCTTGGCTTTGCATGGAAGTTTCTATGTCTTTGATTTTCTTCTTGATCTGTTGGATTTCAGAGTACTGGTGTTCCATCAGATCGAACATCTTGCTTAATTTTTCATTTTGTTCTGCTGCATTTTGTGTAAGGTCTAGAAGGGCTCTGTATATAATCATTTTGTATTCACCTTCTGATGCTTTCATAAAAGTTTCTTCATCTGGAAAACTCCTTGGTTGCTTTGTTTGGGAGCCTTCTGAAGCCATGGGTGATTTCTTGTATGCCACAAGTGTCTGTTGCTTTTTGGGTCCCATGTGAGTATATAGAGGCTGCAAGAGGTACTGTGAGGATGGACTGCACATGTTTCTCTAGTCTGTCTTAAAATGTAAAGAAGAAGGTATCTGACCACTTCACAGGTCAGTTAGGTTTTCAGGTGTAGAGGTCCCTCTTCTCAACTAGCAAAGTAAGAGCCATTATATCCAACCCCAGATGATACAAACTAGTTCAGAATACAGCAATGCTACTGCCCTGTTGGCCTCTGCTGAAAGGGCCTAGCCTTAGGTGACACTGTGTAGAGTACTGCTTTTCTGGTAGAAAAGTGCTGTCCTGTGGGCGGGCTCTGACTCCCAATCTAAGAGTTAGGTCCAGCTGCAGTTACTGTATCCAAGATGGCGGCCTCCACACAGGTAGCAGACAGAAGGGCTAAAGGTGCCGAGAGGTAGTGATTCCTCTGATTCTGTTGCAGGGCCCCCAACATAGGTGGCACTGGGTAAATTACTGCTTTTCTGTCAGAGAAGCGCTGTCCTGTTTGCAGGTGCTGGCTCCCAGGCTAGGATTGAGGTCCTGCTAGAATCTCCGTACCCAACATGGCATCCCACACTGACTGCGAAATTCCATACAAACACTGCTGAAGCAGATATAAAATGACAGGTTCAAAGTGTCTAGATTAACTGAGTCCTAAGCCTGGCTCTCAAAATATTGGAATTTTGCCTGCCTGTCCCCCCAGCAGCGCGTCTGAGTCTAGCCACTGGGAAGACCCAGCTCCACCCACCGGCCAAGACAGAGGAAAAAATAAAGTCAAAATGGTGCGTTTACCTTCAGTTTGTGAGAGCCAGGGTTAGCCAGGAGCAGGAGTCAGCAAAAGAGAGGAGGTTTTTTTGCTCAGTGTTATGAAGTCCAAAGTAACAGCCCTGTGCCATGTCCTGGGGCTGGTTAGGTGTTCAGAAGACTCCGTTTGATTATCAGTTCAGGTCTTGGTTTCCAGAGGGATGTAAGGAGACGTGTGCTTAGTCTGCCATCTTGACTCCGCCCCAACAAATCATTATTCTTGCTCTTTGGGAAAGATCTACTATTACTATAGAAATAATCACTTGATTTTTAGGATTCGTATTAAATTTTATCCTTTTTCTGTGATTAGTTCATCATAAAATTGGAACAAAGTCTTTAAGATGGAATAGAAATATACTGGGAATGTCTAAGGCATCTGACTATTATGTCGCTATTCCAGATAAAGGAATAATTCTATGACTGTGACTTCAGAAAGCTGAACACAAAGATTTTTGTCTTTTCTCTATTTAATTAATATATTTGATTGAAATTTGTCTTTTTAGCCTGAGTAACTTAGAATTATTTAGCTCAACATATTCATTCATTAGTAAACTAAAACCAAATCCACTGCCACTGAGTCAATTCTGACTCATAATGATCTTATAGGACAGAGTAGAACTACTGTGTAGTTTCCAAGGAGCACCTGGCAGATTTGAACTGGTGACCTTTTGGTTACCAGATATAACACTTAACCACTACACCACCAGGGTTTCTGATTAGTTAATAGTATAGTTAAATTGTACAAATTCTGTATTTTAAAGATACTACCTATTCTTTCCTATAACTATGGAGCTAAAACTAGAACCAAATTTTATTTCAGTCAAGATATTCACATTGCTATAGCACATTTCATAGAAACTATTCATTTAACTTAGGGAAGTCATGGATAATAATCAAGTGTTCATTAAAAAGAAAACCCAAGATTTTAGAAGTCATTGTTATTACTGATTATTACATTATGAAGCTAAAAATCAAACTCTAGGTCAAGTGGGAAAATACTGTGATGACATTCTGAAGAATACATTTCTGAAGCACAGAATAGCCATAAACTTTAATGCACATAACCTGGCCCACGGTCATTAGAGATAAGAGCACTTATTTAAGACGCCCTGCTGCTGTAAAGCAACCAAGAATGGCAGCACGCAGTGACCGTCCCTGTGAAGGATGGCATGAGTTAAGAAGCCAAAATCAAACAAGGTAGGACGCAGTATGAAAAGAATTGTATGTGCCTCACTATTGTGTTTGGTGACTCACACTCCTGCATACTCGGTGATACCATAAGAACAAACTGTTTAGTTTTCAGTTATCATTCATCTTCCAGAGTAAAAACAATATTGATGCATCAATAATAAGCTCTGAAAATACTTGAAATTTAAGAAGGAAGAAAAATATATTGCAAACCAAACCAAACTCCCTGCTTCTGCTGTCGAGTTGATCTTGACTTCTAGTGACCCTATAGGACAGTAGAATTGCCCCTTTGGGTTCCCAAGGCCTTAAATATTTGTGGAAGCAGACTGCTACATTTTTCTCCCATGGAGTACCCATGGCTTTGGGGACACTTGTAGAAATCAACACTGAAAATTACTCCAAATGAAGATGAGCTCAAAATTTTTAAAAAATCATGAAATGGGTTAAGAACAACATGGGGAGCAGATATGAGGGCGGGAAAATAGATACAATCAATAGAAGATATTTGTTGTGGAGGATGATAGACGATTCTGAAAAGAACTGTAAAATATATAAAATGCATAGAGTTGAAATGAGTTTTAAATATCATAAAACAAGATTTGAAACACAGATAAATAGGATTTCTGAAAGTGAAATATAAAGTCGTTAAAATTTAAAATTCAATTGCCATGCTAAACATGTTGATATACAGTTGAAGAGAAAGTCATCACTGAGGCTTACATATGAAAACCATCTGGAATGCAGCATAAAGAGATGAAATAGGAAAGAGAGTTTATGAGAAATGGGGAATGGATTGAGAAGACCCAACATATGTTTGATGGAAGCTCTGTAAGAAGAGGTTATGTATAATGAGAGTAAAGCAATATTTGAAGAGCTACTCACTGAACATTCGTCAGAACTGAAGGATATGTGTACTCAGCATGAAAGAAGGTACCAAGTCCTACCAAGTATGAATACAAAGAAATCCACCCCCAAGCATATCATAATGAAATTAAAGTGTCAAGGAGAAAAATCTTACATGCTAACCAAATGTGAAGGCACATGATCCATCAAGTTTATGTTATGTAGACTGATAGCAGTAACTAGGGCCAGAAGCAGTGAGGCAATACCTTCACAATGCTGAGTTTTAATCAGAAATAGCCTAGAATTCTAAGTCCAGTTGAACTTTCATTCAAGAATAAGCACAAATAAAAACATTTTCAGTGACTGATACAGTAAGTTCTGAAAAAACTACCAAAGCATTTTCTTAAGTATGAAGAAAATTAAGTCCAGATGAACAGATTACAATACAGGAACCAAAGATGAAGACATAATATTAACCTGCTCTTTGATTTAAAATGGTCTTAAAAAACCAAATCATTTCCATTTCCAGTTCATGAAATCTTTGTTTTTTCTTTCAAATAAATACACTTACAGAAAGATCTATTATTTTTATCAGTTTTTTGTAAATAAATACATATATTGAACAATGCTGGTATTTTAAGTAAAATATGAAGAGTACAAAGAGTGACATATTATGATATAATGTGATATTACTTATAGTAAAAAAATGAGAGGAAAGGCAAAATTAAAAAAAATTAACTATTATGTGAACTGAATAAAAATGTATAGGCAATAAATTGTATGTCAATGTACCAACAATGGTGAAAGTCACATTTTTGGTTGGCATAATGGTAATTTTATCTTTATATTTTTCTATAGTCTTCAAAATCTCAGTATGAGATTAATAATAAAACAACTTCAAGATACAGGTGGCTCCTAGGTTGTGCCCATCTGACTTACGTAAAATCCATAGTTACAAATCAACCATTGTAAAGCCTGTTACATTAAAAATTTGAAAATACAATGGTTCATAATAAATGGGTGTTATTTCATGATGCATATCAAAACATTATTATTTTATTTTATTATTATATTAAACTTGTTTTCATGTACCTGGAAGTGTTTCTTAAAGTTTTTTATGCACAGAAAAGTATGTATATATACTATGTGCCTTTTTCGTGCACAGAATGGTACTGCATATATGTGTATGTGTACATGTATATTTATATATACACACATGTAAATGTGTATATACATGTATGCACATGTATATATATATACATATGTGTGTGTATATTATATAGCAAGACAAACATTTGAATAACTGGCATCAGATATGCACCTTACCTAACTGTAACAACTTGCAGACAAATTTATTTTAAGACAGGCTTAGGAATGGCACTTGTTTGTAATCTGTGAACAGCTTGTACTTAAAAACATACGTATATAATTTTACTACAGTATGAATTTCACTTAATGATCAACATGTTTATATTTTACAGGCAAATCTGTCCTCACCATCGTCTACAATATCTGAGAGTCAACTGGTATGTACCCTTTTTCTAAGTTGCAGGCCTACTTCAGAAGGTATCTCAAAATGGCCTTATCTGAAGAGAAGTGAACTAAGAATAGATTTACTACACATAAATTTATTTGTGTACTTGTCTAGTAGAAGTTTACTGATGGTTTACTAAAGCTCCATGAGAGTTGCTGTGCCGTTTATGAGCGTACATAAAACATGGGCTCTACTTGCTAATAATATATAATCTAACAATGTGGGCACAATAGAATGGACAGGATGAACAGAAAGATGCTTTGGAGTTTACAGAAAGAGAGAGCACTTTCTGATGAGAGAAGTCAGAAAAAGGTTCAAGAAGAAGACAACATCTGATAAAATATGGTAGGTTCTGGACTTGAGGAAACTAGCAAATGAAATATTTCTGACAGGAGAATTAGTAAGTCAATGTTCTAGACAGATGTGAGTGATGTGAATATAATGGAAACCACAAATATGAGCCACACATGTCATTTTAAATTTTTTGGTAGAGACTTAAAAAAATAAAAAGAGCCTTTAGTCTAAATCTTCAGTAATGGTAGGTACACACTGCACAGTTGTTCTGGTCTCATGGCAAAGGAAGCAGCTGTTCAGAGAGACAATTAACCATACGTTCCATTTCCTCCTTCTATTCTTGACTCTCTTTCCTTTGTTGCTGTGGCAAGCAGAGACTAACTGTGGTACCCTGAATGCCTGCTTGCAAGCTTTTACTAGCCAGACACTACCCAGTGAACTAGGAAGTATAACAGAAGCGCTGGATACATTATTAGGCCAGTTAGCTAGGAAATCTCCGAAACCATCAAAATGGGAAAATTGAAGGCAGAACTTCAAGATCTCATGGAATCCAGACTTTCTGAAGCTGTGGAAACTGGATTAACCTGTGGAACTACTACCTTGAAATAATCTTTAAACTTCAAACCAAAAATATCCTCTGAAATCTGAAAACCAAACAATAGTTTAGCTTAACTAATTAACAATGCCTGTCCTGAACACTGTGCTCTTTTAAGATCTATCTGTATGGGACGAGCTGACACCAGCAACTTGAAAGATTAGACAGGTAATGTAGGGGACAGTGAGTTTATGTTAGTGGAGGAGTAACTCAGAAAAGGAGGTAGAAAATGGGTACACAACTTGAAGAATGAATGAGTGTCACTGAAAGTACATGCAGAAATTGCTGAAAAAGTGTAGATTTTGCTGTGTATATTCTCAGTAACAACAAAAGTAAAATAATTTTTTAAAAGTAGAAGAAATCAAGTAACATTAATTTTAATAATAGTTTATGTTGTATATATGTGTTATTTCATGTATAATCAGTATAAAATTATTGAGATATTTTATGATCTTTGTTTGAACTGTGTTCAAAACATGGTATGTATTTTAGACTTCCAGCAAATCTCAACTCAGACAGCCACAATTTTAAATGTTGCTAATGGCTGCTATCTTGGACAGCATACGCTTCAAGTCTAGAATCTTTTATTTATAGATGGACTTTGGGTAAAATAGAAGAATTACTTTTTCTTACTTTTTTTTAAATCATTATTATGGTGAGTAGCAAATTTAAAGAATGAAGTCAACTGCCTAGATATCACTGGTTAAAGAGTTTCTTTATATTTTGAATTTTTTCTATATTTATAAATTCTTAAAATAGGTATCTTAAGTGAAATTAATGAAAATTTCTACAAAGTAGTTTGAGACTTTAAGAAGACAAAAATAATTCTTTGATAAAGATTTTTTTTCTGTTTTGGAACAATTGTTTTGATGTCCTATGTTCACAGGGAACAAGTTGTCTTGTTATCAAGCCAAAATAACAACATAAAATGATAGAAATGTTTTTATTTGTAATCCTGAAAATTCATAAAAGATTAATTCTTTAAGAAAAAGAATTCAAAAGGGTTCTGAGGAAAAATTCAAAATTTCTGACTTTTAAAAGAATAGATAATAAAATTGCTTGGATATATTGATATTCATTAATGCGTATATGGTATGTTTGCATGTGTTTGTGTGCATGTTTTTGTGATTTGGGTGTTTATTTTAAGCAACAAGAGACAGTATAGTATAATTGAAAGAATCTTGGAATAGGTATTAGATGACCCACTTACACTCCACGCTCTGACAATACTGGTCTGACCATGGCTAAATCACAGTGAGTCTGAGATTCTGATCTTCAATTTCTTAATTAAACAATGAGATCATTCTATGACATGCTTCCCAAGATCCCCTCCAGTGCTGTGAGTCTGTGGTTGCTAACACAGTGAAGAGTTGCTATGGAAACAAGTATGACGATAACATAATGAAGTTAAATGGTTTTCCTCTTTAGATATGGAAAATTACAATAACTACTTTAATGTTACAATAATGGTATACTTATTTCTTGAGAGCAATGTTTTAAGCATTTTCATGTATGTGCCAATGAACACATTATGTAAAATATAGATTGTAGAAGTTGGATAACTAAATAAATGTATTTTTAACATATGTCAGTTTTTCCCTTAATAACATAAGAAATTATTTCAAAAAGCCAAATAGATGTACATAGCAATTTTATAACATGAAACTAGTTTAGTTTATACAAGAAGTATCTAAGAAAGATGAAAGGTATACACAAAGTCATTGTCCCAAGAAGAATCAGTCAATTTTCAATGGTTTTAGAAGGTAGTGTATGGTCAAGAAGCACTGGTACTGAAGGAAGAAGTCCAAGTTGCACAAAAGACATTGGAAAAAAACTGGTCTCTAGTAACTGGTGGGATATCCATTGAGATATTTCATCAAACACATGCAACACCGTGAACACTCACTTGTCTATGTCAAGAATTTTGCAGGAGAGTTACGTAGCCAGCTGTTTCAGTTTTCTAGCCCTGCTATAACAAAGGAACTACAAGTGTTATCTTAACAAAGATAAATTTATTCTTTCACAGTTTTAGGGTACTAAAAGCTGGAATTCAGTTGTCAGTTCCAGTGGAAACCTTTCTCTCTCAGGTCCAAGGGAATGTCCTTGTCATAAATCTTTCCTGGTCTAGGAGCTTCTCAGGGTAGAACTCTGAGTCTGAAGGATGTACTATTCTGGCTCTTGTTTCCTGGTGGTATGAAGTCTCCCTGTTTGCTCACCTCTCTTTTTTATGTCTCAAAAATGATTGGCTTACAACACAACCAAATCATGTAGATTGAGTCCTGCCTCACTAACATAACTTCCTGATGCCCTCCATCAGTACTGGAAGTTGGCTCATTAACAACCTGAGATGTGCAAATGAAACAAACTTGCTTGCTGAAAGTGAAAAGTGCTTGAAATACTGATGAAGATTGAAGACCACAGCTTTCAGCATGGATTGCATCTCAGCATAAAGAAAACAAAAATTTTTACAACTGGACCAACAAGCAACTTCATGATGAAGAGAGAGAAGATTGAAGTTGTCAAGGATTTCATTTTACTGGGATCCACAATCAGCACCCATGGAAGCAACAGTCAAGAAATGAAAAGATGCCTCACGTTGGACAACGCTACTGCAAAAGACCTCTTTTAAGTGTTAAAAAGCAAAGATGTCAATTTGAGGATTAAGGTGCTCTTCATATGCATGCAAAATCTGGTCAACGATTAAGGAAGACTGAAGAAAAGTTGTTTTCTTGATGTGTTTTAATTATGGTGTCAGCAAAGAATATTGAATATACCATGGATGGCCAGAAAAGTGAACAAATCTGTCTCAGAAGCACACCCACAATGCTTTCTAGAAGGGAGGATAGCAAGGCTTTGTCTTATCTGCTTCGGACGTGTTATCAGGAGGGACCAGTTCCCGCAAAGGATATCGTACTTGCTGAAGTAAATGAGATGCCAGTGAGATGGCTACAATGATGGACTCAAACACAACATATTTGTGAGGACAGTGCAGGACCAGGCAGCATTTTTTTGTTGTACATTGGGTAGATACGAGTCATAACTGACTAGATGGCACCCAACAACAACAATAATGTTTGCCTTGAGCATCATGACTACCTAGGGATGAAATGAAATAAAACAAATCTGACTCTGTCCTACATCACTTGCTCTTACCTTAAAATATTTGATTGTTTACTCCAGAATTCAAGTGATTTAGTGTTGGTCGTGGAAAGACATTTTGGGAGCTCCTGTGAAAGTGCTTAATCAATCTGAGTCTATTTTTTTCTATAAAACAGCGTCACAGTACATTAGAACTGGAAAGGAATTTAGTAACTTAGTAAAAGTAACTACTTGATAAAGTTAGAAACTTCTTGTTTAGTAAAATAACTGCATTTTGTGTTATCTATAAGGAAAAAATCTGAAGAATAACTTTTACTGAGTTTTGATCATTTCTTTGCATTTACTTTCAAGCTTTTCTCTGAAGACTACAAGACATTTCTTAAGCAAGTTTTAAATTAAATTTTAATCCTAAAACTCTCTTGAGCTTTATGCAGGTTTGTGAATGGATTATTATCAAGCAAGTTCATCACATGTAAAAAATGAACATTTCTTCGACTGATATATTTATTGATTCAGTCACTTTGATTTCCATTTCATGACATTAACCCTGTATTCATACCACCTGGGAGTGGAATAAATAAGGGTAGAAATAATTGTATGCTAGACATTTTATATAGCATTTGCTTCTTTAAGGATTTTGAAAATTTCTGCTTTTGTTGAGTAATATAATTTGTGAAGGAAGTTATAGATAATTTTTCAGCTTTGTAAGTGATTTTCCTATAATACTTGCCATTATGAGCTCTCTTCGGGATGAAATTTTGAATAATTTAAATAGGAATGCCTTTGGGAAAAAAAGCTTACATATATAAACTTTATTTTATTTTATTTTTTATTTAATATGACTGAGTGAAAATGTACATTCCCGTATAAATTTACATGCCCACCTCTATGCAGCTTCCACTACTCTTCCTGTCCAGTAAAAGCACACTGTTCCTCTCTGCTCCATACATGTCTCATCCTCCCAACAGTCTCCTTTCCCCTCCTCTCCACCCCCTCTCCTTACTCCAGCCAGAGGTCAGCAGGATGATATCCTATAGATGCATAGAACCATAAAGTGCATCCAAGATGCACCAAACTGTCACTCTGCATCGTCAAGTCTAACCCATTCATGTCCGACGAGTGGACCTTCGTTATGATTTATGGGCAAGAATTGTATGGTTTTAGGTCAATTTTGACACATAGTGACCCCAAGTGACAGAGCAGAACTACCTGACAGAGTTTCCCAGGCTGTAATCTTTTCAGAAGCACATTACAAGGTCTTTTCCAGGGCAGCCACTAGGTGGTTATGAATCTTCAACCTTGTATTTATTTACCAAATACCGTATAGGCTCATTTTTTAAAAAAGTATATATGTATGTAATTCATGTAGTTTACCTATAATGTATCAAATAGTCTTAGGAATTTTGTTTTTTTAATATGATACACATAAACAGAGTATTAGTGTTTATTGTAAATTCATAATGTATTTATAGGTATACAATAAGTATGTGCATATAGATATTATACTATATACAGGTAATGCTACATATATATATATGCTGCCAGTCATCCATCCCTTTGTCACATTGTGCTGGCTTGCATGTTTCTGTGATGTTGGGAGCTATTCCATAGGTATTTCAAATACCAGCAGGGTCACCCAAGGTAGACAAGTTTTAGGAGAGTTTCCAGACTAAGAGAAACTAGGCAATCTTGCAAAGTAGACTTGGCAATCTACTTCTAAAAACTGACTAGTGAAAATCTTATGAACCGCAGTGGAAAATTGTCTGATACGGTACAGAAGATGAACTCTTTAGGTTGAAGGCACCTGAAATAGGACAGGGGAACACCTGCCACATTCAACATAGAGTCAACATTAATGATGTGGATGGAGTCAAGCTTTTGTGATGACCTTCACATGTTGATGTGGTGTGACTCAAAATTAGAAGAAGCAGCTGTGAACAGCCATTAATAATTGGAACACAGAATGCTTGTAGGAAGTTTGCATCTTGGAAAACTGGAAGAAACTTAAGATTGTTACTAACTTCTGCAGTCTGAAATTGATCAAACATGCAATCAAGATGTATTTATAACCACTGGAATATGAATGTTGGAAACAAAGAAGAAAGATTGGTAGCTGGAAAATGTGGTCTCGGTGATGGAAACACCAGAGATTGCAGCAGTAGAATTTTGCAAGATCAACAACTTATTTTTTGCAAATACCTTTTACAGCAGCATAAATGGCAACTATACAAATGGGCCCACTGGATGGAATAAACAGAAATCAAATCAACAATACCTGTGAAAGAAATAACAGAGGAACTCAATATAATCATTATCAGGGGCTTATTGTCAAACAGACCAGGAGTTCCTCATATGCAAGTTCAAGTTCAAGTTGAAGAAAACTGGAATAAGTCCACAAAAAACAAAGTACAACTTTGAGTATATTCCACCTGAATTTGGAGACCACTTCAAGAATAAATTTGACTCATTGAACACTAATGACTGAAGACCAGATGAGTTGTGTCGTGACTTCAAGGACATCATACAAGAAAGGAAGAGGTCATTAAAAAAACAGAAAAGAAAGAAAAGATTAAAATGGATGTCAGAAGAGACTCTGAAACTTTCTTCTTGGACAAAAAATAGCTAAAGCCAGCAGAAGAAATGATGAAAGTAAAAGAGCTAAACAAATTTCAAAGGCAGGCTTGAGAAGTCGAAGTAAAATAGTATAGCAAAACGTGTAAAGATCTGGAGTTAGAAAACCAAAAGGGAAGAATATGTTTGGCATTTCTCAATATAAAATAGCTGAAGGAAAATTTCAAACCTTAAATTGCAATATTGAAGAATTCTGTGGGCAAACTGTTGAATGACACAAGAAGCATGAAAAGTAGACGGAAGGAATACAGAGTCACTGTATCAAAAGAATTGGTCAAAGTTTCACCGTTGCAGGAGATAACGTATGATCAAGAACTGATGGTCCTGAAGGAAGTAGTCCAAACTGCAGTGAAGACGTTGGTGGAAACAGGGCTCCAAGAATGTAATGGAGTACCAAATGGGATGGTTCAACAAACAGGTGCAACACCAGAATACACTCACTCTTCTATGCCAGGTAATATGTAAGACAGCTACCTGGTCAACCCACTGGAAGAGATCAGTATTTGTTTCCATTCCAAAGAAAGGTGATCTGACAGAATGTGGAAATTGTTGAACCATATTGTTAATGTCACATGAAAGTAATGTTTTGCTGAAGATCCTTCAAAACGATTGAAGCAGTACTTTGACAGGGATCTGTCAGAAATTCAATTTAGAAGAGGACTTGAAGTGAAAGAGGTTTGCTGATGTCAGGTAGATCTTGGCTGCAGATAGGGTATATCCGAAAGATGTGCATCTGTGTTTCATTGCTGTGCAAAGGCATTTGACTGTGAGGATCATGACAAATTATAAATAGCAGTGTGAAGAATAGAAATTCCAGAAACATTTAACTGTGCACATGTGAAGCTTCTGTACAGACCAGGAGGTAGTCACTGATAAAAACAACAACAACAAAATGGGGATACTGTGTGACTTAAAGTCAGGACAGCTGTTTGTCGGGTTTTTATCTTTTCGTCATATACTTCCAGTCTGTATGCTGAGCAAATAACCTGAGAAGCCAGACTATTTGAAGAATAACGTGGCATCAGGATTGGAGGAAAATTCATTAACAATCTGTGATATGCAAAAACACTACAGGCTTCAGTATGGATTACACTCTAATATAAAGCAAACAAAAATCCTCCAACTGGACCAATAATCAACATCATGATGGAGAAAATATTGAAATTGTCCAAGATTTCATTTAAGATGAATCCACAATCAATGCCTATGGAAGCAGAAGTCAAGAAATCAAATGTCATATTGCATTAGGTAAATGTTCTGTAAAAGATCTCTTTAAAATGTTTAAAAGCACCAGGACAGAAGACTGTCTTGGAAGAAGTACAGCCAGAATGCCCCTTAGAATAGAGGATGGCATGACTTCATCTCATGTACTGTAGATGTGTTATCCAGAGGGACCAGTCCTTAGGAAAACTCTCAATGAGATGGATTAACACAGTGGCTGTAACAGTGATCTCAAACATAGCAAAGATTGTGGAGGACCAGGCAGTGTTTCTTTCTGTTGTACACAGGAACCAACTTGATGGCACCCGATGACAAAAACTCTGCTGTGTGTGTGTATCACATATAAAAACTCCAAATTACTGAGAGTCAATATAGTTAAATTATGTAGATTTAAAAATATATATAACATAGGCAGTCGATAGTTAAAATTACTTGGCTTCATGTTTTAGGGGAAATGTAGTAAACTGGGAGCCTTGGTGATGCAGTGATTAAGCATTTGGTTGCCATCCAAAGGCTCAGCAGTTCAAATCCACCTTGGAAACCCTATGGGGCAGTTTTACTCTGTGTTATAGGGTCACTATGTGTCCAAATTGACTTAAAGGCAGTGGATTAGTAGTAAATTTATTAAAGTAAAGATGTGGCCAATTGCTACGGTAGCCAGCTAAGGCAATTGCTACAGTAGTACAAGCCTAATATAGAAGCCTATTTTTCAGGCACTTTTTTTCTTTTTTAACTTGGATTTCGTTTGTTTTCATTGCAACTATTCTAAATCAACATTGGAAGAGAAAAAAAGAAATATATGATTTATGTCCAACCAAGAAAAAAAAAAAGAGAGAAGAGAAGAAGAAATACAACTGTTACACTCTTAATGTAAAATACTCCATTGTTTACTTTGAAATCCAAATGATTTAGTGTTGGGCTTGGGAAGATAATTTGGAAGCTCTTATAAAACTGGTTAATCAATCTGTGCCCCATTTTTTTCTATAAAACAGCACTGTAGTACTTTAGAACTGGAATGAAATTTACAGACATGAGTGTTGGAAATAGCCATCTATGTAGTGGAGATTAACTACTCAATAAACTTGAAAGGATCGTTGTAGAGCTCAAGTGCCATGACGTATGAAATTGCTGGTACAGCCCTACGCCTATGATAGGTATTATTATTACCCCAAAAGTCTCTGATTTAGAAAGAGATACTATGATCGGACATTTTACGGGTGAGGAAACAGAGGCACGTAGGGTTTAAATACATTATCTAAGATTACAACATTAGTGCTCTCATTGCACTTCCTCATTCCGTGAATTTTAAAAAGGAATCATTGTTATTGATTTTAGATCATTCCAGGAAAATAAGAAAAGATTGATTAAAGAGTTGGGAAATTCGATTTCTAAAGAAAGTGTGACATTCATCGGTCACCTCCTGTCTCACAGGTGCTGCACTGATGCTTTATGTTCATTACTTGGCAAAGAGTGACTCCTTACTGAAGAAGAGGAGACTCGATTGGGCCAGTCAGGGAGCTGAGGTTTTGCACCTGTGGACAGTGCTTCCTCTAAAACAATACCAGTAGCAAGAAGAAGGGGAAGGAATTAGGACCTAAGTTAAACCTTCATGAAACTATCTTGATTCCTGAGCTGAGTCATCACAGTCTTAATGGGAGCTCCTGTGGGCTCTTTTTGCTGGAAAAGCAAATAGGTTAGGCTGTCTGAGATGGGTGAACTCTGGCCTTCCTTGGTGGTAGGGGAGCCTGGCTTAAGTGACATTTAGCTTTTGCTTTGGATACTTTGTGCCATTACAAAATGTTCAGCATTGTGCAGGATAGAGCACTGAATCTAGAAAGTACAATAATAGCTTGTAAAAAAATCAACCACACGGCTCTGTACAGGTAAAAGCAAAGTGCAGCTTACTGGAACAGTATAGAGAAGAGTACTTAAAAGTGGAAGGACTTTGTTCCCAGTCCTGAATGCCATCTGATGTATTCTGCTTTAGTGGTTCATGATTCATCTTTCTGAGGGCCATTGAGGTCTCTGTTGTTGAGAAAATACAGCCCTAAAAGCTTTTGTATAGAACTGATGTTTTCTTAGAGTCTGAAGGTGGTTTTTCCTTGACCATAGCATACTTAGGTGCCACGCTGTTTATTACGTATGCCTCCTCAGGCTGGAGTCATGCTACGTCTACTCTTCAATCATTGAAATATATCTGCTCAGCCAGTCTGTGTTGTGTATGTCCTCCCAAGTATTTCCTGAGCTAAGGATAGGGCTTATAATTGTTGAAAACTTATGTATGCTTAGTTGTATACCATAATCAATGATTCTGATGAAAAATTAAAGTTTAACCTATCCTAACCTACTGCCATCAAATTGAGACCAACTCATAGCGACCCTAGAGGGAGGGGTCCCCATAGAGTTTCCAAGGAGTGCCTGGCAGATTTGAACTGCTGACCTTTTGGCTAACAGATGTAGCACTTAACCCACTATGCCACTAGGGTTTCCAAAGAATTGAAGTTCAGGCATCTACACTACTGAGTCAATAGTTTCACAATCTGGACACTATAATATTTATTTTCTTCCAGTTTTGGCAGCTTTCCCCTATTCTATAGTGTTTTGAGATTTGGGATATTTCCTTGAGGGGAGAAGAAGCCTAAGTATTTACTTGAAAGAATGTAATATTATTTCTTTTGAAGAAAAACTACAGCCAATTATCATGAACTAAATGAGTAAATCAGTTAAGTCATCGAGCTGATACTGCTTCTGTCCACAGTTGTGGATCAGTTTGTGTGAGATTTTTAATCAGGCACCATGAAGAAAGAAAAAAATCCACTGGAGAATGAAGACCTCTGGTGGCACAAAGGTTAAAGCACTTAGCTGCTAACTAAAATGTAGATAGTTCAAACTCACTAGCTGCTTCGTGGAAAGAAGATGTAGTAATCTGCTTCGCTGAAGATCCATCACCTCTGAAACTCTATGGACAGTTCTACTCTGTCCTGTAGGCGTACTGTGAGGCAGGATTGACTTGATGCCAGTGAGTTTGGTTTTCGGGTTTTTGGAGAGTGAAGAAAAGAATCTGAAGCAAATGGGTAGAAACACAACCAAAGCACTTTTGGGTTTATCATATGAGTAGAATTTCCTGTCTTACAAAATAAAATGCATTTTATTACATATTTACCATTTTCGTTGTTACATGTGTTATCTTTATAAATAAATAAATAGATAAAGCCTTGAAAGCTGAGAGCCTACCCTTTGTGTCCTTAGTTCCCCCATCACACCACCCCATAAAGATTACATGTGGCAATGTATAATGAGCACAAGGACATCGGGCCCAACAGTGTTCCAGGAAGGCTCTTGTGGCAGGAACATTTCTGCATTTAAGAAAAGAAAACCTGGAGTTAGCAGGACTAAATTCCTCCCAAAGCAAAAAACTCTTCCCGAAGTTTAGGAAACAAGATAGTCCCAAAATGTAGAGAAAAGTAAAATGACACAGAATGGGGTTACAGTTGTCAAAATCTAGGTTGTGGCAACTGGTAGTTGAAATAAAACAGAAGCAATGAGTTTAAGAGGAATCAAAAATGAAAAAAAGTACTAGAACTTGGTGTCTGTCTTTCATCTGTCTGTCTAGCTGGCTATCTGTCCATGCATTGATCTTTCCATGTATCTGTTTATTTATCTTTGTGTGAAATGAGTATAAAGGTAATCAAGGTCCTGGAACTGATGATTAGATCAGCTCTGTATTTAAGTCTTGACTTCTCCACATATGAGCTGTGTAGCTTCTACATGTGACCTATTTTCTATAAGCCTTTCAAAATGTTGTTTATGAGGCATTGATGAGATAGTCTATGTGCAATATAGATTATCTCATGTACGCCTGCTCTCATACAGCTGAGATACAGAATCTGAATGTCTGAGAGGATTAAGTGGACATTAGCCTTCAGGGATGAAAGCTGATTGAAACATGGGGAATGGCATGGACAAGGCACAGAGGCTACAATGAGTATGATTTGGTGGTACACAGTGGTTTACAGAGAAAGCATGCTGTTCAGAACCAGGCCACCAGGGTTAGATTTCCAGCTTGACCAAGTACTGAAAGATGAATGGGTATGGAAGATATGGTTAAAAGTCACAGAACGAGACATGCGAACAATGTCAAAGGCAAATCCTGTCTACTCTAAACTGTAGTTGGCTTCTGTGCCTGCGTATTACTGACTACTGGATGGCAAGTTAAGGTGAAGAGCCAAAAGAGGCCTAAGGACACAGATGATGTGATAAGGTAAGAACAACAATATCAACAGGTAGTAAGCAAATAAGAATGAGGAATACTCAGAGACATTGTTTAAATCGAACCTGGAGACACAGAGTCCAAGAAAAGGGGATGTGGAAAATCTGAAGGACTAGAAGTCCAATTGCCAGACAGCCATCAAATTCAGGGAACTCATGGACACTAAGTAACGTGAAGTCTTGTAGAAGAAAAAATATAAATCATCAGCCACTGACTTTGATAGTGAAGGTGGCTGGCATCCAACCAGAAGAGTTTCTGTATCTGGTCTTACCCCGGAAGGGGCTGGACCCAAGAGAGATAATGTGAGTAAGACGCTCAGGCCAGAGTAACCAAAATCGGAGCCTGTTAGCTACACAGGGGTTCAGCAATTGTGTTTCTTTGATACAGAAATTTCCCCAGGACATTAAGTAGTCCTGCTGAGATCTCTTCTCTTTGTTTTCCTTTGTCTTTATAGGGCCACCAAGCTTAGGCCCTAAAGTTCCATGTTGGTTTCAGAATCTGGTAGGCCCTGAGTACTGAAGTTCTCTTTACAGATCTCCTGCTTAACAAAGGGGTAGGAAAGGGGAAGAAGGCTCTGGAGTAAGAACAGAAAGAGGGAGAAATGGAAGTGGTAGTCAAGGAGAAAAGAGAAAGTCTGGAAAACTTAGGATCATGGCCTAGATGTCGGGTACTTCCCTTATTATAGGTGGTTGTAGAAATGAGTAACTACCTGGGCTTCATTCTTATGTTCAGATTTCTGGGGAGAAATATTTTCATATATAGATTCAACTATAGTACATGACTTCATACATAATTGAATGCTATTTGCTTGTTTTTTTTTTTTCCTCCTTGAAAGGGAAATCAGAGCTTCTAAAGTAAGAGATTTTTCTCAGCCTGAGGAAGATAGAGACTTCTCAATCGGTATTTCCACAATTGGCATACATATGAAAACCAACTGGGAAAATATCAACTGAAAAAAGTATTGCAAAGTGACACTTGTTCAAGACTCAGAATATATCAGGGGCTTTATAGAGCAGAGAGATAGATGTAACCCCTGAGGGCCTAACTCCTGAGCAGCAGCATTAACTGAGGAAAGCTAATTTACTGCCTTCTGAAAGGAAATGGAGTTGAGAAGAAAGATTATAGCAAAATGCTTAAACAGAAAGAGCATCACAGCTTTTTATGGAATTCTTGTGTGTTTGGGATGTTTTTACAAACTTATTAATCATGTTGTGACATTTTATAATCTAACAAGAATTTGGTGTTGATGAAACATCATTTGAAAAGTGCCCTAAACCAGATGTTTCTTTATCTCTTCCTCCTCCTCTTTTTCTCTTATTTTATTTATTTATTGTCAAACTGATATTCAGTACAAGTTTATGACACTCGAGTGACTGGTGTATTAGCTAAAAGTCCTCTGACTGCAAGTTATAGAAATAAACTTGTATTACACAGAAAGAGGAAATAGCAAAAGGAAGTCTTACAGAGAACTTCACAGCAGGAAATCCAGCTGATTCCCGGGAATGCTTTGGGACTGGATTCTGGAAAGCCTGCAAGTGTCTCTTCTTGGGGTGAAGCTTCTTCATATACTTTGCTCTGTCTCCTTGATCTTCGAAAATCTCCTTTTTCTGGCGGAATAAGACTTTCCCATTGCTCCCAAATAGACGTATTTTCAATCTCCCCAAGTTACAAAAGAGAATTTGTTTGCTGATGTTCCCCTTAGGTCAGGCTACTCTTTGTCCTATCACTCATGATGTAGAGATGGATTCTGGGGCCTCAGCCCTGTAGATTTGGATGGACAGAGGCAGACACCAGGCAGAAGGAAGGTGGTTTGGGGTTTGGTGGACGTGCCAAATTTGCTTATCCTAATATGCCTGGAATTCTGCTCAGCACAGTAGGTATTTGTTACATAAAATATTGTTGACCAAGTGTACTGACGAACAGAAGAGTATGTTTGGCTAGATGAATGAAGAAATTTTTGCATTTTGAGTCTGACAATAGTGGATCATTGTGAATCAATTGCTTTAACAATTAGCTTTAGACTAAAGTTGCATTATGTTACAGTAATTTGATAATCAGGATGCTTTCCGTGAAGGTGTGAAATCATCTTAAAATTAAAAAATAAAAATTTTAGTGAAACATTTCAATGACTTAACATTACACATATTTATTCATTTTAATAGTGTTTATCTCTCTGTCTTTTAAAATACACTGGATGAAGACTAAACCTGGAGTAATTCGCCCAGTACCTGTAAAATCCAAAATATTCCTGAAAAAAGAGGAGGAAATCTATGAACCTAATCCTTTTAGTAAATACCTGGAAGATGACAGCCACTTCTTTTCTGAGCAGGTGAGCACACATGTGAGAAAATATTTGCTTTTTTGGTACATGACTTTATAATATATGGAGATGCTTCTATGAAAATAGCATGTGGTAAAGTTTCCATTTGATTGTAGTACTTTTGGTGATAAAAACATGAACGTTTTTCATAAAGAAGTTGTTTTTACAAGTTCCCAGGATGATATTTTAATACATAACAATATTTCTTTATCCTATTTTTTTTTTTTTTTACCTAGTACTGGTTTTGTTTGGGGATAAAAAATTATTCTATCTCTAAAGACATGATGGGACATGCAAATTTTGTATTTTTACTTGGAAAATTCTGATACCTTTTGAAAAGATAGACTGTTGCAATGTTAGTTGCAGACGACAAAAGTTCTTCACATTTATATTAAGGCTTTGTGGTTCCTTTTTGCTTATGTGTAAAAAACCAAACCCAAACCCATTGCTGTCAAGTTGATTCTGACTTATAGTGACCCTATAGGATACAGGAGAACTGCCTTACAGGACTTCCAAGGAATAGCTGGAGGATTTGAACAGCTGACCTTTTGGTTGGCACCCAAAAGCTTAACTACTGCACTACCAGGACTCCACGTGTAAAAAAGTATGCTATATTATCCTTATATATATCCCATATGCTTGAGTATGTATGGTGGAATTTTGACCATGGTGCTCTGTAGTGCTATTTGGGAGAAATATAAAAGAACATCACATTTATGCAATACACAATTTCATAAATTATTTCAACTTTACATGTTTCTTTGTCTAAGTAAAATGCAGCAAATAAGCTTGGGTTCCAAATGTTATATTGTGAGCGTTACTGCATGAACATGCAATGTGAGCACTCCAGAAATCTTTCTGGGTCCATCAGACTGTGTAAGGTCATTTTATAATCTATAATAAAATAGGCACACAAAAGCATATAAGGTGATACAATCTTTTTACACTTTAGTTTGAAAATGGTAACTAACAATATTCTTGAAAATACGTTACATTCATATTTATAAATCACAAGGAATATCCCATCTCACACATATTAGCTATATGACTTGACACTGGGTAAGTGTCTTTATCTTTTTAGGGTTCAGTTTGTTAATCTGCAAGAGGACACATTCGAATTAGTTGAATATTAAGAATCCTTTAAACTCCAAAATTTAGATTACTTAAAAATGCTTTATTAGCCTTGACTGGGTCTGAAGTCCCTATGTGATATAGAACAAGTTCATTATAAATATTTTCTCATGATTAGACACAGTTTTTGTTTTCATAAAATGGAGAGAAAAGAGTTTCTGTGTATCTGTATACTTTGTAAAGACTGCTGTGTTTGTGATATTTGAAATTTTTTAGAAGACAGGAACTGAAAATCATTGCAAGTAATAATTCAGGCAATTATTTTCATTTTATGTAATAAAATGCTGTCCTCAATTTAAATTAAATAGAGAAATCTTAGTGATACATAGGATTGTCTTCACTAATTCCACACTTAAGTGAAATGGATATTCCTGTTAGGAAAGTGAATCTCCTTCATTGACAAAAACACTCATTAAATCTCTGCTGCTTGCATGACATTAGGGTTTCAGAGACTTTACGTAAAATTTTAGAGAGTAGGGGATTATTGTAAGAAGTTTGTAAGGATAATCTAGTGTTTATATGAAAAATAAAATGTCAACATTTCAAATAAACTTCACATATTGCCCACATGGATTATATTCTTCAAAAAATAAATGATACTGCTGGAAAATTATATTTTCATTCTGTTTTGTTGGTATAATTTATGCATATTATTTCAAAGAAGAATCCTTGTAGAATATCAAGTTAACCTACATATAATTTATCACCATTTGTACTGTCTTCTGAAATAATTCCATTTTCAAGTGCAGGAAATTCTCATTAAGAGTATTTCTTTTCATTGGTTGTCCTGACTCTAAAAGCAATGTTAAATCTCTGTTGCAATGTGTCTATGTATTTCTAGAAAGTTTGTTGAAAGCTTTATCTCTTTTGAAAATATTAAGGTATCAAGGATGTAATCCAATTTATGTGTTTTTTCCAATCAGTTTATTTTTGTTTGTATCCCAGTGTTAGAGTGGAATAGGAATCTGCAGACTGTCAGAAGTGAAAGAAGTCTAGTGTATTATGTAGAAGCAAATCCCAAAATTTTCTGCTTTAGTTACTGGCCTTAAATGACAGGGAAAATATAACAAAACCTCAGGGCTGCAGCACACCCTGGAAACTACACATCCTATCAGCTGGCCTCTTTGGGTTGAGCTCTAACTACTGTATCATTGTATCCAGAATCTACAGTGAATTCACAGGAACTTTATTTTTCCTAAAACCAAAGACAGCTCACAAGACTAGATGTTTAGATCTACTTGAAAAACAAATTTAGTAATAACAATTTATGGTAACAGCATTATTAATTCATCAGCACTGCAAGAGAAGGGAGCATGCTCAAATTCAGTTCTAGCTACTACTGTGTTCTCTTACACTGCTGCTGCAGAATAAATTGAATGGTTCCAAACTCAGTTGATCTCACCCACCCATGTAATGAAAAGTTCTTCAGCCAGACGTTTGGGCCAAATTGAAGCAGCTCATATTCACTAATCTGCCTTGTACTGAGGACAGTTCCACATGACAGCAGATGTTTGATGGGATTGTTAAGTCAATAAATTTTCCTTAGCACCTTCACTGCTGTAAAAATATGATTTCAAAACTCTCTTATGAAATGTTAGACACTAAAGATGATGAGACCAGACAGAAATGTATTCACTGTAGCTCAGAACAGTATAAATGGATAACCTATTGAACTGATAATGAATTGACAATCTGCCTGCGAACAGTCTGAGTGCTGAAAGCCAAGTTTGAAAGCAGATGCAGAATCAAGTAATCCAGACTTTATTAATCAAGAACTTTTACACAAAAATGGCATAGTTCAGGAACCATTGTTCTATAGAGGACTTTTTAACAAAAACTCTTCAGAATTAAGGTTATACTTTTTCTAAACTAACCATTAAATACATTACTATGCCAATTTTTTGGTTCTTTCATGTTATTGCAAAATATTGTTATATGTAGGTTTAGAACTATAGGGATATGCTTTGGAGCACGATATGCTTATTGATAATTAAAGGCATAGCTGGAAAATAATTAACAGAATGAATTGGCCAAATGGGCATCCAGAAAACAGAGTGGCTCACAAAAATCAATTCATTGATGAGAATGAAGATACTAAAGAGCTGAATACTTCATATTTTGACTACATGTGAGTTTGCAAAATGCATTGTCTTCATTTAATGTAACTAATTAGATAAACATGATTTCCTCACAAAATACAAACAATTTAAGATAATTTAATTCAACATAAAATAGCAATTGTATATGTAATACAGAATACTCTGTCTTTTCTTATAAATTAGCAATTCAACCCTTGGTATTGAGTATGTCCTTATCAACATAAAGCCCTTGAGAAATATATAAAGAAAGATTTTTTTAATTGAATTAAAGAGATAATATTGTCATTTCAGCTAATTTTCTAGAAAATGATTTTTTTTTTTAAATGAGAAATAAGGCTTCCCAGCATGTGTACCTCCTAACTTTTGTTTTCCTTAACTTGCTTCACTGGGAATCTGTTTTTGTATGAAAAGGAGCATTTAGAGGATTTTCTCCTCACTGCCTCACAGAGGACATGAAAAGTTAACTACAAGGGATTTTCCTCATTGTAGCATGCCTAATCTTTACTTGTGGCTGTCTTGTTACCCAATATTTCACACTTATGACAATGGCAAAAATCTACGAAGCAGCAATTTTGTGCATTAATGATGTGCATCTGGCAGTAACAACTGTTTTGGCACGAGGTGAAAGTAATGCTGGCTGTGCGGGTTCAAGTTACATGGTAACTTGCCTGGGTCTTGATTCTCGGTAGTTTGGCAGTTATATAATGATGTAATTTGGCAGTTAGATAATAATGTAAAAGGAGCTCTGGTGGCAGAGTGATTAAAGTGATCAACTGCTAACAGGTCAGCAGTTTGAAATCACCAGCAGCTCCACAGGAGAGATTCCATAGAGATTTACAACCTCGGAAACTCTGTGGGATTGCTGCGAGTCAATCAGCTTGATAGCAGTGGATTTGGGGTTTAGGAAATGGTATAGTGGTGCTTATATAATGATGTAGTCATCCCCCGTTTTGTGATCTGATATAATCGTCCTTCATTTTTTCAAAATGCTGATTTTAACATAATAATCTGTTCTTTCAAACTTAATCATGTCAGTAAATGTAGAGTGGGTGTAATTTCCTTCCTTCTTTTTGTATAAGTTTCTTACATATCTCCTTTGCCTTTTTTTCCTTCCTAAGCTTTGTTTGATGTTCAACTTTGGTGTTTATGAGGGTGTCTTAGCCATCTAGTGCTGTTATAATGGAAATACCACAAGTGAATAGCTTTAAAAAGGGAAATTTTATTTTGTCACAGTCCCGTAGGCTAAAAGTCCAAATTCAGGGTGTCAGCTCCAAGAGAAGTCTTTCCTGTTGGTTCCAGGGGAATCTTCATCACTAACCTTCTCCTGGACTGGGAGGCTCTGATGTGCAGGGCCCCTGAGTCCTTTCCAAAAGACAGACTCTATTTCCGGCACTACTTCTTGGTGGTATGAGGTCCCTGGATCTCTGCTTGCCTCCCTTCTCCTTAATGCACAGTACAATCCCACACATTGAGTTCTGCCCCACCAACACAAGTGGCACTTATTCTATCTCACTAACATCATAGAGGCAGGATTTGTAAAATAAAGGAATATCACACAATACCAGGAATCATGGTCTGGTCAACTTGCCATACATATTTTTTGGGAGACACAATTTAATCTAAGACAGAGGGTGACTTTCAGATTTAGATCTAATTATTCATCAAGCCACGTTTTGACTTTGACCTTAAACTTTGCTTTCTTATGACACCCATGTATTAATATTACAGAGCAAATACCCATCTTTCACATAACATGTAACTAGGAATATTGCCTTTTAATCTGAACAACTCTGGCTTTGCCACAAATTACTTCTTTAGAACAATTATTTCTCAATCAAGATGGCTCATTTTACTTGTCATAATTTTTTTAATCATTGCTAGAATTTTATTAAGAAACATTTTATTATTTAAAATGTTCAAATTGATATTTTAAGGTCTAGAAATGATGAAATTGATTCCTAAATTGTTTACAGGAGTGAGAAACTGAAATTCACTGAAATGTAACAATTCTTTGGGACAGATTAAAACTAGAGATTTGACTTCTCCATGTCTTATCATGCTGATTTTCTTTTTTTAGTAACGCAATCCTTATGTACGTTCTCTTCTCTTTACTTTCTTTTTATTTATATCCTTCCCTTCTTCCTTTCCTACCTTTTTCCTCTCTCTCTTCCTTCTTTCCTTCAGCTCTCCCTTCCTCCTTCCTTTTCTTTTTCCTTCTTTCCTTCTTTCTTTTCTGCCCGCTACTCTATATGATAGGCAATTTGTCCTGAACAGGTTATGTATTTTATGTAATGATTTATCATTAACATCATCAACTATTTTCTTAGTTCGTAGTTTAAAAAATGTCTTTTAAATATTTTTGGTTTTAGTTCATCATTTTATTTTTATTGTGCTTTACAAGGAAGTTTACAGAACAACTTAGTATCTTATTAAACAATTAATACACACATTGTACCGTGACACTGGTTGCCAACCCGCCAAGAGTTGTGAACATTCTCCCCTTCTTGACCTTGGATTCCACATTTCCATTTTCCCAACTTTCTTGCCCCCACCTACTGTCTTGTCATTATCCCTGGGCTGGTGTGTGCGTTTAGAGTTGTGGACATGGTTAAAATATGGATGTTATTGTTTGTTTTATAGGCCTTCCTAATCTCTGACTGACAGGTGAACATTAGGGGTGACTTCAGTACTGACTAACCGGGTGTCAAGGGGCCTTGCTCTCAGGGGTTTCTCCAGTGCCTGTCACATCAGTTAGTCTGGTCTGTTTTTGAGAGTTAGAATTTTGTTCTACATTTTTCTCCAGCTCTGCTTGTGACCTTTTGTACTGTGATCCCTATCAGAGAAGTCAGTGGTGGTGGTTGGGTGCCACCTAGTTGTGTTGGATTCAGTTTGGTAAAAATTGTTGTAATGGAGTCCAAGTTCATTTAGTCTTTCAGCCTAATTTTTCCCCATGCCTTTGGTTTTCTTCATTCTCCCTGGCTCCAGGTGGGATGCAACCAGTGAATGCTTTGGGTGCAGTAGAATTTCACCTAGGCTGTTCATATTAGTTTGAAAAACTAAAAACATATCCCTTCTACCATCCCTGAAGTATCAAAAGTTTTAACTTTACAAATTTACTAGACACCTTCTGTTGTGGGTTGAATTGTGTCTCCTAAGAGTGTGCATTGATTTGGCTAGGCCACGATTCCCAGTATTGTGTGGCTGTTGTGCGTTTTTGTGATCTGATATGATTATCCTGTGTGTTGTAAATCCTAATCTCTATGATGTTAATGAGGGAAAATTAGAGGCAGTTATTTCCATGAGGCAGGGCTCAGTCTGCAGGATTAGGTTGTATCTTGAGTCAGTCTCATTTGAGATAAAAAAGAGACAAGTGAGCAGAGAGAAGAGGGACCTCCTACCACCTGAAACCAGAAGTAGGAAGAGAACACATCCTTTGGATGTGGTATCCGTGTGCTAAGAAGCTCCTACACCAGAGAAGGACGAAAAGGATCTTTCTCTCAGAGCCTAACAGAGAGAGAAAGCCTTTCCTTGAATTTGGACTTCCAGCATCCTAAGCTGAGAGAACAAGTTCCTCTTTGTTAAAGACGTCCACTCGCGGCATTTCTGTCATAGCAGTGTTAGGTAACTACGACACTTTCCTTGCCGTGCTGCCTTTGTAAAAGTGAAAAACACATTTCTTTTTTTCAAAAATATATCCTGTTTTATTTTTTTCCACATCTGATTTCATTGTGCTGATTTTAGTTTTTCATAGTTTGGACTAGTCAAACCATTTTTCCTTTTTAAATGGAATTTTGAAAACACTTTATTTCCCAGCTTTAGCTTTCTGCTTCATTTTCTCTCCTCTGCATTCTATTCATTTAGATTTATTATTCTCTCTGCCTAAAGTAGCAGCTTAAAATTATTTTCTCTTGACTCAGAGAAGGAGAAGGTTCCCAACTCTCGTCACATAACTCATCTTCAAACTTACGTATCTGGCGGTGACCTTTACCCGTGTCATCATTTCAAGTCTGAGTCTCTCACATTTAAAATACGTAACAATATCCCCAACATTTAGAGACTATAAAATTTGTTTCAAATTCATCAATTGTAGCATTTATACTCAAAGAATAACCTGGTATTTACTACATCCCCCTCTATGTAAACAAACAAACAAACAAAGAACCCTAGTGCTGTCAAGTTGGTTCTGACTCATAGTGACCCTACAGAACAGAGCAGAACTGCTGCATAGAGTTTCCAAAGAGCATCTGTAGCTTTGAAGTCCTGACCTTTGGATTGGCCGACATAGCACTTAACTACTGCACCACCAGGGTAGTCTACATTAATTCCACTTCTTATGAGTCAAAGAAAATATATGGTAGAGAAAAGGAAATCATAAGCCTCATATTCTGATTACATTTACTAAGTATACATAGCAATAATATTTCCCCAAATCATTTTAAGGCAGTTATTAGATTGAATCACATAGGTAGGATAATAAGGGATTATTGTAGACAGTATCCTATGAGAGGGAATGGATACATTGACTAGTTTTACCAAAAATGTCTTACATATCACAGGACAAAACCGTGTCAAAATATATTATTGTCATCTATAGTTCTATCCACAGACTGGTTTTGATTCACATTTCAAAGAGAAGTTATGGTATTGAGATCTTTGTGGTAGAAAATAAAAAACATTTTCTGTTTTTCTTTCCAAAAAATAAAACTCTTTAACTTTTTAATTTTAGAATCATATTTATTTTGCATATTATCTGAAAATACTTTTACAATGCTGCTGCTGCTTCTTCTCTCAAAATTTTTATTATTGTTTAGTGCTTTGGGATAAAAACAGAATAGAATTTTACAAGACATATTTTTTCCTTTTCCAACAAAGAATTATCCAGCCCAAAATATTTAATGTGAGATTGATAAGCCCTGGACTAGGCCATCTCTTGGTCCTTTTCCAGCTCCAAAAAGCACTATGACTAATAAAGCTCAATAGTTTATCTCTGCCAGGGGCATTTTAATTTAAACAACATTGATTACCTGCCATTTTGTCTGTCTGTTTTTATCAACAACTTTTCCTATTTGATTGACATTAAAGAGGTAAGGCGTCATTTATGGAATTTCTCGAATTCCCCATGTTATCCCATGTAGTCTCAGCTCAGAATCATAGCCCTGTTTGACAAGAGAGATATATTTTCTTTTGAGGGGCATACATCTTCATTGACTCCAGATGTATCAGCAAAATTATGGCTTCTATGCCTTTCTAGACATTTGTCCCTTCCTCACTAACTAGATATCAAGACAACATACTGGAAAAGAAATGTAAATATTTGGCAGTCTGTATAGTAACTCTTACAATGAATTCTCTTGGATGAAGTTATTCCCTATTCTGGACATTATTATCTTCATCTGCAAAATGAGCAGGTTGTACTAGATGCTACAGAAGGGTGTCTCTTATCTTGAAAATATATGTTTATGTACTTATTATTGGAACATGGTAAGCTCTATGGAGACGAGTGTGAGTATTATTATTATTATCTTCATAGAATTCGCTATGACATTTGTGTATTTTTCCTTCTTTTTGGGGAGACTGGGGGAGGTGAGATAGTTTCTTTAGGAAATCATTGTTATGACATCTTTTCTTTCTTTTAAAGCAACTTTCATTTGTAGATGGCTGAGAAATTACCAGTAGAATTTACTGTCACTATTTACCTTTGAATAACTGTAATTTTGTTTTACCTAAACTAAAAACTCTGAAGGGATGATATTTTCTATTCAAAATTAAGTATATTGGAACAACCTCAGTGAAATAATGGAGCAGACAGCTCCAGGGTCTAGTACCTTTACAGAAAGATTGAAAAGTACAGAATCAACTTTGACAAAATTCTGGAAAATAATCAAAGGTTTAGAACAACCAAGAAAAAGATTCTTCTGAATCAAGAAGAAGATGACATAACAACGGTGGGAAAGTCCCATGACCTTTTTCATCTACTCTTGCCCCGCTGCTCCTCACCCTGGCAGCAGTCTTGATGGTAGCAGGGTGTGTTCCCAGTATGAGTGCCTGGTCCCTGGTTCCAGTGCGAGCAGAGCAGACCTTATTTATACATTGCGTCAGTAGTAGAATAATATCCATAGATCTATAAAGATGGCCAGTTAATATGACTGCTATTTAAATTTAAACACTAACCACTAAGTCCGAAGATGAAGAAATTGAAGATTTTTACCAACTTCTGCAATCTGAAACTGATTAAACATGCAATCAAGATGGATTGATAATTACTGGTGATTTGAATGTGAAAGTTGGAAACAAGAGGGAAGAGTGGTTGGCAAATATGATCTGGGTTATAGAACTGATGTCAGAGATGGCATGATAGAATTTCACAAGACCAATGACTTCTTCATTGTGAATACATTTTTTGAACAGCATAAATGGCATCTATATACATGGACCACATGATTTCACAGGAGACAAATCAAATACATGTGTGGAAAGAAACAAGGGAAAAGCTCAATAGCATCAGTCAGAACAATGCCAGGGGCCAACTGTGGAATAGACTATGAAGGGCTCATATGCAAGTTCAAGTTGAGCCAGCCAAGCCAAGAAGAAAAGTAGAACAAGTCCACAAAAGTCAAAGTACAATCTTGAGTATGTCCCACCTGAATCTGGAAATGAACTCAGGAATAGATTTGATGCATTGAACACTAAGAACAGAAGACCATGTGAGTTATGGGATGACATCAGGAACGTCATACATGAAGAAGGTATGAAGTCTTTATAAAGACAGAAAAGACAGCAGTGGATATCAGGAGACACTCTGAAGCTTACTGTTGAAGGAAAAGAAGAAATGATGGTATAAGAGAGCCATCCAGAAGTTTTCAAAGGGTGGCTCGAGAATATAAAGTATCTTATTATAACGAAATGTAGAAAAGACCTGGAGTTGGAAAGCCCAAAGAGAAGAACACACTCAGATTTCTCTAGCTGAAAGAACTGAAGAAAAAATTTAAGCTTTGAGTTGCAATATTGAAAAATGTTACAGGCAAAGTATTGAATGTTGCAAGAAGTATCAAATGGAAGGAATACACAGAATCACTGTACCAAAAAGAAGCAGTCAATGTTCTACCATTTCTAGGGGTAACATGGTCAAGGGCCAGGAGTACTGAAGGAAGGGGTACAAGCTGCACTGAAGTCACTGACAAAAACAAGGCTACAGGAATTGATGAAATACCAACTGAGATGTTTCAGCAAATGGAAGCAGCACTGGGAGTGTTCCCTCACCTATGCCAAGAAGTTTGGAAGACAGATACTTAGCTGGCTGACTGGAAGAAATCCATTTTTGTGTCCATTCCAGTGAAAGGTGATCCAACAGAATGCAGAAATTATTAAATGATATCATTACAATCAGACACAAGTAAAATATTGCTGAAGATCTTTCAAAAGCAGCTATAGCAGTCCATCAACAGGACTCTACTAGAAGTTCAAGCTGGATTCAGAAGAGGATGTAGAACCAGAGATATCATTGGTGATGTCCGATGGATCTTAACTGAAAGCAGCAAATATCAGAAAGATGTTTACCTGTGTTTTAGACTATGCAAAGTATTTGACTGTGTGAATCACAAGAAATTATGGATAACACTATAAAGAATGGAATTCTAGAATACTCAGTTGTGACCACATAGGACCTGTACATAGACCAATAGGCAGTTTTTTGAACAGAACAAGAGTGTACTCCATGGTTTAAAATTAGGAAAGCCATGTATCAGGGTTGTATCCTTTCACCATACTTATTCAATCTGTATGCTGAGCAAATAATTGAGGAATCTGGGCTATATGAAGAAGAATAGGGCATCAGTATTGGAGGAAGACTAATTAGAAACCTGCGATATGCAGATGACACCACCTTACTTGCTGAAAGTGAAAAGGACTTGAAGCACTGACTGACAAAGAATGAAGATTACAGCCTTCAGTATGGATTACACCGCAACGTAAGGGAAACATACATTCTCACAGCTGGACCAAAAAGCAACATCGTGATAAACAGAGGAAATATTGACACTGTCAAGTATTTCATTTTACTTAGATCCTCAATCCATGTTCATGGAAGCAGCAGCCGAGAAATCAAAAAAACGTATTGCACTGAGCAAATCTGCTGTAAAAGTCCTCTTTAAAATGTTAAGAAGCAAAGGTGTAACTTGGAGGACTAAGACGCACCTGAGCCAAGCCGTGTTATTTTCTGCAATGAAACTGTTCCATGTGCCTGCACTTCTCTCACTTCTTCTCCCTCTTCAATCATTTAATATTTTAAAGGGTTACGTCATTGTCTTCTGATCAGAGATTGCTGGCTTCAGTCCAGTAATTTCAGAAGAAAAGCCTGGGCATCTGCTTCTGAAAGATCCATCTGTTATCGCTCCTCTACCTTCAAGAGCAAGTTTTTAGAGTCTCTTCAATGACACCTAACAACAACAGTAACAATACTTTCTGTCTCTACGTATGTATGTATGCAGTAGCCTTGGTTTCGCAGTGGTTAAGAGCTCAGCTGCTAACCGAAAAGGTCAGCAGTTTGAATCCACTAGCCATTTCTTGGAAATCCTATGAGGTAGTTTTGTTCTGTCCGGTAGGGTTGCTATGATTCACAACTGATTTCCTAAATTGTCCACTTCCTACTCAGATCGTACAATTCATGCCCTCCTACTAAGTGAGAGGAGATGAGCCTGGTTCTCTGGTTAACTAAGGGCTCAATCGTGGCTGCTGAGTCCTGGAGCATTTAGCTTTTGTGCTTCCTGAAAATAAGAGAAACACCACGATAGGATGCAATGGAAAGAAGCTGAGCTCTGTGAGATCTTGGGAGGATAAGTCTGCTCGCTGAGCATGAGTTTCATCCTAACTGACTACAAAAGAGTCAGCAAAAACGAGGGCAATCCACTGTGAGATGGTTTGACACAATAGTGACAATGGCTGTCACAGTTGTGCAAATGGCTTAGCATCAGGCAGTATTTGATTCTCTTTACGCATAAGCCACCACGAGTCAGAGCCAATAAGATGGCAACTAATAACAATAACAAAGGAGTCCATGGGCGATACAAACAGTTAAGTTCTCAATTACTAACAAAAAGTTGGCAGTTTAAATTCATCTAGAGGCATTTTGGTGGTGTAGTGGTTAAGTGTTACACCTGCTAACCAAAAGGTTGTTTGAAACCACCAGGTGCTCCTCGGAAACTCTATGGGGCAGTTCTGTAAAGTTGCTATGAGTCAGAATTAACTCGATGGCAGGGATTTGGTTTGGTTTTTAGAGGCATCTTGAAAGAAAGCCCTGGAACTCTGGTGACTGGGCAGGAACTTTTTTTTTTGTCTGTGGGACGGGGGCTGTTTTGTTGTTAATGAAGTTGTCTGTATGAAAGATCTCTGGAAGCTTTAAAGAGAATGCAAATTTTAAATGTTAGTTATCATTAAAATTAAAATTGTTATTTTCTTTAGAATCGTTGTAATTTTGAAAGAAGGGAGTTGACCTCATGCTCAGATATTATATATAGTTGGTATATGTGTATCAGCAAATATATTCTCCTTTTCTCCTTCCTTATGAGTAATCACAGAGTCTCTTTTCTAAGTTACTTTCTGATTTCTTCAGCTTAATTTTGTTGCTTTTCTACCTTCCTCTGCTAACCCCTCGAAAAAAACTAGGGTTAGCAATGAAGAAGTGGAGTTAAACTGTGTAGAAAAATGAATCTGTTGCAAAACACTAGAGTATTAAAAAACAAAGAGATGTCACTTTGATGACTAAGGTACATGCCTAAGTCATGGTATTTTCAATAGCTTTATGCACGTGGGAAAGCTAGACAATGAAGGATGAAGACTGAAGAATTGATGTCTTTGAACAAGCTTTGACAAAGAATATTGGGTAAACCATAAACTTCCAAAAGAATGAACAAATTTATCTTGTAAAGTGTATAGACAGATTGCTCCTTAGAAGCAAAGATGGTGACTTTGGCTCACTTATGTTGGACATATTACAGGTGGGACCAGTCCCTGGAGAAAGGACATCATGCTTTGTTAAAGTAGAGGGTCAGTGGAAAAGACGAAGGCCCTCAACAAGAGGTGGCTGTGATGGGGGCTCGAACACATTCACTGTTGTAAGGATGGCACAGGGCTGGCATTTTCTTGTACCTGGGGCCACTGTAACTCTGAACCCACTGAAAGGCATCTAACAGGAAACAACACAGAAAAACGCACACGTCATTATTTTAACCCTTTACTGCCCACTGTGCTTGAGTATGAACTATTTTATCTCTCGATGTTCCCCCAAGTGTCCCACCGTCAAGTATCTTCATATTTATCTGTATCATCTGGCTCTGGGAACCTAGTTGTTGGACAAATATATTCTTTTAAGCATTAAATTATTCATGGAACCTTATCATAAGTATGTTTTACTAATTTAAAATCTCCTTTTAGTTTGATTACAGGAATGGAAATAGCTAAGCATATGTTATGTTTTTTCATATTTCACAAGTTTAAATATTTGATCCTAATCAGGATTGGAAATAGATGTGTTGCTTTGAGTATGTCTGTTTTTAAAATACATATGACTTCTTCAAAATTGGGGCTTCTGAGCAAGAAGTTATACTGTGTGTTCAAAATTATGAGACCTAATTTATGTTGGTTTGATCTTAGTGAAATATAATTAGAATCTTTTATTTCTTAGTATTTGGGGTTTCATGATGGCATTTATAAAATATTTGTGTATCTTTGGATGAAGAAGTCACTCTGTAAGCACACATTATACAGTTCTTAACTTTTTTAGCAGAGTGTTGTTATAAATTAAGAACTGTAACTAAGTCCTATGATTCTGATTTTAAATTGTTATGGATTCCAGGGAGGCAAGGAAAGCTGAAAGTAAGTGTTGAATTAAAAAAAAAAAGTTGCTTTACCAAAGTCGGATGCAACTCAATGGCACTTGGCTTGGCTTTACCAAAGAGGTGGGAAGGAGAGAGTGGACGGAGTTAGTCCCCTGTGATTTCACCAAGTGGTGCTCAGAGTCCACAAAGGTGTCTTGTACTCAGATAATGGCACAGAGTGTGAAGAGGGGTATGGTCTTGACAGCTATGGGCTTGGCTTTTTGTTTTCTTCCAGACCACAGAAGAGGATGTAGGTTTAAAATGGATAGTGAGAACGAACAAAAGAGTCACAGGTGTGCAGGCTTTAATGCACAGAATCCAAAGTGCCTTAAAATGTCCTTTGTTGTTGCAGTGGGCAAGGCTTCTGAATTTAAACAGTTTCATATGATAGTTGAGTTGAAGGTGTTTTATTTTGTTGCTTTATTCCTTAGAGTGGGGAATGCATCCAATATTGCTGCAGTCTTAGTTTTTCATGTCAAAATCCCTTTTTGAAATATCTATAGTTCTCTTAACAGAGCTCAGTTAATTTGTTCAATCTGCATTTTGTCTGCTATTTTTCTTAATCTGATAAACTAGATATTATTTGTTTTTAATGGGTTCTTGAAGTTTTCTAGGATATGATACTATAACCAAACAAAATAATATGTTATTATGAATTAGCCTCTCAATTAAAACTTATTAAGAAAACTTAAGTATAATTATACTCTAAAAGACAGTTATCAATTACGTGAAACTCAGTTTTAAAGCATTTGATAAGGGAAATAGCTGTTATATAGTATATTAATAGAATCATGTACAAGGCTATTTTATAATTCTGTCCTCTTAAGAACTGGAATGTTAAGAGATTTACACATTGAATACTACTTTGGGTAAAATAATGTTCATTTTTCAGAAATCAGAAGTAGTGACCTCCAAAGCAGTATGTACCAATCTCAAAAGAATTCACTGGGGAAAGGAGGAGATGTAAGCCAAAAGTCAGAAAGTTTTCATGTTTGTTTGTTTGTTTTTTAAGTCTAAAACAGGGGTCACAAACTATAGTCTGCGCCTAAATCTAAGCCTATTTTTGTAAATAAAGTTATATTGGGACACAGCTGTGCCCGTTTGTTTCTGTATTATCTATGGCTACTTTCCTGCTACAGTGGTAGGAATGAGCAATTGTCACAGAATGTACGGTCCTCAAAACTGATGATCTCTGCTAACTGGCTCTTTATGGAAAAGTTTGCCAACAGCTGAGCTAAAATAGTTTAAAAACATTTTATACTGTACTAATTTATGTGAGTTTACATTGGTGCCTTTTGTTGGTCTGTATGCTAAACAATCACAAATCACGTGTAAACTTCAATGAAATTTCTTGGAAAAGTCACAGCCCTTTAACTCGGAGTAAAGGACAGTGGCCCCTAGCCGGGCTGTGCCTTCACCCTGCTGCACCTTATTGCAGTCCATCAGGCTAGTTAACAAAGCATATGACTTATCCCTTTAACTATTTTTAACCCAAATAATCCTTAAATAATGGATAAATGACTTTATAAAATAACTCTTGCAACTACACTATAAACATAAGAAGGCTTGTCAGCCAGTTAAGGGCTAAGCTGTTAACTACAGTTGGTGGTTCAAATCCACCCAGCAGATCAAGGGGAGAAAGACTAGTGATTTGTTCCCCCAAAAGATTAGAGCCTAGAAAATTCTATGACTAATTCTACTCTCTTACATGTGGTGGCTATGGGTTAAGACTGACTTGATAGCACTTAACAATAAGATAGGAGTGGGCAACAATAAGAAAATGACAGAGTTGACACAATTCCTGTGCTTAGTACAAATTTTTTTTAATTAGCCATAAATATAAGTTATGTATAACATATTTGAATTTAATGTGAAGTAGGCCAGTTGCCTCAATTAGATTTTATTTGAAATATGGAATTATATCTATTCTCTTTATTAATGTACTTAGCCCTAAGTTTACATTTTTTGCCTTGAGTTTTATCTAATGATAGTGTTGAAAAGCCTAAATCAAACCAATTGCTTGTTGAGTCAGTACCTCCTCATGGCAACCCCATGGGTTTCACAGCAGAACTGCACTCATCAGGGATTTCAATGGCTATGATATTTTGGAAATAGAAAGACTTGGCAATCTATATCCAAAATATCTCTAGGATGATCTGATCCCCCAGTCTTTCAGTTAGCAGCCAGTTGTGTTCTGTTTGTGTCACCTAAAGACTCCCATAGTAGTATTAAGACAGCCTAATTAATTAGACATTGACAAAATAGGCATTTAGGCCATAAACATGCTGTGCAATTTTCAATTAATGCTTAAAGACATAGCATTCGATTTTATAATGTTTAAAGTTTTGCTGAAGTAAATGATGAAGGTTTAGGAGTGTCTTTTAAGGAATCTAAGTAGAGGAAAATGTAAAATGTCAATTTAATTGGGGAACCATGTTGTTCCTGCTGCAGTGAACATTGTAAAATAATATATGCAAAGCAACAGAATAATAAACAAAAATTTATTTCTTAGCTATCAAATGCCATTGGAAAATGCATAGAAAGCATTTCTGAAGTTTTGGAGAAGTAAGTAATAATCACATAAAAATATATTGGAGTTTTGTTATGCAGCTAGATCAAGATATAGATTTAAAAACACAGTTTGTGTCATTTAGTTTCCAAATATGAAACATACAAAATGTGACTTTTTTGAGCCCCAAAGAAAAGAAAAATAAACCAGAGAAAGTAGGTGATTTTTTTTTAAAGTTAACACTTATTTATTGTCTAGTTAGTGTTTTTCCACCCTCATCACCTGTAACCATCTAAGATTGTTTCCTTTTGTGTGTAAATCTTTTCATGAGTTTTTATAGTAGTGATCTCATACAAGGTTTGTCCTTTTGTGATTAACATATTTCACTCAGCATAATGCCCTCCGGATTTACCTATGTTATGAGATGCTTCGCAGAATTATTGCTGTTCTTCGACAACGAAGTCTGCGAAGTTAATTGTTCTAAGTGCCACAAACCTCGGTGCTGAGTATCACTACAGTCACCTTCGAAGTTCTCCCCTTAGAAGATTACACACTGATGCCTGTGCCTAGTCCACCCTTCAAAGCAATTTTTGAAATCTTTCTGCAATGGCCGTCGAGCACGGTGGCACGGTGGCAAGTTGGCAAACTTGACTGTGTAGTTGTCTGTGAGGGAGATTTTAGCCAGTAAACAAATAACTTATTGGAATACTCTTCCTCCTCACCTGATCTGGACCTCCATGACTATTTTTTTACCCAAAGATGAAGGAAATATTGATGGCCATTCCAGAAAAAGAGTTCTAAAATTGCTTTGAAGAGTGGACTAGGCGCTGGCACCGGTGTATAGCTTCCCAAGGGGAGTACTTTCAAGGTGACCTTGTGATATTCAGCAACGAGGTATGTAGTAGCACTTTTTTTAGGATGAAATCCCAAGCTTAACTGGCAGTTGTTGTATATATATTATTAGATAAACGTTTACAACGAAGTAGTTTCTCACTAAACAGCACACACCTTGCTTTATGACATTGGCAAACAACCCTACAGCAAGTCAGCACTTGCCCTTCTCAACCTCAGGTTCCCTTTTACCAGGTTTCCTGTCCCCTCCTGCCTGCCAGTCTTTGTCTCTGGGCTAGCATGCCCATTAAGTCTAGTTTTGTTTTAGGGGACTGTCCAATCTTTGGCTGAAGTGTGACCCCCCCCAGGATTGACTCAGTTACTGAGCTGAGTGAATGGTTGGGGGTCATACTCTCAGCGTTGCTCCAGTCTCTGTCAGGCCAGCAAGTCTGGTCTTCCTTTCTGAGTTAGAATTTGGTTCTGCGTTTTCCCCAGCTCTGTCCAGGACCCTCTGTTGTGATCCCCGTCAGAGCAGTCAGTGGTGGCAGCCGGACACTGTCTAGTTGGACTGGAGTCGGTCTGCTGGAGGCCACTGGAGACGTGCTCCATCAGCCCTTTGCACTAATTTTTCCCTTGTTCTTTGGTTTTCCTCATTCTTCCTTACTCCAGAGAGGATAAGGTCAGTGGGGGATCCTTGAGGGCCATTCACAGGCTTTTAAGGCCCTAGATGCTGCTCACCAAAGTAGTAGGTAGAACATTTTCTTTGTAAACAACGTTGTGGCGGTTGAGCTAGACATTCCTGGAAATCATGGACCTCACAGCCTCCAGCCCAGCCATTTGGTCTCCCACGGAATTTGGATTTCTCTGTGTAACTTCCATGACTTTGCCTTGTACAAACTGTGCTATCTTCCCCAGTATTTTGTACTACCTTACCCTTCCCCAGTTACCACTTATGTATTGTCTAGTTAGTGTTTTTCCATCTCCACTGCTTCCCTCCTTGGTGATCATCAAAGATTGTTTCTTCGGTGTAAACATTTTCATGAGTTTTTATAGCAATGGTCTCATATGCTGTTTGTCCTTTTGTCATTAACTTATTTCAGTCAGCACAATGCCCTTCAGTTTCCTCCATGTTATGAGGTGCTTCAAAGATTCATCATTGTTCTTTATGGTTGTATAATACTCCATTGTATGTATGTGCCATAGTTTGTTTATCCACTTATCTGTCAATGGGCATCTAGGGTCTTTCCAACTTCTCACTGTTTTGAACAGTGCTACAGTGAACATGGATGTGCATATATCTGTTCTTGAGGATATATTCCTAGAAGTGGGGTTGCTGGATCAAATAGTGTTTCTATTTCTAGCTTTCCTTAGAAGCTCCATATTGTTTTCCCAAGTGGTTGTATCGTTTGGCATTCCCACCAGCAGCGCATTAGAGTTCAGATCCCCCCACAGCCTCTCCAACATTCGTCATTTCTTGTTTGGTGATCTGTGCCGGTAATGCAGGGGTAACATGGTATCTCATTGCTGTTTTCATTTGCACTTCTCTGATGGCTAGCGATCTCGAGCATTCCTGCGTTACCATTTGAATGTATTCTTTGGTGAAGTGTCTGTTCATCTTTGCCCATTTTTTAACTGGATTGTCTGTCTTTTTGTTGTAGAGGTGTTGGATTTTGTTGTAGATTTTAGAGATTAGGATTTGTCTGACTTATAATAGACTAAATTATTTTTCCATTCTGTAGGTTCTCTTTCTACTCTGTCGGTAAAGTGTTTTGATGAGCATAAATGTTTAATTGTTAGAGGATCTCAGCTATCTAGCTTTATCTTCTGGTGTTTGTGTGTTGTTAATTATGGTTTATATCCTGTTAATGCCACGTGTTAGGGGTTCTAGTATTGATTCCAGTGTTCTTCTATGAGCTCTATTGGTTCGGCTTTATATTTAGGTCTTTGATCTATTTTGAATTAGTTCTTGTACGTCGTGTGATGTGTGGGTCCTGTTTCAGGTTTTTGGAGATGTACATCCAGGTTTGCCAGCACTATGTGTTAAAATGATTGTCTTTTTCCTGTCTGATGGACTTCGGGCCCTTGCAGAAAGTCAAATGACAGTAGGTGGCTGGATACACAACTGGGTTCTCAGGCCTGTTCAACATATCTGTGATCAACACACCTGTCATTGTACCAGTACCAGGCTGTTTTAACTACTGTAGCTGCACAGTAAGCCAGAGGTCAGGTAGGGTGAGCCCTCCTCCTTTTTTCTTCTTCTTCAATAGTGCTTTACTTATCCAGGGCCTCTTGTCTTTCCAAATAAAGTTATGATAAGTTTTTCCATCTCTTTAAAGTATATTGTTGGTATTTGGATTGGGATTGCACTGTGTTTGTAAACCACTTTGGGTAGAATTGTCACTTTCACAGTGTTTAGCCTACCTACCCATGGTATGTTTTTCCGTTTGTGTAGGTCTCTTAGTTTCTTTTTAGCAGTAGGTCTCTTTAGTTTCTTTTAGCAGTAGTGTTTTATGTTTTTCTTTACATAGGTCTTTTATATCCCTTGTTGAGTTTATTCCAAAGTATTTTATTTTGTTAGGGGCTATTAAAAATGGAATTGTTTATCTGATTTCCTTTTCACTGTTCTTTCTGTTGGGGTATAAAAATCCATCTGATTTTTGTGTATTTATCTTGGATATTGCTACTTGGCTGAATCTATTAGTTCTGAAATTTTTCATGTGAAGTCTTTTGGGTATTTATGTATGGTATCATATAATCTGAAAAGAGAGAATAGTTTAACATCTTCATTACCAGTTTGGATGCCATTTATTTCTTTTTCTTGTCTTACTGCTCTAGCTAGAACTTCCAACAGAATTTGAACTGCGGCCCTTTTGATTGGCACCTGTAACTCTTAACCAGTGCACCACCAGGACGTTCACAGAGACAGAGAGAGACTCCTGGTGGTGCAGTGATGAAGAATTACAGGTGCCAACAAAAAGGTCAGCATGTAAGTGCGTGTGTATATACATATATACGACCTTAAAAATTAAGTAGAACCCCTATCCCTCCCCAAACAAAACAAAAACAAAGCAAAACCAGGGAGGGAAAAATATAGTTTACTGGGACAGAGTAAGTCTCTTTAAAGGGTATTTTTCATGGATTTTCTTAGTTTTTGTTTTCTCTCAAAAAAAAAAAGTATGATTTGTGAATTTATTTACCTCGGTATGCATGCATGTGTTGACAACCCAAGATACCCTGATGTAATTTGGTTCTGTGAAACAAGGAAAGTAAGGTTATACTTTGAATCACACAGCAAGTTATATTTGCAGGAGGCTTTCTCACTCTGTGGCCACCTTGACAAAGAGAAATGTTGCTGCTAGGTAATGTGCCATATAGCTGATATTATTTCTTACATGAAGAAAAGTGAGAGCTAAACAAACTCACGTCTCAAATCCTGGATGACAAAGACGGTTCCAGGGGTGCTCTGTTCTCCACATGAGCCTCCTGCAAAAACATCTGGTCCAGGAAAGACTGATTTAGTGTGGAAATAAATGTATATGATAACTACTTACCAATTAATAAACCAAATCAAATAAACAAAAAGCTTCTGGAACAGATAAGAAGCGACACTGAGGCTTTAACCTGAGACACACAGTGAGTGAAGACTTTCGAGAAGGACAACGTATCTTAGGCAATGTAAACAGACAGGAAAGGTTAAGATCATAACAATGAACTGGCAGAAGCAGTTCATTCAGGCTGAAGCAATCATTAAGCAGACAAATAAGAACCCCTCTTCCTTCCAAGGCAAAAGGCTAAAATTTAGAGTGAAATATGACCCCTAGGAGTACCTAAACACCATAAGTACAGCATCAACATTTATAGGCCAGAAACAAGAGATAGGATAAGAAAAAAAGTGAAAGTAGTTAGTGGTAAAATAACTAAATTTCTGTATATGCCAGATTAAGTGGAAAAAGTTGGTAAAGATAAGATCATCTAAAATAAATATAATGATATTTATATTTGGACTGTATCCTACAAGAAAAAAAAAATGATTTTAATGCCTGTGGAACCTGCAAAAAATCTTACTATATCTTCATTTGCAAACAGAAACATATTATTTACCAAGGCAGAAATAATCCAGACAAATTTCTCTGATTACAAAAAAATTCAAAACTAAATAATGCAATTAGAACAATACAACAAAAGGAAAACAAAAACAAAAACCCTCTTCTTTCCCTGTTCAGCTCCTGGATAATTTGAGACTATTTCACCCTTCATCTTTGACCTACTTGGGTAGGGAGCTTACAGCATAAGGCTCAGAGAAGCACACATCTTCTTTGAACACCTTCCTCCCACCCTCCTTTCTGGATCCCATTGGGCAGAACCTCACCCCACCAGATCCCACCATGTGGTGAATCCTCTGTTTCGCTGATCCCTATGGGCTTGCCTCCTAGCGTCTTGTTAATGGGTTTTGAACCATCAAGAAAAACTGAAGCCAGAATATAAACAGAGATTCTGTTTAGCTCACCTTTTCCTAGGCAGCTTTCTTTCTTTTTTTTCCCACCGTTTATTGTGCTTTAAATGAAAGTTTACAATTCAAATCAGTTTCTTCTACAAAAACACCCATGTTTATGTGTGCCTAGTTGCTCACTCTCCCTACAATGTGACCACTCATTCCTTGTATTTCTGGAGTCCATTCAGCCAGCTCCTGTCTGCTACTGTCTTCTCATCTTGCCTCTGGACAAGAATTGCCCATTTAGTCTAACACATCTACCTGAGCCAAGAAGCACACGTTTCACCGTAATCATTTTGTGTCTTATGGTCCATTCTAACCAGTCTGAAGAGTTAGCTTCAGGAATGATTTTAGTTCCCGGCTAACAGAGAGTCTGGGAGCCATGTCTTCTGGGGTCCCTGAAGTCTCACTCAGACTATCAAGTCCGGTATTTTTATGAGAACTTGAGTTTTGCACCCCATTTTTGCCCCACTCCATTAGGGACTCTATTGCATTCCCCGTCAGGGTGCTCAGTGGTACTAACTGGGCACCATCTAGTTCATCAGTCTCAAAGGCTGGTGGAATCTCTGATTTATGTAGCCTTTTCTGTCTTTGGTGTTTTCCTTATGTCTTTGGTATCCTTTATTTCCTTCACTCCAGGTGAGTTACGACCAATTGATGCATCTTAGATGGCCACTTGCTAGCTTTAAGACTTTAAATGAAACTCACCAAAGTGAAACCCAGAACGTTTTCTTAATAAACTTTGTTATGCCAATTGACCTAGTAGATGTCCCCTGATATGATGGTCACCAGATCTTCACCCCATCTATTCTGTCCCTCAAAGAGTTTGGTTGTATTCAAGAAACTTTTTAACTTTTGGTTTAGTCCAGTTGTGCTGACTTTCCCTCTTTATGTGTGTTCTCCTTCCCTTTACCTAAAATAAGTCCTGTCTACTATCTAGTTAGTGAATAGCCCTCTCCCTCCCTCCCTACCCTTGTAACTATCAAATAATAGTTTTTTTAAAATATATTTAAGCCTTTTTTTTGAGTTTTTATAATAGCGATTCACACAATATTTGTCCTGAGACTGCTAATTTCACTCAGTATAATGCCTTCCATATTCATTCATGTTATGAGATGTTTCATCATTGTTCTTTATCATTACTTAGTATTCCATTGTGTGACTATATCGTAGTTTGTTCATTTGTTCATCCGTTGGTGGACATGAAGGTTGTTTTCCATCTTCTTACCATTATGAACAGTGCTGCCGTGAACACGGCTGTGCGTGTATCTGTTCCAAGATGTGCGATTACTGAATTGTGTAGTATTTCTGTTTCTGGCTTTTCAAGGAAGAGCCAAATTTTTCTCCAAAGTGATTGTACGATTTTACATTCTTACCAGCAGTGAAGAAGTATTCCAGTCTTTCCATAACCTCTCCAGCATTTATTATTTTGCAATTTTGAAATTAATGCTAGCTTTGTTTGGGTGAGATAATGTCTCATTGTAGTTTTGATTCACATTTCTCTAATGACTAATGATCATGACCATTTTCTCATATATCTGTTTGTTTCCTGAATGTCTTCTTTGGTGAAGTGTCTGTTCATATCCTTTACCCATTTTTTAATTGAGCTACTTGTCTTTTTGTTGTTTATGTTTTTTAGTTTCTTATAGATTTTAGAGATTAGACACTAATCAGATTTGTTGTTTTTTTTCCCACCAATCTGTCTTTTTACTCATTTGGAGAAGTCTTTGGATGAGCATAAGGGATTGCTTTTTAGGAGCTCCCAGTTATCTGCTGTTAGTAATGTTTCATATTCTGTTTATATCGTGTATTAGGACTCCTAGCATTCATTTCAGATTTTATATTTAAGTCTTTGGTGCATTTTGAGTTAGTCTTTGTCCATGGTGTGAGGTATGGGTCTTGTTTCTTTTTTCTTTTTACAGATGGATATCCAGTTATGCCAACATTATGTGTTAAAGACAGTCTTTTCCCCAATTAATGTACTTTGGGCATTTGTCAAATATCATCTGCTTGTAGGTGTATGATTTTCTGTCTGAATTCTCAACTCTGTTTCAGTGGTCTATGTATTTGTTGTTGTACCAGGACCAGGCTGCTTTTTCACTACTGTGGTGGTATAATAGGTTCTAACTAAAATCAAGTAGTGTAAAGACTTCCAAGCATCTTTATATATCAGTAACAAAGTCGTTGTTGTGTGCTGTTGATTCTGACACAGAGTGACCCGATAGCACAGAGTTGAACTGTCCCTAGGGTTTCTTAGGCTGAAAGCTTGACAGGAGTAGATTGCCATAGCTTTTCTCCTGAAGGGCTGCTGGCGTATTTGAGCTAGCAACCTGTTGATTAGCAGATAAGCATTAATGGTAACTGAACTTGAGCTTGCTACTCAGTTTTCCTACTACTCACTTTTCATACTGCTTAAAATTTGTAGATAGTTGTTGATAACATAATAAAATATTTCAATGAGAAATAAAACAAAAATGAAAGTGTGTCCATTTCATTCCAAAAGTCAGCATTATCTTCAATGGGCAAACACTGAAAGAGACAGGGATGCCCACTAAATACCACTAGTCCTTAGCAATGTCAGGGGTATTGGTCAATACAGCTAGACAAAAGAAATGAATGAAAGTCTAGACGTGGAAAAGAGGGAGTAAATATTAGTATGCTAGGTGGTTTCATGTCTTGAGGATCCAGCTGGAACTTCCAAGAGAATAAATGAAAAACAATTACAATCAAGTAAGCTACCTCTGGAAACCCTGGTGACATACTGGTTAAAAGCTATGGCCAATAACCAAAAAGACTGACAGTCTGAATCCACCAGGTGCTCTTTGAAAACCATATAGGATGATTCTACTCTGTCCTATAGCATTGCTATGAGTCAGAATTGACTTGATGGCTGGCAACTTTTTTTTTTTTAGATAACCCTGTTTCTTGGTAGATCAATAACTGTCATGGTTTTATGTCAAAGTAAGTATGAGAAGGATTGTGAAGTGAAACAAACAGGATGCAGAACATAGTATATGGTATTTTATAGTAAATTCCTTTTGTATAGGATGTGCATATGAAATAAGAAGGTGTATTTGTATTTGTTTGGTATGTAAAAATAAATACTGGAAGAACTAATAAGGAACTATTTAAAGTAAATGTATGTAATCACCCTTCCAAGGTACAAAGGATTAAAAGCCTTCATTCTCACAAACTTAATAAATCTGGTATGATATTATGATTTTATAACGTGCTTAAAATTTCCCAAATTAAAAAAAATCATACTTTTGGAACCCAATGATTAAAAATATAAAAACGATGCATTTCTGGCTAGGTAAGAAGCAATAACCTTTTGAACTGAAAATATTGACTTGTTTTTGTTAATTATTCTGTTTACATGTCAGTTAAAAATGAATTCATTGAAAATTAATTCAATTATCTATGTTTTGAAAGTAAATCATGGAGAAAGAAAACTTACAAAAAATAAATCTAACACCTTGTTATTAAACATTTTTCATACATAGGCTGTATATCATTAATTCAATCATCAATGCATTAAACAACTACTAGATTCCGCACTGTACTTAACTGGGAGGACGTGAAGATAAAGAAAGCAGGTCTCAGGTCATCAGGGTTTTACTTTAGGATAATCACTGTCAATCTATTTTCTTACATGTAAAATTTCAGAAACGTGAAGGCACTTGTAGGTCAACAGAAAAGTAGTTATTTCCTTTTATAGGTATGTGCTTACATTTAGGCCCTTTTTTAGCAGCCCTAGTAGTGCAATGGTTAGCCACTTGGCTGCTAACCAGAATCCCAATGGTTTTAACCCCCCAGTAGCTCCATGGCAGGAAAGACCTAGTGACTTGTTCCCATACAGATGACAGCCTAGGAAGCTCTATGGGGCAGTTCTACTCTGTCACACGGGGTTGTCATGAGGTGGAATCACCTCAACAGCAAACCACCGGCACCTCTTTGGGCAACTTTGCTTTGTAGCTTCCTACCTTGTGGTTTTCTTATTCCATTTGCATAACTCATCACTTCGTTTAGTAACCCCTACTTCCTCAAACCTTTCCTGCTCGTCTCCTTTCCATGCCACCGACTTCCTCTAGTTAAGGTCTCCTCACCTCTCCTCTCTGCAGTTGAGTTCATCTGTTTGCCTCACTGGCAGTTTTATAAAGCAACACCATGCCTGGAATTCAAGACCTCATTCATTCTCCCCATGCTCACCTCTCACTGTTGTCTTGTCCATACGCAACCCATCTGGATAACTTACTGCTCCATGAATTAAGCCAGTACTTTTGTATCCCAGTTTCTTCCTGACCAAATCAGAACCATTCTTAGATTAGTTTCCAGTGCTACTGAAATCTTCCGTGAAGCGTTTTCCAACTCCATGCCTTTCCCTTCAGATTGAATCTCTCCTTCCTTGAAACCCAGCTCCTCTCAATGCTCTAGAAAATAACAGTCATTTTCACTCTTCAGAACACACTCTGCAGCACCTTGTTTCATTCTGCAGAAGAGGCTGGAGGTGGTGGTGGGAAGGAAGTATTGAAAGAGGCAAGCAATATGCTATGGTCACAGGTCTTGTGAGGGATCTGTGTGTTATGCACGTTTTTCTTCTCATTCTGTAATGTTTAGACTGTTGCTGAATATGCATTACTGTTGTCCACTAACATTCTCTTTATGCCTTTCTTCTTCCCAGGACGCTACAGTCCCTCACAAGACTGTTTCTCTCCATCCTTTGTATCAGACCAAACTCTATCCTCCTGCTAAGTCCCTGCTGCAGTCACAGCCCCTCTCACATGCTGACTGTCTTACCCCAGGACCGTTCGGTCATTTGTCCTCCTTCTCACTGAGTGACGCGCAGGAGAATTCCCATAGCCTATTCAGTCACACTGCGTATAATAAGGTGAGAATTCCCTGATGAAATGGGAATTATTCTGTGCTGTGAGCCTTTACACTTCATTTGTAAAATTTAAATATGGAGGAAATATATATTAAGAATATTGCAATTATTTTAAAACACATTGCCTTCCAAGAAGATAATTGAATTTGAGAAATAATAACAATTTATTTTTCTTTTGAAAGTCATTTCCTTATTTGTGTTCCACGTTGTTTCGTGTTTAATCCTAAGGTGAGAAACTAAAAAATCTTCCCAAGAAGTTACAATGTGCTATCATTTCATTATGCTCTACCCTTAGTTCAATTTTCTTTAAAAAAAAAATTTGTTTGAATAATAGATTAAATAACTTCCAGGTATCTATTATAAAGTGAAGTTAATATTTTATTTCAAAATGTGCCTGTATGTCTCAGTGAATAGTAAATGGTGTACAAAATGAAATGCAGTACTCAGTATCTGAAATAAATACAAGTAAGAGAAAAGAAACAAAACTAGATAAAAAGTATTTATAGTTGGCTTTGGAATGTTCTATTAGAAGCAAATTTTCAGTATCAGCTGATACTCTGAACATCCTGGTATGGATTCTTAGATTCTGAAAATTTCCTGCAAGAATTGACTGGCCAGACTGAACTTAGAGTCAAGTCTTTTTGTAAAATTTAAGTCTTGTTTAAAAATATTCATTTTGCCTATTTTCTATATCTTAGGAAATACCCATATAAACTTGGAAATCAATCAAAGCTGTGTGGCCTAGAATATAGTGACACAGTATTTTTGAGGCACTGAAACTTTCTTTTAGAAAACAGTTCACAAAACCACACTGAACATAGTCACCCCCAAATTAGGCACTACCATATGAGAAAGAATTTGGCTTTTATATTTAATAATATCTAGCATGAGCGATAGATGATTAGTCATAAACAGCTTTTGCCACCAAAATGCTTTGTGGCAAAGTTCAGGATGGCATTGCTATTGCCTTTGGTTGTTTCATACTCTGGGTCTAGAAAAAAGAAGTATTTCTTTTATTTTATATTATTTGAAATTTTTTCTTTTTTTTTTAATTACTGAGTGAAAATGTACATTCCCATGTAAATTTACATGCCCACCTATATATATGCAGCTTCCACTGCTCTCTCTGCCCGGTGACAGCACACTATTCCTCTCTGCTCCATACATGTCTCATCTTCCCAAAAGTTTCCTTCCTGATTTTGAAACCCTGATGGTGTAGCAGTTAAATGCTATAGCTCCTATACCAAAAGAGTAGCTGTTCGAATCCAACTGGCACTCCTTGAAGACCACATGGGGAAAGTTGAGTGCAATGAGTTTGGGTTTTCTTGTTTATTTGTTTTCCTGATTTAATACTTGCTAACATCCATGAAATACATTTAGTTATTGAATAGTGTTAATACTTTTGGTAAAATGTAGCCATTTTCTTATAAATTGTCATCTATAGTAGGGTTATGATTGTATTTTATATAAATCATCTGCATGAAATAGGCTTTTAAAAAATTTTCCAGTGATGTTTTCTGGAACTGTTTAGAAAAGATAGAGTCAATGTCTCACCCGTATTTTAACCTTTGCTTGGTCAGTTTGTGAAAAGCAGTAAATAAAATGCATTTAAGTTTGGACGACTATTTTCAATCTATGTAATCTTTATAATAGATTTTATCATTCTGGATCTGAGATTTATTAATATTGACCAAACAGCCACTCACATCTAAAAAATAAGAAGAAAGAATAAGATGTCATTTCTTGATGGAAAATCTCAATTGCTTCATGTAGTATTTTGATTTCTCCTACTAAAATGTATAAATTACAAAATTTAATATCTTTATTTACAAACCTTTTGATGCATATGTCAGGCCAACAGAATGCCAAATTTTGAAACTTGTCTTTGTTATTTACTTGAGATAGCATCTTCCCTGGAATTATAGAACATAATCTGTCATCTAAGTTAACTTTTTTCTGATACCCTAAAGCCATTCCCAGGCCTAAGCTTAAAGCTTTTCTCTACTGCGCTCCTCCCCAAGCTCAAATCTTCCTGCGCTTCCTGTGGGAGACACTCACTGAACTATATTGACTTGACTTACCAATCCATGGGGACTCTCTGGCTACAGAAGGTGTTGCACAGGTTTACTTCTTCTTTTGGGTCCCAAGTATACACACGTTTCTTCTAAATCTTCACCAGATCCTCATGTGTATGTATATTACATATATGCATCATATATGTGCAAACACATATGATTGCTGTTTGTTGCCATCAAGTTGATTCTGACCCATGGTGACCCCACATGTGCAGAGCAGAAACGCTGTGTCGAGTTTTCAAGGCTGATCTTTCAGAAGATCACCAGGCTTTTCTCCTGAGATGCTTCTGGGTGGTTTCAAACTGCCAGCGTTTCAGCTAGTAGTTTTCACGCACATCTCATGTTTATGACCTCAGTTTTAAATCTAAACCTGTTGAGAGTAATTTCTCTGTTTAGGAGGTATCATAAATTCCCCAAAGGCGTGCATACTGCTGAAGGAATAAAGGCCCAAAGGAACAAGTATCTCGGTGTCCAGAGTTACTATCTTGAATTTTCATTCTATCCATAATTGTTTCACTGTTTTCTTCCATTTTGTAATGTATTTAAATTTTGTCTTCAAAGGTAGTAAAAATACCACGTACAACATACTGGCTTATGTCCAGATAAAGATCTAGTGGATCCTTTATTTTTGAAAATTCAGTTTATTTAGACGCACCTAGTGTCTCAAGCCATGAGTCGGATCCGACTCGATGGCACTTGGCTGGCTTGGCAGTGTTTTAAAATTCAAAACTTTTTTTTTTTTTTGGCCCTCAGGTGACAAAAATAACAGACAGACACAGTAGGTCAATAGGAAGTTTATCACTCTCCATAATTTTTATTTTCTCCTTCCTCTGTCTCATTTCTTCTATTTTTAATTCTCATAAATTCTAAGGAATACGGGCATTTTCAAGTCACCCCAGGATTCTCATTTTTCTTGCCTTCTGTCACACTCTAACTTAAGTATCGAGTTTTATATATATTTTCCTCTTATCCCAGCTACAGCTACATTTGAAAGGACTCTAGGCCATGTGGAGAGGATGTTATCTCTTGTCATTTTTTTTCCCTTGATTCTCTGCTCTGCCAATTTACACCAGCAACAAACAAGAAAATACATGCCCAATCTATAAACAGAACACGAGGGAATGAGTACCAAGCCTTCATAGTTAGGATGGCTTTTCTCATCTGCTGGCAGGAGAAGTACTCGAATTTCCTAAACAGGAAGGCTCTATTTGCAGTGAAAGCTTGAGAGGTTTTACAAACAATAATAGGATCTTTATAGACAGCAAGACAGCTTTGAAGCCTCAGGAGAAAATTCAGAGACATCTTGAGGATATCTTCACTTTCAGATTTCAGTAAAAACGTGTGGCACGTTGTCTGTGACTCTGCAATCATTTGATATGACTTCAGCCTTCTAAAAATGAATTATTTCGGTGCCTTGTTTGTGAACATACATGGCTTCCTTTTGCATTCCTGTCTCTACCATGAGAGAAACATGGGTGACTTCTTTACGAATATATTGTCCCATGGATTCCAGTGCTATTAAATTTTACTATACTTGTATATTTTCTATGCAGCTGCTAGTTCTAGTATATCTTGTCTTAACACTTTCAATGCATATGTTTCTGTTTTTCTCTCCAGAGTGGCTTCTCTAAACAATCCAGTCCACTACCACTTGCACTTCAGGGCAGGAGAATTCTGTACATCTCCCATTTCTGTTTTTCCTGCCCTGAATCTCTACCATCTGAGTCCACTCACACTCTCCTTTTCAGAGCCCCAAACCCGTAAGCCAAACCTACTGAGTTGCCTTTGAATTACAGTGACCCTGTAGGACACAGCAGAGCTGCCCCATAGGGTTTCCAAGGCTGTAATATTTATGGAAGCAGACTGTCACATCTTTCTTCCACCCCTGGCTGGTGGGTTCAAACCACCATTTCAGTTAATCACCAAGCGCTTAACCACTGCGCCACCAAGACTCCTGCACAACCCCTCAACCCCCCGCCAGCCTGCTATAATTACAGATGGAAGTTGGGGCAAGTGCTTTCAAATAAAAAGGAAACTTTACATCCCTATGCAGGATGGCTGTGTGTGTAGATTTATCAGAAACACAACTAAACAGCTTCCAGAGTGCTCCTTGGAAGCAAAGGTAGTGAGGCTCTGTCTCATACTTCGGACATGTTGTCAGGAGGGGTTAATTCCAGCAGAAGGACATCATATTTGGTAGAGCAGAGGTCAGCAAAAAAGAGGAAGACCCTCAACAAGATGGATTGACCCAGTGGTCATGACAATGGGCTTCAACATAAACATGATTGTGGGTGTGGTACAGGACTGCACAGTGCTTCCTTCTGTTGTGCCTAGGGCAGCTGTGAGTCAGAACCTAACGGACGGCCCCTGATGACAACATCCAAATATGTGTTATTCTGCTCTTTAGAAAGTATTTTATTATTTAAAAATGAATTGTTTTTTAAAAGTTGTTTTTGGAAAAGGAAAGTTTCACAAGCATAACAAATGCAATAAACCATTTTAGTAGACAAAAAATGATGTGATTTCACTTATTTTTAGTCCCCGTGCCCATTATCAGAAGCATCCTGGTTTAATCAGTAAATAAGGTCATCCTACCTATGATAAAATACAGCTTAAAATTCATCTGCAGATTATTTATAATAAGACATCAGTTGAGTAATTAATTTTGTTGAATCAATGAATTGTTTTATGCCTATATTTAGGAAAGTAACTCACATTCTTTTGTCAGCTTCCTTATCTGTAAAAATACTAATGCAAACAGAATCTCTCTGATAGGATTATTATGGGTAAAACTTTCACATTTCAACGTAAGTCCTCAGGCTTTACATATTTTTCAGCACACGAAAACTCGTTGCTATTGCATCAATTCTGACTCCATAAGACAGAGTTGAACTGCCCCATAGAGTTGACAAGAAGTGTATGGTGGATTCAAACTGCCCACCTTTGGTTAGCAGCCGTAGCACTTTACTGTGTTACCATGGTTTCCCTCAGCATGCTAGCTATTGCTAATGATGTACTGCTGCAGCTGTTTTTTAATTAGCTTTAGTATAATTTTACTTGCATGTGCTAGAAATGATATCGTTGGATAAGTTCTGCCTTCAACTCGATCATCTTCTTTCATTTGAATGGTAACAAATATGGATTTCTTCCAGTCTGTTGACCAGTTAGTTGTCTTCCAAATTTCTAGGCATAGCCAAGTGAGTACTTGCAACACTGCACTCACTTGTTGAAACATCTCAGTGGGTACTTGGTCAGTCCCTGGACCTCTGTTTTTCACAAGTGACTTCAGCTTGGAATTCTTCTTTCACTGTTTTGGGCCTTTGGCCACATGCTACCTTCTGAAATGGTTGAGCATTAACCGAATCTGTTTGGTACAGTGACTCTGTGCATTCCTTCCATCTTCTTTTGATGCTTCCTGCATCATTTAATGTTTTGCCTTTAAAATTGTTCAGTATTACAGCTCATGGCTTGAATTTTTTCTTCAGTTCTTTTAGCTTGAGAAATGACCAGTATGTTTTCCCTTTTTGGTTTTTTTAAATCCAGATCTTTGCATATTTTGTTATAATACTTTGTTTTCTCAACCTATCCTTTGAATTCTGTTCAATTTTTGTTTATTTTCATTTTTACAACCCTCAGTTCAAGGGCAACTTTCAGAGTCTCTTCTGATGTCTCTTTTGATCTTTTCTTTCTTTCCTGACTTTTTAATGACATTTTGCTTTCTTCATATGTGATATCCTTGATGTCATGTACAACTTGCTTCTGGTCTTTGGTCATTAGTGCTCAGTATGTCAAGAGTATTCTTGAGATGGTCTCTAAACTGAGGCAGCATGTATTCAAGGTAGTACTTTGGCTCTTGTGAATTTGTTTTAATTTGCTTCAACTTGAATTTTTCACATGAGCTATTGATGGTCTATTCCACAGCTGTCCCTAGCTGTGTTTTGACTAATGATATTAAACTTCTCTATTGTCTCTTTCCATAGACGTACTCAGTTTGATTCCTGTGTATTCCATGTGGCGAGGCCCATGTGACAGTCATCATTTATATTGTTGAAAAATGATATTTCAATGAACAAGCTGTTGGTCTTGCAAAATTCTATCATGTGATCCCCTGTGTCATTTCTCTCACTAAGGCCATATTGTCCAGCTACCTGTCCTTTGTCTTTGTTTCCAACTTTCACATTCTGATCACTAGTAATTATTAATGCATACTGATTGCATGTCTGATCGATTTCAGATCACAGAAACTTGTAAATATTGCTAATATCACATGCCAGTAAATTAAGCTAAAGATAACTCAAAAACAGTTGCAGCAGTACACTGACAGGGAACTGCCAGAAAATTAAGCCAGATTCACAAGAGGATGTGGAACCAGGAATATCATTGCTGATGTCAGATGGGGCTTAGCTGAAAGAAGAGAATACTAGAAAGATATTTGCCTATAATTTATGGAGTATGCAAAGGTATTTGACTATATGGATCATAATGACTTATAAATAACATTCCAGACACTTAATTGTGCTTATCTGGAACCTGTGCACAGACCAAGAAGAGGCAGTCATTGGAACAGAACAAGGAGATAATGCATGATTTAAAATCATGAAAGTTGTGTGTCTGGGTTGCAATCTTTTCCCACACTTATTCAGTCTGTATGCTGAGCAAATAATCCGAGAAACTGGACTATATGAAAAATACAGTATCAGGATTAAAGGAATACTCACTAACAACCTGTGATATGCAGATGACACAATCTTGCTTGCAGAAAGTGACAGGACATGAAGCCCTTAATGATGTAGATCACATACCACAACCTTCAGTATGCATGATATCTCAGCAAAAAGAAAATAAAAAATACTCACAAACAGACCAATAAGTAGCATCATGATTAATGGAGAAAATAGTGAAATTGTTGAGGATTTTATTTTACTTGCGTTCACAATCAGTGTCCATGGAAGCAGCAGTCCAGAAATCAAGTGACATATGGCACTGGGCAAATTTTCTGTAAAAGACCTCTTTAAAGTGTTAATAAACAAACATGTCATTTTGAGGACCAAGATGTGACTGACCAGTATCACAGGCATCTGAAAGCTAGACAGTAAATAAGGAAGACCAAAGAATTGATGTCTTTGAACTAAGGTGTTGTTGAAGAATATTGAATAGACCATGAACTAACAGAAGAATGAACAAATCTTTCTTGGAAGGAGTACAGACCGAGTATATAAGACTTCATCTTACGTAGTTTGGACATATTATCAGGAGGGACCAATCCGTGGAAAATGATACCATGCTTGGTAAAGCAGAGAGAGGGTCAGCAAAAAGAGGAAGACCCTCAGTGAATTGGATTGAGACAGTGGCTGAAACAATGGGTGCAAATAGCAAAAAGTATTAGTATGGCACAGGACTGGGTAGTGTTTTATTCTGTTATACACAATGTTGCTATCAATGGGAAATGATGCCATGACAGCTAACAAAAACAATAGCCATTGCCAGTAAAATTTTGGTACTAGAATGTAGCAGTATAAGATGAAGCTGCAATCCACCAACGTAACTCGTGGAATGTTAAAACAAAGCAAACAAATGAAAACAAACTCATCACTGTAGAGTTGATTCCGGCTCTTAGTGACCTCGTAGGACAGAGTAGACCTGTCCCACAGTTTCCAAGGAACTCCTGGTGGATTCAAACTGCTAACTTTTTGTTGGCGGCCTTAGCACTTACCCACCGTGCCACCAGAGTTTCCAGTGGGCCATTACTCTCCTGTAAAATATCTTTTCCCTTTTATTACAACCCACTCATTTCTTTGAGGTGCGCTTGGTTGTGCAGTGGTTAAGTGCTTGACTGTTTACTGAATAAAGGGGAGTTCAAACCCACCTATCACTCTACGAGAGGAAGATGTAGCAGTCCTCTTCCTTAGAGATTTACATCTTTGGAAACCCTACTTTGTGCTACAGGGTTACCGTAACTCTAAATTGTTGTTAATGGATATTCATTCTTTCAACATTTCCAAATTTATTCATGTAGGTATTCTCTTTTATTTCTGTTTCTCCCTCCCGTTTCCTTTATGTCCATAAGCAATTTTTTTTTTATTCTTTTGGTGTATTTTCTTTCAAAAGTTGCATTGTTATTTCGTGTGCATATAATTTAACTTACATAAATGGTACTGTACCCCTTCACTCTTTTTTTGTGTCTGTGTTGGTTTGCAGTCTTTGTATGTACTAGTAAGACATTGGGTTTTGCAGTGAACCCAAATTAGACTTATTGTACCAGAATTATTTGGAGAATTCCAAAAAAAAAAAAAAAAAGCAACGTCTTGATGAGCTTTGGTGAAGATCTCTAGACCCTGAACTTCAAGAGTCTACTAGATTGGATGACCTTCAAGTATTAGCTCATGTAAACTCCTGGGCTTTCCCTAAGATAGCAAACATTGCCATTTTCCTTTTAGAATTATTTAATAATTCTGTACAAAAATGAACTTCATTATTAAAAATTACTATACAGGGAAAAACTATTTATACCAAGATGTTTAGAAGTGCTTAATAATTGATTTTTTCTCATAAAACTCCTAGTAAGGAAAAGGACAGACAACTGATAGAGTATATATTTTCTTTATTTTTGTTTAGGGTTAGTTATAAACTGTTAGTGAGTTTTTAATCAAAATTGTTCCCATGTACTTATAACATTTACAGTTGGGCCTGGCTGTTTACATATCCAGAGTTCTTGGACTTAGTGAATCAGAAAGTACATTTCTTTCCCATATACCACAACTGCCAAGATGTAATTTCTTATGATTTACTATTCAAGAAGTTAAAGTACCTTTGCTACAAAAAAAGCTTTTAAATATAACCATTCTTTATGCCCAGAATTATGTTTTGATAAGAAAGATGACGCATTTTACTTGAAATGTATTTTATCTTTTAACATGCTAACAGATGTTTGTGGATCTGTTTTTATTAACCTCTTTTCCAAGCAGCTGCTCTTGAGATTGTAGATTAAGAAATAAAGAGAAAATATAACTTGTTTGTAATGAAAAAGTAGGAAGAGAATGAACAGAATGAATGTGTTTTCAGGCCAATTCCATCCATTATTGCTCTATTTATAATAAAGGGCCAGTCTTCTATTAGAACAGTGAGGGACACTACCTAGAAAAATTTATTTTTTTAGGGTATAGTTTAAGGTTCCTGGGCTGTAAAAGTTAATGTACTTAGCTGCTAATTGAAAGATTGGAAGTTCAAGTACATCCAGAGGTATGGTGGAAGAAAGGTGCTGTCTTAGTCACCTAGTACTGCTCTAACATAAACATCATGAGTGGATGGTTTTAACAAAGAAAAGTTTATTCTCACATAGTCTAATAGGCTAGAAGTTCAAATTCAGAATGCTGGCTCTAGAGAATGTTCTCTCTCTGTCTGCTCTGGAGGAAGGTCCTTGTGTTACATCATTCCTTCTTTGTTCTGAGAACATCTCAGCACAGGACTTTGGGTCCAAAGGACACACTCTGCTCCCAGCTCTGATTTCTTGATGATATGAGGTTACCAGCTCTCTGTCTGTTTCTTGTAGAATAAAAGGTGGTGCATGTCATGCTCAGGGAAACTCCCTTAGTAAGGGTATTAGGGTCCCATCTTAATCCTCTTTAACATAATCCAATCTATTAACCACAGGCAAAGATTAGGATTTATAGCATAGGAAAATCCTAAAACTGAGGACTATCACACAGTATTGGGAACTGGCCTAGCCAAATTGCTGCACATGTTTTTGGGTGAACATGGTTCAATCCATGACAGTGATCTACTTCCAAAATATCAGTCACTGAAAATTCTATGGAGCATAGCTCTACTTGGAATCATATAAGGCAGACACAAGTTGTACTATATTCAAGGGCAACCAGTTTGATTTTTTTTTGGTTTATAGTATAGGATATAGAAAGAAGAAGAAAAAGGAGGAAAAAAATAATAGTAGTAGACAGCCAATTCTTTGGGGCAGTTAGACCCTACTCTCATTTGTTTTGCATCAGTAGCTATTAAGTGTTAGCACGCCTACTCCAGAGCTTCTGATGAGATCTCATGGTGGTGGAATGCCATGTGGATAAAGTAAAAGAACCGAGGAAAGGAAAGAAACTCTCACGTCCAGGGCTGGCAGGTGGGAAGAACCTTCCAGAAGGGGCCTAGCCCATTTCCTAGGCCGCAAGCGTTGTCTCCTTAACGTCTTTGGATATGTCGCCATATAAACCTTGGCTCTTTTCACTCAATGTTGATTTCTCAGTTTTTTTCTTTTATTTATTTTCAAATTTAGTAGATCTGTAAAGTTTATATGGTTAACATTATTAAGAGCATCCTAAGTAGCATTATGATTGCATTGCTACTTGGAGAACTGACCCTGTCAATCTACAGAATTAGATAAATAAAAAATATAGTGGGTATATTCATAAGCATAGGATAATCTTTTTTTAGTAGCGACGGCACTTGGCTACTTGGCTGGCCACTAGAAAGAAATTTTTCTTTCTTTTTTTTTTTTTTTTGAGGTTTCGTCTGATATTTTAACGGAAATCAGTCAGCATAAATTGAAGTAGATTTTGGCATAGCTAGAGAAGAGAAAATCAAAGTAATTCTAACCTTTACCTACCGGCTTCAAAGACTGAGGAGACTTTGAAACAAGAGTGTGATTTCCTAATGTAAGCTACAAACATTTAGATCTAAAGATGCAGGAAATCTTTTACAAGTGCATTTCATGAATAAAACAACATCTTTTGAGATAAGTAGTTTATAATTGCACATAGCTTCAAATGAGAATGAACACTAAATTAAGTGTCTTGGTTCAAGGTTATAAAAACCTTGTTTAACTAATAACTTAATTCCCTACCAATTAACAAAAGAAAGCATAGACATTGCTACTTTTTTGTTGTGAGATGAGGTCTAGAAATCCTGTTATCGAGGAGTTGACAAAACAAAATTGTGTGTTTACTACATGAAGATTTGTTGAGTCTATACTAGGTACAAAGCATTGTGTCTTAGCTGGACATACCATGGAAAGCAAGCAGACACAGACATATGAGGGGCATTGGTCAAGTAGTTACTGTTTACATGGGAAGAGCAGAATTAAACAAATATGCATAGAATCAATTCTGCTGATAATAATAATTTCCCTGTAGAGGACATTCCAGCAGCTATGAGCACACATATCAAGGGTCTTGGCCAAGTCTAATAAATCAGTAAAACCTTAATGAGAAAATGATATTTGATGTGAGACCTGAAAAAGAAGCAAAGTTTGGAGGTGGAATGGGTACCCTAGCTAGAGGGAACAGCGTGGAGGAAGGTTTCAAGGCAGAAAGGGAAAAGAACAGGGTAAGTCTGAGAAAATGATAACAGTCCCAAGTATTGACAGAGTGTGATGTTTAATATTATGTGTCAACTTGGCTAGGCCATGATTCTCACTATCAATTGTCCTTCATTTTGTGATATGATGTAATTATCTTCTGTTTTGTGATCTGATATAAAGAGTTTCCTTAAAGGTGTGGCCTGCATCCAGTATATATAAACATGCTCTGGCACATCTCTTGCTTGCTGTCGATTCTGTAGTTGGCCCGTCATCATGTGACCTCTGGTTCTTGGGACTTGAGTCTGCAGCCTGCTGATTTTGAGATTTGCTAGCTTTTGATTTTGAGATTTTGAGATTTACAGCCCTGTAAGTCAGCAGCCGACTCTCTGACCTGCCAATTTCGGATTCATCAGAGCCTGCAACCACATGAGTCAGGAGAAACCTCCAGTCCGATGCCTGACCCATGGATTTGGGACTTGTCCGCTTTCACAACTGTAAATCATTTCCTCGACATAAATCTCTATGTACATACATATGCTTGAAGAGTTTTACTTCTGCAGAGAACACTGCCAAGACAAGGAGCAACTGGAATCAGGAGGTGTAGTTTGAGATTAGGAAAAAGTAAACCTTAGTTTTTGCTTTCATGGGCATTATGTGGTCTCTAAAGTGCAGAGAAGAAAACAAGGAGTGAATTGGAGAGACACTGAAATTTTGTAAGAAAGATATTAATAATTAGAAAAAATAGAAAATATACCACTTACCTTACAGATGGTATTTTATCTGAATTTCTTATTTATTTTAAAAAGTTAAAAAAGAAAATTCATTGCCGTCTAGTCAATTCTGGCTTACAGTAATCCTGTGTGTATGGTAGTACAACTGTGCTGCATGGAGTTTTCAATGACTATAATCTTAATGGAAGTAAATTTGCTAGGCCTTTCTTCTATGGTACTTCTGTATGGGTTAAAAATGCCAATCTTTCAGTCAGTAGCTGAGTGTAAAATGTTTGCACCATTCAGGGACTTCCAGGCGTATAAAGTTGGTTTTATTTCTTTTGTTACACGTAGACACTGAGGTTCAAAAAACTTAAATACATTGCACAGGTTTACACAGAATTAGTGCAAATGCTGGTCACTGGTGCTTGAGTAATACTTCTTAAGAGATCCTACACACAGACATCTTTCACTGAAACAGCAACACCAACTTCATTACCACCGCCAACAGGAAATCACTGGCTTTCCTCTGGTTACACACAGTGTCATGTAAATCAGGCTGAAATGAACAGTGAAAGCCATCCAACTTCTTCAGTGTATAGATGAGGAAACTGAAGACTAAAGATGCAAAGTGACACTCTCAAAGTCCCAGCACAAGTAGTCAGCAAAACTTGTGTTTCTTATGAACTCTACAATGCTTTTTCATGCTTTATTCCCAGAGTCCAACATTCCTTTAGCAGCCATTGGTGCAAAGGCAAGTGGCTAAGAGAACTGCTGTGCATTTAATACACAGACAAAAATGAGCCGAGGCAACAACATACACTGAAATTTTATTTTATTTTTTTTAATTTTAAAGGCAAAATCTCCTTTTATCTTTCTTATTTATTAATAATGCTTGTGTGCTAACTATATACATAATCACAAATTTGCCTGCGCCAAATTGTTTTCAAAAAGGATATACTTATAGAGTATGTTTATAAAGAGCAATCTGTTCCAAATGGGTAAATGCAAATTAATTGGATTCATAATGTTAACAAATGAATGCCATTGCACTGGTATTTTAAAAAGAAGCAGTTCTGCAAAGAGAAATATCAATCATAGTTGGTTAGATTCTATCCATTTCAACATAATAGCTACCCTAATGACAGGCTGGTTCTGAAAGTGGAGCACATTTCAGGCTAGCTAATTGTCAGTATCGTTCCTAAAATGTCCTTATTATGTCACAGAACAATTGACTTTTAAATATCTTCCAGGAAACCGAGAGCAATCAGTTTCTTATTCATATTTTCCTTTTATGTCTTAATCTTAGTGACAAAAGCATCTGTTAGTGGGCTCATTTGTCCTGTGGTATCAAACATACAATATCAAGTTGAAATTTTTCATTGAAATGCTTTTAATAAAATTATTTTAAAAAGAAGAGTTTGTTAATTGGAAAGAGATGAGAGAGACTGTATGACAGTTTTTAGGGAGGAAAACAAACTTTAAGAAAGACAAAGCTCTTACAATATTCTGGCTCTCTGAATTTGTTAACTGTTATCTATACTTTATAGGCACTAGAGAAAATGATTTACCATCAGTCTGTAGCTTTCTCACATGTAGACACTATGAAAATTAGAACTTTGTATATTTCATAGCACTCTGCTGCCATCTCCCTTATTTCTGGTCTGTCCTTTTAAATATTTTATATTAGGTCGAACCACATGAAATTGACATTGTTCAACAGTTCTTTATCTGCAAAAAATACCAATTTCATATATATGAGGGCTGACAGTTAAGTTCTCTAACTCATCCTAGAAAAAGTGCTACATACCTCATTGCTGAATATCACTATGGTCGCCTTCAAAGTACTCTTCTTGGGAAGCTATGCACTGATACTCTGCTTGGGAAGCTAGTCCACCCTTCAAAGAAGTTTTTTAAGTCTGTCTGGAATGTCCATCAGAACTGACAATTAAGCTCGTGAACTACTCTAGAAAAAGTGCTATGTACCTCATTCGTCAGCGCCTAGTCCCCCATTTAAGGGACTTTTTCTAGGATAAGTTTGTGAACTCAGTTGTCCGTGTTTGTATAATTCAAAGTAATTATTTGTCTTACTTATCTTGTGATCATTTTATTCTATACAACAAAAGTCCTAAATATCATGTGGTATTTACATAATTAAAGAGTCTCTTACTCTTCAGGAAGAAATTTTTCTACCATGGTTCGTCTTATTAGTGGGACCACTGTTTTACTTGTTTCACTGAGATACAAACATAAAATTCTTTTGAATTGCTAAAATTGTTGAAATTCATGTGCATGTGACTGATAAAAGACCAGCAGACAAATTTTATATAAAGCCATCAAATACTGATGCCCATTTACCCTCAGATAAACCATATGTTCCATATGTTCTATGAATCAAATGAAAATCTGATTTGAGGACGAAAGAGGTTATTCCTAGGATTGTATTTAAACACTCATCTCCTATTCTGAAATGTAAGGCTACTGCTTATTCTCAAAGCATTAGAGGTCTAACACTGGAAAACCATATCACTTTGAAGCTGTGTTTTTAAGGGTGTGTATTTATAATGGTCATATCTTCTTGATCATTTTTTAAAACCATTATATACTATTTCTTTTTTTCGTTGTTCCTTACTTTTTTTTTCTAAAATTCATTTTTAAGGTATTGACATTGCTTTCCCAGTAAACTTTGGATCATGAACTTATAAAACTTCTTCCTCCTTTACAAGCCTTCTTGTTTGTGTGTCTCATGTGGACCACACACTTTCTGATTTTTATTTTTTGTCTTATTGATACTTGCTTTAATGTATGAAATAACTTTATTTACATGATCTTAATTTGTCATATTACTTCACATTTTCATTACTGTAATTTTAGCGGGTAAGTTTGATAGCTTCTTTGTGGTTACCTTGAAATTTACCTTTATTTTTTTTTATAAGCTTAAACCCATATTTTATTTATTGTTATTACCTTAGGCTTCTCTCCATAAGGAAGTTGTATGACTACACTGTTCATTGCTACCCTTTGTAATTTGATGTTATCATCTCTTACACATTGACTTCTCTGGTTCCCTATTTTTATTCTTTTAATTTTGATTTGTTTTTGTGAATTCCTGCTTTGGTTTGTAATTAGTTGATCTGTCCTGTGTCCTTATCTTGGATTGGTGTGTGATTTTGTTGATTCTTGGCTGGCAGTTTTTTTTCCTTCAAGGCTATGTATATGGTATCTCATTGCCTTTTTGCCTGCATGGCAAGCTGAGTAGTGAAAACTTGGTCTTACTGTTTCTCCTTTGAAAGAGACTTTTCATTTATCCCTAGCCACTTTCAAGATTCTTTGTCTTTGGTTTTAGCAAGTTGGATTGTTATTTGTCTTAATGACTTCCTTTCAGTGTCCCCCCTTAAGAGGGTCATTGAGCTTCTTGGATAGTTATCTTCTCAACTTTCATGATATTAGGGAAGTTTTCTGCCAGCAAATCTTCAACACTTTTCTCTGTTTTCTGTTATCCGTCCTGTTGTGCTGCTCCAGACACTCATAGGTTTTGTTTTTTTTTTTTCCTCTTGATGTGTCCCACATAATTCTTAGGCTATCTTCATTTTTTAAAATTATTTTTTCTAATTTTTTTTATTCAAATAAATTGATACCAAGGGATTTATCTTCAATCTCACCATTTCTGGCTTCCACTGTATTAATTCTGCTTCTATGACTTTCTATTGAGCTTTCTAATTCTGACATTTTATTATCTTTTGCATTTCTAGTTGCTCTCTATGATTTCTAGCAGCCTGTTAACTTTTTAACTAATTACAGTAAATGAATAAAATTTCTAACATCTATCAACTACCTTATCTATGATATACCCTCACTCCCTCACACTTGTAGCCATCAAAGTTCTTTTCTTCTGTAGATAATTCTTTTTTTAAGTCCTTATAACAGGGTTCTCATAAAATATTTGTCCTTTTGACACTGATTTCACTCAGTGTATCTTCCAATTGAAACCATGTTATGAGGTGTTTTCTGAAATCTACACTTTTTATCACAGAACAGTGTTCTATTGAGTATCTGTACCATAGTTTGTTTATCCATTCATCTGTTGATGGGCATCTGGGTTGATTCCATCTTTTAGCCATTGTGGATTATGCTGCAATAAACACTCATGTACATGTGTACATGTGACTGTTCGTGTGACAACCGTCCTTTCTGGAGAATAAATTCCAAGCAGGGGAATTACTGGATCAAATGGTATATCTATTTCCAGCTTTTTAAGGAAGCACCAGATTGCTTTCCAAAAGGTTGTACCAATTTGCGATCCCTCCAGCAGTATAGGAGAGTTCCAATTTCTCCACAGTCACTCCAGCATTTGTTGTTTTGTATTTTTTGGATCATGGCTATCTGAAAAAAAACTGAAACAAGACCCACATCTCACATCTTACACAAAAACTAAATGGATCAAAGACCTAAATATCAAACCTAAAATGATAAAAATCATGCAAGAAAAAATAGGATCAATGATGGATGTTCTAATACACAGCTTAGATAGACTTCAAACTCTAACAAGCAAAGCACAATGAGCAGCCTGTTAATTTTGTCATTTTGCTCTTGTGTTGCTTTCCTGAATTCCTAGTTTGCTTTGTCTGTGTGTTCCTTGGCTTGCTATGAGTTTTGCCTAGTCTCCTTCCTAGTATCTTGGAGAACTTTGTACATTAAAAAACAAAACAAAACAAACAAAAAAACCTGTTGCTGTTGAGTCAATTCCAACTCATAGCTAACCTGTAGGACAGAGTAGAACTGCCCTATAGAGTTTCCAAGGAGCAACTGTAGATTTGAAATGCCGACCTTTTGGTTAGCTGTCTTAGCACTTAACCACTACACCACCAGTTCCATTAGTCCTTTGAATTCTTTCTCCAGAAGGTTTTCTGGCTCTTTATTTTGGTAGCTTACTGGAGCCATCTTGACTTGCTTCCTTATCATTTGATATTAAGGCAACAATAAGTTATATTGTTTATTATACCCTGACTTTTTGTTTTTGTGATATGCTTAACTAGGCTGGTGGTTTTGGAGCTCTCATTTTGTGTCTCCACATGGTCAGAGCATCTAGTAGGTTTGTCAGCCCTGGAGTCTGTTCACTTTTATTGTGAGGGCATATGGCACAGGTTTTCAGTTGTCAGCCACTTATTGGGGTGCAGACTCTCACCTGCAATCCTAGATGGTCAAGACTGTGTACAGGCGTTTGGAGAAGGCACAGGTATCTGGCTGCAGTGGGGTCTTTGTGGAACAAGGCAGGAAGCTTATGGCTACTCCTTGATTCTTAGATAGAGGCCAAGTCCCTGTCTCTTAAAGCACGTAGCAGGGGAGCTGGTATTGCATCTGGTACTTGGGCACTCAGTGCTATTGGGTAGAAAGACTAGGAGGCACCTCTTGTTCTCAGACCCCTCTCGTGGGTGGCTAGATAGAGTAGATGATACTGTTACCCTTCAAGCCCCCAGTATGGGTGGGTAAAGTATGTGGTTAGGGAAAGAGCAGTGCAAATGTCAGAGATTTGCATCCCCCCCCCCAACCCCTTGGCTCCTGCAATTGCAAATGGGTTTCAGATATGTGCCTAGCTGTTTTATACTGATGAGGGTTTACGGTATTGAATTGGCCCGCACAGTACTGGACAGTGGTGAAGGGTGCTGCAAGTCTGTGGACCCCTTATTCCAGTGGTTAGGCAAAAAAGCAGGGCTTCATATCAAGCCTGAAGTTCCCAGGCTAGAAGGCATGGCAGTTATTGAATACTGCCAGACTGGTGTCAAAGCAGAGAAGGTGGGGGAATGGTGGGTGCACGATGGGGAGGAAACACTTTTCTGCTGTGAAACTCTGGAAAGGGGTGTGGTTATTTTGCCCTTTCAAGGTAAATTAGAAGCTTGCACTTAACTTTTGTAGGTCTGGAGTCAGTCCTCCTTGGGTCTGGATGTGCTTGCAGATTCATTGCTTCTTTGCCGCTCTCAATGTGTTGAGGTTTGTCTTTCTATGATGCTGGTTTCCTCAGCCTGTATGTGCTGTGCAGACTCAGCTAGCAGGGTACTGGCAACCCTATGATCTGTACTTCTCCACTGCTTGCGAATTGTCTCTCCTTCAACTTCTGTTCAGTCTGATTCTTTAGCTTTGTCTTTGTTTTCTATGATTAGGGTTCCTAAAACGCACAACCAAACCTACTGCCATCAAGTTGATTGCAACTCATAGTGACTTGTCATACATAATTGGTTCACTTGTTTTAGGGGGTCTCTGTTTTAAGAGTGACGATACAAAGCACCCGTCTGTTCCTCCATCATGGCCCCATCTTTGCCTTCTCATGGCACCCCGCGGGATAAAGCTCAGTTTAGAACATGTCTAATGGCCTATTCCAGCTTCATAGTACTTTCTCTTGTCATCTTGAACCTCTATTGCAATTGCATCATAGTTCTCCTCCTCCCCCTGCTCAATAGTCCTCTTTTATCCCTTGTTATCATTACTGTGATTTATTAACTCTTTCTACCTGCTTCCTGACTAGAGACAAGCACTTTTAATTTGCTCATTCAAATTTTATACATCTGATTTTTGCTGTTATAACTGGCCTTAATTTGCGGTGCATATTCCTGTTTACATTGCACCATCAGTATCTGTATCGTCTCTTATTTGGCTCTTTCTATTACATCCCATCATGTTTATATTTTCCAACTCTAGATATTTGCATTTAATGTATTAAAGTTATAATTTTTATTTTATGTGTCTTTTTCTTAAAGGCAATATCCACTTAAATGGTATTTTGCCACCCTTCTCTCCTCCATCTCTGGCAGCATCCTCCAATGTTTGTTTTTCTTCCTGTTTAAGTACTTTATCAAAAAAGTTTTCAATATGGGTCTTCCTTTGGCAAATATTCTAAGGCCTTGTGTATGTGAGAATATTTTTTCATGCCAGTCCACCTGAATGATATTTCGACTATCCATGATTTTCAAAAGACCTTACCTTTTGGAATGGCTAAAACTTATTAGTGGTGAAGAGTTTTTTCATGGGATTCTTAGCAGTTCATAAATGCCCCACACATTTTACAGCTTGAAGTTTGAATAAAGAACTACCATGGCTGTTAGGAAGTATTTCCAACAGGAGCACAGCGGTACCGAAGATTTGCTAGGAGTAAAAATATATTCTAGAAGATTTTCTGGAAGAGAAATCTTAGACCATAGCAAGACTAAGAAATAGAAGTTGAGTCAAAATCCCTGAAGAGTGGCCACAGTCTGAGGAAAAATCATTACAGTGTCTGGAAGGATGATATAGTTAGGGCAAGGGATAGTCACGGGGAATGGTAGCACTGAGTGTGTTGACCAGGCAGAAGTGTATACTGGAGACGGTAAGAGTATTAGGAAGAATGTACATCATTCCTGAAATCCAGTTGCAAATAATGCATAGGGAGATAAAAGGATGAAGGAAGTGTTCAACTCCAGGGAAATGGCAGGCACAGTAGAGAAGAAAGCCTTCGAGTTACCTGTAGACTTACTGTCTTAAGCTCATCCGCCTATTCACCATTCCCTTCTGAATGCATTATATTTCCCCAACCACTCTGCTAAGGGTATAATGTTAGGAGAGAGTAAAATGGTGTTCAATATGGTCTCTGGAGAGGGGGACATGTCTTGAACTTAATACAGTCACAGCTGTCCTCTTCAGAAAACTTCTCCTAAATTATTTCCGTACATCAGTTGACAGCTGTTGACACCTGTTTGAGTTCTGGGATAGGATGTCTTGCAAATTGGAAGCAAGTCGTAGTGCATTAGCAACAATTGGAACAGGCTAATGCAGGAGCTTGTTAGGTGATATTCAAGTTTATTCTGACTTATAGCACCTCTATGTACAGCAAAGTGAAACACTTTCTGGTCTTGTGACATTCTCACAATCATTGCTATGTTTAAACCTGTTGTTGCAGCCACTGTGTCACTCCATCACATTGAAGGTCTTCCTCTCTTTCTCTGACTTTCTGCTTTACCAAGCATGATGTCATTCCCTAGGAACTGGTCCCTCTTGCCAACATGTACAAAGTACATGAGACAAAGTCTTGCCATTCTCTCTTCTAAAATACATTCTGGCTGTACTTATTCCAAGACAAATGTGTTCATTCTTCTGGCAATCTGTAATACAATTAAAATTCTTCACCAATACTGTAATTTAGAGATGACAATTCTTCTTGATTTCCTTTATTCACTGTCCACCTTGCACATACATATGAGACAATTGAAAATACCATGGTATCTTAGTCATCTAGAGCTGCTATAACAGAAATACTACACGTAGATGACTCTGAAAAGAGAAATTTTATTCAGTCACAATCCAGTAAATTAAAAGTTCAAATTAAGGGCATCAGCTTCAGGGAAAGCTTTCTCTTTGGGCTCCGGAGGAAGGTCCTTGTCGTCAATCTTCCCTTGGACTGGGAGCTTCTGAGGCACAGGGACACTGGGTCTTTTCCCAAAGACACACTCAGCCTGCAGCACTACTTCTTGGTAGTATGACATCCCCGAATCTCTCTGCTAGCTTCTTTCCTTTACATTTTGAGAGGTTGCCTCAGGACACAAGACAACCTTACTTATTAAGTCCCGCCCCACCAACATCACTGCCCCTCATCCTCCCTCACTAACATCAGAGAGGCGGGATTTACAACAAGGAGGAACATCACGCGCTACCGGGAATCATGGCCTAGCAAAAGTGCTACGGGCGTTTTGAGGGAACACAATCTAACCTACGACACATGACTCAAGTCAGGTACACCTTAAACTTTAAAGTGACGTCTTTGCTTTCTTTTAAGACACTTTAAAGAGGTATTTTGCAACATATTTGCCCAATGAAATATGTTGTTCGATTTCTTTACTAATGCTTCCAAGGGCCGTGACTATGGATCCAAGTAAAGTGAGATCCTTGACAGCTTTAATCTTTTCTCTGTTTATCATGAGGTTGCTTATTGGTCCAGTTGTGAGGATTTTTGTTTTCTTTATATTAAGGTGTTATCCATATTGTAGTCTTTGATCTTTATCAATAAGTACTTTAAGTCCTCTTTGCTTTCTTAAAGCAAGTCTGTGTCATTTGTGTATTGACAGTTGTTAAAGTGTGTGGTACAATGAATTACGTAGTATGGCCTTTCTTATCATGATCTTATAACTCCCACACAAACGACTGGGTGGGACAGTGCACACAAGACAGTTGTGGCCCACTAAGGGAATCGGGCAATTTTGCGGTGTAGTGGAGCCCCGCCTGTGGACCAAGAAAGCTGAGTGCCTTTGGGAAGAGACTGTGAGTCAGGGAGAAGCCTACACCTGAGTCAGGAATTTTCAACTTGCCAACCTCCACAACACTGTGAACCGTTTCCTTTCCACCATTCTTGAGTTCTGAGAGATGTAGCAAATTAGGAAATCGAAAGACGGGAGGGAGAGTATTGATGGTTAAGGGAGTAGTTGCTATTGGAGATGATGAAGTGGTACAGCAGTCTGGAAAAGTTAGACATTTGGGAGCTCTTTAACTTCTGCCTCACAGGCACCACCTTTGTGCTGATCTATATAAAAGGAGTTATTCATTCAATGAGTCTCCCTCCAATCTTGGGTCTGTGTTTTCCTTCCTATAGTTTAGCTTCTCTGATTATTTGTTCTGCAGACAGATTAAGTTTGGAAAAAGAACACAGATGAATGGAGCAAATGATGAAAATGATGAGGTAAAAGAACTGAACAGAAGATGTCAAAGGACAGCTTGAGAAAACAAACCAAAAACAAACCTGTTGCCATCGAGTTGATTCCAAGTCATAGTGACCCTACGGGGCGGAGTAGAGCTGCGCCATAGCATTTACAAGGACCACCTGGTGGATTTGAACTGCCAACCTTCTGGTAGCAGCTATAGCACTTAATCACTAAAACGGTATAATGAATCGTGCAAAGACCTGCAGTTACACAAGCAAAAGGGAAGAAAGCAGTTGACGTTGGTCAAACTAGAAGAACTGAAGAAAGTTGCAGTATCAAGATTCTACTGGTAAAATACTGAATGACACGGGAAGCATCAAAAGAAGATAGAAGTAATGCAGTCATAGTACCAAAACAAATTGGTTGATGCTCTACCATTTCGAGAAGTAGCATGTTGACAGTGTGGGAGGAGACAGTCTAAACTGCAGTGAAGGCATTGCTGAAAAACAAGGCTTCAGGAGTTGTTGCCATACCAGTTAAGATAGATCAGCAAATGGATACAACATTGGAGGGACCTAACTGTGTATGCCAAGAAATTTGAAAGACAGCTACCTGTCTAACCAACTGGCAAAGATCCAAGGTAAATGCAGGAATCAAAACAAAATTTCATACAGAGCTATTTATTTTTAATCATGTGTTCCATTAGAGTTATATTGCTAATGTTTTTTATATTCTGGAGAGGAGAAAAAACTGGAGAAATTACATTCCACTAGCATTATCTTTTGTAAAGAAACAGAAACATTTAATTTATGACTGTGCTAGAGCAGAATGAAATTGAAAACAATTGAGAATGATATTTTGCCTGAAGTATTAACCAACTAATTTTGCTCTTCAAGAGTAAAGACATAGAAAATAACAACAAACATGCTGCCTTGTCAATTTCAAGGAAATGACATTTATTTTGAGGCCTAAAACAGTGTGGGGATATAGATTTTGCTCGTTTCCATTACAGTCTCAGAATTGTACTCTGAAAAAAGTGAATGGTATAGTTAATTGCCCTCAGGAAATGGTTTTCCAGTTGAGAGAGAAACTGCTTTCGATGTAAAATATGAGTAAACACAAGGATGCAGGGTTTTTTGTTTTTTTTTTAAGAGGTTGAACACACAGCTGACAAAAAAAAATTTCCTATTACACTGTCCTTTAGAAAGCGATCTTTGGAGGAGCCAAGCCAAGTGCCGTCGAGTCGGATCCGACTCATGGTGACCCTAGGGACCAGGGTAGAACTGACCCCCAGAGTATTCAAGGAGCGCCTGGTGGAGGGGATTCTAATATGTCACAAGTGTCTGCCCCCCAGGATGGAAGAGGAGAAATCTAAGGAAAAAAAAAATAGCATGATCTGAGGGTTTTCAGCTATAACCTCAAAAGTTCTGATAACTAAGATCAGAGCTGAACAGTCGTAGTTTCTTACTGGTATTCTTATAATTTAGACTCCATTATAATGACATTAATATTCAACATCCAGCACCAAGTGCTTTGTGGGCTTATAAAACAATTAACATGCATCAGATTGCAATTGAGCATATTATAGTGCTTAGCACAAGGGAAAGTTGTAGCACTTATTAGTGTTTATGAAAGTTAATACAACAAGCAGGAAGGAGAGCTGAGAACTAATATTAAGGATCCCCAGCAGGATTCTGTGGAGAGCGCGTTTTAACTATTGCCATAGACAGAAATCCTACTTCAGCTTTTATGCAGGATGCAGGAAATTGGAGAAACGAACAGTTGTGTTTTTCAGAGACAGCAGTTATTTATCAATGTATTTCGCATAAGCACCGTAGAGTCATTAAGCCATTCAAGTGGAAAGAGAATCGGAACTCATCTAGTTGAAAAAAAAAAAAAACCGCACTGCTGTGGAGTTGATTCTGACTTTTGGTGAACCCCGTGTGTGTCAGGGTAGAGCTGGGCTCCACAGGGTTATCAAAGGCTGAGTGTTTTTGAAGTAGTCCACTGGGTCTTTCTTTTGAGGCAGCTCTTGGTGGAATTGAAATGCCAACATTTCAGTTAACACAGTGCGCTAACCAGTTGCATCACCCAGAGACTCCATTTAGTTGTGTTTGTTGTTAGGTGCCATCGAGCCAGTGTCAGCTCACAGCAACCCTATGCATAACAGAAGGAAACACTTTCTGGTCCTGCTCCAAGCCCATAATCAGTTTTATGCTTAACTCAGTTGTTGCAGCCACTGTGTCAATCCATCTCATTGAGGGTCGTCTTCTTTTTCGCTGACCGTTCACTCTACAAAGCACAGTGTCCTTCTTCAGGGACTGATCCTTCCTCACAACAAGTCCAAAGTGTGTAAGACACCCTCTCAGGATCATTGCTGCCCCAGTTACACTTCTAGCACAGATGTGTTTGTTCTCTTGGCAGCCCACAGTACATTCAATATTCTCCAGCTCCACAATTTAAAGGTCGGTTCTTCGGTCTTTCTTACTGTGCAGCTTTCACATGCATGTAATGGGATTGAAAATTCCATGGCTTCGTTCAGGACCCCCTTAGGTTGTGAGGATTTTTCTTTTCTTGTGGTTGAGGTACAATCCACATTGAAAGTTGTGGTCTTTCATATTCATAAGAGTTTCACAACCTCTTCACTTTCAGAGGTGAGATTGGGTCGTCTGCATAGCACAGGTTGTTACAGAGTTGTCTTTGCAGTGCCTCATTCTTCTTCATATTTCATTTAGTTAAGGTTTCTAATTTCAAACAAGGAAACTGAGGCCCAGAAAGAAAACTCCTTGTCTAAGTTAGATAAGGAGTTAATCCCACAGTCAAATTTGTAAACCTTTGGGTATCACCAAAATAGATATTATACTTTTAAGTTCTAAAAATAAATATTTAAGCAAGAGATGTTTTTCTGTAATATCTTGTTTGTGTGTTTTTTGAACTCTGTGGACTAATGCAGATTCAATCTTCAGGATATACAACCAGTTCATTTTTTGATGACAGTGGCGTATTTCTGATCATGGGAAGCCATTTTTCTAACTTCACAATACGTGTGATGAACTGTTCTCCCTAAAACTCAGAGCACCTGCCATGTTTGTTCCAAGACATAGAGTCTTAGCAATAAAATCTATCAACTGGTGCACAAATGCTAGGATGTGATGTGTCCTTTCCCTGATGGTACACCAAGTAAAAGCTACCGCTGCTAACCAAAATGTCCATCTGCCAGCTATTCCTTGGAAACTACTGGGCAGTCTACCCTGTCCTATAGAGTTGTTCTGAGTCAGAATTGACTTGATGGCTATAGGTTTTTGGTTTGAATCTTTAAGTAGCTTGAAGTCTTTTGGGGAAATAACACAAACATACATTTCACAGTGCTTGCCCCTTTAATGGAAACCCTGGTGGCATAGTGGTTAAGTGCCATGCCTGCTAGCCAGAAGGCCAGCAGTTCAAATCTGCCAGGCACTCCTTGGAAACTCTATAGCACAGTTCTACTTTGACCTCCAGGGTCGCCTGTGAGTTGGACTCGACTCAATGGCAGTGGATTTTTGTTTTTAATCCCTTTAGTAAATATCCTAAGGATTTATATCTACAACTCTGAAATGGAGTTCATGCATGCAAAATACTTGATTCTCAACTCCTGACATTCTCCTTCTCAGTCTCTCTGCCTATCCACTTTGTGTTGTCCAGTCAGCAAAACTACAAGTAATTTCTTAACAGCTATTATTTCCTCCTGCACTCTGAATATTCCTTACTCTGTTAGGAGACGTAGTTTTCAGATGTCATTCTTTCGAGAAAATATTCCTTCATTCTTTTAGCTAGATTAAGTGAGATTTGTGTATCATGGGCTGTTAAGAATATTGTGTACTTTTACTTGTAACACATTATTTTGTCTTTATATCTATATATAAGAACTGACAATTAAGTTTGTGAACTCACCCTAGAAAAAAGGCTGCATACCTCACTGCTGAGTATCACTGTGGTCACCTTTGAAGGGCTTCCCTTGGGAAGCTGTGCACCGACACCAGCACCTAGTTCACCATTCAAAACCATTCGGGAACTTCCCTTCTGGAGTGGCCATCACTGGTGTTACCCTTAATGTCTTGAATGTCATCAAACTGTTTTCCTTGCAATGTTTTCTTTATCTCCAGGTGAAGAAAAAAGTCACTGGGGACCAGATCAGGTGAGCAGGGAGGGTGTTCCAATACAGTTATTTGTTTACTAGTTAAAAACTCCCTCACAGACAACTGTCCAAGTGTGTGAACTTGCCACCATTCCACCGTGCACAATGGCATTTCCAGAAAGAATTCCAAAATTGCCTTGAAAGGTGCACTAGGTGCCAGTATTGGTGCAAAGCTTCCCAAGGGAGTACTTCGGAGGTTACCATAGTGATATTCAGCAATGAGGTATATAACAGTTAGAATAATTAAATTCACAGACTTGTCAGACCTTGCATTCCTGATTATATGATTAATAGCTGTCTTTACAGGGTTGCTATAAGTTGGAACTGACTCAGTGGCAATGGGTTTTGGTGGGCTTGGTAACTCTAGAATGTAGTCTCCAAAGGCATGGGCGATTTTGTTTGCTCACTATTGTATCCCTGTTGTAAATTGCCATTGAGCATCAAGTTGATCCTGACTCACAGCAACCCAGCCTGAGCAGAATAGCACTGTTCCGTAAGGTTGGTGAGGCTGCTATCTTTTGCTAGCAGACTGCCGGCTCTGTCTTCTGAGGTGTCTGTCTATCGCTGAGTTCAGACTAGCAGCTGAGTGCAAACAGTTTGTTCTACCCAGGGACTCTGTTATGTCTCTAATATCTAGCAAAGTACTTGTTAGCAAATAATAAAAATATCTCTGGAAAACTACTTAATAATACAACTGCAGTATGGTTTAATTGATTCAGACATTTTGAATACAGATAATTCCAGCTGTGAATAGATGGACATTTGAAAAACATTGCTTCTATCATGTTGGCTTTGTTCTCGCTGCCTCGTCTGTGCCAGCTTGGCATCACCTGGGGACCTTGTTAGAAAGGCAGAATCTCAGACTCCTTCCCATACCTACTGTGTCAGAGCATGACATTTACAACATTCCCTGGGTGCTTCTTAAGCTGTAAATCAGCAATTGTAAACCAACATGCTGTGTTAGGCCAGGCAGATGACTTCATGAACGACAAAGTCTAGATACATGTGTGTAACCACAGTGACAGGTGCTTTCTAACTGTTGGCGTGCTTGTGGTAGGAATGGCGATGACTGTGTTGGCACAGACATCTTCGGTGTTGATGGGCATTATTCTCAGCAGTTTCCTGCTTTCTCCAGTTGGTTTGAGAGGATTTTATTTATTTATTTTCCTCAGAGAAGTTTGCATCACCTCTGGAGAATCAGTGACATTTATGAGAAAGCCCCACACTGGTAGCAAACACTTCACAGTTCTTTACATTAAACTGGTTGCAGCCGTGATCAAGAGGGTAATAAAAATTAACTGAATGTTTTATTCGAATACCATTTGTTGACCATTTAACAGGGGATGAGTCAGCAAAGGTCTAACTAGGCTGTTATACAATGTCTGAGCCTGGAGTTTCCAGCCAGGATAAAAATATGTTTTGTTTCATTTTGTCTGAGCTTTCTGTATCATTGATCTTTCATTTTTGACTTATGTCCTGGTGATAAAATTAGGAACTTTTCAGGTATTTTTTTCTTTGAGGCAAAATAACAATTTATCTTCTAGAATACTTACTATCAAGTAAATAGCTTGAAAGGCTCCACCCTTTAATAATTACTGGCTTTCTGGATAGCAAGCCATTCACCTAACTAGAATTTATTTTAATGATTCAATTTATCACGTTCGTCTTGACTGTTAACAGGATTTTTATACCATGTTATATTTTCTACCTCACTTGATATCTCTTGTCCTCATATAATACATAATCTCTCCATTGAGCCTTTTCCTTTTGTGTCAATTCTTTCTCATCAAATTGTTTCTCTTTAGGGAATAGAAAATATACCTTTGCTATTCAACAAATAGCTTGTCTACATACTGCTTTTTTTCTCATCCTGGAGAGTAAGGAGGTTGAGTCTGTCCTCTAAGGCACTGCTTTCATTTAAAAGTTCATCTTATCCCTCCCTCTCTCCTTCTTTCTCTCCCTGCCTCCCTCCCTGCCTCCCTCCCTCCCTCCCTGCCTCCCTCCCTCCCTCCCTCCCTCCCTCCCTCCCTCCCTCCCTCCCTCCATCCATCCATCTTCTGTCTTTCCTTGTCTTTTCACATGGGTTGATGAAATATATTCTGAAACTTCCACACTCCAGCTTTTGCACATCAGCCATAGTGAGTTTTTAAAATGGAAATCTGATCATACAAACCAATTTCTTTCTGAAAGTACTTTGATTATTTCTCACTGCCTAAAGAATAGAGCTCAGACTCATCTGACACATAAGCACCGCTGTATTACATCTCCTGCATGACCTTTCATTGTGACATTAGCCACCTCTGAACTGCTTCTGGTCTCTGAATGGGGCACTCTTTGCCTTTGTTGTTGCCGTTAGTTACTACTGAGTCAGCCCTGAGTCCTGGCAACCTTTGGTATAACAGAATGAAACACTGTCTGGTCCTGTACCATCTTCATGATAGTATGTCTGATTCCACTGGTATATTTTAAGTGTCTTCTAACCTAGGAGGCTCGTCTTTAAGCACTGTATCACACAATAGTCTGTTGGAATCCATAGGGTCTTCACTGCTGTTTTCAAAAGTAGATTGCAATGTCTTTTTCCTAGTCTGTTTTAGTCTTAGTCTTCTATCTTTGCTTTTAGTAAGTGGTTTCCCCTTTGCTAGATGGCACACACAATTTCTCTCTCATCGTTGCTGATCCTGTCCCCTGCCTACATTGCAGTACAATATTCTCACTTCACACTCGCTTCAAGAGCACAGTTTCTGAAGACTCTCACCTTGACTTCCACTCCTGGCTCTGCTACTTGTTAGTTCTGAACCTTGAGTAAATTACTCAGTGACTTCATGCTTTAGTTTCCTTGTCTTTGTCAGCTAGTGCTGCTTTAGAAAGAGAAGTTTTATTTTCTCGCAGTAAAGTAAGCTGAAAGTCCAAATTCAGTGTCAACTCCAGGAGAAAGCTTTCTCTGCTGGCACTGGAAGAAGATCCTTGTCGTCAATCTTCCCCTGGACTGGAAGCTTCTGAGGTGCAGGGACCCTGGTCCTTTCCAAAAGGATGCACTGAGTCCCCGGCACTGCTTCTTGGTGGTATGAGGTCCCCAAATTCCTCTTCTAGCTTCTTTATATCTTAAGAGACTGCCTCAAGATACAAAACAGGCTTACAGGTTAAGTTCTGCCCAATCAACACAAATGTCACCCATGCCCATCTAGCCTCATTAACATCACAGAGGCAAGATTATAACATGGAATGACATCACACAGTAGCAGGAATCATGGCCTAGCTAAACAGCTACACAGATTTAGGGGGGAACACAATTCAACCCATGACATTCCTTATGCATTAAACAGAATAATATTAGTGTCTACTTCACCAAGTTATTATGAAAAGTAAATGAACAAATCCATACAAGGAATTCACCATGTGAGTACACAATAAATGCTAATGACTAAATACCCATAAACCTTTATGAAATATTGATATCATAGTTTACTGTGTATTTTTACTGAGCCAAGTGCCAAGCCAAGTACCATCGAGTCGGATCCGACTCATGGCGACCCTAGGGCCCAACTGGGGACAATAAAAAGACAAACCTATTAAGATAAAGGGTTGCAAATAAAACATTCCAAAGCCAAGTATAAATGAAGTAGGGATTACCAGTTAATTTGCATGAGTCATTTATGTTCTCTTTTGTTGATTAGGATAATTAGCACATAATGTTTTAAAATTCAAGGTTACAATGAAATGGATTTAAATCAATGGACATTTATAATGGGAAGAAAGATTAAAATGTAAAAGTAGACATCACAGAATGATTCAGTTGCTTTTCCAGCATCAGCTGAACATTTTATTGGGTATTACTAACGTTTTCAAAAGCCAGAATAACTCCACTGTATCTGAGGAGACTAAGGGAATGGAAATTTGACATTATACAAACTCCCAAGAACCACATAAATACTGCATCACTTAACCTAGGTAAACTAAAGATTTTGTGGTCTCCCAGATCAATTACTTGAGTTTCACCTTTGAAGTGGTGCATGAGGCCTGATCCTAAGCCATGTTTAGGATCTCAGGAGACACCAATGCATAGGAGGAAGTAGATGCTTTCAGCTGCTTTCTGGAATGCTATTTATATCTCTAGTTGGCTCTGGGACTGGATCATAACTCTATTTAAGGCAATGGTCTAGGGCAGTTAAAGAGGATAATGACTGAGATTTAGTGAAGCTGTAGCTTTAAATAAAAGCAGGCTTCATTCTTGACAGTCCACTGGAATGGAGCAGTACCTGGAGAAAGGTCAGGTAGGGACCTCGTGGGCTTCCCTAGAAGCCAGCACTGGCATCCTCCCAGGACCAAGGCAAAACTGTTTGACCCCTATAAATTACTCTGCAAGATGAGGGGCTAATCACTGGCCCACTGAGTTATTGCAAAATTCAGACCCTGTTGAGTGTGAAAATCAGCCAATCATTTCCAAAGCCCTAAATATCCCTGAGCGAGAGCAGAAAGAAGGACTGTTCTTGGCCAACCAAGCCTATCACCCTAAAAATGGAGTGAAGAGAGAGAATGATTCTGAAACAAGCAGTAAACAGATTTTTACTCCCCCCTCCTCTTTATATGTGTCTCTTACTTTATTTATCTGTTTCCCTCCTTTTATTGTGAATCTATGACTTCCTTCTACTTTGATATATTTAAGTCTATGTATGGTGCACAGATGACCCATGTAGTGATACAAACCTCCATATCAGCAAAAGAACCCTTCTGTTAAAATGTCACTACATTGCATGCCACATTGTAATAACATTATCTGGCAAGCTTGCAGTATATACAAAGTCTCTGTGCAGTGAGATTACTAACGTTCACAACAGTGTACAGTGCTTTAAGCACGTGTTCAGTAAATATTTATTTACATCTACATTTACTGTGAGTCTGAACATGATTCTTCTGTTTTGCTTTAAATTTTTCAGTTAGACTTTTATGTGTGAGGGTTGATGCATAAATTGAACTTCATTTCCTTATAGTGAAATCTGCTAGTGTGTTTTATAATTCATCCATTCAATAACACTTAATGACTGTCAGTGCAATATACTAAGCACTGTTAACTTTTATGTAGGACACAAAGATAAACAAGATGTGGTCTTGTGCTCAAAGTACTCACCATCTGTCAAAACCCTTTTCTGTGTTAAGATTACGTGCGTCTCTCCCTTTTGAAATGATAATTGAATCTTAATGTTTACACTTGGTAGACTCTTATGAGTAGCAATAATACGCATATAATATGCTTATGTCATCACCTAACCATCTATTTAAACAAAATTTAAATATTTATCTCTCCTTCCATCTATTTCTGATCACATCCTGGTCATCTTCTCTGTGAAGCTGAGTCATCCAATGGTGGCTATTCCTGAACATGAAACTCTTGATTCCAAAGAGGTAAATGTAAGATACACTTGGGGATCAATATATCCATTGATATTTAAAAAGGGACCAAGCTTATTTTTTAAGAGTATTAATGAAGTCATCTTTTTTTCCTCTTTGAAATAATTGACTACATTGACCCACCCTGTGTTGTTTAGAAGCACCCGATAATTAAATAAATAAATTCCTATGATTTTCCAAAGTGAAGGGTGGGACTGGAGTTTCCCAGGTGTATAGCACCTTGATCATAAATCGGCTCCTTCTACCCGGAGTATCTGCCTTTACGAGCTTCTTCTTGGGAGTCAGATGTTCAACTACTGTTGTCTTCTTTCTTTAGAGAGTCATACATGTCTCACAATGTACGTCGTGTGTCTTCTGGGTGAGAAGTCACAGAGTTTCCCATAGTATTTCAGTTTCAGCTGCATTGAAGGGTGACAGCTTAGCCGAATGAGTGACAGACCCTCAGCCCAGAAGTGAATTTTGCATATGGCATGTGGCATATTGGTAAAAGCATACCAGCTCAAACACAGTCTCTGAATTTGTTGAAAGTGTTTAATTGCTTTCATGTTTCGAGCTGATGAACAAATATATATAATCTTCTCTTTTTATGGACGCTACATCAAAGAGACAAAGACAATTTTTATCAAGGTCTAGGATAATTGAGCAGTGTTTTCCACACTTCTACCTTGTCAGATAAAGAGGAAAATATGTGAAAAAAAGAGAAAAGTTATAAAGACTTATCTTGAAGCAGTGAGTGGATGAGCACACTTATTCAGCCCAGACACTCTTACAAATAAAACATGCTCAGTTCAATTTTGCAAGCTGTAAGTTTTGAAAACAAAAACAAAACAAGAGTAATACGAAAGAATGACAGAAATAAAAAATTCTCAAGGAAGGCCTAACGTACTGGAATTTTTTTTCCTGAAAAGATTTTTTTTCCCCCAAATGGGGGATTTTATCTTACTTTTATGAACTGACTTATCCCTAGTTCTGCAAATTATAAGACCTCTCTCATATAATACTGACATGGCCCTGGTGGCTTGGCCATATGTGGTGTGGGTTTATATCCTTCAACCAATGATTTAAGAGAACATCCTAAAAAACACTCATTGAATGATTATGGGCATTTGCAAGACTTTTGAGATATATAGCCCAATCGATTTCCTGAAAAACTGTAACAATTCACCCTCTCGGAAACGTCTGATAGCCTGCTTCCCTACATTCTTCCTAACTTTGAGAATGATTATTATTAATAATTTCTTGAGAGCTCATTATGTGTTACAAAGAATGTTATAGACTTTATGTGTATTATCTTAGCTAATCTTACAAAGCATTGTAAGTAAAGTGCTGTTATTATTCCTGTTTGACAGATAAGGAGACTAGGGTTGAAGGTAATATATTAATAATAACATATTACCTAAAGTCAAATAACTGGGATGTACCCACACAATCAGGAATTGATTGGGAATCTGCCTTGGAGGCTGTGCTCTTAATAAGGCACCATACTGTGTCCAGTCTTTAAATCTTTCTCCTTTTTAAATCATATTTCAAATTATTTACCAATCTATAAGGTGAAATTTTTTTTTCATATTGGCTTGTATCTTTAAAATTCATGCTTTTTCCTCTTATCTATTTTGTTTTTGTATTATGATGTGCATTTTTCTACTTGTATTATAACATTTATCTGATTGCAAATTCTTTTTATGTAGTTGAGGATACTCTTTGTCAAATGTCTTAGCCCTTTCAGTGTGATGGTGGGAAATTGTGTAATAGCAAAAAATTGGATGCAACATGTTTGTTCAAAATACAACAGTGATTGAATAAGTTTTACATATTCCAGATCAATGTAAAAGAATCAAATATTCTCATTCTTTCAAACACAGTAATTTTGTTTCCAGCTTACATAGCTTGTAGACAATAAGAGGATACTAAACAATAGGAGAAATTTGCATGGCTATTTAAATAACTGAAAACATCTAGTTCATATAATTAGTGCTAAATTAAAAACCTCTGAATTTTAGTTGAAAGGTTTTGTGTTACAAAACAAAATGGTAAATATTGAATTTGCATTTTTTTTTCCCATCATTTATCCAACTCTGGAGACTAAACTTAAAATTAAGCTAGTCAAAAAAACGTCATTTTGATGAAATGTCTGGAATTATTTTGACACCAGTTTTGGAGTACATGAAAAACTAAAGTTAGAAGTTTAATGACTATGAGAAGCAGTGAGTTACTCCTGGTATTGTAAGAAAAGTAAATAATTAAACAAAAGGTTGTTGTATGTTTCCAGCACTGTATTTTACTCTTTAGTAATACTGGTGCATTCTGTAACATTTTAGCAACTTTTTACAACTTCTCATATGTGGAAATACTGGTGGTGTAGTGGTTAAGAGTTACAGTTGCTGCTCGAAAGGTCAGCAGTTTGAATCTACCAGGTGCTGTGAGTTAGAATCTACTCCACGGCAGTGAGTTTGGTGGTTTTGGCTTTTATAATATACAATCAAACTACAATATTGACCTTTATGTTTCCCCCAAACCCTTTCTTTGCTATTTATTTGCCTATATAACATTAACCAAAAAAAAAGTGTGCTCTGTAAAGCAGTTCTGGTCTTATAACTCTGTGGCCTAAGAAATAAACCATTCCAGTTTCAAACCCAGCGCAAATAAAGCATTTGGAGAAGCCCTTCAAAGGATCTCAGAATTTCCTGTGGGTTTTCTTTCACTTCCTATAAACAGTAGCCTGTCTTTCTCACTGCCAGACTGTTTCTGGAATCCAGTCATGCTATTTATGGATATATAGTTTGTGGTTTTTAAGTAAGTTTGGAGATCCCTTTGAATGCGAACAGACTTTAGGTTTGTCTTATTTGACTCACCCATTATTTTTATAGCTCACATGACTTCTACACTACGTTTAAAAGCAACTAATTCAAAGTAACACTTCCGCTTATCATCTAGCTCAGTGGTTCTAAATACCTGTGGAGCCTTGCAGTCACCTGGTTTTTGGTTTTGAAATGTCCCAGTGGGAGGGTTCCAATCCAGGCAAATTATATGAAGAATTTCTGGAGTTGGACAAAGGCATTACCAAACCAAGCCTACTACCCTGGATTGCAACTCATAGTGACCTTATCGGACAGAGCAGAATTGCCCCCTGGGGTTTTTAGTGTGGTAAATCCTAAAAGGAGGCAGACTGTCACATCTTTCTCCCACAGAGCAATGATTAGCAGCTGAGAAGTTTAACCAGTGGACCACCAGAGCTCCGTGCAGATGCGTTAGTATCTTAAAATCTCTCCAAGTGATTCACATATGCAGCAAAAGCTGAGGTCTGTAAATTCTAGCTCTTTCATTAGCAGTCTGGAAAAGCCGATTAAACCAGTTTGTCAATCTTAGCATATGAAGCCCTAAGCTGACTTTCTTTTCAGTTTCAGGGTCAAGGTAAGAATTTTCCCAGGGAATCATTAATTGATTTCCAAAAACTTCATTAGATGCATTTGACCCTCTGATCCCTGAGAACGCAACTTGAGAGATAATCATTCACGAGGAGCTGACAAAACACCTACTAAGCAAAATTTCTTCCTGTTTTCTTCCTCCTTCTCTTTGCAGATTTTTGATAAACATTTAAGGGTTGGCAACATAATAACTCTGCCAGCAAGGTGCCTACTATGATGGATTGGCCGCTGTGGTGGCATATAAGCTTTGTGCTCCTTTTGAATGTCAGAACTTGTACTGACATCTGAAGTTGTAGTCTTATGAGATATCCCGTTTCTCTGTCTTTAATCCAGATGAGAACACAGAAAACAAAAAATAAATAAATAAATGAAATAAAATAACTTGCCCAAGAAAGACACTCTTATTTTCTGGTTTGATTCAAGGGTGAGAAAGCTTGTCAAGTGGAATGGGTACACTCTGTTCCCTTCAGGCAATTTTTCAGATATCATTTCTCAAAAGCAAACTGGGGTAATACTTGGGTTGCAAAGAATTCAAAGTTATGAACCTCTCGCAGGAACTTGGAATCTGGATATTATTAATGACTAAAAGCAAATCCACATTCTTTGATAGACAACTCGCTAGAGGGCCAGGGTCAATTTGTCTCATAAAGGACCGAGCACAAGCACGAGAATGGATAGCCACCTTGTAGAGGTATGTAGGTGGGCAAGGGAATTCCCCAGAATTTCCTATCCTCAGATTTGCATTAATAAGCCCGTCAACATAGCTTCACTGTGCTGTCGTTACCTTGTCTGGTTGACAGGCCTTGAACTGAAATCTGAAGGGGTCTGGTTGTACAGTAGGCAATCAGAGAAACAGGTTACACTTATTTTTCTCTTCTAGAGACTCAGTTGAATCTGTGGAAGGGCTGGAGGATTGACAATTTGGGGCTTTATCCTTCAAGATCATCTCATTGGACTAATGTTGGGTTCAGTACTGTAATGAGTGATTGGTAAAGCTGGGCAGAACTTAAAACTCCTCCATGTGGAGGCTTAGGAAGACTATTTCTAGTTATTCAAGGGAAATAAATGAAGCAATAAGATCAGGGTTAATAACTGTTTGGAGCTCAGGTTGTCTAGCTACTAGATGGTTTTGACCCTCAATTCAGTGTTGCACTCTGTGGAATCCGTTATATACCTGCATTCTCTTTGTGTCATACTACCTTATAGAACCTTAATTGCCAAACATTTTATAGCTTCTGGCATGTGAAGAATATACTTTGATACTCAATTTTGTGTTTATATACCAAAGTTAATATTTGGAGGCACAAATACGTTTAGAATGTTTCAAGAAAAAATAACTAGCTGACATATAACAATATGGTAGCATATATTTTCTGGAAATGGAGTTTTGCTCCAAGTCCTTGAGTCTGATCTCCTATTTACAAGAGAATAAATGTGGGTCACTTTTAGGAAACTGCAGCCTTCATTTAACAGGATAGAGCATGCTTAGTGCTTTTGAATTAAAAGGTAACGAAAAGTAAGTTTGCCCAGTACTTTCTTCTAAAAAAAAATGCTTCCTGTAACAACGGCTTAAATTTTCACAAGACTACATCACTTATTAAGCAAAGTTAACTCAAACGAAAAAGGAATTTGACTCCTATCATGACTATGATTTTCTAAATACCTTATCAATTTCTTTCATATTTATATTTTCTTACATACAAAACTAGCATGTTGTTCAGCTGGCAATGTCAGAAAATATATTAAGTTTTAACTGCCAGGTGATCATCTGAAAATAAGGGTTATTATCCTTTTTTATTGTTCTTCATCATGCTTAAATTTCTACTTTTCTTTTTTTCCCAAATTATTTAGCTCCTTGTCTATACTGAAATTGGCAAAGGACAGTGAGGACTTTACAAATTGTCTAAAAATTATGACTCTACCCATTGCAGTATAACGTATCATGTCAAACCAGCTGCTCCATCCTGGTGACAAATATTGATTTGATATGTCACTGCATTCAGGAAGAGCAGATAAACAGTGTGCTGAGTTAGTTGTCGTGGTATCATGAAGTCAGCCGCCTGTTCCTCTCCAATATGATCTAATTTTCCATGTAATAATAGAATCTTACATTTGAAAGGGAACAGAGAGGGTGTTTAGTTCAATATTCTGCTTAATGTTGAAATCCTGTCTAAAAATTTTTGTATACTTTCTGTTTAAATTCTTCTAGTGAGAGAGAGTTTACCATCTCACAAGGCAGAGTCAATGTTTCAGTATGACAAAAACTAAAGTCTATAGAAACAAAAGCAAATAGAAAACCTTGACCAAATGAAACTGGGGTTCAGTTTTGAGTACTGTGGCCTTGGGGTTGATACATGATCTTTTTGAGTCTCAGCTTCATTCTCTGTCAAATGAGATTAAAGTATTGTAATGAAGATATGCATTTGTGCATGTAAAGAACTTAGCGTTTAAAATATGTAGCATTTGGTAAGTGTCACCATGAAGATGGTGATTAAATCTTTTGTGATGCTGATGGCACTTTTAAAACAAATGAATAGCAGTTTTTATTTGTTATAGATGAAAAAAAAGAACACAGTTTGATTTTTTTCCTTCCCATCATTCTAAAGTTTCAGAAGATCCCAGATGATGAAAGTTGTCACTCTTCCTATAGTATGATAGTTACAAGGCCATTCTCTGTGGCAGAAAAAATCAGTGCAGACAATGGTGTTATCTTCTTGTCTTTGTGTCTTTTTCTCTACTTCTCCCTCCTTGTCTAACAAATGCTGTCTCTCCTGCATGATGCAGAACATACTTAGGTTTAACAACACTGCTTCGCTGCTTGCCCGTGCCGTACTCAGGCTTCCTTTCTTCTTTACTTCTTGCACACAGCCGATGTTTTGCTTGGAGCTGGCTCTGAACCACATCTCCTGCAGACCACTCTGTCTTCACCACCCGTCCTGCCCTGGGCAAAGCAGACCGGGTTGCCTATGCAAGAGCGAGTGGCCTCCCTCTTTCTCTACCAGTCATTATGGAATGTTCCACTGTTGCCATTATTTACCACCTGGACACAGAAAGTTTGGGCTGTCTCCTCCATTGGTGTCGTTCTGAAACACTGGTCCAATTGGACTAATTTGCAGAACTAAATGTCTCTTCTGACTTCATCCCTGATGCTACCTTTGATTCTTTTTCCTGTTGTGTTGTCTGCCTTGGCCCTTACCCACCTCCACTCAGTTAAGTTTATCTTGTCCGTTCTCGACAACCTAAGCCTATCAAATATGAACACACCGAGATTAAATGAATAAAGAAATTATTGGACTCACTGTCCTCCCTATGATGTAACAACATTACAAAGCTGACCCAATTAATTTATTAAAAACAGGCAGGAGATTGATTTGCTGTCTCTGTCTTTAAAAAAGGCTCCATTTTGTAAAAGTTAGGACTTAATCCAGTATCTGTTCTCTTCATCTCCTTGTTTTCAATGTTATATTTTATGGAATGAGGCTGGTGCTGCTAAGAAAAGTCAAGGCAGCAGCCAAGTGTTTGAAGGGTGAGGGGCTGTGGCAGGATTTGGTGGTGACGTTCCTTGAAACTGACTGCACTGCCACCTCAAAGCCAGCCTGACCCTTTGGTTGAGACTAGAACTGCTCTGCTGTGTCAAGGTAATAACGTCTGGCGCGAACGTGCGGCTGCATGTCTTTTTTATGCCGTCAGCCATGGAACAGGAAAACGGCTACTGAGGGAAGAGAAACAAATTATTCTTAACGTAAACTGTGCTTTATACGAGATTTTATGCCCAGACTATATTAACGTGTGATTTTTTCTGAATTTGTCTCCATCAATCTGACTACAATATTCTTGTTTTGCAGCAATGAAGTTGGAGCAGAAACTGCAAACACAGGCTGCTGAAGTCTCGGGAATGCTGGTGCTAACCGTTTGCTAAATCTTTTACTTTTCTCCGAATGAGTGATCCCTTAATGAACCGCAGAATAGCAGTGGAACTAAGAAAAAGTTTCCTGCAGGCGTGTAATGTCACAAGTACCCCACTAACACCTGGCATAGGAGAGACTTCCTGACAGCTTCCTGCACCCTCTCAAGAGCCTTACTGCCTTCTACTAAGCCGACAGCAATACTAATATACCCCAAGTATTTCGTAGCCAAATAAAGAGGAGTCATGCGTAAATAGAAGAATGACTTTGACTGTTTTTCAAGACCAGTTTTACTTAATGCACACATATCTTAATCAGGTTCTACACTCATTTCTGTTTCTACATTTTTAGATTAAAAAAACAAGAAAAACTTTTAAAAGTGAGTCCCTCCCTGACTTCAGGGGGGCTGTGATATTCTGGGGTGTCCTAGGGAGATCTTGGATGTGAGACAGTTGGTACTAGCATAACACACACTGTCTTTCTGTCCTGTTCAGTTTTTGTGCTGCCCAGAGATGCTGTGTAACCAGATAGTACTGTGATGCTGAGTATCATTCATTGGCATGTCTCTGATGTCACTGTCTCTTTGTCCATCATCACATAACTCTTGTGAAGGCTACTCCAGAGTCTGCTGCTACCTGTAATCTGTGAACAGAAGACAGTGGAGCCAGCTACACAGTGGTGATAGTCCTGGGAGAACACCTGTCAACACCCCTGACCCCCACTATATTGGCCACGATCACTTGCTTCCCATCAGCCCATCCTAGCCCCCTCTGAGTGGTTTCCTTCTTGTCTCCTGCATGGCTGGGAAGCTGAGGCTGACAGGCTCTAAGGAAGACACAGCTGTTTGGGTTCTCACCTCTTGGCAGAAGAGGAGTTGTAGCATAGCTCTCTGCCCATCCCGCTGCCTCCAGACAAAAGCTACTTCTCTGTGAAACAGCTGTGTTGTGTTGCTGTTGCTAGATGCTGATGAATCAGTTGCAAAACACTGTGAGCCTGTGTACAACAGAACAGAACCTTGCCCAGTTCCATCCCATTCTCAAAGTTGTTGTTCTGTTTGAGTCCGTTGTTATAGCCACTGTGTCTCACAAGGGTCTTCCTCTCTTTCCCTCATCCTCTGCTTTACCAAGCATGATGTCCTTCTCCAGGGACTGGTCCCTCCAAGTATGTAAAAGGAAGTCCTAATCACTCTCACTTCTAAGGAGCATTCTGGCTATACTTCTTCCAAGACAGATTGGTTCATTCTTCTGGTCATCTGTCGTATATTCAATAATCTTCAACAACACCATAATTCAAAGACATTAATTTTTCAGCAGTGTTCCTTATTTGTTGCTGAGTTTCTATGTGCATAAAAGATCACTGAAAATAGCATGGCTTGGATTGGGAGCACTCTTGTCCTCAGACTGAGATTTTTGCTTTTTTAACTCTTTAAAGAGATTTCAGACTGCTTTTGGATTATTATTAATCACTTTAGATTATTATTAATAATAATCTTTAGCATTCACTGTGCTATTACCATTTGTCAGACACCATGCCATGTGCTTCAGAAGGATTTCATTGAACCTTCCCCGCGAGCCTGCGAGGTAGGTGGCATTATTGTCATGGTTTTACATTGGTGAGAACAGATTCTGAATAGTTAAACAGTTAAATAGTTAAATAGTTAAATAGTAGGTGGTGCAGGCAGGATTCAAATCCAGGTAATTTAATTTTAGCCAAGACATTTACTCAGTCATGAGAGCGATCATTTATTCATCCATTTTTGGATCTTAGATGTAGAAGGTTGAGTTGGCTCAGTTCATGTCAGATTGCTGTCATTGGGTGAGGCCCGTCTCATTTGTATTATATTGTTGGATGATTATCTTTTACAGCAGTTTTTATCTTCTCTTTCTCTGCTGTAGGTGTGTGCTCGTATGTGTTCCATGAGGCTCTTTTGCTTACATATATATATTTTGAAGGTTTGTGTTGTTTGGGTCCACATGGTTATTTAGTAAACTTAAATGGCATCATGGTCTATACTCTGTCTCTTCTTCTTTTCCCTCAGGACTGTGTTTTTAAGATCTATCTGTATTGCTTTGTAGATGTCTAGTGATTGTTTCTTTTCGCATACTGTATGCTCTTATCACCGTTCCCTTTCCCACCTGTCGCTGACATCGCCTTCAGGTCCTCTGTACCACTAAGGACTGTGACGCACATCCTTGTCTAAGCTCTTCCGTAGGCTTTTGTGAGGATATTTCTGGGGTATATATCCTGAAGTAAACTGTTCAGTCACAAGGTAGGCACATACTTACTGTGACTAGGTCCTCCTAGACAGCCCTTCCCGATGGCTACTCGTGTCTGTACTCACACCAGCAATACCTACAGACTCCTGTATCCTTAGCTACCTTTGACCTTTGAAAGCCCTGAGCTTTGAAATTTTAGGCTATACTGTCACTGAAAGAACTTTTTTTCCTAATGTCTATTGTGATTAAGTAAAAGTTTACAATACGCGTTAATTTGCATACCTGCTACTCTGCAATTCTATCTGTTCTTGTCACCCTGTGACAGACAGCGCACTCTTCTTTTTCACTCTTCCAGTATGCGCTCGACCAATGCTTGTCCCCTCTTCTCCACCTGTTCCTTTCCCCTCTAGAAAGAAACCAATAGGACAGCCTCATATGTATTCACATAAAGCCGTAAGGTACACATACCACGTGCATCACTCTGTGTCCCTGAGTCCAGTCCATTTTTTGTCTAAAGTGTTTTCTTCAGTGCTGGTCTAAGGGCCGGGATAGCAACAAGTCCATGTCCCCAGGGTACCTTACAGGCTGTCAGACCACCTACTCAGGTCTTTTTATAGAGTTCTTGATCTGCACACCTCTTTTTCTTGTGCTACATCGGGGACTTTACACTGTGTTCCCTGTCAGGGTTGTCTTTGGTGGTGGCTGGGAACCATCCGGTTTTTCTGGTCTTGTGCTTACATATTTTCCCAGTCTTGTAGGTTCTTCTGTCTCTTGGGCTCAATTTAGCTCATGTCTGTGATGTTCTTGGTTGTCATCTGTTCCAGGTGGGTTGGGACAAATTGATGTTTCTCAGATGGCAGCTTGCTGGCTTTTAAGACTCCAGACACCACTCGCTAGTATGGGGTGCAGAAAACTCTCTTAGCAAAAGATTAGTTATGCCAATTGACCTTAGTATACTCTGAGAACATGGTCCCCAGACCCGTACCCCTGCTACTATGCCCTTTGAATGTCGAGTTGAATTTAGAAAACCATTTAGCTTGCCCAGTTATGCTGACCTGGTTTCTACTGTGTGCAGTTACTCCCTTCAACTAACTGAACTCCTGTCGACTGTCTAATGTATGAATAGCACTCTCCCTCCCTCCTTACCCTTGTAGCCCTCAAAGAGTATTTTCCTCTGTGCGTAAGTCCTTTTTTTAAGTCCTTGTAGCAGTGATCTCATATATTGCAGCTGACTTATTTCACTCAGCATAATGTCTTCCAGTTGATTCTAGGTTATGAGATGTTTCCTAAAATCATCATTGTTCTTTATTATTGCGTAGTATTCCATCATGTAAATATATTATAGTTTGTTTATTCATTCATCTGTTAATGGGCACCTAGGTTGATTCCACCTTTTTGCTATTGTGGACAGTGCTGCGATAAATGTTCAGGCACAAGTCTCTGTTCTGAAGGCACTTTTTAAGATGGGACAGTTGTCTGAACATAGTGTCCTCTTTACCTGACATTTTCCGTTTCACGGTTGATTTTATGTGCCTTAAATCATTGCAGTTTTAGTCGAGTACCATTGTCTTCATTTCATCTACCCACAGCTTCAGCCTGAAGGGTTATTAGACTAAAGTTAATTAAGTAATGAATTATAAACCTAGCACAAGATCTTTTCATTTCCCTCTGATGTAGTCTCTATTAAAACAAGCTGAGCCCAAACATCATGATCTAATTTATTTGTCAAATTTTTCAGCAGAGATCGTAATCTTGAGAGCATGAACACAGTAAAAATAAGTATTTGTTGTGGGGAGAACTTGGAGAACTGGCTGAGAAATTTGTGGACACAATGAGTATTTGGGATGAGAAAAGGGTAGGAATAAGTGACATGGAATAGAAACCTGTTGTGGCTGTGTCTTCATTTGTGTTCCCTAAGAAGCCTTTAATGTAAGTAACTTAGGTAGCTGGAGTCCCTGGGGGATTGATGCTCTTGGCTGCTAACCAAAAGGTTGATGGTTTGAGTCTTCGAAAGAATGGGTTCATGACGTACTTTTGAAAAATCAACCACTAGAATCCCTACAGAGCACAGTTCTACTGCAACACACCTGGGGCCACCAGGAATCAGAATTGACTCGATAGCAACTGGTCTCAGTTTATTTGGGAGGTGATCTCAGGAAACAGTGATAAAGGAAAAAGAAAGTGGGCTAAGGAATAATAATAATAATAAACTAAAAAAAATTTATTATACAGCTAGTTACTAGAATGGGCAACTCCAACTTACTTCCATTGGGAAGTTCTGGAACACAAAGTCAAACATGCTTCAGAGAAAATTCAACTTAGAGGAAAGGAAATTACAGCATTTGTTCTAAAGCTTGGCTATCAACCTTTGGATAACTGTGATTTCTGTCTGTATAAAGCTTTTGTTAACTTCTCCTTGTATATGTCCAGTCTAATGAAATTTTAATTTTGGAGAAAATGGGAAATCTTTGGAACCTGTTTTTTGTAGTATGTGATGTGCAGAAAAGAACAAGCTAACTAAAAGATTAAGTAACAAGAGCATAGTCTCAGGATTTTATTTATTGGGCAAGTAAAAAAATTAGCAGTTAGAACTAAAACGTCAAACAAAAACCACTGCCACAGAGTCTATTCCAACTCATAGTGGTCCTACAGGACAGAGCAGAACTGCTCCACAGAGGTTTCAAAGAGTGCCTCTTGGATTTGAACTGTCAGCCTTTTGGTCAACAGCTGTAGCGTTTAACCATTGTGCCACCAGGGTTTCTGCAGTTAGAACAAAGGATAAAAATTCTTCTATAGCTAGACTATGGTGAATTTCTAAGTTTGAAACCACTCTTATTCAAGCTCTGGACCAAGGACCTTCGCCTAGAGCTGACACAGCGAGAAAGCCTTCCCATGTAGCTGACACCTAAATTTGGCCTTGTAGCCTACTGGACGGTGACAAATACATTTCTCTTTGCTGAAACCATCTGCTTGTGATATTTCTTTTATAAAAGCGTTAGATGACTAAGACAGCAGATAATTTTATTTGTAAGAAGGAAAGATTATTTTCTTTAGAGCAAACTCAGAGATCTTAGAATAATCAAATAGTAATTAGGAAATATTTCTGAATTTGCTTAAAATATCTATTTTGAGGGAATTTCTATAAGTTCCCATGATGTTATAAAATTAAACATATTCTCCTCATGCTTTATTTTTCCTCAAATTAGTTGAGCAAAAATACTTTTTTCTTTATTTTGTACTTCAATAAATGCACTATAATTTCTCTTTATAAAGGTTCTCTAGTGGATTTATTTGGAAATGTTCAGCATCGCTTAGACACCTGCATCCAGATTTTCCTTTACTGAAAACTCTAGGGGTGAATTCAAAAGATGAAACTGCAATAGGCGGAGCAAGCATCATAAGTAGTGTAAAAGGAAAAAAAATTAAGGGGTAATAGATTGTGACTCAGTAATACTGAACAAGGTATATAAATAAACCAATGGATGACCCAATTAAGAAGAGGAAGAAGAAGAAGAAAACCATTCTTATGCAATATTAGGACTAGAGTATGCTTTGTGGAAATACTAACAGAGAAACAAAAAGTTGAATAACTAGTAGGGATGAGAAAATATTCCTCACAGGTTTGTGAGGTCTTTTTAAATTTGAGCTAAGTCACTCAGGGGAGTAAACATTCCAGAGACCTTGCCAACTCTGTTTTCAGGGCACAGTTCAGAATTTGTTTTGTTTTTTGAATCAATATTAGGTTTAAGTAGAACTACAAGAAGCTGTGGAGAAATTGAAGATAGGAGTTGATTCCTTTTAGGGGAACTGCTAAAGCTTATGTGAAACTTTTACTGGTCGTCTGATATTAGAGAAAGTAGATCTTGAAGAATGTGCTGAGGACTATGCTCTGAATTTTCTCAAATTGACTGACACTTTTAATAAGGAAACCAAGATTCTCAGTTATAAACAAATTAGATAGGTTCCATGGAATCTAGGGAAGGATGCCACCAAGAAGATAAGCTTTTGTTTCTTATTCTATTCTAAGCTGTTCATTTTAGGGAGAAAATTTTGCTTTCCCAGTTTCTTTTTGCATAAAATGAATAGTATTTTCCTAAGATTGAGAAAATATAACACATGTACATTTTACTCTGAGTTTTCAACCCTATCACTAGTTGACCCTCAGAGGAGCTAAATCTCTAAACAGAAATGTCTTTTAGAATGTCTCTCTGCCTTTTAGAACATCACATCTTCATTGTTTCTAAAAATTAAATTTGAAAATCATAGTTCATTTGGTTTTATCTTTTCCTCAATAAATTTCCTCCACCCTCAAACTTAACTGTGTCACATTTTCATTCCATATCTATTAAATCGAATAACTGAAGTGGAGCCCAGAAACCTGCTTTTTAAAAAGTACTCTGTTAATTGTACAGACAAACTTCTGATAAACTCAGATGCCTGAATCAGTATAGTAGTCAAATGGGAATAGAAGGACATTTTTTTCTAGAGCTGTTATCTACCACTGAATTTGCCAGAATAGAAGGACTCACCATTGCTTTGTGTTATAAATGTTAGTAATTTAGAAAGGATCTCAAGTCAAGTATAAAGGAGAGAAAACAAGGGTGATAAAGGAATTGCTTACAGTCTCTCTTTTATTTTCCTTCCATACTCTAATAAGGAATGGAGGGGCCAGCATTTATTATGATGCTCCTTAGGAGCCAAGGAAACCCTGGTGGCTTAGTGGTGACGTGCTACGACAGTTAACCAAGAGGTCAGCTGTTCAAATCCACCAGGTGCTCCTTGGAAACTCTATGGGGCAGTTCTACCCTGAGCTATAGGGTCGCTATGAGTTGGACCCAACTCGACAGAACCTAACAACAACAATAACAACACCTTGCCCAAAGTCAGGGCCAGACTTTTCTACATGTGTTAATTTAATCATTCCCAGTGTCGTGAAAGGTGGGTGCTTTTGTGCCAGCATTATTGAGAAGAAAACTGAAGCTGAGGGAAATTATGTCCCTGAGCTAGGGTGTGGCAAGACTAGATTTGAATTTTGGTCTCTTGCTCTAAAGCTCTTTCCACTCTACAAATGCTCTTCCGGTTTTCTCCTGCCACGTACTCAACAGACAGCATGCCTGTGGACGGCACATCTTCCTCAGTAGGTGTATGTCACCAGGAGCTGCTGAATAGAGATCACACAGACTGAAGCCTCTCCACCAGCCCACATTACGAGCAACCTCATAATCTTTATTCACTTTGCTGGCTTAAGTCCTCACCTTTCCTATGAGCAGGAACTCTGAACGACTGTGTCTCGAGGTGCCCTGTTTTCCTTTGGCCAGCACCTGTTGTATACAAGAACTCCCCTTATGGAACCCTGGTTTTGTGCTACGTTATTCCCTGAGGTGTCTAGAAAGCCGGGTGTGAATTTATTTACCATTTCAGAACATACTTGCTTAATCACCGCTGATACTGTGTGTGTTGGGTGTATGTGTGTAATTCTCTAAATAAGACTGACTTGAGCACATATCTGTTTCCTAAAGGAACTCCAATTCCCTCCTCAAGCTTTTGTGAATTTCCAAGTGCTTACATTTTTCCTAACCTCCTCTGGAACAAATTCCCAGCCTCTTTGAAACATTCATGCTCTACTTTACAGCTTGCTGCTACACTCTTAAAGTGATTTTACTGTGGGTCAAAGCACCTTTCGTGATAATTCTCACCTAAACGTTTCTTCTAACAAGGTATAGGAAAGAGTTTGTCAGTAATTTGTACGTAATGGTAAAAGTTGGAGGATGCAAACACTCATAAAAGAATATCAAATGACATACAATTTAAATTGTACTTTAGACTTCCCTATTCTTAAAAGGAAATGTCAGTTTGGTGACTCCATGTTCCATCTTGGGGCGTGAAATCTTCCTTCTACTGCCTCTGTCCTTAGTTCCACTGCATCCACGGACTGCTTTTTATTTTTTATATAGCTGTTTCCTAATTTAAAAAAAGAAAGTTTCTTTCCTAAGAGCCCTTCCTAAGAGGTAAAATAATAATATATAATGTCATGAGTCTACAGGAAGTACTTTCCAAAAGTTGTAGGTAAGAATCTACTAGAACTTTTGTCCTTCTTCTTCTTTGTAAAAGCAAAAACCAAACTCATTGCTGTTGAGTTGATTTGGACTCACAGTGACCCTACAGGACAGAACAGAACTGCTGCACAGCGTTTCCAAGGACTGGCTGGGTATTCCAGCCACCGCTGACACTTGGGTTAGCAGCCGAGCACTTAACTGTGCCATCAGGGCTCCTCTTCCTTTAGAGAAAGGGAAAATACCACAAAACCTAAGCAAATTTGAATGATCGTAATAAAAACAAAAGCTGTTTGTGTTTGTCTCAAGTGTTGCTGGTTCAGATTTCGTTAGCACTAGTGGGCAGTAACTGGACACACGGAGGCCCCATGACAAGTTGTACTTGAGTCCCCTTTCTCCCCTCTGAAACTTTCTGTCATCTCAGCAGCTCTCGTTCCCTTACTTGCTTGAGCTCTTTCTCCTTGCCGTGTTCCCTTCAAATCAGAAAATTGAGTTTGTCCTCCATCCTGGGTTTAGTTCCAGTGCTTCTCTGAGGTGCTGTTCTCTTAGCTGGATGCCTAGCCTGTAAAGTTAGCCGCACTTCCATCTCTGGTTCAGTCTTAGGGATCTGAGGCCCTAGGACAAACATGTACAGAAGGGAGTGAGTGTTTGCTGGACTGGAACCTTTCAAGAGTCTTGATTAGTGGTCATATATTGATAAAAAGCAGCCGTGGTGGAGCAGTGTTTTAACAACTTGGCTGTTGACCAAAAGATTGTTTGAATCCACAAGCTTCTCTTTGGAAACCCTTTGGGGGCAATTCTACTCTGTCCTATACAGTTGCTTTGAGTCACAATAAACTTGACCACAGTGGGTTTGGGTTATTGATGGATAAGCTATGGTGAAGGTGACTTAGCTTTCTAGATTAGCTTACAAGTATCTTAGAAGTAGCTATTAATATTGGGAGAAACAGTGAAAATGACTGTTCATCAAAAATAAATTTGACTTCATGGGGAAAAGCCCAGAAAATCATTCAGTTTCTACAGACTCGTGTGACAGTTCTATTTACTTTAGAGAATTCCAATGAAACAATATATCAAGCTAAGGTTGCATATCAACTCTGAATTTCAAAGCCATTTTTGCCTTATGAGACACTTTTTTGAAGCTTATTGAAGACATTATTTGTCAGATCGTTCTCCAAGTGAGTGCTTTACGTCTATAATTAACAAAAAAAATAAATGAATATTGTCAGCTGACTGAACAGCCCTTTCAGCTCCTCTCCTACTTCCATTTATACCTACATCCAGAATTTAATTAAGAAATTATGCTTTAAAAACATAAATCTTGATAAGCTTCTGCCTTGTCAGACTGCCTGGGGATGAGTTGCAGGTGTTTCTTACGAAGAGGACTCCCTTCTACTCACCAGCAGGCAAAGTATGTATGTGCTTAGGGCATCAACAGGACAGGGCTACCGGTCACCCAAAGACCCAGCAAGGGCAAACAGATAAGGTACAGCAAAGAGTCAGCACCGCCACGGAAGTGAGCTGAGTCGGTTGCTTTGCTGTAGAATATGTTGAGTATTTTTTTTTTTTTGGTAGAAAATGTGGTTTATAGTAAAAATTTTAGTACCTTACCTCCAGTAAGATATTTACACTCTAGTTCATCTCATTTCACTAAAATGGCACGTGCCATTTTTGCATTCAGTTGCTAACGTTATGGTCACATTTAAAAAGAATATACACCATGGGTAGCGAAGACACACACACACAAGTGTGGGTGTATCTTGGAAATCCTGGTGGCATAGCAGTTAAAGGCTACAGCTGCTAACCAGAACATCTGCAGTTCAAACCAGCCAGGTGCTCTTGGAAACACTATGGGACAGTTTTATATATACATATATAAGTATATAGCCATCAAGTCAATTCCAGCTCGTAACAACCTTATGTACAGAGTAGAGCTGCCCCATAGAGTTTCCAAGGAATGCCCGCTAGGTTTCAACTGCTGACTTTCTGGTTACCAGTCATAGATCTTAACCACTATACCACCAGGTATTATATATATGTATGATACACCACATTATATACATGTATATATATATATATGTCTCATATATACTGTTGGAATGCATGTACAAGCAGAGGAGGAGACATCACAGATTATCAGTGTTTAGGGCTCTCACATGCCTTAATAGGCCCTGTCTGCACTATGAAGTCCAGCTCAGCCACAGCGTCAGTGGAAGATTCCATGGCAAACACTTCCTAGTCAACAATCAGGGGCAAGACAGCTGATTAGGAATCACCTCAGGCCTTTGGCTTGGGCAGTGTTAAGGCCTGTTAGCAACTTTACCAGTCAGAGAAGAAAGTGGGATGTGCAACAGGACAAAAGAAGATAGACTGTCAAATCAATCTTTATTTTTTTATTTAATCACATTCTGCTAGTCTCCAGGGACTTTCCAACTCGCTTCCCTATACACACACACACACACACACACACACACACACAAACTCACACACTTTCTTTGTCTCATTTTAACTGATTTACGTATAGAGTCAATACCTTAATGGAAGAGTGAGCAGGATGCCCTGAACCAATATGAACTAATATTAAATTACAGTGAGACTTCTTCAGTGTGGGATCTACCTACCACTGCTGTTGAATCCATTGCAACTCATAGGGACCCAATATGGGTCCTGAGGCTGTAAATCTCTACTGGAAGCAGACAGCCACATCTTTCTCCTGAGGAGCCACTGCCACTGGTGGTTTCTAACTGCTGGCCTTCCAGTTGGCAATTGATCACTTTAACCACTACATCACCAGGGAAAAGCAATGAATCAGTGCTGATGTGAGAGTCTTCATGCTGGTATGCTGTATTGCATTGAGTTTCCCACAAAGGAGGTAACAAGTCCCTACCACAGGAAGGACTTTAGAGACTAGGTCATTATACGGCCATAATTGCTGTGTTGAGAAGGCTGGCCTGGATGAACTCAAAGTTACTTTCCAATTGTTTTTTCCCTAAAACAAAAATATCAGTTTTCAGAACTAAACAGCAGCAGACTCTGACTGCTTCATCAGGTCTGAGTACATCTGGAACTCTAAGCTGTGTTTTGATAACTTGCTTTAAATGGGGAGCACTTGATTTGTGGAGAGTTCTCTCTGACCCAATAGTAGTTCACAGGTCCATGACCCCTCCCCTGAAGGCACTTGCTTATTTGGAGCCACTCTGGCGCTGTCTTGGATTTGACACTAACTGTGGGTAGGACTCAAATCCTATCTATTAATAGCTTTCTTCCTTTCTCTTAAAGGGAGCTCTTGGTGGGCAGGTGTATCACAAGGTAGCGGTTACGACACTGCCTCTTCTGGTGCATGGCCATGATGGGTGGCCAAGCCACTGTCCCTCCTTATGCCTCAGTTTCCTGATTTGCAAATGAGAATTTTTTCCCCTAAGTGATAACTCAGAACTGTCTGCCGAAATGCCAGTGTTTTCTTCCTCTGTATGGTTTACTATATTAATTACATTTTCTATCCATTATTTCTGGTTACTATCTAGTTGACTCTAACTCATGGTGACCCCATGTGTGCTCTTTGAGTTTTCAAGGCTGTATTACCTTCCAAAAGAAGATCACCAGACACATCTTCGGAGACACTTGTAGTGGGCTGACTGCTTAACCATTTGTGCCATGCAGAAACCCCATTTTACATCTGGACATGAAAATTTTGAGCTTGAGGTTTTTTCTTTCCCCCTAAAATGTACTTCTGTCTTAAAAACAAAAAGACACAGGCTGTAGGATGAGACAGACCTGGTTTAAGTGCTCTTCTTCAGTTATTAGAATTGATTTTTTTGGAAAGGTATTATCTCTCTGACTTCTGTTTTCACATTTTTTAATGGAGATGTATTATCTATTTTATAGACTTGCTATGAGATTTAAATAAAATTAAAATAAAAACAAACCCACTGCCGTGAAGTTGATGACAACTCATTGCAACACTGTAAGTCAGAGTAGGACTGCTGCACAGAGTTCCTAAGGAACACCTGGTGCATTTGAACTGCTGACTTTTGGATAAGCATAGCATTTAGCCACTACACCACCAGGGTTTCCTTAAATGAGATAGTAAAAGCTTAGTTTTCTTTCCCTTCCTGTAATACCTTCTAGACCTAAAACAACTCTTTAAAATTGTCCCAAACTGAGATAGGGAGACAAGCTTTGTGTCTTTCATTGATTAGTCATTGGATAAACACTGCCCCATGGGTGGAGGAGTAACCTTGGATGAGACAGCTCCCTTTGGCTGAAGGCAATTCCCATAAAAAGGTCTCAGTTGTGTTCCATCAATTGGAAACAGCCCAGTGGCTGCAAGAATGAGTGACTTGGACTTGAAGGCAGGTCTGTGTGGCAGTACACAGAATCCACCATAAGGTAGAGACTCACAAGAGATGAGTGTGGAGAATAAAGAGCGAGCATGCCAGATAATACAGGACCTTGTAAGTCTTGCTGCAACAGTTAATTTCTCAGCTGCTAACTGAAAGACTGGAGGTTTGGATTCACCCAGAGTTTCCTTGGAAGAAAGAGTTGGCAGTCTACTTCTGAAAAATCAGCCATTGAGAACCCAATGGAGCACAGTTCTACTGAGACTCATGGGGTCACTGTGAGTTGGAGTTGACTCAATGGCAACTGGTATGTTGTCACACTAACAGTTTCGAGATTTTAAAAAAGCGATGGTGGAACTTTTGAAAGATTTTACACAATAAGCCAGATCAATACAATCACATGTGCATTTGTAAAGATCACTATGGCTGTTGTGCAGATAATAGATTGGAAAGAGAAGCATCAGAGGTAAGGAACCTGTTACGAAGTTGTTGCAGTCATCATACACGAAGATGATAATGGCTTGAATTTATTATGTAGAAGTAGGAATGAAGAAAATTAACTGATCAGAGAATATTCAGAAAGCAGAATTGATGCTATACACTGTTGACTGATGGGATATGAGAGTGATAGAGAAAGATGAATGATGTCAACACCTCCTGCCTGGGAATAGGAAGTTTGCCCAAGTCAATGTTAAGTCTGTTTATTTCTTATTCCTTCCCTTTGGAAATGTAGGAAATTATGCTTGGCAATACCTTAGCAGTTAGGAGACTGTATAGCTTATCTCTGGCCAAAGACATGTAACTAGAGGTAATACATGCTATATGGAGATGAAGCAATAGAAAACTGATGATTCCTTTTCTCTTTGGTGAAGAGCAGGTAGACCATATGTTGAATGGTAGAGCTGCAGGATTAAACAGTTTCCCTGAGTCACTGCATGGAAGACAGATGCTTTGGACTATTGCCCACTCAGGAGACGGCCTTGCATGAGCTAGAGCTAAACTTTATGTGTTAAGTATTTGAGATTTGCAGGTTGCTCCTACAGCATGAATCTAGCCTGGTTTGACAAATACAGCAACATGGAAGGAGTATGTTCACAAGCTCATGGGAGTGAAGGCAAAAAGAGAGGTGAGAAGAAGAAGGAGATAGTGCATTTAGTTTTAGAAGTCTTGAGTTTAAAATAACTGAAAGCTATTTAAGCGGACATGTCCAATATGCTGTTTAAAATGAGGGTGAAGAGTTTAAAGCAAAGTGCAATAGCGAGTATAGATTTTGAAATTACCATACAGCCAATAATTGAAGCCATGTGAAGGCTGAGACTTCTAGGCACTCCGATCAAGAATGATAGAAGAATAGTCTTTTCCTGTTAATGGTTTTCCCCCTCCTCACTTTTTAGAAAGTAATAGAATTCTAGGAAGTGTTACCCATTAACCTTAAAATTGCATTTATTATACAAGTCAGTATCACCATACATTATAAAGCTATTTTCATTTTTTTCCCTCCCTCACCACATTGGGAAGCATCAGGATGCTCTGCTTGAATGTAAGTTGGTCAATTTCAACTCTATAGAAGAACAAACAAGCTAAACAATTATCATTAACAATCTCCAACCAATTTCTCTCTCTTGATGTGACATTTTAGACTCAGATTAGCAGTTGTTAAATGTTAAACAGGTTGCAAGGCAATAGAAACTCTTAAGCACTGCTGGTGGGAATGTAAAATGCTATTACCACTATGGAAAATGATATGATGCCTCCTTAAAAAACTAGACATAGAAATACCTCATGATCCCGCAATCCCACTCCTAGGAATATATCTTAGAGAAATAAAAGCTGTTGCACAGATATATGCACACCCATTTTCATTGTTCACAATAGCAAAAAGATGGAAACAATCTAAGTGCCTATTAATAAATGACTGAATAACAAATTATGGTACATATACACAACGGAATACCATGCAGTAATAAAGAACAAGGATGAATCTGCAAAACATTTCACAACGTGAATGAATCTGGAGGGCATCATGCTGAGTGAAATGTCAGTCACAAAAAGAAAATTAACATGTGAGACAATCATTATAAAAACCCAAGGAAAGGTTTACACACAGAAGGAAACAACCTTAGATGGTTTTGAGGGAGGGCAGGAGTGGGAAGGGGAAACCACTAGCTAGACAGTAAACCCATTGCTGTTGTGTTGATTCTGATTCATAGTGACCCTATATAAAGGACAGAGTAGAACTGCCTCACAGAGTTTCCAAGGAGCATCTGGTAGATTTGAACTGTAGGTTAGAAGGCCAAACTCTTTTCTTTTTTAAAAATATTTTATTGCACTTTAAGTGAAAGTTTCCAGTTCAATTTGTCATACAAAAATTGATACACACATTGCTATGTAACTTTTGCTGCTCTCTCCACCCTGTGACAGTGCACTTCTCCTTTCTACCTTGAATTTCTCATGTCCATTCAACCAGCTTCTGTCCCCTTCACCCTCTTGTCTCACCTCTAGACAGGAGCTGCCCAGTTAACCTCATGTATCTACATGAGCCCAGAAGCAAGCTCTTCACCAGTATCCCTTTGAAGAGTCCAGCCCAATCTCTGAAGAATAGCCTTTAAGAATGATCTCCATTCTGAGTAGCCTGTATGGTTAACAATGATGCCACCAAGGTTACTAGTGTTAACTTTGGTAAAGGGAAGGAAAAGACACATGGGAAGTCAACACAGCTTGACCAAGGCAAGGTCATGGACACCTTCTAGACACATCCAGACACCTTGAGGGACCAAGTTCCTGGGGCTGAGGCTGGGAAACCAGAGCCTTGGGACACATCTAGGTCAACTGACATGACATAGTTCAAAAAGGAAATCTTCTATATCCTGCTTTGATGAGTTGTAGTGTCTGAGGTCTTAAAAGCTTTCAAGTGGCCATCTAAGATACATCTGTTTGTCCTATCCCACCCACAGTAAAGAAGAGGGAAGAAAACCAAAGACACAAGGAACACATTAGTCCAAAGGACTAACGGACCACATAACCACAGCCTCTGTCAGCCTGAGCCCAGAACTAGATGGCGCCTAGACAAGGATCAAAATAGGCAGTCCCAGACAGATCAAGAGAAAAGTGTTGAGGAAAATTTCAATTCACGACAACAACAACAAAAAGACTAGACTCACTGGTCTGACAGAGACTAAAGGAACTTTCAAGACTATGGTCCCCCAGCCTATTCATAACTGAAGCCACTTCTGAAGTTTACCTTTCAGTCAAAGACTCACACTGTTGTTGTTGAGTTGGTTCTGAGTCATAGTGACCCTGTAGGTCAGAGTAGACCCATGCTATAGTGTTTCCAAGGAGTGGCTGATGAATTTGAACTGCAGACCTTTCAGTTAGCAGCTGGGCTTTTAAGTATTGTGTCGCCAGGGCTTTAGTAAAAGATTAAAAGCCAAAAAATACAAACTCACTGCCATCGAATCATGTCCAACTCATAGGGACCCTATAGCTCAGTGTAGAACTGCCCCATAGAGTTTCCAAGGAGTGCCTGGCAGATTTGAACTGCTGACCTTTCCGTTAGCAGATGTAGCACTTAACCCACTAGGCAACCAGAGTTTCCACTGAAAGATTATATAGGTCTATAAAAAGAGAATACCACATGTGAGGAACACACTTCTTGGTTTAATCAAGATGAGCCTGTTTGTGCAAAAGCAAAAGCAGAAAGGGACGGGAAACAACAATAAAAAAAACAACAACAGCAACAAAAATAGATGAGATACTAGGTACCCCAGGTGTAAGAGGAAAGGGAAAGTGTGCTGGTACATTGTAGGGACTGTCTTCAATGTCACAAAACAATTTGTCCATAAGTTTTTGAATGAAAAACTAATTTTCACTGTAAACTTTCACTAAAGCACAACAAAACTAAAAACAAAAGAAAGAAAGAAAAAATTCCTTGCAGGGTGGAGAGTGGAATTAGCAGTTGTTTTGAAACAATTGTTTTAGCAGGGTTACACAAATGTACAGTAAGTAACAATACATTATTGTAGACAACTGTGAAGTAATGTGAATGTTGCTATTTTGGACAGAGAAACTACGAGATCAAATAGGTACTGTAAATTTTATGTGACCAAACCAGACTTCATACTGTTGCCAGTTTATTTGGAGGAAGTTGGAAATAGAAAATGTCCATTATTAATTCAACTGTATGCTCCTGTGTAACAGCAAGCTCTAGGATGGATAAATTGAAACCTAAAATTCGATACCAAAAAAGTACAAGTCTGAGATTTGTACCAGGTTGTGGCAGAAAGAAAGAAGCAATCTAGGATTGATTTAGTCTAATGTGGTCTAAACATTCGGTGTGCTTTATACAGATAACCTAAAATGTAAGAAAACATACTGAAATAATCTATTTATTGTCATTTCACCGTAAACTGAGTCACAGAAGGATTAAGCAATCTCTCTCTCTCAAAAAAAAAAAAAAAAAAAAAAAAAAGGAAGAAAGGGAGTTAAAAAAAACTAAAAGTCCAAGAGCAGCACCCAGACTCAGGTCTCTTTAATTCCAAATCGTCTGCTTGCCCCTCTTCACCAGACAGCCTCCAGTGAGACCGTTTCAGGTGTGCTATTTGTAATCCCTCCGTCATGTAGAAGAGATGTGCTCCTGCTTCGTTTCTCTTTATTTTTTATCCTTAGAATTTTGAAACAATTTAAAAAATGTGACTGGTCTTCATTATCTCCTTTGGTTGTTTGAAATTAGGGAAAAGACTTGCCCTCTCTCTCTTACGGTATCTCCGGAGCAGCTGCTCAGAACGGCTCAGCCTTCTGGTGGTTCCTGCCCGGTGGAGGTGACATACCATCCCCTTAGTGATGTGTCAGGAGGTGCCTGCTGCTCCTCCGAAGAGCCCTGTCGTTCTCCAGGCGCGGCCCCTGCGTGCCATCCCGTTGCACGCCATCTCGCTCACTACCTTACCTCGTTCTCCCCATTTGCTTCACTTGCACCATCCGCTTGGAACGTGTGGTTAAAGCGATCTCTGTGAACAAAGGAGACGTGAAAACTCTGAGGATCGCCCCTCCTGAATAACCAACTGCCTTTGAGTCTACAAAGGAAAGAAATAAGATTGTTGAATATTAATAGCCCCTTAAAGATTAAAGTTTGAGATGAGACAAAATCTGCCTAATGAGATAATTATCTAAAGGCGCATGATAGGAAAGGGAGGCGTGGAGAAAGAAAATAATTTAGGAGGAAACTAATATATAGCGAGTGATCCATTAGTTACGTGGTACAGAAGCTTTTCTACTTATAAATTTTCAGTCTGTTGACTTACATTTGATGAAAAACTATGTACTGCAATTAAAAGCACCCATCACCAGCAGATGGGGTAAGTAGTGATGTTAGTCATTTTAGCCACTGTATGTTTTGAGTCACAGACGGGAAGTCTGCCATGAATGTGTTAGTTCTGCGGTATTTTGTCATCATGGTTAACTCCATCATGTGTGATACGTGCGAAACAAGTGCCAGAAAGAAAAGGCAAGATGAGATGGAAAGTAGAGATAATTTTTATAACTTGGAAGTGATGAGGAAACACGTGAGTACTGTACAATTGTATGGAATGATTCATTTTCAATAAGAATGAATCCCAAGGACATAATACAAATCATAAAATTATAAGTGGGGGCACTGAGTTTGTACTATGGAAATCAATAGGCAAGAGATGAGGAAAAGTGGTTGACAAAATGAAACATTTTTTTGAGTGTGCAACTCTGACAGTTTTTCTAAGCTAATCTCATGCTGTACCAATTAAAGTATAATTTCTTATGATGAGATGCTGAGACTGCTTTTACTTTTTATTTTTTCATTATTATTTACTTTCCAAGCAATTCTGATCTGCAGCCTGTGCTGAGAACCACCAAGTTAGGAGTTTGGAAGTAAAACTATAAGCTTGTAAATGTAAGAGTTTAAAAGCACTTCGAGTGTGCTGATAGCAATTTAGGGTGACTCCCCAAGCTAGTGGTGATCCCAAAAACTCAAAGCCCCTTTGAGTGACCAAGCAAGTGCTGACAGCACATGCTAAGATAATCCCTTGAGTGTATGTCAAGGTCATCAAGAATGTGGTTGATTTCATTTTATACATATTCATATGAATAAAGCAATCATGTTTTATAGAGTTTCTAAGTGAAATTTGTCCACAAACAGCAGATGACCATGTTTGATTTTAAGCCATTTTGGGGGACATTCATTTAGGATCCAGAAGCTAAAATCTTGAGTCACTGTGAACTTTGGAACACGCTGATTCAAGATGAGCCTTTGAAAATGAATTCTTTGTAAGCAAAGGAGCTACTGCATGGTTCCCATACTTTATCATATATGATTGTACGTAATGCTCAAGGCAACTCTACAAGATTGGCATTGCTATTCTGACTTTTGTATTTGAGATAACCAAACTTCTAAGGGAATAATTAATTTGACTAGTGTTAATCATGATGAATAAGGAGTTTCAATGTGATTTTAATTTGAATCCAAAACAGAGAATCATTCTGATATGCAATGATGTATCTGACAAAACATATAAGGGAAATTAAGAACTCATGTGGTTTGTGTGAGAGATTTTTAAAAATCTTCTGGTAGAGTTTATGAAGTTCTAAAGTAATACTCTTCAGAGAAGATGTTTACAGACACATTTAGGCTACTCAAATATCTTATTTATGGGGTCACATTTCAGTCCTGGCTAATGATTAAGCAAAAAAACCCAAAGTAAACCCGTTGCTGTGGAACAGATCCCAACTCATAGTGACTTATAGGACAGAGCAGAACTACCCCATAGAGTTTCCAGGATGCACGTGGTAGAGTCAAACTGCCTAACTTTGGTCAGCAGCCATAGCACTTAATCATTATGCCACCTCGCTAATGATGGAAGATGTCATCTGATTTCACAGTTTCTGTCACCAGGTATCAAGTACTCAAATCTGCACCTCTAGCAAAGATGGAAGTCCATTTGTTATTAGACATCTTCATCTGGATTTGTTATTGTTAGTTGCTGTCAAGTTAATTCTGACTCACGGCAACTCCACCTGTGCAAGGTAGAACCATCCCATAGGGTCTTCAAGGCTGTGATCTTTCAGAAGCGGATCACCAGGCCTATCTTCCAGGTGCCTCTGAGTGGCTCTCAACTACCCATCTTTTGTACTACGCAGGAATTCCAATTGCCTAACCTGTTAGAAAATCACACTTAATAGTGCCCAAACTGAGCTCCTCTTTGCCCCTAATCTGCTTCTCCTCCCACTACTATCACCCAAGAAATCTGGGACTCACCCTAGGTAATCCCTGTTTATTTACTACTATACCCAATTATACATTTAATAAATACAACCTACTGAGTTTTTCTTTTATATATCCTTAACTCCCAGTTCCTGAACCATTTCTCAAGAGCCAGTTATTGCCATCTTTACCTTGATTATTGGAATGGTTTCCTTCTTGTTCTCCCAGCTGCCAATCCACCCTCATCCAGTTCATCTTCTGTTCTGTCAAAATAAGGATCAACTAGAGAAAAAAAGGAAGAACATTTTTGTCTTGTTTATGAATCTGAAAAGACTTCCTATTTCAAGGATTTTCTTTTCTTTTTTTTTACAAACAACAAACATTGACTCAGGTTGATTTAAGCCCAAGAAATGTGTTGGGAGGATAATTATAACCACAGAAACAAAGAAGAGTAGAAATGGCCAAGGATATTAATCAGTACTTTACGGACAATTGCTGGGGCATGTTGATACTTGAATGATTCAGCTGTGCCTTCTCTCTATTCTAGTCACTCTACTCAAGATTTAAATTCTCAGGGACAGAGTGACTGACTTAGCTTGTATCATGTGATACCTCTGGTAAGCAGTGCTTGTGAAGACCTACTATGGATAGGCTCATCAGGACTGCATGGAATGGGAGAAGAGTAGATCTCCAAGGGAGTTATGTTTTATTACTTCAAGAAGAGAGAACTGCCTTCAAAAATCTATACTTTTACAGTCTATATTTCCTGGTATGTTCTTGTCATTCAAGGTCCAAAATTAATCTGACCTTTGCAAGTTCTTCAAATAAGCAGTGAGTTATATACTGTTTTTCAATCTGGAAACTCTTGTCTGCTTTATATAGCAAATATCCTCCTTACTCTTTAAGGCTAAGTTAAAATATCATTTCTTTAAATTTTTTTTTTTGAAATAGCTATTTCAGTATCCACTCCAACAATTGAGTTCATGAACTTAATTCTTCTAAGTGCTACATACCATTTCTGAGTATTACCATGGTTACCTTGAAAGTGCTCCCCTTGGAAAGCTAAGCATCAACACTGGCACCTAGTCATATTGGCCACTCCTTCCACTGTGCCCTTGTTAAACCCTCGATAGACCTTTAACAACTCTTAGTAAAGCTCTTTGCAACGGTTTCTGTACAAGTTGGCTTCCCTGGCTATGCTGGGCTGTTCGTTAAGGAATAGATTCAGATTGTATTAGCCTGTGTATCCCTAGAATATAGCATGTTTGCAGGCCAACATACACTTTTGCGTAAGAGAAAAAAAAAGCACTTTATGTCTAGAAGCATGCTAAGAGAATGAAATTGCAGACCTACTTCTTATTTCAAGTGCTTTTTATGAAACAATGTACTAACTGAAAACTTCCATTAGCTCTAGAGGCAATGTTTTTGCATCTTCCATTGTTTTCTTTTTAAACATGTTGAAGTGAGAACTTTGGTGTTAAAAGATACCTTCCTTCTTACTCATATGCACGTTTTTCTCCCCTAATTTTTTATTATAGTTTTGTGTTATTCGTTTTGTCTTCATATATTTTCCTTTTTCATTTTGGTTTCTGGGCCCTGGTATTATGAGGTTTGACTATCCCTCGCCTGTCTTCAATGAGCAAAGATTTGCACTAAACTTCTGTAGGAGGCTGTCTTATTCATCCACTGTTGCTATAACAGAAATGCTACAGTGAGTAGCTTAAACAAAGAGTAATTCACTCTCTTACAGTCTAACAGGCTGGAAGTCCAAGTTCAGGGCATCAGCTCCAGGTGCAGGCTTCCCTGGTAACTCTGGAATAAGATCCCTGTTACCAGTCTTCCCCTGGACTAGGAATCTCTCTGTGCAGGAACCCTGGGTCTCAAGGGCAAGCTCTGCTCTTGGCAGTGCTTTCTTGGTGCTATGGGTTCTCCCAGCATCCGCTGGCTTCCCTTCCCTTTCCTCTCTTATAAGATAAAAGATGGGGCAGGCTGCACCTCAGAGACACACCATTTACATTGGATTAGGGCTATGACCTTAGAAAGGATGCTACAATCCCACTTTAATCCTCTTTAACATAAAACTTCAATCACAAAATAGAGGACAACGCCCCGATACTGGGAATCACAGCCTATCCAAGTTGACACATATTTGGCAAGGACACGATCCAATCCATGACAGAGGTCTTCTAAACTAGGAAGTAAAATGAGCCCTTAGTCAGGCTGTCTCTCCCCCAGTTTTCCAGGCCTACATAGATGTGCCATCTTGGCCCACTAGATTTTTTTCTTTGGTGCCTTATACTCTAGACCAAATACATCACTCTTAGTTGTCTCAATCTTATGCACAATGCATAAATCTCTAGATGATGCAGTTCTAATGTTGGTAAATAAAAATTGGAAAAAGATGTTGAGAAAAAGGTTTTAAATTAGAATTTTTTTTTTTTTTTATAAAGCAAGAAAAATGTAAACCTCAAAGTGCCTATTTGATTGCTTTGATGAAGTAGAAAGCCTGGACCCGGCCCAGCAACCTGAAGTATTGTCAGCTGGGGGACTATTGCCAGATCCTCTTTACCATTTCAAGGATCTGTTTTCTACTGTTATTTTTAAAAATTGCCTCTGCAACATATACGGCCAGGTCTACACCAATTGGTAAACTTCTACAGAAAAGTGGAGTTTAACGTCAGTGTTTTTCATTTGCCTAACCAATTCTTGAGAAAATCTATGGTTTCTCCTAGACCTTGGTCCATCCCATGAATGCCTGGGTTGGAAAACTGCCTAGAGAGATAATCTGTGTTATGGGCTAATGTGAGTCTTCTACCAATAAGTCCCAGGATTGAATCAGGCAGAAAGACAAGATGGGTGAGGGAAATGAACTTTGGGGTTTGTGTCAAACACTCCATCACTGGCTTAGTCACTTCTATTCTGTCCATTTTCACAGCATCTAGCTAAGATAGTGTAACAGAAAGATATTTTATTAACTCATTCTTCCCAGGGTAAAACCGTGGAGTCTGAGAATCCCCTCCATTATTCCTTGTGCTCTTTTAGAGGCATTAAAAATAATCACAAGAGGGATAGCAGCATTGTCCTTCTCCTCTAACACACAGTTTATCCAAGCAGAATGGGCCAAGTAGTGGGGGGTATGACAAATAGATGCCAACTTTTATGTCATACATATACTTCACTCAGATTTTTGAGACAGTATAGCCAGTATGTACATATCGTTCTCATTATTTAATATTGCAAGCCAACAACTCAGTGTAGGTCCATCTAATGAATGTTTATACAAATCTAAATTGAAAATATATATGAAAATCACATTTTTAAAACATTGCCTTCTTACTGGATTTTTTTTTACTAGCTTTGTTTAAAATTTTGTAATGAATCTAAATTGGGGTTTCTCAACTGTGATGCTAGTGACATTTTGAATGAGATAATTTTTCCTTGTGGAAGCTGCCTTGTGCTTTGTAGACTGTTGAGTAGTATTCCTGGCCTCTAGATGCCAGTATCACCCACCTGGCTAGCTGTGAAAATCAAAGTTGTCTTCACACATTACTAATCTTATCCTGGAGGCAAAATTATCCCTTCTTATCCATTTGAGACTGACTGTTCTAAGTGAGTACGTTATGAGTACAATTTGTGTCAAATAAGCTACCTTCAATGTGACATTTCTTTTTAGGGTTTTGTTATGTTAGTTTTGAGACAGTCCAGCTGCTGAGAGGTAGCAGTTCAACCCACCAGCTGCTCTTTGGAAACCTGATGGGGGCAGTTCCTGTGTCTTATAATGTCTTTCTGAGTCAGAATGGACTCCATGGCAACAGATTTGGTTCTGTTTTTTTTTTTAAGTACCTTGTACTGTTACCTCATTTAAATTTCCCACTAAGCTGTGTGCTAAAAATACAATCCAAATTTGTCATGTGATAAAATTGAGATGTAGAGAGATTAAGTCACTTTTCCAAAAGCATACTGCTAGTCAGTTCTTAACCAGTTTGATCTACAGCACTAAATGCCATAGAAGATTCATGTATGGTAAAGGTGGCATAATGACAGTATGTCAAGATACATGGCAATCAAATATTAGGAGACTGTTGGTGACTTTCCAAGCAATATTTTATCGTGAGGTGGGAAAGTAGACAACACTTTGCATAGTTTAGTGCTCTGTAGATGGTAAGAAAGAAAGGCAGCAGCTGCTGAACTGGAAAAGTAGGCAGATTGTGGGGAATAACATGTAGATGACATACAACTAAAAGAATAAAAGAAACTTGCACTAATCTATAGACTGAGAGGAAGATGCTAGAAGAGAGTGCTGAAGCAAAGGTAGTAAGCTGAATAATCATGGATCAAAAGTGGAAGACAAATTTGAAAATTACGATTATAAATTACCCTTGGGGAGGAATATCCTTGTTTTACGAGAAAATAACTTAGGACCGCAAAGAAGTGGTGACCCCCAGATCACGGAGGCAATTAAAGAGTAGCTGGGAGACCTAAGTCCAGGTTTTCTGCTCACCAAGACTGGCCTTTCCACGCAGCCATCAGCCACTCTTGCTGAATCACCATCTGCATGTTACCTGTCCCCAATCCAAAGGAGTTATTGTAGTTAATGAGTACATACTTCATAGCAAAACTCACTGTAAATGCACAGTTCTACAGAAGCATGAAAGACATGTTGACCTTTGAATTTCCTTCACAACTCTATTCTTCCTGCAAGCTCTTTAACAAAAGGTACTGGATTTTCTTGCCTATAAAATATCTTCTAAACACTGCAGTTTCCTGCATCGATGCCACCTAGGAACTAAGGTCACCCTCAGGGAATTTTTAGTTGGATAAGGCTCCACTAAGCCTTGAAATCAAAATGCTTATAGTAGGTGAATGCGGTGTAAATGGGAAATCAACCTAGTGTGTGACTAGGCATGATTTAGAGCATCTGTTATTGATATGACAGATCCTAGCAGGTAACCTCAAGAGAGCTTAGGCTTTCTTTGCAGCTCAATCAGATAGAATGAATAATTGGATTTTTGACTTTTGAATTTTCTGTACCTTGCCACCAGTTTTATAGCCATAATTTGGGCCATGTGCATTCCAAGAAGGTTTTTGATTTAAGAATATATATTTTGGGGGCTGGGAGGTAAACCATATTTAATGTATCATCTACACATAAAATTTTATGTAGATAATTGTATGGTGATGAAAAATTTTTACATTACCTGAAGTATAAATTTTTAACATTGGAGGAAAGACAATCATCTGGTTCAAGTACTTACATTACCTTGAGCAAACATTAAAGGCATTGATTAATGTGTAACTAGAAGTTTACTTGGTTGAAGCAAAGGATCAGTTTCAGGGTTCAGCTGTTGTGTCTAGACGATTAGGATTTAGGATCCACAGAGAAGCCCGCAGAGCCAAGGGCAGTGGCTATAGCAAAAAGTGGTAACCAAACCTCACCTCTAGAGAATGTGGGCTGGATATAAGATCCTAATCCTTTCCTGTCTTATCACAGAAATTTGGATGAAAAAGCAGTATTTATCACAAGGACAGCTGACCTCAGAAGTTTATTTGCCCAGGAATCACAGCATTTTGGAAGGTGCTAGATTCAAAAGAGCCATTTTCAAAGACCAATACTGTAGACACCATGGTTGTTGCAAGGACAGAGACGACGGCTGTGCCATTCAGTTCTACGAGGTGGAAGCAGTGTGTTACTGTGATCACTTCTGTGAAAGGGAAAATTCTGATTGCTGTCCCGATTACCAGTCCTTCTGCGGGGGAGAGGAAGAACCGTCTGATGTCACGCAGCCTTGGTATGCAGAAGGTAGGCTTTGGGAATGTGTGTAAGCATTATTCTAGCTATAATAAGAAGACCTGACAGATTCTATTCCTTTCTTTTCCTTCTTCTTCTTTTTAATGAGTATAATTCTGTGTGATTGTCAAGATAAAATTTTGTTTGTGTTATTGAAGTGCTTTAGTTTCAATGCAGGGCATCTGTATCATTCCATCACATTCTGAAATGTTCTGGTATGTTGGCCGTGAGCTCTGATCAGGAAAGTTTTTTTTGGAACACTCAATATAAGAGTTACTTAAAAACTCTTCCTTATAAAATGCATTGATGTTAGGACTCAAAAGCTATTTAGAGTGTAATCTCTTAGAACAGCTAACATAAGTCACAAGTCTGAGCATCTAGAGATTCATGAAATGTTTTCCTTATTATTCTGCGGAGCTTCAGGATATCAGAGGGTTAGAACCTGTCAGATAGCAATGCCACTAAAATCAATGCAGAAAACAAAATGAAGCTTGCTTCTCTCCCTGCCTAAGCTATACCAAATAGGTTCTTCATGTGTGTTTCTTGTTTTGTTTCACTATGACAGTCTGGAACTCTTTAAACTGTTGAAATGAGCAGGGGGCTTCATATAAAGCAACTGTAAAGGGGTGATATTGAATGTTTCGGTGACTGATACCGGGGATGGTGGTATTCATGATCTTTCTCTAACTGTAGGAGAATGGCCGTAACTGTTGACATATCCAACCTCTGGAAAAATAAAATACCCACAGCAACACTCCTGTAAGGCTCTTTCTGTCCCAGCAGTGTAACTTTGTATCTTGCATCCTATCCAATCTCCTGAGCAGTCACCCAGGTTTAACTGCAGGCTTAGCCACCACTATCAATTGGCAATAGAGACTAGAAATTACATTTAGAAGACAATTATCTTAAAATAAACTAGGAACTCAGTATCCCTATTTCAAAATCAGACCTCATACATGGCACATGCATGTATGTTATCTTGAAATTTCCACAGAATTAGTTTTTATCCTAGGCCTTTATCTTTACAAATGAATGGTTCAGGGTTTATTTCATCCTGCTAAGTGCCAGTGTACTAGGCACCTGTACTGGCCATTCATCAGTGATTATTGGTTGGATAAGTTTACTGTACCAGGTTTGGTGCTGGGCAGTAATGGGTAAGAAAATAGACAAGATCTCATGAAAGTCACTGTCCTGTGAGGTGGGTTCATATATTTAACAAATTCACTGTAATTGCAAATTGTGGGGCATGCTTTGAAGGAAATACTTAGGGTACTGTAAGAAAGTATAACACAATATAATGTTGATGTGTATCTTAGTTATGTAGTGCTGCTGTAACAGAAATACCACATGTGGATGCCTTAAAACCATGAGAAATTTATTCTCATAGTCTATGAAGCTAGAAATCCAAATTTAGGGTGCTAACTTCAGGAGGTCTTTTCTCACTCTAGGGAAAGATTCCTGTCATCTTTAACTAGTCAAGAAGTTTCTCAGTGCAGGGACCCCGCAGCCAAAGAGCACGCTCTACTATTGACACTACTTTCTCTCTGGTATGAGGTTCCCCTGTCTCCCCATTTCCTTCTCTTTTACACCTCAGAAGAGATTGTCTTAAGACACAACCTGATCTTACAGGCTGAGTCCTGCCTCATTAACATAAACGACTCTGTCTAAGCTGACCTTATTTACAACCCGTAAGAAATCCTATGAGATAACAAAATGGTGGACAATCACACAATACTGGAAACCAGGGCCCAGTCAAGATGACACATACTTTGGGGGGACACAGTTCAGTCCATAACAACATGTAATACACAGAATTGGCCTGGATGGGGGAAGTGGGTCAGAGAGGAAAAACATGTCAGCTGAGACCTTAGGAGGGAGGAGGAGTGAGCTGGAGAAGAGTGGACATCAGAATGTTCCTGACCTGTGGCATAGACTCAAAATTGGAAGAAGGCCACAATTTCTGCAGAATAATGATGGAAGGGCTGGAGGCTGACATGAAAAGAATTTTGTTTTATTTAATATAACTGAGTGAAAATGTACCTTCCCGTGTAAATTTACATGCCCACCTCTATGCAGCTTCTACTGCTCTCCCTGTCCAGTGACAGCACACTATTCCTCTCTGCTCCATACATGTCTCATCCTCCCAACAGTCTCCTTTCCCCTCCTCTCCACCTACTCCCCTTCCTCCAGCCAGAGGTCAGCAGGATGACATCCTACAAATGCACAGAACCATAAAGTGCATCCAATACACGATCAGTCTGCATCGCCAAGTCCTGTGTGAAGCTGAAGAGTGGACCTTCGTTATGATTTATGGGCAAGGGCAGCATCAGGGCCGGGGGCCACGCTCCCAGGGGAACCCCGAAGCCACTGGACTATCAGTTGCAGTCTTTTAGTGAAGAGAAGAATTTTGAGAAGTGGAGAAAGTAAGTAATAGATGATTGTCATACTAGTGGCTGCTTCTCAAGTTCTTGTGGTAAACGACTACCGTTTTATGTTTCCCACCCCTCATGAAAATTATTTTGTAAAACAGAAATCGTGTGCTTGAATATTATATGATACAAAATTGCTATAGAAGTTTTATAAACTTTTTCCCACTACCGGTACTTCATTCTTTGTAGACCAGTAGCAAACATTTCTCAGACCCACCCCCATCTACAGACCCCATTTTAGCAGTACTGAAGGACGCGAAAGGATGGCAGCTTGCCCTGGGGTGGCAGCATTAGGAATGAAGGAAAGCCTATTCGGTGAGTGGAGGCAGAAGCTTCGTAAGACACAGTCTTGCCCTTGAGGACTTTAAAAAGGAGAAAGACACATAGGTAGATAATTTTTAGTAAAATAAGGTAATAGCTATCGGACAAGTGTACTCAATATGACGGAACCTGACAGGTTAGAGCTGAGATGTAAATTCTGAATGGGCGTTCATCCAGGTGACAAAGTGAAAGGAACAAGTTTGAATATTCCTGGCTGAGAAAGTATTATGCACAGGATATGGCTATAAGAAAGTGCATGGTGCAGAATCACAATTAGATAGATGGGGAAAGAGGTAAAGAAGGATTTAATCTTGAACAGCATGAGAGCCTTACATGTTGGCTTCCTTCCTATCTAAAGCTATGGCTTTCTTTTTTTGTCCACATAGACAGTGTTTTCTCACCAATTAAATAAACTGGATTTTTTTTTTCTTATAGAGCATTGAATTAATTCAGTTTTACTCAGCATACTATCATCATGGTCCATGAAGTGTTCTCTCTTATTTATGAATGGTGTTATTATCTACATGTCTGTCTGTCTATCATCCACCTGTTTAATTTTCTGGTATCTCTATGCCCCATTCCCATCTCCCTCTATAGTTAATGTGCCTTTTTTTTTTTTTAACTTGTATGAATCTTCTTTAAATAGATAGTCTTGAATTTTTAATTTACTGAAGCTGTATCCTGGTGGTTAAGTGCTATGTCTGCTAACTAAAAAGTCAACAGTTCAAATCTGCCAGGTGCTCCTTGGAAACTTGATGGGGCAGTTCTACACTATTCTATAGTACCACTATGAGCCAGAATTGACTCAATGCCACTGTGTGTGTGCGTGTGTGTGTATGTGTGTAGCATCCAAACCAAAACCAAACCCACTGCCACCGTGTTGTGTGTAACTCTCAGTGACCCGAGAGGCAGATTAGAACTGTCCCACAGAGTTTCCAAGGAGCACCTTGTGGATTTGAACTGCTGGCCTTTTGGTTAGCAGACATAGCACTTAACCCACTATGCCACCTGTAGCATACTATAGATCTTGTCTAGTTTCTTACTTTTAGACAGCATCACATTTTAAGGCTCAATTAAAGATTTTGGATGTGTACCCAGTCCATGACTTTTGACTGATGCTTAGTTTGCTGTGGTGTTTCTTCACATCACCTTTATTTACTTTTTCATTTGGTGATGGGTCCCTAGGTTACCTCGAGTTCACTGCTACTCCAAGAAAATACACAATGGACAATCTTGTATAGTCTTACTATATACCTGTGTGGTATAGGTAAGACTGATATCTCTAAGACCAAGGTATAAATTTACTTAATGTAAATTCCGCCAGATGGCTATCAGGAGTGTCTGTGTCACCTTCCAAACTCACTAGTGGTATGTAAGATCATCTCTGTCCCATCCAACAATCGGCATTATCCAGTTTTGTAACCTTTACTCATTTGATAGGTGAAACTTGATTTCTCAATGTCATTTTAATTTTCATTCCTTTGATTGCTAATGAATTTGAGCACCTCTTCATATTATTGCTAAATATTTGGGTTCCCTTTTCCTGTAATTTACTTTTTCTTATCCAGAGCCCTGTAACATGTCTTAACATGTGATACAGCAAATTCCTATATCAGCTCCTTTTTCCAGGTTTACTACACTGGACGCAGACATTCAATCTCTCATAAATATTTTAGAATAACTTTACCTAGCTCCTCCAAAACTTCAGCTGCTTTTGAATAGCACTGCATAAAATTTGTAGATTTATTTGAAGAAAATTGAAGGCTAATGTGACATCTCATCTAAGAATATTATGTTTCGTCACTTATTCTTTTTTTCAGAAAATCCCTAAATAGAATTTAAAATTTCTCCAAAGTAGTCTTATATACTCTTCGTTAATTCTTGGATAATTTTAGTTTTAGTTTGAGTGGCGTACTTTTTTAAACTACACTTTTGGATTGGTCATTGTTGTGAATAAATTCTAACGCTTTTTGAAAGTTTTCGTTCTATCTGGCAACTTTTCCAAACTCTCTTATTAGACATGAAAAGCAGCTTATTTGTCATAGTAAAAATGTTACTATCAAAACTCTGAAGTAAACATAAAGTTTACATAATAAATTGTAGACGTATGCCCTTAAGGACTAGTAACAAAATACGGATGCCTATTATCATCACTACTACTTAACAAAGATACCCTTGCCGATGCTTTATGAAATAAAAAAAAGGAAGTTAAACAACTTGAAAAAGCTTCCAATTCTCTTTATTTGCAGACAATTTAAAATCTATGTTGAAAAAATCAACAAGGAAATGACCCTAAGAGAAAGACTTAATCTATTGGGACACAACGCAAAGGGAAACAAGTAGAGAGCAGGGTACCTCACGTCATCAGGAAAGAAGCTGTGCTGGGACCGTAGTGCATCTTTGGACCTGCTGGGGTCCCTGCGCCTCAATAGCTTCCAGTCCACGGGATGGCTGATGATAGGGACCTTCCTCCAGAACCAACAGAGAAAGAGTTCCCCTAGAGCTGATGCCCTGAATTTAGACTTTCAGCCTACTTTTCTGTGAGAAAATAAATTTCTCTTTGTTAAAGCCGTCCACTTGTCGTATTTCTGTTACAGCAGCACTAGGTGACTAGCACAACTACCCAGTGCTGTCGATTCAGATCCAACTCATGGCAACCCTAACACAACTACAAAACAGAAAATAACACGCATGAGGAATGTACTTCTTAGTTCAATCAGATTCTGACGCCATCAAGTCGATTCCCGCCCATGGTGTCCCTATGAGACAGAGTAGAACTGTCCCATAGAGTTTGCAAGGAGCCCCTATGGATTTGAACTGCTTTTTGGTTAGCAGCCTTAGCTCTTAACTGCTATATGCCACTACGGTTTCCTAATTCTTTCAGATATGTGAGACCAAATGGACAGCTCCTATCCAAACACAGAATGAGAAGGCAGAAAGGGACAAGAACTGGTCTAACAGACACAGGGAACCTGGGTTGGAAAAGGGGGAATGTGGGATTTGCAACTGCTGTCACAAAACAATATGTATATAAATTTTTTAACGAGTAATTAATTTGAACTGTGAGCTTTTACTTAAACCACAATAAACACAAAATAGTAAAGGGAAAAAATGAAATGATTAAATATCAAACAATCTAGTAACAAGCTGGAAATTTTCCACTCAAATCAAGTGTTTGCTTCAGATATCAGGCAAGCATTCTGTTGAACACATTGTAGCTAGGCACTGGAGTTGCAAAGATGATTGAAATATTTAAGGAAATAGCTGCAATACAATGTTATGTATGCACAAGTACTTTTGTAACACTGAAGAGGCAGGCTTATTAAATGAGAAGTAATTATCCAGGCAAATGTATGTGTTGGCGAGTGGAGGAATTGAGAGCATTCCAGAAAAAGCAGCATTACAGAAAAAGCTAGGAGCAATATAACTACGTTCTAGGAATCCACACCAGAACAGGAAGCACAAAATCCCTTAGCAATCCTAGCAAACAATTTTCACCAATTACCAGGCAATGGAGAATTAAAACTTCTACCAAAATTTCTTCAAGTCCTGTATGTCTTTTATAGTTTGTTGTTTATGTTTAATTTCAAATTTATTGTGTTAAGAAATATACATGAATCTCATGCAAAAAATAAAATAAAACTAAGGAGTTTTCATTAACCAGTTCAGATGTCTGGTGTCTCTTGCAAAGTGTGAAGATCAGGCAATTCTGGTGCATAATCCTACCTGACAGCCACCAGCTGAAGATGAGCTGTCATGTTCCCTATTGCTAGCACACACTCTTTCCCCTGAGCCACACACCCAGCTCCTTGCTATCTCCTGACTGGCCCGCTTCTCTCATTGTCTTTACCTGCCGTGAATCAATGGTTTTGTAGCCTCTGTGAGTACAGCTCCTCATTATTGATAGTTACATAACTTGCACAACTGTCTGTAACATTCCTAGGCTACTAACGCTGTAGGTATGTTGGGTTTGAAAGAAGTTCATTGTTCAAAATTTTTAGCATTTTTTTAGCAGTATATTTTGGGCTGAATGTCTCTTTTATTCAGTCTGTATGATTGTTGGAAGAATGGGTGAAATTAAATATGGGGGTGGTAAAAGGAATCATAGGCCCCGGTTTTGTTAGGGAGCTTATTTTTGTTGTAACTGTAGTTCCTACTGGGGACAAGCTGCAGTCAAGCGAAGTTGATCTCTTACACTCCTAGCCCATGGTGAATATTCTCTGTGACACTGTTTGTCTAGAACCTAATGTTCCTCTTCACGCTAGCTAAGATGTACTGAGTACTGGATATGGAGCCAAGAACTGTTCCAAGTACATCTGAGATATTAACTAATTAATTATTTCATTCTAACTCAGTAGGATAGTTACTTTTATCTGTAAACTCTATGAAGAGATTCTTGTAGAAAGGTTGGCAGTTCAAACCTCAGTATCTCCTTGAAAACACTATGAAACATGTGTAGTTTGTCCTACAGGGTAGCTATGAATTAGAATTGAGTTAAGGGCAATGGATTTTTTTTTTTTAATTACAGTGAATAAGGAAGACTGCTGAAGAACTGATGCCTTCCAATTATGCTGTTGGCAAAGAATATTGAATGTACACAATAACTGCCAGAAGAACAAACAAATCTATAGACAGAATGCTCCTTAGAAGGGAGAATGGAGAGACTTTGTCTCACATAATCTGGACACACTGTCAGGAGGGATCAGCCCCTGGAGACAGGTGTTGTGCTTGGTCAAGTAGAAGGTCAGCAACAGGAAGGAAGATCCTCAACCAGGTGGACTGACACAGGGGCTGTAACAACAGGCTCTAGCAGAGCAACAGTTGTGAAGATGGGGCGACACACTCCTCTCTTCTCTGTGCTTCTGTGTCCGCTCAGCCAAGTCCTGCCTCCTCTGCCTGCTCGTCTCGCCTCCAGACAGGAGCTTCCCAATTAGTCTACTGGATCTGCCTAAGCCAAGAAGGACACTCTTCATCGTTCTCATTTCATGTCTCACAGACCAGTTCAATTTTTGCCTGAAGAGTTGGCTTCAGGAGTGGTTTCAGTTCTGGACCAACAGAGAGGCCAGGGGCCACGTTTTCCAGGGAGCCTCCAGTCTGTCCATCCATCAAGTCTGGTCTTTTTGCTAGAGTTCAAGTACCGCGTCTCACATTTCTCCTGCTCCCTCAGGGACTCTGTTGATTTCTGTATCAGGGCAGTCATTGGCAGTAGTTGCGCACCAGCTATTTCTTTCGGTCTCATGCTGATGTAGTCTCTCAAGAAGAAAGGAGTATTACAAATACTTTAACCTCAAGAAACTTACAGTCTAGGTAGGTAGGTGAGACTTAGTAATTAGAAATCAATAGAAGTGAGCAAGAATTAAATGCCACATGAAAGCTCAGTGTGGGCAATAGTATAAACCTATAATGTCAAGTGGAAAGTTGTTGAATAGAGTAAAATGGTAGTATTTATTTTTACCTCTTTGTTGATAACCCAGGTTAACATACAGATTTTTTAACATGTAAGTGTATTTTACCTGGATTCACAATGTTGAGAAAGGGTCTGTTTAGCTCTTTGCTGGGCCATTACTAACTAGAGTATGACCCTTGTATTCTTGATCCACTGTAGCTTCCAGTGTTCCAAAAATCACATCTGAGTTCCAGTCAACAGAACTGGAAATAGAGGGTATAATCCTTGCACTTTAAGGGCACATTCTAGGGTGCAGAAGAGCACTCATATCTCTTTGGCTGGAACAGCCACAAGGTGATGCACTCTGTAAGGACTGGATGCTAAAGGTTGTTTCATTGTGTTTCCTTTTGTTTTAGCTAAGTGGCAATGTGTCCAGGAATAAATGGGAGTTCTATTAAAACAAAACAATAAACCTGTTATTATTTTTGCTATGTGGCATAGTCAATTTCAACTCACAGTAACCCTGTATACAACGGAACAAAATGTTACCTGGTCTCGTACCATCCTGACAATTGTTGCTGTGCTTGAGCCTGTCCTTGCAGCTACTGTGCTACCCCCTCTCATTGCAGAGCTTCCTCTTTCTTGCTGGCCGCCTTACAAAGCCTGATGTCCTTCTCCATGAACTTGTCCCTCCCTCTAATATGCCCAGGGTGTGTGAGATGTACCCTCACCATCCTTGCTTCTAAGGAACATTTTGGCTCTATTTGTTTGAAGACAGAGTCACTTATTCTTCCGACAGTCCGTAGTGGGTCAATATTTTTTGCCAGCACCGTAATTCAAAGATATCAATTCTTTTTCAGTCTTCCTTGTTCGTTGCTCAGCTTTCACATGATGTAAAGTAACTGAAAATGACACGGCTTGGCTCAGGTGCACCTTAGTCCTAAAAGTGATATAGTGACTAGGGGATGATTATTATGAACAACCAGCATTCTCTGCCAAAAAATTATGTGCATAAAATCATTTGAGAACACAGTAGCTAAGCAGACATCAATGCAACCTTTTTTAAATAGCAAATAGTTTCCAATAGACTAGAGATGCTGTGGAAATCATGTTTGCATAGTGGTTAGGAACTATGGCTGCTAACCAAAAGGTTATCAGTTCAAGTCTATTAGGTACTTCTTGTGAACTCTATGAGGCAGTTCTTCTCCGTCCCATAGGGTAAATATGAGTTGATTTCGACCCAACAGGAACAATTTTTTGATTTTATGAATGCTGTTACTCAAGGAAGTTTTTTCTTTTGCTTCTCCTTGTGTGAAAGTAACTGGATAAAAAGAATAGTACTGTGCTATATGGAAAAAAGGAGCAAAACTAACTGAAATGAAAAGACAATGATGTATTATTTATGCTATTTTTTGCTCTTATAAACAACTTTCCTCTGAAATACAATGCTGTTCACTGCTGATCTATTAAATATTGCTTTTCAAATTATCTGGTGACATACAATATTCTCTAGTTTTCTCTACTGCCTCCTATGCTCAGAGCTCTCTTAAAATCACGATGCAAAACTATGTTATCTTAGGGATTACAAAACAAATAAGTCACTTTTGCATAAACTAGAAGTAGGAAGTCTCAGTATATATCTTCCTTCTTTTTTCACTCCATAGCTGAGTGTAACTTTGAGTACTTGGAAAAGTTCAGCAGAGACAGAAAACAAATGCTTGGGTTTGCATCAGAGCCTGAGTGGATTATCCAGACAGCATCCTTTGGTCTAACAGATCTTAAAGAGGGTGGGTACCCACTATACAATTAGTTATGAACTAAGTTAAGCTGGTTTGATTCTGTACCACTCTTAGATTCTCACTGGCAAAAATGTAAGCTACTGACTCACTGACTCACTGAGTTGGATGAGTTCCTCCTTCACAACCTTTTTGACTAGATTACAATGCGGATGAATCACGGTCCAAATTCTACCACATGTCCAGTAGTTACAAAACTGTACATGTTGAGGAGGTACAAACCAATTAGTAAGCTTAGGAAAGTCTCAACACCCTGTCTTCAAGGTGTTCCTAAGTAAAAAATTTCCTGGAAGCCCATATGCTATTATTATGGAGCTAGACCTCTGTTACTTTTATCAGGGGCACCAGAGGAGAGATCCTCTTCCCCAGCAGCTGAACACAGAGATGTTTATAGATCAGTCCAGTGGCATCAGCTCTAAGAGCCTGGTTTTTTGTCTTGAGAGATACGTATAAACTGCAAGTATAAAAAGATGGGGAGTAACTTCAAAATGTTTTAGCCAATCCACATAAACTGGAAACGATTAGCTACTAAGAGTTAATTACTTATATCCATTATGCTGATTTTACCAACAAAAACCCATTTCTGACATTCATTATTCTAATAATCAAACGGTCTAGTGTTGATCAAAACATGGATAATGGAAACACTTGTCGCAGCTGCCCTGGAGTCTGGCCTTTCAAAGCCAAAGCTCCTGCTTATCCCTGTGTTATGGATTCCTGATTACAGCAAGTAACTGCTTGCACTGAAGTCAAGTTCAGAATAGCACGGGTGTTCATAACACAATGCTTATGATGAAGCATTTTAAAATAAATTACAGACATCACAACCATTCTTTTTTCAAATCAATAAGACCAACTATTTCATTCTCCAAATTCTGATTTGCCCACTTTTGTTTCAGAGACTATAGTACTTTAACAACTCCCTTAACTTTAACTGTCATTAGATTTTTCTTTGTCCAGATATTGTGTGAGTAATGGATTTGACTAACTTGCTCTGAGGGCTTCATACATATTTCACTGGGAAAATAAAGCCACCAGGTGGTAATTCTGTTTCCCAGCCAGCATAATTTCCAACTACTTCCATCTATGTTCCTCCTAAACAGAGTTGATTCTTCCTCTCAAGAGCTTAATTCCATCCTCTCTGGTCTTTTCAAAATACTTATCCTTGTAATATTCTGCTTGTTTGTCTCTTCCTATTTGTCTCTCCCCTCTAGTATAATTTTCTCCTCTCTGAAATGGATGGATGTATTTTGGAGGTAGAAGCTCATATATATATGTACATATATGCATACATATGGAAACCCTGGTGGCCTAGTGGGTTAAGTGCTACATCTGCTAACCAAAAGGTCAGCAGTTCAAATGAACCAGGTGCTCCTTCGAAATTCTATGGGGCAGTTCTATTCTAACCTGTAAGATCGCTATGAGTTGGACCAGATTCGACTGCAGTGGTTTGAGTTATACATGTACACACACACACACATATACATATGTATATATACATGCATATACACATGTGTATGTACACACACACACACGGTCTGACAAGTTTGTGAACTCATCCTAGAAAAAGTGCTACATACCTCATTGCTGAATATCACTATGGTCACCTTTGAAATACTCCCCTTGGGAAGCTGTGCATCGGTACCAGGTCCTAGTCCACTCTTCAAAGCAATTTTAGAACTTTTACTGGAATGGCCATCAGAACTGATATACTACCCTTGCTGTCCTGAATGCCATCAAAACATCTTCCTTTCAATATTTGTTTTATCTTCTGGTAAAGAAAAAGGTCATTCAGGGCCAGATCAGGTAACTAGAGAGGGTTTTCCAATATGGTAATTTGTTTACTGGCTAAAATCCCCCTCACAGACAGCTGTACAATGAAGTTCATGAACTTACCGCAGTACCTCTGCATACAAAGGCCATTCCAGAAGGACTTCATAGACTTAAGCATCAGACCTCATGTGTGTGTCTCTGTGTATCTTTTAACTTTAAAAGACACAGTTTGTGTATCTTTTAACTTTAAAAAAGCTGTGGATCCGATTCGATGGCATTTGACTTGGCCATGCCTTAATTCTATGTCCCTTAACCAGCTATCCCCCCATTTCCATCTTTCCTTTGATGGTAAACTATTTCAAAGATACGTTTTGCTTCTTAAAACAGTCTCTCTTCAGCCCACTTTTAGAGTATGTTACTTCCTGCTACTTCACTAGAAATTCTCTCAAAAGATTTGAGGCATCCGTTTTACCTAATGGCTGTGTTCGTGTGTTTGTCCTGTTCTTGACCTCCCAGCAGTGTTCCTGAAAGGTGGAACCTTCTGCTTGCATGAAGTGCTTTCTTTTGCTGCTTTCCATGACCCCACCCTCTCCTGAATTCACGAATTCTTCACATGCCACTCCTCCCGGTTTTGTGTTCTGGAGATCTGCTGCCGCAGTGTTCTGAGCTCAGTCACAGACCCCTTTCTCTGACCTGCACATACACTGTCCAATGGCTTCTTATTTAACCTCAAATCTTTTAAAAAAATACATGGTTTTACACGTTCTAAGGGGACATGGAGGTCAAATTGGCAAAATTAGCCTATTGCTAAGAGAGTCTTCTGCACCCCACATTGATGAGTGGCATCTGGGTCTTTTAAAAGCTAGCAAGCTGGTACACCAAATGACCACGTCTCAGCTGACTGAGATGATCACTAAGGTCAACAAAGACATAAGAGAAAAAGAGCCCAGAAGACAGAAGGGCCCACATGTATGGAGGATTGTACCAACATGTGACCAGAAGAACCAGAGGGTGCCTGGCCACCACCAGTGTCAGCTCTGATGAGGCACACAATGTTGGGTCCCAGTGGCAACACAAATGAAAAGAGGGGTGCGCCTTAATAACTCCACTAAAAGACCACAATTGATAGTCTAATATCCTGGGACTTCCCCTGGGAGCATGACCCCTAGATCTGTTGCTGCTCTGGAGCATGACTCATTACTGAGGTCAGCTCTTCGGACAGGAATAGTTTGGACTTGGGGATGCAGGGTGAACACATGTAGTGTCCACTTTATGGTTCTATGTATCTACAGGATGCCATCCTGCTGGCTTCTTGCCAGAAGGCGGAGGAAAGCATGGAGGGGAGGGGATAGGAGATTCTTAGCTGAAAAATGACATGTATAAAACAAGGGAGAGTGTGCTGTCACCAGGCAAGGAGTCCAGAGGGAACTGCAGAAAGGTAGGTATGCAAATTTAACTTGGATTGTGTACTACTTTCACTCAATCTCAGTTAAAAAAAAAAGTTATGTGATTTTGATGTCTTCCAAATTCCTGTTCCAGTCCTGACTTAACTCTTGATTTCCACAAACTACTGTTTATTTGACATCTCCTTTAGAATGGCTGAAAACCGTGGTAGTGGAAGGGTTAAGTGCTTGGCTGCTGACCAAAAGGCCAGCAGTTCAAATCTACCAGGAACTCCTTGGAAACCCTATAGGGCAGTTCTACAGGGTTGCTTTGAATTGCAATTGACTTGATGGCAATGGGTTTGGTTTTTTGGTTTAGGAGGGCTAACCTTAGATCTAACCTAGATCTAAAATACGTGAAACGGAATTCTGGATTTCTTGCCACAAGTCTGTTTCTTCTTTCCATGGTGGATTTTCTGCTCCTCTGTTGCTCAAGCCCAATCTCCAGTGAAACGTGCTTGATATTTTTCTTCCTTATTCTCCAAGCTCAGCCCATGAGCAAGTCCTGTTGACTGTACCTCTGAGATGTATCTCTGTGTCCTTGATAATATCATGCTAACCCTTCAGTGCTCCAGAGAATCTTCACTCCAGCCAGTGTAGTGTGAGTGGTGAGGGCAGAGACATTTTGGATAAGGCCTTGTAGGCCACGGCAAGAAGTTTAAATTTTGTTGCAAATTAGATAGGAAACAACTTGAGGATTTTTAGCAGAGAGTGACATGCTTTATATTTTAAGAGTAGCGCTGTGTGGGGAATGAGAAACACACTGGAGTTTGGAAGTAGTACAGTAAAGAAGCAGACTGTATCTTTGAATGGTGTAGAAACCAATGCCAGGATCATCTGTAACTAATTATGGTTTAGAAACTTGTATGTTTTTATTTTTACTCCTGTAAAAATATAGGTAATATAATACTTGCCATTTCAATTTTTTTCGCATGCTCACTTCAGTGAGACCAGTGTCATCAATTAGGCTGTGCAACCATCACCTGTGCCCATTGGATTATGATGTATTTTCAAAAGCCCAACTCCCCAGTGAGATTAGAGTGAAAAGTAGTTTTTCATAGTTAAGTCTAGCTTGATTTTTGAAAAGATGCCCACGAAACAGATCTTCCACTAACATTAGATTTAGTGTTAATGATTTGAGGTAGCTTGATTGATAGCTTTCTTTTGACCTGGATTACAGATCAGAGAAGGGACCCTTAGGATCTTTGTTATGAGGGGACCCTTAGGATCTTTGTTATGAAGGGACCCTTAGAATCTTTATTACCTCTCTTCTCTTTATCTATGTAACTGACATGTTTAGCAGGCAAATTTCATGGGGTATGATTAAAATTGGTTCTGCTGCAACAAATACAACAGATACAACCATTGATCTCTTCTTCTTAGCAGCAAAAGAAAAAGAAGGAGACCAAAGTCTCAGAGAAGAAATGAGTCTACAGGGCTAGCAGCCTGCATCATTCATGGCCTCATCTATCTTGAGACCAGAAGAACTAGACCAGGGTCACGTTAGACAGACCCTGGTAAAATGAGAGGAAAAATGTAGAACAGAATTCAAATTCTTAAAATGTCTAGATGTATTAGACCTTGAGAGTAGAGACTTCCTAGGGTTATAGCTCTAAGATACTCTTGAAATGTTGAAACAAAACTATCTTCTGAGGACATCTTAGCAAAAAGACAGACTGACACATGAAATGAAGGATATTATCTGTGAGCAGGGTGCTCCATTAAAAGACCCTCTATGTAAACCAAAAGGTCAACACTTGTTCTAAAGCAAAGATGAGAGAATAAGGGGGTAGGGAAACTAGAGTACTGGAAACAGAACAACCAGAATGCAATTAAGAATGTTGACACATCGTGAAAAATATAGTTATTGTTAGTGGGCAATTCATAGAGAAGCTATCAAGTGGAAATCTAATTTTCTGTGTAAACTTTCCCCCAGAACACAATATAATACCATTATTTTAAAAAATCAGGTTTTTTGTTTTGTTTTGTTTTATTCTCTCTTTAAAAATGATGAGAGAAGTAGGACTGTTATCACTGAACGAAAACTTGGATTGTTGCATGAATTTTCTCTTGCTTGTAAATAATAAGAAGTCTTAGGTTCTCTTGAAGTTTTGTGCCACATAGTGTCAATTCATTATATTCAATTTTGTGTGATAATTAGAACTCTGAACTTGATTTAAAGCTAACTCTTCTCTACCCATGATTTTGCTGCAGCAAAAAGTCTGTGCTCCAGGGAAGAGATAGTTTTCATCTCACTTCCTATGACATAGTGGAGAGGCAAAAATATGTGGGAAAGAATAGATTCAAATACCTGAAGATTTCAGTTCGTTAAATAGAATGCTGGACTGAGAAAACACAGTAAATACTGAATAGAGGCAATTACAAAATCTTTTGGATGAACAATTAAAAAACAAACAAGATCCAGAATAGCTACTGCTGTAAGTGGGTTTGGAGACTTTTTTTTGGCTAAAAGTTAAGCCAATTCTCTTGGAATGCTTTCTAAACATGTATAGTTTTCCCTTGATTGTATGAATCAAAAGTTAGAATACATTTTGTTAAACAAAATTAAGGGTCACTGGTGTGATCTATCGGCTATAAGTTACATGCTTCTGTCAAAAAGTACCCCACCAAAGTAGAGTCTGTTTTGCTATTTCCAGTTAAATTTAAATTTGTACAAATTATGTTTTCAAAAGTGATTTAATTTATAACCAGAATATTATTTTCACAATATCTGAGTGGTGATTTTCAGATAATGATGATTCACCATTGGGTTCTTCTGATAGTTTATGTGATTGGTTTAACTGACTAACAACCAGTTTCAGGTAATAGTTAAGAGATACATTGGTTTCCTGAATTTCTCTCTTGATCTAAATCCTGAAGAAAAAAAAATATATAAATCATGTTTTTAAGTGAATTCAAAGAAATGGCTTTGGGTTACTTGGTCTAGTCATAAGCAGTTAATTTTGCTTGCTAAAAAGACATGAATAGTTAAATTTTTTCAATGAGAAATGTCACAAGTTGATTCAAATCCTGTTTTATTGTGTATTTTGTAAAATACATGAATTGCTTTTTTTTTAGAATAGTTAGTCATTTATTCTTTGGCTCCAAACCTTTTCATTTGGATCATAACATAAATTTTAAAGATAAAAACTAATGAAATGACCCAAGAAGAACTAGGTATGTAAATCTTGACACAACCAAATGTAGATTATTATTAGAATAGCGCTAAATGTTTTCCTGCATTTGAAAAATTAAACATGAATTTTGGTTACTTCTTGTGTTAATGGACCTTACTACTAAATTTTGCATTTTTATCTGTTTATGCATTATGTTAACAGGTTGCCTCAGAAATGGTCAACATTATAAAGAAGGATCAGTAATTAAAGAAAACTGCAATTCCTGGTAATGAATTTAAATGACATAAAACTGAATTCCACTGTCTGTATATGTGTTCTTGAAATAATAGGAATATTTGTGAAACTAAGCATATATTTAAACACAGATGGCTAAAGTCATGAGATGACACATAGCAGTTTTTTTTTACAAGCTCATTTAATTTTAATGAGGTGTTGAAAATCTTATTGTGAATTCATCTTTAATGTTTGATTTTGATGTTCCTTGATAATGGGCATTCATAATCCACGAGACCTATGTTAAGTATAGCTCTTCATGATAAACATCCAGATATGTCACAGGCATATTGTGTTTCCTTGAGCACAATGATAGCATGTAGAATAACTGCTTTAAAAAGATAAGTCTGTGGAAAGTTTCAAAATAAAATGCAATGATCTACTGTCTAAATTGTCTTATGTTTTCAGAATTCAAGAAATGCAGGGCCATTTCATTTATTAATTGTCTGGAGTATAAGATAAGGATATCTCAAGTGGTAGCTTATGAGTGTGTTAAGATTTACCTTGTCAAGAATCAAATAGCCAAATGGCTAATGTTAATCTAGAAATTACATTTTATTCCTTAACAGTGTGTTACTGTTGTTGCTAATGTTGAAATATACTCCATAAAGGCCTGTCCACTTTTGTATTTTGTTTTACCTTTACAGCACATGCTCAGGACAGCAATGGAAATGTTCCCAGCACGTCTGCCTGGTGCGTCCGGAGCTAACTGAGTATGTCAATAAAGGAGACTATGGGTGAGAAAATCTTGCTTTACAGGCTTTCAGGCCCTCCCATTTTCTCCTCTGGTTTCAAACAATGCATCTCTAATTATTTCCTTCTAAAGATGGTTATGATTTTAAAAGAAAGAGTGGAAGATAGATGAGAGATTGAAAGGCACAGGAAATAGGAATATGCAAGAAATTAAGATGAAATAATTGAAGACATAGAAAACAACTGAAAAGGAAGAAAGATATAGCAATAGGACAGAATAACATTCAGGTGTAAGTGAAAAGAGTGGAGGTAGCTTCACTTTTAATAAATATTCATGCAAAACCAGGAAGTGGGCAGAATTTGTTCCTGTTAGCTAGCTTTCCCTCCCCCTCTGCTCTGACCCAGCCAATCACCCAACATGATCAATTACCCTGAGTAGAATCTGCCCCTAGAAATGACAATATTCTATCTTGATGATCCCCTACATAACTAGTCTATGTAGTAATTTCACTGAAATCATGGACATCTAAGTAATTTCAGTTGAAAGTAAGTCAAAAGACAGACTGCACTGCTTTAGTTGGCTGAAAGCTAAAGATAGTGATGACAGGCCCTTAAATATTGGAAATAATGTCTCATGTTCTCGAACAAGTCAATAAGTTGGGTGTTTGCTCCGTGTACCTGAAGGAAATTAAGATGTTGGCACCAACACTGACTTTGCTTTACAGAACTGGAAGAAAGGATAGGTTGGTAGACACCAGCCTCAGGAATCACCAGTGTCGTTGGTCAAATCTGTGTATACCATAGGCAACCGCTTCTGTATTTCAAAAAACATTTCACGTAAGAAGGACTAGTGACAAGCAACCAGAAAACTTAAATAATCCTGAAATGTATTTAAAAAATAAACAGAAGTATTATTTCCTTCCACGCATAAGACATATGTTTTCAGCATAACGGGGCACTGAATTAGAGTGCCCTCAAAGTTCTTTTTTGGAAACTATAAAATACAAGGAGTCAAACTCGTTGACATTAAGATTCTTAAACCACTCTGAGTTCTTGAATGTATGTGTTTCATCAACATTTTAAATGATAATAACTTGATAACATTTTAAGTGTCTCTCAGAGAAAACAATTATACTTTTCTGTGGTTTAATGGCATTTCAGTCACTAAAGGAAAGTCAAGTATGTGTCATCTCAGGAATCGGGTTGCAAAAAATTTTAAACGCTCCACTTAAAAAACATAAGCTTCCAAGAAATGATAGTAGATTAGCCTACCTTCTTTCTCTTGTTACAGACTACACAAGGAATGACAGTCTCAGCTCTGAAATAATGTGGAAAGAAAGTACAGACACAAATACAGAGATTATTGAGAAAACTGCCTTCCTTGGAAAGAGGAACTTTCCTCCCTAGAGTATTCTAGGACTGCTTGAGAAGCGTGGGTTTTGCCTTTTAGTAGTAAGCATTATCAGACTTAAGTTATCTCTGATAGGTGACTTTAAACCAGTAGGAAGTGAAGCAGAATCAGAGCAAAGGAAAACATAATAGAACAAAGAAAAATAGATAAATGTGACAAACTGAAGGAGTAATAGTAAAATTATTTACTGAGGAAAAAAGAGATAAAATTTTTGAATTTTAAATAGAAAATTCTCACTCTCAGCTATTCTCTGTTCCTGAAGATCAAATTGTTTTCATGCATGAAAAATATAATTACAATAGTCAATATACATTAACCGGGGCCCTCATGGTACAGTGGTTGAGAGCTCAATTACTAACCAAAAGGTCAGCAGTTGGAATCCACCAACTGCTACTTGGAAATTGTATAGGGCAGTTTTACTCTGTCCCATATAGAAACCCTAGTGGTATGGTAGTTAAGTGCTACAGCTGTTTAACCAGAAGGGTGGCAGTTCATATCTGCCAGTCATCCTTAGAAACTCTATGGGGCAGTTCTACCTTGTCTATAGGGTCACTGTGAGTTGGAATTGACTTCATGACAGTGGTTACGAGGTCATTATAAGTTAGGATCAACTTGATGGTAATGATTAAATATTAAGAGCTTATCTAAATAGTGTTTAAACACATACATCACCTTTGCTTTAAAACATGTATTTTCCGCATCCTGGTAGCGTTTTAGATCTTCATTCATTCTATGTAACCTACTTCAGTGCTTGTTGTGTCCCTCTATTACTTTTCAATGCATTCAATTAATATCCACAAAACATGCTGCATTTATGGTACTGCTGAGGATGCAAATAAATAGTGGCTGTGTTAAATGAATTTCCTGTTTGGTTGAGGAGTCAAAACATCATAATTCTGTAAAGAATTTCTAATGATGGGGTGATACATATGTACCAAATTAGTACTGCAAGGAATAGTCAACAAGATACTGGTACAAAGAGAAATACATAACTTTTTCAGTTCTCTGCTGCTGTGTAATAAACCACTCTGGAACTTATTGGCTTAAAACCATAGTTTTCTACTTGCTGCCATCAGCAATTTGGGATAGACTCAGCTGAGGCTCTTCCTGCTAGTTTCCTTTGGGGTCACTTATGTGTCTGCAAACACCTGGACTTCAGCTGGGGCTGGACTGTCGAAGATGGTCTCATCTCCATGTCTGGTGGTTGGTACTGGTTGCTGGTTGGGCCACGTGTCTCCAGCAGGCTGATTTTGGCTTCTTTACACCATTGAAATGTTCTAAAACTGCAGAGTAGAAGCTACAAGTCTTCTTGACACCTAACCTTGAAAGCTGCATATCAATTCTACTGTATTTTTTGGTTAAAGCAAATCACTAGGCCAGTCCAGAAACAAAGCTTGGGGAAATAAACTCCTCTTTTGGGGGGAAGTCCAACCAAACCTGCTGCTGTTGAATTGGTTCACATTTGTAGTGACCCTGCAAAACAGAGTAAAACTGCCCCATAGGCTTTCCAAGGCTGTTAATCTTCTTGGAAGCAGACTGCTAGTCTTTCTTCCTGCTGGTGAGTTTCAACTACAGGCTTTTTCTCTTAGCAATTAAACACTTTAGCTACTGCTTAACCAGGACTCCCTTGATGGGGTGGACTTGTGGTCCTTTTCTATGATCGAATTTTCTTATGAATTCAGAAACTATTATCCACTGAATGACTTTCTCTTTTTTTTTCCCCCACAAACTTCTCAAAATAGCCACACCCCAAACAAAAGGTATTGACTTTCTGTACTTAATCCTTGGCTACCAGCATCGGCCTCTGCCTAGTCAACAATGACAGAAATTTTGAAGTTCATTAGATTGTTCTTTCCTGTCCACTCACCAGACCTTACTAATTCCTACACTCTCAATTTCTCTTAGGTAATTATTTCCTCCATTCCTGTACTATATTACAGTGCATGGTTTTTTATCAGGAAACCCTGGTGCCGTGTGGGTTAAATGTTACATATTCAAATAAATCCACCAGGCGCTCCTTGGATGCTCTATGGGGCAGTTCTACCCTGACCTATAGAGTCGCTACGAGTCAGACACAACTCGACAGCAGTGTTTGCTTTTTGTTTTTTTTAATCAAGCATGGCTCTGAAGTGGCCTGACTTATCTCTCTGTTTCCAGTTTGAACAAACTCTAAGCCAAAATCACTCCATTATAATTTAATGGTTAGCTTTCTAAAATAAAACTGATTCTGTCATTCATTATCTTAAAGATTTTCAATGACACTCCACCACTTAAAGGATATAATTTACATTTTGTTTCTGCATAAATAACAATTTGGCCCAGACGTTTCTTTGCTGCCTCATTTTTTATATGCCTCACAGTTCCTGTCCCCGTATCTTTTCTTATAGCTTAAACATTTAAATTATCAGTTATTCATAAATATGCCACCCATTTCCAAACCTGTATGCTTTTCTCAAGAGTTGCATTTATTTAGAATGAATGCATTCTTCTTTCATATCCGGGCACCAAATTTATTCTCATCCTCCAGACCAAATTATGTCTGTATCCTAGACTCTGATCATTCTCTAACCTATTGCTAGTCAGTGACACACAATGAAGTCATGTCTATTTTTACAGACATACCCCTTATTGGGGTATGACCTCTCTGTAGGTACAGAAATTCTATTTTTTTCTACATCCTTAGTGTTTACCAGTTCATGTGATAGATAAATTAATAACTTTAATAGATAAGTTAAGAATGGGCAATAAATGCTAGATTGGATTAAAAGGAATGTGATGTGTCTAGGTCAAGGAGGATGATGTAGGGTGGAGCCTTTGACACTCTATTTTCAACTATGACTTACAGTAAAAAATACACTTTACTTTGTGTCCTAATACACACATGCACACGTTTTATGTGTATATATGGAAATCCTGCTGCTGTTGCAGTTAAGTGCTATGGCTGCTAATCAAAATGTCAGCAGTTCAGATTTGCCAGGTGTTCCTTGGAAACTCTATGGGGCAGTTCTACTCTGTCCTATAGGGTCTCTATGGGTTGGAATTGATTTGATGGCAGTGGGTTTGGTATATACACAGAGAAAAAGAGAGAGAGAGATACATACACTATTAACATACACTCAATCAAACAAAACAAAACCTATGGCTCTCATCAGTTCTGACTCACAGTGGCCATGTAGGTCAGAGTAGAACTGCCTCAGAGGGTTTTCAAGGTTGTAATCTTTATGGAATCAGACTACCACATCTTTCTTCCACAGAGTGGCTGATGTGTTTGAGCTGCTTAATTTTCAGTCATTCACCAAGTGTTTATATAAACACACACGTAGACACACACACACCCCTCCCCCACAATATGGAGCCTCTGATTGGTGCCACTGGGTAACAGGCCTGGCTGCAAATTAAAAAGTTGGGAGTTCCAGTCCCCTCAAAGGAAAACAGATTTGGAGATTTACTTCTGAGAAATCAGCCACTGAAAAGCTTACAGAGCACTCTTCTGAATCAACTGGATAGCAAATGGGTTAAATACACAATACCCATTCTCACTGTTTGCAATAAATTCAATTTTATTTTGTTATAAAAATGTTGATCCTAGCCACTAAAATGGGATTAATTAAATGACCTGTGTAGGTGTAAAGACAAAGAGTTTGAAAACTATGCTTGCAGATTCCTCAAAACACACTTTACTGACTTTATTTTGCCTAGAACTGGCTCTGTTACTTTCTTAAACAACATCACAATATCCAATGTATTAAGAGATGTCCTTACTGAAGGTGCCTGGGTAATAGAGAGAGTTTGTTAAAATAGTAGTTTGAAGTTGTTTAAGATTTTATGAACTAACAGACCTTATAGGAGAAAAACTTTAAATTTTCAGGAATATTATTTAAAACAAGCTACAGTGTCAATCAATCTACCACACTATAAACAATTTTGATAATAAACACAACAGGGTAAAGTTTAGATTTGACTTAAATTCTGAAAATATGTCAAGCTAAAGTTGTGGATAACTCAAACAGATGGTGATTAAATTACTTTTCTCTTTCTCACTTTTCATCTCCTATTATATTTTAAGCAATTTTATTGTCTCCTAATTTTAATGTTAAATTTTGCAAATTAAGTGTGTTTTCTTAGGAGCACAAAATGTTTCTCCAAAAAAAAGTGCTTTTTTGGTATCTAATTTCACATGAATTGATATTATATTATTATTACTAAAAACTGTAATTATTGATACTTAACAATGATTAGCTAATTAATATTTAACAGAATATTTCAACATCTAGTTAGCACTGGTGCAGTTTTTTTAAAGTATATATTGTTGTAAACTTTTTATGGATACTTAAAAAAAGTCTCATTAACTTCTCATGATATCTAAATTCTCAGTGAAACTGATTACCCAATTTAATCTACAAGTAAATTTGTCTGTGTAAGCTTCTTTCTAAAATGCATTTAAAGCCACTTAAACTGCTTACATTGCCCTTATTATCATTTAATCCTTTTAAAGTGTGCAAAGAATTCATATTCTTAGATTTAGTTTGTATCAATAGCACTTAGAGTCCTCATGAGTCATTAAATAATTTAAAAGGATCTAATTCAGGAAGAGTGTCTCACATACTTGATTAATAATCCAGAGTAAATTCTTTACTTAAGAATTTATTTAAGAATATATGGCTATTTCAGAGATAAAACTAGTACTGAAGTCAATACTTCAGACAAAGATTGGACTGGACTACAGGAAATATGGAAACCCTGGTAGTGTAGTGGTTAAGTGCTATGTTTGCTAACCTGAAGGTCAGCAGTTCAGATCCACTAAGCACTCCTTGGAAACTTGATGGAGCAGTTCTACTCTGTCCTACAGAGGTAGGACTCTACAGGGTAGCCAGAGTCAGAATCAGCTTGACAGCAATGGGTTTGGTTTTTTTGGTTATGGGACATAGAGAGGTGCAGGTGTTCTGTGTACTTCTAGGTTTAATGTGTGTGTGTGTGTGTGTGTGTGTGTGTGTGTGTGTGTGTGTGTGTGTGTGTGTGTGTGTGTGTGTGTGTGTGTGTGCGTGTGTATGGGCTGCACAGCTGGTTTCTTTTGGGGGGAAGGATGGAGAGGAGGTGATAAGTATTGGTCGAGTGGATACTGGAAATAAAGAGTAGAAAGGAAGAGTGCTGTTATAGGGCGAGGAGAGCAGACAGAGTTGCAAAGAACCGGGTGCTTGTGGTTTTATAAGGAAAATTGACTTGGATTGTAAACTTTCACTTAATCACAATTTATTAAAAAAAAAAAAAAAGAATATGTGCCCTGTAGTAATAGTTCCTATTCTGTAAGGTCTGTTGCAATTTTTGTTGTATAATTTTGGAATTATAAATAAGCATGCATTTATAAAATTCATATACATAACCTATACTTCTCTTTCATTTGTAAGGCAGCTGGACAGCACAGAACTACAGCCAATTCTGGGGAATGACTTTAGAAGAAGGTTTAAAATTTCGCCTTGGCACCTTGCCACCTAGCCCCTCGCTTCTGACCATGAATACAGTGACAGTAGGTGCTCTCTTTGACTCTTGTTTGTACATATGTGTGTGTGTGTGTATAGGTATATTTGTATGCATCTTTAAAGTAATGCCAAATAACTAAATCAATGAGTTTTCAGCACTGAGAGATAAGAATCAGTCACATTAAAAAAAAAAATTCTCCCCTAGTTTACATTCTTTAGTATTCCACATGGGCTTGAACAGTTTAATACTGTCAATTAGTGATAGACTTAGCGATTACTTACTTTTTTCAGACTGCTAATGATTTTCCTGAAACACATTTTTCTGATTGTTGATCATTCCAGTGATTCAGAGCTTGAGCATGTTACCAGTTGTCTTTCATTTTCAAGTAAGCATGCCTATGTTTTTAACTCACCAAGAGTTCTGATGCATCATTATAACATGAGGATAAAGTAAAAGTTAGTACCTGTGGATACAATGCTATGATGATTAGTGTTTGCCCTAACAATACCGTTCCATTAAAAGATGTATTGTTTTTGAATCCAACGGTTGCTTCAGAGAATGAAGATGTGGCACTTAGCTTCTGCAGAAATTACAGCCTTGGAAACTCTATGGGCAGCTCTACTGTGTCCTGTAGCATTGCTATGAGTCTAAATAGATTCAGTGGCAAAAGGTTTTGATTTTTGAATTCTCTGAAGTGTTAGCGGTTTGACTGTAGGGTGCCATGGAACAAAGGTCTGGTAATCTGCTTCTGAAAGGTCACGGTCATGATAACCCTATGGAGAATGGTTCTACTGTACAACATATGAGATTGTCATGAGTCAGCATTGACTCAATGATATCCAATACTGGTATTGGTATCATCTGAGAGTAGGTATCTTGCATAAAGGGGCATCTACCTCTCTAGTGACCCCTATCTCCAACTCTAATACATCAGTTTTACCATTCAGTGTGCAATGAATCCCAGTCGTGCACACTTTCCATCTGAGATGGTGATTAAATTCAAGGCCTAGTACAAACACCCAGGATGGAATGAGGTTCCCAGGCTGCTGGCCCGCAGCCTCTTCACTCTGCAATTAAGATATCAGGTCCTGGCTGTCTAAAGGCTCTCAGAATCTCAGTCAGCAGGATGGTTGTTCACTGTTGGAAGAGTGATAAACCCACAGATTTCTCATTCAACATTCAATGTTCTCTGCTCTCAAGAGATGTAATCATCTTAGCTACCAACTCAGCTTCTGGTAGTGAGGCCTGCTAAATCATAATCCATACCAAGGAGGACAATAATTGCTGAAGTTTACTGAATAGCTGCTGTGTCAAGTCCTTTCATATATTATTTCATTTAATTCCCACAGCAGCTTGATGTATGGACACTATATGATTCAACCTAATATCATTAAGTCACACTAAATTTGCAAGAGCTTAATAGCTCGTCACAAAAGTTTTTAAATTATAGAATCAGAACATCTAAAAAGTTCTGCCCAAAAAGCCATCCCTAGAGTTCAATAGAGTCAGCTTTGACTATTCAAATTCCCAATAGCAAAAGAAAACATCTTTTAAGTCCTTAACCAGAGCTAGTTTCCTGAAATTATCAGTTTATGTGTATATTTCAATCTTCCTACAATCAGTGTGATCTAAAAACTTTAGAGGTATATTTAGATTCATATTTTTTAGTATCCTAACTATGTGATCAATTGGAAGTCATTATGGTTTTTCTCCCCCATTTTTGGCCTACGGCAAAGACAGCTCTTTTCAGTTTGCTTCCCCAAAAGTAATGGTACGTACTTCTTTTACCAGAATGTAAAACAAACAAACAAGACAGCACTAGTTAAGGAAAGATTTATCCTCTGTCTAAGGATAACTCTTCCATTGGCTTTTATTGAGGACCATGGTTGGCCATTCAATTCAATGTCTGTAGACACTCATCAGGGCTACTTCTGAGATTTCTTTTTTAATTTTTGTAATTGAATTGTTTTCTGTTCTAGAGAAAATACATTACCCATCCTTATAAAAAAAATCTTTTTTTTTTTAAACATGGTTTGGGCTTTATGTACAATTAAGTCAGGCAGTTGTTACTATGGTAAGATTTTAGGCACACAGGGAAATTCCATGCAGCCCAACTCTAATATATCACCATTTCCTTGGCCTTAATGAGAGTTGGGCTTCATGAAATCATCTCTCCTGCACAGGACCAATGTACCTTTAGTCATTCAAATTCCTGAGAAAGCTTTTCTTTACCTGATTGGTTTCCATTCATTTGTTAAGTAACTTTCCCATAATGCACCTGTTGGCCTTAAGTTAGAGCAGTATTAGTACGCATTGTTCCAAAAGTTCCCCGATCATATAAATTTAAAAAACCTATTGAGACTACGGAGCCCTGAGTAGTACAAAAGGTGAAGCATTTGACTTCCAGTCTGAAGACTGACGGTTCAAATGGAAAACAAACAACTGCAAACCTGCTCATACTCTTAGCGACCCTATAGGACAGAGTAGAACTGCTCCAGAGAGCTTGTAAGTACCAACCGTTCTGTCAGCAGACATACCACTTAACCCGTATGTCTCCAGGGTTTCCACCCAGACATGCCTTGTAAAAAAAATCTGTTCATCTCCATCTGAAGGGGACAGCCTTGGAAACCCTAGGAGCACAGTTTTACTCTGAAATAGGTGGAATTGTCTTCAGTCTGACTTGACTCCATGGCAACCGGACTGGGCTTTTTTAGTAAATGTCTGTTTCGTTTACTTAAGCTGTATGAATCAGTTCAATATGAATGAATTTTTGCAGAGTGTGATTAATAACAATGATGAACAGAATTATGTTGATAGTAAACTCGGAAATGGAAAAAAGTAATTCAGAGGTTTTGAGGTGGTTCATTGTAGATAGATATCATCCTAAACGAGGGCAGACAAAAGGAAACAAACTTTTTTTTTTTTTTGGTAAAAACAGTAGGCTTGAGAAAGTTTTTTTTTAAAAAAAGAGTGGCGGGGGGGGGGGGGTTAGAGGGGCCCTGCCTGGACCACGCACCTCCGTGATGATAATTAGAGAAGTGTGCTTCCTGTCAGTTGGCATAATCCTGAGGGCACAAGACTTAGGAGGGGGAAGTCCCTTGTGGGTGTTAGAAATAAGGATCTTCTCTTCAGAGAAAGGGTTATATGCCAGAAAAAAGGGCTGGGCAACACAGCAAAGGATGGATTCCAGCCTCTACTTGATGCTTGAGATGGGCTTCCTAGGGCAGCTCACAGTTTGCAAAACTACAGGCAGCAGCTTGTTACTACTTCACTACCTCAGCGTGTTTGTCTACCGTCAGGTTAGCAGGTGGGACTGACCAATCCATGCCTGACTTTTTCCTGAAGGTGATATTTTGGGACTGTTCAAAGTAACATGTTTTATTTGAATAATTCCTTAGTTTTAGAATCTGAGTCTCTGTCTAGTTCACAATTTTTCTACAGTAAAAAAAAAATATAAAGAAAGATTGATAAATAAGCCATTCTTTATCACTCATTACAAGCTATGTTTGTCTTATGGATAGACTCAGAATGGAACTAATCAAGATCTGCCCTTCAGGAAAATGATAGCTTCCCATAAGAACTTAACATGAATTCTACTGATAGGTCCTTTAGTCATCTTATTGTATGAAATGGATTTGGACCTAGTTTTACCTGTAATGCTTTCATAGGGTATAAAACCTTAAGTCAGTGCTTCTTACAATTTGTTGCATGGAACATCAGTCTTATAATATTCTCCAAGAAAAAAGATGTTCCATCTGTTGTCAGATAAATTTGCAAATTTTACTCCTTCTCATGAGTCATACTGTTTGTTAGCTTACAGAAGGCTGGGAGCGCTGATACTTTAACATTTTTTTTTCTTAACCCTCTATTTCTTAAATTCAGGAGACTGGAGAACCATTTTTTGTGTATAGTAATATTCAGATCCAACTCGACAGCACTTGGCTTTTGGCTTGGCAATATTTACATAAACATTTACAGAATTGTGAATTAGGTTGCACGGTACACTCTTTGAGGGATACTAGGACACAGTAGAACTGCCCCGTAGAGCTGCCAGAGAGTACTGGGTAGATTCAATCTGCCAGTCTTCTAGTTTATAGCCGTAGCACTTAACCACTATACTACCACAGTTTCGTTGAGGAATACTAATTTAAGCTAAAGTATTGAAATGGGAGTAGTGAAGAGAACTATATTCTGGGGAAAAATAGAACTTCCCAGTGTCACAGAAAGGAAACAATAGAGACAACAACTTCTGTGCACAAAACTGAGAGGGGCTTCTGAGCCTGTGGGAATACCACAGTTGAAGCAGGTTAACAAGCGCGTGTCGGCCGGAGAGTCCACTCCTGGGCCGTCACCGCACACAGCACGGTGGCAGGAGCTCTGGAGCCCTGTGCGGAGGTCTCAGCTTGCCTGCACCACTTGCTGCGTGACTTTGTGTACTTTATTCAACCTCTCTCAGCCTCCGTCTCCTACTTTGTTAAACGCTGATAGAGGTAATTGGCTAATGGGGTTGTAAGAATTCCATGAAATGCTGAATGTGAAGTGCTTAGCGCAGTATTGGAAATGTGTTGTCAATGTCACTGTTGTTATCAGAAGGAGTATAGACCCCTGAGTCAACTCCAACAGCAAAACGAAACTTTGCCCAGTCCTGTGTCCTCCTCACGGCCACCAGCATGTTAAAGTACATCGCTGAGGCTGCTGTGCCATCTCACCTAGACTCTCCTCTGTCCTTTTGGCCCTCTCCTTCACCAACCGTGACATCCTTCTCTAGTGACTGATCCCTCCTGATGACATTTCCAAAGCAAGCGAGTTGGGCAATATTCTGTTTTGATCCATAAGTTTTTCACTTGCTAATTTTGGGGATGCTCCAAAGAAACCTATCCACCACAGGTGACCCTGTCAGTATTTGAAATACAGATGGCCTGCCTTCCAGCACTATGACAGGATGTAAGCCACCGCAGTACTGCTACATGACAGGTGGGTGATGAATGAATTTGCAATATAGAAGGCATTAAAGAAATGTTAGTATCTAATACATAATGTGACACTCTCTGCCTTGTATTAACCCTGGGAGAATAACAGAATACTCAAACATGTGAATTCTGTATGGACTAAGTGACCCAAACCTTTATCATTTGGAGCACTTTCTTTAATAAAGAAAGGTGTAGCCCTGGGTATATTGGCCTCAATGAAGTTAACACATTTCTGGTGAACCTGAATGTTCTGCTGTGCTCCTAAATCGTATCAGATCAAATCAAATCAAATCAACAGCTCTGCACCTGATTGTTTTCCCAAGTGCTTTTGGATTTGAGAGATAACTCTAAGTATCTCCACGGTATTATAGCTTATTATAAATATTGCTAATATTTCAAGTGAGAAATTCTACTTTTGAACAGAAATGAAAAACTCAGAGTATCGTTTTATACTCAGCTCAGTCAAAATTTGTTTTTTACATTTTATATTTTGCTATTGTTGATTCCTCAGGAAGACAACAATAAAGTTACCAGAGTTATTGCAGATAAATAACATATCCAAAGCAGAGTTATTTGGAGGCTATTGAAATAATAAAAAGTCTGGAATAACATTTAAAACCTATAGATGTATGCAAAAATGCTTTAATTTTTGTGATTCGACCTCATAGTTAACTGATGGGATGTCTCCTCTTGATCATCCAATATAGTTTATGAATTTAGTGTGCTTTAGTTGGCATTGCTAACAAAGGAAAAATTATGCCATATTTTTTAAAATTTCTAGAAAGTTAAAAAAAAATATTCTACGGTAATCTTTAAGGCCACCAGTTAATAAACCACTGAGATGAAAACTAAAATTACTTTTTTAATCAACTGGATTGTCTAGATAATTGGCTTTTCTTTTCTCCAGTCATTTGTTACAACACAAAGATTGCTTTTTCTTTCCAAAATATATTTTCAATGATATCGAGTACCAAAGGACAACAAGGACCTTTGGGAAAATCAAATATTTTCATGTTTAGCATTTATTACTCATAAGTTATCTAAATTTTTTACATGATCTCGGAATGACCCTATCTGAACAAACACCTTCCGTTTGCTTCCAATAACCTATATCACCTGTATAAACATAATCCTTTTTAGAAACCAAAGTACTGATTTCAAAAGTGAAAACTACAGTTACATAGTTCACTTTTATTACTACTAAACAGAAATGACTGAGTTTTTTCCGTAGAATTGGTGTTTGGCTCCCGCATATGTGAACATATGGACGTGGCATCAGGCTTCCAAAATAAAGGGAGTTGTCCATGGTGCCACAGGAAGACAGGAAGGGCCAGCTGTATGGGTGGGGGGTCTGTGGTTAAGCATATGGTTCCCTCAGCCATCTCAAAACTGTCTCACTTGTCTAGATAAAAAGCCAGAGACAAAATAGGATGTCAGTTGTTCTTGCTGTCACAAATTAAGAATTTTAAAATTCAAAAAACCTCAAAGCTTATGCTTATGTCTCCTCAAGCTTCTGTCTTTTCCCGTTTCCTCTTTCTCAGCATGGTAGTAAGCCAAACACGTCTGTAAACTTTAGGAAAGACACATCCAGGCATCTCTCATTATGTAGCAGCACTTGTGATGGAATGAATATTTTATCTCTGGAGTCAGTTTTCAAGCTTTCAGTTTTATTTTTCTGTGCTAGTCACAACCTGATGCATGACAACAGTGATGTAACCGCACGTGAGTGGAACAGCACAGTGGAACTGAACCGGTCACCGCAGGACAAATTTTCAAAAAGTAAAAAAATCCCTTCTCTCTCTGAGAAAATATTTTGGGCTCTTAAAAACTATGTTCTTGAGGTGACTGACACATTGGTAGAACAGACACCTCCTCTCTGGTCTCCTAACGTTTGGATGTGTTTCCTCCTTTTTATGACACTTAACTCAAAGTACCCAAGACACTAATCTTTTGACCTGCTTCACTTTGAAATAAAATAAAAAGAAATGAAATAAAATCCTCTGTATTGAGCCAAATTATGAACATTAAAATTACAAATATTATTTCCACTTAGAGCCTCACAACACATAATCAGTTCAGAAAAACTTTCCAATCAAGACTGACAATCTATTTAATTTTCAAAGCCAGTGTTTCCCAGAACTATTTGATTAATCAACTCCTTCTTTTGGAATTGCCCATTAAAATGCCTCCGAACTGGTGTTCTAAGAAAGTTATTTTTTTTTTAATTTAACATAACTGAGTGAAAATGTACATTCACGTATAAATTTACATGCCCACCTAAATGCAGCTTCCACTGCTCTCCCTGTCCGGTGACTGCACACTATTCCTCTCTGCTCCATACATGTCTCATCCTCCCAACAACCTCCTTTCCCCTCCTCTCTGTCCATTCCCCTTCCTCCAGCCAGAGATCAGCAAGATGATATCCTGTAGATGTATAGAACCACAAAGTGCTTCCAATATATGGTCACTCTGCATTGCCAAGTCCAATCCATTCCTGTCCAAAGAGTGGACCTTTGTTATAATTTATGGGAAAGGGCAGCATCAGGACTGGGGGCCATGCTCTCAGAGGAACCCCAAAACTGCTGGACCATCAATTGAGCTCTTTTAGTGGAGATCTCACGATGCACCCTGTTTTATTCTTGTGTTGCCAGTGAGACTCCTCTCTGTGAGCTCCATCGTGGCTATCACTGGTGGTGGCCGGGCACCATCCGGTTCTTCCGGTCCCAAGTCGATGTAGGCACCCACTCTTGTGAGTCTCTCTGTCTTCTCGATTGTCTTTACCACATGCCATTTTGGTCCTCGGTGAGCATCCATTCCTGCTGAATTGGGACCATTTGCTGTGTCCTCGGATGGCAGCTTGGCAGCTTTTAAGACCTCAGACGCCACTCACCAATGTGGGGTGCAGAGAGCTCTCTTAGCAAAATGCTAGTTGTGCCAGTTGGCCTGGAATTCGCCTAAGAGCACGGTTCCCCACCCCCTGCCCCAGCTACTCTACCCTTGCAGTATTGAGTCAAGATGGAAGGAGTACTCAAGTTATGCTGAAGTCCACTTAATGTTGTTCTTGTTTCTAATGTGTGCTATCACCGCTTTCTACCAACTAGATTTCTAGTAACTATCTAAACTAAACCCTCCCCTACTTACCCTCCCTCCCTCCCCTCCCTTGCAGCTGTCAAAGAGTCTTTTCTTCTATACACAAGTCTGTTTTTGAGGACTTATCGTAGAGGTCTCATACAGTATTTGTCCCTTTGTCGCTGACTACTTTCACTCAACATAATGTCTTCCAGTTGAAACCAGGTTAGGAGATGTTTCCTGGAATCATCGTTATTCTTTATCATTGTGTAGTGCTCCATTGAGTATATGTACCATAGTTTACCTATCCATTCTTCTATTGTTGGGCATCTGGGTTGATTCCATCTTTTTGCTATCGTGGACTGTGCTGCGGTAAACATTCTGGTGCATGTGTCTGTTGGTGTGAAAGGCCTTGAATCTGTAGGATATATTTCAAGTAGTGGAATTACTGGGTCAAATGGTATCTCGATATCCATTTTTTTAAGGAAGCACCAGATTGCCTTCCAAAGAGGCTGGACCATTTTGCAACCAACAGTGTAGGAGGGTTTCACTTTCTCCACAGCCTCTCCAGCACTTGTTGTTTTCTGTTTTTTGGATCATGGCCAATCTTGTTGGGGTGAGATGGTATCTCATTGCTGTCCTGATTTGAATTCCTTTAATAACTAAAGATCGTGAACATGTCCACATGTGGTTTTTGGCTGCCTGGATCTCCTCTTTAGTGAAGTGTCTGTCCATCTCCTTTGCCCATCGCTTAATTGGATGGTTTATCTTCTTCTTATTGATATTTTGTAGTATCTTATAGATTATGGAGATCAGGCGTCGGTCTGACATAGAGTTGCCAAATATTTTTTCCCATTCTGTGGGTGTTCTTTTAATTCTATTAATAAAATCTTTGGATGAGCAAAAGTGTTTGATTCTTAATAGTTCCCATTTATTGACTTTCTCTTCTGTTGATTGAGGTTTCTTTGACAGATTTTGGAGTCTGTCCTCATTGTGTATTAAAACTTCCATTGTTGTTCCTACCTTTTCTTGGATGAGCTTTATCGTTTTAGGTTTGATATTTAGGTCTTTTATCCAGTTGGAGTTGGTTTTTGTATAAGGTGTAAGATATGGATCTTGATTCAGTTTATTGCAGATGGATAACCAATTTTGCCAGTACCATTTGTTGAAGATACTGGTTTTACCCCAGTTTAATGTCTTAGGGCCTTTGTCGAACATCAACTGTTCATAGGCAGATGGTGTCATCTCTGGGGTCTCAATTCTGTTCCATTGATCCATCTGTCTGTTCTTGTACCAGTACCAGGCTGTTTTGACCACTGTGGCAGTGTAGTATGTTCTAAGGTCGGGTAATGAGAGGCCTCCCAGTGTGTTCTTCTTCTTTAGTAGTACCTTACTTATCCAGAGCTTCTTCCCTTTCCAAACAAAATTGGTGATTTGTTTCTCCATCTCCTTAAAAAGATGCTGGAATTTGTATTGGAACTGCATTATATAAATAAGTTGTTTTGGGTAAAATAGACATTTTCACAATGTTAAGTTTTTGTATCCATGAGCAGGGTAGGTTTTTCCATTTATCTAAGTCTCTTTTAGTTTCTTGTAGTAAGGGCTTGTAGTTCTCTTTGTAAAGGTCTGTTGTTTCTCTGGTTAGACTAATTCCTAGGTACTTTATCTTCTTAGGGGCCATCGTAAATGGTATTGATTTGAGAATTTCCTTCTTAACACTCTCGTTGTTGGTATAAAGGAATCCTACTGATTTACTTATGTTTATCTTGTATCCTGAGACTTTGCTGAACTCTTCTATCAGTTTGAGTAGCTTACTTATAGATTCCTTGGGGTTCTCTGCATATACAATCATATCATCTGTGAACAGGGAGATTTTGACTTCCTCTTTACTGATGCAGATGCCCTTTATTTCTTCGTCTTGTCTAATTGCTCTGGCTAGAATTTCTAGCACAATGGTGAATAGGAGAGGTGACAGTGGGCATCCTTGTCTAGTTCCTGATCTCAAGGGAAAGTCTTTCAGTCTTTCTCCATTCAGGATGATGTGGGTAATTGGCTTTGTATAAATGGCCCTTACTGTGTTGAGGAATTTGCCATCTATGCCCATTTTACTAAGAGTTTTTAGCATGAATGGGTGTTGGACTTTATCAAATGCCTTTTCGGCATCAATGGACAAAATCAGGTGATCTTTGTCTTTTGTGTTATTTATGTGGTTAATCACATTAATTGTTTTCCTGATGTTGAACCAGCCTTGCATCCCTGGTATGAATCCCACTTGGTCATGATGGATTATTTTCTTGATATGTTGTTGTATTCTGTTGGCAAGAATTTTGTTGAAGATTTTTGCATCTAGGTTCATGAGTGATATCGTTCTGTAGTTCTCTGTCTTTGTTGGATCTTTCCCTGGCTTAGGTATCAGGGTTATGCTGGCTTCATAGAATGAGTTCGGGAGTACTCCATCCCTTTCTATACTGTGAAATAGTCTCAGTAGTATTGGGGATAACTCTTCTCTAAATGCTTTGTAGAATTCTGCCATGAAGCCATCTGGGCCCGGACTTTTTTGGGTTGGCAGTGTTTTGATGACCTTTTCAATCTCTTCCTTTGTGATGGGTTTATTAAGTTGTTTTGCCTCATGTTGTGATAATTTGGGTAGGTGGTATGAGTCAAGGAATTGGTCCATTTCCCCTAGGTTTTCAAATTTGTTAGAGTACAGTCTTTCATAGTATTCTGTTATGATATTTTTGATTTCTGTTGCATCTGTGGTGACAACTCCCCTCTCATTTCTAATTTGGGCTATTTGTTTCCTTTCCTGCTTTTCTTTATTAAGTTTCACCAGTGGTTTATCAATTTTGTTGATCTTTTCAAAAAACCAGCTTTTGGTCTTTTCAATTTTTTCAATTGTTTTTCTATTCTCTAATTCATTTAGCTCTGCTCTAATCTTTATGATCTCCTTTCTTCTGGTGGCCGAGGGGTTCCTCTGTTGTTTTCTTTCTACTTGATCAAGCTGTGGAGTTAGTTCCTTGATTTGGTTTCTTTCTTCCTTCCAGGTGTGTGCATTTATGGAGGTAAACAGACCTCTGAGCACTGCTTTGGCTGTATCCCGTAGGTTCTGGTATGAAGTGTTTTTGTTCTCATTGGAATCCATGAATTTCTTTAATTCATCCTTGATTTCCACTAGAACCCATGTTTTTTTTTTAGCAAGATGTTGTTCAGTTTCCAAGAGTTCCACTTTTTATCTCTGTTTTTCCTGCTATTGATTTCAACTTTGATGGCTTTATGATCTGAGAAGATGCTTTGCAGTAATTCAATGGTATGGATTTTGTTGAGCACTGCATTATGGCCTATCACGTGGTCAATTCTGGAGAATGTTCCATGTGCACTGGAGAAGAAGGTGTAGTTGTCTGCTGATGGGTGGAAAGTTCTGAATGTATCAATGAGGTTTAGTTGGTTAATTGTAGCAATAAGGTCTTCTATATCTTTACTGAGCTTTTTTCTAGATGATCTGTCTAGTAATGAGAGTGGAGTGTTAAAGTCTCCCACTATTATTGTGGAGTCATCTAACTCTCTTTTGAGCGTAGTCAGTGTTTCTTCGACATATTTAGCTGCTCTGGCATTAGGTGCATAAATGTTTAATATAGTTAAGTCCTGCTTGTGTACTGAACCTTTCAGGAATAAATAGTGACCATCTTTGTCCACGATGGTGGATTTGACATTAAAATTGATTTCGTCTGAGATCAGAATTGCCACCGCTGCTCTTCTTTGTTCATTGTTAGGTCGATATATATTCTTCCATCCTTTAATTTTCAGTTTGTTCCTGTCTTTAGGTCTCAAGTGAGTTTCTTGTAGACAACATACGGATGGGTCGTGTCTTTTGATCCAAGATGACACTCGGTGTCTCTTTACTGGAGCATTCAGTCCATTCACATTCAATGTAATTATTGATAGGTATGTGTTCACTGCTGCCACTGTGATATGTTTATTTTTATGTTGATGTTTTGTCTGTTGTTCTTATTAGTCTGTTCTGGGACACTCTTTTTGTGAGTTGATTTTTCACCTTTTTCAGAGCTGGTTTTATAGTTGTTGAGACTCGTGTGTTAGATTTCTTGAAATGGTATGATACATCTTTGTTGTGCTTTACAGCTGCCCCTACGAACCCCTTAATAAACTCTTTATAAACCCAATTTTAATTACTATCAGTCTTGTCATCTTCCTCTCCATCTGTAAGGACAACTGTAGTACATCCCTCTTTTTATTATGATGACACCATAGTTTTCATGATGATCACTGGATTGCTTCTTTCCATATCAAAGCTGTGATTTACTTTGGAGCCTTCCCTAAATGAGTAGAGTATTGAGTAGTGTGTCATTCTAAAATATAAAGTTAGTGGTTTTGTTCTTCTAAGCCAAAGCCAAGAACTTCTTTCAGTATTTCTTCTAGTTTCGGTTTGGTTTTCACAAAGTCTTTGAGTTTCTGTTTATCTGGAAATGTCTTAATTTCATTTTCATATTTGAAAGACAGTTTTGCAGGATATATAATTCTTGGTTGGAAGTTCTTCTCCTTCAAGACTTTGAATGTGTCATGCCACTGTCTCTGTGCCAGCATGGTTTCTGCTGAGAAATCTGACGAGAGCCTACAGGATTTCCCTCTCAATGTTAGCTTTGCCTTGAGTCTTGCTGCCTTTAAGAGTTGCTGCTTATGTTTCATTTTGTTAAGCTTGATTATAATATGTCTTGGAGTCTTTCTTTTGAGATCTATATTGGGTGGCATACAATATGCATCTGAGATGTCTATGTTCTCTTCCTTCATGAGTTCTGGGAAGTTTACTTTCAGCAGCTCAGCAACAATACTCTCTGTGTTCTCAGATGTCTCACCCTGTTCAGGGACTCCAATTAATCAAAGGTTGTTCCTCTTAATAGAGTCCCACATGCTTCTTAATGTTTCTTCATTTTTCTTGCTTCTTTTTTCTGATTTCTGCTCATAGATGCTGGCATCAGTAGCTCTGTCTTCCAAGTCAGAAATTCTTTTTTCCATTTGTTCCATTCTGTTTTCTTGGCTTTGCATGGAAGTTTCTATGTCTTTGATTTTCTTCTTGATCTGTTGGATTTCAGAGTACTGGTATTCCATCAAATCAAACAACTTGCTTAATTTTTCACTTTGTTCTGATGCATTTTGTATAAGGTCTAGAAGGGCTCTGTATATAATCAATTTGTATTCACTTCCTGATGCTTTCATAAAAGTTTCTTCATCTGGAAAACTCCTTGGTTGCTTTGTTTGGGAGCCTTCTGAAGCCATGAGTGATTGCTTGTATGCCACAATTGTCTGTTGCTTTTTGGGTCCCATGTGAGTATATAGAGGCTGGAAGAGGTACTGTGAGTACGGATTGCAAATGTTTCTCTAGGCTGTCTTCAAATGTAAAGCAAAAGGTATCTGACCAGTTCACAAGTCAGTTAGGTTTTCAGGTGTAGAGGTCCCTCTTCTCATCTGACAAAGTAAGCGCCACTATATCCAACCCCAGATGATAACAAACTAGTTCAGAATACAGCAATGCTACTGCCCTGGTGGCCTCTACTGACAGGGCCTAGCCTTAGCCAACACTGCATCGAGTACTAGTTTTGTGATAGGAAAGTGCTCTCCTGTGGGCAGGCTCTGGCTCCCAAGCTAAGAATTAGGTCCAGCTGCGGCCACCGTACCCAAGATGGCGTCCTCCACACAGGCAGCAGACAGAGGGGCTAAAGGTGCTGAGAGGTAGTGATTCCTCTGATTCTGTTGCAGGGCCCCCAACCTAGGCAGCACTGTGCAAAATCACTACTTTTCTGTTGGAGAAGCGCTGTCCCATTTGCAGGCGCTGGCTCCCAGGCTAAGAATGAGGTCCCGCTAAAATCTCGGTACCAACAAGGCGGAGCTCCGCACAAACCCCGCTGAGGCAGCTACAAAATGAAAGGCTCAACGTGGCTAGATTAACAGAGTCCCGAGCCTGACTCTCAGAATATGGGAATTTCGCCTGCCTATCTCCTCAGCAGCGCGTCTGAGTCCAGCCGCCAGGCAAGGCCCGGCTCCGCCCACCAGCTGAGACCGAGGAAAGAAAAGAGTCAAAATGGTGCATTCACCTTCCGTCCATGAGAGCCGGAGCTAGCCAGGAGCGGGAGTCAGCGAAAGAGAGGAGATTTTTCGCTGAGTGGCATGAAGTCCCAATTAACAGCTCTGTGCCATGTCCTAAGGCTGAGTAGGTGATCAGAAGGCTCTGTTTCATTGTCAATTCAGGTCTTGGTTTCCAGAAGAATATAAGGAGACATGGGCTTAGTCCGCCATCTTGACTCCATCCCTAGAAAGTTATTTTTAAAAGTATAGCTAATCAATTTTCAGAAGCACATTTTCTTTACTCTTTAACACCTCTCAGTTGGGATGCTTCTAAAATTTTGAAGATGTCCTGGACTGAGTAAATGCAGTATTACCTATCAACTTTGGTAACCGTTATATGTGCTGTATTACTTATAATTAGGCTCTCCTGAGAGCAAAAGAAAATCCAAAGTCATAGTAGCCTGTTGCCCTGAGGCTTTACTTCTCAAGTTATGTAATGATTGATGAACCCCTGTGTGGCAATAAGAAGATCAGTTTGATCCCACTCAGATGCACCTTGGAAGAAAGGCCTGACAATGTACTTTAAAAAAATCAGCCACTGAAAACCACATGGAGCACAGTTCTACTAACTAATGATTCAGTACAGCTCTCCATGTCTATGTAAAGTGTAAAACATTCTACCAGCAAGAAGAGAAAATAAACTATGAAAAAAAAAAAGAGACATAGTTAATTAAGTTCAGCTGTCTCTGAAGGAAATCTCTTGTAAGCCGTCACTTGGCACTTCGGCTTATATCACATTGATATTGTTGTTGAATGCCATTAGGTTAGTTTCAACTGAGAGGTACCCTATGTATGACAGAATGATACACTACCTGGTCCTGCACCAGGCCCACAACCTCTGTTATGCTTGAACTCATTGTTGAAGCCACTGTGTCAATCCATCTCACGGAGTGTCTTCATTTCTGAGGCTCTCTGCTTTACCAGGCACGATGTCCTTCTCCAAGAACTAATTCCTCCTGCCAACATGACCAAAGTATGTAAGATATAGTCTCTCCATCCTTACTTCTAAAGAACACTTTGGTTATACTTTTTCCAAGACAGATCTGTTCATTCTTTTGTCAGGCCATGGTGTATTTAATATTCTTCTCCAACACCACAATTCAAAGGCATAGATTCTTCTATTTTCTCATGTATTGTCCAGCTTTTACACGCGTATGATGTGATTAAAAATCCCATGGCTTGGGTCACACACACTTTGGTCTTCAAGATGATATCTTTGCTTTTCAAGACTTTAAAGAGGCCTTCGACAGAAGATGTGCCTAATGCAATTCACCTTTCGACTTCTTGTCAGCTGTTTCCGTGGCCATTGACTGTGAATGGAAGCAAAATGAAACGCTTGACAAGTTGAATTGTTTCTCTATCTATCATGATGTTGCCTTGGTGGTCCAATTATGAGAATTTTTGCTTTCTTTACATTGAGATGTAGTCCATACTGGAGGCTGTGGTCTTTAATATTTATCAGTAAGTGTTTGAAGTCCTCTTCACTTTCTGCCAGCAAAACTGTGTTATCTGCATAATGCAGGCTGTTAAGGAGTCTTCTTTCAATCTGGTTGCCTCTTTCTTCATATAGTCCACTTTCTTGTAATATTTACTCAGCATGCAGATTGAATCAATATGATGAAAGGTTACAACTTTGACGCACAACTTTCATGACTTTAAACTATTCAGTGTCTCCTCGTTCTATTCGAATGACTGCCTCTTGATCCCTAAACAGAGTCCTCATGAGCACAATTAAGTGTTCTGGAAACCCCATTCTCCACAGTGTTATCCATAATTTGTTATGATCCACACAGTCGAATGCTTTTACATAGTAAGTAAAACCCAGGTAAGTATCTTCATGGCGTCTTCTGCTTTCAGCCAGGATCCATCTGACATCAGCAATGATGTCCATGGTTCCATGTCCTCTTCTGAATCTGACCAGAAGTATACTGTCAATATACTGCAGCATCTGCTTTTGAATGATCATCAGCAAAATTTTACTTACTTACGTTTTTAAAGATATTGTTCGATACTTCCACACTTGGTTGAATCACCTTGTTTGAAAATAGACATAAATATGGGTCTCTTCCAACTGGTTGGTCATTGGTAAAATCTTAGTAATATGGCCACCCCAACAGTAAGGAAGGCTGAGAAAAAAAACTTTTTCTGAGCTTGAGTATACTGAGGAAAGAATTTTATTACTATATAAAAAAGGGAAAGCCTGTAAAGAAGAGGAATGGAGAAAAATTAGCACTATCTGCCATGATATGATGACTGAATACTGACATGTAACAGAAAGAAAGCAATTAAAAATTACTTTGTCACTATAAACTGGGAAGTTACTAAAGCACGACTCTTTGGAAGTTAAGGCATGAAAGTTTATATTGTTGAATATGATAAGTTTGTTTAGCTATTTGGGAACCAGAAAACCATTGCTTTCCTCTCCAGCATCAGTTTAGAATAATTCTCTTAGAATCTATAGCCACTGATTGTGGTTTGCAAAGCTCGGAACACAGTGATTATCTTCTCCTGCTGTCTTCTGATTCTCAGGTCACTTCGATAAGTCACACTTAAGTAGGAGAAAGTACAGTTGGAGATGGAAGGAGTGATTCACAGAGTGGCTGTTGTGTGGATATGGGCTTGTAATAAGAATGTCCACAATCTATTCTGAAGTTCTTGAGAAAAATTCATTAGTTTCTCTTAAATTGCTCTGTATGTTTCCAAAACTTCTTTAGAGATTCTGATTCAATAAAATGCAGGAACTATTGTATGAAATTCTTCCATTTTCATCAATGCATTTCATTCTTGTATTTCACCCCATTATCTTAATTTTTGCTTTCTAAATTGACATACTGAAGCAGCAAGAAATCTTCCATTTTAATGTCAAAAATGATCAATACTGCTTTTAAAATGTCAGATTATGACCCAAAGTTGTTTTTTTTTTTAATTTACAATGAACAGAATTTAAAATTCTCAAATGGAATAGTGTATTGTTGTTGTTATTGACTGTTAAGTTGACTCCAAATTATGATGACCTTACATACAATCTACTGCAACTTCACTTGGTCCTGTGCCATCTTCATGATCCCTGGTGTGCTGCAGTCCACTGGTTTGGCTATTATGTCAATGCGTCTCATCAAAGGTTTCCTTTGAGTTTGCTGACCCTCTGTCTAATGTGATGTCCTTTTCTAGGGGTTGATGTTTCCTAGTGAAGTATCCAAAGGAAGTAAGCTGATGTCTCGCCATCCTCACTTCTAAGGAACACTCTGGCTGTATTTCTTTTAAGACTGACTTGTTTACTTTTCTGGTAGTTCATGCTATAGTCACTACCCCTTGCCAGCACCACACTTTGAATGTATTACATCTTCTTCTGCTTTCCGTTGTCATTGCCCAGCTTTCACACACATGTGAGTTGACTGAAAAAAACCCATGACTTGGCTCAGACACACCTTAGTTATCAAGGTGAAATCTTTGCTTTTTAAAACTTTAAAGGAAGCCCTTTGCAGCAGATTTTCCCAATGCAATACCTAGCTTATTTTCTTGAGTGCTGCTTCCATGGACATAGAATAGGACAGATCTCTTTTAAAAATACCTTCTATTTTATTTAAACCATTATCATTTTAAACAGTCTATCAGTCTTGGTTGATTCTCTTAGTTTTCTTACTTTATTAATCTATCTTTCAAAACAGCAAAAAACATGGTTCTTTGAAATTGGAGTTCCATTATCAGTTCCTAAAAGCTGTTATTCTGTGATATTTACCTTTATAACTCTTCAAAAATGCTCTTACTTTACAGAGAAATGTAATCATTATGGAAAAAAATGTGACATTAAGATTTGCTATGTTCATTATATCAGATTTTCCTCAACCATAAGGCAAAGAAAATCTCAAGTAGTTAGAGTGTGTTGGGCCTCAAATCCTATATACCCATTTTCAGGAAAAGCAATATTATATAAATTTTAAAAATCTTGAAAACTGAACTTCATGAATAAATTTTCTGGCTTAATGAGATGGGTAAATATGTTTTTAATAAAAATATCATTTTGCTTGTTGCTTCTGTATTATCTTATTGAGAAGGATTATCCATAATTTTCATTTCTAAAGACGCAATCATAAAAGCCACAAATGCATGTTGGTATTATAATTCAACTTAAAGTTCTCATATTAAAAAAAAGGGGGTATTTTTTTAAGAGCTCAATTCTACCAGATAAGTGTGCATCTCCCGACTATTTTCAGGTATTTATTGGGCACCTCCCATGTACAACACACTCTGGTAGACTTTGGAATGTAGCAGTTAGTTTCAGAATAACCTCTCTGACATGTGCTTGAACTAAAAGTTATATCTTTATTGCTTTAACTGATCATGAGAGAAATGTGCTAGCTATATTATTAAATTAAAATTGTAAAGTAATACTTTACAGTAACAACTGACAAGCCTATTTTTCTGGAAACTTGAGGCAACTCAGTATTCCATGTGCTTAAAATCATACTGATAAGCCAATAATGATAGCATTGGAAGGTATGACTAATATATGAAATATGTGAACTTCTGTCCCAGTTACATAAAGACTGCTTTGTGGAGTGAATCTAAAGCTCTGAAACAATCTATTTAGAACAGCAAAATTATTCTCATCCAACCTGAAGTTCTTTAGTGTGGCTCACCTTAAGGGTACTGTTGTTGTGATGTGCCGTTGAGTCCATCTTGATCCATAGCAACCCTACAGAGCAGACTAGAACTGATTCATAACATTTCCAAGGAGCCGCTGGTGAATTTGAACTGAACTTTTCATTGACAGCTGCAGCTGTTAACCACAGTACCTCCAGTGCTCCAGTCTACTGGCGTTAGAGTCTAAAATCATTTGCTTTTCTATGCTCTTGTCCTTCAAGTTACCATGCAGACAATTTCTAGGATGCTCTGCTTGATAAAATATTATAATCCAAGCCATTTTTAGCGCTTAATTTCCATCACATATACAGTAATGTTTTTACTAATGGAACCCAGGATTTAATAACTTTCCTATCAGATGATAATAGTTCTTCAAATCCAAACAAAACTGTCTCATTCAAATTCAAATTCACAAATTATTTAGGAATGTTAGATATGTAAATTCTAAATTTCCCTTCAGTCTTTCAAGGTATTATGTACTTGTCAGAGTTAATTTTTTTTGCAAGATATTGGATCAGTAGCCTGACTTCTTTATGAATAGTCATGAAGACTTTCAAATAGGTTAAATTTTAGATTTTACATACTTTTTACTTCTGATGAAAAGTATCTGTGTATTTCTGATGAAACAGGGGAATGATAGAAATGGAAATTGGTGTTAAGAATTCTAAAATCTTTATGTAGTTTCAGGAGTATGTCTTATTTAACTAACGGACATTGGCATGTCATCTAACTTTTAAAAGATAGTTTTCTCCTACATGCAACTGAGCTCATAATAAAAACCAAAGCAACAGAAACAAAAATAAATTCATTGGTGCTGAGTCAATTATGACTCACAGAAACTCTATAGGAGAGCATGGAACTGCTCTATAGGGTTTCCCAGGAGGAGGTAACAGGTTCCAACTGCTGACTTTCTGCTTGGTAGCAAAACTTTTAATTGCCATGTGCACCAAGGCTGCAGAGCTAACATGTGCCCTAATTATATCATGTGGGACTCCTGAGAAGATCAAACAAAATGAGTATTTAAACAACTTGAAAACATTATTCTCAAAAATGATGTTTGCATATGTGTGTGTGAGTGAGAAAGACAGAATATCATAAGTAATGATGAGTCAATTAACAAATCTTTATGTGTCTGGAGTCCTGATTACTTATGGGAATCAAACTCACTACTCGTCAGAAAAGTGTGGGAAAAATAGGTATTATGTTGCATATTTTCTTTTTGGGTGACATGATATAATGTTTAATTGCCTTCTCTGAAAATGGTGGCTTTCGTTAGGACTTCATTAGGACTTTACCATGAACTTTTAAGACATCATGGTATTATTGGACACTTGCATACTTCATAAGGTTTTTCTTTTTTTTAACATTTGGTGGTTATGTAAATACCCACCGATTTACCCCAGTTTTGTTTTCTGGTAGTGGTCTCTCACGTGGATGACCAAAACTCGATGAAGATGACAGAAATTATAACCGAAATTGTTGTATAGTCATCCAGAAAAAGCATTCTATGCATTGTTCTTACGATTTCGGACTATGCTATCATTCTCCACATTTAATTGTCGGTTTTAGCACAGAGCAAAACTGAAATCCTACATAACTGATACTTGTAAGGGATGCCATTCAGAAATCTTAAATATATAAAATAATTCAAAACCAAAAGTTATGAAAGTATATTGTATTATCTTATGAAGATTACTGAGATACATGTAAGAAAATGTGACACATTTGTTCTTTCTGTTTAGGCATCTTCGCTTGCAACAACTGATCTTCCAGAGTTTTTTATGGCTTCTTACAAATGGCCTGGATGGACCCATGGTCCCTTGGATCAAAAAAACTGTGCTGCATCCTGGGCATTTTCCACTGCAAGTAATGAAGGCATTTGAATTATTCTCTTATAATTTCCCTCTTTGACTCTAAAGCCTGGAAGTGTTTTAAAAGTTATTAAAACTGGAATATTTAAACAGTAAAATTCAATACTTACGTAAAAATCTATTTTTAGTCTCAAAATCAGTCCATCTTCTCAGTTTAATTTTAAATAAAAAGTCAATCAAAGATGCAACAAATAAAGTAGGCACAATGTGTTTGCACTTTGAGAGTGAAAGCCAGATAATAGGAAAAGTATTAAGCTCCCTCATTACCAGTGCTATTATCTGTAGTCCTTAATGCACATAGACACATACCTATATAATCTTTATATTCTTTTCCCTTTATAAGATTTGAAAAATATCTACGTTTAATATTGAGTTAATTTGATTTAAAGTAGGAATTTAGAACAAACAATAGGATCTCAGATGGACTCTATCTCACTTTAGATGAAAAATAGTTTTACAAATGAAAAGTCGGTAACTCTGAAGTGAAATAACTAATCTTTCAGTAATAGTAGCTTCCCAATTAGTGTTTCTATCTATCATCCAAAGGAACCCTGGTGACGCAGTGGTTAAGGGCTCAGTGGCTAACCAAAAGATTAGCAGCTGGACTCTACCACCTGCTCCTTGGAAACTGTACGAGGCCATTCTGATCTCTCTTGTAGGGTTGCCATGAATCAGAATTGGGTAGATGACAATGGATTTGGTTTTGTTATTATTATTCCCAAAGTGAAAGAAATATCTCTTTTATACTTTCATATGAGTTTATAAATTCAATAAATGAATTGGGTTAATCACAAGACTAGTTCTTCAAAATTATCTTCAAAGAAGTGTTGGTTGTAGTCCAATAATTAAATGCAACCTAACGTTATGATAGCCAAGCCAGCCAAGTGCCGTCGAGTTGGATCTGATTAGCCACTACTAAAGGTTTTCCTGAAACTCTACTTTAAGTTTTGTAGGTAATTCCAAGAGTGTTCAAAAATAAGCAGTGAAATCTTTGGGATGTAAGTACATAGCCTCTTAGAGAAGCTAGCTCTAAAGGATGCTACTCCTGGGATGGTAGACAGCCAGTGTTTTTCTCTAAATATAATTTTTTTCATAGCATCGGCCAGTTCAAATCAGGAATAATGCCCTTGGGAGAACCATAAAGCTGGCCAAGCTCACTTCTGGGATGGCTCCATCTCTAACTGTACCTTACTGGCCACTTTTGGGGTCTAAATGCTTTCTGGATATCTGATGTTTGCCATTATCGGATACACAAATAGGAACCTACCTGAGCTCTGTTTCAGAGTCTGAGTAGAGACTGATTCAGATAACTCATTTGTCACTTTATGTTCATAGAGTTAATGTATTACCCCTCTTAGGTTACATATAAGAATTTTTCTTCAAGTTAAAACAGTATTTTTGAGGACATTTAAGAAAAAGATATTAGTGATTCAATAGGGAGAGTATCTGGCTGATTTAGGAGGTATATTCTGGTGTCCTCAAGTCACAGCCCTGTAGGTGGCATCAGCATAGGGCTCATTCCCCTACTAAATTCTCCAGAATTTTCCCTTTTGTGGTTTCAGAGGGCACAGTATTATGTCGTGTATAAAGTAAATTATGCAAATTCTATTTTTTGTGTTAAAGAAAGAAATAAACTAGATTCTTTTGAAGATTTAGAAAACCATGCAGGAAATGATAGTTAAAAAAATCTTTCAGGTAAGTTAAAAGCTGTAGGATGGAATAAATAAAACATCAAAAACATACACACACACATATATAGTTATGAAACCAAATACAATTCAAGTGGGTTATCAGAAGCTGAAGAGGTTTAGGTATTTGGAATGATGGGAGAGATACATACCACAGAACAAATTGGGAAACAGAATAAAATAAATAGAGAAAAGATGAAAGTGGAAAACAATTGGTTGAACTGAGCTATTCAGTCTTTCAATCTTTTCTAGATATTTCACATGATTTGGACTAAAGCTTCACAAAAATTCAGCTATGTCTATGTTAAGTGCAACATATTGCATAACATTGAAATTTAAAACATTTACCTTTTAGTTGAAATGGACAGATTAATGCAGCTGCAAGAGGTCCTAGAGATCAGCTTTTGGTTACATAAAGGGATTGTAATCAGGCAAAGTAACTTAACCAAAGCCAAAACCACTGCATCAGAAATGAGCCTGGAATCCAGGCTTCAGACTCTTGACTGCAGTTTTCTCTACATTGCAAATGTCTTTTCTGAAGCAAACAACAGTTATGCTAACATTTAAAAAATTAATATTAGCTTCTGAACCTTTATATTAAGAGTCAAAGCATCAAAGAAATTCTATTTTCTGTTACAGAACAGGGGAATCCTAGTGACATAGTGGGTTAAGTGCTAGTCTGCTAACCCAAAGGCTGGTAGTTCAAATCTACCAGGCACTCTTTGGAAACTCTGTGGAGCAGTTCTACTTGATCTATAGGGTCACTATGAGTCTAAATAGACATGATGGTGCTGGATTTGGTTTGGGGGAAAGTTATCATGAAGCACAGAATTATTGTCTGGAGAATAACAGAAACAGTAGTATAATGTTATTTGCTCCTACAAAATGTATCCCAGTACAATGAGAGATGGGAACTAAGAAGGAAATAGAAATTATAGATTCAACATATGCTGAGTATCTAAAATGCCCGAGAAATTGCATGACAATTGAATATATACTGTAGTTACATAAAATCCATGATGACACAAAACTACACTTGCAAATAAATTCCTTTAGGATAATTGTAAAATTAATACCTTGTGGGGTTCCAGTATACATTGCAATTTTGAAGAAAATTAAACTCTTTCACTGAGAAAATTGGATCGATGGAAGAAATACAATGTTCTGTTACTCATTAACTATTTTCTCGACTATTGTATGAGAGTGAAACCCCATCTCTTATTCTGTGAGGGAAGAACTCTGTCTCTCTTGTTTACTGTTGTAATTTCTAGTTCTTGTCGGTCCTCAATAAATATGTTGAGGGAAGGAAAGAGCTGATGAACAAACAACACGCTAGGAGATTGTTTAAACAGAAGAAATAGAAGGTTCAAATGTTTCCAAAAAATAGTTAACTATATATTTATACACAAGGTGAGATCTGTGTCTACTGAAATAGGATGAAGGTCATGTTTTTCAATCATAGATCTTATATTCAGTCTTAGATATTATGTAAATGATAGATTCATATTAATCCCATTTAGGATAAATATGTTCTCCTGAGTAGTTAAACTAAATACCAGCTAGAAAACAAAGGTTCAGTTTACTCTAGTATATCAATTTACTATGGATAAATTTCCAGTTGATATTTATATGATTAGTTTTCCTGATTTTCCCAGTTTATTCATATTCAGCTGAAAAAATCAATCTACAATGACAATATGCAAGACACATTTCTAGGTGTAGGGGTTGTGACTGTAAGTAAGACATGGCTCTGCTGTCAAGGAGTTGTAACACTTGAAAGATTACTTAATGAAGAATTCAGAGGTTTGAAGAACATGAAAGGCTCTAGAAAAGTCTTTGGAATTGGTAAGACAACGGAACGGTACCAAAAATTTAACAAAAACATCTGGAATCATGGCAGAGCTGAACTGGTCAGTGTACACAAACACATTAAAAAAAATTGACCTCATAATTTTAAGCTACTTAGTTTAGTGTAAAGTTTTGATGAAGAGCTGAAGATGCTCTATGTAATTTATTTTTCAGAAAACCTGTGCCATTTGAATATTAATTAATATTCTTTCTTGAAACAGGTGTGGCAGCTGACCGAATAGCAATTCAGTCCAATGGTCGATACACAGCCAACCTATCCCCTCAGAATCTGATATCATGCTGTACCAAGAATCGTCACGGCTGCCACAGTGGAAGCATTGATAGGGCTTGGTGGTACCTGAGAAAACGTGGGTAAATAGCTACCCTACATGTGTTCCTAGGATTCTTGTGGATACTGCTTAAAGTTAGAATAAGGGGAAAAAATTACCACATCTATATAAATATATTATGTTTAAATATTCTCTATTTTTGGTATCTACTGAGATGAGAGGCTATTGGAAACAATTATTTGATGAATATACACATTTCCAGTCAAATTCAGAATAGAAATTTTAGTTTTGAAGATGCAAACATTGTTTTCTTATTGCTTTGAGTCAAACACTTCTGCTGAGGCAATTATCAGTGTTGCTGATATCTCTGGAACTTTTCAGTTATCCAACCAAACCATTGAAACCCAGGGCCAATGTATGAATTCTGACTCATAGAGACCCTATAGGATGGAGTAGAACTGCTCCATAGAGTTTCCAAGGAGCACCTGGCAGTTTCAAACTGCCAGCCACTTGGTTACTAGTTGTTGCACTTAACCACTGTGCCACCAGGGTTTCCTTCAGTTACCCAGGTAGAAGAATTGATAAAACTATGAGAAAAATAGATTACAAATTGAAAGCTTAAAATAAAAAATTTACGATTGCCTTCACCCATCAATATAGTTGTCCTTATTGCATTTGATGAAGAAAAACAAGTTGCATTTCCTTACTCTTCTGTAGTTCGGTACCTCCTGCACTTCCCTTCCCTCCACTGTAAGAACGAATCTGAATAAGATCTGAGTTTTTCCGCTAGAGAAGCTGCCTCTGTTACACAGCACTGTACATACGCAGAGTTCACCTGCTCTTTCTGCATCTGTTAGAGACTGAGGAAGTCCTCTGGATCTTCTATCCATCGAGTACTGTGAAAGAAAGTGAGTGCAGGATGTTGATGGGTGTCAAGACTTCTCCTTACATTTTTTTTTCCTCCTCCGTCAATTTTTACTTAATATAGTGCTTAGAACGAGAGACTTGGGCTGAGAATTTTCTGGTGTAACTGTGTGTTGTTGCCTTGTTCCACACTAGTATAAAAATGAAAGCATTTTAGATCCTTAAATATATAAATTATCATTGCAGTTTAACCAATCTCATCACCCTGAATTAATGCATGTTAGGGCCTTGAATGTCTTCAGTGAGCTTGCTTTCATCATGCTCTTTGCTTGTATCCTCATTCTCTGGTGCTATCGAATTTTCTTGAACCAATCCTACAGATAGTTCTTTCGTCAGATTAGCCTTGAATGTCTATAAACCGATTCCATAGTTTTATGTCCCGTTTTCTTTTTCTATATTCGTTATGATTATAGTAGGTTTGGAACCAAATAACTGTACCTTGCAAAGTACAAACTTTTTATGTTCCATTTCAAAACCAGAAATCAAAATTACTTTTTCTGTCTTTTGTATAATGTACACATCTGGTGAATTTTCACTTCATTAACTTTTCATGTTATATTAGTATTAGAATATTTCCTCCAAAATGTCGTAAATTACAGGCATGTAATAGTTGAAGTCTTATCAGAAGATTATCTTGACTTAACAAAAATAAAAAATTTATGATTCTAGAATTTGTGCAATTTATCAGAACACCCCATTTGAGAATAATTAAATTTATTTTATTTTTCAAATTAAATTTTACCCTTATACATTTTAATTATAGATACAAAATAAAAGTCCTTCCCTTATTATTATAATACACAGATATTATTGACAGCCATTTTCCATTTTCAAGAAAGATATGCTACAGATGGAATTATTTATCATAATTAATGAAAACAAGATGTTTAAAATTACAATGAAGAAATTTAAGAAAGGAGCAGGGAGGATGGTAATGTAATTTAACTGCTGTGTTGGAGTCAGTTGACATTTTGAAAATTACACATGTAAGTAGCCAGATTAATTTCTGAATGTTTAAATTAGTAAAATTGGGTATAGACAAAGTAATATGACATTTTCCTAAATATTACTTTTGATTCTTTGCTTATTCCCAACAGACTGGTATCACATGCATGCTATCCACTTTTCAAAGACCAGAATGCCAACAATAATAGCTGTGCCATGGAGAGTAGATCTGATGGGCGGGGAAAACGACATGCCACAAAGCCATGTCCCAACAACATTGAGAAATCTAACATGATCTACCAGTGTTCTCCTCCATACAGAGTCTCTTCCAAAGTAAGTCTAAATTGGAAGAATGAGCACGGTTTGATTTTCTCAAAAAATATGTAACTCTGCTGTTATTGACTCTCTTTAAACATTTAATACTGAGTTGGAATCTACTCAATGGCCACAGGTTTGGGTTTCTATGTTCTCAAAAATATATGCTATTATTTGATAATTATTAAGTATCCTTAAAGACTTATGGTTTTGGAATAATATATATATACATACACATACTACAATCACAAATGAATGGATAAACAAAATGTGATAAACATATACAGGAGATTTTATTCACCCATAAGGAAAAGTGAAGTACTGATACAGGCTGCATCATGGATGAACCTTGAAAACATTATACCAAGTGAAATAGTCCCAAGAGGACAAATACTGTATGAATCTACTTATATGAAACAGATAGGCAAGTGTATGGAGTCCTAAGGTTATTCATGGCTTCCAGGTGTGAGCAGGAGGGAGAAGGGAAAAGGAGACACTCACTGTTAGGATACACTGAGCTTCTACTAGAGATGATGGAAAAAGTTAGGAACAGATAAGGGTAACGACTGTACAACATGATGAATATAACTAATGTCACTAAATTGTACATGTGAAGCATGTGGAAATAGAAAATGTTTTGTTACACACATATTTACCACAATTAAAAAGGTTTCACAAAACCCTTTGTCACTAACTTTTGGGGTAGTGGCTAAATGACTTTTTTATAATTTTATTTTATCAACCCTTCACCCTTTTTCAAGAAATAATTGAAGTGGACCAAACCACAAAGGGAAGAAAATCCTCTTTTTTGTTTGCATCCGTGGTACTTTGTTCTTGCTTCAATAACAATACTTCTATCATAATGCAGTTATGCCAGCATGTTGTTAGTTGCTGTGGAGTCAATCCTAATTCACAGCAACACACATGTGCAGACTGGTACTGTTCCAAAGGGTTTTCAAGGTTGCAACTTTCAGAAGCAGATTACCAGGTGTTATGAGAGCCTGTGGGTGGATTTGAACCAACAAGTGTTCTGTTAGTAGTTAACTATTTGCTGGATGGAGGATAGATTCCTTACATCGATGTATTCTACTAGAATGTATATACTTCTGCAATAGAGGCCATTGTTGTCAGTTGCCATTGAGTCACCTCCTACTCGTGGTGTCATGGATTGAACTGTCTTCTCCCAAAAAAGTATGTGTTGATTTGACTTGGCTGTGAGTCTCAATATGGTGCCCTTCTTCCCATGTGTTGTGAATCCTGTCTCTTTGAGCTTCTGATGAAGAATAGGCAACGGTTGTATTAGTGAGGCAGGGCTCAAGCTACAAGCTTGTGGAATGTAAGGGAGAGAAGTGAGCAGAGGAGGTTGGGAGCCTCCTACCACCCAGAGAGAAGCACCGAGAGCAGAGCACGTCCTTTGGACCCAAGTTTCCTGTGCCTCTGAGATGCTCTCACTGGATGTGAACTCAGCCTACCGGGCTGTGATGATCTCCCATATTGAATGGACTTGTAACTTACGAATGGATTTGTGGCTTACCGGACTGTGACAATAAAAGCTTCTTTTCATGAAATCTTCCACTCGTGGTATTTTCTGTTAGAGCAGTACCAGGTGACTAAGACACATGGCAATCTTATGTATAATGGAACAAAAGGTTGTTCTGTCCTGTGCCATCTTTGTGATCATTAGTGTGTTTGAATCTATTGTTGTGGCTATTGTTAAGTGCCTTTCAACTTAAGGGGATCATCTTCCAGCTCTATAATGAATAATATTCTTCTGTAATCCATAAAGTTTTCAATGACAAGTTTTCAGAAGTAGATTGCCAGGTCTTCTTCCTAGTCTCTTTTAGTCTGAGAGTATATACAGAGTCAATATTTGTTTCTACCGTAGTTTTTGGTACATACTCTTTACTGAGTGTTATATACAAATAAATGGATGAGTGAGCAAATGAATGACCTATCTCACTACTGAGAGCTGCATTACACACTGGATGGCAACATAGAAACACTGTATTCTAAAGCCTAGACTAAAGAGCCTCACCGAACCATCGTGGACGACTTTTGTGATCCAAAGAATGGAAATAATACAAATTTCCACTGTTAAAAGCTGGTTTTAGCTTAAATCATTTATTCTTTGTGACCACAGAAAGTTACTATTATTCCTTTTCATACCAAAAGTATTATCTAGTAATAAAAATCAATGAAAATTAGATGTATTTGGTCTTCAGTAATTTGGTCATTAGTGAATATTTCAAAGCATGTCTAATAGTAAATTGCAAGTGAACATAACACTTTGGATGGTATAACACATAACTGGGATTGTACAACCCCTAGCATTGTTCGCCAAACAGTAGGTTTAGTAAACTCTGATAACAATGATGATGCTTAATGATACCTTTCCTTTCAGGAAACTGAGATAATGAAAGAAATTATGCAAAATGGACCAGTTCAAGGTAAGCTTGGATGAGATACAGTTGTATTTTATTAATGTTTCTAATACTTGACATTAGATTTTAACTCACATCTAAGAAAAAAATAAGCAGGAAAACTTTCACTTTTAGATTATTCATAAATGCTCAATGATTCTAATATCATGCAATTATGGATGACATGTGCACTTATCAACTGTATGAGCTGTCATTTTAGGATAGCAGACTTCTTCATAAATTGAACTAAAGGCAGTGCTCTTAAATATTAGTGACATGTTTCATCAAAGTCTGCTCAGTCTTTCAAAAATGATTATAGACAAAAACAGAAAAACATGCAATGTGAAGTGATTGATTTGCAGTGGTACTCACTTTATTTGTTCAATCACATTAAGAATCATACATAATATTAGAAATTTTGTCACCTACAGTTTAAATGGCTTAGGTAATGAAGGGAGAAAAAAAAGAGAGTGTTAACTACTGCTAAGTAGAAAAAAAGTAGGTAGTTCCACTTTTTTATTAGCTCATAATAAATCAGTTAATAAGCCAGTATGACTTTTGTGTTTTGCAAAAGATTTTATATTTTGATAAATTTTGTAAATATGTATGAAAAGCTAATGGAAAGTAAGAAAATACACATTGTATCTTAAATTTGATATTTAAGATATCATCTTTGAGAAATAGTTTCTCACTTACTTAATGAAAATACATTTTATTTTATACTAAGAACATAGACAAAGATAGCAAGCTCATGGCACGTTGCCTTCCAGTATGCAGAATAGCCGGTACAGTGATGCCTGTGATGGAAATTCGGGTTGTGAACTCTGAAAGACTTAAAATACATTATCACTGCAGGAGAATATAAAGTAACTCCAACTTACACTGAAGTTAATTTAAATAAAAAACATTTGATAGGTAGCCAGCTCTTGTTTTCCTGAATGCTGATCTAATTGGTATTGGTTTAATACCTAGTAAGAAACATAGATTTTACAACTGTGTTGGAAAAATTTTCATTGATCATTAACATCGTTTGGCATTTGCTTTGAAAACAAAGTGTATACAAAACATGCACTAAGTTTAATTTAAAAAGTGCTGGGAGCTTACACAAAATCCAAAACAAACGAGGGGAAGTTTCTCTTTGTTTTATTTTCCTCTCCTTCAAATGATGTAATGTTTTCACTGCTGTAGCACTGGAATTTATCTTTAATTTCAATATCTGCTTTATAAAGTGGCACTTTGTGACAAACTTGAGGTGGCACAGGCCTTTGAACTCTGGGCTGTATTAACTATTCCAGCTTTGTCTTTGCTACCAACATTACCTTGGACAATTTATGCAACTTTTCTGAATCATCAAATCTTTATTGCTGTTTATATTTTTCTCTCTTTTTTTTTAATCAACCAAAATGCACTCAAATCATGATTATTTAAGATTGAGAATATCTTAGGTTACGTTTATGGTAATATACTTAAATGCTTGTGAATTCTTCCTGATGAAGTAAAAATAAAGAGACAAAATTTCAAAACAATGAAGTCAATTATGTAAACTATGCAACATCCTTTCAGCAAGTGTTTGCAGAGAATCCACTTTTTGCCAGCTTGAGTCGGGAGCTGGAGACAGGGCTGCAATCGTAACAGGCTCCAGTCTGATCTCAGGTGTGCAATAGTACTGTCTAATGTATTTGCTGCACTTTCCCAAAAGTATAATTTGCACTAAGGAGCTAATATACTTATGTGTGAGTGGCTTTATCAAATCTGTTTTGCTGTTAATATCTGCTTCATAAAGTGGAACTTTGTGACAAACTGAAGAGAGGAGTCATTTTCAGGTATTTCTAAGGGCGTCTCACCCAGTCTTTCCATATCAGGTAATGTTTTACAGCAAATAAAAAAACATATTTTCTTCCTGGGACTTAAAGAAGAGGTAATGCATAGAAGTTAAAGAAGTCAGTGACTCTATGGAAGAGAAAAGTAGCTACGTCTGTATATTTTTATAAATAGAGTGCTGATTGACTCTTCTACTGTATAGACTCAACTTGCTTATTGTCACCTGGGCTAACGTATGAGTGCAGCTATTCTTCCCCTGTTTCAATACAAAAGAATGTATCAGGAAACAGAAAGCTAAATATATAACACAGTACTACTCTTTTAAAGTTTGTAGGATTAAAAATAAGCATAGGCAGTGGCAAGAGACTAAAAGCAAATATCTCCATAAAGTACAGTTAAATTATTAAAATCCTATGGGAATGTGTTTGATAGTAGACAAAAAAGTTTTGACTTCATTTTGAGAACATTTGACCAGCATTGGAAAAGGCATAGAACATTAAAAACTAAAATAAAAAATGAACATTAGAAAGTTCTACTAACTTTGGAGTACAAGCTTCATCTTAGGGTTTATCGAATTCTAATGACCTTAGTTTCTATTCTGCTTACCATATATTGCAAAGTTAAGTACACGAACATTATTCACATTTACCAAGGGACACTTATCTAGTCTCAAACAAAAATATCTTTAATACATGTCTTCTAGAAGTTTAAAGCCATCACTTTGCATTGCCCAAGCTCCTCAACAAAGCAGATATACATAATATAGAAAAAAAAAAATAATCTAGGTGTAAGAATGAAGGAGAGCTTTATCAAGTATAAGCTTTTCTTTTTAAATAATACAACATTGACGTAACTCACCAGAGCTGGAAGATTAAAATTTTGTTATACTGTTCTTTTGCTTTTTATTCAAACTCATCCAAGAAAAAGGCTTTACTTCTAAAATGAAGAACCCTTACTGTAACCTGGGTTTGCTAGGCTCAACCTTTACTCTGTTGGTTTAATTAAAGGTTTAAGAAGCTTGTGATGCACCAGGTTGAGGGAGGGGGCCACAATCACCTGGCAAAAGTAGTGGGCTTTTGCTGCAAGGGGCTCAATTGTTGGTTAAAGTGGCTCTGTCAGTCAACACCAGATAGAGTTCCATACATAGAGTGTGTACCTAAGTAATAGTCTAGATAGCTAAATGTCATATTTATAGGAAAAAAAAATGCAAGAAATTAAATTAAGGAGCAAAGAAAATTAGAGTGCTTTGCAAATTCTTAGGTTCAACACAGAATTTCTGCAGGTTTTTAAAGAGCACTAGAATGAAAACAAATAAAAAACTAACTAAAAAAACCTCTGCCCTTTTATACTGTGGCTTTTTTTTTTTTTTTTTTTTAGCTGTAATGCAAGTCCATGAGGATTTCTTCTATTATAAGACAGGAATATACAGACATGTCACCCACACATATGAAGAATCAGAAAAATACCAAAAGCTACGGACACATGCAGTCAAACTCACTGGGTAAGGCAATTTCTTTCTTTTCTTTTTCTTCTTTTTGATTACTTTAATGCTTTTGGAAAATGAAACTGGAAACAAGAATATGTAGTACATTTAAACAAAACAAACCAAAACAAAAAAACCCAAGTCCAACTTGTAGCAACCCTATAGGACAGAGTAGAACTGCCTCATGGGGTTTCTAAGAAACAGCTGATAGACTCAAATTCCCAATTTTGGGTTAGCAATCTGAGCTCTTAATTAGTTCTTCACCAGGTCTCCATGTCCTGTATTTAGATATCAGCAATTTCTCCTTGTTTCTGTCACCTTATTCAAAGTCTCGTTTTGTGTCTTGATTTCCCTTAGTTCATTGTATATTCTTTAAATTCTCTGAGTATATTTAATGTTGTTTTAAAGTCTTCTATTTTGCCCATTATCTGGTCTTCCAAAGGGCTACTTTCTGTCTCTTTGTATGTCTTCTTTTGATTACCTCATCTTTTAAGCTTCTTTGTATGCCTGATAATTTTGTGTTGACACTGTGACATTTAAATATTTGAATACTGTGACAACTCTGGCACATAGAATCTTTTCCTTCCCCAGGGATTGTAATTGTATGGATGTATGTACAAATAATAGTTGTGTATATGTATACATATGTAATTTTACTGTTTTTTTCTAATTATTGATGATTGTAGTAGACTGCTCAGCAAACTGTTCTAACCATTGTTGAAAAGTCTGGGCTACTAGAACATATATTGATAATAAAGACTGGATCAGAACCCTTCTTATCCTATTGTTTCTAAGAAGATTTCCTTGCCCTTCAGTAACTGCTGTTATTACTGAGTGGAGGCTGCAGTTGACTGTTCAGTGCCTTTTCCAGATTACTTTTTGTAGAGTGAGTTCCAACCCTTGGTACTGGATAGCTGATTTGAGAATGCAATCACAGTCCCTACCTGAAGGCAAGGGAAATGCTGAGGACTGAGGGGTGTTTGCCAGTTGGTGCTCCTGGTTCACCTAGGAAAGATCTATAGATTATCTTTTCATTAAGAATTACCTTGGTTTATTTAAATGTCTAATCTGCTTCCAGAACCCCAAATGCTTCTAAAACCTCTTTAAAGAGTAATAGATAATTTCAGGGAAAGGCAGACATTTACAACTTCACAATCCATCTCATTGCCTTAAAGTGTTTTAACTTTTGCAGTAAACACTCCTGGACACCCTACTGGTGCAGTGGTTAAGTGCTATAGCTGTTAACCAAAAGGTCAACAGTTAGAATTCACCAGGCTCTCCTTGGAAACTCTATGGGGCAGTTCTACAATGAGTCAGAATAGACTCAAGGCACCAGATTTTTTAGACACTGCTAGCACAAGCCTTTCCCAGCCCAAGCCTTTCTCAAATTTCAGCCTTAGGAAGCCTCTTGTTTGTGAGCGTTAAGGTAAATTGTTCCCATTATATTCAGGGGGAGCTTGCAGGCTATGTAAACGAGTTCTCTCCAGTCCAGACAGAAGTAGCAGCACTGGTTATTCCCTGAGGACCTTGTTTCCACCCAGTTTTTCTGGCTGCCCCTGGACAGATATGATGAATCAGACTCAGTAATTTGCTGGCGCATGCTAACTGCATTCCGCACACTGCTGGGCCCAAATGGATCACAGTTCTCAGCTCCTGCAGTCCCCACTGCCTGCCACAGAGGCTGGAAGAATATATACAGTAACCTTTCTTATATTGTCACTTTGTTAACTTTTCAGTTAGAAGTTGTATCTCTTTGACTGATTTCCAGAGTTCCAACTTCCTTCATTCTACCTACTAGTTTTTTTCTCTAGCTGTTGTGGGAGTGTGAGAGCATTGAGCAACTTCATTGCTGTCTTCCCCATCTCCCAGCAATTCCTCTTTGTATGAAAGGTTCTGTTACAAATTAAGAATTCTTTAAGCTTGGCCACTATTTGGTCATTATTTTTAAGTCCAGTAAAACAGTATCCCAATATTCTGGGTGAATTACCACTGTCTTTCTGTCACTTGCTTGTCAATACTTCCTAAATATCTATTCTAAGGGAAAGGGAAATGTATTATTGAGTTAAACTCTATGTATGGCATAATCAAGGGAAGGCTGTTAATCCAAAGTGTGTTGTTATTTGGGAAGGAGGTTTTCAATGAAACTACCAAGGGCAGAGAGTGAGCAGAACATTCTTAGACGTTTATGTGAGAATTGTGGATACTAAATTTATTGAATTTGCAAGTAAAAGGTATTTAGCTGAGCAAGGACATACAGGCTCAGAGTTGTTTGGTGGTTGCATCTCAAGAATAAGTCATTTCACAAACTGGCCTTACTCAGAAAGACAGTGCCATCATCTAAAACTACTTCCCCACTGCTTTTTCAATCTTATTCTTACCTGGCTTGGTTTGCAAACTGTCTCTCAAATTCCCACTCCAATTTAAAAAAAAAAAGCTACAGAAAGTGTTTTATTGTTGTTGTTTCTTTGTTCCATTTTTATCTAAAATGCTTGACAATGATTACTTGCTCAGCAGTGAACCAAAGGTAGTTCAAATCCGCTTAGCAGCTCTGCAAAATAAAAGACCTAGTGATCTCCTCCTGTAAAGATTTCGGCCTAGGAAATCTCTTACGGCAGTTCTACTCTGTCCTATAGGGTTACTACGAGTCAGAGTTCACTCAGCAGCAACGGATTTGGGTTTTCTTTGTTGTAGTTATTTTATTATATATGTGTACCAACCAATAACCCAACCAACTAGTTCCTCTTGAGTGGATTCCAAGTTTATTTGGATTCCAACTTTATTTGTGTCAGAGTAGCACTATACTCTGTAGGATTTATTGGAAGTAGATTGCTAGGCCTTTCTTTGGAGATGCCCCTGGGTAGACTCAAACCTCCAATCTTTCAGCTAGCAGCCAAATGATTAACCACTTGTACCACTTAGAGGTCTACCTAATATAATACTAATCAATAAATACACAACACTTTCCTGGTCAGTGAAAAAATGCTTTTTTAGTTAAAGTTCTGGGATAGTTTTCTGTTGGTATTACTCATCTTTGAAAGGGGGCCTCTCATTAGTGAAAAATTAAAGTGGGGAAAAGTTGAAGAAGAAAACTGAGAAATAGAAAGCTATGTATTTGGCTAGTCAAATACAGCTTTGACTATATTTCAAACTCATGCTTAATAAATTTATTCTTTCTTCTCTCTTGGGAAAATTTTTGTCCCTTTAAAGCTCTTTGCTGCTTTGTACCTTTGCAGGTTGACTGGGATTTTAGCAATACAACTGGTTTCCAGTATGGCTTCTTCTTCAGTAGACCTCCACTGGGTTGTGTGGGATAAAAGTATATAATACCAGATGTTCACGGCTTGCTCATATGAGGCCCTCATCGTAAAGATTTGAGGAGTGTTTCTAGAGTGTTTCCGACACACTCTCAGGGGCAGTGATTTGTATTCAGGCTGGGATGGACGAGGTGGTCCCTGTGTGTTGCAGATGGTCAATGCACTCAAAGACTGGACATTTTAGTCAACCCAGAGGTACCATGGAAGAAAGGCCTGGCAATCAATTTTCAAAAAATTTGTCAATGAATACTAGACAGACACAATTCTACTTGGAGTCTATTCAGTGGAGTGCTCTGGCGAGTGTTGGCTATCAGTGTCTATACTTACTTGATACAGAAACAAAGGGAGTTTTTTAGTTACTTTTTTGAAGTTGTGATTCCAGGTTATGACTATTTGTTTGAGTCCCTAAAGACAGAAGAAGATGAAGTGTTTTTTTTTTTTTTTAACTTGTTTTGTTTTCCTTTACTTTTTCCTTTACTTAATTCCTTTACTTAATTGTTGAGTGACTCTTCAGGCAGGTAAATGGAACAAAAATGGCTTGACACTGCGCCTTTAACTGGAAATGAGCATCTTCCTTAATTCCCTGTCTTCCCTTCTGTTTTCAATTTCCACTCCTTCTAAATCTCTCCTGTGTTTCAATACCAGTTTTTTTTTTCCACCAACAACATCCTTGATCAGAAAAGAAATTCCCAGCAGACACTAAGTGATCTAAACCATTTTTCTTACTATTCAGAGAATTCTGAAAATGCCAAATTTTTATGAAGACTGTTTTGATTTATTAAAACTGACTGTTTTTCTTTTGGCATCATAAATGGTTAAATGCTTGGCTGTAAACTAAAAGACTGAAAGCTCAGATCCACCCTACGGCTCTGTGGGAGAAAGACTGAGCAATCTGCTTCCATAAAGATTATAGCTATGAAAACCCCACGAGGCAGCTCTACTGTGGGGTCGCTATGAGTTGATATTAATTTGGCGGCACCTAACAACAGCAACAACAACAACTGTCAGCCATCTAACAATGCCAGTCGTGTTTTCTTAGTTCTGTTCCTGCATCCATCCATCCCAGAGTTGAATAAGATATAGATTATGTGTATATTTAATTGCTAATAGTTTGTGTATCCTCCATATTTAGATTATCAATTGCAGTCTGTGCTCACTTTTGTAAACTCTTAGCAAATTGACACCTTCTTAATTTTACCTCACACATATAACATTTAACAAGGCTGATTTTGCTAGTAGGCAAACAACTTCTGGAGAATATATATATACATATATATTTTTTTTTCCAGAAATATTTTAGGTCACCTGGGTGTTGTTAGGTGCCCTAGAGCAGAAGATTTTAATTCATTTCTCCGTTAGTGATTCTTGTTTGGGTAATTACCACATTCAGGAAGTTAATGCATCAGTGAGTTAGAGAGCAATCAAATAGCCCAAGAAAGTTAATGTTCCTTACCAGAGAGCTTAATACACTCCTACAGAGTACCTTGCAAATTTTTCTCAACAACTTCTACTTGCTGCAATTTCTGTGGAAGACAAAGCGATTAGATTTAACTTATTGAACAACTGAGCTTGAGCTGCTTTTAAGTGCCCAACACTGGGGAATTCACAGAAGATGAATAAATACACAGTCCCTGCCTTTAAGGACTGTCTTTATTCGTCTTCTGTGTATTCCCCAGTGTTGGACACTTACCTTTAAGGAGGTGAGTCGAATCTGACTCCAGGGCACTTGGCTTGGCTTTGGCAGTGGTTAAGTGCGACGTTCGCTAACCCAAGGATCGAGAGTTCACATCCGCCCGGCATTCCTTGGAAACTCTACGGGGCAGTTCTACTCTGTCCTTATAGGGTCACTGTTGACTCAGTAGCACTGGGCTTGGTTTGGTTTGGGTTTGGCCTTTAAGGAGTTTAGGGAATAAGGCAGATGTGTTTATAGTTGATTCCAGTATAAGATACTAAAGGCTATATATTCCCACATGATAAAACACTGGATTGCATTAGGTAGATATAAACTTGTAATGTCTTTTTTTTCTGCTCCTAATAACTTCATTTCCCTCCTCTTTCTTCTCTTTCCATAACTACGTCCATCCTCATTATGGGCACTGTATGTATATAAACATTTCATTGAATGAAAAGTGTCATATGATTTATAAGTTTCTCTTTTCTGTGTATTCAACAAATATTAAAGTCTATCCTTGGTTTTCCTGGTTTTGTGCTGGGTCCTAATTACGGTAAGCAAAATCAAAATGTGCCTGTCCCTCATAGTACAGCTAGTTATTGAACAAAGACATATGGTAATGTAAAATTATGGCATATTTTATAAAATCAGAGTGGAAAACAGTCAGAGGGCATATGACAGACTTGATCTAGTTTTGAGGTTGAGACAAATATCCCTGAGGATGAAAATCTGAGTTGAGATTTATGGATTGTGCAGGAAGTAACAAGGTAGAGAGGAGAATATTGCAGGCAAAGGGAACAACTTGTGGAAAGGTGATCAAAAGTCTGTAGAACATCTGTGTGCTCCCAAAGAAAATTGGATTCGCTGAATTTCAGAAGACCATGTAGACTGTTTTATAGATTTGGGTCAAGATATTAAGGATTTTCCTAATGATCTTAACAGCAAAGGGAGTCATTTAATTGTTTCAAATAGGAAAGGGGCATGATCTCCTTTGTATACTATAACAATTGATCATCATTGAAGACTTCACTATATAGAAGCTAATTACAGCAGTCCAAGTGAAAGATACAGTCTGGACATGGAAAAGTTGAGGTGATGAGGATGGATTAAGTCATATTTATAGAGAAAACCTGACAGACATGGTGTGGGTCTGGAATAGAGTGTTATGAGGAAGGAAAAATTACGACTTCATGACCTGAATGAGAGGAGATGCCAAACAAGTTTCCTTTTAGATGTGATGATTCTGAGTACATTTAAGATGAAAAAAATGCAGGCATCAGAGCAGGCAAGTAGATACACTGATCTCAGTCTAGAGGGTTGGTACATGTTGAAATGGATGAGACAGAACAGAATAAGAAGAAAAGAATAGACTAGGTCACAGGAAAGTCCAGTATGTAATGACTGGCTAGAAAAATACAAGTCTGTAGACAGCAGGACAGACTGGTGACATTAAAAAAAAAAGGAGAGGCAGTGATATTATAGGACTGCAGCGAGAACTGTAAAGCTGTATGTGTATGCACGGAGTACGTCCTGAGATTAGTCTCAGGGAGGAGAGGGAACAGCTGCTACATTGTATCAATAGAGAAGATAGAGAAAATGAAGCAAGATTAAAAAAAAATGTATTAGCATGTAGGGTAGTGGTAAACTGAAGAAAACTGTTATCAGATGGCTTCTTTTAGTGCCAGAAAATGGAAAGTAAGTTTTTTATAGAGGAAATAGGTACTGAACGGGATACCTTATCAGAAATGTGTGGAGAATCAAGAGAGTTTGCAGTGGTCATTGTGCAGGAGAAGAGGGAACAAAGGAAACCAACACAACTGCCATGCAGTGAGGATGGCACCCATCTGCCCCCCCCCCCCGTGCACATTTTCAGCAGCATGGCCAGCAGCTTGGGTGCACACAAATGGACAGGGTAGTTGAGTTCATCCAAAGGCTGATTGTTGACCAGATGGGTGAGACGAGGAGCCAGGAAAAACAAGTACTTTAGGATATGAGTACTGACATAAGTATTATTAAAATGACAGAAAGTTTAACATGACTGCTGAAAGGAAACTGACAATGTACTTGGAGGAACTAAAAAAAAAATCAGTAGATTAAAATTTGTGATAATTCTAATCAGAGTAACTTTATGATTCTTTAATTTCAGTTTTTTACTTGGTAGCTTATTATTATTCTTTATGAGAAAATACAAAGGTAATCATATCACAATAAGGCTAAGCATACAGCATTACAAACCCACTATATGCTATAATATTCTATATTAGGTGCTTGATCATGTTGTGATACTGATATTATGTAGTCATAAATATTTGATACAATGCATGTATAAGTATATATTTAAATATATTAAATATTGTTGTACTTAACAGTGTGCAGATAAGATAGCATAAAATATTGCTTGAGAGTTACATTTCAAATGTATTTTTCCCCATATCTTTTGTATGCATCATAAATAGCAAGCATTCCAGGAACATAAATCATTATTTAATGCCATTACAAAGGATCATACATAGCTTTACTGGGGCTACTACTTGTTTTTATTTATTAATTTTTTCCATCTTCTTTTTTAAGTAATAAATTAATGTTAAGCCTGAATTCCCATGCTATGTTAGGTTTAACCCCTGGCAAATTGATAAATTCTGAGCAGATGTTTTGATTAGAGGTTTTTAATGCATGGGAAAGTCTAAGACAGTTGAATGAGTATTTCTACCATGCTTATCAAGCAACTGCAAACAGATGTGTAATAATTAGTAGAGACAATGCAAAAACATTTAATTTGGGTGGTAGAATATCTTTAAACTTCAAAATACTTAGTTCTTTCTAACATTGATGGGGTTACATTGGTTTGAAGAAAAGTAGCTACTGCAACAAATAGAATAAAAGTATCTAAGGGTTCAAAATTATTAATAGAAATTTATTGCTTGGTCACATGGTAGTCCAAAATGCGTGTTCTTAGTTGACAGGCAACTCCCCTCCTTAGAGTTTCAGCCACTGTGTCGGTCAGTCCACGTCAGCGAGCAGCTGCCTCTTCTTCACTGACCCTCTACTTTACCAAGCATAGTGTCCTTCTCCAGGGACTAGTCCTTCCTCGTAACGTGTCCAAGTACTTGAGGTGAAGTCTCACCAACCTGCTTTCAAAGGGGCATTTTGGTTATATGTCCTCAAGACAGATCGGCTTGTTCTTACGGCAGTAGGTGGGACACTCAGTATTCTTTTCCAGCACCGTAATTCAATGGCTGTGACCTTTGGAAGTAGATCCCTAGCCCTTTCTTCCAACACCTCTGTGTGTACTAGAAAACCAACCTTCTATTGCAGCTGAACACATGAACCGTTTTCACCACCCGGGCACCTTCACAGCACATGGTGAGTACTTAATAAATGTCAGCCGTTCTTAGTGTTAGGTGCTTGTTCCTGATCCAGGTGGCAGATGTAATAGATGTTTAGTAAGTATTATTTTATTTTTCCCATGCCAAAAAGTTATTGTGAAGACTGAATGAGACATTGTTGTTGTTGCTGTTGTTGTTGTTAGGGGCTGTTGAGTCAGTTCTGATTCATAAGACAGACAAACAAACAAGCAAACCCATTTCAGTCAAGTTGATTCTATCTCATAATGATCTTACAGGATGGGGCGCAACTACCACATAGGGTTTCCAAGGAATGCCTGGTGGATTTAAACTGTTGATCTTTGGGTTAGCAGCTGAACTCTTAACTAACTACACCACCAAGATTTCTTTCTGACTCATTGTTACTTCTATATAGCAGAACAGAAACACTGCCTAGTCTAGTCCAGTGCCGTTGTCTCAATCACTGCTATGTTTAAGTCTCTTGTCCCAGTCACTGGCTGGATCCATCTCACCAAGAGCCTTCATCCTTTTTGCTGACTGTGTTCCATACCAAACGTGATGTCCTTCTCCAGGAAAGAGTCCTTCCTGGTAATATGTCCAAAGAACATTAGAGGAAGTCTCACGTCCTTGCTTCCAAAGAGCACTCCGGCCATACTTCTTCCAAGACAGATTTGTTTGTTATTCTGTCAGTGCGTCACATGTTCAGTATTCTCCACTAACAACATAACTCAAAGCATCAATTCTTTAGTCTTCCTTATTCATTGTCCAGCTTTCGCATGCATATGAGGAAATTGAAAATACCATGGCTTGGTCCAGGAGCACTAAATGAATAACTTCATTTATAAGGATCATCATAAATTTAGTTCTTATGAGGTGGAGGTTAAAGATATTCCACACGTCCAACTTTTCCAGTTTTTTGTACCACTCCACATCAACTTTTCCTTCTCCCCTCAGAAAGCTCCCTCATGCACTTGAGTTTCTTAGTTCACTGCAATGTTTCACAGAACTCATGAACTATGTTAAGGCAATGGCTCATGATTTTAGAGGCTGACAAGTCCCAAGTCTATGGATCAGGCAAGGTGTCTCCTGACAAAAGTAGCTACAGATGCTGATTAGCCCAAACTGCTGGTCAGACCACAGGATGCTGACTGACATGCCTGTAGAAATTGGTGATATCAGGTCAGATGATAGGACGCTGGCCCATGAGGCCTTGGGAGCTGGCAAATCCCAAAACTGACAGATAATAAACTGAGCATAGGATTCAGAAGCATAGAGAGAGTCAGAGCCCTGTCAGGATGCCCACATATAAACCTTGCTTATGGGTTCTACCATAGGGAAGGATGCAGCGTGAGTGCATCTTGAGGGTTATAATTACAGTTTCTTGCCAGGGATCATCATTGCTTCTGGCATCCTGTGGCTCCAGCATCCAGCAGAAGAAAAACAATTTTAGGTGATATGGGAAAGTACTGTACGGTGGCGCCAGTGTCCTCCCCTAGTTCTCCCTTCCCAGGTTCCCCAGAGAAGCATAGGAGTTTGTCTCGTGATGACCCTTCTTTGTCTCCTTCGTGTTGAATATGAGCACAAACACGTGAAGATGTGTGGGTCAGTCCTTCATGCTTTTATCTCCCTCCTGTTTTAGACAGCAAATATTTCAATTTCCATGCTAATTCTCAATCAAATGTCAACTCTTCAGGTGGTATGCCCATTTAATGTGACATTTCTTAGCCCATTGTGCCACTCTGTGGGCTGTAAGATGTGTTCCCTGGCCTGATGGAATATATCTTGATGACCCAAATTGGTACAGCATATTTTGTTCCAATCCCTGAATGATGTTTTTCGCATTCAAATCTGCTATGGAATATGTAGAACCCTGTCCAGAGCAAATATCTGTTCCTGTGAGAGAGCGTTTATAGCCACCTGGTGCCATTGGCATTATTAGTCAAATATAATCAAATTGCCAGCTAGGTACAGGAGCTTCCCCTTGAGAAACCCGCCCCATAACCGTCTGTCATTCTAACTGACAGACGGAGCAGTCTTTACTGGCATTTAGGCATTTAGGGCCTCAGAAGGGACAAGAGAGATGTGACAAGACTCAGCCCAACTCCACATTGCTGCAGCAGGGCCATGGCCACTTATTTTATGGACCCAATAGGCCACCACAAGTGAACATACCAACAGGTTCGCTTGCTGAGTTGGTTGCCCTCTGATCCAGGAAGGGATCGTGGATATGTCCTCCTGTAACTTCCCATAACACTTCCTATAGCTCAGTGCCACACATGGATATACCCTTACTAGTCCAACTTTCCATAATCCATTTGTCTGACCACATAGGCAGGCCATTGTCCACCGCCTGCCCTGAATTGGTTAAAATCCAAATATGTGGGCTGTCAGCACTGCTCAGCTCTTCCACCACGCATCTGCACCTCTGTCTTCAGCACACGTTTCAGCCCATTTAGCTAACCTGTTCTCACTGTCTTCAGTCAGAGCCTCTCCGTCTATGGGTCTTAATGCAGCAGTTTTCCTCGTCACTTGTTGTCCAGGCACCCTGGAACTGCCTTCCACGAACCAAGTAGCCTTCTCATTAGCATAAAATTGTTTATAGGACCTTTTCCATGTAGTAATGGGCTTGGCAATTTGTTTGTTTATTTGAAAGGAAGTTTGAGTTGATAATCAACTTGAAGAATGTCTACATGAACTAAATAATTTGTATTTTTTTCACTTTCAAAAAAGATTCAAATTTTCTTGGTGAATCTTTCAACATAACAGATTATGTTCTTAGTCTTTACGTAGTCCTAACTGATTAGGTTGCTTTTTTTGCATCAATTTAATAAGCACACTAATTGACTTTGTTCTCCACTAATGCGGAGAGCACTAGACGGTGAGCAGGAGGTAGAAGGAGAACCAACAGCATAGTTTAGATATGTCGTTGAGGATTTCTAGAGACACCAAATGGAAATGTCAAGTCAGTAATAATAACATATTAATTTGAAGTGAAGCAATAGACTTTTAAGAGTTCAAAGAAAAAACACTGAAAATCATCACCATTTAGACAGTTACTGAGACCATGAAAGATGACGTCTCATGGACAGAACATAAAAATATGAGAAGAGGGCTCAGGACCAAAACCCGAAGAGCAGTGAAAAATCAAATACAGAAGGGGGAACTGGCTAAAGAAAATGAGAAGTGGCCAAAGAGGAAGGAGGGAAGCCAAAGCTGTGTGGTAGTATGACAGACACCTAAAGGAGACACTATTTCAGGAAATCAACAATGATTGGAAGTGTGGGATGTCGAAGAGAGGTCAGGTCAAACAAATGCTGAAAAGAAACCTTTGGGCTAAGTGATAATAGAAATTTGCAGAAAAAGAAAAAACAAATAACAGTTGGTTCTTTTTCTTAAAACTTTGAATTTCTATCTATTGTTATAAGTATATGTGAAAATTACATTGCCAAAAGCCAAGTGCCATTGAGTCGGATCCGACTCAAGGCGACCCTAGGGGCCAGGGTGGAACCGACCCCCAGAGTATTCAAATTACATTAGAATATTGTTTTATCTGCATCTTAAATTCCGTCAACTTGAATTTCTCCTATGTGAGTTAACTTGGCACATATCTTACCAAAATGTGCTTATTAAATTGATGCAAAAAAAGCAACCTAATCAGTTAAGACTACGTAAAGACTAAGAACATAATCTGTTATGTTGGAAGATTCACCAAGAAAATTTGAATCTTTTTTGAAAGTGAAAAAAAATACAAATTATTTAGTTCATGTAGACATTCTTCAAGTTGATTATCAACTCAAACTTTCAGCAGTGCACTAACTGCTCTAGGAGGTGCTGGGAATACCACAATGAACTGCATGGAAAGCCTTAAAAAAGAAATTAAATTAAAATATAACCCACTGATTGAAAACCCTGGTGACATAGCAGTTAAGCATTGCATCTGCTAACCAAAAGGCTGGCAGTTCAAATCTGCCGGGTCCTCCTTGGAAATTCTATGGGGCAGTTTTACTCTGTTCTATAGGATCGCTATGAGTTGGAATCGACTCACTAGCAATAGGTTTGGATTTTGGGGGTTTGGATTTGAAAGCTGCTGTGGAAAGCTATCAGACCATCACAGGGGATGCCCTTGAGAGATCCCACCAGACTTTGGAATCTTTTGAGCTGAACTCACTGACAAATGAGTGGAGATGAGAGGCCCTTAGGGCAGTGACACCTGACAAATGGGCTTTATTTTTCTTCCATTTTCAGCGATGATTGAATGGTAATGTCTGTCAATGCGAAGGCAAACTGACAGGGTTGTTTGTGCTCCATCTGTTTTCTCTTGTTTGACTTTGTTCTTTCATTGATCTGTCGCCACAAACCCTGATCAAGTCCATTCTACTCCCTGGTTACTATTACGAAGAAGTAGCCTTTTACAGAAGCAATAGTGAAAAAGAAAAATTTATTTTGATCTATGTGGAGGGATGGTATAAGTGTTGGAAAGAAAATGATTGGAAAGCTCTTGATATTTGTAAACATATGGCTTATGGAATATACATAAGGACTAGCCTTCATTGTGTAAGCAATGTGGTATAGCATGAAAAAGGTAGCTGAAGAGTTAAGCTTAGGTTTCCGTGCTAACTCAGACTTTCTCACTGGGTGACCTTGGACAGGTTATTTGATCTCACTGTATCTCCACTTTCTTATCTGTGACACTGGGGTGATAATAGTTTCCCCATTGTTTTGCCACGAGGATCAAATAAAACACCTAGTAGGCTGCTCACTTTACACTCCCTTTCAATCTCTAAAACTTCATTTTTAATTCAGAAGAGGACTTGAAGCACTTACTGATCAAAGACTATAGCCTTGAGTATTAATTATATCTCAAAACAAAGAACACAAAAAATTCTTATAACTTGACCAATAATCAACATCATGATAAACAGAGAAATGATTGAAGCTGTCAAGGACTTCATTTTACTTGGATTCACAATCAATCCCCACGGAAGCAGCAGTCACGAAATGAAATGAGGTATTGCGTTGGTCAAATCTGCTGCAAAGCTGTCACTTTTTAAGGACTAATGTGTGCCTGATCCAAGAAATAGTGTTCCCAATCTCCTCATATGCATGCCAAATCTGGACAACGAATAAGAAAGACCAAAGAACTGATGGCTTTGAATTATGGTGTTGGCACAGAATACTGAATATGCCATGGATTGCCAGAAGAATGAATAAGCCTTTCTTAGAAGAAATACAGCCAGTATGTCTCACATACTTTGGACACATTATCAGAAGGACATCATACATGGTGGAGTGTCAGTGAAAAAGAGGCAGACCCTCAATGAGAAAGGTTGACACAGTGGCTGTAATAATAGGCTCAAGCATAATGATAATTATGAGAATGGTGCAGGAATGGGCAGCATTTCATTCAGTTGTAAACAGGCCTTTATGAGTCAGAACCGACTCAAAGGCACCTAACAACAAAATAAAATCATCACTTTTTATTTTCTGCATTAGATCTATTTTCAGAATTATTTGTAAAAATATAGCTTGGAATTTATTTTAACTGTGCCTTTAATGAGCAGTCACTGTGTCATTACGTGTCTTTACATTGATTGAGATTGATTTTGGTCCAGCTTACATTAAGAATACAAGTAGATAAGAGGAGATGACAAAGGAAAAAGAAGTAAGACTATAGGAAGAAATAAGAATTAATTTCTCATTGCATAAAATAAATTTTACATGATCTTAGATCATGTGAGCCCATTTGTAGCAAGAAGACACATAATTAGTAAGAGTTAGGTCACTTATCCTTTAATTCTACTCGACTGTATAAATTACTTGGAAATAATATTTTCCTAATTGTTAAACTTCTAAAGAAAGACTTGGTACATGAATAAAAGATTTGTTTAAGGCAAGGAATAATGAGTAATCCATAGATTTACAGAGAACTGCGGTAACGGTTACACAAAGCCTGATGTGATGCTTTAGTAGCTAAATGGAATGACTTTCAATTACAGGGATAGTATTTCCCCTTTATCTTCTTACTGAGATTAGTTTTAATGTCTGTGCCTACTTCAGATTTTGGAGATCTATGTGATAGAATTTTACTAGCCCTTTGTACAATGCTGCGTTCTAAAGTAAGCTTAATAAATTCTTCTTGGTGATTTTGTAATATAATCTAACATCTTTTATGATGGATTGAAATTCATAAATTTCAAGTATGATAGAACCCATAAGGGTGTTTAGAGAAGATACGTGCTTGTAAATTTCTAGACATCTAAATGGATGGGACATCAGGGGTAAGAGGTCTTGAGACCTCTGAGTTTTGTCAATAGGGGTATTGATTGGTTGTCACCTGAAAGACACACTTTCGGGCTCATCACTACACATCTGTAGACAGCAAGGTTATCATAGAATCCAGGATCAGGATTTCATATATAAGATATTCTGATGAATGAATGGAATGGGTTTTTTTGTTAAGATGAATGCACTGCTATAGCAATTTACAATGTTGTCTCCAAGCAAAAATATGCAGGGTATTACTACTTCAATAAGACCAAAGAGAAGGTCAGGGCCAGACTGTGCTATAATGAAAAGGGAAAGGTTGCAGAAAAATGAATTGTGCAGATGATGAATGAAAACTAGCTTGTGCTGGTGACAACTTTATTTCTACTGTAAAAATAAATGCATTAAATATTATTCTTCTACAACCCCATCATCATAACGATTATATTCATTAAATTTATGGATACAAATGAGACTTTGGATGTCATGAATGCAACTCTGGTTTGCATACTGATACAATGACCAAAGTGTTAACCTCCCCTCCTCCAACATGTCTCCATTTTTGTCCATCCTGCTCGTCATTACTGTGTCTTATTATGGTTGCGTACAGTCCTCTTCTTCTCAAACCTCTATGGGTTATGTAAGTATGCACAGTGGCCACATTTGTTCATCCTCTCCTCTGAAACATGCACCAGCTTTCCCTTAGCAGATTCTACAAATTATTCAAAACCCACTAGGTCCTTCCTCCTTATCACAGACAAAAAATGATTCTATGCTTTTCTGCATTGTCCTAGCCCTGGTTTTTATTATGTTTTTTACTCACTACTTCTTAAATACAGCCACCAATTTAGCCAGTATTAAGCACTGAGTTGTGTCCCCTAGAAATATGTGTCAACTTGGCTAGACCATGATTCCCAGTATTGTTTAACTTTCCACTGTTTTATCTGATGTGATTATCCTATGTGTTGTAAATTCTACCCCTATGATGTTAATGAGGCAAGATTAGAGGCAACTGAATTAATGAAGCACTATTCAATCTATAAGATTAGGTTGTATCTTGAGTGGCTCTCTTTTGAGATATAAAAGAGGAAGAGAGGAGAAAGGAAAGGGGACCTCATTACTACCTAGCAAGAATGAGGAGCATGTTGCACCCATTGGACCCAGGGTCCCTGTGCTGAGAAACTCCTAGATCAGGAGAAGATTAATGGTAAGGACTGTCCCCCACAGCAATAGTGAAAGAAAGCTTTCCTCTAGAGCTAGAACCCTGAATTTGGACTACCAGTGTCCAAATTGTGAAAGAAAAATTTCTTTTTGTTAAAGCCATACACTTGCATTTCTTTTATAGCGGCACTAGATGACTAAGACTTTGAAATATCACTTAAACCTCTGTGGGTCTCAGTTGCCTTATCGATAGAGAAACTAGTTAGAGTTATGTTAGCTTTGTGGGTCATATGATCTCTGTTGCAATAATTCAAACCTGACATTAGCAGATGTGGACCATGTATAATGAAGGAGTATGACTTTTCCAATAAGTCTTTATTAACAAACCCAAACAGGGGGCTGGATTTAGCCAAGATCTGTAGTTTTCCTGGATTGGGCTGTAGTCTCTGAGTCTCCTTCTAGTGTTAAGATTCTGTCAGAAGGGGAAGATCATTTCTATTCTTACCTTTTAATCCTAACATCAAAGGGCTTAACTTTTCCCTCAGTATCTCCTCGTAAGACATTACTCTAGTTAATTGTCAATGATTGTAACTGATGGTTTTGACTTTCACTCTTTCCCCAATACATTTCACAAGGTTGTAGGCATTTTAAACACCTATTTTATCAATATAGTAAATGTGGAGGGCTACTTCATAGTTCCAAACACATCAGTCTGACCACAGCATAAACTGGGCACAATCTTTTTATCAATTTCCTCCATATCATTTTATAGATCAAATTGCATGTGATATTAAACTTGCAAACTTTTTGTTTCCTGATGGATTTGGGGACAGCAGGATAATGAATATGGTAAGCACTGAATGAATAAATAATGTTGATTGAATGATTAATTAATATTAGGAACACACGATCACTAGCCTGTGACATTTTTATGCTAAAAATGATCTTTCGGAAATCCCCATCTGCCTCTCCAATATTTGATAAAATGTATAACTCCTTGACAGAACACATCGATAAAAGTACTCGATCTTGGATTATGTGAACCCCAGATTGATTTACACTTTGCTTAAGCAGGATGAAGGGGGGCAGTGCTCTCATTTTATTTCGCTTTCCATGCTGCCTACTTTCATTCATCTTTGATCTAGCATTAATTAACATTTTCTGCTAGCTTTCTGTCATGTTCAGCACTGCCATACTCAGCAGGCATGCAGATTTTTTGAATAAAGTTACTAAGCATCTCTGGTAGAACACTTGTTCATAAGCCAACAAAAGCCCGGTAGGTATCTTTGCTTCATTCATACTGCAGTTATCTTTCAAATCCTTGTGTAAAAGGAGCTGAGATTCTATCAGCAGTTCTTCTTCTAAAAGCAATATTCTGTATACAGGGTAGTCGTATCATTGTTATTGGCTTGAGGTGCCTCTGGTGGTTTTTTATTTTTATTTTATTTTGTATCTTGCCTGACTTTCATTTCCTTAATAAAAAGGGCTGAAGTTCTGTATCAGGCACTCTTATGTATTTTTTCTGTTTTTTCCAAATTTTTCCTGTAAGTTGGCTGTACTACGTAAAATTGTTTTACATGTTAACTGTTGCAGAAATTCTGGTTTTATCTGGCCCAATCTGTATTTACTAATATATAATTGATCTTCCCCAATAATATGAGTTTGTATTCTTGTGGGCAGTCTATTAGGCATATAGTGGGGCCCCAGAAGCAATGAATCTGCAGAAGCATTGCAAAGTTTTACCCGGATAATTCCAGCATGGTGCAGTGTATACCTACCATCACAAAAAAGTACAACCTTTTTTCCCTTTAACTCTAGATTCTGAGATGGATGTGAGACCTGTTTCAAGAAACCTGATTGTTTTGTGGGTTTTGACATGTGAGTTAGGAAACGATTTTTCTCATCTCAGACAAATTCCTCACCACACAAAGGCTCTTTCAAATTTTCTTTAAATTGTCAGCCATCCTTTGTGGCTTTTATCTGACAGAAACCCTGACGAGCTACGACTGTGAAGGTGAATTTGAAAAACCACTACAATTAGAAATAGCTCAAAAGATGCTGAAGCAACTCTGAAATTGCACTCTTAGGCAGTGACTGAGTAACATGATCGTCAGAAAAACATCTCTTATGTAATGTGAAGTGCATCTAAAACAAAGCTACATATGATTTATCTGCTCATTCAACCTTGAAATTGTAGTTATCCTTGATTCTTTACTCTCTCTGTCTGTATGAATTGACCAATAAATTCCAGCAGTACTAGCTCCTAAATAGTTCTCAGCTGTATGTAACTCTTGCTGATGACCACTGCAAGTGTACCTCAACTCATTCCCTCCACAGATAAGTTTACTTATTTAAGGAAACCCTAGTGGCATAGTAGGTTAAGTGCTACATCTACTAACTGAAAGGTGTGCAGTTCAAATCAACCAGGTCTCCTTGGAAACTCTACAGGACAGTTCTACTCTGACCTCTAGCGTTGCTATGAGTTGGACACAACTTGATGGCGGTGGGAGGGGTGTGTGTGATAGGAATGATAAGAGGCTTGTAGAACAGCTTACTGTAGATGCATAGAACCATGAAGTGGACACAACATATGATCACTTTGTGTCCCTGAGTCCAATCCATTCCTGTCCGAAGAGTTGAGCTCAGTAACGATAAATGATCAAAGGTAGCAGCAGGTGTAGGGGCCATGCTCCCAGGCTGACTCCCGGGCCTTCAGACCATCAGTTGTGGTCCGTTAGTGGAACTCTTGGGGTGTACCCCTTTTTTTCTCTTGATACCACTGGGACATGACATTGTGTCCCTCATCATGGCTTTCACTGGTGGTGGCTTGGTACCATCTGGTTCTTCTGGTCACAGGTTGATGCAATCATCCATGTCTTCTGGACTGTTTTTCCCCCATGTCTTTGTTGTCCTCAGTAATCATCTGATCTGGCTGAGTTGGGACCATTTGGTTTACTCAGATGGCAGCTTGCTAGCTGTTAAGACCTGCTAGCTTTTAAGACCCTAGAAGCCACCAATAAGGAGTGCAGAACACTGTCATAGCAATAGGCTAGTTAGGCAAATTGGCCTCAGTGTCCCCTGAGAGCATGGTCCTGGACCCCCACTGCTGCTACTCTATCCTTGCAACACTGGGATAAGATTAGAAGAGTTTTGAGTTTTGAGGTTCAATTAAGTTGATCTCTCTAACGTGTGCTGTCACTGCTTTTACCCAACAAAATTTCTATCAACTGTCTAATCTATAACCAACACTCTTCTCACTTCCTTCTCCTCCCTTGTAGACATCAAAGAGCCTTTTCTTCTGTATATAAGCCTATTTTTAAGTCCTTATATTAGGGGTCTTATACAATATTTGTCCTTGTGCCATTGACTGATTTTGCTCAACATGGTATCTTCCAGTTGAAACGAAGGTATCAGATGTTTCCTAAAATCATCATTTTTCTTTATCATTGCACAGTGTTCCATTGAGTATATGCACCATTCATGTAAGTCTCTCTTAGTTTCTAGCACTATGGTCTTTTAGTTCTCTTTGTATAGGTCTCTTATTTCTCTAGTTAGATTTATTCCTAGGTATTTTATCTTCTTGGGGGCTACAGTAAATGGTATTGATTTGGGGATTTCTTTTTTAATAATCTCTTTATTGGTATAAAGGAATCCTACTGATTTACTTATGTTTATTTTATATCCAGATGCTTTGCTGAACTCTTCTTTCAGTTCCAGTTGTTTACTTATGAATTTTTTAGGATTCTCTGCATATACAATCATATCATCTACAAATTAGGGATATTTTTACTTCTTTGCTGATACAGATGCCCTTTATTTTTTTGTCTTCTCTGACTGCTCTGGCCAGAACTTATAGTATAATGCTAAATAGAAGTGGTAAGAGTGGACATCCTTGTTTAGTTCTTATTCTCAGGAGGAGTTCTTTCAGTTCCTCTCCATTCAGGATGATGTAGGTGGTTGGCTTTGCATAGATGCACCTTGTTGCATTGAGGAATTTCTGTTCTATTCCTATTTTGCTGAGAGTTTTTAGCATGAATGGGTGTTGGACTTTATCAAATGCCTTTTCTGCATCAGTTGACAAAATCATGTGATTCTTATCTTTTGTTATTTATGTGGTTGATGACATTAATTGTTTAACTTATGTTGAACTAGCCTTGCATCCCAAGTTTGAATCCAACTTGGTCATGATGAATTATCTTTTTGATATGTTCTTAAATTCTATTGACAAAGATTTTGTTAAACATTCTTGCATCTAGGATCGTGAGTGATAGCAGTCTATATCGGTCTATAATTCTCCTTTTTTTGTGAGATTTTCCTGGCTTTGGTATCAGGGTTATGCTGTGAAATAGCCTCAGTAGTATCAGAGTTAACTCTTCTCTAAAACCTTCGTAGAATGATGTGGTGAAGCCATCTGGACCAGGGATTTTTTTGGTTAGTAGTGTTTTCATGACATTTTCAATGTTTTACTTTGTGATGGGTTTATTAAATTGTTCTACTTCTCCTTGTGATAATTTTGGTAGGTGATATGAATCTAGAAATTTTTCCATTTCCTCTAGCTTTTCAAATCTGTTAGAGTTTAGTCTTTTGTAGTATTCTGTTATGTACTTTGGACTTCTGTTGGATCTGTGGTGACATCTCCCATCTCACTTCTTATTTGGGTTATTTTTTTCCTGTTTTTCTTTAGTAGTTTAGCCAATGGTTTGCCAATTTTGTTGATCTTTTCAAGAAACCAACTTTTGGCTTTATCAATTTTTTCAGTTTTTCTTCTATTCCCTAATTCATTTAGTTCTACTCTAATCTTTATAATCTGTTTTCTTCTGGTAACTGAGGGTTTCCTCTGTTGCTTTCTTTCTACTTGTTCAAGCTGTAGGGTTAAGTCTTTGGTTTGGGTGCTTTCTTCCTTCTTGATATGTACATTTATAGAAATAAATTGACCTCTGATGACTGCTTTAGCTGTATCCTATAGGTTCTTGTAGATGTGTTTTCATTCTCGTTTGAATCCATAAATTTATTTTGCCCTTGATTTCTTCTATAACCCATGACTTTTTCAGCAAAGTGTTGTTCAGTTTCCATAAGTTCCAATTTCTACCTATGTTTTTTCTGCTATTGATTTTTGACTTTTATGGCTTTATGGTCTGTGAAGATGCTTTGCAATAATTCAATAGTTTGGATTTTGTGGAGATTTGCCTTATGTGCTAAGACATGGTCTATTCTGGAAAATGTTCCATGTGCATTGGAGAAGAAGGTATACTTACCCATTGATGGGTAAAAAGTTCTATCTATGTCAATCTAATAGGTTAATCATCTCAGTAAGAGCTTTCGTCTTTACTGAGTTTTTTTCTAGATGATCTGCCCATTACCAAGAATGGAGTGTTGAAGTCTCCAACTATTATTGTGGAGTGATCTATTTCATTTTTAAATGTAGTCAGTGTTTGTTCAATGTATTTAGATGCTCTGGTATTGGATGTGTAAATATTTAATATAGTTAAGTCCTGCTTCTATATTGAACCTTTCAGCAATAAAGAATGGCTGTCCTTCTCCATGATGGTGGATTTTATATTAAAATTTATTTTATCTGACATTAGTATTGCCACATCTGCTCTTCTTTGTATATTATTAGCTTGGTATACATTACTCCATCCTTTAATTTTCAGTTTGTTTGTATCTTTGAGTCTAAGGTGTGCTCCTTGTAAGCAACAGTTAAATGGGTCTTATCTTTTGATCCAAACTGTCACTTGTTGTCTCTTTACTGAAGTAATCAGACCATTTACATTCAGTGTAATTATTGATAGGTATGTGTTTAGTGCTGTCATTTTCATGTATTTATTTTTGCATTGGTGTTTTCTGTGTTGCTGTTAATATTCTGTTGTGGGTCATTCTTCTTTATGTGTTGGCTTGTCATCTTTTTCAGTGTTGGTTTTGTGTTTGTTGAGACTCCTGTATTACATTTCTTATTGTGATGTGTTGTGTTGCTACTGTGCTTTGTGGCTACCCTATGATCTCCCTTAATATTCTGAGTTTAATCCCAAATTTAACTTCTACGTATCGTATTAACTTCATTGCCATCTGAAAGGACTATAGCTGCTATAGTATATCCCTCTTTTTAATGTGACAGTATTTTGGTTTCCACGACATGATCACTGGTTCCCTTGTTTTAGCATTGTAGCTATAATTGATGTACCTTCCCTAACTGAGAAGGTTTATGTATGTTGTGTTCTGCAATGCCTCCTTAAATATACACTTAATAGTTTTGTTTTTCTACGCAAAGAGCTTCTTTCAGTATTACTTATAGTTTTGATTTGGTTTTTACAAAGCCTCCAAGCTTCTATTTATCTGCAAGTGTCTTAATTTCATCTTCATATTTGAAAGACAGTTTTGCAGGGTATATACTTATTGGTTGAAAGTTTTTCGCCCTCAAGACTTTGAATGTGCCATCCCACTGACTCCATACCAACATCATTTTTTCCAAGAAGTAAGAGCCTACAGGGCTTCTCTCTGAGTGTTAGCTTTGGTTTGAGTCTCGTTTCCTGTAAGAGTTTCTCCTTATGTTTCATTTTATTAAACTTGATTATAATATGTCTTGGTGTCTTTCTTTTGGGGTCTACTTTTTGGAGGGGTTCAATACACATCTTGGATTATCTATGTTCTTTTATAATTTCAAGGAGGTTTTCTGTCAGCAACTCAACAACAAACTGTGTTATCAGCTATCCCTCCTTGTTCAGATACTCCAATAAATTGTGTATTATTCCTTTTGATAGAGTCCTACATATTTCTTAATGCTTCTTCATTTTTCTTGTTTCTTTTCTCTGATTTCTCCTCATAAATGCTGGTGTCAGTAGCTCCATCTTCAAGGTCACTTAGTCTAATGTACAATTTGTCAATTCTGCTCTTTGGCTTTGAATTGAATTGTGTAATTCTGTAATTTTGTTATTGATCTGTCACATTTCAGAGTATTGATGTTTCATCAGTTCAGATAGCTTGCTTAATTTTTCATTTTGTTCTGCTTCATTTTGTTTAATCTCTAGGACTACTCTCTGTATTGTTCTTTTGTACTCTTCCACTAATAGTTTCAGAAAAGGCTTCTTCATCTGGGAAATTTTTTGATTCTTTAGTTTGAAAGTTTTCTAGAACCACGGTTGGATGTTTCTTTAAATGCCTGACAATGGTTTGTTGCTTACAGAACATTAGAGGCTGCTTGGTTTCAGCGGTGTTTGATTAACAGGAGCTGAGGCATAGTTCTGAGAAGGGCATTAGTCACCAGACACTTCTTTATACTCTAATGACTGGCCATAGTGGACTCTCTGGGGTGGAAGTTTCCACCTCCCAGCTGGGAAAGGCACCTCCCTACTTATGGAGTGACTGAGGGGCTGTCAACCAACTCTGTGATGTAGGTCGGTAAAGGCTGGTGGAGATCCTTTTAGGCTGCACAGCAGCTATTTCTCCAGGCAATCTTATTTTAAAAAAGCTAAAAGCTACCTGACCACTCCTAGAATCAGTCAGGCCATCAAGTGTGGCAGATCCCTCCTTCTGGCTGACATCAGAGGCAGCTCTGCAGCCATCCACAGATGTTATAACATATTTCAAAGTATGGACAGGCTGTTGTGCTGTTGTTGTCGCCTGCCAGGGTGTACCCATAAGGCAACACTGTGCTAAATACAGCCTTTCTGCTGGAAAAGCATTCCCCAGACTGGCACTGCCTCCCATCCTGGGAATTGGCCCATACTGAGAACTCTGGTTGGGTAACTCCACCTCCCAGCCGATCAAAATAGCATCCTAGTCAAGCTACCCCACTTGCCGAAGCTGAAGAGCTAAATCTATGTCAGAGTTCATAAAAGGGAGAGTGGAGGGGCTGTGGTGCCCCTGGTCTGCTGCCTTGCTCTTAAGATGTGATTATTCCACACATTGTCTCTCCACTGCAGCACATGCTGTTAATTTCAGAACTGCAGTTGAGTATAGCTGCTGGCTCATGCCCATCCCCCGCCTATTAGCAAACAAAAAGGAAAAAAGTTAAAAATGCCAAATACCTTTGGTCTATGTGAGTCAGCCTCTCAGTGAGAGTGGATTCAGTGATAGAGAGTAATTGTCTTGTTTAGTGGCATATAGTCCAAACTGACAATCACATGCCGTGTCCTGGGGCTCACTGGGTGTCCAGAAAGCTCCATTCAATTATCAGTGCAGGCCTAGTTTTCAGAGGGAATTAAGGAGACGTGCATGTATTCTGCCATCTTAACTCTGCCCCCCACCTGGGGGTGAATTTTTATGTAACAAATTGTTTGCTTTTTCAACATTCTTCGCATGTACAGTTTAGTGGCGTTAATTATGTTTATCATGCTATTCAACCATTATTATTATCCTTTTCCAAATTTTTCTGTCACTTTTAACAGAAGCTCAATGTCCCCTAGGAGACAAGACTTCCTTTCTTCTCCCTCACAGCTTCCCCTAAAACTGTGAGTAGTCACAACAGGATAGATGTTATATGATTCTACTTATATGAAATACTTAGGGCAGACAAGTATATAGAGACTCTACAGCTTTCAGCGGCTGGTTTTCTGGAAGTAGATTATCAGAATTTTATTCCCAGGTACCTCTGGGTGGATTTGAATTTCCAACTCTTGTTTAGCAGCCTGACCACCTTAACCATTTGCACCACCTGGGGCATCTTCACTAGATAATCTTTATTTATTTTATTTGGCTAAATGTTTGAACACAATCACATGCATTTGCTATGATTGTTGTTGTGAGGTGCCACTGAGTCTGTCTTGACTCGTAGAAACCCTATGTTCAAGAGAAGAAAACTGCCCAGTCTGGCACCATCTTCACAGTTGTTGTTATGCTTGATCCCGTTATTGCAGCTACTGTGTCATTTCATCTCATTGAGGATATTCCTCTTTTTTGCTGACCCTGTGCTGTACCAGTGAGAAATTACCTGGGGCAAAGTGACTTTTTCCCAGTCTTTTAGAGCATGGAATTTAGAAATCAATTCACCAGTGTATTTCTCTATAACATTGTATTGTGACTCTGCGGGATATGTGATTACCATCTTAGGAGCCATCTAGAGAAGAGAGAGGAGAGACAAGATAACTGAAGGTCACAATGCAAACACTAGCTCCTCTGATGGATGGACTTTGCTTGTTATCTGACACAGAGGTTGTTACATAGTAGAACTGCACAATAGCTTCTGGGGAAAGTGTGGTATTTTCTGTCCATCTGAATTTTGCATAAAGGTTATCACCCTTAGTTCATATTTTTCTTTCACAGGCATCGAAGTCTCTGAAACTCAGGCTCAGCAGCCTGACTTTTCCTTTTCTCTCTAATCTTGAGTAGATGACGTGAATAATACATTCTGCTGTCCATTTTGACAAGGTTTATAATAATCTTAATGCTAATCTCTTTGGATTTTAAATGACTGGTGTTTTAAACAACACATCTAAAATCAGGGTAAGCAGCAATGCTTCTTGCAGTAAAAATGGCACCCATTCTAGAGAGTGAATAAATTTTCAAGATAAGAATTATTGCTGTCTTTATATTACTGAAAATACTATTTGAATAATTTTAATAAAACACCTAGATACACAATGAAAAATATCAACAATTGGACAAAAGCAAACATGCTAGTTCATGGTTCTTAAAAATCTTCAAACTAAAGCAGTTTGCTTAATTTTTATTTTTATTCAGTAAATGTAAGAATAAGAAAAGTTACACAACTATTTTCCAAAGTACCTCTCCACCCTTTACAGGAAAGCTTCTTCTTCCTTAGTATTTGTTAGTATTTCACCTGCTGGTATTTAAATTATATGTAATTATCATTTTGCCGAATCTTAACTCCACAAGAAGCTATAGATCCTTATCCCTCAAACACTGATGTGGTATTGCTGAGAATATCTCAAAAGAACTGATTAATATTACTTTATGGAATATTTTTCTTTGGTCTTTTCCCTCTAGTGAATATTACTTTGTCCTTTCATCATCAATGTTTAAGAATCTAAGAAGTTATGTTTGAGCCCATTGTTGCATCTACTGGATCAATCCACAGTAGCTTGAAAGATCTTACCAAGTCAGAAAGAAATCTGTATGCAGTTTTTGTGTTACTTCTATTTGAGTGTTATTAAAGTGTTGTGGAGCAGTGATTAAGCACTCAGGCGCTAACTGAAAGGTCAGTGGTCCCTACACACCAGCTGTGCCTCGGGTGAAAGATGTGACAATCAGCTTCTGTAAAACCAATAGGGCAGTTCTACTGTGGTCTACAGGGTTGCTATAGGTTAAAATCAACTCACCAGTATACAACAGCAACTCAAAGCATTCTATATAGTATACAGAGTTTTGAGTGGAATAACTCAAGTTTTAGTGATAGCAAATCTGACTTGTTCCATCCACAACTCTAGACTCAGCTGAGTCCAGTGTAGGATCTAAGACTGGACATATTTGAGAAACTTGGAGCAAGTTATACTCTCAATTACTTGTTCTCTCTTTCATCAAGGCTTTGTTACTGGGTCAAACTTCTTATACCTGATACCTTTGTTTTGACTTCTTACCGGTTTCTTGGTACCTCAAGCAGGGCTTCCCCTACTTCTCACCATACCTGGTGGCACCTCAGATATTACTGTTCTGCTTGTAGGATCCCAAGTGAATGGTTTCTCAACTATTCTTCTGATTTAGTGTTGTTTTTATCTAGATAGCTAAAGTAATATGGCCAGATGACCTTGTAAGGAGGTTTGATTGAATGGTAAAGGCTTTCTGAGATTGTTACAATAGACATGAAATGTCAGTGAAAAATAAAGAGACTGGGAATTTCAGATGTGATCACTGCTTGAAGCAGGTAATGGCCTTGAGCCATTTATTTTATTTTATTTTTGTGATGATGCTGCTTTTCGAGAAGCTACAGGGATATAGATGTAATTATAAAATCACAAAAATGGTTTTGGAAATTCAATTGGTTTGAACTTAAAATTGCCAAAGTATTTGAAGCCTTCTGGATCTCCTCCCTACCCCTTCTATGCAGCAGAGAATTAAAAGAGAAATGTTGACATCAGTGCACTTACTACTCCTAGTTGCTGGAAAGTAGTCTTGGTGACATAATGATTCATCCCCCAGCCGCTCAGTGGAAGAAAAGACAGTAAGTAACCTACTGTCATCAAGATTCCAGCTTAGGAAATCCTATGAGATATTTTGAGTCTGTCTTATAGAGTGACAGTAGGAAATGACTCAGCGACACACAACAAGAGCAACAGCCTCTATCAGGAGCAGGAAAGAACCAAATTGTTTGTCAGAATTTTCCACTCTCCCCACCCCAAATCACTTCCTCCCTCACTCTCATGCCAAGTAATCTAGTCATTAATATATTTTCTTAAAGGTCGCAAGAATCCTACTGTAAACTTGTTATCTTCAGGAAATGCTTCCATGCTATGACACTGTCATTCTATTCTGTATGTTATTTAGAAGCAGCCCCTGTAAACCAACACGTTGGAAAATACTTGACGAATAAATTTGTATCTTTCCCAGGAATGTTTGTTCTGCAATGACAAAGCAAAATTTAGCTTAAAGTAACTCTGAAGATGGTGTTTCAGGATTTAGGGGTACATTGAAGGGGAGATATGTGGACAGAATGGTATTCTCACATTCTCTCAAATTGTGTAAACATAGCAGTCAATATGCTTTCTCTCCATAAAACTGATGCTATTCAGCACAGGCTTCAATTTGGAGCTCCAAGTTTCTGAGAGGAAAAAATAATTTATCAAGAAGAACTTAGGATTTGGAATCCTAAAAACATTTCTCACTTTATAGTCTTAGATAAATTTAAATTGCCACTTCAGGAAATTGTACATGTTAATTACATCTGTACCACTGTGTTTACCAAAGAGGAAGGAAAAGTTAAGTGCTGCATTGAAATGCATAAGGTCTTAGAATACAGGACTTAATTTCTATATGTAGCATATTTATACAAATTCAAAATTTTAGGTGCTTAGCCACTTAATATAACAATCATATAAATACTTTTAGGTAAACTTTTTCATGTACAATAATCTACATTTGCAATATGGTTTTTATCAGCAGTCTTGAAGATCTTTAGTTTATGCTCTTTACACTGCAATTTTAAAGATGCAGTTGTAGAGTGGGAGTCATCTTCAAGTAATTTAAAACTTCTATAGCTCAGAACTTCTCTATCTTTGGACTCCTGTCTTTTAGTCAATGAGCTTGACTCAAGCCATTTGGATAGAGATGAGCCTATTCTGGACAAGTAGTAACGTTATGCTCAAAAACGAAGATGATACAAGCATTCCCACGGGGCAATGATGGTCACTGCACAGTAAAATAGGGTGGGGCAAAAGAAACCTGAAACGATGCAATGGGCAAAAATTTGCATTTTTTTCAAGGTACAAATCAAACATTTTTACCTTTTTCAATATTTTTATTTTCTATAGATGGGGCACACTGAGAGGAGCACAGGGACGTAAAGAAAAGTTTTGGGTATGTAACTCTTTCCAATTGAATTCCTAGTATGAGGTGAGCACTTTAGAATCTGCTGTTACTCTACTCTCTGATTTGTTTTGTTTAATCATTGTTTAATCACCTTCTATGACCTTGTAATACTGGTGTTTTCTCTAGCAAAAAACTCATCATGCTTGCTTACATAATAGTAATAGTTTTCCTTAATTCCTCTCATATAAAATTTTTTAAAAAGATTACCTATTTTATGTGAAAAAGCAAGACTTTTTTCTATTATCATCTGTGTAAACTCATAGTTGAAATAATGCTTAGACTTCCCTTGTACATGTAAATCCATTTTGTATTCTTACATTAGTTTTGCTATAGATTATGTCCTTGTTATCATAGTATCAATTATATCTCCATAGAACTTTCTCTCTCTATACATATTTATATATTGATGTAGTATTTAGATACACACAGTAGTTAAAGACATTGGCTGCTAACTAAAAAGTCAGCAGTTCAAATCCAACAGCTGTTCCCTGAAACTCTATAAGGTAGTTCCTCTCTGTCCTATAGGGCCACTATAGGTTGAAATTGACTTGATGGCTGTGAGTTTTGTGTTTATAAACACACATACAAACACACACACCAGAGAGTGTGTATTCATTTTTTGCCAGTTGTAACAGACATGTTTCTTTACTGATGAAGAACCAATGTCTAGACTCAAAAACAATACAGAGTCACAGGAAAGAAGCAGTTTGAAAAATATCGGATCATTATACCTCAAATATTCAGTAAATTAAAATAAAATTTTATTGTTTCTAGTCCTTATGTACTCTTTTCAAAGAAACAAAGTGCAGGTGATAACATTCACTACAGAATCAGCATTTAAATGCACACACTAGAGGGCATATTATAGCTTATAAAACACTAGACATCAGCACTTGTATTCATCGTGTGGCTCTTGTTAATTAGATCTCTCCACAAAAATTAGTCACTCAAGTGTATGGTCACAGTTCAAATGCATCTTATTGCTATGTGTATGTGTTATGTTTTTAAGTGGAATTAGTATTCTTTGTGTGTAAACTGACCTTTATTAAAGACTATGTTCCTCATTAAAATAAAGTAGCCAACAATTAACAATAATATGCAAGAATTAAAAATTGTAAGATGTGAAACAGTGTATATTATTTAAGTACATACAATGAAATTTATATACATGATTTTTATTAAATGTATTTAGATATTCAATCTTGTAATAATGTAATGCTTAGATACAAAGACAAGTTCTTTGATTAATGTATTTGAGTCACAGTGGTTTGTAGAACATAGGACTTGATAGCTATTTGTTAAATAAATGCGTAAGTATGCAGAAAGAAACTTTCTGTAATTCTCCTACCCTCAACCTGATCCTTTCTACCTTATAATCCCAATTATATATGTAAGTACATAGATAAGTACATAGTATATAGGTAAGTACATAAGTATGTAAGTATAAGTACACACACATACACACACACACATACCTATTCATTCTCATACAGTCAACACATATGCTACCTTTTTAAACTACTGTTTAGTTACAATCAATTCTAAACTTAAAAGTTATCAAAAATTTTCAGAGAAAACCTTATTTCTTAGGGGTAGGGCCAAGATTTCTGTCTACTGACACTGTTTTGGATAAATTGTTGAATGTACATTGCAAAAACCAGGAAGAAAATTTATGAGGTTTTACCAAATTGCACATTTGGCGGCATTTCCCCTGTTAGACTGGAGCTCTGGTAGTGCAATGATTAAGAGTGTGGCTGCTGACCAAAAGGTCAGCTGTTCAAATCCACCAGCCATTCCTTGGAAACCCTATGGGGCAGTTTTCTGTCATAAGGGTCACTTTGAACTGGAATTGACTTGATGGCAAGGGGTTTTGGCTTTTGACTTTAGACTGTATTCTAATCTTGGGTAAGGATTTTATTTGCCTTATTTACCAGTGGTTCTAGAGGGAAAAGCATAGTAACTGGTGCCTAGAGGGAATTTAAACAGTATTTGTTGAATGAATGAATAAACCACTTTAATCTGTTCATTCAGGAAAAATACTATAATCACTAGAATAATTTTTATTCTGTATAAAACTTGATATTAGTTCAATTAAAATATAAAAATCTTTAAGTATTGTTTTGCCAAGAACTGTCACCTCACTCACATATACATACCAATACCATGGAAACATTAGCCACCTGAGTTAGAAAAAAGAGTTCTTAATATCACAATTGGACCCACAGCCAAACTAACAATGTAACATCAGCACCTATACTTTAGTCTTATAGGTGATATGGTAAGCACAAATTTTCCTATATAGGTAGCAATGTATATGTATATATATATTTATGTATGTATATATGTGTGTATGTACACATACATGTATATGTATGTATATGTATATACACCTTCTCTCTGTCCCATAGATGAGGGACAAAAACAATGAGTTTTCCCCATTTACAGACAGAAAAGAAACAGCCATCCTCTCCCTTTCACAAAAGAAGAGCAAAAATATCCTATTGTTCCATTAAGACAGGACGCAAAGGCTCCTGTGTCTTCACTGTAACTCTTAGTAATATAAATATGTCTTTACAAGGTCCAGATAAGCACCAGAAAAATTCTACAAAAGTGGGGTTTCACCCTTTTGATATTTTAAATACATAGGAAGATAAGGTCTCAGTATTTCTGGCACTACAGGGCATAATTTAGGAAGCTGTCTGGGCTGCGACTATTTAACTCAGTTGGAGAGATAAGAGAAGTTTTATTAGCTTTTAAGATCAAATCAATTAACTAGACGAATGGCACAGATACAATTCTCATGGTGTCTCCATATTTATATTGTATATGTGTTTTGTTTGTGTCAGGAAGCTGATATCTCGCAAGAGCACTGAGAAACCTAGGGAATTTTTTTTCTCATAATTATGTATGGATGTTTCAAAATGTTTACAAATGTTCCAACAGTATAATAAATCATAAGAACAATAAAGACTTCCAGTATTGAGTAAAACACAATATAAACAGCAGCAAGTCATAAATCCTATTCACTAAGTCAAAAAAAGCAATGTGATTAATTTTACAAAAAAAAGTGTCCTTTTTAACAAACAAGAAGTCTGACTCTGCAGTGGATTTTCTTCCCAGTGAGCATCTGGTAGACCTGGGAAGAGTGAAGTGTGGGGTTTATAATAGCCATACAGACTCTTCTAGGAGAAAGAGAATCCAGCTAGATTGGGATGTAGAGGAAACCCAAAAAGATGTTTATTTCTTCCTATGGAATATCTGTTGATTTCTAGAATAGCATGAAATGATACGGAGGGTAAGATGGAAAGGCAGAGTGAAATCTTCCACTGGGATCACAATGTCTGGTAAAAAGTCTGACTTGAAGGGGGCCTGAAACAAACACATGACAGGTTTACCAAAGACAAAACCACAGCATTCAAGTAAGTTCCAACTCATAGCGACACTATTGGTCAGAGAAGAACTGCTCCACAGAGTTTCCAAAATGCCCCTGGTGGATTTGAACTTCTGATCTTTTGGCTGGAGGTACCAGACATAGCACTTAACCACTATTGCACCAGGGTTTCCATAACAGATATAGCCTTTGCCATATTTCAAACCTGACATGGATGGAGTTTAACAAAAGTGTCATTCCAAACCTGACCAACTCAATTCCTGACAGTATTGAAGTAATCATTCCCCCATCACACTATCTCAGAGAAGAAAGGGCTAAACTTCATCTGTGGAAAGTAATTCCAGTGTCAGTTATTTTAATTTTAATAGCATAATATCCAACATACTTTCTAAAATTAAGAGACCAGTAAAGACATAGAAAAATGTGCCCACTAATCAAGGGAAAAACTATCCATACAAGCAATAAATGATTCTTTAGACAAAGGCTCTAAAAAAACTATTATAAAACATTAAAGAGAAGATGGAGAATTTCAGTCTATTAAAAATAGGAATTCAAAAATTCATGTAGCAAAGTTGAAATTAAGAATTCACTAGATGGGCTAAATAGGAGGCAATGTAGTGATCCTGAATAAAACTTAATGGACTACATCCAAACTGAAGTACACAGAGAAAAATTTAATGGGATAAAATAAAATGAAATACCAAAACCCAGAACAACGTGAAGCAAGATGTGGGATACAGATAAACAGGTTAACACACATGTAATTGTTGCCTCAAAAGGATTAGCAAGAAAGAATGAGGCCAAATCTCGAGACAATTTGTACTTGACTACTAACCTAAAGGTCAGCAGTCTGAACCCACCCAGAGGTCCTACGGAGAGGTCTGGTGCTCTGTTTCCATAAAGATTATAACCAAGCAAACTCTAAATTCTACTCTGTAACTCATGAGGTTGCCATCAGCTGGAATCCTTTCAAAGTCAACAGGTTTGTTTTTGTACTACAGTGATTTTATATTTGTATGAAAAAGACACTAACCTTGGTTCTTACCTCATAAAGAGTACTTCATTTGAGATGGAACATATACCTAAATGTGATTGTGTAAAGTAAGCCTCTAGAAGAAAACATAGGCAAATACGTTAGTGTGATTGAACAGACAAAGCTTTCTTAAACAGGTCACAAAAATCAACAAACTTCAAAAGAAAAAAATACATGAGTTCATTGAAATAAGAATTTCTATTTATCCAAAAAATAATGTTATGAGATGGAGAAGGTAAGTCGTAGACAAAGGAAAAGTACTATCTGTCAAAGCTGATGGAAATGTTTGGCAAGGACTCCTGTGTTTTGTTGATACCATCAACTTGGTTCTAACTCACAGTGACCTCATGTACAACAGAGCAAAAGATTCCCCAGTCCTGTGCTAGCCTCATGATCGTTACTAGGCTTGAACCCATCACTGCAGTCACTGTGTCAATCTATGCAGTCAAGGATCCTTTTCTTTTTCACTGATCTCTATCTTACCAAGCATGATCTTCTTCAGGGACTGGTCTCTCCTGATAGCATAGATGAAGTGTCCTGCTCCTTGTTTCCAAAGAGCATTCTTGGCTGTACTTCTTCCAAGACAGAACTGTTTGTTCTTCTGTCAGGCCCAAGTTCTTAGCCAACACTGCCATTCAAAGGCATAAATTCTTCTTAGGTCTTCTATGTCCAGTTTTTGCAGACATATGAGGTGACTGAAAATATCTTGGCTTGGAACTGGCACACCTTAGTTCTCAAAGTGGTATCTTTGCTTTTCAACACTTTAAAGAGTTCTTTTGCAGCAGATTTGCCCAGTGCAATACGTCATTTGATTTTTTCACTGCCACTTCCATGAATGTTGATTGTGGATCCAAGTAAAATGAAATCCTTAACATCAACTTTTCCTTCACTTATCATGATGTTTCTGGTTGGTCCAGTTGTGAGAAATTTTGTTTTCTTCATGTTGAAGTGTAATCCACACAGAAAGCTGTAGTCTTTGACTTTGTCAGCAAGTACTTCAAGTCTTTTTCACTTTCAGCAAAGACATATACAGTATACATAAAAATCCTCAAAAATACACAGGAATAAATAAAATTAAATGTCAGAATATTACACAAAAGACTTGAATAGTCACTTCACAAAAGAAGAAACCCAAATGGCAAACTGACATATAAAGCACTTAAACATCATTATTAATCAGAGAGCATCAAATTAAAATTACATTGACACATCACTAGGTATACACTAGATTAACTAAAACTGAAAAGATTGATAATGTCAAATGTGGGTAAGGATGTGGAGTAACTGGAATGCCCATGTACTATTTACTGATGAGTGCTTAGATAGCACAACTATATGATCATTAGCAGAAGAATGAGTAAATAAACAGTGTTACAGACATACAATGAATATACACAGTAATAGAAATGAATGAATTACTTACATATGCTACAACATGGGTTAATCTCAAAAACATTATTTTGAACAGAAGAAGCCAGACACAAAAGAAAACATTGCATTTTTATAAAAATTAATTATAGGAAAAATTTATTCAAGGGAGATACGAGAGTGGATGTTGGCAGGCGAAGGACATAGGAGACCTTCTCTGGTGTGATAAGTGGTTTGTATCTTGATTTAAGTGTAAGTTGTTTTTATTAGGTACTGTTGAGTTAGTTTTGACTTGTAAGACTCCCAGTGGAATTTATACAAGCAAAAACCTAATAGACACATGTAAAAAGTTAAAGAAGTTTAGATACAGGATTAGTATATTCTGGAGCCCCGATGATGCAGTGGTTAAGACTGGCTGCTTTGCATATACAACTATATCAAATAAGTGAAGAAACGGGAGTAACAAGAGTAGAGAGGTTAAGACTAATAAACAAAATGCATATCTTGAAGTGCCCTCTATTTAGCAGTAATTTACAAAGCACGACTCTCCATAATTATGCTACCTTTTTTGAAAATCTATGGCTATCTCTATCAGCATATAAATTTGTATTTGCTCATAAAATCTTCAGTTGTTTTCCATTTTCCCTAAAGATTGTATGACAAAATTTTAGATAGCAGTAAGCCTAGACGTACAAATGAAAATATACTGCTAGTTATTACACTTCCAAGAATTTTAAAATATTCATTCTTAATAATACATCTTAGTTTATGACCAATTTTATTTCTGCCTATACACTTTAGAACTGAGTAGAAACTACAGAAATTGCAATTTAGCTTAGTTTGTTGTTTCTAAAACTCACACTTTATTGCTCCCTCATTTCCAGCTAATTCAAAATTCATTACATCTTTGAAATGGTAAAGTGAATTCATAATTTTAGCCACAGCTCTGAAAGTGCTCCCTTATGGTGTCAGGACTGATTAAGAAGGCAACGAATCTAAATTTTAAATGCTGGGAATCAGTTTTTTCATAAAGCTGGTGTTGTCAGGACAATTTCTGATGCTGAATGAAACTGCATTGGAAAACAGTGAAAATTCAAAGCAACACCATATGCCTCCAAAAAGTTAATGCAGATCACACTCCAAACAATTTTCCATCTTAAGTCCTGTATAGGGTAAATGTGTAGACATGTAGGTGCTGTTGATGTGACATCTCTAATCTACCAAATTTCATGAGTAAATTTCAGTTGTTAATCTACTGGGCTTTTCTGCTGTATTTAGTCTATTAACTTCCTTCTCTGAGTCCTTTGTTCCTCTGTCTACTTGTTCACTCAAGCTTTAACAACCTGGGAGTTTTCTAGACCTACCCTAATTCTCTAACCACCCATGTATTCCAACAATAAAAAAAAAAAGAAAGAAAAGAAAATTTCTAGTTCCTGATGGTTTTACTTTACAAGCATTTTCCATATACTTATTCTATTTTCCTTGACTCAGTTAAATCTTTCAGCTTAAGTCTCATCCAACAAGAGTCCACCAGCTGGCCTTCCTGTCTTTTTGTCTCTATCCTCTAAAATCCATCTCCCTAATTTCATGTAGGGTACTGTAATCAAAATATAAATTTGTCCACCTTGCTCCCTGCTGGAAGCAATTCAAACATTTGTCATTGTTTTCATCCCCTAGTATGGATGACCTGTCCTTACCTCCCTGCCAGACTCATAGTTTACCAACCTGTTTTTGTTTTATGAGACCTAATCAAAATAATTTCATTGCAATGTCTCCCACTGCTTTATGCTGCTTCTCGCTTTGGTATTGTAAACATAGTTTGGCAGTATTACCAAACCTCCCTCTCTAACTTCACAAGGTGAATCACTGTCCACATCAGCAGTGGAAGGTCAGACATGTCTCTTCTCTCCAACCTTTTGGCCAGTTCTGATGCCAGCTGTCCCTCTCATGGCACTGCCTACATCTCTGCTCGGTTTGACAATTCAGTGTAATGGCCACACAGAACACAAACACAGTACTTAGGATTATGAGGTTTATTAGGGAATAACAGGTTACAATTCAGGACAGAGTTCTCCAATCAGAACAACCACTTCTTTGCAATGCCTGCAGGCAGGGCTCTCTCTGTTCCTTGGTCCCATGGCCTGGCTTCTGTCCTGCTCTGCCAATAAGTGTCCAGAGGCATCCTACTCTGCCAGGAAGCCTCCTGCCCAAGGGCACGCAGCTCTCTCAGTCTGTGAGTTGGCACACCCAAGGTAGTAACAGCACTGTCTGTGGGCTGGGAAGCCCTGCACCATCTCTCACCAGTTTCCTGTATCTGCTGCCACCATTTGTCTGCCGTCTTCTCTTAAAGTCCTGTGCTGCTGCGACCGTTTTTAAAGCTCTCTCCCTACGTCTCCTGGGTCTACGAGGTTCTCAGAGCAGGGACCCCAAATCTAAAGGATATAATCTGCTCCCAACTCCTCTTTCTTGGTGGTAGTGAGGTATCTACTCTCTGCTTCTGAGATGGCTCATTTTAAGCCTAGTAAGATTGCTAAACTGACCGATCTCAATGGTTCCGTATAGCCAGGGCACTCCTTAGAAGAGAGGATGGTAATACCGTGTCTGAGGTAATTTGGACATGTAATTATGAGTGACGAGTCACTGGAGAAGGATGTCATGTTTGGTAAAGCAGAGGGTCAGCAAAAAAGAAAACCCTCAATGACATGGATTGTCAGAGTGGCTGCAACACTGGGCTCAAACACAGTAAAGATCGTGAGGGTGCCACAGGACTGAGTAGTGCTTGGTTCTATTATGCGTGGGGTTGTTAAGAGTCAGAACTGACTGAATGGCACCTAACAACAGCAAGAATGAATCCCACAAAGATGCTGTCTCAGTCCCTTGGTACTGCTCTAACAGAAAATACCACAAGCGGAAGGCTTCACAAAGACATTATTGACACAGTCTGGTAAGATGCAAATCCATTTATAAATTGCTAAGTCCAATCAGTAAGAGAATTTATTATAGTCCGGTAGTCTGAGTCCAAATCCAGTGACAGCACTGCTGCTCAGGTACCTCCAGTTCAAAGGATGTGCTCTGCTCTTTGCACTTCTCTCTTGGCGGTATGAGGTACCCAACTCTCCATGCTCACTTCTTTCCCTACATCCCGCAGCTGGTGACTTGAGTCCTGCCTCATCAGCACAGCTGCTGCATGTTCTCTGTCATCAGTAGCACCAAGACAGAATTCACACAACACATGGAAGGAATGGCACCATACTGGAACTCATAGCCAAGTCAAATCAATACACACATTTTTGGGGGGACACAATGCAATCCATTGGTAAACTGTGCAATTACCTTAGTGGGCCACAAGCACCTTATATGCAAAGACCCACCCAGTGATTTGGTGGGAGTTACAAGAGCATGGCTAGAAAGGCCATGTAAAAGTGATTCACCCGCTGCAGGCCACCTCCTGAATTTTTAGCCATTGTTCTTTTATACATGAAGGATAAGGATCACCCTCCTAATCATTTTATAATTACAAAACAGTCATTAACAATTAGTTCTTCAGTAGGATTAGGGTGAGGTTATTCAGGTATCAACCATTCAAATTGGTAGCAGGTATTAACCTGATCTGATCTGATCTCCAAAAGTTGTCTCTGCTTCACTCTCTCTCTGTGGTGTCTGATGAAATTTAATTGAGAGATTATTTACTTACTCTGACCCTCATGATGGATCAGAATAACAAATCAAATCCTTTAAGGCATTTTAGGTTTAGCCATTGTATCCCAATCCAGCAGTGGATCTCCTTTTGTCCATGTTTACACTTACAATATCTACAATTAGTTTTTATAATCAAAATTAACCCTGTTAACAATCCACTCACTTCTGAATCATATAATCTATCAGCATCTTTCCCCACCCTCCCTTCTTCGGGATCCATCAGGAAAAGAAGAAATATTCAATGGGGATCCTTCTCTGTCCTCCATATTTTGAGTGTAAGCACCCCCACAAAAGCATGTGAGGTAGCCACTTCATGCCTTTGTCTCACCCCATTTTAGACACCAATGTTTGAATTACCTGTTACTATCAAAAAAGTACTCTGAGAAGACAAGTATTTGCCTTGATCTGAAGAATCTTCCAGTAGGAGCTTTTGAGCATGTGTATCCATAAGCAAAGTCCAGTCCACAGCGAGCCATCAAATTTCAGTGATTTCTATATCAGTGCAGAGTGTAAAACATCTTTCTCTTCATTTGTTCAAATTCCGGTCAGCTCATCCCTAGCTCCTGTAGACTGGGTAAATTGATACCAATTATAGGCTTGGGAGTCCACATACTTTCCTGCACATCAGACCAGCCAGCCCCTCCTCTCTCCTTCTAATCATTAGCACCCTTGGGCTGGGTCAGTGGGAGCCAATGGAACATGTCCAAATCACAGCATGTCTCTTCATTGCTGCACTCCCCTCAGCTCTACCCAGGGGGTCACCATAAGTGAGCATACAAGGCTATGTACTCCCCGGTTCTCTTTAACTCCCAGCCCTTGGAGAAGGTGCTTCTGATGGGCACTGATTCCTGCCTCGGTGTGCTCAGAGGTAAACTGCTTTCTTGAAAACCAAAAAGCAAAACCGTTTTATTATTTCCTCTGCAGATCCTTCCTTCCAGTGCAAATTTCTTGCTCCCTAAGCAGTTTTGAGGGGGTCCGCATGTCTTTTCAAATGCAAATTTCCTGGCTCAGAAGGTTCTGGGTAAGGCTCAGGTTTTTACCTAAGACCTTAATACTCTATATATAGGGCTGCTGCATTCAAATCAGCAGCCTGTGTTTCTTCCAGACAAATCCCAGTTTCCCTTTCAGAATATCTAAACATACATTGGCTGAAGGTGCAGTTACAAGCTCTCTGTAACATGCAATACCAAATATTCTGTTCTGTCATATGTTCGTGTCTGCTTTGTACTAGGTAGGCAAAACATGTAATATCCAGAGTACATGCAAATAAACACACAACACTTTCTTAAATATTCCAGTTTCACCTTATCCACTCTGTGACTATCTTCCCATTCATACACATGTGGCCTTGTACCCTGGGTGGAAACAGAACACCCTGGCCACATGTAAACTGTCCTGTTTATACAGCCTAGGTTTTGCTTGAAGTCACTGCAGATTTTCTCTACTCAGCTGCATTATAACATCTCTTACTTTCTTTTCAGCTACCGTAGACAGAAACAAAGTGATCATCCAAGAATCAAAAGTTTCATCTTCTACACCCAGTTGTTCTTTTCTTTCACAAAGCTTTCTTTCACAATGCTTCTGTGAGTCCGAAGCCAGTACAATGAATCAAGCTTCTGACACCAACTGTAAAAACAGTGATGTGGTGGGGACATCTGGCTTCTTCTAACTTCATGAGGGGGAGTGAGTCACCATCAGCACCTGCTCAAGGCTGAATCCTGTGAAGCAGAGGTCAGATATACTTCTGCTCTCAAACTTTTTACTAATTCTGGGAACAGCCGTCCCTCTCAGGGCACCCTCTACCTCTCTGTTGAGTTCACTGATTCACTGCAATGGCCACATGGTACTCACAGACTATACTCATTATTATAGGGGTTATTAGGAAAAGGAATTCTTTGATCAGTTTTTGATCTCTCTTGCCCTTGGTCCCTTGGCCTCTGCCCTGTATGGGCAAATGTTACAAAGCTCTTCATCTCAAACAGCAAAGGCCTGAAGGCATCCCACTCTGCCAGGAAGCCCGCTGCCCCAAAAGCACTCAGCTCTCTCACTTTGTAGGTCTGCACACCCAATGCAACCATCTCACTCTGTGAGCTGAGAAACTGACTGTGCCACATCCCACTGGTCTGCTGGTTTGGCGACTACTGTTTCTCTGCCACTACTTCTTGCTGTCTAGCACCATCTCTAGTGTTACCATTTCTCTATACATCTCCTGGGTTTAAGACATTCTCAATAGTCACTCCAGGGTCTAATGACAGCTCCACTCCCCTCTCTTATTTCTTAGTGGCATTGAAGTCTTGCCTTTCTACCTCTGCATTAAGCTTACTGGGATGGGAAAACTAACCAATCCCCTTGTTATGGTTCTATATGCTTTTTTCCCATGGTGATATCCTCGTAAGGATACCATGCACTTTATCTGCATTAGTAGTAAGCTGTGAAATCTTCTTGGCGAGCCACAGACCCCTTATTTGCATTCTGCCACCCTGATGGCACAGTGGTTAAGAGTTTCAGCTGCTAACCAAAAGGCTGGCAGTCTAAATCCACCAGGTGCTCCTTGGAAACTCTGTGGGCCAGTTCTACTCTGTCCTATAAGGTCTCTATCAGTTGCAATCAAATTAACGGCAATGGTTTGGGTTTTTTTCTGGTGCCCAATCAGTTATTGGAGTTACAAGACCGTTACTAGAAAGGCCATGTCAAAGTGATCCACTGCACACAGGTACTTGTGATTTTACTATCCCCCTTTATCTGAATTTCCCTATTCTCTGTTTTTCATTTTTTAAAAATCTGGTTAACTTCAGCACAATCTTTAATAAGCTTCACAGTGGCATTTCCCTGAGGACAACTTCTATGAATCACCAAAATAAGTGGATACTCCTCTGCTCACTTCAGTAGCACCTGTACAGATTTTCTGCCTTGGCACTTACCTTATGCTGATTGCCCTTCATTGGACCATAAGTTCGCTGTATACTGGATACGTTGTTTATCTTTCCTCTCCAGTGCCTAGTACAGAGTTGGTCATACAGTAGACACTCTGTAATTGTGGCTTAAGCACAATTTTCAAATGTGGCATATGAAGCTCACATATGTATGCTACCCTTGTATTCTGGAAGTGTTACATCAGTTCTGGCTATTACCAATATATGTACACTTGCATTTTAATGTAACTGCTGAATACCTTTACTGTTTGATTCTTGTTTAGAAATTACCTAAAGTTATAATAACTACTTTCCATGATATGTCAAAGATATTTAAAGCTATGTATGTGTTTCCTGTGTTTTAAAACGTTGGATTAAAAAATACCAAAGTGTGATATTCAGCTTTTTGTGTGTTTCTGCAGGTTGCTGCCAACTCCTGGGGAAAGTCATGGGGAGAGAATGGCTATTTCAGGATTCTTCGAGGAGTAAACGAGTCTGACATTGAAAAGTTGATTATCGCAGCTTGGGGCCAAGTGACAAGTTCAGATGCAGTGTAATACATCTTTAAATTTCCACAAGGCCATGCATTTAAGTAACTCTTTAGCAGTGTAAAATTCTCAGCACCAGTGGAATCTTTATTTGTTTTACTATGTCATTGTCGTGTACCTGTTTTCCTATTTCACACCAGGCTTCATGTGACTCTTTCCTTTATATTATCGACAATATGCAACACTAATAAAGCACAACAGAGTGACTAAATGCCCGAACCTTCCTAACTTTTCATGGTCTCTTTCTTTTGCCAGAATCCTCTTTGCCTTTAATTGTTCACAAATTGGGTGATGGCCACTATCTTAAAGCTTTACAGCATGCATTTGTAGAAATGTTCATGGTTTCTCTCTTTGAAGAACAAAGACTTCAAGCAACATAAAGCTAATGGAAACTCACCAGTTTACCAACTTTACCACTTGTTTCCCTTGACTAAATAGTATTTTCTTAATTCAGACCTTATTTACTTTTCAACAAAAAGCAGTAGAAAGTATTGCTGTCAATAAGCTAGTGTTTTCATTTACCTAAACCTAACGTCACAGGAGCAGGAATTCTGCGCAGGAAACAGCTGCACGTTATGGTACTGCACAGTGTTTCTTGATGAGAAGATGCTGAAGTTGCAGTATCTTGGAGGCTAACAAGTGCAGTATTAACATACACCCCTATTTTTAGAAGCCAGTATACTTTGTTTAAAGTCTATTAAAATCATGTGCAAAACTGTATTTAGAAAGATAACGTATTTACTCCTGAAAATCACAACATGATGCCACAAGTCAGAAAGAATAAATATACTTTTATACAACCTTCTCACAGTTCACTGCTTGAGATTCTAAAAAGTAAGCTAAATTGGCACTAATTTGCATCTGATTTTGATTTGAGTTCTCTATAGTCAGAGAACAAAAATAGCATCATCATAATGGTTGGGAAGGGTATAATCTTTTAATCATTTATTGGTATCTTAAATGGCAAGCTAATAAAAAGCAAAGTTGATCATTAAGTGACTATGGTTGAGTATACTTACAGTGGGGAGGACATGCATGGCCTGAATTTCTGGGCACTGTGTCTTACTTTTTGGTGTGAAGCTTTTTTATACTGTTATGGCCAGAGATTCCTTGATAAGATAAGCCAGACACGCTAAAAATGAGATGAAACAGCACAGAAATTTGAAGTGTGACTGCTATCAGTGTTTTCGTCATTAAATGCTATGGCTTTCTCAGGTGAAGCATCTGTTCACTTAGTTTTCCCTTGGAAAACATACACGACAGAGATTCACCTTGTTGGAGTTGGCCAACAGTCTCCTCACAGCTTCAGATTGGTTCATACTGGTTCAGTCATGGACAATGGAGCAAAACCAGAGGGACCCAATTTAGGTAATCTGGAATGGTAACCAGAATGAAAAAAATTACAGATCAAAATCCTGGAAGGGGAGGTTCAGAAAAGGCACAGTGAGTCCTTTAAGAAGGCTGATGCATGAGATTGGACGATTGCCAGAACTGTGGAGAGTGATGCACGTTCAAAGTGACAAGGTCAGCCGCCAGCTTTGAGTGGAGCGTCTCTTGTTTCCCACTCTGGGTAAATTCCAACAGGCAGGAGGTTTGGTTGCCTTACAATGTGTCTGTTCTGCCCTTAAATTCTAAGCCAGCCAAGTGCCGTTGAGTTGGATCCGACTCATGAGAGAGATTAAATTTCTAGCTAATTTTTCCTGTTTGTTAGCACTCTGGTTCACCCAAATTCTAAAAATTTAGATCTGTTCCGATGCCTCTTCCTTAGCCATGACTGAACCAGAAAGAACTAGTTTGAAGCCCTGATTCACCTAGAGGCTTAAGAAATAATTCAGGGTTGTTTCAGTGTGGGTCTCTGCAGAAGCACTCTCTGAGACAAGGGTTTATGTGCAAATAGTATAGTTTGATAGCGACAGCAACACTGAAAGGGGCATGAGGGTGCGTCATGGATTGTATGGTGTCTCCCCCCAAAATATGCATGGCTGTTTGGCTGGGCCATGATTCCCAGTACTGTGTGACTGATCTTCATTTTTTGATTTCCCTATGCTGTAAATCCTAATCTCTGTTTGTGGTTAATAGATTATGTTAAAGAGGATTAGGGTGTCTGTAAGACCCTTCCTAATGTCATCTCCCTGCTTCAATGTAAGGGGAGTTTCCCTTACAAAAGATAAAAGGAAATGGAAGCAAGCAGAGGTTTGGAAACCTCATATTACCAAGAAAGTAGCACTGAGAGAGGAACATGCCCTTCAGACCTGAGGTTCCTGCCCTAAGATGCTCCCTGACCACAGAAAGACTGATGCAACACAAGGCCCATCCTCCAGAGCCAACAAAGAGCCAACAAACAACAAGCTGATTGTTGTTTCTGTGAGCCGCCATCAAGTTGACCTGACTCGTGGTGACACCATGAGCAAGGGAACAAAATGCTGATTGGCAGTACACCACCCCCGTGATCAGCTGGGATCAGACTGCTGTGATCCACAGGGTATTCTTTTGCTTGTTTCCAGAAGCAGATTTCCAGGCCTTCCTTCCTAGTTCGTCAGAGCCTGTTACCTTCCTTGAAACTTGATTAGCATCACAGCAACAAGAAAGCCTCTAATGACAAATTGGTGGTGGCTGTGCATGAGATTCTTTAGCCAAGAATGGAACTGATGGGAACTCTACCACTGATCCACCAGACCAGAGGACCAGGCAATTCGTAGCTCAGGAGAGCAGCTTGTGTGTGTGTGTGTGTGTGTGTGTGTGTGTGTGTGTGTGTGTGTGTGTGTGTGTACGCATTAACAGGCCACAGCAAAATAAGAATTAGTTGCCCATGGTGGTGATTTGTTTGCTAATGTATCCCTTATTGTCAGCCTTCACTGCCTTGCATCACCTCCTGTTTTAGTCATCCAGTACGGCTTTAATAGAAGTACCATGAGTGGATGCTAAGAAAAGTTTAATCTTGCACAGTTCAGTAGGCTACAAGTCCAAATTCAAGTCTAGCCCAATGAGCCTCACGCACAGCCACCATCAATTTGTTGCTGGAGGCTTTCCTGTTGTTGTGATGCTAAACACATTTCAGGGGAGGTAACAGGCTCTGATGAACTAGGAAGGAAGGCCTGGCAATCTACTTCTGGAAACAAGCAAACGAATACCCTGTGTATCACAGCAGTCTGATCCCAACTGATCACGGGGGTGGTGTACTGCCAATTAGCACTTTGTTCCCTTGTGCACGGTGTCACCATGAGTCAGGTCAACTTGATGGCAGCTCACAGAAACAACAATTAGCTTGGCATAAGTGTGGGTTCCAGTGCCACAGAAAAAAACACAGAGTCAACAAAATGCACGTTCTCGTAGCTGGGCATCAGGGAAGCATCCACTGAAATACTACAGGTGAGGTGTCAGCACGGTGTCAACACTGCCTCTGCTGTAGATGTTAGAATATTTTAAAACAGTCCTTAGATGTTGAAGACTGCTGCAGTGATAAATCATAATGCACTAATGTGTCAGAGCACTAGCATTCATTCCTCTTCAAAACATTTCTGAGATTTTTTGATCAATATGGCAGCTTAGTCAGACTCACCATGCCATCCCTCTACAATAAAGGGCAGAGAAACCAACTGAACCAGATACAGATGACCATCCCTGAATCCTGGACATCAAATGAAAAAGTAATGAACTAGACCGCAAACCAAGTGGAAGAAGGAAATGGCTGAAAACAGCAAAGGAGAAGATTCATAGAAAGGGGCTTTGCTATCCAGTCTGGCACACCATCCTGAGACAATGACAGGATGTGCTCCCCGGTGAGGAGGACAACGTACAGCTTCATAGAATTCCCAGCAGGACACAGAGTAAATGTGTAGATGTACTTGGAGTTAAATAAGGTCCTAATTGCTAGATACAGCTGTAGACACGAGCCAGACACCGTTGCCCAGTGACCAAAGGAGCATGCTCTCCCTATCCCCACCCTCCTGGGCATAATCCCCCATCCCTTCAGCACCAGCTGCCGGAACTAAGGTAAGAACTGCCCCTTCTTCTTCCAGCCCCAACCAGTACTGCCTCACTACCATCATGCCCCTCAGAGTGGTCTGGGACTGCTGCAACGACCCCACTGGGGTGACCAACTCCACCCCCCACCTACTTCGGCTGCTTGACCCTGCCCCTGCCCACTCTGACCCTGAGTAGTGCAGGCCTACTCAGTGACCTAGCCTGTATGAGATAAGAAGAGCATTGCCATGCCCCGACTAACCCATCATACCCACCACCCTGTTCAATCATGTATGCCAGCACCTGCTCCTGTGACACTGGACTGACAACTGACAGCAGCCACTGTCTGCTCAGCCTGTCCTCAGCCTCCCTGCACAATCAGTGGACACTCACCTGTGTACCCCTGTACACACAACTAGTTGCTAACGTGCCCACCTGGAGCCAGGTGGTGAGTGCTCAAATTCTGCTCGACTAGCAATCAACATGGCATGCTCTGCCTGCTCAGATATAACAAAGCAAAGCAAAACAAAAAACCAGCATGCAATAAACAAACATGAAACCAGTCAGTCAATATAATAACACTTTAATGTCTTGGAGATAACAGACAACATAAAATCACATAAAGATGCAAGACAAGATGTCTCAGGCAAGTGAAAAAAATAAGAGGCTAGAAAATCTTTCTGGAGAAGAAATGGTAATAAAGCTACCTGATAAGGAATTCAAAGAAGCCTAAATGTGCCTACGTAAAAGAAAAGAACATACCATCCTCATGAATAGGAAGACCTAACATTTTGAAAATTTCAATACTACAAAGAGACCTATAGATATAACACAATTCTGACCCAGATTCCATGAACATTCTTTAACAAGATGGAAAAATTGATGAGCAACTTCATATGGAAAAGAAAGAGGTCCTAGATAAGTGAAAGACTACCTACAAAGGAGAAGGCCTCACACTTCCTGATTTCAGTAGTCAAAACAGCCTGGTACCAGTACAATGACACATAGACCATTGGAAAAGAATTGAGAACCTAGAAGTAAGTCCATCTATCTGTGGACAGCCAATCTTCAACAAAAGGCCACTGTCTATTCAATTGTTAAAGGAAAGATAGTTTCTTTTACAAATGGTGCTAGCAAAACTGGTTATCTGTTTGCAGTAAAATAAAAAAGAATCCATCTCGTACTATACACAAAAACTAATTCCAGATGAATCAAAGGCCTACATGTGAAACTTTAACCTATAAAGATGATAGAAGAAAAAGTAGGAGGAAATCTAAGGGCCCTAACTTATGGCATAAACAGATAATCAGACAATTTAAAATGCACAGACAGCAGAAATACCACATGACCCAGCAATCCCACTACTAGGTACCTATCCCAGAGAAATAAGAGCCTTTACAAAAATAGGTGTATGCATGCCTGTGTTCAGAACCTTCATTAGTCAAAATACCAAAAAGAAGGAAACAACAAAAACCAAGCCCATCACTATCCAGTAGATTCTGAATCATAGAGACTCTATAGGACAAAGTGGCTCTGCCCCATGGAGTTTCCAAAGCTTCAGTCTTTACAGAGGCCAACTGCTCCTTCAGGCAGCTAGTGAATTTGAACTGCTAACCTTTCAGTTAACAGCCAAGTACTTTAACCACTGTTTCACCAGAGTGCACCAACTAGATAGTAGACATGTATTACCTTGGGTGAAGGGAAATACATAGGGGAAGTCAACATAGGACGAGACTGAGGCAAAGCAAGACCCCGAGAAAGCAAGAGGTCACAATGGTAAATACTGCTGCATACACAATCCTGCAATAACAGTAATAATGCTAATTTACAAGTGGACACTTAGGTAGATGTGTAAGCTGAATACATGTGACATGGTGTATGAGAGTACACCCAGAAGCACATATAGGTTTGGCAAAGGATATTTCTACATATACATTTGTTGGGCTACAAATACGTACGTGAATATAGCAAAGTGCATGGGTGGTTGGTGTCGGGCTGGGGCGTCATGAAAACTTCTTATACATAGCCGAACACATTGAGGAACAGAGTCACTGGGCTTGAGGTTTAGGACCATAATCTCAGGGGACATCTAGTTTAATTAGCATAACGTAGACTTTAAAGAAATGTCCTATATCTTACTTTGGTGATTAGAGTCTGGGGTTTTAAAAGCTTCTGAGCTTCCATCTAAGAAACAGCTATCGGTCTTTTCCTGTGAAAAGTGAAGAAAATCAAAGTCTCAAGCCACCAATTTGTGCAAAGGACTAGCGGACCACAGAAACCACAGCCTATACTAGTTTGAGACAAGAAAAACTGTATATATATGGTATCTAGCTACCAATACCAGTTGCTCCAATTGGGATCACAGTAAAAGGTCCTGGATAGACCAGTAGAAAAATGTAGAACAAAAATTCAAATCTATAAAAAAGACCGCATTTACTGGTCAGAATGTCAGAGCAAATCTGTGCTCCTTAGGTGTTTCAATAGCTGTTTTTCAGAAGCGGATTGCTAGGCTTTTTTCCACTGAAGCACCTCTGAGTGAACGAGAATTTTAACTTAGCAGTTAGCAGTTAAGCACATCAATCATTTTTGCCACTTAGGAAGTCCTATGCTCATCCTAGGGACTGAGTTGCAGAACTTATTTGGCTAATGAGTAGATGGTCTCCTTCTACACTGTGGCTTTTCTGCGTCTGTAGGGCCTCAGCATGGACTAAGTGGTGAGTGAGACTATGTGTTTGGTGTCTATCTTTTTGGAGTCCTACTCTTGGTTTCCAGAAATGGGTTTTTATTGTTCTATGTTATATCTATGCCCTTTCCTGCTTCAAGGGTTGTATCTTATCTCCTTCAATTTTAAGCAAAGAAAAATCTTCCTCAGTTATTTTAAACGTGTAAGTTCTCTCGAGAACCCATAGAACAGAAGGAATTTAGGTTGAAGTTCAGGCAGTATAATGGAAACTTCTCTAAGCATTTCAAACTGAAGTTTTCTCCTGACCTCTTGCCTTCCAAAATCCTATCAATGCCTTCTGCTGGCTGATCCTGATAAAAGATAATGAATCTAAGAAGTTATGAAATTCAGCTGTCAGCTTCCATTACTTGTCAGATACAGGACAGAAAACCAAAAGAAAGCAAACAAAGAAACATCCAAACCTGATGCTAATGAATCAATTTCTATTGATAGCTGCCACCCTGTAGGATCAAGAAAATGAATCAGTATGAGAGTAAACATAAAAATTAAAATTTTGATCCATCTCACGCATATACTAAGAATTAAGATAATTTAAACAGCGTTTTCTCAATGATTGATTTCATTTATGACCTCAGTCCCTTAGTTAATACTTATGTCTTGCATACTGCAATACTTACCATTACATGTCCTTTTTTTTTTTTTTTTATCAAACTCTTTGACCTATAGAAAACATATCATAATCTATTAGGGAAATACTTTTCCCCTCATTTATTTTTTTTCACAGTACTTTCTAGGGACTTTGGCTGATGTTTTACCATTGTCATTACCTGTAAAATAATAGTAATGATCTGATCTCAGGGCTTTTATTTTGCTTTTGATGGAGAATCATTTCATTTTCAAAAGAATAAAAGAAGAGTAATGCTTCAGCTATTGTTTCATAGACTGTCTCAAAAGAAGAAAGCATCTTCCCACTGGGTGCCATTGTATCACAAAGAGGCTGCTTAAAGAACACACTGACAGTCCTTCCTCAGAGATGTTGATTGATGAAGGAGAAAAAAAACCCATCACACTGTCAAGGATGGGGTGATGGAACAAAGGGAAACCACTTCTCTACTTTCAGCCCTGAATACTCTTGCACATCATTTGATGCTGTACCTGAAAAAATGTTTAAAAAATCATTGACAGGTTAATCCAATAATAAAGACACCACCAGTAAGAGCCCTAGGAGTTAGTTAGAAAAAGAATGATAAAAATTCTTCCCTCCATCCCTCATTCCTTTTCTGCAAACTCCACTCCTTTTAAGGTAAGCAATTTAATTCTGTGTTTCCTAACATACGATTCATGGAAGACTTCTCTTTTGAGATGATAAGGAAAAGAAATAGGTAGTTGTACTGAATTTCATGTAATTGTTGTCTTATGTCCTCCATGTTAAAGATTCACCACTCACAATTAGGCTGTTGAGAAGTCCTACAGTAAAGTCTAGAAAGCACTGGCAGTCTGTCAGTCCTCCTTCACCTCAGCCCGGTATTCCTGTGCGATCATCAGGATGTACAATTATGTACAGTGGTTCCAAGTTTTGATATAGTTGGAAGCATTTACCTTTAATTACAAATCACCTTTGGCTCTCATTATGAATCGAAAGCTACCAATAATTCCAGTCCTTTGCTGTTCAAGCTATAGCCGAATTTAGATTTATGGTTAAAAGTCATCATTTTTCTAGGAAGCTCACTTTTTCTTCATGTCACTTCTTTAGCTTTAGTAAATAAATTTCTTTTACAGTCTAAGTGACAGTTATCTCCACAGCAGCTTCACAGCTTCTGGTATTCAAATTCTTGCATCAGAGATATTAAAACTGTACAAGTCATTGATCGTCAATTCATTTTTGCACAGCAAAGGGACAAAAGTTATCTTCTGATTTCAAAGACGTATTTCCTGTACACTAGGTAGGTAATCATTCGTGACTGGTAGGGTATTACCTAACCTAGGCAACTTTAAGCTGTTATAATATAAAGACTGTTTTCTTTCTCAGTGTTACTGGCTCCAGTAACAGAGCTTAAAAAAACAAAGATTTGCTAGATAACTTACCTAGTGAATGAGCACTAGCACATTATCTTTAAATAGAACTGCCTTTGATTTGTCATTCTACACCACCATTACCACTTTATTCCCGTCTCCATCCTACAGTATCTCCTAAAGGACAGAGGCCATGGCCGTTACGCACCCAGTGCACACAGGTCACCTGGAATAAACAATGTCTACTGATGAGCTTTTTTCCCCTCTGGTTTTTTAAGAACTTTTAAGAAAGCTTTCATTTACTTTTTTTTTTTTTAACTTTCCAAAAGTATTTAATTTCAGTATTTCTTATATGAGTGTATTGCTTTCTTGTGGTGAACCACAGATGACTTACTAAAGTCATTAAACACAGACAAGCTTTTTCAATCCAACAGTTTGTATTTCTCCTGAGCTCAGTTTACTGAATGAGATCTGCTTGAAACGCTCCACAGAAGAGACGGCTTGGCTTGTCTCCAACAATTTCCTTGCAACATGGTCTGAAAGATTTCTCTTCTTCAACCATGATGATATATATCCAAGATATCAACGTAGTCTCGACGATGATGAGAATAGTATCGAGTCAATACTTAGGTCACTTTCAAGCATTAAAAAGCCTTTATAGTACAATTCAAAGTTTCAGTTTCACATCCAATTCAATGGTCTCGTCTTCCACCCCTAAATCCTAAAACCCACCTTCTGTCTCCCACCCTGGCCCCAGGCCTGATTCCTGGCTCGAGGGCTATAGTAAAAGGAGGGATGCCACATGGCCTTTCACTCTGAAACCCCTGCCTCTCCTCTTGTTTTTGCCCCCTTCGGGGTTAAGGCAGGAGAGGGGACAAGGAAGTCCAGCTGGGAGGGACGAGGAGCTGACATTACTAAGAAAGGAGAGAATTAATTCATCATTACCACTATCTGGTTCTCTCTTGGCTATAGCTAGCTGGCCGTGTCCTCTGATAACAGAGCCAAACGCGAGTCTTTCGTAGATACGTAGGGTTTCTAGTGGTTCTGCGGGGATCTCATAGCTGTCTTATGGGATGGAGTAGAACAGCCCCACAGAGTTTCCAAGGAGCAGCTGATAGGTTCAGACTACCCACCTTTGGGTTAGCAGCTATAGCTCTTAATCACTGTGCCACCAGGCCTCCCCATGTGTACACACATGTGTAAAAGACTCTACTCATTTCATATCATCGGAATGTGTTGCTTTATACTATCTATGGTTTCATTACTTTGTGTCATTTACAGTATTCATTTTGTTGGACTTTTGGAAATTTACTTACTGTGCTTTAGATAACAGTTGACAGAGCAAATTAATTTCATATTCCACAGTTAATATACAAATTGTTTATGATGTTGGTTGCAGTCTCCATGATGTGTTAACACTCTTCCCTTCTCCACCCTGGCATCCCCATTTCCGACTGTTTTTCTGTCTTTTCCTGAGTTTTTGCCTTTGTTTTTCTCTGGGTATGATGATACGGTCTCATAAACATGAAAAGCACGATCCTTATGTGTGTTATTGTTTATTACACAGATCTGTGTCATCTTTGGTTGACGGGTAAACTTTAGGAGTGACTTCGTTTCTCAGTTAAGATGATGTCTGGGGGCTGTAGTCTTGGGAGTTCCTCCAGTCCCTGTCACTCCTGTCTTTTTGCGTGTCTGAATTTGAATTTTGTCCCGCAGGTTTCTCCTGTTCTGCCTGAAGCCCTCTATCATGATCCCTACGAAAGCAGTCAGTGATGGATGATGGTAACTACGGTCCGTTAGTCCTCTGTGCTCGCACTTCCCCTGTGTGTTTGGTTTTCCTTACTGTGTTCTCTAGACAGGATGGGACCTGTAGATATGTCCTAGAGGACTGCTTGCAAGCTTTTAAGACCCCAGATGCTATTCACCAAAGTAGGATATAGGACATTTTCCTTATGAACTATATTATGCAAGTTAACTTAAATGTACCTGAACACCATGGTTCTCAGCCCTTAGCAAGTAACACAGTCCCTCAGGGAGTCTGGATATGTCTAAGAAGCTACTATACCTTTGCCTTATTCAAGTAGTACTGACCTAACCCATATTCTGTACTATTTTTCCCTTCTCTGAAGTTACAACTAACTTATCCATCATGAAGTCAGTGATTCCTCTTCTCCAAGCCCCTCTCACGACCATCACAGATTGTATCCTTCTGCTTATAAAAATCTTGAGTTTCCACAATAATGGCCTCAAGCAGTATTTGTCCTTTTGTAACTGACTCATTTGACTCAGTATAATGTCCTCCAGATTCATCCACGCTGTGAGAATTTTTGCCATCTGTCATTGTTCTTTATCCTTGTGTGGTACTCCATTGTGTGCATGTACTATAATTTGTTTATACATTCATCTCTTGATGAGCACTTCAGTCTCTGATACCATGGATAATACTGCAGTGAACATGAGTGCACTTACATCCATTCATGTGATGACTCTTATTTCTGTAGGATATTTTCCTAAGAATGGGATTACTGGATTATACGGTATTTCTATTTCTAGCATTTTAAGGAAGCACCATATCATTTAGCACAGTGGTTGTACCATTTTTACATTCCCACTAGCATTATATAAGAATTCCAATTTTGCTGCAATGTCTCCAACATTTTCTTTCTTCTCCTTCTTTTATTATTGCTAATAATGTTGGGTTGAGATGGTATCTCAGTACAGTTTTGATTTCCACTTCTGTAATGATGAATGGTAGTGAGCATTTCCTCAAGAGTCTATTAGTTGCCTAGATTTCTTCTTTGATGAAGAGTCTGTTCATATAATTTGCCCACATTCTAACAGGATTTTTTGTCTTTTTGTAGTTGAATTATTGAAGCATTTCATTGATTTTAGAGATTAGACCTTTGTCAGATGTGTCTCAGACAAATATGTATGCATATAGATACCCAATCTGTAGATTCTCACTTTACCGTTTTTGTGAAGTCTTCTGATGAGTATAGGTGTTTAAATTTTAGGAGACCTCAGTTGCCTAGTTTATATTCCTCTGTTTGTGCATTGTTAGTTATGGTTTGTCTCCTACTTATGCCACACAACAGGGCCCTTAGCATCTACCCTACTTTTTCTTCCATGATCTTTAGTTTTAGGTTTTTTATTTAGATCTTCAATCCATTTTGAATTAGTTTTTGTGTTTAGTGTCAGATGAGTCTTCTTTCTTTCTTTTTTTTTTAACAGATAGAAATCCAATTTTGCCAGCACCATTTTGTCTTTTATGTATTTAATGAGTTTGGGGCCTTTGTCAAAGTTCAACCAAACATACGTAAAGGAATTTCCATCTGGGTTCCCAAGTCTGTTCCGTTGGTCTATGTGTCTGTTGTACCAGCACAAGGCTGTTTTGACTACCTTGTCTGTACAGTAAGTTATGAGATCCAACATTTTTAATCTCTTATGGATCTGTTCAGAGTTTCTATCTCAGTTAGTGTTAGTTTAGGTAGGTGGTGTGTTTGCAGAAACGCGTCTGTTTCCTCTAGGTTTTCCATGACTCAGTATTACAGCTTTTCCTAGCATTCTGTTATGATCCTTTCTGTTGTGTCTGTTGTAATATCCCCATCTCATTTCTTATTTTGAGTTATCTGCTTCCTCTCTATTTTTTTTAATGTCAGTTTAACCAGTGGGTTATCACTTTTGTTGATCTTTTTGAAGAACTAATTCTTGGTTTTCTTGATTCTTTCTGTTGTTTTTCTGTTCTACATTTTATTTCTGCTCTAATGGTTGTTATTTTCTTTCTTCTGGTGACCTTATCATCTTTTGCTGTTTGTTCTTGTTCTGTTTGCATGAATTATAGGGCTAATCTTTTTATTTTGGCTCTTCTTTTTGGATATGTGTGTTTATTGCTATAAATTCACTTCTAAGCATTTTCTTTCCTGTGTCCCAAAGGTTTTGGTATGATAAGCTTTCATTCTCATTTGATTCCAGAAATTATTTCTATTCCATCTTTGATTCCTTGTGTTAACTAATGTTTTTTAAACAAATTGTTAATCAGTTTCTTTGGTTTTGATACTTTTCCTTGTTCCTCCTGTTGTTAGTGTCTGCTTTTTATGACACTGTTGTCAGAGAAGATGCTTTGCATCATTTTGATCTTTCAGATTTTATTGAGGGTTTCTTTGTGACATAAATGTGGTCTGTTCTGGAAAATACTCCACGTGTACTGCTGCTATGGGATGGAGTCGTCTATGTCTATGAGGTCAAGTTGGTTGATTGTGGATGTTAGATATCTGGTATCTTTGCTGAGTTTCTATCTAGGTGTTCTGCCCTTTAACTAAAGTGATGCGTTGAGGTCTTCTGATATTGTTTTGGAACTATTTCAGGGCTGTCAGTGTTAATTTTATGTATTTTGTAACCCTGTTGTTGGGATACATACGTATTTGTTAAGGTTATGTCTTCTTGGTGGACTGTCCCTTTAATCATTGTATGATATTCTTCCTTGTCTTTTATGGTGGGTTTTTGCATTAAAATTTATTTTATCTGAGATCAGTATTGCCACTTCTCTTTTTTTGCTGTCATTTACTTGAAATAGTTTTTTCATCCTTTGATTTTTTAAAATATATTTATGTCTTTGTGTTCTAGGTGTGTTTCCTGTCGCAACATATTGATGGTCATGCTTTTTTAAAATTTTAAAATCTGTTCTGTTGTTCTTTGTCTCTTTCTAGGTGCATTTAAGCAATTTACATTCTATGTGATTATCAATAGCTTTGAGTTTATTGCTGTCAATCTATAGTGACTTTTTTCATGGTACTGACATTTTCTTTATTTTGATTATTTTCCTGTGCTGAGTTACTTTGTTTCTGGAATTTGTTTTTGTTTATTTCATTATTACAGGTTTTGTGTTTATTGAGACTCTACTTTTTTGTTCTTTTTCATTTTGTTGAGTAATACGTCAACCACTTTTATGATTACCTTGAAATTTACAATAATTTTTCTAAGTTTAAACAAATTATATATTACTTAATACTGTCCTGACTTCCTCTCCATTTGGAATGTCTATACCTTCACCATTTATTCTCCCTTTTATGGTTTTGAAATTGTGTCTATCTTGGCTATCCAGTGTTGCTATAATAGAAATATTATAAGTGGTTGGCTTTAACAAGCAGAAATTTATTCTCTCATGGTCTCAGAGGAGAGAAGTCTAAACTCAGGGCACCAGCTTCAGAAGAAGGCTTTCTCTGTCTGTACATGCTGGGGTAAGTACTCTGGCAAAAGGCCCTAGTTATGAGGTTTAGAAGCTTCTCAGTATAGGAATCTAAAATCCAAAGCATTCCCTCCCCTCTCAGCTCTTCTTTCTTTGTGGCATGAGGTACTCTCTGCTTGATTTTCTCTTTTATATTTCAAAAGAGATTGACTCAAGACTTAACTTACTCCTCTTGACTGAGTCCTGTCTCATTAACATAACTACTTCAATCCTGCCTCTTTAATATCACAGAGGTTAAAATTTACAATACAAAGCATAAACATACCAAGTTTCAAAATGGTGAGCAACCACACAAAACCAGGAATCTTGGCCTAATCAAGTTGACACACATTTTGGGAGTACAAAATTTTCAGTCCTTGATGTCATTATTAGCAGAATGACATCACTAGTTCTCTGTTTTAAATCTTTTAACATTGTTTTATTATTGAGAATTCTTTACCTAAGTTTCTGTCTAGCTAATAATATCTTTACACTAGACCACACTGTTTTCAGATACTACTAGTTGTTTAACTGAACCACTCACTTTAATATTTCTTGTAATTTTGATTTAGTGCTTACAAATCTGGAAATGTTCTAATTTTACCACAGTATTTCAGAGTTTCACAGGACATATTTATTATTCGTGATTGGTGATTTTTTTTCCTTCAAAGTTTTATATGAGTCATCCAGTTTAATTCTTACCTGTATAGTTTCTGCTGAGTAATCGGAGCTTACTCTTATTGTTTCCACTTTGTAAATTATTTTCAATTTTTTTTTAGCAGCTCTCAGAATTATTTCTTTGTCTTTGGCTTGCCAAGCATTATTATGACATCCGTTGGTAACTTTCCTTTAGGATCTATCCCATATGGGATTCATTGGTCAGCTTTTTCATCTCTCATGATATTAGTGAAGTGTTCTACTGTCAGATATTCAGCAATGTTCTCTGTGTTTTTCAGTTTTCTCTCTCTGCTCTGGAACTTTGATCATGCACAAATTATTCTGCTTGATTGTATCTCACGTAATTCTTAGGTTTTATTCATTCTTTTCTCTATTTTTTCCTCAAAAAAGTGGTATCAATGGATTTGTCTTCAGTTTCATTGATTCTGTCTTCCCTTGTTTCAAGTTTACTCCAAAAAGTTATTGAGTTGTCTATTTCTGAAATTGTTTTTATCTTTTGGATTTCTGATTGCCATTTCTATGTAATGTATATATATAAACTGAGCCATTTCTGCATGGCTCAAATGTATGCGTGTATATGTAGACATTTTGTTATATTATTTTTCTGAATTCTTCCATTCCTTTATGTTTTCCTTGATTTTGACTATTTTTTCATTGGTTTTATCTGCAATTTCCATTGTTTTTTCTGTGTTTTTCTTTAGTTTTGTCTGTGTTTATGGCCCTCTCTTTCCTAATCTCTTGGACAACCCTGAATATTAGATTTTTGAATTCCATACCATGTAGTTCCAGTGCTTTTTCTTCTACTGGAAGGTTATTAGAAGCATTATTTTGATTACTGGCTGGGGCTGTCCTGTCCTGCTTTTTAATGTGTTTTAGTGTTTTCTTCTGTCTCTGAGACATTTGAATATTATTTTCTTTATTTATTAATTGTGTTTTTTTGTTTGTTTGTTTCATCCTGCTTTTCTCTTTTGTTTTGATATATCTGGGCAGGTAAGTTAGACTTCATCTATGAGCAAGCTCTCTTATCACTTTGTCCAGATAGGCAGAGCAGTTCACTCAACTCTGATGTAATTGGGCCAGCCCAGGATGGTGAGAAGGGTGTGCAGCTGACTGTTCAGTTGCAGTGCAGTTTGGCAATGCAGGAGTAGGGGGAGCTAGTAGAAGGTCAGTTTTGCACAGCTGCAGTGCAGTAGGGTATAGCCAGTGGGGAGTGAGTAGTACGGTGCCGGTTCTCTGGGCCATGGCTTATCATGGTGGAACCAGGAGGCAAGGGGGGATTGCTGGGCCATTTCTTCATGGTGGCATTGCAGTGGGGCAGAGCCAGTAGGTAAAGGGTTGGAATGTGGTATGGGGGGAGGGTGGAGGAACAGGGAAGGAAAGACGGCACTAGATTGGCTGGAATTAGGGGACTTCATTTCTGGTGCCTGGCAGTCGGGGCTGCCAGAGCAAGAAAATTCATGCTATTATTTTCCAGAAAGGTGAGTGCTGTAGAAGTGTTCTCTGGTTACAGTATGAGAATGTTTGGCCAGTTCCTTAAACTGTAGCCAGCAAAGGGGATCTTACTTCTGTCTGAGTGTCCATATCCTTCCTCTGTCTCCTATTGGGAGTTTCATGAAGGTGCCTTTTTGTGCTCTTTGAGCAGGGCTGTTGAATTTGGCCCAAGATTGTTGTGCGATGACATGCTGACTGTCAGAAATGTCTACTACATATCTCTATTTGCTATTTTCAATTAATTTCTTCTTCTCAGTGGCTTCTGGCCTGATAGTTTATCATTTCATTTAAAGTTCAGGGTTTCAGGATTGACATCTATATCTCTTCTACATGGTTTTTGGGACTTTGTTGCAGAAGGACAGCATATCTAACTTATCCAGCATCTTGGTTCTGTCTTCTATTTATAATATTCTTAATTTTGTTTTAGTCTTGCTGGATCTGAATTTATTTCTCACTTTCCAGTCCTGACATTATTGTTTTAAATATATAAATTATCTTTTTTTTTTTCCTACTACTTTCTTGAATAAGCTCATCAGGAATTTTTCTATTTCATTTTTCTTTTCAAAGAAACAAATCCTGATTTTATTACTATCTCTGTTATACTTTTGTTTTTTGTTTAATGAATGTCTGTTCTCATCTTTATCATCATCTTCTAACTTCGTTGCAGGCTTTCTGATTTTTTTTCCTAACTTCTCAAGTTGCATCCTCAGCTCATTAATTTTGAGCTTTGCGTGTGTTCTAATTTAAGCATTGATGTGCAGTCCTTTATAAGTGATGCTTCTTAGTATAATCATTGTTTTCTTTAGCTCTTTATGACAGCAATTACTCAAATTTTTAAAGAAAGCATATTTTGTAGTCAAACCTAGAGAAAACTCACATCAATTTAATTCTATTTTATATTTCATCTCTTACATACTCTCTTAGATTATTTTACTCCCAAAGTTTACAAATACAATGTAGAAGTAATTTAGTAGTATAATGTGTAAACAACGTGATTTGATACTTAGCTGCAATGATAGTCGTTGTGTTAAAAGAAACAACTTGTTTTAGTCACTTAAGTTTCTCTTGTATACTTGAAACTGGAAAATTTTCACCAGGAATTATGATGCTGCTTATTGGTTCAGTTGTAAAGTTTTTGTTTTCTTTATATTGATGTATAATCCGTATTGAATGAAGGTGTAGACTTTGACGTTCTTCTGTAAGTACTTCAAGCACTCTTTAGTTTCAGCAAGCAAGGTTGTGTCATCTGCGTATTGCAGACTGTTAGTGAGTCTTCTACCAACCCTGATGGCCCATTCTTCTTCGTATAGTCTAGCTTCTGGAACTATTTGCTCAGCATACAGATTTGAATAAGTATGGTGAAAAGATAAAACTCTGATGCACACTCTTCCTGATTTTAAACCATTTAGCATCCAGTTATTCTATTCAAATAAACGCCTCTTGACCTATATACTAGTTCCTCATGAATACAATTAATGTGTTCTGGAATTCACACTCTGTGACGTTGTCTATAATTTGTTATGATCCACACATTTTAGTGTCTTTGCATAGTCAATAAAACATGAGTCAACAGTTTTATGGTGTTCTTGCACTTAGCCACATTCTGTCTAATATCAGCAATGATATCCTTTGTTCCACATCTTCCTCTGAATCCAGGCTGAATTTCTGGAAATCCCCAGTTAATGTGCTGTTGCAATCCTTTTTGAATTATCTTCAGGACCGTTTTACTTGTATGTGATATTAATGGTATTACTTGATAATTTCCTCCTTCTATTGGATCACCTTTCTTTGGCATAAGTATAAATATAGATTTCTTGTAGTCAGTGAGCCAGATGGCTTCTTCTGTGGAACTAGTTTTACTGATAACTGAATACTGTTACCTTTTTACCTATAATGGTGAATGAGCTTCTTTACAACTTTGGTAAACACCCTACAGTTTGGCTAAGTTTAGCATCAGTCATCCACACAAATGTAGAATGAGATAATTCTAATTAATAAAAAATCCCAAGAAAACAAAATCTGGGGTTCATTGGTGCCACAAACTTGAGGTTTTTAGAACACCACATGATGCAAATACAACGAAAAAATATATAAAATATAGATGACTCATTCCTTGGCTACAAAGATAAACATCCTCCTTTGGATAAAATTATGTGTCCTTTTGAAATATGAATTAGACTAAAACATCTACTGATAGAAATATTCAAAACTGACCATTTTTAGTCAACACTGATCATTTCCAACTCAACGGCACTTGGCTACTTGGCGGGGATCATTTCTGTTATTTTTCATTTAACAAATTCTAAGTCAACAACAAAAGTTTGGCATAAAAAAGAAAGAAAAGTTGTCAAACACCATGATTCTTTATTCACATAAACACTAAAGTAGCAGAACAGTGTGAATTCTGCCTTTTGACTTTGTAATGCTCTGTATGAAGCCTAATTTAGACTTAAAAAAATTATATCATCACCAGAAATAGCTTTGTGCTTAAAGCATTAATGAGGTATGAAGAATTTTTCAGAATAATGTAAAGAAAGGGTCTGTAGATGTAGAGGCAAAACAAAAGATGAAAAGACTTTGATTTTGACTCTGTGGGGGAACTGAGAGATCGTGCAAAGAAGACATTACTTACTGTGTTAATTACCTAACAGAAACATCAAAATTCTTTTCCTGTACCTTCTTTGAACTATTTTCCCACAACTTCCCACTTTCATTTCTAAAAATAAATTTAATTCACTTTTGAAATAGGGTCTGAGGTTGGAGTTATAAAAAATTTGTAAAAGAGGTAATGCAAATATCCAAACAAATTTTCCATTTATTGTGGATATTTTCCAGTCTACAGCACTGGAAGCATATTTGTAAGTTAAATATTATGCTGTCTCTGTATTATAATTTGAACTCTGCTAATGGACTGTTTCAAAACAGAGTTAAGAAAAGTGAGCAGAGAAGAAGCCATGCTGAAATTAAATATCATCTTTAATTTTAATTCAAATTGTTTAAACAGTTGACTGCTAACCAGAAGGTTGGCAGTACACACCCAACAGCCTTTCCATGGGAGAAATAAGTAGCAGTCTGATTCCATAAAGCTGCACAGCTTTCAAAACTCTATAGGGTCTCTATGAGTCAAAATCTACTTGACAGTAGTGGGTTTATCTCTTAAGAAATAAGTCACTAATACACAAATACCCAGTGCCATGCCATCAAGTCAGTTCTGACTCATAGCAACCCTATAGGTCAGAGTGGAACAGGCCCATAGACTTTCCAAAATGCTCTCTAATATATTGCAGTGTGCAACATATGAAAATAGAACTTGACTTGGCAAATCTATTTATAAAATTTTTTCATACAATTTTTTTCTATATAAGGATGCATACACATGATCTTCCTACAGCTATGAATATGATCACAGTCCCACACATTTTTATATCACTTTTTTTAAATAAAATTCAGGGGGTAAGGCCAACATGGTGGACTAGACACACGTCTCTTCAATTCCCTCTGAGAACCAAGGCCTGGACTTATAATTGAATGGAGCAGCATAGACATCTGGGAAGCCCCAGCATCTGGCAGAGTGTTGTCAGATTGGACCATGTGCCAGTATATGGGAAACTACCTCTCTCTAACACAAGACAGTGCACAGTGAATTCTACTTCAGCTGTCTCATGGTTTGGGAGATCTGCAGGTACTGATGCCTTGTTGTCTAGGAGGCAGGGGTGGGCATGAGCCAGCTAATATGTTGAACTGCAGTGCTTAAGTAAACAGCTTACAGTGCAGCAGTGAGACTACATATGTCAAAGCCTCATATTGAGAGCCCATCTGCTGACTGAGGGTACAACTGCCCCTCTGCCTTCTCTTTTCTGAGCTATACCATAGATTCTGCAGTTCCATGGCAGAAAGAGCAAGTTGGGTGGGACGCCATCTTGGTAGGATGGGAGACAGAGTCACCTACTCAGGGGCCTTAGCTGGGGCTAATATTCATGCCAAGAAGCAAGACCTGTCTGGAAAGTGCTTCCCCAGTAGGAAATCTGGGTTTACAATGGTGGAGCCTCTAGAGACATGAATAGGTCCTAGCAGAGGACAGCAGCAAGGCCATAACCTCTTCCTACTTTGAACCGTGTCATAGCACCTGGGGATGGACCGTAAGGTGATTTGGTTGTCAGCTGGAAGACAGGACCTGCCACACCTGATGGAATGGCTGATTTTTGCAGCTCTTGGACAGCTCCTGGCTTAGCAGTAAAGTACTTTTTTAAAACAGGATTACCTGTAGAACTAACAGCTGAGCAGCCCATAGCATCACCTCCACCCTTCAATGATCCACATCACAGCATTGGCTGACAGTCCCCCAGTGACCCAAAAGTAGGACACTATCTTTGCCAGCTAGGAGACAGAGCCTGCCATCCCAGAGAGTCCACCTGGGGCTAGTCACTAGAGTACACAGAGGCAGCATGTGATCAGCTACCCTCTTAGAACTATGCCTCAGTTCATGCTGAGGAAAAAAACCAAACACCAGATGGCACAAAGGCAACAGTACATAGCTAAACATTTAAAGAAACAGTGCAGCATGGCTCCAGACAACTCCCAAAATAAAGAATCAAAAAACTTTGCAGATGTAGAAGGCTTTCCAAAACTCAGAGGCCAAGTACAAAAAAATTACATGTAGAGGGCTCCTAGAAACTAAACAAAATTCAGCAGAGCAAAATGAAAAATTAAGCAAGCTATTCAAACTGATGGAAGATCAATGGTCTGAAACCCAGAAGATCAACAAAAAAAATTACAGAATTAGACAATTCAATCCAAAGCCAAAAAAAGCAGAATTGAGGAGTTGAAAACCAGAGTTAGTGAGCTTCAGGATAGAGTAACTGACACTAGCATTCATGAGGAGAAATCACAGATAAGAAATAAGAAAAATGAAGAAACATTAAGAAATATGTGGGACTCTAATAAGAGGAATGGTTTATGAATAACTGGAGTTCCTGAGCAGGAAGGGGTAGCTGAAAATACAGAGAGTATTGCTGTAGAGTTACTGACAGAAAATTTCCCTGAAATTATGAATGAGAATAGATTCTCACAGTATGTATTGAATACCAAAAAAAAAAAAAAAAATAGAACCCAAAAGAAAGACACCAAGACAGGCTTGGCTATGATAAAATGAAACATAAAGAGAGGCTCTTAAAGCAGCAACTCTTAAAGGCAGTAAGACTCAAAGCAAAGCTAACATTCAGAGGAAGACCTGTGGACTTCCATCAGATTTATCAGCAGAAATGATGTTGGCCAGGAGGCAATGGGACGACGCATTCAAAGCCTTGAAGGAGAACAACTTCCAATCAAGAATTATATATCCTCCAAAATTGTCTCTCAAATATGAAGATAAAGTGAAGACATTCTTAGATAAACAGAGGCTAGAGATTTTGTAAAAACCAAACCCAAACCACAAAAAATACTGAAAGAACTTCTTCACTTAAAAAACAAAAATATTAAGTGTATCCGTAAGGAAGCAATCCAGGACACAGCATCCAGAATTCTACTCAGGGAAGTCACAAAGCTCAATCAAAGCTACAATATTGAAAGAAAGGAACTAGTGATAATATCATAAAAACTATGATAACATCACACTAAAAAGAGGGATATATTACAGTAGTTGTAACCCTTTCAGATGGAGAGGAATTTATAAAGATATGCAGAAGTTAAAATCTGGTTTAAACTTAGAATATTAAGGGAGATGATAAGAGTAACCACAAAGGGAAATAACAATGCAACACATCAAAACAAGAAACATAATACAGGGGTCTCTACAAGCACAAAACCAACACTGAAAAAGGTGAAAAGTCAACCCATAAAGAAGAATGGCCCAGAGCAGAATATTGAGCAACATGGAAAACATCAACAACACAAAAATAAATGCATCCAAATGACAGCACTAAGCCCATACCTATCAATAATTACACTGAATGTAAATGGACTGAATGCTCCAATAAAAAGCTAATAAGTGACATGTGGATCAAAGCACATGATTCATCTATATGTTGCTTACAAGAAACACATCTTAGACACAAAGATATGAACCAAAAAAATTAAAGAATGGAAAACCATATACTGAGCCAACAACATAAGAAGAAGAACAGTAGTGGCAATACTAATCTCAGATGAAGTAGACTTTAATGCAAAATCCACCATCATGGGCAAGGGTGGTCACTCTTTATTGCTGAAAGGTTCAACACATAAGCAAGACATAAGAATATTACGTATTTACGCACACAATACCAGAGCATCTAAATACATTGTACAAACACTGACAACATTGAAAAAGGGTACAGTTTACTCCACAACAACTGTTAGAGACTTCAACCCTCTGTTTTTGGTAAAGGACAGCTCATTCAGAAAAAAAGCTCAGTAAAGATACAGAAGATCTTATTGCTACAATTAACCAACTAGACTTCATTGACATATACAGAACTTTTTATCCATCAGCAGGTAAGTACACCTTCTTCTCCAGTACACATGGAACATTTTCTTTTTTTTTCAGACTAAACCACGTATTAGGACATAAAACAAATCTCAAGAAAATCCAAACCATTGAATTACTGCAAAGCATCTTTGTGGACCATAAAGCCATAAAAGTTGAAATCAATAGCAGAAAACACATATGTAGAAATGTGAACTCATAGAAACCGAACAACATTTTGCTAAAAAAATCCATGGATAATAGAAGAAATCAAGGACAAAATGATGAAATTTATGGAATCCAATGAAAATGAAAACACATTCTATCAGAACCCATGGAATACAGCCAAAGCAGTGCTCAGAGGTCAGTTTATCCCTATAAATGTACACATCTGGAATGAAGAAAGGACGCAAACCAAAGAATTAACCCTACAGCTTGAACAAATAGAGAGCAACAGAAGAACCCCTCAGGCGCCAGAAGAAAACAGATCATAAAGATTAGAGCAGAAGTAAATGAATTAGATAATAGAAGAACAATTGAAAAAATTAACAAAACCAAAAACTAGTTCTTTGAAATTAATCAAAATTAATAAACTATTGGATAAAGAAAAACAGGAGAGGAAACAAATAATCTAAATAAGAAATGAGATGGGAAATATTGCAACAGACCCCACTTGAAATCAAAAGTATCATAATAGAACACTATGAAAGACTATAACAGATTTGAAAACCTAGAGGAAATGGACAAATTTCTAGATTCATATCACCTACCAAAATTATCACAAGGAGTAGTATAGGAACTTAATAAACCCATTACACAGGAAAAGATTGAAAAAGTAATCAAAACAACTACTAACCAATAAAAGTCCTGTCCCAGATGGCTTCACTGGAGAATTCTACCAAACTTTTAGAGAGGAGTTACCTCCAATACCATAGAGACTATTTCACAGCATAGAAAAGGCTGGAATACTCCCAAATTCATTCTATGGAGCCGTCATAACCCCAGTACCAAAACCAGGGAAAGATCCCACTAAAAAAAGAAAATCACAGACCAGTATCACTCATGAACTTAGATGCAAATATCTTCAACAAAATCCTAGCCAATAGAATTCAACAACATGTCAAAAAAAAAAAAAAAATCATCAGAACCAGGTTGGATTCATACCAGGGATGCAAGGATAGTTCAACATGAGAAAAAACAATGTGATCAACTACATAAATAACACAAAGAATAAGAATCACCTGATTTTGTCAATTGATACAGAAAAGGCATTTCACAAAATCCAACACCCATTCCTGCTAAAAACTCTCAGCAAAATAGGAATAGAAGGGAAATTCCTCAATGCAATAAGGGATATCTATTATGCAAAGCCAACCAGCTACAGCATCCTGAATGGACAGAGACTGAAAGAATTCTTGAGAACGGGAACTAGACAAAGATGCCCACTTCTATTCAACATCATACTAAAAATTCTAGCCAGAGCAATTAGACAAGACAAACAAATAAAGGGCATCTACATTGGCAAACCCACTGTTGTTGACTTGAGTCTGACTTACAGCGACGCTAGAGATCACAGTAGAACTGCCCCATAAAAGAAGTAAAAATCTTCCTATTTGTGGATGATATGATTGTATAAGCAGAGAATCCTAAAGAATCCATAAGTAAACTACTCAAACTAATAGAAGAATTCAGCAAGCATCAGGATATAAGATAAACATAAGTAAAGTAGTAGGATTCCTTTATACCAACAAAGAGATCATCAAAGAAGAAATCACTAAATCAACACCGTTTACTATAGCCCCCAAGAAGATAAAATACCTAGGAATAAATCTAACTAGAGAAATATGAATAGTAGCTCAACATTGTCAGATATGGTGCCAGAAAGTGAGCCCCGCAGGATGAAAGACACTTCAAAGATGACCAAGAAAGAACTGCCTCCTCAAAACAGAGTCAAGCTTAATGACGTGGATGGAGTAAGGCCTCTGGGATCTTTGTTCACTAATGTGGCATGACTCCAAATGAGAAGAAACAGTTGCAAACATCCACTTATAATCAGGGCATGAAATGTACAAAGCATGAACCTAGGAAAACTGGAAATTGTCAAAAATGAAATGGAATGCATAAACATTGACATCCTAGGCATCAGTGAGCTGAAATGGACTGGTTTTGGCCATTCTGAATCCGACAATCACATAGTCTACTATGCTGGAAACAAAAGCCTGAAGAGGAATGGTGTTGTGTTCATCAAAAAGAGCACTTCAAGATCTGTCCTGTAGTACAACGCTGTCAGTGATACAATAGTATCAATGTACCTACAAGGAAGCCCAGGAAGTTGAAGACTTTTACCAGCTTCCACAGTCTGAAAATGATCAAACATGCAATCAGGATACATTGATAATTACTGGTAACTGGAATGCAAAGTTGGAAACAAAGAAGAATCAGTAGTTGGAAAATATGGCCTCAGTAACAGAAATAATGCTGTAGATCACTTGATAGCATTTTGCAAGACTAACAACTTTTTCATTGCCAACCCAGTGGCAGCTGTACACATGAGACTCAATGGATAGAATACATAGTAACAAAATGGACTACATCTGTGGAAAAAAGACAATGGAAAATCTTCATATCAGCAATCAGAACAAGACCAGGTGCATCAAGACCAAGAGCATCAATTGTTTATATGCAAATTCAAATTGAAACTGAAGAAAATTAGAACAAGTCCATGAGAGCCAAAGTATAAATTTGAATATATCCCTTCTGAGTTTAAAGACCATCTCAAGAACAGATTTGATGCGTTGATTGCTAACAACTGAAGACCAGACAAATTGTGGAATAACATCAAAGACATCATCCATGAAGAGAGCAAGAAGTCATTAAAAAGGCAGGAAAAAAAGAAAAGATCAATTTGGATGTTAGAAGAGACTCTGAAATTTGCTCTTGAATGTTGATCAGCTAGAGCAAAAGGAAGGAATGTTGAAGTAAGTCATAAACAGAAGATTTCAAAGAGAAGCTAGAGAAGACAAAAGAATTGTAATGACATGTGCAAAGAGCTGGAAAAGGAAAACGAGAAGAGAAGAACACACCCTATGTTTCTCAAGCTGAAAGAGCTGAAGAAAAAAGTCAAGCCTTGAGTTGCAATAGTGAAGGATTCTGCAGGAAAACTATTAAACAACTCAGGGAGCATCAAAACAAGATGGAATGAATACATGGAGTCATTATACCAGAAAGAACTGGTCCATGTTCAGCCATTTGAAGAGGTAGCATATCATCAGGAACCAATGTTACTGATGGAAGAAGTCGAAGCTGCACTGAAGGCACTGGCAAAAAACAAGCCTCCAGGGATTGACAGAGTATCAGTTGAGATATTTTAACAAACAGATGCAGTGCTGGAAGTGCTCATTCATCTATGCCAAAAAATTTGGAGGACCGCTACCTGGTCAACTGCCTAGAAGAGATCCATGTTTATGTGGATTCCCAAGAAATGTGATCCAACTGAATGTGGAAATTATCGAACAATATCTTTGATATCACACGTCAGTAAAATTCTGCTCAAGATCATTCAAAAGTGACTACAACAATATATTGACAAGGAACTGCCAGAAATTCAAGCTGGGTTCAGAGTGGAACTAGGGATATCATTGCTAATGTCAGAAATATCTTGGCTGAAAGCAAAGAATACCAACAAGATGTTTACTTATGAATCATTGACAATTCAAAAGCATTCAACTGTGTGGATCATACTAAATTATGGCTAACATTGCAGAGAACAGGAATTCCAGAGCACCGAATTGTGCTCTTAAGGAATCTGTATATGAATCAAGAGGCAGTCATGTGAATGGAACAATGGGTCACTGCATGGTTTAAAGTCAGGAAAGGTGTTAGGGTTGTGTCCTTTCACCATACCTTTTTAATCTGTATGCAGAGCAAACAACCCAAGAAGCTGGATTACATGAAGAAGAACAAGGCATCAGGATGGAAGGATGACTTATTAACAATCTGCATTATGCAGACGACACCACCTTACTTGCTGGAAATGAAGAAGATTTGAGACATCTGCTGATGAAGATTAAGGACCACAGCCTTCATTTAATATGGATTGCACCTCAACATTAGGAAAACAAAAATCCTCATAACTGGACCAGTAAGCAACATTGCCATAAATGGAGAAAGGATTGAGGTTGTCAAGGATTTCATTTTACTTGGACACACAATCAACACCCTCGGAAGCAGCAGTCAAGAAATCAAAAGATACATTACCCTAGGAAAATTGGCTGCAAAGGACCTCTTCAAAGTATTCAAAAGTAAGGATGTTACCTTGAAGACTAAAATATGCCTGACCCAAGCCATGGTATCTTCATTCTCATCATATGCATGTGAAAGATGGACCATGAACAGAAGAATTGGTACCTTTGAACTGTGGTACTGGAGAAGAATGTTGAATGTACCGTGGACTGCCAATAGAACAAACAGATCTGTTCCATCAGATGTACAACCAGAGTGCTCCTTTGAAGCAAAGGTGGCAAGACTGTGTCTCACATACTTAGGACATGTTTTCAGGAAGGATCGGTCCCCAGAGAAGGACATCACGCTTGGTAGAGTGTTGGGTCAATGAAAAAGAGGAAGACCCCTGGCGAGATGGATCAACACAGTGGCCGCAACAATGAGCTTAAGCATAAAAAAGATTGTGGACATGGAGTGAGACCAGGCAGTGTTTTGTTCTGTTATTCATAGGGTTGCTATGAGTCAGAACCAACTCAACGGTACCTAACAACATAGCAGAGAAATAAGATACCTTTACAAAGAGATCTACAAGACTTTACTGCAGGAAACCAAGAGAGACTTACGTAAGTGGAGAAACCTACCATACTCATGGATGGGAAGACTTAACATTGTGAAAATGTGTATTTTACCCAAAGCAATCTATATATGAAATGCAATTCCAGTACAAATTCCAGTGACTTTTTTTAATGAAGTGGAAAAACAAATCACCAACATTGTTTGGAAAGGGAAGAAACCTGGATAAGTAAAGCACTACTGAAGAAGAGGAACACAGCAGGAGACCTCACATTACCCAACCTTAGAATCTATTACACTGCCACAGTAGTCAAAACAGCCTGGTACTGGTACAAGAAGAGACACATAGAACAATGGAACAGAGTTGAGACCCCAGAGATGCCACCATCCTCTTATGATCAGCTGATACTGAACAAAGGCCCTAAAATTCTAAACTGGTGTAAAATCGATCTCTTTAACAAATAGTGTTGACAAAATTGGATATCCATCTTCAAAAAATTGATACAAGATTCATATCTCACACCTTACACAAAGACTAACTCAAATTGCATAAAAGACCTAAATATCAAACCTAAAATGATACAGATTATGGAAGAAAAAACAGGGTCAACAAGTAGAAGTTCTAAGGCACAGTTTAGACAGACTTCAAAGTCTGATGAAGCATGAATAACAGAAGAGAAAATAGATGAATGGGTACTAAGAAGTAAACACTTTTGCTCATCCAGAGACTTTATCAAAAGAGTTATAAGTCCACCTACAGGATGGAAAACATACTTGGCAACTACATGTTGAAACAATGTCTGATCTCCATAATCTACAGCCAGCCAAGCCAGGTGCTGTCGAGTCAGATCTGACTGGTACTGCAAAATACCAACAAGAAAAAGATAAACCAATTACAAGATGGGCAAAGGAGATGGACAGACACTTCACTAAAGAGGACATCCAGGCAGCCAAAAGACACATGAGGAAATGCTAACGATCATTAGCTATCAGAGAAATCCAATTCAAAACTACAAGGAGATGCCATCTCACACCATGATCCAAAAAACACAAAACAACAAATGTTGGGGGGGCTGTGAAGAGATGGGAACTCTCCTACACTGCTAGTGGGATTGCAAAATTTTACAACTTTTTTCAAAAGCAATTTGGTACTTCCTTAAAAAGCTGGAAATAAGTATACCATTTGATCCAGTAATCCCACTGCTTGGAATATTTCCTACAGAAACTAAGGCTGTCACATGGACAGATACATGCACACAAATGTTTATTGCAATACAGTCCACAATAGCAAAAAAGATGGAATCTACCAAGATGCCCATCAATAAATGAATGGGTGAACAAAGTATAGTACACGTCTCAGTGGAACACTATGCAATGACGAAGAACAATGATGAAATTAGAAAGCATCTCATAACCTGGTTTCAACTGGAAGATACTTGGAGTGAAATCAGTCAGCGACAAAAGATCAAATATTGTATGAGATCCCTACTATAAGGACTTAAAAATAGATTTACATTGAGAAGAAAAGACTCCTTGACAGCTGCAAGGGAAGGGAAGAGAAGGGTTGGTCATAGATTAGATAGTTGACAGAAATTTGGTTCGGTGAAAGCAGTGACAGCACACACTAGAAAGAAAATCAATTTAATTGGACTTCACCACAGACTAAAAACTATTCTAATCTCAATCCTATACTGCAAGTATAGAGTAGCAGAGACTTGGTCTGGGGACCATGCTCTTAGGGGACACTGAGGCCAATTGGCATAACTAGCTTATTGCTAAGAGAGTCTTCAGGATCTCATGTTGGTGAGTGGTGTCTGGGGTCTTAAAAGCTAGCAAAGTGACATCTGAGTTACAACGGTTGGTCCTGACTCATTTGGAACAGATGATCATTGAGAACAACAAAGACATGAGGAAAAAAGAGCTCATGAGACAAAAGGACCCATGTGAATGGGTGACTGTATCAACATGTGACCAGAAGAACCAGATGGTGCCCAGCCCGCACCAAAGACAGCCATGGTGGGGCACGCAATGTGTAGTCCCTGTGGCAACACGAGAAAGAGTGGTTCGGCTCAAGAACTCAACCAAAAGACCACAATTGTTGGTCCAACGGCCTGGGGGATCTCCTAGAAGCATGGCCCCTTGACCTGCTGTTGTCCCTTCCAAGAAAACACTACTACCGTTAACTCTTCAGACAAAAATTGACTCAAGGACACAATGCGACCATATGGCTTGTGTACTTTATGGCTCTATGCATTTATAGGATGCTGTCCTTCTGATCTCTTTCTGGATGGGAGAGAAGAGGTGGAGAGGAGGGGACAGGACAGTGTTGGGAGGACACGACAAGTATTGAATGAAAAGGAGTCCTGTCCTGGACTAGGGGAGCAGTAGGAGCTGCTGAACAGTAGGCATGCAAAGCTGATTTGGATTGTATACTTTCACTTAAGCACAATAAAAATAAATTTAAAAAATTCAGATAAGTAACTGGTGCTATCATGTTAAATTTTCCCTATTATTATAGAGGTAGTAAACACAATTTTTTCTGTTTACTTCTTTATCTCAAATTATGATGAAATAGATAAGACATATTAATTCATGTAACTGGGGAAAAAATAGGATTTATCCAGGAATGGGTTATTTGGATTCAGAGACGAAATGGCAACATCATTCTCTATTTTAACTTTTTGTGATTCTCTTTATTTTCCCTTATCAAGCTTGACCTCTTTATCCACCATGGTAGTGGTTGAGCAGAAGGCAAATCTTGTCAATATAATAGAGGAAATGGTCACTGATGGCATCAGTCTTTCATCATTCTTGCTTGGTGACTCCAGAGCAATGCTTCCTCATGTCTCGCCCCTTGAGCTGCAACATCAGCAATACCTGAAAAGTTGTTAGAAATGCAAAAGCCAAATCCCTATTTCATACCTAACCAACTCAGACATTTTGGACAGTTTGTTCCCTATTCAGAACTGTGTTTTAATATACCTTCCAGGTGGTTCTGAAGTCTGTGAAAGTTTGAGAACTATTATCTTAGAAGAAATGATGGTTGTCTCTTGTCTTTCCATGTATACGAATCTGAGAGCAGGGCTTACACTGGCTTGGCTTCGATTATATCTCAGAGTCTTAGATAGATGACTAGACCCAGAAAGGTCAAAAATCATAATGGGCTTGCACTAAAGCAGGTGCTCACTCTTCTAGACAGGGGAGTGAAATTATGCCTTTGGCAACCCTTCCAGAATCACATGGGTATGGGAAATGAGGACATTCCTAAGGGCAAAGTGTCTCACACTGGGTTATCTAGAGAGCCCCAACCAATTAGGTATATACACACACTGAGAGAGACAGAGAGACAGACAGACAGACAGAGACAGAGACAGAGAGAAATGTTTATGCCAAGGAAATGGTTCACACAGTTCTAGAAGCTGGAAGGTCCCAAGTTAATGAGTCAGACTGGAAGCTTCTCCTACCTAAGTCATCGACTGTAGGGGATAATGAACTCAAGATCCAGACTGCAGAGGCTGACAAATCCAAAGATCAGCAGGTAAACTGCTAACTCATGTCCCAAGAGCTGAAGGTCGGATGAGAAGATACCAGCTGCAGGATATAGAAACAGCACAAACCCCTGAGCCTTGTCAGAAAGTGCGCCTGTATTGGATGGAGGCCACTTGCCCAAGGAAACTCCTTTTCAATTGATTGGCAGCTCACAGAAGATTCCATTATGGAGGTGATCACATTATATCAGATCTTGTCATGGAAGTGGTTACATCATTATGCAGCTGCTAAATTATGTCATAACTGCCAAATCACCGCTGATTTGACCCAGAACTTTAATGATCACGCAAGGAAGTGCTGTTACCAATGAAGGGGAAAAGGATGTAGGGTAGAGAGAAACACAGAAGACTGGGACATTCAGACATTCTTCTTCAAATTGAAGAGGACCACAGTATAAGATTCATTTCATATATTTCATGAAAACACACAAATTATGTACAGATACTATCAATTTCATCTTTCAAACATTAGTTGGAAGCAAGAGTTATGTATTGTTAGGTTTACCTTTTACTACTATGGAGAAATACAACATACAAAGATTAACTGACTTATTCAACATTATTTATCAAATAATGAATTCAGAACTAGACTTAAGTATACCTATCGGAAAGCTGTGAAATGCACTCTGTTGCCCAGATACAGCTAAATGTTTTGCTAATATGATCACATGTTTGTCAATATCAATTAGATAACAACGTTCTCCTCTTAACCTGGTTATTTAACTTCATGTAGTTCAAGCCTTTGTGAAGAAAAGAGGAGAAAAATAGACTATGTATTACATTTATTCACCAAGGCAAAAATCGTATCACAGCACTTGGCTTATTGACATAGAATATCTTCTAAAACAAGCTAGTTGGAAATAACAGCATCTTGAAAAGTTTTACAAATTAAAAAAAAAAAAGTGAAGTTAAAAAGCCTAAGAGTAAATAAAGTTTATCACTCTACCTGGAGTCTAGCAAAAGCCAAACTCTGCTAGCACAGAGAGCAGCATGCTTCATTAATTGTAGGTCAAAGAGGTTTGTTTCAACTGTTTCCAATGACCCTTTAAGTTTTTGAAGAACATTATTTTAGAACACTATTTGGATTACCTTTCAAAATAACTGTAATTAAAACTAAAAAACAAAACACTCATTCGACCTTAAATCCATTGGCATCTAGTCATGTCCAACTCATAGGGACCCTAAATGTCAGAGTAGAACTGCCCCTAGGGTTTCCAAGGAGGGTGGATTTTAACTGCTGACCTCAACATTTAACCCACTAGTCACTGGAATTTCCCCTTATTGAACCTTACAATTTAAAAATAGTATAATAGGTTAAATTGCTTCTGTCAAAAATGCATAGCAACTTGGCTGGGCTGTGATTCCTAGTATTGTGATCTGATGTAATTACTCTATGTGTTGTAACTCCTCACCTCTGTGATGTTAATGAGGCAGGATTAGAGGCAATTATGTTAACGAAGTAGAAAACCTGGGGCATAGAGGGTTAAGAGCTACCTCTGCTAACAAGAGTGCTACCTCTGCTAACCAGAAGGTCAGCAGTTTAAATCTGCCAGGTGCTCCTTGGGGACTCGAGGGGGCAGTTCTACTCTGACCTCTAGGGTCACCATGATTCAGACCCGGCTTTATGACAAAGTGTTTTGGGGTATGTTAATGAGGCAAAGCTCAATCAATAAGAATGAATTGTATCTTGAGTCAGTCTTTTGAGATATAAAAGCAGAGAGGAGTGAGACTTTTACTCTTTTAAGAAAGAAGCACAGGAGCAGAGCAGAGTCCATCCTTTGTACCCAGGATCCTGTGCTATAAGGAGTCCTGTTAGTGTAATCTAACCAAAAGATTGGCAGTTTGAATCCACCAGGTACACCTTGAAAACTCTACGGGGCAGTTCTACTCTGACCTCTAGGTTGCTATGCCACTCAGTGGCAGTGGAGGGTAATGTAATGGCTAAGCAACTCAGCTGGTAACTGAAACATTGGTGATTTGAACCCACCAGCCACTCTGAAGGAGAAAAGACCTGTTAATCTACTCCTATAACCATTATAGCCTAAAAAACGCCGTGGGGCAATTCTACTCTATCCTATGGGGTAGCTATGAGTTGGAGTCAGCTCTACAGCACACAGCAACATTCCATGACTTAAATTAAGTCACTGCACTTCTCTGGAATTCAGTGTGTTCTTCTATAAAATGAAAATATTTAACTCATTTTGTCCATTTATATTGTGACATTATGATAGGAAGTGGCTTTCTAAGTATCTGGTGTGAAAAACTTATGTAAATTATACTTCTGCTTGAGTAACAGGTCTTCCACCTAATGAAAGTTCATTTCTAGAGCAACAACAAAAATGACCATTATAATAGAAAACTTCAGACAAAGACTCCATATTGCATTTTGAAATGTAAATAACTTCCACTAGGGACAGGAAAGATAATATATTTCCAGAAGAAATAAGCCAGCCAAGCCAAGTGCCGTCGAGTCGGATCCGACTCATGGCGAAGAAATAAATAGAAATTATTTCAAAGTGTACTTGTCTATCTCAGAGCTGAAACCAGCACCAGACAACTCTTCGGACTGGACTGCAAGCCCTGAGGCTGTCGAAACAGGCAATGAGATGAGAGTGTGGAGAAGAGGGGACAGGACTAGGTTGAAGGAATATGGAAGAACAGGGTGGAAAGGAAGAATGAGCCGTCAAAGTCCTGGGATACCAGATGGGGTTGCATAGGGATCTCCGTTAGGCCTTGAATATGGCAAAATGACTTCGTTTGTGAACTTGCACTTAACCACAATATAATAATTTAAAAATAAATAAATAAATAAGATGTACTTGAAATCAGAACCGATTGTACAAAATGGCTAGCCTAAGAGAAAACAAGACAAAAAAACACCTGGGAAGCTTTTCAGATGCTCCTATTTGATTTAAGTTTCAAGGTCTTCAGCCCAAACGAAAAAACTAGTGATCAGCAATCTTCTACTCGCTGATTTATTCTTCTTCTGTAAGGATCAGTCTTCAGAATTACTATTGGCTTTAGGTAAATTCTTCTGCTGAAGGAAACAATTCATCCACAAGGAATGAGAACTATGTAGAATTGATTGAGAACATGAATCAATAAGCATTTTTGCACACCAAACAGAAGAAATCTGTTTTCCTCTTTGAAGAATCAATAAAAGACTACTCTGTAATTTAAATGGCTAACTAGATTTCATTGTGAGTAAATCTTTTTAGTATGGAATAGATCAGGAAAATGAGGTGAGAGGAAAAGAAGAAACAGAAAAGGAATTATTTCCAATGTATTTCTTAAAATTTTAAGATCAAGGAGACTAGTACCTAAGCAAAAACTTAAAAGTTACATTTTTATTAGTAATAAATTTAAAATTTCATCCTTTAGGTGTTATTAAAAAAATGAAAAACTGCAGTGAAAATTATTTAAAAAAATAGAGAAGCAGAAAATAACCAGCACAAAAGGGAAAAAGAAAAATAACAGAAAGAAGGAAGAAAGAGATAAAAGTGTAGAGAGTACGCTGAGTGGGATGAAATGGAAAAGAAGTATGATAAGTGCATGGGAGGAGCTGGGGATGCCTCAGATTGCCTGCTACTCTGTCTCAGATCTTTACAGTGCTCTTTATTCATTCTATTTGAAACACTCTCTGGACCGTTTATTCCTCTATTCCAAGTACTTGGTATGGAAAGACAAAGCAAACATAAAGATGGACATAAAAACAAATTATTTTATTCAAGTAATAATAGCTGCTCAGTACATGAATCAGATTTTCTGGGTTCACAAAGGAAGAAACGTAGGTATCCTTGAGGGCATGATGGGTTTTTTTAGGATACTCTCACAAAAGAAGAAACAGGAAAACTGGGCATTAAGAAAATGGGAGATTCCCAGATTGGAAAAGTGGAACGAGGGAAACTAGGAAATGAATGATGTTGGTAAACTATTTGACTCTTCTCATGTCTACCCACTGCCACCTCTTCTGATTTCTGTGTCTCTGCCTCATTCCACTATATTTTACCAGCTCAAAATGAAATTCTTGGGGAAACTATAAAACATTTAAAACCGAGCTTGTTTCAAACAAATATAAGTCTATCCTCCAAATGTATGGAACTTCTTCACTCTCTAACAAACCTAATTTAGATATTTAAATCCATTTGTTTATCATTTTGGGAGGAGGCAGTATGGGGATGGAGTGGGTAGAGAACTTTGTCAATAATCAATGGAAATTTAATTTTAGCAAATAGCCAGGACTTAGGTGAGATTGTTCTAGGCCATTCTTATAAAAGTATCTACAGCTATCTGTAAACTATGGTACTGTGATGTGTTTCTTCATTAATATGTAATATGTAACCAAATATGACTCTAATGGTTACTGAGATTACATATGTTAATATATTGGCCAAACAGCTTCACTTATCCCACTTTTCATTAAGACATGAACACTTAACGACAGAGCATCTGGGTGTAAAAATTTATGTGACACTTCACTCTTTTTTATCCTTAGTCGTTATGCCATGGTGAACGGATAATCCTCTCTTCAGTAGTTAGGCACATTTACTTCCACTTTCTCTAGTTTATCTCTCAAATCCCATTTTAGATCTGTGTGACCTTGAATCTTTCCTGCTTCACAAAAAGTTTTCAAATGTAGAAACACCTATTGGGCTAGAAAATAACCAAATTCAATGTTATGCCTACAAGGGGAAAAATAAAAATAAAAATCTCTCCCCAAATATATACTGCTAGCAAGGCAAAGCTGCCTGCCTGCAGAGGTTTTTGTCTATCTTCCAAATGCGGTTTCTTTCCTGTCTTTCACAGCTTCTACACTTCAACTTTAATGACGGTATTTTCTGCAGACTTGATACACTTTAAGACTATATCTATATAGAAATATATGCTTTTTATGTGCTCCTGATATAAAAAGGCATTATAAGTATTGGAAATTTATTCCCCTTCTTTGTTTAAAAAGTGTCTTTCTAGTTTTATTTTGAAGAAAAATTTGGATAAATAATATTACTGTACTGACCAAATATTCTTTATTTTATGTAACTGGGCAGGCACCATGAATTAGAGAACACAACTAAATGGACATTGATTACCCATAAACGTGAGAGGAAAGAACAGCGTGGATCCTGTCTTCTCTTTGATGAAGTTCTGTTTCCCATAGTGCTCAGGATTTATATGGAGCCTAAAGGTCCCCACAGTTGTTGATAAGTCTGTCAGTGCAAAGAGAGAAAGTGGAGGCAATTAGCTCGTGAAAATCAGAGAAACTTCAGTCAGACCCGTAAATACTAATAGCTATGGCTTTGGCAATCACTAACTCAGAATCAGAAAAGATGGCTACAATCCAGTTAAAATTTGCATGGCAGCATTAAAAGCCAGTGATAGCTTTTGGACAGTATGCTATCAAATAACTTTCTTAATCCCCTTTAATATAAACCTCAGGAAAATTCCATAAGCTGTGTGGCGTGACTTGCAGACAGCTAAATGAATCATTGAAATCATTTGTCTGTGTTTTCCTAATAACCAAAACAAACAAACATCCAGTCAATTCCAACTCATAGTGACCCAAAAAGTCAGAAGAGAACTGCCCCTAGAGTGTTCCCAAGGAGTGGCTGGTGTATTTGAACTGCTGACTCTGGCTAGCAGCCAAGCTCTTAACTACTGGATTCCTAGATTTTTCCAATAGAAGGCAATAAAAACTGTAATTAACTGTACAACCAGCACTTTTCACAGTTTAGAATAAAATATATGTGAAGTGTGCCATGATTGGATTACATTAGGGCCAATCTTTTCTTTTTTTGGTAGTAACAATTTTATATATATATATAAACCTCATTGACCTGACTTGGCTGATTGACCTGAAGTTGTCTCACGTAGCCCAGTTTGTACCTCTTGAACAGAACTGAACAGAAACGAGGTGAAAGACAATTGAAAACTTTAATTTAACTTAAAAGATTAACGGAAGGATTAAACAGTTCTGAAGCTGAAGAAAATCTTAGATGAGTGTTCAGCGTACTCCTCATCAGTGAGTGATTTATTTCTTGCTTTTTCTCTTTAACAATAATAGAATGGCAATCGTGATAAGCAGGTTATTACATTACTTGGCAAACAGTAAGCACTGTGTGCAGTGAGCTAGGTGCTTTACATGCAGCCTCTGTCTCTTTCAATCCTTATACAACTTCTTTAATGGTAACTGTTTGGTGATGATAAGGAGCCTAAGTAACTTTCCAGAGTTGGCATGGCTTGTATACGATAGGCCAAGAATTGAACATGTTTCTGTTTATTTCAAATCTCTGTGATGAACCACTTCTCACATCAATCAAAAAAATGAGAAACCCTGTTTACATCCTTCCTGTGCCAGGATTTAGTATGCTTTTGTGCTGTTGTTAGCTGCCTTGTAATTGGTTCCTTAATATACTGTGACTTCACGCACAACAGAATGAAACATTTCCCAGTCCTGTGTCATCCCTAGAATCTGTTGCGAATCTGATCATTGAGATCGATAGGATTTTCATTGGATGGTTTTCAGAAGATCACTAGGCCTACTGGTGTCTGTCTTAATCTGGAAACGTCACTGAAACCTATTCAGCATGATAGTGACATATAAACCTCTACTGACAGATGAATGGTGCTGCACTTGAGGTGTGTTGGCCAGGAATGAAACCCAGGCCTCTTGTATGAAAAGTGAGAATTCTGCTACTGAACTGCCAGTGCCCCCTGCAATGTGATTTTACATCCTCACTATTTCTTCTAATAGCTCTCTACACATATTTACCATATAAATCACATTAATTTAGAAGACAATTTCCCTGAAGAGCTCATCCAGATTATACAATTAGCATATGATTCATGTGGACCTTGTCCATCTCACAAACTATTATTCATACAGACCATTAATCGAACATTAAGTATGAGAAGAAAATATGCGATACTGTAAAATCCTCTCTCATTCACCCATTCACCTATTCACTCATTTTCTTATCAAAAAACACTATGTGTGAAGTACCTTGGTATGCAGTGAAGAGCTTGTGTGTGCGAAGTCCCTGATTCTCTCTTCAAGGACTAAGGACTGTAGTGAAAGAGAGTGACAGTCCATCAAATAACTGTCCTACAACAGAGGAATAAGATGACTGAAACTAAAATCTCTTCTACCTCTTGTTGCCTTGTAAGACGGGTGGCAAAATTTATGTCAGTCAGGAAATAAATCATCCTGCTGTTCTCTTCTTCATCTAGAGACTGGTAGAGGTAGGGAAGTGGAAATGTCTCTGAAGAGATAGTACATTTGCTAACAGAGACAGTAGTGAGGATTTTTAAAAATAAACCCTACACACATTTAGCATTGAAGAGCTAAATTATTTAGCCCACACTGGAAAGGAATTGCATTTTGCAACAGAGCCTGAGGGTGCTAAGACTTAGAAAAAGAGAACTGTGACGCAAGAATCAAAAGGTGGTGGGCACTGAGCAGCAGCCAGATGTGAACCCTCTCCATCATCCTAAATCATCAGCTAAATCTGTTTACCAAACGCCTTGTGTGCATTGCTGATAGTTTTCTTCTAAGGAGCACAGGCAAAAGAGAGGTGCCATGAAAAAATGACTGTATTCAATACGGGATGAGGATTGGCTGAAAATTCACCAAAGCTGGAAACTGAACAGAAGTAACCATGACAGTATATATCCTCAGTAAAAAGACAGAAATTTCTATTTGCCACTGAATGTAGGATGACAAATATATTCAGTTTATTTATATTTTGAAGGACAAGTTGAACTTAAATGACATCAAATCACAGATGATAAGTGCCATGAGAGAAACAAACAATGTCCTACCTTAAGGATCATAAAAGAAAGCATATTCTGTGGACTGTGTGTAGGGACACTTCAAAAAGTAGGTGTGGGTCTACGTTAGACTACATAATGAAATTTGAGAAATCCTGGTAGACCATTTGTCTACACTCCTGAATCAGTTTCACCAGGAGCAGACAGGCAAGGAATGACAGTTAGGCACCAGAGTTACAAGTTTGCGCTTTACAGTGAAGTAGGTCTGGAAATTTAAATAATTTGTTCAGAGTTAGTTGTTGTTAGGTGCTGTCGGGTCTCTTCTGCTCCTAACCACTCTATCTACAACAGATTAAAATACTGCCTGGGCCTAAACTATCCTCACAGTCTTTGTTATACTTGAGCACATGGCTGCAGCTACCTTGTCAGCTCATCTCATCGAAGGTCTTCCTCTTTTTCACTGACACTGTGCTTTATTAAGCATGATGTCTGCCATGGACTGAACTGTGTCCCTCCAAATACTTGTCAAATTGGTTAGACCATGATTGATTTCCAGTATTGTGTGATTGTCCTTCATTTTGTAATTGTAGTTTTATGTCACAGAGGATTGGGGTGGGTTTACCTAGGTCACTCACCTGATTCGACGTAAAGGGAGCTTCCCTGTGGTGTGTGGCCTACACACCAACTTTTGTCTCTTAAGAGATAAAAGGGAAAAGGAAGCTAGCAGAGAGAGAGAATACATACCACCAAGAAAGCAGCACCAGGAGCAGAGCATGTCCTTTGGATCACGTGTCCTGCATGAAGAAGCTTCTAGTCTTTGGGAAGATTGATGAGAGAGCCAATACAGACAGAAAGCTTTCTCCCGGTGCTGATGCCCTGAATTTGACTTTTAGCGTACTTGACTGTGAAGAAATAAATTTCTCTTGGTTAAAGCCATCTACCTGTGGTATTTCTACTAGAGGTACAGTAGATAACTAAGACAATGCCATTCTCCAGGGACTGATCCTTTCTGATAACATGTACAAAATACGTGAGGCCAGTCTCATTGTCCTTGGACAATGAGAACCGGGACAATATCCCGGTTGCACTACTCCAACACAGATTTGTTCATTCTTTTAGCAGTCTATGGTATATTCAATATTCTTCCTCAGCACCACAATCGAAAGCCACCAATTTTTTGGTCTTTCTTATTCATTGTCCAGCTTTGGCATGCATATGAGGTAACAGAAAACATGATGGCCTGGGTCACATGCACCTTAGTCTGCAAGGCGACATTTTTCAACATTTTGCAAGGATGTGACATCAGCATAATTTAGGTAGTTAATGTATCTTCCTCCAGTCTTGATGCTTCTTTCTTCTTCAGAGAGTCCAGTATCTGGAATTACTTGCTCAGTATACAGATTGAATGGATACAGTACAAGAACATAATTCTAATGTACAACCCTCCTGACTTGAAACCATGCAGTAGTCCTTTGTCCTGTTCAAATGACCACTTCTTGATCTGTATACGGGTTCCCCATGAGCACAGTTAAGTGTTTTGGAATTCCCACTATTTGTAATGTTATCCATAATTCATTATGATCCACACAGTTGAATGTCTGCACAGTGAATGAAGCACAGGTAGATACTTTTCAGGCATTTTCTGCTTTCAGCCAGAATCCATTTGATACCAACAATGACAGACTTGGTTCCACATCTTCTTCTGAATTCAGCTTGAATTTCTGGCAGTTCCCTGTTGCTGTACTGTTGCAACTGCTTTTGAATAATTATCAGTAAAAGTTTACGTGCATGTGATACTGATATTGTTCCATAATTTCTGTCTTCATTTGGATTACCTTTCATGAGAATAGGCATAAATATGGTTATCTTTCACTTGGTTGGCCAGATAGCTGTCTGTCAACCTTCTTGGCATAGATGAGTGAGCACCCCTAGCACTGTCTTCATTTGTGGAAGCATCCTGGAGCCTTCTTGATTGCAGATGGCTTCAGTGTGGCTTGGACTTTTTCTTTCAGTACCAGTGGTTCCTGTTTGTACACTAACTCCTGAAATGATTGAATGTCAACTAATTCTCTTTGGTATAATGGCTCTGTCTATTCCATTTTCTTTTGATCTTTCCTGCATTGTTTAATATTTTCTCAGTTTTTTTAAAGCCAAACCCCCGAATACAATAAAATAACCAAACCTACTGCTGTCAAGTTGTTGTTGACTCATAGTGACTTCAGCAGAATCTTATAAAACTGCAGCTTGAGGTCTGAAATTTTTCTTCTGTTCTTTCAGCTTGAGAAATGTCTAGTGTGTCTCCCTTTTCGCTTTTCTGTCTCCAGCTCTTTGAACATGTCGTTAGAATGTCTTGCCTTTTTTCTTGATCTGCCCTTTGACAATCTTCAGTTCTTTTACTTCATCACTGCTTCCTTTTGTTCAGTGTTTAGGATTAGGTAAATGGCATATCTGGGACTGGAACTTGAATGTCACAGATGGCAAAACTCACGTCTTCGTAGAACACTTTGCTACTTTCTGGCTATCACAGTGCAAAAAAAATTTCATTCTTACACCATTAAAGCAAGAGATTTTAACTTTGGGTCCACGAATAGAATTAATAGAATGAATAAACCTGAATGTGGAAAACGACTACATCTTCACTTTTACTAATATGTGCACTGAGTTTAGTTTTCTTCAGATGGTGAATATAGACAACAGACCACACTACTGTTAGTGACACTGATGGCTTTGTTCTTAAACTAAGTATAGATTTTTATGTCAAATTAGTTTTTGTTGTCATTGTTAGCTGTCCACCTCCACTTAATGGAGAACCTATGCACATAGGGCCATACCATTGTGGTCCACAGGGTTTCTACTGAATGATTTTCAGAAGCAGATCCCCAGATCTTTCTTCTTAGAAAGATCCACTGGAATCTGTTCAGCCACACAGCAATATGCAAGCCTCCACTGACAGAAAGTGGTGACTACTCTTAAGATGCTCTGCCCAAGTGTCAAACCCAAGTCAGGTGCAAACAATTTCCATGACTGCCCTCTGTGGTTACTGTAGTATCTCAAAAAAAAAATTATTAACATCCTCTCTACTTTGAAAATACAGGATTATTAGACTTGCCAGTAGATCTTGATGTTTAATAGCCTAATTAAAAAAAAATCATGCATCATTATTTCACATTTTTATTGTAATGATTATATCGCAGTACAACCATACGTTTTGTAATCTTCTGTATGTTATCATATGCTTTTGAAAATGCTATTCTAAGAAAGGGCCCATGAGCTTTACCAGAATACGAGAGGGTTCCATGGCCAAAAAAGTCGAGATTCCTGGACTAAGGCAATTTTACATAGAATAAGTAACTCACCAGGAGCCTATAAAATGATTTCTGTTGTTCATTTTTGCCTAGTGGTGAAAAGAGAAAGGAAAGGATAGGGTGAGTACCCAGTGTTGAGTTAGGGAGCCCAGGGTCTAAAACTGATGATGAAGGAGGGGCCCTAGAGATCAGTAGGTTGGGAAGGGATCCATTACTACAACGGGATTGATGCTCAGTGTAGACAGGCATCCTCACGGCCCAGAGATGTTAAAGGAATTGAAGACAGGTTTCAGACCTAAACTAGTTCATGTACAGTGCTATGTCTAGATTGGTCCTTCACAAAGGTTTATGGTCATTTAATACTACAGTGTAATATGAGTATTTGTTTAATCACAAAAATTGGCTGTGAAAACGGAGTCTTAGTGACCAAGTTAAATATTTGGTTTGTGGAGTCTGATGATGACATGTATATTAATTTCCATTCATTTATTCTTAAAAAACTTACCATTTTCTTCCAAATACATATCTGTAGTTTAAGAGTTTCTTGTAGTTATTATGTTATGCATACATTTATCTGTGGTGTATGTGCTTAAAAATATGAAGTAATCCTTGCCAAAAATTATACATAAACTCTGATGTACAAATTGTCTTTTGAGCCTCCATTAAGAGCAGCCTGTGTTGCTGTCAAGTCTCCAGTAGTATCGTACCTCCTAATAAGCCCACCTCTTTATAACTCGGGGTACTTTTCATTGGCTCAACTGCTTCAGGGCATAGACCTGAATTGGGTAACAAGTGATTCAGGTCTTCTTCACTTTCAGCAAGCAAGGTTATATTATCTGTATCACACAGATTGTTAATGAGACTTCCTCTAATCCTGATGTCCCATGCTTCTTCATATGTCCCAGCTTCTTGGATCATTTGGTCAGCATACAGATTGAATATGGTGGAGGGATAAACTCTGGTTCAGTTCATAATATTTAAAAAAATATATAACTGTTAGTATTGTTTCATGGTCTTCCTTTGTTATTGTTTGGTATGATGCTAAACAAGTGTCAGCAGAGCTTCTAGACTAAGACAAACTAGGAGGAAATCTAGAAACATAGGGTCAAGAAGGAGAGTGTTGACATGTCATGGCACTGGCGACCAATGTCACAAAACAGTGTGTGTAACTGTTTTATGAGAAATTAATTTGCTCTGTAAACCTTCATCTGAAGTACAACCAAAATGAGTAAGTAAATAACAATTTCTAGTAATAGATTTTATAATTTACAAACCTGTAAAAGAAAAAAAAATAAATCAACACAGAAAAAGATATACAGAAACGAAAGACTCTCTAAAACATTAAAATAGAAAATAAACATGATATAACAAAACCAATTATACTGCGTATCATTAATATATATAAATAGTCTAAAGCCTTTAATTAGAAAACCAAGTTTGAAGACTGTTTTAAAGAATATTTACTGAACATCTACCATCTGCAGGGGAGTATGGGCGGCAAAGAAAGCACAGTTGCACTATACAGGATACAATCCTTCAACAGGACATTAAAAAAATCTGACCCATATTTAACAAAGTATTTATATGAGTAGGGTCCATCACAACTCTTAAAGTAGATTTTAAAGCACAATAATGGAGCTGTTGCTATGGGCTCATGAAATCACAACAAATTATACTATGTGTCCCTTGTACATACCTGTAAACTGGAGTAAAGCATGTATATCCCTGTAAAATAAAGTAAAACATAGATCATGACAGTCAAAAAAGTAAGCTAGATCTATACTTCCCAATCTCTCTTGCATTACCTTTGAACTTAGTACAGATGCTGGATAAAGAGAAACAACTTCAGATAAAGAGAAGTGAAGCTAGATGTGATCATATAGACACACTTGTTCAGACCTCTTTAAAAAAAGTGTTCTAAGCTATTGAATATATCTTCTACCCACAATAGGAAGTCAGTGATTGAAGTATAGCTCCAGCACAATTTTGACTGCTGCTGAAAGCACAGCAAGAGTGACAACCTGTTTAGGGTCTTTGTACTTACACCAGAGCAAGAATGATTTGACTCTTCCTGGAATCAGCTTTGCACATGTAATAGAGAAATGCTCTAATCCAGCATGACAAATCCTATTTTCCTATGTCGAGGTGATTTGAACAGAAAATATGGGTCATCCTGGGTAAAAGTATAGATAGGTGATTTTTAATAAGGCGTCTGCCTTTTATCTTCCTTCTATCAGTTTACTGAGCACGGAGTGTATCTTCCTGTAATAACTTACTCACCAGAGCTTTCAGTCACATCCGCTGAACACTCATCAATGCAATGAAGTCTGATTTCAAACAACAAATTCTGAACTTTCACTGTTATATAACATAAAGGTAATCTTTTAAATTATCATTCTTTCCTTTGAGTTTCTTACTCTCATTTATGTCTTTTACTTTTTCTATGCTAAATTGTTTCTAGCTCATATCAAATAGTAGTTGAAAGTTTAAAATATAATCAGCTCTGAGCTATAACATGTACTGCCTCAGACAGGCTGTTCCTGAAAACTCGGTTCAATACTGGCCTTACTTTTAAGGCTGGTGCCTTCTGTATTATTACTCTTTTTTAAAAAATTTCCTCCATACACCTCATCATAATCTAAAATTTTTAAATTAATTTGTTTTTATTGACATTTCCCCCCTCACAAGAATGCACACTTTTTTCAGGTCAAGAACATTGTCTTTTTTATTCAATCTGTATCTCCAGATCTATTAACATTGCCTAATATTCACTGTGTTCTCAATAACATTTACTTAATGAAAGGAAATGCACATATTTGCTCCATTAACAACATACAGAATAATTAGCATCATTGCATACTAATGTAGTGAATACATTACATTTATTATGCAAACCTTTTATAAAATATTTTTAGATGAAGCCTCCTTCAATGAAATCAACTGGCTAGTTGACTTAGTAGAATTCATAAAATATAACTGGCTTACAAGGATGTCAATATTTGATCTTTGGGGGATCCAAGCCAGCCAAGTGCCATCAAGTCAGATCCGAGGTCCTGTCTTAATACTCCTGCTTTTTCCAGTATTTTCACAGGAAGAAGGCTTGATGAGTAGTCAAATGCTCTGTATTCATCTTACAGTAATGCATCATCTAGCTAGTGATGGAATTTAAAAAATTCTGGTCTACTATCCTTTGATGTTCTCAGAGGTAGATGAAACAGTAGAATAAAATAAATTCAATAAATAACTGTCAAGGGTTCATAACATTTATTTTTTAGAGAAAATCAGAAATTATTTTAGGATCTTTCTTAAAGTGTTTTGCATTAGAGTCTTGCATGTCCTGACCAATGACTAAGTTTCAACATTGCTTACTGCTATGTTCCTAGAACCTATGATCTGTGATGCATCCTGCATGGATGGATGGATGAATTAATTAATGAATAAATAAGTAAATAAATAAGTCCATCCAGTTAGCTCTAACTGATATGGAATCTCATGGAGTGTAACTTGAGATCTTGGATGTTTCCCTTCCAAAATGTCTTAGGCAAATTGGTCCATCTCTATCCCAGATCAGCACTGCCTACCAAAGCCTTTTTGGAAGTGTCCTGCTCATTTCAGGCTCTAAAACTTTGCTCTACACCCTTCCGATAGTACAAGGATATCTTCTCCCCTCTTTCCAGAAAATCAAACAGCAGCCATTGTGTTGATTCTGGTTCATGAAAACCTCATGTATCACAGAGCACAACTGATCCTCAGGGTTTTCTTGGCTGCAATGTGAGTGGGCTCAGACTGTCAGTCTCCAGGTTAGCAGTCTATTTCATACCACTTAACTCACCCAGGGAAATTCTTCTCTCATTAAATACATGTTAACAATTAACTAGACTTCAGAATTGTTCTTTTCAAGGTAGAAAATTTCTGCCTTAAGATAATGTTTTGTTCTTGTTTTTATGGAAAGGCAGCTAGCAGTTTTTCTTGCCTTCAGAGGGCATGCTATTTCTTTTCTGATTTAACTGACATACTGTTTCAAAGCCATGTTTATGATTATTTAGAAGGAATTACATTAAAATATTTATTGTTAGTACTAATAGAGGAAATGCTATCTGGAAATGTCATGTGTGAAGAATACCCCACATTCACTGATGCTGAATAACTGCAGCACTAAAATCTGGTTTCAGAATGCAGAAGTTGGTATCAAGAGATTTACTAGGGATTTTGAAATACCAGCAACCCTCAGGCAGTCACATATATACACAAAAGTTATGACCATTTATGGTTACATTCAGGAGAGGACTATCCACAGTGCTTATCTTGCTTACTGGATTATGTATAGTGAACAATTTCATACATATATGTAGTTAACCACATCAAAGATTCTGCTGCTAGGTGTGGAAGGCATCTGACTCTCAATTTCACAGTATCTTACTACAGGATCAAAGCCTCTTTTCAAATTTGCAATCCCTGACAGGGGTGAAAAACTCAGGTAAGACGAGTAAGCACTTGCCTACCTGTGGTTACCTGCTAGTCTGTAGGTAACAATTTCACATGAGTTTTACCCCATCACAGCTGATCTGGTAAGTAAGGTGAGTACTGTCCTTACCTTGCCTGTTGGATAATCTGTCCCTGGTTAAATTATATGCAGACAAATTGAATTATAGAAATGGGAGACACACAAACAGAGTCATTGTTTTAGTACTTATAGAAAATTGTATTTAGGATCAGAATTTGAAGTGTCTAAAACAGGTCTACTGCTGGCAAAATTATATATCAAAGCAGTATGATTAGATAACATTAAGGGGAAAAAAATTGACCATTAGTGTTACTCAAAACCTGTCAAGTTACTTCCTGTCCCTATAAATATTTAACAAGGGCTTGAGGTTCACTTGTTACGGGTGCTGGCAAGTTTCTGCATTAGGTATGAGCTTACCTATTCATGACCATCAAAATTTCCTGTTATGGCCAACCCTGGTGGTGGAGTGGTTAAGTGCTGCAGCTGCTAAACAAAAGGTCAGTAGTGTGAAACCACCAGGAGCTCCTTAGAAACTCTATGGGGCAGTTCTACTCTGTCATATAAAGTCCCTGTGAATTGGAATCAACTCAATGGCAGTTTTTTTTTTTTTTAATGGACTCGATTCTTCCTCAAGAGGTGTGTTGAAATCCTAAACCCTGTACCTGTGTACTTGACCATGTTTGAGGAAATAGAGTTTTTCTCTGAAGACATTGTAAGTCAAGTTCATGATATTATACTACAGTAGTCTGGATCTGAATCCCTTGAGTTGTATCTTATAAAATGGGAGTCATACACATGGGAAAAGATACCATATGAAGATATGTTTCCAACCCAAAGAATGCCAAGAGACTCTGGGCTAGATAAGCTGAAAGAGACAAGGAAGAATCTTCCCCTAAAGCCAGCAGAGACAGTATAGCCTTGCAGATGCCCTAAATCTGGACTTCCAGCCTCCAGAACTGAGAAAACGAGTTGCTATTCTTTAGTCACTCACTTAGAGCTACTTTGTTAGGGCAGACTTAGGAGACTAAGACACCTCCCAGTACGAAGAGTTTGTGATCATTATTCTGGTTTTCAGCATAATTAGTACTTAATTTTTAGTTTAAACTTCCAATATGTATTTCAAATATATTTCTACCTAAAATTAAAAAGGAAAAAAAGAGTTAACACACGCACTTTTGAATCTTTATACAGTGCAGGTAGCTCTGTATGGACCACACTACCAAATGTTTTTATGGTCAGTAACACCTTTTTTCATATACCTAGGAAGCAATTTAATTTTTCATGAGCTCTTCTATGAAGAAGGATTTATTTTAGTAAGATGCTATCTACCTTTTCTTTTCTTATTTTATTTGTTAAAAAAATAATTGTGTGTGTGTGTGTATGTGTGTGTGTGTGGTTCAAGAACATTTGCTATAATAGCAAGACTCCATTTCCTCTTCAGTCTAAACTTGTGAACTTTTTTTTAATGAGGACATTCTATTATATTTTAAATGTGAAAGAAGGAAATCAGTAGAAGCTTTTTAATAAATGACGCAATAATCCACTGCTGTCCAGCTGATTCTGTCTTCTACGACTTTGTAGGACAGAGTAGGACTGCTCCATAGAGTTTCAAAGGAGCACCTGGTGGACTGGAACCACCGACCTTTTGGTTAGCAGACATAGCACTTAACCACTATACCACAAGGATTTCCAATCATTTATTAACACATATAAAATAAAACTAGAAAGCCCCATCCAATTGCTATGTTATGTGACCTCAGTTGATCTTCCTACAGTGTGACAACACATTTCTTCTCCCTACTCTGTATTTCTTGAGTCCATTCAACCAGCTACTGTCCCCTTCTACCTCCTCATCTCACCTCTGGATAGGAGTTGCCCATTTAGTCTCATGTATCTGCTTGAGCCAAGAAGCACACTCTTTACTCATATTATTTTATGTCTCATATTATGTACTCATATTATTTTATTATTTTATATTATTTTATATTATTATATATATTATTTATATTTATATTTATAATATTTAATATTATATATTACTCATATGTACTCATATTATTTTTGTCAGAAGGGGGTAGGCTTCGAGAAAGCTTTTAGTTCTGGGCTAACGGAGAGTACGGGGGCCACGTCTTCTGAGGACGCTCGTGTCTGTCACATCCCACAGTCTGGTCTTTTTACTGCAGTTTGAGTTCTGCAGCCTACTTTTGCCCTGCTCCATCGGGGACTCTTTGTTGTACTCCCGGTCTTAGTGGTGACTGGTGATAGTCGGTACTGTCTAATTCTTCTGGTCTCATGCTGATGTAGTCTCTGGCTTATGTAGCTCTTTCTGTCACTTAGACTCACATTTTCTTTGTATCTTTGGTGTTCTTCATTTTCTTTTGTTTCAGGTAGGTTGGGACCAAATGATGCTTCTTAGAAGACCACTCAGTAGCCTTTTAAAACCTTAGATGTCCCTCACCGAAGTGGAATGCAGAATATTTTCTTAATGAAAGTTGTTATTCCAATGAACCTAGATGTCCCCAGAAACCTGCCTCTACTATTCTGTTGCTCAGAGTGTTTGGTAGTATTCAGAAAACTTCTTAGCTTTTAGTTGAGTGACTTTATTTTTTATCAACAAGTAGTTAGTCTAAAGTAGTTTAGACTAAATACATTCTGTTTGGGTGGGTGTGGAGAAGTGGGAAAGAAATAACAAAACACATCTTTCATTTTATATTTTGATGGCTTTCAGTGGTTCAATTGCAGGTCGTGGAGCATTACCATTTCATCAACAGGGAGTGTTTTTCCACGTGAAGATATTTCTTCTTTCAAAGTCATATTGCCTTGGGATTTGAAGGTCTACTGAATAGTGAATATTTTTAATTGGCCTGGATACATAACTGAATATTTTGTCAAGCTGATTTGTGTCTATTCAGTGTCTTCAATAATTCCCTCTTCACCTATGTTGACTCAAAAAGTAACCTGTGAAAATCAATGCAGCTATTATTTTCCAAATTATCAGGTACTTTCTCCAAATTGTACTCTTTTAATCTCAGTTTTAGACCCTCATGCACTGGTTTGTGTGTCCTTGGGGTCTTTCCTCTCTTTCTTGTGTTCTGAATTATGAACTGGCCATAGTAACTTGATTCTTTTGTTAGCCTGTCTGCTTGGCTTTTACATCCCAGTTTTCCTCTGGCTCTGTGCCCTGAAGTTTGTATCAATTCCATTTTACCTCTATTTCCAGTTTAGGTCCAGGAATCCACCCTAAGTGTGGGTCTCCAAATTCCTATTTCTCATGCAACTGGATGGGGCTGTCTAATTTTATTTTATACATGTTAATAAATGATTGGAAACCCTTGTGGTATAGTAGTTAAGTGCTATGGCTGCTAACCAAAAGGTCGGCAGTTCAAATCTGCCAGGTGCTCCTTGGAAATTCTATGGGGTGCTTCTACTCTGTCCCATAGGGTTGTTATGAGTTGGCATTGACTTGACAGCAGTGGTTTGTTTTTTTAAGAAGTAGTTCTCCACTTAGTAGACAAGACATCATACTACCTAATAATTACAAGAAAATGTTAATATGCAGTGTTATACATTATTTTTGGCATTAACGTACGTTCTAAAATCATTCACACTCAGTATATACACATTACCATATTTTTAGCTACAAATGACAAAAAATAACCCAGCCAAACTACTAGCTTAAAGAAAATGAATTGATTGGCTAATATGACGTGAGAAACCTGGAGAAATACCAGCTTCAAATGTAGGTTAAGGAAAGGCTACAAAATAACATCCATGTCTGGTTTCTTGCTTCTTCTAGGATCCCTCTCCTCTCAGAAAGTCTCTGTCTTATTACAGCAGCTGTAGTCAAACAAATGTCCACGTCCATGTTCAGTGAAGACATCACAGGTTCTCTCAGTTTTCAAGAGAGCTGCTGTCGTTGGCCAGAGTCATGTGCCCACCTCAGAACCAATCACAGCAAAATGTTGCCTTGGGCTCAGGCTGATAGGCCTGAGTTTTATGTGGTATCTTCAGAGCTAGCCTGGGACAAGTCCCAGTCAAACCACCTGAATTTACTGCTGAGGGGCCAACCCCCATCCATAGTTACTCTCCCATATTTACTAATGAGAGGAAGACTGAAGACATTAGAGAACACATCTTGCTATCCTCATGATCCTTTATTCTTTTCTTTATAGATCACAGGTCACCAATATTTCTGTTCTTTATTTCTGAGTTGCTTGTAAAGAAACTGTTCCTTGTTGCATCAGGATTTAAAAGAGATGTACAATATTCAGAAGTAAACTTTTTATACAACATAGAATTTTGGTTACTTTTTCCTGTTCTATTTACTTAAAATCAGATTGCAATTAGCTAGCATTTGAACACAAGAATTTTTGGAGAGTAGGAGATAATCATACTAGTGGCAATTTAAAAGAACAATAACAGGGTATTTTACTTTATTAAGAACATCAATAGAACATTATATAAGTTTTTGGATTACTCATGCCAAACATGTGTAAGGGACAAAATCGACAAAATTAATGAAATAATTCAAAACTACAATAATTCACAAATATGCAGATAATCTCATTGCTCTATGGACATATTCTTACTTCTTAAGGAATCTTTCCCAGAGTGGCTTGTTTAAAATCAAGTCAGGTGCTTATGCTCATCTGTTGAGACACCCCCATCTCACTTCCTACTGCACGTAGACCACCATATCCCAAGTGTGTACCTTGGCCTAGATGGGCCTGAATAGTCTGGCCCTGTTACTTCCCCACCTGAGGCTATTTCTGCCCTTCTACTCACTCTTTTTGCCAGAACCATTCCAGCCAACGTGGCCCAACACTTTCTGGTGTCACATCCACCAAGCACGTGGCTGCCAGTGGCATTCCTTTGTCCCCCTCCACCTCTCCCCTCTGTCCACATCATTTGCTTGATCCCTCCTTCATTTCATAAGTCTAGGCTTTAAGCGCCATTTCCTCTGTGTGATATTCTAAGTCTGCCCTGTTTAACGCACTACCTCTGTGAATTCTCTCATCCTAACACTGCCCTTTCTTTCACCATAGATTAAAAGACGTGACATTTCAAGGTATACATTTTGTTCTTGAATAATTGATCTCTCATGAGATTGTCTGCTCCAGAAAGCAAGGCCTTGTCTGTTCTGGTAATGTTGATCACTCAGCTAGAAGGACAGTTCCTTAAATATTGGTTGATTAATCAACCAGTCAGTGGATTAACTTTCCATTTTACCCGATTCTTTCGTAGCATGTAACTTTCAAACTAATATTGTACTACGAGGTAACATTTTGTGAGTTGTATAGAAATATCTAAGGCAGTTAAAGTTCTGGCTCCTGTACGTTTCCTAGGAGACTGATATTTTATTCAGTGACTTGATTTAGTCACAGTTTGAGCATTTCCTATCATTTTGACACTGGGTCTGGGAAGCACTTATTATGTCCTTTTGAAGGGTTAGGTAGTCAAGTTCTCCTTGACAGGAAATAACTGAGGAACACTAACACCAGCAATTATGTTGGTTTGTATTCCATTTCTCAGCTTTGCCTCCACAAAGCCCGTGAATCTTAGAGTCTGAAGGCCGTGACCATGAGCTTAGTAAAGGAGAACTTTTTGTATGATCCCTCTTGAGACAAAGAACGTTGGCATTAGAAAAATTGCCTCCAAATTTCTGTGTCAAGTGAGTAATTTCAAAGTTGGAATGCTTTACCCCCGTATAGGCTAACTACTCATGCTGATTAGGTTTATAGCCTACATAAGTAGCTCCCTCGGTCACCTCATATATTATGGCAACGATTTAAACTATGCTTAATCTTGTTCACTATATTGCTTCTGTGGAGCACTTTGTTGCTAATTAGAAAGTTCTTCAACTTCTTCAGTGTGAACTTTAGGGAGGTGGGACTAGAAGCTTTTACACAACACACTTTATGTGTTACTTTTATATCTGTGTAAAGGATACCGGGAAACCATGGAGGTATTGTGGATAAGTGCTTTGTTCGCTAACCAAAAGGTCAACAGTTCAAGTCCACCAGATGCTCCTTGGAAACTCTATGGGGCAGGTCTGCTCTGTTCTATAGGTCCACTATGAGTCAGAATTGACTCAATGGCAGCGAGTTTAAGAACACTGAGTGTTCTGAATTGATTAAGAAAAGTTTTTTTTTTTTCCTAACTTGGAGATAGAGGTGAGAGAAGGATACACATGGAGAACTTCTCTGAAAGGAAGGTCTAGATTTGAACATGCATAATTAAGAGTCCACTATGTGTTGCAACATTTGAGGATTTTCACCTGCATATAAAACTGAAAATTATAAAATTGTCAAAGATCTAAAAGGAATAATTCTGGCTGTCTCACTTTTTATTCATAAACAGAAGGATAGGTTTGAAGAGAAGCATGGGATGGGTGGGGAGTTGAGGAGACTAAGCTTGTTGAGCACACAGAACTGAAAAAGTAAATGGGAAGTTGACTGCCTCTCTGGATTTTCCAAACTTTTAGGAACTATCTACTATTAATAGAAGTTAGTATCTCAAATCCTGAAAATGACCTAAAATTTTAGGGAAACACATATTTCGGAAAATCAGTCAAACATTTGTATTGAGTTTGGATCTTTCTGAACATTGAATTATAGCAGATTAGGAAACTAGCTTCCTTCAGGCATAAATGTGTCAAAAACTTTTCTTGAATCTGTATCCTATAAATTTATCAGCATTCTTTCTTTCCCCCCTGATTTGTTCACTACTGTGCCCCACTGGTCAGAACTGGCACACAATAGATGTTCCACAAATACTCATACCCATTGCTGTCGAGTCAATTCTGAATTGTAGCAACCCTATAAAACCAAAAAACGAATCCAGTGCAGCTGAGTCAATTCCAATTCATAGCAACCCTAAGACAGAGCAGAACAGCTCCAATAGAGTTTCCAAGGAGCGCTTGGTAGATTTCAACTGCCGAACTTTTGGTTATCAGCTGTAGTACTTAACCAGTAAGCCACCAGGGTTTCTAACGACCCTATAGGACCTTTATTACTGCTCCATAAGGTTTCCAAAGAGTGACCGGCGAATTCGAACTGCTAGCTTTTTTGTTAGCAGATGAGCTGTTAACCACTGAACTACCAGGGCTTCACTCAACAAAAAGATATTGAATAATCTGGTGGAACACAGGGCCTTCCCTAAGAAAGTCAAAAAGGGGTGTTCATTCCTGTTGCCGTACATGGCATCAAGGACATGAGCATGTGATCTAGGCATGGGAAAATCAATATTCCTGCCTGGATATTTGAAGTTGACAGAAAAATGCAGGTCAGTTTGACCAATATTCATAGCATCCGTACTGGCATCCAATGCCTGGAGTGGTGGTTTCAAGTCTCTTCTTTGGTGATTACAATGTCTTACAGCACTGTGGCAGTTGGACTGGAAAATAAGACAAAATCAACCATTTCCTTAACATACGTCTGTGATTCGTACTGTCCTTAGGTGTCTACACCTTTTCTAAGCCTGGTCCTATTAGCTTTTCTACTGAGTCTTTGAAGTACCTATTATTATTATGGAAACCCTGAATGCACAGTAGTTAAGTGCTACAGCTGCTAACCAAAAGGCTGGCCGTTCAAATCTACCAGTCACTCCTTAGAAATTGTATGAGAAAGCTCTACTCTGTCCTACAGATCTGCTATGAGTTGGAATTGACTGGATGGCAATGGGTTTGGCTTCACTATCATCATTATTATTATTTTACTGAACAAACTACCCAGTGTTGGCTTCTGAGGTTTGCATCCAAGAATCTTAACTGATACTAGGCGTAAAATCAAAGATCTGAAAATATGAAAAGTTGGCACTGAGGGGACTTTGTCCCTGAAATTCAGGGAGGTCATCTTATCCAATGATCAGACTTTGTCATTAGCTGAAAACAGCCTAGTAAGCCCCACCTCGTATAACCATAAAACCATAAACAACTTTATGCCTGCCACTCCCACCATCCTAATCAAAGGTCTTCCCTTATCAAAACTTTGATCATAAAAAACCTTATCCTCTCCCCCTTCCAGTCAACACTTCTTCCTTATCAGACCATAAATTCCCCAGCCAGAATTTCTTGCTATCCTTCTTCTCTTTCTTTCATTATCAAACCACAACCCCCCTCACCCTACACTACCTCATTGGAACTTTACTATTATAAAAAACTTGCTCTAATGGGAAGAGGTGGGTTGAGTCACCCTTGGCTCAGACCACACTCTGTCTTTGAAAAAACTTCACTAGACTCTTGGACTGGTGTTTCTCTGCTTCTGTTTGAGGCTGCTTTCTCCCCAACAAGCACAAGTTGGTTCTGCTGGTTAGAGAAAGCCTTCTTACTGATTTTGCAAGCATGTATCCCACTGCCAGTCAACAAATCAGTGTTCATATACATCACTGTCTATTTGTTTCTCAGTCAATTTGGTGAGTACAGTTGTTCCTGACAGGCAAATCTAGCCTGTGTATGTGAACAAATTTTATTTCTGAAGTGGTAACACAGAGGTCAGCTATTATGAAAAATAGACCTCCAAAACTTTTACTGGCTTAAATGCAATTGAGGTTTACTTTCCACTATCTCATAGTCTAAAACAAATTTTCATGTTTAGTAGAAACATCGTTCTTTCATGTGTCAAAGGAGCAGCCTGCCATCTTCAATATTTACCCTCTATGGTTTCTGTCTTTGTCTCAGTCAGTCGTGACGGAGAATAAGGGAAGAGTGAGAATGGGAAGTTCCGGCAGTGGCGCACATTGCCACGCTGACATTTCATTGGCTACAATTCGGTCATGTGAATGCTGCAAGTAGTGCTGGGAAATGTAGTGCCTTTGTACCTAAGAAGCATCTGGAAACATTGGTTTGGGTTAAAAAGTTAGACATCTTTGCTGAAACCATGTATAGTTGTATCTGAGCATTCTGGCTCTTCTGTATCAGGTTAGTAAACCACTTTCTCAATACCTTTTATTTTTTTCTTTCATGAAATTTAATTTCTTGGCTAACCAACACAAACTAACAGCTGTCCAGTCAGGTCCGACTCCAGGCCACAATAGAGGTCAGAGTAGAACAAAACACCGTTAATTATTACAAGTCATAGCTAAAGAGTCAAAATCTCTTCTTTAATATCATCTCTGTAGCTTACTTCCAGTATCTTCTTCCCCTCCCAAAGGACTACCATTTGGTTGTAGGGTGTGGGAGATAGGTTAAATTACCACCTAGTTTTCCGTGTCTTCCTCTGATTTTTGTTTCTAGAAACACATCTCAGAGTTCTTCAGCCTGTATCCACAATTTCTTCTAGTAAAATCGAGCCATCCTCAGTGGTATTCATTGAGTTTTGTCACGCCCTACAAGAGAACGCTATCCTCCTGATCACCCGGGAGCCACTGCTACTTTTAAGCTTCTTCTGTTCTGAGTTTGGGCTAATCACTAGATTTATGAAATTGAGAAATCCAACTTTATCTTTTCTCTCTGACATATGGGACATTGAATCCAAATGATCGTGTAGTTTATTGTGATAATCAGTCCCAAATTGTTACATCAGTAGACTAAGTTCTATCCAAGATGTCTTTTATTGCAAACAGTAAGAAACACACTACTCTGAAGGCCAGTTTGTATTATCAACAGCAACATACGGGGGACATAAAATAGAAACAAGTGAGTCATCCAGGGCTGGAATAGGAGAATTGGTGGTGACGGAGTCTGGACAACTAGTGACACATATTCCATTTAAAAAGGGTATCTGACACCCACTGTTCAGCTCTCATTTATTATTTGCATGAATTTGACAAATTATGTATAGCTCTGTATTTCATCTAACAAATGCTTATTTAGCCATTACTGTCTGCCAAGTTCAGTTCTAAATATTTTACCAATATTTAATTATTTACAATCCTATGAAGTAGATCTAATTATTTTTCCCATTTCATGGATGGAGAAACTGAGGCACAGATTGGCCTCACCCAAGAAACTGAAGCACAGATTAGCCTTACAGCTGGTGTAGAGTCATGATTCAAAGCTGGCTCCAGAGTCGAAGATCTTAGTCATTATACCCTGCTTCCAGATGATTTCCTGTCTCATAAGCAGAAAAAATTACTTTTCTCAAGAAATTTTCTGAGTTGTAAATATTGACAAATTACACAATGTTTATGGAAACACTAGTGTTAAGTGCTACAGCTGCTGGCCAAAAGGATAACAGTTTGAATCCACCAGGCACTTCCTGGAAACTCTATGGGGTGATTCCACTCTGTACTAGAGGGTCACTATAAGTCAGAATTGACTTGATGGCAATGGGTTTGATTTTTTTTATTTTTGAGGGGTTTGGACTTACGAAACATAGTTATGGGTCTGAATTTGTCTGCCAATTTAATTGCAACCTCTGCTTCAATTCTTAATACAAAATATCTTACCTCTGCTCAACCACAATATCTGTTAACTAGGTAGCAGATTTTACAGATATATGAAGACTGCCAATTAAGTTCACTAACTCATCCTAGAAAAAGTGCTACATGCCTTATTGCTGAATATCACTACAGTCACCTTCGAAGTACTCCCCTTGGGAAGCTATGCACTGACACCAGTGCCTAGTCTACCCTTCAAAGCAATCTTGGAACTCTTTTTCTGGAATGGCCATTAGAGCTATCCTTGTTGTATCACCCTTGATGTCCTGAATGTCACCCAGCTGTCTTTCTTTCAATATTTCCTTTATCTTTGGGTAAAGAAATAAGTCACTGGGGGCCAGATCAGGTGAGTAGGGAGGACATTCCAATAGAGTTATTTGTTTACTGGCTAAAATCTTCTTCACAGGCAACTATACAATTAAATTTGTTAACTTGCCACCTTGCCACTGTGTTCAATGGCCATTCCAGAAAGAGTTCCAAAATTGTTTTGAAGGGTGTACCAGGCACTGGGGTCAGTGCATAGCTTCCCAAGGAAGGTACTGCAAAGGTGACCATAGTGATATTCAGCAATGGGGTATGTAGCACTTAGAACAATTAAGTTCGTGGACTTAACTGCCAGACTTCATGTATTATACTCTATCTTATTTATCTAAAAACTGAAAAACCAAATCCCTTGCTGTTGAGTAGATTCTGACTCATGGAGAACCTACAGGACAGAGTAGAACTGCCCTATAGGGTTTCCGAAGAGTGCCTGATGGATTCAAACTGCTGACCACTTGGTTATCAGCCATAGTTTTTAACCACAGCACCACCAGATTCTTATGCTGCTGTAACAGAAGTACCACAACTGGATGGCTTTAACAAAGAGAAATTCATTTTCTCATAGCCTATATAGGCTAGAAGTCTAAAATCAGGGTGCCAGCTCCAGGTTTAGGCTTTCTGTCTGTTTTGAGGGGAGGCTTTTGTCATCAGTCTTCCCCTGCTCTTAGTGCTTCTCCGTGCAGGAACTCTGGGTGCAAAGGACATGAACTCCTGGCTATATTTTATCGGTGGTATGGGATCTCCCAAGTCTCTCTGCTCACTTCTTTCTTTCATATGTCTGTCTTTTATAGGTCAAAACAGACTGGCTTAAAACACAATCTAATCTTGTTGATTGAGTCCTGCTTCTTTAACATAACTGTCACTAATCCCATCTCATTAACATCATAGAGACAGGACTGACAACACAAAGGAAAATTCCATCAGTTGACTAAATGACGGACAACTGCACAATACTGGGAATCCTGGGCTAGACAAATTCATACACACATTTTTCGGGGACACAGTTTAAGCCATAGCATTCCCTACTGTGTACTCGTATTACCTGAAACAAACAATCAAACAAAAATCTCCCCCAAAAGGCAGTAGTGAGTAGTAACATGGACTTTGAAGCCAGGCTGCTTAGGTTCAAATCCTGATGGTGCAACTTAGTATGTGGCCGCAGGCAAGTGACTTAACATTTCTGTTCCTATCTGTGAAAAGTGGTAGAGAGTCGAACTCAGCTCAAAAAGTTATTTTGAAGGTTAAATGGAATGACAAATGTAAAATGATGAGGGCAGGGCATACTGTAAACACTATTTGTTATGGTGTGTAGTTTTTGTCTGCAACATGTTTAGAAGCTTGCTCAAAGGCCAGGCAAAGACCTCGTATATATTCCTTTTATATCTTTTGTATTCTTTTATCCTTCTCCCCAGTCCATGGGTTGTGCAGTGAGCAGACTGATTTACAATATGAGTTGTGCAGTTGAATATATATAGCTTCCGACTCCTGCTCTGCCTGTTTTAAGTTTATAACTTTAAGTTGCTTAAAACACTCTGCTCTTTTGTTTCATGGTTTCAAAACTCAACATTATACTTGTACCTACCTCACAAAGTTGTCAGTATAGAATAAATAGGATACTGCATGTGAGTTGCCTGGTATATAATAAATGCTCAGTAAATGTCACCAACAATAATAGTAGACTATATATGTCCTTGATAAGACTTGCCTGTTAACACATGACAAAGGAGAATGTTCATTTTCATTTTCCCTTTAACTGATTCTTCAAATTTCTTGATAAGCCTAGAACTGACACATATTTGTCTGGTAAATGTAGGATTAAAATATTTATATAATATACTTAGCAAACATTTTCTGTAAAGGACTAGATAGTAAATATATGGACCATATGCTCTCTCTTGCAATTACTCAATTCTGCCTCTGTATTATAGAAGTAACCACAGAAAATATGTAAATGAATGTATGTGCCTACGTTCCAGTAAAAGCAGGGCTTTGAACTAGTTCATTTCAATTCAAACCCCTGCTAAGAATTTTCTTTTCCACCCCATGTATACTGAATCGAAACTACATCTTAATAAGCTCTCCAGGAGATTCTTACACATAATAAATTTTGAGAACAACTATTCTACCAGTGGTTCTTAGAATGGTCCCTAACTAGCAACATAGCATCAGCTCAGAACTTGTTAGAAATACACATGATCAACAGAAGTTCACACCAGAAGGCACCAGTTCAAAGACCTGAGTAATGCTATTTACAAAACCAGGTTGGGGAGGAGGTAGACCATTAGTTTGCCAACCCCAGTTTGAGTTAGAGTGGAAACAGATGTAATGTAGTGGAACAGGCAAAGTCAAATAAATGGCCACATCTTGAGCATAATCTGCACTACTTTGTTTCTTAATTCTACCTCCAGGTACACATTCCCAAGCATGAGTCCATGATTTCCCTTAATTTCTCTCATGTTAAAGATCAACCCATGCTCTCTTTAGGACTGTAGAAAAACAAGTGATACGAATCTAAAAAACATAAAAGACAAACAAAGAATTTGCCCATGAATGGGAATTTATATGGCAGCCAGATCACCTCTGGGCCCCAAATACCAACTAAAAGGTCAATGCATCTGGGACATTACCACTTTGACCACCCAAAGAAGAATCACAGTTCTTCACATTCCTAGGACTCATGAAACCATATCCCATTTTCCTACAAAACCACCAACTTGTGTCCATCTTGGGGAGGCAGACTTTGGAGGAATCAATTCCCTCTCTCTGCTTTTATACCGATACATAATTAAACCTATCTCTTCTCGCGTTACCCACGTCTCAGAGACCGGCTGTTTTCGGTAGGTGGCACAAACTCTGGTTAGGTTTATGGTAACAGTAGTCTTGCCACAATTACAAGCAAAGAAATATTGCCTAGATACTATTCTATAGACCACAGCATTTGAGTCGATACTTCAAGTTGAGAACTTCATCTCCTCTCTTTTAAGTAGATTCCAGAGTCTTTTCCTATAAAGGTACAACTTTAGGACCCATTTACATTAAGAGTCTGTGGTGTTGTACCAATAAATACATGGCAGGACAACTAGCACACACAGGTTTGTGTTTTTCCCCTTGATCCATCCATCTATAAGGGGGATGTCAACCCGGTCTATCTCAACAACCACTTTCAATCTATGTGCAATTGATGGGAAATGCACAAAAAGCATTTCTCTCCTTAAAACTATTCTTATGAAAGACAGGCTGATTTTAAGGGGCTCTGTGAGAGATGATTATGAGTCATTATGAACAAATGACTCACCTAGGAGAAAAGCAAGTCTTTGTAACTGTGCAATTTGGGAAAACATGGCTTTTTAAGCAAAATCTCCACTTACAAAACCTGTGAAGAATCTTGTGTATATACAAGGAAAATAATTTATGTAACAACAATACAATATTTTACCCACTGAAGACATTATCTTGGCTGAATATATTTTTAAAAAATAATTATAATTTGGTAGAAAAAAAAAAGCTTATGATAACCTGTTTCCCCTAGGGTTGCCATGAGTCAGATCTGAATCAATGGCACTTGGCTGGCTTGGCATTTCTCATAGGCTGAGGACATCATATCTCTAACTATTATAGCAATAAAATAATAATTCACATGTTTTTAGGATGCATTTTTATGAAATGTAAATATGATAAAGGAAAATAAAAATTGCCTATTGATCAATCAACCAATCAACATTAATACTGTTGAGTTCTAGATAGCATACTAAATGTCACATAAGATTTCAGAAATATATAAAATGATCCCAGCACTGTAGAATTTCAGAGGAAAGAGACTATGAGGTTGAAATATGTGTGTAGAATTCATACAGAAGGCAAGACTTCAAGGATAAGATTTATTTTTATTTTATTTCATATAACCTATTTTAATTTTGTTGTTGAAAACTATACATGCAGTACATACACTGATTCAACAATTTCTACATGTACAGTTCAGTTACATTGATTACAGTGAGTTGTACAACCATTTGCACCCTGCTTTCCCAAGTTGCTAAAAAAGATTTAAATGAATAGAGAAGAAAGGATATTCTAAGAGCACTGTCTTAGTTTTATCTATGACTACCTTAAAAACAAACAAACAAACACAAGTCAGTGGTTTTAACATATAGTGATTTATGTTCTCACAGTTCTAGAGGCTAAAAAGTCAAATGCAGCATCTCGGCTGTGTTGATTTATGTGGTCCTCTCTCCTAGTTCTTGGTGTCTGCTGACAACTCTTGGTTCTCCTTTAATTGTAGACAGGGACTCATATGGTGTTTTTTCCCCATGGTGTACATGTCCATGCCTGTTCTGCTGCTTCTATTCCAGCACTCTGAAGTGATTAGGTATAGGACTCACCCTACTCTGGTGAGGTCTCATTAGCATAACAAAAGAAAACCTCTATTTACAAATGGTTAAATTTACAGGTACAGGAGATTAGGACTTTCACATCTTTTTGTAGGCTATTAGTCAACTCATAACAAATACCATGAGTGTATAGGTCATAGCAGTAATGCTGAGGAGGCCAGAATGACTAAAGTACTTGTGGGGAGAAGTGAGAAATAAGCCAAATGCATTGCCTACACTTCAGCATGGCTCTGTAATGTTTTGTTTAATAAGCAGGTATGTATAGGAGTATGTTCGTGTCATATTGAGAATTTTTGAAGGTTTTTAATATATATATATACGTAAAATTGGATAAGAATAAATAATTGAGAAAATCAGGACAGGGGAAAAATATATGTAAAGGCTGTGGTCAGTGTTTATAAATACATGGTTTAAGTGTATATAACTGTTTATTAAATATATGAAATAATCAAACCAGGGCCAATACAAATAGTACTATGATCTCAGACATGGCATGTAATCTGTTTCTTCATGTGTAACACAGAGAATATAATAATGACTGTTAACCAAGTTAATACATAAAAGATTCTTAGAACAATGCTAATATAAATACCCTATGTGTTGAGCATCATTTTAAAGAAGTTCTACAGAAATAATGAAAGCTGATTGAAAAATGTTAAGTTTCATGCAAAATAATTAATGTTTTACTCTTTACTAAATTTAAGGAATTCATAGAGCTGTCTTATGGGTTTAAAACTAAAATAAATCTCATAGAAATATCTCCAAAGAATTGCAAATAGACAAAATGCACCAAAATAGCATAATTATTCAGAATATAACTATTTGACATTCTAGGGTATCCAGTTGTCTACATGCACATTCCTTATTGCTTTAAATCATCTTTACATTTTTATAACCTGGTAAGATAAACCTGAAGTGAACTAAAAGAAGCACACAATAAATATTCACATAAATATTCAATATTCAAGCCATATTTGAAAGACTAGTACTTTGAGAGATAAAAATGGTAATAGGGTCAACAGTTTTATTTTTTTCCCTACATTTATAAAAGATCCTTTCGGTTTAAACTTTTTCACAATCAGATACAGGAAGTGCCCAAGATAACACCCTTGGGATAAAACAGAAGGTTCAAAACTAATTACTGTTTACGGTTTCATTCTGATTGTATGTACATGTATGTGTGCACACACTTTTTTCTACTGCAGATACCAGTGTTGGCTTTAAACTCTGAAATGTTAACTGTATAGTTTGTGGAATGTAAGATAGTATAGGTCATAGTTATATGTTTTGCCTTGCCTTATTTAGAATACAATTAATCTGTGTGAGGACATAATCTCACTAAGAAAACTTTCTTGCTCCTGCATATCTTCAAAAATTTCAAAGATCTGGAAGTGGACGTGTGAGAATGATACAATAACTCTGCATGTCTCAATACAGATGATATCAGAAATGTCTCCTATATACTAGTAAAACATCCCTCCTTAGAGGGCAACTAACATTAATTTCTCTTTGTGAGATATGGTACGGAAACGAGGTCTTCAGTCCAACAGCCCGCCCCTGGGTGAGCTTGGACATGAATCTTGCCCCAGCTGAACCCTGATGGTAGTCTTGTGAGAGACCTTGAAGTATAGGATCCAGCTGAGCTTGCTCAGATCCTGTCCACAGAAATTGGGAGGAAATAAATGTATGATGTTTTAAGCCATTTACACAATCCTTTATCTCAGGCTCTGCTACTGGGAGAGTCCAGATTAACAGCAAGGTAAGCTAATAGAGGGAGGGATGGAATCAACATCATAGGTAGAAGCATTCTTTTGGAGCAGGAGGACTTTCTCTAACATGTAGGAAAAAGGAGGTGTATGGGAATCAGTAATTTTGTCAGGAAAAAATATTTCTTTTTCATCCTAACATCTTCTTGGTTAAACATAGGGAGAGTTCATTTGCTGAGACTAGGAGGGGATGTCACTGTGTAAAGACATTTTGAGAAATATGAAAAATTTGGAATATGGAATACAGTACATGCCACCCAACAGTGGATAAAAGGTTATTTAGGAGAGTTTTAACCTCCAACTGAGGTAGAAACCACTAATTTCTTGTGACATCGATCCTGTCTTTGGATGCTTCTCTCCAGTAGAATTTAATAGCCAGAAAACTCTGGTTGAATAGCAGTTAAGTTCTGTATTGTTCACATTAATTGCCAGGCTGTAGCCTCTTCTGGGCATGGGGTTTGCAGGGTGGTGTGACTGGTAGAAAACAGTGCAAGAGAGAGGAGGCTAAGGTGCTCGAAGAGGTGGATCTTGGGGTTAGGCTGAACTGGGTACAGAGTGAAGCCATAGGAAGTTGACAGACTTGTAATAAGTGATATAATTTAAAGACTGCAAGCTCAGATATGGCTGTTCATAGAATGACTGAAAAGAAAGGAAGACATAAATAGTGGCAGGCACATATGAATATCAGATTTCAGGACATATTTGAGTTTTGATAAGGTCCAGGGTATGGAATTCACCTGGGGAATTGTCACTAGAGATGAAGGGAGACTGCTGAATAAGCCCTAATAATAGCCTTTAAAGCCACCCAGGACACTTGTGAGACCACAAATAAGGTAACTCCAAGTCATACACATACCACAAACCCTGAGAATGAACAGAAGGTTGATAAATGACATTAACAAAGGGACAGCTGTGATTCTGTCAGACAATAGCCTCAAAGACCAAAACAAACCAAACCCACTGCTATCCAGTTGATTCTGATTCATAGCATCCCTACAGAAAGAGCAGAACTGTGCCATAGGCTTTCCAAGGAGTGCCTGGTGGATTTGAAATGCCAACACTTGGGTTAGTAACTGTAGCGCTTAACCACTATGCAACCAGAGTTTGGTTTGGAAATGGTAGTTGGGAGCAAAAAAAATTACTCTGTTTCCTCTTTGTTGGCTCCGGTATCTGCAGATACCATAAAAGTGTAATCAAGCCTGATTTAGAAGATGTTGTGTTGTTGTTAGATGCCGTCAAGTTGCCCCACAGGGTTTCCATGGAGTGGCTGGTGGATTTGAACGGCCAGCCTTTTGATTAGCAGCTGACCTCTTAAACACTCTGCCACCAGGGCTCCTGATTTAGAATACAGGGGACTAGTGTTCTCTCTACCTTCAGGATTGTTTGAAGGATCAGTGTACATGAAAACGTTTTTTTACTAAGTGTAACTACCCTTATATAAGTTAATAGACTGCAACCAGGAAGAAATTAAGGAAACAAGGTCAAAAAGATTGCATGAGATCAAGGAACATAAATAGAATCTGATAATGGTGCTGGAAAGAGGGCTGATGTCTTTTTTCTCTGGGACTGGAAAGTAATTTGAGCATGTAAGAGTAGAAATAGAGACACTGTGACCTTCATCCAGCCTAGGACTCCTTGGCAGTTATTTCTGTGGAAACTGGACATATCTGTCATTGTGACTGGTTATAAAATCACTAGTTTAAGACAGAGGATTGCATTTTAAAGCCACCTCACTTTTTATTTTTAGTAGGATATTTCTACTTAGAAGAATAAGATAGCATTGACATGCTATCATCTGGTTGCTTAGAAAACCAACATTTAAAAATGTTTTCCCGTTTTACATCGTTATTGAAGTCATGTGTGAGTTTGGCAGCAGCTCACTGTTAGATACCAACAGGACCGTGACAATAAGATAGAAACCTGTGCTCCTGGCTGCTGCTGAGAGGCAGAGTGAAACTCCCTTTCCAGGGTAGCAGTCTTAAGTCATTACATGTCTCCTTCACCTTGTTTGCAACTGTTAAAAAAAAGAAAAAAAATTAAATGAAGAACATTGACTCTGAAAAGAACATTAAGTGATTCAGAACTATATGTATCTCTATTTCCTAGTATTTGGAATGAAGGCAATAATAATAATAATAATAATAATAATAATAATAATTTTAATGCTTCCAAAAGATTTTAATATAAAATGTTGTCTATTTTGGCCATTATTACTGTTATTCAAAAAATGAATCATAGAATTAAGCAAACACACTTTCTTCAGTGACTTCCTCCCAAACCCTTGAATTTTAAATGACTCCTTGCTTCAGGGTTGTGAGACACTAAGAGGAGAGCATCTTACCGTAAGGTATTTTTGTCACTTGGGTAGATGCCCTGCCTTGATGCCAAGAAAGGCTCATCAAGTACAATTCAGCTCTGTCAAGAAGAATTCACTTACTGCAAACGTACAGGTGGCCACTGCTGTGCCTCACATGCAGGCGTGGACAAGGGATTCCACATTACAGAGGTTTGTTGGGGTATAACTGAAATCCCATTTCTTGGGTTTGCCTGATGGATAACCACCTAAAACACATTACTTAATCTCTTCGTGCTACAACTTCCTCGTCTATAAAGCAAACCGCTGTAAAACTCATAATGCTGTGATAAGGGTAAACTGAGGCAGAAAACACGACAAAGCATCAGAAATAGTACTTAGTACATGTAAGTGCTCTTCCTATTTAATATCCTGTTATGTATGAAGAGATACATTTAAAACTCTTCACATTGTACTTAATTCTCAGTGTTTCACTACTATATATCTACTTAAAATATTCTTCTGAATGCTTAAATACTGAAAAACTAATACAAAAGTTAAAAAATACACTTTTGCTATTTATATATTGATTACACTTATTTCATCAGATTCTGCCAACATTAAAACTGTAAGTGTACTGTAATAGATTTAAATGTTTTAGTCACTTAAAACACATACAAAATACACTTAAATTATCTCAACATATAAAATTCTATTATTAGCTTATACTTAATCAAGTTACAAAACAATCAATACAGTGACTATGGATTTGTTTTTTTCATTATCTTTTTATTCTTATCGTCCTCATACTTAGTTACATGTTCATTCTTAAGCTTCTTTTTATGCCTTCCTGAAGTTACAGTAATTTTATCAGTATAGTTTTCTTTATTTCTAAAAATACATCCATCTTTTAACCCAGAAGACAGTGATCACTGTCTCCTTGCAGCTGAGGTTGCAGATCTTGGTGGTCAGTTGACTGGTGGTTGGCCCAGGGAGCCTTAGCAAGGGTGCTTCAGGCTGGGAAATATTTTCTAACTCTACTTCACTGGCTACATCCTGGGGATTTGGTGATTCTAGACAGTTCCCTTAGGTCTGAGATTTGTAGAGCTCATTTCCTTTCTCAAAATTGTTCTGAGAAGCTTTACTTGGGCAATATGACATTCCCACTGTCTTCTCTTCTTGACCTGGACTGCTAGTATTATTGCAAAAATTACATTACGCTTGCCCTGGAGTCTTCAGACGGTGCAAACAGTTAACATGCCCAGCTGTTAAGCAAAAGGTTGTTAGCTTCAATCCATCTTGCAGGGAAGGCCTATGATCTACTTATAAAAAATAAGCCATTGAAAACCCTATACAGTTCTGTTCTGTCACTGTGGGTCACTGGGAGTTGGAATCAACTCCAAGGCAATTCACCTATGCTTGACCTATTAATATTTCACATAGGAGTTTTTTTCCTCCAGGAGAAGAAGGGGTTGAATCTGTGTAATTACCTTTCCTCTTGAGAGTATCTGTCTAATTAAAGCTTTTGGAATACCTTTTTCATCTATTATTTGGTCACTGAGTGCAGTTTAGCCATGGATTATTACATGTGATCTAATCTGTTAATCTGTCCTTTATATTTTTTCTACAGTTCCTAACCTTTCTCAGGTGTATTTGGCTTAGAGTTCCATCTTATCATTTTATCGTTCTTTTATTCAGCTACTAGGAAAAAGCTGATATTTTATGATTGGCGATACACTTAATAGTAGAAACAGAATACTCAAATACTCGTATTCTTATTAAAGTCAATTGACATCATATATTATCAGAGTTGCCATTCTTTTGCATTGTAAATAATTTCTTAAATACCTCACATTAATTTTCCCACTTTGATGGACTTACAGCTTTTCACAGATTCAACTAATTGCATTTAATTATAACTAAATAATTGAGGCTGAATATCTGGCAGTTTGACATAGTGCCTTTGGGTTTTAGTAATATTTCTGAAATCTATTAAATCATTTTTGCTTTTGCTCAAGATGATCCTAACCTGCCTTGAGTTCTCAGTGTTACTGGAAAAAGAATCAACTTCTCTCTGCCTGCTATGGGGGTTAGAAACCTTGGTGGTGCAGTGGTTAAGACCCTGGCTGCTAACTAACAGTTTGTTAGTTCAAGTGCATCAGCTGCTCCTTGGAAACTCCACACATAAGAGTTCTGCTTTGTCCTATAGGGTTGTTGTGAGTCAGAATCAACTTGAATGCCATGGACTAGGAGATTGTCTTGTAAGATCATCTTAGAGCCTTAGTCATGCTTCTGATGGTCATTGTGGCACTGTGTCAGGCCATTTGAGTGAGAGAGCTACAAAAGAATTATTTTTTATAAAATCATTGATTCACAGTATTTGCAACTTAACCCTGATGTTACTATATCTCTTTGTCCTAATATGAGCTTTTATTTGGCTTTCTTTACCAAATACCTCTTAAATTATTAACTCCTCACTCAAGCTTTAATAGTATTTTCTTCATTTTTATAAGCTATAGGCCTCACTGACAACTTTTCTTTGGTTATTGTATACACCCCAGAGATTCTTTTTCTAAGACATAGCTGGAGAAATACATAGGACAAAATTCAAATGCACACGTACAAAAAAAGAGCAGATTTACTTGTCTGACAGAGACTGGAAAAACACCGGGGTCCCAGACACCCTTAAAAACTCAGTCATGAAGTCATACCTAAGGGGTCGCCTTTCAGCCTCAGGTTAGACAGGCCCATAAAGCAAAATGAGATGAAATGGGCACACTAGCCAAGGGGCAAAGACAAGAAGACAGGAAGGGACAGGAAGTGGGGAGCCTAGGGTCAACCAGTGAAGAATGTTGACATGTCACAAGGTTAGCTACCAATGTCGCAACACTATGTATAGTGATTGCTTAATGAGAAACTAGTTTGCTCTGTAAACTTTTGTCTAAAGTACAATTTAAAAAAGTAAGATCACATCAATAAAAAAAGAAAAAAGCTACAATGTATAACTGGGTTTTCTATACCTGCTTCATTTTTAGATACTGTTATCAAAGAACTAAAGTATTTCAATGAGATAGTACCAAACGTAGAACTGTATTGTTAATTTTCCCAAAATTGCTATTTATACTAAACACATTGTCTTACAAATAGATTTCTCCTCCAAGATTAAAATATCTTATACACTACATATATTTTATAAGTCACAGGACTTTCACTATCTGTATATGATTTTTGATTGAAGAGAATAACTGCATTTAGCTAAACTGGATTTTGTGAAGAATATGCTGCTAATATTATATCTGTGAGTGAATGGCTAAAATTCGTACCTGATCTACACTCTAATTTACTAGAAACTTGGAACAGTTTGGGATTGAAATTGTGTAATTACTTTTGCTTCAGCACAAACACGTTTTAGACATGAAAGAAGAGAGCTCACCAAGAGTAATAACAAGCCTGTGACAGCCTTATCAGTTGGACAGATGGTGATAATTCTGGCAAAGTGTCCTCTTCTGGACCCGTTGAGCACAATACCCGTTGGGTATTGTATTCAAGACTGAAATGAAACTCAGAATCTTAGGATGACATCAATGTTGAAAATAATAGAATAGGAAATTGGAATGATGCTGAGTTTAATTTATAAATAATTTTTAAAACATTCTGGAGGATAAATGGTTGGTTGTTTGCAAATTCAGCAAAAGTCATTATACCTGTGAATACAATTTCCTAGAGATTACAGTCCTTTTATTTTTAGTTTTAATGGAATTTGGGTTCTAAAAACCTAGAGCAAGAACTCCGGAGATTGCTTTTTATTGTCTTCCTTGAAAAGCATATTCAATTTGAATCGCATTTAGCTTTGAGATTAAGGGAAGTTTTGATAGGCCCTGTACGTGGTAGCATCTCTTTTCCTTCTCCCTCTTCATCTCTGTTTCCTTAAAACAGTGAGACATATTGGTGGGATCAAGACTCACTGTGCTCACTTCATTTAAGATTAGGGCCAGACTACCCAATAGACAAGACATGCATTGGCCTTCTTGTACTTTCTCACCAATCTGCAGTGCACAGTTTCACTTGTCTCTGATGTGGTCAAACCAACGTGAAATTGGCCAGTGTGTATTAACAGGTAAATACAGTTAAGCCCCCACATAGCTTTCTCAAGGTACCCAGTGCACACCATCACGCTTACTTAATCTGCTCCTTTCTATGATACAGAGAGTTTACTTTAACATTCCTGAGAATTAGGTAGTTTAAAGACAATTTCTCCCTTTGCAGAGAAGACTTAGCAGCTTCACACTTGCTTCTGTCTTAACAGTATCAAGCAGATGGACACCTCTTTAGAGGACATGCAAGTTTTCTAATGAATGTTGCATATTAGAGTTTGCTCTGCTGGCATTTTAGTGATCGTTCTGATATAGTTACACATGGTCATAAAAATTATATTCCAGCATTTTTTTTTTTCCCATTCCACAGCTATTCTCAAAGAGCTAGCAAACTACAATAAACTTTGCCTAGGGATAGGTTCACTACATCAAATAAACAGCCATAGAAAGAGTGAAAAATCTAGCTTTTTTTTTTTTTTTCTTCTGGTAAGGGACTTTTTAAAAACCAGTCTTCCCTTTGTTCCACGAGCATCCAGTGCATGGAGCCTAAGTGGAGTCGCTGCCTTCCCTGCACGCCCCTCTTACTGCAGGGTAATCAGTCACTTTGCAGAGTTATTTGTGAAAGGAAGGCTGTGTGTGCTCTTCTATCTGGATTCAGAGACGAGACTGCCCTTTTCAGACCATTTGAGGTAATAGGCAGTATCCATGACTTCTGAGAAGTCCTGTATAAGGAGGGAGGAAAGGGAACATATTTAAATTGTTAGTCATTTGCAGTTAGCTGAGGGGAGAAAATTGGTTCTGGTTAGTAGATTCAGCTGAAGAAGGATGAAGACAGTGTTTCTAAAAGGCTAAAGAGCACATGTGGCACAGCTTTTAAGTGCTCACCTTTGAATGTGAAGGTTAGTGTTTCAAACCCACTAGCCGTTCTGCAGGAGAAAGATGTGGCAGTCTGTCTTTCTAAAGGTTTACAGCCTTGGAAACCCTGTGAAGGCGGTTCTACTCCATCCTCTTAAGATCACTGTGAGTCAGAATCTGCTCCATAATGGGGGGTTGGTTTTGGTTTTCTTAAACTCTAGAGTGCATCATGGAAATCCTGGTGCTTAGTAGTTAAGAGCTATGTCTGCTAACCAGAAGGTCGGCTGTTCAAATCCCTCAGGAGCTTTTTGGAAACTCTGGAGTATTGTTCTGCTCTGTCCTAACAGGGTCACTATGAGTCAAAATCGACTCGACAGCAGTGGGTTTGATTTTTGGAATGTGCATCAGAAAATGTTACTGGGCTCTTTCTGCAGTCCTTGATTGAACAATTCTGGAGTGAAGCCTGAGAATTTGTATTTCTAACAAACATTTCTGGTGCTGATGTTTTGGTCTGGGGACCACATGCTGAAAACCACTGCATTAAAATATATGTATACCCACTAGACTGTGTGTCCCCAAAAGAACTGTAACTTTTTCTTATAATTTCTCATCTCAGCACAGTGCATTGGACATAAATTCTCTGCAAATCAACATTAGATATTTCACTCAGGAGTTACACAGATGGACCCTAGCTTCATATCTGTTGTCTCTGTTATATTAACCTGTTTTATTTTCTTCATAGCATTTATCAATATCTAAAATTATCCTTATTATGTATTTACTTTTTATTATCCATCCCCTACTCATACTTACACTAGTATTCAAAATACAGCTGTATTTTGCTTAATATGATACTCTAGTGACTAGCATCCACTGCCACAGAGTTGATTCCAGTTCATAGTGGCCCTATAGACCAGAGTCGAATTGCCGCATAGACTTTGTAAGGAGCACCTGGTGGACTCTCATCCCCAACCTTTTGGTCAGCAGTTGTAGCAGTTAACCACTATCCCACCAGGGTTTCCTCAGTAGTAGATGTTAAATAAGTAGTAGATGAATGAATGAACTATTGTAAAATATATCTTTAATAATGTCAAAAACCCAGTCTGACAATTTTGAATCTTATCCTGTTTTGCCTTAAGTAAAATTGAAAAGTAAATAGCTCAGCAATGCTTAAAAATTTGAAATGAAAAGTGTCTCTGAGATTGTTATATATATATATATATATATACACGAATGTGTGTGTGTCTATGTGTATATATACTCATATAATTGTTATGTACATACAAGGTCCAACAATTAAGTCTGCAAACTTGATTGCTCCAGAGCTACATACCTCATGGCTGAATATGACTATGGTCCCCTTTGAAGCACAGTCCTTGGGAAGCTATGTATAAATGCCAGTGCCTAGCCCACCCTTCAAAGTAATTTTGGAACTCTTTTTCTGGAATGGCCATTAGAGCTATCCTTGTATTACCCTTGGTGTCCTGACCTTCATCAAAATGTCTGCCTTTCAATATTTCCCGTATCTTCAGGTAAAGAAAAAAGTCACTGGGGACCAGAACAGGTGAGTAAGGAGGTGTTCCAGTATAGTCATTTGTTTACTCGCTAAAAATTTCCTTACAGGCAACAACACGATTGAACTTACCGCCCTGACGTCGTACTCATGGCCATTCCAGAAAGCCCTTCTGTCCCTTCCAGTCTCCTCTCCCTCTGTACTACTCGACCACTACATGTGTTAATTCTACTCTCAATCTCTTTATTCACACTGAGATGTAAAACAAGTGATTGCAGGCTGATACATTAAACTTCCCAGGGAATACATGGATTTTAAAGTCCAGGCCATTCATTTGTATTAAAGTTAACACATATTTATTATTTTAAAAATTGTAAAGAAATGTTAGATTACAAGAAAAATATTGTCTTTTTAAAATACAACCAGAAAGCTATGCAACTGTTAACATATTTTGTCTCTCGATTATCTTGCTATGCATTTTTCTACCTAATTATGATCAAGCAATATATGTAAAATATCATCTATAAGACCTATCATAAATACCATGATAGTCTAGTACAAAATTTAGAAAACTGTAAAGAATGAAACCAAAAAAGCATAATTTTGTCATTGATTGTTAACATTAATATTTTGGCTAATTTCCTTCCAGTTTTTAGTTTTTGCATGTAGCTAACATAGCTGAGATAATTTTTCATCCAGTATTGCTACAGCTGCTAACCAAAACATCACCAGTTCACATCTACCAGGTGCTCCTCGGAAACTCTATGAGGCAATACCATTGTGTCCTATAGGGTTGCTGAGTCAGAATCCACTCAACGGCAGTGGGTTTGGTTTTTGGTATTGTTATGAAAGAATATTCATAGTTAATGACATAATAAGTGACACAGAGAAAGGCTATTGGTGACAGCATCTACCACAGTGTGGTTTACTACCTCTTCCCAGTTAAAATAGAAGTAGTTCAGTGTTTGAGGGTCATTCACAAGACAATGAAAATCATTAGGTTTCTAGATAATAAAAAATGTCATCATAAAACTCTATGTATCTTTTTTTATGGGGAGAGATGGGAGGGGAGCTTTTCCTTTGTAGCTCTTCTAGCAGTGTCACCATGACAAAAATAGTTTGACAAGTTTGGAAATGAACAGAACCAGTTATATTTTTAACTGATTTTCAAGGTTGTCCAGGTATGTCATTTGAAACTTAACATATATAAAACAAGAAAATAATTCCTGATGCACAAAACAGGTTGTAGGGAAGCACTTAGCCATGTCATATGAGGCTGTAAAATCTACCTAACAACAAGTAGCTCAACTTGCCTCAAGTTGTTTGTCTTAAAAGTCTTTTTATTTCTGTGTCCTCATTTTGCATTTCATTTATTCATTCATTTCATTGTCATTCATTTAAAGGGAATTAGTGGTGACCTTCCAGAGCCATTATATATCTGAGAATGCCTTTCAGTAACATTGACACATGGAAGAAAACTGTTCAGGATATAAATTTGAAACCACAGCTGGCCTTTTCTATGCTTTGTAGATAAAACAAAACAAAACAAAACAAAACAAAAACAAACAACACACCTCCAAAAAATCAGACTCCTTGCCACTGAGTCAATTCTGTCTCATAGGAACCCTATAGGACACAGTAGCACTGCCCATATACATTGCAAAAAGTGCCTGGTAGATTCAAACTGCTGACCTTTTGGTTAGCAGCTGAAGCTCTTAGCCGTGGTGCTCCACTACTGTTGGGCTCCTATTGTTGCAGTGGGAAAGTCTGATGCAAGCCTGTTTTCATTCTTCATTTGCAACCTTTTCAAAACTTAATTCTACATGAAGGAAATTTTTCTTTATATATTTGAGAACTTTTAGTCTAAACATTCAGACCATTTTTCAACTCTGGAAGGTTTTCTCTAATTGTATATTTAATTACATTTTCCATTCTAATTTTTCTTGTCTCTTATTGAGTAGCAGGCACTCTGTATCAGGCACTGTCCTAGGTACTGAAGATGATATTGTGACCAACATAGAAAGATCCTTTCATCCACTAATCTTACATTGTAGCATGTAGAAATAAACAAATGAGTAAACAAGGAAAAAAAGATGGAGGGAGGCAGGGAAGTAGAGAGAAAATGCTGGTTGGGAAGGGGTTGCATAAATTTCTGGTTGGGTGATTTTTTTTCTTTTAATCTAACTTTCTCTTTTACAGTATTTTTATAATATGTGTTAACATCACAATATGAATGCACAAACCTTGGTTTTAAAATCCATGTATTCCTTGCAAAAGTTAATCTTGAAGATAGTGATAAGAACAGCTTTTTCTGAAGAAGTAACTACTGGGCAGAGTCTGAGGGTTATGGACTGTCCATAGGAATGAAAGAAAGCTAGGCCCTCTGGAGCACAGCGGTGAAAAGTACAGTGGCGGGAGCTGAGTTCAGAATGGGCCCAGATCACTAATGGCTGATCTCACAGGACATGAATATTTTGAAATGGAAAAGCTTTGAAAGATAAGATCTAATGTACCTTTTTAAAAATGTGTATCCCATGCTACTATGCTGAAGAAGGATTATAAAGAGGCAAGAGTAGAAGCAGAAAATCCAATTAGGGGCTTCCTACAGCAATTGAATTGAGAGGGTTTCATACAAAGTTTCAGGTGGTATCTTGAATCAGGGTGGTTCCAGGATTGAATTGGGGCAGTGGATGGATTTGGGGCATATTTTTGAGATATAACTGACAAAACTTCTTGATGGATTAGCTATAAGGAAGGGTTAAGCAAATCTTAAAAATCATTGCTTGGTTGTTTATTTGTAGAAAAGGACAGATTGTGGACATTAGAGGAAAATGTTTTAGGTGGATGGAGACTAAAAATTTCTACAATTTGGGCAGAGCATGGAGCAAAGTGATAAGCAGTATGACTAATATTGCAAATGTGGTTAGGATAAAGGACTGGAACTCTGAAAGCCTTTAAAGGACTGATGGCAGGGAAATCTAGGTTAGGTGACCTAGAAGAAAAATAGGTGATCATCAGAGAATTTTGGAAGTAGGACGGTTATTGCTATAACACAAACAAGGAAATTACCATCATTAGACGAAAATGTGGGATAAAGAAAAAAGATCAGTGGCGCTTAGAAGGTCAAATAACTGAAAGGTAAGGCGAATTATACAAGTGGATGTTTATACCATTAAGTATAATTGTAGATGTACTGGTGGATAGTCTTGTTTAAAAAAAATAATAGTAATGTATAAGTGATGGTAGCAAATGGCAGTCTTTGGTTTTTGAAAGAAAAACAGCCAAACATGGTTTGTAAACAGCAATGGGCAATAAAGAGAAACCTGGACTATCTCTATGCACTGAGCTACATGGTACATAAGATAAATGCACCCTTGACATGAACAGGTTGTAAGGTGGGTATTGCCTTCAAGAAACATTTCAGTAAGAGATGAATCTGAGGAAGATTCCGGTGACAAATGCTGAATCACAGATAACACAGTGGGAAGATGTGGGAGGTTTAGGCTTGGGCCTACATTTTCTACATTACATACACATGTTTATTTGTTTTCATTCTTTATAGTTTGACTTTCACATCAGATATGGATATTTCTACAGTATTAACACATTTTAATTCTAGAAGTGTATATATGAATTCTGCTATGGTATTTTTTTTTTTAATTCTTTGAAATCATTTCTATTTTTCTTCTCACCTAGCTCTTTTTCCCTATTATAACATTTCCACTTCATAAACACGTCTGTTTTTTTCTGAAAGGTTATGTCTTCTGGGAAACCGGCACCTCTTAATTTGCATATGTCTTCTCAAGCAATGAATAGGCAGTCTGTCTTATCAGATATTAGGAAGTTTTAATTGTTCATTGGAGTATGAGATATACAAGTAGACTTATTTCTATTTCATACACTTTGTTAGACGTACTAGTCTTCATGCCTGATATGGCCAAATCAGCTCCTGCACCCAAGAAATTCTCTGTGAAAGCTGTCATGAAAGCTCAAAGAAACACAAGAAACACAAACACAGCTGCAGGGAGAGTTACACGGTGTACATGGTGCTGAAGCAAGTGCACTTAGACAACCGTATCTTGTCCAAGGCCACGAGCATCATAAACCCCTTTATCAATGACATCTTCCAATGCATGGCAAGGGAGGCCTCCTATAATACAGAAAATGCTTCACCATCACCTCTTGGGAGGTGCAGACAGTTCTGGGCCTGCGGTTGCCTAGCCAGCTGGCCAAGAATGCCTTGTTTGAGGACACCAAGGCCATCACCAAGTACATTAGCTCCAAGTGAGGTGTTTCCATGTAACTAGGCAGCGAAATCCAACGGCTGTTTTCAGAGCCACCCACATGATCGAGAAAGGGTTCTGAATAAGTTAAAGAAAAAAATTGTGGATAACTACATGCTGTCTTGATGTGCCCTAGCAATTCCTTGGTTACTCTGTTGGGTCAGTCTCAGTAGTGTGTGTGAGTACAATTGGGAGACTGGGGATACAATACAAGAATGTAGACCTACTCATTATAGAAATCAGATGTATAAACTGTTATGGGATAATATTCATGGCAGGTGATCAGAGATTAACTGCATCCACTCTTTTCTCCATCCAGTGATTTGAAAAAACATACTACTTGACTTTTAGGTTCAAAAGTTCTTTGGTAGCTTGTTGCCCTGACAGTTTGCATGTGTGGGCATGGTCTAGCACCGTAGCAGTCTGCACGTGGAGTGCTCTGTGGCTGCCTGGCGCAGTTCACTTCTTCCAGGAAGACTCTGTGCCACCTCTGTGCCTGAGGCTGGACACAGACTGGAAGCTGGGCTGGATGATGTCTTGAGTAGTGCTGCACTGCTGGAGCAGTAGTTCCAGGCACTGCAAGCTCTTTGGATCAGATGTCTTCATTCTCAAGCAGCTAACATACACTGCGAGGAGCAGTGGCAGGATCTGTTTGCAATGCAGTGAAAATACACTAGTACCTTTGTGACCCCGTGCAGTGGGTGCCCAGTGCAGTAGAAAGCTGAACCCTGCTGTAGATAGACATGCTGGCGGGAGGGAGAAGTGGTGACACCACGCAGAGGGAAAAGGAAAAAACAAAACAGGGTTATTATGAGTAGAGAACTGGATTTACAGTACCTAACAACAACAACAACAAGTTTTCTGGAATCCTACTGAGATTTTAACATGTTTTTCAAAATTTTCTTGTGGTCATTTTCAGAATGACACCTGTTTCTTCTGATTTCTGTAATACTTCACAAACCTTACATTGTAATTATCAGTCTGTGTTTTGGTCATGCCCAATATTGTTTTCCCCAGCAGTCCTTAGGTGAAGAAAACATAATAGATTAAGGTACGTGCTGACTGGATCCTGGGGAGGTTCTTATGCCGAGAGTGATTGCATAGATGTGAAAGAATCAGAGGTTGACACAGTGCTAAGAGCTCAGCTCCACAATGAAGTAGAGCAAAACTAGTCAATTCACACATGCTGCCGCCCCTAAGCCCCAAATTTAGACCAGAGAATTGAGAAGACTGATAAGTCTGTTGAGAAAGAGTTGGACAATTGGTCAGAGGGTGAGTTACTTGTGAATGATCCTATGCAGACCACAAAGGAGAGTGAATTTCGCCCCCGAGGTTTTCTTCATTTACCAAAGGCATACTACTTATTTCATTTTCCTAGTCCTTGGAATAAATTATTATTTTAGGAACACTGACTCATTTTTTTTTTTGTTCTATTAACTGATTCATAAATGAAGAGATTCTATTAACAGATTAAAATTTGCCCAAAGAAGCAATATATCCGTTCCTTGGCACACGGTCTACCTATGTCTGCTCACTGGCTGATCAAATGCTTATATTAGTTTTTTTTTTCTTCTTTTTTCAATGGCTGCTATAACAAATTACCACAAATTTAGCAGCTTAAAATGTACAAATTTACTATTTTACAGTTCTGGAAGCCAGAAGTCTGACACAAGTCTCACTGAACTAAAATAAAGATGTTGGCAAAACTGCATTCATTTTTAGAGGCTCCAGGGAAGAATCTTTCCTTCCTCATCCAAACCAGCAGGACTGAGTTGTGGGACTGAATTCATGCATTTCCTTTTCTGCTTGTCAGTTGAGAGATAGTCTCAGCTTCTAGGGACTACTCTTGTTGCTTGGCTTATGCCCTCTCCCCCCTAATTTTCTCAAAACCAACAATGATGGATCAAGTTCTTCTGAAGGCTTCTCTCTCCTGCCCAGAGCTTAAAACCAATGTGTTTTGGTTCAAATCCTGCTGAGAATTATCATTTCTAACAAGTTTCTGAGTAACAGAGAAAACTGTTTAAGTTGTTGAGGATATCATTCTACTCGGATCCACAATCAAGGACCATGGAAGCAGCAGTGAAGAAATCAAACTACATATTATGTTGAACAAATGTGCTGCAAAGACTTCTTCCAAGTGTTGAAAAGCAAAGATGTCACCTCGAAGACTAAGTTGCACCTGACCCAAGCCATGGTATTTTCAACTGCATCATACACATCCAAAAGCTAGACCATGAACAAAGAAGACTGGAGAAGAACTGATGCCTTTGAATTATGCTGTTGTCAAAGAATACTGAATATACCATGGACTGCCAGAAGAATGAACAAGTCTACCGTGGAGGAGGTACAGACAGAAAGCTACTTAGAAGCAAGGGTGGTAAGGCTTTGTCTCATATACTTTGGACATGTTTCTATGGGGGACCAGTGCCTGGAAAAGGACATCATGCTTGATAAAGGAGATGTCAGTGAAAAATTGGAAGACCCTCAGTGAGATGAATTGAGACAGTGGCTGCAACAATGGACTCAAGCACAGCAACAATTATGAGAATGGCACAGATTGCAAGTATTTCATTGTGTCATATATCGGATTGCTAAGAGTTGGAACTGACCCAGAAGCACCTAGCGACAAGTTCCAGGTGATGCTAAGTCTGCTGGTTAGGGACCAATTCTCAGAACACTAAGAGACCCTAAAATCCCAAACCAAACCTGTTACCATCGAGTTGATTCCAACTCATGGTGACTCTATATGCCAGAGAAGAACTACCCCAAAGGGTTTCTAAGGAGCATCTGGTAGATTCAAAATGCTGACTTTTTGGTTAACAGCTGAGTTCTTAACTGCTATGCTGCCAGGGCTCCACTAGTAGACCAGTGGCTCCCAAAATGTATTCTAGTAAAAATCACCTGGGGATCTTGTTAAAATGTAGATTCTGATTCACTACATCTGGAGTGGGAAAGCAAAGCCTCAGCAGAAGTTTGAACCAGAATGTACCAGTTTAAAGCCTTGCTCATGCCTTTCTTCCATTGTTCCATCTCTCTGGTTGCATTTTCCCTGGTCCTCTTACATTTGTGGAAACCCTGGTGGCACAGTGGTTAAGTTCTATGGCTGCGAACCAGAAGGTCGGCAGTTCAGTTTAGTCCGGCACTCCTTGGGAACTCTGTGGGGCGGTTCTATTCTGTGTCTAGAGTCGCAAAGAGTCAGGATTGACTTAACAGAAGCGGGTTTGGCTTTATTTTCTTACATTTGTAAGGGCCCATGTGTGACTGATTATGTTGGGCTGACCCACAGAGATGATGGATGATAATCCCCCTGTCATGAGCTCAGCTGAACAGTAATCTGTATTTCATTGCAAACTTAATTCCCTTTGGCTATGTAAGAAAACACATTCACAAGTATAGCCCTAGGGAGTGGAGATTATGGGAGCCAGACCCTGAACCCACCACAATAAACCTATTTCCTATAACTATCATACACTGGAGCAAAAGAGAAATATACATGAATAACTTCAATTCCCAGAATGCCATGTATTTAGAAATTTTTTTCTGTTTCACGTAAGCCTACCTTGCACTACAGGGACTGTTTCCCATTAAACAATGTGCCAGTTCCAATCTACCCGTCACATTCAGTCTCATAGTTTCGTTGCTGGTGTTGGGTTAAGCATTTCTGTCTCTCAATAGACATAGGAAGAGAAAACTGATGGCTGTTATATAACTGGGAAACAGGCCACTGGCAGCCTTAAACTGAGACAGGAACACGAAAGGCCAGCCTAACCCCACCTTGGAACATTCCAAGTGATAAGCAACTTATTTTATCATCCATGCCTGGGGATGAGTTGCTTAAGTTATCCTTGAAGTTCCTTTTCAGAGAAGCCAGCTTAGACCCATTTAAGAAGCGTGCACAGATGAGACAGAGCTGACTGCTATATGCCCTTCCAGTGGGGGCACCAGAGAGCTACAGTCAGGACTGGTGGATCGAACCAATGGAGCACGACATTGTGAAAGGGCAACACCCTGTCATAAGTCCTGATACCGGTTCCAGAAGTCCCTGTGGCAGAAACCATCTTGACGTCTGTACGCACATGCAGCCAGGGGTCAGGCAGCTGCCCACTATGCAACAAGGAAATTCTTCAGAGCCCTATCACTGATTTGTTATCCGCAGCTATGCCCTTGGTGTAGATTGCCTGTAAAAACCCAACCATGAACTTGCTCAGTGGCACAGCCTGCTGGGGTGTGATACATTCTGCTTCTGTAATACACTCCGCACTTCATGTACTTTCATTTCCCAATAAATATTTCTCTCCTGGGCCAACCAAGTCTACCCAAGTAATTCTTTGTGGCAGTCTGGTGAGGACACTCGAGGGCCATCATAATAACAAAATGAGTAGCCATAAGGAAAATTCTGTAACGAAGGGTCAAGGAGGCAGATAGGATCTTTCCAAATATTTTAAAGCAATAGGTTTAGCTAGCATCAAATAACAGTTTGTCTACTTACTAGACTTTCGAATCCAATTCCATTGATTTTGAATTCCATGAAAATGTTGGCATGATGCTGTGACAGAATGGATGAACAGCCCCATGTTAAGTAAGGGTCTGCTATCAAGCTGTGTGTGTGTGACTTCATAAGTATTTCAGGCAACATTAACAGGATTTGTGTGTAGCTGCTTGCCAAACAAATATTAAACTGGAACTTTCTTCCAGGACCTGTTTTTCAATGGAATCAACATTTTAAACTAAAAGCGTGATACTCTGAATATGTAGTTTTACACAGAATGGTTAGGGAACTAACCATTTAGAATACTTTAAAAGACCTGAAAACATACCACATAGGTGTTTCTATATAGATATGTCCCTTTTCAAAAGCATTTTGAATTTTATGGCTGTGTATATATGAGAGTGTGTTATGTTTGTGTAAACTGATGCAGTCCTTTAAAATTTTTCTTTGTACCTCCAGAACAAATTAAGGAAAATATTATAAAAAATACACAAACAATAAAATAAAAAATAATAGATATTATGTAATTAAAATTATGGGATGATGAAAAACTGAGAAAATACTAGACAGCAAAAAATTCAGAGAAAATAAAGAAATTTACCAGCAATCAACAAACAGTTTCTCTTTGTCACTTCAGTCAACATTTGCCTCTTTTGCTATTTAAAAACATACAAAAATAATAGCATTTATGACTAGAACATAAAGCTGATCAATTGCATTGGCAGTATATGCAAAGTTGACTTATTCTTCTAGTACTCTGAGTATGTTAGGAAGGAAGGGCTTGAGGGAAATATGAAAGGTAAGCCATATGTTATTTATATAACAGGAAACACGTAATAATTATTTCTTTTAGTGTTGCATATTTAAGTGAAATACTCTTGAAGCTTCCCTAAAACATTTTCTAAGTGAAGCTAAAAATACTCAAAACAAAGTTTATTCTGTGATTATCAAACTCTGCAATTCGTTCTTCAGCATTGCCTTTTTTTCCACTGGGATTTGCTGAGAATTCACGAGAAAGAGCTGTGAAATTCTTTTAGTAATTGTTATTGACAGAAAAATAGGGACTGTGTTTTGTTTTGCCTCTGACTTCTTTTATATTCTCTAGTGATTTATTTGGAGAAGACAGGTCAAGTACAGGGAAATATGTAAGAGCTTTGTTTTCAGGCCTACTCTGGCAAATAAAAAATTTTCTTAACAGTTAGTTCACGTATTGGAGCCCCGGTGGTGCAATAGTGACGAATTTGCCTGCTAACCCAAAGTTTGAATCCACTAGCCATTCCTCAGAAGCCGATGGGGTAGCTCTACTCTGTTCTGTAGGGTTGTTAGGAGTCAGAATCAACTCAGTGGCATTTTTTTTTTTAATTCTTACATCACCAGGGCCTCATACCAGGGTGTTGTCCTCCTTGTACCAATAGGAGATTTAAGTGTAGAGAATTTTTTCAATTTTTTCCAAGAAAAAATTAACAGTACCATAGTTCACTTAAAGGAGTCCTGGACATACAGTGGTTAAGCACTTGGCAATTAACCAAAGGGTCAGTAGTTCTAACCCACCAGCTGTTCTATAGGAGAAAAGACCTGGTGATCTGCTCCTGGAAAGATTACAGCCTAAGAAACCCTATGGGGCAGTTCTACGCTGTCATACAGTTGTTACGAGTTGGAATCAACTCACTGGCACACAACAGTAATGGCAACAACATAGCTTACTTATTCAGTTACATTCAGCATTTCTAGGGGTGACTACAACATTTTGCTGGGTAGAGTGAATGATAGAGAAAAAAGAAAGATAATCAGAAACAATGATTTTTTTTAATTAATATGTTTTCTTTGGTTAATAGAGTATTATTTACCGTTCACATGAGGAGAAGGTATTTGCTTAGAACAGCTCTCTGTATCCTGCATAAAAGCAATGAATACAATATGGATGTGAGATACAGGCCTGCATACCTCTTACCAACTTTCACATCATATTTCAATGTCCCATAGGAAAAATACTTACACTGTTAGAAATATGAGGCTTTGGAACTGTCTAAGACACGGCAATAGTGCTATGGAAGTTTGACAACTAATTCACTTAATTCTGCATGTGACCTAAGAGAATATATTTATTATCAAGATACAAAGTGAAACTAATAATTACCATGATACTTTCTTACACTCTATTACTTCCATACCAGCTTCTAGCCTCTGCAACATCAGTATTCTGTCAATTCACACTTTTGCCAAAGTGACTGTCAACCTAAAATAGATAGAAGTTATTATGTGTTACAAACTATTCTAAGTATTTTATGTAAATAGTGCTTTGAAAACTCATGCCAAAGAAACATATATTGCTATTATTTCAATGTGGTAAGCAAACTATAAGACAGGCTTGTGGTTTCCACCTTCTGGGAATCTACATCTTTGCATAATCCCCTGTTACTGAGTATCAGTGAAATCCGTAATGTGTTTCTAACCAACAGTACATGGAAAAGATGAAGGGATTTACATGTAACTAATGTCCCTAAAAGGCCCTGGTGATGCAGTGGTTAAAGTACTGGACTGCCAACCAGAAGGCCAGTGGTTTCAAATACCACTGATTCCACAGGAGAAAGATGCCTGTATGCTTCCATAGAGATTTACAGTCTTGGTAGTCCTATGAGGTCGTTATGATTCATAATCAACTCAATGGAAATGGATTTGGTTTTGTTTTTTTAAAGGTCTCTAATCAAGTGACTCTAAATTAATCAAAAGGGAAGCCGGACCAAACAGGTATACCCCAGTCCTTCCGTGAGAGAAGAAACTAGAACTTGGAGAAATGATATCTTGCTGGGCTTGAAGAAGCAAACAGATATTCATAGACTGCTGATGGAAAAAGGCAGCTTTTAGGAGTTGAGGGTTTCATGACTTAAATGAGCCTAGAAGAGGACCCTAAATTCCAGAAGAGAATGGGACCCTCTGACACACTAACTTTAGTCTGTGGCCCAGTGAGTAGGAGACCCAGCTAAAAGATCCCCAGAGTCTTGTTCCATGGAATTTGTGAGATAAGTATGTGTTGTGTAAAGCAACTAATTTTTTGTTATAATCCTACACACATGGAATCTAAAGAAAGAACTTGCACTCCTTTGTAGCTAGTTCATCAGGAAACTAAAATTCAACCCAAGCAGGCTTAATATAGAGCTTGCGTGGGTAACCACTTTGATAACCTTTTCTTAAAAAACTGATGGAGGATTCAAGGTAATGTCAGCAGTAACAGCAAGTGTACAGCACTGAATATAATTTTAAAATAACAAAGCATGCATGGAAAAATATTTTGAAGGGTAAAGGAATGATCCTGTCAAAGTCAGATTTGAGCAATACAGTTAAGGTTTTTCTGGCTGTAAGTTATTGTGAATTAAAATAGGATACTCTGAAAATTATCCATCACTGTAAATCACATTATTAGAATCTTGTCCCCTTAAAATATTTTCACTTACTGTACATCTAATCTCATTTTGACAAGTTTAATAAAAATAGTGATTCTTTTTGCTAAATATATTTTACATAAAAATGGAAATTTATTTTTTCAAAACAACTGTGGCAAAATCAGCAATGTTAAGACACAACGTAGTTTCTTTGGGAATGAAAGTTTATCTTAGAAATCATTTTAAATAGAGATTTTTTCTAAAGAAACTTGAATTCTCAAGGGATTGTTCTTGACATTTAAGATTCTCATTTAAAAATTAGAGAATTGTTTTTAAGTCCTTGGGTATATTACTGAAACTCTTATTAATTAAAATTAAATGATCTATTGCAAACCGATAGGCTGTGAGCAATTTTACTTTGAGTATAAATTACTTTCTTATAGCAGTTAACATCTAAATGTTTTATGGAAAGCTGTTTATTAAAGTAAGCCATTTTTATTTATACATGATAATTAAAGTTGGAAATTTTGATTTTTAAAAATTCAACTAATATTTCAAAGATGACTTTAGTACTGGTATATACTTAAGATGATGATGATGAACTTTCTAGCAAGACAAAATGACTTTAAAATTCTGGTATAGATGATCTATAATAATGCATATAAAGTCATGCTGTTTTTTCTTAACTACTGACTTAATACAGCTTTCATAAAACACTAACCTCTGTTCTACTTGCAATAACTACTAGTGAAATACTTGAAGAATATCTCAATTCCTATATGAATTGAATGGTCATGATAAAGCAGTCACAAAATGTACTGAATAATAAAATAGCAACTGGACCACTCCAGCAACCTGTTGCAGTACTACTAGGACTAACAATTAAGGTCACAGACTCAGCCTAGAAATAGTGCTACACACCTCATCACTAAATATCAATATGGTCACCTTCGAGATACTCCCACTGGGAAGCTACACACTGATGCCAAGGCCTAGCCTACTCTTCAAAACAATTTTGGAACTCTTTGCTGACAGCCATCAGAGCAGTCATCTTATTACCCTTGAAGTCCTGAATGTCATCAAAATGTCCTCCTTTCAGTATTTCCTTTATTTTTGGATAAAAAGTCATTGGGAGCCAGATCAGGTGGGTAGGGAGGGTATTCCAATACACTTATTTGTTGACTGGCTAAAACCTCCCTCACAGACAAGCATACAACTTGCCACCATGCCACTGTGCACAATGGCCTTTCCAGAAAGAGTTCCAAAATTGCTTTGAAGGGTAGACTAGGCACTGACATCAGTACATAGCTTCCCAATGGGAGTGCTTTGAAGGTGACCATACTGATGATATTCAGCAATGAGGTATGTAGCACTTAGAATGACTCAGTTCACAGACTTAATTGTCAGACTTCATATGGAAACACAACTGCATACCCCTCTGACATCAGTATAACCTACTGCTGTCAAGTCCATTGCAACTCATAGTGACCTATAGGACAAAGCAGAGCTGCCCTCTTGGGTTGCCAAGGAGCTTCTGGTGAATTTGAATTGTCAAACTTCTGGTTAGCTGAGCTCTTAACCACTGCACAGCCAGGGAGGTGATTTTATGATAGAGTTTATCTCGGCTGCCTACTTCTGCATTGCCCAGTACTCAGCTTCTCTTTGTGTTTCTTCATTGAATGAATTGAAACTGCATAAACTTGTAGTTCCATTAGTTTCTGGAAAGAAGATTTTCTGTCGCATGTTCACAAAACAAAGAAAGCACTCTACAGAAATCTAGGGTATTAAATATGGATGACTGCAATCAGAGATTTCTATTCACTTTCAGTCCTCCCTTTTCCCCTCTACTTTCCTTTTTACCTACCCAATGATCTATCCTTTCTAGACGATTCTTTCGCTGGCAGGGCCCTAGCTTAGTTGTGAGCAACAAATAAAACAAATCCTGATAATAGTGATGCTGTAAGTGTTCTCAAGTACAACATGTGAGAACACTAATCAGGCCTCCTGACATGCTGGGTATAAAAGGCTTTCTGACATGTTTAAGTCAATATAAGAACAATATATACAATCAATAACTTCTTTTCATATTCATTCATGGTAAACTACAGGCTGCTGATATCTTTGATCAATTTAGTCTTATCTTTGAAACAGATTCACGGCCTTGACTTCTTTTTATTTGTTTTTAATGCCCTGGAGATGTTGCTATTGTTAATAATTTGGATTCTAGCCAGGTCTTTCTTATTTAATGCTTCCAATCAATATCAACTCTCCAACTGAAAAATGACATATTGTCATTTGTAAATAAAATGAAGCATATTTGCAAAGCCAAATTCAGAGGTAAATGGGGATTGTGTAAACTTAACTAATTCTTGGCCTTTGGGCTAAAATGAGTAAAGATTATGCAAAGTGATTTCCAGTTCTTAAGTAAGCACTTTGGGTAGCTACATTATAAGTAAGTGAAGCTGTTCTTAAGTGAGACCTTAGCCTACAACATAAATGTCTTAGATAAGTCCTAAAAACTAAAAAAAAAAAAAAAAACCACTGCCACTGCATGCATTTGACTCATAGCAACCCCACAGGACTTCCAAGGCTATAAATCTTTACGGAAACTGACTGCCACATCTTTCTCCTGCAGAGCCCTGGTGATTTCCAGTTACCAACCTTTTGGTTAGCAGTTAATTGCTTTTAACCACTGTGCCATCAGAGCTCTTACAAGTCCTATAGAGGTATAATTGCTTGTAAAACATTTATTTCTTTTAAGGAAAGAAATATTGTAAAGATCTACAGTAAATACCAGATATCACACTGTCATCTCAGAAACAGATTTAACTTTTAACGTGTTAGAAACTCTAGTGGTATAGTGGGTAAGTGCTGTGTCTGCTAACCAAAAGGTGGGCAGTTTGAATCCACTAGGTAGGTGCTCCTTGGAAACTCTATGGGGCAGTTCTACTCTGTCCTATAGGGTTGCCATCAGTTGGCATTGACTCAGTGGCAGTGCATTTGGCATTTTTTTGGTTTAAAGTGTTAGCATTATTGCCAAGCAAATCCACCTTACTTTACTTGCCTATAAACTTCCATGTTTCTCCTGTTTTTCATCAGCAGCATAAAATTATGTCAATTATTTTTGAATTTATAGTTTTTGTATATAATAGAATTCATTTTAATTTGATTTCCTTTATCATTTACACTACTGCCTTTATGCAGTTGCGTTCTGAACAAGGCTGTCTTACTTTTTCAGTAATTCTCAAATGTTGTTGTTGTGGGTTGTGAAGTCAATTCCGAGTCCTGACGACCCTATGGGACTGAGTAGCACTGTCCTACAGGACTCTCTAGGCTGAAATCTTTACTAGAGCCAATCACCAGATCTCTATTCCCACAGAGCAGCTGGTATGTTTGAACCACCAATGTTTCAGTTAGCAGCCTTGTGGTTAACCATTTTGCCCCCAGTGCTCTTTTTTCAAATATTAACTGAAACCAAAACCTGTTGCCATGGAGTTGATTCCAACTCATAGCAACTGTATAAGACAGAGTAGGACAGCCCCATAGGGTTTCCAAGGAGCTGTTGATGGATTCAAACTGCCACTATTTTCATTAGCACTGAACTCTTAAAACTACACCACTAGGCCCCTTATCAAACATTAAAACTGAAACCAAACCCACTGCCATTAAGTCAAATCTGACTCATGGCAACCCTACAGACAGACTAGAACAGCCCCCATCGACTTTCTAAGGGGTGCCTGGGGGATGTCAACTGTTGATGTTTTGATTAAAAGCTGTAGCATATAACTACTATGCTACCAGGGTTTCCTCTCCAATATCAGCGTACTATAAAAACACCTAGGGGGATTGAAAAAAACATGCTTGTGGGGCTCTGCCTCCCTATAGAGCTCCTTCAGTCGGTCTGAAGTGGAGAATTTGCATTTATAACAAATTTATGGATGATGCTGAGGCTGACATGAAACTGAGAACCCCTGCATCATTAGCTTCAACTGTGCATTTCTGCAAAGTAAAAATTTAAAAGCAAATTCTTATCAACAGTACATTGGTGAATCAAATCTATTTTTGAAAAATTATCCTATGTATATGTATATGTACATATAGTGGGAAATTACCTTTGTAATATGATCTAATAATAATGATAGTTAATATTTATAAAAAAAAAATCATCAAGTCCTGCAGTATTTTAAGGAGTCTCAATAGCAACAGGGTTTTTTTTTTGTACCATTATTTCGCTTTATTTTTGGTAGCACAATGGTTGAGCCCCTTGCCTGGCTATTAACTAAAGGATGATGGTTGGAATCCATCCAGTGGTTCCATGGGAAAAGACATAGTGATCTGCTTCTGTAATGTTTACAGTCCAGGAAGCCCAAGGGGTCAGTATTTCTCCATCACATGGGACCACTATGACTCAAAATTGACTCCACGGCACCTAATGACAACAATACAATGTTATAAAAGCAGGTATGTCTTCATTTAATTCTCACAATAAATTTATGACATTTATGCTATTACTCCATTTTAAAGATGAGAATAGTGTATAAGAAAGTTTAATTTTTCTTAGGTCCTATAGTTAGGATATAGTTAATTGAAGATCTGAGCCTGATTAATAACTCTAGAGTCTCCATGTTTAACCGTTGCACTGTCTTGTTCTGAAGTGTGGATTATAATTTAAGATATCCTGAAAGTTGTATTTTTCTATTTCTGGTTTTTGGAAATATAGTTTAATGAATTTGATCCCCATAATTAGAAATAGACTGTTTTGTTTTTAATTAAAGGCAAATGGCACACAACACTATGAGAAAAGGCTGTGTCAACATCCTTGGTTTTCTTAGCCCCTCCTGGAGAATATCTGTGTAATGAATACATTCGAGATCACTTTAATCTGCTGGTGCTGGAAAAAATGTGGGAAAGATATTAGATTCATTTTCTCTATCACACTGCTTTACAACGAACTTGATTATCATTTCTTCTGTAATTTAAATCACACTCTTTGGCTGACACAGTAACACTTGGTTGTTTAGTCACAGTTTGGAGCTTTTAAGCAATGCATTGGCTTAGGCAAATTTTTTCAGACTATTTAAAATGTAACTGCTCATCATGCTGTACAGAACCAGAAAGAAGCTCCCAGACAAAACGGAGCTGAGTAATGAAACAGCAGAACAGTAGGTAATAAGTAGATTCTTATACTCAGCTGAATAGAAGAGAAGAATCTGACAGTGTGTGTGAAATATAGAGAATAATTATTTACGGCAATACAAAGTAGGTACATTTGGTATCAAGAGTGGTTCTAGGGGAATAACATTGTAAGGATGAATTTTCTAAATTAGTTGTCAAGTCTGGTTAGTTTTATAGATGTTGATGACTCTCCTAGTGAAGAGGGCATTGCTAATCCATGGCCTGAGATGGTAATACAAATATGCAAAATGTCACCAAAAATTGGTCAGGTACTGCAAAAAGGAGAGACTCTGGGCAATTGGATGTGTGATGTCTTTCTACAATTTTGCTGTAATGAGAAGTACAGTGAGGCTGGTTGGTTGGTCCTACTTTCATTAGACAAACTGATGAAAGAAACATGAGCTCAGGGCTTCAGGGTCAAATCTCAACGGCCCTGTAAATGACACCTCAAAGTTTCTACCTCTGCCTGATTTGAAAGAAAGCCTTATTTCTTGTAGTAAGAGAGCCAATACTGCCAAAAACCAAACCCAGAGTCTTATCACAAGAGTGGATGAATTACAATGCCAACTCAACTGGTAACCTAGAAAGGTGTCTGAAATTAAAATAAAGGCATCAATTGGGAAGAAATGGAATCCTGAAATTTGGATGTGGACATATGAGAAGATAATCAAGAAGGGGGAGACACTGAGCTCCTACATTCTGTTGAATTACTCCTGCCAACACAACCAGCCCTCTCACATCCATCTGAAGCAATTACTACACACCTGTTTGCTGAACCACCCTGTACTTAGAGCTAAACTGAAGTCCCAGCAAGTGCCAAAACATAAAACACAGTGTGACCCAGGATGAGGTACACTGCATGCCTAAAGAACTGCTTGACTTTTCTTACATGTACAAACAAAAAACTGGGAATATGTGTGGCAATAGCTATTCAAGATAAGAGACGATGGTCCTAGGAATGCAAACATGGATTGCTTGAAAAGTTAAGCAAGGATCTAATATTTTATTTGGTTGAGTGCCTGAAACATAGATTGCATGGTAAACCAAAGGAAAAAAAAAACAGTGCTGTTGAGTCCATTCCAACTCATAGTGACCCTATAGGGCAGAATAGAACCTCTCCACAGAGTTTCCAAGGAGCACCTGACAGATTCAAACTGCCAACCTTTCGGTTACCAGTTGTAACATTTAACCACTGTGCCACCAGGGATTCCACGGTAGCCTACACTAAATCAAGGTGAAGTACCAGACCTGCTGTGGTATGGTCTAGATGATTGTAACCAAAGGCTTAGGGAAACAGGCACGCTAGAGTAGATTTACCAGGATAGACTCACGGACCCACACAGGGAGTGCCCAGAGGACGCAACTTTTACCACAACTGTGAGGAGCAAATTTATGAAAGGACCCCCACTATTTCTGAAGATCTGCAATTGCTATTTTATGTAAGTCAGATTTGACAGTGGAGACTGTGCTAACTGGACCTTGTGGTAGCTAGGGAGCAGTGGTTGTACTCAACTGACAATGACAAGGTGGACGTGATGACTGAAATGGACAGTGGAATGGAAGCAGTAATCAGAATGGACTCGTATGGACTTAATGGGATTGGCTACTTAGTCATGGTGTCCATAGGAGTGAAATAGATAGGAAATACACTAAATCTACTAAATATTTACTTGATCTGTACAAGTCAGTCTATTCTAGGGCAAATGAGTGCCCAGTGTGTCAGCAGCAGAGACCAACAGTGAGTCCCTGATACAGCACTGTCCCTCAGAGAGATCAGCCAGCAATCTGGCAGCAGGTTGACTACGTTAGACCACATCTATCATGGAAACATCAGCCTTTTATTCTTACTGTAATAGACACTTACTTTGGAAGTGGATTTGCCTTCCCTGCACATAGTATTTCTGTCTTAAACTGCCACCCATGGACTTACAGAATGCATTAGTGATCGTCACGGTATCTCAAACAGCATCACTTCAGATCAAGAGACTCACTTCATGGTAAATGAAGCGTGGCAGCGGGCCGATGCTCATGAAATTCACTGGTCTTACCATGTTCTCCATCATCCTAAAGCAGTTATCTGGATGGAATGATGGAATGACCTTCTAAAGACACAATCATGGCACCAGCTACATGGCTATACCTTGCAAGGTTGTGGTAGTGTTGTCCAGGAGGCTGTATATACTCTAAACCATCATCTGATATATGGTGCTAATTTTCCCAAAGCCTGGATTTATGGGTCCAGGGAATTAGAGGTAGAAATAGGAGTGGTACCACTAACTATTACCCCTAGTGGTTCACTCACAAGATTTTTGCTTGTTTTCCCTAGTACCTTCTGCTCTGTGGGTCTAGAAGTCTTCGTTTTCAAGGGAGAACTACTCCTACCTGGAGACACATCATTTATTCCGTTGAACTGGAAGCTAAGAATGCCACCTGGCCACTTTGGCTGTTTATATTTCTGGATCAATAGGCAAAGAGGGGAGTTAACATACTGACTGGTGTGTTTGGTCCTAATTACTATGAGGAAAATGAATTGATATTGCATAATGAAGGTAAAGAAGAGTATGTCTGGAATGCAGGAGATCCCTTATGGCATCTCTTAATACTACCATCCCCTGTAACTAAAGTCAATGGAAAACTATGGCAACCCATATTGTAACTGACTAATAATGGCCCAAACCCCTCAGGAATGAAGGTTGGGATTGCTCCCTAGGCAAAGAATCACAACCAGCTGAGGTGCTTGCTGAGGTCAAATGGAATATGAAATGGGTGGTAGAGGAAGGTAGTTCTAAATACCAGTTAAGACAATTGTATCACTTGAGAAAAAGGGACTGTAATTGTTATGAGTATTTCTGTCTTGTATATGTATATCATGTTTTTATTTTCTTCATATTTTTGTAAATATAAGATATAAACAGGACTAGTGCATTTTTGGCTATATATGTGTTCATTGTATCATGTTAGCTCCAAGTATGACTTTACAACTGTATACAGCTAACCAGCTGACAAGGGGTGGACTGTAAGTGTTAGTGCTGTTTATTAACTTGACTGAACCATAATTCTCAGTAGTTTGGCACTTATGATGTAGTGTGGCAGTCAGATAATGGGGTCACTTTCATGATGAGATATGATAATGTAATCACTTTCATAATGGGATCTACTGAGAGCAGCCAATCAGTTGAAAGGGAGCTTTCCTGGACTTCAGGCCTGCATCAAATATAAGTAGACATTCTGGTAAGAATTCTGGATTTCTGATAGGATGAATTCTACAGCTCGCTCCTGTTCATCTGACCTCCAGTTCTTGGGACTTGAGCTAGCAGCTTACTAGTGCTCTTGCCTTCTATTCTTGGGATCCATCAGTCTTCACAACCTGTGAACAAGAGCCTTGCTCTGTGACCTTCCAGTTTTGAGTTCACCAGTCCATGTGGCTACATGAATCAGGGGAAACCTCTATCCTGACTGTCTTAGTTTTCTAGCACTGTTAGAACAGAAATACTACAAATATGCTGCCAAACCAAAGCAAGTTCTTTCTGTCTGTCACTGACAGCCGATGTTCAGAGACAGGGAGAAAGGTTCAATGCTATGTTAGCAGACATGCATGCCAGCTGGAAGACAGTGAAAATAACTTCTCCAAAAACTGTCCTGCTGGGGTTACATGTCTAGTGGTTTTTACAATCAGAATTCAAAGGGGTTGGTAGTGGTGTATTTGTCACAGGATAATCAAACAGAGTGAATTACCCAAAAGTTCATCACAGTGTAATTAAACGGGGTAAATTATCTAAAATTTGTCACAGGACAATCATACAGTGCGAGTTACCCAAAATTTGTCACAGGATAATGAAACAGGGTAAACTATCTAAAATTTGTCACAGGATAACTCAAACAGTATGAATTCCGTGAAAGTTTGCCACAGGATAATTAAACAGAGTAAACTACTGAAAATTGGTTACAGGATAATCAAGCAGAGTAAACGATCCAAAAAAATTTTTTTACCACTCGTGGAGGTCTTAATTTTATTTCTTTAGAGATAGGTAGAGGAAAGTAGACCTGTTAATTCAGTCTGAGGAAGAGGATTTAGGCAAGGGAAGGAATGCAGCTTGATAACCTAGGTGACCTTTGTTAGGTGGATGGCTTTAACAAAGAGAGATACATTTTCTCACAGTCTAGTAGTCTACAAGTCTAATTTCAGGGCCCTGACTCCAGGGTAAGGCTTTCCGTGTCTCAGCCATCTAGTACTGTTCTAACAGAAATAACTTTGACAAAGAAAAATTTATTCTCTCAAAGTCTAGTAGGCTATAAATCCAAATTCAGGGTTTCAGCTCCAGGGAATGGCTTTCCTTCTCTTTCAATTCTAGAAGAAGGTCCTTGTGTCACCCTCATCTAGGAGCATCTCAGCACAGAAACTTCAAGTCTGAAGGATGTGCACTGCTCCTAGCATTTCTTTCTTCGTAGTACGAGGTTTTCAACTTTTTATCTAGCGTAGGACAAAAAGGTGGTGCAAGCCACACTCTAGGGAAATTCCCTTTACACTGAATCAAGAAAGTGACCTCAGTGAAGGTGTTACAGTCCCACCAAATGAATTAACATAATCCAATCTTGACCTATTAATGACAGCAGGGATCCAAAAATGGAGGATAACCACATAATACCAAAAGTCATAGCCCAGCCAATTCCTACATGCATTTTTTGGGGGGACATAATTTAGTCTATGACACTGACCCATGGATGTGGGAGGTTCCAGCCTCTACAACCGTGTCAACAATTCCTTGATATCAATCTTTCTCTATATGTATTTATATACTTTACTGTTCAACATTGTATCTGTGAGATTCATCCATGTTGTTACACCCAGAAATATTTCAATCAGTAAATGGGAGATAATGTGTGCTGTGTTAAGTTTTGAGGCAACTTGTTACAGCAGTAGGGGAATTAACACACTGTTGTTGGTTCTGCCTCTGGTGTTTTCAAAGTTTCACAGCCTATTTCTCTTCTGCAGTTCTGATGGCATAGTGGTTAAGAGGTGGGCTGCTTACCAAAAGGCTGGTAGTTTGAATCCTCCAGCCACTCCTTAGAAATTCTATGGGGCAGTTCTATTCTGTATTATAGGGGTGCTTTGAATTAGAATTGACTTGATAGCAATGGGGTTATTATTTATTATTACTTCTGTTTTACAACAAGCTATTCTTAATTTTTTAACAAATGTATTTTAAATCTTTTTCCCCCATCCACATTAAATATATATAATATGTGAATTTGGTGATATTTTCTATGTACTTTGATTCCTCACATTCATTTTTAATGTCCTAACATTTTTTAAAACAATTTAAGTTTTATTTCAGATTGTCAGTTTTATAATATGTTTCTATTTTGTGACTTATTTTAAAATAATTTCATTTACCATCATATATGTAACATCAACAATTATTTATATATAATAACAAGCTGTTACTGGTTTCTTTCCTTATTCTAGTTCTTTATATGGTATTTTCTATTCTTGGAATATTCCATTTTATTTTTTATTGTTTTCCTGAAATTATTTCAATTTGTTTGCCTTAAAGAAGATATGAATACTGTATATTCTAATTCTTTCCTCATTTAATAAGTTAATTGCTTCTCATACTTCAGTGATTTCTTTTATTTGTGTATAAAATTCTGCTATCACAATCCTTGTCTAGAAATTTGGTAAAATTTCTAATACTAATTATTGTTAACACTCTGGTTTTGAAGATAGTCTATCATCATTCTCTCTTTTGTAAGTAACTTGTTTACTTTCTCTAGACACTTACATAATGTTTGCCTTATCCCTAAGTTTAAGAGTATTTATCATGTTTTCCCCAAGACTGCTTGATCAAGTGTTTCCTAAGAGTGCTTACCAGGTTTTCTTTCCATATTCCTTCCTGGCCTTTGACCACTCACAGTCTGAGAAGTTGATTGTTTATAAGCCTCAAGGAAAATGCCTCCTATTATTTTCTTCTCCCGTATTTTTCCCTTGAGTTTCTTGTTATATAAATACTTGTTCTCTTGGATCAGACCTTTGTTACTTTTTCTCCTAGTACTATCTTTTTTGTGTTTAGGTTTGTATTCAGAAAGAATGCATCATCCTTGTCTTCCAAATCATTAATTATTTTAAGCAGAGTTTTTATTTTTGTAGCTGTCCTCATGGTAAAGTGGTTAAAGTGATTGCTAACCCAAACATCAGTTGTTTGAAACCACCAATGGCTCTATGGAAGAAAGATCTGGCAGTCTACTTTTGCAGAGATTTACAGGCTTGGGAACTATATGAGATCACTGTTAGTTGGAACTGATTAAGGTCTGGTGGTTATTGAGGTTTTAATTTGGCCAAGGGTATTTTTGACTTTTAGTAAGATACTTGTTCTTTGATAATCCTTCTCACTAGAAAATTACTTCTATTGCCTGGATGTAATTTCTTCTCAAATCTTCCTGTTCATAACAAATGGGAGAAAAAAAATCTTTTCTCTGCATTCCCTCTATTTCTTTGAGGAAGGAGTATAATTTTCTTATTCTCTTAGTGTGTTACAATTCTCTCATGATGTTGATTTTCCTTATATGTAGATAATTCTATATTTTTCATTAATGTGATTTTATGTAAAATTAGACTAACTAGTATCAACATTTGTTATTGTAGTCTTCCTAAAGAATTATATATATCATGATTCCCTGGTGATACACCTTTTAAATTTTGAGAAGTGCATAAGTGTTATGGCTGCTGACCAAAAAGGTCAGCAGTTCAAATCCACCAGGAAACTCTATGGGGCAGTTCCACTCTGTCCTGTAGGGTTGCTATGAGTTGGAACTAACTTGATGGCAGTAGTGTTTGTATGTTTGTTTGTTTGTTGTGGTATGATCTAAAGCAGCTGGCTCCCAAAGTGTGGTCTCTTGTAGCACTATTGCTACCTGAGAACTTATTAGAAATGGAAATTTGAAAGCATCACTACAGACCTACTAAATCAGATACTCTGGGGGTGGCAGTCCATGATTTATGAAGCCCTCCTGGTGATTCTGAGACTAGCTTAAGTTTGAGAGCCACTGATCTGAAGGATTCTCTAGGTGGTGGCTATGGATTTCCTGACGGTGTTTTTAGGTGGGCATGGGCAACATGTCAACCGATTACAGAATGTGAGAGCATCTGTTCTCTCATCACCACCTTGATCAAGGAACAAGGAAAAATTTTACCAAGAAAACAAACCCGGTAGATATTGCTGCTAAACCTACTAGATTTTATGCTTGTGCCTGCAGTGGCTCAACATAGTGACCCAGGCTCCATTCCTTTCTCTGTCCCTGATTGTCATTAATAGCCTGTGTTTATCCAAACAGCCAAGCCAAGCCAAGAAACAGAGGGTGTGTAAATCTATTGAGCATATTATGTCTAGTTAATTCATCAAATGCAAAGTCACTGAGGTATCTCTTGACATTATTTCTTAAAGTCGAAGACATCAGTTTCCCCACCTCCACTAAACACATTTGCTCCCCTGTCACGGTTCTTCTCATTTCTTTGCCTGTCTCCAATATCCTCACCCCACCTCCCTCCCAGTTCCCTAGTATCCTCTTCAGAAAAAATGTAAACCTTACATTTTCTCTGGCACAGCCCTGCTTCTTCTCACTCTTGTTTGGGATGCAGTTAAAGGCAAAGGTGTTTCTAGTCTGGATGGCTGAGAGGAGGAAAGACAGCACATTCAGCCAAACTCTGGATGACATCAGGGCTTTCTCTCAGGAGGGCTCTGAATATTTTCATTAAAAATGTAAGGGATCTCATACCTTGGGGTTAATATCTGCCAATATTTTGACAACATCTTGGAATTAACTATGGTGAAAGAATATCCAACCATTTTCTGACCTTGTTTTACAATGAAAGGCTCATTCTATTTTTTTTACTTCTTTTTCCTTTTTTTTTTGGTTTGTTGTTGTTTACAAATGAGAAAAAGGTAGAGTAACTGGCCACATTATTAATTCATTTCTGATTATAAAAGGTATGCAGGTCCAAGGAAGAAAATTTGTCAGGATACAAAGTGAAAAATAGAAAAATATGTATATATACATACTCACTGAAACTCATTTACCCAGAAACAAACAATATTGTACTCATAAATTATTAAATATTCTTTATAAAATAATTTTAATGATGCATAGCACTTCCTTCCATGTCTGTATATACCGTACTTCATGTCATTGAGAAAATAGAAGCTGTCCTATGGGAGTGAAACTCTGAACTTTGTGTTCACTGCTTGCAGCTTAATCATTGGTCCTTATCCCGTTGATCTTTTCCTTGCATAAAAACAAAACAACCAAACCCATTGTGATGGAGTCAGTTCTGACTCATAGCAACCCTATAGGACAGAGTCAAACTGCTCCATAGAGTTTCCATGGAGCATGTGGTAGATATGAACTGCCAAACTTTCAGGTAGTAGATGCAGCACTTAACCACTACACCACCAGGGTTTCCTTTCCTTGCATTAGAGTGGACATTTTACCCAACTTTTTGTCCCATTTCCCAGACTCTCTCCTGGCCCCATGTCCTTAAGGCACTGCTTCCTCATCTGTATCCATCCAAGTTTCCTGTAGCATTTCCATGACAGCCAAGTGTTTCAAAAGAACTGTGTTCTCATTTCACACACAAATCTCACTTTTTTCTTCAGCGTATTGCAGTGTTACTTTCATACTAGCACACCAATGAATCTCTTCTAAAGCCATCAGGCACCTCATCATTGCTAAATCTAATGGATACATTTATTCTGTTATCTGATTTAATTTTTCTGCAGCATCTGACACAGATCACTGTGTCCTCCATCTTCAATATTCTTTGTCGTTGGCTCCTGTAACACAGCTATCTTCTAGCACGCCTGTAACTTTTTCCCCCTCAATTTTCTTTATTAAATCTATATAGTGGTATTACAAGGGGTTCTTGTGTTGTCTCACTTATGCATTATCTTAATTTCTATCAGATATATCCGTATTTTTTCATGCCACTAGCTTATTTTTAGATGTTATCAGTTTTTATTTGCATCATTAGTCTTCCTTCTCCTAGCCTTGCCACCTTCCAATTAGTTATCTACATCGCCACTGGAGTAATCTTTCTTGTATATTATTCAGACCACTGGATCACTTCTGTGCTTATATATTTTTTTAATAGAACACTTAGCCTATCCATGATTAAAACAAAGAAATAAACAAACAAAACTGCCTTAGACGGCAAACAGCAGCCCTGATGTGCTCTTCCTTGCTAGTCTTTACTTTCCATCCTGATCACATCAACAGTCATGCTTCAGAATCCTCAGAATATTAGTCCAAAAAAGACCATTGTTTGAAAGGGCCTGCTAATCTCTCAGGGTTCTACTCATATTGTATATGATTCTCCTTCTCTAGGAGCTGGCACAGTTGTTAAGGGCTCAGCTGCTAACTAAAAGGTCAGCAGTTCAAAATCACCAGCCAGTCCTTGGAAATACTGTGGAGCAATTCTACTCTGTCCTACAGGGTCACTGTGAGTCTGAACTGACTCAAAAGCAGTGGATCTACTTCTGTATCCATAGTATAAGTTAGGAATTCTTCCAAAGTGTTCACAAAACTATCTGTTCATAGTTACCACACCATTTAACTCTTCATGTTACAGTTGACAGCTTACAACTGTATAATGCCCACCTGATGGTAAATTTTTTGAAGACAAGATTGAGTCTTCATATCTATCATGTTACCCAGCATAAATTGAAATCCCAAATAATTTTATTGCACAATTGAATTTATCTTGTATTGTTTGATTACATTATTATTGTCCAAATTTCTCTACTAGAATTAAGGTAGTGATGAATGTCTTTGGAGAAATACTTGTTTGCATTTAAAATTTTTATCACTAGGACAGATTTCAGCAGGAAAATAACTGGTACACATATTTTACATATTTTTATATTAACCATATTTCTTTCCAAATTATGTAAATTAAATTTATACAAGCAATGTGAATCCAACTCATTTCAACACACTCTTGCTACATGGATATCCTACTCAAAAATCTTCTGTCATTAGGTAAAAGACAGTGTCCCATTTTTTAATAATTAAACTAATGTTGAATAACTACCATGTGCCAGACACTGGGAATATTTTATTAAACAAGAAAGATCAAAAGCTTTGTGACAAGAATAAAAGTTGAATCATTGTTAAATCCTTAATTTCTACGTGTTTGCTTTCAGTACATTATTCTTTCAAAAGTTGCTATTTCTCATTATAAATGTGATTCAAAATTTTAGCCTATGTTAAATTTCTCCTTGATTTTTAGTATTTTTGAAGTGAGTCTTCTCCAGATGCAGTCTTGAAAAACCTCCTTACTCTGATTTATACTTCAGGATAATTAGAACAACATTTGACTATTCAGTTCTTACCCTAAGTGAGGTGTTCTCAACCTCAGTACTACTGATATTTGGGTCCAGATAATTCTTTTTTATGGGAGGCTATCCTGTCCTACACACAGGGCCCTGGTGCCTGGTGACTCAGTGGTTAAGTGTTTGGCTGCTAGCCAAAGGTCAGCAGTTTGAATCTCCCAGCTGCTCCTTAGGATCCCTATAGGGAGGTTCTATTAAGTCCTACAGGGTAACTACAAGTCTGAATCAACTCAAGGGTAATAGGCTTGGTTTGGTTGTATGGGTTCTATACACTCAAGCTCTGGTGGTACAGTGTTGAAAAGCTTAGCTACCAAAAGATATATCATTCAAATCCAAGAGCTATTCCTTGGACACTCCACAGGGCAGTTCTACTTTTTCCTGTTGGGTTGCTATGAGGTTTTTTTGTTTTTTTTTTTTAACTTTTTTATTTTTTATTAATTACAGTAAAAGAAAAAAATTTTTAACACCTACCAATTATCTCATCTATGCTAAACCCTCAGCCTCCCACCCACCCATGTAGCCAATACAGTCATTTTCTTCAGTAGATAATTCTCTTGTTAAGTCCGTATAAGAGGGGTCTCATACAAAATTTGTCCTTTTTACACTGATTGATTTCACTCAGTATGATCTCTTCCAAATAAGACCATGGTATGACATGTTTTCTAAAACTGGCATTGTTTTTTTATCCTAGCATAGTGTTCCATTGAGTATATGTGCCATAGTTTGCTTACCCATTCATCTGCTGATGGGAATCAGGGTTGACAAATTAGAAACATCTTAATGGCAACTGGCTTGTTTTTTATTTAGTCCTATGAATTGCAGAATGTTTAGCAGCCTCCTACACCTCTGCCCAGTAGATGACACAGTGTCTCTAGGCACTGTCAAATATCCTAAATAAGGATGGTAGCTTTAAGCCTAGGAATACAGTTTTGCCCACCCCCTCACTTTATTTATAAGAACCTAAAGATTTTTTATAACAACTCTGAAAGAGAAACTAAGAGCTAAGATAATTCTGCCAATAAATAAAGTAGCTTAAATTTGAAATCTGATGTAGCAGACTCAAAAGCAGATGTTCTTTTCCCATTTCCTGCAACTTTGTTCCCCACTCCATTTATCTTCTCTTGATTAGGTCACATATTAGGATGTTAAACAAAAGACAAACAAACCATTGCCATCAAGTTGGTTCCAACAGTAAATCCTCCCCCCAAACCAAACCTGTTTCTGTCAAGTGGATGCCAACTCGTAGGGACCTTATAGGACAGAGTAGAACTGCCTCATAGGGTTTCCAAAGAACAGCTGGTAAATTCAAGCTGCTGACCTTCTAGTTAGCAGCCATGTCCTTAACCACTGCACCAGTGGGGCTCCCATAGGATATTAGCCTGACTTCATTACTAACAGTCACTACACTAACATCTGCATGCAAAACCTGTTAACACCAACTTCTGATTCATGACAACCATACATTCACTGGAGTAGCAGAGTTTTCAGTAATTTGTCTTTCAGATGTCTATCAGCAGGCCTTTCTTCCTAGGAATGCCTGGATGGACTATAACCTCTGACATTTGAATTAGCAGACAAATGTGTTAACCATTTACACCAACCAGGGACTCATAAGACTCTACTAGAGACATGTACCCTTGTGACTGTAGTCAATCAAAGCTAAACTACTTTTGTATTCAGACTTTCTTCTGAGTTCTATTTTAGCTCCATGTCCAGCTACCTTGTCCAGCCTTCTTACTTAGGCTTGACTGTCCTCTATAGCAATAATCTGTAATGTCTTCAGTATCATTTTTTCCATATTAAAAACAAAAACAAAGCCAAAGCATTTCTGTCCCGTCAATTTTGACTCCTGGTGACCCACGGGTTTCAGAATAGAACTCTGTTCCGCAGGGTGTTCAATGACTGTGACCTTTCAGAAGTAGATTGCCAGGGTGTGCTTTTGAGGTGCCTCTAAGTAGTTTCAATTTGCCAACTTTTCATCTAGTTGACAAGCATTTTACTGTTTTTGATATAGTACTTTTTCTATGAGGGAATTAATTAGTGAACTTATTCTGCTTTTCTCTTTTTTCTTTTTCCTTCATTCTTGATATTTTGTTATTTTTGATTTCTCATGATATATTGTTATTGTCATGTGCTGGCAAGTCAATTTCAACTCATAGTGACCCTATAGGATAGAGCAGAACTTCCCCATAGGCTTTCCTAGGCTGTAATCTTTATCAAAGCAGATCACCAAATCTTTTCTCCTATGTCGCTGCTGATGGGTTTGAACCTCTGGCCTTTTGGTTGGCAGCTGAGTGCTTAACCATTGTACTTCTGGGTCTCCTTTTTCATAATACATCATGTTTAAATATTACTCTTACCAAAGACTCAAAGAAGAAATTAGCTTATAGAACCAGTAATCTATAAGAACAATTATATAACCTACCTTGAGACCAGAAGAACTAGATGGTGCCCAGTTACCACTATTGACTGTCCCAACTGGTGACTCAATAGATGGTCCCAGATAGGATAGGAGAAAAATGTAGAACAAAGTTAAATTCCTAAAAAAAAAAAAGGCCAGACTTGCTAGATAAGTAGAGAGTAGATGAACTCCTCAGGTTATCACCTTGAGATAACATTTTAAACTTAATGCTTAAACCACTCCCAGACATCATCTTTCAGCCAAATGACAGACTGGACCACAAAATAAATAATACTACCTGGGGGTACTGTGCTTCTCAAAACAATCATTTGGATGAAACTAAGTGGTTAACATTTACCCTACAGGAAAGAGAAGGCAAGGACAGACAGGGAAGCTAGATTAACAGAAGTAGAATAACCAAAATGGAAATAATGAGAATGTTGATACATCGTGAAGAATGTAACCAATCTCACCAAACAAAGTATATAGAAACTGTGAAATGAGAACCTGCTTTACTGTGTAGACTTTCACCAAAAACACAGTAACCAAAACCAAACTCACTGCTGTCAGGTCAATTCCAACTCATCTGAGAGACAAAATAGAACTGACCCATAGAGTTTCCAAAGAGCTCCTGGTGGATTTAAAGTGGTGATCTTTTGGTTAGCAGCTGTAGCACTGAATCACTACACCACCAGGGTTTCCAAAATGCTACAACAAAATGCTAAATACTATAATGTAGTCACCAGCTAGTAACTGTTATTTTTAAATATTTATCTTGTATCCTATAACTTTACTACACACTTAACTTCAGTATGTTTTCTGACTTTGAAGATATAAGATAACATAATCTGCCTGTGATAATTTGGCTTTCCTCTGTCATTTCTTTTTTTCTAGCATTATTGCACTGCCATAGAACATGATGATGGTAATAAATAGATCTTTTTTATTCTGACTCTGAGAAAAATGTCTATAGTAATGTTAACTGTTAAATTCTAAATTTGTTCTGAATTGTTTTGCCAAAAACAGTTTTTTTCCTCTGCCGGCTGAAGCTGCTTACTCTTTAGAAATGACATTTATTTCTCTGTGTGCTCTCTGATATTCATCAGTTTCCCCTCATAATTTCTCAAGGGAATTATGCCCAGTAAAATGTTAAACTCAGAAAAATACATACTGCATGATGCCCTTCGTGTGAAATTAATTAAGCAACATAATTACAGAGATGCAGAACAGATTAGTAGTTGCCCGGGGGCTATGTTGGTTGCATTGTTTAGAAGGAAATAATTGAACATCCATAACTATTTGACAAAAAGGAGCAGTTTTGAAATTTTTCTTTCCACATATGCTTTTCTAATATTAAAAACCCTAAACTCTACAATAGTTTTGGGCTCTCAGTCACGTAGTAATGGCAGTTAATTACTGTATTCTCATGCTATGTATGATATATACTTTCATTCATTCATTCACCTATTCAAGACATTGAAGACACAGCAGTGGGTGAAAAGACACTCTGTACTCCGGGATCTGACATTGTTATGGAGGTGGGTAGATAGCAAGTAGGCAAGCAATTCAATAGTATGTTACATAATCCTAAGTACTTAAGACAACATTAAAGCAGAAAAAGTGGGAAGGAGAATTGGAGGTGCAGAGAAAAATGACTGTATTATATAGATTAGGAAAGATACCTCTAACTAAGGAACATTCAAACAGAAGCCTGTATAAAGACAGGCAAAGGGTCATATGATTCTCATGGTGAGACTGGAAATAGAGGAACTGATCCAGACCAAGGGAACAGCCAAAGGCCTGAGCCAGCATTGCCTGCCTGGGTGGTGACAGTGAACATACGGAGGGGAGGCACATGGGTCAGAGCAGTAGCCAATGACCAGATCATGCGGCTTGTAGACCACTATAAGGAATTTAACAGGGATGATGCTTCAACTAGAATTAGACTTAGTTCCAGGTCATCTAGCTCTAAATATTATTGGTTCAAACAGTTAAAATTTCATTTTTATCTAACATAAATATGTGGAGGTATACAATTCAAGCTCAGAAAGTTACCTCTTGGACATGAGTTCTTCCTTCTTTTTGAAGTCAGACTCCCTGTGGCTCTAGGTAGCAGGATACAGGAACAAAGAAGGTTATTATTCAGATCACACAGCAAATCAACATTTGCTAAGATGGCCTAAATGTGTTGGTATAGCTGATGCTTGCTTCAGTCTCTAAGATTTTGCCAGTAGTTAGCAGAGTATTGACCTTGCTTGCAGTTCATCATTGGCATGATAATTTTTTATATGGATAGATTAGACTTATGAAGGTTCCAGAGGTAAATGGTGTTTCCCTTCTTAAATTCATCTACTGTCTGAATCTTGGTTGGAAAAGATACTTGCTTTGCTGGCAGAAAAAAGTGAGCTTTTCACTGAATCATGATAATTCTCTTGGGAAGTCTGGGGAATGGAATATTGACCAGGATCATGGGAAAGTATAGGTGCTGGTATGGATTAACTTGTGTCCTCCACAAACATGTATCAGCTTGGCCAGGCCATGAATCCCAGTATTTTGAGATCTGATGTGATTTTCCTGTATGTTGTAAATCAGAGTCTCTGCCTGTGGTTATGCAGGCAAGATCAGATTATGTTAAGGAAGGCACAACATCCTTTGTTGTTTTCAGGTGCCTTTAAGTCAGTTTTGACTCATGCTAAGTGCCGTCAAGTCAGATCCAACTCATGGCGACCCTAGGGGCCATAGCAACTCTATGTATAACAGAATGAAACACTGCCTGGTCCTGACCATCCTCATTATCATTGTTATGCTTGAGACCATGATTGCAGCCATGAGTTCAAGCTGTCTCCTTGAGGATCTTCTTCTTTTTCATGGACCTTCTACTTTACCATGCATGATGTTCTTCTGCAGGGGCTGACCCTTCCTGATAACACTGCCAAAGTGTATGAGATGAAGTTGTGCCCATTCTCACTCCTAATGGGCATTCTGGCTGCCCTTCTTCTAAGCAGATTTGTACTTTCAGCAGTCCATAGTATATTCAACATTCTTAGCCAACATCGTAGCTCAAAGGCATCAATTTTTCTTCCATCTTCGTGTCATTGTCCAGCTTTCACATGCATATGAAGTGATTGAAAAACACAAGGGCTTGGGTCAAATACATGTTAGTCCTTAATGGAACTTCTTTTGCAGGTGTTTTGCAGCAGATTTTCTCATTACAATGAATTGTTTGATTTTTTGACTGCTGCTTCCACAGATGTTGATTTTGGATCCAAGTAAAATGAAACCCTGGACAACTTCAATCTTTTCTCTATTTGTCACGGATTGATTTCTGTTCCACCAAAAATGTATGTAGTCATTTGACTTGACCACGATTTCTGGTATTGTGTTACATTCCTATGCGTAGCAAATCCTTTCTCTATGATGTTAATAAGGGAGGATGGACAGCAGTTGTGTTGGTGGAACAGTTCTCAGTGTGTAAGACTGTATTGTATTTTGAGGCAATTTCTTGAGATGGAAAAAGCTAGTAGAGAGAGTGGGGGAACCTCATACCATGATGAATCAGTGTCTGGAGCAAATCATGTCCTTTGGAAAAAACCTGGAGTCCCTGTGCCTCATAAAATCCTAGTCCAGAGGGAGATTAATAACTAAGACCTTCCTCTAGAGCTAAGAGAGCTGATATCCCCCTGGAGCTGATACCCTGAATTTTAACTTGTAGCCTACAAGACTGTGACAGAATAATTTATTTTTAAAGACATTCACTGTGATATCTCTGTTACAGCAGCCCCAGCTGACTAAGATAGAATCTGGTGCTCAGAGAGTAGGGTGCTGCTCTAACAGATACCAAAAATGTGGAAGTTATTTTGAAACTGTGAATAGATAGAAGACTGAGAAGCAATTAAGAACTGTTAACACTGAGGAAGGCACAGATGATGAGAAACAAGCATCAGGAGACCAAAAGCAGAAGCAAACAGGCAGCAGCAGAACCAGGAGAGCAGTATGAGGCAGCACTTGGGCTGATGCATGGAGTGAGAGAGCTGGATGCCTGTGAGCAGGAGGCATCCCGACAGAGTGGGATGCCTCTGGGCACTCATCGGTGGAGCTACAGAGGTTTGGAACACTTGTCTTTGCAGAGCAATGTGGGCCTAAGACCTGGGCCAAGAGGTGATAGGAAGAAGAAGTTGAAGAGACAAGGAACACAAGGAGTTGTGCTGCCTTAGTCGCAAAATGTGTGGCTATTACCTCAGAGGTTTTGAAGGTGCAGTCATGGCTTCTGGTGTTTCTAAGGATGAAACTGCCACTCAAATGGACTCAGAACATGGTGCACCTAAAGCTGAAGCAGTAGCGTTACTGTCCATGTGGGCCAGAAATTGGAGCTATAGCCCAGGGCTGACTAGTCTCCACTCAGGATCTTGACAGTTTGGCCAACACCTAGAGTCTGAAGGGCAGGGCCATTGTGTAAAATGTTTCAGAGAAGGGAAAATTACTTTCAAGCTTTGAGGGCTAATGTACTGTGTTCTAGAAATGTCAAGCTTGTGTCTGCCTCTTTTGCCATTGTATTTTGGAAGTAGGTGATGTGCTGGATCTCACAGTTGAAGAGGAATCTAGAATTTTGGATTTGGACTTACGACTTTTGCTATGATGAGGTGAATATGTTTTGCATGTTGCAAGGATGCAGTTTGTTCAGGGAGCCAAAGGGTTGAATGTCATGAATTGACTGTGCAAAACACCAAAATGTGTGTAGCCATTTGCCTAGGCCAGGATTCCTTGTATTTTGTGGTGCTCCTATATGCTATAAACCTTGTTTCTATGATGTTAATGAGGGAGGATGGGTGGCAATTGTGTTGGTGGGGCAGTATTATGCGTAAGATTGTATTATGCCTTGAGGCAGTCTCTATAGGTATAATAGAAAGAAGCAGAAACAGCTATCAAAGAGAATAGGGGACCACATATCACCACGAAGTAGTGCTGGGAAGAGAGCATGTTCTTCAGCAGGGACCTGGGACCAGGGACCTGTGCCTTAGAAGGTCCCAGTCCAGGGGAAGACTGACAACAAGGACCTTCCTTCAGAGCCAGCAGAGGAAGTCTCCCACTGGAGCTGATGCCCTGAATTTGAACTTTAAACCTACTAGGCTGTGACAGAATAAAATTCCTTTTTAAAGCCATCTACTTGTGGTATCTCTGTTATAGGAACACTGGATGACTAAGACTCCACTTATCATAATGTTGTTAATTGGTTCATTTGTGAGGATTTTGGTTTACTTCGGATCCAACTCGATGGCACTTGGCTGGCAAGATGTAACCCGTGCTAAGAATGTGGTCTTTGATCCACATCAGTAAGTGCTTCAAGTCCTGCAGATTTTCAGCAAGCAATGTTGTGTCATCTGCATAATGCAGGTTGTTAATGACTCTTCCTCCACTTCTGATGATCAATTCCTTGTACATTCCAGTTTATCAGATTATTTGCTCAGCATACAGATTGAATAAATATGGTAAAAGGATACCCTCCTGACATACACCTTTCTTGACTTTAAACTATGCAGTGTCCCCTTGTTCTGTATGAACCACTTACTCTGGAACTATGTAGAGGTTCCTCGTGAGCACAATTAAGTCTTCTAGAATTCGTATTATTCACAATGTAACACATACTTTGTTATGATTCACACACCACACTGTAGAATACCTCTGCACAGTCAATAAAACACAGGTAAACATATTTTTGGTACGCTGTCATTTCATCCAGGATAAATTTCACATCAGCAATAGTATTTCTGCTTTCAGGTCCTTTACTGAATCCAGCTCACATTTATAGCAGTTCCCTATCAATGTACTTTTTGAATGATCTTCAGCAAAATTTTACTTGCTTATAAAATTAGCGATATCATTTGATGATTTCTGCATTCAGTTGGACCAACTTTCTTTGAAATAGGAATAAATATGGATCTCTTTCAGTCAGTTGGACAGGTGGCTAGTTGGCTTCCAATTTTCTTGACATAGACGAGTGAGCACTTTCAGAGTTGCATCCAATTGGTCAAATATCTCCGTTAGCATTCAATTCCTGGAGACTTGTTTGTTTGCCAGTGTCTTCAATGAAGCTTGAAATTCTTTCAGTACCATTGGTTCTTGAAGAGGTTTAACAGTGACTAATTCTTCCTGGTGCAATGACTCTGTCTATTCCTCTATTGTTTTTGGAAGGTCATAGCTCTGATCTAAGGGGAGTTTCCTTGGGGTGTACTCTACATTGTCTTTCACTTTACAAGATACAAAAGGAGAGAAGAAAGCAGAGAGATGGAACCTCATGTCACCAAAAAAGTTCTGAGAAAAGGGTATGTTCTTTGGACCTGGGGGTCACTGTGCTGAGAATCTCCTAGATTCAGTGGATGATGGATGGCAAGGACCTTCTCCAGAATTAACAGAAATAGAAAACCTTCCCTGAGAGTTGGTACCCTGAATTCAGACTTCTAGCCTTGCAGACTGTGAGAGAATATACTTATATATGTAAAAGCCATCCACTGTGGTATTTGTATAATAGCAGCACTAGATAAATAAGACAGACGTATCCTCCAATTAATAAGAGATTACGGAAACAAATGTTAAATAAAAGAATTAGAGGGTGTCTTTATTGATATTAACTCTTTTCTTAGAATACCCCGCATGAATGCACATCCCCACACTCACATTCTCATATGCATATATACACATTTGCCATTTATTTCTAGCTTATTGCTTTTGAACAAGTTACAAACAAAATAATACCTGTATCTGTTGCCATAGAATCAGTTCTAACTCAAAGAACAATTGATCAACATACTTTATCTTATCCAAAGTCATTACATTCCTAAAAACAACATATGTTGTTGTTGATAGGTGTCATTGAATTGATTGTGACTCATGGTGACCCTATGCACAACAGAACAAAACACTGCCTGGTCTTGCGCCATGTCATTGTTATGCTTAAGCCCATTGTTGCAGCCACTGTGTCAATCCATCTCATTGACAGTCTTCCTCTTTCTTGCTGACCATCCACTCTACCGAGCATGATATCCTTCAGGGACTGATCTTTCTGACAACATATCCAAAGTATGTAAGACTCAGACTTGCCATCTTTTCTTCCAAGGAGCACTCTGGTTGTACTTCTTCTAGAACAGATCTGTTGGCTCATTTGGCAGTCCATGGTACACTCAACATTCTTCTCCAACAGAGTCATCAATTCTTCTTCTGTCTTCTTTGTTCACTGTCTAGCTTTTGCATGCAAATGATGTAATTGAGAATACCACAGCTTGGGTCAGGCCCACTTAGTCTTCAAGGTAACATCTTTACTTCTCAGTACTCTAAAGATGTCCTTTGCGCAGATTTTCCCACTGCAATGTGTCTTTTGATTTCTTGACTGCTGCCTCATAGACGTTGATTATGGACCCAAGTAAAATGAAGTCCTTGGCAACCTCAATCTTTTCTCCATTTATGATGATGTTGCTTACTGGTCCAGTCGTAAGGATTTTTGTTTTCTTGATGTTATGGTACAATCCACACTGAAGGTTGTGGTCCTTGATCTTCATCAGTAAGTTTTTCAAGTCTTCTTCATTTCCAGCAAGCAGGGTGGTGTCATTTGTACAACTCAGGTTGTTACTGAGTCATCATCCAATCCTGATGCCTTGTTTTCTTTGTATAAATGGCTCCTTGCATTATCTGCTTGGCATACAGATTGAAAAGGTATAGTGAAAGGATATAACTCTGACACACAACTTTCTGGACTTTAAACTATGCAGTGCCCCTTGTTCTGTTTGCACAACTGCCTCTTGATCCATATACAGATTCCTTAAGAGCACAATCCTGAAATTCCCATTTTACACAATGTTGGCCACAATTTGTTATGATCCACACAGTTGAATGCCTTTGCATAGTCAATAAAACACTGGTAAACATCTTTCTGGTATTCTTTGCTTTCAGCCAAGACTCATCTGACATCAGCAATGATATCCCTGGCTCCACATCCACTTCTGAATCTAACTTGGATTTTTGGCAGTTCCTTGTCAATGTACTGCTGTAGTTGCTTTCTCATGATCTTGAGGAAAATTTTACTTGTGTGTGATATTAATGACATTGCTTGGTAATTTACATATTCAGTTGAATCACCTCTCTTTGGAATGGGCATAAATATAGATCTCTTCCAGTCAGTTGGCCAAGTAGCTGTCCTCCAGATTTCCTGGTATAGATGGAGGAAGCACTTCCAGCACGGAATGTGTTTGCTGAAATATCTCAGTCGATATTCCATTAATTCCTAGAGCCTTGTTTTTTGCCAACACCTCAGTGCAGCTCTACCTCTTCCTTCAGTTTCATCAGTTCCTGATCATATGCTACCTGATCAAATGACTGAACATAAACCAGTTCTTTCTGCTATAATGACTCAGTGTATGTCTTCCATCTTCTTTTGATGCTCCTTGAGTCATTTAATATTTTCCCTCTAGAATCTTTCACTATTGAAACTCAAGGTTTGAATTTTTTCTTCAGTTCTTTCAGCTTGAGAAATATAGAACATGCTCTTTCCTTCTGGTTTTCCATTTCCAGCTCTTTGCATATGTCATTACGATACTTTATTTTGCCTTCTCGAGATGCCATTTGAAGTCTTCTGTTTAAGTCTTTTGCTTTGCCATTCCTTCCTTTTGCTTTAGCTCCTTTTTAATGACCTCTTGCTCTCTTCATGAATGATATCTTTGATATCATTCCACCATTTGCCTAGTCTTCAGTCATTAGTGGTCAACATATCAAATCTGTTCCCGAGATGGTCTTTAAACTCAGGAGGGATAGACTCAAGGTCATACATTGGCTCTTGTGGACTTGTTCTAGTTTTCTTCAGTTTCCATTTGAATTTGCATATGATCAGTTGATGATCTGTGCCTCAGTCAGCACCTGGTCTTTTTCTGTCTGCTGATATGGAATTTTTCCATTGTCATTTTCCACAGATGTAGTTGATTTGGTTCTTGTGTATTCCAGCTGGTGAGGTCCATGTGTACAATTGCTGTTTGTGTTGGTTAAAAAAGGTATTTGCAACGAAAATGTCATTAGTCTTGCAAAATTCTATCACGTGATCTCCGGCATTATTTCCATCACCAAGGCTGTATTTTCCAGCCACTGATCCTTCTTGTTTCCAACTTTTGCATTCCCCCCACCCAATGCCATAGTGTTGACGTCGACTCATAGTGACCAGTCACCAGTAATTACCAATGCATCCTGAATGCATGTTTGATCAATTTCAGACTGCAGAACCTGGTAAAAATCTTCAGTTTCCTCATCTTTTGCCTTAGCAGTTGGTGCTTAAATTTGAATACTCATATTATCTGACCTTCCTTGTAGACATATGCTATTACCCTATCACCGACGGCATTGTACTGGAAATGCTTTTTTTGGTGATGAACACAACATCGTTCCTCTTCAAGTTTTTGTTCCCAGCATAGTAGACCGTATGACTGTCAGATTCCATATGGCCAATACTGGTTGATTTCAGTGACTAATGCCTAGGATATCAATGTTTATGCATTTCATTTTTGATGATTTTCAGTTTTCCTAGATTCATACTTCATACACTCATACTTCATGCATTCCATTTTCCAATTATTAATAAATGTTTGCAGCAGTTTCTTTCATTTTGAGTCATGCCACATCATCGAATGAAGATCCCAAAGACTTTACTCGTCCACGTCATTAAAGTCAATTCTACTTTGAGGAGGCAGCTCTTCCCCAGTAGTCCTCTGAGTGCCTTCCAGCCTGGGTGGCTCATTTTCCTGCACTATATCTGACAAGGTTCCACTGATATGCAGAAGGTTTTCCTTGGCTTCTTGCTGTGATTCTGGAAGCTATGCCACTGGCATTTGTGTACCAGCAGGGTTACTCATGGTAGACAGGTTTCAGTTGAGTTTCCAAACTAAGGCAGACTATAAAGGAGGACCTGGCAGTCTACTTCTGAAAAGAATTATCTGGGGCGGGGGAGGGGGGACCAGTGTATACTGCTATTAAAATACATACTTCTAATTAGAAGAATGTGTGGAAAATATGAAATAGATATAAAATATCATCTATGCATATGTCTGTGGAAACTCTGGTTGCATAGTGGTTAAGTGCTATGTCTACTAACTAAAAGGTTAGAATACACCAGGTTCTCCTTGGAAACTCTGTGGACCAGTTCTACTTTGTACTATAGAGTTGTCAAGAGTTGGAACCAACTCAACAGCACTGGGTTTGTTTTATACGTCTGTGTTTATATATACATTGTGTCTGAATTTATATGTTTACTATCTGTGAGGTACATACATATACACATATACAGACACACATGGTTAGAACAATTGTAGAAGATACAGAGATAAATGCTGATGTTAAAACAGATACAGACACACTAGGAGGCATTTAGATTCTTTGGATCCGACTCGACGGCACTTGGCTTGGCTGGCTTGCTCACTCCAGGTGACTCCCTGGAATAAAATCAATTACATAGTCCAGATTGGCATCCTTCTGAAGAAGGTAGCCTTCCTTAGCCTTGAACTGGCTCTATATCCCATAAGTTGGCCAAATTTAAGTGTCATACCTAATAGTGAAATTGTGTTAGGATAGAAAGTATTTAAAACCATGGCGAAAGAGGTCTCATTAATATTGCTTTTATATTAATTTAAATGAAAACATTTAGTTTCACCGTCAGGCAGACTTGTCAGAACAATGCATTAGATAATCCATGTTCTTGACACTTTATGTTCTGATAACATTCTATCAAACTTTCTGTTCCACTTAACTTGCCCAAAATGTAATATATTCTGTATGTGTTCTTTGGAATTACTGTGAATTTTCAAGTTGACATATTCTTTGGATTTTTGGCAGGCTTGTTCTATTACTAATTCTGATACCCTACAAAACTGTTAGGTCAACAAGTCCTCAAACTTTTGCCAGTTTCTCATGTGAAGACTAACCCCTCCTGGGTTCTTTATACTGTTGACAGGAATGAAGCAGTATTGTTTCAGATTCTGTTCAGATGTCAGGGAAAGGATAATAAACTAAAAAAAAGCAAGTAAGGAGACTCTCAAGCTATACTTGGAATTCGTTTATAAGGCAGAGTGTGGGGAAAGGTACTCAGCTGACTTAATGCCCTACCCTTACAAAAGAACATTCTATTCCATGTCAAGCATTCTAACATGATTCAGAAGATAAATGCAACATTTTGAGACTAGTTAGAATCTTCTTCCCTTTTTTTGCAGGCTCTGTGTTTCTGAGTCATTAAAAAATAATGTCTCAAGAGGCATTAAAAACTGTATGTTTTAAATGTATATACATAAATAAAATACATAGTATATAATAAAGTATCTATTTCTCATTTGTTCACATAGAATTCAATATACAGTTCTTGAGTGTCTCCTGTGTGCTGAACATTCTACTTGGTTCTGATGTGTGCCACTTAATAAGACAGCTCTGTCACTTTCTTCATGTTACTTACATTCTAAAGAAGAGGGAGAAGACTTGAAGATTAAAAAAAGAAAAGCAAAAATACAGAGGATGTAAAGATAAGTGCGCTATGAAAGATAAACAAGGTCATAGAGCATATTAGATAGAAATATATTTTAAGTAGTTAATTAGGGAAACAAATGTATGATGTTTAAATTAATACTCTAAGGATTTCATTAATAAAATAGGCAAAAAATAAAAATATGATCTATAAAATATGTATGTATCTGGAGAGAATTTATTAGTGGAAATGGCAAACTAAAACATGGACTCCGATTTGTTTGCAATTTAACAGTAGAACAGTTCCATATTTCCCAATGGTAGTTTCAAGACAGCTGTAATTGGGTTGAGGAAAGGAGACATGGGCAAGCAAGCAAAGGACTAAATCAGATTTGAGAATTCTGTTTTAGAAAATTATTTTTGGTGAGCTGACTGGCACTAGAAATTAAAAGTGAACAGAGCAAAGGGCTAGTAAATTTTTGAGGGAATTGCCTTTCTGAAGAAATGACCAATTTTTTTTCTTGGGGAGGGCAGGGGAGCCTTTAAGTAGAGTCAAAAAAACAAAAACAAAACAACAACAAAAACAAAAAACAGAAGACAACTGCACGGGAAAGGTCATGCTGGGAAAGTTCTAGACACCCCAACACATTAGACTCCCAACAAACACGATAATGTGGTCAAGGAGAAAAATGAAAAGAACCTTCCAGAAGGGGGTTCTAAGAGCTATAGAGAGTAGGTGTCTCCTTAGGATATCATTAAAGCCATTTGCAGCTGATTAATGATTGCTATGTTTCTTCCTATTCTAAAGGAAACTTCTATTGAAAATAGTTCATCATTGTTATTCCATAGTCTATGAGGGGTTGATCTGTGTTGTAAGGCACAGATAATCTGATAACATTTTTAGTTAACACACATCTGGGTCTGCATAAGACTTCATACGACCCAGAGACCCAGGATTTGAGCTGAATGCAGGGATTGTGGATTTTCTTCCTGGTGGAAAGAGTCTATAGATTTGAAGAAGGGATGAATAGACATTTTATAGCCAGAAGTATAATAATTTATTTATTGATGGATCAGCTTGATTCTTTTCAGGGCTGTATAAAGCTTTATTAGGATGGATTAGGATGGATGTAAAGTAGCCATTACACTAGGGCTAAAGTAGCCCTAGCCATAACTGTGGGGTTTTATGGACTCACACTCAGATGCCCAGAGTGTTCAGTAAAGCTTTTCTACTCTAGCTGGTCAGAAGTCCCCTGTCTCCAGTGTTGTGTAATCACTGGAATCTTTTTATCTCAGAACTTTCCAGGAAGCACTTCTGTCAGGCTCTCCTGGAGTTTCACATTGCACATGTTTGCAGGTATACAAGTTAAGAATGGACTAAACATAAAAATTCCAAAGACTTCTAAAAATACAGAAAAATAAGAATAAATAAAACTTTCCAAAATCCATGTATGTGTTCAGCATGATCAGGAGACAGAAAACATTCAAACTTCAAATTGTAAAGTAGAAAAATAAAGAAGAAACATCAATGAAATATCTCCCATGCTTCAACAGCAAACTTTCATAGAGAAGAAGAGCAGTCTAAGAAAATATTTATGGGAGAACAAAAGGGAAAGCTAAGCCACCAGGGTTTCCAATCTGTATCTAGACATATATAAAGAACTGTTATAACTCAAAATACAAACTGAATAGATACTTCTGAAAAAATATATATAAATGGCCAAACAGCACACGAAAAGATATTTAATTTTAGCAGTCATTAGGGAAATGAAGATCAGAACAACGAAACACTAAACCCCCCAAAACAATCCCTTCCTGTCAAGTTGATACCAACTCATAATGTCTCTATAGAGAAAAGAGTAAAACGATCCCATAGAGTTTCCAAGGAGCAGCTGGTGGATTTGTACTGCCAACTTTTGGGTTAGTAATCAAACACTTAACCAATTTGCCAGCAGAACTCCTTATACTCAACAGGATGTCTACAGTCCAAAAGATACAGAATAAAAAACTTTGGTGAGGATGTGGGGAAATTGTTGTTAGTTGCCACAAGTTGATTCCTAGCACAGTTACCAGATGACCAACAGAATGAAATGCTGTTGGTCTTGTGCCATCTCATAGTCACTGTTACGCTTGAGGCCGTTGTTGCAGCCACTGCATCAGTTCCTCTTGTTGAGAGTATTCCTCTTTTTCACTTATCCCCTACTTTACTAAGATTTCTCCAGAAAATGGTCCCTTCTAATAACATGTCTAAAGTATGTGAAATGAAGTCCTGCAACCCTTACTTCTAATAAGTACTTTCATTGCACTTTTTCCAAGGCAGATTTTTTTTCTTCTGGCAGTCCATGGTATATTTAATACATTTTGCAAGTAGTATAATCGAAATGCATCAGTTCTCCTTCCTTTTTCTTTATTCACTGTCCAGCTTTCACAGGCACAGGAGGCTATTGAAAACACCATGGCTTGGGTCTCACGCACCTTAGTTCTCAAAGTAACCTCTTTTCCTTTTAACATCTTAAAAAGGTTTGCAGCAGAAATATTACAATATATTATTTGATTTCTTGACTACCTCTGCTATGGGTGTTGACTGCAGAACCAAGCAAAATGATATCCTTGACAACCTCAATCATTTCTCTGTTCATCACGGTGTTGCTTTACTGGTCAAGCTGTGAGGATGCTGGTGTGTGATCCGTAGTGAAATCTTTGATATTCAGCAGTAAGTGCTTCAAGTTTTCTTTACTTTAAGCAAGCAAGGCTGTGTTATCTGCATATCATAGGCTGTCAAGAAGCCTTTCTCCAACCCTGATCACTCATTCTTCTTCTTGTAATTCAACTTCTTGAATTATTTCCTCAGCATACCGATTAAGTATAGTAAAAGAACACAACCCTGATGCACATATTTCCTGATTTCCAGCCACAGGGTATCTGCCTGTTCTTTTCAGATGACTGCCTCATCAATATACAGGTGCCTCATGAGCACAGTTAAGTGTTTTGGACTACCCATCTTTGCAATGTTATCCGTAATTTGTTATGACTCACATAGTCAAAATTAGAACCCTCACACACTGTTGGTAGGAATGTGAAATGGTGTAGCTACTTTAGAAAACAGTCTGACAGTTCCTCAAATAGTTAACTATAGAGTCACCATACAATCTAGCAATTTTACTTAGAATTACATGCTCAAGAGAAATGAAAACATGCCTAAACAGAAACTTGTTCACAGTGTTTATAACAGCATTATTCATAACAGACACATAGAAACAGCTCAAATGTCCTTCAGTTAATTACTAATGTAGAATGTGATAACTAATGTAGTATATATGTGTGTGTGTGTGTATGCATGTTTTACATGTTTTGTTCCTTTAGAGAACCCAGCCTAAGACAGTGTGTGAAATCTGTTTGAAGGAAGTTGTTAACAAAAAGTTAGTGAGGAAAAGCAGTAAGTAATAAGAAAACTAAAATGAGATACAGAAAGGAGCAAAAAGATAAAAAATTAATGGTTGAAAGGGAAGAACACACTACCAAAAACCAAATCCACTGTTGTAGAGTCAATTCTTATTCATAGCAACCGTCTAGAACTGAGGAGAACAGAGTAGAACTGCCAGATGTCAAAAATGAAATGGAACGTATCAACTTTGACATCCTAGGCGTTAGTGAGCAGAAATGGACGGGTTTGGGCCATTTTGAATGCAATAATCATATTGTCTACTATGCTGGGAATGAAAACTTGAAGAGGAATGGTGTTCCATTTATCATCAAAAAGAACATTTTCAGATCTGTACTGAAGTACAATGTTGTCAGTGATGGGATAACATCCATACACCTATAAGGAAGGCTAGTTAATACAACTATTATTCAAATTTATGCACCAACCACTAAGGCCAAAGATAAAGAGGCTGAAGATTTTTACAAGCTTCTACAGTCTGCAATTGATCGAACACACAATCAGGATACACTGATATTACTGGCAAATGGAATGCAAAAGTTGGAAACAACAAAGAAGGATTTGTAGTTGGAAAATAAAGCCTTGGTGATAGAAATAATGCTGGAGATTGCATGATAAAATTTTGCAAGACTAATGACCTTTTCATTGCAAATGCCTTTTCTAACCAACACAAACAGCGACTGTACACATGGACCTCACCAGATGGAATACACAGGAATCAAATTGACTACATTTGTGGAAAAAGATGATGGAAAAGCTCCATATCAGCAGGCAGGACAACACCAGGTGTTGACTGAGGCACAGATCATCATATGGAAATTCAAATGCAAACTAAAGAAAATTAGAACAAGTACATGAGAGCCAAAGTATGACCTTGAGTATAGCCCTATTGAGTTTAAAGACCAGCTCAAGAACAGATTTGATGTGCTGATCACTAATGACTAAGACCAGGTGAAGTATGGAATCACATCAGAGACATCATCCATGAAGAAAGCATGAAGTCATTAAAAAGACAGGAAAAAGAGAAAATACCACATGGGATGTCAGAAGAGACTCTGAAACTTGCTCTTGAATGTTCAGCAGCTAAAACAAAAGGAAGGACTGGTGAAGTAAAAGACCCAAACAAAAAGATTTCAAAGAGCCGCTTCAGAAGACAAAGGAAAGTATCATAATGATGTGTGCAAAGAGCTGGAAATGGAAAACCAGAAGAGAAGCACACCTTCCACATTTCTCAAGCTGAAAACACTGAAGAAAAAATTCAAGCCTCAAGTTGCAATAGTGAAGGATTCTACAGGGAAACTATTAAATGACTCAGGAGCATCAAAAGAAGATGGAAGCAATGCACAGAGTCATTATATGAGAAAGAACTGATCAGTGTTCAGCCATGTGAAGAGGTAGCATATGATCAGGAACTGATGGTACTGAGGGAAGAAGTCGAAGCTGCAATGAAGGTACTGGTAAAAAACAATTGATGAAATACCAGTTGAGAGATGCAGCGCTGGAAGTGCACACTCATCTATGCCAAGGAATTTGGAGGACAGCTACCTAGCCAACTGACTGAAAGAGATTCGTATTTATGCCCATTCCAAAGAAAGGTGATCCAGTCGAATATGGCAATTACTGAACAATATCATTGATATCACACGCAAGTAAAATATTGCTCAAGACCATTCAAAAGCAACTGTAACAGTATATGGACAAGGAACCGCTAGCAATTCTAGCTGGATTCAAAAGAGGATGTGAAACCAGGGATATCATTGCTGATATCGGATGGATCTTGGCTGAAAGCAAAGACTATCAGCAAGATGTTTACTTGTGTTTCATCGACTATGGAAAAGCATTCGACTATGTGGATCATACTACATTATGGCTAATATTGCAAAGAACAGAAATTCCAGAACACTTAATTGTGTTCTCTAGGAATCTGTATGTGGATTGGCAGTCATGCAAATAGAACAAGGGGACACTGCATGGATTAAAGTTAGGAAAGTTGTGTGTCTGGTTTGAATCCTTTCACCATACCTTTTTAATCTGTATGCTGGGCAAATCATCTGAGAAGCTGGATTATACAAAGAAGAATGAGGCATCAGGATTGGAGGATGACTTATTAACAGCCTGTGTCACACAGACGACACCAACTTACTTGCTGGAAATGAAGAAGATTGAAGACACTTTCTGATGAAGATCAAGGACCACAACCTTCCGTATGGATTGTACCTCAACATCAGGAAAACAAAAATTCTCACAACAGGACCAGTAAGCAGTATCATCATGAATGGAGAAAGGATTGAGATTGTCAAGGATTTCATTTTACTTGGGTCCACAATCAATGTCCATGGAAACAGCAGTCAAGAAATCAAAAGACCCATTGCATTGCAAAAGTCAGCTGCAAAGGACCTTTTCATTCAAAAATAAGGATGTCACCTTGAAGACTAAAATGCATCTGACCCAAGCCATGGTATTTTCATTCATATCATATGCATGCAAAAACCGGGCCATGAACAAAGAAGACAGAAGAAGAATTGATGCCTTTGAATTGTGGTGCTGGTGAAAAATGTTGGAAACAAAGATGGCAAGACTGCGTCTTCCATACTTTGGACATGTTGTCAGGAAAGATCAGAAGGACATCATGCTTGTTAGAGTGGAGGGTCAGAGGAAAAGAGGAAGACCCTTGATGAGATGGATTAAAAGAGTGGCCACAACAAGGGGCTTAAGCATAAAAACAATTGTGGACATGGCACAAGACCATGCAGTGTTTAATTCTGTTGTTCATAGGGTCGCTATGAGTCAGAACTGACTCAGTGGCACCTAAGAACAACAGCTAATCATTGAACATTTCTGTATGTGTCTTTTGGTTGCCTGGATATTCTCTTTAGTGAAGCATCTGTCCATCCCCATTGCTTTAATGTTTAATTGGGTTATTTATCCTTTTCTTGTTGCTATTTTTGCAGTACCTTGTAGATTATGAAAATCAGACATTGATCTGCTATATAGTGGCCAAATATTTTTTCCCATTCTGTAGCTGGTCTTTTAATTCTTTTGATAAAGTCCTTGGATTAGCAGAAGTGTTTGATTCTTAATAGCTCCCATTTATTTATTTTTTCTTCTGTTGATCACACTTTGTCAGATTTTGAAGTCTGTCAAGTTCTGTTATTAGAAGTTCCATTGTTGATCCTATTTTTTCTTGCATAATCTCTATCGTTTTAGGTTTGATATTTAGGTCTTTTATCCAGTTTGAGTTCGTTTTTGTATAAAGCGTGATATATGGGTCTTGTTTCAATTTTTTGCTGATGGATATCCAATTTTATCAGCACCATTTGTTAAAGAGATTGTTTTTACCCTGGTTTACAATCTTAAGGCCTTTGTCAAGTATCATCTGTTCACAGGAGGATGGTGGCATCTCTGGAGTCTCGACTCTGTTCCATTGGTCTGTATATCTCTGTACCAGTACCAGCCTGTTTTGACTACTGTGGCAGTGTAATAGTTCCTAAACTTGGGTAGTGAGAGGCCTCTCAGCATGTTCTTCCATAGTGCTTTACGGTGTTTCTTCCCTTTCCAAAGTTAGTGATTTACTTCTCCATCTCATTAAAAAATGTCACTGGAATATGTATTGAGATTGCATTGTATATGTAGATTTCTTTGGGTGAAATAAACATTTTCACAATGTTAAGTCTTCCTATCGATGAGCAGGGTAGTTTTTTCCATTTATGTAAGTCTCTCTTAATTCCTTGCAGTAAGGTCTTGTAGTTCTTTTTCTACAGGTGTCTTACTTCTCTAGTTACATTTATTCTTAGGTATTTTATCTTCTTGGGGGCTATAGTAAATGGTACTGGTCTGGTGATTTCTTCTTTAATGATCTCTTTGTTGGTATAAAGGAATCTTACTGACTTACTTATGTTTATCTTATATCCTGATACTTTGCTGAATGCTTCTATTAGTTTGAGTAGTTTACTTATGGTTTCTTTAGCATTCTCTGCATGCACAATCATATCATCTGGAAATAGGCAGGATTTTACTTCTTATTTTCTAGTGTGGATGCCCTTTCTTTGTCTTATCTAACTGCTCTGGCCGGAACTTCCACTACAATGTAGAATAAGAGAGGTGAGACTAGGCATCCTTGTCTATTTCCCATTTTGAGGGAAGTTCTTTCAGTCTCCTTCCATTCAGGATGATGTAGGCGGTTGGCCTTGTGTAGACGGCCATTACTGCATTGAGGAATTTGCCTTCTGTTCCTATTTTACTAGAGTTTTTAGCCTGAATGGGTGTTGGACTTTGTCAAATGCCTTTCCTGCATCAATCGACAAAATCAGGTGATTCTTATCTTTCTTGTTATTTATATGACTGATTACATTAATAGTTTTTCTGATGTTGAACAAGCCTAGCATCCCAGGTGTGACTCCTACTTGGTTGTGATGAATTATTTTTTTTTAATATGTTGTTGAATTCCATTAGCAAGGATTTTGTTGAAGTTTTTCACATCTAGGTTCATGAGTGATATTGGTCTGTAATTCTCTTTTTTGTTGGATCTTTCCCTGGCTTTGGTATCAGGGTTATGCTCACTTCATAGAATGAATTTGGGAGTACTCCATCCCTTTCTATGCTGTGAAATAGTCTCAGCAGTATTGGAGTTAACTCTTCTCTAAAAGTAGAATTCTGGTAGAAGTTTTGGTAGAATTCTGCAGTGAAGCCACCTGGGCCAGGACTTTTTTTGGTTGGTAGTTTTTTGATGACTTTTTTCAATGTCTTCCTTTGTGATGGGTTTATTAAGTTGTTCTGCTTCACCTTGTGATAATTTTAGTAGGTGATATGAATCTAGGAATTCATCCATTGCTTATGGGTTTTCAAATCTGTTAGCGTACAGTCTGTCATACTATTCTGTTAAGATAATTTTTATTTCAGTTTGTATCTGTTCTGACATCTCCCATCTCATTTCTTCTTTGGGTTATTTGTTTTCTCTCCTGTTTTTCTTTAGTAAGTTTAGCCAGTGGTTTGTCAGTTTTGTTGATCTTTTCAAAAAACCAGCTTTTGGTCTTAACAATTTTTTTTTCAATTTTTCTTCTGTTCTCTAACTTGTTCTGCTTTAACCTTTATAATCTGTTTTCTTCTGGTGCCTGCTGGGTTCCTATGTTGCTCTCTTTCTACTTGTTCAAGCTATAGGGTGAATTCTTTGGTTTAGGTCCTTTCGTCCTTCTGGATGTGTGCATTCATAGAGATAAACCAACCTCTGAGCACTGCTTTGGCTGTATCCCATATGTTCTGCTAGGGTGTGTTTTCATTTTCATTTTTACTTCTACATAATAAAGAATAAATTTCTTTATTTCATGCTTGATTTGTTCTACAACCCATGGTTTTTTGAGTCAGATTCCATGAGTCTCGATTTCTATGTTTTGTCTGGTGTTGACTTTGACTTTTAAGCCTTTGTGGTCCAAGAAGATACTTTGCAATAATTAAATGGTATGCATTTTGTAGACATTTGCTTTATGTTCTAACACATGGTCTATTCTGGAAAATGTTCCATGTGCATTGGAGCAGATGTAGGTATCTGTGATGGGTAAAAAGTTCTTTATATGTTGATGAAGTCTAATTGTTTGTGGCAATAAGATCTTCTGTGTCTTTACTGAGCTTTTTCTAGAAGATCAGTCCAATACTGAAAGTAGAGTGTTGAAGTCTCCCGCTATTATTGTGGCGTGATCAATCTCATTTTTCAGTGTAGTCAGTGTTTCTTTGATGTGTTTAGATGATCCAGTATTAGATGCATACATATCTAATATTGTTAAGTCCTGCTTGTGTATTGAACCTTCAGCAATAAATAGTGTCCATCCTTGTCCATTCTGGTGGATTTTACATTAAAATCTATTTTATATGAGATTAGTATTGCCACACCTGCTCTTCTTTGTATATTGTTGGTTTGGTATATATTATTCCACCCCTTAATTTTCAGTTTGTTCATATCTTTAAGTCTAAGGTGAGTTTCTTGCAAGCAACATTTAGGCAGGTCATGTCTTTTGATCCAAGATGCCACTTATTGTCTTTTTACTAGAGCATTCAGTCCATTTACATTCAGTGTAATTATTGATAGGTATGTGTTTAGTGCTGCCATTTTGACATATTTTCTTCTGTGTTGGTGTATACTCTGTTGCTCTTAGTATTCTATTCTGGATAATTTTTTTTTTCTGGGGTTGATTTTTCATCCTTTTCAGTGTTGGTTTTGTGTTTGTTGAAACTCCTGTGTTGCATTTCTTGTTTTGATATATTGTATCTGTGCTTTGTAGTCACCCCTATGATCTCCCTTAATAATCTAAGTTTAAACTCGATTTTTACTTCTGTATCTCTTATTAACTTCCTCTCCATCTGGAAGGACTATAACTACTGTAGTATATCTCTCTTTTTAATATGATGGTGTCTTAGTTTTCATGATATGATCATTGACTCTCTTAATATTATAGCTTTGATTGAGTTTTATGCCTTCCCTTTCTGAGTAGGCTTCTGGATGTTCTGTCCTGCATTGCCTCCTTAACATAGATTTAGTAGTTTTGTTTTTCTAAGCAAAGAGCTTCTTTCAGTATTTTTTTTGAGACTCAACAGCACTTGGCTGGCTTGGCTTGGGTTTTCACAAAGTTTCTAAGTTTCTGTTTATCTGCCAATGTCTTAATTTCATCTTCATATTTGAAAGACAATTTTGCAGGATATGTAATTCTTGGTTGGAAATTTTTCTCCTTCAAGGCTTTGAATGTGTCATCCCACTGCCTCTGTGCCAACATTGTTTCTGCTGAAAAGTCAGGTGAAAATCTACAGGGCTTCCCTCTGAATGTCAGCTTTGCTTTGAGTCTTGCTGCCTTTAAGAGTTTCTACTTATGTTTCATTTTGTCAAGCTTGATTATACTGTCTTGTTGCTTTTCTTTTGGGGTCTACTTTCTGTGGTATTCAATCACATCTTCAATATCTATGTTCTCTTCTTTCATAATTTCAGGGAAGTTTTCTGTCAGCCACTAAACAACAATACTCTTTGTGTTTTCAGCTATTCCTTCCTGTTTAGGAACTCCAATTAATCATAGCTTATTCCTCTCAATCAAGTCCCACATGTTTCTTAATGCTTCTTCATTTTTCTTGTTTCTTTTCTCTGATTCCTCTTTATAAATGCTGGTGTCAGTAGCTCTGTCTTCAAGGTCAGTAAGTCTAGTTTCCAGTTGTTCAATTATGCTCTTTTGGCTTTCAATTGAATTGTCGAATTTTATAATTTTGTTATTGATCTGTTGGATTTCAGAGTGCTCAAATTCCATCGTCTCGAACAGCTTGCATAATTTTTCATTTTGCTCTGCTTCATTTTGTATAATGTCTAGGAGGGCTCTATATATAATTTTTTTTGTACTCGACCTCCAGTAATTTCAGAAAGGCTTCTTCATTTGAGAAGTTCTTTGATTACTTTGGGAGCTTTCTGGAGCCATGGTAAGATGTTTCTTTAAATATTTGGCTAGGGTTTGTTGCTTTCAAGACATCTAGAGGCTGTTTAGTTTCTCTGATGTTGCCTTAACAGGAGATGAGGTGTAGTTCTGAGAAGGAAGTTGGTCAGCAGCCACCTCTGTGTACTTGAGTGTCTGGGCCCTGTGGACTCTCTGGGGTAGCAAGTTCCACCTCCTGGCTGGCAAAGACACAGCCCTACTTTAGGAGTCACTGAGGAGCTGTTGGCTGACCCTATGATGTAGGTCTGTAAAGGCTGGAAGAGATGTCATCAGGCTGCACTGCAGTTACTTGTCTAAGCAGTCTTATTTTAAAAAGATAAAAGCTATCTAATAGCTTCCAAAATCAGTCACACTGTCAGCTGTGGTGATCCTCTCCTTCCAGCTGACAACAGGGGCACCTTTTCCACTGTTCCCAGATGATGTAATGTATTTCAAAGGAGGAACATGTTACTCCCCTGCCGGGCCCCACCCATAAGGCTACACTATGCTAAACACAGCTTTTCTGCTGGAAAAGCATTCCCTGGGCTGGCACTGCCTCCCAGCCTGGGAATTAGACCCTGCTGAGGCCTCTTGTTGGTTAACCCCATCTCTCAGTTGAACAAGATGGTGTCCCAATAAAGTTGTCCTGCCCACCACAGAATACCTGAATCTGTGGTGGAGGTCCATAAAGAGAGGGTGAAAGGGCTGTGGTGCTCTGAGTCCAGAGCCAGGCTCTCAAAATGTGGCTATTCCACCTGCTGATCACGCCAGCACTGCGGCTCAGTGTAGCAGCCAGTTAAGCCCATACACTGCCTGCTGGGCAACAAAAAGAAAAAAGGTGAAATATGTCAGTTACCTTTAGTCCATAGGAGCCGGCCAATTTAACAAGAGTGGATGCGGGTAAGGGAAGGAAAAGAAGTTCCCGCTCGGTGGCATGTAGCCCAAACTGACAGCCTCATGCCGTATCCTAGGGCTCGTTGATTGTCCAGAAAGCTCTGTTTAATTATCAATCCAGGCCTTAGTTTTCAGAGAGAATTAAGGAGACGTGTGTCTAGTCTGCCATCTTGACTCTGCCAGAACTAGTATTTTAAAGTATAATCTAAACCATTCTGGTCAAAATGAAGAGAGATCTGAATCTACATGTTAAAAGGGCTCATGATGGCACTTGGCACTTGGCAGGTACTAGTGAAAAGTGGTCCAGAAAATTCTATTGCAAAGTATAACTTAGCAAAACAGCTACACTTTAAAGGCAAAGAAACTGCTTTAGGGCCACCAGAAAATATAATTAAATAACTTTCAAGAACAAGAGAATTAGATTAACATTAGACATCTGAGAAAGGACACACACAGTGTCACATGTTGAATTGTGTCCCACAAAAATGTGTGTGAATTGTCGAGGCCATGATTCCCACTATGGTATGGCTGCCCAACATTTTGTGACCTGATGTGATTATGCTACTTGTGGCAAATCTAACTTTTTTGATGTTAATGAGTCAGTAATACAGGCAGTTATGTTAATGAGGGAGGACTCAGTCTTGAGGTATAAATGAGAAGGCTGAGCAGAAAGGAGAGGGACCTCCTATCACCAAGAAAGAAAAGCTGGGAAAGGAGTGTGTGTCCTGTCCCTGTACTGAGAACTTCCTATGCCATAGCAAGATGATGTTCTTGATGATCAAGAACTCCCCATAGAGCTAACACAGAGAGAAAAACAGTGATCTGGATGTGGAGCCCTAAATTTGTACTTCTAGCTTCCAAACACGGAGAAAATAGATTTCTGTTTGTTAAAACCATCCACTTATGGTATTTCTGTTATAGCGGCACTAGATAACTAAGTCGCAAAGCAAGGCTCAAGAAACACTGTGTTTTCAAAATATAGCAAACAATAAAATTCACCAATCTTTTGTGAATTCTTTGGTGTTTTGACAACTATATGTAGTGATGCGTCACCTCCACAAACATATCACAGTTCCAGCACACTAAAAACTCCTTTATGTCCTTTTGCTGTCATTCTTTTCCTTCAACCCCAGGGCCTGGTAGCCACTTATTTACATTCTATCTTTATAGTTCTGTCTTTCATAGAATTTTATAAATATTTGCATTATATAAAGAGCCCTGGTGGTGAAGTGGTTAAGCACTTGGATGCTAACCAAAAGATCAGAAGTCAAACCCCAAAATCCCTTAATAAGGAAAAGATGTGGCAGATTGCTTCCATAAATGTTACAGCTTTGGAAAATCTATGGGGCAGCTCTAATCTGTTCTATAGGATTACTATGAGTTGGTAATGTATCTTTTAATTATGCTTTATATAGTTTTTTGTATCTGATTTCTTCTTTCATTGAATATAGTGTGTGGACATATTTTTTCATTTCTCATAGGTAAATATATAAGGACTAAATTTGCTAGGTCACATGGTAAATATATTTTTAATTTTACAATAAAAAATCAAATTGTTTTTCAAAGTGGCTGTAGCATTTTGTTATACCACCAAGAATGTATGAGCTGGTATGTGTCTCCACATCTTCTCCAATGCTTAGTCTTGTCACTTGCTTTAATTTAACCATTCTGAAGAGTAGGAAATGGTATTTCATTATAATTGTACATTTCTTTAATGATTGATAGTGAATTTTCTTTCTTTTGTTTTTTAATCCTTGAGCTTTGTGTATAAAATTATTTTATCCACTTTTTATTAGTTCCTTTTTTTCTTATTGTAAGATTTATTTATGTATTCTGGATATACATTAAGAGCTTGACTGCTAACCAAAAGTTCAGCAGTTTGAATCTAGCTCCTTGAAAATCCTATGGGGCAGTTCTACTCTGTCCTTTAGGGTCACTGTGAATTGGAATTAACCCTATAGCAATCAGTTTGGATTTTGGGGGTATAATTTACAAACATTTTATTCCAGTATAGGGCTTATTTCTTTCAGAACAGCGTCTTTTCAATGGCAGTCATTTTCAAATTTTATAAAGCCTAGGCTATCCATTTTATCTTTTATTATTTGTGCTTTTTATGCTCTATTTAAGAAATCTTGCCTAATGCAAGGTCATAAAGTTTTTACTGTGTTTTCTTTTAGATGGTATATAATTTTAGCTCCTTCATTTAGTTTTATAAATTATGATCACATTTGAGCTAGTTTTTGCAGGTGATGTTAACAAGGCCAAAGTTCATATTTGTATAAATTGTTTTTGAGCACTGGATTTTTTCTTCATCAGTTACTTTGGCTTTTGGTTGAGAATGAGTTTATTAAATACTTATAGGTCTATAGCAAAACCTTTTGCTTTCTTTTCATTTGTTTGTTTCTTAGCCCAATGATAGACACTTTCTTAACGTGGTAAAAACTATTAATCTTAAAAGAAAATATATTATTCCTAAGGTCAATATCCTACTTAAAGGTGAAACACTGGAGGCATTTCTGCTAAAATCAGGAAGGTAAAGGCTATCTATAGTATTATTCAACATTTTACTGGAGATGTTAGCTAATACAATTAGATGGGAAAAATACAATTAGACGAAAAGCCAAAGTAAAACTACATTTCTTTGCAAATGGTAAAATTATATACCTAGAAAACTCTAGAAAATTAATGATAAAACTAACTCAGAGTATAAAGGAATTAATCAAATTGGTAGGATATAAAATTAATAAACAGAAATCTCCGGCCATTACATAAAAAAGAGTAACCAGATAAAGATTTTCTATAAAAACCAGTGAGACCCTCAAAGAAAAAAAAAAAGTACAAATTTTGGGTTGTGAGCAATAACATGTCTGTTGCAACTACTTAACTATGTCACTATATCATGAAAGTAGCCACAGGCACTAAAAAAACAAATGAATATGGCTATATTCTAAGAAATCTTCATTTATAAAAACAGGCATTGGGGCAGATTTGATACTCAGATAATTGTTTGCCAACCCCTAAGATAGAGAACTAGGAGAGGAAAAGAATCAGGATATCAATGTAGAAAATATGACAGTTTGGGGTAAGAAAGGAGAAGAAAATTAGCACATATTTATTAATTTATGCAAAATGAGAGACAGGAATAAACCAGAGAGTAATAAGACTGGGTAAGTACAAAAGGTATGTAAAAACTGATCAGAAAAGCTCAAAAGAATAGGGGTAAGGAAGGCACATCTGTTGAGTGTATCTCTTAGTATGTTTCACATAACCGAAAAAAAAAAAAAAAAGAAAGAAAAGAAACCAATAGGGGGAAAAAAAGATCAAACTGACATACAAACAGACACAAATGAAGTGAGCCTTATTAAGAATGAACCATATACCTATACTGAAGGGAAAAAAAGAACTAACCAAAGTAGAGTTTAATCATAGTACCTGAATTATATGAGCTCAGGTTAAAGAAAATACAAATAAAAAACCTCAAAGCAAATATTAAACTCTAGTCAGCAGCCTTCTTTTATGCAAGGCATGCTTTAGCAATTCCGGAATTATTTCAGTGTATTTTAGGACTGAGCAAATAAGCAGACATCTTGAAGATAATGGGAGCCAGTTTTCGCTATTGGCAAAATAACTCACAAACACAGAAAGTGGAGAGGATACAACGAATTCTGAGGACATGGACTGGATTCAGATGTCTCAGTCTTCTTATGATTTTTAATAAATAGATAAACTAGATATATATGTGTGTGCTTATACAGTGTGTGGTATGCTTCCTACTTTCTTAGGTCTGTTAAGAGAATCTAGAAACAATGATACTCCTGATTTTGAAAATTATACTATAGCAAAGGAAGATGAAAGATTGCTTTTGGGAAGCACACAGGGCAGCAACTCAGAATAAAGGGGCATCACGGCTGCAAGATACCCTCCAATAGTTCAGGAAGAAATGATATAGATGTATAAATAGATATACGATAAAATAAAATGTAGTTTTTGTAAAATCTGAGTGAAAGGTGTAAGAGTTTTGTAGTTTTCCTGCAACCTTTCTGTATATCTGGTATTATGTTTAAAAATAAATAAGAGAAGAGAGTGAGAAAAGCTTCCTGAACAGTGCTTCCCTGAAGGCAGCCACCCTGCCTACTCCAGGCCCCCGGTTGAGAAAAAGCTATCTTTTGAATGCGGGCTGAAATATTGCTTAATATATGAGATTTGACAACATAATTTCTATGTCAAGACTGTTCGCAACTTTAAGTCACCACAGGACTTTCTATTATCTCCAATGCACCAGAAAATTCCTAGATTCTGACATAATTTTGTCCTTGAGCAGGCAAAACTTTACCACTCCCTGGGATAAATTTTAACTAGACAGTGGAAGACAAAAATAAAATTGCATTTTTATTAAATAGAATAAAATAAAATATTTACATCAGGTGCATGTCATTTCCAAACCCTGTCACTTGAGTGGTATCAGACTAGGTATCCCCTAAACTTACATTCAAGTTGATAAGAAGTTCACAAAAAAGTCACTATTAACACAGATATTCCCAGAATTTATATATTAATTCAGTACTGTTTTCCTCTAGAAAAACTCAATCTATACCGTGGGAATGTGATGTCCTATTAAAATTGAGAGACCCAACACATCAACACTGCATCTTTCAAAGAGATTATTTCCTCAAAGATAAGCAATCACTTACTGCTTTAAGCCATACTTATATTTCTAATTTCCAAAGAAAGTTTGCTAAGCTGAAGGAAAAAAAAAGAAAAAGAAGTCTTGTCTTTTGTCAAAAAACTCTCTTTAAAATAGAAATAGCAGTTTCTCCTTCATTTTGTTCATAAGGAAACTAACATACGAGAAATCTAACTTTTCGAATTACAAATGGGTCAAGTTTGATTGTAAATCAAGTCCTTGTGTCTTTGTTCTTGTTCTACAAGTTGATTTGGTTCCATTTCAAGGTCTTATTTTTAACGTAATGTTCTATGTCACAGTTGGAGCCATCCACTTTCAATCTGTTTACACTCTGGTTTATTTAAATATAATTTGTAAGCTTGGAAAGAAGTTCAAGAGGTGTAGGTATTTTTAAGGAAAAGAAAAGGATGTTCTTTATTTTCTGGATTTTGTTTTATCTAAATATTTTTTTTAAAATCCATTTTTCTAATTAATTACTGCATTACCCATCTGTCTATGTTTTGACTGAAAGAATTCATTTTGATATTAGATAAGAAAGAAATCCTAATCAGTTAGTTTGCATTCTAACTTTGTTTGATTTTTGAAAGGCTGAGTCATTTTGGCACATCAAAAGTCTTACAAGTTGGAATGGAAAAATTATACTCTAGCCTACTGATGATTTTACAGCATATCTGTGTTCTTATTTACATTACTTTTAAGAATGTCATTTTAAAAATATCCTCCTAAGAAAATTTAGTATGATATTTATAATAAAAACTATTTCAAAATCAAAACTGTATTCTGTAATTTATTTTCTTCAGTTTTTCAGCAGATTTTTCTCGACAATATAAATTTTACCTTAATACTGGGATCAAACCCAAACCAAACACTCTGCTGTTGAGTCGACTGGAATTCATAGTGACCATGCAGGACAGAATAGAATGGTCCCTTAAGGTTTCCTTGGCTGTGATCTTTACCGGAGCCCATTGTTGCATCTTTCTCCCATATGCTGAGATATTGTTGTCAGGTGCTGTCGAGTGGATTCAGACTCATACCAATGCTATGTACAATAAAATGAAGCACTGCTTGGTCCTGCCAACCGCACAATTGCTATTAGGCTTGAGCCTAGTATGGTAGTCACTGTGTCAACCCATCTCCTTGAGGGTCTTATGCTTAGAATGTTCTTCTCCAGGGGCTGTTCCCTCCTAATAACACATCCAAAGTATTTCAGACATAAGCTCATCATCCTTGTTTCTAAGCAGCCTTCTGGGTGTAGCACTTCCAAGACAGATTTGCTGATTCTTTGGCAGTTCATGGCATATTTAATGTCTTTGCCAACATCATAGTTCAAGGGCATCAATTCTTCTTGGGTCTTCCTTATTTACTGTCCAGCTTTTGTGTGCATATGAGGCTACTGAAAATATCATGGCTTGGGTGAGGCCCACTTTAGTCTTTAAGGTGATATCTTTGCTTTTTAATATAAGGCTGCAGTATTTGATACTTATCATATTGAGCTTTGACCATATTATTTATTGATGCAACTTATATTTGTAATTTGTAATAGGAAATATCATGAAAATATTAATTCTGGGAAAATGTTTTTAATTTCAAAAAGAATATGCCACTTTATCTAAATAACCTATAAAGTTATTTACATTAAAGCAATGAAATTCTTTTTCTATCAAAAGATTACATAGAACTTATCACTAAATGAGACTAATTAGTATGATTTTATAAATTCAAATTTGGAATATTAACATTTAATCAATGGAAACAACTAACCTGCTCTGAATGTATCCAAAACTTTGTAAATAGGATTTGGGATTACAGGGCACTGTCATATCAACTTGGTCATTTAATTTGCTTTTTAGTTCTTACTGTTGTTATTCTGTTTGTAGCATATAATCAAGTTAACCCAGTGCTGTCATGTCAGTTAAGATAGAATAATTAGAAATAAAGGTTTAACAACTGGAGCAAGGCACAGAGCATCCGAATGCTGCCAGTGAGTAGCCAGTGGTGCCAAGAAAAAAATATGTCGTCACCAGTTAAAAAATAAATGCAGTAAAAAGACAAAAGCTGTTTTACTACTAGTTGATGTTTTGTCTTCTACCCTCAGATTAGAGCTCTAATGAGCTAGACCGGTTGGTGATAAAAAACTTTGCTTTAGTTTAACTTGCATTCCCACTCCACTTGTTTTAGCCAGCTAGTGCTGCTCTAACAGAAATACCACAAGTGGATGGCTTTAAAGAGAGAAATTTTGTCACAGCCCAGTAAGTTAAAGTCCAAATTCAGGGTGTCAGTTCTAGGGGAAGGCTTTCTCTGCTGACACTGGAGGAACATCCTTGGGAGGTGCAGGGACCCTGGTCCTTTCCAAAGGATGCTCTCAGCTCCCAGCATTGCTTTTGGTGGTATGAGGTCCTCAAATGTCTCTGCCAGCTTCTCTTCTTTATGTCTCAAGAGAATGCCTCAAGGCACAAAACTCACACACTGAATCGTGCTTGACCAACACAACTGCTGCCCATCCACCGTCATTAACATCGTAGACGGAGGAATGCCAACATGGAGGAAGATCGCATAATACCAGAAATTATGGCCCTGCAAAACTGTTAGATTTTTGAGGGAACACAATCGAATCCACGACAATACTTAAAATGAAACTGCTCTCAGTAACGTCACTTCCATGATCCCTTGAATCACTTAGGTCACCTTCTAATCACTTAGTGCCTCCTTCTATAAATAGTCTTAAGAATATCACACTATTATTACCTCCCTGCCACCCCTTCTTCACATATACTTTATTGAATACTTACTTATGTTCACATCTTCTCCTCCTTCTCTTTTCAAATTATAAATGTTTTCGTGTTCCACCTTTGGAAGGGCTATGCTCTGAGCGTTTTATAATTTAAACCCATACCTCTTAATCAGTTATGATATTAAACTCTACCTCTGTGCCCACAACTTTCACTTTTTGTCTATACCTAGTACTTCCCTGGCATCCAAACTGTATACCAAAGAAACAACTTCAACTCACTATGTCAAAAGAAAAAAAGAAAAAAACAACTCCTGATTTTTTTCACCCTAACATATCTTCTCCAATTTAGTTTTTCTATTTCTTTACATAAGTTCACAATCTAGTCAGAAGCCCAAGTGCAAATATAGAAATCATTCTTATTTATCCTTTTTTTTTCTTTCCTAATCATGGGCCACTCTACCTCAAAAATAAACTCTATATTTATTTCTACTGTCACCCTGACTGTCCAAGCCACCAGGTCTCTCCAGACTGCTGCAGAACCTTCCTAACTCTCTGCCCCTTTACCCCTGTCAGGATCCTGCAGAAAATAGATGGTGTATGCAAACACATAGGTGTGGTTAATAAATCTCGCAGTGGTTAGGAAGGCAAGGTAGTGGTCACTAGAACTCAACATGAGCTGTAGCTGCAGGAAGCCACCTGACTGCAGTGGAGATCTTTGTTCAGCAGCTATGCTACCGGAGACACAGTGCTGCTGTTGTTGTTAGGTGCTGTCGAGTCAGTTCTGACACACAGTGACCCCACGAACAACAGAACAAAATATGCCAAATCTTGCACCATGTCCACAGTTGTTTTATGCTGAAGCCTATTGTTGGAGCCACTGTGTCAGTCCATCTTGTTGAGGGTCTTTTTCACTGACTCCACTCTACCAAGCATGATGTCCTTCTCCAGGGACTGATCCTTCCTGGCAATATGACCCAAGTATTTAAAATGTAGTCTTGCCATCTTTGCTTCCAAGGAGCACTCTGGTTGTACTTGCCCCAGAACAGATTTGTTTGTTCTTTCGGTGGTCCATGGTGCATTCAACACTCTTCTCCAACACAATTCAAAGGAATCAGTTCTTTTTCTGTCTTCTTGTTCAGTGTCCAGCTTTCACATACATACGATATGATTGAAAATACCATGGCTTGGGTTAGGTGCTCTTTAGTTTTCAAGGTGACATCTTTACTTTTCAGTACTCTAAAGATGTCCTTTGCAGCAGAATTTCCCAACACAATGTGTCTTGATTTCTTGACTGCTGCTTCCATGGACATTGATTGTGGACCCAAGTAAAATGAAATCCTTGGCAACCTCAATCCTTTCTCCATTTAGGATGATGCTGGTCCAGTTATGAGGATTTTTGTTTTCTTGATGTTGAGGCACAATCTATACTGAAGGGTGTAGTCCTTGACCTTCACTACAAAGTGTTTCAAATCTTCTTCACTTCCAGAAAATAAAGCGGTATCACCTGTGTAACACGGGCTGTACACGAGTTGTCCTCCAATCCTGATGCTTCTAGCTTCTCGCATTATTTCTTCTGCATACAGACTGAAAATGTATAGTGAAAGAATACAACCCTGACATATACTTTTCCTGACTTGAAACCATGCACTGTCCCCTTTTCTGTTTGCACTACTGCCTGTTGATCCATATATAGATTCTCTGAGAGCACAATTAGGTGTTCTGGAGTTCCCATTCTCTGCAATGTTAGCTGCAATTTATTATTATCTGCACAGTCCAATGCCTTTGCAAAATCAAGAAAGGTCAGGACTACACCCTTCAGTATAGATTGTGCCTCAACATCAAGAAAACAAAAATCCTCATAATTGGACCTCATAACTGAAACACAGGTAAACATCACTGTGGTATTGTCTGCTTTCAGCCAAGATCTATCTGATATCAGCAGTGATATCCCTGCCTCCACTTCTTCTTCTGAATACAGCTTGAATTTCTGGCTGTTTCCTGCCATTATACTGTCACAGTCACTTTTAAATGATCTTGAGCAAAATTTACTTCTATATGATATTAATGACATTGTTCGGTAATTTCCACATTCAGTTCGATCGCCTTTCTTTGGGATGGGCATAAATATAGGTCTCTTCCTGTTAGCTGACCAGGTAGCTGTCCTCCAAATTTCTTGGCATAGGCAAGTGAACACTTTTAGCGCAGTATCTGTTGTAATATCTTAATCGATATTCCATCAATTCCTGTAGCTTTGTTTTAGGCCAATGCCTTCAATGCAACTTCAACTTCTTCCTTCAGTACCATTGATTTCAGATCATATGCTACCTCTTCACATGGCTGAACATCGATCAGCTCTTTCTGCTATAATGACTCCATGTATTCCTTCCATTTTCTTTTGATGCTCCCTGATTCACTTAATATTTTTCCTGTAGAATCCTTCACTATTGCAACTCAAGGCTTGAATTTTTTCTTCAGCTCTTTCAGTTGAGAAATGCAGAACATGTTCTTCCCTTCTGGTTTTCCACTTCCAGCTCTTTATACATGTCATTATATTACTTTATTTTGTCTTCTTGAGCTGCTTTTTCAAATCTTCTGTCTAGGTCTTCTACTTCACCATTCCTTCCTTTTGCTTTAGCTGCTCAACGTTTGAAAGCAAGTTTCAGAGTCTCTTCTCACATCCAATTTGGTCTTTTCTTTCTTTACTGTCTTTTTATTGACCTCTTGCTCTCTTCATGGATAATATCTTTGATGCCATTCCACCATTTGTCTGGTCTCTGGTCATCAGTGATCAGCACATCAAATCTATTCTAAAGATGGTCTTTAAACTCAAGAGGGATATACTCAAGGTCATACTTTGGCTCTCATGGACTTGTTCTAATTTTCTTCAGTTTCAATTTGAATTTGCATATGAGCAATTGATGATCTGTGCCTCAGTCAGCACCTGGTCTTTTTCTGACTGCTGATATGGAACTTTTCCATCGTAGTTTTCCACAGATTTAGTTGATTTGGTTCCTGTGTATTCCATCTGGTAACGTCCATGTGTACAGTCACCATCTGTGTTGGTTAAAAAAGGTATTTGCAATGAAGAAGTCATCAGTCTTGCAAAATTCTATCATGCAATCTCCAGCATTATTTGTCACCAAGCTCATAGTTCCAACTACTGATCCTTCTTCTTTTTTTCCAACTTTTGCATTCCGGTCACCAATAATTATCAGTGTATCCTGATTGCACATTTGATCAATTTCAGACTGCAGAAGATGATAAAAATCTTCAGTCACTTCATCTTTGGCCTTAGTGGTTGGTGCATACATTTGAATAATAGTCGTATTAACTGGCCTTCCTCCTAGGCATATGGATATTATTTTGTCACTGACAGCACTGTACTTCAGGATAGATCTTGAAATGCTGTTTTTGACGAGTACAACATCACTCTTCTTTCAGTTTTCATTCCCAGCATAGTATACCATATCATGGTTGGATTCAGAATGGCCAAAACTGGTCCCTTTCAGCTCACTAATGCCTAGGATATCAATGTTTATGTGTTCCATTTCATTTTTGACTATTTTCAATTTTCCTAGATTCATACTTCATACATTCCATGTCCCAGTTATTAATGGGTGTTTACAGCTGTTTCTTCTCACTTTGAGTCATGCCACATGAATAAACAAAGATCCTAAAGGCTTTACTCCATCCACATCATTAAGGCTGACTCTACTTTGAGGAGGCAGCTCTTCCACAGTAGTCCTCCAAGTGCCTTCCAACCTGGGGGACTCCCTTTTCAGCATCATATCTGACAATGTGCCACTGTTATTCATAACGTTTTCCCTGGCTAATTATTTTCAGAAGTAGACTATGGGGTCCTTCTTAGTCTGTCTTAGTGTGGAAGCTCAGCTGAAACCTGTTTACCATGGGTGACCATGCTGGTACATAAATACCAGTGGCACAGCTTCCAGCATCACAGCAACAAGCACGTCTCCACTGACAGACCACTGGAGATATAAATTTCCCATTTTCTCCCACTCTGTCATTGGCCAAACTCAGTGGGAAACCAGAAAGCCAGAATATCTTACCAGTGTTATCTGTAAAGATCAGTCTCCTAGCAATAGAAAGTAGAGAAATGAATCTGGAGGTACAGAGAATATTCAACACACTTTACCATAATCCATTTTCCACAAAGGAAGCAATCTTTCAAAAACATGCTACTTGGACTTCATGAGTTCCTTGCCTGACATACTTAGAACACCCAATATAGGGACAGCCCTGGAGATTCAATTATATCTGTCCCCCATGTTCTAGCTGGCAGAACATGGTTAATAAACTACCTTTCAGTCACTCACCATGAAATCTGTCTCAGAGCTGGTTGTTTGGGGCAGGTAATGAGAAACCCGGATTTTGTCCGGTAACAATTTTGGCACACCAGCCAGTAGACGTGGCGCTACCTGAGCTCAACAATCTCCTTGGGGAACAGGAGCTCTGTGAGGATTCTTTCTTTAAAGCAGCAGCAAAAACAGGCTAGCTAGATGACGCCTAACACCACTGTTTCCTCGATGTCCAGTGATGGCTCGCTGGGTTGTGAAGCACAGGACATCCACACAGAGGACGCTCACAAGCCTCTCTCAGCTGCCCCCACTGTTCTTGCACAACCTCTGTGTGGGCACGTGCCCTTTGTTTCACATGAAAACCCCAGCTCAGCCTGCCCAATTTGGACAGCCCTGGAGATTCAAATGTCTGTTCTCTATGTTCCAGCCAGCAGAATACGGTTGATAAGCTTCCTTCTTTCTTTTTCCCTGGAGATTCAAATGTCTGTCCTCCGTGTGCTAGCCAGCAGAATACGGTTGATAAACTTCCTTCCTTTTTTTCCCTGGGGGGAAAAATTAAAAGCATAAAAACCAATACAGTACAGTAAGATTCAAACTTCTTACCAGGCCTATTCCTACTTGTCTGTTTATTAAACATCCACCTCACAATCTGTGAATTCTAGCTACAGTGGTACAAAACGTGAGGAAGCTCTGTGCTGGCTAATGTCTTTTCACACCGTCTGTCAAGAATACCTGCGTTCATTTGTTTTTTGTTTTTCACAAGCCACAAAAAATAAGTAAGTCAATATCTAGTGCAACCAGACATGATTACCTTCCATGAAGAACAACAACAGAGCAAGACAGAAAGAGCCAGAGCTGTGTTTTAGTCACAGTAGTCAGTGGGGGAAATCTCCAAGAAGTTAACATTTGGGCAGAGGTCTGGGAGGAAATGAGAGAGACAGAGACATTCAAGTACCCTCTTTGAATAGCCTTCCATATGGAAAAAACAAGCACACAGTTTTTGACACAGAAGTGGGTTTGTCATCCTTGAAATATAACAAGAAATCCAGAAAGGCTGGACTGGTATGGAAGAGGGAGAGCCACAGAAGACAAGTCAAAGAGGTAACCAGTGTCAGAATATGTAGGTTTTGTGGCCACTGCAAAGATACAAGCTTTGACTGGGAATGAAATGGGATGTTGTTGGAAGGCTTTTAGCAGAGTAGTATGATCTGACTTAAATTTTAAGTGGGTTATCAAAGTGGCTGCACTGAGAACAGGCTGTTGCAGGACAGAAGCTGGAAACAGGAGCTGCAGAGGAGCCTGTTGCTAGACACAGGCTACAGACTGGCTAAGATCAAAGAGGACATGAGAGGCAGGTAGACTTTGGCCATTTTGAAGGAAGAACCTGCAGAATTTCCTCATATGTTGGATACTGAATACGAGAAAAACACAGATGTCAATGATTGCTCCAGTGTTTGGCACCTGATCATAAACTTTTTCTTAAGCACTTGGTTACACGCTTTTAAAAATAATTTTCAAACTGATTCACATAAACAGATTATCTCTAATGGCAAAGAAAGCATCTTGAAATAAGTGGTTCAAAAGGAGTGGCCTCAATTACCTAACAAAGTATCTAGCAGCTAGCAGACACCTTTTAATTGTTTGCTAAATGAATGAATGTGCTTTGCCATTTCTTTTTCTATGTCAGCCTTGATAAGGCATCAGCCCTCACATATTTATAGGACTCTCTCAGTTTACAAACCTAAGAAAAGAAAACCCACAGATTTCTAATTGGCATGCAGAGAAGTTCCCTGGGTGGCACCAGCAGTTTGTGCTTGACTTCTAAAGGCTGGCAGTTCACACTCACACAGCAGTACCATGGCAACAACGCCTGCAGGAGATCTGCTTCTATAAAGAAACTTGGTGGGGCAGTTCTCCTTGGACACACACAGGTTATCCTGAGCCAGAATTAATTTAACAGCCTTGAAATTTTATTTATACAGAGAATATACTACAATTTTCTGCTCTTTCTGGTAAAGGGAATTTTCCCCTAAGAGAATCTGAAAGCTCTGAAGGTTTATGACCTCTGTTTCTCCTAAAGTATCCAGAAAGTATGAGGCTCAAAGTACTCAATAGTTAGTTGGCTGAAATTAAACGAAGTAGTTAGTGTTTGGAAGTTGTAGAATGCTTTTAGTTTATACATCATTTCGCTTCTTTGAAATACACTTTTAGCTTCTTTCTGGATTCCTATGTATGAATCATACTTGATATTCAGATGCTTAAGGAGCAAAGGATTCATTTGTCACCCTGATCTGGTTTTATAAAATTGGCATTATGGGTGGACATAATCAAAAAATATTCAAAATTAAATATTTATTTTTTAAAAAAAACGATTTTCAGAAGTAGATATATAGGTCTTTCTTTCTAGGCTGCCTTAGGCTGGAAGGAACTAAAGCTGCAACTTCTCCCTATTGGTGACTCTGCTGGTGTCTGAAATACCAGTGGCATAGCTTCCAGCACTGCAGCAACACAGAAGCCACCACACTATGACAAACTAACTGATGTGTGCGGATATATGTGTGTTTATGCACTTTCTTCCCTTGTAGGCTCTAGGGGAGAAGATCCTTTTTCCAGCTTCTGTAGCCCCAGCATTTATTAACTCCCTGTCAGTCTTTACCTGGCACCTATCATCCTTATTTTGGTCTCTGTGTTTATGCTTCTCTTTGTATCACTGAGAAGTGACTAGGTTTAGGACACACCCTGTGCTAATAGGACCTTATTAAACCAACAACATTCCAAATAGGATTACATCCTAAAGTGTAGAAGTCAGGGTTCTAACATATATTTTGAGGGGACACCATTCACTGTATAATACACACATATAAGTATATATATAATAAAGGAAAATTGTACATGTAACAGGGTTGATCGTTTTATTTTAGTATACAGTGAATTCAGCAAAGCATTTATGTAGTAAGTGTATTTCAGTGTTAAAATTGAGCTATTCAAACAATAGCAAAAACCTGAAGTTGTGATTCATAATTGTTTTGTATTCATAATAAATATTCTCATGAGTTTCAGTCTAATATAACAATCACATAAGATCCCTGTTAGTAAAATTACACAAGAGACTACTATAGTTAAATGAATAAAAATACTTCCAACTTGAAGCAAATGTTTCCGATTGCATAATTGTTATTAAATTTTGAAAATTTCAGAGCTCTGGTGACATGGTAGGTATGGGCTCAGATGCTAACCCCAAAGATTAGCAGTTTGAATCTACCAGCCAATCTTTAAAAGCCCTATGGGCCAGTTCTACTGTGTCCTATGGGGTTACTATGAATCAGAGTAGACTCAACAGCAAGTTTTTTTTGTTTTCCATAAATAATAATTTACTTTTCTGAGTGAGTTTTTTTTATTATACAATGAATACATTCTCACTGTAGTGTCAGAACAATTATCTGAATCTTGAAATAAGTAAAAAATGTGGGCAAGACATTTACTCCATGACATAAAATTGAGAGAGAAATGCACTGAGTTCAGTGTATTCTTTGCTATTGACTAAAGGCCCAAGAAATATTTATTTATGTATTTTTCATTATGATTAAATTAAAATGTACATTCCCATATAAATTTGCATGCCCACCTATATGCAGCTCCTACAGCTCTCCCTGCCCAATGATAGCACACTCTTTGTCTCTGCTTCATACATGTCTTATCCTCACAACAGTTTCCTATCCCCTCCTCTCTACCCACTCCCCTTCCTCTAGTAAGAGGTCAGCAGGACGACATGCTACAGGATATGGTCACTCTGTGTCACAAAGTCCAATCCATTCCTATCCAAGAGTTTACCTCTATTATGATTTATGGACAGGGGCAGCATCAGGGCCAGGGGCCATGCTCCCAGGGGAATCCCAAGGCTCCTGGGCCATCAACTGCAGTCTTTTAGTGGAGATCTCAAGGTGCACCCCTTTTTATTCTTGTGTTGTCAGTGAGACTCAACTTTGTGAGCTCCATCACAGCTATCACTGGTAGTGGCTGGGCACCATCTGATTCTTCCGACCACAAGGTGATGCAGTCACCCATTCACGTGGGTCTGTCTGTCTGCTGGGTTCTCTTTTCCCCATGTTGTTTTGGTAAAGGCCCAAGAAATACTGAGTGTACATGTTAACTTCAAAATTCTTGTCTGGTAGTGGTGTACATACTTTCTGTTCAATGGAAAAGCAATCCCCAACAGTGAATAATTATGGTACTTTGAACATGAATCATTAGTTTTGTATCTAGCTTAGTAAGCTTCTCCTAACATTGCCTATTAATATCCACCTTCTCCAACGTTCTTTGAAGTAGTTTTAACCTGTTACTGCTTCCTTGTAAATGAGTTGAATAAAATCTTTAACATGATTTTTTTTTCATTTGCATGAGTCTCATGATTTAAGTTTGAAAATGATTTTGTAATAGTAGAAACAAGATTAGAAACTTACATAGCTATAAAGAAGTTGTTTAAAATGTTGTACAGAATCTCCTAACACAAAAATAGCTACTTTTTTCAATTATACTTTTTCTCACCCTTTTCCTTTCCATTTTGATTTCTTTCCTCAAGTATTTGTCACATGGGAGCTTTAAGGGCATTATTTTGACTGTCTTCCTTTTGTGCAACTCAAATGGCCAATTTTCACATTTAAAAATGATCTCCAACTACTATCTGCAAATAGAAATTTATATACAACAAAAATGTACTGCCATCAAGTCAAGTCTGACTCATAGCAAACCTACAGGTCAGAGTAGAACTGCTTCATAGAGTTTTCAAGGAGCACCTGGCAGATCTGAACTGCTGACCTTTTGGTTAGCAGATGTAGCACTTAACTGCTTTGCCACCAGGGGAGTTTCATATAAGTGAGCTTATAATTGTGAATTCACATGTAATTATGAGTTTTTTCAATGACAAAATGAGTTTTCCCTGGCAGTGTTAAAGATATTATTGCTTAAAATTACTTTCCTCATGTATAATCTAGTCCCTCCTGAAAAGGTAATGTCTTCTTTCTAATTTTAGAAAAGCAAACTCTGAATTATTATTTTAAGTAATGCTATGTGTATTGATCTATCTTCTTTCAGAAGTTTTTAGAGAAATGGAAACATATCCTGTCATAAGATAAAAATATTTTGTCTCTTCATTAATATTAAGATACTATATACTAAAACGGCTATTCTTTCATAGATACACATCCCTCCCTCCCTCCTTCCCTCCTTCCCTCCCTCTTCCCTCCCTTCCTCCCTCCCTCCCGGGTTGAACTAATTTCCTGCAAAACTGTGTGTGTATTTTGCTGGGCCATTATTCCCACTCTTCTGTGTTTGCTTTCATTCTGTGGTTTTGATTTTATGCAAAAGAGGATTGGTGTGATACTGAAACGGCCTTACCCAGGTCACATTCTTGATCCAAAGTAAAGAAGGCAGTTTCCCTGCAGTATGGCCACATCAGCTTTTATGTCTCATAAGATAAAAGGAAAGGGAAGGAACCTCACACCACCAACAAAGCAATGCCAGGAGCACACAGTGCATCCTTTGGACCTGCAGTTACTATACTGAGGTAGTCCTAGACCAAGGAAAGACTGATGCATCACCGTGACCTTCTTCCACAGCTCACGCAGAAAGATTTCCCCTGGGGTTAGCATCCTGAATTTGGAATTCTAGCTTAGTGGACTGGGAGAGAATAAATTCTTTGTTACAGTCATCCACTTATGGTATTTCTGTCACAGAAGCACTAGTTGACTAAGACTACACATACCTAAAAACACACACATACATAAACACACACACACACACATGCATACACACGTTAATCTTGAATATTCTGATATATATTCAAGATTAGCAATTTAATTGAAATAGAAAATTTTGTTACTTAAATATGCATTGCAAAATCATTAGCAAAGTTGGGTCTTATAAAAACACTTATCCATTTGTAGAAACCATTTTAAAATTTATCTGCTTGTGTTTCCTTTGCGCTTTTATAATCTGGAATCTTACTATTTTTTTTCTTTGTGTATTTATTAAAGCTATTAAACACTAATGTTTCAAAAGTGTATTTTCCAGGCTTGTTTGGCTAGATTTTTAAAATTGGCAATTTTTTGTTTTGTTTTGCTGCTATTGTCTGCTGTTTACTGAGAATTTTTATATTTTGGGATGGTGAAATATGTTTTTCTTTCTCTTTTATTATGATTAAGTGAAAGTATACAATCTGGATTAAATTTGCATGCTTACCTATCTACAGCTCCTTAGGCTCTCCTTGCCTGGTGACAGCACACTCTTTCTTTTCATTCTGTACTTATCATATCCCCTTAATCTCCTTTCCCCTCCTCTCTACCCTCTTGTGTCCCATCTAGAAAAAGACTAGGTAGGACAGCATCTTATAAATGCATAGAATCATAAAGTACACACATGATATGGTCACGTTGTGTCCCCAAGTCCAATCCATTTTTGTCTGAAGAGTTCACTTCAGCGCTTTCTGGAGAGGAGCAGCAGCAGGTCTAGGGGCTATGCTCCTAGGGGATCCCCCAAGCCATTGGACAGTCAATTGTGGTCTCTTAGTAGAGTTCTTGAGCTGCACTACTCTTTTTCTTGTGTTGCCCACAGGGATTCAACATTGCGTGCCCCATCAAGTTCTGACAGTTCTTCTGGTCACCTGTTGACACAGTCTCCCATTCACATGGGTCTTTCTGTCTCCTGTGCTCTTTTTTCCTCATGTCTTTGTTGTTCTCGGTGATCATCTGTTCCAGATGAGGTGGGACCATTTGGTTTACCCCATATGGCAGCTTGCTAATTTTTAAAACCCCAGATGTCACTCACCAATATGGGGTACAGAAGACTCTCCTAGCAATACACTAGTTATGCCAACTGGCCTCGATGTCCCCTGATAGGATGGTCCCAGACACCACCTCTGCCTTGCCTGCCTCTCTTTGCAATATTGGGTTAACATTCGAAGAGTTTTCAGTTTATGGCAAAGTCCAGTTAAGTTGATCTACTTTCTACTGTATGCTGTCACTGCTTTCACCTAACCAGATTTCTATTAACTTTCTAATCTGTGACCAACTCTTGCCCTCCCTCCTCACTCTTGTAGCCATCAAAGACTATTTTCTTCTGTACATAAGTCTATTTTTAAGTCTTTGTAGCAGGGGTCTCACACAATATCTGTCCTTTTGCTACTGACTGATTTCACTCAACATAATGTCTTCCAACTGAAACCAGGTTATGAAATGCTTCCTAAAATCATCATTGTTCTTTATCATTGCATAGTGTTCCACTGAATATATGTTACCATACTTTATTCATCTGTTGGTGGTCACCTGGGTTGATTCCATCTTTTTTGCTATTGTGGATTGTGCAGCAATAAACATTTGCATGCATGTATCTTTTAGTGTGTGATAGCCTTTGTTTCTGTAGGATATATTCCAAGCAGTGTGATTACTGAATCAAATGGTATATCTAGTTCCAGCTTTTTAAGGAAGCACCTAATTGCTTTGTAAAGTGGTTGTGTCATTTTGCAATCCCACGAGCAGTGTGAGCAAGTTCCCATCTCTTCACAGCCCTGAGAACAATAAACAGCATTTGTTGTTTGTGTTTTTTGGATCACAACAAACCTTGTTGGAGTGAGACAGTATCTCATACTTTTGATTTGGACTTCTCTCATAGCTAATGATAATATTTCCCTATGTGTCTTTCGGCTACCTGATGTCCTCTTTGGTGAAATGTCTTTTCATCTCCTTTGCCCATTGCGTAAGTGGCTTATTAACCTTTTTCTTGTATTTTGCATTACCTTGTAGATTATGGACATCAGACGTTGTTCTGACATATAGTTGCCAAATATTTTTTCCTATTCTGTAGGTAGTCTTTTAACTCTTTTGATAAAGTCTTTGGGTGAGCAAAAGTGTTAGATTGTTAGTAGTTTCCATTTATCTATTTTCTGTTGCTTGTGCTTTGTCAGATTTTAGAATTTATCTAAGCTGGGTATTCAAATTTCCATTGTTAACTTTATTTTTTCCTGCATGAACTTTGTCTTTTTAGGTTTGACATTTAGGCCTTTGATCCATTTTGAGTTAATTTTTGTGTGAAGTGTGACAAATGAGTCTTGTTTCAATTTTTTGAAGATGGATACCCACTTTTGCCAATACCACTTGTTAAAGATACAGTTTTTACCCCAGTTTACAATCTTAGGGCCTTTGTTGAATATCAGCTGTTCGTAAGTGGATGGTGGCATCTATGGGCTCTCAACAGTAGCCATGTCTCTTTTTTTGTACCAGTACCGGCCTTTTTGACTACTGTGGCAATGTGACAGGTTCTAAAGTTGGGCTGTGTGAGGCCTCCCACTGTGTTCTTCTTCTTCAGTAGTGCTTTACATATCCAGGGTTTTTTCCTTTTCCAAACAAAGTTGGTGATTTGTTTCTCCATCTCATTAAAAAATGACACTGAAATTTGTATTGGGATTGCATTGTATATGTAGATTACTTTGGGTAAAATAAACATTTTCACAGTGTTAAGTCTTCCTATCCATGAGTAGGGTAGCTTTCTCCATTTATGTAATTCTCTTTTGGTTTCTTGCAGTAAGGTCTTGTAGTTGTCTCTGTGTAGGTCTCTTATTTCTCTAGTTAGATTTATTCCTAGGTATTTTAACTTCTTTGGGGCTATAGTAAATGGTATTGATTTGGTGATTTCTTCTTTGATGACCTCATTGTTGTTACAAAGAAATCTTACTGATTTGTGTATGACCTACTATGAGCCAGACCTGACTCGAAGGCAGTATTTTTTTTTTTTTTTTTTTTGAAATCTTATCTGACTCGATGGCACTTGGCAGATCCTGACACTTTATTGAACTCTTGTAGTTTACTTATGGATTCTCTGCATATACAATCATATCATCTGCAAATAGGGATATTTTTACTTCTTTGCCTGTGCAGATGCCCTTTATTTCTTCATCTTGTCTAATTGCTCTGTTGAATAGAAGTGGTAAGAGTGAGCACCCCTGTCTAGTTTCCACTCTCAAGGGGAATTCTTTCCATCTCTCTCCATTCAGGATGATATAGGTGGTTGGCTTTGCATAGATACCCCTTATTGCATTGAGGAATTTCCTTTTATTCCTAATTTTGCTGACAGTTCTTAGCATCAATAAGTGTTGGACTTTGTCAAATGCCTTTTCTGCATCAATTGACAAAATCAGGTGATTCTTATCTTTTGTGCTATTTATGTGGGTGATCACATTATTTGTTTTTTTGATGTTGAACCAGCCTTGCATCTCTGGAATGAATCCAACTTGGTCATGGTGAATAATTTTTTTGATATGCTGTTGAATTCTACTGGCTAGAACTTTGTTGAAGATTTTTTCATGTAGGTTCATGAGTGATATTAGTCTGTTATTTTCTTTTTTTTTTCCTGAGATCTTTCCATGGCTTTGGCACCAGGGTTATGCTGGCTTCATAGAATGAATTTGGGAGTATTTCATCCTTTTCTTCTTGAAATAGTCTCCGTAGTATTGGAGCTAATTCCTCTGTAAAAGTTTGGTAGAATTAACCATGAGGTCATCTAGTTCACAGCTTTTTTCAGTTGGTAGTTCTTTTATTATTATTTTTTCAATCTCTCCTTTGTGATGGGTTAAGTTCTGCTGTTCCTTGTAATAATGTTGGCAGGTGATACTAATCTATAAATTTGCCCATTTCCTCCAGGTTTTCAAATCTGTTAGGGTACAGTCTTCTGTAGTATTCTCTTATGATACTTTTGTTTTCAGTTAGGTCTGTTGTGACATGTCCCATCTCATTTCTTATTTGGGTTATTTGTTTTCTCTCCTGTTTTTCTTTTGTAAATTCAGCCAGTGGCTTACCAATTTTGTTGATCTTTTCAAAAACCCAGCTTTTGTTTTGTTAACTGTTTCAATTGTTCTTCTATTCTCTAATTCATTCACTTTTGCTCTAATCTTTATGGTCTGTTTTCTTCTGTTGCCTGAGCAATTCCTCTATTGCTCTCTTTCTACTTGTTCAAGCTGTAGGGTTAATTCTTTGAGTCCTTTCTTCCTTCCAAATGCATGCATTTATAGAGATAATTTGATCTCTGAGTACTGCGTTTGCTGTATCCCTCAAGCTGTGGTAGGATGTGTTGTCATTCTCATTTGATTCCATAAATTTATTTCATTCTTGATTTCTTCTATAACCCATGGCTTTTTGAGCAAGTTGTTGTTCAGTTTCCAGTTCAAATTTCCACTTGTGTTTTTTCTGCTATTTATTTAGACTTTTATGGCTTTATTATCTGAGAATATGAATTGCAATAAATCAATGGTTTGGATTTTGTTGAGACTTGCTTTATGTCATAACACATAATCTATTTTGAAAACTGTTCCATGTGCACTGGAGAAGAAGGTGTACTTATCTGTTGATGGGTCAAAAGTTCTGTGTATGTCAGTGAGGTCTAGTTGGTTAATTGTCACAATAAAGTCTTCTGTATCTTTACTGAGCTTTTTTCTCAATGATCTGCCCATTACTGAAAGTGGAGTGTTAAAGTCTCCAACTATTATTGTGGAGTAATCTATCTGATTTTTTAATGTAGTCAGTGTTTGATTTATTTAGATACTCTGGTACTGGTTGCACAAATATTTAATATTGTTATACTTATGTATTGAAACTTTCAGCAATAAATAGTGACCATCCTTGTCCACAATGGTGGATTTTACTCTAAAGTCTATTTTATCTGAGATTAGTATTGCCACTCCTGCTCTTCTTTGTATGTTGTTGGCTTAGTATATATTTTTCCATCCTTTGATTTTTCAGTTTGTTCATATCTTTGAGTCTAAGGTGTGTTTCCTGTAAGAAACATGTAGACAGATTATGTCTTTTGATCAAGGATATCACTTGCTCTCTCTTTATTGGAGCATTCATTCTGTTTACATTCAGTGTAATTATTCATAGGTGTGTTTAGTGCTGTCATTTTGATGCTTCATTTTTGTGTTGTTGATTTTTCTACATTGCTCTTAATATTCTGTTTTGGGCCATTCTTCTTTATGGGTTGACTTTTCATTTTTTCCAGTGTTGGTTTTGTGTTTGTTGAGACTCCTGTATTAAGTCTCTTGTTTTGATATGTTGCACTGTTATTTTGCTTTGCAGCTACCCCTATGATTTCTGTTAGTGTTCTAAGTTTAAACAAGACTGCATATCTTTGTAATTTCCTTTCCATCTGAAAGGGTTATAACTACTATATCCCTCTTTTTAGTGTGATGATGTCATAGTTTTTGTGATATGATCATTGGTTCCCTTATTTTAATATTGTAGCTTTGATTGAGCTTTGTGACTTCCCTGAGTAGGATTCTAGAAGCTGCATCCTGCATTGCCTCCTTAAGTTCATGTTTCTCTTTTTCTAAGGAAAGAGCTTCTTTCAGTATTTCTTGTAGTTTTGGTTTGGTTTTCACAAAATTTCTAAGTGCGTATTTATCTGCTTGTGTGTTAATTTCATCTTCATATTTGAGAGACAATTTTGGAGTATATATGATTCTTTTTCTTTAAAAATATTTTATTTATTGTGATTAAGTGAAAGTGTACAATCACATGTAAATTTGCATGCCTGCCTATGTGCAGCTCCTACTGCTCTCCTTGCCTCATGACAGCACACCCCTCCTTTCTGTTCTATACATGTTGTATCCTCTTAACAACATCCTGTCTGCTCTTCTCCACTCCCCTCTAGTAAGAGACCAGTAGGACGACATCCTATAGATGCATAAAACCATAAAGTGCACACATGATATGGTCTCTCTGTGTCATCAAGTCCAATTCATTCCTGTCCAACGAGTTGACCTCAGTAATGATTTATGATCAGGGGCAGCATCAGGTCTAGGGGCCATGTTCCCAAGGGAACCCCCAGGCCTTTGGAACATCAGTTGTGGTAGGAGGATATATTATTCTTGGTTGGAAGTTTTTCCCCTTCAAGGCTTTGAATACGTCATCCCACTGCCCTCTGGCCAGCATCATTTCTGCCAAGAAGTGAGATGAAAGTCTGGTGAGCTTTCCTCTGAATGCTAGCTTTGCTTTAAGCCTCACTGCCTTTACGAGCCTCTGTTGATGTTTTGGTGTCTTTCTTTTGGGTTCTAGTGTTTGTGGTGTTCAATATGCATCTTGGAAATCTATGTCCTTTCATAATTTCAGGGACTTTTTCTGTCAGCAACTCTATAACAACACTCTCTGTATTTTAGTTATCCTTGTTCAGGAACCCCAGTTATTTATGGATTATTCGTCTTAATAGAGCCCCGCATGTTTCTTAATGCTTCTTCATTTCTCTTATTTCTTTTCTCTGATTTCTCCTCATAAATGCTGCTGTCAGTTGCTCTTTCGTCAAGGTCACTAACTGTGGCTTCCATTTCCTCAGTTCTGCTCTTTGGCTTTGAATTGTCCAATTCTGTAATTCGTTATTGATTTCTGGATTTCAGATAATTTCTGTTTCATCACTTCAGATACTTTGCTTAATTTTTCATTTTGTTCTGTTGTATTTTGTTTAATCTCTTGGAGGGATCTATATGTAATTCTTTTGTACTTGACCTCCAATAGTTTCAGAAAGGCTTCTTCATCTAGGAAGTTTTTTGATTATTTTCAGAGTTTTCTGGAGCCATGGTGAACTGTTTCTTTAAATGGCTAGCTATTGACTGTTGCCTTCACGTCATCTAGAAGCTGTTTGGTTTCTCTGGTGTTACCTCAATAGGTTCTGAGGCATAGTTCTAAGAAGGGAGTTGGTTGCCTGGCCCCTCTGTGTATTCTAGTGACTGGCCCCAGGTGGACACTCGCTACCACATGCACTTTCCAGAGAGGGACCACTGCCCTGTGTGATAATTAGCCCCAGCTAAGGCCTCTGACTCAAAGGCACTTGGGTTGGCTTGGCAAGGCCAACCACCTCCCAGCTAACCAAGATAGCATCTCACCTGAGCTCCCCTGCCTGCTGTGAGACAATAGAATCTATGGTGCTGCTCAGAAAAGAGAGGGTGGAAAGGGAGTGGTGCCCCAGGTCAGCAGCAAGGGTCTCAAAATGTGGCTATTCCAAGCACAGTCTCTCTACTGTGCTATATGCTGTTTACTTATGCATGCAGTTTGGCATGGTAGCTGGCTCATGCCCAGCCCCGACCCCTCAGATAACAAGCAAGATGTCAGTATCTGCAGTCCTCCCAAACCATGAATCAGCAGAAGCAGGCCTCAGTGCTGCTGACTTGTCTTTGAGATGTAGTTACCCTGTTTCTGGTGCATAGTCCAATTTGACAACCCTGTGCCAGATCCTAGCGCTCCCCAGGTATCCATGCTGCCCCATTCAGTTATCATCCGGGCTTTAGTTCTCAGAGGTAATTGAGGAGAGATGTGTCTAGTCCACCATCTTGGCCCCACCTCCTTTTTCTTTATTAGTTTTTCAGTTGATCTTAAAATTAGAAAGTTCTATCCTGTACAGAAAATTAAGACATTATTAACATGTTTTCTGTTGTACTTTATAATAAAATTTTAGTGTGTTTTTACATTTATATTTTACTTTTTATCTAAAATTTAATTTGAATTCCTTTTAAAAAAGACTTTCCTGAGCATATTTTTAACATGAAAACTTGGCAAAGAAACACTTTTTCTCCATTTGCTACACTTGAATAAAAAGTTAATCTTGAGTTATAATTTACACTTTACCTAAGTGTCACACATAAGCTTTCCATTATCCTAGATCATACGCTGAGGCAGTATTTCAACAACCTATTTATACGATATTTAATATGGGAATCTGGGATGTGCCACCATTCAGATATGCGGCTTTAAGACATTTAACTTCTTTGGATTTCTTTTTCAAACAAACAGGGTTATAAGTACAGGGGTTTTCAAGACCTAAAATTTTATGACTGTTACAAGCCTCATGTAAAATGAAGATTGGGCTATAGTTGATAGTTGTAGTGAAATTTAGAAGGACATTATTACATAACATAAATGAAGATGGCATGAGAGTCACAACATGTATCTTCAAGTTCTAGCTATGTTTGTGTATTACTTTTAGGGTCTCAGATTCCTCTCATTGAAAACAAGTGCTATCAAGATATTATGATCTACATATATTAGGAATATTATTGGGGAACACCAGACATCAAGATGTTGGTAGCACTGAGAGCTTCAATTACTGCTCTTGAGTAATTGTTGGATATACTAGAAAATGAGACAGAGAGACAACAGACAGGAAAAACACCTTTGCCATTTTAAGGGTTAAGTTTATATTTCAACTAACAGAATTGACAGTAGATGTGCTTTAGGCTAGCTTATTTATTATCAAAACACTTCTCCTATGGGCCAAAAAAAAAAAAAAAAAAAAAAAAAACTAGATAAATTCTGGAGGCCGTATCACATCATGTCTGTCAGAAACTCCATTAGCAAGTCAACACAAATTAAGATTTCATAGTGCATAGCTTTTTACCAGTTATTTCTGACTTGATGGCAATGAGTATTTATAGGAAAAGATAGAAATAAAAGTAGTATAAGTTGTTTGGCTAATTTTTGCTGTATTCACCACTAAAAACAAAATCTCAGCCTTGATGAACATCTTCTGTGCTGTTCTTGGAAAAGGATCTCAGCATCAGTAGATGCCAGTTTATATCACTTTCTGTGGTGGAGTCGATGCTATACTCTTCTCTGTGTTTCCCTCATAAAGGGAACAACTCAACTGAAGGCCTTGAAAATAAAGTAATATGATCAAATGCAAGAAAGTTGGGGCGTATAATTGATTATATTTTATCCATCTCCTTTTACTTTCTCCAATTAGTCCTCAATAGTATTTCTGAAATTATTTTTCCTATTTTTCATCTGCCTACATGAAGGCAGGGAGAAGAAAGGATCAGACAAATCAGGTAATCCTGTTCCTTTTGCTCTTTTGTTTCTCTCTGTACCTGACCTTTTCCTTAATCACCATGAGATCCATCATTTTTTAAGACTAGTGTGTTGGGGACAGAAATTAGGATTTATTGAAGCAAAGATTGAAAGAGAAAAGAGTAATTCATACTCAGCTTCAGACATCAAAACTGAATTTTCAAAATTTTAGCAAAAAATTGAATTGGATTCCAAGGTTTTGTGAATTCCATCTACATTATTAAGAAATAGCTGTAGAATATAGAGTTGTATATAATGGAGGTTATAGGCAGAAAGTACCAAAAAAAAAAAGTCATGATCTGAACTAATGGAAAACCAAAAACCAAGCTTTACTGTCACATTGGTTCTGGCTCATAGCAACGTTAAGGGACAGAGCAGAACCACTCGAATAGGGTTTCTAAGGCTACAAATCTTTACAAAAGCCAACTGCCACATCTTTCTTCTGTGGAATGGCTGGTGGGTTCAAACTGCTGACCTTTTCAGTTAGCAGCTGAGTATTTAACCACTGTGCAACCAGGGCTCCTTGAACAAACTGAGGAAAGACAAAATTAGGTTTAGATTTTGGGTTATCACCACTTGGGCTAATCCATTGGGTAAAGTATCTTTAGTGACTATAGACAGTTAAGAGTTACTTAGAGACACACTTCTCTGAGTTTTCTATGAGGCTGCTTCTAATCTGCTCAGGACCTTACTGCTACTGTTAAAAGGCAGTTACATAAGTGTGTCTCAAGCTCTGTTCACCCTCCATCATGGCTACAGTGTGGCATGAAAAAAGGAGGCTCAAAGCATCTGCATGCTGCCTACCCCCTTGGTGGGATGGAGAGGGGCTTAGAAATGGCTGGTGAACAGGAAGAGGCACGGCATTGCAGCAAAGAAAGTAAAGCAGCCACTGTATGTGGAATCAAGTACTCCTGCCATGGGGACAGGAGATTGCCCCTCCAGAATCAAGAGGGACGATTTCCACCTCTGCCAATCGAAAAGAACAGGAAAAGATATTGATAGTACCACAGAGACTGATTCTATTAACTAGTACTGAATACTTAGTATGTGTTCCTGTTTATTGAACACCTACTCCTTCCACTGATAAGAGAGTAGAGAATCAAATTGTAAAGAATTTCATTTAGTGTTCAGTTAAGCTCTTTCAGAGCAGTTCCTGTCTACATTGAGATGTGAGTAAGAGGACTTGGGTCATGAGAGAACAAGCAATTCAAGGCAAAAGTCTGTGGCACAGGAAAATCTGGTGTACGCCTTAATCATCTAGTATTGTTATAACAGAAATACCACAAGTGAATGGCTTTAACTGAGACACATTCATTTCTTAACAGTGAAGTAGACTTGAAGTCCAAATTCAGGGCATCAGATCCAGGGGAAGACTTTCTAGTCAATCTTCATCCCCTGGACTAAGAGCTTTTTCATGCAGGGACCTCCCTCCCCCACCCCAGTCCAAAGGGCATGATCTGCTCCTGACACTGCTTCCTTGATGGTATAAACCCCAAACCAAACCCACTGCCATTAAGTCGATTCTGACTCACAGTGACCCTACAAACAGAGTAGAATTGCCCCATAGAGTTTCCAAAGTGGTATGAGGTCCCCTAAGTCTCTCTACTTGCTTTTTTATATCCCAGGAGATTGCCTCAACACAATCCAGATTTGTAGATTGAGACCTACTTCAAAAACAGAGCTTCAGAACATTCTCCCTCATTAACATCACTAAGGGGGGAAAAATCACACAACACTAGAGAGCAAGACCAAGTCAAGTTGATACACACACTTCTGGGGAGACATAATCCAATCCATGACAGTACATTTGCAGTTTAGAAAGAAAACAAAGGTAGTCTGTTTTGTACTAAATTAGAGGCAGGGATTGGGAAACAGGAATGCACTTTTTTTTCATGGGAGGGTGCTCCTGAGTGGCTGCTAGAAGGTGTTAGTCCTTCTCACCCCATGATGACTTGACTACCTGATGAAGGAATTAAGGAGAAAGTAGAATAATAGTTATATCTTGTCCTTTGGTTACGAGAATCCTACTTTAGCTGAATTTCACCTTTTGCAAAAGTGAAAACACTTAGGGTATTCTTTATTTTCTTTTTACCTAACTCGAATTGCCCTTGATTTTGGTGATTCACATAGCTTGTGCAGCTTTTAGGCTTAACATTCTGCAGAAAAGCAGAAACATTTACCACAAGCTTACTGTGGGCTAGGCATGTTCACATATGTTATCTCACATAATCCACACAAAAGCCCTCTGAGGTTATAATCGGCATTTTCTAGATTAGTGAGGACTTTCCAAGAGGACGTGTTTCAGGCATATAGCAGTACAGGCAGAATTTGAACACAGATCACCCATATTTATCTGTTTAACAAAAAAAAGGAAGTCCTTACTACTTGATATACATGAGTGTTTTAAATGGATGTGACTGTGAACTACAGAGCATCCATAAAACTATACTGCCAGTTTAACAACTTGCAAAATGCTTACATCTTGGCTGCACAATCTCAGATTCAAAGGAAATCAAACTAGAAAAAACTGCATTATGTATACAAGGCTTGGATGGCTTGGCATACAAGGCTACATCCCAAATTTCCAATTATTTTCATGCTGTGTGTACTCTGTCTTCAGAACAATCAGTTGTATTCTTGCCTCCTGATGTGAATACCTGCATACAAATTAACAATGAGGGCATGTACACAACCTCACGATATAGATCAGTATCATTACCTAATTGTCATGGATTGAACTGTGCTTCCCAAAATTATGCATCAATTTGGCTAGACCATGATTCCCAGAATTGTGTGGTTGTCATGTGTTGTAAATTCTAGCCTGTATACCATGGTTATGGTCCTCTTTGGGAGTAAGCTGTCCATTATGTTAATATAAAGGATCAAATAATGTTAACCAGGATTAGGTGTGATGCAGCAACCTTACTCAGATCATAACCCTGATCAGAGGTAAAGTGAGTTTCCATATGATGTACCCTGTATCACCTATTATAAGAGATAAAAGGAGAAAGTAGTGAGCAGAAAGAGAGGGACTTTAGTACCAACAATAAAGAAGAGCTGGGAGCAGAGTGGGTCCTTTAGACCTGGGGTCCTTGTACTGAGAACCTAGACTCATGGGAACATTGATGCCAAGACACATGGAGACCCCTCCTTCACCAGTTTTGAAAAATGAAATATAATTTATACATTGGCAACATTTCAGTGATGGTTTACTGTTCTCTGGCAAATGATATAATATTTAAAGCCACATATTAAGAAAGTGTCACAAGATGTATATTACTACAACCTACTTCTTTAATCAGTGAGGAAGTACATATTTCAAATAAGTGAAAAATAAGACATTAATAAAATAGAATGACCTAATACATACAGTCCAGCTGACCGCATGCTCGGCAACCAGCAGTCACAACAGAGTTAGTTTCTTTCTAATATAAAAGACAAATACAAAGTGACTGTCACTGAGTTGATTCCAACTCGCAGTGACCTTATAGTCAGAATAGAGTTTCCAAGGAGCACCTGGACTGCTGACTTTTTGGTTAGCAGACATGGCACTCAGCCACTATGCCACCAGGGTTTCTTCCTTCTGACATAAGATATGAGAAAGTCATCATTTAAAAAATGCATCTAAAACAAAAGCAAGTGCAGAATGTATTCAAGAAGCTGAGCCTGTAAGTAAAATTCTATTATGGTAAAGATTATACAGCTCAGACACATCTTTTTGCTTTATTTTACTTAATAAAGACTTCTTGAAATATTATTTAAATATTTAAGACCTGGTTAATATTTTGTTGTCTCCCTTTGTTTGTTACAAATGCCTCTGCTTTGAGGGTGAGCAAATTAAAATAGCTTTCTATGAGTTTTTCACTATCTTTCTTTAAGCTATTCAAAGTGAAACAATGCGGTGAGTGTAGTTAGGCTTATTGGATTGTGTGATACTGAGGAAGTCACTTCCCCTTTGTGCTTCTTCATTTGTACCTCTACACAGATCAAACATGCAACCTACTTAGTATATTGACTGGTATCAAATAAGCATTTTATAAGTGGCTGCTGTTTGTGCTTTGGATTGGTTCAGATATAAAGTCTTTAAGTGCATTTGAAATTGACTGTATCCTTCTAAGGAATATTGTTTTACTCATAAACTTCTGAGGATTACGGATACTATGTTGAGTAAGACTAACTCCATGACCTTGCCACAAATGATGGAATCAGTGATCTGTACACGATCCAAAAGTGACCACAGGTATCTACTCTTGAAAGAGGGCAGCCTCTCCTGAGGTGGCCAAAATGTAGTTCTGCCTAATAACATGCTTGAATTCAGTGTTTGCACTGTTCTATACCAGGTAGTGCAGTGACACATAGAAACAGAGCAATGGAAGGGGAAGCTCAAATCTCAGTTGCATTAACTTTTCATGCTTAAAGTCATGGCTCTGTTTGGTGAAAATTATGGTTTTGTTCATTAATGTGTGACTTTTAGAAGAACTAGGTAGGCCTTGAAGGAGCCCTGGTGGTACAGTGTTTCAGCACATAGCTGCTAACTCAAAAGTCTACTGTTGGAAAGCACCAGCTGCTTTATGGGAGAAGGATGTAAGTCTGTTTCCATCAAGATAACAGCCTTGGAGTGTGAGGTAGTTCTATATTATCATATATCATCTCTGTGAGTTTGAATTGACAGCAGTGGATTTGGTGATTTTGTTTTGTTTTAGGTAAGCTTTAATGTTTGATGTAATTGACACATCAGGTCATTTCTAATTGTTTTCCTAACAAATGACCCCCTTAACTTCTATTATTGATGATCTTCCAAATTATAAGCCATTGACTAGAGTTGGAATTCATCACTGACTTGAGGATCCCTATGCAAAGCTATACCTGGAAGGAGGCAGAATATAGCCAGAGTGAACTGTATAAATCATGAAGAAAATGCTGACAGAAGCTAGAAGAGAGGAAGTGATCTTAGATTAAAAAAAAAAAATACTTAATCTAGGAAACAACTACACGTATTCAGAGTATGCTTCATTTGTGGTTTTCTTGGCATCACCAGTAATGCCACATTAAAGCATAATCACAGACAGATCTCAAGAGTTTTAATAGCTTGTGATTTAACTGATGTACAGTTATATACAACCCTGGTTCAAAATGAGTATTGTGAAAAGCCACCATTTAGTATAATCTAGACAAATAAATTCTAAGTTTCAGGAGAAAAAGGGTTTATATAGTAGGCCTACCACTTATCTGGCTGCTGGAGTTTACATTATGTTTCCTATACAATGCTTTATCCCTGCTGGTGGCCAGAAAGAGAGTCTGATAAAAGAAAGCTCCAGGACTGAAAGGACCTTCTACCTTGGTAAGAGAGGCTGCAGCCACAAGCGTTGTTAATTATAATGAACGGTCAGAGTTGGTAGATGTAGGCAATGGCTATTAAGAACAACAGGTTGAGGAAGTAATCTAGCTTGAAAGAATGATCTAGCATTGTAGGCATTTGGTTATAACTCATAAATGAGCTGTAGTGGTACAGACATTAAAAGCTATAGTGAGCTATGGCTGCTAACCAAAAGGTTGCCAGTTCCAATCCATCAGCTGCTCCTTGGAAATTCTATGGGGCATTTATATTCTGTCATATACAGTGATTATGAGTAACAATCAACTCAGTGGCAACAGGTCGTTTGTTTGTTTGGTTGGTTGGTTTCCAAAAGAATGCAGTATAGGGGGCGGAGTCAAGATAGCAAACTAAACATATGTCTCCTTAGATCCCTCTGGAAACCAAGACCTGAACTGATAATTAAGTGGAGCCTTCTGGACACTTAGTGAGCCCTAGGACACAGCATAGGGCTGTTAATTTACTTTTCATACCACTGAAAGGAAAACCTCCTCTCTTTGCCATCCCCCACTCTTAGCTGAATGCTGGCTTTTGCAGACTGAGGGTAACTTGCCATTTTAACTTTTTTTCCCTCTGTCTCAGCTGGCAGGCAGAGCTGGGATTTTACTAGCAGGTAATCTCAGACACACAATGGGGGATCAGCAGGTGAAACTGCCACATTTTGAGAGGCCAGCTTTGGACTCTGTGCATCTTGGCACCTTTGGTCTCACTTTCTGCCTCCATCAATGAGTAGCCTGTACTGAGGCAGGCAGACAGCTTGTGTGGGATGCCATCTCGTTCCACTGGGAGGCAGATATACCAATACAGAGGCCTCAGCTGGACCAAATTCCTAGGCTGGGAGGCAGTGCCTCCCCAGAGGAAAGCACTTTTCTGGCAGAAAAGTGGTATTTTACATGGTGTCATCTACTGCTGAGGCCTGGCAACAGAGGCCAACAGGGAAGTAGCCCGTCAGTATTTTGAACTAGTTTATAACATCTAGGGTTGGATATAGAGCTGCTTACCTTGGCAGCTGGGAAGAGGGACCTGTACACCTGGAAATCTGGCTGACTTTGGAAGTGGTCAGATATCTTTTACCCTTCATTTTAAGACAACCCAGAGAAACAACTGTGGTCCATCCTCACAGCATCTATCCCAGCCTTGATTGACTCACGTTATGTCCAGAAAACAACAAACTCTGGATAAAAGCATAACGAAGAAATCACCCATGGCTTCACAAGGCCCCCAAAAGAAACAACCAAAGAACTTCCCAGATGAAGAAACTGTTATGAAACTACTGGAAGGTAAATACAAAAGAATTATATACAGAGCCCTCTCAGACCTTATACAAAATGCAGCAGAGCAAAATGAAAAATTAAGCAAGCTGTTCGATCTGATGGTACACTAGTATTCTGATATCCAACAGATCAGTAACAAAATCAAAGACATAGAAACTTCAATTCAAAGCCAAGAAAACAGAATGGAACAAATGGAAAATAGACTTTCTGACTTGGAAGACAGAGCTACTGCTGACTCCAGCATCTATGAGGAGAAATCAGAAAAAAGAAATAAAACAAACCAAAAAAAAAAAAAAAAAAGAAGAAGCATTAAGAAACATGTGAGAGTCTGTTAAGAGGAACAATCTATGATTAATTGGAGTTCCTGAACAGGGGGAGACATCTGAGAACACAGAGAGTACTGTTGCTGAGCTGCAGACAGAAAACTTCCCAGAAATTATTAAGGAAGAGAATATAGATATCCAAGATGCATATCAAACACCACTCAATATAGATCTCAAAAGAAAGACTCCAAGACATATTATAAGCAAGCTTAACAAAATGAAACATAAGCAGAAACTCTTAAAGGCAGCAGGACCCAAAGCAAAGCTAACATTCAGAAGGAAACCCTATAGGCTCTTGTCAGATTTCTCAGCAGAAACCATGCTTGCACAGAGACAGTGGTATGACACATTCAAAGCCTTGAAGGAGAAGAACTTCCAACCAAGAATTATATATCCTGCAAAACTATCTTTCAAATATGAAAATGAAATTAAGACATTCACAGATAAACAGAAACTCAGAGACTTCAGAAAAACAAAACCAAAGCTACAAGAAATACTGAAAGAATCACTTGGGGTAGAAGAACAAAACCACTAACTTTATATTTTAGAAGCAAATTCAGGACACATCACCCAGAAGCCTATCCAGGTAGGGAAGGCTCCAAACTCAATCAAAGCTATAATAGTGAAAGAAGTGACCCAGTGATCTTATCATGAAAACTATGATGTCATCATATTGAAAAGAGGGATGTACTACAGTTGTTACAGTCCTCCAGAGAGGAAGTTAATAAAGCTGGTAGTAATTAAAGTTGGGTTTATACATAGTTTATTAAGGGGGATCATAGAGGCAGCCATAAAGCTCAATAAAGATGCAACATATCAAATCAAGAAACATAATACAGGAGTCTCAACAACCACAAAACCAACCCTGAAAATGTGAAAAATCAACTTACAAAGAAGAAAGTCCCAGAACAGATTAATAAGAACAACAGAGAAAACATCAACACAAAAATAAACATATCACAATGACAGCGCTAAAGACATACCTATCAATAATTACACTGAATGTGAACGGACTAGCGCACCAGTAAAGAAACATTTAGTGACATCTTGGATCAAAAGACACGACCCATCTGTATGTTGCCTACAAGAAACTCACCTTAGACTTAAAGATAGAAACAAACTGAAAATTAGAGGATGGAAGAATATATATCAAGCTAACAATACACAAAGAAGAACAGATGTGGCAATTCTAATCTCAGATAAAAATCAATTTTAATGTAAAATCTACCATCGTGGACAAGGGTAGACACTATTGCTGAAAAGTTCAATACACAAGCAGGACTTAACAATATTAAATATTTATGCACCTAATATTACAGCACCTAAATACATTGAAGAAACACTGACTAGACTCAAAAATGAGACAGATCACTCCATAATAATAGTGGGAGACTTCAACACTCCAGTCTCAATATTGGACAGATCATCTAGAAAAAAGCTCAATAAAAACACAGAAGACCTTATTGCCACAATTAACCAACTAGACCGCATCGACATATACAGAACTTTCTATCCATCAGTGGACACCCAAACCTTCTTCTCCAGTGCACATGGAACATTGCCCAGAATAGACCATGTGTTAGGACATAAAGCAATTCTCAACAAAATCCATATCATTGAATTAATGAAAGCATCTTCTCAGATCATAAAGCCATAAAAGTCAAAATCAATAGTAGAAAAAAACACAGAAAGTGGAACTCATGGAAATTGAACATCTTGCTCAAAAAACCATGGGTTATAGAAAAATCAAGGATGAAATAAAAAAAAATTATGGATTCCATTGAGAATGAAAACATGTTCTACCAAAACTTATGGGATACAGTCAAAATAGTGCTCAGAGGTCAGTTTATTTCCATAAATGCATACATCCGGAAGGAAGAAAGAAACCAAAGCAAAGAACTAACCGTACAGCTTGAACAGGGGAGAGAGAACAACAGAGGAAACCCTCAGGCACCACATGAAAACAGATCATAAAGATCAGAGCAGGACTAAACTATTTAGAGAACAGAAGAGCAATTGAAAAACCTGAAAAGACCCAAAGCTGGTTTTTTGAAAAGATCAACAAAATTGACAAACTATTGGCTAAACCTGCTAAAGAAAAACAGGAAAGGAAACAAATAACCCAAATAAGAAATGAGAGGGGAGTTGTCATAACAGATCCAACAGAAATCAAAAATATCATAACAGAATACTGTACAGAATACTGTACTCTAACAAGTTTGAAAACCTAAAATAATGGACAAATTCCTTGATTCATATCAGCTACCAAAATTAGCACAAGGTGAACCAGAACAACTTAATAAACCTGTCACAAAGGAAGAGATTGAAAAAGTCATCCAAAAATTACCAACTAAAAAAAGCCTGGGCCCGGATGGCTTCCCCACAGAATCCTGCCAAGCTTTTAGAGAAGAGTTATCTCCAATACTACCGAGATTATTTCACAGTATAGACAGGTGTCTAATACTCCCAAATTCATTCTATGAAGCCAGCCTGGTACCAAACTCAGGGAAAAGACCCAACCAAAAAGGAGAACTACAGACTGATATCACTCACGAATCTAGATGCAAAAATCTTCAAAATTCTTGCCAACAGAATACAGCAACTCACCAAAAAAAATAATCTATCATGACCAAGTGGGATTCATACCAAGGATGCAAGGCTGGTTCAACATCAGAAAAACAATTGATGTGAACAACCACATAATTAACACAAAAGACAAGAATCACCTGATTTTGTCTATTGATGCAGAAACGGCATTTGATAAAGTCCAACACCATTCATGCTAAAAAATCTCAGCAAAAGAGGAAAAAGAATGCAGTCCATAGGCATGAAACTGAAGAGCATTCTCAAATTCTATTTGATGTACATAATCAGAACAATTTCTGTAGCATGATAAAAGTAGTAAGCTATGCTTCTCTCAAACCAGCAAGATGTTCTACCAGTGAAGTTGTGCATAGGTCCTGGTATCAATCTGCCAGGGTACAAATCACAGCTCCACCTGTCACACAGCTGTGTGACACTGGATCTCAGTCTCTTTAATTGTAAAATAGGGATAAAAATACAACTCAAAAGGATTTTAAGAATAAAGATAATAGGTATAAAATATTCAGGCAAGTTCTGGAAGTAGTATACTTTTTTTTAAAAAAAACACTATAATGATATGTGGACCCCTTGGTAGTGAAAAGACTTGAGACAACCAATGAAACATAGAATAAAGAACCTATGGACTGAGTATTTTCATGGACTAAGTATTTTATTTTAAATCTAAGACCATTTCATCTCTTTTTGCTTCTGTTGGAGGTTCCTCATTCTTTCTTTTCTTAGGGATTCCATTCTCTATAAGTTAATGAAATCCTACAAAACCTAAAGGAACAGATATGGATGTGTTTCAATAAAAAACTTACTTATGGCACTGAAATTTTAATCCCATTTAGCATCCATGTGTCAAAAAACATTTTTCTTTTAGTTTCTTTCCAATTATTTAGAAACCATTTTTAGCTCACATGTCACATGGCTGGCTTGGCTAGATTAAACCTAAGATGGTCTCAGGCTGAGAAGGATTCTCCATTCTACTTGTTTTAATGACATTCCTACCTTCAAAAATAAACCTAGAAATTTCAGACAAAGGTAGTGGTCCAAGCTGAGTCAGTTATTCTCTGTTCATATCCAGTCATTCTATTTCCAAACAATGACACTGTGAGTATCCTACATGAAGAGGCCAAGTAGAGACTGAAGGATGCAGACAGTTAATACTATCACTTACTACTTTGTCCCCTCCATTTATAACAGAGACCTTAAGGTGAGCCTAGGTGTTGAATGCTTATTTCAATCATCCTGTACAGCAGTCTTGCAGTTGTTAGTTGCCACTGAGTCGACTCTAACACAGGATGACCTTGTGCTCAATTTTGCCTCATCTCGCATCGTCCTCACAACTGTCCACATGTTCTAATTAATCATTGTGGCTGTTGTGCCTATCCATCTCACCAAGGGTCTCCTATACCCTGGTTGTCCCTCTGCTTCACCAAACATGGTGTCCTTTTCTAGTGCTTGGTTCCTCTGGATGACGTGCCCAAAGCAAGCAAATCTGACAATGTCCTATTGGGACCCATAAGATTTTTACTGGCTAACAGATGTAGAACACCGGCCTTTCTCCCTAGCCTGTCTTAGACTCGCAGCTCTGCTGAAAACTGTCTACCCTGAGTGACCGCGCTAGTATAGGAAATACTAGTGGCATAGCTGCCAGCATCAGAGCAACGTGCAAGCCACCATAGTGTGACAAACTGACAGACAGTGACAGACAGGAGTTTTATGTAGATCTCTAATCCTTCAGTTTAAATGGATATTTATTTCTGACTACTTCTGATGATCAAACCATGCAATTCTGTAGTTTTAAGTATAATGAACATATTCATAGAAACTCTAGAACAGAAATGTAAACAATAGCAATCTTTGTTGGGATTATGGTTGTAAATTTAATTTTCTTTTTGCATATTTGAATTATTATTTTATACAATTAATATAGATTGGGGGTCAGTTCTACCCTGGCCCCTAGGGTTGCCATGAGTCGGATCCAACTCGACAGCACTTGGCTTGGCTGGTAATAAATAAATCATTACAAATTTGAAAGTTAAAATTAAGCTTGTTACACTCCCAATATACCATTTTTCTTTTGATATTTTTAAAAGTTTGACATCTCTTACACATTTCTGACAAAATACGTAGTTTTTCAGGTTGATAGAAAACGAAAAGTTCTGTGACTCAGAGGAGAGTTAAAAGAAAAAGCTGAACAACAACAACAACCCAATTTTGACTCATAGAAACTCTATAGGGTAGAGTGTAATTGTTTCACAGGGTTTCCAAGGAGTCAGTGGCAGATTTGAAATGCTGAGCTTTTGTTTAACAGCAAGCCCTTAACCACTGGGCAACCAGGGCTCCAGAAGAAAGTTAAATCGTATTTTATTTTGACTTCCAATTGCTGTCTACACAACAAATACATTTCTCTCATGTCTTAGTACAAATTGAAGTCACTCTCATGAAAGAAACAAACTAAATATGGAAATACAGCCTATTGAGTTTTTTCAGAAGTACTTTTTATGTGTTCAATATCCTTTTCATAAGAGTCAAGTACACGAAAAGCAGTTATCTGCGCACCAAGACAGAGATAAGAATGGATAAGACACAGCTTCTGTAGTGCCTGGATTTTTCAATGAATCATCATTCATTAATTAGGTAGCTCCTGAAAACCATCACAAGTATTACTGTTTTGGAGACATGGAAAACGAAATGACAAATAATTTCTTCTTAAAGAGGCAAAAAATAATTTACCTTTTTCTCTGTTGTTCAGCAGTTTGTTTTTAACTTTCCCTACTTATTTATTTGTACAGTTTTTCATGATTGTAAATATATTTGCAGCAAAACATTTGCCATTTTAACAAGAAAAAATATATATATTTATTTTTATTATGATTGAATGAAAATGTACATTCCCACATAAATTTGCATGCATTTGGACTGGCACCTATATGCAGCTCCCACTGCTCTCCCTGCCAGGTGACAGCACACTCTTCCTCTCTGCTCCATATGTGCCCTATCCTCCCAACAGTCTCCTGTCCCCCTCCTGTCCACCCACACCCCTTCCTCCAGTAAGAGGTCAGCAGGATGATACCCTATAGATGCACAGAACCATAAAGTGCCCAGAAAATGTGGTCATTCTGCATCACCACATCCAATCCACTGCTGTCTGAAGAGTTGACCTTCATTATGATTTATGGACAGGGGCAGCATCAGGGCCAGGGGCCATGCTCCCAGGGGAACCCCAAAGCCCCTAGACCATCAATTGTGGTCTTTTAGTGGAGATCTCAGGGTGCACCCCTATTTGTTCTCGTGTTGCCAGTGAGACTCAACTTTGTGAGCTCCATCACGGCTATCACTGGTGGTTCCGGGCACCATCCGGTTTCTCTGGTCACCAGCTGTGCAGATACCTACTCATGTGGGTATCTCTGTCTTCTGGGTTCTCTTTTCCCCATGTCGTTATAGACCTCAGTGATCATCCATTCCTACTGAGTTGGGACCATTTGCTGTACCCTCAGATGGCAGTTTGGCAGCTTTTAAGACCCCAGACACCACTCACCAATGTGGGGCACAGAGAGACCTCATTAGTAAAACGCTAGTTGTATCAATTGGCCTCTATTTCACCTAAGAGCATGGTCCCTGGCCCCCCACCCCAGCTACTCTGTCCTTGCAATATTAAGATGGGAGGAGTACTCAAGTTGTTTTTAAGTCCAGTTTAATATTGATCTTCTTACTAATGTGTGCTGTCACCAATTTCACCCAACTGAATTTCTAATAAATATCTAATCTAAACCTTCCACTGCCTTGCCCTCCCACCTCCACACACTTGCAGCCATCAAAGAGTCTTTTCTTCTATGCATAAGTCTGATTTTTAAGTTCTTATCGTAGGGGTCTCATACGATATTCCATTTGTTGCTGACTGCTTTCACTCAACATAATGTCCTCCAGTTGAAACCAGGTTATAAGACGTTTCCTGAAATCATCGTTGTTCTTTATCATTGCATACTGTTCCATTGAGTATATATACCATAGTATCTGGGTTGATTCCATCAGAAAAAATATTTTTTAAAAGCACTTGGCTTGCTTTGGGCAGTGCACAGTTGTGAAAATGGCATTTTTTTTTTTTTACTTTATTTGTTGTTGTAAAAGTAGTTTACTTTTATTTGTTGTTGAGAATATACACTGGAGAACACTCAACAGTTCAACAGTTTCTACATGTACAGATGAGTGACACTGATTTCATTCTTCATGTTCTGCAGCCAATATCACCCTCCTTTTCCGAACTTTTCTTCCCCCTTAATTATCTAATCTTATGAGTTGCTGTTGTCAGTTTGATCCTATATAGATAGTTCTTCAGGGAGCTCAATGCCCAGTTTAGACATCTCTACTAGCTAGGCTAAACTGTTGTTGGATTTAAAGAAGAATCCTGAGATGATCTTTAAATCTGTGCAGGTCTTTGTGGCATGCTCCCTAATGTCTGTAAATGCCTTCCAGAGAATGTGGAGCAATAAATGCAGGGACATACTTTACACCCTAACAAGAAGCTTTATTCCCTTAAGAGGTAATCTGGCTCTTGAAGATGCACTTTACCTATTTATAATTTAGTATGAACTCTATTTTGTGAGATAAAATATTGAAGCCTTGGGTGGTTTAATCATTAACTTTTAGGTAAAGGAGATAAAATGATGACTCATGTATCTACTAAGAATATGTGTTTTAATAGTGAATATCTCAGAATGACAGGATTCTGGGTTATTTTTATTATGTATACTCTTTAATTCATACTTACAACAACCCTATAGGACAGAGAAGAACTGTTCCATAGAGTTTCCAAGGAGCACATGGCAGATTCGAAATTCTGACATTTTGGTTAGAAGATGTTATCCTTAACCACTATGCTACCAGGTTTTTGGCATTGTGTTTATACATACATATATATATGTATAGATACACACACTCTCTAATACCCAAATGTTCTTCTATAATTGTATTTTTATTTATATATAAACAGACTTACAATCTCAAACGAGCTGAATAAACACTTCTTTCCCTATCTCCTTTTTAAAATTGTCCCAAATCAATAAGAACAAAAAATAGAAACATGAACTGTGTTTTCAACGAAGCTCAGTAACTTCCATAACCTTATTATTTAAACAGATGATGAGAGAATGCAGGTGAGGGATGATAAATGATTTAGCTGTGTTTCTGCAGTTTCTGGGCTGGTTATTAAGAAAAGCAAGGCAGTCTGCTCCACAGAACTCCAGCGAGGATCAGCAGGTTGATCTAACACGCAGTGTGAGAATTTGGGAGGGAGCTGACTACAAGGGACTTGGTGAAAGCCTCTATTAGGAACAACTAGGTCTTTCGAGTTCCCATCCCAAACAAACACAGGTGACTCTTCCTCCTTGAGCACCATTCTCTAGTGGGGAAAAAAAAAGTTCTGGATAAAAAGGCAAGGACACAGGAGTACAAGAAACACAATTACACATACAGGAATTAGATAAAAGTACACATAGAATAGTGTGCAGTCTCTTTGACTTTTCTAATCTAGCTTTAAAATTCCCGGTAATAATTCAGAAAAATCCTTCTTTGGAAAATTACACATACGGGGATTAGATGAAAGTACATATGGAATAGTGTGCAATCTCTCTGCTTTTTCTAATCTAGCCTTAAAACTCAGGGAAATCCTTCTCTGGAAAAGCTGAGCAACCAAAGGAAACTTAAAGATAATTTAATGGGAAGTTCCTTGGAGAAGAGCTAGCTGTTCACCTTACCTTCCTTCTCCAGGGAAGCCTTCGCCTACTAGCCCCACTCCCTGAACTCATTGCAGCCCATCAAATTCGCTGTCTCACTTTTAAGTATAACCACATAGTAACAAAACAGGAAAGAAGCAGAGAAATTGAAGGAAGTATAAAAATACTTCAAAGTAATTACAATGAATATTCTGTTATGAGAAAATATTGCAGCCACAGAAAAAAACAAAAGCAATGGTATGATAAACAATTACAGAAGAAAAATCTCTGAAATTTAACAATATGATATTGAAAATAAAGAATTCAGTACCCAAGTGTCCCCCCAAAAATATATATAGAAGTTTGACTGGGTTGTAATTACCTTCATTGTGATTACCTGACTATATACAGAAATTTACCTGGGTTGTAATTGCCCTCAATAAGGACATCTCCCTGCTCCACTGTAAAGGGAGTTTCCCTGGAGTGTGGCTTGCACAGCCTTTTATCCTACAAGAGATAAAAGAAAAGGGAAACATGCAGAGCGGGAACCTGGTACCATCAAGAAAGTAGCACCAGGATTAGAGTGCATCCTTCTGACCTGAGATGCCTGCACCGGGGTGCTCCCTGACCAAAGACTGATGCAACATAAGGACCTGCTTCCAGAGGTGACAAACAGGGAAAGCCTTCCCCTGGTGCAGACATCATGAATTTGAACTTGTAGCTTACTGCACTGTCTAAGAATAAGCTTTCGTTTGTTAAAGCCATTGACTCTGTGGTATTTCTGTTAGAGTAGCACTCCAAGCCTAGCTGACCAAAATAAGGGCGCTGCATGGTTTCAGACTGCCAAGTCAAAGGAATATGGAAAAAGCATTGTCAGGTATCTCCCAGCTTGAGAAAAGTGGTGTTTTATCCCCTTATTTCCAAAGTTATACTCCTTTTCCCACTGTGCTGACATTGAGAGCTTCCATTTTCTTCACCAATACTGTAGCATATACAAATCACATAAGACAGCTATAATACCTAAGATTAAATTTCCTCAAAATCTCCTGTATTCAGATTTCTATCCGGGGCACAGCTTCCCAAGAAGGTACCTGCTTGATAGCTGTGTATTTATAAAAGCTTGTCAAACTATCAAAGTATGACATTTTGGTTAAGAGCCTGGCTACTACCCAAAAGGTCAGCAGTTTGAATTCCTCAGCTACTCCTTGGAAACCCTATGAGGAAGCAATTCTACTCAACGCTATAGGGTCACTGAGAGTTGGAATTGACTCAACAGCAAGAGCCCCCCGCCCTGAGTATACAGTTTTCCTAGCTGAAAGGTGTCCGCCTTTAACTTCAAGTGAAACTCTTCTAACTTCTACAATATTAGTAATCCTTGTCAGGCAGTTTGCTCTTTTAAATGTAAACAAGCAACATTCTGTAAGTATCAAGGATCATTTCTCATTCAGTAGTATAGTATTGTTGTGTTTTTGTTTTTCCATAAACCTAACTTAATAAATGCAAGATCACAAATTTCATTTTACAACAGAATTAAAGTATTGACAAAGTTTAATTTTTAAACTTTTCTACAATTGATTCTTCCTTCTAAAGCCCCACATAGCAGGCAGTAGACAAGTACTAGTCATTAATCCTACCCAGGTTAGAACTCAGATTATATTAGTAATTTAAAAGGTAGCATCTTATAGTGCTCAGCCTTTCTTTGAGATAACACTAATCTCTGCACTCCCACAAGATGACTCCTGGGTAGCCAAGAAGAAGGGTACAGATTTTACAATGTTAGGGAGGAGGGAAGAGTAACCACTCCAGGGTTTTGTATATTCTGGATCTGTGTCCACTGTATTTTCCAAAGATGGACACCAGGGTATATCCTATTATACAGGGCATTCTTACAATGTGACACTGACAGCACTCCTTCAGAAGGTGCAGTCTGTGTGACCTCTCCTCTCATTGAACCTGGGTGGACCTTGACAAATGTCTCGACCAGTAGAATATGGCAAATATGGCGCCATATGACTTTCACAGCTGTCACAGAGGGCAAGATAGCTTCCTCCTGATGTACTTGAGCACTCTGGTGCTCTTTTTCTTCCCTTCTTTCAGAATGTTTGCCCTTCAAAGTTGTGCAACCATTCTCCCCTTTTATGAACTGTTGCACTCCCATTAGCATAAACTCACTGCCCTCATGTTTCCTATCTAATTTTAGAACCCAGCCACTATGTTGTAAGGAAAACCAGAGCACTTACAAAGGTAACATATGGGTGTTCCAAATGACAGCCCAATCTAAGCCTTGACAGAATTGACTGTCAAGCATGTGAGTGAATGAGATGTCAAACGATCTCAGCCTTCAAGCTTCAAGGGTCCCAAGCCAAGGTCCCAGGCAATGTGGTACAGTTGTCCTTTCCGTGCTTTGTCCGAATTGCTGATCTTCAGAAATTAAGAAAGATAATGAATGGCTGTTGCTGCTTATAGTACACAGTGTAATTTGTTATATAATAATAGAAAACAGCTGCATGCTCCTTCAGTTTGTAGCTGCTTCTTAAATGACCTATGTGTTGAAGTCTGTGGCTGCTCAGAGAACTGGGCAGTTTCCTGACTTAGGCAGTCTCACCTAGATGACTGGATAGCGTGAAAACCCTCTGAGGTCTGGCTGTGATTTCCATCAAGAGTGTGGTATTTAGAATATGCTGGAGCTAAAACTCCAAAAGTTCATCAGTTGTTTAGTAATTAAACCAATTATGGTCCAACACAGTATTCATGTAGGCATTAAAAACTACTGATGACTGTCTTGGCAAACATTAATATGTTGAGTTACCAAAACAAAATTGAAACATCGCTGTTGAGTCACTAATCTGTAGAATTCTCCTGCCTCTCAACACCACGTAAAGCCAAGCCAAGTGCCATCGAGTCGGATCCAATTCATGGCAACCAAGTAAATCATTTGGTAATATTGTTGCATATATACCTCTATACTTGGTGGGTGTCATGTTACATTGAAAAGGTTGTAAGACATTGTTACTATATTATTCCAGTTTGGTTGTGTGTCTGTATCTATACACATGAAGTCTAGAGAATTCTACAAATTATATTCTTGTGAATTTGATGTACTGAAATAAAGAGAGACAGAGAGAAAGAGAAACACTAAAGTACTGAAAGGACACGGCTTAGTGGCAGCAAACTTTGTAAAATTGACTTAGGCAGTAAAATTGATTTAGGTATCTCAACTACCCACTAATTCTATATAGGTCAATAGTTTTATGTAACTGCAAAGGACACAAATGTGATCTAAGGGTCTATTAAATAAAGATACATTGTTCAAATAGGGAAGGTACAGTATGATACAACTCTATATAGGTTTGACCATTCCTGGAGTATCATGGTATGTGTGAAATATTATAATTCATCATGAAGTATTAACAAACTGAAACTGAAAAAAACAGTAGCAAAGTAATTTAAAATCATGTCTCAGGCAGGACTTGCCATTAACTGCTGTATTTGATGTGCAAAAGCTCCTGTGAGATTATTGTTCACATCTATTGCCACATCAGTGTTCAGTGGCATCACATTGGTTGCTTGACATCAGTCACAATAATAGGGTATTTACACATGGAAATGGACAAATGTTACAAATCAAGGCTTTCTTTCCCTTATCTCCCAAGCCCCCAGAATACTGGCTGTTATACACCAGTACTCAACTGACTTAGACAAACAGAAAATATATTTTTAAGAAAAGAAAAAAATCTTTTTATACAAATGTTGGTGTAGGACAGAGATGAGAATTGTGTTTTTAGACTTATGTGGCAGACCTGGGATCAATAAGAATAATATTCAACAGGCAGATTTTGACTCAATAAAGACAGACATTTCTAATAAATTAGGACTTTCAAATATAGAATATTCTTCAAATGAAAGCTACTTCTTATTTTCTAAAATATCTTTATTATTGTTGTTTAAGGAATACAGAATTAATATCTGCTGTAGAAAACACAGAAAATTCAAATAAATAATCTATAATCTGAATATCATACTTCTAATTTTTTTCTTGAGATGCATTCATAGAAGTACCAATTTGGATATAACAATATGAACATTTTTAAGTTTATTTTCTCTGATTACTTAAGCTGTTAAAGCCTACTTGATAGGAATTTATTAATGAGAAAATGTAGTAAATTGTATATGAAAAAAGGCAAGTGGCAGAGACTGTATATCATAATATTGTTCTGTAATATGCTAGGTATATATAAATTAATGACACTGTGGAGAAGTTCTAAATGTAAGGTCAGAAGAGGAGTAGTTAAATCCCACAATGTCACCTATCACTGAAGTCTCCTGTGTGCTACACTGGTCTCTATCAGCTTATTTCATCATCTTTAAAGTTGAATTAATAATATCTGTCATAGCAACCTCCCATGCTTGTTTTAAGGATCAATATAAAAGAAAGTACATAAAGTACTTAGAAAATATGTATCAAAGATTTTCATTGAGGTCAAGGATGAATGAAAGAATAGCAGTTATATATCCTCAACAGCAGGCACACTGTCCTGCTCATTATAAATCTTCATATGGAGATTCAGAGATCCAATCTGTAAGTACTTCCACTATTCAGGCATGTAGAACTGAAGTTCCTCAAAAAGGCTAGTGGGGTTTTTTACTAATAAACTTTACATGTTAAAACAGGAGTTTTATAATTTCAGATTTTCAGAAGTTTTTGATTTACAGAAAAATTGAGAAGATATTGTAGAGAATTCCTGTATACCCTGCAGCTAGTTTTTCCTATTATTAACATCTTAAAAGGGTACATTTGTTGCAATTAATGAAACAATATTGCTACATTATTATTAACCAATGTCTACACTTTATTCTTATGGCTAACATTGTGTAAAATGGGAATTCCAGAAAACTTACTGTGCTCTTAAGGAATCTGTATATGGATCAACAGGAAGTCGTGTGAACAGAACAATGGGACACTGCATGGTTTAAAGTCAGGAAATGTGTGCATCAGGACTGTATCCTTTCACTATACCTTTACAATCTGCATGTTGAGCAAATAATTTGAGAAACTGGATTATACAAAGAAGAACAAGACATCAAGACTGGAGGATGACTCATTAACAACCTGTGTTACTTAGATTGATACCACCTTAATGGCTAAAACTGAAGAAGATTTAAAACATTTACTCATGAAGATCAAGGACCACAGCCTTCAGTATGGATTGCACCTGAACATCAAGAAAACAAAAACCCTCACAACTGGTACAGTAAGCAACATCATCATAAATGGAGAAAAGATTGAAGTTGTCAAGGACTTCATTTTACCTGGGTTTACAATCAATGCCCATGAAAGCAGCAGTCAAGAAATCAAAAGGTACATTGCACTGGGAAAATCTGCTGCAAAGGATCTCTTTAAAGTATAGAAAAGTAAAGATGTCACCTTGAAGACTAAAGAGCACCTGACTGACGCCATGATATTTTCAATTGCATCATATGCAGTGAAGGCTAGACAATGAACGAAGAAGACAGAAGAAGAATTGATGCCATTGAATTGTGGTGTTGGAGAAGAATGTTGAATGTATAGTGGACAACCAAAAGAACAAACAGATCTGTTCTGGAAAAAGTACAACCAGAGTGCTCCTTGAAAGTAAAGATGGCAAGACAGCATCTTACATACTTTGGACATCCTGTCAGGAAGGACCAGTCCCTGGAAAAGGACATCATGCTCTGTAGAGTGGATGGTCAATGAAAAAGAGGAAGATCCTTGATGGGGTGGATTTACACAATGGCCGCAAAAATGGGCTTAAGAATAAAAATGATTGTGGACATGGCAGAAGACTGCGCAGTGGTTGATTCTGTTGTGCATAGGTTTGCTATGAGTTGGAACTGACTCAACAGCACCTAACAATACAACATACTTTATTCAGATTTTCTTCATTTTTAATTAACATTCTTTTTCTATTCCAGGATTTCATCCAAGTTATTCACCATACTACATGTGATCATCACATCATTTTAGATTCTGCTTGACTTTGGGCTTCTCAGTTTTGATGACCTTCAGAGTTTATAGGCATACTGGTTATTTTGAAGAATGTCCTTCAGTTGGGACTTTTCGGTCTTTTTTTTCATGATTACATTAGAGTCATAGGTTTTGGGAGAAAAACCATAGGGCTGACATGTCGTTTTGTCACATCATATCAAGGGTATGTACTATTAACATGACTTTCCACTGTTGATATTGATCACTTGCCTGACTTAGCGTTTGTCCAGTTTTTTTCACTGTCAAGTTCCTCTCTTTATTGCCACACTTTATTCTTTGGAAGGAAGTCATTATGTGCAGTCACATTTAAGGAATGGGGAAGTATACTTCACCTTTTTGAGAGTGCAGTACCTACATAAATAATTTGAAATTCTTCTGCATGGAATATACAAGATCTGACCACTAAGTCTGCAAAATTAATTGTTCTAAGTGCTACATATCTCATTGCTGAATATCATTACAGTCACTTTTGAAGTACTCTGTTTGGGAAGGTATGCACTGATGCCAGCAGGAGTCTACCTTTCAAAGTATTTTGGGACTCTTTCTGGAATGGCCATTGCACAGTGGCACGTTTGCAAACTTACCTGTATAGTTGTGTGTGAGGGAGTTTTTAGCCAGTAGATGAATAACTGTTTTGGAACACCCTCCCTACTCACCAGATCTGGCCCCCAATGACTTTTTTCTTTACCTGAAGATAAAGGAAGCATTGAAAGGAAGATGTTTTGATGACATTCAGGACATCAAGGGTAATGCAATGACAGCTCTGATGGCCATTCAGAAAAAGAGTTCCAAAATCGCTTTGAAGGGTGGACTAGGCACTGGTGTCAGTCCATAGCTTCCCAAGTGGGAATACTTCAAAGGCGACCATAGTGACATTCAGCAATGAGGTAAGTAGCACATTTTCTAGGAGGAATTCACAAACTTAACTGACAGTCGTAGAATGTCTCTTCTCCCCCATTTATTTATTTATTCAAATATCATTTAATTTATATCAGTGTGGACTCATAGATATTTATTTAATACTTTGAGTTATCACCCAGTTGTAATTTTTTTAAATATATTTTGTTGCTCAAATTGTTCTAGCTTTGGCCATTTTGAATTGTTTCTATTGGCTACTGTATCTCATAATTTTTGTTGGTTTGTTCATAGGTTTTAAATTTTTAGCCCATCCTTTGATTATTTTATGAGACTCTGCACTCCTTTTGCATTGTCCCTGCCCTAGTCATAGAATCAGCTATTTATCTGTGGAACCCTAGTTCCTTTTAATGAAGAATAGTATTAGAAAACAAGATATGGAAACAAGTGTGCTCTTCTACTTGAGTATCCTTGTAAGTCCTTTCAGCTAACATGGCAAGGAAATGCCAAGCCAAGTGCCGTCAAGTCAGATCCATGTGTACAAATACATGCATACTAACCTATGTATATACATGCACAGACAAATACTTCTATATGTAACCATTTTTATTTATATTAAGCTGAGCATTGATTCACTGTATCCAATTCATGGTCACCTGAATCACTCCAGCCTCTTCCATGTGTACCTTAGGTTAGATTCTCTAAAGAAACAAAACCAGTAATGTGCATGAATTAGACATACAGAGAAATTTATATCAAGGAAATGACTCATGTGGTTGCAGAGGCTGGAACATCCCAAGTGCATGGGTCAGGCTGGAGGCTTCTTCTGATTCACATAGCCACAGTGGCCCACAAAGTCAAGATCAGTCCAGGTCAGACAGCAAGGCTCTTGCTCACAGGCTGCAAAGACTGAAGAATCCCAAGATCAGCGGCAGGCAAGACTACGGGACTGTTAGCTCAAGTTTCAAAAACCAGAGGTCAGACAAACAGGAGCCAGCTGCGGAACCCACAATGAGTGAAAGCTGATGAGTCTTGTTGGAGTCCACTTCTATTCAGTGAAGGCCATACCTCTGAGGAAACTCCCTTTCAGCTGATCAGCTACTCATAGCTGATTCCATCATGGAGGTGATTACATTATGTCATTTCTCATAACTGAAGTGATTATATCATCATACAACTGACAAATTACATCATAACTGCCAAACCACAGAGAATCACGGCCCAGTCAAACTGATGCACAACCCTAACAATCACAATCTACCCCTTGTCAACCTGACATCTTAGGTATCTCCTAAAACCATATATAATCTCCAAATAGACAGTTATAAAGTCATATTTGCACTAACATGATACAGTAAGCACATCCATATAACTGAGTATGTACTAGTCTTGTTCACATCTTTAAGAGAAGGAAATGAAAAATATCTGATGTGCACATACAAGGCAATAATACAGCAATCACAGTCCTTGTTTCTGTATCTGGTTACACTGTTGTAACTGATATTCAGAATTGCCTTTGTCCACTACTCATTTCATATTCTCTTAGCCCTCAGCAGGTATCTCAGCTGGTCATGGTTCTTTGCCTGGTCCCTGATCCCGTTGCCATTTGGTTGACTCCAAATAGTAACCCTGTAAGCAACCCAAAGCTTTGTTCCTGAAGGGTACAGGCCATTGGTTTTCATGCTGGAGCTGGGTTGCTGTAGTTTTCTATCAACTTTAATCACAAGACATGGCAGTACTAACAGATACTCTAAGGGATCTCTTGCTTTCCAGGCATACTCTTCTTTACTTCTCATATTATACAACATCAATCAGATTTCCTCTCAGTAGTCAGGATTAATCACATCAGCCAGTATGGTAACTCCCTTCTTTGCCTGTCAATCCAGAGGCATAAGAATCCCAAAGTGGCCAGGTGGCTTTCTTAACTTCCAGTTCAGTGGAATCCAGCAAATGATCTCGTCATTTTTCTCTCATTTCACCATCTGATAGCTGACACCTTACTGATGTTTTAATTTACAATTTCATCATGACAAATGATGTTAAGCATCTTTTTACATGCTTATTTTTCATCTGTAGGTGATCTGACTCGATGGCACTTGGCTTGGCTTTATCTTTGTTTAGTGTCTTCTCAAACCTTTCGCCTTTTTGTTTTTTCAGTTGGGTTATCATCTTACTGTTGAATTTTAAGAACACTTTGTGTATTTTGGATACAATCCCCTTATGAAAGATGTATTTTGCAAATACTTAATTTTGTTCTGGAGCTTGTCCTTTTATTTGCTTAACAGCACATTTTACAGAGAAGAAGATTTAAATTTTACTAAAACCTAAAATTAGTTTTTAGTGTATCATTATACTGGTTTTACATTTAAAACTTCATCTCCAACTACAAGGTTATTTATAGCAATGTATTCCCAAATCCTCTCTCTTGTCCCAACTGGTACTGTCAGCATGTCACTTATCTATATGCCACCATGGTGGCAGAATGGGTTAAATGCTGTGTCTGCTAATCAGAAGGTTGGCAGTTCAAATTTGCCAGGTGCTCCTTGGAAATTCTATGGGACAGTTCTACTCTGATCTCTAGTGTGCTATGAGTCAGACCTAATTTGATTGCAGTGGGGCTGTATGCTATAAATATACAATATTATTATTACTGTAAATCCACAGTTATCTTTTAGATCAACGAAGAATATGAATTTATTTTTTAAATTATTTATTACTTCCCCAATACTCTATCTCTCATTAGGTAGGTCCAAGTTTCATTTCCTTTTTCTCTGGAGAACTTCTAAACATATCTTGAGGGCGGGCCTGCTGGTGATGAATTCTCCTCATTTTTATTGGTGTGAGAAAGTCTTACCTCTCCTTCACTTCTGAAGGAAAATTTTCCTGAATGTAGAGTGCTAGGTTAGTGGGTTTTTTTCCTTCAGTGCTTTAACTATTTCATTCTACTCTTACTGCTCACATGCTTCAGGTAAGAGGTCTGCTGCAATCTTGCCCTTTTTGCTATGTAGGTAAGGTGTCCTTTCCCGTTCCCCCACCCACTGGCTTTCTGTTCCTTTGATTTTCTGAAGTTTGAATATGATACACCTAGGCATAAGTTTTTTTTAGTACTTATGCTTCTTATTTTTCTAAACTTCTTGGATCTGTGTTTTAGTCTGTGTCTGAGTTTTGAAAATTCTTGGTCAGTATTACTCAAATAATTTTGTAAGTAATTCTTTGCTCTCTTACCCCAAATCACACATGTTCCAAGATCTCAAATAGTGAATCTCATATGCACATAGTGAAATTCATGTTCACAGTCTTTATCTGAAATGTAAGGACAGTGGAAAGTCATAGCATAATAGTAAGAACTTTGAGGATTACTCCTAAGATTTTAAGTATTTTGATTTTTTGCTATACACTCTTAGGAATGAGTGTAACTACTGTGTCTGGTTTTTTAAGCTCGGTATCTTTTCTTCGTACTATACACATAATTTAGAAGACCATTTTCGCCAAATTTATCTTTAAAATAATTTTATTTTTGTTTTGGAGAGGCAAAGTTAGGTTTATTCAGATTCCTAGCTTTCTTCTCTAGACTCCCAGATCATTCCATTCTGTCATATTCACTTATCTTTTATACATACTGTTTAAATAGGCTGCCCCATCGATCACTTTGGACATTCCTATTATTCTTTTTGGTAGGTTTTCTTTTTCTTTTTCTTTTTTTCTTTTGGCGATTTTGCTCATGGAATCAGGTTTATCTTTCCTCAAAAGTTTTTAACATTTGTAACTAAATATGGAATACATTTCAATTTACATAGTGTAATACTGAGCTATTTCTGTATAAAATAAGTAGAAATGAGCTGTGTCAGAGGAGGGTACAAAGATTAGACTAGACTAAATGTCATAACTGGGTAATTTCTGTAAGTTAATAAATTTCCCTCCACAAGGGCTTATAAGGGAGTGTTCTTGTCTGACATTCTACTCTATTTATGAAATATAATACTACCTGACAGACAAAATAACAAAAGCCTTCATATGGAAAATAAAATCTGGGATGTACGATTTCTGGGAGCAGAGAGATACCTGGACACTTTAAAATTTTAGGTATAATAACCAGAAGAAAGGACAACTTAGAAACTTTTAACAATCGATTCATGTGAAGACGGTAAACTAGGAAGCTCTGGGACATCTTTGGCTTTGGCTTGGGTTGCTAGAATTAGCACAAGAACAAAGTCTGAGGATACAGAAAATATGCAAAATGCCAAATTAATTCATGGCACCATACCTTCATGGTATACCCCTTACATACAAACTCTAACAATTCCTTTTTTGTTGTCATTTAAAATATAATTTATGTAGCTATATGATGCAGACTCACCAATAAACAAAACATATTGATTAAGCAAAGCTAAATTTATTAGCCATTCTGTCATCAGGAAGAACACTAACTTGACAGAGTCTTAATAGTTTCTCAGAAGGAAGGCTAAGAAAGGACCTAGACTGGGAGATTTAAAGGTCGGTTTAAAAGGCAAGAACTGGTCAGGGTTTAGAAGATTTTTATCATACAATAACTTGGGCTTATCTATACAGTGAAACATGGTTCTTGAAGTGAATTTTGATGAGTGGGCTGTTAGTCTTGGTAAGTGTCTTCAGTCTATTCACAGACTTCTCTCTAGAAGCAATTATTCCCTGGGGTATTATTTTTGCTTGATTCCAGTATTATTTAATATGTTGTTGTCGTTGTTAGCTGCTGTCGAGTTGGCTCTGGCTCACTGTGACCCTATACACAGCAGAATGAAACACTGTCTGCTACTACTCCATGCCCATAACAGTTTCTAAGCGCGCTTACACTGCAGCTGCTGGGTCAATCCACCTTGTTGAGGGTCCTCCTCTTTTTTTGCTGATCCTCTTACCACCACGCTTCTTTAACATAGGATTAAGAACATATGCCTGGACTCAACATATTTTAACACCCCCAAATTCAAACCCACTACCTACAATTGAATCTGACTCATGGTGACCCCATGGGACAGAGCAGGACTGTCCCATAGCATTTCTACAGCTATAAATCTTTATGGAAGCAGCCTGTCACATCTTTCTCTTGTGGAGCCACTAGTGGCTCAAACCTCCAACCTTTTGGCGAGCAGTTGAGAACTTTAATCACTATGCCACCATCAGTCCTTATATTTTAGCACCAAACCAAACTTTTTGTTGTTAAGTCAATTCCAACTGATAGCAGCCCCAAAAGACAAAGCAGAACTGCCCCACAGGGTTTCCAAGGAATGGCTGGTAGATTTGGAACTGTGGACTTTTTCTTTATGAACTCATAACCACTGCACCACAATGCTCCATATCTTAACACAGGGACAGCAAAGTCTGTTGGGTTTGATCTTCACTTGCATTTTTCAGTAAGAGAATTGTTGTACATTAAAAAGCTGAGCTGTACATCAGAATAACTTGAGGCACTTTAAGTAAACCAAACTAAACCTGTTCCTATGAAGCCAATTCTGACTCACAGTGATCCTACAGGACAGGGCAGAATGGCCCCACAGACTTTCCAAGAGTAGCTGATGGATTACAACTACTAATCTTTTGGTCAGCTGAGGAATTCTTAACCACTGAGCCACAAGGGCTCTGCACTTTAATTAAATAGATGTAAAATATCCCTCTGATGAGGATTCTGATTCCATAAATTTGAAAGGGGCTTCTGTTATGTTACAGTGAGCTCTCAGAACATCTAGATACTGCTAATACCTCAGCTGTGGTCTGGTGTTAGCTAACTCACTTGCAGGCAGATTAGTCTCTGTGGAAATGTGCTCACATTGCCAAGTCCATTAGGTGATGACATATGTAAAGTTGAAGAAAGATATATTTAGTGTAAAAAACACAAATAAAACAAGTGCCCAACCCTTATTTTATTTCAGTTTCAGTAATATATATCTTTACTGAAGAGAGTGATGATAAATGATGGGTGGATGCTCTCTATAATCTGTCTTTCAGTAAGCATTATACAGTTGAAATAATCCAAATATTCCTAATCAACTATAATTCAGCTGTTTTATAACATCATACATGAAAAAAAGCAAAAAGTCATTAAAAAGACAGAAAAAAAAGCAAAATGAATGTCAGAGGAGGCTCAGAAACCTGCCTTTGTGGGTCTAGCAGCTAAAGCAAGTGGAAGAAATGATGGAGTAAAGGAGCTGAACAGCAGGTCTCAAAGCATGGTTTGTGAAGAAAAAATTATTATGAATGAAACGTGCAAAGACCTGGAATTTGAAACCCAAAGGAAAGGATATGCATGACATTTCTCAAGCTGAAACACCTAAAGAAAAAAATCAAGCCTTGAGTTACAGTACCGAAGGATTCTACAAGAAAAATACCAAATGACACAGGAAGCATCAAAAGAAGATGGCAGGAATATACAGTCACCGAACCAAGAAGAATTGCTCAACCACTTCAGGAGGTAGTATGTGATTAGGAACTGATGTTACTGAACAAAGAAGCCCAAGCTGCACTCATTGCATTGGCAGAATACAAAGCTCTGGGAATTCACAGAATACTAATTGAGATGTTTCAACAAACAGATGCCGCACTGGGAATTCTCACTTGTCTATGCCAAGAAAACTAGAAGACAGCTATCTTGTCAACTGACTGAAAGAGATCCATACTTATGCCTATTCCCAAGAAAGGTGATCCAACCAAGGCGGAAATTATCAAATAATATCATTAGTATCACATGCAAGTAAAATTTTGCTGAAGATCATTCAAAGGTAGTTACAACAGAACATCAACAGGAACCGTCAGAAATTCATGCCAAATTCAGAAAATGATATGGAACCAAGGATATCACTGCTGCTGTCAAACTGACCCTGGCTGAAAGCACAGAATACAAGAAAGGTGTTTACTTTTGTTTTACTGACTATGCAAAGGCACTCAACTGTGTGGATCATAACAAATTATGGGTAACACTGCAAAGAATGGGAATTCCAGGACACTTAATTGTGCTCATGAGAAATGTGCCACAGATCAACAGGTAGTTATCTGAACAGAACAAGAGGACACTGCACCGTGTCAAGTCAGGAGGAAAGGTGTATGCTAGCATTATATCCTTTCACCATATTTCCCCAATCTGTATGCTGAGCAAATAATCCAAGAGACTGGACTATACAAAGAAGAAGGGAGCATCAGGATTAGAGGAAGACTCATTAACAACCTGTATTATGCAGATGACACAACCCTGCTTGCTCAAAGTGAAGAGGATTTACTGATGAAGATCAAAGACCACAGCCTTCAGCATGGATTACTCCTCACTATAAAGAAAACAGAAGTCCTCACAACCGGACCAATGAACAATATCATGATAAATGGAGAAAAGATTGAAGCTGTTCAGGATTTCACTTTACTTGGATCCACAATCAAAACCCATGCAAGCAGTAGTTAAGAAATCAAATGATGCATTGCAACGGGCAAATCTGTTGCAAAACACCTCTTTGAAGTATTGAAAAGCAAGTATATTTCTGTAAGGACCAAGGTGTGCTTGACCCAAGTCATAATGTTTTCAATCACCTTATATGTATGAAAAAACTGGACAAAGAATAAGGAAGAGTGAAGAAGAATTGGAGTCTTTGAACTGTGTTGTTGGTGAAGAATACTGAATATACCATTGCCAGAAGAATCAACAAATTAGCCTCATTAGAAGCTCGACCAGAATGCTACTTAGAAGGAAGATGACAAGACTTCATCTTATGTACTTCGGACATGATATCAGGGGGATTACCGAAGAACACTGTACTTGGTAAAATACGGGGTCACTGAAAAAGAAGATACTCACGAAGATGGATTGACAGAGTGGCTCCAACAGTGGGTTCAAGTATAATAAAGGTTGTGAGCACGGCTCAGGACCATGTAGTGTTTTGTTCTTTTGCATGTAAAGTCTCTGTGAGTTCAATAAACTGGACTGCATCTAACAACAACATAACATTAACATAGTCCTAACATTGTTGGGAAATGCTAACTTTATTACTACATACAATAAACCCACTGAAGTTAAGTCCATTTTGACTCAACCATCCTTCAGGACAGAAGAGCAGAACTGCCCCACACGGTTTCCAAGGCTGTAACCTTTACAGATGCAGACTGCCCCAGCCTACTTCCACAGAGTAGCCGCTGGCTTCCAACCACTGACCTTTTGTGTTTTACCACTGGGTCACCAGGGCTCCTACTACATACAATAGGTGTTTGAAATCCATTAAACTGAAGCTAAACGACTCAGTTTAATGCCTGAAGGTCTCTGTCAACTCACTTCTTCCCTTACTTATCTTTGTAATCCTCTATAATAGACTTAGCTTGCTGTTTATAGAAACTTTTTTTTTTTAATCTGCTCACAAACTTTACCCAGGTTGTAAAATGCTAGACTCTTGTTTTTGCAAGGCATAGCCCTTTCAAATCCACAGAAAATAGTGATTTCATTCTGTGAATGAGAGTTGCTAAAGGCTCAACTGGTTCAAATTAATTAGTAAGCGTCTACCATATCTACTGGGAAGGGAGCTGAAGGCAATTTAGAAGCTGTCTGCCACAGAGCCTGCAGGTTGAAAAAAGACAATCACTGAGTTTTCATTCAAACCAGAGGCTTCATGCTGCTGCATAATATTTGTCTCTTTCTGTTTTGCAAACAGAACAGGAAAGAAACAAAACACCAAAGGGAACAGAGCAGAGATGCTTGGTATTCAGAGATCTAATTGAGAGTGCCAGAAAGGCTACTTTCTGAAAGTGTAAGTTTTCTCCTAGAGTGAAGGGTAAAGAAGGACAAGAAACTACCTTTGAGGACTTACAGAGAAATTCTAGGGGTCTGGAAAAATCAGGCACACAAAAAGTTAAGAGGCAAGAATGAATTTTAAAAGGCGATACCCTGAAACATGAAAAGAAATTTTGGTTGAAAATAACATTGATGAGAAAAACTTAGTAGTGTATGATATTTTTAGAGAACATACTTAGATTGTTGTACTATATGCTTAAAAATGCTTAATTATTGTAGTACATAAATGTCTAACTTGTAATAATAATAGTAAGTTAACCTTTGTTAGTGGCAAAATAGTGCTGTACTAAGACTTGATATTTGGGATACTGGAACCACAAAATCATGTAAATAGTTGCATATTCTCATTCTAATTGTTATCTTGTTGCTCTTTGAAGCCTACAATGCCTATTATAGTTCTTTTCGCTCAGTACAGGCTCAGTACAGGCTCAGTACACGTTGTTATTAGTTGGTTGATTGGTGGATGGATGGAAGGATATAAAATTCACACACAGTGAAATGTTCAGGTCTTACACCATGTAACCAACATTAAGCAAATTCTTTCCTGTCTCCTTCCAGTCATTCATCACTAATGACAAACAGAAACCACTCTTCTTTTATTTTTATTTTTTTATTTAATATGACTAGGTGAAAATGTACATTCCCGTATAAATTTATAAGCCCACCTATGTGCAGCTTCCACTGCTCTCCCTGCCAGGAGACAGCACACTGTTCCTCTCTGCTCCATACATGTCTCATCCTCCCAACAGTCTCCTTTCCCCTCCTCTCCACCCACTCTCCTTCCTCCAGCCAGAGGTCAGCAGGATGATATCCTATAGATGTATAGAACCACAAAGTGATATAGAACCACTCTTCTGATTTCTATGGTCACAGATTCATTTTGACTGGTTCTAAAAGTCACCTAAGTAAAGTCACGCAATATGTCTGACTTTTTTTCATTCCACAACTTTTTAAGTTATGCCTATGTAATTTATTTTATCAGTTCTTTATTTTTTATAACAGAAATATTTTGTTTGAATATACCAATATTAACTTTTCTGTTCTTTGTTGATGGACATTTGAGTTGCTTCCAGTTTAGGGGTTATTATGAATAAAGCCACTGTATATATTCTTGTATTACTCTTTTTGTGAACACATGCTTTCACTTCCCTTAAACGAATACAAAATTGGAGTAGTTAGAACCGGTGTATTTTTACCTTTATAAGAAACTTCTTAAGAGTTTTCCAGTGGCAGTGTCATTTTCTATTTCCTCTAGTTATACAGAAACTCTGGTGGTATAGCGGGTTAAGTGCTACATCTGCTAACCAAAAGGTTGGCAGTTGAAATCCACCAGGCGCTCCTTTGAAACTCCATGGGGCAGTTCTACTCTGACTTGTAGGGTCGCTATGACTTGGTCCTGACTTCACAGCAGTGGGTTTTCTAGTAACACAGGATAGCTTCCATTTTTCCATATCCTTGCCTGCATTTATCATTGTTGTGCCATCACAAAAATAAATAAATAAATCAAAGAAATTCATTGCCATCAAGTTGATGCTGATTCACAGAAACCCCAAAGGACAAAGTAGAACTGCTTAATAGTTGCCGAAAAGCACCTGGCAAATTCAGACTGCTGACCTTTTGGATTAGCTGATACAGCACTTAACCACTATACCACCAGAGTTTCCTTGGTTACTCCAGAGGGTATGAAATGGCATCTCACTGTGATTTTGACTTGCATATTCACGATGGGCAATGACATTGACCCCTTTTGTATATGCTTATTGAGCAACTGAAAAATAGTTTTTTGTGACACTTCTTTTTAAATACTGTTCTCCTTTTTTAGGCTGTTCACAATCTTATTACAAAGTTATAAAATTCTTCATATATTCAGGAAACTAGTCTTCTACTTTGAATTTTTTCCCAGCTTGTTATTTATTTATTTAATGCTTCTTTTTGATGGGCAGATGTTTTTAATTTTGATGAGGTCTAATTTATAATTGGAGCCCTGGTGGTGAAATGGTTAAGAGCTTGGATGATAACCAAAAGATGGCCAGGTCGAATCTATCAGCCATTTGTCAAAAACTTTATGGTCCAGTTCTATTCTGTCCTATAGGATGTGAGCTGGAGTCAGTTTGACAGCAACAAGCTTTTGGGTCTAAAAAATCTTTACCCAAGTCATGATCACAGATATATCCTCTGTAGAAGCTTTATAATTTTCACTTTGCCTTTATGTCCATGTTGCATGCTGAATTAAATTTATAGAGGTTGTGAACTAGAGGCAAAGTTTCAAATTTTCCTATAAGGATATCTACTTGTTTCAGCACTATTTGTAGAAAAGATGTTTATTTCTGCTCTGAATTGACTTCAGTGCTTTTTTAAAAAACAAGTGACTATATTCTTTTGCCAATGCCACACTGTCTTGATTATTCTAGATTTACAGTAAGCACTCAAATCCAGCCCTAGTCCTCTTGTATTTGAGATTATTTTAGTTAGTCTAGGCTTAGCTCAGTGTCACACATATTTTACATTTAACTTGTTTTTTTTCCATATTCAATTTTTGAGAGATTTCATGGAATCTAAGATCAATGTAGGAAGAATTTTAGCAAGGCTGGATTTTCCAATTCATTTCCTTTATGTAGGGCTTCTTTCACCAATTTTTGTAGTTCTCAGTATAATAATCTTACATATCTTTTAACTTATTAATAATTACTTTATCATTTTTCATACTACTTTAGAGGCATTATAAGATTTAATTTGATTTTTGCATACTGATCTTGTATCTACTGCCTTACTCAGTTCATTATTTCTAGAAGATATTTAATAGACATGAACAAATGGCATTATCTGTAAATAGATCTTTGTTGCAATTGTACACCATTCCAGTCTTTTAGTGTTTTATTTCTTTGCCTGCTTTATTGTACTGGCTGGTACAATGTTAAATAGAAATGGTTAGACAAAACATTTTTGCCTTGTTCATAGATTTAGAATGAGTGCAAATTCCACCAAGCTATTAGTTTTAGTTGGTCAGCAGATATCATTTATTAGATTGAGGATGTTCTCCTTTTATTTCTTATTCACTGACAGGTTTCATGTATATAGTGTAACAAATTTTACCATGTATGGCAGTTGAATTTTATAATAACTAACCTGCATCTTTTGAGGTTGTAACATCACCTCTTACATATCCTGTTAATGTAGAGAATATTGATTTGTAAATGTTAAACTTGCAATTTTCAAATGTTAAATTGACCTTCATCGTGTCTTTTATCAGCTAATATTACCTATCTTTCCATTCTTATGCCCATTGTTTTTGAAGTTCTGAGATGTATTTTCTATCTTTATAAAATACTTCATCAATTTTAACATCTGAGTCATCTCAGGATTGCTCTTTATTGACACATATTTTCCCTAACTCACTGTTTCATTAAATATTTTTATAGCTATTTATCAATACATATTCCCCTAACTCACCTTTTCCTGTTTCTTTGCATGCCTACTAATTCCTATGTGTACTAAACATTGTGGATTCTTGCTCTGAATACATACAGCTGTACACTTGAGGGAATCCACATTCACACTCCAAGGGACACCTCTCCTTTCCATGAAGAATGCTCCTTTCTGGCATTGTTGTTGTTAGGTGCTGCCTGGTAGATTCCAAATCATAAGAACCCTATGTACAACAGAACAAACCATTGCTCAGTCCTAGGCCATCCTCACAATCATTGTTACACTTCAACCCATTGTTGCAGTCACAGTGTCCACCAATCTCATTGAGGGTCTTCCTCTTTATCAATGACCCTATACTTTACCAAGCATGATGTCTTTTTCCAGGGATTGACAACATGTCCGAAGTATGTGAGACATAGTCTCACTATCCTCACTCCCACGGAGCATTCTGGTCCCACTTCTTCCAAGATATATTTGTTCTCTTTTGATAAACTTCATGGCTTCGGTCAGGTGAAAAGACCTGAGTCTTCAAGGTGCTTTCTGTGTTTTTCAACACTTGTAAGTGGTCTTTTGAAGCAGATTTGTCTATTGCAATGTGTGTTTTGATTTCTCGACTGTTGCTTCCAAGAATGTTGACTGTGGATCCAATCAAAATGAAATCTTTGACAATTTCAATCTTTTCTCCATTTAACATGACATTGCTTACTGGTCCAGTTGTCAGGATTTTTGTTTTCTTTATGTTGACATGTAATCCATGCTGAAGGCTACAGTCTTTGATTTTCATAAGTAACCGCTTCAAGTCTTCTTTAATTTCAGCAACTAAGGTCATGTCAACTGCGTAATGAAGGTTGTTAATCAGCCTTCCTTCAGTCTTGACACGCTACTCTTCTTCATACAGTTCAGCTTCTTGGATTATTTGCTCAGGATACAGATTGAACATGTGTGGTAAAAACATACAACTTGGACACACACGCCTTTCCTGACTTTACACTACTCAGTATCCCCTTGTGGTGTTTGAACTTCTGCCTCTTGATCTGTCTACAGTTTCCTCGTGACTACAATTAAGCATTCTGGAATTCTCATTCTTTGCAATGTTATACACAGTTTGTATGGGCCACACAATGAATCCCTCTATGTGGTCACTAAAACACAGATAAACATCTTTCTGGTATTCTGTGCTTTCAGCAAGGACCCATTTGACATGAGCAATGATATCCCTGGCTCCACATCCTCTTCTGAATCTGGCTTGAACTGCTACAGCTGTTTTTGAATATTCTTCTGCAAAATTTTACTTGTGTATTGTCTTAGTCATCTGGTACTGCTCTAATGGAAATACCATGAGTAGACTGCTTTAGCAAAGAAAAGTTGATCCTTACACAGTCCAGTAGGCTACAAGTCTGAATTCAGGGTGTCTGCTCCAGGAGAAGGCTTTCCCTCTTTTTAAGCTCTGGAGGAAAGTCCTTCTGTTGCATCAGACTTTGGTCAGGAAGCATCCTGGCACAGGAATTTCAGATTGAAGAACACACTCTTTTGCCAGTGTTACTTTCTCAGTGTTATAAGTTTTCCAATTCTCTGACTGCTTCCCTTTCTTTTTTTATCTGTTGTGGGATAATAGGTAGTGCAAGCCACATTCCAGGGAAACCCCTTTAGCAAGAACGTTGCAGTCCTACCGTAATTCTTTTTTTTAACATAATCTTCCCAACTACTAGCCGCAGAGATTAGGATTTATAGCACAGGAAAATCATAAAGTACTAGAATGACGCCCAGTCAAATGGCTACACACATATTTTGGGGGATATAGTTCAATCCATGACATGTACGATTATTAATGATATTGTTCAATGCATTTCCACTTTCTGTTAGATCACCCTTCTTGGGAAAGGTATACAGATCTCTTCCAGTTGGTTGGCCAAGTAGTGGCCTTCCAAATTTCTTGGCATAAACAAGTGAGCAACTCCAGCATTGCATCCATTTGTTGAAACATCTCAACTGGTATTCCATGAATTCTTGGAGTTTTCTTTTTCACCAATGCCTTCAGTGCAGCTTAGACTTCTTCTTTCAATACCATCAGTTCCTGATTATATGCTATCTCCTGATATGATTCAGTATTAACCTGTTCCTTTTGGCATAGTAACTCTCCATATTCCTTCCATCTTCTTTTGATGCTTCCTGCATCATTTACTATTTTCTGTCATATACTAAACCAACTGTAGTCATTTCAGCGGCTCTGAACTCTGATCTGTGCATCCTCATCATCAAGACCTATTCTTTGCTTGGGCTCCTCTTCTCTGTATACAGTTTGGAATACTGTATCCAGGTAAAAAGTTTTAGTAAATGTGGATTATGGATAATAACATAAATCCAATATCCAAAATTTGAAAATTAATGAACTTCCTACTTTCCCACTTTTCGATCATCTCTGACACCAGCCATCATCAATATGACACTCTTTCTACCCTTAGCCACCCAGAGCTAGATCAGAGCTCACAAATTAAAAGAACACTGTCTTTCCAACTGCCAAATAGGCAGATGCCAGCCGCTAACTCTTAGTTTTGTCCTGTTGGCCACAATTTCAGGTTTTCCCACTACCTTTTCAGGACGTTGGTTGTAAGCTTGCCCTCCCACCCCATCCCCTGAGCTCTCTCAATTTTACCTGTTGGCTTCTACCACTCTTCTGGGTTTGAAAATACAGTGGAACAACTCACAAACCTAACTGAAAGTACTAGTTATGATTACAGATTATTACAAAATGATACAAATCAAAATCATGATAAAGAAGACATATATATGCAAGATCTGCAAGTATTCCCAATATGTAGCGTTCCTGTGCCAAAGAGGTCACACTGCTCTCTCTTTGGCAACCAGAAAGCTCCTGGAGCTTCTTTGTTTAGAGCCTTTATTGGGCTAAATCACGACTGAGGCCTCATTGCATTTGAATGATAGGTTAAACAGGTACCCTGAGATAAGCTAAAATTGATACTAAAAGGTCTTCCTAGCTCGGGCAGCGCTCACTCATTAGCATAAACCTTCAGGTGTAATTTAGATAACAGAGGTACTTCATTTGCTCAAGGTATGTCAGAGTTTAGAATTCTTCAAGAAACATGGCAAGACCACATTACACAATAGTGTAGCCTACCTCTTTACTTCCATTCTATCTGCCTGAAAGCAATGTACTGTGTGTGTGTGTGTGTGTGTGTGTGTGTGTGTGTGTGTGTGTGTGTGTGTGTGTGTGTGTGTGTGTGTAAAACAACTGTTTGGTTTTTAACACTAGGGGAATAAATCCTCTACCAGTTATTTCATCTCAGCCATAAGCAACAGTTGATAAATATTTTTAAGTCTTTAAGCAAATCAATGCTATAACTGCAAATGAAGACCACAGAGAAAAGCAACCAGCTTTTTTATGGACGTCCACTGCACACACATTTATAAAGTGGCTCATTACAGTGAACTTTTCTTGTTTATTCTAGCCACAGTTCTGTGCATATATATGTTCACACACTGGAAACTAAACTCATAATCATTCAGGTTTACCCTTTACCTCATGGACTTGAAGTTCAAAATTGCTCTCCACAAATCTTCCTAATATAACCACTACTTTGCATTATTTCCATTTTCTTTTTTTCTTTTCCTGATTGCTGCTTATCTCTTCCTTTCATACACAGGTTCTTCTTGGTCTTCACTGATTTGGATGCTCCACAAATCAAGTTTGCTTTGTGTTTTTAGCCTGCATTTATCTATTTAAGGAGAACAACAGCACAGTGTTTGTAAAAAGACAAACTCTTCATCACTATGTATGATCAATGTAATAATTTCAGATGCATTTGGCTAGAAACAAACAGAATCAAATCCCTGTTTTTAACTAATATTGATAATTACAAAATTTCTTTTTTTTTTTTTAAATCTCCAGACCTCACCTTTTTCTAGAGTGAAAGATTGGACTTCTAAACCTGCTGAACAGATCAAACCAGAGGATAAGTTGAAAGGTAGCAGGAATAAAGGAGGATATTTTTAGATCCATATCTCAAAAGTAGTAGCAAGTTTGGGCAACCATACTTCTGACAAATAACTGTACCGAACAGAAAAGGATGGCTGTCCCAAATGAAAAAAAAAAAAACAGGTTTGAAAATCAAACTGCTAGAGCAATCCTTATGTCAAACATAATTAACTAAAACATTAATGCTGGTTGCCTCTGGGGAGAATGGGTTGTTGGGGCAGAGCTATGAGATGAGTTTTACTTAGCAGTCAAGTACCTTAACCATTGGGCTACCAGAGCCCCTTGGGTGTTCCACTGCCACTTTTAAATCAACAGTCTAAAATCAAATTTTCCCTTTTATACTGTACAAAATTTTCTTTCTTCTTATGATTTCTATTACTTCCTCCCTCAAAACTCAAATTAGAAATCACAGAACCTTTTTTTTAATCTTCTCACTTACAATATGATTTATTCATTCTATTTTAGAATCATTTTTCTTACTCATTCTCCCTCTAGTCTTACTGAGATATTCTATTTGAGGCCTTATAAATGCTTTCTGCAGGATCATAGCAGTAATTTCCTACATAAATTTTTACCTCCATGTCCCACATGCTGCCAGAGTTGTGTTTCTAAAATATTTATAATATCCTAATATCATCTTGTTACACAAAAATTGTAGCTAGTGCTCTCAGTTACTTACGGAAAAATGACCAAGCTTCTGAGCACGGTATTTAAGATCCTTTATCAATTTGCTCATATCCCTTTTTCAGGTTTGTCCTGGTGATAGTGGTTGAGCGCTCAGCTGCTAATGAAAAGGTTGACAGTTTGAGTTCACAAGAGAATTCCTTAGAAACCCTATGGGACAGTTCTACTCTGTCCCTAGAACTGCCATCAGTCAGAATTGTCTCAATGACAATGAATGAGTCATTTGTATATGGTTTCAGTCTAGGCTGGCACATTCTTAGCAAGGCTGTCATCAGTTCTAATCACCACAGTCTAGAGCAGGTATTTATTACCCATCACAGCACATATATCTATATTCAGGGAATCTACTATCAAGGAATTAATGTCACGTCTCCTCTTGTTATAAACTACTAACCAGGTTTTCCCCTAACCCTTTGCCCTGGGCTAAACTGATCAACTTGATGATATAAAGTTTTGGAACTTCTTATTTCTGCTTCTCTTATTTTTTTATGCCAGATTTTTTTTTTGCCATGTGTTTATCACCACCCCCAAGTGATTTTTTTGTAATAACTTGTTTATGACTCTGATTACTGTTTTCTAATTTTTTACAATAATCACCTTCCTTCATTAAGCCCCATCAGTTTACCAGGTCACACACTAAATACTTATAAATGTAAATTAATTTGTTAAATTCTCAAAAAAACAGACAGTGTTCTCATTGCTTTTTTACACTGTAGCTAGTTATTTAAGTAAATGTCCTCTATTTACTTCTAGGTTTTAAATTCTTCAAGACCAGGGCTAGGTCAAGTTTACTCATTTTTTTTTTCTTTCCTCATTTACTAATTCTTACACAATGCATAGCTCTCTGACTGAATTTAACCTGCCTTCCTCTTTTCCCTTGCTCCTTTATTGCTTCTCTCTCCTGCAATTTTTTCCTCATCTTTAGTAAATATGTACTGTTCATGATTAATTGTAATCAGTTTCCTGGGGTTTTACCAGCCAATGGATACAATCTGAGCAATATTAAGATGATTATCATTTTTCCCTGCCTTGTTACCACCATTTGATTAAACTGACTAATTTTCAAGAGTATCAGAAGTGACTTTAACAGTCTTCCCATATTCTCCTTTGTTATTCTCCAGGAAGTTTTCTAGGGGCACCTTTCCACTACTGATGCTTCCAGAAAATGTCATTTCCTGACTCTATTCAGACAACACACTGCTGATTTGCCAATTTAAGGCTGTGTTTCTTGGTCCCTCCCTGTACTGAAGCTAAATGGTAATCTGAGGAGATGAGTGGGGAACCTGCTTCCTTCTGTCTGATAAGACCCACTTTATCACTTGGTACTAAAGCAGTGCTGTTTTTACTTCAGACAATGTTCCTATTAGAGCAGTTACTTTCTCTTCTTCTTCTTACCCCTTTTCCAGAAGGCGTTATATATTGACACTTCTTGCTTGCTTTCCCAGCTTCCATTCTACCATTTTCTGGCAATAACTCCAAATTTTTATATGAAGATCAGTTCCTCAAAAACATCTCAATGTTGTCTATGTGAGGCTCCACACCTCTGTTTTGTAGATGAACACCTGACTCAAGCCTACACCAACCTAAACTGCCTCATTTTCCTGGTTGTATCATTTATGTCCCATGTTGAAATATGACATTTTCTTATAATCAGAATGAATATTTAGATTTCCAATGGAGCTACTAGAAAAGGGGTTCAGTTTCCAACAGACTTGAACCTAAAAAGATGGAGCTTCTGAAACAATTTTGACACCAAGATGAAAGATTTTATTTAAGAAAGAAGAAGCCAAAAGAGAAAAAATGAAGCTAAGAGATAGAGAGAGACAACTGGTAACCAGTGACATCATGTTAACCTTTCATTAAAATTCTACCTGTAGAACTTGGCACATTGCTGGATGTTTCATTTACATTAAAAATATACATACTTGTTTGTCTTAGTGAATTTGGGTTGGATATTGTCCCATTTGCCACTATATCCAAAACCCACTGTCACTGAGTTGGGTCTGACCCATAGCGACCCAGAGCTAACTAAAGTGTGTTTAGAAGGACTGACAATTAAGTCCACGAACTTAATCTTTCCAAATGCTACATACCTCACTGCTGAATTTCACTATGTTCATCTCTGAAGTAGTCCCCTTGGGAAGCTATGCACCAATGCCAGCACCTAGTCCACCTTTCAAAGCAATTTTGGGACTCTTTCAGGAATGGCCATTGTGCACTGTGACATGGTGGCAAGTTCACAAACTTAACTGTATAGTTGTCTGTAAGGTAGTTTTTAGCCAATAAATAACTGTATTGGAATACCCTCCTGACTCACCTGATCTAGACCCCAGTGACTTTTTTCTTTAGCTGAAAATAAAGGATGCTACTAGGACATCAAGGGTAATATGATGACAGCTCTGATGGTCATTCCGGAAAAAGAGTTCCACATTGCTTGGAAGGGTAGTCTAAGCACTGGCATCAGTGCCTAGCTTCCCAAGGGGAGTGTTCGGAAGGTGATATTCAGCAATGAGGTATGTAGCAGTTTTTCTAGGATGAGTCTGGGAACTTAACTGGCAGTCCTCGTAGACATGAGTCCATGTGACCAGGCTGTAAGGTCATGCTTTTATGACTGAAGTCATTCTAATTAACTGGTACAAATTAAAAATGCCATGTTCTTATAAATACCACATCTTACCATGCCCACCTCAGACTCCCATCTCCAGGATCATGTAGTACAGCCAGGGAAATGGAATGAAACAAAGCAGCAGCAATGAGACATAGAGCAGAGCAATGGCAATAGCAATGGCAGAGAATCCTGGAAGCATGTGGGCTTTTCAATCATGTTTTCATTTTTCCTAAAATAGCTTTAATCCTGATTAAGACGCATAATAAAGAAGAGACCAATACAAGACTTAACCCAGGTCTGACAGACTGATAATCTCATTCACATTACTACTGTAATCTAATGATATTTTCTGGTGTTTTCTTTAATGCCTGGCATGGTACTTAGTACTGTGAATACAGCTTTGTTGGTTAGATTTATGTGACAAACCGATATTTGATAGGCACTTGTGAAAAACATTTGTTTTAAATTATGTAGGTATTCTTTGAGCCAATGCCAATTGTTTCCATGACCCACTCGGGGGGCAGTGGAGGTTCAGGGGTAGAATTCTCACTGTCCATGAAGGAGATACTAAGTTTGATTCTTGGCCAATGTACTGCATGTGCAGTTACCATGTGAGTGTCAGTGGTGGATACTATGTTGCTATTATACTGAACAGGTTTCCATATGGTTTCCAGACTAGGACTAGAAAGGCCTGGTGACCTAATTCCAAATATCAGCTAATGAAAATGCTATGGATCACTGTAGTACAATCTTCAACAAATTGTGAAGATGGCACGGGATGGGGTAGCATTTTGTTTCATTTTGTTCCACTGGGCATGGGGTGATGATGAGCCAGGGCCCTACTTGACGGCAGCTAACAACTACGACTCACTTTATTTGACAACAGAACAAGACTTGTGTCTCTGCTGTATTAGGAATGGTGTGTTTGGTTATTTTGCTTCCCATGCACTCTCAATGCCTAGCTGAGATTCTGCTCTGAGTTTAATGGTATCTACTGAACAGCAATAAAATAGCTATACTGAGAATACATCTATATTGACAGAGAGAGAGAGAGAAAAAAAAGAATGCTTAAAAGGGTGAGGTTTCCAGGATCTTATGCTGAATATCTACAATTTTTAATAAAGTATTAATTCAAAAATATTTTTGCCCCTCTATACATAGGTGTCTTCAGGCTGAATTTTCAACTCAGACTTTATGAGTATATCATTTTTATGTTCATGTCTAAGTCCAATGATAAGGTTCAATATAATTTCTGAATGTCATTTCTTTAGTTATTTCAAAATATGATCATTTGGGGAAGAAAATTAAAAAAACTCTACTTACCTGAAACTTCTAACCTATACACCCTACTTAAGTTCTCTGTAGAAAGAAAAAAAATCCCTAAAAATGACAGTCAATTAATGTTTCCAAACAAGGCACCTAGAGGAGTCACGTCAGATTCACAGAGGTATTTTTACAAAGAAGGATCTGAAATATGTTTTCAGAACCTCCTCCTATCTCATTTAAATGTGACAAAATGGACTCAGCATTACACATGGTCAGTCCAAGAGGCTTCCCCTTCACATCTCCTCATTTGTTGTAGCAACAGGCAGAGAAACACGTAGGTGCACAGGATTAAATCGAAGTCTCTGTTTCTTCTACTCATCTGACCACCAATTCTCACCCATTCTTATCTGAGAAACAGGGTTGACGGCAATGAAATTGTATTCCCTTCTTCCTCTTTAAGAAATTTAGTAATCAGAGGACACGGCCTCTTCGGCTAGCGGGCTCAGAAGGAAAAGCTCATGGAGATCCTGGGGACAGAGTGTGATTTTCATTCTCAGTGAGCTTATCAAGGCATTAAATGTGTTTTGATTGATAATTTGGATACACAGTTTGATGAAGGGGGAGGTTATTGGACAAGATATTCTCTAGAGAATTTCAAAAGACAAGACTTGCATTTTCTATCATATATGTATATTTTTTTCTGGCAAATTAACTTCCAGCAGGCATGACAGAAGACAGACAAAACGGGTAAAAAAAACGCTGATTTAATTTAACAGACAGCCGGTATGTATATGTAGATTTGTGGGAATGTTTCCATTTCTCATTTCTGATAAATGTTGGGCAGTATTTAACATCCCTTTCTTTTGACTCTTGAAATGATTCTATTAGTAAAACTGAAGTGAAAGATAGTAGAAGAGTCTTTGAATGTGTTGTATAAACTATTTTCATTGTCATTATCTTCAAAAGCAAACTGAAAATAAAGGTGAAAGGAGCACCTCTGAATTTTCAACACCTGCATCTTAAAGTGTTTACTTTTCACCCAGTAACAGTTCATTCCAGTCTGATAACAAGATTGTGAAAATAATTACTGTTAACCTTTCGTAGCACTCCCTTAAAATTGTCTATGTATCATATGCTGGCTCAATCCTAGTATCAATTATTAAAAGTTAAACAGATATAGACTCAACAGGTAAACTAAAAGGACATCCAAAACCAGCCACTGTCCACTAAGGGATCTAAAGTTATGTTTCTCTCTGGATACGGGGAGTTAATATGAGAATCGTAACACCTATGTGTAATTCTTCATATCCCGTTCTAAGGATGCTCAGTTGCTTTTATTGTCAACAACGAAAAGCACAAAGGAAACATGCGCTTCCCTGGAGCCAGAGCAGGTTATGCTGTGTAGAGCACCCTCATCTCCCTGCTGTCTTCCATTACTCACCTTGCGTGGGGTTGACCATGAATATCAACTGCCACAAAAAAGTGGGGAGATGGAGGTGCAACCTGTTGACAGTCTCCTCCAGAAGCCATAGGCCTTTAGAGATTTGTGAAGACCTAAAGATGTGTTGGAAACCCTGCTGGCATAGTGCTACATCTGCTAACCAAAAGGTTGGCAGTTCAAATCTGTCAAGTGCTCCTTGGAAATTCTATGGAACAGTTCTACTCTGTTGTATAGGGTCTCTATGAATTGTAATCAACTTGACAGTAGTAGGTTTGGTTTTTTTTGGGTTTAAGGATGTGTTGAAGAAACTCCAATGAGTAAATAAAAACAAACAAACCAAAAGCATTGCCACTGAGTAGAGTAAAACTGCCCCATGAGTTTCCAAGGAGCTCCTGGCAGATTCAAACGGCCAACCTTTTGGTTAGCAGCTATAGCATTTAACCAGGGTTTCCAAATAAGTTAACAGTAATAATTAGGATTTTCATCTAGAAAGAGAGGTTACCTAAAATGGTACTGACAGTAATAGCTAACATTTAGGTATTTATTTATATGCATCATGTAATGTTTTAAGCCCTTTAAATGTATTAATTCATTTATTCCATACAACAATCAATTGTGGTAAGTTGGACTAGATTCTACTATACCCCCACCATACCAATGATACAGCTGAGACACAGTAACTTGCCCATGGTCATGTAACTAATATATAGCCAGCATTTTAACAAAGGCAGTTTGACAGAGAGACCTTGATCACAAACTCTATGTAATACTGAGTCTCAAGTAGTAACCAGCATGTGGACTCAGTGAATTATAAAGTTAGAAAAAATGATTGGGTAACATGTTATGAAACTGCTACAGAAGATTCTTGAAGTTTGTGTATAACGTAACAAAAAGGTTAATAACGATCAGTAGCTATGATCATTTTACCAAAATATGGGACATAGGAAGAGCGAAAATGCATTAAGTTAGAGAAGTAATCTTATTGTGACTGTTAGTAAATACAGCTTTTATCTAATTATTAGCTTGATACACAATACATACTCTAATATTTTTTTTTAATGTAAAAGTATCTGCTCATAACATAGAAAAAAGAACACCTTCAAATAACTGGCTGTTAAAAAAAATCAATCAACAGCAAATAAAGTTTGATAAATTTAAAAAAGCAAGGACTATGAATACTGTAAATATCACTCTCTATACTGTAATGTTACCATAGTTTACATGTTAAGATCTCTGTTTCCCTAATTTTAGCTTTGACTGAGCTTTGTGACTTCTGTAACTAAGTAGTACTCTGGATGCTGTGCCCTTCATTGAATCCTTGGGTATATATCTGGTGTTATTGATTTTCTAATTCAAGAACTTCATTCAGTATTTCTTGCAATTTTTGTTTGTTTTTTGCAAAGTCTCTAAGCTTCTGTTTGTTTGAGAATATCCTAATTTCACCATCATATTTGAAAGACAACTTTTCAGAGTATATAATTCTTGGCTGGAAGTTTTATTACTTCAAGGCTTTGTATGTGTCATCCCATTTCCTTCTCACCCACATGGTTTTGGCTAAAAAGCTGGAGGTCAGTCTAAAATACTTCCCTTTGTATGTTAGTTCTGGTTTAAGCCCAGCTGCCTTTAAGAGCCTCTCGCCTTATATTTCATTTTATTAAACTGATTATAATACGTTTTGGTGGCTTTCTTTTGCAGTCTACCTTTTGTGCAGTTCGATGAACATTTTGAATGGCTATCTTCATGATGTCAGAGCAGTTTTCTGTCAGCAACTCTTCAACAATTCTTTTTTTTTTCTGCTGTCCCTCCTTGGTCTGGAACTTCAGTTACTCGTAAATTGTTCTTTTTGATAGTCTAACATGATTCTTAATGATTTATTATTTTTCTTCACTCTTTTATCTGATTTCTCCTCATAAATGCTGGTGTCAGTGGCTTTATCTTCAATCTTGCTAATTCTGCATTCCATTTTCTCAGTCCTGCTCTTTGGGCTTTACATTGAATTGTCAAATTCTGTAATTTTATTATTGATCTGCCAAATTTCAGATCCTTGTGGCTCTAGCAGTCCATATAGCTTGTTTAATTTTTCATTTTGTTCTGTTGCACTTTGGTTACTCTCCATCCTAAGATATAGAAGGCCTCTATGCATAATTCTTTTGTATTCTATCTCCAATTTCAGGAAGGTGTCTTCATCTGGGAAGACTTTTATTCTTTATTTTGGGAGTTTTCTGAAGCCACGGTTGTCTGCTTCTTTAAATAATTAGATATTGATTGTTGTCTTTGAGCCATCAGAAAACTGTTCAGCTTCTCTGGTGCTGCACCAGCAGAAGCTATGGCATAGCTCAGAGAAAGGAGTGAGGAAGGGAATTGCTGCAGTTGGCTGACAGCTGTCACTGCATATTCTAGGTGCAACTGTCTTAGGTACAGCTTTTTTACTGAGAGAGATGCTATCCAGTCAGGCAGTGCTGCTCAGCTTGGCAGCTGGGATCTCAGGGATGGTAGGCTCTGCCACCTACAGAGGTGGTGACCTACTTGTGCAGATTCTCTGGAGCCCGACTAGCAGATGCTATCGTATGGCTCAGAGAATGGGTGACGGAAGAATAGTGCTAAACTTGGCTGCCAGCTGCTGTATTCTCTAGTTGTGGCTGTCTCAAGAACAGCTTTTCCACTGACAGAGATGCTGTCCAGTGGCAGCCAGTCCCAGCTGGGGCCTCAGGCTGGGAAGCCTCCTCTTCTTGCTGACAAATATGGAGACCTACTCATGGAGTCTCTCCAGAGCCATGCCAGCAGATGCTATGTTGTGGCTCAGAGAAGATAGGAAGGTCACCACACTCAACTGCTAGCTACTGCTGCATTTTCTAGATACAGCTGTCTTAACGGCTTTTCTGTTGAGAGAGGCTCTGTCCAGTCAGGCACTGATGCTCAGCATGACAGCCACCCTCAACTGCATCCTCAGGTATGGCTGACTCCACCTCTCAGCTGACTAAGACAGTGTCCTACCTGTGCTGCCTCTCCTGTGTTGCACCAGCAGAATCTGTGGCATAGCTCAGAGAAGTAGGGGGAAAGGGAACTGCTGCACTTAGTCACCAGCTGGTGCTCGGTTCTCTAGGGGAAAAGGGCACTGCTGCACTTAGTCACCAACTGCTCCTTGGTTCTCTAGATGTGACTGTCTTAAGTACATCCTCTCTGCTGCAAGAGATACTGTCTACTCTGGCACTGCTGCTCAGTGAAGCAGCCAGCTCAAGCCAGGCTTTCAGGTACAGCAGCCCCAGTCTCAGTCACTCAGATGATGAAGATAGTATCTGTACCTGTAAGTCTATCTGCCATCAAGCCAACAGAAGCAGAACACTTTGTGCGGCGATTTCACCTCCAACAAAGGTTGTTTTCTCCTTCCTGTCACCCAGTTTTATTTCACAACTTTCTGCCTGATCTTGGGGCTCCTAATATGTCAACTCTGTTCCATTCAGTCATTTATCTAGGTCTTAGTTCTCAGAGGGAATTGAAGGGATGTGTGACTAGTCTGCCATGTTGGCCCCATCCTGCTGGAAGATTTCTTGATTCTTTTGTTTGGGGAACTTTCTGAAGCCATCATGGTCTGCCTCTTTTAGTTATTTGATATGGACTGTTGTTTCCGAGCTGCAGTACGCTGTATTTATTTTATGTTTGCTTACTGTGTTCTAGCTTCTTGTTTTGTTTTGAAATGCCCAAATAGGCTGGTCATGTAAGCTAGTTCTTTTACTGGCACCTTTGCAACTCTTACATCCTGGTTAGATGTGATGGTTAGAGCTGTTACTAGGTATGGGATCCCAGCAATCTATCTGCTTTTCTTTCATGGATTCAGCTCAGGTGCAGGTAGTTGAACACTAAGTATGTTGTGCAGGCTCTCTTATATGGTCCTAGATAGACAGGGGTAACTGGTGTAGCCACAGGTGTCTGGTTGCATGCAATGTACAGGGTGCTGACTGTAGCCACTAAGTGTCTTTGAGGAAAGTGTGTCCCTTTTCATAGGTGGGTAGATTTTGTAGCTAGATTGTGGTTGGCCAGTGCTGCTGGCTGTAAGACTTGGAAAACACCACTTACTCTTGGGCCCCTATTGTGGGTGACTAGGTGGCATGGGTAGAGCTGCCAGTCATTGGGCCCCTGCTATGGGTAGATGAGGACCCTGCTTAACAGGCTGAGCAGTGTCAAATATAAGCAGTTTGAAGTATAATGAAGGGGCGGAATAAAAGTATAAAGTCGTGTAGGTGTCCTGAAGAGAAGACTAGTGTACTTTCAGGAAAGATGGGATTTCATAGTAGAGGAAGGAGAACCCATGTTGTTATTAGCAACCCCATGTACAACAGAACAGAAAATTGGCCAGTCCCACATCATTCTCATAATTGTTGCCATGCTTGAGTCCACTGTTGCAGCCACTGTGTCAATCCATCTTCTTGAAAGTTTTCTTTTTTGCTGACACTTTAGCATGTACCAGTCTCTAAGGACTGGTTCCTGATGATAACATATCCAAATTACATGAGAAAAAGTGTCACTGCTCTCTCTTTTAAGGAATATTCTAATTGTGCTTCTTCAAAGACTGATCTGTTTGTTCTAGCAGTCCATGGTATATTTGGTATTCTTCATCAACACATAATCCAAAGGCTTCAATACAGCTAAAATAGCATGGCTTGGGGGCAGATGCACCTTAGTCCTCAAGGTGACATCTTTGTTTTTTAATACTTTAAAAAGAGGTCATTTGAAGCATATTTGCTCAATGCAATGTATAACTTAACTTCTTCACTGCTAATTACCTAGGTGTTGAATGTGGATCCAAGTAAAAAAGTAAAATGAACTCCTCGATAACTCTGATCTTTTTTCTGTTCATCATGATGTTGCTGTATAGATTGTACCTCAACATCAGGAAAACAAAAATCCTCACAAGTGGGCTGGTAAGCAACATTGTCATAAATGGAGAAAGGATTGAAGTTGTCAAGTATTTCATTTTACTTGGGTCTACAATCAATGCCCATGGAAGCAGCAGTCAGGAAATCAAAGGAAGGATTGTACTGGGAAAATCTGCTGCAAAGGACCTATTCAAACGTAAGGATGTCACCTTGAAGACTAAAATGTCTCTGACCCAAGCCATAGTATTTTCAGTTGCATCATATGCATGTGAAAGCTGGACCATGAACAAAGAAGACAGAAGAACTGATGCGTTTGAATTGTGGTGTCGGAGAAGAATGTTGAATGTACAGTGGACCACCAGAAGAACCAACAGATCTGTTCTGGAAGAAGTATGACCAGAGTGCACCTTCTAAGCAAGGAAGGCAAGACTGCATCTTACATACTTTGGACATGTTGTCAGGAAAACAAAAATCCTCACAACTGGACCAGTAAGCAACATCGTCATAAATGGATTAGTTGTTATAGTCTTCATCCAATCCCGATCCCTCATTTTTCTTCATATAGTCCAGCTTCTAGAATTAATTGCTTAGCATACAAATGAAAGGATATAACTCTGACACACACCTTTCCTTACTTTAGACCACTCAGTATCTCCTTCTTCTGTTGGAATAACTGTCTTTCAGTTTATGCACAGGTTCCTCACAGGCACAACAAAGTGTTCTGGTCCCATTCTTCACAATTTTGTCCATAATTTGTTATGTTCCACACAGTTGAATGCATTCACATAGTTCAATAAACACAGGTAAACATCTTTCTGCTATTCTCTGCTTCAGCCAGGGTCCATCTGGTATTGGCAATGATATCTCTGGTTCCATGTCCTCTTCTGAATCTCATTTGAATTTCTCCTAGTTCCCTGTCAATTGTTACAGCTGCCTTTGAATGTTCTTCAGAAAAATTTTACATGTGTGTGATATTAATGATAAAAGCCATAATGATACTGCTCCATAATTTCTGCATTTTATTGGATCATCTTTCTTGGGAACAGGTGTAATTATGAATCTCATCAAATATTTGGTCATGTAGATATTTTCCCAATTTGTTGGCATAGAAAAGTGAGCACTTGCAGCACTGTGTCTTGTGTCTTTCTGCTGAAACAATTCAGTTGGTATTCTATCAATTTTTGGAGTCTTGTTTCTCAACATTGCCTAAGTACAGTGTAGACTTCTTCCTTCAGCAGCATCAATTCCTGATTATATGCTACTTCCTGAAGTGGCTCAACATTAAACAATTCTGTTTAATATAATGACTGTGTATTTCTTCCATCTTCTTCTGATACTTTCTGCATTGTTACTTTTCCCATACAGTCCTTCAATACTGCAACTCGAGGCTTGAATTTTTTCTTCAGTTCTTTCAGCTCAAGAAATGCACAGTGTGTGCTACCCTTTTGGTTTTCTATCTCCAGGACTTTCCACGTGTCATTGTAATATTCTACTTAGCCTTCTCTAGACATCCTTTGAAATCTTTTATTCAGCTTTTTTACTTCATCATTTTTCCCTTTTGCTTTATTACTCAATGCTCAAGAGCCAGTGTCAGAGTTTCTTCTGACATTCATTTCAATTTTTTTTCCTATCCTTTTTAATAACCTCTTACTTTCTTCTTGTATAATGTCTTCAAAGTCATTCCACAACTTGGCTGGTCTATGGTCATTAGTGTTCAGTGGGTAAAACCTATTCTTGATAATAGTTTCTAACTTCAGGTGAAATACACTCAAGGTCCTACTTTGGCTCTCCTGGACATATTCTAGTTTTCTTTAGTTTCAGTTTGAACTTGCATATGAGCAACTGATGGTCTATTCCCTAATACCTGGTGGATTTGAACTGTCAACCTTTAGGTTAGCAGCCATAGCACTTAACCACTATGCAACCAGGGTTTCCAACAGACATATGGGGGTTATAAAAATAATAAACATACATAATGCCTTAAAAATAAAGTATATGTATGTAATACACATCTAGAAATAAAAAAAGTCTTTAACAAATATGGCAAACTGAAAGAGTTCTCTCTAGGTTGTGTGATTATGTTATCTTAAAATTATCTCCATTTAAGTATCAGCTTTTCCTAATTTATTTATGAATGACAAATATTTTGTACCTATCACTAAGTCATAATGAACAAAATGTCAATAGTTTTTTTCTGGTAACATAAAAAGTGGACATTGAAAAGGAATATGATGGATGGAGAGAAAAAAATTAGAAATGACAACTTTGAAGATGCTTTTATGGATTGAATTGTTCCCTCCAAAAGTGTATGTCAATTTGAATAGACCATGATTCCCAGTATTGTGCACCTGTCCATCATTTTTCATCTGATGTGATTTTCAAATGTGTTATAAATCCTTCCCGTGATGATAATGAGGCAGGACTAAATTTAAAGATTAGGTTGTATCTTGAGTCAATCATTTTTGAGATATAAAAGAAAGAAGCAAGCAGGGAGACAGAGAGACCTCATGCCACCGAAAATGAAGAACCAGGAGGGGAGTACACCCTTTTAACCTGTGGTCCCTTTGCTGAGAAGTTCCTAGGCCAGGGGGAGAGTGATGCTAAGGCCTTCTCCCAGAGGCCAATAGAAACAGAATTCATGTTCCCATAGCTGGCACCTTGAATTCAGACTTCTAGCTTTCTAAACTGTGACAGAACTATTTGTTAAAGCCATCCACTTGTAGCTGTTTGTTGTGGCAGCACTAGATAGCTAAGACACCAAGTAACATTTTTATTAATTTCTTCAAGATTTTTCTCTGGTAGTTGTGTTAGATACTTGATGCTTCTGTAGCAAAGAGTACCACAAGTGTATGGCTTTAAGAACAGAAGTTATCATCTCAGTTTTGGGATCTAGGAATTCAAGTCAGACCTCTACTATACGTGATATCTTTTCCCTTGTGTGTGTGCCACCCTATGTCTGTTTTTCCTTTTTATAAGATATGACTCAGGTTTAGGAACAATCCTACTCCAGGATATTCTCTTAAAAAACAAACAAACAAACAAACAAAAAAACCCGATTTCTGAAAAGGGTCACATTTACAGGTATAAGGATCATGATCAACATAACTTTTGGGAGAACACAATTCAATCTATAATAATGTAAGTAGAGAAAATTCTTTTCTGCAGAAGCACTAAAGCAGTTATTTATCAGCTCACTGACAGGCTGCCAGTGAAGTCTTATAAATAGTGTCAGAGCAGCAAAGCCAAATATCTACATTCACTTTCCATTTCCACTGGACATATTTAAGATTATGGAGAGGGGCTGGCTGGATAAATTATTAAATGGTATTTTTTGAATCAAATGATACACATGGCTTCAATATCAGCCACCTTTAGTCAATTATAAAGAAATGTGTGAGAGTCAAATTCATTAGCAGTGATTTATCAAATTTAGTTAAATAAAAGTATAGTTCTTGAATGTCATCTTTACAACACACCACACAGTCAATCTCAGCACACACTAAGGTTAAATTAGCATTTTCATTATCTTAAGAAAAAAATAGGGCTTCTTTTCTTTTTATACTAAGTGTCTTAGTCATAATTTGTGTGTTTTCAGACCAGCTGAAAAATAAGATTATATTGATATTTTCAAGCTGTTGTTGAAAATGTAGTCAAATCAGTAGAAATTAAATTTAGTAATGAGTTACCCATATTGAAAATTTACCTCACAGAATGTTGTTGTTGTTGTCTTGTGCTGTTGAGTCAATTCTGACTGACAGTGAACCCACTAGACAGAGTAGAACTGCCCCATAGTGTTTCAAAGGAGTGACTCATGGGTTTGAAATTCTGACCTACTCCTGAGCACACTGAGCTTCTTACTACCTCACCACAAGAGACTGTACCTTACAGACTACGACTACATACATTAATATTGAAGTAAATATTGACAGATCTTATATGATTCAACTACCAAAAGGTCAATAAATGTAAGAGAACTTCATCATTAGAAGCCAAAACTTCATGAAAAATAAAAAAGATTTTGTCAATTTTAACATTAAACAGGCATTAATTAACATGTGCAAGTATTAGTGAGAAATTGTGGCTGTAAGATAAGATTACTTTACCTTCTCCTACTGCCATGTCTAACTTTCATGAACTATAGTGCCCAAGGGTGTCACATGTGACATATTACTGCAAATAAGCTGCTGGCTCAGAATAATGAGGAATAACTCACCAGTGATGCTACAGATGTTGAGGGCATCCTCTATTGTGTCTGTCTATCCTTTAGCAAAATAAACTCCAAAGCTGCATGATTTGCTTTCAGTTCCTTCAAAGCAGAGTCCAGCAAGGAAATGCCACTGATTTTTGAGTCAGTTGTAGAGACAGATCAATGCCAGGAAGAATAAAAACACCTTGCATAGCACAGATAGTGTTAGTAGTTATGAAATTAATAGGCCTTATAAACATTCCTAATACCCATAAGCATTTTTCTTATTAATATGCTGTTCAGTATTCAAAGACAACTCAGTAATAGTAACATGAATACTTCATTTTCTAGGCTTAATGGTTAAGCTATGTGCTCATTCTAAATTTTCTATACTATGTTTATCACACCTTAGGGTGAAGCTACCTTGGTGACACAGTGGTTAAAAGCTTGGGCTGCTAACCAAAACGCCAGAAGTTCACATCCATCAACCACTCCTTGGGAATCCTATAGGGCAGTTCTACTTTGCCCTAAAGGGTTGCTATGAGTCAGAATTGATTCAGTGCCAATGGGTTTTATCCCACTTCATTTGCTCTTCTTGGTTCCTTCTATTAATTTACTTACTTTCCTAGTACTGAAATCTATATTAGGGTTTTTGGTTTGATTTTCATGCCAAGCACTTTCAGGGACACTGTATGCTCTCTGTCACATAGGCCCCTAGTGCTGCTGTTGTAGTTACTGTTCACTTGACTTTGACTCCTGTTCTGCTTCTTCCTCATGCTGTGTCATGGTGAAGATTAACTCACCTGTCTAAGATTTCAGTTATCTGAAATAACAAAATGACAATATAGTTGTGAGAAATACAGAAGCTAATATCTAAAGGCAACATTAAGCTAAAAGCTTAAAATAAAATTGCCAACACCTCAAGCAAATCTGTTATGACAATAGTTAAGCTTTTGGTTGGTAGCTGACAGGTCAGCAGTTTGAACCCTCCAGCTACTCTGAGAGAGAAAAGACCTGGCAATCTGTTGCCAGAAAGATTACAGCCCAAGAAACCGTTTGGAGAGGTTCTACTGTTATACAGGGTGACTACTGATCAGAATTTACTCAACAGCAGGCAACAGTGATAACAATAAATACAAAGGCACTCACTTATTTAACAAATGCTTAGCAAATGTGTAGGTACTTAGTTTCAGGTATGCAAATATTCAGTGAATGTTGATTTCCTTCCATTTCCATTGCATTCAGTAACACCTCTTAGGACAAAAGACATCCTGGGGTCATTAAGACGGTTAACACACTTGGCTACTGTCATGGATTGAATTCTGTCCTCCCCAAAAATGTGTACAACCATTTGGCCAGGCCATGATGCTTGGTATTGTATGATGTTCTTATTCACTGGGAATCCTGCCTCTATGACGTTAATGAGGGAGGATAGACAGTAGTTGTGTTTGTGAAGAGGATTCAGTCTTTACAACTATATTGTTCCTTGAGGCAATCTCTTGGGATAGAAAGGAAAGGGAAGTAAGCAGAGAGTTGGAGACCTCATACCCTGAGTACCTGGAGCATGTGTCTTTGGACCCAGGGCCTCTGTGCAAGAGAAACTCCCAGGCCAGGGGAAGATTTGCGACGAGAACCTTCCACCAGAGCCAACAGAGAAATCCTTCCCACAGAGCAGACATCCTGAATTCAGATTTATAGCCTCACTTACTCTGAGAAAATAAATTTCTCTGTGACAGCCATCCAGCTGTGATATTTCTTTTATAGTAGCATTAGATGACTAAAAGAGCTACTAACCAAAGGCTGGAAGTTTGAGTCCATCCAGAGGCACCTCAAAAGAAAAGCCTGGCTATCAATTTCTGGAAAAAAAAAAAAAAAAAACAGCCAGTGGAAACTCTATGGAGCACACAGGGGTCACTACAAGTCAGAACTGACTTGATGGAAGTTTTTAAAAAATATATTTGCAGATGTAGAGGAACTGAAATCATGGTTCAAGAAAATGAGACATATTTTTTAAAAACAAAAGAACAAAGAAAACAATTTTTTAAAAGAAACATTAAGCTAAAAGCTTAAAATAAAATTGCAACACAACAAGCACATCTATTATGAAGATAAATGAAAATAAAAAAAAAGCCCTTCAAAAGCAAACAAAAAAAAAACCTGTGTTAAGCCTAAAAATCAAACTTTATTGTATGTCATATGCAGTAATAACACCAAATAAAATGAAATGGCAGGGAAACCCATGGAAAAAATGAAAAATTGTATTAATAAAACAAAATAATTGACTAGAATAGTCATTTTTATAATAATTCTTATGTTAATGAAAACTAAAATAATCCTGAACTTCTAATGTGTCCTTTGTCTTACATTAAATATAGATTACAAACTACTGGAAATACAAGTAGAATTTAGCAAAATCAGTGTTACTGAGATATATTTTTTATTATTCTTTTCTTGGTACTTGGCACTTGGGGTTTCTTGGTTTTTATTAAATTAGCCAGACAGAATGCCAGTAACTGTAGGAGAGTCCTAACTATATAACTGATGACTTAATAGATGTATATCCTGGAAATAAAGACTACCATTTGAAATACACAGAACAAGATCTTCAGTTGACTATATTTTCAGACACATAAACCAATAATCATATCCACAAATTAGAAATAGTCAATTCTCTGTAATCTAGAAAAAACACTCAAAATAATAATTTTTTTAAAAAAAAATCATAGCAATTTGGAAATTGTAACTGAAATCAAAGGCAAAATTATAATTACAGAATATTCAGAAAATCAAAAAACTAAGAACATAATATATTGAATCCAGAAGATACAATGCAGAATTGGGAGAAAAATATATAGTTATATATGTTTCTATTATGTTACAAGAAAAAATGCATTCAGCATTCTCCTCAAAAAGATGGGAAATAGATAAGAAAATGTTTAAAAACAGTAAGATTAAGAAAAAATATAATTCAAAAGAAAAAGTTAATTAACTAGGACAAAATAACATTGTAAAACTAAGTATTACAAAGATCAGAACATTGATGAAGAGTAACCTAATAAATATACCACTAATTAAATAAAAGGCAGGAGGATATTGGAAAACACAAATTAATAAAAATAAGAAATATTCATCTCACAACTACATGCAGTTAAACTTGGTAAAAGTTGAGCATCAGGAAAAAAGAGGAAGACCCTGAACAAGATGGACTGACATAGTGGCTGCAACAATGGGCTTAAGCACAACTGGCTGAGGACTGGGCAGTGTTTCATTCTGTTGTGCACAGAGTCACTATGAGCTGGAACCCACTTGATGGCACCTAACAACAACAATATGCATTTAAAGGAGCCTTGGTGCTCCCTGCACCCTACACTGGTGAGTGGCATCTGGGGTCTTAAAAGCTGCCAAGCTGCCATCTGAGAGTACAGCAAATGGTCCCAACTCAGCAGTAACAGATGATCACCAAAGACCAAAACCACACGGGGGAAAGAGAACCCAGAGGACAGAAAGACCCCCATGAGTGGGTGTCTACATCGACTCGTGACCAGAAGAACCTGATGGTGCACAGCCACCACCAGTGATAGGCGCAATAGTGCTCACCAAGTTGAGTCTCACTAGCAACACAAGAATAAAAAGGGGTGCATCCTGGGATCTCCACTGAAAGACCACAATTGATTGTCCAGGAGCTTCGGGGTTCCCCTGGGAGCATGGCCCCTGGCCCTGATGCTGCCTCTGCCCATAAATCATAATGAAGGTCCACTTTTCAGACAGGAATGGATTGGACTTAGCGAAGCAGAGTGACCGTATCTTGGGTGCACTTTATGGTTCTAAGCATCTCTAGGATATCATCCTGTTGATCTCTTACTGGAGGAAGGGGAGTGGGTGGAGAGTACGGGAAAGGAGACTACTGGGAGGATGGGACATGTATGGAGCAGAGAGGAAGAGTGTGCTGTCACTGGGCATGGAGACCAGTGGAAGCTGCATATAGGTGGGCATGAAAATTTATATGGGAATGCGCATTATCATTCAATCATAATAAAATAAATTAAAAAAAATAAAGGACTCCTGGTGGTACAGTGATTAACGTGCTTGCTGGCTAACCAAAACATCAGTGGTTTAAATTCACCAGCTGTTCCACAGGAGAAAGAGGTGGCAGTCTACTCCCATAAAGATTTATAGCTTTGCAGATCCCATGGGGGCAGTTTTACTCTGTCCTATAGGGTTACTATGAGTGGGTGATCAACTTGACAGTGGCGAGTTTGACTTTGATATATGTATTTAAAAATATTTAGTAAGAAAATTAATAGCTTCCATATATGATAAGAAATATTTGTAAAATTTTATATTAATAAAGTTGAAAGCATTAATATGGTAAATAACTTGTCTTTATTAATTTTAAATAGGCCAAAAGCCAAGGAAAAACTGACAGCATTTTAAACAGTAAAGTTGCTTTGCATATCTATTTCCCCTTTTCCATCAAATGTCAAACACAGGATAAATCTGCTAAGAATATTTTCAGCCTCCAAGAATTACATAATTTTAAGGCTATTTAAATTTTTCCAAAGCCTAAAGAAGTAAAGGACATTTTCTTTTTGTGCTGTTGTTTTTTTTTGAGGGTTAAATAACACTCAGAAAGTTACTAATGGCACTGCTCTAAGCACATTATATTTGAATTGATGTTAATAGTTACTCCTGCAGTGAAAGGTACTTGAGAAATACTGAATTAAACATATCTCCTGAACTACTCAAAGATCTCAAATGTGCTAATATGTGTTGGGAATTCACAGCACAGGGAGTTCATTGCTCGTCAAACCCATTCCAAAACTAAAACAAAAGCAAAAACATTTATCTTTCCTCTTCAGAGTCTGTGAGGCCTGGCCTCTGTATGGATTGGAAAAATGTGTATCAGGGATACCAAACTTGGAATCCCTGTGTATTTAGCCATAGAGTAATTTGGTATTATCTAGAACACAGTTGTGAATTTAAAACAAAACAAAACAAAAAGCTTTATACAAGGAAAGTACAGTCTTGACCTCTCCTATCTACATAATACTCAGTCTCTTCACAAATTAATATCACCTAGTTTCTCTCAAATATTTGAATTTGCAACTCAAGCTAAAGGCAAGTGTCACATTTGACCACAAAAGTAAACATCTGAAATATCCTACTAACATATGGGATCAAGAAATACATAAAAGCACATATGACCTAATGAGGTTCATTGCTGGAATTCAAAGTATGGTTCAAAATTGGAAATTTGATTAATGTAATGTACCATATTAATAAGATGAGAAGATTAGCATTTCAACAGCCCTCAAAAAAAGCATCTGATAAAATTTAGCATTTGAAAAAACACACAGAAAGGCTGACTTTCAAAATAGAAACTGAAAGAAATGCTTAAAATTATGATTAGAAAATCATGAAATTTCAAATAACCGCAAAGAAACTACCAGCCTCTCTATTAATATAGTATGCTAGAAGCTGTCCCATTAAAATAAAACACTGAGTTAATGGTTTCCTCTTGCACTTATTTAACATTATTCTCAAGATGATCATCAATATTACAAAGTATAATAATTATAAATCTGAAAAGGAGGAAGCACTGTATCAGATTTTCAGATTAAAATTGTAAATTATAAGGGAATTAATTAAAACATGGTAATAAGTCAACTGCAGCCCTGGTGGTACAGCGGTTAACAGTTTGGCTGCCAACCATAAAGGTGGCAGTTTGAATCCTCTAGCTGTTCCTTGGAAACCCTATGAGACAATTGTGCCTTATCCTGTAGAGTTATTATGAGACTTAAAGACAATGGGTTTGGTTTTAGGGATTAGTAAGTCAGTGTTTGTCAGAATACCTACTGTAAGATAAACATTAGTTATTATGCATATTAGTTATTAAACTCATATTGGCAACACCAGAAACCTCCCCCTCCCTTTCCCGAATACTACCAGTAGGGAAGTACCTAGAGACAAATTTAAGAAGAAATACTCAGGGACAATGTTTAAAAAAAAAAACACAAAAAAACCCTTTAAACATCTACTAAGGAAAATTTAAAATAATCATAATTTAATAATTAAATTTCATTATTGAATGGGAATCTATATAAAAAACAAGAAAGTGATATCATTTATCTCTTCATAGTTTAAATCCATTAAAATACTGGAAAAGAGATGTGTTTCAAAAATTTAAAAAAAATACGTAAGAATAGCCATTATCATTATAAAGTTATATTTATTAACATTGTTTAATCTTGGTAGAGCAAGCAATATAAATAGAGTCAAATCAGGTCCAGAACTAGAAACAAGTATATATGAAGATTTTATTATTTGATAAATGTGACATTTGTAGTTGCTGGAGAAAAAGTAGAATAGTTGCTTAATTGCATTACAGACTATGGACAGGCATTAGAAAGACAAACTAGATCCTTACCTTGACACTTAGCTCAAGTGGATAAAAGATAGGAGGTCAAAAGATTAAATGTCAAAAACAGAGGTGGAGCTAAGACTGATAACTAGTCAGACACTCTATAAAATACATATGTACAAATACTAGTTATTAAAATGATATTTGCAATACTCAAAATACCCAGTCCCACCCAAATACTACCAAAACAGAAGTACCTGGAGATAAATTTAAGAAAAAGTATGCAGGACCAATTTTTTTAAAAAATCTGTGCCTACAAAGGAAAATTAAAAAGAATCGTACTTCAATTGATTAAAGACAGCTTAGAAGATTAAGGGTTAAAAAAAAAAATAGAGGTGGAGTCAAGACTGATGACTAGTCAGACACACTGATACATCTGAAAAACTAAAACAGATATAAACATCAATCCTGGAAGCCTTAACCTTAAGTGAAGGTATAAAGTATTGAACCAGAAGTCACTGAGGAGAAGAACATGATAGAAAACAGGAAAGAATAATGTCATGTATTGAATTGTGTTCCCCTAAAAATGTATCCCAAGCCCTAGTGGCATAATGGTTAGGTGATACATCCGCTAACCAAAAATCAGGTCAAATTCACCAGGCAATCCTTGGAAACTATGAAGCAGCTTCACTCTGTCTTTATAGGATTGTCATGAGTTAGAATCAATGGCAGTAGGTTAAAAATATATCAATTTGGCTGGGTCATGATTTCCACTATTGTATGGTTTTCCTCCATTTTGTGATTTTAATTTTATGTCAAAGAGGATTTGGGTAGGAATAAAACACCCTTACCCAGGATTCATCCGTGAGCCAGTGTAAAGGGAGCTTACCTGGGGTGTAGCTGGCACCACTTTTTACATCTCATGAGATAAAAGGAAAGGGAGTAGAGAACAGAGGACTTCATATCACCAAGAAATCAGTGACAGGAACAGAGCATATCCTTTGGACTTCAGGTCCCTGTACCTGAGAAGCTCCTTGACCAGTGAAAGATTGATGATAACTTCCTATGGAGCTGAAGAACTGTGAAAACCATCCCATGGTTCTGATGTCCCACATTTAGACTTTTAGCCTACCTCATTGTCAGGAAATAAATTTCTGTTTGTTAAAGTCATCCATTTGTGTTATTTTCTGTTATGGCAGCACTAGATGACTAAGACAAATAGAGATATAAAATGGAGGTTCTAGTCTGAACTGTATGACTCAAAATGGCTATCTTCAAATAAGGCTACAACCCTGCATTCAGAAGGCACTTCCATGTAGTTTCTAATAGGAGATAGAGCTGAGTGATTGGCTCTGCACACCCAGACAAGGTAGTGAGAACTATTGTGCCCACAGATGAACAAAAAAAGCACACCCAGCCCACCTGCTCAGATATAACAAACAAAACAAAAAAGAGGGATGAAATAACCTTGTGATCAATAAATAAAACAAATCCTGAATGTCTTGGAGACAGCAGACAGTATCAAAACATATGCAAAACCAGGACAAGATAGCTGTAGTAAGCAACCCAAATAAAGTATCAGTTAACCTTTCAATAGAAGGCAGAATTTCAAAATCTTAATATCCAGGGCTCTACAAGAGACTAGAAAAGAGATTGAGGAAAATGCAGACAAAAATAATGGAAAACACAAACAAAAGCAACTAAAACATACCAAAAGGAGAAGAAACATGAAGCAATAAAGAATTCAGAAAAATAACCTAAGAGCAAAATGTTAAAATAAATAAACAAGAAATTATACAAAAATGGCAATTAGAAATCTGATAAATTTCAGAAAAAGACAATTAAAATGAAGGTTTTACGGGCAACTTTCAAGCAATGGAAGACGGAATCAGGGAAATGGAAAACAAATCCATAGATACTATTTTTTATTGAGGTAAAATCAGAGAAAAATAAAGAAAACCTAGGAACAATGTGAGATACAAACAAGAAAAAAAATCTTTGTGTGATTATAGTTCTAGAACAGAAAAGAAAATGGAAAATACAGAGAGGATCATTGAAAATCTACTGATAGAAAACTTCTCTAATATCATGAAAGATGAAAAGCTGATCATCCAAGAAGCTCAACAAACTCCACAAAGGAGGGATCCCAAAAGAAAGTCATCAAGGCATATTATAATGACATTTGCCAAAATCAAAGACAAAGAAAGAATCTTGAGAGCAGCTGCAGAAAAACAAAAAGTCAAATACGGAGGGGAAACAACAATACTAAGCTCTGATAACTCGGCAGAAAACAGACAGGCAAGAAGGCAGTGGGGTGTCATATAAAAAACCTTGAAAGAATTAAAAAAAAAAAAGCCACCAACTAAGAATAATATATCCGACAAAACTATCTCCCAAATATGATGGTAAAATTAAGACATTTCCAGATAAACATAAAGGAATTTGTAAAAACCAAACCAACTTACAATAACCTCAGACAACTACCTGAATCTAGGACAAAGGTCAGTATCTTTCAAATACCAGCCTACACAGTACACAGACAAGGATAAAACAAGAGTAAAATACTTAAATTAGAAATTAGAAACAGCAACTTTTAAATGATAAGTATATCAGAATAAAAGGGGGAATAAGTGGTATAACTACAGAACTTTCAAATGGAGAGAAGGTCAAGTCATTATCAAATAAAAAAAGGCTGGTCCAAACTTAGGAAGATTAAAGGGTAAATTTCAAGGTTACTGTCACGGATTGAATGTGTTCCCTAAAATATCTGTAACAATTTGTCTGTGCCATAATTCCTGGTATTGTGTGATGTTCCTCCATGTTGGAATTCCTGCTCTATGTTGTTAATAAGAGTGTATGGGCAGCAGTTGTGTTGGTACACCAAGATTCAATGTGGAAGTTTGTTTTGTGCCTTGAGGAAGTCTCTTGAGCTACAAAAAGGAAAAATCTGAACCTCACACAATCAAGAAAGCAGCACTGTGAGAAGAGCATGTCCTTCAGACCTGAGGTTCCTGTGCCAAGATGCTCCCTGAACAAAGACTGATACAACACTGGATTTTCCTTCAGAGCAAACAAAAGGAAAGAATTCTTGGAGTAGACATCCTGAATTGGAACGTGTAGACTACTGGATGTGTAAGAACAAACTTTCCTCGGTTAAAGCTATCCACTTTATGGTATTTCTGTTAGAGCAGCACTAGCTGACTAAAACAGTTACCATGAGGAAAGTTAAACCTACCTAATGAAATAAAGAGGAAAAATATAAAATCTCAATAAACATAAAATTGACAAAAGTAAAATTAACAGAAGAAAAACAGGAGAAGCAAATAATGCAAAAAAAATGAAATGGGGGACATTACCAAGATGCAACTAAAATAAAAAAGGAACATTACAGAATACTATGAAAAACTGTAGTCCAAATATTTTGAAAACCTAGATGAAATGGATAAATTCTGAGAAATACACTGCCTACCAAAATTAACACAAACTGACATAGAAAATTCAACAGACCCACAACAAAAGATTAAAAAATGTAATTAAAAAGCTCCTAACAACAAAAAAGCCTGGCCTAGATGACTTCACTGGAGAATTTCTAGTTCAGAAAAGAGCTTAGATCAGTACTACAAAAATTATTTCAGAACATGGGAAAACAAGGGATACTTCCAAATTCACTCTATGAAGCTAGCATAAGCCTGATACCAAAACCAGGCTAAAGCATCAGAAATAAGAAGAAAAGAAAATTACAGACCAGTACTCTTAATAATATGGATGCTAAATTGTTTGAAAAAATTTTATTCAATAGGATTCAGAATCATATCACAAAAATAATATACCACAACCAAATGGGTTCAAACCAGGTGTGCAATGATGGTTCATCATTAGAAAATTAAGCAACATAATCCACCACATAAATAAAAAAAGGGAAAAGAATCATTTGATTACCACAATGGACACAAAAAAGTCATTTGATAAAGTCCGACACACATTCCTGATAAAAATTTTCAGTAAGACAGGACTAGAAGAGAAAATCTCCAACAAAATGACAGAGATCTATACAGAACATATGAGAAGCATCATTCTCAACAGAGAGAGGCTGAAAACATTCTCCTTGGTAACAGGAATAAGACAAGGATATTCTTCAATTATTACTATTTAACATTGTACTGGAAGATCTGGTTAGAGCAATGAAGGCAAGAAAAATAATTAAAAAACATCTAAATTGGCAAAGTAAAATTTTACCTATTTATGGAAGATATGATATTATACATAAAGAACCCTATAGACTATGAGAAAACTACTGAAACTAGTAAAGGGATTCAGAAAAGTAGCAGAGTAAAAGACCAACATATAAAAATCAGTTAGATTCCTATACACTAATAAAGTAAGTTATAGGGACCAAGATGGCAGAGTAGTCAGACATTTCCTATGATCCCTCTAACAACAAAGATGCAAAAGAAAAATAAATTAATTTTATATGCCACCCTAGGAGCCCTGAACATCAATGGGACAGTTGAGAAATCAGACTCAGAAACATGAAAGGGAGAGTAGGTTCAGAAATATGCAGGACTGGCCAGACCTGACCTACTGGGAACATGCCATGGTCACCTTGATGACTGGAGTGGTAACATTTGGGGCGTTTCCTCCTGAGTGGCAAGGAGCAACAGATAGTACACTGAAGCCTCCAGAGCCAGTAAAAACCTTCACATAACCATCAAAAGCTAAGTGACTGGCATCTACCTGTTGTGCACAGATCTAAATCCTCCCTTCAGGATAAACCTTTCTCCCTTTTCTCAACACCCATCCCTGCCCTCTCTGTTCTGTGCCCAACTCCAGAGTCTGACATCATTAACTGAGCCAGAAGTAGGACTCCTCACTCACCCTGAGGCATTCTCCTAGACTCAAAAGGGACAATTTAAAAACTAGGGTTGGGGGGGGGGAATCTGCTGACTTGTCCAAGCCAGAAATTTAGGGTGGAAACTACCTATACCTAGATTCAGACACTCAGGGATGACTGTTAGCCGCTGTCTTATTCATCACTTGCAGCCAGATACCTCTACCTACACCAATCTCCCCTGCCTATCTAGGACAGTAGGAGAAAGCTTGTACTACACATTTGGTGACCTGAGCTAACTGCACACAAGAAAAGTAAATAGACACATGGGCTCGCATGCCTTTCACTAGGTAAGAGGACCTCAGAGTTTCAAAGAAACCAATAACCAAATCAGCACACACTGGACATTTCAAAACAAAACAACAACAAAAAGAAGTTAGAACACAGTAAGCAAACACAAACTAAACAAAGCCAACGACATACTGATGGTTTGGAGACAACAATCCACATGAAAACACTTAAAGAGGCAGACCACAGGTGCTTCAGGAAGCTTCCAAAATCAAGAATCAAAACTTTTTTAAAATGAAGGAAACTTCTAGGAATTATGAGAGTTAAAATACAAAACATTAATATTTAAACGTCTTCAAGAGATCAGGAAGAACATGAGGCAAAACACAGTAGAACATAATGACAAACAGACCAGGCTGCAAGAAAGCATAAAGTAACAAGAATTAGAAATTCAGAAAATTAATAATAAAATTATAGAATTAGACAGCTCAGTAGACAGTCAAAGGAACAGAACTGAGGCAATGGAAGTCACGGTTAGCGAGACTGAAGAAAAAGCACTTGATACCAACATATTTGAGGAAAAGTCAGATAAAAATAACTGAAAAAAAAATCAAGACACACTAAGAATCACATGGGAATCTATCAAGACAAATAATCTATGAATGATTGGAGTACCAGAACACGGGGGAGGGGGAGGGAGCAGGAGATGAGGTGGGGAGAGGAATGAAAATACAGAGAGAACTGTCAAAGATTTGTTGACATAAAACTTCTCTGATAACATTAAAGATAAAAAGACATCTATCCAAGACACTTATCAAACTCTATGCAAGGTAGATTCCAAAAGAAGGTACATTATTATCAAACTTGCAAAAACATAAGATAAGGAGATACTTTTAAAAGTGGCCAGGGGTAAACAAACAAAGAAACTACAAAGGAGAGTCAATAAGGCTAAGCTCAGACTACTCAGAAACCATGTGGACAAGAAAGCAATAACAATAATAAAAGAAAACCCAGTGCCATCAAGTCAATTCCAACTCACAGCAACCCTGTACAATAGGATGGCATCTATAAAGCCTAGAAGAAAAATAACTGCCAGCCAAGAATTATACATCCAGCAAAACTGTCTCTCAAACATGACAGTGAAATGTACACTTCCAGATAAACAGAAACTTAGGGAATTTGCAAAAACCAAACCAAAATTACAAGAAATATTAAAGGTAATCCTTTGGTCAGAAAATCAGTAACATCAGGTAAAGTTTCAGCCATCTAGTGCTGTTTTAACAGAAATATTACAAGTGGATGGGTTTAAAAATAGAAACTTCATTTGTCACAGTCCAGTAGACTAAAAGTCAAAACTAAGGTTATCAGCTCCAGGGAAATTCTTTCTCTGCTGGTTCTAGAGGAAGATCCTTGTCATCAATCTTCCCCTGTACTGGAAGCTTCTGACATGCAGGGACCCCAAATCCTTTCCAAAGGATCTGCTCAGCTCCCAGCACTACTTCTTGGTGGCATGAGGTCCCCAAACCTCTCTACTAACTTCTTTTATATCTCAAGAGACTGGGTCAAGGCACAGCACCATCTTATATATTGAGTTCTGTCCCACCAACACAGCTGCCACACATCCTCCCTCATTAACATCACAGAGGCACAGTTTGTAGCATGTTGGAACTCTGCACAATACCAGGAATCATGGCCCAGCCAAACTGCCACACACATTTCTGGTGTATACAATTTGATTCATGACCAGTAACTAACAAAGACTAGAATGCAGAACAGCACAGCAGGATGTCAACCCAAACAGGGGATAGCTAAAATAAAGATAAAACACTGACAGCAAAGAAATAGAGACGTTATAATGTAAATATTACAATAAAAAAGAGGGCCTTAAAAAAATGTAGTCATAGATTTTCCATATGGAGAAGCAGTCTAAGTGATATAAATACATTAGACTGGTTTAAAAAAAAATAGAGGGAAATCTTAAGGCAACCACAGAGGAAATAATCAATCCTACACATCAAAATAACAAATAAGAAAAAACATGAAGTCTCAGCAAATACTAAACCACAAAAATTGAAAAATATGAAAAGTAAACACATAAAGAATGACTCAGCACAGAAAATGAAATGAAACAAAGGAATTATCAATGACACCCCCCAAAAGACATCAAAATGACAGCACTAAGCTCATACCTATCAAAAATCAGGCTGAATGTAAATGGATAAACACACCAATAAAGAGAAAGAGAGTGGCAGATTGGATTTAAAAAAAAGAAAGAAAATGACCCATCTACATGCCTACAGGAGACATACCTTAAATACATTAGCAAACTAAAACTCAAAGGATGGAAACACAAATCTAGCTAACAACATACAAAAAAGAGCAGGAGTGGCAATATTAATCTCTGAAAAATAAATTTTAAGGAAAATCCACCACAATAAGGAGGGACACTATAATGATTAAAGGATCAGTACTCCAGGAGGGCTTAAACATATTAAATATCTATTCACCCAGTGACACGGCTCCAAAATACATAAAATGAACTCAAAGTGGAAATCAACAAATCAATACTATTTACTATAGCCCCTAAGAAGATAAAATACCTAGGAGTAAATCTAACTAGAGAAATAAGAGACCTATACAAAGAGAACTATAAGACCTTACTGCAAGAAACCAACAAATCTACCTTACTCATGGATAAGAAGACTTTATACTGCAAAAATGTGTATTTTACCCAAAGTGATCTATATATGCAGTACAATCTCAATTCAAATTCCAATGTCATTTTTAAACAAGATTAAGAAACAAATCAGCTTAGCATGGAAAGGGATGAAACCCTGGATAAGTAAGACACTACTGAAGAAGAACACAGTGGGAGGCCTCATACCACCTGAGCTTAGAACCTACTACACTGTAATGATAGTAAAAACATCCTGGTACTAGCACAAAAACAGATACATAGACCAATCGAACAGAATAGAGAATCTAGAAATACCACCATCTTCCTATGAGCAGTTGATATTCAAAAAAGGTCCAAAGGTTATCAACTGGCGTAAAAACTGTTTCTTTAGTTTTGCTTTTGGCAAAATTGGATATCCATCTGCAAAAAACTGAAACAAGATTCTAATATCACACCTGTGGTGGTCAGGATTATGTCAACTTGGCTACTACCTATTTGGCTGCTGTATTAAGCGGCAGGGTGGGATTTGTGGTGGCTCCCTGCCCCTTGGCTCTCATCTCCTGACCTTGGACTACGGCTGCTGATCGCTCACGTGGCCAGGAACTCCTGCTCTCTTTTTCCAGTGTCTGGTTCCGGGACTTGAGCTAGCAGCTGTTGGGCTCATCAGTCCTTACAGTCGGCACTTGAGAGTCCTGCTCCCTGACCTGCCGATCCTGCGTTCGCCAGCCACTGTTGCTTCGTCTCGCCACCAGCTTGGGATCCACTGATCTACACAACCGGTGATCTACAACTCTGGTCTCTGACTTGCTGACCTTGGGTTCCTCAGCTTCTGTGGACACGTGAGGCTTGTGCCAGAGCTTGGGACATTCAGCTTCTGTGATTACGTGAGCTGTTTCCTATATTTGTATCTATCTATCTGTATATATATATATATTATAAATCTTTCCTTGTACCTACACGTGTTACTGGTTTTGCTTCCCTAGAAAACCCAGCCTAAGACAATTTGGTACCAGGAGTGGTTCTAGGGAAACAAAATTGTAAAAATGAATCCTTTCAAGTGGTTCTTGAGTCTGGCTAATAGTAACACTGTTGCTAACTCTGCTCCTATTGGTAAAAAGTGCCCTGCTAGTCCGTGGGCTGAGGTGGCGACATGGGCTCCCGCTCACCAAGGCTGACTTGGCTACAGCCACTGCTGAGTGCCCAATCTGCCAGCAGCAGAGACCAACACTGAGTCCTCGATATGGCACTGTTCCTTAAGGTGATCAGCTGGCAACCTGGTGGCAAGTTGATTACATTGGACCACTTCCATCATGGAAAGGAGAGCGTTTTGTCCTTACTGGAATAGATACTTACTCTGGATATGGATTTGCCTACCCGGCATGACATGCTTCTGCCAAAACTACCATCTGTGGACTTACTGAATGTCTCATCCACCGTCATGGAATCCCACACAGCATTGACTCTGATCAAGGGACTCACTTCACAGCAAATGAAGTGCGGCAGTGGGCCCATGCTCACGGAATTCACTGGTCTTACCATGTTCCCCATCATCCTGAAGCAGCTGGCTTGATAGAACGATGGAATGGTCTCCTGAAGACACAATTATGCTGCCAGCTAGGTGGCAGTACCTTGCAGGGTTGGGGAAATGTTCTCCAGGAGGCTGTGTATGCTCTAAACCAGCATCCAATATACGGTGCTGTTTCTCCTATTGCCAGGATTCATGGGTCCAGGAATCAAGGGGTGGAAATGGGAGTGGCACCACTCACTGTTACCCCTAGTGACCCACTTGCAAGATTTTTGCTTCCTGTCCCCATGACTTTATGTTCCGCAGGACTAAATGTCTTAGTTCCGAAGGGAGGAATGCTGCCGCCTGGAGACACATCAACGATTCCACTGAACTGGAAGCTAAAATTGCCACCAGGCCATTTTGGGCTCCTTGTACCTCTGGATCAACAGACAAAGAAGGGAGTTACAATACTGGCCGGTGTGACTGATCCTGACTATGAAGATGAAATTGGATTGACATTACATAACGGAAGTAAAGAAGAGTCTGTTTGGAATGCAGGAGATCCCTTAGGAAGCCTCCTAGTACTACCATGTCCTGTGATTAAGGTCAATGGAAAACTACAGCAACCCAACTCCAAAATGAGTGATAATAGCCCAGACCCTTCAGGAATGAACGTTTGGGTCACCTCACCAGGCAAGGAACCACAACCAGCTGAGGTACTTGCTGAGGGCAAAGGGAATACAGAATGGGTTGTAGAAGAAGGTAGTTCTAAATATCAGTTACGGCCATGCGACCAGTTGCAGAAACGAGGACTGTAATTGCTATGAGTATTCCTGCTTTGTATGTGTGTATTGGATATTTTGTTTAATTATGAAACATAAGATGTAAATGGGTTAATGCATTTTCAGTTGTACATGTGTTAGTTATATCATGTTGACATAAGTATGACTTTGTAACTATACCCCTTCAGAGACTGTGCATGGTAAGGTGAGATGTGTGCAGATGCCAAGTTGACAAGGGGTGGACTGTGGTGGTCAGGATTATGTCAACTTGGCTACTACCTATTTGGCTGCTGTATTAAGCAGCAGGGCGGGGTTTGTGGTGGCTCCCTGCCCCTCGGCTCTCATCTCACGACCTTGGACTACGGCTGCTGATCGCTCACATGGCCAGGAGCTCCTGCTCTCTCTTTCCAGTGTCTGGTTCCGGGACTTGAGCTAGCAGCTGTTGGGCTCATCAGTCCTTACAGTCAGCACTTGAGAGTCCTGCTCCCTGACCTGCCGATCCTGCGTTCGCCAGCCACTGTTGCTTCGTCTCGCCAGCTTGGGATCCACTGACCTCCAGCCTCTGTCGCTTCGTCTTGCCACCAGCTTGGGATCCACTGATCTACACAACTGGTGATCTACAACTCTGGTCTCTGACTTGCTGACCTTGGGTTCCTCAGCTTCCGTGGACACGTGAGGCTTGTGCCAGAGCTTGGGACATTCAGCTTCTGTGATTACGTGAGCTGTCTCCTATATTTGTATCTATCTATCTATCTGTATATATATATATTATAAATCTTTCCTTGTACCTACACGTGTTACTGGTTTTGCTTCCCTAGAAAACCCAGCCTAAGACAACACCTTATACAAAAACTGAGTCAATATGGATCAAAAACCTTAATATCTAACCTAAAATGACATAGATTATAGAAGAAAAAATAGGGACAACAATAGAAGCTCCAATACACAGCTTAGACAGACTACAAAATCTTACCAACAATGCACAAACAACAGAAGATAAATGAGAACTACTAAAAATCAAACATTTATGCTCATCTAAAATTTTATAGAGAGTTAAAAGACTATCTACAGAATGTGAAAAAACATTTGGCAACTATGCGTTAGATCAACATCTAATTTCCATAATCTATAGAGTATTCTAAAATGTCAGTAAGAAAAAACAAACACCTCAATTAAACAATGGGCAAAGGACACAGACAGACACTTCACCAAAAACAACATTCAGGAAGCCCAGAGACACATGAAGAAATGCTCACAGTTCTTAGCTGTTAGAGAAATCCAAATTAAAAGTACAATGAGATACTATGTCACCCCAACAAGGTTGGCAATAATCCAAAAAATACAAAACAACAAATGCTAGAGAGGCTGTGGAAAGATTGGAACTGTTCTGCGCTGCTGGTAGGAATGCAAGATGGTATGGCTTCTTTGGAGCGCTATTCAGAGCTTTCTTAAAAAGCTAGAAATAGAAATCCCATATGATCTAGCACACCTACTGCTTGTACGATATCCTACAGAAATAAGCACTGTCACATGAACAGATACATGCACACAAATGTTTATTGCAACACAGTCCAGAAGAGCAAAAGGGTGGAAACAACCTAAGTACCCATCAACAGGTGAATAGATAAACAAACTATGGTATATACACACAATAGAATATTATGCAATGATAAAGAACAATGATGATTTTAGGAAGCATCGCATAACCTGGTATCAACTAGAAGGCATTACGCTGACTGGATTGAGTCAGCTGCACTAGGACAAGTATTGTATAAGACCACTATAACAAGGATTTAAAAAGGAATTATGCACAGAAGAAAAGACTCTTTGATGGCTACAAGTGTGTGGAAGGAGGGAGAGGGTTGGTCATAGATTAGATAGTTGACAGAAATTTGGTTGGGTGAAAGCAGTGACAGCACACAGCAGAAGGCAGGTCAGCATAACTGGACTACAGAATAAACTAAAAGACTTTCAAAATTCAACCCAACATTTCAAAAGACAGAGGAGCAGGGACAAGGGTCTGGGTACCATGTTTTCAGGGGACACAGAGGTCATTTGGCAGAACTAGCTTTTTGCTAAGACAGTCTTCTGCACCCCATATTGGTGAGTGGCGTCTGGGGTCTTAAAAGCCAGCAAGCTGCCATCTGAGGAACATCAACTGGTTCCAATCCACCCAGAACAGATGACAATGAAGAATGCAAAACAGACAAGGTAAAATGAGTCCAGGAGACAGAAGGACACATGTAATTGGGAGACAACATAAGCATGAGACCAGAAGAACAAGGTGGTACCCGGCCACCAACAAAAACAGCTTTGATAACGGACGCAGTGTAGAATCCCTGATGTAACAGGAGAAAAAGAGGTGTACAGATCAAGAACTTTACTAAAAGACCAGAATTGATGGTTTGACAACTTGGAGGGTCCCCTAGGAACATGGCTTCTAGACTTGATGCTGCCTTAGACTTGAAACCAGTATTGAAGTCAACACTTCAGACTAAGACTGGACTAGACTCAGAGATACAGAGTGATAATGTGGTGTGTGTGCTTTACAGTTTTAAACATTTATAGAGACTGTCCTACTGGTTTCCTGCTAGAGGGGTGAGGAGATGGTGAAGGGGACAGGTATTCTTTGCGAGGATACTAGTAGTAAAGAGTGAAAAGGAGGACTGTGCTGTCACAGGGTGGGGAGAACAGACAGAATTGTAGAGTTGGGTATGTGAAATTTACATGCATTGTATACTTTCACTTAATCATCATAATAAAAAAACTATGAAAAGGAAATCAGGAAAGCAATATCATTTATAATAATGTCTAAAAAATACTTAGGAATGACTCTAACCAGGTAAGTAAAAGAGATATATAAAAAAAAAAATTACAAAACTATAAGAAACCAAAAGAAATCTACATAAATGGAAAAACACATTGCACTCATGGATAGGTAGACTCAATAGTATGAAAATGTCAATCCTACGCAAAGCAATCTATGAATATAATACAATCCCGATCCACATAGCAATATCATCCTTTAATGGAATGGAAAATCCTATTATTAAGTTTATGGGAAAAGAAAAAAACAAAAGCCAAATCCTGGGCCACTGAGGTGATTCTGACTCACAGCAACACTATAGGTCAGAGTAGAACTGCCCCATAGTTCCCAAGGAGTGTCTAGTGGATTTGAACTGCTGATCTTTTGGTTAGCAGATAAAGCACTTAACCACTATGCCACCATGGTTTCCAGGAAAGAAAAGAGGAGCTGCGTAAGTAAAGCATTATTAAAGAAGAACAAAGTATGAGGTCTCACACTACCTGACTTCTGAACCTACTATACAGCTATGATAGTCCAAACAGCCTGATGTTAATATAATGACAGATACATTCACCAGTGAAGGAGAATCAAGAATCCAGATCTAAGTCCACCTACCTATGGCCACATGATTTTCGACAAAGTCCCAAATTCCATTTCACTAGGAAAAGATGATCTTTTTAACAAATGGTGTTGGCAAACAGTAACAACAACAAATTCTTGGAGCAATCACAGCTAGACTAAAACTCTTACGCATATGGGAGTTCAAAATGGCAGAAACATTTTGGAAAACTATATGGTGCTTCCTTAAAAACCTAAAAATATAAATACCATGTGATCAGCAATCCCACTGCTAGGAATGTATCCTAAAGAAGAGCCATCATATGAATAGACATGTACACCCATGTCTGCTACAACATTATTAACAATAACATAATGTTGAAAACACAGAAAGAATAAAAGCTAGGCTTACTAGTGTGACAGACTGGAGAAACCCTGTGAATATGGCCCATAGACATCCTTTTAATTCAGTTCTGATGTCACTCCTGAATTTCCCTCTTCAGCCAAAAGATTAGACAAATCTACAGGGTCACCAGGGCTCTGGTGGCACAGTTTTTACAGAACATGGTTGCTAACTAAATGATCAGTAGTTTGAATCGATCAGTCACTCCTTTGGAAACAACATGGGACAGGTTCTATTCTTTTCTTTAGGGTCACTATGAGTTGGAATTGACTCAGTGACAGTGGGTTTGGTTTTTGCATTACAGGTCCAACAGTTACACACTCGAGGTTCATGCTTCATAATCAATCCTGTGTACAAGACCAACTGGCACACCAGCCTGTAAGCAGGCAAGAAGACAGGAAAGGACAGGAAAAGTGGATGAATGAAAACAAGGAATCTAGAGTATAGAAGGGGAGAGTGTTGACACATTGTAGGACTGGCAATCAATGTCACAAAATAATTTGTATATGAAGTGTTTAATAAGGAACTAAGGTGCTCTGTAGACTTTCACCTAAATCACTATTAAAAAACAAACAAAAAAATAAAAAACTAAGCTAAAAACATAGGAGAAACCTAGGTGAATGCTATTATAACTTGAATTTGAGAAGGGCTTTCAAAATACATCACAAAAGCCCCCAAACATAAAATTCTGCCCCGTATCTACAAAGGAACTGGATTTATAATTGAAAGCTTTCCCAAAAGAATAACTCCAGTTTGATTAAAAGACTGAAATAATTCCAATTTAAAAGAAAAAAAAAGACACTGTGTAGGAAGGAACACTTCCCAACACATTTTATGAGTCAGCATTGATGGGATACCAAATTCAGAAAAAGAAAAAACAAGAAAATAAAATTATAGACTAATACATCTTATAAACATAGACAAAAACTTCCTTAAAGAAATATTAGTAAACTTTACCCACCAATATTTTAAAAGGCTAATACCAGCCAGCCAAGTGCCGTCAAGTCAGATTTGACTCATGGCGACCCCAGGGGCCAAAAAAAGCTAATACTCGACCAATTACAGTGTACCTCAGGAACACAGAGGTAGGTTTAACTTTTGAAAATTGATGTAATTCATTATATTAACAAAGAAAGAAAAAAGATAAACCACATGATCATTTTGATATATGCAGGAAAAAATCATAAACTTCAACATCCGCTCATGTGAAAAATTAACAGAAACTTAGGAATAGAAGGCAACTTTCTCAACCTGATAAATGGATATCTAAGGATAATTTATGTGGCAGTTGTTCTGTGACCTCTAGGGTTGTTATGAGTTGAACCCGACTCAACAGCAGTGCGTTTTTTTTTTGGCTTTGGCTTGGCCTTGTGATCAGAAACAAAAGCAGCATTTTTGTTTACACAACTTCTATGAAGTATTGTACTGGAGGTCTTAGCCAGTGCAATAATATAAGAAAAAATAAAAGTATACATATTAGAAATGCAGTAAAGCCTTTTTTATTCATAGAAGACACATTTACAAAGAAAATCTAAGAAATCAGTAAAAAACTTTCTATAGTAAAGGTATTTAGCAAAACCACAGACTACATCCATATAAAAATAATTAACTGTATGTCTAAATACTATCAATAAACTGAAAAATGAAATTTAGAACATACATGACTACAAAAATAAGAGATCTGACAAGTTCGTGAGATTGCCACTGTACACTTATGCTGGCAACACTGTATAAATCACTCAGTAAGGTTTCATAACCTTTATATATCAGTGTCTCACAGGTGTGTGTGTGTTGATGTGTGGTGGTATCTTGCTTAGCGGTGTTCATTACTGTTGTGCGTTTTGTGAGCCGTCATGAGAATGTCAGAGCTCCAATTACAGCAATGAAGAAACATTAAATTTTCTGTTAAACTTGGCAAGAGTGGAAGTGACATCAGGGATATGTTAGCCAAAGTTCATGGGGATAACGTGATGAAGAAAATGACAGTGTACAAACAGATTAAACGTTTATCTGAGGTGAGAGAAAGTGTCACTGATGGAGAGGTCAGGGTGACCATTAATGAGTAGAACTGATGAAAACATTGTAAAAATTCATCAAATTTTGCATTAAAATTGTCAACTGTTTATGAGAAGCATAGCATACCAAGTAAACACCAACAGAGAAACAGGAAAATCTTAACTAAAAATCTTGGCATGAGAATGTGTGTACAAAAATGGTCCTGAAGGAGCTCACTGATGAACAAAACACAAAGGAGAGTTGAAGTTTGCCAAGACCTTTTCGAGAGGCAAGACAATGCTTGGGCTGTGTTATCAGTGGTGATGAGACATGGGTGTATCAATATGACCCTGAACCAAAGCACCAAAGTACACAATAGAAGTCAGCCAATTCTCCATGACCAAAAAAATTCCATCAGTCCAAAGCAAGAGTAAAAATGATGTGGCTAACCATTTTTGATATAAGAGGAATTGATCATTATGAATTTGTACCAACTGGACAAACACTTAACCAAGTTTACTGTTTGGAAATACTGAAAAGGCTCCGTGAGAAAGTTAGACAAAAATAACGCAAACTTTCCACCAACAACTCATGGCTCTTGAATACAACAGTGCACCAGCTCACACGTCACCGTCTGTGAGTGAGTTTTTAGCCAGTAAATAAATAACCGTATCGGAACACCCTCCTTACTCACCTGATCTGCCCCTCCACCCCATGACTTTTTTGTTTACCCAAGGACAAAGAAAATATTGAAAGGAAGACATTGTGATGACATTCAGGACATCAAAGGTAATATAACGATAGCTCTGATGGCCATTCCAGAAAGAGGTCCAAAACTGAAGGGTGGACTAGCTGCTAGCATCAGCACACAGCTTTCCAAAGGGAGTACCTAGCAGATGACCGTAGTGATATTCAGCAGTGAGGGATGTAGCACGTTTTCTAGGATGTTTGTGAACTTAATTGTCAGACCTTGTATGTAAATTAGGAATGAATTCAATCAAACGCAAATAAAAAAATTAAACAATTCTTAAATGAATGAAGAGAGGTAGCTTTTTCCTGAAAACAAAATCCCCAACATACAATTCTTGACAATAGTTTTTTGAAGGGGAGAGTATCATTCTAAAGTTTATATGAAAACGATTTAGCTAAGAATATTCTTAACATCCTGAAAACAAGACATAATTGGATGACTGATGAGATGTACTGTCTGACTGACTTATAACAAAGGTTCATTAATCAAACAATGCTCTACAGGCATAACCATTAGCATACAGATCAATGGAACAGATTGGAAATTCTGGTGATAGGCAAACACATATTTACTGAATTGATATTTGACAAATGCCAAGTAATCCACTGGAGGAAGAAAAGTTTTTTCTGTTTATTATACTGGAAAAAATGGGTATCCTTACAGAAAAAAGAACTGCATCCTCTCATTTGACATAAAAATAAATGTGACACATCTAAAGGATTGAACTGTGTCCCCCCAAAAATGTGTGTGCCCATTTGGCTGGACCATGATTTCCAACAGTTTATGATTATCCTCCATTTTGTGATTTTCCTATGCTGTGTGTTAAAGAGGATTAGCGTGGGTCTGTAAATCCCTTCCAAAGGTCACCTCCATCTTCCATTGTAAAGGGAGTTTCCCTGGAGTGTGGCTTACACCAGCCTTTATCCTTTCATATTACAAGAGATAAAAGGAAAGGAAAGCAAGCAGAAAGTTAGGAACCTCATACCATGAAGAAAGCAGAACCTGGAAGAAGATATTTCCTTCAGACCTGATGTTCCGGCAACGAGATGCTCCCTGAACAAAGACTGGCAGAATGCAAGAACTTTCCTCTAGAGCCAACAATGGAAAAAGCCTAACCCTGGAGCAGACATTCTGAATCTGGGCTCGTAGCTTACTGGACTGTGTAAGAATAAACATTTCCTTTGTTAAAGCCATCCATTTCGGTATTTCTGTTGGAGCAGCACTAGATGACTAAAACAACTTGTGTTATGGATTGAATTGTGTCCCCCCACAACGTGTATCAGTTGGCTAGGACATCAGTCTCAGTATTGTGTACTTGTCCATCATTTGGTGCTCTGATGTGATTATCCCTTTTATAGTAAATCCCTCCTCTATGATGTTAATGACAAAGGATTGGAGGCTGTTATATTACTGAGGCCAAAATACAGTCGGTTATGTTAATGAAGCAGGACTCAATATGTATTGTTTGGTTGCATCTCAAGTCAACCTTTTTTGAGATATAAAAGAGAGGTTTGAGCAGAGAGGAGAGTTATCTGACTATCACAAAGCAAGAAGTTCCCCGGGAAGCATATTCTTTGTACTTGGAGTACCTGCACTGAGCTCTCCTGCCAGGGGAAGACTGATGACAAAGACCTTGCCCTAGAGCTAACAGAACAAGTCTTTCCCTGCAGCTAGTACCCTGAATTCATACCTCTTAGCCTCCTTGGCTGTGGGAGAATAAATTTATTTGTTAAAGCTATTTACATGAGTATTTCTGCTACAGTAGCACTAGATAACTAAGACAATATTATCATAGAATTAAATATATAAACTTAAATTATAAATCTCCAGAGAAAATTGCTATCTTGGAAGAAAAGGTTTTTTAGGAAAAAACTGAAACACAAACTATAAATTACTTACATAGTAAACAATGGAAAATAAAAGCCTCTGTACTTTGAAAGGCACTGTTTACAAAGCAAAGAATCAAGCCAATGGCAGGGGAAAAAAAAGCAACACATACATACAACAAGTAACTTTTATTCAAAATAGATGAATAATTTCTACAACTGAATGATTTTTAAAGTGATCAAACTATTTGAACAGGTCCCTTTACCTAGAAATATGGCTGAATGTCCAAAAAGGCCATGGAGAAATGCTCTCAATAATTGTAGCAATCAGGAAAGCACACAGTAAAAAAGCACAAAAGACACACAGCAACTAGAATAGGTAAAAGAACTGACAATGCTCAGTGTTGATGAAGACTTGAAGGAACTAAAACAGTTATCTATTGGTGATAGATTTATAAAAGGATATATCCACTCTGAAAAACAGCCTGGCAGTGTTTTTATAAAGTTAAACACAGAATATTTACTTGTATAATCTTGCAGTTCTTCTGGTTATTTACTCAAGAGAAACAGAAACCTGTGTCCACAAAAAGACAAGCCTGAATGTTCACAGCAGCTTTATTCATAATAGTCATATCTTAAAAAAAATGAAATGTCTATGAACAAACTAATGAATATTCAAACTGTAATACACTCATACAATGGAATTACTCAGCCATGTAAAGGGGCAAACTACTGATACATTAAAAAATATGAGCAAATAAAGATATTGTAGGCTGAATAGAAGAAGCCAGACACAAGAGTGTATTCTGTATAATTTGATTTTATATGAAGTTCTAGGACAGGAAAAACTAATATACAGTGGTAGAAATCAAATAACTAGTTCCAGGGTGAATCAATTAGGAAAGGGTAGGAGAAAACTGTTTAGGGTGAAGGAATAATGGATTGGATTAGCAGTTCCATGGATGTGTTTATTGCTCTTGGAGACTCCTGGTTGGAATTAGATGGCAGATCAGTGGGCCTACTACTGCTGGGAGAATTTGTAGCTAAAGATAATAGATCTGGACTGCACAGATTTATAGGTAATGTTTGAAAGCAAAAGTATGAATAATATTGCTGAAGAAGAACATAAAAAAAAGAAAAGAATCAAAGACAGAAGTTCAAGGAATTCCCCCACTTAAGGAGCAAGAGAATAGTGCCAGCAAATAAGAAAAACAACAAAGGGTTAAGAAGTACTGCTTCTCAGAAACCTGCAACTGTTTTGGCACTTTGGGGTTGGTCATTATTTGATAGATTTAAATTAAAATGCCTTCATTTAGTGCTTTGGAAATAAGAACCATATTTAGCCTGGGAGAAGAGTACAGGCCAGAATTATGTTCTTGTCTTACGATTCTATGTGATCTATACCCAGCATTTTTATCATAGTTACAATCATCAGTGTTTGTTAATGCTATTAATAATCTTAGCAGAAAAAAAGAAATCAGTAATTAAGGGGTTAGGAACTGAAGGGATAGTGAGGAGGGTAGTTTGGGACTGAATTATTTTTTGTTGCTAATTTTCTTTTCCTTCATGAATAAAAGGATACAGAGAGATTCTTAAATGGTGTCTTAAACACTATAAACATCTTTCAAAGTAATGAAAATTCTGAGTTACTGGAAACAAGGAGAGTATGTTTGGTCTTTGCATTCCTCAAATTAGTTCTAAAAACCTACTATGGATCAGTGTGCTGTTAAGCACTGCAATAAACAAATTACTCCATCTACAAGAAAATAAAAAATTCATTCAGCAATATCAGGACATTTTCAATAATGACAATAGGGTTACAAAGTTATGAAACAGTGAAGAAATATTTAGCTGTATATGACTCTACACTGGAATTCCACCAGAATATCAAGATAGAAAACAATTTTCTTCCTCCTTCTCTGGAAAGAGATATCCAAGTGTCACCATATTACAGAAGACCAAGTGTCAAAGAGGTTTATTCCAAGCAAAGATTATAGTTTGAACTGGAGACAGCACAGTTCGTTGAGATGAGACAGTAGTGAGTAAAGACAGGGCCTGAGTCAGGGACAGTTGTACTGCTGCAGTGGGCATCAGCCACAGGTTATTCTTGATTGATGCATCTCTGTCTTAGGCTGCGTTCTCTAGAGAAGAAAACTAGAAAAGTGTATAAATATCTATGTAGTGAGATTCATATCAAGGAAATGGCTCATGTGGCTGTAGAGGTTGGAATGTCCCTAATCCATGGGCCAGGCTGGTGACTTCTGATTCACATAGATGCAGAGGTTGGCAAACCAAGATGAGCCAGTCATACGGCAGGGCTCTTGCTCATAGGTTGCCAAGACCGACAAATCTTAAGATTAGCAGCCAAGACCTCAGGTCAGCAGCTAGCTCAAGTCCCAGTAAGTGGAAGTCAGTCAGACAGGAGCCAGCTACATGATACAGAGTGAGCAAAAGCCCTACAGCGTTGCCAGAGAGTCCACCTATATTGGATGTAGGTCACACCTCTGAGGAAATTTCCTTTTAATTGGTTACTGATAGCAGACCCCATTGTGGATGTGACCACATTATATCAAATCTCATCATCCTACAGCTGCTAAATTACATCATAACTGTCAAACCATTGAGAATCATGGCCCAGCCAAACTTAACATTAAAATCTCTGATTTGGGAAGTGGGAGATGTGGTCTTGCTGAGGCATGGGAAAGGTAATCTTACTAGTTCAGAAGGTAAGAGTTTAACACACTGATCAGTACTGATTATTAGTGGACAGAATCAGAGATAACATATAGTCTCATGGGATGCTTGGATAGTGGTCATAAGATACTTACATGTATTTTGTCTATCTTGCAAAAATACCTTGCTGGCAACAGCACCCAGACAATACTCTTCCTGTGTATGTTTATCGTGGGGGTGCAAATGGTCTCTTGGTCAAGAGTCCCTGTGGCATATGATTGCATTTCTTGATTTTGACCACCAAGAAAGACATGCTCTTCTCAAAAACACAGCTGTTGGTCTAGAAATCCAGGCTAAAATTAGATAGCACGGTCAGCATATTATGCCTCTGTCTCTCTGACTACACTGCAAGTTTCTTTCCTGAGACAAAAGTAATTGGAATTTATTAGATTTGTATAAGTTAGGGAGCATCTAGAGAGTTGTGAAAGTCACCTAAGATTTTGCAAAGAAATTCTCTATTAATTATCATATGCTTGAAAATCTGGCATGTACTCATCTTTAACTTAAGGAAACATCAAACCCTTCTTTCAGGAAAAAGTTGTTACTCCAGCCCATTGTAGGTATTATTGTGTCTTATGATGCACAATAAAGTAGTCTGCAACCTGGTATGAAACCAAAATAATCAAACCTGTTGCTGTTGAGTTGATTTCTGACTCCTAGCAATCCAGTAAGACAGGGAAGAACTCCCCATTGAGTTACCAAGGAGCACCTGATGGATTCAAACTGCCAACCTGTTGGTTAGCAGCCATAGCCCTGAACCACTGCACCACTGGGGTTTCTACCTGGTCCCCAGCAGTACCATAATTGTTACATGTGCTCCCACATAGTACACTGACAATAAGCGTTAGCTCTATCCTGAATAATACCTGCTATCACCTAATGGCAACATGCTAAAGTGAAATTTTTACTTACTAATCGCTAACCTGGCTTTATAAATTTTTGCTTTTGAATTGATAAAGAACTCTTTTCTCCTCACTGATTTTAACCAAAAATATGTACATATTTTGGTTCAATACCTTGGAAACTCTTAAATTCATTCTGTAAATAATATGAAGCACTAATTGTTAATGCTGACAAAATGGCACTCAATCAAAATGATTATATGAATGAAATACAAATCTTTGAAAACCTTTGTAATTAGTGTTAAACACATCCCAGATTAGATATCTGATTTTTGTCAGCTAAATGATCATTAGTGACTCCACTTATAAATACTGACACAAAGTACATTAGGCCACTACAATTCTGACAGTGTGTTCAACATGATTTCTAAACGTCAAACACTCTACAAAGCACTCACCATTCAAGGCACTAATGTAGCCTCCTTTGTTCTTTTTTCAGAGGTCAACATATGGTGGAAGAGAGACCCAGTCTCCAATTTAAAGTTTCCAGTTCTTCTCTCGTAAGGTCTCTTTATTTAGACCACATAGCTAAATCTTTCCTCAAATTATAGCCCTAACACATGCTGTGTTGAATTCTTATTAATCCTTGGGAAAGTCACATCATCCATTTGTATGACGCTGTCTCTGTTGGTAATCAGGGCTAACAATTATCGTCGGTTCATGTACATTAATAAGGTAATTAGTTATGTACAAGCAAGTTTAGCTCTTTGGGACTAGTATTCTGCAATGCTGAATTCTATGGACAAGCACTTCTACTTATTAATATACAAATTTACAGTAACCTCATAAGACAGAATTAAGATATTTATGTTGTGGATGAATCTGGAAGGCATTATGATGAGTGAAATTAATCAGTCACAAAAGGACACATATTGTATGAGACCACTACTAGAAGAACACGAGAAAAGGTTTAAACACAGAAGAAAACAGTCTTTGACAGTTACAATGGTGGGGAAGGACAGAGCGGAGTATCCACTAACGAGATAGATGAGAATTATCTTGGGTGAAGGGAACGACAACACACAATACAGGGGAAGTCAGCACAACTGTACTAAATCAAAAGCTAAGAAGTTTCTCGAATACAACTAAACACTTTGAGGGTCAGAGCTGACCAGGAGATGATGTGTGGGGACTGCGATTTCTGGGCATATCTGGGTCAACTGGTGTAGCAAAGTTTCTTAAGAAAATATTCTGCATTCCACTTTGGGGACTGGCATCTGGGGTTTCAAAAGCTAGTGAGCAGCCATCTAAGATGTATCAATTGATCTCAACCTACATGGTGCAAAGGAGAACAAAGAACACCAAAGTCACAAGGAAAATATTAGCTCAAGAGACAAAAGGGGCCACATAAAACCAGAGACTCCATCAGCCTGAGACCAGAAGAACTAGACAGTGCCAGGCTACCATAAGTGACTGTCCTGACAGGAAACACAAGACAGTCCCTGACAGAGCAAGAGAAAAGTAGGACTCAAATTCTAGTAAAAAGACCATACTTAAGGGTTTGACTGAGACTGGGAGAACCTCAAGACAAGGCCCCCAACTCTTTGTTAGCCTAGAACTAAAACCATTCCTGGAGCCAATCCTTTAGAATAGTCTGGATTGTAAGACTAGACTGGATTGTAAGACATCAAATGATACTTATGAAGAGTGTGCTTCTCAGTTCAAGTTCATGAGCCTAGACAGGCAGCTTCTGCCCAGAGGCAAGATGAAAAGGCAGAAAGGGACAGAAGCTGGCTGAATCAACACAGGAAATCAGGGGTGGAAAGGAGGTATGTACAGGTAGATTACAGAGCTGGCAGTTAGAGCCACATAACAATGTGTATATAAACTTTATAAATGAGAAACTAACTTGAGCTCTAAACTCCACTTAAAGCACAATAAAAAAAAATCATGTTATTAAATGAAAAAGGATATACACCTTGTTGCAAAATAAAAGGATCTTTTGCATGATTATTACAGAATTTTGCACTCTCAAAAGAAGAGAAAATATTTATGTTGTATTTACATCCTCAAACGGAACTTTTTTTTTGGTAAATGATGTGGGGTTTGTCACAGCATAGGAGAAAGACCATTAAGCTTCAAGACAAAAGCCTGAATTCAAATCTTAGCCTCCACAAGTTCTGCAAACTTCCATGAACTGGAAAGCACATTGGGCCACATTTTCCTTTTATACAGCATTGGGGCAACTCTAGTAACTTTCCTGTATCACTTTTCCATATTGAATTTTCTAAACTACAATGTGGCATTTAAAAGTTTAGGTGTATCACTATTGCTGTTGTTGGTAGTGTAGTGCAGGAATGATTGACGGCAGATTGGTGGAATTCAAGGTTTTGTTTTGGCTAAATAGAATACAGTGTTAAAATTTCAGCCTAGTTCTGGACAGATATAACACTGACATTAATTTGATTTTAATAAAAATGTCTTAAAATCATATTATGTGTAAAATTAAAGAAGTCTGATGAGCCTGAGATAAAGCTTCCCAGTCTAAGAGAAACAATTATTATTAAAACCAAAGACTTCGTATTGCTGCCTCTTTTTTCATTTGGAGTGGGAAAATTCTGGCAGTGGTGTGAGGCAGACACGGTAAGTGAAACGAGGAAGAAAAATAAGTATCCTGGACTATGCCCTGAATTAAATGGTAGTTGATAACATTATTTATAAGGAGCAGAGTGCAACTAGGTTGCAGGTTGGGTTCTCTACAAAGCGGATTCTGAATTGGACTTTAGGCTGAAGGATGTTTATTGAGGATATACTTAAGATTAATTCCTGCAGAAAGAAGGAAAAGGACATAACATTGGGTAGAGAGAGAAGATGAGCATTGACCCAAGTGCTGTTCCAGAGACACCGTGCAGAAGCTCTGTGGCTTGCATAACTCTTGAGAGTTGTCAGGAGTTGGGCAGACCAAGGGCCAGGCCTCTTTATGCAAGGATTGGTCAGTCACAGAATGTGGGCTACCCTGCCAAAAGGTGTGACTTTTATCAAAGAACTGTTCCATGGCTGAGGTAATCTCTCAAGGGGCTGGCACTCCCAGAAACCCAGGTAATTCCCTCCTTGGGAAGGAATCTGGGTGCATCTCACAGTCCACAAGCTCACATTAATGAAAACTTCTATGGCTTGAGGGAAGACAGACGAGAGATACAGCAGGGAGAAAAGAAAATGTTTCTTCAATGTTTATTGTGTTTCAAGCACTGGAGTAAGTATCCTTTTAGATTATGTTAGTTCATTATCACAATTCTCTATGTGTATAAGTGGTTACTTCTATTTTACAAATGAGAAAATTGATTTCAGAGAAGCTAATTGGTTTACCTTAAATCATATATATAGGAAGTGGCCAAACACGACTTACCTAAGTCTAGAGTCCACCTCACCAACAGTCTCAGTCCAGTGATAAGAGTAGACAGCAAAGTTAGGATTCACATCTATCTAGTATTAACTCCCAAACTCATCCTCTTTGTTTTATCACAATTGAACTATGCAGTCTTTTCGATCTGAAGCTTGTCACTGAATACTGAACAATGATCATTCAGCTGAACACACATCCCAGAGTAGCTGCATTGTTCTTCTGCAGCACAGAGAAATTACTATACGGTGTTACATTATTAACAGCAAACTATATCACTGTGTTACAAATCTGAAAAATTACCTTTTTAAAAAAAAAAAATTTCAAGCAAAACCTAATGGAAGCATGACAAAGTGTGCTGATTCACATGCGATCCAGAAACTCACTAACACTGCTGTCCTGTTGTTCACTGTTTCATACAGCAGAACACTTTCACGTTTCTATTTCTAAGCACAGTTGTGTTCTATTAAATGAAAAGACTCTTATCAGCAATATCAAATGAGTTACAAATTGCAAGCTTTCACCAAACTGTGGATTTCATAATATGTCTTGAATAACACAAGCAAATGGGAAAGTCAAACGTTTCTATGTGAAAATCAGCAAAGTTCAGTAACTCAGAATAATTATCTCTTTCAAAAGTCAATGCAATGCCAGAAAATAAATTATTTCAAAATCATGCTTTCTTTTCCCATCTACTTTATTTAAACTAATCATTTTGTCACGCTAATAAAGTATTTTCACAGATCCTATTCTTTGAGACACTAAAAGAAGGATTATTAACACAAATGACAGATTGAAAATCATGTCTTAGAAGTGAAAATAAAAACACTTCTTTGAGATTTTAATAAGGAAAAATGTTGTTTAACAAGGAAGAATGTGTTGAATAATTCTTTGTCTACTTAATACCTACTTGGCTGTAATCATTCTACCAGCTTGGAAACAGGGATGACATCAGCATATTACCTGTCTTACACATTAATAAAATGCAGCACCTATTACCTCCACTGCAGTAAACAGTGATACCCTTTGGAGCTCTGGTGGGATACTAGCTAAGAATAGTTAAAAGTAATTAACATTCAAAATGTTAACAGTTTGAATATACCCTCACTTCTTGGAAATCTTAGGGGGCAGTTCTACTCTGTCCTATAGTCCTGAGTCCAAACCAACTTGATGGCAATGGATTTTAGGTTTTTGCTGTACAAAACACTTGTATTTCAAGGTAAGTCAACTCTGATTAATGGAAAGGTAACTGAACCTGAAATCCAAGGACAGGGATCCTAAACCTGGCTATGTCACTTACTAGTTGCATGGATGTGACTTGGCATGTGATTTTTCAGAGCTTCAGTTTTCTTATCTTAAAAAAGGGTAAAATTACTAACCCCATGGTTGTTGGGAGGATGAAATTAGATAATATAGGTGAAATAAACTTTGTAAACATTAAACCCTAATACATATGCTTCCTTTACCGTGTATTCCAATGAGTGAATACTAATGAACATGGCCAGTAACAGGACACGAGAAGATCCATTTTCTCATCTTCTCATTAAAACACTTGGCATGGATTGAATTGTGTCCCCCCAAAAACAGATGTGACCATGATTCTCTGTATTCTAAGACTGTCCTCCATTTTGTGATTTTGCCATGCTGTATGTCAAAGGATTAGGGTGCAACTGTAAACCCCTTTATAAGATCACTTCCCTGCTCTACTGTAAAGAGCATTTCCCTGGAGTATGGCTTGCCCCACCCTTTATCCTTTCATCCTGCAAGTGATGAAAGGAAAGGGAAGCAGGCTGAGAACTCGGATTCTTGTTACCATCAAGAAAGCAGCACCAGGAGAAGAGCACATCCTTCAGACCCGAGGTTCCTGCGCCAAGTTGCTCCCTGGACAAAGACTGATGCAACACCGGACTTTCCCCCAGAGCCGACAAAGGGGAAAGCCTTCCCCTGGAGCAGACATCCTGAATGTGGATTTGCAGCCTACCAGACTGTGTAAGAACAAACCTTCCTTTGTTAAAGCCATCCACTCTGTGGTATTTCTGTTAGAGCAGCCCTAGCTGACTAAAACAACACTGCACAACCAACTCTTTTCTCTTCGCCTATGTAATAGAAGAAAAATGATACCACATTTTGTTTTGATTTGTGCTATTAATTTTGAGTGAGGCTGGGTAACTTTACATGGCTTTAAAGCATCGTTCTGCTGTGAACTATTTATTGATGAGCTGCAGTTTTTTAATTGGTTGTCATCTTTTACACATTGATTTATAAGGCCTTCTTAAAAATTAAATACATTTAATGTATTTTCATGTGTTTGACAAATAATTTTGGTCAATTTGTTTTCTCCTTCCACTTTGTGGTCTTTTTTTGTGTGGGCAGAAATACTGAATGTAATAAGGTTGATTACATTTTCTTTATGTTGTCAAGGTTTCACTGTCACTTAGAAGTGTTTTTCCCTATTTTATTCTTGCAAAATGTATTTTCCTCTAATACTTTTAGGTTTCTTTTTTCCAACTACTGTCACTGACATTACACTTGTATTGACAGTAAAGATGGAAAAAGGGCATATGTCCAAAATATATTATGTGTCTCATTAATTGTCTACCCTGAGCAGAATGCAAAAACAATTAAATGAGGACTATGAAGTAAGTCATAGCAGGCCACTTCATAACCCATGCACACTAAAAACCTACACCACAAATCTTGTTTTCAAAATATTAGCCCTGAGCACCTGCTTTTTATGAGTATGAGCATCATACCCTTGATTTCACTATGACCAAATAATACATCTACTTTGAAAAAACTTTCTACCATTAATGCTACCCTAGGTATACAACACATCTCAACTCTAATTATGCTAGCAAGTACTCCCCATCAGATATAGAAATAAGTCTGATAAAAGAGTGACTTTGATAGAGTAAATTACAGAGGTTTAAACCCTCTTAGTTCTAGAGCTATAGGATTTGAACCCAAACCTAAGAATTCAAAATTCTTGTGCTAGAATAGGAAAAAATATTTGGCAACTATATACTGGACTGACATCTCATCTTCATAATCTAACAAGGTACCGCAAAATATCAACAAGAAAAAGATAAGCAATCCAATTAAGTGATGGGTAAAGGAGATGAGCAGACACTTCACCAAAGAGGACGTCCAGGCAGCCAAAAGACAGACTAGGAAATGCTCATGATCATTAGCTATTAAAGAAATCCAAATTAAAACTATCATGAGATACCATCTCACTCCAACAAGGTTGGCCATGATCCAAAAAACACAAAACAACAACTGCTGGAAAGACTGGAGAAATTGGAACTCTCCTACAGTGCTGGTGGGATTGCAAAATGGTACGAGCTCTTTAGAAAGAAATCTGTCACTTCCTTAAGAAGCTGGAATATAAATATCGCATGATCTAGCAATCTCACTGCTTGGAATATATCTTACAGAAACAAGGGCTGTTACACAAACAGGTACATGCACACAAATGTTTACTACAGCACAGTCTACAATAGCAAAAAGATGGAACCAACCCAGAAGCCCAACAACGGATGAATGGATAGACTATGGTACATAAGCTCGATGGAACACAATGCAACCATAAAGAACAATGATGATATTAGGAAGCATCTCATAACATTTCAACTGGAAGACATTACGTTGAGTGAAATCAGTCAGTGGCACAAGGACAAATACTGTTTGTGACCCCTACTACAAGGACTTAAAAAAACAGATTCATGTACAGAAAAAAAGACTCTTTGCTGGCTGCAAGGGAAGGGAAAGAGGGAGAAAGGGAAGGGGCTGGTTATAGATGAGATAGTTGATAGAAATTTGGTTGGGTGAAAGCAGTGACAGCACACATTAGAAAGAAGATCAACTTAACTGGATGTCAACATAGACTGAAAACTCTTATAATCTTAACCCAATACCACAAAGATAGAGTAGCAGGGGCAGAGGTTGGGGGACTGTGCTCTCAAGGGACATCAAGGCCAATTGGCATAACTAGCCTATTGCTGAGAGTTTTCTGCACACCATGTTGGTGAGTGGCATCTGGGGTCTTAAGAGCTAGCAAGCTGCCATCTGAGGTATACCAAATGGTCCCAACTCAGCCCAAACAGATGATCACCAAAGACAACAAAGTCGTGAGGAGAAAAAAAGCCCAGAAGACAGAAAGATTCATGTGAATGGGTGACTGTATCAACATGTGACCAGAAGAACCAGATGGTGCCCAGCCACCACCAAAGACAGCCATGATGGGGCACAGAATATCAAGTCCCAGTGGCAACAAAAGGAAAAGAGGGGTACACCTCCAGAATTTCACTAAAATACCTCAATTGATGGTCCGAAGACCTAGAGGTTCCCCTGGGAGCATGGGCCCTACAACTGCTGCTGTCCCTGACCAGAGAACATTACTGACGTCAATTCTTCGGATAAGAATGGATTGGCCAGGGGAACAAAATGTGACTATATCATGTGTGCACTTTATGGTCTATGCATCTGTGAAATGCTGTCCTATTGGCCTCTTACTAGAAGAGAGACGAGAGGGTGGACAGCAAAAGACAGAAGATTGTTAAGAGGACACGGCATGTATAGAACGGTAAAGATGAGTGTACTGTCACAGGGCAAGGAGAGCAGAGGAGCTGCAGATAGGTGGGCATGTAAATTTAATTTGCATTGTATACTTTCACTCAGTCACAATAAAAAAAAAATTCTTCATGCTGTCAATTACACCAAACTCTACGTAAGGTCAGCTAAATAAGCTATCAGATCCATACTCTGAAAATGTTGGTTTATATCCTTCCTGTACTAATAAATCCACTAATCTTTAATATCATCATGGCAACACTGCTTGCAGGAACAATAATCACCACATTCAGCTTCCACTGATTAACAACATGAATCAGACTCAAAATAAATACATTCACCATCATCCCTATTATAATCACCTCCCCCAACCCATGATCCATTCAAACAACCACAAAATATTTCCTAACCCAAGGCACCGCCTCCATATCTTAATAATAGCTATCATGATCAATTTCCTTACTCTGGTCAATGATCAGTCTTAGAATTATGTAACTTCCTGGCCTCAAACATAATCGTAACATCACTGATAATTAAACTAGGACTAGCTCCATTTCATATGAGTGCCAGAAGTAACGCAAGGAGTCCGACTCTCATCAGGTATAATCCTTCCAACTGCACAAAAACTAGAACCCCTGTCCATCCTATATCAAATCACCCCATCAATCAACACTAACTTAGCCTCATTCTCCAGACTCCTATCAATTACACTAGGGGTATGAGGAGGATTAAACCAACCTCAATTATGAAAAATCTTAGCCTATTCACCCATCTTCTACATAGGTTGAATACTTACTATCCTAGTATACAACCCTTTCCTTATAATCTTAAACTTAACCATCCATATCATAATAACACTATTTATCTTTATGATAATTATAAGTAACAACTCCACTACAACCTCCTCCCTCTCCATGGCATGAAACAAAACCCCGACTATAATAACATTACTAATAAACATTCTACTGTCCCTAGGAGGTCTGCTGCCACTGTCAGGATTCATACCAAAATGAATGATTACTCAAGAGATAACTAAAAATGATAACATCATCAATCAGTTATCAATAGCCATCCTGGCATTCCTAAACCTGTACTTTTACATATGACTAATCTATGCTTCCTCACCATTTTCCCGTCTATAAATAACATACAAATGACAACACATTAATGCTAAACACTTCACCACCACCCCAACCCAAATCTTTTTTAGCCACTCTCATTCTACTACTTAACTCAGTAATTTCTATCCTAGGAGTTTAGTTAACTGCAGACCAAGGGCCTTCAAAGCCCTAAGGGACACTACACTTAACTCCTGCATTAAGGACTGCAAGACATTATCCTATATCAACTGAACGCAAATCAAGACACTTAAATTAAGCTAAATCCTTCTAGACTTATGGGCTACTATCCCACAAAATTTTAGTTAACAGCCAAACACCCTAAATAACTGGCTTCAGTCTACTTCTCCTGCCTTGAAAAAAAGAAAGAAAAAATGTGAGAGAAGCCCCAACAGAACTGAAGCTGCTTTTTCGAATTTGCAATTTGACTTGTTATTTACACCACAGGCTTGGCAAAAGAGGGACTTTATTCCCATGCTTACATTTACAGTTTAGTGCTTTTATCAGCTATCTTGCTTATGTTCATCAACCATTGATTATTTTCAACTAATCATAAAGACACACAGATGCTTTACTCACTATTTGGAGCCTGAGCAGGAATAGCATGAAGTTCTCTAAGTATTCTGATTTGAGCTGAATTGGGTCAACCAGGCACTCTTCTAGGAGATGACCAGACTTATAACATTGTAGTGACAGCCCGTGCCTTTGTAATAATTTTTTTCATAGTAATACCAGTTATAACTGGAGGTTTTGGCAACTGGTTGGTTCCTCTAATGATTGGGTTCTCTGACATAGCATTTCCCACTGTCTTTTCTACTTCTATTAGCTTTTCTACTTCTCCATAGTAGAAGCTGGAGCAGGAACCACCATTAGCAGGGAATCTGGCCCATGTAGGAGCCTCCACAGATCTAACAATCTTCTCCCTCCACATAGCAGGTGTATCTTCAATTCTTGGAGCTATTAATTTTATTGCTATTATCAATATAAACCCCACCCCCTATATGACCCAGTACCAAACACTTCTACTTCTATTCATCTGATCAGTCTTAATTACTGCTATACAGGTTCCACTTTCCCTCCCTGTTTCTGCAGCAGGAATTGCAATACCCTTAACTGACTACAACATGAACACCACCTTTTTTGACTCTGCAGAGGGAAGAAACCCTATTCTATATCAACATCTTTTCTGATTCTTTGGACTCCCAGAAGTCCGCATCTTAATTCTACATGGTTTTGGCATAATCTCTCATATCATCACTTTATCACTTAGAGAAAAAAGAACCATTTGGCTATATATAGCCTGAGTCATGATATCAATTGGTTTCTTAGGACTTATTGGATGTTACCATTAGCTGGTGTTAATCCACCAGACCCAATGGAAGTCTCACTGTTAAATACGTCTGTCCTCTTAGCTTCAGGAATAGCTACCACTTGAGGACACCATAGCCTCAAGGAGTGAAATTGTAAACACGTGATCCAGGCCTTATTTGTCACTATCTCATTAGGTGTTTACTTCACACTACTACAAGCCTCCGAATACTACAAGCATCCTTTGCAATTTGTGACAGAATTTGTGGTTCAACCTTTTCTATAGCAGCAGGCTTTCAAGGCCTACATGTAATTATCGGCTCAACTTTCCTAACTGTATGCATTTTTACCTCAGCTTAAAGCCCACTTTATATCCAACCACCACTTTGGCTTTGAAGCCATCACTTGATAGTGACATTGTGTAGATGTATTCTGAGTATTACTATACATACCTAGTTATTGATGAGGCTCATGTTCTTTTAATATTAATCAGCATACCTGACTTCCAATCAGCAGGCTTCAGTAAACCCTGAAAAAGAATAATTAACCTTATAATCACACTGATCATTAACACCCTCTTAGCCTCCTTACTTATCTTAATTGCATTTTGACTGCCATAATTATATTCGAACAAAGCAAGCCCCTATGAATGTGAATTTGATCCAACAGGGTCTGCCCACTTACCCTCCTCAATAAGATTCTTCCCAGTAGCCATCATATTCCTCCTATTTGACCTAGAAACTGCCCTCTTACTATTCTTACCCTCAGCAATCCAAATAAATAACCTTAATCTTACACTCTTAAGAGCACTAGTACTAATCATGCTTCTCACCCTAAGACTAGCTTATGAATGAATTCAAAAAGGAGAAGAATGAACAGAATTGGTAATTGGTTTTTTAAAAAATGATTTTGACTCATTAAATTATGAATCTATCATAATTACCAAACATGTCTTCCATCTATCTAAATATTATCATCGCCTTTTTTATTTCCCTAGTAGGGGCTGTACTCTATAGATCTCACATTATATCATCTTTACTATGACTAAAAGGAATAATATTAGCCCTATTTATTTTAAGTGCCCTACCATCTCTCAACCTACACTTTACATTATCTACCATTATACCTATTATCCTCCCAGTATTCAAAGTATACAAAGCAGCAATCGGCCTAGCACTCCCAGTAATAGTATCAAACACTTACAAACTAGACTACGTACAAAACTTAGACCTATTCCAATGTTAAAAATTATTCTGCTAACCATTATACTAATGCCCCTTACCTCACTATCTAAACACAACTAAATATGAATCAACACCACCTCCCACAGCTTTATAATTAGCCTAATCACCCTTACGCTCTATACTCATGAACTCAATCTGAACTTTTCTATCTTATTTTTTCAGATCCCTTATCAACCCCCTTATCCTTACAACTTGACTCCGCCTTATACTAATAGCCAGCCAACATCACCTGATAACCGAATCCAACACACGAAAAATCTTACATCTCCATACTCATTCTTCTCCAGTTATTATTAATTATAATATTCACTGCCACAGAAATGATCCTATTCTATCTTTTATTTGAAGCCACCCTAATCCTCACATAGTCATAATTACCCACTGAGGCGATCAATCAGAACAACTAAATGCAGGACTTTATTTCCTGTTTTATACCCTATTAGGATCATTACCCCTTCTTATTACTATTCTCCATAGAGGAAACACACTGGAGTCTCTAAATCTACTTACCTCACCATATTGAATCAACACCTGCCCAACTTGTGATCCACTAATCTCATGTGGCTAACATCTATCACAGCCTTTATAGTAAAAATCTCTATATACGGTTTACACCTCTAACTACCCAAAGCCCATGCAGAAGCCCCCATTGTTTGGTCTATAGTACTGGCCACCATGGAGGCTATGGCTTACTACAAATCACAATTTTCCTAAACCCCCTTACAAAATTCAAGGCCAACCCATTTCTACTTCTATCTCTACAGAGTATAGCAATAACTACCTTGATCTGGATACAATATACTGACCTTAAATCTCTAATTGCCTATTCCTCAGTAAGCCACATAGCCCTTGAAATGTCGCTATTCTAATTAAAACCCCACGAAGTTTTTTTTTTTTTTTTTATTTAACATAACTGAGTGAAAATGTACATTCACATGAAAATTTACATGCCCCCCTATATGCAGCTTCCACTGCTCTCCCTGTCCGGTGACTGCACACTATTCCTCTCTGCTCCATACATGTCTCATCCTCCCAACAGTCTCCTTTCCCCTCCTGTCCGTCCACTCCCCTTCCTCCAGCCAGAGGTCAGGAAGATGATATCCTATAGATGTATAGAACCATAAAGTGCTTCCAACATATGGTTACTCTGCATTGCCAAGTCCATTCCATTCCTGTCCAAAGAGTGGACCTTTGTTATAATTTATGGGAAGGGGCAGCATCAGGGCCGTGGGCCATGCTCTCAGGGGAACCCCCAAACCGCTGGACCATCAATTGAGGTCTTTTAGTGGAGATCTCATGATGCACCTCTTTTTATTCTTGTGTTGCCAGTAAGGCTCCTCTCTGTGAGCTCCGTCATGGCTATCACTGGTGGTGGCCGGGCACCATCCGGTTCTTCCGGTCCCAGGTCGATGTAGGCACCCACTCTTGTGGGTCTCTCTGTCTTCTCGGTTGTCTTTACCGCATGCCATTTTGGCCCTCAGTGAGCATCCGTTCCTGCTGAGTTGGGACCATTTGCTGTGTCCTCGGATGGCAGCTTGGCAGCTTTTAAGACCCCAGACGCCACTCATCAATGTGGGGTGCAGAGAGCTCTCTTAGCAAAACGCTAGTTGTGCCAATTGGCCTGGAATTCGCCTAAGAGCATGGTCCCCCGCCCCCTGCCCCAGCTACTCTATCCTTGCAGTATTGAGTTAAGATGGAAGGAGTACTCAAGTTATGCTGAAGTCCACTTAATGTTATTCTTGTTTATAATGTGTGCTGTCACCGCTTTCTCCCAACTAGATCTCTAGCAACTACCTAAACTAAACCCTTCCCCCCTCACTCTCCCTCCCTCCCCTCCCTTGCAGCTGTCAAAGAGTCTTTTCTTCTATACACAAGTCTGTTTTTGAGATCTTATCGTAGAGGTCTCATACAGTATTTGTCCTTTTGTCGCTGACTACTCTCACTCCACATAATGTGTTCCAGTTGAAACCAGGTTAGGAGATGTTTCCTGGAATCATCGTTATTCTTTATCATTGCGTAGTGCTCCATTGAGTATATGGACCACAGTTTACCTATCCATTCTTCTATTGTTGGGCATCTGGGTTGATTCCACCTTTTTGCTATTGTGGACTGTGCCACGATAAACATTCTGGTGCATGTGTCCGTTGGTGTGAAAGGCCTCGAATCTGTAGGATATATTCCAAGTAGTGGAATTACTGGGTCAAATGGTATATCAATATCCAGTTTTTTAAGGAAGCACCAGATTACCTTCCAAAGAGGCTGGACCATTTTGCAACCCCACCAACAGTGTAGGAGGGTTCCACTTTCTCCACAGCCTCTCCAGCATTTGCTGTTTTGTGTTTTCTGGATCATGGCCAATCTTGTTGGGGTGAGATGGTATCTCATTGTTGTCTTGATTTGAATTTCTTTAATAGCTAAAGATCGTGAACATGTCCGCATGTGTTTTTTGGCTGCCTGGATCTCCTCTTTAGTGAAGTATCTGTCCATCTCCTTTGCCCATCGCTTAATTGGATGGTTTATCTTCTTCTTCTTGATATTTTGTAGTATCTTATAAATTATGGAGATCAGGCGTCGATCTGACATAGAGTTGCCAAATATTTTTTCCCACTCTGTGGGTGTTCTTTTAATTCTATTAATAAAGTCTTTGGATGAGCAAAAGTGTTTGATTCTTAATAGTTCCCATTTATCTACTTTCTCTTCTGTTGATCGAGGTTTCTTTGACAGATTTTGGAGTCTGTCCTCATTGTGTATTAAAACTTCCATTGTTGTTCCTACCTTTTCTTCGATGAGCTTTATCGTTTTAGGTTTGATATTTAGGTCTTTTATCCAGTTCGAGTTGGTTTTTGTATAAGGTGTAAGATATGGATCTTGATTCAGTTTATTGCAGATGGATAACCAATTTTGCCAGCACCATTTGTTGAAGATGCTGTTTTTACCCTAGTTTAATGTCTTAGGGCCTTTGTCGAATATCAACTGTTCATAGGCAGATGGTGTCATCTCTGGGGTCTCAATTCTGTTCCATTGATCAGTCTGTCTGTTCTTGTACCAGTACCAGGCTGTTTTGACCACTGTGGCAGTGTAGTATGTTCTAAGGTCGGGTAATGAGAGGCCTCCCAGTGTGTTCTTCTTCTTTAGTAGTACCTTACTTATCCGGGGCTTCTTCCCTTTCCAAACAAAATTGGTGATTTGTTTCTCCATCTCATTAAAAAATGATGCTGGAACTTGTATTGGGATTGCATTATATAAATGAATTGCTTTGGGTAAAATAGACATTTTCACAATGTTAAGTCTTCCTATCCATGAGCAGGGTAGGTTTTTCCATTTATCTAAGTCTCTCTTAGTTTCTTGTAGTAAGGGCTTGTAGTTCTCTTTGTAAAGGTCTGTTGTTTCTCTGGTTAGATTAATTCCTAGGTACTTTATCTTCTTAGGGGCTATCACAAATGGTATAGATTTGATAATTTCCTCCTTAACAGTCTCGTTGTTGGTATAAAGGAATCCTACTGATTTACTTATGTTTCTCTTGTAGCCTGAGACTTTGCTGAACTCTTCTATCAGTTTGAGTAACTTACTTATAGATTCCTTGGGGTTCTCTGCACATACAATCATATCATCTGTGAACAGGGAGATTTTAACTTCCTCTTTGCTGATGCAGATGCCCTTTATTTGTTCGTCTTGTCTAATTGCTCTGGCTAGCACTTCTAGCACAATGTTGAATAGGAGAGGTGACAGTGGGCATCCTTGTCTAGTTCCTGATCTCAGGGGAAAGTCTTTCAGTCTCTCTCCATTCAGGATGATGTGGACAATTGGCTTTGTATAAATGGCCCTTATTGTGTTGAGGAATTTGCCGTCTATGCCCATTTTGCTAAGAGTTTTTAGCATGAATGGGTGTTGGACTTTATCAAATGCCTTTTCGGCATCAATGGACAAAATCAGGTGATCTTTGTCTTTTGTGTTATTTATGTGGTTAATCACATTAATTGTTTTCCTGATGTTGAACCAGCCTTGCATCCCTGGTATGAATCCCACTTGGTCAGGATGGATTATTTTCTTGATATGTTGTTGTATTCTGTTGGCAAGAATTTTGCTGAAGATTTTTGCACATAAGTTCACGAGTGATATCGGTCTGTAGTTCTCTGTCTTTGTTGGATCTTTCCTGGGCTTAGGTATCAGGGTTATGCTGGCTTCATAGAATGAGTTTGGGAGTACTTCATCCCGTTCTATACTGTGAAATAGTTTCAATAGTATTGGGGATAACTCTTCTCTAAATGCTTGGTAGAATTCTGCCGTGAAGCCATCTGGGCCCGGACTTTTTTGGGTTGGCAGTGTTTTGATGACCTTTTCAATGTCTTCCTTTGTGATGGGTTTATTAAGTTGTTCTGCTTCACGTTGTGATAATTTGGGTAGGTGGTATGAGTCAAGGAATTGGTCCATTTCCCCTAGGTTTTCAAATTTGTTAGAGTACAGTCTTTCATAGTATTCTGTTATGATGTTTTTGATTTCTGTTGCACCTGTGGTGACAACTCCCTTCTCATTTCTAATTTGGGTTATTTGTTTCCTTTCCTGCTTTTCTTTAGTAAGTTTACCCAGTGGTTTATCAATTTTGTTGATCTTTTCAAAAAACCAGCTTTTGGTCTTTTCGATTGTTTCAATTGTTTTTCTATTCTCTAATTCATTTAGCTCTGCTCTAATCTTTATGATCTCCTTTCTTCTGGTGGCCGAGGGGTTCCTCTTTTGTTCTCTTTCTACTTGTTCAAGCTGTAGAGTTAGTTCCTTGATTTGGTTTCTTTCTTCCTTCCCGATGTGTGCATTTATGGAGATAAACAGACCTCTGAGCACTGCTTTGGCTGTATCCCATAGGTTCTGGTAGGAAGTGTTTTCATTCTCATTGGAATCCATGAATTTCTTTAATTGATCCCTGATTTCCTCTATAACCCATGTTTTTTTGAGCAAGATGTTGTTCAGTTTCCAAGAGTTCCACTTTCTATCTGTTTTTTTCTGCTATTGATTTCAACTTTGATGGCTTTACGATCTGAGAAGATACTCTGCAATAATTCAATGGTATGGATTTTGTTGAGCACTGCATTATGGCCTATCATGTGGTCAATTCTGGAGAATGTTCCATGTGCACTGGAGAAGAAGGTGTAGTTGTCTGCTGATGGGTGGAAAGTTCTGTATATATCAATGAGGTTTAGTTGGTTAATTGTGTCAATGAGGTCTTCTGTATCTTTACTGAGCTTTTTTCTAGATGATCTGTCTAGTAATGAGAGTGGAGTGTTAAAGTCTCCCACTATTATTGTGGAGTCATCTAACTCTCTTTTGAGCATAGTCAGTGTTTCTTCGACATATTTAGGTGCTCTGACATTAGGTGCATAAATGTTTAATATAGTTAAATCTTGCTTGTGTACTGAACCTTTCAGCAGTAAATAGTGTCCATCTTTGTCCACGATGGTGGATTTGACATTAAAGTTTATTTTGTCTGAGATTAGAATTGCCACCCCTGCTCTTCTTTGTTCATTGTTAGCTTGATATATATTCTTCCAACCTTTAATTTTCAGTTTGTTCCTGTCTTTAGGTCTCAAGTGAGTTTCTTGTAGACAACATATGGATGGGTCGTGTCTTTTGATCCAACATGACACTCGGTGTCTCTTTACTGGAGCATTCAGTCCATTCACATTCAATGTAATTATTGATAGGTATGTGTTCACTGCTGCCATTGTGATATGTTTATTTTTATGTTGATGTTTTCTCTGTTGTTCTTATTAGTCTGTTCTGAGACACTCTTTTTTGTGAGTTGATTTTTCACCTTTTTCAGAGCTGGTTTTAGAGTTGTTGAGACTCGTGTGTTAGATTTCTTGAAATGGGATGATACATCTTTGTTGTGCTTAACAGCTGCCCCTACGAACCCCCTTAATAAACTATTTATAAACCCAATTTTAATTACTACCAGTCTGATCATCTTCCTCTCCATCTGGAAGGACTATAACGACTGTAGTACATCCCTCTTTTATTATGATGACACCATAGTTTTCATGATGATCACTGGATTGCTTCTTTCCAAATCAAAGCTGTGATTTACTTTGGAGCCTTCCCTAAATGAGTATTGAGTAGTGTGTCGTTCTAAAATATAAAGTTAGTGGTTTCGTTCTTCTAAGCCAAAGCCGAGAACTTCTTTCAGTATTTCTTGTAGTTTGGGTTTGGTTTTTACAAAGTCTCTGAGTTTCTGTTTATCTGGAAATGTCTTAATTTCATTTTCATGTTTGAAAGACAGTTTTGCAGGATATATAATTCTTGGTTGGAAGTTCTTCTCCTTCAAGACTTTGAATGTGTCGTGCCACTGTCTCCGTGCCAGCATGGTTTCTGCCGAGAAATCTGACGAGAGCCCACAGGGTTTCCCTCTGAATGTTAGCTTTGCCTTGAGTCTTGCTGCCTTTAAGAGTTGCTGCTTATGTTTCATTTTGTTAAGCTTGATTATAATATGCCTTGGAGTCTTTCTTTTGAGATCTATATTGGGTGGCGTACGATATGCATCTGAGATGTCTATATTCTCTTCCTTCATGATTTCTGGGAAGTTTTCTTTCAGCAGCTCAGCAACAATATTCTCTGTGTTCTCAGATGTCTCACCCTGTTCAGGGACTCCAATTAATCGAAGGTTGTTCCTCTTAATAGAGTCCCACATGCTTCTTAATGTTTCTTCATTTTTCTTGTTTCTTTTTTCTGATTTCTGCTCATAGACGCTGGCATCAGTAGCTCTGTCTTCCAAGTCTGAAATTCTTTTTTCCATTTGTTCCATTCTGTTTTCTTGGGTTTGCATGGAAGCTTCTATGTCTTTGATTTTCTTCTTGATCTGTTGGATTTCAGAGTACTGGTGTTCCATCAGATCGAACAACTTGCTTAATTTTTCATTTTGTTCTGCTGCATTTTGTATAAGGTCTAGAAGGGCCCTGTATATAATCAATTTGTATTCACTTCCTGATGCTTTCATAAAAGTTTCTTCATCTGGAAAACTCCTTGGTTGCTTTGTTTGGGAGCCTTCTGAAGCCATGAGTGATTGCTTGTATGCCACAATTGTCTGTTGCTTTTTGGGTCCCATGTGAGTATATAGAGGCTGGAAGAGGTACTGTGAGGATGGATTGCAAATGTATCTCTAGGCTGTCTTCAAATGTAAAGCAAAAGGTATCTGACCAGTTCACAAGTCAGTTAGGTTTTCAGGTGTAGAGGTCCCTCTTCCCATCTGACAAAGTAAGCGCCACTGTATCCAACCCCAGATGATAACAAAGTAGTTCAGAATACAGCACTGCTAGTGCCCTGGTGGCCTCTGCTGACAGGGCCTAGCCTTATCCAACACTGCGTCGAGTACTGGTTTTGTGATAGAAAAGCGCTCTCTTGTGGGCAGGGTCTGGCTCCCAAGCTAAGAATTAGGTCCAGCTGCGGCCACCGTACCCAAGATGGCGTCCTCCACACAGGCAGCAGACAGGGGGGCTAAAGGTGCCCAGAAGCAGCGATTCCTCTGCTTCTGTTGCAGGGCCCCCAATGTAGGCAGCACTGTGCAAAATCACCACTTTTCTGATGGAGAAGTGCTGTCCCGTTTGCAGGCGCTGGCTCCCAGGCTAAGAACGAGGTCCCGCTAAAATCTCGGTACCAACATGGCATCCCGCACCCTGACCGCGGAGCTCCGCACAAACCCCACTGAGGCAGCTACAAAACGAAAGGCTCAAAGTGTCTAGATTAATAGAGCCTCGAGCCTGGCTCTCAGAATATAGGAATTTCGCCTGCCTATCCCCCCAGCAGCGTGTCTGAGTCTAGCCACCGGGCAAGGCCCAGCTCCGCCCGCCAGCCGAGACTGAGGGAAAAAAAAGTCAAAATGGTGCGTTTACCTTCCGTCCGTGAGAGCTGGGGCTAGCCAGGAGCGGGAGGCAGCAAAAGAGAGGAGATTTTTCACTGAATGGTATAAAGTCCCAATTAACAGCTCTGTGCCGTGTCCTGAGGCTGATTAGGTGCTCAGAAGGCTCTGTTTGATTGTCAATTCAGGTCTTGGTTTCCAGAAGGATAGAAAGAGACGTGTCCTTAGTCTGCCATCTTGACTCCGCCCCCCTCTCCCCACGAAGTTTTATAGGAGCCACCACCATAATAATCGCTCACGGACTCACCTCACCACTACTATTCTGCCTAGCCAATACAAGCTACGAACAAATGCATAGCCGAACAATAATTCTAGAAGGAGGCCTACAAATAGTCCTGCCTTCATGGCTATGTGATGAATCCTAGCTAGCCGTAAAAACCTAGCACTCCCACCCTCTATCAACCTAATCGGAGAGTTACTTTTAATTATAGCAACGTTTTCATGATCAGACATCACACTGGTCCTGACAGGATTAAGCATATTCACTAATTTTATTAAAAACAAGTTTTTACATACACTCTACATATGCTTACTACAACTGTATGTGAGGTAGAAAAAAACAGCACAGCAAAGACTTACATATAAAATACAGAACTACACATATTTTAAAAATTTTAAAAAAGGAGAAAACTTTTGTGACCTTAGGTCTATGCCAAAAAAAGTTTAAATGATTCATAAAGAAAACTAATAAATTGAAACTTACCAAAATTAAAGACCTTATTTTTTTATTCTTTTATGACAAGCCAAAGATTAGGAGAAAATACTTGCAAATCACGTAGCTGATAAAGGGCATATACCCAAAATATATAAATGACTTCCCAAATCCAATAGCAAGAAAACTAAAAGGCCAGTTAACAATTGGGCAAAATATTTGAATAGCTATTTTACCAAAAAAGGTACATGGATGGCAAATCAACACGAGAAGAGGTTCAACATCTTTTGTCATTTGTTGTTGTTGCTGAGTGTCTCTGAGTTGATTCTGACTCACAGCGACCACATGTAACACAGTAGAACTGCTTCATACGGGTATTTTTCCTGAAATCTCTAAAGAAGCAGATAGTTAGGAAAACATAAATTAAAACCATGATGAGATATCATTACACATTCATTAGAATGGGGAAAAATAGTAAGGCTGGTGAGGAGGCAGTGACTGGAGCACTCTTATACTGCTGGTGGGAATGAAAAGTGACGTCAGCCATTCTGGAAAAACAATTTGATAGCCTTATAAGTGAAACATACTCCTGCCAAGTAACTCAGTAATCTTACTCCTAGTTATTTATTAAAAAAAATAAAAAATTTACATTCACACAAAAATTTGCATACTACCATATAACAAATTTATATAAAAATCATTAAAAAAAAAACTATAAACAATCCAAGTCTCCTCTGGCTTGCAAACTGGTAAATTAAGAAGTATTTACACAATGGACTGTTATGCAATAATAAAAAAAGATTATTAATTATTAATACTTGTAGTGACAAAGTTGAATCTCAAATGTATTATGCTTGAAAGAATCCAGATTCACAAGGCTACACATCATATAATTCTTTATAAATGACGTTCTGGAAAAGGTAAAACCGTAGGATGAAGAACTGACCAGCTGTTTCTAGGTATTAGCATTTACAAGATAGTGCCTAAAGGGAAAATCGTGGCAGAAGCTCTAGGGTGATCAGACTCTTAATGATTATGATGACGTATTTACCCTGGGTTATATAACTCTACAGCCAGCTAAAGCCAAGTGCCGTTAAGTCGGATCCAACTCATGTCAAAATTCACTTGTCGTTAGTTGTCTAGTGCTGCTATAACAGAAATACAACAAGTGGGGTGGTACTGAAGTACAGGAGTTTATTTTTCTCACAGTTCAGGAGGCCAGAAGTCCAGATCCTGGGAGTGGCTGCAGGGAGACATCCTTCCATGTCAGTAGTCCTAGGAGTTCCTTGGCATTCTTTGGTGTTCTTTGCACCTGTCTCCCCACTGTGTATGTGTCTGAGTCTATCCTGGTCTTTTTATAAGTCAGAAATGGTTAGGTTTATGATCCACCCTACTCTGGTATTATCTTATTAACAAACCAACAGATAAACCCTATTTCCAACCAAGGTCATATTTACAAGTACAAAGGTTAGGATTTGAACACATTTTGGGGGGCAGGGGTAGAGGCAGACACAGTTAAAGTTATAATACCACTAAACTGTGCAACATAAATGTAAATTTTAAAAATTTATAACTAAACTTTGCTATTATTGATATTAGAATTTATTTGGTCTTCTTTTTGCAAACCATGATGTCCTTAGTAGAGTGTACAAAACCAAAGGAAAAAGCAGAAAATTGTAAGAAATAATAATTATGCTTAGAATATAAATTTCTTGAAATGTGAGCTTAGAAAAAAGTTTAACATGCTTCATGCTATAGCTTTTCCACAGTGATTCTTAACTATTAATTTTTTGTGCTTGCAATAAAATGTATTTCAAATACTCTCAGGGCTAAAAATAAATCATTATGAAATACAATAAATTTTAAATGATTTGAATTATGTCTGTGTGTGTGCCTATATATTATATGTATTACTAGGAAGTTCTTCTTAGCTTTTTAGGTTGATGTCTTACAGCAGTTTTGCTACCTTGAACTATATGATCATATACTTGTTGAACTCGACCAGATTCTCCCTGGAAACCCTATGGGGTAGTTCTACTCTGTCTGCAGGGTCACTGTGAGTCAGAATCAACTTGATGATAATGATTTGGCTTTGAGTTTAGGGCTTATTTTATGCTTTTTTTTTTGTCTCTCCACCCTGAGTCGGATCCGACTCGACGGCACTTGGCTTGGCGACCCTATTTGTGAAGTTCATAATGTTTTACTCATCCAGGAATGTTAAGTGTTGTTTCAACTGATGATCATCAACTATTTGTCATACATTTTGTACTTTGTCATGCAATTCATAGGATTATCATGAAAATTAAACTCATACATCCAAATATTTTTCAATCATGAACTCACAGTAATTTCTACACTCCTTTAATTAAAACCAATATTCTATATATTGGATTTACAATCAATGATGATTTGTGAATTAGTTTTATGTCACTGGAACTGGAATGCATAGACATTCCAGTGTTGATTTTATAATCAATATTCACTCCCAAAAGACTACTGGTCATTTTTATAAATGCTGCTATTTTTCCTAGTTATTCATAATTATACTAAGTGGCACAGGCCTAACCATACAGGTTGCTAAGAATACCTACTGGGAGCGGAGTAGGTAAGACATCCAAATCCTATAAAATACATGAATTTTAGATGAGAGTCAGAAGAGTGTGGGATCAAGACAGGAAGCAAACTGATTAACAACTTGTGATATGCAGATGATATAACCTTGCTTGCCAAAAGCGAAGAAGACTTGAGCCACTTACTGATGAAGACAAACACTACAGCCTTCAGTTTGGATTACATATCAACATGAAGGAAATAAAAATCCTCATAACTGGACCTATAAGCAACATTATGATAAACAGAGAAAAGACTGAAGTAATCAAGGATTTCGTTTCACTTGGATCCAAAATCAATGTCCATGGAAGCCAGTCAAGAAATCAAATGACACATTGCACTGGGCAAATCTGCTGCAAAAAATTCATTAGTATGTATATAAATTTTGTACAAGATATTAACTTTTCTGTAAACTTTCACCTAAATTAAAATAAAACAAAGCAAAGATGTCACTTTGAAGACGAATTTGCACCTGAGCAAGGCATTTTCAATTACTTTATATACATGAAAAAAACAAGACACCGAATAAAGAAGACTGAATAAAGTTGCTGCTTTAAATCATGGTATTGGCAAAGAACACAGAATGGATTGCCAGATGTACAGCCAGAATGCTCTTTAGAAGCAATGATGGAAAGACTTTATCTCATGTACTTTGGATACGTCATCAGAAGGGCTCAATCCTTGGAGAAGGATATGATGCTTGGTAAAATACAGGGTCAGGAAAAAAGACAAGATCCTCTGTGAGACAGACTGACACAGTGGCTGCAACAATGAGTTCAAGCATGACAAAAACGTGATGACAGCACAGGAATGGCAATGTTTCATTCTGTTGTACACATGGTTTCCATGAATTTGAACCCAAATCAGTGGGGCCTAATGACAGGATGGCAGATGTTTTTGGCATTAGAGGAGACCTTGGTTGTGAATCAGGAAGGTCTGACACAACATAAAGAAGCTTAGAAAGAGAGGTTAACCTGAGAACGGGGCATTGCAGTGAACTTTCTTTATTGTATAGGGTTGTCTGACTAATTTCTGGGTTTTTTTGGTACTTCCTGGCATATTACCAAATTATATAAGCATAAAAATTGATATTCTTTTCTTTAGTAGTCTACTCTTAAGCATTCTAAGTAGATTTTGTAAATTACTGTTTATAAGAGTTTATACCTGAATTTGTACATAAACATTTGTAGGAAAGTAAAGCCAGATTTTCTCTTTATTCTACTATTAGACAGGCATAATTTTCACTTAATTTGATTTTAATTTTTTTTTTTTTGCATTTTCTTCGACTGAAAGCCATTGTCTATGCATGTAAGAAGACCAGCTATATCACTGTAACTGTATTCTTCAGCTATAATAAAAGTAGTGGCTACCATGCATCATCCTGTTCTAATGTTTACCACAATTCTATAAGACAAGAATTGTTTTCCTCCTTTTGTGAATAAGAAAACTAAGTTTCAGTGATATTAAGCAATTTTCCCAACAGGATGTAACTAGAAAGCAGCAGCACTAAGATTCATGTTCTATTCTGTCCAACCATAAACTCACGCTTGTCACTGTATCTGGACCCACACTGATAAACTCCTTGAGAGAGACAGCGCGATGTAGCCTTGGTCAGTATCTACTAATGGGCAATATCTCTAGGGAATTCTTTAGGGAAATGTTTAGAAAGGTGAGTCTAAATTTTCCCTTTAAAGGAGAAGGCAGGATGAAATGGCCCAAAGGCTGAACTCCAGGAGACCAAACCTGGTATTGCATATTCCTACTGGAGATGGTCCATTAGTGTCATAATGAGAGTGGCAGGCAACTTTATTGAATAACAGGTTGAAACACTGGAAATATACAGCACAAATATTACGTTCTGTGACAAAAAATAAAATAAACAAATAAAAAAACTCCAGAAATCCGGTGGGTAGTTCAGGGTCAAGAAGGTGTAACCAATGAGGTTGGATTAGAGCAACACTGGTCAACAATGAGGAGTAGTGGGATCCAGGGCTATCGTAAGGACAGTCATATGCATATGCCACCGACAGTGAGATTCCTGAGGGAAGAGACCATGTTTCATTTCCTCATTGATTTCTCAACACCTAAGATGGGGTCTTGTATGCTAATTGCTATCACTAAGAGCATGTACGGGATTGGGGGAAATCCTAGCAGCATAGCGGTTAAGTGCTACATCTGCTAACCAAAATGCTGTCAGTTCAAATCCACCAGGCATTTCTTGAAAACTCTATGGGGCAGTTCTATTCTGACCTATAGGGTCGCTATGAATCGAAACTGACTCGACAGCAGTGACTTTGGCTGTATGGGATTGGGCTGGACATTAACATGTGGCAAAGCTCTGCTTGGCTTGAATAGTGGCAGAATAGAGAGGAAAAAAAGTCCTAAAGAAGAGCTGGAATAACTGGGCAGGGGTAGACTGAAATGACAGCACGTAGCTGTAACCTCCCATTCTTATTCTGCCATCCTCAGAGGACTCAGCAGGGATACTGATCACGGTGACACAGCCATTAACTGACAAATTATCTGCTGGTAACATCCATCAAACATTTGAAATCTTCCTCAGTGCGTTATACCTGATTCCTCAATGAATATTGTTTTCTTTTGTTCTAATGGGCTAATATGAGAGATTTGATGTCTAGAGGTTCTGCAAGGCCTTGCCTGTGCGCACAGGAGCAAGACTAAGTGGTCAGCTTTTCCTCACTTCAGCGTTGGTGCTTTGGGCTATGATTTTCTGTTTTCCCCTGCAAAGACTATCACACTCATTTTTCTTTTCTCAGAAGCTGCCCTGGACCCATAGGCCTATTTTAATATGTGTAACTTTATGGGTTGGTAAGAAACAAATGTGCCTATGTGCTTAAGTCATTCTTTCATGGTACTGCTACATTCTTTCTGAAATAATTGACAGAAATTTATTCTCTCGTGGCTATTGTGTCAATTAGCAAATTACTAATAAATTCTTGAGTGCTGACAAGAGATCAAGTGGCTTAAGACACATATTTCTGGTTCCACTGTGAGGTCAATATGTGGCTCTCTAGTTGAAGTTTATCTTCTAGTCAAAATAAAATAGCGTTTCACCAGAATCCAATTTCTGACATCCCTCTAAAGAAGCAGACTATGTAAGGGATAAGTTGTGGGGTAGCAAATGTTTGCAAGATGTTCATCATGTAAGATTTCACTTTTGATACCAGTTGATGATAGTCCATAATCATCAAAAATAACCACTTGTGTGAAAACAAACCTACTATAATTTGTATACATATTTTCCTGTCAACTATGAACCTGAATAGCCAAGTGCCATCGAGTCGAATAACACTTTAAAAATTATACTACTTTGAAAGTAGTGCTCTTTACGTTGCTGCTGTCATGGATTGAACTGTGTCCCCTCCAAAATGTATGTGTTGATTTGACTTGATTTGGAGTTCCAATATGGTGCCCTTCCTCCCATGTGTTGTGAATCCTGCCTCTGTGATACTGATGATAGAGAATGGTTTGCAGTTGTGTTAGTGAGGCAGGACTCAAGCTTGTGGAATATAAGGGAGAGAAAGGAGCTGAGGAAGTTGGGAACCTCATACCACCGAGAGAGAAGCACCAGCAGCAGAGCACGTCCTTTGGACCCGAGGTTTGTGTGCCAAGATGCTGTCACTGGATTTGGACTCAGCTTACAGGTCTGTGATAACTTCTCTTACTGAATGGACTTATAATTTGTAAATGGATCTGCAGCTTACCGGACTGTCTCAACAAAGCTTCTCTACATGAAACCTTCCACTCCTGGTATTTTCTGTTAGAGCAGTACCAGGTGACTAAGACAGCTGCGTTTAAAAGTAATGGTACTTTATGTGGAGAAACACTGGGAAGAAATGCGAATGGGAGTACCTGGGTGCTTCTTTATAGTGCTGAATGAGTCACCACAAATGCCACCTATCACCTATCATACCTCCCTAAGATATGATGAAGTGATCATTTAAACCAGCAACATTATGTCTTATCTTAATTAGCTTTTTTATAGGCTTAAAAAATGAAATTTCACAGAAGACAAACAACCCAATCACAAAACTGGCAAAAACCTCATCCAAGAAGATACACAGGTGAAAATTAAACATATTGAAAACAATTCTTAATATCATATGTCACTGACGATTTTTAAATTAAAGCAACAACGATTTTAGAATGGTAAAAATCCAAAACTGACATCATTAAATGCTGATGGTGAAGATATGGAGCAAGGAGAACTCTCATTCATTGCTGATGGGAATGGAAAGTGGTACAGACACTGGAAGACTGCAACATGAGCTTTCAGTTTGAGTCAGCCACCATGCTTCTAGGTATGTACCCAAATTCAATGAAAATCTAAGTCCACATAAAAACCTACACATGAATGTTTATTCAGAATTGCTAAAATTTGGAAGCAACCAAGATGTTTTTCAACAGGTGAATGGATAAACTGTGGCGTATCTATAGAATGAGATATTATTCAGCAATAAAAGGAAGTGAACTATTGAGTCCCAAAGTGACACAGACAAATCTTAAATGTACACTGCTAAACAAAAGAAGCCAATTTCAAAAAAGCTAAATAACGTATGGTTACAATCACACTACATTCTGGAAAAGGCAAAATTAGATGGTGAAAAGATCAGTGGTTGCCAGATGGATCAGCAAAAAGGGAAAGAGAATACGTGTGATACAAAAAAAAAGCAAAACCCAAGCCCACTGCCATCAAGTCAATTCTGACTCATAGTGACCCTACAAGACAGAGCAGAACTGCCCCACAGAATTTCCAAAGAGTGCCTGTTGGATTTGAACTGCCAACCTTTTAGTTAACAGATATAGCACTTAACCACTATGCCATGAGGATTTCCAATAGGTGGGATACAGTATTTTTAGGGCACTGAAACTATTGTCTATAGTACTGTAATGGTGGACACACGATATTAAGCATTTGTCAAAAAAGCTAAAACTTTACACAATAAAAAGTGAACCCTAATGTAAATTATGTACCTTAGATAATAACAATGTATCAAAGCTGGTTCATCAGTTGTAACAAATATTTCACAGGAATGCAAGATGTTAATAATTTGAGAAACTACAACAGAGGAGGGGGTATATGGGAACACTGTACTGTCTATATAATTTTTCTGTAAACCTAAAACTACTCTAAAAAATAAAATTTATGTTAAAATGTAGTTCTCTTAATGTTTATCATCTTTCTAAAATGTTTTCTACTTAATTTTTGTTCCATATTTTAAAATGTTAAGAATGCCTCCTAAATTAAGCAAAGAAAACTTTTCTCTAAGCTCTTATGCTCATTTGAAGACTATATAAATTTTATGTAAATTTTAAATTTGTGTAAATTTTACAAAGGGAACTCTAAATCAGCCCATTCTTCTCGTGAAAAAGAAAATCTTAAAGTTTTGTTTTGCAATTTAATTTTTAGTTATCAATAGAGAGCCATAAGAGTTCTTTCTCACCACCAAGGAAGGAAATTAGAAGTAGCTGTAACAAGGCTGAGGGAAAGGGTTGGGTGCTGGCATGATTTAAGCTGTGGTGTTTCAGTATGTTTTCCACTGGTGCATAACAAATGACCACACACTTTGCATCCAAACACAACACAAATGGTTTGCTCTTACTGTGGGTCAGGAGTCTGACATCTGTTTAGCTAGGTTTTCTTCTCAGGATTTCACTAGACTGAAATTAAAGTGTCAGATGACCACAAAATGATCCACTTTCATGCTTCCTCAGGTGTTGGCAGAACTCATCAACTTGTGCTTGTACAACTTTGGTCTGTATTTTCCTGCTGGCTGGCTGATGGGGATTACTCTCAGATCTTAGGGGCTGCTCTCAAGTCCTTGCCAAGTGTTCCTGTCCAAAATGTCAATTTGTGCTGTCGTGGCCAGCAAAAGAGCATGTCTCCTATCTGGAATTGATTTTTTCAGGAAGGCTGCACTTCTTTTTAAGAACTTACCTGATCAGGTTAAGCCCACTCAAGGTAATTTCCTCTCTGTGTAACTCAAAATGAAGTGATCTAGAACTTAATTATAGCTGCAAAACCCCTTCAACTTTGTCATTTAACAAAAGCTAATTATGGAAGACAAAATCCATCACAATCATTGTCCTACCCTCCCTCAGGGGAAGAGTATAATACAAAGTGTGTATACCAGAGGACCGGAATCTTGGAGACCATCTCAAAATTCTGCCATCCACAGCTTCTTTAACTCTTTTTTTCTGAAAGGGGTAGCCCACATTCTACCAACTGATGTGCTTGAAGTACATAGGAATTTCTCCTACAAATCAGAGCTGCTATTTTAAACCTGAAGTAAAACTGTGACATAAAAGAAAATAAGACACATTACCACAAAAAACAAACAAAAAACACCTCATTGTTTCTGGTAGTGTAACTACCCTGACTAGTAACTTCCTACTCTCCCCCAAAAAGGACACCTAAAATTGATTAGTAAAATAATTTAAAATATTTCTAACCATCAGTGAGCTGGTAACTTAATAAGAAATATTCAAAGGCCTAAAACTATATGCAAGCAGACATCCAAGACAGTAAACTAAGTACTGACATTGGTGTTTGCTTGAAGGCACTGTTGAACCCAATATTTAAAGTATTTGGGTAGAGCAAAAAAATCCCAGGGGTCTTCAAGGGTTATCTAATAAAAACTATTTGTATTAAGTGGGGATTCCTCCATAAGAGGGCTTCTAGTCCATTTTAGAGCAAACTGTAATAAAATGTACTTACCCAAGAGAGGGGGACCTTAGGTGATGCCAGTTGTTAAAACATACAGCAGTTAACTGAAAGGCAGGAGGTTTGAGTCGACCCAGAGATATCTTGGAAAAAAGTCCTGGTGATTGACTTCTGAAAAATCAGATACTGAAAATACTACAGAGCACAGTTCTGTTCTGACACTCATGATATCTTCCTAACCCAGAATTGACTCGAAACCAACTGATACCCAAGGGAGAATGCAGGAAAAGTTATCTCTCTCAAACTCCATCACTAAGGGAAGGAGGACAAAAAATGTGAGAATTTTATAAGATGGTCCTAGTACAGGTTTGTAGCCCCAATTCATCCCAGATTGGTAGGTGAATTGATGTACTGAAATACTTCAAATTGTAAACTTAAAGCAATGCCAGGTAGAATTCTTCCCTAAAGTAATTGCTTTTACATATGCCTCAATGTGTCCCACATAAAGGCTAGCAAAAATATGAATTCATCATCACATATCACACATACACACACACTAATACACACACACAATAGTAAACAAAACATCACAAAGAAGAGTAGAAAAAACACAAAATGAAGCCAGGGGTCCTTGTTGTCACTCTAACAGCAGAAAATGAAGTGAAACATATACTAATTGAAATGCTAATTGAAATGGAAGAATCATAATTTTATTACTTTGGCTGGTTTGACTATCTAACATATAGTAATTATCTATGTAACTGCTAAGCCAACTACACAGATAAATTATCATACTGATAGAAGAATGTAACAGGTTTATTAGATACATTATTGCTGTACAAAAAATCACCTGAATTTCTGTATTTCCTACCAAAACACAAGTAGAAAATAAAATAATTTAAAAAAATCACTTCAACATGAAAATATAAGACTTAGAAATAAATCTAAAAACATTTTTTAAAACTTTCATAGAAAAATATGTAATATTTTACTGAAAGATATTAAAGAAAGCCTAAATAAGAGAGACATACATCAAGTTTGTGCACTGGGAAATCCATACTGAAAGATCTCAATTTTCCCTATAGGTTAAATGCAATTACAATTAAAATCTTTAACAGTCTTAGAACTCTTTTTATATTATAATACTTAAAACTGCATTACATGTGCACAGACAGAAAAAACTACATACGAAATAGGCAAGAGAGTCTTAGAACAGTGCACCTAAGATACAGGAACTTGATTTATGACAGAACTATACTACAGATTAATGCTGAAATATTCATGAGATAAAAAAAAAAAATCAATTCCCCCCCATATTTACCCCAAATACATTCACAGTTATTAAAACCTGACTCTGAAAGGCTGCCATAATACTTTTGGAAGGCAATATAGGAGAGTAACAATCTCAGTGTAAGAAAAAACTATCTTAAACAAGATCATAAGATATAAACCATAAAGAAAATGACTAACAAAAAATATCTGCTTCAGAAGACATAAGAAAGAGAGTGAGAAGAAATGTAGTGAAAAAGATGGTTGCAATCCAAGGAATTTATAGAGAATTATTATCTGGGATAAAGAGTACCTATAAATTGACCTGATCTGTGTGATAAATTCTTACCATTCATAAGAATCATCACCAACAAAGAACTTTGTGTCCTCAAATAGGTAATAAAAGTTTAAAACTAATGTATCACAGTCAATAAAAATATACAATAAGTGGAATTGTATTTAGAGTATAAAATAGATTTTGGTTTCTTCCAGTGGTAAAGTTGCACATTCTTACATTAATGTAAATGAATTTTGAATTTGTCTTTTTCTTATGAACTACCTCAAAATAATGCAGCAGTCTACCTTTTCAGAAAGCCAATGAATGGCTTTGAAGCCATGCAGCAACTGCTTTTTTGTTGTTTTTGCTAATAAAAGGGCACATTGGCTACAAATAAATAGAATTACCTGATATATTTCAAGACAGATTCAAGATACTATATGTAGTCTCTCTAACTTCCCTGCCCTTTCCTGACCAATCTTCCCTGAGCTGCAGGCTGTATTCCCTGGCCACCTGGAACCAGAGCTCCAAGGCAGCTCCCAGAACCCCTTATCAATGACAGCAGTGACACCCTTTGAGAACAGGGTTGGAGGTAGATATTCAGGTGACAGAGTACTTTGTGGTGGTGCAGAGAACATCTGAGATCACTTACTGTGCTTAAAGCCAGAAGAGAACATGGAATGCTGTATTGAAGCCAGCCTAGTCTGACTCCAGTCAATCCCAGTCTTACTAGGTTACCTTGAGTTGGAGGAGGCCAATATTTTATAGCATGTATGCACAAAACCTGTACAAAAAGGTTCATTGAAATATTGCTTGTAATAAGAAAAACTATGGAAAATAAGTAATACACTTAGCTATAAAGTTAAATAAATGAGACAACGGCATACTGTACTTCATTGAACATGAATGAATTATAACCACATGCAGTGCCAGTTTGGGGAACGTAATGCAGAGAAAAAAGAAGCAATTTGTAAAATGATTTCTCTAAGAAGTACATTATAAATATTTATTTATATTTGTATTATAAAACACACCTATGTCATGAAGTACAAACTACTAATTAGGAGTAAAAAACATGTAAGGCATAGATAACAAAGAAATACAGGTGAGGCTGAGGTGGCAGACTAGTTACACATCTCCTCGATTCCCTCTGAGAACTAAGGCCCAGAGAAACAATTGAATGGAGCAGAGTGGACATGTTGGGAGCCCTAAGACCAGGTGTAGAGTTGTGAGATCAGACTGGAGGCAAGATGGCACTGTTACATAGCTGAGAAGCTATGCTTAAGACAGTCACATCTAGAGAACCCAGCAGTGGTTGGTGACCAATGATACCAGTACCCATTTCCCCTCTCTTCTCTGAGCTGCACCATAGATACTGGGGGCTCAGCACAGGAGATGGGGCTTAGATAGGATGCCATCTTAGTCAGCTCAGAGGTGGAATGAGATATACCTGAGGGCTTGGCTGGGGCTAGCTGCTATGCTGAGCATCAGTGCCTGAGCATACAGTGCCTCTCCCAACAGAAAAGCAGTTTTGACAATCATACCTAGCGAATATAACAGCGGGTAGTGGCGGAGTGTGGCAGTGCCCTTACCCTCCCTTCTTTCAGCCATGTCATAGCATCTGTGAGTGCAGACCCTGAGAGACTCTACAAGTAGGTTGTCATCTTTGTCAGCTAGGCGGTGGGGCCTGTCACTCCTGAGGGCTCATCTGGTACCCGTTGCTGCTGGACAGTACCTCTCTCTGCAGACCAGCAGTTCTCAGGAAAATTGCATTTAGAAAACACAGTGGTGGTTGGTAGCTGAGTGTGGAGGCACCATGTTCCCCTCCCTCCACTGAGTCATGGCATAGCATCTGCTGAAGGGCCCCCAAGAGACTCCATAAGTAGGGTGCCATCTTTGTCAGCCAGAAGGTGGGGTCTGCCACCCCTGTGGGGCCGGCTACTACTGGCTGCTGCGAGACAACACCTCTTTCAGCAGAAAAGCAGTTTTTAAGATAAGTGCATCTAGAGAATGCAGCAGTGGCTGGCAGTTGAGTGTGGTGGCAACCCTCTCTCCTCCTTTCTCTGAGCTATGCCGTAGTGTCTGCTGGCAAGACACCAGAGAGTTGGCACAAGTCGGTTGCCATCTTCACCAGCCAGGAGGCAGGGTCTGCCACCCTGAGAGCCCAGCTGAGGCCAGCTGCCAAGTCGAGCAGCATCACGGGGCTGGACAGCATCTCTCTCACCAGGGAAGCTGTACTTAACTCAGTTGCACCTAGAGAATGCAGTGGTGGCTGGTAGCCAAATCTAACAGTGCCCTTACTTACTCCCTTCTTAGAATTACACCACAGCTTCTGTTAGTGCAACACTGGCAAAGCTAAACAGCTTTTTGATGGTGCAAAGACAACAATCAATACCTAACTGTTTAAAGAAGCAGACCACTATGGCTCCGGAATACTCCCAAAATAAAGAATCAAAAAACTTCCTAGATGAAGAAGGCTTCCTGGAATTATCAGAGGCAACGCTAAACAATTATGTATAGAGGCCTTCTAGAGGCTAAACAAAGTGCAGCAGAACAAAACCAAAAATTAAGCAAGCTATACAAACTGCTAGAATACCAATAACCTGAAATTCAGCATATCAACAATAAAATTAGAGTTAGACAATTCAATGGACAGCCAAAAGAGCAAGATTCGGGAAATGGAATGCAGAACTATTGATATTGAGGATGAAGTAACTGGCACCAGCATTTACGAGGAGAAATCAAACAAAAGAATCAAGAAAAATGAAGAAGCATTAAGAAACTTGTGGGACTCTATCAAGAGGTATAATTTACAAATAATTAGAGCTCCTCAACAGGGAGGGATAGCAGCAAAAATACAGAGAGAATTTCTGAAGAATAGCTGACAGAAAACTTGCCTGACACCATGAAAGAAGACAACACAGCTATTCAAGATGCTTTTTGAACTTCACAAAAAGGTAGACTCCAAAAGAAAGGCACCAAGACATGTTATGATCAAGTTTAACAAAATGAAGTGTAAGAAGAGGCTCATAAAAGCAGTTAGGCTTAAATCAAAACTAATGGAAGAGGCTCTTAAAGGGAGTTAGGCTTAAATCAAAACTAATGTATAAAGGGAAGCCTTGTAGGCTGTCCTCTGACTTCTTGGCAGAAACCATGTTGGCAAGAATGCAGTGGGATGACAGACACAATACCCTGAAGGACAAAAATTCCCAACCAAGAATTATGTATCCTTCAAAATTATCTCTCAAATAGGACAGTGACATTAAGACATTCTCAGGTAAACCAAAGCTTAGAGACTTTGCAAAAACAAACCAAAATTGTAAGAAATGCTGAAATAAGTTCTTTGATTAGACAATCAATAACATCAGATATATACTCAAGGATGAAATGCAGGACACAGCATCCAGAGTGCTATTTGGTTAGGGAAGTCACAAAGCTCAATCAAAGCTAAAATATTAGAGAAACAGAGATCTTAACATGTAAACTATGACAATATCACACTATAAAGAGGGACATATTATACTACTTAAAGCCCTCTGAGATGGAGAGGAAATTGGCTGGCAGAGAAGTTAAGGCTTGGTTTAAACTTCGAGCATTAAAGGAGAACAAAGGGACAGCTGCAAAGCAAACTAAAAATACTACATTATCAAAACAAGTAATACAATAAAGGACTCTCAACAGACACAAAATCAACACTGAAAACGATGAACAGAAAACCCATAAAGAATACAAAATGGAACAAAGAAGATGTCAAAAACACAAAAATAAAGGCACCAAAATGACAGCACTAAATCATATCTATCAATAATTACAGTGAATTTTAATGGACTGAATGCACCAATAAAGAGACAGAAACAGGTTAGATCCAAAAATACTATCCATCTATATGCTGCTTACAAAAAACACACCTCCGACTCAAAGACATGAGCAAACTGAAAATCCAAGGATGGAAAAATACATACCAAGCTAACAAGATGCAAAGAAGAGCAAAAGTGGCAATACTTATCTCAGACAAAATAGACATTAAAGTAAAATCCACCATGGTGGAAAAGGATGGTCACTATTTATTGCTTAAAGGTTCAACACATAAGGATATATCAATACTAAATATTTATGCACCCACTATAAGTGCATCTAAATACAGTGAACAAACACTGACAACACTGAAAAATGAGATAGATCACTTCACAATAATAGGAGACTTCAACACTCCACTTTCACTAATAGATCATCCAGAAAAAAAGCTCAGTGAAGATACAGAAGATCTTATTGTGACAATCAAACAACTAAACCTTATTGACGTGTACAGAACTTTTTACTCAACAACAGATAAGTACATCTTCCTTTCCAATGCACATGGAACACTCTTCAGAAAAGATGACATATCAGGTCATAATGCAAGTTTCAACAAAATCAAAACCACTGAATTATTACAAATCATCTTCTAAGACCACAAAGCCATAAAAGTTGAAATCAACAGCAGAAAAAACATAGGTAGAAATCTGAACTAATGGAAACTGGACAACACCTTGCTCAAAAATCCATGGGTTATACAAGAAATCATAGATGAACTAAAGAAATTTATGGAATCAAATGAGAATGAAAACACATCCTACCAGAAACCTATGGGATAATGCAAAAGCAGTGCTCAGAGGTCAGTTTATCTCTATGAATGTACATATCTGGAATGAAGACAGGGCTCAAACCAAAGCATTAACCCTACAACTTGAATGAGTAAAGAGCAACAAAGGAACCCCTCAGGCACCAGAAGAAAACAAATAATACAGATCAGAGCAGAACTAAATGAATTAGGAAATAGAAGAACAATTGAAAAAGTTAACAAAATCAAAAGCTGGTTTTTTGAAAGGATCAACAAAGTTGATGAACCACTGGCTAAACTCACAAAAGAAAAACAGGACAGAAAACAAATAACCTGAATAAGAAATGAGATGGTAGAAGTTGCAACAGACTCAATCAAAATTAAGAGTATCACAACAGAATATAGTGAAAAATTACACTCTAACAGATTTGAAAACCTAGAGGAAATGGATAAATATCTAGATTCACATCACTAACCAAAATTATCACAAGGAGAAGTAAAATAATAAACTCATCAGAAAAGAAGACATTGAAAAAGTAATCCAAAAAACTACCAGCCCAGAAAAATTTTGGCCCAGGCAGCTTCACCAGAGAATTTTAGAAAGGAGTTAGTCCCAATACTACTGAAGTTATTTCACAACATAGAGATGGACAGAATATTCCTAAATGCATTTAATGAAGCCAGCATAACCCTGCCATCAAAGCCAGGAAAGATCCTACAAAAAAAGAAAATTACAGATCAATATCACTCATGGACCTAGATGCAAAAATCTTCATCAGAATTCTAGCCAATAGAATCAAAAACATACCAAAAAAAAAAAAAAAAAATTCATCATGACCAAGTAGGACTCATACCAGGGATGCACGGCTGGTTCAGCATCAGAAAAACAATTATTGTGATCAGCCATATAAATAACAGATAGGGTAAGAATCACTTGATTCTTTTTCTACTGATACAGAAAAGGCATTTGACAAAGCCTAGTATCCATTAATGTTAAAAACTCTCAGCAAAATAGGGATAGAAGGGAAATTCCTTAATGAAATAAGGGGCCACACAAAGCCAACTGCCTACATCATCCAGAGTAGAGAGACACTGAAAGAATTGCTCCTAAGAACAGGAACTAGACAAGGATGCTCACTGTCACCATTTCTATCCAACATTGTGCTAGAGGTTCTAGCCAGAGCAATCAGACAAGACAAAGCAATAAAGGACATCTGCATCAGTAAAGAAGAACTAAAAATATGTCTATTTGCAGATTATATGATTGTATACACAGAGAATGCTAAAGAATCCATAAATAAACTAGTGGAACTAATAGAAGAGTTCAGCAAAGTATCAAGATGTACAATAAACGTAAGTAAATTGGTAAGATTCCTTTACACCAACAAAGAGATCACTGAAGAAGAAATCACCACATCAGTATCACTTAATGTAGGTCCCAAGAAGACAAAATACCTAGAAAGAAATCTAATCAGAGAAGAGTTACACAGTGAAAAATATAAGACCCGACTGCAAGAAATCAAAAGACACTTACACAAGTGGATAAACCTACCTTGTTCATGGATAGGAAGACAGTTTTATGAAAATATATATTTTACCCAAAGTGATCTACATATACCATACAATCCTAATGCAAATTCCAGTGTCAGTTTTAGTGTGGTGAAACAAATCACTACCTTTGTTTGGAAAAGGAAGAAACCTGGATAAGTAAAGCACTACTGAAGAAGAGGAATACAGCAGGAGGCCTCACACCACCCAACCTCAGAACGTAATACACTTCCAAGGTAGTCAGAACAGCCTGGTGCTGGTACAGAAACAGATATATAGACCAATGGAACAGAACAGAGAATCAGAAATATCACCATACTCCTTTGAACCGTTGATATTTGACAAAGCCCCAAAGTCTGTAAATTGGTGAAAAGGTAGTCTCTTTAACAAATGGTGTTGGCAAAATTCGATATCCATCTATAAAAAACTGAAACAAGACTCATATTCCATACCTTATACAAAAACTAACTCAAAATGGATCAAAGACCTAAATACTAAACCTAAAGTGATAAGAATCACACAAGAAAACATAGGGACAACAATGAAATTTCTAATGCGTGGCTTAGACTACAAAACCTGACTAACTGCACAAACCACAGAACAGAAAATAGATAAATGGGAACTACTAAAAATCAAACAATTATGCTCACCCAAAGACTCAGTCAAGAGAGTTAGAAGACTACCTAAAGAATGGGAAAAGTATTTGCCAACTACATATTGGATCAATGTCTGATTTCCATAATCTATAATGTACTTCAAAATATCAACAAGAAAAAGGTAAATAACTCAAATAATGATCAAAGAAGATGGACAGGCACTTCACCAAAGAAGACAGCCAGGCAGCCAAAAGACACATGAGGAAATGTTCATGATCATTAGCTATTAGAGAAATCCAAATCAAAACTGCAATGAGACACCGTCTCACCCCAAAGAGGTTGGCAATAATCCAAAAAGACACAACAAATGCTGGAGAGGCTATGGAGAGATTGGAACTCTCTTACATTGCTGCTAGGAATGCAAAGGTACAATCACTTTGGAAGGAAATTTCATGCTTTCTTAAAAACTAGAAATATCATATGATCCAGCAACCCCACTGCTTAGAATATATCCAACAGAAATAAAGGCTGTCACATGAACAGAAACATGCACATGAACGTTTATGGCAGCACTGTCCACAACAGCAAAAAGGGTACATATACGTAGTGGAACATCATGCAATGATAAAGAACAATGATGATTTTAGGAAGCATCTCATAACCTAGTTTCAATTAGAATATACTATGCTGATTGAAATCAGTCAGCTACTAAAGGACAAATATTATATTAGAACTCTGCTATAAGGACTTAAAAATGGACTTACGTACAGAAGAAAAGACTCTCTTATGGTTACAAAGGTGGGGGGGAGGGAGAGGGATGTTCATAGATTAGATAGTCGACAGGAATTTGGTTAGGTGAATGGAGTGAGAGCATGCAGTAGAGGGCATCCTGGCGTATCTGGACTACACCATAAACTGAAAAGTTTTCTAAACTTAACCTAACATTTTGAAAGACCGAATAGCAGTGACAGGGGTTGGGGACCATGTTCTCAGGGGACATCAAAGTCAATCGACATAAGTAATCTTTTGCTAAGAGACTCTTCTGCATCCAGAGTCTTAAAAGCTAGCAAGGTGTCATCTGAGTAACACCAAATGGTCCCAACCCATCTGGAACAGATGACGACTGATAACACCAAAGACAAGAGGAAAAATGAGCCCAGGACACAGAAGGGCCCATATGATTGGTAGACTGCATCAGTACGAGACTGGAAAAACCAGATGATGCCCAGCCACCACCAAAGACAGCTTTGACTGGGGACACAATGTAGAGTCCCCGATGAGATTCTATATGAGGAAGAGTTGTTCAGTTCAAGAACTCTACTAAAAGATCAGAACTGATAGTCTGACAACCTGGAAGCTTGCTGGGAACATGGTCCCTGGACTTGGTGCTTGACCTGATCTGAAAACAGTACAGAGGTCAACTCTTCAAACAAGAAAGGACTGGACCCAGCTATGTAATGTGAGCATGTGGTGTGTGTACTTTATGGCTTTATACTTTTATGGGAGGCTGTACTACTGGTTTCTCTCTAGATGGGAAAAGGGAGGGTGGAGAGGTGGAGAGAAGGAGACAGGTGTTCGTTAAGAGGATACCAGAAGTAAACAGTGAAAAAGACGAGTGTGCTGTACAGGGTGAGGAGAGTAGACGGAGTTGCAGATATACAGGCATGCAAAAGGGATTTAGATTGTACACTTTCACTTAATCATAGTTAAAAAAGAAAAATAAAATTCACAATCATGTTTCTGAGGGGGAATGAAATAGGATCGACTGCAAAGAGACACAAAGGGAATGTTGAAGTTAATGACTATGTTTTTTTTTTTTTTTTCTTAAAATCCGTAAGGGATACTCAAGTGATCATTGCTTCATTATTCTTTACATCTTCATATGCTTGTTATTTTGAACTTATAATTCAATAAAGACAAAATGAAAGTAAAATATATCCTTGATTTTTTAATGTTATTAAATAGGAAGGTACTTGTGCAAGTAAATGCAGTCATTCTGGTTAAAATCCCTACTAGAACAATTATTTTTCAAGAAATAAATTCTAAAATGTTTTTAAGTTAAAAGTAGACTTCCATCTCTGAACAGACAATAGGAGAGTGTAGCTAAGTATAACACCAACAGCATGACCTGACACAGGAAAATAAGCATCATTGAAAAATTAACAGTTGAGATGTTTCTGAAGGCAGAAAGGAGTTTTAGAACATGGTCTTCTTAAGAGATGACTGAAACTCAGAGACATACCATGAATGAGTGCAAGTTACCGACATTACTCTGTGAGAATCATGTTTTTTTTCCCTCTTGTGCTCACCTGAATATGGAAAGCAATAAGTTCTTTCTGTTGTAAGCTGAATAGTTGCCCTCTGTAAGTGCTGAGTGTTGGTATGTTCTGTTCACTAGGAGGTAATTATGCACCTCCAACTTATATTCAACAGAAACAGTAATTTTCCTTTTCTGTTACCAAAGTAACTTTCTCATTAACAAGTTGCTGTCAAGTCAGTTCCAACTCATGCTGACCCCATATGTAGTCTGTATTCAAGCTTGAGTATCCTCACTTACCTTCCCATTAAAGTTGAGTTTGTTAAAACTCCAGTAAATGTACCCACCAGATATAAAAGCAGTGAGCCAGAGACTATTCAAATCCATGGGCTAAGCATTTATTTATTAACACATTTAATAACAGACCAATACCTGTCTGTCACTAGGCCAAGACATGAACAAGGCTAACAAAATATCAGTCCTTGTGGTACTCATATTCCAAAGGAGGCAGAAAGAATAAACAAGCAAATACTACCTGGGAGAAACGTCTATCTACATAAAAATGGTAGACTGGAATAGAAATCTGAAGAAATCACCTAAAATATAACAGAGAAAGAAACAGAAATGAGAAATATGAATAAGAATATGAGTCACAGAAGCTAAAATAAGACTGTCCAAAATCCATCTAGTGGAAGTTCCAGAAAAAGAATGGAAAAGTTATTTTAAATTTTAATAACTTTTTAAAAATTATCATACAGTGATATTATTTTTTTCCTTTGGTGTACAGTTCTATGGAGTTTAACAAAGCGTACATTTGTATAACTCTTATCACATTCAACATACAGAGCTGTCATCCCTAAATACCCCCTTGTGACGTTATAGTTACTCCCTCAGAGGCCGGGCTAAGATGACAGAGTAACTGGATGTTAACCTGTAATGCCTCCAACCACAAAGACCACCCCTCCCAAATGAACTGATTATATACAATACTCTAGGAGCCCTGAACATTAACAGGAAAGTTGAGAAATCAGACTGTGCATCAGGGAGGGGAGAGTTGGTCTAGAAGTACCTAGGACTGGTCAGATCTGACCTGAATGGGGCACCAGAGTCCCACAGGCAAATCTGCAGCAGTGAGCTTAGTGACTGCAGCAGTGGCTTTTGAAAAGCATTTTCCTCAGTGTGAAAGACCCAGTAGTGGAGAGTCTACTCATGCCTCCAGAAGCAGTGAAAAGTAGCATCCAATCATCAAAAGCTCGGTAAATTGCGTCTAATTTATCACATGAGTATCTACCATCTTTCCTTTAGGATAAATCTCTCTTTCTTTTCCCAGTGCTTCCCTCTCCCTTTTCTGCGCTGTGCCCTGCTCCAGAGCCTGATGCCATTACCTGGGCTGAAAGTAGGACTCCTTACATGTGCTCTAAGCCATTCTCCTAAACTTGAAGATGGAACAATTTAATGAACAAGGGGTAGGGGGCTGCGGAGGTGGGGTGAGGGTTGAATAAACAGATAAATACTAAATAAATAAACATAAACCCTGGGCCACATCTGCTAACCAAAAGGTCAGCAGTTCAAATCTGCCAGATGCTTCTTGGAAACCTGATGAAGCAGTTCTACTCTGCCTTATAGGGTCACCACGAGTCAGAATCAATTCAATGGCCATGGATTGGTTTTAAGTAAACAAATAATCTGCCAGCTCCCCCGACCTAGCTTATGCCTAAAGCTCAGGCATAAGGGGACAAGCATTCCTCAGACACTCATTTGCAGCTTTTAGCCCCTGTATTTCTTAGCACATGCAGCCAGACACCTGTGCCTACACCAATCACCCCTGCCCATCCAGGGCTATAAGAGAAAGCTTGTACCACACACTTGGTGACCAACTACCTGGGCACTTAAGCTGATTACTACAAGAAAAGGAAACGGATGCCCGGGCTCACCTGTCTAGTAACAACTCTAACCATCTGGTGACAGGACATTAGAGCCTCCAAGTTGCCAATAATCAAACTAGTTTACATGAGCAGTCTATTTGGGCATTTCAAAACAAAAAGCTGTAACACAGTAAACAAACATAAAGTAAATAAATACAAAAACTTATCAATGGCTCAGAGACCACAGTCAATATCAAATCAAGAGGCAGATGATGATGGCTTCAGAAAGCTTCCAAAACAAAATCAAGAAAATTTTCCAAACGAAGAGCACTTCGTGGAATCACTGGAGGTAAAATACAAAAGACTGATATTTAGAACTCTTGAAGAGATCACGAATGAGATCACACAAAATGCAGCAGAGCATAATGTCAGACTGAGCAGGCTGCAATAGAGAATAGCGAAACAGCACGCAAAAATTCAGAAGATTAATAATAAAACTACAGAATTAGACAACTCTGTGGAAAGTCAAAGGAGAACTGAGGTAACAGAAGCCAGAATTAGTGAGACTGAGATATACTTACTCCCTCACTCCACCCGTATCCTGAGGGACTACTGATCTCTTTTCAACATTGCAGTTTTGTCTTTTTAAGAATGTCATATAAATGTAATTACACAGCACATAATCTTTTGAGACTAGTTTTTCTCACTAAGTGTAATGTCTTTGAAATTTATCCAATCTGCACATACGTTAAGAGTTCCTATTTCTGAGTAGTATTCCACTGTGTGGATGCACCACACTTCAGCCACTCATCTGTTAAAAGACATTTGGGTTATTTCCAGCTTTTGGCTGTTAGAAATGGAGCTGTCATGAACATTCCCCCACAATTTTGGGGAGAAGATAACTTTAGTTCCTCTAGGGTAACACCAAGGAGTAGTATTGCTGAATCATATAATAAACGAGTGTTTAATTTTATAAGAAACTGTCAGATCACTGGAAAAGCACTTTAAAAAGAAGTAATGGCTGGAGCTTTTCCAAAATTGAAGAAGACCCTTATCAACAGTGAGGAAAGCACTTAGCAGACTAAAGAAAAACAAACTTATATTCGTTGGAATTTAAGCTGCTACATAACAAAAGAAAAAAAATCTAAAGCTATTAGGAAGAAATGAAAGATTTCATTAACCTAATGACAACAAACTATTGGATAAATTATAACGTCAACCAGAAAAGTCTCCTACTACTGTCAATGAAAACTGTCAGTTAACTTTGATGTTTAGATTTACTTTCAAATAAAGATAATAAAACTACTAAAAGATGCAGTAATTCTAAACAAAGGGACTGAACTCAGAAAGAAGGAATAGTTGAAGAAATACAAAAACACAAAAAACACACAGCATTCTAAATCCTATTTGATAGTGATAAATGCTAGGAAGGTGACGAGATAGCTACTTGCAAAGTGAAAGAACAACTCAGGATAGAGTAGTGAGGAGAGTCTCTCTGCAGAGGTAGCATCTAAGAAGAAATTTACGAAGGAAAGGTCTAAATAGACTAAAATCTTGTAAGTGTATGGAAAGAATACATTCAAAAGAAAGGCCATTAAGTGTGAATGAGCTTGGCATGAGGAAGAAATAGAAAAAAATTCAGTACTGGCGGGGGTGGGGTGGGGACAGGGAGCAGCCACAGTGGAAGGAATCAGAGCAGTATGCTAGATCATGTAGGCATCTAAATTTCCTTTTAAATGCAAATGTAATTACAAGCTGAACTACAATCTTAAAATATACTCTACATGAAGCTTCAGTGTTCCATAAAGTATTCAATTGCCTTAAAGTTAAGCATTTCTTCAGGTTTTGACTATATACCTGCACATTCATAATCAGTAGAAAACAATTTTCAATGTAGATATTCTCATTTGTTGTTGTTATTATATTTGTGTGAAGCCAGGAGTACAGAAAGGGTTTACATGCAGTGACTACAAATTGTTACTTATGTCTGTTTACAACACTCAAAAAAGTATGAAATTACAGAAATGTCATTCGTTCTCTCATTTGTCTATCCATGCATTCACTTATTTGTCTATTCACACTTTCCAAAACACTGAGTGTATAATATGGGCAAGACATTGGGCCTACGGCTGGGTGTGCAGGGGTAACACAGACAGATGGAATCTCTGTGAACTTACTTTCTTGCAAGGAAAACGGACCAAAAACATCTCTCCATGGTGAATTTGGTAGTTAAGATGACTAACTGCCTGAAAATCAATTTGTGTTTGAGTAAGAAACAGCAACTGTAACTCCTTACTTGGATCATTTTATTTGACTACATTCATGTTTTCATTGATTAAACACAACACCCCTTGAGAATATTTCCACTTTCTGTACACAAATTAGGTTTCTACTCTTCTTGTACTATTGAGTCATCATGATGTGGAGGTTGCTTTGGCAGCATTTGCAGTAACTGTCCCCTCTGCTTACAACACTCATTCAGGTGTCTTCAAATGTCACCTTCTCAGGGAGGTCTTCTCTAACCACTTCACTAAATCATATTTATTCTTTATTCCTTTAACCTGTCTTTTTTTTTTTGTTGTTGTTGTTGGTAATGATTATATATTTATTATTCTATTTTCTTTGTCTAATTTATTAGTATTTTCCTGTGTGTAGAATATTGTCTTGCTTTGTAATATAGATGAGCCCACTGCTGTTGAGTCAATTCCAGCTCATAGAGGCCCTACAGGACAAGGCAGAACTGCCTTAAAGGGTTTCTAAGGAGCAGCTGGTAGATTCAAACTGCTGCTTTTTGTTAGCAGCTGAGCTCTTAACCATAAATACTAGAATGGGTTAAGAAATCTAAAAGCTCTAGTTATTTTCCAATTAAATTATAATCAGTATATCATCTAGATATCATCTCCATGGTTATTACTATTTTTGAGATATCATTAATATTGAAATGACTACGTATTTCCCACCCATGTTTCCATTCAACTGCAAAGTAAAATAACCAGGCCTGCCTCAGCCTCGCAACCAAATGTTCTCTGGAACACATTAAAATGAGCCCTGTAAAACAGATTAATTCATGTTCATCCTAATGATGAAGTGATTATTACAAAATTGACTTTAAAAAAATGTTTGAACTCTCCTAACAGCTGAAAACCATGGTTTTACTGAACTTTTCAAACTAGAATAAAAATAAAGGTTGAAAGTTATATGACATGAAGTGATCATGAAAACTAGGAGCTGCTTGAGACTTTGTTAGAAAGACAATTAAATGCTGATGGCAAAATAATCAAAGTGCATAATTATTTACCGTTCTTTTGGCTTGGCACTATAAATGTTCTTCGGTGAGATTTTTGTTACAATGGTAGACAATTTTGAGGGCAGCAAGTGACTCTGCTCTCAGCAAGGAGACACTTTGAATAACACTTCTCTCAAAATCAGTTTATAAAGATTGTACAGTATTGGACTGCTTGGTGTTTTGGGAATCCTACCTCAGTGGGTCATGCCCACAGGTGACTGAAAAATGAGGCTGTCACTGGTGTGTGCATATTGATATAAGCCTGAGTTCTGGTAATATCATGACACCAATACAAATCTTCAAGGTAATAAATCTCATATGCAATGTTAGCTCTCTTCAATATCATTATGGTTTTGTGATACTGCTAGTAATCACTGCTACCATATTAGAATGTTTTAAGTACCAGGAATTGAGATAAGTGCTTTACCAATATCACTTCATTTAATTCTCTAACAATGCAATGATTACGTATCATTCCCAGCTGACAGATGAGTGGGCAGACCACGAGAATTTAAGCAATGTTCCCAGACAACTGGAAAGACAAAGCCAAATGGCAATCCATGAGTCCTATACTTGGCTCCTGCGTACTGTACAGTAAGCGGATCTTTCTCACTAATCACAGTACTTTGTTTCAATAGCCATCATTCCCATTGACTGACAAAACAATGAACACCCTTTTACTTTTTTATTAGCTGTAAATAACTTAAATGCATTTTATTATTTTTTAATTGCAGTTATCACCTATGACTTCCTGAGGAAGGATTTCATCAGGTATAGACATAATATAGAGCAGAATGCCCATTTCCATGAATGAAAAAATTAATCCACAAATCTTCAAAGAAATTTTAGGTATTTGGCAGGCTGCTCTAAGTTACGTCCCTGGGCCTCCGAGGGCCACATTCTCTCTCTTTTGCCCATGGACATCCTCACGGGCAAAGTTTGAGGATTCCCTTCCAGAGGTTTCTCCTATAGCCCTGTGAGTATAAATGGGGGTAGCTAATGGAGTCCACGTGAGTCAGGACAGCCACCTGGGTAAGCTTCTCTCTTCACACTGCCCTTCACTGGTTCCTCAGAGTATACAGCTACCAGGACTGAGAAAGAAAGCTAGCATAGAGCAAATGCAATGTGATGTGTATGGGAGAAGAAATTTCAGAAATGATAGTAGTGTGTATCCTAGTTAGTTTAACTAACCTAGTACTGAGAAGTTGCAAAGTGGGAGTGTGGAGAGTCACTGAGGGGAAAAAAGGGAAAGAAAAAGGCTTTCTGTTTGGCTTTACTCAGTGGTTCCACTACAGTCAAAAAGAGAGAAACGAGCAGCTTCTTGGTTTTTTTTCCCCCCTATGCCACTCCCACAGTGTAGATCAGACTTGAGCACTTACTTCACTACTAACTTCTAAGCTCAGAGTTCTCTTTTATTACGCCCCTTTCTATAATTTAAACCTCATATATTCTCTTGAAATAGAATTATGAAACTGAGGATGTGTTTGTGGAATAAAATGAATATTTAATGCAAAATAATGTTGAGAGAGTATCACTGAATGTAAAAGTATCTCTTAAAAGTGAAATTTAATTTCTATTCACTTTCATTTGTATATGATATTAGATTATTTTCTCTCCCTCAAAATGAATTACTTCATCTTGGTGAGTTTCATTACTTCTAATAAACTTCCTCAAGGCTGAGCCCTCTATATAATTTTTGTTGATTTTCTTACTGAAAAGTAACGCAGGCTCATTCTTTTTTAGTTATAAAATAACAGAGGAGACAAGTAAAAATTATCCACAATCCTCAGTAAGAAATAACCACTATTCATAGTTTAGTTGATATCATTTCTACATGTGCTAACCAAGAGGTCAGCAGTTTAAATCTGTCAGGCACTCCTTAGAAACTCTATGGGGCAGTTCTACTCTGATCTCTAGGGCAGCTATGAGTCAGACCCAACTAGACGGCAGTGGGTTGATTTCATTTATAATTGATACATTACAGGGTAACTGTGAGTGAGAACCAGCTGGACAACTGATTTGATCTACTTAAACAAGCTGACCTGGTGGTATAGTGGTTAAGCACTCAGCTAGTAACCGAAAGGTCAATAGTTCAAACCCACCAGCCACTCTGTGGGCAAATGATATGACAGCTTGCTTCCACAAAGTTTTATAGCCTTTGAAACTCTATGGGGGCAATTCTACCCTGCTCCACAAGGTCATTACAAGTGAAAATCAATTCAGCAGTTAACAGGTTTGGTTTTGGAACCTATGCAAATTCACGTGTACTTTCAAAAAATTTTTTTTCAATATGAGTCAATATAAAACTACATATATTCAGTTGTCATGGATAACCTTTGTTTACAAATTTGGATTATTAAATATCCTTGTATCATATACATGTTAATTTTCTAGGGAACTTACGATGTTATAAATAAGATTTTTGACATCTGAGATAAGTACATAATAAAACAAATAAATCTGTGAGATAAATGCATGAGTAGGTATCTAGCAGCTTTAACTGTGTATTGCCTTTAAATCTTTAGTCATCTTAAAAAGGATGTTCAGTGACTATGTTCACAGATTGATTACCAAAATTACTTTTTTCTAGTAACTGTAAAACATGTTTTTGCAAATCTCACTCTTATGACACTTGCCTTCAAGATCCTCAAAGAAGGGTGCCAACATGTCATTTAGCCTCATCACACATCTGTAAGTAAAACACGATGTAGACATCATGTTGTTTGTTCTGGCTTAATTTGACCACTGTCTACGTAAAACAAATAAACTTTGGGTTCAACATTCTTTATTCCTCCATTAAGAAGAGTGAAGTTACACCTAAGAGATATGACCAACATGTGAGAAGATCTTAAGAAAACTGACATTAGAACCCCTCCACCCATTCCCACTTTATTTGCAATCAAATCATTTTGCTTCATGAGAAGCTCAGGCAATGTGTTAACAAAGAAGTACTGGGCAGCAGCATCCTCTGTGCCTTTCCCAAGGCTCCTTGCCATTCATCCAATACAGTGGCGCTGAGCCCTTATACTCCTGCATCAGAGGACCAAGTCTTCCCCAGCTTATCCATGGGAATAATGTAACTGTTTCAAAAAACTAATCCACGGTGGGTGCTATGTAAAAAGATCTAAGAATTTGTTTCAGTCATCTGGTGCTGCTCTAACAAAAATATCACAAAATGGATAGCTTTAACAAAGGATGGTTTATTTTTACCAAGTCCAGTGGCTACAAGTCTGAATTCAGGATGTTCACTCTGGGGGAAAGCTTTCCTCCTTGTTGGCTCTGGAGGAAAGCCCTTGTGTTGCATCAGTCTTTGGTCAGGGAGCATCGTGGCACACAAACCTCAGGTCTTAGGGACGTGCTGTACTCTTGGTGCTGCTTTCTTGATGGTGTGAAGTTCCCAACTCTCTGCAAGGCCACGCTCCAGAAAAACTCACTCTACAACACAGCAGGGAGGTGACCTTAGGAATGGGGTTTACACTCCAACCCTACTCCTCTCTAACGTAATCCACCCTATTAACCACAGGCAGAGATTAGGATTTACAGCATTAGAAAATCATAAAATGGAGGGCAATCACAGAATACACAGAATCCTGACCCATCAAAATTACTACACATATTCTTCGTCCACTGATGTGGCACAACTCAAAATAAGAAGAAACAGCTGCAAAGATCCACTAATAATCAACACATGAAATGTACGAAGTATGAATCTATGAAAACTGGAAACTGTCAAAAACAAAATGGAGCACATAAACATTGATATCTTACACATTAGTGAGCTGAAATGGACCAGTTTCGGTCATTTTGAATCCAATAATATAGTCTACTATGCTGGCAACAAAAACTTAAACAGGAACAGTGTTGCATTCATCATCAAAAAGAACATTTCAAGATGTGTCCTGAAGTACAATGCTGTCAGTGATAGGATAATATCCATATGCCTACAAGGCAGGCCAGTTACTATGACTATTATTCAAATTTATGTGCCAACTACTAACACCAAATGATGAAGAGGTTGAAGATTTTTACCAGCTTCTGCAGTCTGAAATTGATCAAGCATGCAATAAGGATGCATTGATAATTAGTGGTGACTGTAATATAAAAGCTGGAAATAAAGAAGGATCGGTAGTTGGAAAATATAGCCTTGGTGATATAAGATTGCATGATACAATTTTGCAAGATTAATGGATTTTTCATTGCAAATACCTTTTTTAACCAACATAAATGGCAACTATACACATGGACCTTGCCAGATGGAATATACAGGAACTAAATTGACTATACTTGTGGAAAAAGATGATGGAAAAGCTCCGTATCAGCAGTCAGAACAAGACCAGGTTCTGACTGTGGCACAGAACATTAACTGCTCATATGCCAATTCAACTTGAAACTGCAGAAAATGAGAACAAGTCCATGAGAACCAAAGTTGTGACCTTGAGTATATCCCTCCCGAGTTTAAAAGCCATCTTGAGAACAAATTTGATGTGTTGATCACTAATGACTGAAGACCTGACAACTTGTGGAATGACATCGAAGACATCATCCATGAAGAGAGCAAGCCAAGCCGGCAAGGGGTTAATAAAAAGACAGGAAAGAAAGAAAAGACCAAATTGGATGTCAGAAGAGACTCTGAAACTTGCTCTTGAACGTTGAGCAGCTAAAGCAAAAGGAAAGAATGGTGAAGTAAAAGTCCTAAACAGAAGATTTCAAAGAGCCACTCAAGAAGACAAAAGAAAGTATTATAATGACATGTGCAAAGAGCTGAAAATGGAAAACCAGAAGGGACGAACACGTTCTTCATTTCTCAAGCTGAAAGAATGGAAGACAGAATTCAAGCCTCGAGTTGGAATAGTGAATGATTCTACAGTGAAACTACTAAATGACTCAGGGAGCATCAAAACAAGATGGAAGGAATACACAGTCATTATACCAGAAAGTACGGATTGATGTTCAGCCATTTGAGGAGGTGGCACGTGATCAGGAACCAAAGGCACTGAAGGAAGAAGTCAAAGCTGCATTGAAGGCATTGGCAAAAAACAAGGCTCCAGAAACTGAAGAAATATCAACTGAGACATCTCAACAAATAGATGCAACACTGGAAGTGCTCACTCATCTATGCCAAGAAATTTGGAGGACAGCTACTTGGCCAACTGACTGGAAGAGATTCATATTCATGCCCATTCCAGAGAAAGGTGATCTAACCGAATATGGAAATCACCAAGCAATATTGTTGCTATCACACACAAGTAAAATTCTGCTCAAGATCATTCAAAAGCAACTACAAGAGTATATTGACAAGGAACTGCCAAAAATTCAAGCTGGATTCAGAAGAGGATATGGAGCCAGGGATATCATCACTGATGTCAGATGAATCTTGGCTGAAAACAAAGAATATCAGAAAGATGATTACTTGTGTTTCATTGACTATGCAAAAGCATTTGACTGTGTGGATCATATTAAGTTATGGCCAATGTTGCAGAGAATGGGAAGTCCAGAACACCTAATTGTGCTCTTAAGGAATCTGTATATGGATCAAGAGGCAGTTATGCAAACAGAATAAGGGGACACTTCATGGTTTAAAGTTAGGAAAGGCATGAGTTAGGGTTGTAACCTTTCACCATACCCTTTTACTCTGTATGCCGAGCAAATCATCTGAGAAGCTGGATTATACAAAGAAGAATGAGGCATCAGGATTGGAGAGCGATTCATTAACAACATACATTACGCAGACTACACCAACTTACTTGCTGAAAATGAAGAAGATTTGAGACACTTACTGATGAAGTTCAAGGACCACAGCCTTCAGTATGAATTGCACCTCAACATCAGGAAAACAAAAATCTTTACAACTGGACCAGTAAACATTGTCAAAAATGGAGAAAGGTTTGACGTTGTCAAGGATTTCATTTTTCTTGGGTCCACAATCACTGTCCACGGAAGCAGCAGTCAAGAAATCGAAAGATGCATTGCACTGGGAAAATTGGCTGCAAAGGATCTCTTTAAAGTATTCAAAAGTAAGGATATCACCTTGAAGACTAAAATGTGTCTGACTTAAGCCATGGTATCTTCATTCACATCATATGCATGTGAAAGCTGGGCCATGAACAAAGACGACAGAAGAATTGATGTGTTTGAACTGTGGTGTTGAAGAAGAATGCTGAATGTATGCTAGATCACCAAAAGAACCAACAGATCTGTTCTGGTAGAAGTACAACCAGAGTGCTCCTTGGAAGCAAAGATGGTAAGACCACATCTTACATACTTTATACATGTTGTCAGGAAAGATCAGTCCCTGGAGAAGGACATCATGGTTGGTAGGCTGGAGGGTCAGCAAAAAAACAGGAGGACCATTGATGACATGAATTGACACAGTGGTTGCAACAATGAGCTTAAGCATAAAAATGATTGCAGACATGACATAAGACCAGAAAGTATTTTGTTTTGTTGTTTATAGGGTTGCTATGAGTCAGAACAGACTCGATGGGACCTAATAAAAACAACATTTTTGGGGAGACACAATTCAATTCATGACAGAACTGAAGCTTATCTTCAAAATACATTTCAGTGATGATTTTTTGAAGAAAACATTGTGACAACTCAAATGACAGACTAAAAAGAAGAGGCTTTTCATCCAAGCTGTACAGAAAGTCTATCCTCTGGCTCTCTAGGGTACACAGGGAGATAGATCAGCCCACCCAAGTTGTGCCATATAAAAAGCATCTCCTTCATGTTAGGTTTCTCACAAATATGTCTATGCCTGCATCCTTCTGAGGGAAACAAAATTTCAACTGAGTAGAATTTCATGACTTTTGACTCTATTAGAGAAATATCAGTCCAGTTTAGTCTCTTCTTTTGGCTTCCTTCATCTAGTGATTCGCACTTTACCTAATACATAGTAGGCTGTCCCTTGGCCCTTGAGAGTTTGCTCTTATCATCTATCATTCTCTCTTTCTTCATTAACAGAACTCTGATTTTCCTTGGCTAGACTAAAAACATGCTATAGATGTGTATGTTTCATTTTAAAAAAAAACAAACAAAAAACAGTCTTTGAGTCCAACTCAAAGAGCATAAATGCCACCCCCCTAAGGTTTCCAAGATTGTAAATCTTTACAGAAACAGATAGCCACATCTTTCTTCCATAGAGTGGCTAGTTGGTTCAAACTGCTGACTTTTTGGTTGGCAGCTGAGTACTTAAACACTGTGCTATCCAGGCTCCCCACATGTTACATAATTCTGGCCAAACAGATGTATGAAAGCAGCCACTGAGAATACTCGGAAAAATCTTTATTTTCTTGAGATTAGAAACAAACAAACCTGTTGCCTTCAAGTCGATTCTGACTCTCAGCAACTTTATAGGGCACAGAAAAACTATTTCATAGGGTACTCAAGGAGCAGCTGGTAGATTCAAACTGCCAAACTTTTGATTAGCACAGCCATTGCTCTCCCACGGTTTCTCAAGATACAAATCACCCTTTTCTCTTTATCATTGCCTTCTTCTTCTTGGGAATGAAGTAGTTATTTTGGAACCCTGAAGATGAAAGCTGTGCACTAAAGATAGGAGAGAGGAAAATAGTAGTAGCCTTGTATCTCTTATTGCAAGGTAGGGCCACCCTGATCTATCTGTTATCCAGATTTCTTGGACATGGGAAGAAACAACATAACACATACACACATACTTGGGTAAGCCATTAGAGTTGTTCTTCTGCTTCATGTAGCCAAATGAAATTCTGTTGCTTAGACACTTAGTCCATGCAAGTAAGATGTGTAACACTGTACTTCTGCACATTCAGGGAATTCAAGGTGAAATTTAATATTTGTTTAATCAAGAAAAATATAACAAGTAATGCCCTTTTCAAAATAAGCACATGTATTTCAAGGTTTTGAAAAAAGAAGGAGGTGGGGTAATTTGTTAAATTCTGTATCTTTCTACTAGAAATGATAAAAGAAGTTAGCTATCTTGTTCTTGTTACTAGATGCTATTGAACTCAGAGACCCTACACAGTACAAGAAAATGAAACAGTGCTCAGCTCTGCATGGTATTCATAGTTCTTATGCTTGAGCCCATTGTTGCAGTCACTGTGTTATTGAATCTTATTGAATATCTTCCTCTATTTTACCAACTATGATGTGCTTCTCCAGGGACTGGTACCACCAATGAGATATCCAAAGTAGGATGTGATGACATGGAGCATTATAGTTGTACTTCTTCCAAGATGGATTTATTCATTCTTCTGGTAGATCATGGTATACTCAATACTGTCCATCAACATCATAATTTAAATACATCAATTTTTCTTTTGTCTTTGCTATTCACTGTCTAGCTTTCACATGCATATGAGTCAACTGAAAATACCATGGTTTGGGTCAGGTACACCATAGCCCTCAAAGTGATATTTTTTGCAGCAGCTTTGCCTAGTGCAAAAGTGCTGTCAGCACCATAAAATTCAAAACATACATTTTAAAGTTGATGTTACATTTAATGCTGCCTTAAAAAGCACTAAATTATGGGCAATCATAACTTGAAGTGCCATGTAATTCTCTTAGAAAATTTGATTAAAAAATGGATGCAGGTGTGATCAATAATACAGGAATCTGATTTTTGTATGGTTTAATTGAAATCTTATACATTTTTAAAACTGTGTTATATTAAGAAGCTGTATTTCACCAAAGAAATTATTTTATTATTAATTTATCATGGTGATGATTGAATGAAAATGTACATTCCCATATAAATTTGCATGCCCACATATATGCAGCTCCCACGGCTCTCTCCACCTGGTGACAGCACACTCTTCTTCTCTGCTCCATACATGTACTATCATCCCCACAATGTCCTACTCCCTCCTCCCCACCCACTTCCCTTCCTCCAGTAAGAGGTCAGCGGGATGACATCCTATAGATGCACAGAACATACAGTACACACATGATATGGTCACTCTGTCTCCAAGTCCAATCCATTCCTGTCTGAAGAGTTGACCGCCATTATGATTCACGGACAGGTGCAGCATCAAGGCCAGGGGCCTTGCTCCCAGAAGAACCCCAAAACCCCTGGACTATCAATTGCATCTTTTAGTAGAGATCTTAGGGTGCATCCCTTTTTATTCTTGTGTCACCAGTAAGACTCAACTTTGTGAGCACCATCACGGCTATCACTTGTGGTGGCTGGACATTATCCTGTTCTTCCAATCACAAGTCAATGTAGTCATCCACTCACTTGGGTCTGTCTTCTGGGTTTGCTTTCCCCATGTAGTTTTGGTCCTTGGTGATCATCTGTTCCTGCTGAGTTGGGACCATTTGCTGTACCCTCAGATGGCAGCTTGGCAGCTTTTAAGACCCCAGATGCCAGTCACCAATGTAGGCTTCAGGGGGCCCTCTTAGCAAAATGCTAGTTGTGCCAATTGGCCTTGATTTCCCCTGAGAGCATGATCTCTGGCCCCCCACCCCAGCTACTCTGTCCTTGTAATATTGGGTTAAGACAGGATGAGTAATCATGTTATGTTGAAGTCCAGTTAATATTGATCTTCTTTCTAATGTGTGCTGACACAGATTTCACCCAACCAAATTTCTATCGACTATCTAAACATTCCCCTGCTCGCCTCCCTCCTTCCCCACCCTTGCAGCTGTCAAAGAGTCTTTTCTTCTATGTGTGAGTCTGTTTTTAAGATCTTGTCATAGGGGTCTCATACAGTATTTGTCCTTTTATCGCTATTTTACTCAATATAATGTCTTCCAATTGAAATCAGGATATGAGATATTTCCTAAAATCATCGTTGTTCTTTATGATTGCATAGTGCTCCACTGAGTATATATACTATAGCTTACTGATCCATTTCTCTGTTGTTGGGCATCTGGGTTGATTCCATCTTTTCGTTATTGTGGACTGTGTTGCTATAAACATTTATGTCCATGTATCAGTTAGTGTGAATGCCCTGAATTCTGTATGATATATTCCAAGCACTGTGATTACTGGCTGAAATCATATATCTATATCCAGCTTTTTAAGAAAATGTCAAATTGCTTTCCAAAGAGGTTGCACCAACAGTGTAGAAGAGTTCCAATTTCTCCACAGCCTCTCTAGCATTTGTTGTTTGGCATTTTGGGGATCATGCCAACTTTGTTGGGGTGAGATGCTATCTCACTGTAGTTTTGATTTGAATTTGTTAATAGCTAATGATGTGAGCATGTCTGCATGTGGTTTATGGCTACCTCGATCTCCTCTTTAGAGAAGTGTCTGTCTATCTCCTTTGCCCATCACTTAATTGGATGATTAATCTTTTTCTTATTGCTATTTTGTATTACCTTGTAGATTATGAAGACCAGGCATTGGTCTGACATACAGTTACCAAATATTTTTTCCCATTCTGTAGGTGGGCTTTCAATTCTATTAATAAAGTCTTTGGATGAGCAAAAGAGTTTGATTTTTAGTAGTTCATTTTCTCTTCTGTTGTTTGTGGTTTGTTTGACAGATTTTGAAGTCTGTCTATGTTGTGTATTAAAACTTCCATCTATGTTCCTACTTTTTCTTAGATGAGCTTTACCACTTTAGATTTGATATTTAGGTCTTTTACTCAGTTTGGGTGGGTTTTTGTATAAGATATGGGTCGTTTCAATTCATTACAAATGGATATCCAATTTTGCCAGCGCTATTTGTTGAAAAGATTGTTTTTACCCCAGTTTAATGTCTTAGGGCCTTCGTCGAATATCAGCTGTTCATAGGAAGATGGTGTCATCTCTGGGGTATTGATTCTGTTCCATTGATCTATCTGTCTCTTTTTGTGCCAGTACCAGGCTGTTTTGACTACTGTGGCAGTATAATAGTTTCTAAAGTCAGGTAATAAGAGGCTTATCTGGGGCTTCTTCTCTCCAAATAAAGTTGGTGATTTGTTTCTCCATCTTGTTAAAAAATGTCACTGGAATTTGTATTGCATTGTATATGTAGATGGCTTTGGGTAAAAAAGACATTTTCACAATGCTAAGTCTTCCTATCCATGAGCAGGGTAGGTTTCTACATTTATGGAAGTCTCTCTAAATTGCTTGTAGTAAGGACTTGTAGTTCTATTTGTAAAGGTCTGTTATTTCTCTGGTTATATTTATTCCTAGGTACTTTATCTTCTTAGGGGTTATAGCAAACAGTATTGATTTAGTGATTTCTTGCTTAGTAGTCTCGTTGTTGGAATCCTAGTAATGTACTTATGCTTATCTTGTATCCTGAGACTTTACTGAACTATTCCATCAGTTTGAGTTGTTTACTTATGAATTCTTTAGGATTCTCTGTGTATATAATCATATTATCTGCAAATAGGGAGATTTTTACTTCACCTTTGCTGATGCAGATGTCCTTTAATTCTTGGTCTTGCTTAATTGCTCTGCCTAGAACTTCTAGTGCAACGTTGAATAGGAGAGGTGAAAGTGGGCATCCAGAGTTACTGTTCTCAAGAGAAACTGTCTCAGTCTCTTTCCATTCAGGATGATATGGGCAGTTGGCTTTGTATAAATGGCTCTTATTTCATTCAGGAATTTGCTGTCTTTTCCAAATTTGCTGAGCGTTTTGAGAGTGAATGTGTGTCAGACTTTATCAAATGCCTTTTCTGCATCAATATACAAAATCAGGCAATTCTTTTCTTTTGTGGTGTTTATGTGGTTGATCACATTAATTGTTTTTCTGATGTTGAACCAGTCTTTCATCCTTGGTATAAATCCAACTTGGTCACTGTGGTGATCAGGATTATGTCAACTTGGCTACTCCATATTTGGCTGCTGTATTAAGTGGCAGGGTGGGGTTTGTGGTGGCTTCCCACCCCTCAGCTCTCATCTCTTGACCTTCCTCTACTACTGCTGGTCTGCTCACATAGCCAGGAGCTCCTGCTGTCTTCTTCCGGCATCTGGTTCCTGGACTGGAACTAGCAGCTGTTGGATTCATCAATCCTTACAGTCAGCACTTGAGAGTCCTGCTCCCTGACCTGCCGATCCTGGGTTCACCAACCTCTGCCGCTCCATCTTGCCACCGGCTTGGGATCCACCGACCTACACAACCGGTGATCTAGAACTCTGGTCTCTCATCTGCTGACTTTGGGTTCCACAGCTTTCATGGCCATGTGAGGCTTGTGCCAGAACTTGGGACATTCAGCTTCTGTGATTGTGTGAGCTGTTTCCTATATCTATCTACCTATACATTTTATAAGTCTTTTCTTGTACCTACACATGTTAGTAGTTTTGCTTCCCTAGAACACCCAGCCCAAGACAGTCATGATGGATCACTTTTTTGATATGTTGTATTCTATTGGCGAGAATTTTGTTGAAGATTTTTGCATCTAGATTCATGAGTGATATCAGTCTGCAGTTCTCCTTTTTCGTTGGGTCTTTCCCTGGCTTTGGTATAAGAGTTATGTTGGCTTTACCGAATGAATTTGGGAGTATCTCATGCCTTTCTATACTGTGAAATAGTCTCAGCAGTATTGGAGATACCTCTTTTCTAAAAGCTTGGTAGAATTCTGCAGTGAAGCTATCTGGGCCCGGGTTTTTGTTGGTTGGCAGTTTTGGATGACATTTTCAGTCTCTTCCTTTGTGATGGGTTTATTCAGTTGTTCTGCTTCACCCTGTGATAATTTTGGTAGGTGAAATGAATCAAGGAGTTTGACCATTTCCTCTAGGTTTTCAAATTTGTTAGAGTACAGTCTTTCACTGTATTCTGTTATGATATTTTTTATTTCTGTTGGATCTGTTGTGACAACTGCCCTCTCATTTCTTATTTGGGTTGTTTCCTTTTCTGTTTTTTCTTTAGTAAGTTTAGCCAATGGTTTCCCAATTTTGTCAATTTTTTCAAAAAACCAGGTTTGCTCTTTTCAATTATTCTTCTATTCTTTAATTCATTTAGTTCTGTTCTAATCTTTATGATCTGTTTTCTTCTGGTGCCTAATGGGTTCCTCTGTTCTCTCTCTACTTGTTCTAGCTGTAGGATTAGTTCTGTGACTTGGTTTCTTTCTTCCTTCCAGGATGTGTGCATTTACTGAGACAAACTGACCTCTGAGCACTGCTTTATTTGTATCCCATAGGCTCTGGTAGGAAGAGGTTTCATTCTCATTGGAATCCATAAATTTCTTTCTTTCATCCTTTATTTCTTCTATAACCCATGGCTTTTTGAGCAAGATGTTCAGTTTCCATGAGTTCCACTTTGTATCTATGTTTTTCTGCTACTGATTTTAACTGTTATGGCTTTATGATCTGAGAAGATGCTTTGCATTAATTCAATGGTACGGATTTTGTTGAGAACTGATTTATGTCCTAACACGTGGTCTATTCTGGACAGTGTTCCATGTGCACTGGAGAAGGTGTAGATGTCTGCTGATGAATAGAAAGTTTTGTATATGTCAATAAGGTATAGTTGGGTAATTGTGGCAATAAGGTATTCTGTGTCTTTATTGAGGTTTTTTTTCTATGAGTTGGATCAGACTCAACAGCACTTGGCTTGGCCGGTCCAATATTGAGTGAAATGTTGAAGTCTCCCACTATTATTGTGATCTATCTATTTTTGGGTGTAGTCAGTGTTTCTTCGATGAATTTAGCAGCTGTAATATTACGTGAATAAATATTTAATATTGTTAAGTCCTGCTTATGTCGGATCCAGCTTGACAGCACTTGGCTTTGGCTGCTTATGTACTGAATCTTTCAGCAATAGTGTCCATCCTTGTCCACAATGGTGGATTTTACATTAAAATTTGTTTTATCCAAGATTAGAATTGCCACATCTACTTTTCTTTGTGTATTGTTAGCTTGATATGTATTATTCCACCCTGTAATATTCAGTTTGTTCATGTCTTTAAGTCTAAGGTGAGGTTTCTTGTAGGTAACATATGAATGGGTCATGTCTTTGGATCCAAGAAGTCACTAGATGTCTTTTTACTTGAGCATTCAGTCCATTCACATTTAAATTACTGATAGGTATATGTTCAGTGCTGTCATTGTGATATGTTTATTTTTTGTGTTGATATTGTCTTGGTTGTTCTTGATCTGTTCTAGAACATTCTTCTTTTTGAATTGATTTTTCACCTTTTCCAGGATTGGTTTTGTGGTTGTTGAGACTCCTCTATCACGTTTCTTGATTTGGTATGTTGGATCTTTATTGTGCTATGGTTGCCTCTATGATCTCACTTAATAAACTATATATAAACCCAATTTTAATTACTACCATTCTTATCAACTTCCTCTCCATCAGGAAGGACTATGACAACTGTAGTACATCCCTCTTTTTAATATGATGGAATGATAGCCTTCATGATATGCTCACTGGATTATTTCTTTCACTATTATAGCTTTGATTTGAGTTTGGAGCCTTCCCTAACTGAGTAGGTTTCTGGGTGATGTGTCCTGAATTTGCTTCTAAAATATAAAGTATGGTTTTGTACTTCTATGCCAAGAGATTCTTTCAGTAATTTTTGCAGCTTTGGTTTGCTTTTTACAAAGTCTCTGAGTTTCTATTTATCTGCAAATGTCTTAATTTCATTTTCATATTTGATACATAGTTTTGCAGGATGTATAATTCTTGGTTACAAGTTCTTCTCCTTCAAGGCTTTGAATGTGTCATGCCACTGTCTCTATGTCAGCATTGTTTCTGCTGAGAAATCTGATCAAAGCCTACAGGATTTCCCTCTGAATGTTAGCTTTGCTTTGAGTCTTGCTGCCTTTTAGAGTTTCTGCTTATGTTTTATTTCATTAAGCTTCATGGCTGGCTTGGCTCATTATAATATGTCTCAGTGTCTTTCTCTTGAGATCTATGTTGAGTGGCATCTGATATGCATCTTGGATATCTATATTCTCTTCTTTCATAATTTCTGGGAAGTCCTTTGTCAGCAACTCAATAACTATACTATTTGTTTTCTCAGGTGTCTTGCTCTGTTCAAGAACTCCAATTAACCATAGATTGTTCCTGTTTTAATAGAATCCCACAAGCTTCTTAATGCTTCTTCATTTTTCTTGTTTCTTTTTTCTGATTTCTCCTCATAGATACTGGAGTCAGTAGCTCTGTTTTTCAAATCAGAAAGTCTGTTTTCCATTTATTACATTCTGTTTTCTTGGCTTTGAATTGAAGTTTCAATGTCTTTGATTTTATTCTTGATCTGTTGGATTTCAGAGTATTCATGTTCCATCAGATCGAACAGCTTGCTTAAGTTTTCATTTTGTTCTGAGGCATTTTGTATAAGATCTAGGAGAGCTCTCTATATAATCCTTTTGTATTCACCTTCCAATAATTTCAGGAAGGTTTCTTCGCCTGGGAAGGTTTGTGGTGCTTTCTTTCAGGGACTTTCTGAAGCTATGGGTGATTTCTTGGTTACAGTTTTCTCCAGAGTTTGTTGCTTTTTGGGCATCATGTGAGTCAACAGATGCTGGGAGAGATGCTGTGAGGATTCACTGCAGTTGGTTCTTTAGGCCATCTTAAAATGGAAGATAAAAGGTATCTGACTGCTTCCAAAGTCAGTCAGGTTTTCATGTGTATAGGTCCCTCTTCCCAGCTGACAAAGTAAGCACCTCTATATGGAACCCCAGATGTTATAAACCAATTCCAAATATAGAAAGGCTACTGCCCTGCTGGACTCTGCTGTCAGGCTCCAACTGTAGGTGACACTGTGTAGAATACTGCTTTTCTGCCTGAAAAGCACTCTTCTCTGGTCAGATGCTGCCTTGCAGCCCAGGAATTGGGTCCAGATGAGGCCTCCGTATAGGTATATCCACTTCCTGGTGGAATAAGTTGGTGTCCTGCACAAGTTCATCCATGCCTCGGGATAGGCTACTCTATGTTGGAGGCAGAAAGAGAGGCGAAAGGTGGCTAGATGCACAGATTCCACAGTCTCTATTGCTGGGCCCCAGCCACAGGTGACATTGTGTAAAATACTGCTTTTCTGCCAGAAAAGTGCTCTCCTCTGGGCAGGTGCTGCCTCCCAGCCTAGGAACTAGGTCTAGCTGGGGCCTTTGTATGGGTATTCCACCTCCCAGTAGAACATGATGGTGTCCTGCACAAGCTGGGTGCCTGTCTCCATACAAGCCATGCAGAGAGGCCAAAGGTGCTGAGATGCACAGAGTCCAAAGCTGGGCTCTCAAAGCATGGCAATTTTGCCTGCTGATCTCACCAGCAGTGCGTCTGAGGTTAGCTCCTAGTGAAGTCCCAGCTCCACTCACCAGTTAAAACAGAGGAAATAAAAACTGAAAATGGTGAGTTACTTTCGGTTTTTGAAAGCCAGCTCTTGTGAACAGCAGGGTCAGCAAAAGAGAGGAGGTTTTCCAGTCAGTGGTATGATGTCCAAATTAACAGCCCTATACCTTGTCCTAGGGCTCACTAGGTGTTCACAAGGCTCCATTTAATTACCAGTTTAGGTCTTGGTTTCCAGAGGTATTTAGGGAGATGTGTGTTTAGTCCACTATCTTGACTCTACCCTGTCAAAGAAATTTATTTTTAATGCCCTCAGCAATATTTTAAGAATGCACGGGAAAAGTTTTATAGCTATTCAATAGACATCTTTCTGCCCATTCAGTTGCCATCTCTCTTTGCTGTTCTCTGAGTCTGGAGTCAGTTACACCATGTCAGAGATCAAAAAACCATCAGAATATTTCTCTGCTTAAAAAGAGGAAAACTCTTAAGTTAGAAAAACTCGAACACATATGAAACCAATTTTGATGGTAAAGGACTACTATTCACTTTTTGGACCAATTGTTTGATAGCTCATATTTACATGCAGGGATGTATACTAAATGGAGAATCTCTGTTCTTTATCAGAAAACAATCTCTGTGTGAAACTTGTCTTCTCACATTCAGGGGCATGTTAACCAGTAAGCAAGGTAAGCTCAGGCTTAGAGAAAGCCTGCTGTTCTCATTTTCTGCTGGGAATATCCTTCCCCTCCCCCCAAAGAATCTTAGTCCCTTGTCCTCTACACTCTCTGGCTTGTGCATATATTAGAAATGGTTCATTTAGAATTTTCTACTTGTCTTTTCTAACTGGAGTTCAAGAAAGAGCTCTGTTTCTTTTCTGAGTTTATCTTGAAATGTTAGAGATCCTCCTTATCATAGAAGATTGGAAGAGATTCCCTCATATTACATTTGGTTATACCAATCAATCAATTCCCTATTTTGAGAAAATTAATTTATTTCCCTGTCACTTATAATCAAAAGAGTTCTAAGAAATACAATAGTGTGTTTCATCATTCATTGAACTAAATACTTATTTAATATTATGTTACGGGAATCCCAAAATACTTAACTGTGCTCATACAGAACTTGTACATAAACTAAGAGACAGTCATTTGAACAGGACAAGGGCTTAAAATCAGGAACTGTATGCATCATGATTGTATCACTATACATTTTCAATCTGTATGTTGGGCAAATAATCCAAGAAGCTGTACCATACAAAGAAGAACACTACCACAGGGCTAGCATAAGACTCACTAACAACCTGTGGAATATAGATGACATAACTTTGCTTGCTGAATGCAAAGAAAGCTTAAAACACTGGCTGATAGAGATCAAGGACAACAGCCTTCAGTATGGATTACACCTCAATGTTAAGACAGCAAAAATCCTTGAACTGGACAGCCCATAGCAATATTAAGGAAAAAAAGAGTGAAGTTGTCAAAGATTTCATTTTAGTTAGATACACAATCAATGTACAAGAAGCAGCAGCCAAGACATCAAAAGATGTATTGTATCAGGCAAATCTGCTGAAGAAGACCTCTTTAAAGAGTTAAATAGCAAACACGCTGTTTTTGGTGACTAAGGTGTTCCTGACCCAAGCCATAGTATTTTTAATCACCTCACATACATATGAAAGGTTAACAATGAAAAAGGAAGACCAAAGACTTGGTTCTCTGAACTATGGTGTTGATGAGCAGTATTGAATATATCACAGAATGCCAGAAGAATGAACAAATCTCTCTTGGAAGAAGTATAGCTAGAATGCTCCTTAGAAGAAATGATGGCATAATTTCATCTCATGTACTTTGGACATGTTTTTAGTAGGGAGCAATCCCTGGAGAAAGACACTGTGCTCAGAAAAGGAGGGCATCAGTGAAGGAGAGGAAGAACCTCTATGCAATGGACTGACACAGTATCTGCTGCAGTGGGCTCACACATAGCAAAGACTATAAGGAAAGCACAGGACTGGTCAGTGTTTCATTCTGTTCTACATAGAGTTGCTGTGAGTTGCAATGAACTAGATGCCACTTAACAACAACAGCATTAATGGGGAAAAAGAAACCTTGGTGGCACAGCGGTTAAGAGCTCAGCTGCTAACAAAAAAGCTGGTGATTTAAATCTACCAGCCACGCTTTGGGAGAAAGATGTGACAACCTGCTTCTATAAAGATTTCAGCCTTGGAAATGTTACAAAGAAGTTCTACTCTGTCCTATAGAGTTGCAAAGTCAGGCTAGACTCTATGACAGTGGGATTTGTTTGGCTTTTTATTGTTCATGAAACAAAGATGAAGTTCTGGTTTTCTAGAACTTATAATCAAATAAATACATTAAAAAATAAATGATATAATGTGGTCAGTGCACAATAGTTATTTGAGATGCCAGAAGACAGAGCAATTGACAATAAATTCAGAGACAGTTGCAAATATGCTACGATGTTAGAGCTGAGTCTTAAAGGAATGGGATATAAGAGGGAAAAGACACAAAACAATTATGGGGAGGTAGATGCAGATAAGTGAAATGCAGACACAATTTCAATCTACTTATGGGAGAAGAATGTTTCTTGGCACAACTACAACATGAGTGACTGGAGATGAAGTTCTAAAGTGTAGACTAGGGATAGATTTACAGTATCAGATATTCTGTTACAGAAATGTAGCCACTGAAGAGTTTAAATTAAACAGTAGAAATGTTTTTCTATTTTTGAAGGAAAACCTTGGAATGCTGACAATTTGGGGAATAATTGGTAGATTTATAAATGTATTATAAAATAGAGAAACTGGAGATATAGATTTCTTTGGAAGTCTCTTACAGAACTGCCTTATAAAGATAAAGTCCACAAAGACAGTAGCTGTAGAAATAGGAAAATGTATTATTTAAGAATACTGGAGACACAAAAAGTGAAGTCTACAGTTATTTCAAACTTCTAGTTTGATCCAGCACTAGAAGAACTAGCATTATTTGATGAATTGTATAGAACATGGAAATTACATGGGAAATGATAATGAATTCAGGCTTTAATATATTCAGTTGATGTACTAATGGGAACTCTAAGAACTAATGTCTAAAGAGAAGTTGGAAATAAGGAAATATAGAATAGAAGGGAGGTGATAATTGGAGATAATAGGTTGGGGATTCATTACATTTTAAGGAAGAATGGAACAGAAAGTAACACAGTTGTCCAGAGATAATGAATAATATTAGAAACCTAAAGAGCTATGGATAAGCTTAGGACATATCAACCTGTATGAAACTATTAGGAAAAATCAGTGAACATTACTGAAAAGTACAGTTAACTTTTCAGGAAGTATAATGATTTAAATCCACATTCTGGATCCTTTTTCCCTGCTAGCTTTCTGCTGGACCTCTCTACAAATACAATAAACAAACAAAATGAATCTGAAAGAAATCACTTTGCTACCAAGATCTTGAGCTCTTTAAAAAAGGCAAATTAAAAGTTGTATTATTTAAACGACTCAGGGAGCATCAAAACAAGATGGAAAGAATACACAGAGTCATTATACCAGAAAGAACTGGTTCAGCCATTTAAAGAGGCAGCATGTGATCAGGAGCCAAGGGTACGGAAGAAAGAAGTCAACGCTGCATTTGAAGGCATTGGTGAAAAACAAGGCTCCAAGAATCGATGGAGTATTAATTGAGATACTTCAAAAACAGATGCGCTGCTGGAAGTGCTCACTTGTCTACGCCAAGAAATTTAGAGGACAGCTACCTGGCCAACTGATTGGAAGAGATGCATACTTATGTCCATCCAAAGAAAAGTGATCCTACTGAATGAGGAAATTACTGAAACATGATTATTTGAATATACTGAAATGTGATATTTGAATACATAGTACCGGAATAGAAAAGTAGAATGGTTGTTTTACTGGTCACAAAGAAAAATGGAAGACAACAAAAATACAAAAAAAGAAAATGCAAAAAGAAGAAGGAAATCACAAGAGAAAAGATATAGAGTAGGGAGGGAAAACTGAAACGCCTATAGGATTTTTACAGATAATGTAATTCTGTAGACTACATTAGAATAAGACAATAATGATTTGTACACACTATTGCCGAAGTGAAGGGTCCACATTATGCCTAGAGATATTCAAACTTCATTTTTACACACCTAACTTATCAAACATAATGTCTACTGCTACAAACATATAGATAATATCACAGTTTTAAGACCACTGGTATAAAGCATTTAAGTAAAGTTCACACCCACACATGCACACACACATGCACACACACATACACACATATATTACTCTGTTTCCACTAAAGAAGGAAAACAGGTTCTAACACCATCATTCATAAATATTTTTGTTAAGTTGGCTTTTGTTGCTAGTGTGTGCCATTGAGTCAATTCTGACTTATAGCAAGCCTACAGGGACTCATAGCAACTCTACATGACATAGGAGAACTGCCGGAGAGAGTTTCATAAAGGAAATTATAATTATCACAGTGATATACTGTTCTACTACATCGCATTGGAAAATGTTTTCAAAGGTTGGAAAATTCTGGTGAAGATGCGGCAGATTTACACAGTGCTGGCAGGAAAAAGAACTGATTTAATCTCTTTGATGAGTCAAAATCTAACAATTTAATCTCCAACAATTCTGACAACTTCTAACACAATTTCAGTATACAGATATGTCAATTCAACAATCTTGATTTTGGACTCAATCTTTTAGAATGATGCATGTGTGTATTTCTGAAGCATTGTTTGTTTGGCTATTAAGGGACAAGAGGGAGAACAACTTCCTAAAAGGGAGGTGGGATTCAACAGATGGCATTTTGAGGGATGGGGTATATGAGAAAGTGTATCTCTTAAAAGTAAAACAGCTGTATAAAAGGAGAAATTGGTGTTATAAATAGAAGACAGTTGAGAAATGCACAAGAAGAAAATAAATTAACACGTAGTATATCTTGGGGATTCATCAGTTGGAACAGAGGCTGATAATAAACTATCTTTATACACGGAAAACTGAATATAATCCCCGAAGAGTTATGATCAACAGTTGAAGTGAGGAATTTAACTTGGGAAAGGAATACACACACTTCTTTAACTGAGATAAGAAAACTACTTAACCAAACTAAACAAAAACAAACTCAATTCTAGTTAATCCCTGCCATTAATTGACTTCGACAAACTCTAGAAATACCAAGACCTGAGTCTGAAACAAAGGCAAGATTTTTACCCTCTGAACCTCACTTATTCCTATTAAAATAGGAATAAAAGTAGTATTATTCAGAGTTTATATTCTAGAAGCACCCTGAAACATTTCTGTCGTTCTTATACTCAGTTTCCTGAACTATCATCCTTCACTTGCTTTTTCTTGTTTATTCCTTACTTGCCTCTTCTTCTTGAAGTTACATTTTTCACGACCCTAGCTCTTGCTTGGTTTCTCCCTGTTTAAGGTATGGAATGCTCATGGAATCTACTGGGAAATATTCTTTCTGGTCCTGGACCCTTTTACAAGACTTCTAAGACATTCCTATCTTTGAGTTCTTTTTGCAGTCATTCCAAACTCCAACATATTTTAGCTTGTGTATCTCTGAGTTGGGCTCATGTTACTAGTGATTATTTATTTATCCCCATGGACCTTATATTTAGAAATATTTTATCTATCCAATTATATTTCTTGAGTAATCAGTAGAATTAATTAATACAGGATAACTGATTAACAATCAGACTTTGAGATTACAATCAGACTATCAGCATAAAAACAAGTAATACAACTCCTATCAAGACTGAAGAAACTAGATGTTTGGTTTAACTTTTCACAGTTTCTAGAAGTTGGGTATGTACTGAACCTCTATTATAATGGTATAAAGCAATAATAAGTAAACGTAAATGACAATATGATCTGAACCTTTGACCCATATCCTACAGAAAGATTTACAATCTACTTGAAGTGATTAAGTCTACAGCAATAAACATAGAGCTATGAAAACTTTTCAGTCAAGATGATTAAAAACAAATTCATGTTGGAAGATCCAGCTGGGGATGCAGCAACAAGTGAGTGAATTAAGCACTGAAAGTCAGACAAAATCAGGTTAAACAAAGGGAGAGAAATAATTAGATACTTCCTGAGGGAACTAGGCAAGAATGGGTGAAGTCAAGATTAGACCCTCCCTGACACTCACTGAGACTACGTAGCATGATTTTTTTAGACCAACAACCAATCAATCTAGCATATAGAAGGCACTCAGTCAATATGTGCTAAGCAATCACTGAATAAATGGAATATTTTTCAAGAGACTGTATTTGTCACTCCTTTGTTGGAAGTTATTTACTAGCTTTCTGTTGTTTGCCCCCTCCATCAAGCACCTAACTTCCTTTCAATGTTTTTTTCTTTTTCACACTCAGTCCCTAGGTGACCACCTGTACACTCGCAGTTTTAAAATACCTCTTTATGCCCAAATTTCCAAATGATTTCTCCAGCCCCACCTCTTTATTTGTATAGGGGTGAGCACATGCACATGTATTTTAAAAAAAAAAAGGTTCCTTAATGTCTCCAATTGGATGTCTAATAGGAATTTCAAACTTGACATATTTAAGTACCAGAAAACTAAACCTACTGCTGTCAATTCAGTTCCAACTCACAGTGACCCTATAGGACAGAGCAGAACTGTTCGAAAGGGTTTCCAAAGAGTGGCTAATGAGTTCAAACTGCCAACCTTTTCATTAGCAGCTGTAGCTCTTAACTACTATTCCATCAAAGTTTCCATGTTTAAGTAGAACCTCTGATTTCTAGCCACTTTCCAAGCCAAAATGTATCCCTTCCCTTGTCTTCCTCATTTTGTATAGAGTACTGCCATATCATGTTGACCAAACCAAAAATAAAACTTATTCCCCTCACACACCATAATCAGTCCATTAGATAGTCCAATGTATATACAGAATCTAACGATTTCTCACCATTTCCACCATCATCTTTTCCATCTTTTGAAGACTGCAATACACACTGTACATAGTTTCCGTTTCCATCTTGTACCACCCTAATTCCTACAGCGATTTTCCACACAGTGGCCACAACAACCTTTTTTTTACAGTATAAAGTGATCAATTCATTTCCTCAGCTTAAAGCTTTTTAATGGCTTTCCATCATGCTTTGAATAAAAAATTCAAACTATATTAGTCTTAAAGAAAAAAAACTACATGATCTGTCTCCCTTCCAATTACTACCCTCCCTTTACATACTCAGCTTCAGGTTCAGAGGCTTAGTTGTCCACCATTAACATACCACAAAGCATGTACATATCTCTCGTCCACATCTTCAAATGGTATGTGCCACCTACTCTATGGTCAAATGACAGTTCCATGGGAAGTTCTTCCCAAACCACAGTAACTCAAGTAGGATCCCTTCCCCTATTCCTGTGTATCTTCTTTACATCTTCTGCTTTTTGTTTCTTTGAACTATTACCTAAATTTGTATTAGCTGTTAATTACATCACTTACTTACTGTCTATGTACATAGCCAACATGAAGAAACTACTGGGGTAAGAGCTTGTTTTATCTTGTTCCCAAATGTATTCTTAGTCCCTAGAACAGTGATTGCAGTAATGTGGGTGCTCAACAGACATTGATTCAACAAATGAATGAAAATGAGTATTACTCATTTTCTTGTACGCCCTCCTCTGGTAAGTCAGGGAGGAAAATAATAAAATAGAAAACAGCATAAAGATCCAATTATATGCTGTGGAGCCCAAGTGCCTAGATTCAAAGATAAGGTACTTCATATTTGATCTTATTTATTTGGTCTTGAACAACTATTTAACTTGTCTGTTCCTTGGTTCTCTTCAAATGTAAAAAAAGGTTAATAATGTACCTACTGCATAGAGTTGCTGTAAAATTTGAATAGGAAACACATCCAAAGCACTCAGAATAGTATATGTCACTTGGTGAGCATTAAATAAATATTAGTTATCATTTCTTTTCAAGTTGTGTTATTTTAATTCTATGTTTTTATAAAGATACTATAGACATGAAGTTATTAAAATATCTATTTAAAAAGAAAGAGAGTGTGATATCATCCTTTTTTTCCCTCAGGCTTTTTCTCTGGGTAGACTTCTGAGAATTCATAAATGAAATTATAACTGCTGCTCTCTTTACCAAGAGTTGAAGTGTACCCCTGTATTCCATACTCTCTTCTTTTATTCATTTAGTTATGACACAGATACTTCAGAAGAATCTGGCTTCCTCTTTTCTAAATCCTATTTTCTTACTTCATCCTAGGCGTGGCCTTTATGAAGGTAATTTAATTTGTGAGACAATTTGACAGGGCCAATACTTATCCTTTTATCACATCCAACAGATTCAGATAATTGAATGTATTCTACAATGTTTTAGCCTTAAAGAAAACATTAACAGAATCCCCAAAGGAAAAACTCTTTGATAGCAAAATCTTCCAAGTTAGATTAATAATTAGTAAGATGTGAAGAACCATGATACTTTTTGTATCTTAAACTATTTAAAACTTAAAAATTTTGTAGTTAGCAGAACCAGGGCCAAGATGGGCTAATAGTCAGACACAGCATATCCTCTCTCTTATAACTAAGACCAAAAAACCCCAAGTGAATTGTATATATGTGACAACATAGGAATGCTAATCATCAAAGAAAATGTTGAAATACTGGACTGAGTGTTAGGTAGAAGGACCGAGAATTCAAAAACAGTTGAAACAGGGAATTATGCATTGTGCAAGCATTCTGCTAGCTGAATCTATACAGCACATACAGGTTGAGGCAAGTAGCAATGTCCCAAGCCAGAACTTGCCCTATCTGGAGCAGCCAAGCATCAGTGAATCTGCATGCACATCCAGAACCAAAGAGGAGTAACACTGAAACAGAAGCCTGTGAGATTACAGGCCAGGTGATGCTCGGTACCAACCCTATTGCCCTGATGACTTAGAATGGAAACCTGTGAGATTACATGTTAGGTGATGCTCAGCACCAGCCTTATCGTCCTAATGACCTGGAAGAATCAAAGGGTTGAAGATTATCTACACCTGCACTAACATGCCACCTTTCCCTTTAAAAATCCTTTCTTGAAGACAGTGGACAAGCAAGTTTTTGGAGGGAAATCAATTCCCCTCTACCTCTTGTGTTGTTGACACACAATAACCTTTGATCACTTACCTCAGCTTCTGTCTCAATATTGTTTTTTTTGCAGCAGGTGGCACGAACCCAGAGTTTGTCTGGTAACAACAACAGATCTACAAAAGTTAAGTGCAAGCTCCGAAACTACCACTTGCACACCTTAACACTTCCCTTACTGGAGCTCCACGGCTAATGAGCAGTCTCTTCTCCTTATTTATCCCTGTCTACACTCCAAAATCAGCAGCAGAAAAATTCAACACTACCATTATCTTCTAACCCTGAAACTCAAGGCATTATCCAGAGGCACCAGCTCCTCAGCCCAGTGACTACCACAGGTGATCCATGGACCTGCAGCACACTTGACCCCCACCAAACACTAGTCACTTCTAGGCAGTGCTCTCATTAGGACAAAATGGGCAGGCATACACCTGAAGCCTATTTTTACCTGCGACAGTCTTAGTGGAAGCTGCAGATTTGTGAGATTTGACACTGTTCCACATCCTAAGATGGCAGATCACCCACTCACCCACACTGGTGGCCTGAGGGCCAGTGGTGCCACCCATCCACAGTAAGTGCTGAGAATTAATGTGAATCCTGTCATGGGTTGAATTGTGTCCCCCCAAAATATGTGTAACTATGTGGCTGCGACATGATTCCCAGCATCTTGTCACTGTCCTCCATTTTGTGGTTTCACTAAACTGTATGCTAAAGGGGCTGTAAATTCCTGCATAGGATTACTTCCCTGCTCTGCTGTAGGGGGAGTTTCCCTGGAGTGTGGCTTGCCCCACCCTTAATCCTTTCAGCTTGCAAGAGGTAAAAGGAAAGGGAAACAAGGAGAATTGGGAACCTCACACCATCAAGCAATCTGCACTGGGAGAAGAGCACGTCTTTCAGACTTGAGGTTCCTGGGCCAAGACGATCCCTGGACAAACACTGATGCAATACCAGACTTTTCTCCAGAGCCGAGAAGGGGAAAGCCTTTCCCTGGAGCGGATACCCTGAATATGGACTTGCAACCTACCGGACTGTGTAAAAATAAATCTTCCTTTGTTAAAGCCATCCACTCTGTGGTATTTCTGTTAGAGCAGCCCTAGCTAACTAAAACAATCCCAATCTCTTCAGTCAATGGTGCTGGGTACTTGAGGACCGGCTGCACTATCCCCTTATACTGTGTACCAGTGCACTGGGGCCTGCCTTTACCTGGATGTCCACAGACACCTGGTATCAATCCACCTTACTCCACAGAGCACCCAATTGCAACCAGAGACCTGTGCCTTCTCTGAACACCCAACATAGGGCTGTGAAGAGTCACTACATCACACACTTGACAACTGATAATCTGGGCACCTGAGCCCCAACAAACTGGAAAACACTGGAACACAAACACAACAGCCAGCTGAATGATCAGGGAGATTGAACAGTTTAAAAAAAAAAAAAAAAAAAACCCTCCCACAACAACAAAAGCCCTGGCCCTGATGGCTTCAATGGAAACCTCCACTAAACTTTCACAGAAAAGTCAACACCAATACTAGCCAAACCACTTCAGAACATAAAAAAAAGAAGGAATACGTCCAAACTAAAAGCCAGGCAAAGACACCAGAAAGAAAGAAAGTACAGACCAATATCCCTCATGAACATAGAGGCAAAAATCCTCAACAGAATTCTAGCCATTAGAATTCAATAGCATATCAAAAAAAACAGCATATCATGACTAAGGGGGATTCACATTATATACACAGGGAAGGTTCAACAATAGAAAATCAATTAACATAATCTATGACATAAATAAAAGAATCCTATGATCTTGCCAAGCAATAGAAAAAGCATTTTTCAAATCTAACATCTATTCCTAACAAAAACTCTCAACAAAATAGGAATAGAAGGCAAATTACTCAGCATAATAAAGAGCATATATATAAAACTGACTGCAAATATGATTCTAATCATAGAGATCCTGAAAATATTCCCTTTGAGGATAGAAATCAGACCATGATGCCCTTTATCATCACTCTTGGGCACCACTGTGCTAAAATCCTAGTCGAGAAATACTGCAAGCAAAAGAAATGAAGCCAAGCCAAGTGCCGTCAAGTTGGATCCGACTCATGGCGACCCTAGGGGCCAGGGATACCCAAATTGGTAAGTAAGAAGTAAAATTATCCTTATTCACAAAGGATGTTATCTTACACATAGAAAATTTCAAAGAATCCACAAGAAAGCTAGTGGAACTAACAGAAGTTTTCAGCAAAGATTAACATAAAAAAGTCAGCTGGAGTTTTGTAAAACCAAAAAAGAGACCTTTGAAAAGGAAATTACTAAATCAATACCATTTATAATAGCCTCCAGAAAGACAAAGTACTTATAAATAAATCTAACCAGAGAAATAAAAGATCTATCAAAAGAAAGCTCCAAAACACTACGATAATAGAAACCAAAATAGACCTACATAAGTAGGAAAACATACTTGCTCATAGAAAGGAAGAATCAACATTGTGAAAATGTCAATTTTACCCAAAGTGATCTACAGGTAAAATACAATCTCGATCCAGATTTCAACAAAATTCTTTAGTGAGATAGAGAAAAAAAATCACTACATTTATATGGTAAGAGAAGAGACCCTGGTAAGTACAGCATTACTGAAGAAGAACAAAGCAGGAGGCCCCATACTACTCGGTTTTTGAAACTATTAAAATAGCCATGGTAGTCAAAACAGCCTAGTACTGGTACAACAACACACAGGCAAATGAAACAGAATTGAGAATCCAGACACAAATCCATACATCCACGAGCAGTTGAGATTTGACAAAAACCCAAAGTCCATTAAATGAGGAAGACAGTACCTTCAACAAACGATAACTGTATGTCTATCTGTTAAAGAGAGAGACAGACGATCCATAACTCATGCCATTCATAAAAATCAACTCAAAATGGATCAAAGGCCTAAATATAAAACCTAAAACAATTAAGATCATAGAAGGAAAAAGAGACACTAAGGGCTCTGATACACACCATAAATAGTATATAAATCATAATTAACAATTCACAAACACCAGAAGAGAAATTAGATAGCTGGGAGCACCTAAAAATTAAACACCCTCATTAAAAGACTTTGCTAAAAGAATAAAAAGAGAACCAACAGAGAAAAAAATGTTAGCTATGACATACCTGACAAAGGTTTAATCTCTAAAATCTATAAAACACTTCAATACCTCAACAACAACAAAACAAACAATCCAATTAATTAAATGAGCAAAGGATATGAACAGACACTTCACCAAAGAAGACATTTAGGTCATCAACAGATACACGAGGAAATGCTCCAGATCATTAGACATTAGAGAAATGAAATCAAAACTACCATGGGACATCATCTCACCCAAACAACACTGGCACTAATCCAAAAAATACAAAATAACAAATATTGGAAAGGCTGTGAGAAGACTGGAACACTTAGACATTGTTGGTGGGAATGTAAAATGTCACAAGCACTTCGGAAAATGATAAGGCACTTACTTATAAACTTAGAAAAAGAAATATCACACAATTCAGCAATTACATTCCAAGAAATAAACCCTAGAGAAATAAGAGGCATCACACAAATAGATATATGCACACTATTTCAGACTGTGTTCTCTAGAGAAGCAAAACCAGTAAAGGTTAAAAAAACATATATACCAAAAAACCAAACCCACTGCTGCCAAGTTGATTCCAACACATAGTGACCCTATGAGACAAAGCAGAATTGCCCCATAGAGTTTCCAGGGAGCACCTGGTGATTTAAACTGCTGACCTTTTGGTTAGCTGATGTGGCACTTCACCATTACGGTACCAGGGTTTAAAAAGAAAAAAAGAGAGAGAGAGATTTACACCAGAGAAACAGCTTATGCAATTGTAGAAGCTGGAAGGTACTAAGTCCTGCATCAAGATACAGGCCTCTCCCAATTCACACAGCTGCAGAAACTGGTGAGGACAAGATCAGACAGACAGAGAGCAAGGCTGCTGCTCACAGGCTGTGAAAGTCAATAAATCGTAAGACAGACAGGTAAGCCGCTATCTCAAGTGCCAAAGGCCAGAGATCAGAGAAGAAGCAGATGCAGGATCCAGAACAGGTCAATAACCTTGGCAAGGCAAGCAGGAAGGGAAGAAGTGGGTGGAAGGCAGAGAGATGAAGTCTGGGGGGTTGATGGGCCATCACAGGCCCTACCCCCACCAGTACCTTTTTAGCAGATTCCATTGTGGCGGTGATCACACATCAAACTTCAACAGGGAAGTAATCATAACATTACACTATGGCAAAAACACAGAGAATCATGGCCCTGCCAAGTTGCCATACAATTTTAAAGATCAAACACACACCCACATTCATTGAGCACTAGTCACAACAGCAAAAGATGTAAAACAACCTAACTGACCATCAAGAGATGAATGGATAAATAAATATATGGCACATACACACAATGGAGTACTGTGGAAGGACAGAGAACAATTTTGAATCCACAAAACATCTCACAACATGGATGACTCTGTAGGGCATTATACTAAGTGAAATAAGGCAATCGCAAAAGGACAAATATTGTATGAGACCACTGTTATAAAAATTTAATTAAAAATTTGCATATATGAGCTACTATCTAAGATATTTCACTGGTTTCATCCCTCCTGGAGCAAGGGAGAAGAAAACCACACACAAGGGAGAGATCAGCCTAAGGACTAAAGGACCTCAAGTACCACGGTCACCACTAGACGAAGTAGAGCACAGCTAGAAGGAGCCTGGTCACCACTACAGACTGCTCTGACAGGGATCACAATAGAGTGTCCCTGACAAAGCTGGAAAAAATAGAACAAAATTCTAACTCACAAAATAAGCTCAGACTTACTGGTCTGAGAGTAGAGCAGACAGTAGAGAAACCCTGTGAGTGTGGCTTCTATAGACCCTTTTAACTCAGTACTGATGCCACACCTGAGGTTCACCTTTCAGTCAAACATGAGACAGGCCCACAAAGCAAAACGAGACAAAATGTGTTCACCAGCATAGGGCAAGGACAAGAAGGCAGGACGGCAGAGGAAAACTGATAATAAGGAAACTAAGGCTGATAAAGGGACAACACTGACATGTTGAGAGATTGGAAATGAATGTTACAAAACAATATGTGCATTAGTTGTTTGGTGAGAAACTAATTTTCTCTGTAAACCTTCATCTAAAACACATGGAAATAAAGGAAGAAAGGTTACATACAGAGTAAAAAAAAAATTAAAAAAACAACAACTCAGCATTCTTTAGTACTTATGAGTATGGAGAGGGAAAGAGAGGAGAAATCACTAACTAGATAGTAGACAAGTATCAACTTTGGTAAAGGTAAGAATGGTACACAATACAGGGGAAGCCAGCACAACTACACCGAAGCAAAAGCATAGAAGTTTCCTAAACACAAGTCAAGACTTTGAAGGACCAAATAGCTGGTGCTGGAACGTACGGATCATAGTCTCAGGAGTCATCTAGTTCAACTGGCATAATTTAGTTAATAAAAAAAATGTTCTGCATCCCACTTTGGTGAGTAGCATCTGGGGTAAAAGCTTTTGAGCAGCCATCGAAGATACGTATTGGTCCCATTCCACCCAGAGAAATGGTGAATGAAGAAAACCAAAGACACAGGAAAACATTAGCCCAAAGGACTAAAGGATCACAAGAACCAGAGACTCCAGAAGTCTGAGAACAGAAGAACTAGACGATGCAGGGCTGTGAACAACAAATGCTAGGACAGGGTTAATAACACAGAGTCCTGGGCAGAATGGGAGAAAAAGGAAGAGCAGACTTCAAAACCATGAAAAAACAAACAGATTTACTGGTCTGATAGACACTGGGCAAACCCCCAAGACTATAACCTCTGCACACTGCTAACTCAGAAATGAAACACAGCAAGAAGGAAAGGAAGAGCTCAAGATGTCTAAGGGTTGAAACTGAGTAATAACTTGTTAGCAAGAACTTAGAGAGAGGCAGACTTAGAAAGGACAGCGAAGAGTTGCTTTTGGCATACTGGGTTTAGATACTAGGCATCTATCAATCTAGAGATACTGATGGGTAATAAGTTTTCAAGTCCTGGAACATAAAGCAAAAGTTAAAATTGAAGATGTAAAACTGATGTATTATGGTTGACAGATCATCGAAGAAGTAATATGGAGAAGGACAGACACAATCTGTAAGGAGAAACTACATGTATGCAGAAAAAGAAGACAAAAATGAATTGATCAAATCAATTAGAGTAGAACAAAACAGGTAGAGTCCTGTCATGAGGGAGAGTTTCAGACCTAAAGAATTATTGAGGAAGTGTAATGTTAAGAATATAATCATTGATTTTGTGAGTGAAGTATCATTTCAATTTCCCTCTGTGAGGTAAGCAGGAAAACCAAATCACTGGACAGTAAGTGTGCAGCTAACGCTAACAACTGAAAACAAATTTTTGAAAGACTTTCCTACTGAGTTTTTGATTTATTGTGGTAAAATGAAGTGGAAAATACTGATATGAGAAAGAAATAGAAAAAAAGAATGCCAGATGAATATTGAAGGTACCAAATACAGCCTGGAGACTAGTCTGGATGCAGAGAGGTCATTTTTACAGTGAGTTTGTATTCATGAGCTTGGGAAAAGAGAGAATCCTTGAGGGCAGAGTCCTGACCTAGATAGAGGGGAATAATCCTACTGCACATAGCAAGCACCACCACTTGTGTCACACAGATTTTAACTTGCAATACGAGCTTTGGCTTCAGTATATAACTGGAGAAAGTATTCAGTGGTCCAACAGAAGTCTACTTGAAAAAGCACTTATACATCATCTGGGAAAGGACTCAAGCTGTGTCAATTGCAGGAGTTAAGACATAACCAGTATTTCTGGAAATGTTGGTTTGACAAAAAACTCTGCGAGATGGCAGTCTTCTGGGAAACAACTTATCTGAAGAGAAAAAGCCACTTATTGTGAACTGACCTTATAAAACTGTAGTAATCCGATGTAAGCATTGATTCAAGGTGCAAAATCACAATTAAAAAAAGCTATTTCACCAAAAACTCTAAAATATTTAAGCTCAGTAAGTACCTTATCAGAATAACAGAAAGTTCTCAAAGTGAAGGGAGGAATTTCCCCCCTAAGTATACAATATGGGCAGTATAACAGTTCTACTATATTAGAGGTGGTGCCCCAGGGAGGTATTACTGGGCAGTAGGAAAAACTGCGGAGTGCAGCGGACCAGTGGCAAAACTCTCAGGTCCTAGTAGCAGGGGCTCAGTGAAAGTGGACTAATTTATGAATATATGTGAAACATCTACTAAAAACTTAACACATGTCCTCCAAATTTCAGTGCGTGTGTGTGTATGCATACATACTCATACACGTGCCTACATGTGTTTAGGTGGACACTTCACAAATAGATAAATGCCCTGCTTAGCACAGGAGAATCAATACATCAGTACAATTTGAATTATTTCCATTAATGTGCTCTTCATTTCCTCACAGGTTAGTGATGCCCAGAAAAACTGGAGTTGTATGTGCAATTGAATAGATGTTTCCAGATTCTTCAGCACCTCCTGCTATGTAGAACTAAGTTGTAAATAATAACAAATGCCTTTTTAAATTAACGATCTATAGTTGTAGATGTTATGAAGGTTCTGGAGAGCTTTGAAAGGACTCACTCTTTACCAAGCCATCTGCTTCTCCAAAGGGCTAGCTCTACCTGTGACCTTGAATTTGCCTCTCATATCGGTATATCTTTGATTCATCCAAACCTAAACTTTTTTTTGTCTTCAAGTTTTTTGCTAGCAGTTAGTTAAGTTTCCAGAAAATTTAGTATTCACCATTGTTCAAGTGTTGAATGGCACTAAAGGGTCTTTGGATATACTGCCATGCTGGCGTTTGTGCAAAACCAACGTAGTATATAAGAAGCACATTATACTATTATCTAATAAGTTGCACACAACTAAGGATGGTCTGAGGGGTCTGTCAATATCTTGAGGACCAGTAACACTCCTCGTCCTAAGAATGAAAATCAAAAGCTTGGAGACAGTGCTTAGAACAGTTATAGGTAGTATTTTATGTCAAGAAATAGCTAAGGAAAGTGAGAACTGCCCCAGGAAGTCAATTAGGCATCTGTTCACTGGCCTCTGAGGTGATCTGCTTGTGTAACCCTCTTCCAGGTAAGACGGTAACAGCAACCATCAGGCATCTACTAACTACCTCCTATGTAAACTGTACTGTGGTTAGCTTTGTGAAAGTTGTCTGACTTAAGCCAAAAAGACTGTTGTTGCTGACTTCTTCCATCAACTCATGGCAACCCTGTTTGTTACAGCGGTGAATTTCTTGGCTGTGGTTGTTACAGAAGTAGATCTTCAGGCCTTTCCTTTCACAGTGCTGGTGGACTGATTTGAACCACCAACCTTTCAGTTACCAGTTGAGTGCAAACCACTGGTGCTACCCAGGAACCCAAATTAAACCCTGTAACCATCAAGTCAGTTCTGACCAACAGTGACCCTATGAGAGAGAGCAAAGCTATCCCATACGGTTTCCAAGGAGCAGCTGGTGGATTCGAATGCCAACATTTTGGTTAGCAGCGATGACACTTAGCCACTACGCAACAGGGCTTCTGGTCTCCACACAGAGAGTGAAAAAAACAAAAAAAGTCACTAACGTCAAGGTGACTCCCACTCACGGCAACCCCACAGGGTTCCCAAGGCTGTAAACGTTTAGGGAAGCAAACTGCCACATCTTTTTCTCTTGGAGCTGCTGCTGGTTTCAAATCACTAACCTTTTGGTTAGCAATCCATTGCTTTAATCACTCAGCCACTGGAGACTAGAATGATTTAAATTTGAGAAAGGCAGAGTGTAACTTGCTCTAATCAATCCAAGGATGTGCTACAGAAGGGTAGTGTGAATGACATGTTAATCAGGTATTCTTGAAAATGTGTTTCATATTCAAATGTATTTGAAAAATTCTGCATTCAACAAAATGAATCGTATTTATTTATGAAAGGCATTCTCAGAGTCTTTAACATGCTAATAGTCCATCGACTCTAAAATGAAGGGCGTTACACACAATTACAAAGCTTTGACAACTGATCCCTTTCTTCAAACATTTCAAAGCACTAGTTTCCCACAAAACAGTGTGAGAAATGGTTCCTTAATTAGAAATGAATTACTCTGTAGAAAATGTATCTGCTGTTTCCTAATTCCACCCCAAACAGAATTTCTAATAAGAGTGAGTGAAATAGAGACTTGTAGAAAGAAAGAAAATTTCAAAGTAAGATGATCAAACATTGAAGTCTAATAGAGAAGGAATACTGTAATTCAGGAATGCCCTAACAGAAGAAATCTGTTATGTTACACATGTACATAACAAAAACCACACCACACCCACTGCTGTAGAATCAACTCTAACTCAAGCCACTCTACAGGACAGAGCAGAACTACTCCGCAGGGTTTTTAGAGCAGTGGCTGGTAGATTTGAACTGCTGACCTTTGGATTAGTAGCCATAGCTCTTAGCCACTACACCCTAGGGTTCCCTTCCTGTACATAACAATGAAAACCCATTTTTGTCAAGTTGACTCTGACTCCTGCTGACCCTACAGGGCACATCAGAACTGCCTATAAAATTTCACAAGGATTGCTTGGTGGATTTGAAGTGCTGATCTTTGCTTAGCAGCCGTGGTACTTAGCCATATTTTTTGCATGTGTACAGTAGATATTAAGAAAACATTTCTTAAATGAATGTGTGAGATTTCTGCAGGAGAGAAAATATTAGTTAAAATTTGTCAATATTCCTTCTGTTGTCCCTTTTAGGAAGGTAGACTTGAATTCTTAAAGATTGTAGAACCAAGAGTAACAAATGGCTACATAGATTATGAATCAAAGCAAGTTATGAATTGAAAAATTATACAAATTACGTAGTGATTTGTAGCAAGCGGTATAAAGTAGTGAACTCTTTTCGAGCAGAAAGTCCATGTCAAGAAATTTATCCTAAGGAAGCAGCTCATTTAAAGCCCAAAGAACTATTACTACTGTTGCTGTTAGCTGACAGTAAGTTGGTTCTGACTCATAGCATCCCTACACACAACAGTACTGTGTTCTTGCACCATCCTCACAATTGTTGGTGTGCTTGTGCCCATTGTTACTGTGTTGGTTCTTTCCATAGAAGATCTTTTTTTTCACTGACCTTCTATTTTACCAAGCATGGTGTCTTTCTCCAAGGACTGACTTCTCCTGTTAATACATCCAAAGTATGCGAGACCTTTTCATCCTTGCTTCTAAGGAGCATTATGATTGCACTTCTTTCAAGACAGATTTGTTTGTTCCTTTGGTATATTTGATATTCTTCATGAGTACTACAATTCAAAGGCATCAGTTTTTCACTCTTCCTTACTCACTTTCTAACTTTACCACACATGTACGGCAATTAAAAGCACCATGGCTTGGGTCAGGACTACCTTAGTCCTCAAGGTGACATCTTTACTTTTCAACATTTTAAACAGTTCTTTTGCAGCAGATTTGCCCAACGCAATGGGTCTTTTGATTTCCAGACTGCTGCTTCCATGGATGTGGATTGTGGATCCAAGTAAAATGAAATCATTGGTAACTTCATCCTCTTCTCCATTTATCATGATGTTGCACACTGGTCCAGTCGCAAAGATTTTTATTTTCTTTTTGTTGAGGGGTAATGTGTATTGAAGGTTGTGGTCCTTGATCTTCAGTATTTATGCTTCAAGTCTTCTTTACTTTCAGCAAGCAGGGTTATCCCTTCTGCATATCAAAGGGTCATCCTTTAACACTGATGCCTCATTTTTCTTCACATAGGCCAGCTTCTTATTTGGTTGGTATACTGATTGTATTAGTGGAAGGATACAACCCTAATGTACACCTTTCCTGACTTTAAACCATGTTGTATTCCTCTCTTGTTTAGTTTGAATGACTGCCTCTTAATCCATGTACAGATCCTCACAGGCACAACTAAACGTTGTGGAATTTCCTTGCTCTGCAATGTTATCCATACTGTGTTATGTTCCACACAGTTGAATACTTGAGCATAGTCAATGCAACTGTGGTAAACATCTCCCTAGCATTCTCTACTTTCAGCCAAGATCCATTTGACATCAGCTATGGTATCCCTGGTTCCATGCCCTCTTCTAAATCTGGCTTGAATTTTAGCAGTTCTGTTGATATACTGTTGCAGCCTGCTTTGAATGATCTTCAGCAAAATTTTGCTTGTGTGTGACATTAAAGTCACTTCCCAGTAATTTGCACATTTGGTTGGATCACCTTTCTTGGGAGTAGATGTAAATATACATCTCTTCCAGTTGGTTAACAAGGCAGCTGTCTTACAAACTTCTTGACAAAGACAAGTAAGCAATTCCAGAGCTGCATCTGTTTGTTGAAATGTCTCAATTGATATTCTCTCAATTCCTGAACCCTTGTTTTTGCCAATACAGTCAGTGAAGGTTGGACTTCTTCACTCAGTGTAATCACTTCCTGATCATATGTTACATCCTGAACCATTTGAAAATGACCAATTCTTTTCAGTTAAATGACTCTGTATATTCTTTCCATCTTCTTTTGATGCTTCCTACATCTTTTAATATTTCTCTGCAGAATCCTTCAGTGTTACAACTCAATGCTTGAATTTTTATTCAATTCTTTCAGCTTGAGAAACACTGAGCATGTTCTTCTCTTTTGTTTTTCTATCTCCAGGTCTTTGCACATGCCTATTAGAGCTGCCCTTTGAAATCTCCTGCATAGCTCTTTTACGTCATCATTTTTTTCTTTTGCTTTAGCTACTTGATGCTCAAGGGCAACTTTCAGAGACCATCGATTATGGTCTTTTCTTCCTTTCCCAAATTTTTAATGACCTCTTGCTTGCTTCATGTATGATGTCCTGGCTTTCATTCCACAATTATTCTGTTCTTCTGGTCACTATATGCAATGCATCAAGTCTTTTCTTAGATGGTATAAAAACTGGCAACATGAGAAAAAAATTGTAGGGGCAGTATGAGAGAAGAATTGTAGAGGCCCAGTTTCCTGGGTAACTGGAGCATTGTTTCTGCATGGCTTACACAGTTAACTTTCATATACTTCGATGATTTTATGATTTATGATTTGCTTCCCCTCTTCTACCTCCTATTCTTCACATTCTATGAAGTTTAAAATTAACTTATGTTTCTCTTAGAAAAAGCCAAGCAGCAACCATGGAACGTCTTAGAGACACCAAATAACAACCAATAGATCTGGAGTGAGACAACCAGACAATAGGGGCACATCGTGTAACTGAAACCAGAGAGATGTTAATAGACCTCAACAGAATACTCACAGAGGTCAACTTGCCCACCTGAATGGGGAACTGAATACATAAATTCAAGAAGCGACATTCTTCCAATCAACTGAACTCACACCTTGATCCTATAAAACCCTCTGGTCAGTATATAATGGGCAGACAGAACTTTGGAGGAGATCATTCCCCTCTGTCTCCTGTATGTCTTCATACAATAAAGCCCTCTTGCTACTCACCTCACCCTGTCCCAATACTGGCTTTGTAGCAGATGGCTCAAACCTGTCCTACAAGTTCTAAATTAAATCTCTAAATTCAGATAAGATATACTCAAGGCCATACATACTTTGGCTCTTGTGGACTTTTTCTAATTTTCTGCAATTTCAACCTAAACTTGCATATGAGCGCTTGATGATCTGTTTCACAGTCGGCCCCTGGTCTTGTTCCGACAGATGATATCGAGGTTTTCCATCTTCTATTCAGAAACAGATATAGTCCGTTTGATTCCTAAGTATTCCATCTGGTGAAGTTCATATGTATATTAGCTATTTATGTTGGTGAGAAAAGGTATTTGCAATGTAGAAGAAGTTTGGTCTTGCAAAATTCTATCATGTCACCTCAGGCATCATTTCTATTATCCAGGTCATCTTTTCCAACTATTTTCTTTTTCATTTTCAAGTTCTGCATTCCAATAACTGCTGATTATCAGTGCACCCTGACTGAATGTTTGGTCAATTCCAGAGAGCAAAAGTTGGTAAAAATCTTCAATTTCTTCATCTTTGGTCTCACTGGTTGGTGTATGAATTTAAATAATAACCACATTAACTGGTCTTCCTGGTAGGCATATGGATATTATACTATTACTGATGGCACTGTATTTTAAGACAGATCTTGAAATGGTATTTGTGATTATGAATTTAAGGACATTCTTCTTCAAAGTATCATTCCTGGACTAGTAGGCCATATGATTGTCAGAGTCCAAATGGCCACCATGAGTTCAACTCTCTAATGCTTAGAATATTGATGTTTGCATGCTCCATTTCATTTTTTATGATTTCCAAGTTTTTTTATTATTAAGAGATGTTTACAGCTGTTTCTTTTCATCTTGCGTCATGCCACATCTACAACTAAAGCTTGTGAAAGCTTGACTCAATCCATGTCATTAACACCAACTCTAGCTTAAGCAGACAGCTCTTCTTTCATCATATTTTGAGTGCCTTCCAACTTGAGGGACTCATCTTCCTGTACTACATCAGACAGTGTTCTTCTGCTATTCACTGGTTAATCCTTTGCAGAAGTAAACCACCAACCAGGTCCTTCTTCTTAGTGGGTCTTAGTCTCAGTTGAAACCTATCTGCTATGGGTGCTACTGCTGGTATTTGAATACAAGCGCTATAGCTTCAAGAATCACAGCAACACACAAGACCCCATAGTACAACAAAACATGGTGGAAAGGAACTGTCTTGGTTCATTCTCTCACAGTTTAGTAGGCTACAAGTCCATATTCAGGGCATCAGCTCCAGGTGAAGCCTTTCTCTTTTCATTGGCACAGGAGGAAAGTCCTTGTAATTCATCAGTCCTTGGTCTGAGAGCATCTAGGCATAGGAACCTCAAAGTCGAAGGATGCACTTGGCTGCTGGTATTGCTTTCCTGATGGTATGATGTCCCCAACTCTCTGCTTGCTTCCCTTTTCTTTTCTTTTTTATAGAATAAAAAGTGGTGAAAGCCACACTCCAGGAAAACTCCCTTAGTAAGGAAGGGTGTTACAGTCCCACTCTAATCCTCTTTAATATAATCCAATCTAACCTTACTAACCACAGGCAGCAATTAGGATTTACAACACAGGAAAAGTGACAAAATGGAGGACAACTACACAATACTGGGAATCATGGCCCAGCCAAATTGCTATACATGCTTATTGGGACACAGTTCAATTCAAGACAAGAAATCTATGGAGCACCATTCACAAAAAATACACATATGTAATATAGAAAAATCACAAATACATTAAATCCAAATTGGCATTGACATTAATTCAGAATCTATCTCTACTTTTGGGATCTTGGAACACTGCTCAACTTTTCAAGCCTCAATTTTGTGATTCATAAATGAAATGTAATAATAATATAGATTTCATGAGTCTTAGGTGAGGATTCATAGTTATGCATATAAAGCATTTAGCTCCAAATCATATATATAATGATCCATCAATAAAAATTAGCTAAACATATTGGGGAAACCCTGGTGGCCTACTGGTTAAATACTATAGCTGCTAACCAAAAGGTCAGCAGTTTGAATCCGCCAAGTGCTCCACAGAATCTTCTACGGGGCGGTTCTACTCTGTCCTATAGAACTGCTATGAGTTGGAAATCAATGGCAATGGTTTGGTTTGTTTTTGTTTGGTTAAACATATGACAGAATTGTTTTATCATTTACTATGTAACAGAATATTTTCTGTATTTATGAAGATTATATAGATGTACAGAAAATACATGGACCTTAGATGTAGGTGAAACTTATAAACTCTATATAACTATATAACCAGTTCAACATAAATCAATTATGTAAAATGTTTGGTTCAATGTAATAACACATATTATTATCCTGCTATATGCTCTTTAGTGTCTTATATCAAACATATACACATTTTCTTTAAAGAAAAAAACTGTGAAGAGGAATGATAACCTCTATTGTTTCTTTAGTTGCTGTTGAATCAATTCCAACTCATGGCAACACCATGTGGGTACAACTTGAAACAATGTCATGACAATTTAAGATCTCAATGACTAGTGAGTCAACAATATGGCAAACATCATCAAGCATAATCCATAAATTTTACACTCTCTCATTACAGTTGAAGACAATCACCTTTTGCACAGTAATTTACAATTTTCAAGGCATTTTCACATATGTTATGTGAACTGTGCCACCCAGCCCCCATGTGTGTTTAAATCCTAACCTCTGTGCCTGTGGTAATAATCCCATGTGGGAATGAGTTTTCCCTGTTTTGTTAATGAGGCAGGACTAGTGTAGGCAAATCTTGTGGCATAATAGTTAACTGCTACATCTGCTAACCAAAAGGTCGGTAGTTCAAATCCACCAGGAGCTTTTTGGCAATTCTATGGGATAGTTATACTCTGTCCTATAGGGTCACTATGAGTTGGAATTGACTCGATGGCAACAGGTTTAGTATTTTTGGTTTTTGGTATGTGATTCAATCTCTTCTGAGATACAAAAGAGAATAATCAAACTACTAGAGTAGAGATGTGGGAGACAGATGCCACGTCACATGAAGACTGCTCAGGAGCAGAAAGCTCAAAAGAGACAAGAAACTTCCTCCAGAGCCCACAAAGAGAAAGCTTTCCTTTAGAGCTGGTACCCTACACTTGGACTTCTAGCCTCCTAAACTGTGAGAAAATACATTTCTATTTGTTAAAGCCATCCATTTGTGGTGTTCTGTTACAGCAGCACTAGATAACTAAGATACTATGTTTTTAATTCCCCACCAGCTCTGTGGTAACACAGCAACAGATAATTAAAAATGTGTGACCCATGTGACCTGTGATTCTCAGAGTGGTAATTCCGTTATAGTCCCAGGAACAGCAATTTCACCTCATGGTTTTCATTCTAGTACTCTTACAGGCTGCCTCTTCTAAAAGAGATTTAAAATGTTTCTGAAATTGTTCACAAGACCATTTTCCTTATCTGTGTTCATGCTATGCTCCATACATACAATGTACCATCAAAATTGAGAACAGTGAAATCCATTGGCCTTCACTGTTTTTAAATGTGGAAAGTTCATTCCCTTTTTTTTTAATTAGCACTCGATAGCACTTGGCTTGGCATCATTTCTTAAAATATGATCTTTGAAAGAGAATCCCCAGAAACACTGAAAACACAGCTCTATATCAAAGAATGCTGCAGTGTTACAACTAAACACATGCCCAAGCCCACTGCCACTGAGTCGATTCTAAGTCATAGTGAAACACACAAAAGCATTTAAAAACTCACAAGTCTTACTGCATTGAAGCTGAGTGTTGCCTGGCCTTGTGATTCTCAAAAATATCTGACCTCTGAATTTTTTTTTTTTTTTGGTAGGAAATCTACAGTGTTTCAGGGAATAAGCATTCTTCAAAATTTATTTTCAAAAATACCGTCATATCCAAGGCCTTTACTATGTTCCCTAGAAGCGTCCAGTATCATGAGCAAAGAAAGTCATTTAGCTACTGAGTTTTTTTCCCAGAGATTAAAAATGTCCAGGCAGGACAGTTACTCAGGGTGAACAATGATCCTAGCTTGGCTGCAGAATTTGTCTATTTGTTGAAGACAGAGTTGTCCCCCAGGCAAGAAAGCAGTCTTTAGAGATTTCTGTTGTCATGTTATATACCTTCCCCTCACTTCCCGCAGCTATCAGTGGAAATCCAATTTGAAGCCAACCATGATCCAACTTTTTCATTCTTTTCTATACCTTCAAAAGATAAAATCTTCTTCCCTTCACTCCATACAATATTTCTCTAAGACTCTCCTTGATCTTAGCATGCATTATGGATTCACTGTGGATACTTTCTGAAGTAGCTAAGCAACAATAAACAATTTCAATTCTCTAAAAACTGCTTCAAAACCTACAAATACTGATTTCATACATTCTGAGACTCCACTCAGGCACTGCTGGGCAAAATTGGTCCAGCTAAGGACAGACACCTGACGGATGCAAAACGCCAAGCCAACTAGATTCAGCCTAGCAAGAAATGTGCTTAGGACAGAGCTGGTTTAGTTCTTTCTGGGCTATTCATTCAGAGGGGTAATTTGAATTCAGGAGCTGAGGCTGCCACTGCCACTCAAATGTTCACAGAAGCATGGAAAGCTGGTTTTCCTAGAGAGGAAATGAAAGCGTCTCAAAGAAGCACAGACCGGAGACAATTTAGCACCACAGAGAAAGACAAAAGCAAAACTTTCTGTTTCTGATAGCGCTGCTCTATATGGCTTCCCACTTTTTGCGTGTGGCTATTTATTTTCTCCTAACATTGAAAGATAACTCAATTACTTTCCAATAAATTGGCTTATGCAAATTTGAAGTATGCTTTTGTTACCTGCAACTAGGATATCCTTAATTAAGACAGAGATGTAATTCATAAATATATCACTCTCTTTTCTTATTAGCACAGGTCTCTTAAGGACAAAGTGCCTCATTGAGATGAATGACCATATCGCTGATGTTCTAGGCACTGTGGTATGTGTCTGGAAGGAGTGTGTGTTGAAGCCTCCTAAGTTTCATTGTGTAGGCAGCTGCCTTTTCCAGTTCCACAAATACTTAGTTCAGAAGCATATAGACTGCGATACAGAGTCCCATAGCTGCTTGGTGAGCATGTAAGGTGAATGTTCTCAAATATTCTCTCTTATAATTCTCATTACAAAAGTTGGAATTGCATATACGGGCCTATCTGACTTACAAGTTTCTTCCATTTCTCTCCGTCCTCTATACAGCTTTGTCAATGATGTTGGCTGCCTTTCAATCATTTAGACTCAGGATAACTCAATCTGCGCCGGAGTAAAACTACTCCACAAGGTTTTCAAGTCTTCGCCCTTTCGTAAGGAGACTGCCAGACCTCTTTGCGTGGGTTGGAGCCACTCATCTCTTGGTTAGTGGCTAAGAGCTTAACTGTTTGGGTCACCCGGGAACAAAACACTGCTTGGAGAGCCCCCCTGCGACCTCATACAAAAAGGCTAAGAGATTCTTACTTGCAGTCCTTAGTTAGGTATATTTTAAGATCCTTAAAGTACAACAAGTAACAGTTGAGGTGGTTAGGTAAGAGGTATCTCAGGCACCTCAAGAGAGTTAGAAAGGACCCCGGGGAACAATGGATCAAAGAATGGACAGGTTCAGGTAGAAGGCAGGGAGTAGTAAGAACGTATGAAAGCACTGATACCTCAGCGCCTCCAGCTGCTTCTTAGTGAGTACTCACGTAAGGACGCCGTCGCTAACTGGTGTCCACTGATGCTGGAGTCCCTGGTAGGCAGTCCCATCGTGCTCCTTTGCCGAATCTCACAATTTAAAGCCTCAATCGTATACCTACACTGTCTCTTGAAATTTCTCCATTATACTTTGCACTGATAATTCAGTTTTCTTTATTTAGGCTTAGTCTCCTAGAATCAAATTAGGAGGCACGGGAGAAGAAAATACACTTATTAAAATTCTCCTTAGTCATATTCTTACCAGGGTTTTGTCCCACACACTGATATTGTGAAAACAATACCTACACAACTCATATAAATTTTAAGTACCGTATCCTCAGATCATTTCACCCACTCCCCACATTGCATACATGCACGAGTTTCTACACACGCATGCACACACGCACACACACGCGCACACACGCACACACACGCGCGCACACACGCACACACACGCGCACACACACGCACACAGGCATGCAGTCATGCACGCACCACGCACGCACGCACCACGCACGCACGCACCACGCACGCACGCACCACGCACGCACGCACCACGCACGCACGCACCACGCACGCACGCACCACGCACGCACGCACCACGCACGCACGCATGCGCAAACACTTTCACTCAAGCAAATGCAGAGTTTCCCCTTCAGCCACAGACTCGGTGGAACGCTCAGACTTTGCCATCTCTTCCTCCCACGTGTATGGATTTCAGAAGCGTTTTTAAGAAGTCTAGGATTGTCTTTGTTTTCTGTTTGGTGTTAGACAATGTGTTAGCTAATTGATATTAATTAGGAACTGTGCTTTACTTTTCTCATTGAATGGTTGAATGAGTAACTGAACTGTGAAGCATTGTAAAGCAACAGGAAATTATCTGTTATTAACATTGTTTCTTGTTTTTTTAAACATAAAACAAGTGGAAGAGGAGAGCCAAATACAATTTTACATTTTTAGAGAAATGATTTCCTTTTATTTCCGAGAATCATCAGACCTCTGCCCTGTTTCTCTGACATGAAGTTGCTTTGCACATCTCCTTAGCCAGACGCTACCTTAAAACAAATCTGTTACCATCAAGTCAATTCAGACTCATGGTCCTATGTGTTACAGGATAAAACTGCTTTTAAGGACTTTCTTGGCTGTAAAATTTGTAGCAGCAGATTGCCAGGCCTCTTTTCCAAGAAGCTACCTGATGGAACTATCAATCTTAAGGTGAGTAGTCCAGTGTATGCCATTTGAGCCACCCAGGAACCTAGCCAGGTGGTACAGACACAAGCTAATGCAGGCTTCCTTGCAAAAGGAAGTATTTGTACTACTTGACAATTATTTGTAAAGATTCAGAAAACCTTGAGCAAGCCCCAGACATCAATAGACACATCACTGTGCTGAGGAGAAAAAATAAAAATAAAAAATTTAGAAAGAGAAAGTCACTTGTTGATTTTATCCAGAACGTTCATGCATGTGGCTAAACTGAAACAGAATGAGGCATATCAGACAGAAAAGTTGGTGGAGGTAGAATAAAAGGATCATCCAAGGGTGTCTTACCTGAATTTTGTCCCCCAAAATGTTAATAATCTGAAGAAGAGGAAAAAAAATTCTCATTAAACTCTGAAATAGTAACTTTTTCTTAAATATGGCACTATGGAAAGAGAATGTAAGCTAAAAAAATATCTCGGCGTGTACAGACAGAAATATTTTGAATGGATGATGAAAAGCTTTATTATTTTTTATGATTTTTAAAATAGAGAACTGCTTATCAGAGCTTGCTTTTTATAGTCTAGCAAGCTGGTTGTGTTAAAGTGAAGGCCAGCCAAGTGCAAGTGATTTAATAATCCTAGACAAAATCATTTTTTCTCTTTGAATATTCTTTAACCTATTTTGAAATTCATTGAATATTTCATCAAATTTGTAGTTATTTTATGTAGATAGAGGTTAGACCAGGAACTACCAGCTCCCTGTCCACAGATGTGCAAGATTTGATAGTGAGAATTGTAGAAGTTTTCTGAGTGCAAATGCCTCTAGACTAGATAAACATGCTCCAGTCCACTCCATTCTCACCAGTCCTTAGAATTTCATATCCAGGTGTTCATTTCACCTGTTTTTACAACCTGTCCTCTGAAGACATTCAAATTTGTAATTCCTGATTTTCCCAACCTTCCCATTTTTAGCAGTAGTGACCAAGTCCTGGAGAGAATATATTTTTCACGATTATACAAATGGAGGTAGGAGAATACCAGTGCCCTGACTCCATGCACAAGTGTGGCTGTGATATATACAGGTGAGTCCACCATCCTCTTCATAACAATCCTGGTAACTGAAAGTTTCGTGTATCTCATTAGAGGTAAAACTTACCTACGCCGATGTAGCCAATTAGTGAAACTATTCATGTTTCACAGCAAAAATGTTTGAATGTTTTTGTGATTACAGGTGATTTTATGATACATAATGCATATTGTGCTTTTACTGTCCTAAAATCTGAAGACTGTATTTTAAACAAATATGAGACAGAAAGACTGCCATTTTAATGTCTAGTTACATAAAAGCTTCTCTTTTACTCCTTCTGTCTCCTCTGTTGCCATCTCCCTCTCACACACTCACACTTATTCACACACACAAGTTATTTTTTTATGTAGAAAAGAGAAATTGTCATCTTTCATTTCAAATTAAAAGTAAATATTTTTATCTGTATTTTACTGGTGAAAAATACACTATCTGGCAGTCAGCTAAATAGAAACAGTTTTGATGTTTATTGGAGACTAGTTTGTTTTGAATTGATGTAAGCTTGCTTAACAGCTAGTTTAGTTATCCATTTGATTCAAAGACTGTTCATATTTTGTACAAAGCTCTTAGGGGATGTGCAAACAGAAGGACCTAATTCCTGTCCTCACTTATGTTACAGTTTGCCACGGGCATACACAATTAAACTAGCAAATGATACATACAATGACAGTAAGTGACAAAAGTATTAAGGAACTACGGAGAAAAGAAAAATAGGAAGCCTAGAAGAGCAAGAGAAATTAGGAGAGAGCCTGACAAAGGAGGTGATGTTTGAGTAAGGTTGTTGTAAGTGCTAAGTTTGAGCTCAGTGAAAATGGGGAAAGGCACTTCAAGAACTGGGAAACTTGGTGGCATAATGGTTAAGAGCTATAGCTGCTAACCAAAAGATTATAGATTGAATCCACCAGGCTCTCCTTGGAAGTTCCATGGGGCAGTTCTACTCTGTCTTATAGGGTCACTGTGAGTCGGAATCTACTCTATGGCAGTGGTTTTTTAGTAACAGTGTGAGCAGATATGTGTAGGCATGAGAATGTGATGTAGCCAAGAGGACTACGAAACCAACCTTTCTGTATGCTGCTCTGTACTAAGCCCCAAACTAGACATACACATTACTTTTATTCAGTCCTCATTTTACAGATCAGAAATTGAGACTCAAAGGAATTAGTTCATATTCTTTTTTTTCAAAATTTTAAGCGTAAGTCCAGGATTTACTGTGTATAATACCCTCTGCCAGGCTCTAGCCTGAGTGAAGAATGCATTTACAGGTCATTTTTGTTAACCTAATTCAGCCCGTGGTTTGAATATAAAAGTATAATGTGAACTTTTCAACTGTAGTTATGTAAAATATGAAATTTGGCTTATTTTTATACCACCATTAATTTTTTTTAGAAAAAAATAAAAATTTGAGAAAAAAACAAAAACACTGCCATCAAGTTGAATCCAACTAATAGCAACCATACAGGATGGAGTAGAACTTCTCTGTAGAATTTCCAAGGAGCATCTGGAGGATCCAAACTGCAGACTTTTCAGTTAGCAGTCGTAAGCATTTAGCCACTGTGCTGTCAAGGTTTCCAAAAGAAAGAAAAGCCACATAAAAGTGATTGTCTTAGCTATCCAGATCTCCTGTAGACAAGGGTGATTAACCATAGCAGATAGAAGTCTTATAAAATGTAAACAGATGTTTATGTTTCACACAATAGTTACACTGTCATTGTTTCTGAAGTGTATTTAAAGGAATAAGCAAGTACAAATGAAGCTGAAGCTCTTGAGGAGATGTGGATATGAAGAGGGCTTTCATATTTCTAATGTTGCCTTCTGGGACTTGGTTCCAGATGGTAGAGGGAATACTTTCTGGATAGTTTGGAAAGAAGGATGTGATGTAATGACTGATAAATCTGTCATTCCCAGTCCTATATAACAGATGCCTAAAATAGGGGAACTAATAGAGTAGGGACAAGAGTGGTCCCTAGAAAAATCTATTGCTCTCTTTTTGATGGCCACATGGAAGTAGTTTTATAATTCAGTGACTTCTGAGATTTAAAGTAAATAAATAAAAGTATGATGTTAGGCTAAAAATAAAACTGTAATTGGTTTGATCATTGACCAAATATAGAAAAAAATCCCAGTGCAGAAGTTCAGTCCAAGAATCATTAGCCTTTTTTCACATGTAGTTGAGATCTTCAGAGTCCTCTGTTAGCTCCACTGAGAAAGTAATAAAGAAGGATGGAGATTTGCTAATTCAGTCAGTCCTCATGTGCAAATGGGGTACCTACTATGTGCCAGTCATTTGTGGGACTCTGATTTTCATCCTGACCACAGTCAGCTACAGGTTTCAATTTCAGACAAGAGATACTTGGGGCAGTTGAGAGATTGTGCCAGTGCATGTCAAGTTACTAATAATTTTAATGGCAATTAGTTATATATAGCATATGCCTTTCCCAGAAGCCAAAAGAAAATAGCTATGTAGTTTTAGCTAGTTCTTTTAAATACTCAAAATCACTGTTAACCTTACTATGAAAACTTCACTATTAAAATTTATTGTTGAAATTCTTGTCGAAGGAGGATTGGCAATTTCCCTTAAGCAAGCGAATAAGTATAATTTTCTTCTATAATTTCTCAAGAAATAAAACAAGTGACTTCAAAAAGCTTTTAGAGACAAGTTTTATAAGTAAAACAAAGCAAATAAATGATGAAATTAGGGATGCTGATTACTTTATCAGCAGTGCTGTAAATCTGCCTTCCTGAGGATTAAATATGTATTCCAGATTTCTCTTACGAAATACTATGAGGTCTGACAAGTAAGTCTGTGGAATTAATTGTTCTAAGTGCTACATACCTCATTGCTGAATATCACTATGGTTACCTTCAAAATACAGCCATTGGGAAGCTATGCCTCATTGCCAGCACCTAGTCCACTTTTCAAAGCAATTTTGAACTCTTTCTGGAATGGCCATTGGCATGGTGGCATGGTGGCAAGTTCACTAACTTAAGTGTATAATTGTGAGCGAGTTTTTAGCCAGTAAGCAAATAACTGTGTTGCAACTCCCGCCCTACTCATCTGATCTGGCCCCCAGTGACTTTTTTCATTACCAGAAGATAAATACTGAAAGGAAAACATTTTGATAACACTCAGGATATCAGAGGTAATATGATGACAGTTCTGATGACCATTCTAGAAAAGGAATTCCAAAATTGCTTTGAAGGGTAGACTAGGTGCTGGCATCAGTGCATAGCTTCCCAAAGGGAGTACTTCAAAGGTGACCATAATGATTTTCAGCAGTGAGGTATGTAGCACTTTTCCTGGATGAGTTCAGGAACTTAATTGACAGTCCTTGTATTATATGCTCCCCATAGATATAGAAAAGATGTCAAACCCCATGAAAATATACCAGAATCAATCACATACACAAATACATTTTTCCCTAGTGGTATATGCTTTTAATATGTGGTGACATTTTGAGTGATGCCACAAGTATTTTTCTTTCCTTCTTGCGTTTTCTTGTTTCTGATCATCATGAATGTCATGGGTTGAATTGTTGCCCCCCAAACTGTGTATATCAATTTGGCTAGGCCATGACTTCCATTATTTTGTGATTATCCACCATTTTGTCATCTGATGTCATTTTCCTAGGTATTGTAAATCCTAACTCTATGTTGTTAATGAATGAGGTAAGATAGGTAGCAGTTTTGTTAATGAGGCAGGACTCAATCTACAAGATTGAATTGTGTTTGAACCAGTGTCACTGGAAATATAAAAGTGAGAAGCAAGCAGAAGCATGAGAGACTGCATACCACCAAAAAAGCAGTGCTGGGAGCAGAACAGCCTTTGAACCTGGAATTCCTGTGTGGCAAAGCTCGTAGACCCGAGGAAGAGCAGGCAGAGAAAGCCTTCCACTGGAGCTGGTACCCTGAATTTAGACTTCTAGCCTACTAGACTGTGAAAGAAGAAATTTCTGTTTTCAAAGCCACGTACTTGTGATAATATTTTTAGCAGCACTAGATGACTAAGAAAATATTCTTAAAAGAAAAAAAAGTAAAATACGATCTATCATTCATAAAGACAGTACTAATGATAAAAATTTAATGTTGTTTCTTGAAAAAGAATTTAGAGTAGAGTTTTAAAAGTTTCCTACAAAGCAATAAGAGCCCTGCTTTTCCCTGATCCTAGTGTTTAGAGCATGCAGGAAGCAGTTAACTTTGTGTCATTTGTTTCCTCTCCACGTCAGTGGTAGTCATTTGCCAGTCAGAAAGTCCAGTGACATTTTATACTCTAGTAATTACAAAAGATAAGCCTGAGTGGAATTAATATGATGCCAGTGTGAGAAACTTGTGACCTGTTATTCATGTAAATAGCAGATTAGTCTTTAAACATTGCTAGTTAGAAACATTTTTTTAGCAATGTAGAACTGAATTGACAGCAGTGAGTTTGGTTCTGGTTTTTGTGTTCCTACCAGACGGCCATTGTGGCACTTGATCTAACCAGAGGGTTGGCAGTCGGAACCTACCAGCAGCTCTGTGGCGGAAACGTATGACTGTCTGCTTCCATAAAGAGTGAATACATTAAAACAAACAAACAAAAATCATTGTCCTTGAGTCTTTTCCAGTTCATAGCAATTCTGTGGTGCAGAGTGCAACTGCTGCACGAGGTCTGCAAGGCTATAATGTTGACGGAAGCAGACTGCGATGGCTTTCTCCTCTGAAATAGCTGGTAGGTTCAAACCACTGACCTTTTGATTAGATTACAGCAACGTTCTACTCTGTCCTGCTGGGTCACTGTAAATCAGCGTTAACTCTGAAGGATTTGAGCTGGCTTTATGTTCCTGTTGATTGTTGTGCTGATTCTGTCAAGTTCCTCAGTATAGTCCTGGGTACTTTCTTGTTTCGTTTTCTTAGCAGGGTAGGGTCAGTGTTGACTTTCAGAAAAATCATCCTTATATTGACCTGAAATATGATTCCATGGAACATAGTCCCTTTTTTTCTGGTTCTGAAGGACAGTGAACAAGTCACTCTTCATCAGAATACTTGAAAATAGGTATCATGTGGCCCTCATTTCTTTCCTTTTTTAAGCTAGCTAAACCCTGGTGACATTGTGGATAAGTGCCATGGCTGCTAACCAAAAGGTTAGCTGTGCACATTCACCAGATGCTCCTTGGATACTCTGTGAGGTAATTCTCCTGTGTCCTATAGAGTCGCTAGGAGTTGGAATCTACTGGACTGTATCTGTTTTTTTTTTTTTTTTTAATCCTCTTTGGTTTGCTTAAAGTTGTTGAAACTTTCCTTATAATAAATAGATGTCAGAGCTTCCTCACCTTTTTGGCTGTCTTTTTCTGGTACACCATTTTCAGAATTTTACTATGATGCTCGTTCTTCTGCTGATCAATATATGTAGCCTGGAAATGGTATATAATCAATTCACTACAGTTAATGAAGCTGTTCTGAGTTTGAGGCATTCTCACACAACAGTGGAATGGAAAGAATTTCAGGAAAACAGATGCAAAGTCAAAATAGGACTGATTTATCTTACCTCTGATGGTTTTGATTTTTAAGATGATTCTTGAGGATAACATCTCTTTATCACTAAAGCTGGTTTAGTTGAGTTTTAGTCATTTGAAAATATTCTAATACTGAAAAGATCATCTTATAAGTCCCAAATCATGATTTTTAGTCCAGTTCAAGTCACATTAATTACTTGTTGGTAATCTTATAATTTCCTACACCGCCAGCTTATTTTTATATACTCTTTAAAGTCTAAAGAGCAATCTCTTGTTATGAGTTGTTCTGATCATATTAAGTCATTTAAAACTTTGTCCCACTTTTATTCTAAATTAAAGTAAATGAAATTTGAAGTTTAATTTTAGTCCTTTGTTAACAGATGCTGTCACCCTGGAATTATTAGCAAGTCTGTCAGCTTGTCAGACTGGTGGCTTGTGTGTTGCTACAATGATAGCAGTTATGTGCCACTACCAGTATTTTGAATACCAGCAAGTTCACTGATGGTAGGCAGGTTTCAGCAGAATTTCCAGATTAAGACACACTTGGTAGAAAGAGCTGGTACTGTACTTCCAAAAATCAACCAGTGGAAGCTCTATGAACCACAACATAATATCATCAAATAGGTACTGGAAAATAAGCCCTGAGGTTACAAGACATTACATCATAGATATGACAGTGGACTTAAACATGAAAGTGACACCACCCTTCACCCCCCACAAAAATAAATTTCACTGCTGTTGAGTCAATTCTGACTCGTAGTGACCCTATAGGATCAGAGTAGAACTCCTGCGTAGAGTTTCTAAGGAGCCCCTGGTGCATTCAAGCTACAGACCTTTTGGTTAACAGCCATAGCACTAAACCATTATGCCACCAGGGTTTCTGAAAATGATACCCAAGCCCAAGCTCACTGCTGTCAAGACAATCTTGACTTATAGCAACCCTAGAGGACAGAGTAGAACTGCTCCATAGAGTTTCCAAGGAGCACCTGGTAGATTTTAACTCAAGACCTTTTGGTTAGCAGCTGTAGCAGTTAACCACTACACTACCAGGGTTTCTGAAAATGGTACAGAACCAGGTAGTATTGTGTTTGACTGCAGTGTCACCATGCATTAAAGCCAATTTGATGGTAGCTAACAACTAACACCATAACTTCACAGTGATTTATAGAATACAGATGTCTTTCAAAACCAATGACTCATTTCTTCCTTGTACTTTTTTTGTTATTAGATTTTCATTAATCAGAAACAAGTTCACATAAAATATTTCTTTGGGTCAAAGTCACACTATTATGAATTGCAAGTCTCCCAACTCTGAGCTATGTAATCTTTTAACATTTGTTCCACTAAGGTGAAGTCTGAGGCTGCCTTTTGAGTAGCCTATTTTCCCTAGTGAGTAATATCCAATATAAGCATTTGACTGATGCTTCATATCTCTCTTTTTAAGTTATCTTTGAGTGGATTGATTGACTATATTTCTTCCCCCATGGTTTTCACAAAGCCATCTATATTGTTCTATTGTGCCACTTTTGCCTCCCACGTTTGGGAAAATGATGTGGTAAGAGATAGAGATAAGGCAAAGATGATCCCACCAAATGCAGAAATTATTGAATAATATCATTAATATCACACAGAAATAAAATTTTGCTGAAGATCTTTGAAATGTGGCTGTGGCAGTATATTGACAAGGAACTGCCAGAAATTCAGGCTGGTTTCAGAAGAGGATGTGGAGCCAGGGATATCAATGCTGATGTCAGATGGATCTCATCTGAAAGCAGAGAATATCGGAAAGATGTTTACTTGTGTTTTATTGACTATGCAAAGGCATTTGACTGTGTGGATCATAACAAACTATGGATAATGTTGTGGAGAATGGGAATGCCAGAACATTTAATTGTGATCTTAAGGAATCTGTACACAGATCAAGAGGCAGTTATTCAAATAGACAGGTGTGCATCAACGTTATGTCCTTTCACCGTATTTATTCAGTCAGAATACTGAGCAAATAATCTGAGAAGCTGGGCTATAGATGAAGAAGAATGGGGCTTTGGGATTGGAGGAATACTCTTTAACAACCTGCATTATACAGATGATGGATACACTCTTGGTTGTTGAAAGTGAAGAGCACTTGAAATGCTGATGAAGGTCAGAGTCCACAGCTGTCAATGTGGATTATACCTCAACATCAAGAAAACAGAAATCCTCACAACTGGACCAGTAAGTAATATCGTGATAAGTAGAGAAAAAACTGAGTTTGTCAAAGATTTCATTTTATTTGGATTCACAATTAACACCCATGGAAGCAGCAGTCACAAAATCAAAAGATGCATTGCACTGGGAAAATCTGCTATAAAAGACCTCTTGAAGGTGCTGAAAAGCAAAGATGTCACCTTGTAAACTAAGGTATTCCTGACCCAAGCCATGATATTTTCAATTGCCTCATATGCATTGGAAAGCTAAGTGATGAATAAGGAAGACAGAGGAATTGACACCTTTAAATTGTGGTGTTGGGGAAGAATATTGAATATACCAGGGGCTGCCAAAAGAATGAACAGATCTGCCTTAAAAGAAGTACAGAGTGCTCTTTAGAAACAAGGATGGTAAGACTACATCCTACATGCTTTGAACATGTTGTCAGTAGGGATCATTCCTTGGAGGATGACATACTTGGTAAAGCAGAGATTCAGTGAAAAATAGGAAGACCTTCAATGAGATGGATTGATGTAGTGGCTGCAACCATGAGCTCAAGCATTAATGATTGTGGGTATGGTGCAGGACTGTGCAGTGTTTTGTTCTGTTGTTCAGAAGGTTAGTATCAGTCAGAACCAACTTGACAGTGCCTAACAATAACAAATAATCATAGTTTCTAAGTTAATAAGATAATTTTAGTACTTTATATTCTTCTTCTATTCCAACACACAAAAATGCACACGAGATAGAAATACAAATATTTAATATTTGATATCAGAAGGAAAACACAGAAAGGAGATCTAGATTCTAGACTTTATTTCACCAACTGACATTGGTATTTGGCCATTTGGCCAATATTACTGTGACTCAGTTTTCCAAACTGCAAATGGGAAAGGTTGGCTAACACACTCTTACAGCAATGTCAGAGTTCCCTGGGGAGGAACGATGGCACTGATATGGTGTTATGTTTCCGAGGGTTGGAAATACTTTCAAGCCAGCTTATAATACCGTAATCAAAAGTGAGCCAAGAATAACAACCTCCCAGTTTGAAAGACCTCCATGATATTCTTAATTAAAATTGTTTTTAAAAATCTAACCTTTTTTAAATGTATGAATTTAACTATGTAATAAATCAACTCTGGTTTCTTAAAGTGTTATTTTACTTACAAGAATCAGTGTCCCTTTAATCAGGGTTGCCATGAGTCAGATCCAGCTCAATGGCACTTGGCTTGGCTTAAGTAGTATTGATTTAATGGTATACCAGCCACCTTTTACACCTCTCCACCTTGTAGGTAGTATGCTGTTCTGGCAGTAAAGCACTTAACATTATGGTGGGTCTCTTTGAAGCGAGTAAAGTTCAGCAGACTAGAATTGGAGCTTCATTGTTGTATAGATTGCACATTCTATTAGATGATGCTTCCTGAATATGTTAGTTTTTTTATGCTTTTGCCCCTTTTCCCTTATCATCTGTGAGAAAAGGCTTACAAGCGTAACTACAGCTTTCCTGTGTGATAGTTAGTGAACTCGTAGAGTTTTGCTTTGGTTATTCTGTGTCATTTTTAAAACCAGAGATTCCCGTATGATCTAATGGGGGAGAAAATAAAAAACCTGTTGCCATGAAGTCAGTTCCATGAAGTCAATTGCCATTAATTCAATTCCAGCTCATAGTGAGACTATAGTACAGAGTAGAACTTCCCTATAGGGTTTCTAGGAGTGACTGATAGACTTGAACTGCTGACCTTTTTGGTACAAGCTGTAGCTCTTTGTGTGACGGGGGCTCCAACCTAATGGAAAGGTACTCACAATACATTTTCTATTTATTTCATGTTAGTATATTCTCATATCACAGATTATTCATGCCAGTGTGCCACCTGCCTTATTGGTGGCTAGTATTACCAGATCATATTTGTCAAAACTAATATTACTAGCTAGTTGCCAATTTGTAAGCATACATTCCAGTGCTGAAATAAACTATGGTACATATACTCAGTGAAACACTATACAATGATAAACCACAATGAGGATTTTAGGAAACATAACCTGGTTTCAATTGGAAGACATTAATGCTGAGTGAAATCTGTTGGTGGCAAAAGGACAGATACTTTATTAGACCCCTGCTATAAGGACTTAAAAATAGACCTAAAGTAGACTTATGTACAGAAGAGAAGACTCTTTCGACAGCTCCAAGGGCAGGGGGCAGGGAGATGGAGTGGTGAAGGTTTATCATAGATTAGATGGTTGATTGAGATTAGAAATTTTGTTCATTTACTGTATCCTCAGGCGGGGGGAAAAATAGCTATAAACTTGTTCAAAGTGGAAAAAATAATAATAAAACTTTGGTAACAAATAAGCATCCACAATGAGCTTTTCCAGTAGAATGATGGTAGTATTGAGACTGTCTAACCATGGGAGATCAAGGCACATTTAATAACACCAGATGAGTCTATTTGATATGAAAACCAATGTCCTACAAATAAGATTAATTGAAATGTAACATCGTTGAATCTAAAAGGCTAACATATTAAAGGAACACAAGAGAAAGATCAATAGAATAAGACAGGATTGCAGTTGATTAAATGTATAACTCAATACCTAGTCAGTATCTGCAGAATAAAAGCACTGAATTAGAAATAGGAAATCATTCCAAAGTACCTGTTTATCTCACATTGTCCAAATCATCCATGACCGTAACATTTTATTCTAGGACTGAATTAATAAATAGTGTCAAAACCAGTGTAATTGAAATTGGGTAGGAATGCCAAGTTAGGAGAGCAGCTTTGGACATCAAATATGTTTTTGTGTAATCAGTCAATGCTTTTGGCAGTGGGAAGGAAAAGGTTGATACTGTCCTCAAGATAATTGCTTCAATTGTTAATATCAACCTAATTAGAAGTAAACGAGGTGGAAGTATGGCAATGAAAATATGCTGAATGGGGGGCTGCAATGAAAGAGAATAATGTAGAACCACCAGTACAAGTCTCGGTATAATCTGTCTAAAATCTGATTAGTTAAAATATGGAAATTAGCAGAGCGATCATAGAAAGCAATGATTAATAGAAACAGTTTGGTTAACTGGATCAAGAAAATGTGAATGATGACTGCTGAGTGTATATCCACTTATGCAACAATTGCTATCTGAGAAAAAACATGAACTTTACAGTTACTGGTAATGCATATTGACTTTTCCACAAGGCATTTGAAAAATCTTGTCTTTATAAGGCACAATTTCCTTAATTTTACAGTGGACATAGAGATACCCATTGTTCATAGGATAACTCAAAAATCACCTATGTCGAAGCATTTCATAACTTGTGATGTGACACTCAAAATGTTGGTTTATTAGTGTCTTCTTTACAAGTGCTTTACATAATTCTTTCAGGCATTAACTTGAGCTGCAGTTGCTCACCAGAAGATCAGCGGTTCAAATCCACCAGATGCTCCTTGGAAACCATATGGGGAAGTTCTCCTTTGTCCTATAGAGTCCCTGTGAGTCAGAATTGACCTGATGGCCATGAGTTTTTTGCCTTAAGTAAGGAAATTGTTAGTTAGATGGTACAAATGACTAACATGTTCAGCTGCTGACCTGAGGCTGGTTGTTTGAATTTATCCAAGGGTGCCTTGGACTAGAGACCTGGTGATCTACGTTTGAAAAATTAACCATTGGAAACCCTGTTGAGCACAGCTCATCTCTGACACATATGGGGTAATCAAGAGTTGAAATTTATTCAGTGGAAACTGATATAGTCAGATAACAAACACTGAAGTCCCTTCAAGCAAGATGTGCCTCAGTTAGTCGGTCTTTATTAGACCCAGGAAAGGTTTGGAGAATTACAGAGCACTCCTTTACAATTTGATCACTACTAGAATTCTATGTTGAGATAATAGAAAAGTTAAATAGATGCTTTCCCCACAGCGTGGAGGCACAATGTCTAACTCAGTTTATTCAGCAAATGTAATTATTGTGCCTCATACACAGGGGCTAACAGAGGAGAGAGGAAATTGATGCTTTTTGAATGTTCTTTATTTATGACTTGATACTAATTTCTATGGTTTTGGATTAATGAATTGAGATCCTAATGTGTTGTTTTTGTTGTTAGGAGCAGTTGAATTGATTCCGACTCAGAATGAAACACTGCTCAGTCCTGACTCATATTCACGGTCATTGTTACCCTTAAGCCCATTGTTGCAGCCACTGTGTCAATCCATCTTGCTGAGGGTCTTCCTCTTTTTTGCTGACCCTTGGCTTTACCAAGCATGATGTCTTTATAAAGGATAGGTGGGCTTTAAAAGCGTATTTTTGAAGCCATGAATTTTTAAATGGCCAGAAAATTCTCTGCTGTTGTAAGTTCTATCGTCAGTTTACTTAATATTTATCCTTTTTTTATGAAGAATATTTATTCTTATAGTAAATGACTAGTCTATTATATAAAGATACCTTTTTTTTAATATTCTAGCATGTGGAACTTTTTTCATTAAATTGATTCCTTTTACTACCTTAAGGATTATAATAGTTCACTGTTATCTAATCAATGTTGCAAATTTTTCTATGTAATATGCTTCTTTATTGAATTCCACTAAAGAGAATTTAGTCAATTAAATTATTAGAAATAGGTAATGAAATCCCACCAATAAGGGGCCCCAAGAGACTGAGTTTGGAGGGGAATAGGCAGCACAGTATAATTCATGGCGATTTCTATTCATCAGTCACAGGGTTGATGGACATTTTGGAGACCATTTAGTGGACATCAGGAAATTACAGTTGAAAAACCAAATGGTACATTGATTTGAGTACAGAAAAAATAGAATTTTCTCCAATAGAATGAATAATGTTTTGCAGAAGTAAAATTTCTGTTTTTCCTAGCTTCTGGTTGAATTATTTATTCATGCAATCAAGAAACATTTATGAGTACCTGAGTGGCAATGAGTTAGAAACCTTTGGAACACACTTCTGCCTTTAGATAGCTAATGTTCTAGATAGAGAAACATGCCGTAAGAGGATAAAAAAGTACTTGGCGACAAACAGTGATATCATGTGTACGCTTTGTGGTTGTACGTATCTACAGGATGTCGTCCTGTTAGCCTCTTACTGGAGGCGGGAGAGTGAGTGGAGAGGAGGGGATATGAGATTGTTGGGAGGATAAGGCATGTATGCAGCAGAGAGGAAGAATGTGGTGTCCCTGGGCAGGGAGTTGGAGCTGCATATAGGTGGTCGTGCAAATTTATATGGGAATGTACATTTTCGTTCAATCATAATAAAAAAAGGAAAAAAGTATAAAAAACTAGGTAAATTAACATAATACTTTGGCTAAAAACAAGAGTTCTGAAATTTATGGAATGCCAATTGCGATGCTTTAGCAAATGGATGCAGCACTAAAAATACTCATTTATGCCAAGAAATGTGGAACAGGGTTACCTGACCAACTGTCTGGTAGAGATCCATGTTTATGCCTATTTCCAAAAATGATCCAGCTGAAGGTGGAGATTATCAAATGGTATCATTACTATTACACATGAGTAAAATTTTGCCTAAGTGGCAAAATTGGCATCAGAAGTTCATTTGATAGGGAACTGCCAGAAATTCAAGTCAAATTCAGAAGATGTGGAACAAAGGATATCATTGCTGATGTTAGATGGATCTCAGCTGGAAGCAGAGAATATCAGAAACAAGTTTATCTGCAGACACATTCAAGTGTGTGGATCGTAAAAAATTGTGAACACTGGTGTGAAGAATAGAATTCTAGTACACTTTATTGTGCTAATGAGGAATCTGAACATAGATTAAGAGGTAGTCCTTCAAACCAAATGAAGAGGGCATCCTGATGATTTAAAGTCAGTAAAGATGTGCATCAAGACTGTAGCCTTTTGTCATACTCATTCAATATCTATACTGAGCAGGTAATCTGAGAAGCTGGATTACATGAAGAAGAACATGGCATGAGAATTGGAGGAAGACATTAACAATCTGCAATGTGCAAATGACATAACCTTACTAAGAGTGAGGAGGACTTCAAGCACTTAGTGATAAAGAGCAAAGACCACAGACTCCATTTTGGGTTATACATCAACATGAAACAAATATCCTCACAGCTGGGCCAATAAGCAACATCATGATAAATAGATAAAAGATTGAAATTGTCAAGGATTTCATTTTACTTGGATCCATGGTTAATACCTATGGAAGTTGCAGTCAGGAAATCAAAAGATGCATTGCATTGGGCAAATCTGCTGCGAAAGAACTCTTTAAAGTGTAGAAAAGCAAAGATGTCACCATGACACTGAGGTGAGCCTCACCCAAACCATGGTGTTTTCAGTCACCTGAAATATATATGAAAGCTGGGCAGTGAATATGGAAAACAGAAAAATTGATGCCTTTGCATTGTGATGTTGGTAGGGTACTGAATGTAACATGGACTGCCAAGAGAACAAGTAAATCTGTCTTAGAAAGAAGTACAGCCAGAATGCTCATTGGACACAAAGATGGCAAGATTAGTGTCACATACTTTGGAGATACTGTGAGAGGGACTAGTTTCTGGAGGGGGCATCGTGCTGGGTCAAGTAGAGGGTCAGTGAAAAAAGGGAGGTCCTCAAGGAAATGGATTGACTACAACACTAGGCTCAGGCATAACAATGATTGTGCGTGTGGCGCAGGACCACACGGTGTTTCAGTCTGTTGTGCGTAGTGTCTCCATGAGTTGGAACCAATTTGACGTCACCTAACAACATTACTATGCATAAGACTCACTGCTGACGTCAAGTGGGTTCCAACTCATAGTGACCCTGTAAGACCCTATGAGACCTGCTCCATAGAATTTCCAAGGCGTGGGTGGTGGGGTCGATCTGCCAGCCTTCTGGTTAGCATCCCAGCTCTTTAACCACTGTACTACCACTGCTCCAGGAAACATCTTTCAGGTGGTAATATGCATTTATCATTTTTTTTAAGGGAATGACAACCAAGGGACATGAAAAGTCAGTTTTCACAAAAAACACGTAAATAGCCAAGCACACACTTTGTTTTCTAAAGATGAAAATAAAATATATAGGAGGAAAATGAAAAGATGAAGTTGAGGCATAGAAAATAAGTTAGGGTAAGATGTGTGGATTTTTTTTTTTTTTTTTTGAAGTTATTCACCTGATAGAGACATTTGTATAAAGTCCTACAAACAGATCTGTGAGAATAACTGAAATAAGTTACAAAAGAATAGAGGCAAAGTGAGAATACTGGTAACAGCTCTAATTAAGCTATGATATCAGCAAAAGTGAATCTAGTTTTGTATTTAGAATTCACCTGTTGCTGGAATCCTTTCAAAAATATTTTTTCACGGCAGTGTTTTTTTTCTTTTGATCCCTCTGTTTTTTTAAAAGGATATGCCAAGGCTGTGATGTTTCAGTGGTAAAATTCCATGCTAGAGGACTCAGTTTGGTTTCTAGCCAATGCACTTTATGCTCAACTATCCGCCGTCGGTCAGTGGAGTTTTGTGTGTTGCTGTAATGCTGAGTAGGTTGCCGTGGAGCTTCCAGACTAAGACAGACAAGGAAAGAAGACCTCCTGAAGATTAGCCAATGAAAATGGTTGGATCCCAGCAGTCCAGTCTGCAACCTATCATGGGTATGATACAGGACAGAATGGCGTTTCCTCCATTATACATGGGGCCACCATCAGTCAGGGGCCAGCTGGATAGCAGCAAACATAAAGACATGGTAGAAACTACTCTTGTAGAAGTTCTAAGACTGCAAGTACAAGGGTTTTGCCTGCCACATCAATTTTCTTGTGAGCGTCATTGTTTCCTGGAGAATATTAGTTTATCCTTAGGACTTGGTTGTAGAAACCTTAGTCTCAGTGTCAGAAAGTGCAGGCAACTGCCACAAGAGGTAACTAATTTTGGGTGGCAGGAACAAACACACTTGCGTTTTGAGGTCTCTGTAACTTTTTGATTCTTTTTTAGTGACCTGAATTTCCTGGGCACATCGATGGGGTTTAGGAACACACTGGTGTCGTATTCAAATAGCCTTGAGGACAACAATACGCTGATGGATTTCCAGCACAGTCAGTCCCTAAATTCTTGACATACTTGTGACTTCAGTTCAAGAAGAAGATTTTGTCTCCCATTATGATCCAGTTTAATGCATCTGCCTGACAGCTGTTGTGTGGTAGTGAAAAATACAAATAAGAATCATGAGATAAGAAGGAAAACAAAAGTGTCCTTTTTTTTCCTGCCTTTGGTTTAAATTGTCAGTGTGAAAGAACATAAGTTAAAAATCATATGTATAAATTAATCCCTATAAATCTAAATACTCTTATATGAATACTCTTGTATTCCAAATCTGTGTCTAACAATGAGTTGAACAGAGAAAGAAATTAACTCAGAGCAGAGATGAGCAAATTACAGTGTGGTTCAAATAGTGTCTGCCTCATGACTTTTTTGTGCTTTACAGTGGCACTGGGCATTTGTGGCAGACTGCATGTACTTTAACACTTGGAATTCTTACTGTCTGTTCCTTTCCACAAAGAGTTTGCTGACCCTGGACTCAGACAGTGTTTTCATTTTATGACATGAGTCTGTACTCCTTGATGTTAAATCCAGAGATGGATGCAAAATCCCAGAGAATCTTATCTCTTACAAGACTATTAAAATTATCAATAAAAGTGATATTAACCACAAGTTAAGGACACTTGAACTTTTTAATCCTAATTTGTATGTGGAACAATGGAATCTTTTTCATAACAAATTTTATGTTACTAAAGATAAACTCTTGTCAAGAGTTTTCAGACTCTAACCATAAAAATAGGTGTGATGGTATGATATTTTAAAATATTATTTGATTGCTTCTTCCTAAGATTTCTTTTTACTTTATGACTGTTCCCTCTATTCATTCTATCAGGAGTAATTATCTTGATTCTGTGACCTTCCAGATAAGTTTCCATTTTCCTGTGTTTTCTAACTCATAAAGGTATCACTTTCTGCTGAGACAATAGAGGAGCCTCAGCTTCTGTCGTCTTCACTCCCCCTTGCTTTCTTCTTCCCATATCTCACAATATAAATCTCTCAATTTCTGCCCATTGCTTTCCCTCAAATGCATTTTCTTTACCATTTCTCTGCTCTAGTTAAGCTTGCGGAATTGTTGCAATACCTTAAATAGTGTTTCTGTACCAGCCTGGTCCTGCACTAAGTCGTCTTCTCCAAAGCTGCCAAAATTTTCTTCCTGATACTTAGATAGTATCATACAATTTAGAAATTTCAATGGCTTGTTATTACTTAAAGAATACATTCCATACTTTTTAAGCAATTAGATTTCTGTCTGAAATGTTATTTCCTTCTTCTTCACTGTATTAACTCTTACTTATCCTTTTGAGACATATGTCAGACACAGTTTTCCAAAGGAGTTTCTCCTGGACACTTGTCCTCTAAACCTGAGTTAGGCTTCCATATTCCCATAACACTCCACATCAATCTGCTTATGCAACCTTTTTTTTTTTTTTTTGTATGCACTTTGAGCTCCCATGTGGAAAAATAGCAAGAAACAAAGCATTCTTGGAACCAGAGAATTTTTTTTTTATCTCATGCTGAATCGTCATGGGACAGCAGTAGCGGCCAACAGATACAGTTTGTGGAGAGTGTGGAACATATGGTCTGGATTCTAAGACTAGAGAAGAAAGTAAGTGTTTTATTCATCTAGTGTTGCTTTAACAGAAATACTGCAAATGGATGGCTGTAAAAAAAGAAATTGTATTTTGTCACAGTCCAGTAGGCTATAAGCCCAAATTCAGGGTGTCAGCTCCAGGGGAAAGCTTTCTCTTCTGGCTCTGGAGGAAGGCCTTTGTAAGCAGTCTTCCCCTGGACTGGAATCTTCTGAGGCACAGGGACCCTGGTCTTTTCCAAAGGATGTGCTCAACTCCAACACTCCTTCTTCCTGTTATGAGGTCCCCAGGTCTCTCTTCTAGCTTCTTTCCTTTATATCTGAAGAGACCCCCTCAAGGCACAGAACAGTCTTACATATTGAGTCCTGCCCCACCATCAAAACTACTACCCATCCTTCCTCATTAACATCATATGTCAGGATTTACAACAGGGAGGAACATCAAGATCTAGCTATATTGAAATCATACCCAATGAGTCCTTCCCCACCAACTCAACTGTCTCCCATCCTTCCTTATTGACATCACAGAGGCAAGGTTTATAGCATACACAACACCAGGAATAACGGCTCAGCCAAATTTCTACACACATGCTTTGGGGAACACAGTTCAGTCTATGACAGTGAATGACATGCATTGAATTGTGTCCCCTCAAGATAGTGCCAATGTGGCATGATCGTGATTTCCAGAATGGTAGGACTGTCCTCCATTCTGTGAGCTAATGTAATTTCCTGTGTGTTGTAAATCCTAATCTTTGCCTGTGGTTAATGAGCAATTTAAAATCAAACACATTGCTGTCAGGTGGGTTCTGACTCCTAGTGACCCTGTAGGATGCAGTAGAACTGCCCACAGGGTTTCTAAGGGGTGGCTGGTGGATTTGAACTACTGACCTTCTAGTTAATTGTCAAGCTCTAACCTTACCTGATGGTGTTACCCTGCTTACCTAAAAGCTGTTACCCCCTTGCATGGTGCTATTATCCTCCTTACCTGATGGTGTTACCTTTCTTACCTGATGATGCTACTCTCATTGCCTAATACTGTTACCCTCTGTCATGGTTTGAATTGTGTCCCCCCCAAAATATGTGTAAGCCATGTACTTGGGCCATGATTCCCAATATTTTATGGTTGCCCTCCATTTTGTGATTCTCCTATGCTGTGTGTTAATGGTTAGGTTGGGGCTGTTAATCCCTTCTTAGGATCACCACCCTGCTCCACTCTAAAAGGAGTTTCTCCGGAGTATGGCTTGTACCACCCTTAATCCTTTCAACCTGCAAGAGATAAAAGGAAAGAGAAGCAAGCAGAGAATTGGGAACCATACACCATCAAGAAAGCAGCACTGGGAGAAGAGTGTGTCCTTCATTCCTGAGGTTCCTGTGCCAAGATCCTTCCTTAACCAAGACTGATGAGATGCTGGACTTTCCTCTAGAGCTGACAAGGGGAAAGCTTTCCCCTGGAGCAGCTATCCTGAACTTGGACTTGTAGTCTATTAGACTGTGTAAGAATAAACTTTCCTTTGTTAAAGCCATCCACTCTGTGGTATTTCTGTTAGAGCAGCACTGGCTGACTAAAACACCCTCCTTGCCTGAAGGCTATTACCCTCCTTCCCTGATGGTGTTACCTTCCCTACCTGGTGCTATTACCCTCCTTACCTGATGCCATTGTCTGCCTTACTTGATGCTATTCTCCCTACCTGATGCTCTGAAACTTGCTCTTGAATGTCAAGCAGCTAATGTAAAAGGAAGGAATGATGAAGTAAAAGACCTGAACAGATGACTTCAAAGAGCAGCTCAAGAAGACAAAGTATTATATGGCATGTGCAAAGAGCTGAAATGGAAAACCAGAATGGAAGAACACATTCTGCATTTCTCAACCAGAAAAAATGGAAGAAAGAATTCAAACCTCGAGTTGCAGTAGTGAAAGGACACTACTAAACACTCATGGAGCATCAAAAGAAGATGGAAAGAGTACCCAAAGTCATTATACCAGAAAGAACTAGTTGATGTTCACCCATTTGAAGAGGTAGCATGTGATCAAGAACCAGTGGTTACCTTCAGTAACCATTAGAATGAAGGAAGTCGAAAGGAAGGACGGGTTTGAAGCTGCATTGAAGACATTGACAGAAAGCAAGGCCCCAGGAATGGGTGTAATATCAATTGAGATATTTCAACAAACAGATCCAACCCTGGAAGTGCTCACTTGTATATGCCAAGAAATTTGGAGGAGAGCTACCTGGCCAGATGACTGGAAGAGATCCATATTGATGCCCATTCCAAAGAAAGGTGATCCAGTCGAATGCGGAAACAACCGAACAGTATTGTTGATAGCACATGCAAGTAAAATTTTGCTCAAGATCATTCAGAAGTGACTACAACAGTATATTGATAAGGAACTGCCAGAAATTCAAGCTGGATTCAGAAGAGGATGTGGAACCAGGGATATCATCACTGAAATCGGATAGATCTTGGCAGAAAGCAAAGAATACCAGCAAGAAGTTTATTTGTGTTTCACTGACTATGCAAAAGTATTTGACTGGGTGGATCATGCTAAATAATGGCTAACATTGTGGAGAATGGGAATTCCAGAACACCTAATTGTGCTCTTAAGGAATCTGTATGTGGGTCAGGAGGCAGTCGTGCAAAAAGAACAAGGGGACATTGCACGATTTAAAGTCAGGAAAGGCGTGCATCAGGGTTGTATTCTTCGGCCATACCTTTTTAATCTGTGTGCTGAGCAAATAATCCGAGAAGCTGGATTATATGAAGAAGAATGAGGCGTCAGGATTGGAGGATGACTCATTAACAACCTGCGTTATGCAGACAACACCACCTTACTTGCTGGAAATGAAGAAGATTTGAGATAACTTACTAATGAAGATCAAGGACCACAGCCTTCTGTATGAATTACACCTCAACATCAGGAAAACAAGTCCTCACAACTGGACCAGCAAGCAACATTGTCATAAATGGAGGAAAGATTGAGGTTGTCAAGAATTTCATTTTTATTTGAGTCTACAATCAATGCCCATGGTAGCAGCAGTCAAGAAATCAAAAGATGCATTTCATTGGGAAAATTGGGTGCAAAGTCCCTCTTCAAAGTATTCAAAAGATGTCACCTTGAAAACTAAAATAGCCTGACCCAATTCATGACATTTTCAGTACGATAGCTGGACTGTGAACAAAGAAAACGGAAGAATTGATGCCTTTGAATTGTGGTGTTGAAGAAGAATGTTGAATGTACCATGGACCACCAGTAGAACCAACATATCTGTTCTGGAAGAAGTTACAACCAGAATGTTCCTTGGAAGCAAAGATGTTCAGACTGCATCTTACATATTTTGGACATGTTGTCGGGAGTGATCAGTCCCTGGAGAAGGACATTTTGCTTGGTAGAGTGGAGGGTCAGTGAAAAAGAGGAAGACCTTTGATGAGGTGGATTGACACAGTATCCACAACAATGGGCTTCAGCATAAAAATGATTGTGAACATGGCACAAGACAAGGCAGTGTTTTATTGTTGTTCATAGGGTCACTATGAGTCAGAACCCACTTGACAGCGCCTAACAACAACAACCACTGTGCCATGAGACAAGATTAGGTTATGATAAAGAAAATTGGGGTAGGAGAGAACACCCTTATTTTACTGGACAAAACTCCAGGTTCTTGTTACCTGTCCCAAATAGCCAAACTCTGAGACAGGTTTTTGAGAGAGATTAAAGAGCAAGTTTATTAACCATGTTCTGCTAGCTAGAACATGGGGGACAGACACATTTGGATCTCCAGGGCTGTCCATATTGGACAGGCTGAACCCAGGGTTATATGTGGAACAAAGGACACACATGTGCACAGAGGTCTCCTGAGAACAGTGGGGGCAGTTGTGAGGGGCATGTGAGGGTAGAGGTTGTTTGCTTCACAACCTGGCAAGCCATCACCAGCCATCAAGGAAAAAAAATGGTGCTAGATGTCATCTGACAATCTGAAAGAAGAACGCTTAAACACAGGTTACTTCCCTGTCTCCCCTTCTTAATTCTTTTATCATTAGTTAAGAGTTCAGTTATCACAACAAAAGGAGACATTCATTGCCTGTAGTTCACTGAATCTGTAATGGTGCCTTTGAGGGCTCCATCCTAGAATCACTGCTTGGGGCTTGTGGACCTTGGAGGTCATGTCTTTCCCTTTGAATTAGGGGTGGCCTGAAAAAAAGCCTCTCAAGCACCCAATCTTGAGTACCCCTCACTTGGAGGCTTTTTCAGCCCCCAGTTTCACTTAAGGAAGTCACAGTCCTGATCTCATGTAAGGGGAGTTTACATTAGATCAGTTTACATGCAAGGGATGTGGCCTACATCACCTTTTACCCTATAAGAGATAAAGAAGAAAGCTGGCAGGGAGATAAGGACCTCATAACTAATAATCAAGAAGAGCCAGGAGTAGAGTGTGTCCATTGGACCCAGGGTTCCTACGCTGAGAAACTGCTAAACCAGGGGAAGATTGATAAGAAGGAAATTCTCCCCAGAACTTACAGAGAGAGAGAGTTGTCTCCTGGAACTGTTCCCTGAACTAGGACTTCTATTTTACTAAACTGTGAGACAGTAAATTTCTGTTTGCTAAACCGTCCACTTGTGGTATTTCTATTACACAGCACTGGATAACTAAGAGAGTGGGAAGCTATGTTTCTGAAGTTAAGGAAGTAGTACTAAAGACTTGCATTTGAATTTTTATGTTGGTAGAGTCTCATTTGTACCTGAAATTGGCAGATCCTAAGGATGTTCAGGTTACGTTTATATCTCACTCTTAATGTTTCATCTGATCTTTGCTTAAATAAATTTAAATTATGGATGTGGCTCCAACATACCATTCAGTCTCATCATCCATCTCTGCTTTTTGCTCTGCCCTCGTCAGTCCCTAAGCCATAATGAATTACTTTTCTATGCATACATTTGCATGCCTCTGTGCTTTTCGTCCTGTTTCTCTATCATGTTTGGTCTGTTTTTTAGCTCTTTAAATTTTAGTCTTTCTATAAAAGCATAAACATCTTAAATACTATCTGATCTCTTATTTATCAAAGAAAATGACCTTCTATGCATTTATTGATGTCTTAATCCTTCTAGCATATCAATTAACATATTTTATGTTTTCGTATCTCTCTGTGTTGACATGCTGTGTCTTATTATCCCAGTGTTTGGCACAGTGTTTGATATGTAATAGAGGCTCATTAAGTATTATTGAACTATACGTTGACGTGTGTAAGCTACAAATGGCTCTAAAAGTACTTTTCTAGATAATGCCATTTTGCTGTTATTTTTTTTTATTTGACTTGCAGAGAGATTATAAATTCTACTTAAAGTCATTGTTTTTATTTTTTAACTTTTTGTAGAGAGATTATAAATTCACTCTAGTTTTCCAAAGTATACTCTTTAATTACCTTTCACAGATTTTCCTTATATTACTGAAATGTGTCTCAGTATAGCACTCTTACTGTTAGTCCTGCAAATGACATCACTAAAAGGGTGTTTTGTTATGCTTATCAGGGCTGGGCTTCTCTCTGGTGCCTTACAGACACTAAGGTTATTCCAGGCTATTGAAAAATTTACTGTTAAATTTTATATTTCAATGAGTTATCCTTTCAGACACATTGCCAGTTTCAAAAATATTTGTGTTTTCTCTATATGGCTCGTTTTATCATTTTACAAGCTTTTTTTAAAATCATATTGTGATATTTATGGTTGTGATATTTAGTAAATCTTAAACCCTTTGATGCAGTGGTTAAGTGCAAAAGACCATCAGTTCAAATCTACTAGGTGCTCCTTGGAACCTCTCTGGGGCAGTTCTACTCTGTCCTATAGGATTGCTGTGAGTCGGAATGAACAACAGTGGGTTTGGTTTTTGGATTTTAAATCCCTCATACAAAGAATAGCTTCATAGGCCCAGATAAAAATGAATCAGACAGGCTTTTGTGAAATGTTCATCTCTTTAGATACTGATGGCACAGAATTTTATCTGACATCTAAATGTACCTAGCTCTTGTAATGATTTATTGCTTGTGTAGCATGTCTCAGTTTAAAGGATGAGATGAGCTTCTCCAGAAAGCAGCCGTACGTGATTATGAAGTGAAATGAAATGCAACAGACTGACAAGATCAGTTCTAAATTCCCTAGTTGTCTTATAACTTCAAGACTGATCTTTAACATTTATTCAATTGCCTCTTAAGTCTGAGCCTTCGTTTGTTCTTTTTCAATTCCTAAGGAATAGATTCACTCAAACCTGTCAGAAATGAGCCTTTTTGAGTTTCTTTTAATGACTACTTGGAGCTGAAACCATAGGCAGTTTAGAAGATGACAAGTTATCCTATTCCTTTTGGCACTAAAAGTTGGCTTGACTTTATAATTTTCAACTGCCATCATCAGAAATAAAATCCATTTAGGTTTTTAAACTGTTTTAAACTGTGGAATCTCTCCATTCATTTTACTATCCATTTCTTCATGTATTTAACATGCTTATAAGAGTTATTAAAAGCCAAATGTAAATATTATGGTATAAAATAATAAAGAAATTACTATAGGCTTCAGCAGCTGGAGAAGGGAAGACTACATTGAGGAGGAAAATCATAAAAATTGACCAAATATTCATTCAAAAAAAAAATTATTAAACACCTACTATGTACCATATAATTTATTATTCAAGGACAATTACAGAAGAGTAGCACTTGATTCTTGCCTTTTACATGTCTGCCATTTTAATGTATTTTAAGCTACAACATTAATTTTATTTATGCCACAAAATTATTGAAGATATTGTTCCTGGTAAAATCTGAGCTTGTTTTACGTTATTAATGCATTGTGGCAAGAAGAAATGCTTTTATGAGTTTCAAAAAGATTGTCTAAAGAGTTCAGTATTTTAGATTAAATTACACATGTATCCAGAAGGGGAATATGGCTTTACTATTAACCAGGGCTAAATTATTATTTACAGAGTTAATGAAGATGTTTTTGTCTGATGTTAGTACTGGAAGCGAGAATATAATTTTTAAAACAGGACTATCAAGATTATTAATGATTTATTGAAAAGTTTATGAAGACAATTCCACAGAAACAACTATTCAGTGTTACAAATTTTGTTGTTCATGAGGGATTATTTCTAAATACAGAGCTTAGAGGAGGGCATATTAATTTGACTTGAAATAATGTACTTGAAAATGTAGAATTCTTTTTTTGTTTGTTTCCTTGTTTGTTTTTCCACTCTTATTCCAGAGGTTGTAAAATGGGTAAATGTAGGGAAAACATCCATACCTGTTAACTTTGTAGGACCCATATAGATCAGAAACTGGAAATGACATCACAGGTATCACATTAATTGAATGTGACTTAGGGAGATGAAAAGTTAAATTGAGTAACTAGAATGAAAAAAGATAAATGTTATAATGTCAGTGCTGGGTAAACAGATGCTTTAGGTAAACTAAGAAGGAGAGAAAGTTAGAACCATCGTGTTTGAATAAAGATGTGAAGTTCAAAAGTGAATGTAGTGTGTTTCAAGATCAGTAAGGAAAATTTGAGCTTAGTTGAGAAATTATGTTGGTACAACAATATTTAGGAAGACCAAATTAGGTTAGTAGTATAACGTCAAAATATAGATGGTTATTTTCTTATAGTTGGTTAAAACCAATAGTAGATTTTGAACGAACGTGGCAGAAGATCTTGAAGGTTAGTTAATGGAGTGGAAGTATGCAGTGTAAAACTGAACTGGAAGGACATCGAGGCAAAAAACACAGCTAGATCCCTGTTACATAATCTAGGCCGTTGGGAATACTGTTGTTGTGGTAAGGGGAAAAGTTGGGATGATGATCAAAGCATACAAAGAAACAACTGATAATTTAGTGGCACATTGAATGTGCAAAATGAAAAGAATTTAGCTATTTTAAAATGATACTAAATTTTTGAGCTTGGGCAGTTGGGAGGAGTGAAAAACTGGTGGGAAAAAGGAAAGCTGAAGGATCTGGTTTGGAGATAATATGCTTGATGTTTCATGTTCTTCATCTGAAGTGATGGTGAAGTAGCTCAATAGTCATACTGTGGAGACAGTGTGACCAGAAAAGCCCTGGAGTTTGGCTACCTTTAGCAAAAAGCAAGTCACTGAGACAGGAGCTGTGGCGTAGTAAGATTGGAGGGTTTATTTCTGTGCTGTTAGCGGCATAGGGGACAGACAGTATTTTCCTTCTCAGGGTCTGTCCACATTTGTCAGACAAAGTTGGAGTATTTTAAGAGAAAGACCACATGCAGTTTCAGGGAACAATGTGGGCAGTTGTTGGGGGATAAGGGGGGGGACTGGGTGCAAGTTGGCTGGGTGGAGGCCAATTAGATGGAGGTCGAGGGTGGTGGGGAGTCGACTGGATGGTCTGTGGTGCTAGACCTAATCTGGCCTACAATGTGAAAGAAGAATGCTCAAAACAAGTTACTTCCCTGCTCTCCCAGCCTCCTGCTTGATTGTTTTATTGTTGGTTAGAGTCCAATTTTTAGGACAAGGGGAGTCATTCATTGCCTATAGTGGTACCTTCAAGGGCCCAACAGTAGCAAGGGTACCACCTTAACATTGCCACATGGGGTTTGTGGAATGTGGAGGTCATTCCTTTGCCTGCAAGTTTGGGGTACTGTGAAACAATGCCTCTCAGGCCCTCAATCTTAGGTTCCCCCTCCCCCTACCTCTTCACAGCCTCTGGTTTCAAAAGCATGATACTGAAAATCAGGGGCAGATTATCTTATAAGCAAAGTAAGCACAGTGCTTACCATGCTTACCAGATCATCACTATGACCTATTTATGAAGGAATTCTTCACTACTGTTTAGTAAGTAAGCCCATGTTTACCGCCATGGATTGAATAGTGTGCCTGCAAAATGTGCAGCAATTTGGCTAGATCATGATTCCTGGTATTGCATGATGCTCCTGTTGTGCATTGTAAATGCTGCTTCTGTGATGTTAGTGAGGGAATACGGGCAGTGGTTGTGTTAGTGTAGCAGAACTCAATTTGTATGAGTGCATTGTGCCTTGAGGCAATCACTTGGGATAGAAAGATAAGGGAAGCAAGCAGAGAGTTGCCGACCTCATGCCACCAAGAAGCATTATTAGGAGCAGAGCATGTCCTTTGAAAAAGACCCAGGGTCCCTGTGCCTTCAAATCTCCCAGTCTAAGGGGAGATCGATGATGAGGACCTTCCACCAGAGCCAACAAAAAGAGCTTTCCTCTGGAGCTGATGTCCTGTATTGTGAAGAAATAAATTTCTCTTTGTTAAAGCCATGCACTGACAGTATTTCTATTACAGCAGCTCTAGATGACCAAGACACTCACCTTGCTTACTGGGCCATGTACCACTGCCAGGACTTAAATAAATTTGAAAAGAAAGTGATGCTATAGGAAGGCTCTGTGGGGTTGAGAGAGACAGACACCAGCCATATCTGGAAGAAGAATCTTTGAAGTGGTGAAAAAATGTAAAAACTGTTAACTACAGATGATTTACTAACAAGGTAAGTACAGTGCTTACCTTGGATAATCCACCCCCAATTATAACTAAAAGTTAAGGTTGAAAACGGTAATTGCAGAAATTGTCATCATAAAGACAATTGGAAGTGATAACCAATAAAAAAGTAAAACAGGAACAACTGGAAGCCAGGGTCCATCTCAGTCACGGCCAGGGTTGCAGAGCTGGAGGAGCAAAACAGAGATGGAAATGGAAACCTTGTGCAAAGAGGTTATAGAGAAACCATTCGGCACAGTATCAGAAAAGGTGAAGATGGGAAACATTTTATGGAATGTTCGACTGTCCGAAGTCCACCATGACATGCCTTCTTGTTTGTCTCTCTGGCCACTCCTTTATGTTCAACATTCAATTTCTACTTAAAAAAAAAAAATGCCAATGAATCCATTCTGACTCATAACAACTGTGTAGTGCAGAGTAGAACTGCCTCACATAGTTTTCGAGGAGCAGCTAGTGAGTTCACACTGCCAGCCTTTTGGTTAGCAGCCATAACATTTTACCGCTACATCACCAGGGTTTCTTATTGAAAGAAAAACCCACTGCCATTGAGGCAATGCCAACTGACAGTGGCCCTTAGAGAAGAAAGTAGAACTGTTCACCTTTTGATTAGCAGCAGTAGTACTAAACCACTATGCTACCAGGGTTTCTGAAAGTTTCTTACAGTAACAACAAATTTGGAGTCTTTTTATTTTTTGCTTGTTTTGATCTCTGATGTACTCCTTCCTGGAATTTGCTTCCCCACTTCTTTTGTCAGGGTAAGCTTGTCACTCTTAATGGTAAACTGAGGCTCCTCTTTGTCTAGGCAATGATCTAGAAGTCAGCTAACCGTGTCCTCCCTACCTAGATTCCTTGGACCATGTTTCTAGAGTGCTCTGGTAATACTCTGTGCATCCATCCCTTACTGAATTTTTATAGTAATGTTTTTTTCTGTGAAGTCATTTATTGATACAGACCTCTCCTTGAAAAACTAAGAAGTAATTGTGGCGTTTTTATCTGTGTGTTTTACAGTTCTTACTAAAGATCCTACCACCTTAAAATGTGTGCTTAGTTAATTAGTTACTGGGTACTTCAAATATATCTAGTCCAATTTAAAAAGTACTATAAGTGTAAAATGTACACAAAATTACTCAGTACACAAAATAGTGTTCAACACTTCATTAATAATTTTATACTGGCTACATGTTAAAATACATTGACATATTGGGTTATGTAAAATACAGTCTTAAAATGAAATGTTTTACTTTATAATGGGGGTCCTAGAAAATATAAAACTATATTTATGATTCATATATTTCTATTGGCCAATGCAAGTCTAAATGAAAGGAAAATGCTTTACAACATATCCAAATTTGAGATCACTGAAATCAGTTATGTTTAAGGTTCTAAAAAAAATCTGATGATGTTTTCTAATACCTTAAATTGTATAGATAGATAATGACTTCTAGGCCAAAATTCTGGCTTTCACTGGATTTTTAGAATGATGGAGCTGAAGAAATATAACTTATTTCTCAACAAAAATTATCATATGGAAACAATCTAACAGAATAAGCAGATGCACAGGCAGTGTATAGTTTTTCATAATATTCTATTCCTGTCATCCCCATTGCCCATCTGCTACTTGCTCTAAGGATATATAAAGCAGAATTAAGCTCAGTTATTTGCATTCATTTATCACTCATTCATTCAGTAAACATTGCAGAGAATACCACATTGAAATAAACAAGATATCTGCTTTCTTACAGCTTACAGTTTAAGGTATATGGTGTAAACAAGAATGAAGTACACAAACAAATGAGAAATAAATGAGATCTGCTTCTTTGGGGGACTGCTTTTGGTCACAAATAATAACAGCTTAAACCATAGGGTATTGAGTGTTTGTTAGACAAAAATCCAGAAGAAAGTAGTTTCATGTGTGGTCACACAGCCCAACAGTGACTACTTAGGGCTCAGTTTTTTTGTGTGGATTTTTGTTTCTCTTTCCACACACACAGTCAACAGTCAACAAACACCTAGCCCATAGTGTATTGGCATTTTGTATTTATAGCTCCAGAGAACTCGGAACAAGGTAATTCTTTCCTTGTGCCTCTTTTATTATCACTTCCAGAAGCCCTCAACACCCTTTCCCTTGTTGGACAGAACCAGGTCAGGGACAGTGGAATCTGGGAAAACAGTAGAGTTCTGCTGCTAACCAAAAGGTCAGCAGTTCCAATCCACCAGGTACTCCTTGGAAACCATATGGGGCAGTTCTAATCTGTCCTATATGGTCACTATGAGTCAGAATTGACTCAAAAGCAATGAGTTCAGTTTTTGTTTTTTTTCTTTTGGATAGAGAACAACTGGTATTCAGGAGGAATATTTAGGAATATAGGTTGAAAATGTCTCTCTAAGAAGATGATGTTTTAGAAGAGAATGAAATGATGAGAAGGACACAGCTATGAAAAGATTAAAGAGGAGAGTGTTTCTGTCCTTATTGATGGAGAATCTGTCATGCTGTGATCAAATTCAACACTCCTTGTTCAAGACCACAGAGAAAATCCTGTAGTATTTTGTATTCAAATTCTGTAAACAACCTCTCCAAGAACCCTGTGAGTAGAACTGTTAGTCTTGTATCTGTTAATGTGTACAAGATTTGTGACTGTTTGAAGATATTCTTTCTGTTTATATGGTCATAAATGTATATATAATTTCAGTTTTTTACAGTCAAATAATACTTTAAATCCTACAATTTTAAGAAGGTAAAATCTATGTTCACTAAACTTTGAAACCATGAACTTAGACTCTTTAAAGGGCCTTTCTAGATTCCTTACACTGAATATATGTGCACACCATTTTAGAAGGGTAAATGACTTATTTTCTAGTAGTCCAGAAACCTATATGAATGATTTCTCCTGAAGAAAGTATAGTCCACTATGGTAGCATATATGCCTTCAAAAAACTGAAAATTATTTCTTATGATATTTCCCTCATGTAACCTTTTGAATATCTTACTGTTGTTAGGAGCTGTCAAGTTGGTTCCAACTCATAGTGATTGTACAACAGGGCCAAACACTGGTGCCTGCTCCTGCACCATTCTCACAATGCTAGTTTGATTCTTTGAAAACAAAAGCATTTCTAGCTTTAAGAACATTTAAAAATGAATGAATAATTACTCATTAGAGCATCATAACAGCTAATATAAAAGGACAAGTATAATGAATTTTTCCAAGTGAGACATTAAATTGATATAAACCTAGAATGTTTTGAGAATGGGAAATAAAAAAAAGATACCTGACACTTTATTTTTCAAGTCATGTTGATATTAAATGAAGCATAGATAAAATGTTTTGTCACTAACTGATGGTTTTTCCTATCATGGTAATGTTGCAAAACGATATATGAATTGGCTGAATATAAAGAATGTCAGTGACTTGAATACACTATCAGTTTTTCAAATTTTGGAATAAGACATATTCTTTTCCTCACGTTCTCCTTGCCTTTCTAGAATTCTTAATGTGTTTTTATTTCTGTCCACAAAGAGAATCCAAAAAAATACCACAAAAAAATATAAGCACATATTCCCATTAAAATCAAACACAAAGGTAATATGGAAGTAGGAGATATCGGTACCTCTATCACAGACAGTGAGTGCTAAATTGACTGTTCCACTACGATAGACTGAAAAGAGTAAGTAAATCAAAACAAAATCAGCTGTGATATGAAGAAAGGAGAAGTCAAACACAAATCTAACAGAATTACATAAAGCCAAGCATGTTGAAATATTACAGCACTAAATTGGGGGTTAAGAAGGGTGGGTACTTGGGGGACATGTGTGTTAACTGGCTCAACGTAGTTTTTAAAGACAAAGTGCTACATACGACCTTGGTGAGTAGCCTCTGGGGTCTTAAAAGTTTGTTAATGGTCATCTAAGATGCAGCTATTGATCCCTTAACCACTGGAGGAAAGGTGAGTGAACAAAACCAAAGACTCGGTGGAAAAATTAGTCCAAAGGACTAACAGAGCCCATGAACCACATGAACCACAGCCTACACAACCTAATACCAGAAAGTGCCAAGTTACCACTACTGACTCCTCTGACTGGCATCATAAGAAGGCCTCAGATAGAGTGGGAAAACATTATGGAACAAAAAACTGAAATCACAAGAAAGACCAGATCTACTGATCTGACAGAAACTGGAGGAACCCCTGAGACTGTCTTTTTGGTTCTTCTGAATTGGAATTGAAACCATTCCTGGTGACCACCTTTCAGCCAAATGATAGACGGGCTCATAAAGTAAACAGTAATACCTGAGAGGAATGTATTCCTTAGAACAATCAATTATATGAGATCAAAAGGCCAACATTTACCCAAAAGCAAAGAAAAGAAAGCAGGAATTCGTGGAAAATCAGCATAAAAGGAAACAGAAATGAAAGGGAAATGAGAATACTGACAATTACGGGGAATGAAACCCATGACTTGGAACCTTTTATGTACAAACTTTAGAATGGCAAACAAATTTTGTTTGTAAATTTCCACCTAATGCATAATATATATATATATATTTTTTAAAGAGCAAGTAGTAGGCTTTGGTATCATTTACACATTTGTTCAGTTTAAGTTATCTAGGTCTGAGTAATCAAAAAATACTAATCAAGAACAAAATTATAATTACAATCAGGTATTTATCATTCAGTATTCAATTTTACTTTCAAGATTAAATCTGTGTATTTAACATCAAAGACATGAGGAAAAATGAGCCCAGGAGACAGAAGGACCCATATAATTGGTGGAGTAGATCAGCATGGGATTAGAAGAACTAAATGGTGCCTGGCCTCCACCAAAGACAGCCCTGATAGAAGATGCAATGTAGAGTTTTTGAGGTAGCATGAGAAAAAGAGGTGAGCAAATCAAGAACTCCACTAAAAGGCCAAAATTAGTGGACTGACAACCTGGAGAGGTCCCTGAAAATGTGGCCTCTAGACTTGCTGCTAGAGCAGAGCTGAAACCAGTAATGAAGCCAGTACTTCAGAGAAAGAATGGACTGGAGTTGGGGACACAAAGTGATGCATGTGATGTGTGTACTTTATGGTTTAATATATATATGAGACTATCCTGCTGGTTTCTTTTTAGAGGATAGAGGAGAGGATAGCAAGGACTGGACAGTGTTGGTTGAGTGGATATTGGAAGTAAAGTGAAAAAGAAGAGTGTGCTGTCACAGGGTGAGGGGAGCAGATAGAGTTGGCAGAGATGTGAGTACTAGGGGTTTTATATGGAAAGTTGACTTGGATTGTAAACTTTCATGTAATCACAATAAAACAAATTATAAAAAAGATAGCAAAAAAATATTTTCAAAATATTTTATGATCATAATCTAGAAGACTTACATGAATCAAAGTTTGGCAAAGTGGACTTGACTGATTTTTTCTTTTATATCTTGCTGTCAAAAAGGATTTTAATAACAGCCACCTTTTCCTCATTCTGGTAAAGCATTTGTGAGCACCTAAATAAGTTGTATTTCAAAGAGTGAGAAAATAAATAAATCTGTGTATTTAATTTATCTCTATCCATGTCTATATCCATGTATTATCTATCTAAGGAGCCCTGATTTTTCAGTAGTTAAACACTCAGCTGCTAACGGAAAGGTTGGCTGTTCGAATCTACCATGGGCACTGTTTTAGTCAGCTAGTGCTACTCAAACAGAGATACATGAGTAGATGACTTCAAGAAACAAAAGTGTATTCTTACACAGTCTGGTAGGGTACAAGTCTGAGTTCAGGATGTCTACTCCAGGGGAAGGGCTTTCCTCCTCTGTCTGCTCTGGAGGATAGTTCTTGTGTTGCATCATTCTTTGGTCAGGGAACATCTTGGTGCAGGAATCTCAGGTCTAAAGGGTACATTCTATACCTGGGGCTGCCTTCTTGATAGTGTGAGGTTTCCAACTCTCTGCTTGCTTCCCTTTCCTTTTATCCCTTGTAAGATAAAAATATAAAAGGTGGTGCAAGCCACACTCCAGGAAAACTCCCTTTATAATGGAGCAGGGAGGTAACCTTATGAAGGGATTTAGAGTCTCACCCTAATCCTCTTTAACATATAGCATAGTAAAACCACAAAATGGAGGACAATCATAAAATATTGAGAATGATGACCCAGCCAAATAGCTGCACACATTTTTGGGTGGACACAGTTCAATCCATGACAGGTACCATGGGAGAACAAACCTGGTGATCTGTTCTCAAAATAATTGTTGTTATAGTTAGGTGCCTTCCAGTCAATTCTAACTCATAGTGACCCTATCTAAAACAAAAGAGAGCATTGCTCAGTTTTGTGCCACTGTTACAGCCACTGTGTCAGTCCATCTCTTTGAGGGTCTTCCTCTTTTTCACTGACCCTATACTTGAACAAAACTGATGTACTTCTCCCAAAACTGGTCCCTCCAGATAATATATCTAGAGGAAGTGAGATGAAGTCTTACCATCTTCACTTTTGAGGAGCATTCTGGCTGTACTTCTTCCAAGCCAGATTTGTTTGTTCTTCTGGCAGTCCATGGTATGTTCAGTATTCTTCATCGACACCATGATTTCAATGCATTGATGATTCTTCAGTCCACCTTATTTTTGTCCAGCTTCCACATGCATGTGAGGCAATTGAAACTTTGGATATCTAAGGTTGTTGATTGCTCTTTCTCCAATCCTGATGCTACATTTATCTTTATGTAGTGCATAATAATTATAGCCTAGTAAACCCTATAAGATAGTTCTGCTGTGTTATATAGCATTGCTATGGATGGACTCAACTTGAAGGCAGACAGCAACAACATCTATATATAGAAAAAAATCCTTGCATTGTTCTAGCTATTGGTGAGTTACTAAAATGGCTTTAATACTCTTTGCAATCAACGAAATCATAATCTGAATGGTTGAAGTTAAGGGGCATGGTAATGAACACCACACAAAAACCATAATGAACTGTGATGAATGCTTTAAAAGAGATATATCCCAAATGCTGTGTTTGCTGAGCAAATGATCTGAGAAGCTATTTAACATGAAGAAGAACAGCGCATCAAGATTGGGGGAGGACTCATCAGCCTGCATTGTACAGATAGCACAATCTTGCTTACTGAAAGTGAAGAGGACTTAGAGCACTTACTGATTGTCATGGTTGGAATTGTGTCCCCCCCAAAATGTGTGCAGCCGCGTGGCTGGGATATGGTTCCCAGTATCTTGGAAATGTCCTCCATTGTGTGGCTTTGCTAACTGTGTGTTAAAAGATTAGGGTGGGGCTATGAATTCTACATAGGATTACTTCCCTGTCCTGCTGTAGGGGGAGTTTCCCCGGAGTGTGGCTTGTCCCACCCTTAATGCTTTCAGATAAAAAGGAAAAAGAAACAAAGGACAATTGAGAACCTCGCTACCATCAAGCAAGCAGCACCGGGAGCAGAGCGCGTCCTTCAGACCAGAGGTTCTTACGTGAGGACGCTCCCTGGACAAAGGCTGGTGCAATAGTGGACTTTCCTCCAGAGCTGACAAGGGGAAAAATCTTTCCCTAGGGCGGACACCCTGAATATGGACTTGCAACCTACCGGACTGTGTAAGAATAAATCTTTCTTTGTTAAAGCCATCCACTCTGTGGTATTTCTGTTAGAGCGGCCCCAGCTGACTAAAACAGAATTGGTACCGTAGGAGTGGGGTGCTGCTCTAGCAAATACCTAAAATGTGGAAGCCACTTTGAAACTGCGAATGGATAGAAGATTCAGAAGGAACGAAGAAGGCGCAGATGGTGAGAAACAACAGAGGACCGGCAGCAGCGGCAGCGGCAGCAGCAGAACCAGAGGCAGTGCTGGAGCCGACCCGTGGAGCGAGAGAGGTCAGTGCCTGCACAGAGCTTTCCTCACGGAATGGGGTGCCTCTGGGCACTTGAATCGGTGGAGCTGGCCTTGCTGACCCACTGAGTGAGAGAGTTGAGTGCCTTTGGGCAGGACGCTTTCCAGCAAGAGTGGGGTGCCTCCGGGCACTTAAACCAGTGGAGCTTCAGAGCTTTGGAACACTTGCCTGGCAGGGCAGATGTGGGCCTGAGGCCCGGGCCATGCGGCCATAGGAAGCTGAAGCTGAAGAGACATAGCATGAGAAGCTGAGCTGCCTCAGTCTCAAGAGGTATGGCCATGACCTCAGGGGTTTGAAAGGGTGGAACCATGGCGTGCTGTGTTCGTAAGGGTGGAATTGCCACTCAGTTGGGCTTAGGGTGCTCCTAAAGCCAATGGGACAGAGTTTCTGTCCAAGTGGGCCTTGAAGGCAGAGTTGTAGCACAGGTCTGGAGGTCTCCACTCAGAAACCAGAGACTGTGGCCGATACCTAGAGTCTGGAGAGCATTGCTGTTGTGTAGAAGTGTCAGAAAATGTAAGAGTATTTCCAAAGCTTTGAGAGCTAATGTAATGTGTTCTGTTGACTTGCCTGTTGCCTGTTGCCTGTTAATGCCTTCTAAGTTTCACAGATATACAAGAATTTTTGTATTTTGGACTTGGAACTGATTTAAGACTTCTGTTATATGGATGGACATAATTTTGCTATGGTGAGATGAATGTGTTAAATGTTTTTGTGATGTGATTTTTGGGTTGTCAAAGGGTGGGATGTCGTGGTTGGAATTGTGTCCCCCCAAAAGTGTGTGCAGCTGCGTGGCTGGGATATGGTTCCCAGTATCTTGGAAATGTCCTCCATTGTGTGGCTTTGCTAACTGTGTGTTAAAAGATTAGGGTGGGGCTACGAATTCTGCATAGGATTACTTCCCTGTCCTGCTGTAGGGGGAGTTTCCCCGGAGTGTGGCTTGTCCCACCCTTAATGCTTTCAGATAAAAAGGAAAAAGAAACAAAGGACAATTGAGAACCTCGCTACCATCAAGCAAGCAGCACCGGGAGCAGAGCGCGTCCTTCAAATCAGAGGTTCTTTCGTGAGGACGCTCCCTGGACAAAGGCTGATGCAATACTGGACTTTCCTCCAGAGCCGACAAGGGGAAAGTCTTTCCCTAGGGCGGACACCCTGAATATGGACTTGCAACGTACCGGACTGTGTAAGAATAAATCTTTCTTTGTTAAAGCCATCCACTCTGTGGTATTTCTGTTAGAGCGGCCCCAGCTGACTAAAACACTGATGAAGATCGAAGACCATAGCCTTCAATATAGATCACATCTCAGTATTAAACAAAAATCCTCACAACTGGACCAATGAGCAACACCATCATAAATTGAAAAGAGAATGAAGTTGTCAAGGATTTCATTTTATTTGGATCTATAAATCAACACTCATAGAAGCAGCAGTCAAGAAATCAAAAGATATATTGCTGTGGGGATAGCATGGAAAGTTTTCTTGCTCAGGCTTTCTGGCTGGAATCAGGACTTCCAGATGAGAATGATTCAGCAGTATGACATGTACTGTTATATAACACCTGGCCTTGAGAGCTCATGTATTTGGCTGCCAGCCACCTTTGTGTGAAACCGTATATAAAGTTACTGAGCCACAAGGCAGGCAGCTGCAGAATGCTTTACCTGCTCCCCTTCCGTTTCACCAATAAAAGTAGCATGAATGCACCTATTGTGCCTACATTCCTGAGTCTGCCCGAAACATGTATTAATATTCCTGACCTTGCATTATGACAATTGAATTGGCTAAATCTGCAGCAGAAAACCTCTTTAAAGAGTTAAAAATCACAGATAACACCTTGAAGAAGAAGGTGATGCAAGCCATGGCATTTCATTTGCCTCGTATGCATGCTAGTGCTGGATAATGAATCAAGAAGACTAAGAGTCAATGCCTGTGAATTATGGTGTTGGTGAAGAATACTGAGTACATCGTTAACTGCCAAAAGAACAAATAAACACATCTTGGAAGAAGTATAGCCAGAATGCTCTTTAGAAGCAAAGATGGTAAAACTCAGTCTCATATGTTTGGGATATGTTATAAGGAAAGATCACGTCGGATCTGACTTGACGGCACTTGGCTGGCTTGGCTATAAGGAAAGATCAGTCACCAGAGAAGGTCATCATACTTAGTGAAGTAGAGGATCATTGAAAAAAGAGGAAGACCTTCAGTGAGATAGATGGACACAGTGGTTGGAACCATAGGCTCAAGTCTCACAACAATTATGAGGATCATTCAGGACTAGGCAGTATTTCTTTTGTACATAGAGTCATTATAAGTCAGAACTGACTGACAGCATCTTAAAACAACAGATGTTTGTGCACAAAGAATCAGATAATTTTTATACAGCAAGCGTAATTCCTATTGAGGTTTTAAGGATGAAGAAGTTATAAAATATATTGTAAATTGAATCATATAATACCCATTTCTACACTTGTCTTGGTCATCTAGATCAATTTAACAGAAATACCACGAATTGATGGGTTTAACGAAGACAAATTTATGTTCTTGTCATCTGGTAGGCTAGAAGCCAAAATTCCAGGCATCAGCTCCAGGGGAAGGCTTTCTCTCTGTCAGTTCTGGAGGAGGGTCCTTGTAATAAATCTTTCTCTGGATGAGACACTTCTCTGTGTAGGAACACCAGGTCCAAAGGACAAAGTCTCCTCCTGGCACTGCTTTCTTCGTGCTATGAGGTTCCTACTCCCTGCTTGCTTTGCTTTTAGCTCTTATAAGATAAAAGGTGGTAAACACCACACTCCAGGGAAACTCACTGTACATTGGATTAGGAATGTGACTTTGGTAAGTGTGTTACAATTCCACCATAATCTTCTTGAACATAAAATTGCTATAACAAAATGGATTACAACCACACAGTACTGAGAATCATGGTCAAACCAAGTTGACATGTATTTTTAGGAGATACAATTCAATCTATGACAATATCTCATTCCAGTGTATTTTCTCAGACCCCCTTACAACTAGATATGGTAAAAAATCAAACCACCGCTGGTGAGTAAATTCTGAATGTTACCCAACCTATTGGACAGAGTAGAACTGCGCTGTAGGCTTTCCAAAGAACAGCTAATATATTCAAACTGCTGACCTTCAGTAAGCATCTGAGATCATGACCACTGCATTGCCACCAGGGCTCCAGGTGTGGCCAGGTAACACACACAGTTATGGTGAAGGAGATGTAAAGACCAGTTGCCATTGAGTTGATTCCAACTCATGGTGACCCTGTGTATGTCACAGTAGAATTGTGCTTCTTAGGGTTTTCAGTGGCTAATTTTCCAAAAGGTGGTCTCCCAGGTCTTCCTTCTCTGGTGCCTCTGGGTGAACTTCCAACCATCTCATTAGCAGCTGAGTGTGTTAACTTTTTACACTACCCAGCGACTGGAAATAAGGCGTTGTACAGCATTTTAGGAGTTGCTAAGACTGTATATTACTTGGATGGAGGAATGAGATTGGACAAGAGGTACTGGGCGACCAAGTCAGAGTTTGCAAAAGTGGGCCAAGCCGCAAGCAAAATCTGTGAGCTCTTAGTTCTTCAATTATGCCTAGACTTCAGAGACTGATGGTCAACTGTTTCTGAGCAGGTATGGGCTTGGCCAGATCATTCTGTGTTGCTTCTCTTCCTTTGCATCTCCTTCACATTTTATAAAATTTTATGAAATAATTATGAAAAGTGTCAAGGGAAATTTGAGGGAGGTGACGATGTCACTGAAGAGCAACAGAGAGCCTGAGTGGTTCAGAGGGAGGGAGGTGTGGGGGTGTTGGGAGATAAGGGTAGAGAAAGACAGTCCTGTCTGCTTTGCCTTATTGAAGGGATAGTTTGGGCAATGATGGTATGGGCATCACATCTAGTTTTGGTGCTAGCTCTTGCTGGTCTTCTGATCCCCCAAACCCAGACTCACACAAAGAGTGGCAACTTTGCAGTATCCCTAGAAGCATACTCCATAGCTGTAGTTCCACATTTGCTCTGTCATAAGCATTTGGAGATATTTTTTGAAGTTATATAGTGTATTATCGTCCAGATTTGTCTATATAATGCACATGTCAAATACATGTGAGGTCTGACAATTAAATCCACAAACTTAGTCATTCTGAATGCTACATACCTTCTTGCTGGCTATCACTACAGTCACCTTTGAAGCACTCCCCTTGGGAAGCTGTGCACTGATACCAGCGCCTAATCTACCCTTCAAAGCAACTTTAGAACTCTTTCTGGAATGGCCGTTGCACATGATGGCACAGTGGCAAGTTCACAAACTTAATTGTATAGTTGTCTCTGAGAGAGTTTTTAACCAGTAAACAACTGTATTGGAACACCCTACCTACTCACAGGATCTGGCCACTAATTACTTTTTTCTTTACTTGAAGATAAGGGAAATATTGAAGACATTTTGATGATATTCAGGACATCAAGGGTTAGTATGATGACAGCTCTGATGGCCATTTCAGAAAAAGAGTTCCACAATTGCTTTGAAGGGTAGACTAGACACTGGCATCAGTGCATAGCTTCCTAAGGGGAGTACTTCAAAGGTGACTGTAATGATATTCAGCAGTGAGTTATGTAAAACTTTTTCTTGAATGAATTCATGAACCAAATTGGTAGTCCTCATATTTTTCTAATTTATAATTTTCATGTTCGGAGAGAAATGATTCTAAAGTGGAATTGACATTGAATATGCATTTTAACTGTCAAAGAAATGTTTTACATAGTTAATATATCAAAATATGTTGGGTCCGGAGAGTTCCCTGACAAACAGGGTGAGAGATGGCGGTGACGTCGAGATTAAGGAAAAAGACAGACATGAAAAAGTGAGATCGGGGGCTAAGGGTCGTCAGAGCCGAGAGCCCACCGCTAAGCTGTATTAGAGTACTTATAGTTTGTAGTAGGGGAGATTAATCTCTATAACTTTAATGAGTTAGAGACATCCAGATCTGTTTAACTCCTTATCTGAAAGGGAGCAGTTTTCCACTCCTTTTGTTTTCTCACGGTTTTCCGTGATTTATCTCTTTGATCTGGATGTACTCTTAGGTCACCTCTAGGTTAAAGGACTCAAGATGTTAATATTATGTCCCCTAGTAAAAAAGATTAGGCAGAGTTGTGATAAATAGCTAATGGTGGCTCAGGATGGCCGTGATCATGTTAAGAGTGTATAATTCCCACAAAAATATAATTGATGCATCTTTTAAGAATTATCTTAAACATTGTAAAATATACGTTTCAACTTCAGAAGAACATTCAGGCCCTGTGGCAAAAGGTAATTCTCTTTTTTCCTGTTCATATTTGTTTCCAGAGTGCTCAGTCATCATGACTTTTCAATTTCTTTGTGGGATTCCCTGTGGCAGAGGATTATCCTAGCAATATAGAACATCAGCATTTTGCTGTGGTTTCCCCTTAGTGAATAACAGGAGACTTTTTTCAAAGACAAAGCAGTCCTTCTGAAACTTCATCTTTACCAGAACTATGATTCCATCAGACTTGGGCAGGGCAGGAATTTCCTTTGCTCACTTCTGAAATGGTGAGACAGCTGTCAAACCTGTAATACCTGCCCTCATTCTCTTACTCAGGGTGTCCTCCTTACCTCATTGTACCGTCTTCTTTAAAAAAATCATTCAAGAAGGCAGGTAGTGTTGTGACCGAGATCATATTTAGCACTAACTAGAGGTTTTGCTAGAAGCCCTGGGGGTGAGGGGGATTCTAAGCCCTGATATCTCTAGCAAAGTGACTGTTAGAAATATTGGCCCCACAGCATGAGGCACCATCATGCAGCAGAATGCTGGCTTTGCTCTGTTTCTCTGTGTTATTTGGAGGAGAGACTTCGGAACAGGTGGGGGATGCTAAAAGAAAGAAGAGTTGGACACAGAATAAAATAGCGCTTTCTTCTATTAATGAGAGCCCTCTAGCTGTGGAATGACGAGCTTCTACCTTCTTTGGAAGCAGCAACTGAGTCCCTGGAAAAGGATTAGTACAGGAGCAGAGGTTTGAAATAAATGTTTATAAATTTGTATTCGTTTTGGAGTCAGTAAGTAAATACGCTGTCCAGAATTTCTTATCTCTGTGAGATGTCAACAGGTATTCGTTAAAACAATGAACACAACAAAAATGGTTCTCTGTCAGTTTATATTTGGAAAACACTGAAGACCATAGTCTAGTTTTGAAACATATGGTAAGCTTCTGAGGAAACCAAACCAAACCTATTGCAGTCAAGTCAATTCCTTCTCATAGTGATCCTATAGAACAAAGTAGAACTGCCCCATAGGGTTTCAGTTCCAGGGTACAACTAGTGGATTCAAACTGCTGATCCTTTGATTCACAGCTGTAGCTTTTAACCACTGTGTCATAAGGGCTGTAATATTTGAGTAGGTGTATGTTTTTACTAAATGCTTCCCAGATGTTTTAACTGCAGGACTGACTTTTGTGTTCTAGATTTTTAGAAGGAAGTTTTTGTGTTCTGCTTTGCTTTCTACAGAAACCTACTTAACTGGTAAGGTTACTATCTGCATAAGAAAAATGTTTTAGGGTGACATATGGCCTAATAACACATCTTTTCCAGGCAATATGTTAAGTTTTGTATCCAGTGGTCAGATAACTTACAGAATTCTGTTTGTTTAATATCAAAATACATGTTTCTTTTAGAATAAGTTCTCATCTATTGTTTATCCTTTAAGTTACCATGTATAATTCAGAATCTTCTACTGTGTAGTCTACTACTCAGTCAAATATTTCTCTCAGAGGGAGGGTGATGCTGTCTACACAGAACAGCTGCAGCTAGGAGAAGGGTGTGGTTGTTATTTCAAAGTAACTACACACCTTCATGTTGTAATTGCTACTCAGTACTTCTAACCTCAGAAATAATGGTGAACATTATTTCAAGGACCCTACTGATGTAGTGCAAACACTAACATGTTTAATTGCTCGTCTAAAGGCGTGTAAGTTTCAGTCTACCCAGAAGCACCTGGGAAGAAAGGTGTGATGATTTACTTGTGAAAAATTAACCATTGAGAACCCTGTGGGGCACAAACAGAAAGTGGTTTTGTGCAGACACAACTTTCATAAATCAACTGTTTCCTTAAAAATAGCTCCCTTAAAAGCACTGTAATATCCAGGACTGGACCCCATCACAGAAAAATGACATTAGTGGAAAAACACAGGTAAAATAATCTAAATTAAAACCTCCAGTGTAATTTGTTTTGATAGATATACCATGATTAGGTACGATATTAACATTAAGGGAAGCTGGTTAAAGGGTATACAGGAATTGCAGTGTCTCGCAACTTTACTGGTAATCTGAAATTGTTATAAAAGGAAAGATCTTTTAAAAATCCAGTGGGGAAAGACGTATTAGTTCCCTTCTAGTTATGCTGACATTCATAATTTCAGCTTTTTAGTGAATTAAAAATCAATCAGGGAGCCCCGGTGGTATAGTGGTTAAGAGCTTGGCTACTAGTAAAAGGTCAGCCATTCAAATCTACAGCTATTCCTGGGAAACTCTGTTGGACAGCTTTCTTCTGTCCTGCAGGGTCCCTGTGAGTTGGAACTACTAACTCTGTGGCATCTAAAACAACAAAGCAAAAAATGACCCTGCTGGAATAACCTTTCTTAAACCTTAAGAGATGGGGAGAGGCAAATAATTTTATATTTGGAAGGCAGCTTTGCCTTCGCATAAATGATTTTATGTTTGGCACTAAAATCTTCTTAGGGAGGAAAGCTTGTTTAGGAAAATACTTTGAAAAGAGTTAAGCAAGTTAAGCTGTTCTGCATGACTTTCAATTAGTTTTTGGTCCATATTATGAACAGGAAAAATAAAGAGAAGAAACATAGAAGGGAAGAAAAGACAATGAGATAGTAGGATATGATTTGGGGTAGTAGAACTGCACAGGATCAAATCACCAGGATGAAAATCTCAGTGACAAATGGCTAAAAGCATTTTAGAGCCAAGTATGTCAAATATTTAAATTAAAATGGTTTCTATTAATAGTTTATAAATTGTCTCTAACTTTTAATAAAGTGAGCACCTTATGTATTTTAATATTTGTATGTAAGGGGAAGGCATTAGTATATTTGGGTGAAGAGAGGAAAAAAGCTCATTGTTCATATGGTTGAAGTGATGTAGAACAGCACCAATATGGGCAGTATAATTGATGTTATCGTAAACTCAGATAAAGATGTGAAAACAAAGGTGGTCATGACTGGTCCAGTTGTAGGAATAGGTTTGGTATTACACAACCCATTAACAAGCAGATAAAATCCACCTTACCAAATGTTTACTGGACAACCAAGTGCCACTGAGTTGATTCTGATTCATAGCGACCCTATAGAACAGAGTAGAACTGCCCCATAGAGTTTCCAAGGAGCACCTGGTAGATTTGAACTGCCAACCATTTGGTGAGCAGGCACAGCGCTTAACCACTAAGACATCAGGGTTGTCATTTATGGAACAAGGTATACCAAATAGATATTCAGGCTTCTTTCTGCTTAAGAAAATATACTGTGGTTCCTGAATGGTGTGAACGGTTAAGTGACCAGCTGCTAACCGAAACCTTGAAGGTTTAAGTTCAACCAGAGGTGCCTCAGGAGAAAGTCCTGGTAATCTACTTCTCAAAAATTAGCCATTAAAAAACCCACGAAACACAGCTCTACTCTGACACACATGAGGCTGCCATAATTAAAGCTGACTTGACAGCAACTGATTTTTTAAAGAAATACAATATTAGTTTGACCAATAATATTCTTATAAACAATTGAATTTTTTAGTGATTCAAAGTAAGGAGTATTTTTTTGAAAGTTATAAAATAGCCAATCAGGTATTACTCATAAAGATGTTTTATTTGACCTACCTTGTGTTTTAAAATATTTTAATTGGCTTCCAAAATTTATAAATAATATTTTTTACCATAAAAAATCTTAATTTCCGATTTCCCCTGAAATGTCAGAAATTCAGGCAACATGGAACCCACAATTCCAGATACTAAAGTTGATTGATATGGCACAGAGAAGCCTTGCTTAAGACCAGATTTGTGCCCTCCGGTTCAAAGCTGCCTCCATCACTTCGTGAAGTCTTATCTCAGGGCCCACTCACTCAAGTGTCCACCCTGCCCCATGGCAATTGAACTGGCAACCATAGCTTTATCATAATAACTCTTTCAATGAAGCAGATGGACTTTAGTGTTACAATCTGCACGTGGCTCTGTATGTAGAATGCTATACCATATTATTTAGAAAACACGTTATAGAAAAAAAGAACGTTGGTTTGAATATTGACAAACAAGATTTTGCGCTATCCAAAGCTTCCACTTATTAATGGCCTCAATTTTGAGTACATTGCTTCTAGTCTTCTTTTCTGTGCATTTAGATAGACAGATAGATACATAGATAGACTGACGTGTGTATAGATGCCAAAATTATGAACATAATTCTTCATTTTCTTATTTTACTTACAACGAAGTCTCATAAGCCTCAGTTTCCTTATCTGTAAATGAAGATAAGCAGCCCAACTTTGCAGGGGTCTTATAAAAATTAAATGCAGTTCTGTAGATGAAGTCTTTAATGTCTTGTGGTAGAGTTTAGGTGCCATCGAGTCAGTTGCAAATTGCAGCAACTCGTACAACAGAATGAAACCCTGCCCAGTCCTCGACCGTCCTCCTCATTGTTGCTTTGTCTGTGACCGTGGTTGTAGCCACTGTGTTAGTCCGTCTCCATGAGAGCTGTCTTCTTTTTAACAGGCTCTGTACCTTAGCAAGCACAGTGACCTTCCCTAGGAGCTGGTTCTTCCTAATAATACATCCAAAGTATGTGGGATGAAGTCTCTCCATTCTTGCTTCTAAGTAGCATTCAGGCTGTGCCACATTATAGTTAGTAAGTACCCTTTTCTTCTTCCTCTAGTTTTCACTAGTCCCGGCTCCACTCACCCATGTGCCCAGATTCCCAACTTTTGGTCAGTGGTTTACCAAAGAGATTGATATGGAGGGATGAGGTTTCCAGTGTAACTGAATGATGGTCTTTACCTATTTAAAAAAAAAAAAAAACCAAACCTGCTGCCCTCAAGTTGATTCTGACTCCTAGAAACCCTACAGATTGAGTGGAACTGCCTTGTAGAGTTTCCAAGAAGCACCTGGTGGATTTGAACTGCCGACCCTTTGGTTAGTAGTGATAGCATTTGGGCAGTGTACTGCCAGGGTTTCCCAGGTGTTTACTTACAGAGTTTTTAAAATGAGGTTTAAATTCCTCTCTCAGGTGACTTCCAAGTAATTTGACTTAGTGTTACACTGGAATCTAGTGCAAATAACGTAATTTCATCAACAATTATTTTAATGCAGGCTCAGTTCTTATTTATCTAATTGTGTGTGTGTGTGCATGTGTGTGTATATATATAATTTTAGTTTTGTATTTCTTAAATGCTGTTATAAGTTGTTTTAGTCAGCTAGGGCTGCTCTAACAGAAATACCACAAAGTGGATGGCTTTGACAATGGAAGGTTTATTCTTACACAGTCCGGTAGGCTGCACGTCCAAATTGAGGATGTCCACTCCAGGGGAAACTTTTTCACCTTGTCGGCCCTGGAGGAACATCAAGTATTGTATCAGTATTTGTCCAGGGAGCATTTTGGCGTAAGAACCTCAGGTCTGAAGGACATGTTCTTCTCCCAGTGCTGCTTGCTTGATGGTATGAGGTTCCCAGTTCTCAGCCTGCTTTTCCTTCCTTTTATCTCTTGCAGGATGAAAGGATCAAGAGTGGGGCAAGCTGCACTTCAGGGAAACTCCCTTTACAGTGGAGCAGGGCGGTGATCCTATGAAGGGATTTACAGCCCCACCCTAATCCTTTAACGTACAGCACAGGAAAACCACAAAATGAAGGACAGTCACAAGATACTGGGAATCATGACCCAACTACATGGCTACACATATGGGGGGGGCACACAATTCAGTCCATGACACAAGTAATTTCATGGCCTTTGTTATACATAAATGTTTGCTGAAGAGCAAGAATATTCAACAGTAACAATGGGATGTGGAAGGGGTGAATTTAAACATGGGAAGAAATGGCCTGAGAAAACATGTGAGGAAGCCGTACCTCATACATGATGACAGCACTCTGTGAAGTCAAAGTTAGCAGGAGAACAGAGTCCTCTGGGGAGAGAAGTTCTAGATGAGCCCAGAATGGTAAGACAAGGTCAAGCTGCAGCGGGCCTTAATGTCAGGTAGTCTGCTTCAGCTGGTAGCTGATGGATTAAAGGTTTGCTTGCAGTAACACCCCTCCCCCGTGCCGAACACACCTGGCTTCCTCTAATGTCTAGCATAATATTTCCTGTTTTTTCAAATAAATGTCAGGAGGCTTAAGAGTATAAAAATATTTAGAAGAGTAGCATTAGAAAAGGAGATTGGGCTCTGAAAGCAAGACTATAACTAGCACTACATAAATAATAGCAGTTACTCATTTTAGAATGGTAAGTATTTGGAAATTTGACCTTTAACAGGCTGAGAGCTGGCTGAAAGGGCCAGGAGTAGGTCTGCAGTCCTTGGACTTGAACAGCGTACCCTGAGAACTACCCTCTTTTTACAACAATTGAATGTAGGCAGTTGAAAGGATAATGGACAAATTCCCTTTACATAGATACGTTTAATAATACTGCTCAACTTTGACCAGCACCTTATATAGATCATAAATTGGAAATGTAGCCCTTATTTTTTAAGATAGACTTGAGCTCTGGGGTAGTTATTATTACTCTAAAACTTAATCTTGAGTTTAAATTCTGTGAACCTAGTTTCAAGTCATTAAAGCAAAATTATTGTATGAATACATTTTCTTTCACTGGATTGTCATTACTTTTTTAACATTATGACTTGATTTTCTATTCAGTATTAACTTCTGAAAGATAATACAGGATATTACTCTAGTCTAAGTATTCAGTGCAGAATTGATGTTTCAGCAATAAGAAATATGGATCTGTATTTATATTTAGTGCACTGCCACTAAATTTGCCCTTGACTAGCTGTGTTCTTTCCATGTAAGTAGTATTTGAAAATGTATTAAAACAGAAGTTAGGCGAACATCTAAAGTATCTTCTTGTAACACTGCCTGCCTTTTTCTTCAGAGAGACATAATATTTAAATGTGTGATTATCTTTAATAACAAATATATTCGATGAGGGCTGTGGCAGTCGGCTTTGAAGACCCTGAGCAAAACTGTTCCTGTTGTTAATAAAAAAATAAAGAGAAACCAGTTGGTATGAACTCAGTTCTGACTCACTGTGACTCTCTGTGTGTCAGAACTGTGCCCTGCAGTGTTTTCAGTGGCTGACTTTTCAGAAGTATATTGCCAAGATATTTTTTCCAGCCTCCTCTTTTGACTCCAAGAGATTGCCTTGAATCTTTAACCTTTCAGGTAACAGCCAACTGTGTTAGCCATTTGAGCCATCCAGGGACAATAAACCATGACCTTTCTTAACGTGCAGTCAACTGGGGAATAAAAAACACTATGCCGTTTGTCAGTGCTAATGCTGACAAGCCAGTGACCACCAGAGTGTGTGGTCTTCCTTAGTGCAACAAGTACTTTTTTGACTCCAGCAGGGTGGATGTTCCTGATGGTCTTTGGCTGGTGGGCATTGACATCAGCTAGTCATTTAGCAAAGATTCCGTGACTCAGAGTTGGAGAGATATGAGAGAGTGAGAAACCTGAGATAAATTTCAACATGGAGAGATAACAGGGAGTGGGGAACCCAAGATAAAGTTCAGCACCGCTTTGCCTAAGGCTGTTCCTGCACTGAAAGGGTTACTGAGAAGAAAAGAATGAAAGAAAAAGGACCTGTAACTCTGACTTGAATGGTGACATAAGGCTTTATTGTGCTAAATTAAGCTGTAGTTGAGAGATCTTTAGAAAAACCATATCATCATTCTGCAGATAATAAAATGAAATATAGAGAGATAATATTATTTGCCAGGAGTGTATAGGATTAAAGCAGCATCATGAAGTATTTTAAATAAATAAAAGAACTGCCTGGTAGAGTTTTCAAGGAGCGGCTGGTAGATTCAGACTGCTGACCTTTTGATTAGCAGCCAAGCTTCTAAGCGCGGTATCACCAAGGCTCTCATATGTGAAGGTAAATGTCATAGTTGACCAATGGCAAATGGCACAGCAGAATGAAAAAGACACTAACCTGGAATTCAAAAGAAAGTTATTTTCTTCCAAGCCTGATAAACAGAAGATAGAAATCCACTGATATGCCTACTTCTTCAGTTTGGGATCAAGGCAGAATGGGGGTTTGAAAGAAAGGATTCCCTTCCTTTGCTATTCGAAATGTGATCATCAGCATCCTTGGAAGCTTCTTAGGAATTCAGACTCAGGACTCTTACTATAGGACTTAGGGGTCAGAATCTGTATTTTAACAAGATCCCCAGGTGATCTGTGTGCAGAGTTATGCTTACGAAGCACTGATCTAGGTCATAGCTAGTATAGCAGACTCACAGATCTCACCTCAACTTACTCTTCATTCAATTCCGGGCATGTAGTAGGAAGATTTTGCTGTGCAGGGAAGGAACTGGACCAATTGCGATGCTCTAGAGAAGGTGCCTTCCCTATATCTGATGTTTCTTTCTAGGTGGAGATACGACTCTTCTGGCTTCTCCTTGCCTCCTCATGTAGTCTTCTCTGGAAGACACATAATCTGATTGGGGAATTTTGTAAGACCACTTGGAAAGAAATGCTTAGTTTATTTGTTGCTTTCTTCCTCTTGAGTTTAAGTTGCCCTTAGAAAGCATACATTCCACTGCTGCTCCTCCAGAGGAGGCTCATCTCCTTCTTGTAGAAATGCTTGCTGTGGCCAGCATTGTCTGAACCTGTGATTGGTTGCTTGAGACTGCTTAATTTTGGAGTTAACTTCTGAGGGCCTTCTAGTAATCTTGGTCAGTTATATCCTGCACCTTGGTCATTAACATAAGAAAGAAAAAAAGAAAAAGAGAAAGAGATGGGAGAAGGAAGGAAGGAAGAAATGAATGAGGGAAGGAGAGGGGAGGGGAGGAGGGAGGAAAGGAGGAGATATTTGGGTTTTATCAGCACCGTACACTACTCTGTCTTGTTTTAGGTTTTGTTCAGAAATCGAGTGTGGAAAAGGTGATGGCTATTGTTTGGAGCCCCTCAAGAGTCAGTTGTCAAAGGAGCTGAATCTTAGCTCAGGTTTTCACTAACACTTAAACCTCTTCATGAAAGTACTAGAACTCAATTTCCTCCCCTAGAAAGTGAGATAATTAGATGAGATTGTTGGTTCCCAAACCTGAGTAAGCTTGAGAGTAAACAGTTTGGAGAACTGTTTTTGAATCAAAATTTCTAGCAGTGAGGACTGCGAATCTGCATTTTTCAGTTTGCTCGGGTAATGAAAATATGCAAAAGGATTTTTGGTTCCCTTTCTGTTGCTATTTCCTGCGTGGTCTGCCTACCAGCATCATGGGCATTATTGGGAACTTGCTAGAAATATAGAATCCTTGACCTCACTTCAAAGGTACTGAATCAGGATCTGCCTTTTAACAAGCTTTCTAGGTGGTCTGTATGCACATTAAAGATTTAGAAACTTTTCTCTGTGGAGCCCTGGTGGTGCTGTGGATAAAAGCTCAGTGCTAATCAAAAGGTCAACAGTTAGAACCTATCAGCCACTCTATAGGAGAAAGATGCGGTAATCTGCATCTGTAAATATTACGGTCTTAGAAAGGCCATAGGACAGTTCTACTTTGTCCTGTAGGGTTGCTGGGAGTTGGGATTGGATATTTTTTTTTTTTTTGGTTGCCCTGGGCTGAAGGAGCCCTGGTGATACAATGGTTAAAGCACTGAACTGCTAGCAAAAGGCCAGTGGTTCAAACCCACCAGCTGCTCCATGGGAGAAAAGATGAGGCATTCTGCATCCTAAATGTTACAACCCTGGAAACCCCATGCAGCAGTCCTGTTCTGTTCTGTAGGGTTGCTGTGAGTTAGAATTGACTCCACAGCAGTGGGTTTGGTTAGGTTTTCTAAACTGTGTTATCTCAGAAGTCCTTTTCCAGCTAGGGTTGTTATGATTCTATTTGTTTTTCATTGCCATGTGTCTGATGCTTGACATATAGCAAGCCAGCCAAGTGCCATCGAGCTCAATAAATATTTATTAAACAAATTAATCCATTCTCAGTTGTGATCAGAATGTGACAGCAGCTTAGACATTTGGTCACGATCCCATGCTTTCATCCCTTAATAAACACGGCAGAGGCCCTGCCCTATCACTTGGGTCACTGATAGTTACATGAAACAACCGTGAGTCCACAATCTTGCTCATCATATCTCTATGTTTTTCTAAATTACAAAAATGACTTGGTGGAAAAATCTTCTAGGAAGTCATATCATTCACCTTATATTATCTTTCTGTTTTCTTGCCAGATTCGAAGGCATTCTCTCAGATTAATGCTCAGGTGGACATGTAACAGTATTCATGACTCCTGTAAACTTTCTTCACCTGGCTTTCGTGATATAAGATTTCTTAATTCTCCTGCTTTTGATTGCTTCATTAGCTTTTTTGCAGACTTTTTCTCCTCTTCAATCCATTTTCTCAAAACACTTCCTATTCTTTATGGGACAGCTCAATTGTTGCTTCATGAGTGAAGTATCTACCGTCTCTACCTAAATTGTTGTTGTTATTGTGGTTAGGTGCCATTGTGTCAGTGCTGACTCATAGTGATCCTACAGAGCAGACTAGAAATCCCCCATAAAGTTTCCAAGGAAAGGCTGGTAGATTTGCACTGCAAACATTCTGGTTATCAGCCATAACTCTTAACCACTGTGGTGTCAGGGCTCCCTAACTAAATTAAGAACATGTAGTTTTTGTCTGTTCATTTTATATGAGTCAGAAAAGGTCAATTTCAAAGCACCTTGCATTCTAGAACTGTTAAAGATATAGCATAATTTTATGGACGCAGTAAATATTTGATAAATAAAGTTTAGCATAATTGGGGCCATCTTTCTTACATGTTACAAGTATGGAGTGACTCCCTTCCTCTGGCCAATAAACAAATTTTGGTTGTAAAAGGCAGCCCAATCTAAAGTAAGTGAGTTTATGTTTCTGCCATTTTTGAAGATAATTGCTATGCTGTTGTACCAGTATCTAGGAAGTATGATGAATGAAAATATAATTTCCCTCCAAGTAAAATGAAGAATTTCTTAAAACATATTATCAAATCCTCATTTATATTACTAGCTTCTATTTCTGAAACATTATGAAAACACAGTCATTCACAGGCAGCCTCAGAACATCATAAAATCTTACTTGCATGATATTCCAAACAAAAACCAAACGCAGTGTCAGAGTTGATTTCAATTCACAGTTACCCTATAGGACACAGTAAAACTGCCCATAGGGTTTCCTAGGCTGTAAATCTTTATGGAGTGGACTGCCACATCTTTCTCCTACAGAGCAGCTGGTGAGTTCAAACCTCTGATGTTTTAGTTAACAGACGAGTGCTTAACTACTGCTTTACCAGGGCTATCTATGTCAGGTTAAGCAAACAAACTAACAAAAGTCATCGCTGTCAAGTTGGTTCTGATTCATAGTGACGCTACAGGGAAGAGTAGAACTGCCCCATTGAGTTCTCAAGGAGCATCTGGTGGGTTTGAACTGCTGACCTAGCCATAGCACTTGACCACTATGCCACTAGGGTTTCTGTGAGGTTAAGACCAAAAAAACCCCAAACCTACTGCCGTCAAGTTGAATCTGATTCAGAATAATCCTGTAGAACAGAGTAGAACTGCCCCATGGAGTTTCCAAGGGAGTGCCTCATGGATTTGAACTGCCTACTTTTTGGTTAGCAGATGTAGACTTAACCACTAACAGCACCAGGGTTTCCTTCTGTGAGGTTACTGGGGTTTAATTCTGGTGCCTCTGTTATCTACAGTGCCCAGTGAATTTATATGTCTTGATGCAGGTGTTCTAACTGATTTCAGCAGGTTATCTTCATATTTCCTCTTGCAAATATGTGATCATATAAGGTATCTTTGTAATGTTGGTTTGTATAGAATAACAGATACTGTTGTTCTTCTTATCTAAAGAAGAGGCTGTGAGCATAACTCTTTGACATGTGTGGGAGTCTAAAATGCTTTGTGGCCATTTGTTACAGGACAGGTTGTACTTCTTCATTGAAAGATTGGCTGAACATTCTGGCACTTAGTTAACGCTTATTGACTGTCTTCCCAGATATTTGTTCAGCGATCACCACTGAGATTCATTATAAGAAATTGTGTGTCCATCTGCTCATGCCAACCTATATTTGTTCTACTTCTGTACTTAATTCAATATTCTCAATTCATGTCACATAAATGCTTCTTGAAAAAATAACCAGAGCACATGTTCTACCTATGATGAGCCACCAGCTCAGCTGCAGAGATAAAAGATGAATTCTTTCACTTAGTCATTTGGCACTGCATAGACCAGTGGCTTTCAAAGTGTGTCCTTGAACCAACAGTTTCACTGTCACTTGGTAGTGTGTAGGAAATACAAGTTCTTGGGCCTCGCACTAGAAGTATCTGTCAGTTTGTCATACTCTGGAGCCTTGCATGTTTCTGTGATGCTGGAAACTGTGTCACTGGTGTTCAAATACCAGCAGGGTCATCCAGGGTGAATAAGTTTCAGAAGAAATTCCAGACTGAGACAGACTAGCAAGAAGGATCAGTGGTCTACTTCTGAAAAGAATGAGCCAGTGAAGACTGTAGGAATAGTAGCAGAACATTACTTAATGTAGTGCTCGGAAGGTGAGCCCCTCACACTGCAAAGCACTCAAAATATGACTGGGTAGGAGCTGCGTCTTCAAGGTAGAGTAGACCTTTATGCTGTAGATGGAGTCATGCATTCAGGACCTTCATTTGCTGATGTGGCATGACTCAAAATGAAAAGAAAGAATTGCATACATCCATAAGTAATCAGAACATGGTGTGTAAAATATGAATCTAGAAAAATTAGAAATCACCAAAAATGAAATGGAATCCATAAACATTGATATGCTAGGCATTAGCAATTTGAAATGGACTGGTAATGACCATTTTGAGTCAGATAATCGTGTGTTCTACTAGCCGGAAATGACAACTTGAAGAGGAATAGCATTGCATTCGTTGTCAAAAATAGCATTTCCAGATCTATCTTGAAATACAGTACTATCAGTGATAGGATAAGATCCATATGCCTACAAGGAGGCTGGTTAATATTACTGTTATTCACATTTATACGCCAACCACTAATGCGAAAGGTGAAGAAATTAAAGATTTTTACCAACATCTACAGTCTGCAATTTATCACATATGCAATCAGAATGCACTGATAATTGCTAGTGACTGCAGTGCAAGAGTTGGAAGGAAAGAAGAAGGATCATTAGTTGGAAAATATAGCCTTGGTGATAGAAACAATGTCAGAGGTCACATGGTAAAATTTTGCAAAATCAACAACTTCTTCATTGCAGATACCTTTTTTAGCAACGTAGACTGTATACATGAACCTCATAGAATGGAATACACAAGAATCAAATTGACTACATCTGTGAAAAAGAGATGGTGGAAAAACTCAATATCTCACCAGTCAGAAAAACACTAGAGGCTGACTGTGGGTCAGAACATCAGTTGTTCTTATCCAAATTCAAGTTACAGGTGAAGAAAATTAGAAACAAGTCCAAGAGCCAAAGTAAAAACTTGAATATACTGCATTTAAATTTAGAGATCATCTCAGGAATACATTTGAAGTGTTGAACACTTATGACCAAAGATCAGAAGAGTTGTGGAGTGAAATCAAGGACATCATGCTTGGAGAAAGCAAGAGGTCTTTAAAAAGACAGGAAAGAAAAGACTAAAGTGGATGTCATAGGTGACTCAGAGACTTACTCATGGATGTCCAGTAGCTGAAGTAGACAGAAGAGCTGAACTCAGTGTTTAAAGGTAGCTCGAGAAGACAAACTAAAGTATTATAGTGACTTGTACAAAGACCTGGAGTTAGAAAACCAAAAGAGGAGAACATGCTCAGCCTTTCTGAAGCTGAAAGAACTGAAGAAAAAATTCAAGCCTAGAGTTGAAATATTGAAAGATTCTATGGGGAAAATATTTAATGACAAAAGAAGCATCAAAGGAAGGTAGAACACACAGTCACTGTACCAAAAAGTGTTGGTCAAGGAACCAATAGTACTGAAGGATGAAGTCTAAGCTGCACTGAATGCATTGGCAAAAACAAGGCTTCAAAAATATATGGAACACCAACTGAGATGTTTTGATAATCTATTGCAGAACTGGAACTGCTCACTTATCTATGCCAAGAAATTTGCAAGATGGTTATCTGGCCAACCAACTGTAGGTAATCCATATTTATGCCTGTTCCAAAGACAGATGCTCCAAGTGAATGCTGAAATTATCAAACAATATCAGAGGTATCTCATGTGAGCTAAATTTTGCTGAAGATTGTTCTGAAGCAGTGGTAGCATTACATTAACAGGGAACTGTCAGAAATCCAAGCTGGATTCAGTAGGGGACACAGAACCAGGGTTATCATTGCTGATGTCAGACGTATCCTGGCTGAAATCAGAAAATATCAAAAAGATGTTTACCTGTATTTTGACTATGCAAAGGCATATAGCTGTGTGCATCATGACAAATAATAGGCAGCATTGTGAAGAATGGGAATTCCAGAACACTTAATTGGCTTGTGAGGAAGCTGTACATAAATCAGAAGGCAGTAGTTCAAACAGAACAAGGGGATACTGCATAGTTTAAGTCAGCAAAAGTGTGCATCAGGGTTATATCTTTTCACCATTCCTAATCTGTCTGGATGCTGAGCAAACAATGTAAGAAACTGGACTATATAAACAAGAACATGGTGTCAGGAATGAAGGATGACTTGTTAACAATCCGTGGTACACAGATTACATAACCTTGCTTGCTGAAAACGAAGATGACTTGAAGGACTTACTGATGAAGATCAAAGATCACAACCTTCAGTATAGATTATACTTCAACATAAAGGAAACAGAAGTCCTCACAACTGTACCAATAAACCACATCATGATAAACAGAGATTCACACTGTCAAGAGTTTTATTTTAGTTGAATACATTATTACCATCCATCGAAGTAGCAGTCAACAAATGAAAAGATGCATTGCATTGGCCAAATCTGCTGAAATAGATTTAAGTGTTAAAAATCAAAGATGTGACCTTGAAGACTAAAGTGCACCCAACCCAAGAAGTGGTGTTTTTAATCACTTTGTATGCATGTAAAAGCTGGGCAATGAATGAGAAAGATGGAAGGGTCATCAACGCCTTAGAATTATGATACTGTTGAAGAACATTGAATATACCACAGACTGGCAAAAGAACAAATCTGTCGTGGAAGACGTATGGCCAGAATGCTCTTTAGAAGCAACAATGGCTAGACTTGACCTCACCTACTTTGGACATGCTATCAGGAGGCAGTAGTCCCTGGAGTCAGTGAAAAAGGGGAAAACTGTCTGTGAGATGGGTTGATATAGTGGCTATAACAATGACTTTACATCTAACAGTGATTGTAAGGAAGTTACAAGACTGGGCAGTGTCTTATTCTGTTGTACATGGGATCACTATGAATCAGAACTGACTCAAGAGCACCTAATAACACCAGAAGCTCTGAATCAGAAACTCCAGTGGTGGGGCTCAGGACCCAGCAATAGAGTTTTTAAAAAACTTCTATGTGATTCTGATGAGCAATGAAAATTGAGAGTCACTGGCATAAAGAAGGATTCATTGACTCATTCCTTTGGTTTTTAATTAAACAACAACAACAAAAACAGCTGAGTTGGCTCTGACTCATAGCAACTCATGTGTCATAGTACAGCTCTGTTCTATCTGGGTTTTAAAAAGCTGATTTTGCAGAACTAGATCACCAGGCCTTTCTTCCTGGTGTTTTTGGGTGGACTCCAACCTCTAACATTTTGGTTAGTGGCTAAGCACTTTAAGTGATTGCACCATCCAGGGATTCTTGACACACATTCATTAATTCCTGCTGTGAGCCAGGTATTGCCAGGGGCATCAAAGTGTAAAAGACATAACTCTAAACCAAACCAAACTCATTGCTGTCGAGTTGATTCTAACTCATAGAAACCCTACAGGACAGAGTAAAACTGCCTCATAGGATTTTCAAGGCTACAATCTTAAGGAAACTGACTGACACTCTTTCTTCCACAGGGATGCTGTTTGGTTTATCTGCTAGTTTTTGGTTTTGGTTAGCAGCCAAGCACTAACTAATTGCACCAACCAAGGAGCTTAATAAACATTTATTAATTTCTTCTCTCAACCAGGTATTGCCAGAGGCATCAAGGTGTGAAAGGTGTAAGGGGAGTAAAACAGGATCTCTTCATGGATTTCTTTTAGTGCCCTCAAATTATAATATTGATTCCAACACTGACCTCCTAGATTGGAGCTGGTAACCAAAAAAGTTTTAGCAATTGATAGTGTGATAGACTCCATGCAACATTTTTTTTTTTTGCCAGTGTAACAGTGGGCCCCAAATATTACTTTCCTTGAAAGAAGGCAAAAGAATATCTATGCACTCACCCTTAAAACTACACAGAATATATTTTTTCAGACAATATGACAGTTGATATTTTTGTTAAGAGGACCATCTTTTATTTTTACAGTTTTAGTATGTATGTAAAATCTCAAGTTACCCACTTTAAAGACAAGGCATAGATAGGAGTCAGAAGCATGCTTCTTTGTGCCATGCTTTGAATGAATGACAGGTCAGTGTAGGGACCAGAGGCCCTGCAACTCAGGAGTTATTCCTAAAAGGTTAGTGATTTTCAAACAACCTGCATCTTCGCCTTAAGACCTGAGCCCATGGAACTACATCCACAGACAAGAAAATATGTCATGTTCCTGAAATAAAGATATAAAATGCTCCAGGGTCTTCTTTTTGTTTTATGAATTGACATTTTAAGGTTTTATTTTATTTTCTCATATATTGTTACTCAAAAGTTCAAAAACCATGCTACAATGCTGTCTTGATCAGGAAAGGTTCTTACCTACTCTGGTTTAAATTCTATATAATCACAGAAATGGTAAAAGTACAATTACTAGTATCAACGCTCATGCATTATCAACTATATTTAAAATGGCGACTGATGGGGTAAATGATATTCTGCCACTTCTTTTCGCTGCCTTACAGCCTCACAGCTTTCTTTATGAAGTCTTTTTGGAGGTCTAGTGCTTGCTGTTGTATCCCTTTGAACAGATAGTGTTCTCCTCTCTGGCAGTTTGACTGAAAGGAAAAGAGAAAGATTTGTTAACTCCAGTAACAGAGACGGGGATTAACCCTTCCACATTCTGCCCATAAAGAAAAATTTGCGAAAAGCAGATAAACAGCAGAAGTTCTGGTTTCTTCTGTTGGCCTATCTTATGTGCTTTGTGTCAGAAAATGTCAGCTTGTTTGGGGGAGCAAATTAAGCTGTTGTCATTTCAAGTGCTGTTCATACAGATCTCAGAGCAAATTGCAGTTGCTTTTAAAACTAGCTGTTCTCTTTTTCCTCTGAAGTTCTAAGCCTTGGAACCATTGAATAACTCCTTTGACCCTAAGTAAATTACAAATCTTGAAGATGCTTTGTAATTTTTTTGTTTTTCGTTTGTTTGTTTATGTTGTTGTAAAGTCTACGTGAAAATTTCACTAATTTCCATTTTGTTAGCTTTGAGAATGCAATGAACATCTTCCTGTTGCAGGTTCCTTGTGTGTGGCCGAGCAGAGGGTTGTGTATTAGAGGTAATAACAGCTGAATCTAGTGAGCACAAAAACAAACCAAACCCATTGCTGTTATGTCAGTTCTGACTCATGACAATCCCATGTGTTAGAGAACTGCTCCATAGGATTTATAATCTTATGGATGCAGGTTGCCAACTCTTTCTTTCATGGCGCTGTTGGTTTGAACTACCAACTTTCAGTAGTTCAGCACAAACATTCTGTACCAGCTAGAACTGAACTCTCCACAAGCCATCTCATTTAATCATAATAGCAACACTAAAATATAGCTACAATTAATTCTCCCACTTTGCAGATGAACAAGTTAGGATTCTGAGAGTTTCGTAACCTCCCAAGAGTGAAATATTTACTAGGTGCCCTATCTCTCTGAGATCAACTCAGCTACAAAAGCCGTATGCTTTATAATTGCTGTATTATTCCAGATGTCATAGAGTGATATAATCTGAAAGACTACTAATCTAGGGAATAAGAAGGCTAAGGAACAATTTTTCCATAATTTATTGTCAAGATGTAATCAGCATATCTCAAGTATTTACTATGCAACAAATAGATGGGCAGTTCAAAGATAAACAAGAGCTCATTTTTCATAATTCCTTTAGTGCTTTGCCGTCCCATATAATAACCACTAGCCACATGTGGCTACATAAGTTTAAGATTAATTAAAGTGAAATAAAATTTCAAACTCAGTTCATTAGTCAGTCTAGCGTATTTGCATGTTCGAAAGCCACCCATGACTAGTGGCTAAAGTATTAGACAGTGTATGTATATATGACATTTCCATCATAACAGATTCTTCTGTTAGTACTGGGCTGGTCAGAACTATGTAATTAACTGTGTAAGTAAAATTCAGTAAGTGGTACAGTGATTTTTGATTTGACACAGTTAATAAGAGAGATTCACTCTTTGCTATTGAAATTTTGCTGTGTTAAGCCTTTGAAGTCATCACAGTGGTAGAGAACAACATTAGTAAATGTATGCCACTCAAATGAAGATGGAGATACACAATGGAATTCAGATGTGGACAACTAGCATGGAAAAAGAAGCTTTTATAAGATTGTGATGAAATACAAAAGCAGTCCTTGCTGTATATGTCAATTAGGAAAGAGAAAAAGAAAGCAATCACCTTTTTAGATATTCACCAAAAATTGTTGTCTTGAAGTATGCTAAATTAAGAATATTGCTCTAAACTAATCTTCAGTGGCTGTGCAAGAGTTAAATGCAGAAAACTGAGCTATGAGACATTAATTGAGTTCCTTATCTATGAATCTAAGAGGCATAAAACCATATTAAAATACATCATCTTTCCTGCCCCTGCTGTGCTTTCAGAAACTGGCTCTTTTGAAAACTTGACCTTTATTATTCCTAGTATGCAATAAACAACTCATTGGATCAGAGGTTGGTTTTTAAGGCATATTTTGTAAATTTGAATGTATTTGTTTCTTTCCTCCAATTAGTACATGAAAAGAAAAAAAAAAATGTTGCATAGACAAGTGGCTGTGTTGTAACGAGAGGTCATTTAGATTTTCTGGCTGTTTCTGCTACCAGCGAGCTGTGAAGTAGGCTGAAATGAGAATGAAAAGGGTTAGATCTAGGAAAAGCTTAGTGGATTACAGATACCATGTTAATCTATCTTTAAAGTTTTTTTTATAAGCTATTAAGTAACTGCTGGACAGAGAAGTGTTAACTCTGATTTGAATGTGTACCTACAAGGAAGATAAAATTTCCTAAGGGTGCTTGTGATTTTAGCTTGTATTTGAATAATGCTCAGAAGGAATGAAGGTGTGATCACTGTGTCTCTTTCTATTCAGTTTGCCAGTTCATGTCAGCCCATCCTCACTAGGTAGTTAGGGTTACTGATAGACTAGTCCAGTGTTGCTTATGTTCTGCAAACAGATCACTTTAAGCTTCAATACCTGGTAGTGAGATCAGAGCAGGGAGTCACGTAGGGACAGGTTGGTAGCCAAGCAGACTGTTGGTATGTTTTGTTTGACCAACAAGTGGAGTTTTCTTATTGCTGTTGTTTTGGTTGGAGAGATTAGCTGTTTTCAGTTAATATAAGCACTTTCAGCAGGGAATGGATGCCTTCGATAGACTTTCTTCTCTCTGTTCCCTACACTTCATGTATAGCTGCCGTATTTGTACCACCTACTAGATCCTAAGACATTTGAGTTTTCAATCATTAAGTTCAATTTTTTAGTCACATAAAAATAGGAGTCTAACACAGAGATTTATGAGAAAAGAATATTTGCTTAAAAATGATTTTTTAAATACATACACTAAATGGTTAAATTAAAAATTCTAAGAATTGAAGACATTCTATATGAGTTTATAATCATTAAAACATATTAATCATTAAAACTGACAGCTACTTAATTCAGACCAAGTTTATATGAGTCAGATTTAAACTAACAATCCCTGAGCTGGCTATGAGGCTGTAGATGTGGATGATTAGTTGTCTCCATTTACTGCTTCCATTATTTACCTTCTTCTTTGTCTGTCACCCTTTTAAGGATGCTACAGAAGACGCGTGGACTCTTCTTACGATTTGGTGTCCAATAACCACTCTTCCTATTAAGGCTTTTCTACTTTCTGCAGATCTTTGTAACTTTCCTTCCTTATGGAGGTGTATCATTCCACACTCCTTCATGTGCTTTCTCTCCTGCCTTCTCTGGCTTGCTGTTGTTGTTGCCCTTGCAGGCATGAGCTTTTCTATTCTCAGCCTGTTCATACTTTCCATTCTTCATGCACACATTTCTGCTGGCCCTGTCTTTGAATCTCTGAGTTCACTCTATGCACCTGCCCTGTAGGATGTGAGCTGGTCCTGAGGTTCTCATTTTCACTGTCTACAAAGCATAGGAGAAGCTGTTCATCCACCTCTCCATCTGGAAACCCGTCATTTCCTCTATTCCCTCTTGTCTCATCACCCCAGAAATACAAAACAAGCCTATTTTCAGTCCTAGGAGCAAGTGCTCCTATGACTAATGGGGAAGAGCAGGCAGTAAGTACGATGCGTGTGAGTAATGAAGTGAAACAACAGCATATGGTCTTTGTCTGTGAAGAGTTCTATATTATAGGCCAACCCTTCTCAACAGCAGAGAAACTGGAGATTTTCCAATTCTGTATTTCTGGTAAGCTTAGCTCTTATTTCCAGGAAAAAGTAATGTGACTAAGAGGAAGACAAAATTTCTTTTGAACAGTCTATGTTTCCTGGTTCTTTAATCCTACAGTGCTCAAATTTTTCTGTTGGACCATGTTAGAGTATATATCACAATTTGTTTTAGTTGTTAATAGGAGATACTTCAGATTGTAACCATTCATTAACTGAGATATTTTTAAGCCTGTTGACTATTTTCTTTTATTATTCTTTTGAGTTTATATTAAATTGCCTGATATTACAGTCGTAGTCTCCATATAAGAGCCCTGGTTGCACAATGGTTAAGCACATAGCTGCTAACCAAAAGATCATTTGTTTGATCCCATCTATCAGCTTCACGGGAGAAAGACTTGACAGTCTGTTCCCATAAAGATTGCAGCCTGGAAAACTCTATGGGGTGCTTATACTCTGTTACTTGCGGTTGCTGTGAGTCAAAATTTTCTCAACAACCCCTGAATATGTATACACTCACATACACACATACATACACACACACACACACACACATATATACATACATACTTTCTTGCTAGAATGCAGCACAAAGTTCTTAGTATTAAGGGAATTTCATATAATGTTTATAATTCTGAGAACAGATATAGACTGTGGCTAATACCTGTGACCCTGAGATTCATGAATTCATGAATTATAACATGTTTATACTCAATTTAACTTTTTATAGTTTAGGTTACTTAAGTGGTAGATACTCTCTTAACCTAGAGTTGTTTTTAATTTCAAACTAGAGATCAAGAAGGAGGTAAAGGATTTGGTGTACTGATCATAAGGAGCAACACTTAAGCATTGTCTCTTTTCCACAAATCGCATCCTGTTGTGTGTGACCTTAGAAACTCACCACAGTCCTCCCTGTGTGTTACCATAGGAGTTGAGAATAGGCTCACCTCACAAGCGTGCAGTGTACCTGCATACCTGCCACATGTAACTGTGGTGCGTACATTTCATCACCAGGTGGCTGGTCAGGCTTAGGTCATGCAGATGCCTTTAAGAAATTAAGAAACATCTTGTTACTGATGCATTGCTTTAAATGTGTGTGTATGTGTGTGTGTGTGTGATGCTATTATGTTTATCATTAGTTTTTGGCATCAGTTAAATATCAGTGAAGCAGTACGTATTTATTTAGAGTACCATGTTCTAAAACAACTGTTCACCACTTTCCCCTAATTTTACTCTTTTAGCAGATGATTTTGCTCCTGTGAATTTTTTAAAATACGATTTACGTCATCTGCTTGTATCTCTCACATTTTCCCCCACTTTCAGTGTCTACGTCACACTGTCTCTCTCTTCTGTGCTTCCCCAGGTGTACCTGTATAAGCACATTAGGAACACAGAACTAGTTTTAAGTGAACAGAACTGAATTATTTTCTGCCAAAATAGAGTTAGCGCATTATTCTTAGCTCTTTCTTTCTTACAACTCTGACACCTCCTCCTATCTTAATTCCACATCCAGTGTCTAATTAACCTGGACCAAACTCATTATAAAACAATCATTATTTCCCTATTTCTACACTTGAATGGTCCAGTCTTCAGAAACCTTTGAGCCATTTTCCCAATTCCCTAGGACAAGCCTAGGCAGTGTAATGGCCTTACTGAGAATACAATGGGATAATTGTTTAATAAGCATTACCACTGGGTAGTCTAAAGCTGTCAGTCAACAAGACCTTCATACAAAGTATTCAAATCTAGTTCTTTTAACCTTTCTAAACATTAACTAATACACCCTGTTTTAAAATAATTTTGTCTCTAATTGACCAACTTGTGGGAGTAATGTCAGACTTCCCAGGTCTTACACACCCAGGAAACTGACAACAATGAATGCAGAGCAGTAGAGTGCTGTGATTCTTTAAATACACACCCTCTGTTATGTGCTCAAAGGAGTCCTGGTGCGCAGCAGTTAAGCACTCAGCTGATAACTGAAAGGTCACTGGTTTAAATCCATCAGTGGCTTTGTGGGAGGAAAGGCCCGGCAAAAAGACTTCAGCCTGGAGATGCTGCGGAGCAGTTCTGCCCTGTAGGACACTGTGAGTCAGAATGGACTCCAGGGCGCACAGCACCAACTATGTATTCAAAACTTGGTTGTACGCATGGTGATTCATAAGCACCTTGAATAGAAAGATTAAACAAACAGCCATAGACAGTGATGGCTAAAGACACACACTGATTTGCCTGTTCCTTCTACACAGCTTGAGTGGAGGAGAAGGACGCAGTGAGAAGAAAGATAATGGACTGGTAAAGTGAAGAAAATTTTCACAGTTAGCCAGCTCTCTCTCTCTCTCCTGCTTGCTCTCTGCTCTCTCTCTTCCTGCCCTGCTCTCCATTCTATACTTACATGGAAAGATAGCCACAAATACTCAGTTTGTAAGGTAATCTTTTCTTAAATTCCCATGGGGAATCCCTGTTTGTTTTGTCTGACCCTCAGTTGCTGATTAGATTTAAACTATTTTTGAAGGGAAGGCGCTTTTCTTGCGTGAAGGCTCTTTTTCCTCGGAGACTCTCTAAGACAAAGCTTTTCCAAAAGTCTTTGAACAAATTTATAGAAGTTTTAAACTTCCAAGATCTTGGCATCAAATGCTTTCTTAATTCTTTGTTTGAAATGATATGGACAAAAAATTCCGTCTTATTTATGTCATTGAATATGATGATGGCAATGATTATCTCCCTTTTCCTGATGGCTTCCCATCCATTGAACACCTTATTCTCAGCACTTTATATAGGTTATCTCCTTTAATCTTTATAAAAGCCCTATCATTATCGTCTCCATTTTCACAAATGATAAAACTGAAACTGAGGAAAGTGAGGTAAACACTAGACTGAATGACGTGCATGGCAACATTTTATATTTCTATTAGATAAGCTAGTATCAATATGTAGAGTTTAAGCTCAGCTTGCTTTGTAGAGACCCTTGAGAGCTATTTTATTTAGGAAAGGAAATAGAGAAGTGCGATTTCCTGGAGAACAACTTTCAAATAACAGGCATCCAGAAGACAGTCTGAATCCTCTGAAATACAGAATGATTTGAACATATTTTTTATTCTTTATGACCATGTACCACAACATAAAATTAATTTATATCTTGAGCAGGTAGTCACACAAATCTACATGTATTCATTAAAAACTTCTTATTATTTAGTGTTAATACATGTGACCCATTCTGATTTGTCTTGTTTTATTATATTTTGTAAGTGCTAGTAAACTAAGCCAGTTGCTACTAAGTCGGTTCTTATTTAGGTCAACAAAATGGAACTGCTCCATAGAGTTTTCTTAGCTGTCATCTTTATGGAAGCAGATTACCATTCCTTTCTTGCACATTGCTGGATGCAGTTGAGCACAAACCATTGTAGCTACCCAGGGACCTTACCAATTGGTTCTATAGTCCAACAATACTCATAACCTGCGCTTTGAGAAGTAAGCTGGTGTGTGTAAAAAAATGGTTAAATAACATCAAGATCCAAATTTGTAGAATTTCTACAGAGTTACAAACCACACTCTCTTTAGTATATCCTATGTGTGAATAATAAAAAAATTTCTCTGTGATGGTGTTTATGGCTGTACTTCTAAAGTGAATGTGAGAGTCCCTGTGGATGTATAGAAACAGTGTCATATCTTTCTCTTGGTAATAAGCATTATAATACTATGAAAGCCTTGCTCCTGGTAGCTAAAGGATAGGACCAAAAGGCAAAGGGAATCCAAATATTAAGGTGGCAAGAGAAACCAGAGAATTAAACAGAAAAAGAGGAGTGGTTTGGAGGAAGAGCATCAGGGGTTATGCAGCAGTGTTCAGCTTAGGTTTGTAGAGGCATTGACAGTCTGCTACAGGAGAGAAGGAGAAGCAAGGCTGGCCCAGGATGGACAGTAGGTAGATGGACAATAGATTGCATATACGGGAGAGTCACTAACTGGGAATAGATTTGAATGAGTGTTTAGATCCACAATCCAGGGGATCACTGTTGATTCTAGCAGGAGACTTCCAATAGTGCTAATGGTCAGTGTAGGGCAGATGATAGTTTTTTGGCTCCAGTTTTCAGACTTTAGTGTATTTATGAATTACCTGGTGGGTTTGTTTAAAGTCAGTTCCTCAGTTGTATCTGCAGATGTTCTGATTATGTGTGACCCAAGATTCTGTATTGTACAAAGGGCTGTGTTAGTTTCCTAGGCCTACTGTAACCCAACCCCCTTCCCCCCAAAACAAATCTGTTGCCATTCAGTTGAATCCAACTCATAGCAAACCTGTGGGACAGAGTAGACCTACACCATAAGTTTCCAAGGAATGCCTGGGGGATTTGAACTGCTGACCTTTTAGTTAGCAGCTATAGTACTTAGTCATTATGTCACCATAGGCACTCCTTGACTTGTAGCTGCAGCATAACTCCTTCGTCACATGGCTGTCATTCCTCTATGTATCTGTTTATGCTTCTTTTCCTTTTTTCATAACCAAAACCAAACCAAACCCAGTGTCATCCACAGTAGAACTGCCTCATAGGGTTTCCAAGGTGTGCCTGGTGGGTTTGAATTGTTGACCTTTTGGTTAGCAGCTGTAGTGCTTAAGCACTGCACCACCAGGGTTTCCTTTTTCGTAAAGACACTAAAATAAGCAAACAAAAGTTGCCATCAAGTCAATTAGAACTCATACTGACCATATAGTACAGAGTAGAAGTGACTTGTGGAGTTTCCAAGGGCTATCTGGTGGATTTGAGCTGCTAACCTTTTGGTTAGCAGCTGTAGCACTTAACACTGCTCTACCAGGGTTTCTGTAGGGACACTAATCAGAAGAAATTATGATGCCACGTATTACTGAATAAGATACCATGTTAACTGATAATCTCCAAAGACCCTGTCCAAACCAGACGATAGTCCCAAGGGCCAGGGCTCAAGATTTCAGTGTATCCCCCTTGGGGACACAATTTAGTCCATAATAGGTCCTGATATGAACATTGCATAGCCATACCTTTGGTGATGCTGTCTGATATTTGGGGAAGTATCCAAATGGGGATAAGGCGGTTGTAACAGTGCACACATCGTAGAGACTTGGCTGATGCTACAGGTTTTTAAAAAGAACAAAATTCAGGGGCACTCATGTGTTTACCAGGCAGCTGAAATATCAAGCCTAGAGTGACAAAGTTGACCCTGCAGAATGAAGCCTCAAAGGCCAGGAAAACCTTGTCTGCTAGAGAGGTCAGCACTGGCTCAGAAAGATGGACTGCTTTGCTAGGTGGTGGATATTGATGGTTGTATTGGGCTGAACCACCCAGAGACATACAGAAGTCCTTTGAGAATCAATAAGAATGACTTTCTGGGGCATCAAAGAAAATTATAGGTTAGACCAAAGGTAGGGGAAGAGAGAGATAAAACAAAACAAAACAGCACTGGGCATCTCTGGGAGGAGTTCAGTTGGCACAGCAGTTAAATGCTCCACTGCTGACTGAAAAATTGGTGGTTCAGACCTACCAGTTGCTCCACAGGAGGAAGATACAGCAGTATCCTTCCATGAAGACTTCGACATTTTCAAGCTTTTGCCCTGCAGGGTTGCTATGAGGCAGAATCAACTCAATGTTGCCACTGATACTCTGTGACCACAGATACCTCTGTGACCATGAGGAAAAGAACACAAGACAGAGAACTGATTCTTTAAGTTAGACGTAGGTGCGTAGTAGACTCTGACTCATCTTGTCACTTCTTACCTCTTTGCATTACATCTTTGTAAATCCTCTTCTCAACATTATCAGCCATTATCGTAAAAAAATACATACTAAACGTTTTGTTCTATTCTATTACTTAGTGTAGGGCTAGGTAGGTAAATTCAGCAAATGTCTTGAGTTGAACTTAACCAAAAGCCCTTTTGGAGTTAATAGTTGGTAGCAAGAAACTCAAGTTTGGATTCTCACTCATCCACTTTCAATTCTTTGGTCTTAAGCAAGTTACTTGGCCTGGATGGGGCTTTGTAGTTTTTATGTACATAAAATTGGAAAAATGTTATCAAATACTCAAGGCACTGTGATAAAAATTAAATGAGATTGAGCATGTCTTTTCCACATGCCCTTCTTAAGTAAAAGTTAGCTCAATGAAGGTAAGCCACTAAAGGTTACAGCTTAGGAATCCGTATAGAGCAGTTCTACTCTATCATATATAGTGACTATGAGTTGGAAGGGACATGACAGTCCATAATGCCAGCAACAACATTAGAGAGTAAAACTAATAATTACTATTTATTGTATGTTCTGGGCTGAGTATTGTACTAGTAACTGTTTTAGTCATCTGGTACTGCTGTAACAAATACCACAAGTGGATGGCTTTAATAAAGAAAAATTTATTCCTACACAGTACAGTAGGCTAGAAGTCTAAATTCAGAGTGTCTGTTCCAGGGAAAGGCTTTCCCACTATGTCGACTATGAGGGAAAGTCTTTGTGTTGCATCAGTCTTTGGTCAGGTGGCATGTTGGCACACGAACCTCAGGTCTGAAGGATGCACTCTACTCCCTGTGCTGCTTTCTTGATGGGTAAGAGGTTCTCAACTCTGTTTGCTTCTCTTTTATCTCTTGTGGGGTGAAAGAAGAAAAGATGGTGCATGCTACACTCCAGTGAAACTTCGTTTACATTGTAGCTGGAAAGATGTTACAGTCCCCCCCACCCCCACCCTCTCTAACATGATCCAGTCAATTACCCACAGGCAGAGATTAGGGTGTATAGCATAGGAAAATCACAAGATGGAAAACAATCACAAAATATTGGGAATGGTGACCTAACCACGTGGCTGTACACATTTTTGAGTAGACACAGTTCAACCGATGACAGTAACTAATGGGTATTACTCTAATTTCCACAGTAATACTGCAATGCAGATGTATTAATTCCATTTTTTAAATGAGGAAATAGTGGCTCAAGAGATGAAGTAACTTGACATCATAAAGTTTTTAATAAGTTCCACTCAAACTGTTTAACAGGAATGTACACTTCAGAGTTTGATCTTCTCCATGTCACACTTGTTCCTTCTCTGCCCTCCAAGATGATGCCTTTTCCTTTCTTTTATTCCTTATCCAAACTTCTAAGCTACCCAAGAGGCCAGTGGAAGAAGTTTATCACCTTTCCTGACTCTAAGGAGAAAGAAGGTTAAAAGGCAAAAAAAGCTTTTCTCTTGCAATTTCCCTTAATGTAAATCCAGAATATCAAAATATACAATTTGCAAGAATGTGAATCATACCTAATAGTTACAGACTTAAATAAAGTTATTCTCATAATTTTAGTAGTGTGATACTGAGGAGGACAGTGATATAATTAAAAAAGAATCTCTGAAGCTTGGTGAATTTTTCAGGAGAGTCATAATCTTTTAAATTGTCAAACCAGCTCTACCTGCATCATTGCAAAAAAAAAAAAAATCTTTATTTGGTTTTGTTTTGGGAAAGGAAGGATCAAGACTTTAAATCCAGTCTTTGAGAAGTTTGCCCCATTTGACCTGGGATACTTGAAGTTCATATCAACATGATATATTTAAATGGGAATTTAGAATTCCACTCCCTGAGTTGTTGGAGCACAACTGACAAATGTGAGAGCCAAATTGTCTTTTTTCCTTTTCCTGTTCTTCTCTACATGACTGAGCAAGTGATCTGCGTGTGGGTATGATGATGATTTCTGGAGTTCAGAGCCAAAATGGAGAGAGGCATAGCCAGGCAGCTTGGCTTTCTCACTTGCTTCTGAAGGAATGGGGGAGAGGTGCCAATTTCGTTGAGTGTAAGCCCAAAGAGTCTTGTAAAACAGCACATTATAAACATCTGAGTTTTTGTTAAGCATATCATTTGTAGACTATGTCATTACTTAATGTCAGTAGTCCATAATTTCAGAAAACTGAGTTTGTTTTCTCTAAAATGTTACAGAAATTGAGAATTGGAGGCTTTAGAATATTTTTTGTGGTACAATACATAAAACAAAAAGTTTGACATCTGAGTCATTTTTAAATGTACTATTCAGTTACATTATATTCACCTCACTGTTATAACCATCGACACTATCTATTTCTATTTCCTTCATCATCCCAAGCAGAATCTCAGTAACCCACTTTCCCTGCTCCCTGAGGATTGGAATTTTTTAAAGGAAAGAAATCATTTTCATGTCAGTCAGAGTCATTTTATTCTAAACATTTTTCAGGAAAAAAAAAATCCATTGTTGAATATCTGTATTTTCTCTGTATCTTTGTCATGAATTGAAACTTGTCAGATATTTTCATTACAGGATTCTTTGCACTTCTCATTTTAAACTTGTCAGATATTTTCATTACAGGATTCTTTGCACTTCTCATTTTAGGTATGAATAAATTTTACATGTGGGTGACAGTGTACTATGATTTCTTCTATGAGTAAGTGAAACTATAGCTGGTTATCAATCCACAGTATGATTTTGCCTTCTCTCCTTTCATCTGAGCATAAAATTGAACTTGGCACAGTAATAGAAAACAGCAACTACATTAAACTCCTTAAAAAGCTTTTTCACATCTCTTGAATCAAAACTCTACTTTTCACGAGCTGAGTAGAATGATTGTAGCTGGCGTTAAATCGATGTATTGAAGTCTGAAGCTCTTTCTGCCACCAGACAAACCCAGCATGGATCACCATGGCTAAGCCTCCATCACCTCCCCTACTGAGGTGTCTCACAACAAATTCACAGGGGATCTCCTTCAGCGATTTCTGAGTTTCTATATTTGCATGGTCTTTAGACTTCCATCTCTGATTATCAGAAAGGTATTTCTATCAGCTATGGACACTTGACTTTCAAACAGTAAAGAAAATGAACTGTAACATTTTGCCCAGGTAACTGCTGATACAACCTCTGCTAAATGATAGCACTTCTCATTCCTACTGACTTAAGTCCAAACATACATTGGCCACCTACCTCAGCTGTAACATTTGCTAGCTGTTTGAGTGCAAGCCCATTTACCAGCACCAACCAGCTACTTCCGATGCAGAGTAACCTCAGCAAAGAGCTCTATGACAGTGACCTATTAGCAAAATTTCTGAAACAAGTGTTTACATGAGAGATTCTTGATCCAGGTGTTTTTTTTTTGTTGTTTTTTTTTTAACTATGTAGGCACATTCCTCTAGAGGACAGGTCATCAGGTAATTACTTTCCAGGACGAACATTAGTGGTGAAGATTTGCAAAGACGTGTTTAGAGTTTTACATCAAACACATCCAGACTAGTCCTTCCGTAGTTGTATCATGTTATTCTCCTGCACTTGAAGAGTTTACCCAGTTCTGAGGACGTGTTGGTGTGGTGTATAATTGCTGCCAGGCAATTGTATGTGAAACTGAAAATACTCCAGTGTGAGAAACATGAGAAATTCTTGGCTTGATTTTTTTAGTGTTCAGATAACAAATTGTGGGTTATGGCCTTTTCCTTAGGTATAGTTTCAAAAGAGGATAAAAGGAAGTGTTATATTTTATATAATTACTTTGATGGAAAATTTCAGAGATGAGTAATTTGAGACTTTTTACAATTAGACTATACCTTTAAAATATCTGGTTTGGCGATTGTTCTCAATTTATTGGTTGTATGACCTTGGGCTAGCCACATAACCTTCCTAGGTTTAATTTTCCTCTCCTGTCACGTAAAATTTGCAATAAATTGCATCTACCTCATAAGATTATTATTAGTAACTTATGATATAATGTTTCCAAAACATTGAGAAACACCTCAGTTCCATAATTATTGGAAAGGTCAATCTCTTCATTTTAAATGAAAAATGAAACACAGAAAAGTTGGTGGTGGAGACAGGACTAAAATCTGAGAATGTTAATAAAATTGATGAGACAAATGATCATATATTTCTAAATATAGACTTCAGAAGCCTTGGTTGTGCAGTGGTTAAGTGCTCACCTGCTACCTGAAAGGCTACCTGTTAGAACTTACTGGTCTCTCTGCAGGAGAAAGTTGTGTCAGTCAGTTTCTATAAGTATTTACAGCCTTGGAAACTATGGGACGACTTTGAAGCAGTCATATTCTTTTGGACTTTTTATTCATTAAATTATCCACAGAATATATTTTTAAATAGAATCAACGAATAAGACAATAGAACACTGTGGTTATCCTAGGAAGGGATAACCAAACCTGAACAACTGGTATACAAAATTGAGCTATGAGTTGTAAGAAGAGTTGCTTATCAAATTGTATTACCAGAGTGTGACAGTTTTTATTCATCTGACAACAGTTACCCAGTCAATTGTTTGGAGTGGGAGAGTCTGCAGATGCCTAGAGGTTCCTTCTAACATAGAGTTTATTGGGGGAACTGTCAGGAGAGAATTACTCAGTGCATACCTGAGGAAAGTGAGTGAAGAAGGATCAGTCAGTGTAGAAGGTGAGGATACAGTTATCTGAAGTTAGGAAATTTGAAGAGGGACCATCCCATAGAACCGAGAATTATATAAATTAAGGATTTATGGGTCAGGGTGGCTTCCTAGAGGCACAATGGATGAGAGCTCATCTGCAATCCAAAAGGTGACAGTTCAAATTCACCAGCCACTCCTTGGAAACACTGGAGGGTGGTTCTACTCTGTCCTATAGGATCGCTGGGAGCCAGAACTGACTTGACTGCAGTAGGTTTGGCTTTCATGTTCTGGCTTAAAAAATTAGAAATTCAGGGGGGTTAATAAGGGCTGTTTTGGTATAATATGGGAAGAGGGGCATGAACTTCGGAATCACTTCTGCATTTGAGTATCAGTTTTACCATACAAGCTATGTGACTGATCTATGGCAAGTTTTACAATTGTTTCTGAGTCTTGGTTTCTGTAAATGTAAGTCATACATAATGCTACCTATTTCTTAGAGCTATTGAGCAAACAAAATTAGAAAATACTTGTGTAATCATCTGTATGTACTAAGGTCTTTAATAATTGCTAGTTCTTTTGAGATCTACTCATTTTCTTAATTATCTACACTTGTATATTCTTTGAGTTATTTATTTTACACCAGCATACTTTATAATTTATTTTTATTGTGATTGAGTGAAAGTATACGATCCAAACTAAATTTGTATGTCTGCCTATCTGCAGCTCCTTCTGCTCTACTTCCCTGGTGGCAGCACACTCTTCTTTTTAGTTCTGTATATGTCATAGCCTCTTAATAATCACCTGTCCCCTCCTCTCCATCTTCTCCTGTCCTTTCTATTCAGAGGCCAGTAGGATATCCTCCTGTAGATGCATAAAACAATAAAGTACACACACCATATGTTCACATTGTGTCCCCAAGTCCAGTCTATTCGTGTCCAAAGAGTTGACCTTGGTAATGTTTTCTGGTCAGAGGCAGCAGCAGGTCTAGGGGCCATGCTCCCACAGGAATCTCCAGGCTGCTTGACCATCAGTTGCAGTCTTTTAGAGGAGTTCTTGAAGTGCACCCCTCTTTTTCTTGTGATACCACTGGGACTTGACATTGTATGCCCCATCACAGCTGTCCTTGGTGGTAGCTGGGCACCATCTGTTTCTTCTGGTCACATGTTGATGCAGTCACCCATTCACATGGGTCCTTCTGTCTCCTGGCACTTTCCTTCCTGTCTTTTTTGTCCTTGTGGAAGTCGTCTGTTCCAGATGAGTTAAAAACATTTGGTGTACCTCAGATGGCAGCTTGCTAACTTTTAAGACCCCAGACGCTACTCATAGCAATAGGCTAGTTAGGCCAACTGGCCTCAATGTCCCTTGAGTGCATGGTCCACAGACCCCCACCCCTGCTACTTTATCCTTGCAATATTAGGTTAAGATTGGAAGAGTTTTCAGTTTATGTTAAAGTCCAGTTAAGTTGATCTTCTTTCTAATGTGTGCTGTCACTGCATTCACCTAACCAAATTTCTATTGACTATCTAATCTATGACCAGCCTTCTCTCTCACTCCTCCTTGTAGCCAACAAAGAGTCTTTTCTTCCGTATGTGAGTCTGTTTTTCAGTCTGTGTAGTAGGGGTCTCATACAATATTTGTCCTTGTGCTGCTGACTGATTTCACTCAGCATAATGTCTTCCAGTTGAAACCAGGTTATGAGATGCTCCCTGAAATCATCATTGTTCTTTATAATTGCATAGTGTTCACTGAATACATGTACCATAGTTTGTTTATCCATTCATCTGTTGTTGGCCATCTGTTAACTATTGTGGACTGTGCTGCAATAAACATTTATGTGCATGTATCTGTTTGTGTGACTGTGCTTGATTCTGTAAGATATATTCCAAGCAGTGGGATTACTGGATCAAATTGTGTATCTATTTCCAGCTTTTTAAGGAAGCAACAGATTGCTTTCCAAAGAGATTTTACTATTTGCAATCTCACCAGCAGTGTAGGAGAGTTCTCATCTCTCCACAGCCTCTCCAGAATTTGTTGTTTTGTGTCTTTTGAATTACCACTAACCTTGTTGGGGTACGTTGGTATCTCATTGTAGTTTTAATTTAGATTTCTGTAATAGCTAATGATCGTGAGCATTTCCTCATGTGTCTTTTGGCTGTGATGTCCTCTTTGGTAAAGTGTCTGTTCATCTCCTTTGCCCATTGCTTAATTGGGTTGTTTACCTTTTTCTTGCTGATATTTTGCAGTACCTGTAAATTGCAGAGATCAGACGTTAGTCTGACATGTAGTTACCGAATACTTTTTCTCCCGTTGTGTGGGTGGTTTTTTAATTCTTTTGCTAAAGTCTTTGGCTGAGCAAAAGTGTTTCATTCTTAGTAGTTCCCATTTATGTATTTTCTCTTTGGTTGATTGTGCTTTGTTTGTCATATTCTAAAGTCTATCTAAGCTGTGTATATTAAAGCTTCTATTGTTGGCCCTATTTTTTCTTCCATGATCCTTATCATTTTAGGTTTGATATTTAGGTCTTTTATCCAATTTGGATTACTTTTTGTGTAAGGTGTTAGATAAGAGTCTTGTTTCAATTTTTTGCAGATGGATGTCTAATTTTGCCAACATTGTTTCTTAAAGACACTACTTTTTACCCAACATCAGCTGTTCACAAGAGGATGGTGGCAACTCTGGGGTCTCAGCTCGTTTTATTGGTCTGTATATCTCTTTTTGTACAAGTACCAGATTGCTTTGACTGCTCTGTGGCAGTGTAGTAGGTTCTAAGGTTAGGTAGTAAGAGGCTTCCCAGTGTGTTCTTCTTCAGTAGTGCTCTGCTCATCCAGGGTTTCTTCCCTTTCCATACAAAGTTGGTGATTTGTTTTTCCACTTGACTGAAAAATGACACTGGAATTTGTATTACATTGTATATGTAGATGGCTTTGGGTAAAATAGACATTTGTACAATGTTAAGTCTTTTTATCCATGAGCAAGGTAAGTTTCTCCATTTGTGTCTCTCTTGGTTTCTTGCAGTAAGCTCTTGTAGTTCTCTTTGTGTAGGTATCTTATTTCTCTAGTTAGATTTATTCTTAGGTATTTTATCTTCTTGGGGGCTATAGTAAATGGTATAGATTTGGTGACAACTTCTGTGATGATCTCTTTGTTAGTATAACACAATCCTACCAATTTACTTATGTTTATCTTATGTCCTGATACTTTCCTGAACTCTTCTGTTAATTCGAGTAGTTTACTAATGGATTCTTTAGGATTCTCTGCATATACAGTGATATCATCTGCAAACTGGGACATTTTTACTTCTTCTTTGCCAGTGCAGATGCCCTCTATTTCTCTGTCTTTTCTAATTGCCCTGGCCACAACTTCTAGTACAATGCTGAATAAAAGTGATGAGAGTGGGCATCTGTCGAGTTTCCATTTTGGGGGGAATTCTTTTAGTTTGTTTCCATTCAGGATGATGTAGGTGGCTGGCTTTGTGTACATGCTCCTTGTTGTGTTGAACAGTTTCCCTTCTATTTGTATTTTGCTGAGAGTTTTTAGCATGAATTGGTGTTGGACTTTGTAAAATGCCTTGTCTGCATCAGTTGACAATATCAGGTGATTCATTTGTGTTATTTATGTGGTTGATCACATTAACTGTTTTTCTTATGCTGAACCAGCCTTCCCTGCCAGGTATGAATGCAACTTAGTCATGATGAATTATTTTTTTGATATGCTGTTGAATTCTATTGGCTAGGATTTTGTTGAAGTTTTTACATCTAGGTTCATGAGTGATATTGGTCTGTAATTTTCTTTTTTTGTTGAAATCTTTTCCTGGCTTTGTTATCAGGGTTGTGCTGGCTTCACAGAATGAATTTGGGAGTATTCCAACCCTTTCTATGCTATGAAATAGTCTCAGTAGTATTGAAGTTAACTCTTCTCTAAACATTTGGTAGAATTCTCTGGTGAAGCCATGTGGGCTGTGACTTTTTTTGCTTGATAGTTTTTGGATGACTTTTTCAATCTCTCCCTTTGTGATGGATTTATTAAGTAGTTTTACTTTTCCTTGTTATAATTTTGGTAGGTGATATGAATCTAGGAACTTGTCCATTTCCTCTGGGTTTTCAAATCTGTTATAGTACAGTCTTTCGTAATGTTCTGTTATGATACTTTTGATTTCATTTGGGTCTCTTGCAACATCTCCCATCTGATTTCTTCTTTGGGTTAATTGTTTTCTTTCCTGTATTTCTTTATTAAGTTTGTCCAACCATTTATCAATTTTATTGATCTTTTCAAAAAAACAGCTTCAGCACAAGAATAAAAACAAGTGCACCATGTAAATTCCACTAAAAACTGCAATTGATGGTCTGAAAGCCTCAGGGTTCTCCTGGGAACATGACCTCTAGGCCTGATGCTGCCCTCATCCATAAATCATTACTGAGGCCAACTCCTCACACAGGAATAGATTGGACTCGGCGACACAGAATGACCGTATCATGTGTGCACCTTATGGTTTTATGCATCTATAGGATGTTGTCCTACTGGACTCTTACTGAAGGAGGTGGAGAGCATAGAGAAGTTGGGACAGGAGATTGTTAAGAGGATATGACACGTATAGAACAGAAAGGAGGAGTGTGCTGTCACCAGGCAAAGAGAGGAGTAGGAGCTGCACATAGGCAGGCATGCAAATTTAAACCAGATTGTATACTTTCACTCAATCACAATAAAATAATCACAATAACAACTTGCAGTGTTGTTAGTTTTTTTAGTTCTTGTTCTATTCTCTTAATTCATTTAGTTCTGTTCTAATATTTATTATCTGTTTTCTTCTGGTGCCTGAGGTCTTCTGTAGCTCTCTTTCTACTTGTTAAAGCTGTAGGGTTAATTCTTTGGTTGGGTCCTTTCTCATTTATAGAGATAAACTGACCTCTGAACACTGCTGTTGCTGCATCCCTTCAGTTCTGGTAGGATGTGTTTTCATTCTTACTTGATTCCATAAATTCATTTATTTTGTCTTTGGCTTCTTACATAACCCATGTCTTTTTGATCAAGGTATTGTTCAGTTTCCATGAGTTCCAATTGCTATCAATGTTTTTTCTGCTATTGATTTAGACTTTTATGGCTTTATGGTCTGAGAAGATGTGTTGCAATAATTCAGTGGTTTGGCTTTTGTTGAGACTTGCTTTATGTCCTAACATATGTTCTATTCTGGAAAATGTTCCATGTGTATTGGAGAAGAAAGTGTACTTATCTGTTAATGGATAAAATGTTCTGTATATGTCAGTGAGGTCTAGTTGGTTAATTGTCACAATGAAATCTTCTGTGTCTTTATTGAGCTTTTCTTCTGGATGATTTGTCCATAGTGAAAGTGGAGTTTTGAAGTCTCCAACTGTTATTGTGGAGTGATGTATTTCCTTTGTATTTTGTGTTTGTCTTTTGTATTTGAATGCTCTGGTATTTGGTGCATAAATACTTATGTTGTTAAATCCTGCTTATGTGTGGAACCTTTTAGCAATAAATAGTGACTTGTCCACAGGTGGATTTGCCGTTAAAATCTGTTTTATCTGAAATTAGTATTGCTGGACCTGCTTTTCTGTGTATATTGCTAGCTTGGTATACATTATTCCTTCTTTTAATTTTCGGTTTGTTCATATCTTTAAGATGTGTTCCTTGTAAGCATCATATAGATGAGTCGTGTCTTTTGATCTAGGGTATCACTCATTATGTCTTTAGTGGAGAGTTCAATCCAGTAATATTCAGTGTAATTATTGGTAGGTATGTGTTTATTGCTGTAACTTTGATGTAATTATTTTTGTGTTGGTGTTTTCTGTACTGTTCTTAATATTCTGTTCTGAGTCATTCTTTATGGGTTGACTTTTCACCTTTTTCAGTGTTAGTTTTGTGTTTTTTGAGACTCCTATATTGCATTTATTGTTTTGATATGTTGCATCATTATTGTGCTTTGAAACTACCCCTATGATTCCCCTTAATATTGTAAGCTTCAACCGAGTTTTAACTTCAGCATATCTTTCTAACTTCCTCTCCATTTGAAAGGAGTATAAGTACTGTAGTATATCCGTCTTTTTAGTGTGATGGTGCTGTATTTTTCATGACATGGTAACTGGTTCCCTTCTTTTAATATTGTAGGTTTGATTGAGTTTTGTGACTTCCCTAACTGGGTACATTTCTGGATGCTGTGTCCTGCATTGCCTTCTCAAATATACACGTAACGGTTTTGTTTTTCTAAGCAAAGAGCTTCTTTCAGTATTTCTTATAGTTTTGGTTTAGTTTTTACAGAGTCTGTAAGCTTCTGTTTATCTGTGAGTATCTTAATTTCATTGTCATTTTAGAGAGACAGTTTTGCGGGATATGTAATTCTTGGTTGGAATTTTTTCTCCTTCATGGCTTTGAATATGTCATACCACTGCCTCCTTGCCAATATAATTTCTGTCAAGATGAATACCTACTGAATGAATCCCTTCTGAATGTTAGCTTTGCTTTCAACCTCACCACCTTTAAAAGAATCTGTTGATGTTTCATTTTATTAAGTGTGATTATATGTCTTTGTGTTTTTCTTTTGGAGTCTAGTTTTCATGGCATTTGATACAGCTCTTGGAAATTTATGTTCTCTTTCATAATTTCAGTGAAATTTTCTGTCAGTAACTCAACAGCGATGCTGTGTTTTCAGCTATCCTTTTCTGTTTAGGAACTCCAGTTAATCATAAATAATTCTTCTTATTAGAGTCCCACATGTTTCCTAATGCTTCTTCATTTTTCTTATTTCTTTTCTCTAGTTTCTCCTCAAAAATGCTGGGGTCAGTTGCTCTATCTTCAAAGTCCCTAAGTCTGGCTTCCATCTCCCCAATTCTCCTCATTTGGCTGTGGATTGAATTGTCTTATTCTGTAATTTTGTCATTGATCTGCTGGATTTCAGATCATTGATGTTCCATCAGTTCAAATAGCTTGCTTAATTTTTCATTTTGCTCTGCTGCATTTTGTTGAATCTCGAGGAGGGCTCTGTATATAATTCTTTTGTACTTGACCTCTGATAGTTTCTGAAAGCCTTCTTAATCTGGGAAGTTTTTTGATTTTTTTATTTTGAGAGTCTTCTGGAAGAATGGTGGGCTGTTTCTTTAAATGACTAGAGATGGATTGTTGCCTTTGTGGCCATGTAGAGACTGTTTAGTTTCTCTGGTGTTACCCAAACAGGAGCTGAGGTATAGTTCTGAAAGGGAAGTTGGTCACCAGCCACCATTGTGTACTCTAGTGACTGGTCACAGTGGATTCTGTGGGCTGGCAGGCTCTGCCTCCTATCTGTCAAACATGGTACCCAACTTACAGAGTTACTGGGGAGCCATCAACCGACCCTATGTTGTGGGTTAGTAAAGGCTAGAAGAGATGCTGCCAGGCTGCTCAGCAGTTATTTCTCCAGGCAGTCTTATTTTTAGAATTTTGGAGCTATCTAATAGCTGCCAAAATCAGTCAGGCTGTGAAGTGTGACAGGCCCCGCCTTACAGCTGACAACAGAAGCACCTCTTGAGCCATCTCCAGATGCTATGACATAGTTCAAAGTAGGTAGGAGTTACAGCCTTTCTGCCATCCTCACTCCAGCCCTACCTATAAGGTAACACTGTCCTAAATACAGCCTTTCTGCTGGCAAAGCACTTTCTAGACTGGCACTGCTTATTCCCTGCTGAGGCATCTGGTTGGATGACTCTGCCTCCCAGCCAACAAAGATGGCATCTCAGATGAGCTGCCCTTCCTGCTGTGAAACAGCAGAATCTGTGGTGGAGCTCAGAAAAAAAGAAGGTAGTGGGACAGTGGTGCCCTCAGTTAGGAGCTGGCCTCTCAAAATGTGGCTATTGTATGCACTGTCTCCTGCACTATGTGTTGTTTACCTTAGCACTGTAGTCCAGTGTATTTGCTGGCTCATGCCATTCACCACCTCTCAGATAAGGGGGAAAAAAAAGAAAAGAAAAGAAAAAAGCTTCAGTACCTGCAGTCTACCCAAGCAGCAAGTCAGCAGGAGCGTGTCTCATTAGAGAGAGATAGTTTCCCATTTAGTGGTGTGTAGTCCCATCTGACAAACTTGTGGCATATCCTAGGGCTCCCTGAGTGTCCAGAGTGTTTCACTCAATTGTCAGTCCAGGTCTTAGTTTTCAGAGGGATTCGAGGAGACATGTGTCTATCCACAATTTTGGCTCTACCCCAATATACTTTATTTTTGGTTTACTATAGTATCAATAAGTTTTGTTGATAAACTGGGTTAAATTGTTTATTATTGTATTTTAACGTACTTTAACCACAAGATCGGCAGTGCAAATCCACCAGGCGCTCCTTGAATACTCTAGAGGGCAGTTCTACTCTGGCCTCTAGGGTCACCATGAGTTGGATCCGACTCGACGGCACTTGGCTTTATGTAACTGTCACAGTAGTATGTTGGTACATCCTGAAGTAAGTTTGTAGCGGGTTCAAATTTAGTGCAATTTTAAAATATATGATTTATTTTCCTGTATGCATTTACTTTGAAATTTTCCCCCAAATTAAGAAATAAAATAGTTTTAATTATCACTGATAAAAAATTAGCAAAAGCAGTTTTTTTCTCTTATTCTAGGTAGTATTTTTAACATTTGGTGTCATCTGTAAAAAACTATTTCTACCAAAGTGTGATATTGTCACTAAATGACTAGGTGGCATTTGAAACGTAATAATTAATCATTTCAGACCTTTAGTTTTTTTTTTGTCTACACAGTCGGGATAATAATTTGCTTCAGGGTTTCTTGAGGATCAAATGAAATAATAACTGTGGAAGTCCTATAATGACTTCTGATATAATTCAAGAAGAGTTTTTACTGTGCTTCTCTCCTTAGGAAATTTGACCCTCTCTTTTAGCGTTCTGTATTTCATCAGCAATAGAAAAAAATCTTTGTTAGGATATTTTATTTTAATATCCTCCCTAAACATCTTGAATGATTTCAGTAGTTTTCTTGAAATAACTTTCAGTTTCACTAAAAGCATTAATACTACCAAAATGAGTGACTTCTAGAACATAAAGGTATGATGGTAATATTTCTACTGATGTGTCCTACTAACAGGATGTGTTGCAGTCCCTTGGAAAGACTCCATGATACAAGTTAGTCTGTAAAGTATTTGGATTAATGTATATTTAAAGTTACTCATTGTAGTATTAGGGACTAGATGTGCAAAGATGCTTCTGCATGAAAGTATCAAATAAGTGGCAAGTCATAGTCACAGGAAGTGAAGGAATAGACTAAAAAATTGCCGGCAGTGCTTAAAGAACATGTCCCTTCTGCCTTGGAATGTATATGTAGAGTTCGTGTTCAGGCTGCTGGACAACCAAGCAGTCACCTGTAATGTGCATGCTAGATATAAATCAGAAACTCCAAACAGAATACCATGCTGATGTTAAATCAGAAGTGATTATCCAACCACTTCCTGATTATTTTCTTTCCTTTCTTATTTTCTTTGACCCTTTAAATTCCAGTTCTAAGAGTTGTTTCATTTATTCATTCAGCAGATATTTACCTAGAAACTACACTGCATCTGTTTTCTTTGGAAGCTTAAAAACAAATAGATTGTGTTGTTTTGCCTTTTTATGTTATAACCATTCTTCATATATATTCTGGATATTATGAATTTTTATTCCATATATAGTACCCCAGATTTTTCTGCTAGTCTGTAGGCTGTGTCTTTATTTTGCTCATAAACTCATTCTCCTTTTTATTCCTTTTATTGTATTGAGATGTTCTACTGAACAAACTAACATCTCATTAAACAGTTAGTATGCGTATTATTTTGTGACGTTGGTTGCCTACTCCAAGAGATGTCAATATGCTCCTTGTCTTAACTTTGGGTTTCCTATTACCAGCTTTCCTGTTCCTTCCTGCCTTTGTGTTCTTGCCACTGGGCTGATGTTCCCATTTAGTCTTGCTTTGTTTTATGAGCCTGTCTAATCTTTGGCTGAAGGGTGCACCTTCAGAGTGGATTCAGTACTGAGCTGAAAAGGTGTCCAGAGTTTCTCTAGTCTCTGTCAGATCAGCCAGTGTCTGATTTTTTTTTTTTTTTTGGTTAGTTGGAATTTTGTTTACCTTGCTTTCCAATGCTGTCTGGGGCCCTCTATTTTGATCCCAGGTGGACACCATCTGGTTATGCTTGTGGACCATTAGTCAGTTGAACTCATTTTTCTTGTGTCTTCCTTTGGTTTTCTTCATTCTTCTTGCTACAGACTGAGACCAGTAGAGAATCTTACAAGGCTACTCACAAGCTTTTAAGACTTCAGACGCTACTTGACATAACAATGTTTTTCTTCTTTATTGTGATTCGGTTTGTTCACTTTCTTTGTGGTTACCTTGAAATTCACTCTTACTTTCTTAAGTTTGAACTTGTTTTTTATTATGTGGTATTGCCTTGACTACTTTATTTGAAAATTCAGTACTTACAGTGTCTAGTCCCTTTTTCATTGTTCTGATTTTGTTGTTGTTTACAGATTAATCTTTCTGATTCCGTGTTCTAAATGTTTTAGTTTTGTTTTATCCTTGAAAATGTATTATCTAGCTTGGTATCTGGTTAATGCAGTTTTGTATCCTTGATTTAGGCTGTCATCTGATGTCACAGGTTCTCTAACCAAAAGGTCCCCTTTAATCTTCTAAGTTTGGTTTAGTTTTTACATATTGCTTTAATTTCTGTTTATCTGGAAATAATTTCACCATCATATCTGAATGAGAGTTTTGTAGGATATATTCTTGTTTGGCAGGTTTTTTTGTTTGTTTGTTTCAGTGTTGTATATGTGTCATCCCACTGACTTCCTGCCTGTATAATGTCTGCAGAGTATTAGGAGTTTGTTGTTGTTGTTAATAGGTGCCATCAAGTCAGTTCTGACTCCTAGTAATCCTATGAAAAACAGAACACTGCCTGGTCTTGTGTCGTGTCCACAATCGTTTTTATGCTGAAGCCCATTGTTGTGGCCACCTGTCAAGGGTCTTCTTTTGTGCTGACCCTCCACTCTACCATGCATGATGTCCTTCTCCAGTGACTGATCCCTCTGGACAGTATATCCTAAGTATGTAAGGCACAGTCTTGCCATCTTTGCTTCCAAGGAGCACTCTTGTTGTACTTGTTCTAGAACAGATCTTTTTGTTCTTTTGGTGGCCAGTGGCACCTTCAACATTTTTCTCTAGAACCACAATTCAAATGCATCACTTCTACTTCTGTCTTCTTTGTTCGTTGTCCAGTCTTCACATGTATATGATGCGATTGAAAATAGCTATGGCTTGGGTCACTCGCACTTTAGTCTTCAAGGTGACATCTTTACTTTTCAATATTTTAAGGAGATCCTTTGCAGCAGATTTTCCCAATATAATGTGTCTTTTGATTTCTTGACTGCTGCTTCCATGGGCACTGATTGTGGATCTAAGTAAAAAGAAATCCTTGAGAACCTCTCTGTTTTCTTCACTTATGGTGATGTTACTCACTGGTCCAGTTGTGAGGATTTTTTTCTTGAGGTTGTGGTGCAATCCATACTGAAGGCTGTGGTCCTTGATCTTCATCAGTAAGTATTTCAAATCTTCTTCACTTTCAGCAGGTAAAGTGGTGTTGTCTGCATAATGCAGGTTGTTAATGAGTTGTCCTCCAATCCTGATGCCCTTTTCTTTGTATAATCCAGCTTCTCAGACTGCTCAGCATAATGATTGAAAAGATAGGATGAAAGGATGCAACCCTGACACACACCTTTCCTCACTTTAAACCGTGTGATATCCCCTTGTTCTATTCACACAACTGCTTCTTAATCTATATGCAGATTACTTAAGAGCATGATGAAGTGTTCTGAAATTCCCATTTTACACAATGTTAGCCATTATTCCTTATGATCCACAGAGCCAAATGCCTTTGTCTAGTCAATGAAACACAGATAAACACCTTTCTGATATTCTCTGCTTTCAGCCGAGATCCATCTTACATCAGCAATGATATGCCTGGTTCTGTGTCCTCTTCTGAATTCATCTTGAATTTCAATGATCTTGAGTATTTCCCTTCTGAGTTCAAACACCATCTCAAAAACAGACATTATGTGTCGACCACTAATGACCAAAGGCCACAGAGGTTGTGGAATGACATCAAAGATATCATCCATGAAGAGAACATCATTAAAAAGACAGAAAATAAAGGAATGACCAAATTGGATGTCAGAAGAGTCTCTGAAATTTGCTCTTGAACACTGAGCAGGTAAAGGAAAAGGAAGGAATGATGAAGCAAAAGACCTAATCAGAAGATTTCAGAGGGTAGCTCAAGAAGACAAAATAAAGTATTATGATAACATGTGCAAAGAGCTGGAAATGGAAAACCAGAAGGGAAGAAGAAGTTCTACATTTCTCAAGCTGAAAGAACTGAAGGAAAAATTCAAGCCTCGAGTTGCAATAGTGAAGGATTCTACAGGGAAAATATTAAACAACTCAGGGAGCATCAATAGAAGAGAGAAGGAATACAGGGAATCATTAAATTAGAAAGAAATTGTTGATGTTCACCCATTTGAAGAGGTAGCACATGAATAGGAATCAATGGTACTGAAGGAAGAAGTTGAAGCTGTGTTGAGGCATTGGAAAAAAAAACAAGACTTGAGGATTTAATGGAATATCAATTGAGATATTTCAACAAACAGATGCAGTGCTGAAAGTATTCATTCGTCTATGTCAAGAAATTTGGAGGACAGCTACCTGGCTAACTGACTGGAACAGATCCATATTTATGCCTATTCTGAAGAAAGGTGATTCAACCAAATATGGAAATTACAGAGCAATATCATTAGTATCACATGCAAGTACAATTTTGCTAAAGATCATTCAAAAGTGGCTGCAATAGTATATTGTATTGGAGCTCCCAGAAATTCAAGATGGATTCAGAAGAGGACGTAGAACCAGTGATATCATTGCTGATGTCAGAAGCATCTTGGTCGAAAGCAGAGACTACCAGAAAGGTGTTTACGTGTGTTTCATTGACTAGGCAAAGGCATTCAACTGTGTGGATCGTAAAAAATTATGGCTAACATTGCATAAAATGGAAATTCCAGAACACTTCAGCATGCTCTTAAAGAACCTGTATATGGATCAAGAGGCAGTCGTGTGAACAGAACAAGGGGCCACTGCATGATTTACAGTGAGGAAAGGTGTGTATCAGGGTTGTATCCTTTTACCATACCTTTTCAAACATTATGCTAAGCAAATAATCGAAGAAGCTGTATTATACGAAGAATAAGACATCAAGATTGGAGGATGACTCATTAACAACCTCTGCTGTACAGACAACATCACCTTACTTGCCGAAAGTGAGGAACATTTGAAACACTTACTGATGAAGATCAAGGATCAAAGCCTTCAGTATCGATTCCACCTCAACATCAAGAAAACAAAAATCCTCACAATTGGACAAGTGAGTGACATCATCATAAATGGAGAAAAGAGCAAGATTCTCAAGGATTTCATTTTACTTAGGTCCACAATCAGTGCCCATGGAAGCAGCAGTCAAGAAATCAAAAGACACATTTTATTCGGAAAATCTGCTGCAAAGGATCTCCTTAAAGTATTGAAAAGTAAAGATGTCACCTTGAAGACTAAAATGCTCCTGACCTGAGCCATGGTATTTTCAATCACATCATATGCTTGCACGAGCTTCACGGTGAACAAAGACAAGAAAATTGATGTGTCTGAATTGAAATCTACATTCAAAAGAAGGTTGAATGTACTATTGACTGCCGAAAGAACAAACAGATCTATTCTAGAAGGAGTACAACCAGAGTGCTCCTTGGAAGCATAGATGCAAGACTGTGTCTTATGTACTTGGGACATGTTGTCAGCAAGGATCAGTTACTGGAGAAGAACATCATGGTTGGTTGAGTCGAGGGTCAGCAAGAAACAGGAAGACCCTCTACAAGATGGACTGAGACCATGGCCGCAACAGTGGGCTTCAGCATAAAAGTGATTGTGGACATGGTGGAAGACTGGGCAGTGTTTTGTTCTGCTGTGCCTATGGTTGCTGAGTTGGAACTGACTTAACGGCACCAAATAACAACAACAACAACATTTCATTGTGATTTTAATTTGCATTCTTACGATGTCTAATAATTTAGTCAGTTTTAATGTGTTTATTGACCATTATGATAACTATTTTGTAAAGTGCTTGTTAATGTCTCTCACCCAATTTACCATTAAATTGCCTGTTTTTTATTCATAGTGACCCAATAGGTCAGAGAAGAACAGCCCATAGAGTTTCCAAGAAGTTGCTGTTGGATTAGCAGTCATCGCACTTCCTTTTGATTAGCAGTCATAGCACTTCACCACTATACCACCAGGGTTTCCAGTTGGTTTAGATAATTTTTGCATATTCTGGAAATAATTAAAAGTCTTTTCTTCCATTCTTTACTGATGTCTTTTGATAAACAAAAAATTTTCCTTTTAATGTACTCCAAATAAACTTTTTTTTTTTTTTAAATGGTTATGCCTTTTAGGAACTTTAAAAACATAGTGGCCCATATCACTAGAAGCTTACATTCAGATTGAAGAACTTTCAATAATATGCTTGGAAAGATATGATGTATCAGTAAAAGTTATATGGTGTTAATGTTCAGACATTACATAGGAATATGGGAGATAAGGCTAAACCTGGTGTGTTGTGGTAAGATTTAATAAATGAATTTTGAGCACACATTAAAGGAAATTTTGTTTTTTAAACAGAGAAATCAGACTAGGAATGTTCTGAAATAAAAGTGAGAGGGCAGTTAGAATAAACAAACAGAAAAGAAGACGGTGTTGAAGGTAGTAATTGCATATACAGGTTCTGGAGCCACTCTAAACCAAAGAAAAACCAAACAGGGTGTCATCGAGTTGATTTTGACTCATAGTGACCCTATAGGTCAGAGTAGAACTGCTCCATACAGTTTCCAAGCAGCAGCTTGAGGATTTGAACTGCTGACCTTCTGGGTAGCAGACCTAGCTTTTAGCTAGTACATCACTGGGCTTTCCAGAACTGCATTGCTTGGATACAAATAATTTGTCTGCTGTTCCTTCCCTGTGACCCTGGGCAAGTTACATAAGTTTTCTTCAGTTCGGATTCTTCATGTATTAATGGGGAGGAGTAGTAGTATCTGCTTACTGTCTACCTTTGGACAGAGTTGAATTTAAAATTAATTTTAGTATATATTAAATTATTTAATAAATATCTGTTACTAGAAAAAATAAGGCACTTGCAGGGGTCAGTGTGAAAAGTTTATGATAACAATTAACTGAACACTGATTATATTCTATACAACACGATGAATATTCTGCATACGACATCTTATTTGATTCTTAGAGCAAAATGTGGAATCTGGATATGATCCATGCTGTGCTTAAGAATCCACTAGAGTAATGTAATGATTAGTAAAAATGATATTTTGGGGACATTTAGTCCAGTAATAGTTTACAGGTTCATCAGGATTGCAAAGACACTTGAGGGAATGGTGAAGAGTAGAAAACCTTTAAGTTAAACAAACTAAATTTTACCAGTGGCTTTTTGAGTTGATTAGAAAATAATTTGATAAAGTTGTAGTATGTGACCTGAATTCCCTGCCTCATTCATTGTATGTATAGTAGAGCATAGGCCACATAAATGATGCTAGTAAAAAAAAAAAAAAGTGAGACCTTCCCTTTGAGTCATTCGGTGAATCTAACTTGGTAACTGTTTACTTGAAGGCCTGAGGAGTCTCTAAAGAAAAATAATAAGTAACACTTCAGAGGCTATCAGGTCTGCTTGTACCTATAGAGAACTGAGGTGTTAGGACAATGGTCACAGTCATAGCAGAGTAACAGCTGCCTCAGATTAGCTTACAGTTTATTTCTGAAGTGCCTGGGAGAAAGAACTGCAGTGAAGAGCAACTCAAGAAATTTCGTTAATAGAAGAAGAACGGAAATTGACATCTCAAGTTAGTGTATCATTTTTCCATTCATGATAATAATCGTGACTGTCATTTACGTAGCACTTACAATTTGCCGGATAAGGCCCTAATGCCGTTGCACATTATCTCATTTTTTTCCAGTTGTATGAGGTACTTTATTAATATTCCATATGCAAGTTCTGACAGTTAAGTCAATGAACTTAAGTGTTCTAAGTGCTATATACCTCATTGCTGAATATCCTTATGGTCAAAGTACTCCCCTTGGGAAGCTGTGTACGGATGCCAGCACCTAGTCCACCCTTCATTTCTGGAATGCTTTCTGGAATGGCCATTGCGCACAGTGTCAGGGTGGCAGGTTTGTGAACTTAATTGTGTAGTTGTCTGGGAGACAATTTTTAGCCAGTGAACAAATAACTGTATGGAAACACCCTCCCTACTCCCTGATCTGGCCCCCAGTGACATTTTTATTTACTGGAAGATAAAGGAAACATTGCAAGGAAGACATTTTGATGACATTTAGGATGTCAAGGATGATATGAAAACAGCTCTGATGGCCATTCCAGAAAAATTGAGTTCCAAAATTGCTTTGAAGGGTGGTCTAGGTGCTGGCATCATTGTATAGCTTCCCAAGGGGAGTGCTTTGAAGGTGACCATACTGATATTCAGCAATGAAGTATATGCCACTTTTTCTAGCTTAACTGGTAGTCCACGTATGTAGAAGAGGAGACTTAGGTAGTGTAAGTTGCCTGAGACAAAATAGATAGTGAATAATGGAATAAATTCCAGACCCAGTGATACTTTGAAAGAAAGCCTTGGTAATTTACTTCCAAAAACGTAGCCACTGAAAACTCTGGAAACACCATTGTATTCTGAGACACTTTAATTGGCATCAACTTGATGGCAAATGATTTTTGGTGCATCAGCTTACTTGTGCCTGAGGCAAAAGTGGTTACATATAAATTTACTTGACTTAACCATTCTGTCCCTATTTTCTCAATAAATAGAAATGATACCATTTGTGTATTCAACTGTGTCAGAAGTTCAATAACATGAAAGAGAAAACACTTCTTTGTACTTAATATGATAGACTTTATCCAACTATGCATTCATATACAGTAGAAAATGGAATTAATTCAATAACTCTAATCATTTTGGAAACTCTAGTGGTGTAGTGGTTAAGTGCTCATCTGCTGACTGAAGAGTCAGCAGTTCAGATCTGCCAGACGCTTCTTGGCAATTCTGTGGGGCCATTCTGCTCTGTCCTGTAGGTTTCCTATGAGTTGGAATCTATTTGATGGCAGTGGGTTTGGTTTAAATTATAATCATTTTAAGGGTTACAGTGTGTCTCACCCAAGCCATAGGTTTTCAGTCATCTCATATACATGTGAAAGTTGGACAGTGAATAAGAAAGACCAAAAAAGAATTGATACCTAGAATTATGGTGTTGGTGGAGAATATTGAATATACCAAGGACTGCCAAAAGAATAAGCAAATCTGTCTTGAAAGAAGTACAACCAGAATTCTCATTAGACACAAGGATGGCAAGATTTGTCTCATGTATTTTGGACAGACTTTCAGGAGGGCCCAGTCCCTGGAAAAGGATGTCATGCTTGGTAAAGTACAGGGTCATAGAAAAATGGGAAGACCCTCAATGAAAGGGACTGACACAATGGCTCAAGCATAGTGGTTTTGAGGATGGAACTCGGACTGGTCAGTGTTTCATTCTGTTGTATGTAGGGTCACTGTGAGTTCAACTTGACTAGTCAGCACCTAACAACTATTTCATTTAAACGTAATTACTGATAGTAAACGTTATTGAGATATTTGTTTAGCTATATTTTTCTTATATTCCAATTTAATGGTAAGTAGAAGATGTAGTTAGAATACAGCCTCCTTTATACAGGACACTGAAAAAAAATTAAAAACATATGGAGCAAATAGCCTGGATGCTGTCAGGCTTTATTTGAATCATAATTGTATTTCATTCAAAGATTATGTCATGTTAATAGATAGTGTTGCCACCTACAGTTCACCTAAATATGAAGATATTCCCATCAGTTAACTTTGAATAGCTGATTTTTATTAGATTTTTATTAGATTTCAGAAACTTTCCATAGGAAAATGTTAAAGGTAAGTGCATAGGTAGAGAAATATATATGTCTCGAATCATGCTGTTATAGTCTCAAATAATGCTGTTGTAGCTAATCTGCCTCAGGAAAAAAATACTTGCTTCATTCAGTTTAGATTGTTATTCCACTGCACTTTAGGACATTGCATTTTAAAAAATATAAAAAGTAGTGAAACTAATATATTAAAATATTATGAGCTTTTGGAGTTTATATTTAGTACTAATACATGTAGTATAAATGTACTCCTTTGTCTGTATTACATTTTCATGAAGATTTCAGAAGGAATAATGAAATCAGTAGTGATTTCTCAGTTTTCTAAAAAGTTTTATGTGTAGCTTAGAAAGTATTCCTCTCTTATGTGCTAAATAAAGCAAAAAATAGATGAGGTCTTCTAATAAAAATGTTAAGAAACTTTGAAAATTGGTTTTTACTTGGCTAGCTCCTTGTACAGAGCCCTGGTGGTGCAGCGGTTAAAAGCTTGGCTGCTAACTATGAAGTTGCAAGTTCAAATCCACCAGCCACTCCGTTGAAACCCTATAGAGCAGTTTTTCTCTGTCCTATAGGGTCTCTCTGAGTCAGAATCAACTTGACAGCAATGAGTTTGGTTTTGATTTGTTTTAATTCCTTGTATAAGGAATGGTTTAACACTTGGTTGCTACCTAAAAGGTCAGTGGTTCAAACTCACCAGTGAATCCTCAGGAGAAGAGACCTGGTAATCTGTTCCTGTAAAGATTTTAAGCTGGGACACCCTATGGGGCCACTACATTCTGCCCTATAGAGTCGATAATGAATTAGAATCAGATCTATGACACACACTGCAACAACAACAGCATCCTCATATGAAGTTTCCTGGACAGTGCAAGTGGTTAATAAGCATTCTACTACTAGCCAAAATGTCAGTGGATGGAACCTACCCAGAGGTGCCTTGGAACACAGGCGTAGTGATGGGCAGATAACCAATAAGCAAGGTGTACACAGGCTTCTTTGTGTTTACTTGCTTGTCTATAGTGCACAATTTTGCAAGGGTTTCACTACATTTTTGATGTCTGAAAAACACAAATATCTTTGGTTCCTTTTTGCTCACAACTTGATGCACAAACTGAATTGTTTCTTTTTAGCCATTAGTTCATTGTGATTCTTAATGAATTCCAACACTATTGATGTTTCACTATGTCTAATACTCAGCAAGGGCTTAGTGATGAAGAAGTCACCAAGAGAATAAGCTAAGATTTTCTGCTTCATGGAAAGTATCTCCCTACATGTATTCCCCTAAGGCAGTAGTCTAAAAAATGTTAATAAGCTTTGAGACATCTCTATCAAATGAGATCTTAAGTATAACTTTAATTTATAAAACAAATACAGCAAAATTGCTCTGGTAAGCAGAGGGGATGGAAGCCCTGCTGGTTGCTTTTTTAACTTATTTTCTGTGGAGGCTCCCGACTAAGAAGGTGTTCTTTTAAGCAAAACAAGTGAAAGACCTCTACTTTAAACTGAGATGCTTGGATATCAGAATTCCTCTCAAGTTGGAAATGCCTCTACTGATTATTGGGCAAGGGACGTAATAGTTCCTGAATTGCTTATTGAATTGGGAGTCAGAGGATTTGAACTCAAGTATGGGCCCGTTTCTGCCAATAATGAGTTCATCAGTCTTGACTTCTGTGCACCTCTTTATATACATCCCCTCATCTATAAATGAAGATGTTAATATCAGAAAGAAACCTTGAATGTGAAGCATAAAGCATTTTTTTATTACATCGATCGATTTCTATCAAATTTTTTTGAACAAAATATTTTTGGGTTTCTGTTTCTTCATTTATCTGACAGTATAATTAACTGGGTAGGAGTTGACTCAAACCCAGCATATTCGTTTTTTTCCCTAATGACTTATCTCAGAGGTTACTTAAATTTATGTGTGTGTGTATATATATAGTAATAGCAAAATAAGTTGTATATATATATATATATATAGTGTAATAGCAAAATAAATTAAAAATTGGAAACACAAATGAGCAAAGGTCCAATGTGAAACATTGATTTAGTACAATTATGATTTAAGGCAATAAGTGATGCTATTTATCTGACATTGTGTCACTGCTCACAATATGTGGTACTGACTGCTACCAATGTGTTGTCTTCTGTGTTTTACATGCATACCCTACATACACTCCACATGCCCCCTTGTCCTCCTGTTACTCTGCATTTGAACTACAATGAAACCATCCTTTGTACAACATTCTGTGATGACTTTTGGCCTTGATTTAATGATAATGCATTATTCACATCTCTTTAATTTCTCTGGGCCACTAAAAAAGGGCTAATTGATAACAGTGCAGTCATAACTACTAACACCAGCAAAACACTGACATCCTGTGACAGTGCTTGTATAAGGCTACTGTACTAAAAGTCCTGGGTAGTTTTTGTTTTTGTTTTTTGGTCCGTGTTTGTGTGTGTGTGTGACTAAAATAAAATTCTCCAATTGACCTTTTGTACCTCCACAAATTCATTTGTTTCTTTTTTATTATGATTGAGTGAAAATGTACATTCCCATACAAATTCATTCCCACATTTGAGTTTAGAAATTATTGAAGTTCACTGAGTAATCTAACATCCTTAACAGATCTCAAATGTTATTACTGGTTCAGGGGATTGTAGTTGGAGACAAAATACCAAGGTTCCAGTCTCCAGCTCAGTCCTTTAGTCTGTAAGGTACAAAATGAGTCATTACTTGGACTTAGAAAATATTAAAGATTAAGTTGTACTTATGTTTCCTTGGGGCTCTGGTGGCACAGTGGTTAAGAGCTTGGCTGCTAACCGAAAAGTTGGCAGCAGGAACCCGCCAGCAGCTATTTGAACACCATAAAAGGCAGTTCTACTCTGTCCTATAGAATTGCTGTAAGTAAAGATTTGATGGTAATGAGTTGTTTTTTCCCTACCCTTTTGATAGATGTTTAGTCATTTGTAAAATGGGATTAATAATAAACCATCTTAAATTATTATGAAGATGAAAGGGGATGATGCTTGTAAAAGTGCACTGTAAACTATAAAATACAAGATGACATTAGTGCCTATAGCTGGCTACATTCAAAGTATGAGTTAATAGAAAAGGAAGGAAAAATAATGGAGGTTTAAGTTTTAGGTTTCAATAAAGTAAATATTGTAAAAAGACTGAAATTATTCCTTTCTGTTCATTCCAATGCCTTTTAACTGAGCCTTACATTAATGTCATGAGGTGGGGGTTGGTGTAGGGGGCAGTACTTTTGGTATCAGAAATTGTGTTTTAAAAGAGTACCAAAATTAGCTAAATGATTAAATGCATCAAAAATTTTCTTTTATCTATAAAATACAAGCAGCTATGTATGTTTTTTTCGCAAAGAGATTTAATTACTTCATTTAGCATAAAACAAATGACTTGGAAAACAGTTTGCAAGAGTATTTCAGAGAAAAAACACATCTTAATTTTCAAACATTTTTGATAGGATGTGAAATGATAAATCAATGGGTGAGTATATATCAAAACTGAACTTTCTGTAAGTAATTATTTAAGAACCCGTTTTACCTTCCCCGTTGACACTAAAGTTGTTCTTGATCACTCTTTAAATTTTGCCTTTATTTATATTTCTGTTAATAATAGTTTTTATTTTTAAAAATCACATTCACAAAATTTTTCATTAAAAAGTTATTAATCATTGACAGTAAGACATCTCAGTTAATTAAAGATATATTAACTATTATTTGTCCATAAAATAAATTAAATGTAAATCCTAATACAATTTGTACTCTTTAAGTCGGGCAGTATCCTTTTAGACCACTTGCCAGGGTGGAAGGTCAATGGACTTCATCTAGAATATGAAGCATGGTATAAAAAATATTCCATTTGTTATGCTGAGTAAATATAATTGTTTAGAACAACATACCACAGCTAAATTGTTTTATATAGTGTCCTAAGACTACCAGTTGCAAATTACTCCGTTTTATTTATAAAATCACTTTTGCCAATTTCTATAGACAAGATAATTTTAAAAAATGCAGGAAATGTATTGCTTATTTTCTCAACTGTCTCGGGGCTTAATTCTATTCATAAGATCACTCAAAAAGTGTTCTGTTCAAGGAAAGCTGGCAGTAGGGAACCCAAGATTGGTAAGAGACAGTGTTGATATGTTGTTAGGTTGGTAACCAGTGTCACACAACATTGTGTGTGCTGATTGTTAAAAAGAAGCTAGTTTGTTCCTAAACCTTCATCTGAAGTACAATAGGGAGAATTTGGGCCCTGACCTAGCACCACAGAAAGAAGTTCTATGCTGTTTCCCCATAGCAAAGACCTGAAAAACTAGTAAAAGAGGGACAAACTTCAGTCCTGGAACCCAAAGTGTCAAATGGAGAGATGAAGATCTCAGTCAAATACTGAATGGAATAAGAAACCGACAAGAGAACAGAAAGTGAGAAGAGATACGAAAGGATATTCCCTGTCACCTAACCCGGCATGGATTCTCCAGCTTGGAGACTGGCAGACAGCAAGCATGGGGAAAGAGATTCATGGGAATCTCAGCAGAAGATAAAGCACCTGGTAGCGAGCAATGCATACTTTCTCATCCCTCATCTTCTCCCTGCTGCTGTACCTCCGACACCTCCTGCCTAGCTGCTATGGTTCAGCTGGCTTGAAGTGCAGCATCCTTGATGCTTGGATGTACTCTACCCACACGAGAGAGACAGATGGAAAGTACACAAAAGCACCTTTAGGAGCTCTCAGTGGGCCACAGATCACCTAGAAACCAGTAATACATGCTTTTCTAACCTCATCCTACCCCACCTCAAGATCCTCTGCTTCCTGATGGCTGCAGTCTCTTAGACAGGAGGAAACTCCTTCTACCCTGGCTTCTTGGATTCCGCACACTCCCTCACCCCATACACTGGCCAGCTCTCTGAGTGCCATTTTTCTGTAGTTGATATTGTTTTTTTTTTTCTCCCCATTTCTTTTTTGTTTCTTCTGTGCACCCTATTTCTTCCCCTTCCCATCTGTCCAACACCTGCCTCCATCTGTGTTCTTTGCTGCTCCTTGAAAGGCTGTGAAGCATTGTCCAACTAGGGAACCATGCTGGTAGAATCCTTGAGGCTTGAACACATTTCCTAAAACCAAAGACAAAAAAAGTCTGAAAGTAGCTCAAGAAAAGCAAAAGTCACATCCAGAGGAGAAACAATAAAACTAAGCTCTGATAATTTGGTAGAAGCCATGTGAGCAAAAAATCAATGAAATAATACATATAAAACCTTGAAAGATAGTAAGTGCTAACCAAGAATAATGTATCCTGCAAAACTCTCATTCAAACATGATCTTAAAATTATGACATTTCCAGGTAAACATAAATTAAGGGAATATGTTAAAAACCAAACTAAACTTACAAGAATTGTTAAAGGGAGTCCTTCAGTCTGAGAACAAACAACATCAGATTATAGCCTGAATCTAGGATGCAAGATTGTACCAGCTAGGTATCAGCCTAGGAAGTGAACTGTCAAGGACTATCCAAAGTCAAAAGAATTAAAAAGGGTAATGAGAAAGGTGACTCTATAAATGACAACATCAGAACAATAAAAGGAAATGAACACTGTGTGTCTAGAAACTGTCTAATAGAGTAGAAGGCAAAGCAATAATTAAGTGTTGTAGTCAGCTAGGGCTGCTGTAACAGAAATACCACAGAGTGGATGGCTTTAACAAAGGAAGGTTTATTCTTACTCAGTCCGGTAGGCTACAAGTCCAAATTCAGGATGTCCGCTCCAGGGGAAGGCTTTCCCCTTGTCGGCTCTGGAGGGAAGTCTGGTATTACATCAGTCTTTGTCCAGGGAGCATCTTGGCACAGAAACCTCAGGTCTGAAGGATGCGCTCTTCTCCCGGTGCTGATTTCTTGATGGTATGAGGTTCCCAATTCTCTGCCTGCTTCTCTGTCCTATTATCTCTTCTAGGATGAAATGATTAAGGGTGGGGCAACCCATACTCCAGGGAAACTCCCTTTACAGTGGAGCAGGGAGGTAATCCTATGAAGGGATTTACGACCCCACCCTAATCCTTTAACATACAGTTTAGGAAAACCACAAAACAGAGGACAGTCACAAGATACTGGGAATCATGGCCCAGCCATATGGCTACACATATTTTTGGGGGGACACATTTCAATCCATGACACTAGGTAATAATAGACTGGTTCAAACCTAGGAAGTTAAGGGTACATTTGAAGGTAACCACAAAGACAATTAACAAACCTACTCATAATAAAGAAGGAAAACAAAGTCTTCATGAAAACAAAACTTACAAAAACAAAAGAATGAGGAAAAAAAAATCACAAACCAGAAGCATTTAGCACAGAAGAGTAAAAGAAACAAAAAAGGTCAGCATCACCAAAAAAAAGGGCTACAAAATGAAAGTAGTAAAAATTACATTGAATACAAATAGCCTAAATGCACCTATAAAAAGATGGAGAATAACAATGGAAACAGAGAAAAGTAGGATTCATCAGTGTGCTATTTGCAAAATATGCACTTAGAAACACCTGATACCGGTACAACAGTGAATACACTGTCAATGGCACAGGCTTCAGAACACAGGTGTAAATCCATCCATCTGTGGCCATCTGATCTTTGACAAAGACCCAAAGTCCATCACATAGCGAAAAGACAATCTTTTTAAGAAATGGTGCTGACAAAACTGGATGTCATATAACGTGGAGGAAATTAGGGGACATTATGCTGAGTGAAATAAGTCAGTTATGAAAGGACATACTACGTGAGACCATGATTATAAAAACTGATGAAAAGATCTACATGTGTAAAGAAACAGTCTTTGGTGTTACTAGGGAGGAGAGGGGTAGGGGTGAGAAACACTGTACAGAAAATAGCTAAGTAGTAGCTCTGATGAAGGGTAAGACAGTAGACACTTCTGAAGAAGTCAGCACAACCTGTAGAAGGCAACATCACAGAAGCTCCATAGACGTATCCAAATTCCCTGAGGGACCAAATAGCTGGGCTGAGGGCTGTGGGGACCATGGTCTTGGGGGACATCTAGCTCAACTGGCATAATTTATAAAGAAAATGTTCTACATTCTGTGTTGATGAGTAGTGTCTGGAGTCTTAAAAGTCTGAGCATCCGTCTAGGGTACTCCGCTGGCCTTACCCCTTTTGGGAGCAAGGAAGAATGAAGAAAACTAAAGAAACAAGGGAAATACTAGTCTAAAGGACTAATGGACCACATCTACAATGGCCTCTGCCACACTGAATCCAGTACAAAGAGATGGTCCCTGGCTACCATCACTGGCTACTCTGACAGAGCTCACAACAGAAGGTCCTGGGCAGAGCTGGAGAGAAACGGAGAACAAAATTCTAACTCAAATAGAAAAGACTAGACTTGCTGGCCTGGCAGAGAGTGAAGACACCCTGAGAGTATAGCCTCCAGACACCATTTGAACTCAGTAATGAAGTCATTCTTGAAATTCAGCTTTCACCTAAATATTGGGCAAACTCATAAAACAAGACTAAAGGGACATACCAACCCAGAGACAAACACTGGAAGGCAGGAGAGGACTTTGAAGCTGGTATTAGGAAACCCAGGTTTGGGAAGGTAGAGTATTGACCTGTTGTGGGTTGTTAACCAATATCATAAAATGACATGTATACTAGGTGTTTCATGAGAAACTAGTTCTATCAACTTTCATTTAAAGTATGACAGAAAGTATTTTTCAAAAGTACAATAAGAAATGTTCAAAAACAAATCCAGAATAACCTGAGTATCCATACCATCACCCATATATGTTCAGTGATGAGCTGGAGATCTTATACAGTACAATAGATTTTAATAAATAAAGGTATAAGAATGGGAAAAGAAAAAACTGGAATCTCACTTTATCAGATGTAAGTGTCTGCAAATGTTATCCAGTGGACTCTACAGATCATCATTACAACTTTTTTAAGGGTGAAGCAGATTTTCTGGTTACAGAATCTGTATACAAAAACAGATTCTATTCTTACCAGCCAAAAGCAATTCTGTTATGGGATAAGATCATACCAGAAGATCCCTCCATTATCCCTCAATAGAGAAAAATATAGAACAAAATTCTAACTCACAAAAAAAGACCAAACTTAATAGTATGAGAAAGACTGGAGAAACTGAGAGTATGGCCCCTGGACACCCTTTTAACTCAGTAATGAAGTCCCTGTTGAGGTAATCCAAAGATTAGACAAACCCATAAAACAAAACAAGGTTAAATGGACACACCACTCAAAGCAGAGACAAGGAAGCAGGAGGGAAGAGGAAAGCTGGTAATGCGGAATCAAAAGTTAAGAGGAAGAGAGTGTTGACATGTCACTGGGTTGGTAACCAATATCACAAAACAATATGTATATTAACTTTTTAATGAGAAACTGATTTGGTCTGTAAACCTTCATCTAAGGTACAGTTAAAAAATACTGTGGGGAAAAAAATAAACATACAAGTTGTAGTGAAATTAATTTGTGTGTTTTTCAAAGAATTAAATTTAGTATCTTGCATGTCAAGATATGGAATTGTCAAGCATTAGAAAAAAAGCAAAAAAATCCAGATATGTTTCTGAGAGCTTCCTGGAAGACAGAAGAAGCTGCATCATTATGGTTGAACATTTGTGTTTCTGCTTCGGAGTTGGAAGCTAAGTGAATGTTATGGTAAAATCAGGGCTTTCTAGAATTTTGATGAGAATTGCTGTTGTTGAGGTAAGGTTGGTTTTGGCTGCCACAAACTAATGGCAATCCTTACATAATGAAACAAGATGCTGCTCAGTCTGGTAGATTTCAAATCTGACCGTTCTGATCCAGAAAAATTTAATGGGATTTTTCAGAAACAAATTACCAGACTTTTCTTCCTACACTTAGTCTGAAATCTTAGCTGAAATATGTTCAATATCATAGCAACATGTAAGCCTCCACTGACAGACAAGTAGTGACTTTGCATGAGGTACATTGGCCAGGGCCCAGGTGTCAGCATAAAAAGACAATTTGTACCACTGAACCACTAATGTCTTATTTAATGTAAGGCCTATAAGGGTTGTCGTTCATAGTTGCTTTGGAATCCACTCCAACTCATTGCAACTGTATGTCTTACAGAACAATTTGTTGCCAGGTAAGGGTAAAAGGAGCCCTGGTTGCACAGTGGTTAAGCACTCAGCTGTTAATCAGAAGGTCAGTGGTTCACACTGTAAAGATGATAGCCTTGGGAAGTCCGTGGCCCAGATCTACTCTGTCCTACAGGGTTGCTATGAGTATGAGTCAAATCACAGCCAAGAATTTGGATTTTGGAAAGGATGCTGTTGCTACATGCTGTTGGCTGGTTCTGACTCATAGCAATCCCACTTAGAACAGAACACTGCCTGGTCCTTTGCTGTTCCCACAGTTGGTGCTATGTTTGAGCTCATTGTTACAGCCACTGGGTCAATCTGCCTTGTTGGGTTTAGGGGTACGGTAATAAGCTAATCTCAGAGAGTTGTTTGCCACAGTTCTACAAAGTCATATAGCAAAATGTGGATGGCAAATTAGTACGTTGCACAGTGAACAAAGCTGGCTTTTATTTAACGGGGAATTTTAAAAAAAGAAATTCTGTCATTAAAGCTGCGATCAAACTTTAAAATTTCATGTGCAATAGCCATACTGACAAAGCTGATGAAATATGTAACTCGGTTAGTATTTTTTGGTCAGTCTTTGATTTTACTCATCACAAACAGCTTTTTAAGAATCAGTGTTGTTAAAAAGAAAGCCACATCATAAACATTCATCATATTTTCTCAGGAAAAATAAACAATGTATGTATGATTTATTTTATATATATAATATAATAGAATAAAAGTTTTCCCAAGCATTTTAGTATGCGGTCCTATGGAGTATTGAATGAGTATTATTTAGCTGATGTTAATGTTTCTCAAAACCCAGATGTTTTAAGAATTCTGTGCACTTTTGTTGCTGTTCCTAGGCTGTTGGTTTGCTAGCTAGGCAAAGGAAAATCATGGTGAGCTAAGAATAAGAAATCCAAATATGTTAGGAACACAAAGCCAATTGAGTTAAATATTTTAGAGTATCTGAAGTCATCAAATCCAAGAAATATTAATGTTAATACTTCATGGAGTTTTTGTATAACAACAATGTAGTAATTGTATCTCATTTGACTCGGAAAAGTATCTAAGACATGAAAATTAAGGCATTTTTTTGAAATAAAGTTATTTAGTCAGATTCTAGGAGAAAGTCTGTTTATTAATGTTAGATTATAAAGCATGCATGTATAGAATTAAATTTTCTGATTATTTGTTGATGAATATTCCATTCTTTGGTAAGGAATGAAATAATTCCTGGAGTTTCACTGTACCCGTTGACCTTGACTGGACCAGTTCTGCACTGTGATCATATTACTTGTTCTGAGTAGATTAGCAATTTGCATTACTTACCATCTTTTTCCATCTCTTTTACTTTGAAATACAAAACAGAATTGTGCTTCCTCTTTCTGTAGAAGTAAAAACCCTGGTGATGCAGTGATTAAAGCACTGTGTTTACTAACCTAAAGGTCAGCAGTTCAAATGCACCAGGAACCCTTTGGAAATTCTATGGGGCAGTTCTACTCTGTTCTATGTGGTCACTATGAGTCAGCATTGACTCAACAACAGTGAGTTTGGTTTGATTTTTTGTTTGTTTTTTCTCTAGAAGGTAAACACAACCACAGAATCAGGATTAGAGTAAGATGAGTGAAGCAGTTACTTCTGGCACAAACTTTAAAGGAATTAAAAAAAAAAAACCCTCAGCAATCAGGAGAAATAGTATTTTAATGTAATATTTTTTAAAGAATCAAAATTAATATAAAAATCCATAGTAATCAAGGTATCATTGACAAAAACATTACTTTTTTCTGAGACTCTAATATGGGTCAGTATGCCTGTGTACTGATCCTTGAATGAGGTTGCCTGTGTACTGATCTTTGAATGAGGATCTAATGTAAATTTGAAACCATGCTCATCAGGGGCGATTATCTGTTGTCCACACGTACCAAAAAATATTAAACAAAGAATCACACCATCAAACATACTAACAAAAAACATGTAATCCTGCTGGATTATAACTCTCTAGGTTGGTAGTTCAATGTGTTGCTGCATTATTGCTGTAACTGTATACAGTTTGCAAAAAGTTTTATTAGAGGCGTTCTAGTATAGGTACAGTTAAGCACTCAGCTGTGAAACAAAAAGTTGATGGTTCAAACCCACCTGGTGGCTCCATAGGAAAAAATCCTGAAGATCTCCTTCCATAAAGATGACAGCGAAGAAAACCCGATGGGGCAGTTCTCCTCCATCAGGCAGGCTTGTTATGGCATCTAATCCGAAGGAAATATATTTAAGAAGTAAAAAATTCCCCTCATGTACAGATGTGGTCAGGAAGTTATTTATTCAGACTATATTGATTTATTTTATGAATTAATAATTAAACATCTCCCATACTCATTTAGAGCATGAAAAGTTCTGCCATTGAAAGACTTACAATCTCAGTAACAAAAAAGATAGTGTTCTACCTCTAGAAGATAGAGTTAAATGGGTTTAATAAGCCAGTTGTTCAGAATTCAAAATACATAGTCCCCATAGAAACACACCTGTGAAAACAGCTAGTTTATAAAGCTACATTTCAAACCTCATTAAACCAAAATAGCTCTAGCAGATAAATTACTAATGCACACCACTACTGGATTCTTCTCTCCCCCTTCAGTACCAGGAAAACTAGACATCCCTGCTCCTTTACAATTATGTGATACCATGTGACTTACTTAGATGGATGAAATGTGAACAAAAGTCATGTTTGAAGAGGAACCTGGTAGTCTAGTGGTTAAGTGTCTGCTAACTGAAGGCTTGGCAGTTTGAGTTCACCAGCTGCTCCTTGGAAACTCTATGGGGTCATTTTCCTCTGTTGTATAGCCTTGCTGTGAATTGGAATCGACTGGATAACAGTGGGATTGGTTTACTTTTTAGTGTCTCATATAAAGGACATTTATTTGTGTTGCCTAGAGGTGGAGTATCCCTCAGAAAGCGTGTGCAGAAAAAGACCTACAGGGACTATAGAGCTGGGTTTTTGCACAAAATAATAGCAGTTGTTACAGAATGCCTGATTAATAGTGCCTTACACAGAGAGGCAGGTTGCTGCCGAGACACAAGGAACTCAGGTAGACTAACTACAAAATAGTACCACTCCTTTGGGGGGATTGTGGAGTACAATAGTACTATAACCCTAAGGAGCATGTTCTTTAGGAAATATCAGAAATATGTGTTATAAAATCATAGTATGTTTATAATTTTCTAATTACTAGTTTTAGTGGTTTTTTTTTTTTTTTAATCGGTGGCTACTTGCATCTTTTCACGGTTCCAACCTACTTTAACTGCCTAAAGTAGAATCAGAGAAGGATTTATTCCAGGGCTTTATTTGTGGTATTAAAAGGGAGCCATGCATCCTTGGTGGTCAGCAAGACTTTGCTGTTTGTGGTAAAAAGCAAAGAAGAAAGACTCTGAGATGGCTGAGTGCTCTACTAGGATACTCTCTTTGATAGATAAACCTTGAAGCGTCCGCATTGTGTTTATCACAGTGAGAGTATTTCCCAAACACCTCAAATTAAGAAGGCTGAGTCAGAGCAGACTGCAAGATTTTAATCCCTAACTGACAAGAAGAATGGTAGTGCTACTAACAGGCACAGAAGAGTGGAGGACAGTAGTAGGAAAGGAGAGTTCTGATTTTAATATATCAAGTTGGAAATGATGATGGGAAAACTTGTTGAGCAGTGATTATGTGCTGGGTTTATTTGTACTGTGTACCCAGGTTTCCTTAACAAATTCTCCAAAGAAAAATGGGAATTAGGTTTCAGTGATTATAGTATTTAATAATGTGTGCAATATTCCATAACCCTACAGAGGAGGAAATACATAAATAATTGTGAGGCCCCAAATGCTACACTAAGAGTATAATATTTGAGTTTTATCTGCCATAACAAGTAGAGATTTGCCAGATAAACCAGCAGGAAAGAAGCAATGTAAAGATACTCTAAGAGAGAAAAACAGAAAAACTGTAAGTACATGAAACTACATATTTGGCAAGTGAAAAGTAGTTTCAGGGACGGTAGGAAGGACAAAGGGCCTAAAAACCTGGGTGGACTTGCCTTGCAATGTTGTAAAGAACTGTGTAGGGCATGAAATGGAATTTGTATTTTATTCTGTAAGCACTGTGGAATCAAAAGCTTTTAAGAGTAGGAGGAATTGATCCAGTTGATATTTGTAAAGATCAAATTTACAGGCAGTATGAAGAATGGATTATTAGACACAAGACACGAAGAAAATATTCATGAACCTGTTGAAATATTTCAAGTGAAAAATGATGAGAATTTAAAGAGTCAATATCAGTGAGGAAAAACAGCAAATTAATACCAAAGTTATTTAAAATATGAATGCTGTATATTTTGATGACATCATACATGTTGTGATCAATAATTGGGAATATTTCAGGATGTATGAGGATGAGACCAGTCCCCGCATGGTGCACATGGTTAATGTACTCTGCTGCTAACCAAAATTTGGAGGTATGAGTCCATCCAGAGGCACCTCAGAGAATAGCCTTGCTGATCTACTTCCAAAAAAATACAACCATCAAAAACCCTGTAACATACATGGGGTCGCCATGAGTCATGATGGACGCGGTAACTGTTACCTGTGCAGGGTGGAACGGGAAGGTTGAGACAAAGGAAATACTTAAGGTGACAGCTTTCTAGCTTCGTAGTCATCTCATTAACCATTTAAGAGGTCAAGAAGAATGCCTACTAATCATAACATCGATTAATTTGTACCACAGAAAACAATCAACTGTGCACTAAACTTCTTAGTATGTTTTGAGAGCTTCTTTGAGCTTCAGAATTGGGAAGGGGAAGATTTGCTTTCACATAACTGACAGGAGTACTAAAATACCTATAAGATCTGAGTAGGAAAGTCTGTTAGAGGAACTCTGGGTGAACTCAAACCCCCAAGCTTTCACTTAATGGCTTTTTGCACTATTCTAGACTTCCCGTGCACTGCAATTGACTTAAAGGCTTTTTTTTGTTTTTTTAATGTGTGAAGGACACAAATTTTTTTTTTGTGCTTTCTTCTAAAACTAAGTATGGCAACGTGAATCCAGGTGGTGATGTTCATAAATTTTTTTGTCTCTGATGTTCAAAGGGTGCAACTGCAAGGGGTCATAGCACCTTTCCAGCTTGGGTCTGTGAGGGGCTGTGTCCTATTTTCCACTGTGCAGTACTGAAAATACAAGCAGTTATCCCAATCCACCTTTTAAGAAAAAATAGGCTTATTAGATTAAAAAACAGTAACAACAGCAACAACAAAAGCAAAAACAGTAGAATAATAGTGAAATACCCATGTATGGATGAAGATGAAAGCTTTGTTGCACCTCTTTTTTAATGGACTGCTGAAATAATTGTCCTTGGAAGCTCCTCTGAGAAAATAAAGAATATGCTTCTGTTTTTCACTCAAAATCCCAGCTTTATTTTTAGAAACAAGGTTCAAAAACAAGTCTCAGTATCTCTTTTAATGCCAATAGAATAATACTTCTAATACTGCTGACCCAGAAGAGAAGTTTTGCAACATTTGATTTATATGTCCAATAAAAGCCAGGCCCATTGTCACTGAGTTGATTCTAACTCATAGTGACTCTATATAGAAGTCAAAGGCCCTGATGTCCTTCAGCCTTTTGACTCTGGTGGGCATGTGAGGTGTTTTTCCTGCTGCTGACAGATCTGGAAGTTCATTATTTATTTGACTCTACATTTGCTATAGAATGTGTCTGCAACCAAGGAGAGGATATTTGGAGAGGGAGCAAGAGTGTGGTAGGTTGTAGGAGATCATAGAAGTATTGAGAAAAAGGAAAAAAATATGTCTATAGGATGGCACACGAAGGGAGATATCAAGAGGCTGGTTATGGCGTGAGGCAGATAAAAGGAAGAAGATCAAAATCCACACATCTGAATCAGTCTCAGACAGCCGCCCTTTACATTAGTATAGATTTCTGTGCAAACCCATTTTCATAATTATGCTAGACTTTTTGATTTTTCCTTGTTTTTGTTCTGGAGTGTGTCCATGTTTAGGGAAAGCATTTATAGAGAAGAAAATACTCCTTTACTAATGTAACAGATTGTAGCCCTGATGGTGTAGTATTCAGAGCTTAACTGCTAACCAAAAGGTTGGCAGTTCAAATCCACTGGCTGCTCCTTGGTAGTTCTCCTTTATCATATAGGATCACTATGAGTTGTAATCAACTTGATGGCAAGGGATTTTTGGTTAATGTAACAAGTTGGTAGGTATCATTTAGAGAAAATGAGACCCTCTGTGTGTCCTGTGTCATCATTGTAATCCTTGCTATTCTTAAACTCATGTTTACAGCCTGTGTTAGTCTATCTCATTGATGGTCTTCCTGTTTTTTGGTGACCTTCTAGTTTACTATGCATGACATCCTTCTCCAGGGAATAATGCCTCCTGATAACAAGTCCAAAGTATGAGAGATGAAATTTCACCATCTTTTAAGGAGTGATCTGACTGTACTTCTTTCAAGACAGGTTTGTTCATTCTTTGGGGAGTTCATAGTATATTCAGTTTTCTTCACTGATACCATAATTCAAAGGCAGCAGTTCTTCTTTGGTGTTCTTTACTCATTGCCCAGTTTTTGCATGCATATGACACAAGTGAAGACACCATGGCTTGGGTCAGGCATGCCTTCATCTCTTCAAGGTGACATCTTTGATTTTTAGCACTTTTAAGAGGTCTTTTGCAGCAGATTTGCCCAGTGCAGTGCAACATTTGATTTCTTGACTCTTGCTTCCATGAATGTTGATTGTGGATCCAAGTAAAATGAAACCTATGACAATGTCAGTCTTTTCTCCATTTATCATTGATGTTGCTCTGGTTGTGAGGACTTTTGTATTCTTATGTTGAGGTGTAATCCCTACCTAAGACTATAGTCTTTGATCTTCTTCAGTATGAGCTTTAAGTCATCTTCATTTTCAGCAAACAAGGTTGCGTTATCTACCTAACACAGGTTATCAATGAGTCTTCCTCCAGTCCTGATGCCCCATTCTTCATGTATTCCACAGTGCCAGGTTATTTGTTAAGTATACAGAAAGAGTAAATATAGTGAAAGGATACAACTCTGACACACACCTTTCCTGCCTTTAAACTGTGCTTCATCCTCTTGTTCTTTTGGAACAACTACCTCTTGGTCTGTGTATAAGTTTCTCATGAGCACAATTAAGTGTTTGGGATTTCCCATTCTTCACAGTGTTATCCATAATTTTCTATATTCCACACAGTCAAATGCCTTTGCATAGTCACCGAAATACAGGTAAGTATCTTTATGATGTTCTCTACTTTAATCCAAGATCTATCTGACATTAGACAGGCTGTACTGGATACAAAGATCTGAGGCTTAACAAAAGAATGTAAATAAAGAATATTGCCATTAAAACAAAGGAAGGAGCAAAATGTATGTAGGAAGAGTTGAATACTTTCCAGTTTTGAACACCACCACAGTACCAACTCTTCTCTGATCATTTTTTTGGAGCTGAATCTTATCTCTGTACTCCAGGACACTAATAATGCATGTCATTGTATGTATTTATCCAAAGACAATGACTGATTCATACATGATTCACAGATACTCTCATATGATTCTCTAATCCTGTGCCCTTCTAGTAGGAGTCAGCATGGATTTAACACTGCTTATAGCCCTTAGGAAAATGTTTAACATTTTGTTGTATTCTGTGATTCAGCCACTCTTTGGAGAACCAGTGTTTATATTGTAAGTCTGCTCATCTGCCTTTTCTTAAGTAGCTGGACATTATACCACTTATCTGAGAGTTTACTGTTGTTGAATATAATCTATCAAATAGTATTGTGTCCTAGATGTATTATTTATCTTAGGCAGAGTTTGTTTTATCTTAATCTTCCGTGATCAATCTGCTACATTGGACCCAGCAGAACTTTTTCTACTTCTTGCTATCCTCTCTTACCTTGATTTCAATTATACCTCCGTTTTTTTCCTGATTATTAATTTTGTTGTGCTTTAGATGAGGCTTTACAGAGCAAATTCATTTCTCTTTAAGCAATTACAACATACATTTTTGTGCGTGTGTGATGTTGGTTGACAACTCAGTGACATGTCAACACTGTCCCCTTCTCAACCTTGGATTTTCCCATTTCCATTCATTCAGCTTTTCTGTCCTCTTCTGCTTTCTTGTCCTTTCTTCTGGGCTGGTGTAGCCATTTAGTCTCCTATATGTGGTTGAGTTATGTGTTTTACTGTTTGTTTTGTGGGCCTGTCTATTCTTTGCCTGAGGGTTGAACCTCAGGAATGAACTCATTACTGAGCTGTAATAGTTGCTGGGGGCCCTATTTTTAGGGCTTCCTTAGTCTCTGTCACACTAGTAAGTCTGGTGGGTTTTTTTGTTTGTTTTTGGTGAGTTAGAATTTTGTTCTATGTTTTTCTCCAGCTCTGTCCAGGATCCTCTATTGTGATCAGTCTGTGATGGTAGCCAGGCACTACCTAGTTGTGCTAGACTCAGTCTGATGAGGTTGTGGTTGTTGTGGACCATTAGTCCTTTGGACCAATCTTTCCTTTGTGTCCTTTAGTTTTTTTCATTTCCTCTTGCTCCAGATGAAGTGGGACCGGTGAAGTATCTTAGATGGCTACTCACAAGCTTTCAGTCCTCCAGATACAACCAACCAGAGTAGGATGTAAAAATTTTTTTTATAAACTATGAAGCTGGTTGAGCTAGCCAACCAGCTGCCATCAAGTTGGTTCTGACTAACTGCGACCCTAGAGGTCAGAGTAGATCTGCCCAATAGAGCTGCCAAGGAGTGCCTGGTGGATTACTGACCTTTTGGTTAGCAGATGTAGCACTTAACACACTACACCACTGGGGTTTCCAGTTGAGCTAGATATACCCCAGTAATATGATCCCCTGCCCTCAACCCAGCAGTTTGATCTCTCAGGGGGTTTATATTGTGCCTACAAAGCTTCCATGAACTTATCTTTCTTTTTTTGCCCTGGTTCCTTTATCATCTCTCTAGTCATTCCTTTAAAATCTTCCATGCCAATTTTTCATTGTATTTGAACAACAAATGTCTGAATCCCTTAAACCTTGATCCTAATCCCTCTTCCTTTGTAACCGTTTCTCTGTAGTCTTTTCCCAGGCAGTGTCTGACAGGCATATGAGCTAGCAGCAGCAACGAAAACAATTAAACCTCTCTAATCTAATCTAGGAGACCTGGTGGTGCAATGTTTAATAGCTTAGTTGCTAATCAAAAGGCCAGCAGTTTAAACTCAGCAGCTGTTCTTGGGAAACCGTATAGGGCAGTTCTACTGTGTCCTGTAGGGTTACTATGAGTTGGAACTGACTGGGTTGTAATGAGTTTAATCTAGGAGCCCTGGTGACACAGTCATTGAGAGCTCAACTACTAACCGAAAGGTTGGCAGTTCAAACACACCAGCCATTCCTTGGAAACTTTATGAGGCGGTTCTACTCTGTCCTATAAGGTCACTGTTAGTTAGAATCAACTCCACAGCAGCAGTTTTGGTTTTTGGTTTTGTAATCTAACCCTATCTCATCTACTCCATACATCCACTGTTAAAAATCACTTTAGCCTCAGTGTGTACAAGATCAAATCCGTGATGTTTACTTTTCTAACATAGTCTATTTCCAGGGTTGTCAATTTCTTTGAATAGCACTTGTGTCTATGAAGTTACTATACAAACCAAAAAGCTAGGCATCTTTGAAATATCTCTTTTCCACAACACCCACATCTAACCTGTCACCAAAACTTGTCATTTTTATTTCTTTAATCTATCTTTTCATCTTTTTATTTTTGTTTTTCTTTGCATCAAAGTCCAAAATATAGCCATATCTCACCTGGATGTTTGTAATAAACTGTTAGTTAGCTTTCTTTTGTTCATTCTTTTCTCCTTCAGTGTATTGCCCACCTTACTGAATATTCTTGAAAAAGGCAAATCTGCTTTGGTCACCTCCCTTGGAAGCCTTCAAAAATTTGCCATTGTTCACACACACACACACACACACACACACACACACACACACAGAGAGAGAGAGAGTAGCATGTCATACAAGGTGATAATCTTCCAGCTTCATCTTGCAACTTTTATTTCCTCCCTGTCTGTGTTCAAACCAAATCAGTTTTCTGTACTTGTCACATGGATTTTATGCATATTATTATGTCCATAAGTAGAAAACTAGATCTGTAAGTATACAATACAACCACCCTTCTAAACTCAAATTAGCTGCCCTTTTTTCTACAGTAGGTTTCAACACAATCAACATTTTATCAGGGAAAACTTTCCTGACCCACCAGTCTAGATTGGATTTATATGTTATAAGCTGTCATATAATATTCCTTTTTTTCTTTTCAGGGTAATTATAACTGCTTTCAATTGCTTATACGTTAGTGTAAACATCCTATTAATCTTATTAATGTCTATCTGCATCACACCAGTCTGTAAACTCTTTGAAATTAGGATTCACAGTTATTTTGCTTCCCATGATTCTTCTATCATCTGTAAAGAGTATATACCCAGCTGATTTTTGTTGCCTCTGAAATTAGCGCTTGAAAATACTGCTTAAATTAATTGTGACATAATGTTCCATCTAAGTCAGATGAGGTTTATATGCTTACACATGTATTGTTTACTCATTCCATTATTTATTGTTTACTAGATAGCTGGTATAGACAAACAGTGTTATGTGCTTCATGTTATATTTAAAGTGAGTGACAATGAAAGAATACAAGAATGATGAACATACAAAATGTTACAAGATAAAGATCTTGCCCTCAAACATTGTTTAGCTGCAAAGACTCTAATCAGGAGGCATACAATGTTTGTATTATAAGCACAGCCTTGGAAATAAGGTTACCCCCCCCAAAAAAAAATCACTGTCAAATTGATTCTGACTCATAGTGACCCTACAGGACAGAGTAAAACTGCCCAGTAGAATTTCCATTGAGAACCTGGAAGATCTGAACTGCTGAATTTTTGGTTAACAGCCATAGCACTTCACTACTATGCTGAATAGGTTATTTGAGTTCAGTTCCTGACTTTTGCATTTAGTAGGTTTATGATTCTTTACTTGTCTCTCTGGGCCTCGGTTTTCTTATGTCTGTAATAATGATAGAAACCCCAGTGGTGTAGTGGTTAAGTGCTATGTCTGCTAACCATGAGGTCAGTAGTCTGAATCTGCCAGGCACTCCTAGGAGACTCTATGGAGAACTTCTACTCTGTCCTGTAGGGTCACTATAAGTCAGAATTGACTCAGTGGTAGTGTTTTTTTGTTTGTTTGTTTTGTTTTGTAATAGGGATTATGATATCTTTTTAGTAATTAGTTGTGAGAATTAAGAAAGATAATATGTAAGTCCTCAGAGCAGTGTTTGGTATAAAATAAGCAGTTATTAAATGTGAGTTGTAATTGTAAGGGAATATAATTCTGTTTTTATACTGCACACTAAATTTTAGCATATCACAGAGTTTACAGTTTTCAATAAATATACTGTAAGGATGTGAATTTATCTATTTTTAAGGGAAAGATTTAAATTTTCCCTTTGGTTTACATGAAAATCCCAGAAGGTTATGGACCTTAGAGATATTTTCTTGTCTTTTATGGAATTACCTTCGCTGGAATACACTTTCATAGTATGTCCTGGAGTTTTTATTGAAAGACATTGTTGCCTTTTATTTATTTATTTAAAAAGAACTGATATGAACTAACGTTTGCTCAATGTCCACCATATGCCAAATGCTGTACATACATTGCCTCATTCAAACACAAGCTGTTATTTTATAGGTAATGAACATGACACCAAAATGGGTGTTCTCATAGTCATTGTACATGGAAGGATCAGAATCACATGTAAAATCCAAATCTCTGCTCTTTGTGCTATAGAACAAGAACCAACAGATTTTCTTCTGTATTTGCCATAAAACAATTGTTATTGTTGCATTGTATGATTTTAAATAATATCTGTTAGGCTTTCCTGTAAAATTTAATGCAATGAAAAAATTATTTCCCTGAGGAACTGTTGGCATCTTGCTTTCTAAAATGAATGATACAATTTATTAATTTTCCCTAAGAAAACCAATTTTAACTCAGTCACAACATCTATATCCACCAGCCCAACAGGTTTCTTTGTAAGCTACTGCTGCAGGCTTTTTTTTTTGATTGAGGGAGGATGGAATATAAATATAGGAGTATCAGTATTGACTTAAATAGATGTAGAAACAATCTGACTGTGCCAAAGGAGGCTGTTGTTAGTAGGTGCCATCAAGTCAGTTCCAGCTCACAGCGACCCTGTGTAAAACAGAACAAAACACAGCCCGGCCCTGTACCGTAGTCACTGTCATTGTTATGTTTGAGGCCATTGCTGCAGACTGCGTGTCATTCCATCTCATTGAGGGTCTTCCCTTTTTTTGGTGACCGTCTGCTTGTAGTTACAGAAACCCTTGTGGCATAGTGCTTCAGCTGCTAAACAGAAGGTCAGCAGTTGGAATCCACCAGGCGCTCCTTGGGAACTCTATGGGGCAGTTCTTCTCTGTTCTATAAAGTTTCTATGAGTCAGAATCAACTCAAGAGCAGTGAGTTTGGTTCAGTTCCATTTGTGGTTAAGTGCTGTGGCTACTAACCAAAAGGTAGGCAGCTGTAGTCCACCAAGTACTCCTTGGAATCTCTATGAAGCAGTTCTCTTATATGCTATAGGGTGGCTATATGAGTTAGAAACAACTCAACAGCAGTGGGTTTTTGGTTTGTGCCTTACCAAAAATGGTTTCCTTCTCCAGGAAACTGGCGCCTCCTAATAACATGTCTAAGGTACATGAAACAAGGTCTAGCTTTTCTCCTTTCTATTGAGTATCCTTTTTTTTTTTAAATTAAATATTTTACTGTGCTTTAAGTAACTGTTTATAGGACAAGTCAATTTGTCATACAAACCATCACACACATGCTGCTGTGTAACTCTAGCTGCTCTCCCCGTCTTGTGACCGCACACTCCTCCTTTCTATGCTCTGTTTCCTAAGTCCATTTTAACCAGCTCCTGTTCACCTGAGCCTTCTTGCCATGTCTCTTGACAGGAGCTGCTCGGTTAGCCTCATGTGTATATTTAAGTCAAGAAGCACACTCTTTGCCAGTATCACTTTATGTCTTACAGTCTATATTAATCATTGTGTGAAGAGTTGGCTTTGGGATTGGTTTCAGCTCTAGGCTAACAGATAGTCCAGGGACCATATCTTCCAGACACCTTCTAGTCTGTTAGATCATCAAGTCTGGTCTTTTAATAGAGTTCTAGCTCTGCACATCCATTTTTCTCCTGCTGTGTCAGGAACTGTTGTATTCCCTATCAGGGCAATCATTGGTGGTGGCTGGGTACTGTCTAGTTTTTCTGGTCTCACACTGAGGTAATCTCTGGAGTATGTGGCTCTTTCTGTCTCTTAGACTCATATTTTCCTTGTATTCTTGATGTGTTTCATTCTCCTCTGCTCCAGCTGGGTTGGGACCAATTGATGCTACTTTGATGGCCATTTGGTAGCTTTTAAGGACCCAGATGCTATTCACCAAAGTAGGATGCAGAACATTTTCTTTAAAAAATCTTATTGTGCCAGTTGACCTAGATGTCCCTTGAAACCATGGTCCTCAGATGACTGTCCCTGCTACTCTGTCCTTTGAAGCACTGGATTATATTTAGGAAACCTCTTAGCTTTTGGTTTAGTCCAGCTGTGTTGACCTGTCTTCTACTGTGTGCAATCACTCCCTTTACCTACCCCAATTCGTATCTACTATCTAATCTTATACCCCTGCCCCTCCTTCCCTCCCCATCCCGCATAACCATCAAAGACTGTTTTCTTCAGTTTAAACCTTTTCTTGAGTCCTTATAATAATGATCTTATACAATGTTTGTCCTTTCAACGGCACTTGGCAATCTCACTCAGCTTATTTTCCAAATGCTTCCATGTTATATTTCCCAAGATCATCAGTGCTGTTTATCACCGCGTAGTATTCCATTGTGTGAATATACCATGTTTGTTTATCCATTCATCCTTTGATGGGCTATTATGGACAGTGCTGCAGTGAACATTGGTGTGTCCATATCTATTCATGTGACACCCTTTATTTCTCTAGCATATATTCTAAGAAGTGAGATTGCTGGATCATATATGGTGTTTCTATTTCTATCGTTTTAAGAAATCACCAAATCAATTCTCAAAGTTGTATGATTTTAAATTTCTACTGCAGTGTAGAAATGTTCAAATCTCCCCACAAACTCTCCACCATCTATTATTATTATTTTTGTTTGTTTTTTGTGAATACCAGCCTTGTTGGGGTGAGATGGTGTCTCATTGTAGTTTGGATTTGGATTTCTCTAAAGGCTAATGATTGTGTGCATTTTATCATGGATTTGTTAGCTATCTGGATGTCTTTGGTGTTCATATCCTTTGCCCATTTTTAACTGGATTATTTGTCTTTTTGTTGTTGAGGTTTTGCAGTGTTCTTTAGATTTATGGAAAGTAGATGCTGATCAGATTTGTGATATACAAAAGTTTTTTCAGTCTTTAGGTTATCGTTTTAGTCTTTTGGTGAAGTCTTTGTATGAGCATAAGCATTTGATTATTAGGAATTCTGTTATCTATTTTCTCTTCTGGTTTTTGTGCATTGTTAGTAATGCGTTGCAGTCTATTTATGCCATGTAACAGGGCTCCCAGCATTGTCTCTATTTTTTCTTCCATAATCTTTATTGTTTTAGACTTTATATTTGTATTTAATCCATTTTGAGTTATTTTTAGTGCATGATGTTTCATTTTTATTGTGGGTAGATATCCAGCTATTCCGATTTCATTTGTTAAAGAGACTGCCTTTTCCCCAATTTATGGACTTTGTTAAATTGTTCCCTCTCTGAGTCTAGGAGAATGGATCAAGGTGAACTTGAGTACTACTTCAAATTCAATTAATGGCTTCCTGATCCTGTAGAGGTGTGGGGAGGGGGAAATATTGGGAAGAAGAGAGGTTTTTGCCAAAGGAAAGATTTAGACTTGCTTGCAATAGATAGATGCCAGTCCCTTAGCTTTTGATGTTAAAGTGTCACTTCTCATTGGCTCTGGATGCTAGAGTCCACAGAGAAGGATGCTTTCCAAACATTAGCACTCCATGGAGCATTAGCACTCCGTGGAGCATTAGCACTCCATGGACTACTCCGGGCATGGCCAATTGCCAGCAAGTGAGGTCCAGCTAGTCCTGAGTATTTGTTAGCTTACTCCCCCTTCTCCATTGCCCAACCCAATTTCTTAACTTTCTGTTTGATGTTCAGAGCTCCTAGAATGTCATGGCCCAGCCAAGTCCAAGTGCTGTCGAGTCGGATCCGACTCACGGCGACCCTATGGAATCAATTTATTTGTTCTTTTGGGTCTTTGTTGTTATAGGGATCACAGGCTATATATATAGGGATCATGGCTCCACACACTAAGGAATGTTCTAGCCATCCTTCAAAGACATTTTTGTTCATTCTTTTGACAGTCCATGGTATATTCAGTATTCTTTGCCAACACCATAATTCAAAGTTATCAGTTCTTCTTCAGTCTTACTCATTTTCCAACTTTCACATGCATATGAGGTGACTGAAAATACCATGTCATGGATCAAGTGCATCTTAGTCCTTAAAGCGACATCTTTGCTTTTTAATACTTGCGAGAGGATTTTTCCTGGAGATTCATCCAGTGCAGTGTGTCCTTTGATTTCTTGACTTTTGCATCCATGCATCCAAGTTAAATAAAATCCTTGACAACTTCAATATTTTCTCCATTTATTATGATGTTGCTTATTGGTCCAGTTGTGAGGACTTTTGTTTTCTTCATTTTGATGTGTAGTCCATGCTGAAGCCTGTAGTCTTTTATCTCCATCAGTGTGTACTTCAAGTCTTTTTCACTTCCAGCAAGCAAGATTGCAGGTTATTAAGGAGTTTTCCTCCTATTCTGATGCCCCATTCTTGTTTACATAGTCTAGCTTCTCAAAGTATTTGCTTAGCATACAGATTGATTAAGTATGGTGAAAGGACACAACATTGCCATATAGTTTTCTGACTTTGAGCCATTCTGTATCCTCTTGTTCTTTTGGAATGATTGCCTCTTGGTCTATGTGTAGGATCCTCATGAGAACAATCAAGCATTTTTGAATTCCTGTTCTTCATCTTGTGATCCACACAGTCAAAGGCCTTCACAGAGTCAATAAAACACAGATATTCTGATACTAAAGAAGCTAATATATACTTAATATTCTTTAATGGTAGTTAAAAAGTTGTAAATGGTGAAAAAGAGGTTCAGATACATTGCACCAGGATTAAGGATTCTAGAGGAAGTCTTTAGATGGTAAAGATATACATACAGAGATGGGAAGAATGAAGAGTCTTTGTAAACAGGTATGAATTGGACCAAGTTGGCTGAAGAAGTGGTCACTGAATTCAAGGAGCAACAGCAGTAGTGTCAGATGATAAAATGCCAGTGTTTTAGCCAAGGTATAACATTATGAAAGTAAACTTGAAATCTCAAAATTTTATCCCTTTAGAAATTTATAAATGATGCGAATGTTTTACAGACTATTAGTTGCAAATATTAGACTTTTAAATTTTCATCATTGTAAAAGTCTGTGTGGGCACTGAACAACTAAGAAGACTCAGTATTGGCAGAGCTTTGTTGTACATACTGACCTACTTCAAATATGTGGTTTTTGCCCCTCAGTCTCAGAGAAATCAAATCAGTAGTAAGTGTTTTATTACTGGCGTCTTCAGAAATAGATTCTAAAATAATGAATGAATTGCGATATGCTCCATTCCTACACCTGTATATGATTTACTTTAATTATATCTTAATTGACATTAACTAGAGACTGTGTCAAGAGTGAAGAAAAATCAGCCAGTTATTAATATTATTCAGGTCAGTTTAATTAAGACGGCATGTGTTAAATTCATTTAAAATTCCTCAGTTTATATGTATATTTTCACTTTAAATTCAACTATTTCTGTAGATCAAACAAAGAACCTGATATTTCATATCCGAAGTGATCACTATTTTGGGGTGAAAGTATTTTTCCTTCTTGTTAATATTATATGCCTCCATAGGCATAATGTCACAGATTACTTTTGTATAGTATTGAGTTGGAAATAGAACAATTTGATAAATTACTGAGTGTTCTTATTGTAGACTATAGGTCTTGGAAACACATACTTTGAGGATGATAATATATGGTAGCTTAATCGCTGTTGTTGTGTTCCTTTGCATTATATAAACTAGAAAACTCTAAAGAACAAGCATTATGGTACCTTTTCATGCAGCTGATCCCTCAAACAACGACTTTCAATATTAAGATTGCAAGACATGATGAGGCTAACAACGTATTGGTAATTTCTACATATATGCCTTTCAGTTTCAGAAAAATTCTACTTCAGGGATTCCCTGATTCTGAATATAAGGCAGCATCCTAAGCACAAAATTGATTTTTATACAGAATTATAATATTTTGTACTGAATTGCTTTTGTAATTACTCTTCAGATAACTTTATTTTAAAAAGATATCTATTCTTTTGATCTGCTAAGTAATAATACTTATATAATGTAGTTGTTCTCCCAAGTACAGTTTACTTACTAGATATCTATTGCTCCTGCTGTATTGAATGCTGTGTAAATTATTTGTGCACGTACACAGAGGGATATATTTCTGAAATTTATATTTGACATGTAAATACTTAAAGGATCCCTGGTGCTGCAGTGATTAAACACTTGGCTGCTAACCACAAGGTCAGTGGTTCAAACCCACTTGCCCTTACATTGGAGAAAGATGTGACAGTCTGCTTCCATAAAGGTTTACAGCCTTTATGGGGACAGTTCTACTGGGTGACAGTGGATTGGCTTGTTTTGGAATGTAAATGCTTAAGCCTAGAAGTTTTAAATTAAGTCATATTTAAAATTCTATTCAACAAATACATATATATGCATACAATTAGCATGAATTTTCAATTCAGATATTTGTTGATTACACTAATTTTGATCAAAATGATATATTGAAAATGTACTATTAAATTTTTATTTCTTACATATATACAAAAAGTATAAAGATAAAAAATGATTGTGATTTTTAACATAGAATCCATAATTCTATTTTATAAGAAGGCTGGAAAATGTCAGTGTTGTTCAAATTAACCATCTTTTAATAAATGGGCATAATACATAGGAATTTATTATAGTCTGGAATTTCATGGTCTATATACCTTAATGTAGTTCCTCCTATACCTATATCCAAATTAGCACACAGTTAGATTGAGTCCTGGAGCTGTGTCAAACATGAGAATTACATGTTAAAAGTCTTTTTCTATCTGTGCTTTATTTATTTCATTATCTGTTGCATATAAGGAGCCCTGGTTGCACTAGTGGTTAGATACTCAGCCACTAAATGAAAGGTTGTGATTCTTACCCACTATTTATTCTGTCCAAGAAGGTTATGACAGTCTGCTTTCCTGAAGATTTACAATCAATGGGGAAAGTCTACTCTGCTCTACAGTGTCACTGAGTTGGTATTGACTCAAAGGTAATGGATTAAGTTGAGTACAAAGATAATATGGTTTTAAGGGTCAGTGGTGTCAGTAAGGGGAGTGCAGGGTTTGCATACCATTCTAGGTGACATTGTCACAGAGAGTGACGCTAAAATGACTGTCTGTAAAATTTTTGTGTGGTGTTTCAGCAAAAATGTATTATTTTTTATAAAAACATTCCTATGAAGGGGTGGGGTCAAGATGACGGGCTAGACACACATCTTCTTGATATCCTCTGAGAACTAAGACCTGGAATGAAACTGAAAGAAGGAGAATGGGCATCCTGGGAGCTCTAGGATCTGGCATAGGGTTGTCAGATTGGACTAGGCACCAGTAAGGGGGCAACCACCACTCTCAAAGACAAAGCAGTGGCATGCCAAATCCTGCTTCTGCTGCTGCATCATTTGGGAGGACTACAGCATCTGGAAATGAACTATGAGGTGCTTTCATTGTCAGCTGGAAGGTGGGGCCTGCCTCACCTGACAACCTGACTGATTACGGCAGCTGATGGACAGATCCTGTCTCAGCAGTGAAGCATCCATTTGAAATAAGACTACCTGGAGAACTCACCGCTGAGTGGGGCAGCAGCATATTGACCACCGTTTACTTATCCAAATCATAGTGTCCACTGATGGTCCCCCGGTGACTCTGTAAGTAGGGAGCTGTCTTTGCCAGCCACGAGGTAGTTCCTGCCACCTGTGAGAGCTCAGTTGCCTTCAGTGGACACTGCACAGTGTGCCTCTCAGCCAATAAGCAGCTTTTAAACTAAACACATCTGCAGAGCACAGTAGTCCCAGAGAGCTGAGTAAGATGGCATCCTTGTCCCCTCCATTCCCTGCGCTACACAATAGGCTTGACTGGCATAGTGATGGAGAGTCACCACAAGTAACTCTCACCTTTAGAAGGCAGGAGGTGGAGGCTGCACCCCAGAGAGTTCACCTGGGGCCAGGCACTGGAGAACACAAAGATGGCTGGCAACAAAAACTAGTAGCATCCTTACTCATCTCTTAGAATCACACCTTGGCTCCAGTTGGAATAACACTGGAGAAACTGAACGGTTTCTTGATGGTGTGAAGACAACAATTGATATCTAATCATTTAAAGAATCAGTCCACAATGGCACTGGAAAACTTCCAAAATAAAGAATCAACAAGCTTTCCAATTGAAGAAGCCTTTCTGAAATTATTGGAGGTCAAGCACAAAAGTATTATGTATGGAGCCCTCTTAGAGATTAAACAAAATGCAGTATAACACAATGAAAAATTAAGTAAGCTGTTTGAACTGATGGAACATCAATGATCTGAAATCCAGCACATCAGTAACACAATTACAGAATTAGACAATTTAATCCAAAGCTGAAAGAGCAGAATTGAGGAGTTGAAAGCCAGAGTGAGTTAGCTGGAAGACAGAACAAACTGACAGCAGCACTTACGAGGAGAAATAAGAGAAAAGACATAAGAAAAACAAAGAAACATTAAGAAAGATGTAGGACTTTATTAAAAATAATCTATGAATAAGTGGAGTTCCTGAACAGGGAGGGATAGCTGAAAACACGAGAATATTGTTGTAGAGATGCTGACAGAAAACTTCCCTGAAATTATGAAAGAAGAGCACGTAGATGTCCAAGATACTTACCAAATACTACAAGAACTAGACCCCAAAAGAAAGACACCAAGACATATTATAATAAAGCTTCATAAAATTAGTCCTAAAAGAGGCTCTTAAAGGCAATAAGGCTTAAAGCAAAGCTAACAGACAAAGGGAAGCCCTGTAGGCTTTCATCTCACTTATCAGCAGAAACCATGTTGGCAAGAAGGCAGTGGGATGACATGTTCACAGCCTCGAAGAAAAAAAAACTTCCAAGAATTATATATCCTGAAAAAATGTCTCTCAAATGTGATGGTGAAATTAAGAATTTGCAGATAAACAGAAGCTTAGAGACTTTGTGAAAACCAAACCAAAACCACAAAAGTTATTGAAAGAAGCTCTTTGTTTAGAAAAACAAAAACATCAAGTGTGTACATAAAGAGGCAATGAGGACACAGCATCCAGAATCCTCCTCAGTTAGGGAAGTCACAAAGCTCAAGGCTACAGTATTACAAGAAGGGTACCAGTGATCTCAACACAAGAACTGTGACATCATCATGATAAAAAGAGGGATATATTACACTAGGTATAATCCTTTCAGATGGAGAAGAAATTCAAAAGAGATGCAGAAGTTAAAATCTGGTGTGAACTTAGAATAGTAAGGAGGATCATGGGAGTAGCCACAAAGCAAAACAACAATGTGACATATCAAAACAACAAACATACTACAGGAGTTTCCTCAAACACAAAACCAACACTGAAAAAGATGAGAAGTCAACTCATAAAGAAAAATGACCCAGAACAGAATGTTAAGAGCAATATAGAAAACATCAACAACACAGAAATAAATGCATCAAAATGACAGAACTAAACACGTACCTATCAACAGTTACACTGAATATACATGGACTGAACGTTCCAACAAAGGGGGGTGACATCATGGATCAAGGACACAATCTGTCTATATGTTGCTTACAAGAAACACTGTAAACTCAAAGACATGAACAAACTGAAAAATCAAAGAATGGAAAAATATATACCAAGACAACAACATACAGAGAAGAGCTGGAGTGACAATACTAATCTCAGGTAAAATAGACTTTAATGTAAAATCCACAACAGTGGACAAAGATGGTCACTTTATTGTTGAAGAATTCAATACGTGAGCAGAACATAACAATGTTTATGTACCCTGTTCGAGAGCATCTACACACATCAGATTAACACTGACAACGTTGACAAATAAGATAGATCACTCCACAATAATAGTTGGAGACTTCAACACTTTCAATAATTGTCAGATAATCCAGAAAAAACTTCAGTAAACATACAGAAGATCTCATTGTGACGATTAACCAACTGGACCTCATTGACATATACAGAACATTTTGTCCATCTCTGGTGTGTCGGATCTGACTCAACAGCACTCGGCTTGGTGGTGTACATGGAACATTTTCCAGAATAGACCATGTGTTCAGACGTAACCAAGTCTCAACATAATCCAAACCACTGAATTATTGCAAAGCATCTTCTAAGACCATAAAGCCAAAGAAGTTGAAATCAATAGCAGAAAAACCACAGGTAGAAATTCAAACTCATGGAAACTGAACAACACCTTGCTCAAAAATCCGTGGGTTATAGAAGAAATCAAGTATGAAATAAAGAAATTTATGGAATCCAATGAGAATGAAAACGCATCCTATAAGAACCTGAGGGATACAACAAAAGCAGTGCACAGAGGTCAATTTATAAATGTACACATCCAGAAGGAAGAAAAGACCCAAACCAAAGAATGGACGCTACAGCTTGAATGAATAGAAAGAGAGCAATAGAGGAACACCAGAAGAAGACAGATAATAAAGATTAGAGCAAAGCTAAATGAATTAGAGAACAGAAGAACAATCAAAAAACTAACAAAACCAAAGCTAGTTTTTTGAACAGATCAACAAAATTGATAAAGCAATGGCTAAACTTACAAAAGAAACATAGGAGAGGAAACAAATAATCCAACCCAGAAAGAGATGGGAGATGTCACAAAACACCCAACTGAAATCAAAAGTATCATCACAGAATACTATGAAAGACTCTTCTCTAACAGATTTGAAAACCTAGAGGAAATGGACCAGTTCTTAGATTCATATCACCTACCAAAATTATCACAAGGAGAAGAAGAACAACTTAATAATGCTATCACAAAGGAAGAGATTGAAAAAGTCATAAAAAAACTGCCAACCAAAAGCAGTCCTGGCCTGGAGAGCTTCACCAGAGAATTCTACCAAGCTTTTAGAGAAGAATTAACTCCAACACGACTAAGGCTATTTCACATCATTTCTGATACCCAAACCAGGGAAAGATCCCACTAAAAAAGAAGATTACAGACCAATATCACTCATGAAGCTAGGTGAAAAAATCTTCAACAAAATCCTAGCCAATAGAATAGGAAAAAATATTTGGCAACTACAGTCAGACTGACATCTGATCTCCATAGTCTACAAAGTACTGTAAAATATCAACAAGAAAAAGGCAAATAATCCAGTTAAATGATGGGCAAAGAGAACATCCAGGCAGCCAAAAGACACATGAGGAAATGCTCACAATCTTTAGCTATCAGAGAAATGCACATTAAATCTACAATGAGGTACCATCTCACCCCAATAAGGTTGGCCATAATCCAAAAAAACACAAAACAACAAATACTGGAGAGGCAATGGAAGGTTGGAACTCTCCTACACTGCTGGTGGGGTCACAAAATGGTGCAACCTCTTCAGAAAGCAATTCGGTGCTTCCTTAAGAAGGTGCAACTAGATATACCATTTGATCCAGTAATCCCATTGCTCAGAATATATCCTACAGAAACAAAGGCTGTCACAAGAAAAGGCAGATGCACACAAATGTTTATTACAACACAGTTCACAATAGCAAAAAGATGCCCATTAACAGATGAATGGATAAACAAACTATGGTACATGTACTCAATGGAATACCATGCAATGATGAAGAACAATAATGATTTGAGAAAGCATCTCATAACCTGTTTTAAACTGAGCAGGGGAGATGGGCATAGCCTACTGTTGTTCTGAGTAAAATCAGTCAACGGCAAAAGGACAAATATTGTATCAGACACCTGCTATAAGAACTTAAAAATAAACTTATATGCAGAAGAAAAGACTCTTTGACGGCTACAAGAGTGGGGAGGGAGGGGGAGTTTTGGTCATAGATTTGACAGTTGATAGAAATTTGGTTAGTGAAAGCAGTGACAATATAGAATAGAAAGTAGATCAACTTAACTGGACTTCAACATAAACTGAAAACTCTTCTATCTTAACCCAGTATTTCAAGGATAAATTAGCAGGGGTAGGGAGGGGTCTTGGGGCCATGCCTTTGGGGGATATCAGGCCAACTGATATAACTAACCTATTTTAAGAGAGTGTTCTGCACCCCATGTTGGTGAGTGGTGTCAGGGTTTTAAAAGCTAGCAAGCTGCCATCCTAGCTGCACCAAATGACCCCAACTCATCTGGAACAGATGATGACCAAGAACAACAAAGACATGAGGAAAAAAGAGGAGACAGAAGGACCTGTGTGAAAGGGTGAGTGTATCAACATGTGACCAGAAGAACCAGATGGTATCCAGCTACCACCAAAGACAGCGGTGATGGGGCATACAATGTAGAATCCATGTGGCAACATGAGAAAAACGGGTGTACAGCTCAAGAACTCTAGTAAAAGACACAATTGGTGGTCTGACAGCCTGGGGAATCCCCTGGGAGCATAGCCCCTAGACCTGCTGCTGCCCCTGCCAAGAAACCACTACTGAGATCAGCTCTTCAGACAAAAATGACAAGATTTGGGATGCACTGTGACTATGTTGTGTGTGTACTTTATGGTTGTCTGCATTTGTAGGATGCTGTCCTACTGGTCTCTTTCTAGATGGGAGAGAAGAGGTTGGACAGGAGGGGACAGCAGGTTGTTCAGAGGATATTACAAACATAGAATGAAAAGGAGAAGTGTGCTGTTCACTGAGCAAAGAGAGCAGAAGAAGCTGCAGCTGGATGGTCATGCAAAATTGATTTGGATTGTACACTTTCACTTAATCACAGTAAAAATGTATGTATTTATAAACTCAAACCCACTGCTGTGGAGTTGGGTCTGACTCATAACAACCCTAGAGGTCAGAGTAGAACTGCTGCATAGAATTTCCAAGGAGCACTTGGCAGATTTGAGCTGCCAGCCTTTTAGTTAGCAGATCTAGAACTTAACCCACTACACCACCAGGGTTTCCATATATATATATATTCCTATGGTTAGTTACAACAGCAACAACAAAAGTTTCATGAGCCCAATTCATATATATCAGTACACCTACAAGGCTAAAACTCTGTTGCTAATTTACTTTTTTGAGAATTACTAATGCACTCCTGTCAGAATTGTCATTATCCAATTACGAAGATGCTGTGAATCCCATGGTAACATCTACATGTCCTACCAGTATGTGCTGTTGTTTTCTATTCTGCTGGTGTTTTTATAGTTGGAGATTTTATCAAATTCCCTGGCATTTTAGCTATAGCATTGTGGTAATCAGCACGTGGATGTGACACTATGAGTTTCTACACTTGACACTAACTCTAGTCATATCAATGGAAAGTCTTCCCATTTAAGAAACTAATGACTTAATTTTTTTTAGACAGGTTTTGGTCATGATTTTCTAAGTTCTGTACAACACTATCTAATTGCAAGAGTTAATACCCAATTATAACTTAGGAAAATACCTAATATATTAAAACCAAAAACAAATGAACAAAAAAAACCCACAACCATGTAGGACACATTAGAACTGTCACATAGAATTTTCAAGGAGTGACTGGTGTATTTGAAATGCCAGTCTTTTGGTTAGCAGCCGTAACTCTTAACCACTATACCATCAGAGTTTCTATCTGACTTGTAAACCAAAGCAAGCCCACTACTGTTGAGTCAGTTCTGACTCATAGTGACCCTGTAGGACAGAGTAGAACTGCCCCATAGACTTTCCATGTAGTAACTGGCAGATTTGAACTGCTGACTTTTTGGTTAGCAGATGTAGCATTTAACCACCAGGGTATCCACCTAGTTTATATAACTGAAAACAAAAACCTCAGTGCCATCGTGTTGATTCCAACTCATAGCAACCTGACAGAGAGAAGGTAGTAAATAACCATTGGTTATCCAGCTAACTTCCTTAGATCCCATTTTACTTTTTCAGCTTTGTCCTACATTTTCTCATCATTATCTTTACCTATTTAACAATAATAAGTAAATTTTAGAATCCTTAAATGTCTTTCTTCTAAAACTTACAAAAACCCCTTCGTTCTTTGTAGGAATCCATAGAAAAAATAATTTATCAGTTTTAATATTTCTGACAAAAAACTTAATCCATATCTTAAAGGCGTGCAGTTAGTGGCCATGAGAGGTATGAAGGAAATAGTGTCATAAATCCAACAGCAAAAATTTTACAGTTATCTCTGTCCTGAAAGATTAGTGAGGATTTCTTACTTAGGAAGATGAAGGGAGACAGTATCTCTGCTGTTTCTCCAGGAAGATAAAGAAGGTTATAGATTAAAAAGAAACATGCAGACACACTGTGGTACTTTCAGGAGTACACGAGCACCATGTGATGGTTAAGGGTGTGTGTCAACTGGGCCAGGATCCTCGATGTTTTGGCAATTATGTAATGTTGTTTGGCAGCTATGTAATGATGTAATTTGGTAGTTATCAAATGATGTAAATCATCTTGCATGATGTGATCTGATGTAGTCAGCCAATCAGTTGTAAGAGGCGTTGTCTTGGGAATGCGGCCTACATCCATATATGGTCTGTATCTGTATACATACATATATACACATCTGTATATATATATATACACACACATGTGTGCTCTGGCAGATCTTCCTTGCTTGCTTGCTGTGGACCCTGCATATGGCTTGGCATCATGTGACCTCTAGTTCTTGGAACTGAGCCAGTGGCCTGCCATATTGCCTGCTGATCCTGGGATTCATCAGCCTGCACAGCCTCTGAGCCCACAGCTTGTGAGCCTGTAGTCTGCAGTTTGACCTGCTCATCTTGGGTTTGTCAACTCTGTAGCTACATGAATCAGGGGAAACCTCCAGCCTGACACCTGACCCATGAGTTTGGGATTGTAAGTCTCTACAACCATGTGAGTCCTTTCATTGAAATAAATATCTACATATATGTGCGTGTGTGTTTGTGCTTCAGTGATTTTGTTGCTCTAGAGAACACAGAGTAAGACATTTGGTACCAAGAGTGGTTCTACAGAAGAAAAATTATAAAGATAAGTTTTCTAAATTTATTCTCAAGTCTGACTAATCTTAAAGGCACTAACAATTCTGCCTCCAGTAGTAAAGAGGGGACTGATAATCCATGGAGTGAGGTGACAATATTAATATGCAAAATATCACTACTGCTAAACCAAGTATTACTGAGAAGCAAGGCTCTGAGTGAGTGCATATTTGATACTTTTCTAAAATTTTGTCAGAATGCAAAGTTTAGGGAAGCTGATTGGTTGGTCCAACTTTCACTAGATACAGTGGTGACAGAGAAACTCGGCTTTAGAGTCACAGCGAAAGCATCACATAAAAGACCTCAAAGTTGCTATTTGTGTCATGAAAGAAAGCCTTATTTCTTGAAATAACAGAGGTGAGATTCCCAAAGACTAAACCCAGAGTCTTAGTGTAAGAGTTGTTGAATTACGACGCTAACTGAATTTCCAAACTCTAATGGTGTTTGAAGTTAAAGTAAGGGCACTGATAGGAAAATAGTGGGATCCTGAAACTTGAGATAGGGACATACGTGCATCTGATAATCAGGAAGCTGGGGACACTGAGCCACCAAATTCCATTGAATCACTCCTACAAATAAACTAAACTCTCTTACTCCAATCTGCGAAGATCATTCCATCTTTGTCTCCTAAGCTGCCCTCTCCAATAAAACCACCATTCCTTCTACCCTAATCTTGGGAGATTAACTCAGCTGTACCTGAAGAGTCTTAATCTGAGATAACACCTAGGCTGGAATCTGGGGCATTTCATGGGGAATTGCTAGAGGTAGATGCATTATAAGACATTACTGAATGTTCCCAAGACACACACATTTTTCCTCTTAGGTCTATAACTAGATTTATAGTCCTAGCAAACCCCCAAAGGTAAAGTAAAATTTGTGACCCAAGAGGAGATAGACTGTCCTCCAAAAGAACTGTTTGACTTTTCTAATATGTACAAAAAACAAAAAACAACCCTTGGAATATGTGTATAAATGGAAAAGGTGTGAGATAATGTTGCAAGAAACGTAAAGTTGGACCAGTCTGAGTTTATTGATGTGTGTCCACTAAGCACAAATTCTTAATTCAGTTTTAAACCTCAGGAGATTAGAAAAGGATCTAATAGTTTATTCATTTGGGTCACTGAAGCATGGCAGCCACAAGTCCACAAGAGCCAAAGTTTGACCTTGAGTATATCCCTCTTCAGTTTAAAGACCATCTCAGGAACAAATTTGATGTGCTGACCACTAATGACCAAAGAACAAATTGTGAATTGACATAGAAGTCATCATCCGTGAAGAGAGCAAGAGGTCATTAAAAAGACAGGAAAGAAAAAAAAAAGACCAAACTGATGTCAGAAGAGACTCTGAAGCTTGCTCTTGAATGTTGAGCAGCTAAAGGAAGGAATGGCAAAGTAAAAGACCTAAATAGAAGATTTCAAAGAGCAGCTTGAGAAGACAAATTTTCACAATGATGTGTACAAAGAGCTGGAAATGGAAAATCAGAAGGGAAGAACATGCATTTCTCAAGCTGAAAGAACTGAAGAAAAAAATCAAGTCTTGTGTTGCAATAGTGAAGGGTTCTACAGGGAAAATGTTAAATGACTCAGGGAGCATCAAAAGAAGATGGAGGGAATACAGAGTCATTATACTGGAAAGAACTGGTCTGTGTTCAGTCAGATAGCTGTGACCAGATACCAATGGTACTGAAGGAAGAAGTGGAAGCTGAGTTGAAGGCATTGGCAGAAAACAAAGTTCCAGGAATTAATCAAATATCAGTTGAGATATTTAAACAAATAGATGCAACGATGGACATGCTCACTTGGTCATGCTAGGAAATTTGGAGGACAGTTACCAGGCCAACTGACTGGAAGAGACCCATATATATGCCCACTCCAAAGGAAGGTGATCCAACCAAATGCAGAAATTACTGAACAATATCATTAATATCACACACAAGTATAATTTTGCTCAAGATTATTCAAAAGTGACTGCAATGGTATATTGACAGGAAACTGCCAGAAATTCAAGCTAGATTCATAAGAGGATATGGAACCAGAGTTATCATTGCTGATGTCAGATGGATCTTGGCTGAAAGCAGAGAATACCAGAAAGATGTTTACCTGTGTTTCATTGACTATGCAAAGGCATTGACTGTGTGGATCATAACAAATTATGGCTAACATTGTATAAAATGGGAATTGGAGAACACTTAATTGTGCTCTTACGGAATTTGTAGATGGATCAAGAGGCAGTCATGCAAACAGAACAAGGGGACACTGCATGGTTTAAGGTCTGGAATATTTTGCATCAGGATTGTATCCTTTCACCATACATCAGGACTGGAGGATGACTCATTAACAACCTGTGTTACACAGATGACACCACCTTACTTGTTGAAAGTGAAGAAAATTTGAAACACTATTGAAGACTAAGGACCACAGCCTTCAGTATGGATTGTACCTCAACATCAAGAATACAAAAATCCTCACAACTTGACCAGTAAGCATCATCGTCATAAGTGGAGAAAGAATTGAGGTTATCAAGAATTTCCTTTTACTTAGCTCTGCAATCAATGCTCATGGTAGCAGCAGTCAAGAATAAAAAGACATGCTGCATTGATACTATCTGTTGCAGAAGATCTCTTTAAAGTATTGAAAAGTAAAGATGTGACCTTGAAGACTAAAGGGTGCCTGACCCAAGCCATGATATTTTCACTCATGTCATGTGCCTGTGGAAGGTGGACAATGAAAAAGAAGATGAAGAAGAATTGATGCCTTTGAGTTGTGTTGGAGAAGAATGTTGACTGTTCCATGGACCGCCAAAAGAACCAATGGATCTGTTCTGGAAGAAGTACAACCAGAGTGCTTCTTGGAAGCAAAGGTGACAAGACTGTGTCATAACATAGTTTGGACATATTGGCAGGAAGGATCAGTCCCCGAAGAAGGACATCATGCTTGGTGGAGTGGAGGATCAGCGAAAAAGAGGAAGACACTAGATGAGATGGAATGACACAGTGGCCATAACAGTGGGTTTCAGCATAAAAACAATTGTGGACATGGAGCAAGACTGGGCAGTGTTTTGTTCTGTTGTGCATAGGGTTGCTACAAGTCAGAACCAACTCAATGGTGCCTAACAACGACATGCTAAATCAAGTTGAAGTGCTAGATGTGCCATGCTACACTGCAGAAGAAAATATCCAAAGGGATAGGGAAGTTGGCATGTTATGGTATGCTGTTCAGGTTAAACTCACACACCCATGCATGGACTGCCAGAGGATATTCCTTTTATTGTAACAGTGAGGAACAAATTTGTGAAGCGAGCCCCAGTATCCTTGAAGACTACTGTGATTGCTTTTTTATGTAAGTCGGATTTGACAGCGGAAATTACTCTAATGGAATTTAGACACCTGACTGCAGTGAGGCTGCTTGGACTCCATCGTGGTAGGGGCTAAATGGCAATAGTCAGTAGTGACAAGTTGGGCATGGTTACCATAATGGACAGCAGAGTTAAAGCAATAATTGTCATAGTCTGCCTTGTGTGGACTTATTGCAATGGCTACTTAGTCATTGCGTCTCTAGGAGTGAAATAGATGGGAAATCTAATGTAATAAGCATTTACTTGATCTGTACAAGGGTAGAAATTCTAGGTCTAGTGAACAGCTGTCTATCTTGAATCACCAGAAAAGAGAGTCACAGCCTCTTGTCTTGATTATCTAGTGCTGCTGTAGCACAGTGAAGTGTATAGCTTTAACATAGTCTAATAGCTACAAGTTCAAATTCAAGGCATCAGCTCCAGGTGAAGATTTTGTTTCTGTTGTCTGTGAAGGAAGGTCCTCATCATTATTCTTCCCTTGGTTGGAGCATATCAGTGCAGAAACCTCAGGTCCGAGCAACTCTGCTCCTAACACTGTTTTCTTGGTGGCACAAGGTTCCCTTCTCCCTCTGCTCAATTCTCTCTTTTATATCCCAGAAGAAATTGGCTTAAGACACTATCCAATCTTGTGGACATCATCGGTATAACTGCTGCTAATACATCTTATTAAATCTCAGTGATAGAATTGACAGCACATAGGAAAATCCCATCAAATGACAAAAAGGTGAACATTTATACAGTACATGGACATATGGCCCAGCCAAAGCTATGCACACTTTTTGGGGGGGGACATAATTCAATCCATGGCAGCCCCTCAATCAATTCCTGGACTTGAGCCAGTTTACCGACCCATAACACCTAGAATGAAAGGGATGCCAAATCCTCTTGAGAAAGTAACCTGCTACACTACTGAAAATTTATACTGTTCATCTTTTTTCCCAGCTTTCCCCAAAGCGGTCTACTTCATTTCACGAGAGTGACTATTCAGTGGAGAAAATAAAATAATCAGACTTTTCAGGGATTAGTGAATACTGCCTCTGAATGGACACTTACTCCAGGAAACTCAAAACGTAGCGTGGCCCACCAGAACAGGGGCATGTGGAAGATAGATAATCAGTGGATTATTAGTTCAAGTTCACGTTAAAGTGGTTGTAGAAGATCCCCAGGTCCATTCTATAGTGATTTACCAAGTTCCAGAATGCATAATTGGATAGATACAGTAAGCAACTGGTAGAACCTCCACATTGGATCCCTGACAAATAGAGAAAGGACTGTTATGTTTGGGAAAGCTAAGAGTAAGCCTGTAGAACTTCCTCTACCTAGGAAAATACACACATACCTATTGCTGTGCCGATTCCAACTCATAGTGACCCTATAGGACAAAACAGAACTGCCCCGCAGAGTATCTGAAGAGTACCTGATGGATTTGAACTGCCAGACTTTTGGTTAGCAGCTGTAGCTCTTAACCACTACACCACCAGGGTTTCCACCTAGGAAAATAGTCAACCAAAATCAATACCACGTTCTTGGAGGGATTGCAGAGATTACTGCCACTCTCAAGGACTTTAAGGATTGAGGCGTGGTGAATTCCATCACATTTCCACCCAACCCACCTATTTGGCCTGTGCAAAAAAACAGATACATTTTGTAGAATAACTATGCATTATTGTAAACTTAAACAGGTAATGACTCCAATTTCAGCTGTTGTTCCAGGTGTGATTTTATCACTTGAGGAAATTAGTATATGTCCTGGTACATGGTATGCAGCTATGTGTCTAGCCATTGCCTTTTGCTTGATTCTGGTTTCAAAAGAAAACCAGAGGCAGTTTTCCTTCGTTGAGCAAGACCAGAAATACACCTTCACTGTCCTGTCTTAAAAGTATATCAACTTGCTGGCCCTATATCATAATTTAGTCCACAGGGAGCTTGACTGTTTTTCCCTTCTATAAGACATCACACTGATATACTATACAGATGACATTGTGCTGCTTTTACATAATAAGGAAGATGTGTCAATGACTCTGTACTTATTGGTAAAATTTGCCTGTGGTGGGAAAACCATGCAACAAAAATACAGGTAACTTCTATCACAGTGAAATTTGTAGGAGTCCAGAAGTGTGGGACATGTCAAGACATTCCTTCTAAAATGTATGTTGAGTTGTTACATTGGCACCTACTACTACAAAAAGGGAGGCACAACTTCAAGTGGGCCTCTTTATAGTTTGGGGGCACCCTCCTGTGAGTGTGCTACTCCATGCTATTTATTAGCGACTTAAGAAGCTGCTAATTTTAAATGGGACCCAGACCAAGGGAAGGCTCTACAACAGATTCAGGCTACTGTGCAGTGTGTTCTGTCACTTGGGCCGTATGGTCAGGCAGATCCAAAGGTTTTTGATGTGTTAGTAGCACATAGGGATGCTCTTTGGAGACTTTGATTGGCCACTACTGTAATCACAGTCAGATCCTTAGGATTTTGGAGTACATCTCTGCTGTCCTCTGCAAATAACTGCTCTCCTTTTGAGAAATAGCTTTTGGCTTGTTAGAGAGCCTTAGTAGAGACTGAATGCTTAACTATGGTCCACTGAACCACCATGTAGCTTGAACTACCCGTCAGGAACTGAGTGTTGTCTGAACTAAACTGCAGAGGCATCAAGTCAAACGTGCACAGCAGCACTCCATCCGTCATTAAATGTCAGTAGTATATATGAGACTGGGCTCAAGCGGGACCTAAAGGTGCAAGTAAGTTGCATGAGAAAGTGGCCCAAGTGCCAATGGTCTCCACTTCTATCGTATTACCTCCTCTCTTCCAGTTTGCACCTAGTACCTCATGCCAAGTGCCATCGAGTCGGATCCGACTCATGGCGATCCTAGGGGCCAGGGGAGTTCTTTATGATCGTTTGACTAGGGAAGAGAAAACTTATTCCTGGTTTAAAGATGATTCTGCAGAACATTGAGGCACCATTTGAAAATGGACTGTTACAGCACCGCAGCCCCTTTCTAGGGCCTCCCTGAAGAACAGTGGTGAAGTGAAATCCTCTCAATCAGCATAACTTAGAACATTACACCTGATTGCTCACTTTGCTTGGGAGGAGAAATGGCCAGATGTGCAGTAGTGTTCTGATTCGTGGCTAGTGGCCAGTGGTTTGGCTGGATGGCCAGGGATTTGGAAAGAACATGGTTGGTAAATTGGAGATATGATAAGGGGAAGCGGTATGCAGATAGACCTCTCTGACTGGGCCAAAGTAGTGAAGGTATTTATGTCTCATATTAATGCTCACCAAAGAATGACTTGAGCAGAGGAGAACTTTAACGCATCAAGTGGATAGGATGGCACATTCTGGGGAAACCTGTCGTAATCTTTCCCTAGCCAATCCTATCACTGCCCAGTGGGCTTGTGGACAAAGTGGCCATGGAGATAGGGATGGGGGTTACACATGAGCTCAAAGTGGACTTGTACTTAGCTACAGCCAAAGCTGAGCGCCCAGTCTCCGAGCAGCCAAGACCAACACCAAGTCCCTATTAGGTAACATTCCTGGTGGCTGGTTGGTTACACTGGACCACTTCTATCATGGAAAGGTCAGTATTTCATTGTTATAGGGGTTGACAGATTGTAGATATGGACTTACCTGTCTTGCATGAAATACTTCTGCCAAAATTACCATCTGTGAACTCATAGAATGTCATTTCCATTGTCATGCTACCTCATACAGCATGGCACAACTTTGTATCAGGCACTCACTTCACATCAAGCGAAGTATAGCAATAGGCCTGTGCTCATGGAAGTGGACTGGTCTTACCATGTTGCCCATCTCCTTGAAGCTGCTGGCTTAATAAAACAATGGAATGCGCTTCTAAAGACACACTTACGGTGTCAGCTAGGTGGTAACAACTTAAAGATTGGAGCAGTGTTATCCCGGCAGCTGTATATGCTCTACACCAGTGTTCAGTATATGATGCTGTTTTCCCCACAGGCAGTATTTAAGGCTCCAGGATTCAAGGGTGGAGGTGAAAGTGGCAGCATTAACTATTACCTCTAGGGATCCACTCACAAAAGTTTTGTTTCTTGTCTGTGTGACCCTGTCCTCTGTGGGTCTAGAGGTCTTAATTCTAAAGGAAGGAATACTGTCACCAGAGATGAAGCATGGATTCCATTGAACTGGAAGTTAGGAATGCCACCTAGTTGCTCTGGACTCCTCATGCCTCTGGATCAACAGACAAAGAAGGGAATTGTCATATTAGCTGGTGTGATTGGCCCTGACTATCAAGGGAAGATTATAATGATGTATAATGAAGGTAAAAGAGTATGTCTGGAGTACAAGAGATCCCTTAGGACATATGTTAGTAGTACCATACTCTGTGATTAAAATCAATGGAAGTCAACAGTAACCCATTTCTGATACGACTGCTAATAGCCCAGACTTTTCGGGAATGAAGGTTTGGACCACCCCACTAAGAAAAGACCACAGCCAGCTGGTGTGCTTGCTGACGTTAAGAGGAATGTGGAACAGGACAAGTTGCTGAAACAAGAATTATAATCAATTGTCATGAGACTTTCTTCTTTGTGTAGCTCCAGCAAATATTTTTGTTTTCTTATGTAAGATATAAATGGGGCTAGTGCATTTGCACTTGTATTTCTGTTAATTGCATCATGTTAGGCAAAATTACAACTTTGTATTTGACTTTAGGGATTGTGTATGGTTTAAGGTGTACAGGTGCCAAGTCGACTATGTGGTGGACTATGATGGTTAGTGTTTTATGGCAGCTTGGCTGGGCCATGATTCTCAGTTGTACTGTAGATATTTAATGATGTAGTCTGCAAGTTATGTAATGATGTAGTTTGGCAATTATGTAATGGTGTAACTTGGCAGCTATGTAATGATACAGTCATCCTCTATGATGTGATCTGATATGATCAGTCACTGAATTCTAAGAGGAGTTTTCTTCCTGTTGTGACATGCATCCAATATATAAGGATAAAGCTTGCTTGCTTGCTATGGACCCTGAATCTAGCTTGTGTGTCAGTTTTACATTTGAAGGAGGGGAGGAGCCTTGGATTAGTCATCAATGAAACTGCTTTCATCACTGTAAGTGAAATGATTACATGAAAAACAATCATGCCAGACTAATACAATTTGTTTCCATGATGTCACTTATCTGGGCTTGAGCAAGCATTGATTGTTTCAGATGGCAATCAGGTAACAGACTAGACAGATAGGATCTGGAACACCCCACAGTGGAAGGAAAGAACATGTAGTTAAGAGGAAGAATTGATGATTTTCCTGTTTGGGAACACAGAGGGTGGGTAGAGGGAATGATTTTCCTACAGATAGTGTTAATTAATGTCTTTTCTCATAAATGTGTGAGTTGTTACCTATTAGTTCTTCATATTATGAAAATCTTGTTGGACTTTGATATTTAAACAAGCAAAAACCTTTGTATTTTTAATGTTTATTGTATAGGTGAAAATATAATGTGAATAAGTATAAAACAGTAAGTGAAAAGGGAGAGCAGAAATTGCATATGCAGAATAAATGCATCAGTGAGTTAAATCCATTTCTGGAGTCTTGAAGAGTCTTGTGTAATAAGTATGCACATTGGTGAATTAAGTCACGCTGGTAGTTTAACATTCAAACATTTTCCTGCAATGTGTGAATAGCAGTAGGTAAGGAACTTAATGAAACAAGTTTATTTTTGACCCCATTGTAAATAATACTCCTTTAAGCCCTTCTACATATTAGTTAATTTAATCATCATAATTATCATACAAAAGTCCTATAATGAACCATTTTACTGGTAAGGAGACTAACCGATCATAGTCACTAATAAGTTTAAGTTGTGGAATAATGCCGTGGTCTAGAGAAAAATACTTTAAAAGCAAACTAAAATAGTGGGAAATCAGTCCTGCATGTAATTAGTTGCTATATTTCAGTGTTAGACATATCAGAAGTTTTATGAAGAATGATCAAAATCTAGTTTGATATACTACAGAGTAGCGTGTCAAGCATATCAGAAATATTGCTTAGCAGTGACCTAGTGAGAATGATTTTGACCTAAGTCATTATTTGAAGAGAAAATTGAAGGAGACTATTTCCAGTTGAATATTCTTTATTCTCTGGAGATCTTACACATGCCAGCATCCTGACAGATGGTAAGCATTGAGTTGTGACAAAATGACCTAAAACTTTAAAAAAGATTCACAGTATTCTTATTTGCAGATGCATTCTGGCTACCACATTGTGATTTAGGAAACTATGATTCCAAACAGAAGCATGGCCTTCTGTTGAGTATTTCCTGTAATGTTAAGATCTTCTGAAGTTTGCTTGTTCTTTCAAATAAGGTGAATTTTCAGAGCTTGACATTGGCCTGTATTATAAATTCCTAAGGAATACAGTGAGCTTCAATTTCTCTGCTTTGAAGATTTGAAAGTATAGCCACATAAAGGAGGAAAAAATCTTTGAGTGGTATTTCATTGTCATTAATAAGCCTGCAGAAAATATTATGTGACCTTAATTTGTTCATTTTTATATCACAGTTATGGAATAGCTAGTGATCTAATTTTTTTTCAATCTTTTCACTTTCTAGTTATGTGGAGTAACTTTTTTAAGAAGATAGAAAATTAAAATCTCCTATAAAACATTCTATTTTCTTTGATATTCATGATAGTTATTATATCAAAAAAGTTAATATAATTAAAATATATTTAAATTATTTTATTAAAGATACTGAATAAATATTGCTGAGGTAGAAATTAAAGGAGCTGGAAAAGAGGGGGAAGGTGAAGATAACTGAGTCTTGGTTTGGATAACGAGGTAGGTAGTGAAGTGAAAACCTAGGAGGAAGAGCCAGTTTAGGGTGGAATGGTGTCAAAAGAGGAAGCGTTGGTGATACAGTGGTTAAGCATTTGGCTGCAAAGTGAAAAGTTGGCAGTTTGAACCTTCCAGCAACTCCAAAGAAGAAAGATGTGGCAATCTACTTCTGTAAAAATTTGCAGCCATGGAAATGCTATGGGGGCAATTCTACCCTTTCCTGCAGGGTCCTTATAGGGCCTTTGAGTCAGAATTGACTCTACGACAACAGGCTTTGAGTGTAGAAAGATAGTGAAATAACAAGTTCAGCATTGAACATGTCAAGCTTAAGGTGCCTACTGAGATACAGTGTGGAATGATGGCAAATACATGGGCTCTAGAGCCATGTTGCCTTCTCTGAAATCTTGGCTCCCACACTTATTATCTGTGTGCCGTTGGAAGCCTTATCAAATGTCGCCGTGTTTCATTTGTACCCCCTATAAAGTGGAGCTTACAGTTGTACCAACCGCAGTTGTCAGGACTAAATGAGTGAATGCACTTAAAGTACATACAAAGAACACTGGTACAGACTATAAGCACTCATGAACAGTAGTGGACAGGGAAAATCATTTATAAATCTGGGTTTAGAAGAAGTGGTCATGATGGCAAATAGAGGCAGTACCTGCAGATATTGTAGGACATAAAATTGCCCAAAGAGTGAGTATTACTCATGACAAGATTTTGCTTCAAATGCCGTTTGCTGGTGTTAACTTTATATTCTTCTTTTAAATGCTTTTTTGAGTCAGACTGGGTTTGTAACTACACAGAAAGGGATGGAAAGATATCACTTAAGTTTTTTAGAAAAAAAAAGGAAAGACAGGAACTTTTTGGAAACAAAAAGGGGAGATAATCATGTGATATTGATCCTTTAGGATAATAAGCAGAACTCACCGCCTTGTCTAGGGGGGAAAGGCAGTTTCTTCATCTTATGAGAGTGAAGGGGAGCCTAGAGTGAGGAAAGGGGAGGCCTCTTGAAAGAAAAGGACAGTGAGAGGCATCTGCAGGGAATTGATTCTTGTGACACAAACTAGTTGCCTTGGGTTTGGCACCATGTAGAGCTGTAACTGTCTAGTCAAGCCCTGGGGACAGAAAACAGGATTAAATCAAATATGTAAATTGCTACTCGGTAGTTAGGTAGATCCTCCTGACCCTCAGTTGCCAGTTCGATAACACTTCTACTGTGACCTAAATTCTGGAGGCTTTTTCCTGGATTTTGCATTTTAAAGATGCTTAACATGTTCTGGAATTTTTTTTTTTTTTCTTATCCAGATCCTAGACATAGCCTCCAGCTACTCCTTCTACCTCTGTTTTTTCCCTTTCGTGGTACCTTGGCTCTGTTAAACTGCTTAGCTGTGTTCTGCTCCGATTTCTGTTTTCAGCCTTGTCTACAGCCAATACTGTGTTACTTAGACTATTCACATCACGCCACACACGCTTTAGATAAGAGCTTCTCAAATTTTCACTTCCACATGAATCATGGGATCAGGGGACCTAAGGGGTGTGATCTTGTTAAAAATGACCATTTTGATCCAGTAGGTCTGGGGCATGCTTAAAATTTCTGCATTTCCAATAATTTCTCAAGTGATATTGATAGTACTAGTCCAAAGACCATGGAAGCCCTGGTGGGGCGCAGTAGTTAAGTGCTACGTCTGCTAACCGAAGGGTCAGCTCTTCAAAGCAGCCAGGTGCTTCCTTGGAAACTCTAAGGAGCCATCCTACTCTGTCTTGTAGGGTCTCTGTGAGTTAGAATCAACTTGACAAGGCTGGGTTTGATTTTTTGGTTTGCTTTAATGCAAAGACCACTTGTTGAGAAGCAGAACTCTGGTATTTCTCATGCGTATTCCCCCTCCAGTAGTCATCCTTCTTCCTAAGAAAGTATTACATATTCCAAGCTTAAAATCCATTCATGTCCTTGCAACTTGAGGTAAGTTATTGCCTTTTTTACCTCTAGGTCCATAACCTTCTAATTCCTTATCGGGTCTTGCCCCCAACACAGTTTGTGTTAATTCACGTGAATAATGAACACTGAATTATAACAGGTTCTAAAACAAGGTGCAAGTATTTTGTTTTACTTTTGTTGCCAGTACCTAGGGACTTCTGTTTAATGAATATACAATGTGATAGCTGCCTGCAAGTCTCTTCCAGTTTATTTGGAGAGACAAGTTGTCCTAATATATGTGTAATAATAAGAAACAGTAGCACAGGAGTTCTTAAACATTTTATACCTAGAACAATAGTTTTAAATACATTAAATAAGATACACAAAATTCCGTAGTCCTGAGTTCATGGTCCCAAAGTTAAAAATCTCTATAACTGATCAAGAAAAAGGAGAAAGCAATGGGGGTCATTATGGTCCAAATGGATTTCCATTCCTGATCAGAATAATTTTCAAGAGAGGATAGAAAGGACTTCTGTCTATATGCTGTAATAGTGGAGATTGAGAGCAATGGCAAAAATTGAAGGTGATAATGAGCACTGTGTGTGGTTCATGTATGTGTGTGGGTGGAAAACGAAGAATGTGAGCAGACTAGCCTGCTAAGAATAGAAGTCTGTGTTGGAGGCACCATTTGGGAAAGTAGACAGGTCCTGAAGATGAAGGAGCCTGAGTGTGAAGGTTTAGCCATTGAGTGCACTAGGAGAAAGCAAGACGTTCAGGTTTGTTGACAAGAGAAATACCATCGTGAAATAAGCACTCCAGAAAAATTAGTGGAGATAAAACAAAATTTAAGTAAGTTATCTTGCCAGTCAGATATAAACATGGCAAACTTTGCTCACAGAAGTTACTGCTTCAGTATATATTTTGGGGCATTTACAAAAGAAAACATCCTTTGTGAAATTTTGTCTTTCCTCTTTTGATATCAGTGAGCTAGCCATATTTATTAAAAACTCACTATTTAAAAACAAACAAAATTAGGCCCTTGTTATTCCTTTCCTGTGCAGAACCAACTCTAAATTTCAAATGAATCAGGTACGGCGGTGACGCACGTAGGGCACTGAAGCAAGCCTAGACTCAGAACCTGAGGAGTCACAGATTTAAAAATATGTATATACATATACACAAAATAAGGAGTGGTTTAACTGCAAGACAATAAAACCATTTCAGGTTGATTTTTAAGACTTTACTAATATTCACGGTGTATTTAACACATAATGAGGACATGAAGCCATTCCCATGGGTAAAAATATGAAAGATGAGATAAATATTTACAAAAATGATACTTGTTCTCTGTGGGGTCTGTTGTGTCTTGAGAACAGTTTGTAAAATAAGTTGGACAGCTACACTGAAACAAGAAGATATCAAGAGAGTCAAAAATAAGCAGAGAAGAAGTTGCAACATAGTTGAAGATTATAGTTGATGGCTCAGCTTACTTTAGCTTAAATACTTTATCCCCTAGGGTTGCCGTGAGTCGGATCCGACTCGATGGCACTTGGCTTTGGCACTTTATCCCCACTGGGAGCGCCAAGCCCCTTTTACATATCTTGGTTTGTATCAATTTGGATCTAGAAAACTCAGTAACAGGAAATTAAAGACATTCAAATTTTAAAAACAAAATTACATGGATCCTAATATGCATGTAGGACACCCTGGTGGCATAGTGGGTTAAGTGCTAACCATGTGGTCAGCAGTTCAAATCCACCAGGTACTCCTTGGAAACTCTATGGGGCAGTACTCTGACCTATAGGGTCTCAATGAGTTGGACCTGACTTGACAGCAGTGGGTTTAGTTTTTGGTTATAATATGCATGTAATTATGTGTGTACATGTATGTAGATATGTTTATATACATATATACTATTTTTTACTCAAAAATCTCATTCACTTTTTATTTGCCGTACACAATTATTCTCTCATTGGTAATTTCACAAAAATGAAGCTTCGTACTGTGTTTACTGTTGTATAAAACTTAGTCTAGGTACAAAATAATGGCTTTAGCTCTCAGGTTATATCCATTTTAACTTAATAATATGGAGACAGCATATAAATAAAAAAGTCATTTGGCTCAATTCAAATTTTATTATCACCCAAAAAGCAGCAATAGTCATACATCCCTGGAACACTGAAAAGCCAACTCTTCAACTGAAAAATTCATGTAATAAGGAAATGCCTCTTTCTCCAAGTAAAAGTTGATTAATAAATATGCTTTTTTCCCCCCAAAGATTTCCAGATGTCTTATGTAGCATTTCTGAGTGCTTATATTTCCACCTAGAAGTTATAGAATAATAGAACTTAACAGCTGGATGAAGGTTTCAGAATTTCTGATCCATTACATTTATTTTATATGTGAGGGGATCAGAGATCTAAGAGAGGTCACCAGCTATTGGCTGTTCTAGGACAGCACAGAGCCTACAGCCTGGCTTTATAGCTCCTGGTTCAGGGATCTCTTTCCTCTCTGTTGGCACATATTTTTCATGTGAAAAGTAATAGTTTCTGTAATTCTAAATTAACTGTATGGCAATAGGTTTAGGTTTTCTTCTTTTTTTGTGATATTGTTGAGCTCCCTTGTATATTTTTATTACATTATTTCTGTCTCAACAAAGACTTGTTTGACAGTCTGAGGTAAATCCCTGAATTACTAAAAAGCCAAAACCAAAGCCACTGCTGTCCAGTTAATTTTGACTCATAGAGACACTGTAGGTAAGAGCAGAGCTGCCCCATAGAGTTTCCAAGGAACGCCTGGTGGATTTGAACTGTCCACCTAGCAGACATAGCACTTAACCACTAAGCTACCAGGATTTCCTCCTGAAAAATGGAGATAATATTTTCCCCATGTAGAAATGTGGAAAAGATAAACAGTGAGATATACCATCAATCAAATTGTTTTCTGTTGATTGAATTAACATGATGATTAAATGTGGTTCTAACCTTGAACTTATTTGCCACACTTTTGAAAATAGATCTGTTTATTAATAGAATTTTTCAATCCAATTTTCAGTTTTGAAATTATGTACATACGTTATGGATTAACAAAACAATTCTTAATAAGATTAAATCACATACATACTAAAAATGCCTGAGTTGCATTTATGCAAATCATAGTAAGATAAATAGTAGCTTAATATTTTTGTATTAATCATCACCAAAAATAATGGCCAGGTGATTTCCTAACAAATTTAATTGTACAAAACAACTTAATTCCGCTGCTTTTCAGTATACTGTTTCAAAATTACTTGGTGGAATTTTTAAGGAAAACTAACAATATAACCAGTACTTGTTCCATTTTATAGCTAAAAATATGATTTTTTGACATATATTAATAAAATCTCATTTAACCAAAAATACAGTGCACCTTTGATCATGTTATGCCAGATGACTTTGTGCTTCGTTTTCCATCTCCTACTCCATTAAAATAAACAAGAAGAGAAGAGTTCACGTAAGGGAACATGCCATGCATTCCAGAAACTGTTTATTAGGATAACACAAGTAGCAATGGAATTTGAGAGCCTCATTTCAAACAGGTACCACTAGCCAGCATAAGAAATACTTTGTCTCCAACAACCAAATTTAACAATCAGATCGATTTATACCATATAGGATAAAAGAACTAATTTTCGTCACAGGCTTTTCTTATTCATTGGAAAACGTGGTGGCATTTCTCTTGGACTTGCAGCCTCTTTGGCCTGGAAGATACAGAAGACAAGGAATCAGGAGTAATTAATTTGTGGCACTGTTCTTTAGTGATCACAAAATTGTGCTTTTCCTCTTAATACTCTGGGACTGGACTGACAGGGTGTGGAGGTGGCAGCAGTTAGTGCTGAAAATGACTTCTTCATGGGCCCATAAATTAACTTCTTCCTGTCTTTCGTCCTTAACCCATGCAACACATTCAGTAGTTATGGAAGAAGCTGTAGTATAAGTTATGGTTAGAACATAGTCACGTTTATAGTCTTGTTTTGGTTTATGAAGACAGATATTATCATTTTATTGTTAAGAACATAAGCAGTTTAAGTATATTTGAACCCTCAACAGTGATTATCAAAGTGTTACAAAGTATATACCTGGTATTTCAGATTTAAAAAGTAAACCTTAAAGCACAACTTAAAGGTAAATGATTATGTGTTGATTTAAAACAAAGGCATTTAAACACAGTTTAAGAAATGGGTTCATGTCACAGCACCATGACTTTTCAGCTGGGTGAGGCTGAGTGATTTCTTAGCCACTTAAACCATAGTAGTTTCAGTTCAAAAATAATGCTACTAATAATAATCATCTTATGAAGACTGCCAATTAAGTTCATGAATTCATCCTAGAAAAAAATGCTACATAACTCATTGCTGAATGTCACTACACTCACCTTTGAATTACTCCCCTTGGGAAGCTATGCATTGATGTCAGCTCCTGGTCTAACCTTTAAAGCAATCTTGGAACTCTTTTCTGGAATAGCTGTCAAAATCTGCCAGCCAGGTGGCAGGCTTAATACTTCTTTGGTCTTATGTCCCAGGAAATGAAGGTTGGGTAACAAAAAGCACAGGGTCAAGAGAAAGTGAGCCTTGCTGCAGAATCCGTCTATATACTGGAGGCATACCAGTTGAAAAGCTCTGCCTTTCAGCTGATTGGCTGATCACATCAGAGAGGTGATCAAATTGTGGAATAGCAGTCAGTCTGATGTCTGCCAAACCACTGAGAGTCGTAGCCTACCAAGTTGACACATAACCTTAACCATGACACTGGACTTTTCTTCCTAGTGTGAAGTTGAATTTCCAGCCTTGTGTTTAGCAACCTAGCATGTTAACCATTTGTGTTTCCCAGGGACTCTGGGTTTAGCTATAAGCCCTTGAAATAATACAAAAGAAAATCAAAGAATTCTAAAAATTGAAAAGGGGAAGGAATACGATTCACTAGACACAAATTAATCATGTTTGTATATAATAGCAACACACAGACTGATTTTAAGATGAAATATACCACTTATGGTTTCAAAAATTTATGTTAATGTCATTAACAAAAATGAAATACTTTGGTATATAGTCATCTACCATGTAACACACATTTGTGCAACATCCAGGTGAATATGCTTTCTTGTCCAGCTTGTACCCTTCAAGAGATGTTCACAGTTCCACTCAGCAGCAGTCCTACCTTTCTGTGTCCACCCATAAGAAAAGGCATCCTTGCTGTTTGGAGGAATGGCCACTGCTTCTGCTCTCAAGCACCCAAAGTCTGTAGGCATCTTGAAGCCCACTAAGTAGAAGGTACCAGTTAGCTGGGATTGCTGCTCTGCTGCCCAGGTCCATCCCCAGAGCCTGCCTGCTGTGACCTTCCCCAAGCAGGGCTTTGGGGCCATGCATTAGTCAGGACCCCTTGCAGCACTCGACTGAAATGTTCAAAGTGCCCGCTGACCAAGCCACATATAGTACAGCAGAACTGCCATGTGCTGAGGGCCTTGGTGTCCTGTGGAACTAGGTGTTCAAATAATATCCAAGTTACATAAAATTAGATGTCGCAGAAGTATCAGTGACACGTGACTGTATGCTTATCAAAACCTGTGTAGGATCTACATACTGTAACTAGACAATGCTAAAGAAAGAAATCAAAGAAGACCTATATAAACAGAAAAACATACTGTATTCATAGTTTGGAAGAATCAACATAGTGAATATGTTAATTCTCCCATAATTGATCTATTAGTTTAGTGAAATAACGGTCACGTTTTTGTAGACATAGACAAGCTAATAACATTGTAAAACTTACACAGATAAAACACATCCCTAAACTACATAAAACAGTGAAGAATAAAAGAAATTTTATTTTAAAAATTACATAGTTATTACAAACCTACAATAATCAAGGCAGATATCCACTAAGGAACAGATATTTAGGTCAATGGAATAGAGTAGAGAATTTAGAAATGAATATGAATTTAGAAACGAATATGAGCTGACTTGTGGCCTCCAAAACATTACATCTATGTACTAATTCTCTGAACTTGTGAATACTATGTTGTATAGTGGAGGAGTGAATATAGCTGTGTACCTTCTATGTGGGTAACTGGTTCATACATACATTTCTGGCAAGAGTGTAATATGGTATATCCAATCTGAAAAAAGATTTTGTCAGTTTCTTTAAAAAAAAAAAAAAAAAGAAACCCATGCAACTAACATATAACCCAACAACTGCACTGTTTGTGTTGCTGAAAAAAAATGTATATCCAATTAAGAAGCTGTTGGTGTTCCAAAATTCTCTCATACCATCTCTGACATCACTTTGGTGTCCAAGGCCATGTTTTGCAAATCTCGGTCATTCTTCTTTGTTTCCACCTTTCAAATTCCAATCACCAGCAATTATCAATGCATCTGGATTATGTATTTGATTGAATTCAGACTGCAGAAGTTGGGAAAAATCTTTAATTTCTTCATCTTTGGCATTAGCAGCTGATGCATTAATTTAAGTAACAGTCATATTAACTGGTCTTTCTTGTAGGCAAACATCGTCCTATGCCCAACAGCATTTCACTTCAAGATAGATATTAAAACATTTTTTTTCTTTTTCTTGTAATTGAATAAAAATGTACATTCCCATACAAATTCGCATGCTCACCTATATGCAGCTCCCAATGTTCTCCCTGTCTGGTGACAGCATACCTCTCCTCTCTGCCCCATACATGTCCTATCCTCCAAGCCATCTCCTATCCCCTCCTCTCCATCCACTCCCCTTCCTCCAGCAAGAGGTCAGCAGGATGACATCCTATAGATGCATAGAACCATAAAGTGCGCACGTGATATGGCCACTCTGCGTCACCAAGTCCAATCCACTGCTGTCCAAAAAGGTGACCTTCATTATGATATATGGACAGAGGCAGCATCAGAGCCAGGGGCTATGCTCCCAGGGGAACTCTGAAGCCCCCAGTTCATCAAACTGTGGTCTTATTGGAGATCTCAGGGAGGACCCCTGTTTATTCTCTTGTTGCCAGTGAGACTCAACTTTGTGAGCTCCATCATGGTTCTTCTGGTCATGAGTCGATGTAGAGACCCACTCAGCTGGGTCTCTCTGTCTTCTGGGTTCTCTTTCCCCTATGTCGTTTTGGTCCTTGGTCATCATCCATTCCTGTTGAGTTGGGACCATTTGCTGTACCCTCAGATGGCAGCTTGGCAGTTTTTAAGACCCCAGACGCCACTCACTGATGTGGGTGCAGAGAGTCCTCATTAGCAAAACACTAGCTGTGCCAGTTGGCCTGGATTTTGCCTGAGAGCGTGGTCAACGGTCCCCTGCCCCAGCTACTTTGTCCTGAAACAATTTTGACAGTGAACATGTCACCATTCTTCTTCATTCATCCCTGACAGCATTTCACTTCAGGATAGATCTTAAAATGTTCTTTCTGACAGTGAACATGTCATGATACTTCTTCGATTAGTCATTTCTGACAAAGTAGAATATAGAATTATCTGATTCAATATGGTTAACACCAGTCCATTTTAGCTCACTAATGCCTAGGATACATATTGCATTGGGAAAATCTACTGCAAAGCACACCCTTAAAGTATTCAAAAGTAAGGATGTCACTTTGAAGACTAAAATGCACCTGACCCACCCATGGTATTTTCAGTCATATCCTATGCATGTGAAAGCTGGACTATGAACAAACAAGACAGAAGAAGAATTGATGCCCTTGAATTGTGGTGTTGGAGAAGAATGCTGAATGTATCGTTGACTGCCCAAAGAACGAATAGATCTGTTCTGGAAGACATACAACCACAGTTCTCCTTGGAAGCAAAGATAGCAAGACTGCATCTTACACACTTTGGACATGTTGTCAGGAGAGATCAGTCTCTGGAGAAGGACATCGTACTTTGTAGAGTGGAGTGTCAGCGAAAAAGAGGAAGACCCTCGAGGAGATGGACTGACACAGAGGCTGTACAATGGGCTTAAGCATAGCAATGATCGTGGACATGGTGCAAGACCAGGCAGTGTTTTGCTCTGTTGTACATAGGATCGCTATGAGTTGGGACAGACTCGACGGCAGCTAACAACAACAATGCTTAGAACATAGATGTTATGCATTTAATTTTTGATGACTTCCAATTTTCCTGGATTCAGGCTTCAGACATTCCATGTCCTGATTATTAATGGATACTTGCAGCTGTTTCTTCTCATTTTGAGTTACACCACATCAGCAATTACAAGTCCTGAAAGTTTGATTCCGTCGTTAATGTTAACTCGACTTTAAAAATTTAACTCTTCCCCAGTTGTCTTTTGAGTGCCTTCCAACCTAAAGGGCTGGTCTTCCCTCACTGGATTACACAGTGCTTCACTGCTCTTCACAAGATTTTCACTAGCCTTTTGTTTTTCAGAAGTAGATAACTAGGCCCTTCTTCCAAGTTTGCTTTAGTCTAGAAGCTCAGTTGAAACCTATCTACCGTAGTATTTGAAATACGAATGGCAGAGCTTCCAACGTTATTGCCATGCACAAGCCACCACAGTCCAGCAACCTAACAGATGCATGGTACTGTAATAAGATGATATTAAAAAAGTAATTTGAATGATATTTCATCTGTTGATAGCATCCAAGTCTTCATTTTATCCTATTATTTATGAGGAAACTGTAACTAAGATCCATGTTCACACACACACACAGAGTTGTAAGAAATGTTACAAAAAATTTTTGTTCAGAGCTGTGATCATTTGTTCATTAGATTTTTGTTATTTTTTTCTCTAGGATTTTATTCTATTAAAAATATTTTCAAGTTTCAAACTCTAGGAATACGAAGATACAGATTATTTTCTCCAAAAAAAATTAACCATTTTTGATTATCAGTTAAATATAACCCTAATCCAAACCCATTATCATTGTGTACTGTCTCATAGCAACCCTATAGAATACAGTAGAAATACCTCACAGTGTTTCGAAGTAGCTGTTGGTGGATCCAAAGTGCCAACCTTTTAGTTAGCAGCCAGACTCTTAACCACTGCATTATAATTTATTTTCTGTTACCAACAGATTCTAAATTGAGTTTTGCCCTTTTATTATTAATTTTACTTTCAATTTTGGGACTGTAAGCTATTGTAAAAAGGTCACAGCTTAAAGAAGAGTTCACATAAAACAAAGACAAAAAAAGTCACACAGTGAAAAACAGTAAAATAGCAGAGATAGACACAGACCCTTAAAATTCTAATAGATCTTTGATTTACTTTAATTTTTTTCAAAGATATGGATAAAATTTCTAAACATAATGTTCAACATTTTCTCAAGTAGGACATGAAAATCAGACTGGAAAATAAAGCTAGCAGCATTCTCATTTTTCATCTTAGTAATTAAGTACCCATTGCAATACCAATTTAATTGTGGGAAGATCTACTAAAATATTTATGGGGCTTTAAAACATTGGGTGAACTAATAAATTTAATAGATCTATAAAATTCTGACACAATATTTTTAAGACTAATCTTGGGAACAATTTGCTCGGTGTGTATATTTGTATGTATTTATGTTAACTTTAGTTTAATTACTTCAACAAAAATCATATTTACACACACACTCAAACTACATGTTTCAGTTCACTTATTTCAAGCAATATTTGATATGACAGACTCCCAGTATTTCTGCAGAACCTGGATTGCCTGGGAGTTCATAATAACGCAGAAATAATTTTAACTCTGCTGGAACTACATATGTTAATCCAGCTCATTGGTAAATTGTATGCTTATTGTCTTCTTTTTTTACGGTTGACAATAATGATATATAAGGACTGCAGGCTCAGAGCCCTTTCCTTCCATTATTGTACTTGAGTCTTCCAATATCCACATCAGGTACATGGGGCAAAACATACTGTCCCTGCATTTCCAATGAAAAAGTGTAAGAAAAAAATCTTTAAATAATTGCCAAGTTTAGACTAGTTAGTAGTTGTCAGAATCAGATCCAAGGAATCCCTATTCCAAATGACTTGTTCTTCCATGATGCTATCTCCAGAGATTAGAGACTAAATTGGGAAGCACAAGACCCCTCATAATTTTAATTCATCTTCAACATAGAAAAGTTTTAAGAAACTATCTTGGTTACGTGGTGCTGCTATAGCAGAAGTACCACAAACAGATGGCTTTAACAAAGAGAAATTTGTTCTCTCTCAGTCTAGTGGGTTGGGAGTCTAAATTCAGCGTGTCAGCTCCAGGGGAAGGCTGTCATTATCTCTTGGCTCTGGAGAAGGGCGTTGTCATCAGTCTTCCCGTAGCTGAGGAGCTCCTCAACACAGGGACCCCAGGTCCAAAGGACACCCTATGTCCCCAGTGCTTCTTTCTTGATGGCGTGAAGTCCCTTGTCTCTGCATATTTCTCTCTTTTATGGGCTCAAAAGAGATTGGCTTAAAGCACAGCCTAATCTTGTAGATTGAATCCTGCTCCATCACCCTGCTAGCCAGCCAAGGGCCATTAACACAATTGCTTCTAATCCCACCTCATAAACATCATAGAGATAGGATTTATCACACATAGGAAAATCAATCAGATGATAAAATACTAGTCAAGCACACACTGATGGGACCCGTGACCCAGTCAAGCTGATGTACTTTTTTGGAGACACAAGTCAATACATAACAGAAACATCTGACAGCTCAGTTTTTTTTGTTGTTGTTTTTTATTGCTGTTAATTCATACTTTAATATAGTAACATTTAAATAAATTATAAATAATATCAGAAACTAATTAATATTCTCTCTTTCCCAGCTCATTACAAGTTCAGAAATATAATATTCAATATTGGGAGTAACTACATATTTGTACTTTTTTGTGGATATTTATGTTATGACATTCTCTACAGAAGATTTTCTGTTGCCATAAAATTGGTTGAACAGGAATTTTCATGTACTCCATTATTGGACAAGACCTGGTGGTAGAGTAGTTAGGAGCTCCAGCTGCTACTCAAAAGATGCACAGTTCAAATCTACTAGTAGCTCCTTGGAAACCCTAAGGGGCAGCCTTCAGGGTAGGTACCGTTAGAAAAAGATCAGGTCTGGAGCAATATGCTCCAGTGTCATGTGGTTGTCTTCTATCTAGCCAATTTCAATTCAGACTTACAGAACAAAGTAGTAATACCCCGTAGAGTTTTCTGGCTCAAATGTTTAGTTTGTTAGTTTGTTTTTAATACATTATTGTGAAACTCTACACTCTAAATTAATTTGCCATATAAAACCCTACACACACACTGCTGTGCAACTCCAACTGCTTTCCTCCCCTCCAGCAACACACTCCTTGTTTCCACCCTGTACTAACTGTAATCATTCAACCAACTCCTGTTCCCTCTACTGTCTCATCTCTCCTCTGGACAAGAGCTGCTTAGATAGCCTCATGTATATGTTTAAGCCAAGAAGCTTATTCTTCACTAACATCATGCTGAGTTTTATAGTCCAGTCCAATCTTTGTCTGAAGAGTTGGCTTTGGAAATGATCTAAGCTCTGAGCTAATAGAGCATCCAGGGGCCTTGTCCTCAGGAGATCTTGCAGGAATCCAACAAATCGTAAAGTGTGGTTTTTTAATAGAGTTCTGTTTCTGCACACCTACTTTTCTCCTGCTACATCGAGGATTTTACACTGTGTTTCCTGTCAGGGTACTCATTGGTGGTGGCCAGACACCATCTAATTCTTCTGGTCTCATGCTGATGTAGTCTGTGGATCATATGGCACCTTCTGTCTCCTGGGCTCATATTTTTCTCATGTCCTTGATGTTCTTCCTTCTCCTCTGCTCCGCGTAGACTGGGACCAATCAGTGCTACTTAGATGGCTGAAATCTTTGTGAGAGTTGATTGCCAGGTCTTTTCTTCTGCAGAGCCACTAGTAGGTTCCAACTACTGCCTTTTGTTCAGCAGCTGAGTGCTTAACCATTGAACCACCAGGACTCCTTTCTAATGTCATACTAGTTGCCATAGAGTTGACTCCAGCTCATAGCAACCCTATATAGGACAGAGTAGAATTATCCCCACAGAGTTTCCAAGAAGCACTTCACGGATTTGAACTGCCATGCTTTAGGTTAGCGCCTGAACCCTTAACTACTACACCACTCAGGTTTCCGTGTCATAGGAATCCTATAATCAAGCTGAGTCATTATCAGTTCCTACATTATTAGGGTACATGCCATTATATATATTTAAAAGTTTCTAAGATAAGTCAAACTTGTTAACTCTTTACCTATTTCTTTGCCAATGACAACACTGTATAATCTGCCTAATTCAGAATAATATTTCAAACCCCTGTGTTTTCCTTGAAATCAATTCTTCTCTAGAATGGGTACCTTGAAAGCTATTTATTTATTTGTTTGTTTTTTTAGGTGCTACCTAGTGTTCTGCTCCGTTCTATAGGTCATTCTGGTGTGACCACCTAAAAAAGAATCTACATTCTATAAATTCCTAGGATTCAGAAAACCTTATCCTCTTTACTGTAAAACCACCAACCCATCTCCATTTCAGGAAGACAGACTTTGGAGGAATCTATTCCCCCTGTCTGCCTGAGTACTGGTACGGAATAAAACCTCTTGCGTCTCATCTCACTTCTGTCTCAAAGATTGGCTGTGTGAGGCAGGTGGCATAAATGTAGGTATGCAGTAATGCAATTACTTCATAGATTACTTGGTAATTCTTTCATGAAAACACCATGGTGGTTATTCAGACCTCCTTTCTCAAGTCTCCTGTCCTATTACCTCATTTTATTTCTCCTTCTCAGCTAATATTTTTAAAATCCATCTAGAGTTAGCTTCTCATTTTCTCACACTTGTCTATGTCTGGTTTTCTTTTGGACCAGTGAAACTGCACTTGTATAAAGCTAATTTCCCACTTGCAACACTGATTTTATTCTGCTCTTATTTTCCAGATAACTTGCTTTCTTACCCTTCCTACCATGCCATGAGCAAAGTCCCTTACCAATTAAGTAAGTGGAAGCCTCTTTTTGCTTAACATTAACAATAAAACCCAGTACTTAATGAACTAATGTGCTTCCCATTTCTAGTTATCCATCAATTTCATTACAAAATGTCTTAAATGCATAGACAGTAGAGCTTACTGAGCATGGACCAGAGATCCTAAATTTGACACACTTAAAGTTTAGAACTTGAGAAACCAATGTTATTATCTCTCAGTACTATTATTTTTTTTTTCAAATGTAATAAGAACCGCCTAATAATATCTTTTTCTGTCTATCATTTCGAAGAGTCCTCTAATCGGAGCCATGTATTTTATTTTACTTCTGTGTGCCAAGCAAATAATCTGAGAAGCTGAACTACATGAAGAAGAATGAGGTATCAGGATTGCAGGAAGACTCATTAACAACCTGCATTGTGCAAATAACACAACCCTGCTTGCTGCAAGTGAGGAGGATTTGAAGCACTTACTGATTAAGATCAAAGACTACAGCCTCAGTGTGAGTTACACCCCAACATCAAGAAAACCCAAATCCTCACAACTGGACCAGTAAACAACATCGTGATAAATACGGAAAGGACTGAGCTTGCCAAGGATTTCATTTTACTTGGTTCTACAATGAGTGCCCCTGGAAGCAGTGGTCAGGGAATCAAGAGATGCATTTCATTGGGAAAATCTGCTGCAAAAGACCTGTTTTAATGTTAAAAAGTCAAGGCACCACCTTGAAGACTAAGGTGTACCTGACCCAAGCCGTGGTGTTTTCAGTCTCGTCACCTGAATGCAAAAACTGCACAATAAATAAGGGAGACAGAAGAATTGACACCTTTGCATTGTGGTGTTGGAGAAGAGTATTGACTGTACCACGGACTGCCAAAAGAACAAATTTAGATCTGTTCTGGAAGAAGTACAACCAGAGTGCTCCTTGGAAGCAAAGATGGCAAGACTACATCTTATATACTTTGGGCATGTTGTCAGGAGGGATCGATGCTCGGAGAAGGACGTCATGCGTGGTGAAGTGGAAAATCACTGAAAAAACGGAAGATCATCAACAAGATGGATTGACAAAACGGCTGTAATAAGGGACTTCGACAAAGAAACAGTTGTGGGCGTGGTGCAGGACCTGGTGTTTTTGTTCTGTTGTGCATTGTGTTTCTGAGTCAGAACCAACTCAACAGCACCTAACAACAAAAACAACCGCTAGATGATGAAGTTTTTGGAGAATGTTGTGAAGTGGAATCCCCGGGTTCTTACTCAGTATAACTCATATTGACTAATAAATGAGAGACTGAGGTGGGAGAACAAAAAGTCACCTTTATTTCATTGTACAGGGAGATGGAGTCGCTCAGTGTTACTATTGCCTAGACTGAGCAGGCAGACAGAGGTAACTTTTAAAGGGGATTGCAAACAAGGAGTTTATACTATTTATGGCAGCAGCATTCTTAATCATGCTATACAGGTGCAATGGGATTTACATACAACCTCCAAGCAAAAGGGGAACTGATATGCAAAGCTAAGGGGGATGGGAAGAGCCCAGCCAAGGATAGGATTTTGCAATGTCAACTCTGCAGGGGAGGGAGCTAGATAAAGAATACAGCTCTCTGAGGGCTCTGCCTCCAGAAGAGTCAAATGTTCTCCTTCCTTCTCCTTAATGTTTGTTCTTTCCAAACTCCCTTGTTCATAATGGGTGATATATAAATGCTCATTAATCCATCAATTAACAGCTAAGTGCTTTAAAACTTTAACTGGAAGGTGGGACTGATAAGAAGAAATAAAATAGCTCTTAAAGAAACAGGCCTTTAGCCCTAATGCTAGTCAAATGTATATCTATCAGATGATGAGTTCCTAGACAAATGGGAAATCTCTGAAGTAGGGCTTGGGGGGATGAGGGCAGGATTCCTGCTTCAGGTATGAAACACCTATGAAGTGAATAGCCCGGAAGTACTGAACCCAGTGAGTCACCAAACATAAGACAATTTCAGAATTTAACACCAATGTACAAACAAATCTGTTTTAAAAATATTTCTGGTTTCAGATTTCAGTGTCATCATTTCACTCTATTAGTGCAGAAAATTAATTGGAAAAATTGAGGAAGAGAGAAAAAGAGTTAGGAGTAGAGCCAGATTTTTTTTAGACACAATTTAAAATCATTAAAATATTATTTTAGTAATTTACTTATCATTTAAAATATCTATCTTCTCAAAAAATCTCATGCCACATACTGTAAACAGAGAAATTGCCGTACCTGTCAGTTAATACACTCAACTCAATGGGAAAATATGCTGTGGTCTCTTCATACACATCAATCTACTGAAAAGTGTGTATGGGATACATGAAATATAGGTAAACAGATGGCACTCTTTTTTTCCATTGATATCACTAGAGGGATCTGAATTTACCAAATAGCATGGAATGTTACTAAAATATAACCCTTTGTTGGAATTACAACCATCATGAAACAAAAATAACACAAGAACTAGGCAAGGCACACTGTTATCAATGTCTCAGTATCTTAAAAGTCAAGTCCCTGTTACCGTTGAATTACTACCATACATGACCTACATTCAGCAGATTCTAAAATCACCAATTAAATATTTCAAGAAGCCTCAGGTTTTTGCTGAAAGCCTTATAACTACTGATATCTAATCCATCTTACCTTGAAAATGTTCATTACAAAATTAGAGTTTAAGATGCTATGCCCGCCAGCATGGTCATGTGATATTATGATGTCACATGCCTGTAACTGAGCTTTAATCCTCATGACTCACACTAGTGATCCATGATGAGTCAGGCAGGAAGGGCTTTTTCTAAGTCATTTAGTCAAAAGCTTTCTCTCTTCATTGCTGGATGTTACTAAAGAATATGAATCTTACATGGGCTGTACGTATTTCACATTCTTAATATTCCCTATTTTTTAAATTTATGTTCCTTAGAGGAACTGTATATTAATTAGCAGTTGTTTGGGCTCAGAAGAAGTCTTTTGTGTGTTTGTATTTGTGACTGTGTGTGTGTGTCATTATTATTAAATCTATATAGTAAATGAAAGCAATAGTATTAGTCCCAGAAAAGTGGATGTTTCTCCTTAAAATGGAGGATAACACTAGAAGTAAAATTGGATTATGAAAGGTATAGCAGTTTAATCTGAGTTAGAATGCCTGAATTATATTCTGGAAATGTATTATTGTGGAAGGTGAATAAAGAGTAAATAGCCCATTCCAAGAAACTGTGATAGCCAACTAATACTTAGTAATGATATTTATTTCAAATTTATGAGCCAAGTTCTAAGTATTGACTATTTACCATGATTTACCAACAGATTATGTCTATTATTTATTCAAAGAGAACATCACAGTTAAAAAGATTATATTTAAGTTCTTTTAATTCTGTTTGTCTCCGTGGTCTTTCTGTATGACTAAAGAATAAATTAACATTTTTAAAGATTAGGCAATTATATGTCTTAAAATGCATATAATATTTAAAATAAGAGGTTATGACCTTAATTTAGAAACCACAGCAACAGTACGAGGTATATACATGCACATACATTTCCTATACACATAAAATGTTTATATATAATTATTAGTGTCAGTACCTTCTACTCTGTTTTGAGAAGGTATTGGAAAGGAAAGATTCGATCCTACTAAAAAGTTACATAGAAACCCTGGTGGCCTACTGATTAAGAGCTGCAGCTGCTAACCAAAAGGTCAGTAGTTTGAATTCACCAGCTACTGCTTGGAAACTATGGGGCAGTTCTACTCTGTCCTATAGGGTTGCTATGAGTTAGACTCCATAGCAACACGTTTTTATATATTTTCATAGCATTAGCATGGGATAGGAATCCCTGGGTGGTGTAAACAGTTAGCTCATTTGGCTACTAATCTAAATAAAGACTGGAGCTTCAAGTCTACTCAAAGGTACCTTGGAAGAAAGCCCTAGAGGTCTACGACAGAAAAATCAGCCATTGGAGTGTGGTTCTACTCTAATACACATGGGGTTGCCATGAACTTGAGTTGACTTGACAGGCAGAGTGAGAAAATTCCAGCATGCCATGCAGCTCTATCCACGCTGCATCTTTAGTACCTCCCACACATCTTCAGGTACCACTGAGTTGTACTCTTTTTTTTCTCTGCTTACCACCAAAATTTATGACATTAAATTGTTGCAGTCCGACCCTATAGAGGCTGAATATGTTTAAAAGAGTTGAAGGGTGCTGGAAATGGTAGCGTTCAGATCACTGCTTTGGATCAAGCACTCTTTCCAACTGGCTCCTCATGAAATGTGTAAGTTGTCATTGTAAGGAGGAAAGCTCTAGAGAAAGAGCACTTGTTAACCACTGCCACTGAGTCAATTCCAACTCATAGTGACCTTATAGGACAGAGTAGAGCTGCTCTATAGAGTTTCCAAGGAGCATCTGGTGGATTTGAACTGCTGACCTTTTAGTTAGCACACATAGCTTTTAACTACCATGCTACCATGGTTATTAAAGCCTTGTAAAGAAGAAAGCAGAGTCCTAAGTGAATACAACCCACTAGCACTACAATTTGATGGAGAGGAAGTATAGCAAAAAAGATTCGATACATAGAGCAACTTACAGATGGCAAGTTTGCTAGGGCCATGGTAGAGGTTGGCCCCGCAAACAGGTGGCTGTAGGAAAAGCCAAGACGGCCTTAGGGACAGAACTTGAGAAGCTGCCCACAGAGCTTTGGCCAACTCCCATTCCACACATCCACGTTAAATCCATACCTTCTAAAGGGTCAAAACGTCAGTAAAGGTGATCTCTTAATTAGAACAGGTACAACAGAACTCCCATAAAAAAAGGGGGACATAAGTTTAATAGGCATGAGTGTAATTGGCGTTAGGTAGCAAATGTCACGAATTCTTAGCTCTTTCTAAGCTTCTAAAACAGCGTGAATTTTATGTGGCTAAACTTAACATAGAGGTGCTCTGGAGGTATGGTGGTTAAGCACTCAGCTGTTTACTGAAACATGAGTGATTGGAACCCGTGATCCACTCTGTGGAGAGAAATCAGTCTGCTTCTGTAAAGATAAAGCCTTGGAAACCCTGTAGGGAAGTTCCACTCTACCTTACAGAGTCAATGTAAGTCAGAATTTAGTTGATGATAGCATGCTTAAACATAATATATAAATGTTAACGTGAAACTTGATTTCGTTCTAAATCACAGTTTTGCAAATTAAAACTAAGCCCAAAAACAAACAAACAAAAAACACTGCTGTCAAGCCGATGCCGACTCATAGCGATTTTAGAGGTCACAGCAGAACTGCCCTGTAGTTTCCAAGGAGCGTCTGGCAGATTTGAACTGCCAAACTTTTGGTTAGTAGACATAGCATTTAACCCACTGCGCCACCAGGACTTCCAATAATAAGCTACACATTTTCAAATAAAACAAACAAAAGTTGCTATGGAATCGATTTCAATTCACAACGACCTCGTGTGACAGAAGTTCCTTCTATAGGGTTTTCATGGCTGGGACCTTTGGGGAGCAGTTCTCCAGGCCTTTATTGCAAGACATGTCTCTGAGCACATTCAAACCAGCAGCCTTTTGTTTTTTAGACGCTTAGCCATTTCTGCCATTCAGGGACTAAACCACATATAACAAGAGTTAATAATATACTTCATTGCACGATTCAAGGCAAGTAGACTATGGAGGTAATGTAACCTGATACAATACAGTCTAACAGACCAGGATTTGAATCTGGCTTTACTTCTTACTAGCTTTGTGAAGGGGGAAGTACCTTAGCTCGACTCTCAGTTTTCCCACCTGTAGAATAGCTAAAGTAGTATCTATCCATCAGGGTTAAACATATGTATGAATTGAGTACTACAGTTCTCAGTAAAATCATGTCTGTTATCGGACAGTTATTATAGTTGTTACTAATACTACAACCATTAAAGATAATAAAGGCAACAGGTTTCTTAAGAAATTATCGATTCTGTGGACTTTGTCGTTCTGGGCTAGTTTCATGGAAGGAACAGTGCTTTTGTCAGTATTTGAAAGGTGAATTGACAGAAAGGAAATAAAAACAGGCAGAAAGGATTCTGTGAGTAGGAACAGGCTTCTTTCTAAGAAAGAAGAAATCCTTTAAGTAGAATATGCAGGCAGAACTATCTTCAAAGTGCTTTAAAGAGATGGTGAACATACTGGTCTGATAAAGAAGCTATTTTAGGGTGGCATGGGTTAAAAAGGAGGAGAAGGTAAGTTGAGATCTGGTAATAGGTAATGGTGAATATCTGCCTACCTTTAGGGTTTACTCTGCAAATAATTAATAATGGGTTGGGTTGTGATTAAAACAGTGTCAATCAGAAGAGAGATGTGTGGTCATAATCTACTGAGCTGTCTTCAACACTGACATTTTAAGCAGGTTAATCTAAGACCTACTCTACCTCTATAGACTCTCTCCACAGCAAGAGGATTGGGAGTTCCATCCTGTTTTTCAGTGAGCAGACCACAATTGAAGGGTGGGTGCATATCCACAAAAAATTGAACAAGATGATTAGAAAAACAGGAACTTGTCATCAAACGGATGGTAAAAGTGCTGAGTATTGTCATGTATAAGGCTCACAGACAAAAAAAAAAATAAAGGTTTCATTTTCTCTTACCATTAAACATAGCAAAATGCAAAAGAACTCAGCATTCATAACAATTGTGACCCCAAAATATACAAAGAGATATTCAGGGTATTTATGCTACAATCATTTATAACATAATATTTATGTATGAGATGAATATTTAAATATATATTGTAGCTTATAGTATATGGTACTTATATTATGGATTTATAATTCAAATAACTTTAAAGTAAAAAAACTCTAATTTGAGGTTTCAGTCGTTTTGATAAAGACTGGAAACTTCTGTATTTACTAGCAAGAAAAGGAATTTTCTGGTCCATAGTGTGATCAAAGCCTTCTAGTCTGTTTGTAAACCATGTCTTTCAGGAATGTGAGGCATTTAGAGGTGTATATTTTTCTGGGCTACGGAATGTAACTTGCTCATTATCCAACCAGGACTGGACAAAGCCAATAGCAAAACATCCTGTTTACTTCTTCTTTTTAAATTCCCTGTGTTTAGCTTAGGAAGAAAATAGGAAGGCTACATTGACAAATGTGCAATTGACTAAGACGCTGTCATATGGAAGAGGATAGACCCATTTGTAGTGGCACAGTACAGAACCAGGTCTGTGGGTAAAAGATACAAGAGGGCCAAGTTTAGCTTGACTTAAGGAAGTACTTCATAAAATTAGCTAAAAATAGCTTAGCTTACTTAATGACAATGGAAATAGTCAAGGAGAATTTGGACGATCAGTTGTTTGTGATGGTAAGAAGGAGCAATCATTTAACTCTGTGATTCTGATTGTATCTGCGTGTCAGCACGGCCTGAGTTTTAAAAGATTTTGTGACACCAGGGCCTCACATCTGATCAGTTCATCAGGATACCTGGGCACTGGTGTATTCAGTCAGCAGAAGGGTACATTAGGTGAGGAAGGTCTACAATAACGCCACAGCCTTTGCCCAGTTTGTAACATTAAGCAGGGGAGTGCCATAAAGGATCCCTCGTTAAGATAATGAGTCACAGAATGCTCTGCAGAAGGGACTGGATAGATTGGGGGTAATTAAGCTTAGAGACAAGTGAGATAAGGAAGGGGTTGCTGTGAGGATTGAGCTACCAGATACTGGAAGCTTGGAACAGAAAGTTTGAAACAGGTATTGAAAGAGATGTGTGTGACTTTATGTGTGGTATGCAAATATACACAAAGAAAAACATCTAGCAAACATACTGCAAAAATTTGTGTTATCAAGTTGCATTTCAGTCATTTTTATTCATGATTGTCTTCCTAGATAATCCTGTTGGCTCCTCGAGACTAGGGCCGGAACCTCATTGCCTTTTGGGTATGAAGCAGCAAATACAAGAGTGTCACGTAATAGGTGATCAGTGATAGGAACTGAATGGAGGTCAGTAGCAGAGTAGATCTGGGCAGCCAGGAGGAAAGAGAGAAATGAAAGAAAATTCAGGTTTTCTTCTGGGTACTGTAAAATCATTGAGGAAATCACAGAAGTTAATTGAGGGTATTTTAAGTTTGATGTGGTAGTTGGGTGCTCATTTGAATATATGCCCTTCTGGGTTTGGAATCCCATTTCTGAAGCTTCAGAGAGAGGCTGACCTAGATTCAGGATTTATAAAATTCCTTCTTTCACTCATTCAAAAATTAACTGGGTGCTTTTACATGCAGTGACCCAGTGCCAAGATCTAGGAATACAATGGAAAGGAAGGCCACAATCCTGTCTTTTTGGAGCTTACTTGCTAGTGAGAGTGGGTGAAATGATAGACATGAATTCTTAAAATCAGAAAGTACATATAGAGAAAATTGTGGTTGTCGTATGCTGTGGCATGGTTTCTGACTGACAGTGACCCTATAGGACAGAGTAGAACTGCCCAGTGGGGTTTTCTAGGCTTTGATCTTTATGGGAGCTGATCACTGGATCTTTTCTTCTACAGGAATAGTTGTACAACGAATGTTCCTTTTGGAAAAAATAGAAGCTAGCTAACCTAAAATGCTCACTTTAAGAAGAGAGGGAAAGGAAAGTAAATTAGTTTAAAAAGTATAGAAGCAGACAAGTTAAAAAAGATAATGAGGGAAACTAGCTGTTTAATACGAAACCAAAACCCATTGCTATCAAGTCGATTTCAGCTCATAGCAACCCTATACGACAGAGTAGAACTGCCTCATAGAGTTTCCAAGGAGCACCCAGTGGATTAGAACTGCTGACATTTTGGCTAGCAGCCAAAGCACTTAACCACAATGCCACCAGGTTTTCTGACCATTACATAGAAGGAAAAAATAAAAAAGATAGGCTGAAAGTAGTTCTTTTAGCTTAGGGATTGTTAGAAATAAATTTTCAAAGTAAAGATAACTCCATGCAACTTGGAAATAATTAATACTCTTCTAATTTCTTTCTCCAGATTTCTTCATTTTTCAATAATCAGAATTCTTTTGTTCTTCTCTTTGGCCCTGTGGCAATTCCCTGAAACTCCCTTGATATATGTTGGGAAAGAGTTTCTGTTCAGGCATTAATCATTCTTAGGCTGGCAAGTTACCCATGAGGATCACAGTTCTTCCTCCATATTCAGTAACTGGGGGTGCACATGGTCTTTCCTTAACTAGTAACTAAGGAAGAGCTGCAGTCTGAGAAACCAGCACTGAATGTACTACTACTAGATAGAAGACCAGCTATATAATTCATGGATCCCAATGGGAAATGGAAATGTTGGGCCTCTTGTTTAACAACTTGAATGTGGTGACAACCAAGCGTGGTGAGTGTGGAACAACTGCACAGGCCATATGCCCCTGACTAGATACTTGACAAAAACTCAGTTGAGGGCAACAATTTTTATGTACTATTTTCTGAACTCCATTTGGTTCATCACTGACTCATCCAACACTCTTAGTATATTTTTCTGGATTAAACTGGACCAACTGAAGGACTGCCTGCCAAATAGGGTTACCAGATAAATGCACCAACCCCAGTTAAATCTGAATTTCACAGAAGCAAAGAATACTTTTTAAGTATGATTATGTCCCATGAAGGAAACTCTTGGGGCATATTGGTTAAGTGCTACGTCTGCTAACCCAAAAGTCAGCAGTTCAGATCCACCAGGCACTCCTTGGAAACTATAGAACAGTGCTACTGTGTTTGTAGAGTCACTATGGGTAGGAATCGACTCGACGGCACTGGGTTTTATGTCTTGTGGAATGCTTTCAACCACAGAACATACTAATACTAAAAAAAATTTCAGTCACTGTTTTCCTCACATTAGAATTACTTTATTTTTATTTTTATTTGCTGAGTGTGTCAACTGTAGTCCAAGATGACATCATTTGACTATTTGTAAAGTATGTGTAATGTATTCTTCTTTGGAATAGTGCACTATATTAAGGTAACATTTAAGAAAAAAAAATCGTGGTGTATTCGATGCAGTAGTTGCTATTTGAAGATATTTTTGAAGATATTGTTCCCTATTACAATATGTTGTCTTAAGAGAATACATGAGAAAAATCTCTCCTGGACACATCTTTTGGACACATCAGTGAAGTATGATTCTTTCTCTATGCTTTGACTTCTTAGAAACTTACATAAAATTGTGTGATGTGTCTCTTGCAAGAATATGTATAAAATCATTTGGGCAACTTTATTCCTGGTTTTATCTCCTTTCTCCTATGCTCATTTTATCTGCTCCCAACATCCTCATATAGTTTTTTTAAAAAACATATATTTTAACCTATCATTTTGTATGTCTTTTTTGGCCATCAACCTTTTTTCAAGAAGGAGCAGGTAGTAAATAAATAAATTTAAAATTAAATAACAGAAGAGCTTCCTAGAGCATTTACACGTTGTTGGTAATATTAAATTCTTTACTAATGCTAAAGTTCTCTGAAAATTCAATAACAAATAAATGCTTGATAGAAGTAAATATGCAAAAACCATTGTTGACTCATGAAACTACAATTTAAGAAAATATTTGGAACAAGATTTCAGATGAACTTTGTAAAAACAGCTTTAAAGAATAGGAAAATCAGACTGAGCAACATTGCTGAAAAGAGAATGAAAACTTGTAGCCTAGGTGTTGGAATGGTACTATAAACTCATAAAAGTTGTACTTCCATGTGTCTACTCATTTGACAAACATTTAAAATTGATTTTATATAGGAATTCATTTTATAGATTTATCCCGTAAATAAATCTGCTTATTTCCTAGAAAACTATAGAGCTTTCAAAGGCCAAGGCCAAGTGGCATCGAATAGGATCCGACTCACTTTCAAAGAGGAACATTTTTAAAATTACCCATAAGTGTATCAGTAAATATTAATTTTGTGATTATGGAAGATTATTGGCCCAAATTTGTCATTCTTTTTACTAGACTGCAGGCTTGCTTTGAATCTTCTGTGTGCTTCTCCTTGGAAACCAGCTGTGTAGCTGGCACTTTTTTTTCCCATGGCAGTTGGAGAAATGCAGGAGGACGGGCACACAGTATGCCTTCACATGTGTTACATCTACTGCTGTCCCACTGGTCAAAGAAAGGTATGTGACCAAGCCCCAAGCTGAGAGACAGGGAAGGCTACATAGCCTTAGTGAGAAGAAACATAAAGTATGTGACAAAGGGCAAGGTTATGTAAGGGGCATGAACAGCTGGGGTCAGTAATTCCATCCTGCACAATCACAAAATTAATATTGACTGATATGCTTATGGAAGCTCTGGTGGGGTAGTGGTTAAGTGCTGTATCTGCTAACCAAAAGATTGGCAGTTCATATCTACCAAGCACTCCTTGTAAACTCCATGATGCTTCTACTCTGTCCTATAAGGTTTCTATGAGTCAGAACTGAGGTGACGGCAGTGGGTTTGTTTTTTTCATTTTAAGGCAAGGCTTGCAGACACAGAGTGAACACTACTGAATATAGAGTTGGGTATGCTATCCATCTCTCAGGTTTACTTACTACAAATCTTGAGAAAAGTATTATTTGCCTAAGGGAATAGTCATAGACACTTCAATCCAATTACCTCTTCTAAGTGCCTCAGGTAATTTCTCTTCTGTGCTGCTTGGTTTATTCAAGATATGTCAGCTCTTTGCTTTCAGATCATTAGCTCTAATTGATTTATTCAAAGTACCAGTGCTCATTAAGAGGTGTCTTCTGGAGTCTTTGCATCTGTCTGATGTAGTCTGACATATACTGTGTGTGACCATTGATATTGCATTTCTGTGTATCTCCAAGAAGCAGGCTCTCCAATTGCATTCTAACCTTTGGGATGACGGAAATGCAGGGTGAAATATTTAATCCTCCTTTGTCTTTGCCGTGTACTTCCTGGCATAAATGATAGCTGAAGGGAAGTATACCGTAATACTAAACTACGAGGTCACAGACACTTTATAAGACTACTAGAGCACAATGATTATTGAGAATTTAGCATATGAAGTCAATCTAATAAACAATTGAGTAATCAGTTTGCTTTTACTTCTCTTTGTTCTGGGTCCTTTAAAGAAGGAATGAGTTTTCCCTACTAGCTTCCCAAGAGGACAGCCATTTACTGTGTGGAAGGACTCTCCTTTTTCGAGTGAGGGTGTCAGTGGCAGAGGAGAAGTAGTGTTTTTGTGTTAGGGGACTGGGATGAAGACTTGCACCTGGGGACTGAACCACTAAGGATAAGTCTATAAGACCTTGCGGGCAAGTATCTAGAAAAGGAACGTAATAGTCATTTTGTATTTAGAGCTGGGATGTGTATGTAAGGAGAAAGGGAATACAAGAGTAGATGCTTCTAAGATTTGGGACACATGGCTAGAATGAAAGTTTGGTCAGGGATTCAGGGACCTGGGAAAGCTTGATTTGCAGTCTCTTTCTTAGAAATAAAAATTTCAAGAAAGCACAACTGCACAGGTGTCTGTGAAGTCCTAAGTAAGTTTTATAACCTGGGACCCTGAACAAGACGCTGTCATTGTAGAACATGATGCTGAGGGAGAGAAGCCAGTAGTGGAGTTACCCACCTAAATAGTTGCTGTGGGTTTGGCAGTAATCTGGGGAAGATCCCACTTTAGATGCAACTTTATCACTGAACAAAAACAGACAAGTGCACACTAAGGTCTCTTGCATTCTCTAGGAAATGAGGTTGCTATAGAAACCATGGACCTCTTGTCTGAATAAGCGCATGAATCGACGTGACTATTTGCACAGTGCTATAAATGTAGCTCCAGTTGCGTTAAACTTGATTACTTGGTTTAGGCAGTTAAAACACATGTGATACCATTTTTGTGCTCTGAGGTTTCAGGAGCAATTGATATTAGTCTCAATAAAAATATTGCCATATGTCATGGGTTGAATTATGTCTTCCCAAAAATGTGTGTATCGGTTTGGCTGGGCGATGCTTCCAGGTACTGTGTGGCATTCCTATATGCTGTAAATCCTGCCTCTGTGATGTCACTGAGGGAGGGTGGGCAGCATTGTATTGGTGAGGCAGGGCTCAACGTGAAAGATAGTGTTGTGCTTGAGGCAGTCTTTGGGGATATAAAGCAAAGGGAAGCAGGCAGAGACTTGGGGAGCTCATACCACCAAGAAAGAAGTACCAGGAACAGAGCACATCCTTTGGACCCAGGAGCCCTGTGTCTCAGAAGCTTCTAGTCCAGGGGAAGACAAACAGTTAAGGACCTTCCTCCAGAGCCAGTAGAGAAAGACCTTCCCTGAAACTGATGCCCTGAATTTGAGCTTTTACCCTACATTTCTCTTAGAAAATAAATTGCTTTTTGTTAAAACCATCCATTTATGGAATTTCTGTTATAGCACCACTTAATGACTATGCCACAATATCAGTAATAATTTAGAATGTTTCTATTTAGTTATTTTACTCAGTGATGGATGGGTTAAAAATTCACTTTAAAAAAGGTTCTCATGAGTCTAGTATAATGCAAAATAGCATTATAGAAAACTGAATTACTACACAGAAATTTTGATAATTCAGTTTGGCAATAAATTTTGTATTCCTTGATTTTTACATTCATATGAAATAGGATCTGTAAGATTGATGTTTTACATGTTAGGAATAGGGGCCGATTGTATCAAAAATATTCTTACGACAGTAAATTACGTTTAAATTCCTTTATACAGAACTATGTTGAAATGACTTGCAATGAAATGCATGAATAAGTAGGACATATCTATGCCTCACTGCATAAATGTCTTTAACTTTTTTGCCAAGTTTTATTGGCCTGAAATAATTTATTATATCTTCCCATTTATTAGTCCTAATGCTATCATATAGTTATACTTCCCTTTTCCTAGCACCAGAATATTTTCCTTAATTAAGATGTGTACATATGACATTACCCATTGGTCTCCTTGCTGCTGAGTGTTGGCACTGTACGTCTGCCAGATATAAGACTTCATTGGCTTAACTGACAGTTCAGCCAGGAGCAGCTTTGTGCTTGAAAACCAGAAGTATTTAAAGGGGGCTTCAGTACATAATCCATGTACTGTCTACTGTGAGATACTTTGACAATTTTAGTGAAGTTAATGTGATTCAGAAGAGCTTAGAACAACAGATATCATTGCTGATATCAGATTGATCCTGGTTGAAAGCAGAGAATACCAGAAAGATGTTTATCTGCATTTTATTGACTATACAAAAGCATTCAACTATGTAGATCATAACAAATTATGGGTAGCGTTATGGAGAGTAGAAATTCCAGAACACTTAATTGTACTCATGATGAACCTGAATACAGATCAAGAGGCGGTTGTTCCAACAGACCAAGAGGATACTTCATGGTTTGAAGTCAGCAAAGTTATGTCAGGATTGTATCCTTTCACAATGCTTATTAAATCTATATGCTACGCAAATAAGCTGAGAAGATGGACTATGTGAAGAAAAATGCAGCATTAGGATTGGAGGAAAACTGACAACCTGCATTATGCAAATAAACAAATCTGTCTTGGAAGAGACACAATCAGAATGCTCCTTAGAAGCAAGGATGGCAAAATGGTGTCTCGCATACTTTGGACATGTTGTCAGGAGGCACTGGACCCGGAAGAAGGGCATCAGGGTAGGCAAAGTGAGGGTCAACCAAAAAGAAGAAAACTCTCAATAAGATGGATTGACATGGTGACTGGAACCATGGGTCCAGGCATAACCACAACTTTGAGAATGGCATAGGACCTGGCAGGGTTCTGTTGTACCTAGAGTTCTTTTGAGTTGGAGGGAACTTGTTTAACTTTTTAAAGGATTCTTTTTAAGAAAAAAGAGCACTGTACAACAACAGAGGCTACCCATGTTCCCTGAATCACAGTCCCCTTCCATCTTCAAAGACAGCAGTGTCCAACTGAGTCTTTATTATGTTACCGTCTCTCTGGTACTCTCTCCTTTGAAAAAGGGCTCTTACAATTATGCTGGGCTCACCTAGATAATTCAGCATAGTTTCCCTATCTCAGAGTCAGCTGATGAGCATTGTTAATCCCATGTGCTATTTTGGTACTCATTTAAGGAAACCCTGATGGCGTAGTGGTTAAGTGCTCTGGCTGCTAACTAAAAGGTCTGCAGTTCAAATCAGCCAGGTGCTCCTTGAAAATTGTATGGGGCAGTTCTACTCTTTCTATAGGGTTGCTATGAGTCAGAATTGAGTCAATGGCAGTGGGTATGGTTTTTGGTTTTGCCATGCAAGGAGCCCTGGTGCTACAGTGGTTAAGAACTTGACTACTTAACCAGAATCCCCACCTTCTCCTTGGAAATCCTGTGGGGCAATTCTACTTTATCCTATAGGGACACTGTGAGTTGGAATCAACTTGATATCAGTGGATTTGGTTTTTTAGCTAGGGACACTGAGTTGGAATCAACTCAATAGTAGTGGGTTGGTTTTTTTAGCCATGTAAAGGATCCCTGGTGGGGCAGGGTTAAGCCCTAGGCTGCTGACCTTGTTTGAACCTACCATCAGCTCAAAGAAGGATGTGGCAGTCTGCTTCTGTAAAAATTACAGGCTTGGAAACCAATGGGGGCATTTCTACTTCGTCCTGTAGGATCACTGTGAATCAACTCAACTACAGTGAGTTTGTGTTGCCATGTAAAGTAACACTTCCAGGCTCCAGGGATTAGAACATGGATATCTTTGGAGGGCTATTTTTTACCCACTACCAACCCAATCCAGACTCAACTGCCATGAAGTTGATTCCAACTCACAGTAACTATAGACCCTATAGAATGCCAAGAAATAAAGGCCTTTAGATGGATAGTTGGAATACAAAAATATATTGCCATAAATAACCTTATTAATCTTACAACTTTCAAATTAACTCAGTGTATCTAATGATGAGCTTAATTACACTAATTGGCAATCTTTTTTCAAAAAGCAAAGCTTTCATTTATTTTCAAAACTTATTGTTAATAAGGATGAAAACATTCCTGGCTGATAATTATTGGTAAACATACAAAAGATAAATAATGTAATTATATGGTCATAACAGTATCAGCTAGTCAGCAGAAACACACAGAATTTGTAAGTTGTCATGACAGTAAAGGACTGTTGCTTGATTCAGTTGGAAATCTCTTTCAGTTGTTTTGAAACAGAAAGCACAGCCTTATAAAAAGTATGAGCCATTTCCTTCTTAAAAAAAAGTTATATTTGAAAGTGATCATACATAGTTTGTGCTCCTTCAGGGTCTTCTTTTCTTCCTCCCTCCCTCCCTCCCTCTCTTCCTCTCTCCTTCTCTACATATACCTCTATAGTCAAATCAGAAGGAAACGGTTGTAAGCAATAATGGAATCATTTTTAATTATAAATATAACATGTATGTTTATCCAAAAATGTCCATGGAAATTCATTCGTTTCCAAAGTAAATTTGCCAGCTTCTTTTCTTTTTTTAAAAAAATATTCTCTCCAAGCTTCCCATTATTTGCTAAGGACTCTACCAGCCATTCTGTGTCTTTATTTACTCCTTTAGATACTATTATTAACCTTATTTCACCAATGAAAAAATTGGGACAAGAGAAAGCTAAACAATTTACCCAAGGTTGCACAAATCTAAGTAGTGAAGCTAGGGTTCAAATCCAGGCAGTCCGGCTGAGAGACTCACTCATTATGCTACTTGCAAAGTATTATGAAAGTTGAATGAACGCCATTTGTGTTTTGGGGGTTTGTGTGACCCGCTGTACTATTTCTAATGATAATCTCAGTTGGTGTGTTCCATAGGAAACTAGAGAACATACGTTGTAGAGAAAATGAACCACTGGGTGTGAGGGCCTCTACTTCCAAAGAAGCAAAGAGGAAGAACAAGTTCTACCACCTCCACAGAGAAACTAACACAGTCCTGCTTCCTTATTCCTGCCTCGTCATCCTTTCTTCAGTCTAGCTAGACAATGCTTCCAGGTACTTCATCTGATACCACCTATGACATCATGCTAGTCCTGTACCCAAGAACCAAAACTGACTTTGTAATGCCTATGGGAACAAGTAGGGGAACAAGTTGAAACTGAGCAAGTGTGGGAACAAGTTGGAACTGTTCCCTCTTGCGCTGAAGATTCTTTCTGTGCCTCTGCATTTTATCTATTTAATTTCCTGTTTCTTACAAATGTAACTCTTCTATTCCCAAACTTGAGAGTCCTCTAGACTTCTTTTCCTAACATCTTATAGCCAATCTATCAGCAAACCCAGACAACTGTAAATTCCAAACATTTTCCAAATCCAGCGATTTCACAAGACCCTTACTGTTACCACTTTAGCCCAAGTGATCATCACCTCTTGACTGGAATATTGACATAGCTGTCCAACTAGTCCAACTGCTTCTATCCTTACCCTTCTACATCATCTTCCAAACACTGCAGCTAGCCAAAACCATGTGCCGTCAAGTCGGATCCGACTCATGGCAACCCTAGAGCTAAGGCATTGTTTTAATATAAATTATACTTTTGAGAAAATATCTCTAATGTCTCTCTCTGTTACTCAGAATGAAAGCCTGAAGTTCTCACTAGAACCTACAAAGCCTTACATAATCTGTCCCCAGCAGTTTCTCTGAATTCATCTCTTTTCACTGTCCTGCTTAAATGTTTTCCATTAATCACACCAGCACCGGTTGTTTTTACTGAACATATATATTCAGGAGTAATTTCTTTTTTACAAAAAAAAAAAGAAAAAAATACTGTGATTGAAGTGAAAGTTTACAACTCAAGTCAATTTGCCTTATAAAACGTGCCCCATCCCCAACTTTGTGCAACTGTAGCTGCTCTGCCCACTCTGTAACAGGACACTCCTCCTTTCTACTCCATACAGGTATCTCTTTAACAAATTGTGTGGCCTCCTCTCCTCCCTCCTGTCTTGACTCTGTAGAGGAGCTGCTCCTTTAGAGCCTCTTAAGCCAAGAAGTGCACACTTTACCGGCATCACTCGGTGTCTTATAGTCCTGTCCAATCTTTGCCTAGAGAGTTGGCTTTGATACTGGTTTTAGCTCTAGGCTGACAACCAGTTCAGAGACCATGTCCTCATGGGACCCTCCAGGATATTGGACCATCAGGTCTAGTCTTTTAATAGAGTTCTAGATCTGCACCCCTATTTTCCTTCTGCTGCATCAGGGACTCCATATTGTGTTCCCCGTCAGGGCAGACATTGGTAGTGCCTGGGCACCTTCTGGCTCTTCTGGTCTCATGCTGATGTAGTCTCCCAATCATATGGCCTCTTCTGTCTCCTGGGCTCATGTTTTCACATTTTTGATGTCATTTGTTCTCCTCTGCTCCAGGTGGTCTGGGATAAACTGAGGTTCCTTAGATGATAGCTTGCTAGCTTTTAAGACCCAAGATGTCACTCACTACAGTGGGTTGCAGAACATTTTCTTCTTTTAAAAAAAAAAAACTTAGTTATGCCAATTGACCTAGATGTTCCCTGAAACCACAGTCCCAAGACCCTGGCCCCTGCCACTCTGTTGGGTTATATTTAGGAAACTTAGTTTTTGGTGTAGTCCAGCAGTGTTAATCTCCTTTATTTGTGTGTTGTCACTTCCTTCACGTAATCCAAAACTTATCTGCTATCTAATTTGTGAAAACCCTGTCTCCTTCCCTGCCTTCCCCTGTAGCCAACAAACAAAAATTATTTTCTTTTGTGCTTAAAACTTTTCTTGAATCCTTGTAATACTGGTCTCATAATATTTGTCCTTTTGCAACAGACTAATTTTACTCAGCATGTCTTCCAAATGACTCCATGTTATCGGACGTTTTCCCAATCATCGTTGTTCTTTACCATTGCATAGTATTCCATCGTGTGACTCTACCATCATTTGTTTATCCATTCATCTGTTGATGGGCACCTAGGTTGATTCCATCTTTTTATTGTTGTGCAGAGTGCTGCAGTAAACACTCTTGTGCATGTATCTGTCTGTGTGACAGTCGTTATTTCTCTAGGATATATTTCAAGGAGTGGGATTGCCGGATCATGTGGTATTTCTATTTTTAGCTTTTAAGAAAATGTCGAATCAATTTCCAAAGTGGTTGTATCATTATACATTCCCACCAGCAGTTTAAAAGAGTTGCAGTCTCTCCACAGCCTCTCCAACATTTATTGTTTTATGTTTTTTGGATTAATGTCAACCTTGTTGGGGTGAGATGGTATCTCATTGTAGTTTTGGTTTGGATTTCTTTAGTGGCAAAGGATCATGAGCATTTCCTCATGTGTCTTTTAGCTGCCTGGATGTCTTCTTTGGTGAAGTTGCCCAACTTTTACTTGGGTTATTTTATTTGTCTTTTTCTTGTTGAAATTTTGAAATACATTTTAGATTATGGACATTAGGATATTGATTAGATTCATGGTTGCCATTTTTGTTGTTGTTGTTTTCCTGATCTATAGGTAGTCTTTTTACTATTTTGGTGAAGTCTTTGCATGAGTGTGTTTGACTTTTTTTGGAGTTCTTATCTATCAATTTTCTCTTCTGCCGTTTATACATTGTTATCAATATTTTGTAGACTGTTTATGCTGTGTACTAGGAATCCCAGCATCGTCTGTACTTTTTCTTTATGATATTTATCATTTTAGATTTGATGTTTACTTCTTTGATAGATTCCAAGTTAGTTTTTGTGGATGGTGTGGGTTATGTGTCTCACGTCATTTTTTTGCAGATGGATATCCAGTTTCGCCAACATCATTTGTTGAAGAGATTGTTTTTGCCCCAGTCCATGGACTGTGGGCCTTTGTCAAGTATCAGCTGCTGATAAGTGGATACTGTTATCTCTGGATTATCTATTCTGTTTCATTGGTCAATGTATCTGTTGTTGCACCAGTACCAGGCTGTTTTGACTACTGTGACAGGGTAATAGGTTCTAAAATCAGGTAATGTGATGCCTCCCACTTTGTTCTTGCCTTTCATTAATACTTTACTTCTCAGGGATTTTTTCCTTTTCTGTATGAAGTTGGTGATTCATTTCTCCATTTCATTAAAAAATGACATTAAAATTTGTGTTAGGATTGCACTGTATCTATAGATAGCTTTGAGTAGAAGTTTTCACTGTGTTAAGTCTTCCTATCCATGAGCAAGATAGGTTTCTCCACTTACGTAGGTCTCTTTTGGTTTCTTGCAATAGAGTCTGGTAATTTTCTTTGTGTAGGGCTTTCACATCTCCAGTTAGATTTATTCCTAGGTATTTTATCTTCTTGGGGGCAATTGTAAGTGATACTGATTCGATAATTTCCTCTTTGATGGTCTTTTTTGTTGATGTGAAGGTATCCAACTGACATATTTATGTTTATAGTATATCCTAATACTTTGCTGAACTCTTCCATTAGTTCCAGTATTTCATTTATGGATTCTTTGGGTTTTCTGTGGATATCATCTGCAAATAGGGATACATTTACTTCCTCTTTACTAATGTGGATGCTTCGTTTCTTTATTTTGTCTAACTGCTCTGGCTAGAACCTCCAGCACAATGTTGAACAGAATTGGAAACAATAGGCATCCTTGTCTGGTTCCTATTCTCAGGGGGAGTTCCTTCAGTCTCACTCCATTCAGGATGATGTTGGCTGTTGGCTTTGTGTAGTTGCCCTTTATTACATAGAGGACTTCAACTTCTATTCTTGTTTTTCTGAGAGTTTTTAGCATGAACAGGTGTTGGACTTTGTTGAATGCCTTTTCTGCATTAATTGAGAGAATCAAGTGATTCTCGACTTCTGTTTTATTTCTGTGGCTGATCACATTAATTGTTTTCCTGATTTTGAACTAACCCTGCATCCCTAGTATGAATCCTACTTGATCACGGTGAATGTTTTTTTTATATGTTGTTGAATTCTATTGGCCATATTTTGTTGAAGATATTACCATTTAAGTTCATGAGAGATATTGGTCTATTATTTTCCTTTTTTGTGCTATCTTTCTTCAATTTTGGTGTCAGGGTTATGCAGGCTTCATAGACTGAATATGGGAATGCTCCTTCCTTTTCTCTGCTGTGAAATACCTTTAGTGATGGTGTGTCACTGCCTAACTGTCCGCCGGCGGAAAGAAGACAGGACACACGAATACGAGCCGCTTTGCAAGTTACTTGCTTTATTCTTCTTCCTGCTTTATTCTTCTTCTTCCTCCACCCGGCCCCCACATGCTTTTATCCCCAAGGTTCCTCCAATCATCCAAGGCCACGTCCTCCCAAAGCGGGGCTCTCAATAGACTGATCAGCAGCCACTGCTCACAAGCATGCGCTATGAAAGCCCTAAGTCTGGTAAACAAGGGTGTGGAATAAGGAGGGGCTCCGGCCTTGGGCGCCATCTTGGGCCGGACGCTCCGCTCCCCACAATAGTGATGTTAACTCTTCTCTAAAAGTTTGGTGGAATTCTCCAGTGAAGTCATCCAGATGAGGACTTTTTTGGTTTCTAGTTTCTTAATTATTTTTTCAACCTCTTCTTTTGTGATAGGTTATTAATTTGTTCTGCTTCTGTTTGTGTTAGTTTTAGTAGGTAGTATGTTTCTAAAACTTGTCCATTTCCTCTAGGTGTTCACATTTCTTAGAGTACAGTTTTTCATAGTACTCTGTTGTGATTCTTTTCATTTCAGTTAAGTCTGTTGTGATATTGCCCATCTCATTACTAATTTGAGTTGTTTGCTTCTCTTTCTGTTTTTGTTTTGTCAGTTTGGCCAGTGGTTTATCAATTTTGTTGTTCTTTTCAGAAAAACAGTTTTTGGTTTTGTTAATACTTTCAGTTGTTCTTCTATTCTTAATTCATTTAGTTCTGCTGTAGTGTTTGAGGGGTTCTTCTGTTGTTCTCTTTCTGTTGGTTCCAGTTGTAGAGTTTATCTTTTGATACGGGTCGTTTCTTCATTTCAAACGTGTGCATTTTTTCACGGTAAACTGAACTTTGAGCACTGTGTTTGCTGTGTTATATAAGTTCTGGTAGGGTGTGTTTTAGTTCTCATTTGATTCTACAAATTTCTTTATTCCATCCTTGATCTTTTCTGTAATCCAGAAGTGTCTGAGCAAAGCTTTGTTCAGTTTCAATGTATATGAATTTTTACCCTTGCTTTTTCTGCTGTTGATTTAGACTTTTATAGCTTTTTGGTGTGAGAAGATGTTTTGCAATATTCCAGTCCTTAGGATTTTTTTTTTAAGGCTTAGTTTATGGCCTAATACATGGTCTATTCTGAAGAAAGTTCCTTGTGCACTGGAAAAGAAGGCATACTTGTCTACTGTTGAGTGGAGTCTTTTGTGTGTGTTTATGAGGTCGAGTTGGGTGATTGTGGTGTTTGGATCTTCCATATGTTCTTTACTGAGCTTCGTTCCAGATGTTCTGTCCTTCACCAAAAGTGGTGTGTTGAAGTCTCCTACTATTATTGTAGATTAGTGTGTCAGTTTTCCTTGCTGTTAGCATTTGTTTGATGTATTTAGAAGCTCTGTTTTTGGATGTGTAAATATTGAATATGGTTATGTCCTGCTGCTATACTGACTCTAAGCAATATTGAGTGACCATCCTTGTCTATTATGATGAATTTTACTTTAAAGTATGTTTTATCTTAAATTAATATCACCACTTCTTTTTTGCATGTTCTTAGCTTCGTATATGTTTTACGTCCTTTGAGTTTCAGTTTGTTCTTATCTTTATGGGGTATGACAATTATGTTTGTGAATTCGTCCTAGAAAAAGTGCTACATACCTTATTACTGAATATCACTATGGTCACCTTTGAAGTACTCCCTTTAGGAAGCTATGCACCAACACCAGCACCTAGTCCACCCTTCAAAGCAATTTTATAACTCTTTTTCTGGAATGGTTATCAGAGCTGTTGTCATACTATCCTTGATGTCCTGAATGTCATCAAAATGTCTTCGTTTCAATATTTCCTTTGTCTTCAGGTAAAGAAACAGTAATTGGGGGCCAGATCAGATTAGTAGGGAGGGTGTACCAATACAGTTATTTGTTTACTGGCTTAAAACTCCCTCACAATTATACAATTAAGTTCATGATCTTACTATCATGTGCATTGGCCATTCCAGGAAGAGTTCCAAAATTGCTTTGAAGGGTGGAATAGGCACTGCCATCAGTGCCTAGCTTCCCAGTGGAATTACTTGGACGGGACTGTAGTGATACTCAGCAATGAGGTATGTAGCACTTAGAACAATTAAGTTCACAGACTTAATTGTTGGACCTTGGAAGTTTAAAGTTTAATTCTTGTTTTAATTCTTGTAAGCAGCATGTAGATGGATGGAGTTTTTTAAAAAAATCCGTTCCCATTCTGCTACTCTTTGTCTCTTAATTGGTGTATTTAACCCATTTACATTCAGCATACTATTGACGGGTATGAATTTAGTGCTGTCATTTTGGTGCCTTATTCTGTATGATATTGACAGTTTCTTTGTTCTCCTTAATTTTCTGTGCTGAGTCATTTTCTTATGGGTTTTCATTGTTGTTAGTCTTATATCTGTTGAAACTACTTGATTTTGTTTCTTGTTTTGATGCATTACCCACTGCCAGCCATCGAGTCAGTTCTGGCCCATGGTGAACCTATAGGTCAGAGTAGAATTGCCCTATAGAGTTTCCAAGGAGCACCTGACATATTTGAACTGTGACCTTTCGGTTATCAGACTTAGTGCTTAACCACCATGCCACCACGGTTTCCAGACATTTTCATTATCTCATTCCTTGGAGCATTAAAATAAAATAAGATGGAAATCTTTGGTTTTATTTAAAAATACTCATTGAAATTCCTGAGACTGAAAATAAGGATCAGTTACAACTCTGAAGAAATACAGTTTTTTTCTATACTTCCATACCTTGGCGAGAAAAAAAAAAATAAAACAATGAGAGGTCACTGTTAGTTTCTAAGGATATTTTAAAATAATTACTTAAGCTATACACAATGTACCTCTGATAAAAGACATAACTTCAGAGACACTAATAAATCAACATTTTCTAAAGGGAGAGACTTTATGAATACAAATGTCTGACCCTAACTTACCTTTTAATAAGAGTTATCCAATATAGATTTTGATAATACTTAGTAAAAGGGGAGCCTGAGAAGTTTCCTGTCCTTTGTATTATTGAAGGAAAATCACTACTAAAAATATTAAGTGCCAGTGTTAATGTATGCTAAATATATGCCTAAGTAAAATCTACTATTTTTGAAGTACTTTTATTAAAATTCAGTACATTTTAATGTTATAAAAACTAACTTGATAACACTGAGTTAAAAAAAAGACTTTTCTTTGTCTTAAAATTTGTCTGTTCTTCAAATAAAGCAAGTCATACAATACTGAAATCTATACTATGAAACTATAGAAGTACTGGATGATATCACGGAATAATTCCTTTTTAACTTCACAATGAAGATTTTTCCAAATATGATACACAAATACATACATACACAAATACATTTAAAAAAAAAACAAATCCAGAAGCTGTGAAATACTATCCTGATGAATTTGATCACATGAAAATGAAAACTTAAACAGTGTCTGTATAGCTGAAACCACCGATCAATAAAAAGACAAACTGGGAAAATAATTACATCTTTCAGATGAAGAGTTAATCTCCCAAACTTTGTAAAAACTACTTCAAACATGTAATTATCAACCACTTAAAAAGTAGTCAAAGGGTGTAAGTAGGTAACATATAAGTTAGGTAAATATATGAGAAGATAGCAAGGGAAATACAAAAAACTTCTCTGAGAAACTATTTTTCATCTCTAAGACTGAGCAATACTGGAAATGATTTTTTAAAAAGTGTTTTGTAGAAATATGGAGAAACCAGCATCCTTCTAACACTAGTGATGAGAACATAATACCACTTCAAAGGAAGATTTGGTAGATTATTAGTTCCCAAAGGTGACTGCAGCAGTATATATCCAGTCCCATGTACTCTTCTTATATCATCTTGTTGATAGTCCTCCATTGAGAGGGGCTTATATTCCCTTTTCTTTAACCTCTATGGACTTTTGTAATTGCCTTGAAATGTAGAATATGCTGAAAGTGAATGTGTGACTTCTGAGGCTAGGTCATAAAAAGCATTGCAACTTTTGCCTTTATGTATCAGATTGCTCACTCGAAGGGAAGCCCCCTGCCATACCACATGAAGAAGCCCCCATAAAGAGGAAATGAGCCCACTAAACGATAGCCACGCCTTGTGAATATGTCACCTTGAAAGTAAATAAATCCTCCAACTCTGTGGAGATATTTGGGTAACTACATTTCTAAACTAATTCTTACTGCAAATGCATAAGTGACCCCAAGTGAAAAGCTCCACTGCTGAGTCCTTCTTGGCCAATCCATTGAGGCTCTGAGCATGATAAATGCTGTTTTAAGCCACCAAGATTAAGGGTGGTTTGTTTTGCAGCTCTAGGTAAAGCAATTTATGGGAAGTGTAAATAAACATACACTCTTTGGCTTAACAAGTTCACTTAAGACTCACATAGTAGTGGGAATTACTATGTTCTCTGGGCACAAATGTTAAATATTGAACTGCTAGCCAAAAGGTTTGCCATTCAAATCCACCCAGAGGTGCCCATCTGACAGGCCTCATGGTTTACTTCTGAAAGATGATGACTTTGAAAATCCTGTGGAGCAGTTCTACTCTGCACACAAGGAGTTTCCATGAGTTGTAATTAAATTGACAGTAATTCATGACAACAATATTTTTCTACAATACAGAAAAATCTGTTACAACTCAAATCCATCAATGGGTGAGTATTTGAATAAATGGCTAGACTGTATTTGGCCGATAATGTGGCTCGGAAAGTGATATCTTGACCTTGATAATGCTTGATACGGGGAAAATAGCAAAATGAAACTATTTCATAAATGATCTTAAGCTAATGCTAGAAATAAGAAATGAGAGAAATTAGACTCTTTTTTTTTTTAGTTTTTACAAAATATAAGAAATAGAAGTATTGTCTAGAGTAGTGATTAAGAACTGTGTCTCTAGGATCAAATACTAAATGGTTTAAAAACCAGTTGTGCCATTTAGTAGCTCCATGGGTTTGGAAAAGGTCATGAGCTTCCTGTGTCTCAGACTAATCCTTTTCACATGGGCTAATGATACCTAGTGCATTCAGCTGATACTCATATTTAATGATATATACCCCAAAAGTAACCCTAATATTTTAATTAAAGGTAGTAGAGCAATGCTATCCATTTAATACTAAGAGGAAATTTAACAACAACAACAACAAATCGTCACTTGGAACTCAGAACTCAACTTAGAACTTTAAAAAGAGACAAAAATTATAACTAGTGTCTAAGAGACAACCAGCTAGCATAAGATATTAAAGTAAAAGCCGTGTTATTTAATTAGATCAAGTCAAGTTAGTTTTAGTGTAGTTGTAACTTATAGAACAGATATACCAGAGAGAATATAGGGACATTTTTCATCCAAACAGTTATTTCTGAGACAAAATCTTTGAACTTTGTGGATATTAGTAATAGAAAATTACCAGAGGAAGACCTACTAGTAGTTTTCCAGTACCCACATGAGCTGACCCTGGAAATAGGCAATCACCTCATTTGTATGCAGGGAGAACTCTAAAAGTCTTGACGAACAATGAGAAAGGTGACTTTAGGAACCTAAAGGAAACCCTGGTGGTGTAGTACTTAAGAGCTATGGTCAGCAGTTCAAATCTACCAGGCACTCCTTGGAAACTCTATGGGGCAGTTCTGCTCTGTCCTGTAGGGTCTCTATGAATCAGGATTGATTTGGTGTGTGTGTATGATTAACTATTTTGGTATATTTATAAGAAGTTCCATTAACTTGAAGAGTCTTTCTTGGGAAAAACTGTTTTATAAGGGAGATGACTTAAATTTCATAAACATTTAATAAATGTTTCATAAACATTCTATGTATGACCTACAGTCAGGCTTATCAAGGGCTTTTGTGTAGCAGTACTGCTCATCTCCCCCCTGAAGCCATTGTTAAATGAGTAATTAATATTCTTTGTAAAAATCCAATTCCATCTCATACCGTACAGGGCAGAGTAAAACTGCCCCATAAAATTTCCCAGGAGTGGCCAATGGGTTCAAACTGCCAACCTTTTGGTTGGCAGCTATATCATTTAACTACTGCCAATAGGGCTTCAGTTCTTAGTAAAAGTATACATGAAAGCAAAGCTAATGACACAGTTGTTTCCCACAATAGATTTTTTCTCAACACACATTGATTAGATGAGTTTACTGCATCATTATGTGTTAAATACCTACTGTACACAAATGGAAACCCTGGTGGCATAATGGTTAAGTACTACTTTTGCTAACCAAAAGGTCAGCAGTTAGAATCTACCAGGAGCTCCTTGGAAACTCTATGGAGCAGTTATACTCTGTTCTATAGGGTCTCTATGAGTCAGAATCAACTTGAAGATGCTGGGTTTTATTTTTGTTTTTTTTTTTTTTATATACAAATGCTGTTTCTGGTGTTTCTTGGTAGAATGTGAACAAATGTGACAAAGTACCTGCCATTGGAAAGACAAAGTGCTAGTGAGAACAGACCACAAAATGTGTCTCTCTCTCTCACACACACAGTAAATGAGTAAGTGTATGGAACAAAACAAAATAAAAACAAAAAAAGGACAGAAAATACTAGAAAGTGGCTGGCCGTGTTTGTGTTATATTAAGAAGCTGAGAGCCATCACTAATGAGGTCATATGTGAATGCAGTAAGCCACATAGGTGTTTGTGGGAAGGATATTCAAGACAGAAGGAATGGTGGATGAAAAGACACCAAGGTGGGGCTGTGATTGAACTGTTAGTGTAACAGAAAGGAGGACAATGTGTGTGTGTGACACAGTAAGTATGGGGAGAAGTAGAGGACAATGAAATCAGAGAGGGAACCAAAGGAAAATTTATACAGTATCTTGTAGGCTATTTTAGGGACATTGGATTTTACTCTCAGATATCATTAGTCAGTTTTATGCAGAAGGACAATATGATGAGATGCATCTAAAGAGTTCCACCCTGGATGCTCCATAAGGATAGGCATTATGAGGCAAGGGCAGGGAGAGCAGCTAAGCGGACCTTCCAATAATGAAGGTGATAGTCTCTTTCCAGACCCACAGAGATTAAGTGTCTGGATAGTAGTTCCTGCTGAAAGCAACTGAACATGCTCAGGAATAGACTAGGTGCCTAACTGAAATTGCTAGATATTACCAATATCTACTTTCCTTCTTTTCTGCAACCATTGAACCCTGATTATTAGCTTAGCACATTGGTTGGAGAATACCTATCTTAAAGTCAGAACTTACCCACTTAAGTTGTAGTTAGGCATGGCCAAAAGGCAAAGATCTGGCTACTAAGATGTAATTAGAAATTTTATCTGGAGACTCCCTGGAAGATGCCTTAAAGTATGAGCAAAATCTCTTGTTTGTACTTTCTTTCCACCTTGCAGTGAAGACAGGTGCCAAGGTTAGAGCACATTCTCGTAGACTGTAAGGCAATTGTCTCAGTATGAGAGGAACAACGAGGTGCAAGGTCCCTGACACCATGACCCATCTGGCGGCTGCTTGTGCTGTGGTGACTTGTGTGTCACTATGAGGCCAGAAGCTATGTCAGTGGTATTTCAAATGCCAATGGCATCAGCAAGGTGGACAGATTTCACCAGAGCTTCTAGACAAACCAGGAAAGAAGGCCTGGCAGTTTGCTTCTAACATGAGCTGTTGAGCACCTTATGAACCACAAGAGAATATTGTGTGATGTATTGCTGGAAGATGAGCCCCCTATGCTGGAAGGCGCTGCACAACAACTGAAACAATAGATTCAGACATACTACAGCCATAAGATGGCTCACAAAGTTGTGGACTCCCAAATCCATGGGTCTGGCATCAGGCTGAAGCTTTTCCTGACACATGTGGCTCCAAGGGTAGACAAACCGAAAATAAGCAGGTCAGATGGCAGGCTGCTGGCGCACATCTCAAGAACTGGAGGTTGGAGAATGATGTGTCAGCTGCAAGAGCCAGACAGGGGAAGCTTTACTGGAACATCCTTATATATTGGATGCAGGCCTTACCCCCACTGAAACTCCTTTCAACTGATTGGCTGCTTACAACAGACCCCCAAATAGAAGATGATTACACGATACCTGCCAAACCGCTGTATCGTGACCTAGCCAGCTTGACACATGATCTCAATCATCACACTCAGAATTGGGGGTTTGGCCAGTAACAGAGAGTGGGGGGCGGTAAGGAAACAGAGAGGATATAAGATAATAACTGTAATGACGGATTATAAAATCTAAGTCAGATAGCAAAAAACCAAACCCAGGTCCATCAAGTCAATTCCAACTCATAGTGACCTTATGGGATAGAGTAGAACAGCCCCCTAGAGTTTCCAAGGAGAACCTGGTGGATTTGAACTGTCAGCCTTTTGGTTAGCAGCTGTAGCACTTAACCACTGTGCCACCACGGTTTTCAGAGATAGAGGTGAAAATTGAGGGGGGAAAGGAGGAGCGAAAACTTGATACTGATGAACTAAACATCCACTTCAGTTGAAGTTTTAGAGGTCAGCAGTCTAGTGGGAACAAACAGAAGAATGAAGGTGGTGATCAGATGTATGACACTGGAAATTCGTATTATGCAGAAGTTGTCATTATTAGTAATAGCCAAGTCCAGGATTTTACCATGGCAGTAACTAGTGAGACTGAGTATAGGCTAAGATTATTTGAGAAAAGAATAAAAGAAATCAAAAGGCCAGGGTACTAAAAAGTTGATCTATGTGAATATTGCACTGACCAGGAATAAAAGAGCAAACCAGGTGCTAGAATCTTCAAGAAATTAAGTGAGAGTGACTAAGAAGTCTGTGGATGACAGTGACTAGGAGAGGTAGTGGTGGCCACACTACTCCTTTACTGCTTCGATCTGAGCTGTGTTAGGCACGTGAAGACACTGAGAGCTTGCGGTAATCCCGTATGTGAGACAACATTACTTTATTTTAGCTTTTGTTTGTTTGTTTGTTTTTAATCAAGCAACTGCAATGTACTGGCCACTAAAAACCAGGACTGAATAAAGACTGCACAGTCTCTGATATTGAGTAAGTCAATCTAACAGAGGAGGCAAACATGAAAGCAAATGGTAATGCAGTGACATCGTGTTGCAGCAATTTGTGAAACATTAACAACAAGAAGTCACATTAGTGGTAAATTGCTGAAATGAAGTCCTGAATCATGTACCAGGCGTCCCTGGATGCATTTCAAAACTGAATCTGCCTTACACTGATTTTTTTCAAATCAGTGCTACTAATAGTGATTAGATTTAAACTCTGTCTTTGTATTTAATTATATTATGGTTAAAAAAATCAAACCCACAGCTGCTGAGTCAATTCCAACTCACAGTGACCCTACAGGACAGAGTAGAACTGGCCCATAGGGTTTCCAAGAAATACGTGGTGGATTCAAGCTGCTGAACTTTTGTTCAGCAGTCATAGTGCCTATCCACTCAGCCACCAGATTTTCTATGTGACGGTAGGTGATATTATAGATAACATTCCCCGTGAAATTACTGTTTCCCAGACATTTAGGCAGTCACGTGAGTCTGTTCAGCTGTGGCACAGTTACTGTTTCATGTTACATTAAATTTTTTGTGTCATGTAAGCATTCGTTTAAAGCCCAAAACCAGAACTTCAGGCAAGAAAAATATGAGGCCAAAGCAAAAGTGGATATTGAAGAACAGAATGCTGTAACTGTTACCTTTCTGAATATATTCACAAGATTGTGTCTGACAATTTAAAACAATCTCAGTATCAGTGGGATACAGTTCTGTTTTGTTTTGTTTTAAATCAAATAATTGCATCTCTCAGGGTGACTCATAATGCCACCTGAACTTTTTTAGCCTCCAAACAACCAACATGCCATTCTAGTGAATGGCCAGCAGCAAGCAGAGAACAACTTCCTTCTTGAGACTATTCTTCATCTTTTTGGTTAGATATTTAATATGCAATTTAGTTAAAGGAAGTCAGTATCTATAGATTCTTTAATTTGTTTTGGTTCCCAGCTGCAGTAGCACTTAACCACTCTGCCACCAGGGTTTCCATTGTAACTACAGTTAGTATTTTATTTTGCAACATTCTGGTTGCAAGTAAGTAACACTCAACTGGTAGGAGTACAGGCATACGATAAAGCATAATTTAACCTACAGAGACAGAAGAGTGACCTAAGGGCTACAATGACACTGAGCTCCAAAAGACAATGGATTAGGCCCTGGGAGTCATCAGATTCTCTGTTTATCTCTCATTGACCTCTGCACTCGCACATCAGTTTTTCCTATCTCTGTATAATGGCTTTTTCTGCTTTTCATCCCTCAAATGGATTGGCATTGTCACATCCCCAGAGTTTCATGCTGTGGTTCTATTCACGTGCCCCAATTAAATAGCTGACTCTTAATCCATTTTCTAAATAGCTAGGGGAGAAAATGTGGTCAGTTCACCTTGGTTCTGGTATCATCTTCTGACCTTGTTAGGGTCAAAGAGGGTAAGATAATTTAAAAATGGCTACCATCTCAAACCCATGATTCTTGGGACAGATTCTAGAAGAAGGAACATTGTTTTCACTCTGAAAAGAGGACCTACTGCATCCTACTTTTCACTTATTAGGATGTATATAGATCTTTCTTTCTATATGTCCAGAGATGTTCCTTCTATGCTCCAGCTAACTGATTGGTTAACAACCCCTTCTTCCCCCTCAAAAAATCCTCAACTCCTCCGTAACTGGTGAAAATCTGAAGTATATCCATTACTGCATTGAGAGGTATGCCACCTGAGAGGAGTGTCCCAGGATACAGTAACAGAAACTTAACTCCAACTTAAAATGGAAGAATTATTACATCACTTAAGTGAGAAGTCCAAAAGTACTTCCAGGTTCAGGTTCAGCAAGATTCAGGTGCATCCCAACCTCCACTGCTTTTTCCTGTGTGTGTTCTTAGTATCCTGTACTTCAGAAGGACCATCTGCACGTGTCTGGAGAATATGGGTTACTAGTAGATTCACTGTGGACTGCCACAGTTTTCTCTCTACTACCCATATACATGTTCCAGAGAGGAACTTTGGTTGTGATTGATCTTATTCTAGTCATGAGCCTATGCAACAGCAATATAGTAAAATATAGTTCTATATATTGTAAGGCTTGTATGTATGGTAAGTTCTGTATCTGGTAAGGCTTGTACTATGTGTTTACCTCCAAGGCTGGCACATATAGATGAGGCTAGGGATGTATACTATGACAGATGGTGCTATCAGAACCATGCAAATGAGGAAAGGATGACTCCCCACAAAGTAGAACCCCAAAACAAAATAAACCCACTGCTGTTGAGTCAATTCCAACATATAGCAACCCTTTAGGACCGAGTAGTATTGTCCCATAGAGTTTCTAATGAGTGCCTGGTGTATTTGAACTGCTAGCCTTTTGATTAGGCGCCATAGCACTTCGCCACTGTGTCACCTGGGTTTCCCCCAGTAGAAGTGCTGATAAAATATTTCTCTGTTTGTTGCCGTATTCTAGTCATCTCTTCCCAGCATCTACATCATGATCAAAATACCTCCATGTAATTTGCTGTAATAATTACAAATACCACCAAATATGTACTGAATTCTAATCCAAAGGGTAACAGATCAATATCTCATTAATATTGCATCTAGATACACCACATCTGCTTTTGTGTATTCCCCTTTATCCAGTCTAGATGTGGTTCTCCATGATACATTTAGCCACTGGAACAGTCACAATACATAATGAAGATGGAGAAGAAAACAATAATTGCAATAAACCTGTCATTTGCAAAAAGAAGACAAAGAGAAATAACAAAAGGCTGTCACTGAACTTTAGCATAAATCCTGTCTTGTAGGAGAGACATAGCAAGGATTGCTGCCTTGACCATGGAGTGAATTCTGGCTGAGGATTGCTGGGACCCATTTTTCTTCATGATCATGTCTGGGAGGAGCACAGACTTTTCCTCTAGGTACTGTAATCACTTCACTGGCCTGCTCTCTGTAGATATGTTATAATGACCTGACTGTTCAAATAACGGTTGAACAATACTCGATCTCTGTTTTCCAGGCTTGAGGATTTCTGACTGCATAAATTTTCTAAAACCCTTACTCGTTTGTTTCTTCATTTATTTCTGATATGAAGAAAGAGGCTAAAAATGGGCATTAGAAATCTCCAAGCACACTGAATCTTAATCTTATCTGTTTTTCTTTCAATAGCTGTTGCCCTGCCGTCTCTCTAGGTAACTGTGTGATGGCTTTCAGTAAGCCTGCAGGAGAAGGTGGTAAGAGCTAGCCCAACTACATCCTGTCCCACCATACCCAAGTAAACAGTGCTTTACATTTCCCAGAGAGAGAATATTACATTTCTTGTTGTTGTTCAGTGCCTTTGAGTCAGTTCTGACTCATAACAACCCTAGGAAGAACAGAAGGAAACACTGCCTGGTCCTGTGACATGCGCACAATCATTTTCATGCTTGAGCCCATTGTTACAACCACCATATGAATCCATCTTGTTGAGGGTCTTCTTTTTTTTTTTTCTTCTTTTTGCTGGCCTCTACTTTACCAAGCTTGATGTCCAAAGTATGTAAGATCCAGTCTCTCCACCCTTACTTACTTCTAAGGAGGACTCTAGTTGTACTTCTCCCAAGACAGATCTCTTTGTTTTTTTCTAGCAATTTGTGGTATATTCAGTATTCTCTAACACCGCAATTCAAAGGCGTCAGTTCTTCTGTCTTCTGTATACACTGTGCAGTTTTCACATACAAATCATGTGATTAAAAATACTGTGGCTTGGGTCAGGGGCACTTTAGTCTTAGTCTGGAAAAAAACTGTAGATGTTTGGAAGACAAACTTATGTCTTAAATTACATGAATTAATGTTGGTACCTTTGGAAACCTTGGTGGCATAGTGGTTAAGTGCTATGGCTGCTAAGCTAAAGGCAAGTAGTTCAAATTTACCAGGCATTTCTTGGGAACCCTATGGGGCAGTTCTACTCTGCTATAGAGGGTTACTAAATAGCAGAGTCAGAAATCAACTCAACAGCAGTAGGTTTAGGTTGTGGTTTTTGGAATGTTGGTACCAATCTTATTTTCCCTCTGGCCTGCTTTTGCTTGTTCTAACTTTTAGATTGGAACAAATAATTGTTTTGTTTTTCCATTAAAAGGCACTGATTTTTTGATCCTTAGCCATCTTTGGTTGCTGTTTTGCTTTATTAACAAAGCCAGAGGCTATTACCTTTGGGCTTTCAGATATCTACCTTGGGACAGAAACTTGTCCCATTCTTGCAGCATTTTACTGGAGGCTGCTGACAGTAGCCAACCTTTGCCACATTTTCATCTATTTCTGACAGGACCCATAAAGTTCCAAATTTCTTTGCATGGATGAATGAGTACTTCCGGTGCTGCGTCTGTGTGTTCAAATATCTCGGTCAGTATTCCATCAATTCCCAGAAATTTGTATTTTGCCGGTGCCTTCAGTGCAGCCTGAATGTCTTCCTTCAGCACCATCAATTCTTGATTATGTTGTACCTTCAGAAATGATTGAACATTGACCAATTCTTTTTGGTATAATGACTCATATGTCTTCCATCTTACTTTGCGGCCTCCTGTATCATTCAGTATTTTGCTCATGAGTCCTCCAGTACTGCACCTTGAGGCTTGAATTTTCACTTCATTTCTTTCAGTTTGAAAAATGCTGAACATGTTCATCTTTTTGGTTTCTAATTCCAGGTCTCTGTATATGCTGTTGCAATCCTTTCACTTCTTAACTGGCTCTTTCGAATCTTCTCTCCAGCTGTTTTGATTCATTTCTTCCATTCGCTTTAGCTGTTTGGTGTTCAAGAGCAAGTTTCAGAGTCTTTTCTGACATCTGTTTTGGTCTTTCCTTCTTGTCTTTTTGATCCCTTCTTGTTCTCTCCATGTGTGATGTCTTTGGTGTCATTCCACAGGTCATCTGGTCTTTCTTCCTCAGTGTTCAGTGCATGAAATCTGTCCTTGAGATGGTCTCTAAATTCAGGTAAGATACACTCAGGGTCATATTTTAGCTCTCATGGCCTTTTTATAATTTTCTTCAACTTGAACTTGAATTTGCACATGAACAATTGATGGTCTCTTCTGCAGTTCATCTCTGGCTTTTGTTAACTGTTTTAGTAATAATTTATTCCATAAACTAGTTGGTGATTACATGAATCCTTGTTGTATTATTCCATAAACACTTTTGTATGAAAGTTTTGTAATAGAAAACAAAACATATTTGTTATTAATAATGTTGGAATCTCAATTCCACAGGCAACATCTGATTGGACCTATTTAGATGACTTGGGCATCCTTGCCCCTGACATTTTTAAGTAAAATGGAGAATACCAGGCCATGTGCTGTGGATACAGTGAAGAGGTAATGTAATTCACAGCCCCATTAGATCAAAAAGGAATAGAGAAAATACGATATTCACAAAAAGGAATGTGGTTCAGACGAAAACAAATAAAGGCCATTTTAGTCTAGGCAAATTTTCCTTCAATGAATCTCGCACTCTCTCTTTTTTGTCCTCAGTATGCTCAAGTATAGATCCTAACCACTTTATACACTGTAATTTAAAATAATAAATGTAACTATAGCCAACACATCTGATATCCAGTAGTAGAGTAAAACTGGGATGAATCTTTAATGAAATAATTCTTAATGTTTTCCTCTTTGGTGCCATCCAAGGTCACCACTTACATAAACATGAGGAAGAGTCCTCTGTCTAGGGTGGTGTATTCATGCCACCTGTATTGTTATGCAAACACCACTTCCTAGTGATATTTGAACTTGGATCGAGAATGACCCTGGTGACTAACACTCTCCACACTGTTTGTCATTATAACGTCCGTCATATTTGTCAGGGTGTCACACTGCCCTAAACATCGTGGGTTATCTTTTGATTTCATCTTTGTGAGTTGGTTAAAAAGCTTTTGTATAGATTGACTGTCAGGGCACTGTCTAAACCCTGCTTTACCATGAAACCTTTGCTGCTGAAGAGACTGAGCTATCATCAGTGTATGACCATCCTCATTTTTCTTTGCTGATTAACGTCAACAACAGGGTATAGATGCGTAACAATGGCCTGAGGAAGGAGTGTTTCTTACCTTGACCTTATCTTACTCCTGCCCCTTTCTCCTCATAGTGTAGTTACAGAATGAGCTTGACAGTGAAATACAGAGGGAATTACTATCGGGAGAGAGTGCTTGAAGATTAAAGACATCTGTGGGGCTGTGGTCAGGTTTATATACGTTCTGTGTGTTTGTGTTTGTGTGTGTGTATATATACACACACACATACACCAGATATTATAATTCTATAGTTTTTCAGTCAGTGCATAAATTGTATCCACAGTGCCAAGCAAATTCATCTAGTGCAATTCATTGATTCATGATTTTTCTTTTTGCGTGGACCACAAATATTTTACATCAGTGTGCATTTTTTTTTTTATTGTGGTGAATATATAGCAGAACACTTGACATTTCTACAATCTTCACCTATAGAATTCTTTAACATTAATTATATTGATTGTGCTATTCAAACATCACCATTAACCAACCTCAATTTTTTTTTTAAATTTTTTTATTATGATTGAGTGAAAACGTACAATCCCATATAAATTTGCATGCCTGCCTATGTGCAGCTCCCTGCCTGGTGACAGCACACTCCTCCTCTCCATTCTATACACGTCATTTCCTCCTAACAATCTCCTGTCCCCTCCTCTCTACCCTCTCCCCCGCCTCCAGTAAGAGGTCAGCAAGATGACATCCTATAGATGCATGAAACCATAAAGTGCACACACAATATTGTCACTCTGTGTCACTAAGTCCAATCCATTCCTGTCCGAAGAATTGACCTCCAATATGATTTAAGGACAAGGGCAGCATCAGGGCCAGGGGAACCTTGGTGCAGTCTTTCGTGGAGATCTCAGGATGTACTCCTTTGTATTCTCATGTTGCCAGTGAGACTGAACTTTGTGCGCCCATCACGGCTATCACTGGTGGTGGCCAGGCACCATCTGGTTCTTCTGGTCACATGTTGATGTAGTCATCCACTCATGTGTGTGTCTGTTTTGCGGTTCTGTTTTCCCCATGTCGTTTTGGTCCTTGGTGATCATCTGTTCCTGCTGAGTTGGGACCAGTTGGTGTCCCTCAGATGGCAGCTTAACAGCTTTTAAGAACCCAGAGACCACTCACCAATGTGGGGTGCAGAAGACTCTCCTAGCAAAATGCTAGTTATGCCAATTGGCCTTGATGTCCCCCAAGAGCATGGTCCCTGGGCCCCCACCCCAGCTACTCAGGCCTTGCAATGTTGGGTTAAGATGGGAGAAGTAATAATGTTAGGTTGAAGTCCAGTTAAAACTGGTCTTCTTTCTAATGTGTGCTGTCACTGATTTCACCCAACCAAATTTCTGTCAACTATCTAAACTGTACCCCACCCTAGCAGCCCTCCCTCCCCACGCTTGCAGCCATCAAAGAGTCTTTTCCTCTATGCATGAGTCTGTTTTTAAGTTCTTATTGTAGGGGTCTCATACAGTAGTTGTCCTTTTGCCGCTGACTACTTTTACTCAACATAATGTCCCCTAATTGAAAGCAGATTGTGAGATGCTTCCTAAAATCATCATTGTTCTTTATCATTGCATACTGTTCCATTGAGTATATATACCATATTTACCTATCCATTCCTCTGTGGTAGGGCATCTGGGTTGATTTCATCTTTTGCATTGTGGACTGTGCTGCAATAAACATTCGTGTACGCGTATCTGTTGATGTGAATGCCCTTGATTCTGCAGGATATATTCCAAGCAGTGGAATTACAGGGTCAAATGGTACATCTATTTCCAGCTTTTTAAGGAAGCTCCAGATTGCTTTCCAGAGAGGTTGCACCATTTTGTAATCCTACCAACAGTGTAAGAGAGTTCCAATTTCTCCACAGCCTCTCCAGCATTTGTTGCTTTGCATTTTCTGGATCATGCGAACCTTGTTGGGGTGAGACAGTATCTTGACGTAATTTTGATTTGAATTTCTTTAATAGCTAGTCATCGTGAGCATTTCCACATGGGTTTTTTGGCTGCCTGGATATCCTCTTTAGAGAAGTGTCTGTCCATCTCCTTCACCCATCGTTAATTGGATTGTTTATCTTTTTCTTATTGACATTTTGTAGTACCCTATAGATTATAGAGATCAGATGTTGGTCTGACATATTTTTTCCCATTGTGTAGGTGGTTTTTAATTCTTTTGATAAAATCTTTGGATGAGCAAAAATGTTTGATTCTTAGCAGTTCCCATTTATCTATTTTCTGCTGTCTGTGCTTTGTCTGTCAGGTTATGAAGTCTGTCTACATTGTGTATTAAAACTTCTATTGTTAATCCTGTTTTTTCTTGGGTGAGTTTTATCATTTTAGATTTGATATGTTGGTCTTTTATCAAGTTTGAGTTGGTTCTTGTATAAGGTGTGAGATACGGGTCTTGTTTCTGATTTTTGCAAATGGATATCCAATTTTGCAGGTACCATTTGCTGAAGAGATTGCTTTTACCCTAGTTTAACATCTTAGATCCTTTGTCAAATATCAGCTGTTCATAGCAGACCATCCTCAGTTTTCAAAATCATCCTTAACAGAAGCTTAGTGTCCTCAAAGCGTTAAGTCTTCCTCCCTGGATCCAGCCTTCTTTTCTTTATATGATTGCAGTTAAGTTCAGGAGTTTGGCAAATCCTGTGCTAAAACTAAAAATCTCAAGGTGTAAGAACACACTGTCTCATATGTTGCCATTTGTTATTGTGTCCAGTAAAGGTTCCTTCTTAGTGAGCCCTCAGCCGGAGTCTCAAGGGTCAACAAGCAAGTGCTTAATTAAATACTTCCTTTGTGGAGATGGTATTGATTGCCAGTTTCTCTCCCATTACTTGAGTGTGTCAGTTTACATTCTGTGAGCATCTATTATCCCTAGTCCTTCACTTGATACTGAAAGAAGTTATGAGTTAGGAATTTTTAGATCTCAAGTAATAGAAACCAGCTAAGTGTGTTACAAGGATGCATGGGTATTTCTCAAGAACTCAAGGATGGCATTACATTTAACCCCCCGATGGAATATAGACCTAGGTAATGAAAAGCAATGGAAACTTAATGTTGATCTTTCACCTCTGTTTCTTCCTCGAACTTCGTGTCCTCATCCTTTTTGCAAGCCAGTTTTATTTTCTTTTCTATATGACTAATAATAGATACATCCCAAATTTTGATTGTATAGTTTCTGATACTAACTAAAGTTATCTCCAAATTCCATGAGAATATCTGATTGGTTTAATTTGAGACAAATGACTTCCTGTAGTCCGTAGATTGTGCTAGATGAAAGCTTAACTTTGGGGAGTCATTCTGAAACATTAGCTGCTCCCTTTAGGAAAAAAGTTAACTACTAGAATGGAACTTATCCACTTAAAAAATAAGACTGTTTCTGTCCTAATTAATCTCCTAGGTCGTCTTGGCTTTGATGTCTGAAATAGGTGTGGAATGTCTGCAGTAATGATAACCAGAGTAATACCAGACTTTTGTATGATAATTGCAGGTTTTCTGAGCTACTCAACATCTCTTTGAGGTTGGGTAGTATTATAATTATGTTAGATTTAGGGATATGGATATGGAGACATAGAACCTTAAGATGATGCACTAAAAGGTCATGACAAATACAGAATAAAACCAGGATTTGAATTTAAATCAACTGGCTCTAAAACTTAGTTCAGTAAATCAAAGTAATAGTATTAGATTTCAAGCTCTTTTCCATTTAGATTTCTGTTCTGTTCTCATTCCTGATTCCCTACTGTTGTTCAGTAATAAATAGCCATGCAGTCTAACTGTATGATCAGTTAAAACCCTACCCATTGCTGTCAGATCGCTTCCAACTCATAGCAACTCAATAGGCCGGAGTAGAGCTCCCCCACAGGGTTCCCAGGGAGTGCTGGGAGGATTTGAAATGCTGGCCTTTTGGTTAGCAGCTGAACTCTTGACCACTACACCACCAAAGTTTTCATATGACCATATACATTATCTTAAGTATTTTTGTATAGTTTTGTTTAAACACTCTATTTTGTTTTCCAACTAATAAGCATATTTTGTCGATTTTAAGTTGCTTACATTTGTAAGTAGAACTGGAGCCTTGGGGAACATCTGTTTAAATGAGCCAACCTGTTGCTGTCAAGTTGATTCTGAGTCACAGTGACACCATGGGATAGAGTAGAACTGCCCCATAAGGTTTCCAGTTAGCAGCTGATAGATTCAAACGGGGACCTTTTGTTTAGCAGCCAAACACCTAACTGTGTACCACCAGGGGTCCAAATGAAGTTCAGTATATTTAAAAAAAGCCCTGTATGACCTCACTTAGAAAATGTACTATTGTTTGGGATGCAGGACTGGGAGAGGCAAAGGGAACACAACCTAAAAGTGTGTCTACTTGTGACTTAAATGTTGATAGTTTCATGCTGATGATTAGAACAGTGATTAGAAGATAATTTTTTTATACTGGTGGCTTGATATTGAAATCAGTAGGTGTGGGATCTTTTGAAGGTCAGTCTTTTTCATTTATCCTTTTTGACACTGTGTCGGCTCTGAATTCTTAGGAAAAAGGGAAATGTCAGCTGCATAGATGAGTAAAAGTCAATAGCCAAGCCAAGTGCTGTCGGGTATAGAGGGAATGTGAAACCATGGTCTTGGTTATAATATCTTATGAATTCCTTCACCTTGTTTATCCCACTCATTCACTGATAACATTTACTGAGCACTTACTATGCATTCTGGTCACTAGGGTACCAGGGTGCAGGTACTGACTGACAGATACTGTTCTCTGGCAACTAAGAGAAGTTCTTTGTGAATGCAAAAGTTTTGAACTTTCGTATGAAATAATCTAAAATTATAATAATTACAGTTTTTAGGAAGAAAAAATACATGAAAGCTTATAAACCTAGTGTAGACCTGGTCTGAGAAGCCAGAAAAATGAAAAACAGAGGGTTGAATTGAAATCTGAAGGTTGAGTCAGTAGTAGATTTTTTTTTATCTTAAATGTACAAGGATATTTATAGTAACATTGTACATAGTATTAAAAAATACTGGAAATAAAATTCTAACCAATCAGAGAATGACATATGGGTTATCAGGTACCATCGAGTCAGCTCCAACTCATAGCAACTTGACATGCAACAAAACCAAACACTGCCTGGTCCTGTACCATTCTCATAATTGTTCTTATGTTTGAGCCCATTAAATATGTCGTATATATAATGGAATCTATCCTTATAATGAAATATTATGCACCCATTAAAAGTAATCAATTAGAGTTCTGCTTTTGGACATAGAAGTATATCCATGATGCGGTGCTGAGTGAGAAAAGCAGCATATTGAAAGAGCAGGAATAATTCCACAGAAGGATTTTATCCGGGGAAAGAGGATGAAGGGATTGCAAGGCAGCACACAGACAGTTTCTATTGCACTGATACTTTTCTGTTTCTTAACCCATCAGTGTTTGCTACACTACTTTTATTTTTATTTTTTTTTAATATGTCAGCCAAGTGCCATTGATGACTGAGTGAAAATGTACATTCCTGTATAAATTTACAAGCCCACCTACATGCAGTTTCCACTGCTCTCCCTGTCCAGTGACAGCACACTATTCCTCTCTGCTCCATACATGTCTCATCCTCCCAACAGCCTCCTTTCCCCTCCTCTCCACCCACTCCCCTTCCTCCACCTGAGGTCAGCAGGATGATATCCTATAGATGTATAGAACCATAAAGTACATCCAATATATGGTCACTCTGCATCACCAAGTCCAATCCATTCTTGTCTGAAGAGTAGACCTTCGTTATGATTTATGGGCAAGGGCAGCATCAGGGCCAGGGGCCATGCTTTTAGGGGAACCCCGAAACCGCTGGACTATCAACTGAGGTCTTTTAGTGGACATCTCACGATGCACCCCTTTTTATTCTTGTGTTGCCGGTGAGACTGAACTTAGTGAGCTCCATCGCGTCTATTTTATTTTAATGGCTGAGTAATCTTCTGCTGTAAGGATCTACCACAGTGTATTTGTTTATCCATTTGCCGGTGAAGAACATCCTGGTTGCTTCAAATTTTTGGCAGTTACGAATAGTTACTATAAATATCCATGTGCAAGTTTTTACATGAACGTAAGGTGTTAGTTCATTTGGGTAAATACCTAGGAGTGTGACTGATGGTCATATGCTAAGACCCAAGTTTAAGTTAATAAGAAATTGCCAAACTGGCTTCCAAACTGGCTGTATCATTTTGCATTTCCACCAGTGAGTTTCTGTTGCTTCACATTCTTGGCCAGCATTTGCTGCTGATAGTGTTTTGGATTTTAGCCATTCTAGTAGGGGCTTTGGTGGCTCAGTAGTAGAATTTTTAGCTTCTTTGCCAGAGATCTGGTTCAACTCCTGGCTGAAACACCTCATGTGCAGCTACCCGCCTCTGTCAGTGAAGGCTATGTGCTGCTACCCGCTACCGTACTAAACAGGTTTCAGCAGAGCTTCCAGACTAAGACAGACTAGAAATAAAGGTGCAGATCTAGTCCTGGGAATCCGTCAGTGAAAATCCTATGGTAACAGTACTTAGATTATCACAGGAATGGTACAGCACAAGGGAGCACTTTGTTTTGTTATCGTTGTGCATGAGATCACAGTGAGTCAGGGGCCAACTTAACAGCCAATAACAATGAAACGTAGATGCCTAGTGGTATCTCATGATTATTTTAATTGACAGTTCTCTAAAGACATATGTTGAGCATCTCTCCTTATGCTTATTTGCCATCTGAATATCTTCTTTGGTGAGGTGTCTTTTCAAATCCTTTGCCACTTTTTAAATTGGTTGTTTGATTATTGTTGAGCTTATAAAGTTTTCTGTATATTTTGAATACAAGTCTCTTTTCGGATGTGTTTTATAAATGTATTCTCCCAGACCATAGCTTGTCATTTCATTCTCTTAATAGTGTCTTTTGCCAAGCATAAGTTACAGTTTTAGTAAAGCCCATCTTATCAATATTTTTAGTCATAGATTATGATTTAGGTGCTGTATCTCCACTTTATTTTTTATCAGATACTTCGAAATGTCACTTTATTATACTGAAACTAAATGAAATTTATTGGTAATATAACTTAACCTAGACATATAATTTTAACAGTTAATGTCATGGCTTATAATAGAGCAACGTATAATAAAATACTATCTGCTTTAGAGTCGGATCCGACTCGACGGCACTTGGCTTGGCTGGCTTAGTATATAAATACTAACACCCACCGCTACCAGATGACGTTAAAAAGTCATCAGATGCTTGTATTTAGCAGTGCACACGGAGACCCATGTGTTTATTGGTAATGCCACAGCAGTTCTAATTAGTGCTGTGCTTTACAAAATGGTGAATAAGTCTTAGTAAATGTCTAAGCAAAATAGATTGTAACTGTTGTTGTTAGGTACTGTCTTAGTCATCTTGTGATGATTAGAGCACTAATTCTGTTAGAGCACGAAGAGAAGCCCTGCAGGTGGATGGCTTTAACAAGGAGAAATTCTCACAGTCCAGCAGGCCATCATCCAAATTCAGGGTGTCAGCTTCACGGGAAGCCTTTCCTTCTCTGCTGGCTCTGGAAGGTCCTTGTGAATCATCACTCATCCATCATCTGGAAGCATCTCAGCACAGGAACCTCACGTCCAAGGAACATGCCCTGCTTCTGACACTGATGTCTTGATGACATGAAGTTCCCAGATCTCTGTTTTCTTCCCTTTCCTGTTATCTCTTGTAGGAAGGAAGAGGGTATAAGCCACCCCTAGGGAAGCTCCCTTTACATTGCATCACGGAGGTGACATTGTAAGGGTTACAGTCCCACCCTAATCTTTTTTTAACATAATCCAGTCTTACCCTATTAACCACAGACAGAGATTAGGATTTACAACATAGGAAAATCACGAAATGGAGGACAAACACAGTAGTGAGAATCATGGCCCAGCCAAACTGCTCTACTTTTTTGGGGGGGATTTAATTCAATCCATGACAGGTCCCACTGAGTCAGTTCTAGCTCACAGCAACTGTATGTGCAAAACAGACTACTGCCCCTTCCTGTACCATCCTTCTAACTATTATGCTTAAGCCCATTGTTGCACCCACTGCGTCAATCCATCTCATTAAGGTCTTTATGTTTTCCATTGACCCCTCTATTCTATGAAGCATACTGTAACTTGATTCCCCAAATTCAGTGCATGTTAAAACTAAACAAAGCTCTCTTAAATTTAAATGTAAAAAAAAAAGTTTTAGTTTTAGGTAATTGTAAATGAATATTTCACTTTCATTATGTCTGACAGGACTATTGATATTTGCACAAGAAATGGGATAATTTTCCACTGTGTAAGATACATCACAGGACGTATGTCATCCTAGGTCCTTACCCATGAGAGCCAATAATCATAGGAACATGTTCCAAATATCCCTTATGGTATGGTACCACTTCCACTAAGAACCATTAATGTGATTAGAAGCAAAGACATTGGGAAGGTTAAATTATACCAGAAGGCTTCAACATTAGACTTCCCGTCATAAAGTCACATTTTTGGCCGAGAAGTGGTTGAGGGACTGAGTCCTATACATTTTAAGAAGTCCACGCTAGTCAGAGACAGAATTAGACAACGTGGAACTAGAGATGGGCCTTGACTGCCAACTCTTTTGCAAAGAGAGAGGCACTAGGGAGCACTACAGCTGGGTGATCTAGTGAGACGTTGTTGTGGTCCACCTCAGAGAGACTCCATGTATGCAGACGGGCATTGTTCTTCATAAGGCTTTCAAGGCCGTGAACTCTTAGGAGCCAGACCCATCCTTTGAGGTGCCCCTGGGTGTGGTTAAACCCCCAACCTTTCAGCCAGTAGTGCAAAACTTCACCATTTCTACTACCCAGGGACTCTTTTCCACTAAGCAGAGATGGACAAAGGCAGGAAGTACAAATAAGCAGAGTGTGTCTTGGAGACATGAATACAAAATTGTACAATGTGCCCATTGAAATTGGGCCCACTATAAATGGCAGTTGGAAATTGAAAATTTACTACTCTTCTTTATTTACCACATATCAGGTTGTTTTTTGACCTTGACTAACCTCTATGAAGTTCAGTCACGGTTGAATGCCTCTAAGGATCCTGAGAATGACTACTATGTAATTTTATATAATTCATATAGTATGTTCACAAAGCAGTGATAGCAATGGATATTTATGGTTATGTTGATAATACTGGTGAAGATGAAAGTAATGATGTTACGTGTTATAAAGTATCTTGAGGATAGCTATTTGAATTCATCCATAACAATGATAAAAAGTCAATGACTTTTCAGAAATTAGGTTAAAACTTTTAAAAGATATTTTTAATTGAATAACTAAAATAATCAGCATACAATATTATATAATTCCTGTTAGTGTCATTGTATGTATGTTCTGTCCTTTACACCTAATTGTGTGACTACACATTCTGTCACCATATACCAGCAAGACTTTTAAAGTTATTTATGTCTGCTGTGAAGGCTGTAAAGCACTCTAATGTGCTAATATATTTGATGTGTCCAAGAGAAAGAAAAGTGGAAAAGCACCCAGGGTAGGGTAGAATCTAGTGCATTTTTTACAAATAAGTAACAAACAAAATAATTTTTCTGCTGTTTTAATTCAGTCATTTTACTTCCTTTACCTATACCTAAGATAATTTGTTACAATTAATAAACTTTTTACAAATATTTGCAGATTAAAAATTAATTACATAGTACTACACCATTTTTGAAAAATGGAGGAAGAGTGAAGTACCATAATGTGCTTCCTGATCCTTCTAAAGTAACCTAACAACAAAACAGACTCCTTGAGTTGATTCCAAAACATGGAGACCCTATAGGACAGAGTAGAACTGTCTTACAGGGTTTCCATGGAGTGCCTGGGGAATTCCAACTACTGACCTTTGGATTAGCAACCATAGTTCTTAACCGTTATGCAACCACGGCTTCCGTATAGGTCAGAGTAGAACTGTCCCATTTAGAGTTTCCAAGGAGCACCTGGAGAATTTGAATGGCTGACCTTTTGGTTAGCAGACACAACACTTAACCCACTAAGCCACCAGGGTTTCCAGGGTTTCCTAGTGAGGGTAAAAAAAGAAAACAAGACACACAGAGAAAAGAAAATCTACATACTTACCTACAGCATTTTCTGCCCCAATCAATGCCTGGTGTGATGCCTTATGCATCAGAAACTTTCAGCACATTTGTTTGAAAGTTAATTTGTTGATTAATGGCACTTATGTAATAATTTCAATGTAGCAGATATATGAAATGATTATGATGTTCATTTCAATAATTTTCACAGTAGTTTTAAATGAAATGTCATAAGCTTTTTAAGCAAATGTAATGATTCTTACAGCAGTAGGTTTTACCAACACTAACAGCAACTTTTTACTTTTTAACTTTTAAGGATGATTTTGATAAGCATATCTGATTTTTAAAATTTTAGACATAACATTTTGTTAATAGATTCATCTGCTTAGAAGCTGTTGCCTTGTAATGTATTAACATACATAAGTTAATTTTTTCTAATAAGTTTCAGTTACTTTCTATTTTCTATGATTTCCATATCTCTATTTCAATCACTATTTTAGTGCTTATTTTTACTTATACTCTGTTGTGTCTTATTTTATATTTAAATATTTTGTCTACTCAATTAGATTATAAGTACTTTGAAAACAGGGGAAAGAATGCAGAATGACTGCTTTTGAATATCCTTCTGCACTTGAAATAAATATGGGCATTCAACAAAGATATGTTGAATGTAATTTAATATTTCCACTTTTTTTTAGACTTCAGCCTAAATTTTGTAGGACAGGATAAAGATATAATGCAGATTCATTTATTATGTTAATAAAGATTGTGTTGGGACTGTCTTTTCTTTTTATTTAAATGTATTTTTTTTGAAATTTTGTGGTGAAAAATACATGACAAAACATATACTATAGCAACAGTTTCTACTGTACAATTTAGTAAAATTGACTACAACCTTCACGTTGTACATTCTGGCTGTCCTTTTCTAACTCATTCTGCTATTAACATAAACTCAATGCCCCCTAAGCAGCAACGTCTACATTGGGTGCTTCTCCATCGTGAGGGCAATCTTTTCATTCTTCATGTTATTATTTTCTGACTGTTAATTTTAAAACTCTAGTTTTAGTTCCTGTCTTCAATATAACCTGCTTAAAAAAAAAGAGTTGGAAATGTATAAGGCATAGCTTTCAGATGGAAATCTGAGGTTTATCTATTTCCCTTCCCATCCCCCGTTGACCTTGCTTTTCACCCACCTGTCCTTTCCCTCTTCTGCTGTTTCCTTCCCTGCTGGTTCAGTGGCTGAGCATTCGGCTGATGACTAAAAGGGCAGCAATTTGAATCCACCCTGGAAATCCTTTGAGGCAGTTCTACTTTGTCCTCAAAGTTCACTACGGATCAGAATCAACTTGACAGCAGCGGACTGAGTTCTTTTCTGGGTGGCCCAATATCTGGAAAATAACCTTTGCCTTGACTCTCCTGTCTTTAGCTACTTTTCATATACTTAGCCATTTCTTTCTTTCCTGCATGCCACAGACAACTTTTAGCACTTTGAAAACCCAGTGATTTCTTGTTTAGTTCCCTTCCACATGCAGTTTGACTCCAAATCCTTTATTTTCAGTCTGTGTCGCATGTTGACCTGCTTTCTGTTTTCTCTATCCCCACCACTTTCACCATTTTTTCACCAGAGCTGGGCCCTCTTGCTTTTTCTACCTATCTAGAATTCACCTGGAGGGACACCAACTGCTAGATGAGTCCTTATAGCACCCCTTGATAGACTTCAGATGGTAATCGAAGTTCTTTGCAATTTGACCCCTAGTATAGTAACTGTCACCAATTACCAAGGGCTGACCATGTGGGAGGTGCTACAATAAATATTTTATATGTACTATTTCTAATTTATAATTCTCACATCAATCCTAGATAATAAATAGTTTCCTCATTCTGAAGATAAGGAAATTACTTTCTCAGTTTACCGTCTACTGTCACCATTGCCCTGGGCCAAATCCAGCGATTGACTTGTACTGTCCTGGAGCTTGTTTACTTTCTTTTCTCCTTGGCTCTGCTTTTGCTCTGCAGTTTCAGCATCTAGCTATATGTCAGTTCATTTTCCAGCCCAGTCTACTTATCTGTTAGGACCAAACTCAAATTCCAAGTGAAGTACCCCACAGAGAACATGAATTCAGCTAGGGCATTGCATTGCATATCAAGAGTGAACACCAGAAATGCAAACATCTTAATGTGGGACTTGAAAATTACAGGACCAGAAGAAAGAAGTTATAGAGGCAAAACAAGGACATTCCCTGCATTCTTTGGAAGGAACCGTAGATACAGAGGTGAGTTACAAGCTAAGTTTTGTACCGTCCTGGCACTTGATTTTACTTTTGCACCTTTGATCTCTGTGCTGTTTCAGCATCTAATACATCACTTTTATTCTCTTGTCTGAGTCGTCTCATCAGTGAGGGTTCTGCTCAGCTTCAGTTTTCTCAAAGTGTTTTATACAGAGCAAAATAGCCAGGAAAGTCATTTTTAAGGCTCAGTTCTATTTTGTGATAATTCACATCTCATGCCTAAAAGCTAAAAATACACTTATTATGTATTATCCTAGTTTCCTTCCTGTAGTAGGCTGCATTTTTAACATTTGTTGTAAGAGGCTAAAGCTTGAAGACTACGTACGTGGCTACAGATTGGTACTACAGTTACTCATTAAGATTTACTGAGATGTAGACAAGGAAATAAAAATGAATTTTATTAATTGCTGTAATCGTTGTATGTTAAAGCCAAATTATAATGGCTCTACTTCCATAGCATTGCTCCACAGCATCCCACCAAAACTACCAGGTTTTCAATCATGTGTTCCTGTTTTAAATAGCTTCTTTTTATCCAGGTCAGGAACTATGACAGCCAAAAGTTGTCACCAAATCTTTGATATGTGGAATTCTTTTATATAAGAATATAAATGCGCGGGTACTATTTTTAGTAGAGGTCTGCCTTGCTGCCTGCTGATGGGAATTATCTGTAGTTGACTGAATCCGCCCTACATTCTCTACGTCAATACAACTCTTAATCTCACCCTGGGGCTCCCTCAGTCTTCTCTCTTGCATTCCGGAGCCTAGGGAAGGCCCGGGATGGGATCACAGGTACAATCCGAGAGGTCAACCCTCTTCCCAGGTGAGCACCGTGATCCTCCCGGGTGTTTGCTGGTCCCAGCTGAGAGGCCGGCACGTGTTAACTGCCCGGTAGCCTAGAACGCAGGTAGAAAAGCGAAGAAAGCTTTTTTATATACAGTACTTTGCTGGAAAAGGGTTGGGTTTCTCAGTTCTGGCAGGTTCTAAGGCGCTTTTTGGCCGCACGGGTTCGGTGTGACACGATCTCAGACTTGTTGCAACTGGTCTTCTCGCCCGCGTCTCTAAGCTCTGCCCTTACTCCCTGGAAGGCGCGGTCGCCGTCGCGGCGGGAAGGCGCTTTCCCCGCCGACCTGACGCTGAGCAGGTAAGTCCCCACCCCTCCCTCGGCCCTGTCGCTTCCTGGGAGGCAAACTCTGCGGCGGGGCCGGTGCGGTGGCGCGCTGCTCAGGGGCACTCCAGGTCGTAAGTGGGGTGCCGGCTCGCCCCCTGGGCCTCGGCGGGAGGGAGTCGGGGGGGAGAGGGGGGCGCGTGCCACTGGGTCCTGGGTTGCGCGCACCTTCGGCCTCTGGGCGGAGGGCAGGGGCGCGGAGGGGACCTTTGCCTTGGGAGCGCGCTGGGGATGGGAAATGCACCAGGGAGCAGAGTTCTGTGCCCACTTTTCTTTTTCTTTCATTGTTATGTAGGTGGAAGAAGTTAAGAGTTTGGAAAGTTAAGTCCGGGCCTTTGGGGAGGCAGTAAAGGTTGGCGGAGGAGGGCCGTGTGTGTGTGTGTGTGTGTGTGTGTGTGTGTGTGTGTGTGTGTGTGTGTGTGTGTGTGTGTGTGTGTGTGTGTGTGTGTGTGTTCGCGTTCTCGCGCGGCAAGTGTGTGTGCGTGTGTGTGTGCGCGCGCGCGTTCTCGCGCGGCAAGTGTGTATGTGTCTGTGTGTGTGTGTCTCTCTCTGTGTGTGTGTGTGTGTGTGTCCGCGCTTGTGCGCGCACTCAAGAAGGGTGTTGTTTGGCTGAAGAGTTTTGGGGATTTAGGCTACAGACGGACAAAGGTGGTTTTATACATGATGAATGCGGAGCACAACTTGAGATGAGACAAAGCATTTTTTCCACCAAGCACTAAAAAATGTGTATCCCATCTCATTTCTGACCCTAGTTTGTTGAGACTCATGCTTTTCAGACTTCAGCCAACTTGAACCTGGGTTCCCGTCCTTGCTCAGCTTTTCAGGTGTCTCAAGAGCACACCAAAGTTTGAGAGCCACCTTGTTGGGTTTACTGGCCTTTAGAAAAGTGATACTAGAGGAAATGGCACCCAGAAAGGAGTTTGGAGACTTGAGGCTTGTTCTGTGTACCGTGCTGGGGAAATTATTGTGCGATGAGGTGAATGAGGAGGCTGTGACTATGCGTGTGTCCGTGGCCGGAATTATGGGTCTGTAAAGAGACAAGGTTGCTTTATAGAGAGGATAAGGGGAAGTTACAGAAACTCAGGAAGTCAGCTTGGCTATGCTGGAGTGCAGAGGCTGTAGGATCTCTTGCGTACGAGTCGGGCCAGAACAAACACTGGGAAAGAGGTGCGGGTGGCAAGCAATCAGGGCTAGATCATCATGCCCCAAACCTCATTACCAGGTCTCCCCTTGCTAAATAGTAGAGATCCAGCCTGGTTACCCGCAGGCACGGCCCTTCTTCCCTTTTCCCATCCCCAACAAGTGCAGGAGCCCCGGGGAAGCCCAGGGCTGTGACTAAAGCGGAGCTGACTAGCAACAGGAAGTGGGGTAGTGGTAAAGAGGACCGGAAAGAGAACGCGAGGTCTTTTGGCTATTCAAAATAAGAATGAGAATGATGACAGACCAGAGATGGTGACAAAATGGATGGAGCAAGGGGTCTTTGTTTTCTTCCCTTCTCCGCAGAGTTCCCAGAAAGATAGACTTGCCTACACCAATTCCAGATCCCACCCACCTGCACCTAGCATAGAGGAGGCAGGGTGTGCATACCTATTGAGGTTGCAGGCAGCTCCCTGTACAGGCTGCCTGAAGGGCTGGGTGGATCCTGCCTCTAAAGCTGGCAGGCTTTTGACCGCAGATGTTCAGAATTTATTGTGGGAAACATCACCCATCGAACAAAAGGGATTGCGTAGATGGAGACAAACCACACCTCTGTTGCTGACTAAGTGATGCCTTTAGTGATTGCTGTTTTGAATTTATTACTTTTAAGTATAACTGACCCAACTGTTTTGTGATAGGTGAAGTAATTTTATGGTACTGTTCTGCCCTCTTCTGCTGCCATCATCACCTTACTGCCTTTGGTGAAGGTTCATTCATTGAGTATTTTCTTGACCATGACTTACTCTAGTAGCTACTCACCTACCTGTTTCTCTTTTCGTTTCATTATACAGCATTGAGTTTCCAAGTTGTAACATGGTTGTACTTTACAGGTACAGAATCATGTCATGAAAATGTGACTCCTGTAAGGCAGACCTCTTCTACAGTATAACTCAGATTGAGGACACCTTTTGAAAAGGCCTCATTTAGCTTAATTTAACTAAGTATTTACGCAATTACAAGTTGTCCTTGTTTATCTAGTTAGGTAAGTTTGCATTTCTGTATCTTAGTAACTTGCAAGATGTGAGTGTCCCAGGGATATTTCATGGTTTTTAGAGTATGTTAAAATGTTGCTGTTAATTTTGAAATGTACTCTCGTTCACTTAATTATTTCCAGTCTGGCAGTGGGATGTGTTTCACAGTTTTATTGGTGACTATCGTTTGGAAGTCAGAGTGCATTCCTTACTCTCCACACCCTGTGGAAAAAAAGCTCTAAGTGATGTGATGGTTATGTTCACAGACCAGCTTTAAGTATTCTGTGGGTTACAGTTTATACAAATACTACTTAAGTTCTATCAAGCACCAAAGCCACCTCTCTAAGAAAATGTGTTGAGCCTCCAGGTTGAGGCTACGGGAGAGGAAATCTACCAGTTGAGACTGACCAGTAGGCAAGGGCACTGCATGGAGTCTGCCAGTGAATAAGGGTGGCACAGTCTTCCCAGGGAAACTAGTGTTACTGATGTTGGCAGGCCAAGTGCTGTGGCTTTTGAGATAGGAGTTGGGGACATGTGGTCTCCAGTGGAAAGGCTATGTGTGGAGGAGAAACAGAGTTAGGCAGGTTGGCTCCAGTACTGGGGTGGAAGGTATATACAAGCATGAGAGACCTCAGGTAGAAATTGTGGGAGTAGGGAAAGCAAGGGATGTTTTTGGCAGCTGTTGGGAAGATGAACCTTGGGTTGGGGAGATGAGTCAAATAAAAGAGATATCCATTATTTATACATATCTTGTTGGGAAATGTTTGAACTGTAAGATGGGAAATGCTATAAGAAACTTTTCCTCTAGGGACATCTAATTATTACCCGTTTTGTGTTTTGTTTTATTTTTACACTCTCCTTAGAAGTAGGGCCAGAGGTCCCCTAAAGGCACTTGACTTTACCTGTTGAACAGTGTAATTTGTAGATTGCCCCAGTGTGCGGGGAAGCTAAAGTAGTAATGGTCAAGTTCTCTTGAATACTGATGTAATCTTTATATGTAATCTTTATATGATTGACAAGATGTTACAACAAGTTAAACAGTGATGATATTTAAGGGTTATAACTTTCTCTGCTTTTACTCAGTCCATTCCTTAAGCATGTAGTCATTGTGTATCTATCATGTGCTGAGCGGGCTGTTCTCTAGGGATCTGAAAGAAACAGTATTGTTCTAACCTCAGGAAGCTCACAGTTTAAGACCCTAATGATAAGTATAAATACATATAGAAATGAATGGACCTGATCCATCAATGTAGCGTTTTCCTTTTTATTCCCTGAAAGTCTTAGCAGATCTTAATCATTACCCATTTATGAACATGAACATTAGTAGACCTTGATTTTTCGTTATTTTGGACCAAGTACTTAAATCCTACTGGACTTTTACATTTCTCGTTGGTGATGTGAAGGGCTATTGTAACCCAAACTTCTTGCTGTCAAGTCATTTCTGAATCATAGGGATCCTGTGGGACAGATTAGTACCACCCCACAGAGTGTCAGAGACATGCCTGGTAGATTTGAACTACTGACCTTTTGGTTAGCAGTCAAGCTCTTAACCACTACACTACTCAATTTCAAAAAACTTTCGGGAAGATCTTACTTAACATTATTTTATGGTCACTTATTATTGGTGGTATAGAACAACATTAACTAAGATCTCCCCAAAGTATCACAAGGAAGCTCATTTTGTCAAGTTTTCCTTTCAGAACATTTTAGTTTTCTTTTAAACATTAGCTTGCTACTCTTAATTGTGGCATTACTCAGGAAGACAGGGCAATTTTCAGAGCATTAAAAACTAGCATCTTCTACCTTAGTGGTTGTTATTGAATCGCTCGGCTTGGAAAGTTTGTGTGTTGTTGTTGGTGTTTGGTGCTGTTGTGTTGCCTCCAACTCATAGCACCCCTGTGTATAGCAGAAGGAAACACTGCCCGCTCCTGGGCCGTGCCTACTGTTGCTGTTACACTTGAGCCCATCTTTGCAGCCACATGTGAGTGGATCTTCGTCTCCTTCACTGACTCTCTACCAAGCATGATGTCCTTCTCCAGGAGCTGATCCCTCCCCATAGTATGTCCAGTGTATGTAACACATAGTCTTGCCACACTTGCTTCTAAGGAGTACTCTGGTTGTACTTCCAAGACAGATTTGTTTGTTATTATGGCAGTCCATGGTATATTCAGTATTCTTTTCTAACACCATAATTCAAAAGCATCAATTTTTCTTCTCTTTTCCTTATTTGTTGTCTAGTTTTCATATGCATATCATGATTGAAAATACCGTGGTACAAGATTCAGTGATTTCCATGTTAATGTTTTATTGCCTCAATCATATTTAATTGATGAGATATGCATCTTCTTACTAATAATCCAAAAAAATCAAACCTATTGCCATTGAGTTGATTCTGTGAGAGCTTTCATCTTTCCATTATCAAGAAAGTTATAAAACAAGATCTAGCTGTAATGAAATATTTAAATAATTATAGAGCTAACATGATACAAAAGTTAGAGATGTTACTGAAACTAAATTATGGAAGACTTACATTCTTACTGTTTAGTAAGTTAAAATATTTGTTAGTTGATGGATTGAGTACTGGATTTATGACAGGAGTGATGCGTTTAGTGTCATTGTCTCACTGTAGAACAGTTCAGGCTTTTCCAAGGTCAAGAGTTAAGTAGTGGACCACTCGTGTATATAACTGAGGTTTGATTGAAAAACTATCATGGAAAAATGATGCAAAAGAAAATTAAAACAAGCACCAACAATTTTTGTATCTATTAGTGTCTTGCAAGAAAGCATTAGTTCATATATATAGAAAGTAATACAGGAAGAGCTTTATTGCAAAAACTCTTGTATAGTACTAGACCAGTTCATGTACACTCGTATTTAAAGTCATTTTCTGAGAAATCAGTTAGCTCTGGTGCTTATGCAAAGCCAAGATACAGAATCTTGCTATTTATATGGAGTTTAAAAAACATTTGAAATCCAGTATTTTGTTTATTTAGATTTATTCCCATTTAGCAGGTGAAATGTTACATAAAAAATAGTGAGAATGAGAAACTTTTAAAGGAAAAAGGAGGAAAATTTTTGTCAGGCCACTGAATGTTAAGTATAATTCCCCAGAAGTTGGGGAAGGGGACTTTGAACAGCCTAAGTAAATGTTTGACTGTGTCTGGTGAATGACTAGATAATTATTTGAATTAAAAAATGAATTAGTATCTTTGCTTTTAGTGTAACAACATAGTGATGGTGTTCTCCCCTAAACAATTCAGTTTGTTTTGTGTGAGCAATTTTCTTCATTTATATAGCAGATGATTAAAATTGAAGCAAAGAGAAGACAAATAGTTTTAGGTAACATAATCAGTGATAGCATCATGGGAAGAAAGCCAAGTGCTTTCCACTTAAAAATGAATGCTGTAGGAATTGCTAAAATAGTAGCCACATCTCTTTTGAGAAAGCTTAAATTAGAGGTCAAAAGAGGGGCCCCGCCTTTGAAATCAATCTTACACCAGCACAAGCCTTACGTACAGACGAAAGTGAAACAAAGGAGCTGCCAGGTGCATATTCTGGTTCTGGTCTCATTTAGACAACTATGACTAGAACTTTCAAAACATCAGCTTTGCCCCAGTTAATATAATCTCCCAGTTTAGTCCTGTTATCAGAGGAATTAAACCCAATTGTGAAGATGACAATCAGGGAACTCAGGTTTCTGTTAATATGTAATCCACAAGCCCTGGAACTCCACTGATGTAAATGCAGATAGCATTTTGCACATACAAAAATGATTCTTTATCACTTACTTATTAACATCTGTGTGCACAAGTGTTCTGTAAGCAAGTGAGAGAAGCTAAGGAAAAAGGCTATGGAAGAAAGAATAAAAGGCCTGAACTAATGGGGATGAGTTTTCCAATCACACTTTTTGGGAATTTCAGGGGAAAAAATCAAAGACAAAACACTTTATTTTAGTTGTAATAAAACTATCTAAACAGGCTTGATTAAAGTGAATCTCAAGACAAAAGACTAATGAATAAGTGGTAGACATTGTGATTGTTTTAGATTTTCTGATTCTTTATGTGGCTCTTTACCCAGATTAGGAGCGTTTGTGGTGCAGTGGTTAAAGCACTCAGTTGCTAACTGAAAAGTCAACATTTCAAACCCACCAGCTGCTCCATGGGAGCACAGTAGGGCAGTCTGCTTCTCTAAAAATTATGGCCCTAGCAACCCCATGGAGCAGGTCTACTGTGTCTGTTAGGGTCACTGGAAATGACTTCATGGCATTAGGTTTGGTTGGGTGACCCAAATTAAAACTGAAACTTTTCCATGCTACATACATTATTAATATTTGATGATTTTTAGCATTTGAACAAAATAAATGTGGTAATTTACATAATTTCCTATTTTTAAGCTTCTACTTTTGAACAGTCCAGGATTGTTTTTCTTGCCTCTAATGTCCAGACACGCTTTCGCCTTTGGTAGGTGTCCCCAACATACCTAAGCAAGATACATTTTCTTAAGATATTTTATTTGCAAACTGTTGTGTTTTTCATAGATAAAGCACATTGTCGTTTTTAGATGTCTTTGAGAAGCCACCTTAGTAGTTCAGGTTAGAGCACATTTGAGTGCGTGTTTTTTCCTGCAGCAACTTTTCTTCTGTAGATGTTAATGTATGTAGAAGAGTGACTATTGTAATAGGCTTAAGAGGTGGGGCAAGAATGCACATGACACATACTCAACATTTTTCTTCACTGGGCCTTTATTGCCTGCCATGTTCTACTCTAAAATGGATCATTTCCTTGTTATAAGTTATAAGTGAAGGGGTAGAAAGATCTTTAGTTATTTCTCCTTTATGACTACGCAGTGAGGGTAGAACTGAGCACAGGTCCAGAAAACTTGTTATGTTAGAAAACAAACAAACAAAAGTCGCTTCCCTTGGAGTCGTTTCTCACTCCTGGCAACCTTATCTGAAATAGCAGTGATACTCAAAATATATAATAACCAATATGATAGGGACTGATAAATAGAATCCACCAGCTTAGTACCCTTTGTGGAACTTTCTAGTGACAGAGGTACAGGCAAAGCAAGTAATTAAATAAAAACTATGATTATTTCACATAATGATGAGTCCTACATTAAATAAAGCCAAGTGATTTAAGTAAGTGTGGTAGAAAAGGATAAGTTCTCTAAAACGTGTCGTCTGAGAGACGTCCATAAGTAAGTAGTATATGAGTAAGACAGGAATAGAAAGAAGGAATGTTCTAGGCAGATGGAATACCTAGTGGAAAGAACCTGAGGTGGAAATTTACTTAGTATTTTCAATGTTCAGCAGAGGGCAGGTGTCCAGGAAGCAACTTGATATACATCTGGAACTTAGGGGAGAGATCAAGTGTGGAGATGGCATTCGTGAGCCATCAATTGTTTTATGGTATTTACAGCTGTGGGACTAGATGAGATTGTCCTGAGAAGAGAGTGTTAGGAGAGAGGAGTAGAGTGAAGATAAAGGTGAGTTGAACTCTCAAGTCTAAGTCCTGCTGTCAAGAAAATAAGTAGCTTAGACAGCATTTGAGGGAAATTATTAGCATCCTGTTTTATGCAACATTTATTTGTTCTGTTAGAGCCAATCATTCAAGATATCTCAGCATTTTATGCAACATTTATTTGTTCTGTTAGAGCCAATCATTCAAGATATCTCAGCATTGATTTTTCTGACACCATTGTCAGAAACATTAGAACCAAACCAAACCCATTGCCAAGTTGATTCCAACTCATAGTGACCGTATAGGAGAAAGTGGGGTGGCCCCATATGGTTTCCAAGAGCAGCTGGCAGTTTTGAACTGCCAGCATTTTGGTTACCTGCCAAGCTCTTAACCACTGGGAGTGCTAAAAGTCATCTCCCCCTCTCCTCCAGCAATCTGATATTCTCAAGAAAAGTAGGTCCTGCTGCAAGTTTTGCTCTCCCAGATTGGTTTGTTAAAGCTTAGCTGGGTGCTTATGTGTTAAAGTAATTAAAAGTAGTTGTTGTTGTTAGGTGCCATCGAGTTGGTTCCGACTCATAGTGACCCTATACACAGCAAAATGAAACACTGCCCAGTCTTGCACCATGTCCACAATTGTTTTTATGCTTAAGCCCATTGTTGTGGCCACTGTGTCAATCTATCTTCTCAAGGGTCTTCCTCTTTTTCACTGACCCTCCACTCTACCAAGCATGATATCCTTCTCCAGGGACTGATCCTTTCTGACAACATGTCCAAAGTATGTAAGACACAGTCTTGCCATCTTTGGTTTTGAGGAGCACTTCTTCCAGAATGGATCTGTTGGTTCTTCTGGCAGTCCCTGGGACATTCAGTGTTCTTCTCCAGCGCCACAATTCAAAGACATCAATTCTTCTGTCTTCTTTGTCCGTTATGCAGCTTTCGCATGCATATGATGTGATTGAAAATACCACGGCTTGGGTCAAGGACACTTTAGTCTTCAAAGTGCATCTTTACTTTTCAGTACTTTAAAGAGATCCTTTGAAGCAGATTTCCCAAGAAATCTTTTGATTTCTTGACTGCTGCTTCCATGGGTGTTGATTGTAGACCCAAGTAAAATGAAATTCTTGACAACCTCAATCTTTTCTCCATTTATGACTATACTGCTTACTGGTCCAGTTGTGAGGATTTTTGTTTTCTTGATGTTGAGGCACAATCCTTACCGAAGGCTGTGGTCCTTGATCTTCATCACTAAGTGTTTCAGATCTTCACTTCCAGCAAGTAAGATTGGTGTCGTCTACGTAACACAAGTTCTTAAATGAGTCAACCTCCAATCCTGATGCCTCATTTTTCTTTGTATAATTCAGCTTCTTGGATTATTTGCTTCATATACAGATTTAAAAAGTATGGTGAAATCATACAACTCTGGTGCGTATCTTCCCTGACTTGAAGCTATGCAGTGTTCCCTTGTCCTGTTCTCGTGGCCGCCTCTTGATCTATGTACAGATTCTTTAAGATCACAATCAAGTGTTCTGGAATTCCCATTTTATGCAATGTTAGAATAATTTGTTATGACCCACACAGTCAAATACCCTTACATAGTCAATGAAGTCCAGGTAAACATCTTTCTGGTATTCTGGTATTCTCTACTTTCAGCCAAGATCTATCTTACATCAGCAGTGATATCCCTGGTTCCATGTCGTCTTAGGTAATGGGAGACTGTTCTGCCCTGCAGAGTTCTGGACAGTTACACTGATTGGGTGTCTTAGCTGATAGGAGGAGTAAAGGTAGAGTGAGAAGCCCCCACTTGTCTATTAGTGGAGGCTTGCTAGTTATTGTGATGCAGAAAGCTATGCCACTGGTATTTAGGTACCAGCAGGGTTACCCATGGTAGGCAAGTTTCATCTGAGCTTCTAGACTAAGACAGACTAGGGAGAAGGACTCAGCAGACTACTTCTGAGAAGAATTAGCTGGAGATAACCTTATGAATTTAAAGGAGAGAGAGAGATAGATATTCTTCCTGAAATCAGAATCTGGGTTCAAATTATTGGATCAAGTTAAGCCTCAGATTGCTGTTTTATCAAACTGTAGAATACAGATTTTCCAAATTCTGAGAAGTTGCTCTGGAATATATAATTTATTCCAATTTTACTTAGTGTCTACACTCATAATTCATTTAAATACCCAAATTATCCTTCCTTCCATCTGAAATAAGTTAATATAATACTAGGACTGATGCTAGAAATACAAAAAAAAATGAGTCATGCCTTCCATTTAATTTATGCCACTACTTATGGTGAAAAGCATAAGACTCAGAACTTCATTTCATTGCAATTAATTTATATGCTCAGAAATTGCCTGCAGAATGACTTTCACATATTAAACACTATAAAATACACATTTTAGGGAGAATCCTCAGAAGACAGTGGATAACATCTCTGTTCTGCTGACACAATACTCTTTTGAAATTAGTATTTCTGCATTTTTAAATATAGATCTGTGGGTTTACCAATTATTTCTCCAAGTGTTCTTTTTAAACCTCTTTACAGATGAGTAGTATTCTATATAACCAAAATAACCTCCCATTAATGTAAATATATGCGTAAATCTTAATGTTCTGTTTGACTATTACTATTTTTATTTACACATCAGCATTTTCTGGGCTATCATAAATTAATCAACTCTCATTCCATTTCCTTGAATTATGAAGGCAGTATATTACTAGCTTATTATTTAACAAGCATATTTAAGTTATCGGTATAAATTAACTTATTTATCTAAACATCTGGAATTGTGCTAAACAGGCATAATGTCTGCCTTCACGGAGCTCACAGTCGTGTGGACAGAGCAGAGAATGAAGCCTTGAAATAAAGCCTGCTAAGTGATAACACCTGCAGATGGTTGCTGTGGGAGCCTCTTAGCGGGGACCCTAATGTCAGCTCTGGAAAGCAGGGATAGCACTATGATTAATCTACTCGCTGTGTCCTAATTAATCTTAGCTAGTTACTGTGTTGGTCTGTTTATGGTCTCTGTACCTATATGGCTGTAGTTTTTAATATTCTGAACTTGTTCATATGTGTCTGTCTATAAAAATTATTTATATGCAGGGTTTTGAATTCTCATTGCAGTCAATTTAGTGTAGAATTTGAAGTGAGATAGTCTGATATCAGTAATAATTATCTAGATGCTTGTCTTCTCTGTGGCAAAATAATATATATTCATTAATTTTTTAGCCTGCTTGGTAGCCACATAGCATAGTAATGTAAGCATTTTCATATGCTGTTAAAAACTCTAGAGGCAGCTTTTGACATCCTAATTTTCCCATTTGTGCATGGGTGTGGCTAATGCCTTTTATTTAAAACTTCAAAGAAGTAAAGCTGAGCTGTGAAGGCTGACTCTGGTGAAATTGAGAAGAGGGTTAGGTGGCAAATCCCTGTCACACCAGTTTAGAAACACTTTTCTAGTCACCTCTCATCTCCAAGCAAATTTAGCAAGTTTGTGAGTTTCACAGGTCTTTTCAGAAGTCAGAATACGTATCTGTTTTAGTTTTGAAATAAAGGATGTCTCCAAGAACCCAGCTTGCTTTAGGAATCTTTCCAAAACTGTCAGCTTAGTCATATACAGAAAGAGGGACTAAAATTAGAAAGAAGTTCTCTTACTCTTTTAAACAACTTTAATGTTAAATATAATTATTTTTATTTGTCCCTAACAAGTTTTTTGTACTTTCTATGGCAGATAGTATTGAGCGCTTTTATTTCACTTAGTCTCTGTAGAAATCCTTTACAGTCAGTGCTCTTATTTTAACCATTTACCTGGTGAAGTACATGAGGCTTCAAAACTAGAACCAAACCCAGTGCTATCAAGTTGATTCCAACATAGAATGAGCCTATAGGACAGAGCAGAACTGCTCCATGGAGTTTCCAAGGAGCATCTGGCACACTCGAACTGCGAAGCTTTTGGTTAACAGACATAGCGCATACACTACGCCACCAGGGTTTCCAACATGAGGCTTAGACTCATGAAACTTTACCACGATCTTACAGCCAAGAAATCGTCACAGTCAGAATTCAAATTCTGGGAGGTCTGATATTAGACCTAGGCTCTGACACATTATGTCACTAAGGTAACCTATAACTTGTCATTTTGGCCCATAAAATGCTTTTACTTCCCCACGGCAAACTTTCATATAAAAGAAAATCATTCTTTTGTAGCTCAGTATTCTCCTTGGGCTAACTTTTTCTGTCCATCTGTTATTAATCACATAATCTTCCCCAAACCCTGCCCAATCCTATCCTTGTGTAGTTCATTTTTAATCTAAATTCATATCTTTAAATTGACTGTAACTGTATTTATTCTCACTGATATTGGTTTATTTCAGTACTTCAAGATCATTTTGATTATTGATTCTGGCATCTGACATATATGCTGTTATTCAGTTCTACAGATAGTGTCAGTGCTTATTGATTTATTCTTCTGAATGATTGTGACACATATTGGTGATGATCAGACCACGAATGAGTACTTTGACATGCCATGACGTGTACCTCTATCAGGATGATCTTGTTCCGTTCGTCTGAGTACCTAGACTACTAATATCACGACAGAACGCCACTGAGGACTGGTTTAGTTGTTGGTAAGTGGTGAGTGTATCTTAGTTCACGTCCATTTTACACCACACAGAGTACTCTGGAATTTGTTGAGTATAAGCTCTCCATAGAAGCTGTTTGTTTGTTGTTTTCCTTATGTGAATTTCTCGATAGAATTACTTAATAATGTTTCCAAATGATGCTGAATATTTAAATGTGATTAACATGTACTTGAGATCTTTTAATATTCTGATAGCTAAAATTCCTGTAGTGTAGACCAAGGATGGCAGCTACATCAGATAACAGCCACTGCAGTTGCACAATGGAATTAAATTAGTGTGAAAGCAGCAACTATTGACATCCCACAACTTTTTATTTCAATTAAAGAATATTAAGGAACTTGAGAAATGACTGAGTATCAAGCAATTGGAATTTCCATTTGAGATTCATAAAGTGAACTAGAAATACTTATATTTGTCTTTGAATGAGTTTGATAAGATATGTGATTCTTTCGAAAGTCAACATACAGAGGTGTTTGCATGTGGCACCCTGTGACCTGCTGGTAGCTGCAATCTGTGTTAGTGGACCATTTTGTTGCAAATGTCATGAAAACAGCCTTGAATCTATTTACTCGGCTTGGTTGTATAATTAGCTATCAAACTGTATTTGACAGTTTGAGTAAATGTTGAGTTTTTAATTTAATAATAGCTTCTTAATTGTTTTAATTGTCATCTTAAATTTCTGGTAATCAAATTCAAAGTCAAACGTATAGAAATTGAAAGAAGAGATGTAATTTGTAACTCTTGTGGACTATGGATTATGACTTTATAAAACATACCCTTTATGAAACATTTCCTCATATTCTTAAGTAGATATTGTGACACAAAGCACCAATCAGTCTCTAAAAAGAAATGTGATGCTTTTTTGAATTTCTTTTGGTCAAAGTTTGTACTTTGGATCAGCCATTTGCATGTTAAGCAATTATCACCTCATACAATTCATGATTGAAGAAAATTACAATTTCTGTACGAAGCATCTTTCCACTGACCTGTTGTTTCAGAAGTCTTTATAGTGAGTCTTCTCAGGTCAGGAATCGTGAACACATTGGGACTGTATTGGCACATTACTGCTGCTGTTGTTGTTAGGTGCTGTCAAGTTGGTTCTGACTCACGGCGACCCTGTGTACAGCAGAATGAAACACTGTCCGGTCTTGCTCCATGTCCAACATCATTTTTATGCTTAAGCCCATTGTTGGGACCATTGTGTCAGTCCATCTCATCGAGGGTCTTCGTCTTTTTCTCTGACCCTTCACTCTGCCAAGCATGATGTCCTTCTCCAGGGAGTGATCCTTCCTGACAATATCTTCAGAGTATGTAAGACACAGTCTTGCCATCTTTGCTTCCAAGGTGCGCTCTGGTTATACTTCTTCCAGTCCATGGTACATTCAGCATTCTTCTCCGACACGACAATTCAAAGGCATCGATTCTTCTTCTGTCTTCTTTGTTCATTGTCCACCTTTCACATGCATGCAGTGTAATTGAAAATACTGTGGCTTGGGTCAGGCTCAGTTTTCGAGGTGACATCTTTACTTTTCAGTACTTTGAAGAGATCCTTTGCAGCAGATTTTCCCAATGCAGTGTGTCTTTTGATTTCTTGACTGCTGCTTCCATGGGCATTGATTGTCGACCCAAGTAAAATTAAATCCTTGACAACCTCAATCTTTTCTCCATTTATGACAATGCTGCTTACTGGTCCAGTTGTGAGGATTTTTGTTTTCTTGATGTCGAGGCACAATCCATACTGCAAGCTGTGGTCCTTTATCTTCATCAGTAAGTGTTTCAAATCTTCTTCACTTCCAGCACGTAAGATGGTGTTGTTTGTGTAATGCAGGTTGTTAATGAGTCATCCTCCATTCCTGATGCCTCCTTCTTTGTGTAGTCCAGCTTCTTGGATTATTTGCTCAGCATACACATTGAAAGGTGTGGTGACACACACTTTTCCTGACTTTAAAACATTCAGTGTCCCCTTATTCTGTTTGCGTAACTGCCTCTTGATCCACGTACAGATTCCTTAAGAGCACAATTAAGTGTTCTGAAATTCCTATTTTATGCAATATTAGCCATAATTTGTTATGATCCACACAGTAGAATGCCTTTGCATAGTCAATGAAACACAGATAAACATCTTTCTGGTATTCTCTGCTTTTGCCAAGATTCATGTGATGTCAGCAATGACATTCCTCATTCCACATCCTCTTCTGAATCCAGCTTGAATTTCTGGTAGTTGCTTGTCAGTATACAGCTGCAGCTGCTTTTCAATGATCTCGAGCAAAATTTTACTTGCATGTTATATTAATGATATTGTTCAGTAATTTCTGCATTTGGTTGGGTCACCTTTCTTTGGAAACAGTGTAAATATGGATCTCTTCCAGTAAATTGGCCAGGTAGCTGTCCTCCTAATTTCCTGGCATAAATGAATGAGTACTTCCAGCGCTGCATCTGGTTGTTGAAATAAGCTTCATACTGCAGTTGATAAAATGGTTCAGAACTGTATGTTATTGATAATGATATGAAAGAAAACATTACCTTTTTTAAAATCTAAAATTCCAAAACAAACAACAACAACAAATCCTGTTGTTACTTAGACTTATTCACATCTTTATAGTAATAATATTCTATCAGATTGTTAAAATGGAAAATAATAATAACATAGTAATAAATGGAAGGAAACCGTGGTGGTTTAGTTAAATGTTACATCTGCTAAACGAAAGGTGAGCAGTTCAGATCTGCCAGGCGCTCCTTGGAAACTATGGGGAGGTTCTACTTTGACCTGTAGGGTCAGTAGGAATCAGTATCAACTTGATGGCAGTGGGTTTGGTTTGGTTAATAAATGGAGAGTATATTGAAGTTGTCAAAGATTTCATTTTACTGGGATCCACCATCAACACCCATGGAAGCAGAAGTCAGGAAATCAAATGACACATTGCATTAAGCAGTCTGCTACAAAAGACCTCTGTAAACTGTTCAAAAGCAAAGATGTCACTTTAAGGACTAAGGTTTCCTTGACTCAAAGCATAGTATTTTCTGTCACCTCATATGCCTGCAGTAGCTAGGCAATGAATAAGGAAAAGAAGAGTTGATGCCTTTGAATGATAGTGCTGGTGAAGAATGTTGAATATTCCATGGACTACTAGAACAGTGGAAGCCATGGTGGTATGCTAATAAAGTGCTACAGTTACTAACCAAAAGATGGACAATTTGAGTCCCCAAGGCACTTCTTGGAAATTCCATAGGGTGGTTCTACTTTGTCCTGTAGGGGTGCTGTGAGTTGTAACTGACTCAAAGGCCATGGTTTTTTATTTTTTTATTATTATTTTTTTTTGGGCCAGAAAAAAGAACAAATTTGCCTTGGAAGAAGTATAGCCGAATGCTCCTTATAAGAGGATAGTGTGACTTCCTCATAAGTACTTTGGAGATGTTGTCAGGAGAGAGCAGTCCCAGGAAAAGGACATCTTGCTTGGTAAAGTAGAGAATCAGTGAAAAAGAAGACGACTTTCAGTGAGGTGTTTTGACACAGTGACTGCAACGATAGGCTCAAACGTAGCAACAATTATAAAGATGACACAGGACCAGGCAATGTTTTGTTCTAGGGGTGTTAAAGTCAGAACCACCTGGATGGCACCTAACAATAGCAACGAATAATGTTAGAAGCACTTTATGTGCATTTCTTCTTTTATTCCCTACAGTGGCCTAGTGAAGTGAGTACTATTGTTACCCATGCTATACATGATGAAACTGAGGTGTGTGGACGTTAGGAAACTAGTTTAAGATATTCACAACATTTGGGGAACCAGAGTTTGAATTCTAGCATTCTCACTTTACAGACCATCTCGTTCTCTAGGCTATACATTTTTCTTCCTAGTCAAGACATGTAAAATTGTTATCAGTATGATTTTTTAATTATACTATTTACTTTGAGGTAATCATAGTTAGAAGAAATAATAAGAGGTATTCTTTGTACCCTTCACCCATGTCCCCCAGTGTAATATCGTGAAAAAGTATAATTCACTGTCATAGTCAGTATATTGGCATTGATATACTGAAGATATGGAACATTTCCGTCACCTCAAAAATCTTTTTTTTTTTTTTTTTTTGCCTTTTTTAGCAACAACCACGTCCTTCCCATCTCCATACGATTCCTAGTCCGGGAACTACCAATCTATTGCCCATTGCTAGAATTTTGTTGTTTCTGGAGTGTTATATATATGGAATCATGAACTTCTGAGGACTGATTTTGTTTTCCCCCATTCAGCATAGTTCTCTAGGAATTTATCTAGGTAGCTGCATGAATTATATATTTCTACGTAGGTGTCCCTGGAGTTCCACATATTGTTAAGTGCTTAACTATGAGCTGGCAGGTTGGCTGCTCAAACTCACCCAGAGGTCTGGCAGCATGCTTCCAAAAGGTCACAACTTTGAAAATCCTGTGAAACAGTAATGCTGCACATATATGGGGTCACCATGAGTCAGAATTGAGAGCAATACAGTATGAATACAGCACCATTAATTTAATATTCATCTGTGAAAGAACATATTATTCTCTGGAATAAATCCCAACAGTGCGGTTAATGCATCATATAGTAATCTAGGTTTAGTTTTGTGAGAAACAGCCCCACTGTTTACCAGAGCAGCCCCTGAATTGAAATCTGTTTCTGTGCCTGCTTTTGTGGTCTGTGTGTTTATAGATTTAGCATTGGGAATTTGCACTCTCCACAAATTATATTGAAGACTCAGTCTTGAGTGCAACTTTGTAATGGTTTTGAGATGGGAATTTCAATCATATACTTTGCAGGGCTAGTTTTTGGGAATGTGTCATCAAATAGCAGATGAGCCTAGTGGCCTGTCCAGTGTATACATCTTGGCAAGATTTAATTTTTCTCTACTAATCAGTTCTACCTCATATATGGAAAGAATATACCGCCTAAAAGATGTTAATGATTATCAATAAAATAATGCATTCTTCATATATTTAACATCATACACAATTAGTTTTGTCCTCAAAGAAAGCCATTCCAGTGTTCATTGATTGAGTCTTGAGAGGGCCGTATTACATCTGTAACTAAGCCCTGATATTACAGTGGTTAGACTTCAGTTGCTAACTAAAAAAGTCAGCTGTTCAAATCTAGCAGCTGCTCTTTGAAAGCACTATGGGACAGTTCTAGTCTGTCCTATAGAGTTGCTATAGTTGGAATTGGCTCAACAGCAGTGGGTTTTTTGGTTCATCTTATAAAATACCAATTGATGTGAGCACCATTACCTTGTTGTTCTCTCTTAAAATTTGTTTGTAAATGGGTGCTTTACAAGTACCCATTTTAAACAACACTTGTTATATAAGTGAGCATCTCCAGACAGTGATAGACTGTAGCTTTTTCTGTAGAATGTAATCAGATGCACTTATTTCTTAACTCTTCTTTATAAATTTTTCACTGCAGTGTTCATAGTTGTTACATTTTTCTTATACTGCATTTTCTTGGATTATATCTTGTATTGCTATTTAATTAGTCCTATGGTGTTTGGCTTTTATCTCATTTTCACTTTTTTTTCCTTCCTAATTATCTTCCCATCTGTGTCCTTGTGGTTTCATTTCCCTTTTCTGGTCCTTTTGTTATCTCCTTTATGATTTCCTTTTATGCATAATTCAAAAATGATTTTTTTTACAGTTGCAGAGTATTATTTGCATAGATAAAGCTCAGAAATTAATACAATTTTAAAGCACATTATGCATTAAGTTCCAAATGTGTAACTGGCTTTTAGCATCACATTTTAGGAAATTAGTGGCTAAATTTAAAACATTAAATAAAGAAATAAACACTTAGAAAACTTTGAATTTTTATGAACACCAGTACTTACTTATCATTTTAAGTAATTACAGATAGTAAGTGCAGTGTTTAATGTTGGCCATGGGGTGCTTGTACCTTCATGGACTGAGCTTACCAAATGAAAACTGCTTCTCCCTAAACCTTAGGGAGATACAGTTGAAGCATGTGGATTGAGTTTGATCACATGAGTGAGAACTTGATTTCATTGTTAAAAGTGAGTAGCATGTGTAAGAGAGAACTTGAATGTGTATTGAAAAGATTTGCAGGCACATGAAGTGAGCAACTTGAAGGTTTTTCAACTTCAGCTGTATTGATGTTTTAGGTCAGATGATTCTTTTTTGTAGGGGCTCTCCTGTGCAATGTAAGATGTTTAACCACGTCTATGATCTCTACACGTCAGGTAGCAGCTTGAAGGCAACTAACAGTGACAGTAATCACTATGCTTGCCACCTGTTTTGACAATCAAAATTATGTCCAGACATTACCAAATATCCCGTCAGGGAGCGAGTCACTGTTGTAGAGCACCGCTAAACTAGACTGAAATGTGATTAGCATGAAGATGATAGAGATTTCTACATTGATGGAGTTAAGAAAATTTCAGTATATGTCCCTGTGCATGTCAGTAGGTTAAGTTTGTATTATTAGGTAATGAAATTTTTTTTTTCTTTCTCCATATCATAGCTTTTTTATACTAGCAATCAACTTGGTGTCCTTCCTTCTGCTTAAGGAGAAATGAGAGTATGTTTCTGCAAAGCTCCATCATAATAACATTAGAGGTAGGCTCACTGCCTTCCTACTGCAGAAGTCCTATGAGGCAAGGTGGTTACTCGTATCCAAGGGCAGTTCTTTTTGCTTAGGCTTGGGTGAGGTTATGACTCAGGCTGAGGACTCTGGGGGACAGAAAGAACATGCTCTGTTTTTGTTCTTATTGAATCTTTTCTCTTTCTCTACTGCGAGTCTGCCTCTAGAAAGGTGCTGAGGTCAGGGATAGGTTTGTCTCCATTAAACTAGTGAAGCGAGATGCCCCTTTTCTTCTGTACTCCTTGGCTCTGCCCTGACAGTTTCTGGATCTGTTTGACTTCCTGCCCCTCAGGGAAGCTTACTGGTCTTGTCTACTCTTTTAGGACTTGGTGCTCTTCCTGGTTATCTAGTAACTCTCATTATTTACCTTGGGTTAAGGAGTCAGTAAATTGCAATGTCCTCCTGGGTTTCTCTCCCAAGGCAAACTTGAATTTTGAATCACAAAGCCCAAGACCTGAAAGGCTGACTTCAGTGGAAAATTTGAACAATTGGACAGGGTAACTGGCAAAGATGTTTTAGATGTTGGTGATAAGCCAGCATTTGACCAGTGCTGTAGGGTCACTATGACTTGGAATAGACTCTATGGGCAAGCGGTTTGGGTTTGGGTTTTGTATAGCCTATTGTAGAGCTGTGCTTTGTTTGAATTCACACAGTGGAGACCATGACTTCAAAACAATGGACTGTTTCCTATCTGATTTAGATAAAGTCCTGTAGAATATCTCACATAGTGGGTGAGTGGGTGAATAATTGAATGAACAGCACTTTGTGGACATTATGAGGGATTGGAGGTGAGCTTGGGTAGGCAGATTTTAATGTCTGTCAGGAAATTGTCTTTGAAGTGTCAAGTTTCACCATCACCTGTGTACTCTCATGTCTCCAAATCTTAGATGTTCTTTCTAAGAACTATTTTAGTATATTATCTTCATTTGTCCATTGGGTGTTTGAACACTCAAAGTCTCTTCTTTCCCCTCCTGTTGTTGTCAGGCTGATTGCTTTACACACAGCTCTTCTGTGTCACAGAACTATCTAGTGACCCTTCATACCTGATTCCATCTTGTCTGTTTCATTTTGTCTCCTACTCCTAGTAAAAGAATCCTACCGTGTAGCTGATCAAGTGTTCTGTTTGTGGCTGAAGGTACCAGGCGCACTGCCATTCTGTTCCTTTGCTTGTGTGGGATGCCAGCATTCCTTTTTTCCACTTGATCATTGAGCGTATATAGAAAAGCAATTGACTTGTATATTAACCATCAGGTCATATTCTTACTCATTGCCCCAGGTTCAGCTGAGGCCCACACCCTCTACTGAGCTGTCTGCACGTCATTTATTCCATAGTGATCCTTGCTGGCTTTTATTCTTAAAGCGCTGAGTAAAGGCGGTACTTATTTTGGCCCTTAGCAATATATTGCTTTGCTCTGAGTGTTAACTCTTTTGTGTGTACATTTTGCCTCTTCAACTAATTAATGCATTCTTGGAGAGCAGGTGATTTGTGCTTTCATATTTCGTCTAGCCTATTATTATGTGTAGTACAAGCACTCTGGAAAGACGTGTAAATGGCTGACTAGGCTTTGATTACATTCTATTTTACAATTATTTAAAACCAAAAAGGTTAATGGAAATGGATACCTCCATGCTTACTACTAGATTAAAGTGAACAAGGATAGGCTTTCTGGATGTCAGAGAAGCAAGGTGGCCTAGGTGAAGAGCTGAAAGAAGAGGAACCTGGGAAAGGACAATCAGCCAGCAGTGTGTGAAAAGAGGAGACTCTGGTGGCGCAGTGGTTAAGTGCTACGGCTGCTAAACACAAGATCCGCAGTTTGTCTCCATCAGGTGCTCCTTGGAAACTCTGTGGGGCAGTTCTAGTCTGTCTTATGGGATCACTGTGAGTCAGAATTGACTTGATGGCAGCGAGTCTGGTCTGGTGTGAAAAGAAATCTGTTAAGCTTTTTTTATGATAAACATGTGAACTGTGGTGCTATGAATGTCATTTTGCTTATGAAATGTATATTATTTTAAAGGAATAAGTAAACATAAAAGTAAATAGTTGACACACATCAAAGTATTTGCAGAATTCTAATTGATCTTGATTTTCTTCTTTTCAGACAACCAGGTACTTCTTGTCGCTGCATGAATGGACATTTGAACGTGTTCTTGTCAAATGCTTGCAAGCATGGAGACCTCATCAATGCTTTCTTCACTGAATGATGAGTGTAAATCAGACAACTACATTGAACCTCATTACAAAGAATGGTATCGGGTAGCTGTTGATACTCTGATTGAACATGGATTAGAAGCATACCAAGAATTTCTTGCCAAGGAACGAGTTTCAGAATTTCTAGCTGAGGAAGAGATTAATTATATTCTGAAAAATGTCCAGAAAGTTGCACAGAGTACAATACATGGTACTGATCATTCCTGTGATGATACCTCGTCTTCTGGTACATACTGGCCAATTGAGTCTGATGTTGAAGCTCCAAACCTAGACTTGGGCTGGCCATATGTGATGCCTGGACTTTTAGGGAGCACCCATATAGACCTCCTTTTTAACCCACCGAGAGCACACCTACTTACAATAAAGGAAACTGTTCGGAAGATGATAAAAGAAGCAAGAAAGGTAATAACATTTTTATTTTGAAACGAAAAGTTTTAAACATGTTGAAAAATACAGGGAGTAATATAATAAGACATATATGCTAATCAGAGAATCTGTATTTATGGACCATTTCTGTTTTCAGTAAATATTTGATCCATAGCAAGATTATGCTTTTTCTGTATTTTCCATATATCTGAGACAAGAGCATTAGGTTTCTGCTAAAGATAGAAATTTCTTTCTTTTCCTAATGTACCCCAAGAGAATGCCTGTTTTCGACTCTAAGGTGTGTGTGGACTGGGAATAAGATGATTTTATACAATCATAAGTATAAATCCCTTAATTTTTCTTAATCCGTAAAAGGAGACACCATTTTGGTAGATTTGGTGAAACTCCTTGTTCTCAACAGGACTGAGTCTTACTTAGTTCTGGATCTAATTTATGCTATTAAATATATGTTTACTTATCTAGTTCTTGAGTTGTGTGATAACATAGGATGAGACATCAGAACATAAAATTCTAAAAAAAGGTGCTGAGGTACTTAACATTTTAAGGCCTCAGTGCTCTTTATCAAATATTTATTTTAGACTTATAAATCTCAGAAATTGTATTCTAGAGCTAAAATAAAGCTGCAGAAATTTTCTTTTAATAAACTGTTAAAAGTCATTGGGAGTTTTCTGTGTACTCAGTAAGTAACATGCTAGAAACCATGGAGAATATAAGAAAACTTTCCAAGCTGTTTATGGAGATCAACCTAGCATTCTAAAATTATGGACAAAAAAGTTTTGTTTTGCTTTAACTGTAATGTGCCTATTTCTTCATTGCATATACAATGAAAGCACAAAACAGAAAATCAAATCCATTGCTGTTGAATCCATTCCAATTGATTGCAGCCCCTATAGGGTAGAGTAGAACTGCTCCATAGAATTTCCAAGACACAACTAGTGGATTTGAACTGCTGACCTTTTTGGTTAGCAGATGAGCTCTTAACCACACTATGCCACCAGGACGCAGAAACCTAGATCTAAAAGGGATCTCAGAAGGATACATACATACACTGCATTACATTCTTCCTTGTCACCAAGAGATGGAAATGCTTGGAGAAGCATGCTTTTTATGAAGTGTGGAAATGTATGTGACTCTTGAAATCTGTAGTGACAGTGTAGTTTCTCAAGACAGGTACCTGAAAGCCTCACAGTTTATGTCAGGGAGATACAATGTTTTGAGTCCAGTGTTAAATGTGGGCTTTGCAAAAATAAGCTAATTTTTTCCTCCAGCTTTCTCAGTTAAAATACTTTGTTTTGGCCACATTGACTCCTTTAGCATGATTACATCTAATAAAGTATTAATTGATTGCAATTGTTAAAAATTAGCTATAGAACCAGGCATGCAGTAAGTGTTCAGATTTTTATTGGATGAATTTAACCGTCAGTTCTCCGAACTGAACTAGGTGTGTTTTTAAAACCGCTGTCCTGTGTTCCATGAAAAAATGGCGCATTTGTGTTTTGTCAAATAGCAAAGTTCACGAAAAACAGTCAAGAATGTCTAAGTCCTTGTAAAAGACCAAAAAAATAAATATCAAGTGTTAATATTGTTAATTTCTCTTTGGAGAGAAAATATGCTTTTGAACCATAGTGTTAACTTAAAAGTGAGAACTACATCAGTGACAAGATTATTTGTACAGCAGATTTACTAGTTGATGAATGCACAGCCCAAGGCTAGTTTACTCTGAGACATTATGATGCAAAATATGGTTGAGGACATATCATCCAAGTTTAACATTGGTCATGACCTTTTAATTTTTCTTTATTTTTTACCCTTGTATGGCAGCCCTTTATTTATGGGCCTCTGGAAGTAGCATCATCTACTTGGTCATTAGCCTGCTGCTAACTCCCACCTGCATTAAGAAACTGAGGGAATTGAAGACCTATTGTAAAACGAGAATGTGATGTTCTCTTCACTTCCACAAAATCAAAGATTGGAAAGAGAACTTTGCTTCTATTAAATCTGTATACACGTATCCAAGCCGAATTCTCAGTGAATTGTCATGACATTATAAAGGAGTGATCTTTTTTTTTCCCCTATATTTTAGTGGTTTGAATAAAGTTCTTGTCTCTGAATTTCTCAGGAGATTCTTTTGATAGCCAGTGTCACATATAAAACTCAATGGAGATATGAAACTAAACAAGTGGAGCTAGGAATCAGCAAAGCAGAACCCAAGAAGACATCTCAGATGAGAATTTAAGTCCATTTTCACTATTCTAGAAACACTGGCAGCATAGTAGTTAAGTGCTACATGAGCTAACCCAAAAGGTCACCATTTCAAACCTGCCAGGCAGTCCTTGGAAACTCAGTGGGGCAGTTCTGCTCTGTCCTATAGGGTCACTATGAGTCACAATCTACTCAATACCAGTGGGTTATTGGATTTTCACTGTTCTGCTTGCAACTGAGATAAGGCACTTATGAAAATAAATGCCACAAAACCCATTGCTATGGAGTCAATTCTGATTGATAAGTACTGTATTATGGAAAAATCTTAAAATATGAAAAGAAATAAAAAGCAATCTGCTTAGAAATCCAAGCAAGTACAATCGGATTGTAGCCATGAAGTAAAAACCTTTGGTCCCTTGAGATAGGAATTAAAATACTATCTAGTCAGTGTTTCTGGAAGTATTTTGTGTTCAACTGTCATTAATGTGTAAACTCTATTTTTACCTGAAGTGAATATGATCTTTGAAATATCCTGCTTTTTAAAACAGAATATGATCTTTGTAGTATTTCAGAAATCTTTCAATTTGTTTTTATTTATTCATTTTATTTTTACGTCTGAAGGTTCTTTTGTTTGTTCATTTTTAATGCTTTCTTGTTTTGTTTGAAATTTTTCTTTTGGGAAATACAACTACAGATAACATCTTATTTGTGCTCAGAAAGGGCCATAATTTTATATATTGTCTGCTTTTCTAACTTTCACTCTGTAGTTGACAGTTATATTTGAGTCAGCTTTATAAAGTCCACTAGTGTCTAGCAAGACTTTTTCCAGGTAACTATGTATTCCCAAGATGACATATACATACATACATGTATATGCATGTATACACACACATATTTCTACTTACTATGAACTCCTCTCATAGAAGCATTCTCACTAAGTACTTTAAAAATTCATGTTTCATTAAAGTAATTTTTTCTTCTAGCTATGCAGTGGTAGGTATTGAGAGGGTTAAAACTTCTAAAAAATATTGAGCATGTACATGCTTAACCAGAATGTCATTTGCATCTGTTACATAATCCTAGGCCAGCTTCTTTGGTGAGATGTGAATCTTACTGTTGTGAAATGTGAAATAAAGAAGATGTGTAAGCAAAAGTCTAGTGAGAATTAGGGCAGAGCAATTCCTTAGGTGCTTTGCACTGCTCCAAGTTCAAGTCTTGGTTCCTCCCTGAGTCACTGTTCCTGGGTGTGTCTGTTACAGTGTTGGGAGTTATTAATTAGTAATACAGAGATGAATTAACTACCAGGTCACCAAACAGCCGCAAAGGGAAAAGAGAACAGATGACTGGGAGCTGGCTACCCTGGATTAGAGAGACTTGGTAACCTGGGCTGAGTGGCAGGTTAGGGCATTGAGTAAGTCATGTCACCTCCCTAAACATTCTTGTCTATGTAGTGAAAGAAGAAAAAAAACTTTTAGTGTTATTTTTTTAAATCTAATGTCTCTGCTCAGATGTCTTAGGGCTTACCGACTCAATTATTTTAATATGTTACATGATTTACTGAATTCATTATTACAATAACTTTGGGTGACAGTGTATCACTGCAGTCTGTATCACTGTATGACCATGTCCTATCTGGCTTAGAAGCACTTATGTATATATCAGCGCCCTGATGGTGCTACAGTGGTTAGGTGCTACAGCTGCTGACCAAGAAGTTGGGATGTTCAGATCCTACAGGGACTCCCCGAAAACTCTATGGGGCTCTTCTACTCTGATCCTCTAGGGTCGCTGTGAGTCGGAATTGACTTGACAGCAGTGAGTTTGGGTTTCTTTTTTTTTGTATTTTAGGCTTAGAATCAATCATCTGCCTTCTACTGTTTCTAATTTCTGTTACAGATTTTTTTGTTTGCTTCACCCGTCTCTCAATGAGAATACCTTCATTCTTTGACTTCAAGTCAAAATTAGTTTCTTCTAAGAATTATCTTTTGTTTTAGATTCAGTGACATTACTCTTCTGTGACATTTAGTTGAACATATCTTCTCTGCATAATATACAGTATATGTTAACATATATTTATGTCTGAATATATGTGAAGAGAGAAGAGAAGAAAGGAGGGGAGACAGGAAAGGAGGTGGCTAAAGAGGGAGGGTGAGAGAGAGAAGACGGAAAGGAGAGAGATCTTGTTAAATGTCAACAGGTGCTGTGTCTGAAGGTCGGTACTTTTCTATGCCAAGCTCCTAATGAGATCATGCATTCCTCTCAGGTTCAACCATCCCCTACGACAAACAACCCTGATGGTAATTCAGCATATGTTAACAGAGTTACTTAAAGGAGGAGAAGGAGGTGCCATATAGGGACTCTTATAGCAAGATAGAGCTTCTGTCTTCTTTGATTTGACTTGATCACTTTTAAGGGTAAGAAGCTGTAGCCTTATTTTTATTGCCCAAATTCAATTAATGCTCTTTTTAAGAGACATCATGGGATAGTATGAAGCCTCAGAATCTTGGAGGCAGTGAGGGCTGGGTTGAATCTCAGCTCAACCAACTATTTGTGTTGGACATTACGAATACAGCCTCTCCGCACTTTATTTTTTCCGTTTGTAAGTGGGGTGCTAACGCTCCTCAGGGTCCTTATGAGAACTGAATGAAATAGCTGGCATGTCTGGCACTGTGCCTATCGTACAGTTGTCACTCAGTGTGCGGTGCTGCAGTGCCTCCTCTTCTTTGTCCTTGTGTGCCTTCTCGTCTTTCTACATTATTTTTGAACTTCATTTTCTCAAAAAATGTATCAGTCTTATGTTTTTGCATGATTTAGAAATTGTTCTTTTATAGCATGAGAACAAGCTCTGAGCAAACTGAGTGTCTGAAAAGACAGTCTCTTACTGGGAACGCGGGGTAGGCTTATTAACTGTTTATGAAATGACTGTTCCTAAACAGATTTAAGCATATTTCTGACATGCCCTGATTATGTGTACTGCATTAGTTATAGATCAGCACAACATTTCCCAGAATTTATTCAGTGGAGTTCCAAATTGGGTAAATATTTACTCGACATAAATGCATTTGAAAATCAGAGCTACTGTGAAAAAAGCTGAGATATATGTAATGTATATTTCAGGATTAGCAAAAGAAGGTTTTCTCCTGTGTAAAATACTGTTAGTATTGCAGAAAAAAAACACTTCAGCTGGTACTTTCTTACCTAAAGATCTGAAGATCTAAAAAGATACAGAGGTCCAGTGAAAAGCTAAGTGAGGGGCTGTTGTATACAACAGCAGAAAAAAATAATCATTTTGGTCCATTTAGAATCTTAAAATTGTAAATTTGTTGGACCTTTAAAGACATTATACCAGATATCTTAATTTATGAGAAGGAGTAATAAAATCTTATAAATTTTGAAAGTTTATATCAATTACAGACCTTTTACCTTGGTGTTCAAATTTCATTCACATAACTTAGTTTATAAAATATTTTTTCTTCTCAGTATTTCAGATAAAATCTAAAAGGTGGTTAGGAACATTTTTTAAGGCAACTCCTACTTAGTCCTCATAGCTTCAAAATTGTGCTTTTAATAATAGAGGTGCTATTTTATTCTTTGTCGAAGCAAAAAGTCTAAAGAGTGTGAGAGACATTGTTACATAAGATCTCCAGCTTAGTTATCAGGAACTTAAGAGTTTCACATTTTTCCATGCCGTGTGTCACCAATTAAACATAAGGATCATCCGTGACTTTTATTTTTAACAGATTTTCTTTTGAAAATAGACATCTTGGGAGTTTAAAAAGAATAGTAAGATTTGCAGATAGTTACCAAAAAAACTCATCAAGAAAATTTGCCTTTCTATTATTACTTTACATCTGTACTAATAGTTGCAAAGACATTCTCTGAAACTGGAGTTGTTTTGGAGTGCATATGATTTATCTGGTTCAGGGAAAAGTTATTATGACCATTTTCTTCATGCTTAACATTCCTAGTTCGATTTTTTCAAAGTAAGCTGCTGGAGACAGTTCCTTTAAGAATGCTTGTGGTGTGTGCACTATTTCTGTTGAACTGGGAGGAACAGTTATTGGCCGCATTACAAAATGTCTTAGTTACCTAGTGGTGGTATAACAAAAATACCACAAGTGGATGACTTAAACAAGCAAATTTATTCTCTCATAGTCTGGTAACCAGACTACAAGTCTGAATTCAGGGCACTAGCTCCAAGGGAAGGATTTTTTCTCTCTGTTTGCTCTGGGGGGAAGTCTTTGTCACCAATCCTTCCCTGGTCTAAGAGCATCTCAGCAGAGGGACATTGGGTCCCAAGGCTGTACTTTGCTCCTAGCACTGCTTTTTGGCAGTATGAGGTTCACCTGTCTCTTAGCTATATCTCAAAAGAGATTATCTGAAAATACGACCTAATGTCATAGATGAGTCCTGCATCACTGTCTGTCACTAATCCCACCACAGTAGCATCCTAGAGGTGGGATTTGTAGCATGTAAGACAATGATATCAGATGATAAAATGGTATAAGGTGATAGTTACATAAAACTGGAAATCATGGCCTACCCCAGTTGATACATGTTTTAGGGGGGACACAATTCAATCTATAACAGAAACTTGAGCTCTGTGTAGCCTGGGACCTCTGTAATAGTATGCGTATTTTTGTGATCATTTCTATTTACTCATTTTTCTTCCTGTCCCAGGATTAAAATAGAAACTCAGTGCTGAATCATTTATTGAAATGTGAAATATCTTTCCTGAGGCGATACCTTCAATAGTTTGTTGAAATGGAAAGTTGATCATCTTAAAATCCTGAGTTATAAACTTTGTATCAGGATGCCTAAATAACACCTGTATTCGATAGAGATAGAATTCAGCAGTTTTATCAGCTCAGGTGTCTTCAAGACCAAACCAAAAAAATAATTTGGCAAAGAAGAGTGTAGAATGGCATTCCAAGGTGCAGTGAAAGGAGTATGGCGAAGAGAAGATGGCATGTCCAAACTATGCACATTGTCATTTGAAGTTCCATAAATAAAAAGTTGCTGACAAGTGAATGAGATAAGTGTAACACTTGATATCAAAAGCTAACTTGTGTAAGAATAGCCAAAGCCAAGTGCCGTTGAGTCGGATCTGACTTGTGGCGACCCTAGGGGCCAGGGACATTAATTTTTCTTGTCTTTCCCTAGTAAAATGTAAAAACAAATGGAGATTTGCCATGAGAGCCTTTTTGAGATGATGAGTGTTGTATCTCTAGTCTTAAATTTTTTATTTAAAGGATTCTTTCTGCTTTTCTGTAGTTGCCACAGATTCATCATGTGGTGTATTTGTTTTTATGTGTCTCTCTTCAAATTATTTAGAAAAAATTGATTCAGTTTTCATCACCAGGGATTAAACTGGGATCTGACTTAAGTAATGGATTTTCTTTATGTAATCTAGTAGTAGGAGTAGGTAATATGTACTTCACATTTATGTGTCAGTCACTGCGCTGACTACGTACATGCATTACATTAAATTAACCTTCACAACAATCCTATGAAATATGTACTTTTTCAGCCATATTTTACTCATTTCTTGTGGTAGGCATGACTCAAGTCAATGGTAACAGAGCCAAGTGAAACCAAGGTGATTATAATGGGAAGTGATAATAGTTACATATCCTAAATAGAGCTATTAGAAGATCTGGTTCCAAGAATCTAAGAGGGAGACCAGTTGGTGGTGCTGTGAAAGCACTGAGTTTTGAATGTGCCAGGTATAAAGCCATCATGGAGTTGTTATTCAAAGTTAGAAGTAACTCACCTGGCATTGAGTAGACTATAGACCAAGAAATGGATTCTCTGAGATCAAGTACAGGGAGAGTTCAGGTGGACTAAAAGAGCGGTCAGGTGTTGTGTTCTTGTACAGGGAGATCATTCAGTCTCTTGCCAGCCACATACCTTAAACATTTCATGGCCTATACATCTGTGCTGCACATATTTATCGAGTGCTTACTGTTTGTCAGACATTGTTGTGAGTTGTAAGTATATGTAAGAGAATAAAGTACCAGAGAAAGTTTGCCATTGAATGGAGCTTGCGGACAAAGGAAATGACGGAGATAATAAGCGTAATAAATGAAAAATGCTATAAGGAAAAGCATAATAAATGAAAAATGCTATAAGGAAAAGCTTAAATGTGGTAAGGTAAGAGAAATTGGGAGCATGGAGTTTTTAAATGATTCTTGAGCCAAGACTTTGGAAAGGATGAATAAGCCATGCTGCTGTTTGGTGGGTAGAGCAGACTAGAAAGAAGTGCTGTAGGACAGGAACAAAACTTCCAATTTGTTAGAGGAGTAGCAAGAGGGGCAGTTGCTGGACCCAGCAGGTAAAGGGGAAGTAAGTAAGTGAATTCAGGGAGCATACACAGAGGCCACATTATAGAGGGCCTCGTGGGCTAATGTAAAGGTCGTGGCTTCTCTATAAAATGGAAAGTCAGTGAGCAAAAGACATCAGTTCTAAACATGCTATAGTGTTAACTGGAAACCCTGATGGCGTAATGGTTAAGTGCTGCATCTGCTAGGTGAAAGGTTGGTGGTTTGAATCTGATGTGCACTCCTTGGAGATGCTGTGGGGCAGTTCTCTTGCTTTACAGGATCACTGTGAGTGGGAATCTACTTGATGACATTGAGTTTGGTTTTGGTTTATACTGCTAACTGAAAGGTTGGTGGTTCAAATCTACCCAGCAGCTCTGCAGGAGAACGATCTGGTGGTCTGTTCTTAGGAAGATTACAGCCTAGAGAATGTCTTGAAGCAGTTCTGCTCAGTCACATTAGGTAGCTCTGAGCTGAAGTTGGTGCACTGGCATCCAGCAACAGCAAACACATTGCCTTTGAGGCAATTCTGACTCAGTATGACCCTATAGGACAGAGTAGAACCACCCCCTAGAGTTTCCAAGGAGCAGCTGGTGGATTTGAGCTGCTGACCTTTTGATTAGCAGCCAGTCTCTTGACCATTATACTACCAGGGTCCCAAACAACAACAAACAATAATAAAAAAAGAGTACTTCTCGCTGCAGTACTGAAAATTGAGTTAATGAGAGTGAGAACTGCCAGAGAGGTGGCTATTCAAATATGCAAGTGAAGGATGATGATGTTTTAGACTAGGGTAATAGGTTTATTGGTTAGATTTTGAATGTATTTTGAAAACAGCGAAAGTTGTGCTGTGAAGTAAGTTGAAGAATAAAAGAGCATACGAAAATTTGCCCTGAGCAATTGAAATGCTGGCTTCACTTGGTGTAAGCACCAGAGATATTCAAGAATTGTAATAAGGAAGCAGGCACAAGGAGACTGGGTTACAGGTCCTTCAAGTTACCACTTTTACCAGAGCCTTGAAATAGAGAAGTCGCATAACCCTAGCCATGGACACTTAGGCTTCAGGTCTGGTGGGACACAAACATGTAATGACTGAACTTGATCAGTCTTGACATTGAGGGCCTAGGTGAGGAACAGAATTTGCACCTTAACTTGAGTAAGATTCAAATGCAAAGGAGTTATTTAATTGGGAGTGTGAGTTAAGAACAAGACTGACTGGGTGCTGACCTTGGACCTATGAAAACAGGAGCTCATTATGTACCCTGCTGAGAAGTGGTACCACCCAACACTTAGTCTTTTCAAACAAATTTCACTAGTAATTACTAAGCAACTCGTATATGCTGGATCAGAACTGACTCAATGGCAGTGGGCTGTGAGTTATATTCTGGGTCAGGTGAGTGAAAGGTACTGAGCAAGAAACTGGGAAGGTGTCACATAGGAGATCTCCTTTCTTATGGGTCATTTTGAGTAAATACTTTTTGAGAAGTAGATTTGTGGTTGAGATCTTGGTGTTTTCAGAATCAAGGACTATGGGAAAAGTATAGTGGATTGGAAAAAGGAAAGGCAGGGGTTGTCAAAAGAGGTAAATTGAGTCCATATTGTGAAGGTCTTAATAAGACTGTGGATATGAACAGTGGGAAATCATGAAATGTTCTGAGTAGGGCAGTGAAGTCGTCAGATCTGATCTTGAACATACTAAAATGAGGCTTGTTGGGGTTGGTTAAAATACGGTGGAAAAAATAAAACAAAATTTGTAATTTACGTTGGGAAGGTAGTCAACAACAGGATAATAAAGATTACAAAAACCAGAGCCAGACCCACTTCCTTCAAGTTGATTCAAACTCATAATGACCCTATAGACAGAGTAGAACTTCCCCATAGAGTTTACAAGGAATGCCTGGCGGATTTGAATGGCTAACCTTCTGGTTAGCAGCCATAGCATTTAACCACTTTATTAGGGTTTCCTGATAAAGATTACTACATTAGAAACCCTACGAGGGCAGTTCTACCCCATCCTGTAGGGTTGCTATGAGTTGAAATCGACTTGATGGCAGTGTCAGTGGGTTAGATATATAGATGGATAGAGAGGTACCTATGCGTGCAAATGTGCATGTATGTATATTAATACCTAATATGTTGTTTTTAGGTGCTGTGGACTCAATTTCAACTCATAGCTACTCCTGGTAATGTTCCCATAAAGATTACAACCTAGAAAGCCCTGTGAGGCACTTTTTACTCTATCACGTGGGATCACTATGAGATGAAATGTGCTCCATGGCACCCAATACCTAGTAGAGATCTTTGGAACAGACCATTCATGTGTATAGTAACTAAGGTCATGTTATATATAAACATTTGCCTCCTGTTTTGTTTTCGTTTTTTTTATTTGGAATTTTTCCCCCATAATAAAATAATGAGTTTCTTGTACTGCTGTGCAATGGCATAGTAAAACAGGATGGTGAGAGCTGCCTGTCCTGGGAACATGTAATAAGGAGGTACATTGTGTGTAAGGAATTGAAAAACAATAATATGATTGACTAAAAGTCAGTCTGTTTTTGATTACACTATGTGCTGGCGTAGTGTAATGAAGAGTGATAGCATACTCTTCCTCCTGGGGACGTATCTCTCCCACCACTGCCTCCACCCCCTCCCTCTGCATCTTCAGCCCCTTGGTACACAGTGCTATTTGTTGAGAGTCTTATTCCCTTAGAAATGAAGAAAACTTCTTAAATGATCTTGTGCGATCATTAGACACTCAGGAGTTATGTATTTCTTGAAGCTTTAAATGCATAAAAATCAATTACGTCTGCTCCCCCCCACCCCCAGACCAAACCTCTCCTTTGGCTGTATTAATTTCTTATAAATTATCTCATTTCAATTTTTCTTCTGTGAATTCAAGCATGGGTAACATTATAAACAAGTAAATCACTGTAAAAGGCAAAAAGAATGCTGTTAGCTAAGTATCTGTCCACTGTGTGCTTCTGGAGGATCCAGAGTCCTGAAAATAAATAAGCTTGCGAGTTACAGTATCCTTTTTGAGCCTGTTTAAATTCTGAAACAGGTACTGAAAACAAGAATCTGAGATTTGTGGCCATATAGCCTCTTTACACATGGGCACAAGGAAATTGAGAATGGAAGGCAGACATGTTCAGAGTTATTCTACTATAACCAGGAGGACTGATCACATTCAGGCCTCAACTTCTATTTCAAGATTATTTTATATCATGTTGCTTCTCTACTGGGAACGATAATTAAATTTGTTAATGACATTAATAATAAAACCAAACCCATTGGCTTTGAATCTGCTCCAACTCATAGCAGCCCTATAGACAGAATAGAAGTGCCCTATAGAGTTTCCAAGGTGTACCTGGTGGATTTGAACTGCCAACACCACCGAAGTTTCAGACATTAATAATAGCTAATGTTTATTAGGAAACACTAGTGGTATAGTAGTTAAGGGCTACAGGTGCTGATCAAAAAGATCCACAGTTCGAATCCATCAGACAGTCCTTGGAAACTGTGGGGCGGTTCAACCCTGTCTTGTAGGGTCACTGTGAGTTGGAATAGACTCAAAGACAAGGAGTTTGGTTTTTTTGGTAAAATATTTATTAAGTGTTATGTGCCGGACATTGTTCTTTTGTTGCTGTTAGGTGCCGTTCAGTTGATTGTGAATCACAGCAACCCTGTGCACCAAAGAATGAAACACTGCCTGGTTCTGTGCCATGCCCACAATTGGCTTTACACATAAGCTCATTGTTGCAGCCTGTGTCATCCATCTTGTTGAGGGTCTTCTTCTTTTTCGCTGATCCTCTTCTTCACAAAGCATGTCGTCTTCCAAGGACTGGTCCTTCTTGACAACATGCCAGAAGTATCTAAGACATGGTCTTGCCATCCTTCTTTCCAAGGAGCACTCTGGTTGTACTTCTTCCAAAACAGACCTGTTTGTTCTCTTGACAGTCCATGGGATACTCAATATTCTTCTCCAGCAACACACTTCAAAGTTCTTCTTCTGTCTTCCTTATTCATTGTCCAGCTTTTGCATGCATATGATGCAACTGAAAATACCCTGGCTTGGGTCAGGGGCACTCTAGTCTTCAAGGTGACTGCTTTATTTGTCAACACTCTAAAGAGGTCTTCTGCAGCACATTTTCCCAATACAATGTGTCTTCATTCTAGGCACTTTGTATACTAACACTTTTATCTTGCCAACTCTAAAATAAGTACCATTATTACCCACTTGTAGAGGTGAAGAATGAAGAGATTACATAACTTGCCCTGGTGGTTAGCAATAGAAAATGTTAGAGCTGGTACTTGAGCCCAGACCATGGGCTCAGACAGAGCCAGGCTTTCATCCACTGCAGTGTGTTACTTCTGATAGGCTGCTCTGTGCAAGCGCAGTGGAAACCACCTGATTTCTCACAGCAGCCCTTAGAGTAGGTGTTACTGCGTTTGCTTCCTGGTTGTGTGCCAGGTGAAAGCCAACTCATAAGCCTGTTGTAAATGAGGCTGTTGGTGCTAACAGCTCTTACCTTTGTGCTTCACCTTCTTGTACCTCCTGCCACTCACCTTGAATTTAATTTGCCATTTTGGGACCTTCCATGGTAGTACAGCATGTCTTTCTTTTGTTCACTATCATTTCTTTACTTGGAGCACCTTTTCCCATCCTTTTATTTGTTTATTCTTTATTTTTTTCTTTTCCCATCTTTTTATCTGTCACTTAGCTTTTAAAACTCATGTTAAATCACACTTTATTTGGAAAAACGTGGATCAGTTCTGTTGCTACACATTAGTTAGTCACCCTCTGTGCTACTGTTACCTTATACTGTCCCCCTTCATCATTTCATTTTTACGCAGGATGTATGTCATGTATTCTTTGTTCGGCCAGAGTACCCACAATTCCTTAGTGGGCATTTTCTTTGGTGAACTACTCTTGTTTGTTTTCTCTTGTAATTGGGTTGTGTTTTTCTTACTGAATTTTAAGGATTCTTTATACTGTACATGTATTTTTTGTCAGTTACATGTATTGCAGATGTCTTCTATAACTCATTATTTCACTCTTTTAATGGTATTTATTGATTCTGAATTCTAATGTAGCCCAATTTGTCAATCTTATTTTTTAAGATTTAAGGTTTAAACTTAAGCTGAAGGTTTCAACTGCTTATATAAAACATCTTTGCCCTATCCCAAGATCCAGAAGACATTCTCTTTCATTAGCTTCAAGAAGTTTTGTTTTGGAATTACAAATCAAATCCATTTTGTACTCATTTATGTATAAGATGTGAGGTCAGAATCTATTTTTTTCTTTTTTCTTGAGGATAGCCAGTTGCCCTAGCATCTTTTATTAAAAAGATCACCCCTTCTCCATTATGGAGCAGTGCCTCTGTTGTTATACCACAAGTAACCACTTATATATGGGTGTGTTTCTGGACTCTGTTCTTACGGTCTCTGTTGATCCACTTGCCTCTTTTTGTTCCAGTACCTCAGTGTGTTATTACAGGTTCATAGTGTCTTTGTGTCTGTTATGCTCCAGCTTTACTCTTCTTTACTGTTGCCTTGCCTATTCCCAATCCTTAGTGTCTCATAGGAATTTTAGAAGAAAGGTTGTTGAAAATTAATTTTATGTGGTAAAATATAAACCGCTTTGTCATCAAGTCAATTCTGCCTCATAGCAATGCTGTAGGAAGGGCAGAGTAGGACTCCCCCATGGAGTTTCCAAAGAGGGCTGAGTGGATTTGAACTGCTGTGTTTTGGGTTAGCAGTTAAGCTGTTAACCACTGCACCACCAGGGCTCTGTACTGAGATATAGATGTTAATTATTTAGTGAATCGTTTAAGCACTATTTTAACTTTACTCTTCTGTTGAGTTCTTCTACCACATTCATGGATGAGAACCGTTCTGTATTTTTTTCCTCATAGCTTATTTTTCCCTTTAACAGATATCATAAAGCTCATTATTTCAGCTACAATCTCAAAGAAATTTTGTCTATAAAAATTATGTATAGTAAATACTTGTGTTTCAAATAATACTATGAGCAGTCACCAGGTTATGAATGAGATCAGTTCCTAAAAGCCATTGATGTCATGTCAATTTTAACTCATAGTAACCCTATAGTGCAGAGTAGAACTGCCCTGTAGGGTACCAAGGACCAGCTGGTGGATACAAACTGTAGACCTTTTGATTGGCAGCGGAACTTTTAACCAGTGTGCCACTGCGGGTAAATCAGAACTGGTGTGTATAGTTCTTAGTTAACCTTACTGCAGTTTAGAAACTCTGGTGACATAGTGCTTAAGTGCTACGGCTGCCAACTCAAAGGTTAGCAGTTGTAATCCACCAGACACTCCTTGGAAACTCTATGTAACAGTTCTACTCAGTCCTGTAGGATCACTGTGAGTCAGAATTGACTGGATGGTGTGTGACACAGTGCAAGAAAAACCTTCTAAGTGATTTAAAAGCTGTGTGTGCAGCAAGTAAAAGAGATTGTGATGAAGAATTTGGTGTGGAGTAAGAGTCTAATCATTTCAAAGTGAGACAAATTTACATAACATTAAGGGGCAGGTCGGTATTGTTCATAAGTTGGAAGCTCATTACTAGGGTACTGCCTATACTTAAACATAGTATTCATGTAAGGAGGTATGTAAGTATATCCATTGCCATTGAATTGCTTCTGATTTACAACAACCCTGTAGGCAGAATAGAACTGTCCTATAGGGTTCCCAAGGCAGTAAATCTTTATGGAAGCAGACTACTACATTTTTTTCCTGTGGAGTGGTTGGTTGGTTCAAACCACCAATCTTCCAGGTGCTTGACTACTGCACACTGCATAGAGAGTGAGCATGGGTATCCATATCAATAGGGTAGAGGTTCTTGTATGGCCAGAAGCCAAGTGCCATCAAGTCGGGTCTTGTACGTGTATGACTGTATATGCACAGGCTTTTCTGTTTCTTATGATTAAAACTTTGTTGTTATTGTTTCTGCCGTCAAGTTTATTCCTCCTCGTAGCAACCTGTGCACCACAGAATGAAGCACTGCCGGGCCTTGTGCCATGTCCACAGTTGTTTTTACCGTTAAGCCCATTGTTTGGTTCAAGCCCACTGTGTCAGTCTGTCTCGTTGAAGGTCTCCTTTTTCACTGACCCTGCACTTCGCCGATCATGATGTACTCCTCCAGGAACTGACCCCCCCGACAAGGTGTCCAAAGTATGTAAGATATAGTCTTGCCATCTTTGCTTCCAAGGAGCACTCTGGTTGTACTTCTTGCAGAACAGATCTGTTTATTCTTTTGGCAGTTCATGGTAAATTCAATATTCTTCTCCCAACACCACAATTCAAAGACACCGGTTCTTCTTCTGTGTTATTTTTTCATTGTCCAGCTTTCACATGCATATGGTCTTAGAGACCTCTAAGTCCTTGGTAACTATTTATAAAAGTTTTACTCTACTGAGATTGTAATAATGTTTATGAGTTATTGAACTGAAAGAAACTCAAGCTTTGAGTTGCAGTAGTGAAGGATTCTACAGAGAAACTGTTAAACTATTAACTCAGGGAGCATCAAAAGAATATGGAAGGACTACACAGAGCCATTATACCAGAAAGAACTGGTTGATGTTCAGCCTTTTGAAGAGGCAGCATATGATCAGGAACCAATGCAATGGTACTGAAGGAAGAAGCCAAAGCTGCCTTGAAGGCATTGGCAGAAAACAAGTCTCCAGGAATGGATGGAATGTCAATTGAGATATTTCAACAAACAGATGCAGTGCTGGCAGTGGTCACTTATCTATGTCAAGAAGTTTTACATGGCCATCTGACTGGAGAGATCCATATTTATGCCCATTCCAAAGAAAGGTGATCCAATTGAGTGTGTAAATCACTGAACAGTATTGTTACTATCATACACAAGTAAGATTTTGCTCAGGATCTTGCAAGAGCAACTGCAACAGTGTATTGACAACAGAAATTTAAGATGGATTCAGAAGAGGATGTGAAACCAGGGATATCATTGCTGATATCAAGGGATCTTAGCTAAAAGCAGAGAATACCAGAAAGAGGTTTACATGTGTTTCATTGACTACACAAAGGCATTCAGCTGTGTGGATCATAATAAATGATGGCTAACATTGTGGAGAATGGGAATTCCAGAGTACCTAATTGTGTTCTTAAGGAATCTGTGTATGGATCAAGAGGGAGTCGTGCAAACAGAGCACGGGGACACTGCATGATTTAAAGTCAGGAAAGGTGTGTGTCAAGGTTGGGTCCTTTCACCAGACTTGTTTAATCTTTATGCAAAGCAAATATTCTGGGAAGCAGGATTCTTGAAGTGAAGATGAATGAGTCATCAGGACTGGAAGATGACTCATTAGTAACCTGTGTTATGCAGACGACACCACCTTACTTGCTGGAAATGAGGAAGATTTGAGATGCTAATGAAGATCAGGGACTACAGCTTTCAGTGTGGATTGAACCTCAGTATCAAAAGCAAAAATCCTCACAACTGGACCAGTAAGCAGCATTATCATAAATGGAGAAAGGATTGAGGTGGTCAAAAATTTCCTTTTACTTGAGTTCACAGTCAACACATGTGTCAGCAGCAGTCAAGAAATCAAGACACATTGCATTGGGAAAGTCGGCTGCAAATGACCTCTTTAAAGTATTCAAAAGTAAAGATGTCACCTTGAAGACTAAAGTGAGCTTGACCCAAGCCATGGTATTTTGAATTGCATCATATACATGTGAAAGCTGGACGATGAACAAAGAAGACAGAAGAAGAATTGATACCTTTGAATTGTGGCATTGGAGAAGACCACTGAATGTACCATGGACTGTCAAAAGAACAAACAGGTCTGTTGTGTAAGAAGTACAACCAGAGTGCTCCTTAGAAGCCAAGACGGCAAGACTGCAGCTTACATGCTTGGGCATGTTGTCAGGCAGAGTCAGTCCCTGGAGAAGGACATCATGCTTGGTAGAGTGGAGGGTCAGCGAAAAAAGGAAGGTGCTTAACAAGATGAACTGACACAGTGGCCGCAGCAGTGGGCTTAGCATAAAAAGGATGTGGACGTGGCACAAAACCGGGCAGTGTTTCGTTCTGTTGTTCATAGGGTCGCTGTGAGTCAGAACTGACTTGACAGCACCTAACAGCAACAACAACGTGAGTTCTTGGTATCAAGGATTTATTAAGTTAGCTGTGTTTTGTGTATTTTTTTCAATGGCATTATAAGCATCATAAAGTCATGTGATAAATTAATAGTAATAATTTTGTGTGACTATTATATTTTCATCTTTTTAAAACTTGAAGATGAAAAGGAATAGCCCTCAATGAAACCAAATCCAGTAATTTTATAGCATTGTATTCTTCACAGGTGTATTCTAGAAAACATTGATTTGGGAAAGTACAATAATTTTTTTTCCAGTACATGTTCATTTAATCCTTTATATAAACATTTGTCACGGTGAAACAGTATATATTTGTATTGAGCCAAGTATACTGACCTTTTTCGAAGATACGTTTTCAACATAGTTTCCTTCAGTTGTTAATAATCCAACTTGAAAACCCATGCATCTTCCCAGAATAAAAGATTACCTTGTCAGATGCCTTTTTATAACTTTGTAAAAGCAGACCAGCTCTCATTCCATCAGCAAAGCTCTTGGGGTTTATTTACATAGTAGTAGCAAAATCCCTGGAGCTCAAAGTCACAGATTTCCCAGAGCTTAGTTTCACCTTAACGCATATGTCCACACTGTTTATTTTAAGGGTGAGATCAAAGAAATCAAGATTCCAAACAGTTACTGAAAAATAGCACTGCAGGAAATATGACCCAAAGAATTCACTCTCCCCTAGACCTCAGAAATAGAAAAAGTCTATTCTGCCCCCAGATGCCATTACTCTGAAGAAACTGCTACAGATTGCTATGTAATGCTATGTACCAGGACATTCCACTCATGTCACATTAATGGGAGGGAAAAAATACGACCAGTTTTTAAAATGACACATTATTTATGGGGTTTAACACTTAAAGGAGGACCTCACTAAGTCCCTGATGCTTCTTTGATCATTGCAACATTCAAGGTAAATTCTTTTAAATTTCTACAAAGGCCTAATTTCCCCTACTGTCTCTTCTAGTCTGTGTTTTAGGTGATAGAAAAAAAAGAGGTCTTGAGCTTGTGTTTTCCCCATCCACATTCTTCTATTACTGTTTTTGTTTGTTTGTTTTTCACTTTTGATTTGTCTGACAGCTACTTCCTGTCTTAAAGTGAATTGTGTCCCCCAGAGTGTATGTCAGCTTAACTGGGCCGTGGTTCTCAGTGCTGTGTTCTTTACCTCCATTCTGTGATCTGTTTTATCTCTGTTTCATGATACGTTGTAAATCCTAGCCTCTGCGTGTGTGGTTATCATCCCATTTGGCAGTGAGCTGTCCCCTGTGTTAATCAGGATCAATGTGGGATGTAGCACCTTTACTCAGGTCATAGCCCTGAGCCAATGCTTCTGTCACTTTGTGTCTTATGAGAGAGAAAAGGAGAGAGCTGTGAGCAGTGAGCAGAGAGAGAGGGAACTCAAGCCACCAAGAACAAGGAGCCAGGAGTGGAGGGCATCCTTTGGACCCAAGGTCCCTGCTCTGAAAACTTTTAGATTTGAGGGCAAATTGATACCGAGACACATGGCAGTGTCTGGAATGCCATGCTCACTGATGCTGAAAGGAGACAAAGACTGAGCCAACACAGAGAGAAAAGGGCCTTGAATTCGGACTTCTAGCCTCCTAAGTTGTGAGAGAATAAATTGTTAAAGGCATTCACTTGTGATATGTCTGAGACGCTTCCTTTGTGCTTTCTGGCAGTGGTTAAGAGCTATGGCTGCTAACCAAAAGGTCAGTAGTTAGAATCCACCAGACACTCGCTGAACACCCTATGGGAAGTTCTGCTCTCTGTCCTGGAAGGTTGCTATGGATCAGAATTGACTTGATGGCAATGGATTTGTTTTCTTGACCTGAAAGTGAGTTTGAATCTGCCAGGCTTTCCTTGGAAACCCTATGAAGCAATTCTACTTTCTGTTCTGTAGGGTCACTATAGGTCAGAATCGACCGTATAGCAACAGGTTTCGTTTTCCAACCTGATCACATTCCTTTGGAGTGAGTTGTCTGCCTCCATCCTGTAATCATCTCTTGTTATTTTTATTTCTTACTTTCTAGCTCTTGTACTTCTTTAAGAATCAGGTTCCATCAAGCGTTTCTACTTTCTTATTTCTTCTTGCCTCCCAGTGATGCCATCTGGATTTCATTTCTATTCCATTCCTAACCTGCTGCCACGTAGGCCAGTGTTTTCCATATGGTCAAGACCACTTCTCTTTAAGTGCCACCACCGGTTGCAGTCAAATAGATTTCAGCTCATGGCAACCCCTAGTGTATGAGAGTAGAACTGTGCAATATAGTGTCTGAATTTTTGGAAGTAGATTGCAAAGCCTTTTTTCCAAGGTACATCTGTGTGGACTTGAACCTCCAGCCTTTTAGTAAGCGGCTGAGTATGTTAAGTGTTACCCAAGGACTCCTGTCTGTAGGTAGTGCCTGCCTTTGATTATCTTACCGCTAGTAGCTATGATAATTCTTTATCATGGTTCTCTTCCACTCTTTCCAGTATTTATTTTGTAATCTTTTTTACTCTCTTCCTTCCACCTGAAAGTGAATATTTCTTCTTTTTTTTACCCTTAGGTCTGTTTTATCTGTGTACATTATTGCTTAATGTCGTTTTCCACTCCCACACCTCTGACTACTACTGGTGTTTACAACCTACTGTGGCTTGTGTTCTTTAAACTTTAGCCTGTAATAACTGACAGCATAACACTTTTACCTGGATTGCCCAGTCCCCTTTCAAGTGTAACACATAGAACCTAGAACAGAAATAGAAGTTTATCAAACACACTACATTTTTTCTCCCATCTTTGCTGTCTACGTTAAAGCTGTCTTTACTTTTGTACGTGCTCAGGTCAGAATACCCTGAAGTTACATGTGATGCCTGCCTCGCTCCCACCTTCAGTTTTGTTATCAGGTGCTAGGTTTTGGATTTCTGCCATATCTGCTTTGTCTGCCTCCTCCTAAGCCTCACTACTACCACCCACATTCTGGCCTCTGCTTTTCGTGATTAATTGCAACAATCTCCTTAACTCATCTTGCTACACAGCACCTCTGCTTTTTCCAGCGTTTCTATATCTGTTTTCCAAATGGATCACTGATGACATCATCTTTTTCTGGTTGCAACCTTGAATCTTTTTATTCTAGCTGTGTCAGAGAAATACTGCCCTCATCCAACACCTGGCTTTCTAGATTTGATATGCTACATTTTTTTAACCTTGAATCTTTGCCTTTGCCTTTTCTTCTTTCAGAAATATTCTTTTCCACGTCTATCTATTATACTGCATATATTTTTGAACAGCAAATTTATATGTTAGTTGTGGCAATTAAAAAAAAATATGCAGTTCTTTAACTATCCTCCCTTCAAAACTGAAGCCTAATTCCCTCCTGCTTGCATGCAGATAGGAGTCCCAGGGTAGTGGAAATGGTTAACATGCACATTTGCCAACTAGAAGGTTGGAGGTTTGAGTCCACACAAAGGTGCCTAGGAAGGTGTGGTGGTCTACTTCTGAAAAATCGTCCATTGAAAGGTCTGTAGAGCACTGTTCTATGCTGACACACATGGAGTTGCCGTGAATCTGGGTCAACTCAAAGGCAACTGGTTTGAGTATGAAAGACAAAGTGATTTACCTCCAATGAATAGAACATGGTAGAAGTGATTGTGGTACTGGGGTATAAAAGTTGTTATGCTTCTTCCTTATCTCTTTAGGATCATCCACTCTGAGAAGCCAGCTGCTGTGTCATAGGGTCACTCAGGCAGTTTATAGGAAGTGGTGAGGAACTGAGACCTCGTACCAATGGCCATTTCAGTGAGCCGACTTAAACCAGATCCCCTTTTCCAGCCAGTTTCAGGTATCTGAAGCTCTGGATGATAATGGTGATTGAAACTGAATTAGATGTATCCAGGCAAGCCACTCTCAACTTCCTTACCCACGGAAACCGGGAAATAATAATACATGTTGGTTATTTTAAGCTACTGGGTGTTGGGGGTAATTTATTACATTGTAATAAGAATACTGGAGCCCTGGTGGCACAGATGTTACAAGCTCGGTGCAAACCGACAGGTTGGCGGTTTGAATCTCCTGTTCACTCCTTGGAAACTCTAGAGGGCAGTTCTCCTCTCCCCTGTAGAATCTCTACAAGTGAGAATTGACCTGATAGCTGTGGTTTGGTTTTTGAAATAGATGACTTCATACAGTCTGTTTTCTGGAAAGCTTCACCTGATCTCTCCTAGAAAGCTGAGATTACTCCTGATTTATATTCTTAACATCTTCCTTGGCACTGTCAATTCATATTGTGGTTATTTTGTTAAAACATTTTATAATTTGGTATATTAGGTACATTTTAATGTGAACTTATAAAAACTGTTTATATGTAAAAACTTAAAATCTGAGCCACATTTCCTATATCAGTTCAATAATTTAACACTTTATAGCTTGGGAAGGGGAGTTAAGATAGGAATATTTACCCTCCCCTGCTGTTCTTAAAAAACATTCTCAACACCTTAAAGTTCCCTTCTAAGGATGATTGTGTTTATGCCCAACATACATGAAACAGTTGAAACACTATGATTCTCCTAAATTACGTCACCTAGAGGGCCAGTTCGCAAGTTAACCCTGAAGTCCTGTACTTGAACACTGACACAGGGGCAGAGTGATCCTGTTTTGTAAGAACCTACGACAGTTTAGAACAAGAATTCTACTTTCATAATATTTATACAGAGAAAAATATAAAAGCCTCCCAAGAACACTTTCAAGTACAAACATACTGTGTTGGTGAGGCCTCAATATGTATTAATCTTGCCATGTTATTTCTCTCCATTTAACAAGGGATTTGACATTTTAATCACTTCAAGTGCTGTAAGTACTAAAAGATAGTCAGTTCTTTTCACCTTGTTTTAACCGGAATTAATACCGTTTATAGTGGTCCCAAAATGCTGCTCTTTAATTATTCCATGAAGGAAATTGTGTTCTCTTCCACTTGGGCTTTATATTTGTATGTAGAGGGTTAACTTAAGGTGAAGAGAGTTCTTTCAGCATTTGCATATAGTAGTACGTCTTTTTTGTTTTAATCACGTAAAAGGTGTAGCTGCTGGCCTTTACTGAGCAAAGTGCCCATTGAATTATGTGGCTTTCGGAGGTTTCCAGATCTGATTTCAGGAAGCAGTAGATCTGTCAAGAATTTGTAACTTTTCAGTTACAGAGAACCTTTCTTTCTTCTTTGTCCTGGTCAAATAGTAGTCAGATGGTGTATATGGGTGGTCTGTCCAGATTCTGACAAATCTCTCAACTTTGTTAAGGATGAAAACCTGATAGATAAATTGGAAAAATGTGATCCACTTTGTATAACTTAACATATGTCTAGGCAGTGTCTGCCAAAAAAATGCACAAACATGCCAAATAAGATGTACAAATACCATCTAGTTTATACAGGTGGCTTATAAGTGAGAGAATGTACTTGAAGAGATTGTAACTGGGCAGATGTGTCATCTTAGGGAACCTAAGAAACAGAACTCTACAGGGCTTTGTCCTTCACCATCTGTGTTTTTTGCATAATGAGTTTTTGTTTTGCAGTGGAATGGAATACAAAGTCGGCTCCTTAAGTGTTCTATTCAGTAGGTGACATATTGGAAAGGGTAACAGGCCTTTGGAATTTAGGATTAAAATCCAGAATGGCTTTGTTTGGTTAGAAGAGTATTAGAAACAAGCAAGGACAAATATAGCATTGTACCTTTGGAAAGAAACTGCAGACTGTACATGTATGAGATAGCTTGGGGTAGTGGTCATAGGTATAAGTTCTGGATCCAGGTGCCCCAGCTCTGAATCTCATCCTTACCACTTAGTTTTACTGTGTGTTAGGTGTGATGCTAATTACCTCAGAAAGTATTTCATTGATCCTTAAAAACTTTGTATGGTAGGTATTATTATTCCCATTTTCCAGAGAAAGAAACAGGTATCAATGGGTTAAGAAATCTGACCAAGGTCAGTAGTGGATATGTGGGTACTAGAACCTAAGTCTGTGACTCCAGAGCCTGAGTCTTTGCTCATTTGTTGGTAGGACTTTGGAAAATAGAGTATCATCTAACCCAGATGGATGAGGGGCTTGGAGAATAAAATGGGAAGTTTTAGAGTATTAGAGAATAAAAGGGGAGTTTTAGAGTATTAACTCCTTGATAGACAGCAAGCAAGGAGGTGGGTCTTTGCAAAGCTACATTGTCTTTCACGTTGCTGTTGGTAGTTGGTGTGACTAAGTATGTCGAAGGCAACCTGAAAACTGCTTCACAGGGACTGAGATTTAGAATTCTCTGATTCTAGACCTGTAAGTACACCTCTTCTGTGAGGGGAAACAGGTAACATCATAGAGCTTACAAGTAGGGCATTACTGTAGTGATTAGCAGACACAAGCGCAGACCTGACCGGTCCCTGGTCTGTCATGTTAGGTATTTTCTTATGGTGTGACCTCTCTTGCCTCATCTTTTTCGTGACAATTGGTTGAAGAGATCAGAAATTACTGTGCCACTAGACTATAAGACATGAAATAATACTGGCAAAGAGCATGCTCCTTGGCTTAAGTATATAAATGAGGACACCTGGTGGTATAGTGGTTAAGTGCTATGGCTGCTAACCAGAAGGTTGGTGGTTCAAATCTGCCAGGCGCTTCTTGGAAACTCTGGTGCAGTTCTTCTCTGTCTATGGGGTCACTGTGAGGTGGAATCGACTCAACGGCAGTAGGTTAGTTGGGTAACTGAGCAGCTCCTGTCCAGAGGCGAAAGACGGAAGACAGGAACAGTAACTAGCTGAACAGACTTGGGAAATACAAGGTAGAAAGGAGGAGTGTGCTGCCACAGGGTGAGGAGAGCAGCTAGAGTTATGTAGGCAGTAGTGTGTGCAAGGCTTTGTGTAACAAGTTGACTTCGATTGTAAACTTGCACTTAAAGCACAATAAAATACAATTTTAATGTTAAAACAAACAAACAAACAAGCACACATGTCAGTGGTGCTCATTCACTGCAAGTTCCTGACTGCAAACTGCTTGCCTCTCCCAGTTAGAGCAAAATGATATCCCAGTTCACAGAAAGAGAGGGCAAGTCCTGGCCTGAGTGCTACCCACGATTGTCTTGATACTACAAGAACCAGCTGGGAGTGTCTCCCCAGGGTTTGCTCTGCTGTCTAGGTCCGTGCCTTCCCAGAATCACTACACATTCCTTAATCTTCCTGCCGGCTCCAGAGCCACTGGGACAAATGCTTTTTTGAAACTAAGCACATAATGATTAAGATAACACAGACACTGGCATAGATATAACCTTGCTCCTTTGCTGGCTGAGGCAGCTGAGTGCGGGAGAGGAAGGCGGTTTGTACACCCAGCCTAGTCAAGGTGACCGGCAGATGTCAGGTCACAACCTGTAGATTTGATGCTGAGGTCCTTTTGGATTTCTACAGTTATTAAATGTGTCTGAGTGGTAGAAAATGAAAAGAAAAAAAAAAAAGCCCAAGGTCGGCAGTTCAAATCCACCAGGCGCTCCTTGAGTACTCTGGGGGTCAGTTCTACCCTGGCCCCTAGGGTCGCCATGAGTCGAATCCGACCCGACGGCGCTTGGCTGGCTTGGCTTATCAGTGAGAAGAACTACGGAGAGTGAGGGAAGGACCTATCATTACTGAGGAAGCTATGGGGGCAGCAGTAGTTAAGTACTGTGTCCGCTAACCCAAAGGTCGGCAGTTCAAATCGGCCAGGCACGCTTTGGAACCTCTGTGGGGTAGTTCTAGTCTGGGCAGTTCTGCTCTGCCCTGTAGCCCCGCTTTGAGTCAGAAATGACTGAATGTCAGTGGCTTTTGCTTTTTGGATCACTACTGAGTCCAGAGAGGCTAAGTTTGGTTTAGCTAGAGCAGCTGTGTTCTTGGGAACGCAGAGGGATAAATTCTATATCTTCTGAAGGTTCCTTCATCCTTTATTATGTTAGCTTTAGGTAAAATTCGATTATTACTTCCTTATTCCCTTGAGACTTGTACATTTCTTCTCATGATACATGTGTGTCCTTTGTATCCTTAGGTACATGTGCCAATTTATGATTTTGACTTTTACTTTCAAAGACAGTGTGTGTTCACATGCAGTTGTTGCATTAGAGAGTTTTGGCATACACTAACATATCACAAGACCATATATTCTAAAATAAACATGAAGTTAATGATTTATAGAAAAGCAATTTGAGATAATTAAATACTTCAACTCTGACAGGTTGGTGGTGTTTAGTGGCAAGTGTGTCATTTGTATGACAAGTAGCAAGTTTGAGAGGCTATCAAGCTTTCAAGGAAACCTAACTTCTCAAGTTTTTGGAGGTTAACTGTCATCCCAGCGTGGAATGTTTCTGGTTTGCGGATGATAGCCTGATTTTATTTTCACTCTTAATTCATGGATTTGCGACCATTTGCCTGAATCACTTTCAGCACAGTTATTTCATATTTCACCCAAGAAATTGCCTCATTGGGTCAGATCATTGTTCTCAGTATCTCAGTGTCTTGGTTCTGACATTGACATCAAACTGCATGTTATGAGATAACAACATAATTGTATTCCACCATGCTGACTCTGAAAATGTAAGGCTGTGTCCCAAAATGCCTCAAGTTCTGTTTCAGAGGCATTTGGAAATCTGTAGGTCATGAATTTATTTCAATCATTTGCATCAAATTTGCATTGTTTTTATTCTGCCCACTTTGACTGATAGAAATTTCCTGGTTCCAACATCTACTATATAGCATTTCTTCTTACTTTGGGATATATTAGTAGAAATTGTCCAGATTGTAATGATGTCAGTCTTAAACTACATTGTATCATAGTCTTTCTGCGAATTCTATTCATTTTGTTTTGGTTGTTGGGGTGGCAATACATACACTTTTGATTATTATAGTTATCTTGTTTTTGACATTTTGCTATATTTTTTTGTTTGTCCCAAGTTAAAATGACTGTAGAATTTCAGGCAAAAAAACCTCCCCTTATTTTGTATAAAGTTTTGATTGTTTTCTTTTACCTCTAGTATTCTGCTAGTAATGTCCAGCAGGCGGAAATAAGTCTAAGATAGAGTTCTTCAAGGAGTGCTAATTAATGAATTTGTTTTCCATGCATAAGAATCCTGTGGGATTCCTTAACTACAGCCTTTATGAATAAAACAAAATAACTAAAACCCTGACATATAAAGTGATATGTGTAATTCATTTCATAAATATTTAAAATAAATACATTTTGATAATGAAAAAAATAGAACTAAACGTATTTCTTATGACAGTATTCAGATAGCACAAGAAGATGCAGAAGGTAATGAAAGTAACCTGGTATATATTTTGGTGATTATAGTTACAGATTTTTTTCTGTGTGCATATTTATAAATATTGCAGTTAAGTGGGTTTATCTTTTTATGTGGTATTTTGAACATGATTTATTTTCACCCCTTCTGTTACATGGATGTACCATAATGGTAGTGCCCTGTTTTTGGACATTTCACTTGCTTATAAATGCATGTAATTACAGAGATAACAGTGTCGAGTATGCAAGTACACGTGTATCTGAGAAATGCATTTGTCTTAGGGTAAGTTTCTAGACTGGTGTGGTCAGAGGGTGTGGTGTGGTCAATTATTAACTGTAAACAACATTGCCAAATTGCCATCCAGGAACACACTCTCTGTTTACTCTGCTACTGAGAGCTAACGTAAAAATCTATTTTCTCTCGCACTCTGCCAACACTGAGTGTTGCCAGTATCTTAAAAGTTTTGACAAAATGATAGATAAAACATAATGCTCAGTTATTTTAGCTCACATTTCTCTGTCTGCTCCTGAGGTCATGAACATCTTTTTACATAGTTATTGGCTACACGTATTGAACAGGGCCCCTTACACAAAAGGTACATGATTAGCATAAACTCTCAAGTGTAGTCTGGAGCCTTCATCAAGGGCATGTCAATCACTGGGAAAATCTCAAGGTTTTAGAGGTTATCTCTCAGAAACCAAGGACAAAGACCAAATTCTCTGGGTAAAGTTAATCCTAAACCCCGCAGATATATAGAGAAGGTTGCTAAGAATAATGTTTAAATTCTGGTAAAGTAGTAAGACTGTATAACAGCACACTAATATTTCCATTCACAGACATAGTAGGTTTTATACAGTTTCTGTTATTCAGCATGTATTTGTAAGACTTTCTGGTTAGACCTTCTTCCTAGATTGTGTTAAAATTCATTCCATCTTATGAAATGTCCATTTCTGCTTTACTCCCTAATATTGTAATGTGTTTAGGATAAACAATACTGTCAGATTTAAGCCTCATTACAGTTACACTGGGAAAGCCTACTTTTTAAATATGTACCATCCATCCATTTTCAGTAGCCTGTGCCTTTTCTTGAATGTCAGTTTATGACTGATGAAACTGTTTTAAAAACAGTTGTCCAGCCACTTTTTTTTTTTTTTTACTTTTTAGTGTAATAGAACTATTACGGGGATCACTTACATATTTTTAATTAAATTTGCTTCTGTATTGTTTTATGTAATCAAATGCCATTGAAGAATTCGTTATTTTTCTTAGTATGGCATTATTTACTTATCTCAGTGGTTTAAGAATGTTATCAAGGAAAAGAGACAATCCCAGAGCATTGTTAAATGTTGCTCAAATAGAAAAGGAGAAAATGTCAGTATGGTTAACTTTTTTCAGTAATGTTGCCTGCCATTCTCATAAATTTACTACTGTATTTTCTCAGTTCCTTAGTTTCTGTTCTCATTTGATCTCTACTTTCAACTTCTATACCTAACATTGTATTAGCTTGCAACTTAAGGAGACTTCTGATAGCATGAGGCTGAAGAAGTGGAAGAAAGTTCGTGGTGATACATTTCATAGGGAATACTTTATGAAGATTTTTTGAAAGCAGGGTCATAGGATACCAGAGTTTGGAGGTACCTCAGAGGTCACTTGACCCAAGTGATGTCTTTGCTCAGTGTATGTCTTTATTCTCTTCTCCGGATTTTAAGTGCCAATATATATATTTCAACTGATTTGATAAGAGATCTTACATCAGAAAAATTATGATAATGTATTCAGTTGAAATGAATTAACATATGATTTTTAACAAAGGAATGCTATTAAACAGAAATGATGTAAAACCCTGTTATGAAAGGAAATCCACCCAAGGAATAATAATAATAATTCACCATTCTTTGTTTAAGATTCTGCTTGGTCAAAATTCAGAGGAAGAAAAGAATACAGGTGTGATAATGGAGGCACAGTGGTTAAGAGCTCAGCTGCTAACCAAGGGGTCAGTAGTTTAAATCCATCAACTGCTCCTGGGAAACCTGTAGAGTGATGCTGTCCTTAGGGTGTCTATGAGTCGAGGTCAACTCAATGGCAACGTGTTTGGTTTGGGTTTACACCAATAACTATGTCGTGGAGGTTGCCAGAACTTTGAGACAAGATTCAGTATAAGCGGTACAGGTATGTCTCAGGAATGGAACCCTGCTTGAACTATTCTTTATCTGCCATTGCCAAAGGTGTTTTAACTGCACATCTGGGAACAAGTTGGATTCTACCAAAAGAGAAGCCAGATATGTCCTAGAACCTTCTTGGGTACACTTAGTTTCTCCTGATACATGAAGGGGCTTGGGCCAAATGGTATAATAATGTAGTTCTGAACAAGAAGAAAACTAATTCTAGGCATAGCTTTATCACTTGTTGTGTGATCTTGTGTAAATCTTAATTTCCATGATCTTTAGTATTTTATTGCTGCTGCCATTCTTGTTTGGTTTTTTGTTAATAAATAGGAATAATAATACTTGGTTTTCACAACAGCCTGTGCAATGCCAGTATCATTCATTACTCCCAATCTACCAGTGCATGTGTTTTCTGCATTTATTGCCTGTTGATATTTAGAATATGTTTCAGGGTGTACTTAATTTGAGTAACAGGAAAATGACCTTTAGGATCTCCTGGGTATTGCATACATAAAATATTTTATTTCAGGTCTAAAATATTGCCTGCTAATCTGTGTGCTCCAGCTTATCTCCTTCCCACAACTCTACGGGTTTCAGATGAAAAGTACCCATGAGAATTCAGTGATAAAAGAGGGAAAAGGGAAGTATTTGCTTAGGGGCAAGGAGTTTCTGTTAATGGTAGTAGAATAATTTGGAAATGACTAGTGGTGACACTTGCATAACTGGATGTCCATAACCAATGTCACAGTATTGTATGTGTGAAAAATGTTGAATTGGCAAATGCATCACATATATTCCTATCACAGTAAAAGCTTGTCCCCATAGGATTTCAGAGGCAGTGCTTTATTTAGAAAAATCGTGAGAATTTTGAGGCATTCAGAAGAAGAAATGCAAACATTCATTTATTAAACAAATATTTGCTTTTGCATTATCTGAAAAGAACTATCCTCAACACTTCAGAGAATCAACAATGAATAATTTAATAAATGTTATTGAGTTATGTTGGTAAGTTGAATGGGAAAACTGAAGTGACTGCGTTATATTCTGCATCCTTAGCCTATGACTCCAGTGAGAGGACTACACCAACAATGAAGCTAAGTGAAATAAATGCTGTACCGAAACGGCAGATAAACTGTAAATGGAACATAAATTAGGAAGCAGTTAATGTGGAATTGGCAAAGACTTTAAGAAGGGATCTTCATGTAGCTGAACCTTTAAAGATAAGTTAGATGTTCATCTGGAAAGTGAAGATTGAGATTTTAGACTAAGGGAACCACACAAGCGTGGTATTATGAAAGGACATGGCCATCAGAATAGGGCACATGGACTGTACAGTGCGGTGTGAAGCTAGGAAGGAAAGCCAGGCTGGCACAGAGACTGAATGCCATTCTAAAGAATTTAGCTTTCATTTTTTAAATGACTTTTAAAACATTTTGCCTGAAAGATTGGAAAACTGAGGAACTGGAGGCCAGGAGCTTTCTCCCAAGTCCTAGACCTTGATTACCAGCTAGCTGCACCTTAGATGGCTGAAACTCAACAGGTGCAAAGCCAGTCATCCTTTCCAGTCTTCATTGTGCCTATGCTTGTCACTGACAACGTCAGTCACTCAGGTACCCGACTGAAAAATCTGTATTATCCTGTTTGGATGTTTCTTCCTCACATACCCCATCAGACAGCTGATGGCCAAGTTTTATTTTTGCTGTGTGGTCCCTATAAAAAAAAAAAAAAAAGAAAGAGACCTGTTGTCAGGCCAGTTCCAACTCTTGATAACTTTGCATGTGTCAGAATAGAACTATGCTCCACTGTAGTGTTTTTGATGGTTGCAATCTTTTGAAAGTAGTTCATCAGGTCTTTCTTCAGAGGCACGGTGGGGAGACTCAAACCGCCAACCACACACTTAGCGTTTTGTGCTGTTGCCTTAGTTATCTAGTGCTCCTGTAACAGAAACACCACAGTGGATGGCTTTAACAAACAGAAATATACTTCCGTATAGATTAGGAGGCTGCAAGTATGAAATCAGGGCCCCAGCTCTAGGGCAAGGCCATGTCTGTTGGCTCTGGGGTAAAGCTGTCTCCTTGTGTCGCTGCTTCTAGGGGATCTTCACGTGACTTGGCATCTCACTTCCCCATCTCTGCTTGCTAATTTGGGGTTTAATCACTTATATCTCAAAAGAGATTGCCTGGAAATATACCCTGCACTAATCCTGTCTCAGTAACCAACAAAGACACTTTATTCCCAAGCAGAACTGTAACTGCCAATATAGAGGTTAGGATTTACAACATATTTTTAGGGGACATAGTTCAATTTCTAACAGTCACCCAGAGGCTTTTATGTACTTCCTGAGTATCTTTGAAATCTGTCCTCTGTTTTATAACCCTGAGCAGGTTATTCTCTGTTCCCATTCTCACCAGATCTGTGTCTGCGTCTCTGTCCTTATTTGGACTTCAGAGACAGATGCCATAGACTGTATCACCTGGGCTTTCCTACTGGCCACCTTTTTCAGAGGAGAAAGGATTATGCAATGGGAGTCAACAGCAGGAGACTGGAAGACAGGCAGGAGAGAAGTTTGTTTTCTGTTGGCTCGTTTGTTTTTTTTCTCTTGCTCCCTCTCTTGTGCCCTCCCTGCTTGAGTTACAGGCTCTGTCTCTCTGGTTCCCTTAACCCTACCCACACTTCTCTAAATAACCTATTCATAAATAGTGCAACATTGAAAACTCTTAGGGAAATTCAGTTTCCTGCCAAAACCCTGAATGATATAATCCTCTTTGCCAGCTAAGTCAGGCACTTGTTTCTGGATTTATGTAGCAGCTTTCAGACTGGCCTTTCTATATCCAGACTTGTTGGCCTCCAGTACTTTCTTAGAGAAGGACATCATGCTGGGTAAGGTGGAGGGTCAGTGTAAAAGAGGAAGATCGTCAGTGAGATGGATTGACACGATGGCTGGAACAATGGACTCAAACACAGCAACAGTTAAGAGGATTGGACAGAACTGGGCAGTGCATCCTTCTGGCCTACATAGGGTCACTGTCTGAGTTATCTAGGGCTGCTATAACAGAAATACGCAAGTGGGGAGCTTCAACAAACAGAATTTTATTTTTCAGTCTAGTAGGCTAGAAGTCCAAATTCACGGTCTCTGCTCCAGAGGAAGGCTTTCTTTGTCAGGTCTGGAGGAGGGTCATTGTTACCACTTCTCCCCCAGACTAGGAGTGTCTGTCTGCAAGAACTTCAGGCTAAAGGACAGGCTCTGCTCCCAGTGTTGCTTTCTCCAGGGTATGAAGTCCTCTCTCTCTGCTTATTGCCCTTTCCTTTAATCTCTTGTAAAATAAAAAGGTGATGCAGGGCACACACCAGGAAAACTCCCTTTACATTGTGATGTAAGTAGGGTATTATATCCCACTAGGAACCTCTTTAATCTAATCTTGTCTCACTAACCATAGACGGAGACTAGGATTTACAACACATTGTAAAATTACTGTCAGTCAGAAAAATGGAGGAGAGCCACGCAGTAGAGGGAATCAGCGTCTAACACATATTTTGGGGAGGGGACAGAGTTCAATCCCCTAAAGCAAGAATCCATAAACCCATTGCCATTGAGTCAGTTCCAGCTCACAGCTACCCTACAGGACAGAGTAGAATTGCTCCATACGGTTTCCAAGGAGGACCTGGCAGACTGAAACTGCCGACCCTTTGGTTAGCGGCCTAGCGCTAAACCACTACACCACCAGGGTTTTCAAAGCAGGAGTAAAAAGTTGTATTTTGCTTTTATTTTGTTGCTGTTGTTGTTGTTTTAATTGTCGAAAGATTCAGTTAAGGCCAACCTGATAAATTTAGAAATTTGAGAAACAAAAATGCTACACTTATCTTTCAATAAGCAACTATAGTTCTGTTCAAGTATAGCAAAAGTAACTTTTCTTCCAGCTATAATGGTACCAATATTTTTACTTACAGTAGCAATTATTTAATGATGCCTTACCAAGATTAGATTAAAGAGGTTCCTAGGGGGATATAATACCCTACTTACATCACAATGTAAAGAGAGTTTTCCTGGTGTGTGCTAGACATCATACTAATAATTTAAAATAAATCATCTTAATTAATTTTCACAATATTTCATTACGGTAGGAGTTATTTACTTTCCTTAGGGGTTAATTGGCTTCCTAGGGTCACCTAGCCCCAAAGTGACAGATTCAGATAGACAGGCAGAAACCGCATTTGTGGAGGAAATGAGGAAAACAACAACAAAACACAGAAGGTGGCTTAGGAAGAATGAGAGTAAAAATAAAGGGTGAAAAATTGAGCAGGGATCGTATCATAAAGATATATGAGAGGGAGACCAGAAGAGCAAGAAGGAAGAAAACAGATTAGTTCATTATAGTTTAGATCGTTGACATTTTTCTTAGGAAAGTTTGCAGACAGATATAAAAGAAGAGAACATAGTATAATGAATCCTAATGTGTTCATCCCTCAGTTTCAACAATTGTAAGCTTGTGGTCAATCTTGTTTTCTCCATGTCTTCCACCTTTGCTCAGTTATGTTAAAACAAATCTCATATGTCAGATCATTCCATTTGTAATTGCTTCAGTGTGATTCTCTAAAAAATAAGGGCTTTTTGAAAAACAGCCCACATATAATTGTCATAAAAAACATAAAAATAATTCTTATTACCGTTAAGAATCCAGCCACTGTTGAAAGTTCCCTGATACATAAGTATCTTTGTTGAAGTCAAGAGTCATGATGCAAACAAGATACATATATTGCATTGAGTTCAGAAGTTCCTTACTTGCCTTTTAGGTAATGCTCCCCTCTCTTCTTTCTGGGGGGAGGTGAAGGTGAGTAGTGTTGTGTACATTTGTTTATGAAATAAGCCAAGTCATTTGCCTTGGAGAATTCTCATGTTCTAGACTTTGTTGATTGAACTTTTGCATGGTCTTCCACACCCCCATTTTTCTTTCTTTCTTCTGCCTGTAAACTAGTAATTAGATCAAGAGACTGGGATCAGATTTAGGGGTGATTACTTCTTAGGTAGCTCACTGAATTTAGAAGTGAGTCATGTAGCAGAGATAAATTATCCTTGCATTAATCTGACACTCACCTGAGCTGGTAACACCGGAGTCAGTTCATTTTTGCGCTGGGTATTTGCTGAGTCTTAATGAGCTGTGGATTCAGATATGAATGGGATATGGTCCTTGCCCTCTTGAAAATTGTAATGTAGTTATCAATTTTAATTATATCTTTGAAATGCTGATGAATTTCCCAGAAATTGAAGAGATGCCTCCCTATAATGGGATTTTACTTTTAATTTAACATCTTTTTTATTTTTTCTCCAGATGGAATTCTAAAGGTTTTACATCAATGTGAAAGAATGAATTGGGGTTTGGGAAATTTGCATTTTGCAATCTTTGAGGTGTGGATTAATGTATTAGGTAACGTGATGCTTAGATAATTAACTTTTACTCTTTGAAAGAGTAAGGACTACTTATTTTTGTGTATAAAGATTATATTTGACATTGTACATTATCTATCACATTCATTATAATCCTTTGTGCAATTTTTTTCTTTTATGGAATAATTTAGTTTTAATTCTGACTGAACTTTAAGTATGGTAAATACAAATAAGGGAACACATTTTTTAGATAGCGAAAAGTCAGAAGCATCTCTGACACGGACACAGGAGATGAGCAGGTGAGGCACAGGTTATCAACTGTATTCCTGTTTTTCGTCTCCACAGATCAGACTTGGGGTCTTTTAGCCAAAGTAGACTTGCTAGTAAATACTTCACACTGTAATTAGTAGAATGTAAATTATGTTGGCTAACTGTAGCTCCTGCAGAAGTCAGAGAGCTGCAGAATTGATGGTATAGGGAAGCAGAGCAGAATTGCCAGCTTTGTGAAGTAAGGCAGGCCTCAAAACATACGAAGAGGCTGGCCTGGACATGCCCAGTTTATTCTTCCAAACTTATCAGAGCTAGAAAGGATGGAGGTTCCTCCTCCATGGAAGCAGGATGGAGAGGATAACTTGTCCCAGCAAAACAGAATCCGGTCAGAATGGTAACAATGCCAGCCAGGTGCCATCAAGAAATCCCGTAAAATAATGAGCTTTTGTAAGCAAATTAAAAGCTAAGCCAATGAAGAGATGTAACTGTTTTTGAAAACATCTTGCTTGTATAAAAAGTGAAAAGAAGAGAATTATCACATGGAAAGCTTTGGGAATTTAGAAATGGTGTAGTGGAAAGTTCACTTTCTGGTCCTTGACGAGGTTCACAGGTTCTGTGAGCTATTCCTCGTGTATAAAAACGGGAGCAATTTCCTGCTTTATCTGCCCTTGCAAAGTTATTGTGAGGAGCAAATGAATTAAGTATATGGAAGGATTTCAAAAACAGCATTGTTTTAAACAGTATGTTCGTCAAAAAATATTATTGGGAACATACTCTGGAAGATGCAAAGCCAAAAATAATAAAGTTCTCATTTGACTAATTAAAAAATCTGTAGGCTTAATTTGATCACGAACTGATTTATATTTCCTAGGAGGCCATTTGATTTGGAGTTCAAATTAAAATATTTTAGGAATATTAAACTTTAATTATAAAACAGCATTTTGGTTAAACACACTCTTATTTTTAGTCTTTAAGTGCTCTATTCCTAGAAGTTGTGAATCCAAGTAATGGAAGTACTTAATTTTTTTTCTTAATTATACTTTAGATGAAGGGTTATAGAACAAACTAGCTTCTCATTACACAGTTAGTACCCATACTGTTTTGTGACCGTGGTTGCCCACCCCATGACGTGGCGACACTCTCTGCTTCTTGACCTTGAGTTTCCCGTTGCTAGATTTCCTGCTCTCTCCTGCCTTCTTGTCCTTGTCCTTGGGCTGCTGCCCCCATTTAGTTTCCTGTGTTTTAGGGATCTGCCTAACCTGGCTGAAGGAGCACCTCAGGAATGTCTTCATTACTGAGCCAAACGGCTGTTCAGGGGCCATACGTTTGGGCTTTCTTGAGTCTCTGTCAGACCAGTGATTGATGGTTTTAGTTTTGGGTTTTTTTGTGTGTGTTTGTGTACAGAGTTTTGTTCCTCATTTCTCTCCATCTCTGTTCAGGATTCTCTGCTGTGATCTGTGTGAAAGCAGTCATTGGCAGTAGCCAGGGACCACCTAGTTGTGCTGAACTGATCCGTGGAGGCTGTGGTTCTTGTGGTCCATTACTCCTTTGCACTAATCTTTCCTTGTGGGTTTGGTTTTCCTCATTCTCCCTTGTTCCAGGCAAGGTGAGGCCGGTGTGGTATCTTAGATAGCTGTTCACAAGACTTTAAGACCCCAGACACTAATCAGCAAAGTAGAACATTTTCTTTTTTAAGAATATCTTATTGTGCTTTAAGTGAAAGTTTACAATCGAGTCAGTTTGTCATACAAAAACTTACACATCCGTAGCTGCTCTCCCCACACCCTGATAGCACACTCCTTCTTTTCTTCCTGTATTTCCTGTGTCTCTGCAACTAATTCCTGTCCCCCTTTGCTCTTTCATCTCACCTCTAGACAGGAGCTGCCCAGTTAGTCTCATGTATCTACTTAAGCCAAGAAGCACATTCTTCACTAGTGTCATTCTGTGTTTCATAGTTCAGTCGAATCTTTGTCTGAAGAATTAGCTTCAGGAAATTTCATTTCTAGGCTAAGTGAGTGGAGGGAACCATGTCTACTGGGGACTGTCCAGTCTGTTTGGCTGTCAAGTCTGGACTTTTTAATACAGTTCGAATTTGCCACCTTATTTTTAACTCTGTTTCACCTGGGACTCTTTGTTTCTCTAGGATATAGGGTAAGAAGTGTGATTGCTGGATAGTATGATATTTTTAATTCTAGCTTTTTAAGAAAGCACCAAATAGATTTCCAAAGTGGTTGTACTATCTTATGTTTCCACCATTTGCTAAAGACATTGTCTTATGCCCAGTAAAGAATTTGGGCCTTTATCAATATCAGTTCCTCATAGGTAGATGATTTTACACCTGAATTGTCAATTCTGATCCATTGGTTTGTGTGTCTGTTGTAAAGGTACCAGGCTGCTTTGACTATCATGGCAGTGTAATAGATACTAAAGTCACGTAGTGTGAAGACTCCCACTTTGTTCTTCTTCTTCAGTAAGGTTTTATTTCTCTGGAGGTCCTTCCCTTTCTGTGTGAAGTGAATGGTTTGTTTCTTCATCTTGTTTAAAATGCCAGTAGAATTTGTATCAGGTTGCACTGTATGTATAGATTGGCTTTGAGCAGAATAGACATTTTCATAATGTTGAATCGTCTTATCCATGACCACTTGTGTAGGTCTGTTTTGGTCTTGCAGTGTCTTGCAATTTTCTTTGTATAAGTCATTTATGTCTCTGGTTAGATTTATTCATATTTTATCTTCTTTCGGCTACTACTATAAATGATATTGATTCAGTGATTTTCTTGATGATGTTCTTTTTGTTGCTGTAAAGAAATTCAGGTGATTTTTGTATGTTTATCTTGTATCTGACTGCTTCACTGAATTGGTCTATTAGTTCCAGATAAAAAGAAGAGATAGAAAAAGTTATCTAGAAATTTATAATATTCTGTTATGATTCTTTTCATTTCAATTGGTTATTGCCTGTCTTGTTTCGTATTCAAGTTACTTGTTTCTTCTACTTTTTTTCTTTTGTCGTTTTGGCCAGTGGTTCATCAGTTTTGTTGACCTTTTCAGAAAACCAGCTTCTGATGTTGTTAACTCTTTCTATCATCTTTCCGTTCACTGATTCATTTAGTTCTGCTCCAGTTTTCATTTGCTTGCTTCTGGTGCCTGAGTGCTTCTTTTGCTGCTCTCTTTCCACATGTTCGAGTTGTACTGTCAGTGCTTTGACTCGGGCCCTTCTTTGTGGGTGTGTACAGTTATCAAACTAAGTGGACCTCAGAGCACTGTTTTTGCTATGTCCCAAAGGTTCTGGTAAGGTGTGTTCTCATTCTCATTTGATTCTGTCAGTTTATTTATTCTGTCCTTGATTTTTTTATAAACCAGTCGATTTTGGACAAGGTGTTGTTCAGTTCCCAAGTTTTTTTTGTATTTTTTTTGTTTTTTTCTATTACTGACGTCTACTTTTATGGCTTCATGGTCTGAAAAGATGCTTTATGATATTTTGATGCTTTGAATTGTGTTAAGGCTTACTTTATGGCCCAATATGTGGTTTATTCTGGAGGATGTTCCATGTGTGTTGGAAAAGAAAGTGTGCTGCTGTTGAGTGGAGTATTCTGTATATGTCTGTGAGGTCAAGTTGTGTGATTGCAGCATTTATTGTCTTTACTGAGCTTTTTTTCTGGATGTTCTGTCTTCCACTGAAAGTGGTGTGTTAGAGCATTTTCTTTATAAAATATGTTACTCCAGTTGAACTAAATGGTACTTGAGGTCATGGTTCCCACAAACCTCAGCCCAGTAATTCAGCCCTTTAGGGAGTTTGGATGTATCTATAGAACTTCATGACCGTGTCTTAGGCAAATTGTACTGGCTTCTCCAGTATTGCATACTACCTTACTTTTTACCAAAGTGAAAATACATGAATTTTGATCTATCCTACAAAAAATTATCAATGTAGAGCTTTTCACTGTTATTATGTTGACTGTTTCAGCAAAACTGCCTAACTGAATTTGTTTCTCCATTCATACTTTCTCAGTGTTTTAAAACAAGAAACCAAATGATTTGTTCCTATTAATATTAACAAAATGCTATAAAATTTAATTATTTATAAGTTATGTGTCATATAGCATTACCAATTGAAAAGATGAAACTTTAAATTTATTCTACATATTAAAAAACCCAGTTTCCATTACATGGCCTAAAATAAGCCTGTGTATTTGTATTTGAACCTAGAGCTTACTGTCTGTCTCTCCATTAGTGCTCACTTTTCATCAGACTCGGTGGACTTGATTTTTCACCCTCGTGCTGATTTCTGGTCACTTCAGGTTCTTCTAATCAACCTGTCCGTTCTTTTGAGGATACTTTGCCTTTGTGTCAGAACCAACCTCTCTATCAAGTTGCAGAACCCTTAATCCTGGGTCATTCCCACTATCTGCTCTCTGTCCTTCTGCTCCAGAATGAGCATTGCTAGAAAGTGTCTCAAAAACTTTTGAAATGTCAGCTTTAAGTTTACTGTTCTTTAACCTCAATTGGACTCTCACTGTTACTCTGTAAAACTTTTCTTGGGTTTCCTCTCAAAGTATTCTCCAGAGCAGCTATTCTGAAACTTTTCGTACCCAGACAAGCCTGTGCTCTGAGCCCTCATCGCCAAGAGAGAAAATTTACCTCCAACCATAAAATGTTTATTAAAGTCATCCGCTGTCAGTCCCTTTACCTGCTCCTCTGTGCTGCCTACCGTATTCTGCTCACCACCAAAATATCTCTTTCATTTATCACCTTTATCCATTAAGTCTTAACATAGTTGTCTTACTTCTATAGCAAACTCTTTTAGTAAGGTATACCATCCCATTCTGATATCAGTGAAATCTTGTACCATTAGCTGTCTCACTTTTCTCATTTTATTCTTTGTGTGGCCACCACCTTTTTTTATTTGCCTAAAACATGTTTATGTGTCCATGAGTTAAGAAAAAGCAGATAGATGGATGGAATGAAACACAATTTTTTGACATTTTGTTTTGACCTAGTCTGATAGCTTTTCTTCCTCCTTTCTTTATAAAGATGAATTATTATTCTTGAATTTTTAATTTTCTCATAATGATAAACTATTTCATATCATTCAAGTCTCTAAACCCTAGTGATCCTAAGCTTGCCCTTCTCTCTAGTCTTCCACATGTAGTCAGCCATTAAGTCATGTCAAATCATCCTTTACAGTTTTATCTCCATCTCTTTCTTGTATTTTGCTACCACCATCCTCATTGATGTCTTACCTTTTTATGCTTAGATTAGCACTGAAACCCCTACCTCCTTTATCAGCTGGTAGATTTTACCGTTTCTTATCTGTCTCACAGAGCAATAGCATGTGGATTTTCTCAAGTATGGTTTTAATCACGGTACTTTGACAAAATACTGTAAATTTCTTCACTGTGCCTCATGGAGTCTGTAGTTAGCATTGCATCCAAGGACTTCCCCCTACAGTCCAGTCAAGGTTTACCAGTTTGATTTTTCTAGCTTTGTTGCTCACTCCTTCTCAACAGAATTTGATGCGCCAGCAATATTAAGCCACCAACTATACAGTGAACTTGTGCCTGTGAACCCTTCCAGTGTTCCATTTACTGTTTTCACCCGGCTCCTTCCTCCTCTTTATGTGCTATTGTGTTGTTTTGCTAACACACCTAGATTCTTACTCTTTTCCTCCCTCTTCTGTCTTCTTACCTGGAGTCCCCTTCATGCCTTTCTTCACAACAGATACACTCTTTATATTGTAAGCAGTTCAGGTAAGAGAATAGCCATCCCAGGCTCACAGATACTGAATGTTACCCAGAAAAGATCACCTCCCAAGAGGTTTTGGGGAGAATTTTTTTTTTTTCTTTTTTTTTTAGTCAAGTTGCTGGAGACCAGATTCTGGACCTTAGACTTAAGGATCAAAAGCCACTGTCTGTGGTATACATGGATCCATTTCTGTAGAGTAAATTAATATTGATAAAGCTTGAGATACTGATTTCTAGCATCAGGAAGTCATTTTACACTGCCAATTATAAGGGTTCAGTGTTTTAAAAGATTTGAATTACCCAGCTGCTTATCCTCTCCCCTTGGCAAGTTACATAGTAAGTCCAAATATAATTTGGGGTCATGACATCAGAACAAGAGGGGACTTGTTAAATCAAACCCAACCCATGGCCATTGAGTGGATTCTGAACCATTGTTACACTGTAGGATAGAGTAGAACTGAACCGTTGAGTTGCCAAGGAATGCCTGCTACATTTGAAACCAACCTTTTGATTAATAGCCGTAGCGCCTAGCCACTGTGCCACCAGTGTTTCTGGAAGGACTTATTAGATGATGTTTACAGTGCCACCATGACTTGGATCTGATTCGATGGCACTTGGCTTGACTTACCATGCACTTAGGTTATATCGCATTGCTCAACCAAAATGTGTTAGAAAATTCATGCCTTTAGGCACACACCTTCCTTTTGGAGAGTAATAGATGAATAGGGGTAGTATTTGTTTCTCTCTGTGACTCTGCATTATTTTCGTGGCTTACAAACCAACAGCTATGCTATTCTACTTAAATATTAGTGTTTTTTAAAAAGTCAGGTGTCACCAAGTTGAGTCTGACTCATGGCAACCCCGTATGTGTCAGAGTAGAACTGTGCTCCTTAGGGTTTTCAATGGCTGATTTTTAGGAAGTAGCTTGCCAGACCTTTCTTCCAAGGTAGTTTTGAGTGGATTTGGACCTCTAAATTTTGTTTGGCAACTGAGCATGTTAATGGTTTGTACTACTCAGGACTCCTTGTGTATATTAGTATCAGTCATTAGGTTGTAGTGACATCTTATACACCTCACTCTCTCTAAGGGTCTTTGTGCACCAGTGCTTTGATCCAAGTTTAATTCTTAGAAGACATTCTCATTTCCTTATGTAACAAGATTTAAGAGGATGGTGGTGCAGTAGTTAAGAATTACATCTTCTGACTCAAAGGTTGGCAGTTCACATCTACCAGCTGCTCCTTGGAAACCCTGTAGGGTGTTTCTACCCTGTCCAGTAAAGTTGCTGTGAGTTGGCATTAACTCAGTGCCACTCGATTTGGGTGTTGGGGCTTGGAGGATACCTCACTCAGTGTTATCTCTGAGAACTGATGGCATCTGTTTCTTAGTAGCAATTGTTTGCTTACAGTAGATTGATCAAAAATTTTTTAAGTCAAATATCCTATTGATTTGTAACTAGTTTTACACATGAATATCTCCGTAAACCATCTGCTCGTTTGAAAACAGTCACCAGTTAGCTGCTTCATCCTACCAAAAATTTATTAAATACCTAGTATATGTCAGAAGCTAGATGTGAAAGAGATATTACAGAGTAAATGTATTACAGAGTAAATGTATTACAGAGTTACATGGAGATAGTGACGGAAAGATGTAACTAACCTGATACATAAAAACACATATTCAGAAAAATCAAATAGTACATTGTAGTCTAATATAGTCTTAATGAAAACTAAAATGTAAAAATTAAGTTTTCATGAAACTGTTATTTTTTTAAGTTTCTATTTCCATCTATTTCCTTTGTTATGGCTTCTCATATTTAATCTATGTTCTTAATGATTTGTCCTGTTAATGCAAGGAGACTACTTAATAATAGCAAAAATTAAAATTCTAGTTAAAATAAAAATATAATTATTGATTTACTGTTTCTTGTTTTTTTACCTCTTTGATCAGAATTTTGAGTAGTTTTGCTTGATTCACATTAATAATTAAAAATAAGGATTATTATAAACTCATTGGCTCATAATAAGTTTTCTCCTAAATAGCACCAGTGAAAATCATCAATTGCATAGAGCATTTTAGTGCAAAATTGAGAAGTTGATAATAAACTATTATTTTTAATCAATGGCTAGTGATCTCTTAAAACAAACTTATGTTTGTAAGTTGTCTTATGTATATATATCCAACTAATTGTTATAGCCGTAATCAAAATTCGTCTCAAATTTTACTCTGAGTTTTGATCCTTAAAGCAAATAAGGCAGAATATTACCATATTTTAAATATTGGCTGTGGGTTGTATAGTTATTGTATTGTCTGTGTGGGAGACAATTTTAATAGTAAAAAGTCAAGAATGAAGTGAAAACAAAATGCCCTGCATAAATATTACTTTTCAATACTTATGATACATAGATTCCTAATATCTAGTGTTGATTTTGATGTAATGTACATGCTTAACTTTCTCCTATTTTTTTCTAAATGTTTCCGGAATATGCCTTAAACATTGCTCTTATTCTTCAAGTGCAACAGATAGAAAAGGCACACACTTTTTTTTAACTGTGCTTCAGATGAAGGTTTACAATGCAAGTCAATTTGTCATACAAAAACTTTCATACATTGCTGTGTAGCCCTAGCTGCTCTCTGCACACTCCTCCCTTCCACTCTGTGTTTCCCGTGTCCCTTCCATCAGCTCCTATAGCCCTCCACGCTCTGTCTCGCCTGTGGACAGGAGCTGCCCAGTTAGTTTCATGTATCTACTTAAGCCAAGAAGTAAACTCTTCTCCAGCATCACCTTATGTCTTATAGTCCAGTCCGATCTTTGTCCGAAGAGTTGACTTCAGAAATAGTTTCAGCCCTGGTTGATAAAAGCTCTGGGGGCCATGTCTTCCACAGACCCTCCAGTCTTTCAGAATATCAGTTTTGGTCTTTTTAATAGAGTTTGAGTTTTTCACCCTGTTTTCTCACACTTCTTAAGGGTTCTTTGTTTTTTGTTTCTCTGTCAGGGCGGTCATTGGTGGTAGCCAGGCGCCATCTAGTTCTTTTGGTCTCTTGATTGTGTGGCCGTCTTTGCCTCTCGGGCTCATATTTTCCTTATGTCTTTGATATCCTGCTGTGCCTGGTGTCTTGGGACCAATTCATGGTCATTTGCTAGCTTTTAAGATGAAGATGCACCCGCCCCCCCCACCCCACCCCGTGGGAAGCAGAGCACTGTCATTAAAAATGTTGTTCTGCCCGTTGACCTGCATGTTCCTGGAAACCATGACCCCAGTACCCCTGCCCCTGCTACTCTGTCCTTTGAAGTATTGGGTTATATTTAGAAAGCTTTTTGGCTTTTAGTTTAGCCCACTTGTACTAACTTCTACTCTTCTGTGTATTGTCCTTCTCATCACCTAATTTAATTCTTACATACTATCTATTAAATGAATAGTCCTTCCCTCTCCTCACCCTTTCAACCATTAAACACTGCTTTCTTCTGTGTTTAAGCCACTTCTTGAACCCTTATAATAGTGGTCTCTTACAATATTTGTCCTTTTACAACTCATCACATGCCTTCCAGATTCTTCCATGGTACGAGATGTTTCCCAGATCTGTTGTTGGTCTTTCTCATTGTGTAGTATTCCATTGTGTGAGTATGCTATAACTTGTTTATCCGTTCATCTGTTGCTGGGCACCTGGGTTGATTCCACCTTTTTGCTGTTGTGGAGAGTGCCACAGTAAACACTGGTGTGCACGTGTCTATTCTCCTGACAAGAGCCAGCAGCTCTGTGCTGTGATGGCATAACACACCTATTATTTTTTTAGTGAGCTTTCCTCGGACACACCTAGAGTAGCAAATATACACAAAGTCATGGGTGTTACAAATGCTGGATGGATCAGAGTCAAACTTACTTTGGTGCTCTTCCTTTTCCTGCCAACTTCGCTGAGTATGTAACTCTTTGCAGCACTCACTATTTCAGGTTTATCAAAACTCATAGCAACCGCATGTAACGGAGTAAAACAGTCTCACAGGATTCTCTAGGCTGTGATCTGATAACACATGCACTGTTTTTGAAAAATAAGACCTCTGGAAGTTTAGGATGACCTCAGTCCTTACGTTTTAATATATAGGAAGGAAAATCTCTAGCATTTTTATAATAAAGCTTGAATCTATATCTGTATTTATTGGCCATCATATTTGAGGATTAATGAATAGTTCCTGAATCACAGAATTTTAGAGCTTGGCAAACCCAAGGTTATCTCTGACTTAATTAATTATATAACAAAGGTCAATGAGACTAAAAGTTATCTTAGTGTTTTCCTCAAGACGACTTAGTTTATCACAGACAGATATAACTATGAGGAAAAATCCATTGCTAGTGAGTCCATTTTAACTTATAGAGACTCTAAAGGACAGAGTAAAACTGCCCCATGTGGTTTCCAAGGAGCACCTGGTAGATTCAAACTGCCAATCTTTTGGCTAACAGTCATACCTCTTAACTATTATGCCTCATATATGAGTACAGATACTTAGATATCTGCAAATTATTAAATTATGTATGACATACCACTGTAACACACTAAACAGTACTTTAGTGTGTACAATATATTACATTTAAAATTTCATAAAAAGTGGACACTATTACTTAGGCTGCAGAAAAGTTAGGACCAAAGTCAGTTATTCTTAATATTAGTGTTTTTTTTAAATCCAAAATCCATTTGAAACATTGCTTTTGACAAGTTTTACAGATTTAGCAATATAAAGCCTCTAAGTGATCATTTCTCTTAATTTTTTAAATTTTGCAGTTGTATTGAATTTTATTATAAATAGGATTATTATAGATCTCCATTAGTTTTTCTTCAGTTGGAGAAAAATAAAGCATCCTGTCTGTATTCTGGCAATTACCAATAATGTCTGAATCCCTTCAAACAGTGCTTAGTATTTTGAACCTGTAATCCTATAAAAGTTACGAGAGTGATAATGACAGTTCCATGACTACAGAACATCAACCCAAGGTATACTAACATCTCATTAAGAATTTAGGTTGTGTAAGAGTATATTGCTAATAGCTTTGTATCCTCATAGCTATAGGGCTAAAAATACAGTACTGAATATATAAAGCATATTTCTGTACTCCTGAGTAAATACAAGTATTCTAAGTTAACATTGTGGTGAACGTTTTCTTTCAAATCTATCATTGATTTTTATGTCTTTATATTTTATCTTATCACTGGAGTCTACTATTCCTTTTCAGTGGGGAGTAGTTTAGTGTATATAAAAATATGACCACTGTAATAAAAATCACGAAGAAGAATACAGAGTTTTCTTCAGTCAGTATTGTTCAACAGAAGTTAGATATTTTCTCCTTGACATCGATATGAATATTACTGTCAGGCAAAATTCCCCAAAACATACTTTTGGCTAGATATTCCTTTTTATGATTTCTGTTGCTCTCCAGATCAAGTCTTAACCTGTGGTACATTTTCAAGATCCTTGAAAATCTGTATAAATCCTGTCTAACTAAATGCATTCTGTACTCCTAAGCATGCGGATCTTTCTGTCTAACTTTAGGTGAATTCAGTCAGCATTTGCCGAAATACCACTGTCATCTCTAGTCTAATATCTGTCTCCATATCTTTGCAAAGAAATAATTGTTATTCATTATATTCGGCTTATTCATGAAGCCTTCTTAGTATGTGTCTGTGTACCCAAGTCCTAACAACTAAGTACATGGAGTGCTTTTTTTCTTCCTCTGAACCACGGCATGGAAGCCCTGGTGGTGTAGTGGTTAAGTGCTATGACTGCTAACCAGACCACGTTAGCAGTTCAAATCCACCAGGTGCTCCTTAGAAACTCTATGGGGCAGTTCTCCTATGTCCTGTAGGGTTGCAATGAGTTGGAATCAACTTGACAGCAGTGAGTTTGTTTTTCTTTTCTTTTCTTTTTTTTTTTGGCTGGAACCCCTATACAGCCTATTTCTTGACATCTGATTATGGGTTCTCCTAAAAGGCCTTAAATTATGTCATGTGTATGAATTTGTCATAAATTTATTGATGGTATTATTTGAATTCAGCATAACCTCCAGTGTCTGGGTTACATCAGTAAAATTTGCTTTTGGAAAGATAATCAAAAGTGAGTATCTTTGGATTCAGTTCTCTGAAATTACTGAAAAATTTGAAGTTTCCCTCAAATGTTAAAAATGTCCCTATATCTCTTTCTACAAGTTTTCTAAGTCTTACATTACCAATAACTATATTTACTTAGTTTTCCGATTTACACCAAAAAAAGAAAATGTTGTGATGTTAGTTCTGACTCATGGTAACCCCATGTGGCTTAGAATAGACCTGTGCTCCACTGAAATTCCAGCTTTTCATATGAACAGCCAAGAATATTAACTCTTTGTACCACCCAGGGACTTAAATATATTCAGCAAGAATAAAACAGGAATTAATGAAGGAGAAAAGAATTTTAAGCAGTATATAAAGCATGGTAGCTTACTGAGTACCCCTTAATATAGCTAGTTTCTGTGCTGACTTATAGAATCATTTGACATACCATTCCAAAAGCTATATCCTGATTAGGAATTTGTGGTCATTTCCTTGGAGCAGTGTGATTTAATTAACGGAGAATGGAGTATTATCAGATCGGGATTGACATACCTCCTTTCTGATTACTGTTCTCCACCATAAATACAAAACTTAGGTTTTATTTTACCTTGTTTTGGGCACAGCTGAAGTTTTCTGCAGACTTTATCTAATTTTTCAACATACCCAAGTGACGATTCAGAGAAACAGAAGCACTGATAAGCTACGTGAGTCTGTTGCCATCAGATAAGCTTTTCAAAGTTGTATAATCTAGTTTCTTGAAATCTGATCCAGTGTATTTTCTGTCATGCAAGAAACATTGCCGTTTGTTCTACCTTTGCTGCTCTCAGATCTCCCTGTAGCTGAGTGACTTAAATTCCTTTTTACAAATAAAAACCTTTGTTTATCTTTGCAATGTGTGTTTGTTCCTTTCTGAAATCTAAAGTGATTTTTTTATATGAGACTCTGAAAAATTAAAAATAAATTCTTAAAACACTGGTTTCTTTTTTAAATAATCTCATGTTACATAATTATGTGTCCTCATTTTTCTGAATTTTAATACATTTTCCTATTTCTTTTTAAATTGTAGTTTAGACAAAAGTCTAGAAAAAGCTAGCTCCTCATTAAACAATATACATGTTGCTTTGTGACATTGGTTGCTGACCCTTCACGTGTCAACACTGTCCCCTTCTCAACCTTAGGCTCCTCATTACCAACTGTCCGGTCCCCTCCTTTCTCTCGTGTCCTTGCTGGGCCTGGGGTATCTGTTTCATCTCAGGATTTTTTTTTTTTTTTTTTTTAAATGGGCCTATCTAATCTTTGGCTGAAGTCTGAGCCTCAGTGACTTCATCCCTGAGTTATCTGAGGGCCACACTATCAGGGTTTCTTCAATCTCTGTCAGACCAGGAAGTCTGGTCGTCTTTTGTTTGTTTACTGAGTTAGGAATTTGTTCTGCATGCTTCACAGCCCCGTCTGGGACTCTGTTGTGATCCGTGTCAGGGCAGTTAGTGGCGCTAACTGGGCGCCAGCTCCTTCTGCTGGCCTCAGTCTGGTGGAGGCTGTGGTACTTGTGGTCCGTTAGTCCTCTGGGTTAGTCTTTCCCTTGTGTTTTTGATTTTCTTCATTCTCCCTTGCTCCAGATACAATGAGACCAGAGGAGTGTTTATTTAGATGATGTCTCACAAGCTTCTAAGATCATCAAAGTAGAATATACAAGTCTTTACGTATAAACTGTGTTATGCCAGTGGAACTGGATGTTTCCTGAGACTGTGGTCCCCAAGCCCTCAGCCCAGTCACTTTGTCCCTCCGGGAGTGTGGATGTGCTCATGGAGCTTCCATGACTCTGGCTTGAACTGATTGTGCTGACTTCCCCAGTACTGTGTGCTGTCGTATCTTTTACCAAAGTTTCCCTTTTTCTATTGTCTAGTTAGTGTTTTTTCCTCCCCTCGTCCCTTTCTGTCCTCCATGGGAACTATCAAAGACTGTTTCTTTTTATATGTAAAGCATTTCATGAGCTTTTGTAGTAGTGGTCTCTGTACAATGTTTGTCCGTTGGCAGTTGTCCGATTTTCCTGGGCATAATGCCCTTCTGGTTCACCCCTGTCGTCCGGTGATTCACAGGGGCTGCGTTGTTCTTTTGGTTGCCTGGTGTTCCCTGCATCGTGTGTGTGTGCTCCAGGGTGTTCATCCATTCGTCTGCTGATGGGCACCTTGGTGGTCTCCACCGTTTTGCTATTGTGAACAGTGCTGCAGCATACAGGGGTGTGCACGTGTCTAGTTGTGTGACAGCTCTTATTTCTCCAGGATATATTCCGTATGAGTGGGATTGCTGGATCATCTTCTAATTATAGCTTTTTGATAAAGCACCGTATAATTTTCCGAAATGATTGTACTATTGTGTGGTTCTACCAACAGTGCATAAGAGCTCCTATCTCCCTACAGCCTCTCCACTGTTTGTTATTGTCCTTTTTCTTTTTGTGATATGTGCCAGAAGTTTTTGGGTGACATAACAATAAGTGCTCCTTGGAAACCCTATGGGGCATTTCTTCTCTGTCCTATAAGGTTGCTATGAGTTGGAATTAACTCGATAGCAACTTTTTTTTTAATAGCTAGAGATCATGGCTGTTTCCTCATGTGTCTGTTAGCTGCTTTCTCTCTCTGTCGACAGTGAAGAAAGGTTCTTCTTATCAATCTTCCAGTGGTGTAGGAGCCCCTTCAAGCTGGAACCATGAGTCCAAAGGTTACAGCCTGCTCCTGGCGCTGCTGTCTTGGTGGTCTGAGGTCTCCCTGACTACTCACTTCTGTCTTTTTTATCTCAAAAGAGATTGGCTCAAGACATGTTCCAGTCTTGTAAGATTGAGTTCTGCCTTATTAACTACTGCCTGTCTCACTTCATTAACATCACAGAGACAGGAATTACAATGCATAGGAAAATCATTGGATGACAGAATGGATTAGTACACAATACTGGGAATCATAACCTAGCCAAATTGATGCACAAATTGAGGACACTGTTCAAACCATGACACTACCTCATAGGCATTTTCCCAATCGGTGATTCACCTTTTAGTCAACATATCGTTGAGATGCAGATTTTCTTTGACCTAAGCCTTATGGGAAAATTAATATTACAAATATATAGCGACATGTGTTTAATATCGTCTATTAAATTTTTTGTATTTCCTGTTTTAGAAAACTGTACAGATATTTGTGTATTTATTTATGTATTTGTGTTTATTTTCTACTTTATCTAATTCTTAAAAAAAATCCAAGTACTTTATAACTGTTAAAAAAAACCGACTGCCATCAAGTCGGGTCTGACTCATAGTGACCCTAGAGGACAGAGCAGAACTGCCCCATAGAGTTTCTGAGGAGTGTCTGGTGGATTTGAACTGCTGAGCTTTTGGTTAGCAGATGTAGTACTTAACCTACTACGTCATCAGGGTTTCCTTGTAACTGTTAGGTATCTAAAATTGTTTCTCATTCTTATCTTTGACAGGTCATTGCTCTAGTAATGGATATATTCACAGATGTGGACATCTTCAAGGAAATAGTTGAAGCATCAACTCGAGGAATATCTGTATACATTTTGCTTGATGAGTCAAATTTTAATCATTTTCTAAATATGACTGAAAAACAGGGTTGTCAAGTCCAACGTCTCAGGGTAAGATATCCATGTTTACTTTTTCCCTCAAATTTACTATATATCTTTGTCATCTCAGTCAAATGTAAGGTATGTTAGAGAATATTACTGCAGAAGTAAAATAGAAAAACATTTTTTAAGGTACCATGTTGAATGATTGTGTATGTTTTTCAGAAGGTGACTGAGAAAACACATCTTCAAGAGGATTTTACATTGTGTTTTCCTTGATGGTAGAAGCTTTAAGCCTCTGATACTTTGGAGCCAAATATATTTAATGCTTTACTTTTGCATGCAGAACCTTGAAATGACTGACAGAAATGATTGTTTCAGCAGGTGTCACTTGTCAAAATCACTTGACAGTGTTTTCACTTACTTTTGACTTTTCAAAATGAGAATGGCTGTTAGTGTTAAGCTATGTTAACATCATGCTACTGTAACTCACAGAAATTCTTTTTTTTGCTTAACTATGGTAAAAAGACACACAAGAAAATGTTCGTCGTTATGACATTGTCTGTGTATACTTTAGTGACACTGACTGTTCGTCGTGTTATGCCACTTTCACCATTGCTGAAAGCATTTCTTGCAGAAGGATCCTCAGTGATTAATGAAACCATTCTATGTAACTGTATAGTAATATGTCCTATTTAAGCTATGTTAAAATATCTATTTTAAGTGGCTATGTTCCTTGAATATTTTATTTTTGAGACACATTTTGGAGTTTGCATTTCACTGTGGTGTTTGCATTACTGTTTTAAAAAACTTATTTCAAGTATACATTTTTTGGTATTAAGGCTTTATATTGATATATATTTTACTTTTTTAAATATCTCCTTTCTAGCCATAATTTTACATTTTATATAAAATTTTAGAATATTCGAGTACGGACAGTAAAAGGCCAAGATTATCTTTCAAAAACAGGAGCAAAATTCCATGGAAAATTGGAACAGAAGTTTTTATTAGTTGACTGCCAGAAAGTTATGTATGGCTCCTACAGGTAAGATTATTGTGTTACTAATCATTTAAATAACTTGTTTTAGTATCAGATGTTAATGTGATCTGCTTAATTCTTTCTTAAGATGCTCCTAGACTTGGGTTTGCATTTTGGCTCTGTCTCTGAAGAATGATGACTTCAAGCAAATCATATACATTTCTTGAGTTGCAGTTTTTTTGTTAAAAAATGAAGGAATGGGTTCATGTTTAAGGTTCCCTGCAGCTCTGTATTAAAACTTTATAGTAAATAGTATGCATTTAATAACAACTGTTCAAGAAAATAGCTCCGTTACCACTGTGAAGAACCAGTAGCATGGGTTTCCTTCATGTTAGTATTAATAAAAATTAGGTAATTATCTTTCAAAAAAAAAAATTCCGTTGCTGTTGAGTGGATTCTAACTCATAGTGACTCTATAGGACAGGATAGAACTGCCTTGTAGGGCTCCCAGGGAGCAGCTGGTAGATTTGAACTGCTGACCTTTTTCTTAACTTCCTGAGCTCTTAATCACTGTGCTACTAGGGACCCAATTATCGTGTAGTCACCATTAAAAACAAACAAACAAAAAAAGCTATTGTCATCGAGTCAGTTCTGACTTATAGCAGCCCTACAGAATGGAGAATTGGCCCGTAGGGCTTCCAGTACTGTAATCTGTACAGAAGCGTGCAGCTGCATCTTTATCTTGAGGAGTGGCTGGTGAGTCTGCCCAGCCAGTCTTTTAGTTTAGCACCTCATTGCTTAACCACTGCACCACCAGAACTCCTAGTGGTCACTATGTAAACCAAACAAATTCATTGCCATTGAGTCAATTCCAAATCATAGTGACCCTATAGGACAAAATAGAACTACCTCATAGGGTTTCCAAGGAGTAGCTTAGCTGGTGGAAATGAACTGCTAACCTTTTGGTTAGCGAGTGTAGCACTTAACCACTATACCGCCAAAACAAAAAAAATAAAGAAGAAAGAAAAAACATGGAAGAGGTTAACTGCTAAAAACATCCAGTTAGACACTACACAAATTTGCTCTCCAACATCTTTTACAGCTACTGTTAGTGGAATGCTTAACTCTGTTCAGGCGTGGCTCTTCTACCTGTTTCATCCCAGTCTTTACAAGTTATCTCCAAGGCAGTTGTTTTTGTCTCCACATTATAAAGGAGAAAAATTGAAGTTCCAGAAGGTTAAGGAACTTGTCTAAGGGCCAGAGGAAGCTTTCCAGTGCTCTGATGTAATACTTGCTATGAATCTCCTATGTCATCTCTAAATGAGATGCCTATAGAGGGTATATTCTCAGGCAGATAAAAACACCAAATATGGGAACAGCTAGGTCATGTGGGCAAGGTAGACTCATTTTTTAAAGACTGAGTGGTATGGATGTAAACAGTACAGTATGAGGGAGGACATTTGTCTCTTAGCTTGTTACCCTAAAAGGTCTACAGGGAAGAGGAAACAGGTTGAAATAGATGGCCTTAGGGAAAGTACTTAACTTGGTTGAATTTACTTTGCTCAGCTGTAAAATGGGGATAACCGTAGAACCTACCTCGTGTTGTGAGCCGATGGACCCAAAGCCCCTAATGTTGGCTAATATTTCAGGCCTTGTTTTAACTTTTACCTGCTAACTTTAAGTTCAGGGACCTTTTTATGAAAGTGGAAGGCTTTCTCTGATGGCTCTGGAGGATGGTCCTTGTTGTCCGTCTTCACGTGGACTGGAAGCTTCTAAGATAGCAGGGACCGCAGTTCTTTCCAAAGGATGTGCTCAGCTCCCAGCACTGCTTTCTTTCTTGATGGTATAGGTCCCCAAATCTCTCTGCTGGTATCTCTCCTTTACATCTCAAGAGATTGCATCAGGCACAAAACAATCTTACATATTAAGTCCTTCGCGACAGGGGCAGGGTTTACAACATAAAGGAACTTCACTCAGTACCGGAGCTCATAGCCCAGCCAAACAGCCACACACATTTTGAGGGAACATAGTTCAATCCATGGCAAAATATGGGTGTCCCTAAACCTGGTGCCTCTACATTACTGCTTGAAAATCACCTTTAGAGACCCATGCTGTAGCCCATATGTTGACCCCTCAGCATCTCCATTATGACTTTCACTTTATGGGCTATGCTTTTGTCACCCCAAGCTGAGAACACTTAGTATTTGGCCCACCTCTTTACATCAGGATTTATAGCCAATTCCATGTCTATTATGTGACTATGTATGTGTGTCTATTTGGTTTAGTTTAGGAGGAGTAAGTTTTTTTTTTTTAGGTCCAGATATATCTACATATATTTCTAAAAATGGCTAGAAGATATGTGGCATTGTGTAAGCATTTTTGTCATCCGTCTGTACCCACCTGTGTTCCTAACCTCCAGGTACAGGTATTTAGTCTTTTAGCTAGTCCTGTTGGTATTTGTTCTACTCTGCTAAATAATATGATTATACTGCCATTTATTGATTTTTCAATTTTAGATGTTATCTCTTAGATGTGTGGTAATTGCAAAGAAATATTTCCTCCTCTGCTGCCTTTCTTGTCCTTTTTCTGCCTTTATAGTGGTGCACTGGGAGGTGGGGAAAGCATGCATGGTAACCTAGATTTAATTAAATCCTTTTAGACTTCCTACCAACATAAATTTCTGGTCTCATAAGCCTTTTGGAGCCCTGCTGGTATGGTGCTTATGAGCTACAGCTCCTAACCAAAAGGTCAGAAGTTTGAATCCAATATCTACTTCTTGACAACCCTGTTGGGCAGTTCTAGTCTGTGCTATGAGTTAGAATCAACTTGATGGCAGCAAGTATAATAAAAACCAACTCGAATGTCTTTGCCTTTTATTATCCTTTGTCTTTGTCTTTGTCACAGCAATATTTTTAAGTGGCTGTAATCAACTGGATGGCAATGTTTTTTGTTTTTTAATAACGTGCCAGGAAATCCTAGTGACGTCGTGGTTAAGTGCTCTGTCTGACAACCAAATGGTTGTCAGTTCAGATCTTCCACATGCCCCTTGGAAGCTCTTTGAGGGCAGTTGTACTCTGTCTGTAGCGTTGCTGTGAGTTAGAATCGACTCAACAGCTCCCCCCCCCCCCCCCCCCCCGCCCAGTGATTTGCCAAGTGCTGATCCAACTCCCTGGTGACAGTAGTCTGAAGTTTATTTTAAACAGAATGGGAAATTATTTAAGAGTATGAGATAATCCAATTTACATTTTAAAAAGATCATTCCTGATGCTCCACTGATTGAAAAATTGGGCAAAGGAGAAGCCAGAAGTCCTTTTAAGTGATTACGCCTCAGGCTAGGGTGATCCCACAGGACAGTATAGATTTGTGATGGGTTTTAGAATTAGAGGCTACAGGACTCATTGACTCCAATTAGCCCTAGGAAAGAGAGCATTCAAAAAAACTCTATATTTTGTCCTCCCTAGTTGGGAGGCTGATGGAGCCACCGACTGAGTTAAGTAAGACAGGGCAAGAAGAAGCCCTGGGGAACAGGGAGTAGTGGATGAAGACTTAAGAACTGGACATAATAGGTTTGAGATGCCCATTAAGATTGCAAGTAGAAACTGGGCATTGATTTTAGAGACAGAGAAGAGATCAGCATTGAAAATATGAATTGAGAGGTTACACAGCATGTAGATGATACACAGCAGCTGTGGAGAGAGAGAAACATGGAGGTTCAGACGCAAACTGAAGCATGCGTCCAGTTTATCAGATTTGCTTACTGGATACATCCAGTTAGATGTCTTCTTGTTACTTGAAATTATATTACAACAATATAATTTTCTGACTGACTAAAGCAAGGTACCCTTTGCAGCTGCCACACACATATACCATATCATTATCTTCTCAGTTTCGTCAACTCAGCACCTGGGGGTTATTTTTATTCCATACCCGTAAACATAATTTATGAGATTCCTCCTTCTTGTTATTACTTGGCTTAACATTTGTACTCATTATCCTAATTTCAACTCTGCTTTGAGCTCGTACCACTTTCTTCCAGTCACTTTACTCTTCATAGTAAATTTAATCTGTCTTCTGTCAAAATACCAAAGAAACATCACCAGTAAGTTGACTCCAACTCATAGCAACCCTGTAGGACAGAGTGGAACTGTCTCATAAAGTTTATAAGTCTGTAATGTTTGCAAATAGATCTGCCTGTGTGAGAGAGAAATCCTGAAGTATAACACTATCAGCAATAGGATAATATCCACATGCCTAGGAGGGAGACCAGTTAATATGACTATTATTCAAATTTGCACATCAACTACTAAGCCCAAAGATGAGGAAATAGAAGATTTTTTACCAATTTCTGCAGTTTGAAATTGATTGAACATGTAATCAGGATATGTTGACAATAACTGGTGATTGGAATGCAAATGCTGGGGAAAAAAAGAAGAATCAGCAGTTGGAAGATACAGCTTAGTAGAAACAGTGCTAGAAACCACATGATATAATTTTGCAAGACCAGCAACTTCTCCACTGCAAATCCTTTTTTTTTTTTTTTTTTTTTACCAACATAATGTTAGCTATACACATAGACGTCACTGGATAGAATACACAGAAATCTGTGGAATGAGATGATGGAAAAGATCGATATCATCAGTCAGAACAAGGCCAGGAAACAACTGTAGAACAGACCATCAACTGTTGCTATACAAATTCAAGTTGAAACCGAAGAAAACTAAAAAAAGTCCATGACAGCCAAAGTATTACTTTGAGTGTGTCCCACCTAAATTTAGAGGACATCTCAAGAATTGATTTGACACTTCAGCACTAATGATTGAAGACTAAATGAGTTGTGGAATGACATCTAGGGCATCATACGTTAAGAAAAGAAGATGTCATTAAAAAGAGAGAAAAGACAAAAATGGATTTCAAAAGATGGTGTGAAACTTACTCTTGAACATCAGGTTGCTAAAGTAGATGAAAGAAATGAAAAAATAAAAGAAAGAATGGAAAATTTCAAAAGCCACCTCCAGAAAACAAAGTGTTATAATGACATGTGCAAAGAACTGAAGTCATAGAACCCAAAGAACACATTTAGCATCTTTCAATTTATTTTCATTTTTCAACTGAAGAAAAAAATAAGCCTTTAGTTGTAATACTGAAGGATTCTGTGAGGAAAATATTAGACATTGCAGGAAGCATCAAAAGAAGATGGAAGGAATGCAGTCACTATACCAAAAAGAACTGGCCAATGTTCAACCATTGCAGAAGGTAACATATGATCAGGAGCTGATGGTACTGAAGGAAGAGGTCAAGGCCACACTGAAGGCAACAGTGAAAAACAAGGCTGCCAGAATTAACCAAATGCCAATTGAAATGTTTCAACAAATGAACGCAGCACTGAAAGCGCTCAGTCATTTATGTCAAGAAGTTTGGAAGACAACTACCTGACCAACCAGCTGGAAGAGACCCATTTTTATGCCTTTTCCAAAGAAAAATGACACAATTGAATTGAGAAATTATTGAACAATATCATTAGCATCACATGTAAGTAAAATTTTGCTGAAGATCATTCTAAAGCATTTATAGCACTACACCGACAATGAACTGCCTGAACTTCAAGCTGGATTCAGAAGAGAATGTGCTAATGTAGGATGGATCTTGGCTGAAAGCAAAGAAGGCCTAAAAAGATGTTTATCTATGTTTAATTGACTATACAAAGGAATTTGACTGTGTAGATCATAATAAACGATGGATAGCATCACAAAGAGTGGGAATTCTGAAACACTTAATTTTGTTTATGAGAAACAAAGCAAAGAAATACTGCATGGTTTAAAGTCAGGAGAGGTTTGCATCAGCGTTTTATCCTTTCACCATACTTAATCTATATGTTGAGAAAATAGTCAGAAAAGCTGAACTCTAGGAAGAACAATGGAGCATCAAGATTGGAGGAAAATTCTTTAATAGACTATGTTACAAAGATAACACAACCATGCTTGTTGAAAGTGAAGAGGACTTGAACCCCTTAGTGATGAAGATCAAAAACTAAAGGTTTCAGTGTGGATTACACCTAGATATAAAACAAAATTCCTCACAGTTGGACCAATAAACAACATCACAATAAACAAAGAAAAGACGGAAGTCTTCAAGGGTTTCATGTTACTGTGTTCACTATCAACACCCATGGAAATGACAGTGAAAAAATCAGTAGATGCATTGCATCGGGCAAATCTGCAGCTAAAGATGTGTCTGAAGTGTTAAAAAGCAAAGCTGTTACCATGAAGACTAAGGTGTGCATGGCTCAAGCCATGGTATTTTCAATCTGCTCGTATGCACGTGAAAGCTGGACAGTGTATAAAGGAGACTGGAAGATAATTGACACCTTTGAATTGGGGTTTGGGAAAGAATAAAATTGAATATAGCACAGGCTGCCAAAAGAATGAACAAATCTGTGTTGGAAGAATTATAGCCAGAGTGCTCCTTGGAAGCAAGGATATGCACACTTTGGCCGTGTTATCAGGAAAGATCAGTCCCTGAAGAAGGGCATTGTGCTTTCTATAGTAGAAGATCATCGAAAAAGAGGAAGACCCCCAATGAGATGGATTGACACAGTGGCTGCAAGAACAGACTCAAACACAAAAGTGACTGTGAGCATGATGCAGGACCAGGCAGTGTTTCATTTTGTTGTATGTAGGATCAGTCTGAGTTGAAATCTACTCAACAGCACCTGACAACATTGTTTATGGAAGCAAACTACCATGTCTTTCTCCCACGGAGCTGCAAGTAGGTTTGAACTGCCAAACACTGGTTCAGCAGCCAAGGACTTTTGCTAGCAGCCGATCGCTGAAGTGCTGTGCTACCAGGCCTCCTTATATAACTGCTTGTAATAAATGGCTACCAGGAAAATAAACAGATTAAACACCTTAAACATTTCTTTTCATTATGTTGTTGTTGTTAGCTACCATCAAGTCAGTTACAACTCATAGCAAATCCTTGTGGGTAGAGTAGAACTATTCAGTTGTGTTATCAAGGTCAAGACCTTTAGGAAGCAGACTGCCAATCCTCTCTGCCGAGGTGCCTCTGAGTGGGTTCACACTGCCAACTTTTGTGACTAGGGTTGCCATGAGTCAGATCTGACTTGATGGCACTTGGCTGGCTGGCTTGGCTAGTCGAGCGCTTAACTGTTTGTGTCACCCAGGGGCTCCTCTTTTCATTATAATTCAGTGAATCTGGAAACAAATCCTACACAAACTCTCAGCTTTGTTTGCAGGATTTTTCCAGCTAATTTGTCAGTCTTTTATATAACTTCTTTACTCCAGCCAAACACAATTCATTTTCTGTATTCAAACAACATATCCATTATTTCTGCCTTGGCTTTGCTGTATGTTTCTTCTTCAATACAAGTTGTCTTCTCACATCGTTTTGTGCAATTCTCATCCTCTGGTTTCTTTTGGAATACGTCTACACTCCCAGCAGTTCTCTCATATTTGATAACTGACTATTCGTTCTTCTCTTGATGTTTCCTGCATGGCTTGTATTTTTATCCATTACAGACCTATCTTCAGTTGCACTGAAAATTCCTTTAGAGATTCGCTTTTTTACCATTTATTCTAATACAGCCTGCTGGCCCTCACGTGTGCACGTCAAGAGCATCTCGTGCATAGCCTAGTGCATGCATCCGGTAAGCACACGAGATGAAATTAAGCACAAAGGAATAACAAGGTTTTAAAACTGAACATTGCTGCTTACACTATTTTATGAATTTCAGGTTATTACTCTTTGAATTATTTGAGTCTTTTTATCTGTCTGTATTATTGTCATCTCCATGTAAACAGTAAGATTCTTCATTGTGGAGAGTGTGAGAATGTCTTCCATCTTTTGTGCTATTATATTACTTGACCTATTTAAAAAAAAAGCAACAACACTGCCTTTGAGTCAATTCTGACTCATGCCAACCCTATAGGATGAAAGAGAACTGCTTCATAACATTTCCAAGAAGCGTCTGGTGGAGTCAAACTGCCAGCCATTTGGTTAGCAGATATAGCACTTAACCACTGTACCACTGGGGTTTTTGCTTGACGTATAGAATGCTACTAATCATTTCTTTTACAGTTCATTGGCTCTGTATGTTATATTGTACTAGGTTTCAAAACTTAGATTTAAACTTGATGTGAGGTTTCAAAATACCTATGAACTCTAACCTCTAGGAAAGGGATTGGAAGTTCCATTTAATACTGTGTAATAATTAGTGAACATTAATTTTCTAGATGTTGTATTACCGTATTAAAAGACTATTTAGCATTATGCCTGGTGTAGTTTGTGGGGATTAAATTTGCAATCTTATGTATGCAGAATACAGTGAACTCTGCCCTACAGTGGATGAGGCTAGTGTCCACAAACTCTCTCTCTGTTTTTAGCTCCTGGCACCCTAAATTACACCTGTTATGTCACAAGCGGACAAGATTTTGAAAGCATCAACATTCTTAAAATACCTGTAACAATAGAGACTTATTTAGCATTATAATACGTTAGAGTTACAAGTAATTGTAGCTAGTCTGGAAATGATGAAACAGAGATCAAAGTTCATGTGGCCGTATAGTTCACAGAAGGCAGGTCTTTCCACTTTTCCTCCCCTACTGGCTTTTCTGCACCCTGCCAGGATGCTATATATAAAATGTAGTATTATTTTTTACTCTATGAAAACATAGTAGGCAGAAATGCAGACTGCACAGCAAGCTTGTCTCTGGGGTTCCTTGGAACATAAGAAATTATGGGTGGATTCAAAGCCAGGATGTAATTGTTTTGCAATTTTAAACATGAATGCCAAGCCAAGTGCTGTCGAGTCGGATCCGCATATGTATTTAAAATATGAATATTGAGGTGAGGAGATACATGTAACCATGTAATGATTAAAGTTCTTCTAACTTACATTAGCCAGAGAAAACAGATATACTGTCTTGTTGACATAAAATGAGATGTTTTTCTTAGTCAAATTATATATCACCATTAACTTTTTAACTTTGCAAAATTAAAATTTTCCGATTTTGATTTTTTTTCAGCTACATGTGGTCATTTGAAAAAGCTCACCTCAGCATGGTTCAGATTATCACAGGACAACTTGTTGAGTCCTTTGATGAAGAATTTAGAACGCTCTATGCCAGATCTTGTGTCCCCAGTTCATTTGCTCAGGAAGAGTCTGCAAGGGTGAAACATAGCAAAGCCCTCTGGGAGAATGGCACTTACCAGTGTACAGTGTCCTCATTAGCTTCCGTTTCCAGCCAGAGAAATCTTTTTGGTAGACAAGACAGTATTCACAAACTGGAATCCACTTACTTCAAAAACAGAGGGATATATACTCTAAATGAATATGACAAGTATAACATGAGGAATCACGGATACAAACCTCATTTTGTTCCAAATTTTAATGGTCCAAACACAGCCCGTCAGCATCAACCGAATCAGTTAAATGACAATTGGAAAAGACATAGTTATGCTGGGGAGCAGCCAGAATCAACACCATACCTGCTGCTTAACAGGGCTCTGAATCGAACCAATCAACCACCCAGTAATTGGAAGAGGCCTTCGGATAGTCTTAGTGTGGCCTCATCATCACGGGGAGGCTACATGAGTCAGCATAACACACCTGCCCAGAGTTTTGCAGAGCGGCTTGCCCAGAGAAGACCACCCAATCTTGTAGAAAGGAATTCTAAAGTGCGGCGGTCCTTTAATGGGACTGATCATCACACTCGGTTTCTGCAGCAGCGAATGCCGACCCTTGAACACACCACGAAGTCGTTCCTGCGCAACTGGAGGATTGAGTCCTACCTAAATGATCACTCAGAGGCTGCCCCTGATTCCAGTGGATCAGCTCTGGGAGACCGTTTCGAAGGCTACGATGGTCCTGAGAATTTGAAAGCCAATGCCGTTTATACTCATTCTCGGCTTCGTTCCTCTTTTGTATTTAAGCCAACTTTACCTGAGCAGCAGGAAGTGAATAGCTGTACAACGGGATCCTCAAATTCAACAATCATTGGCTCCCTGGGAAGTGATCCAGCTAAAGAGGCCCCAGAGACACCCACAAATGTAGAGCCGTTGATAGACAAACCCTCATCAGACTCAGTCCCCAAGCTACAGGTACATTCAGAAGCACCCCAAATGCACACCTTGCAGATTCCCGAAAACCGCTCACCAGCCTTAAACCACACTACAAATGACCATTCAGAGTCCAACAACTATATATATACAACCCTGTGTGCAAATAAGCAAATAGAAAACATGAAGAACCAACAAAATGAGAATTTGCTTAAAAGGCGAAGTTTCCCATCCTTTGACCACTCCAAAGGCAATCTGGATCACGGAAATAGTAAGCAGTATGTATATAGCACACTTACGAGGAGTCGAGCTAGACAACCAGAAAAACCCAAGGGGGACTTTCTGAAAAGTTCTAAAAGCATGCATAATGTAGCCCGTAACACAGAGGATGATGATGAGGTGGTCAAGAGGGACCCTCCAGGTGGCCCTGCTACCAAGTCCATTTCCATTGCTGCTTTACTTGATGTGAATAAAGACGAGTCTAACAAAGAACTCAGTTCAAAGAAGGAGGTTGCTAAGGGTTCTCCAAATTTTCTGAAAAAAGGGTCTCAGAAGTTAAGGTCATTACTTAGTCTTACCCCTGAAAAGAAGGAAAACTTATCCAAAAATAAAGCCCCTGCCTTTTATAGAATGTGTAGTAGTTCTGATACTTTAGTTTCTGAAGGGGAAGAGAATCAAAAGCCCAAAAAATCAGAGATAAAAATTGATTCGTCTCCTAGAAGAAAGCGTTCTTCCTCATCTAACTCACAAGGAAGCCTCCACAAGAGTCAAGAAGATGCAGCAGTTAGCTCGTCACAGGGGCCAAACGCTCCATCTGACGAAAGTAATACAATAAGACCTTGTCCCGCTCAAGTTGAAAACCAGTTTTTGGAGAGGGCAGGGAATGCCTCTGCCCCGAGATTTAACACGGAGCAGATCCAATACCGAGATTCAAGGGAGATGAACGCAGGTGTTGCTCTGGAAAGAAGACCAGCCTCTGCTCCCAGGCCGAATCCCAGTGAGCTGCTAAGATCTCATTCAATGGACCGGCGAGTTTACAGTCGTTTTGAGCCCTTTTGTAAGATTGAGAGCTCTATTCAGCCGACATGCAACTTGTCGAACACCAATATACACCGTCCAGAAATAAAACCCTCTGCTGTGGGCAACAGTTACGGCAGGTCCAGCCCGTTGCTCCACTACAACACTGGTGCCTATCGCTCCTATCAGCCAAATGAAAACAAGTTTCGAGGATTTATGCAAAAGTTTGGAAACTTCATACACAAAAATAAGTGAAATATTATGATTTTAAATGATTATTAAAATACAAAATGAGTATTGTTGTAAATATTTATCCAAAGAGCACTCTGGATAGTTTTTGTAATATGCCATTAGGTTTCCATAATGGCAGAATTTGGATATGATATCTATGTGGAGCAGTGCACTACTGTACAAAGTGTTATTGTTCTGTGTGGTACGTTGTGTAAAATTACACTGCAAATGGAATTTCTCTTAAAGTAACATGATTTTTAAATGGTAACGGTAAAAAAAAGTAAATTGTTTTCTTCAAACTGAAGATCTTTTTGAGTCTTAAGGATTTTAGTGTAGAGTTGGTATATGGATTTTAACCATTCATTCCAAAGTCTTTTCCTTTCAAAAAAAAGGATCATAATAGTATCAGTGGCTCTTAATGTGTTCCTGGTTTTAATATCTTCCAAAGGTGTAAGAAAGTAGGAAGAAGACTCTTTTTTTTGTTGCTGTTTTTAATTAACTTTAAATCTTACTGTAAAACTTGTTATGTTTTATTAACATCATATTAAGTTTTCTATGGAGCACATGTGACTGGTTTAATAGCAGAGGTACAGTTTAAACTACATTGCTCAGTGGTTTGTTTTTGCCTAAAGTATTTGTAAAATATCAACCTTGTGTAGTAAATACACCAGTGGAACTTATTTTCTTGACTTTTTAAAAATCGTCCTAGATATACTTCTTTCCTCTGTAAACCCAGGTAGCCTGTACTCAAGGCAACCGTTGGCTGTTGAACCTTTTTTATAGTATTTCCTCCCTTTAGACATACAACAAAGCCGGCAGAAATTTGATAAACCTAACGTAAAACATGTTTTAGCTGTAACATAAATATATTTGGAAACATAAACTTCTGCATAAATGTTTATGTTACACTAACATGACAGTGCTTTGGTGTTTTACTTGCAAAGCTCTTTGTTTTTTTCCAAGCTATGCCAAATACAGTGTGACTGGATTGTGTTTTTGTAAGAGTCAAATACTGACAATGAGGAGAAATGTTACCTGGATAGCTCCTCCATTATTGTGGATTCTAGTTCAAGGGGGGAAAAAAACCCTGAAAAGCGATTGGCATCAAGTAGCTTCAAACTCATAGGATGCTGGTACCCACTAAAACCAAATCTGATGCCATCAAATTACTTCTCATAGTGACCCTATAGCCAGAGTAGAACTGCCCCACAGAGTTTCCAGGAAGCACCTGGTGGATTTGAACTGCAGACCTTTTGGTCCACAGTCATAGCACTTAACCACTAGGCAACCCAGTAGGAGAATTTGAATCCTTCTAAGAAAGACAGAGGCCATCTTAATTGGTTGATTATATTCGAATTGTAAAATACCTTTAGCCTTTCTTAGAGTACTAAAATTTCCATATTCATTACAAAGATTTGCTTCATTTTCAAAGAACAGGATTTAAGAAACAATGGATTATTTGAGAAATGTGATTTCTACAACACTTTAAATATGTTATTTAACACTTTCTGAGTTCGGTGGTACAATAGTTAAGTGCTTGGCTGCTAACTGAAAGGTTGGTAGTTCAAACCCATCCAGCAGCTCTGCAGCAGGAGGACCTGGCAACCTACTCCTGTAAAGGTTGCAGCCAAGAAAATCCTTTCGTAGGGGTGTCTCAGTCACGTGGGACCGCTGTGAATCCAAATCCACTCGACAACAACCACCACCGACTTGCTGTGTGGGGCAGAACATTATTCTTTCAAGAAGTCATGATTCAGTCAAATATGAATTTGTCATTAAAGTAATTAACAGCATTAAAATATCTATGTCATGAAGATGGTTTTCCACAGTACATCAGAAGATACATGACAGGAGAAAACATGACAACAGGGAAAAACCAATCTCATATTTAGTGAACCTTTATGGTAGACCAGGTAGTGAGCCAGAATCCTGTGTACCCACAATATTTTATGTCATTGTCCTTGCTATAGATAGTACTTGAGTTGATAACTGAGACTCAGAGAGGTAATATCCCAAATCATATAACTACTAAGTAGTAACTTGAAAAGTGTCTTTAATATTCTGTCTCATCACAGTACCTCCATAATGTGTTCAGTGCCTACCTCACCAAACCCGGTGAAGGTTAAGCAAGAAAACATGTATGTTCCCTGATTCACCAGCAATCAGACAGAAAAGATTTAGTTAAATTTCACCAGACAGCAAGGAGATATGAAGGCTTAAATTAATCTTAGTAGATAAGATTAGGGGATTAAGGTGAAATTAATTTCAGAATGTAGCTGTGATGATCGGTTTTAATGGATAGGCAGCTATTTTGACATTGCTGTTGACCTGTTACCATGAGAAGAAGGGAAAGAAAATCAGAAGTGAGTTGTAACCTACCTTCTGGGCTTGGATGACGGAGAAAGGAGTCCATTAGGTCAGGAAGCTAGGTGGAGGCAAAAGGATTTCATCATGAAGTATATTATATCAGGGAGTATTCAGTGTAACTCTGTGAGGTAAGCACCTACTCTTTGCAAATGGGCAAACTGAGTCGCAAAGTAGTTCAATCATTTTCCAAGATTTGCACAGTTCTGAGTTGGCAGAACTGGAGTTTGACCACTAAAGCCTTTATGTTATGTTTTACTAGACCCCCACTCAGCAGTTCCATAGGCAAAAAAAAAAACTCGCCAGTATTCTTCCGTAAAGATCATAGCTGAGAAAACCCTATGGTTCAATCCAGTTCTGTCACGTGGGATTGTTATGTGTTGGAAATGGCTTGATGGCACCTAACAGCAACAGTGACCACACCATACCTTGTTGGCTTCCACTTCATTATTCTTTAAGAATCTTTGAAAGTACCTATCTCTCTGTTTCACTCATTCTCTCTTTAAAAGTTGGAGTAACATACCAGTGCAGTTACTGATTGGAAGGAACCCTGGTGGTGGTACAGTGGTGAAAGTGCTCTGCTGCTAATGAAAAAGGTCAGCAGTTCAAACCCACCAGCCATTCTACAGGAGAAGGATGTAACAAGTCTGCCTCCATGTGTATGTGCAGCTTGGCAAACCCCTTAGTACCGATAGTTCTGCTCTGTCCTATAGGGTCAGAGGAATCAACTTGACAGCACTGGCTTTGGCTTGGTTTTAGTAAGGATCAGTTTAGCATTTTATAAACACAAATCTAGAATATAATACTCAGTTTTATATCATCCTTAAATGAATTTTAAGGCTCTCATTTAGAAATAAAGAAACACCCCAAGGACTGGAGCATCGAATTGTATTGTCTTGGAAAGCTGAGTGTAATAGACTGAAATTTTGTACACTTCCTAATACGTTAGTAGCATAAAAATAAACCTGAGAGAATTGTTCATCACAGGAAAGGTAGTTAAGTGTGTTTTCAATAGGTACCACTGAGGCAGTTCCAGCTCATAGTGACCCTGTGAACAATAGAACAAAACAGTGCCGGGTCCTGTGCCGTCCTCCAGAATGCTCGAGCCTGTTCTTGTACAGACACTGTGTCAGTCTGTCTTGACCGCCTTCCTCTTTTTCCCTGACCCTCAAGTGTACTTACAGTAACTGTGTTTTTCTTTTAAAAACTGAACTCTGGAATGTGCATTTTCTTAGACAAGGAATTCAGTTCATTAAGAGAAAATTGTCCAGAGAGAGTTATTTTTTAGAAAGGTACTAGGTGGAGCAAATAGTTCTTGCTTAACTACTAAAGATGTGCAGCTCAAACCCACCCACTGTGCAGTAGGGAAAAAAGACTGGTAATCTAGTTTTATAAATACTGCAGCCAAGAGAGCCCTGTGGCACAGTTCTACTCTGTAACATGGGGGGGGGGGGCGGTCACCATGAGCCAGAAGTGACTTGATGGCAGCGGTTTTTCCTGTTAGGGTTTTTAGGACTAGCAGTGTTTTTTATACGTGGTTGTTAGCTGCTGTCAAGTTGGCCTCTGAGTCATGATGACCCATGCACAATGGAACTGGACCATTGTAATCCAGAAGATTGTTATTGGCTTTTTATTTTAACGTAGATCCCCAAGCCTTTCCAAAACCTATTTAGCATCATAGCAACAGGCATGCCTTCACTGACAGGCGGTGCCTACGCTTGAGGTGCCTTGGCTGGGAATTGAACCCTGGAGTTCTGCCTGGAAGGCAAGAATTATACTACTAAAACATTACTGCTCCCTGTTTGTAGGTTAGTGTTATCAGTCCATTAAAAAGTGTTACAATTAGGAGTTAGCGCATGGGGAAGAGATTATTCATTTTGTTCTGAGCAAAATTCACTTGTGTAATTCTGCACCATACTTTACCTACTTAGCAAAGTTCTGAATCCACAGTTAAGCATACCAGATGAGCTTTTCTACTACCTATTCTCTGTTAGTAACAGGCCAGAGATCTTCCACAGGGGCTAATACACTCATTGTCATGAGGTAGCTCAGAAATGGAAAGCCCTGAAGTTTACAGCAACGTAACTTGAAAGATGAAATTTCATAAATGCCAGAGGTTAAATGATGTTTGTTTATTAGAGATATCATGATGTCTTTTTGTATAACAGCTTCTGTAAATTCCGAAAACTTACAGTTTGCGGAAACAACGTGTCAAATAATCTCGGTCTCACTCTCTTGAAGAGTAGAATTGGGGAAGGTAAGGCCATATTTGTCATTAGCTGCCTTCCCTCCACCTGTAAATAGGTAGTGTAGGCCTTGACACAGCAGATACAGTCTCTGCTTTTTTTTTTCCTTCTGTTTTTTTCATTCCTCCAGAAATTCCTCAAAATCTGTATACAATAATTTACCAAAGTTTCTGGAGCCAGGAGACTTCTCAGGATTAAGACTTTAAAAATATATGAAACTTTAAAAGAAATCTCTTGAGTTTATGATGTTTTTAACTGACAGCACTCAACTTCTTGGGTATAACAGTTTTAAGCAATATACATTCCTTGGTTTTCTCATATAAACATTACTGAAAATACAATGTCATTTAGATGTACTTTCATATTAAAATTCGGCAATGTAATATTTACTCTTAAGTAGTACATTAGTCTGTAAGGTGAAACTTAAGAAAATGTTTACAATTTTTATAGTATTTCTTGGCATATGGCCCTAGATGAATTTAAGTGACTGTATCCTGAACACACTGCTGATAGTCCTTTATTGTAATGTTTGGGATTAGGCACAGGTCTGATGCAGTGTGTTGGAGTGTGGATACATGTTGAGAGTCCTACTAGTGAAGTGAATGTCTTATTTGATGGACATATCAGCAGTGAACAGTGCTGAACTGTAGCTACTGTCAGCTTACTGACAATCTATTTAACTATGTTTTGCAGACCTCACTCCTCTGAGACTATCTGTTGGTTCTTAATGTGCCTATGGCTAAGGTATATAAAGTAAAATCATTGCTTCACACTAACTATATATGACCAATGTGTAATGGTGTCAAAAAAAAGTTATCACAAAATCACTTTGTTTCTTGAACGCTTCAAGCAAAGGGATGAAATACTAAAACCAAAGTGTCAACGTTTTATATACAGGCAATGTTAGCAAAGAAACATTTTTCCAAATTAACGTTTGTTTTTGATCAATAAATATTAAATAATTTTGTATAAACGTCAACATGTTCAGAGCTGTTTATTTGTCTTTGTAGCCTGTGTTTCTCCACTTAAGCCCACTCTCAAACCTGCTTAACTATAATCAGTACACTTTTACATATTTTAAAATGTTTTTCCATGAATTTTGAAATCATCTTTAATGTTAGTTCTCTTATGTTTTCTATAGTAATTGATACACTCTGTCTATTTCTACTGGATGATAGTAATTTACTTTTGTTTTACTTATAAAGGAAACCCTGGTGGCATGCTGGTTAAGTGTTAATGGCAGCTGTTGGAATTCCCCTGACACTCCTTAGAAATTCTTTGGGGCAATTCCACTCTGTCCTGTAGACGCACTATGAGTCAGAATTGACTCAACAGCAGTGGGTTTTTTACTTGTAAATTCTGAGCCTTAAGAAAAACCTGCCTTGATGAGGATAGTAAAGCAAACAGACAAGGTTTCACCGTTGTGGCCATCCCAAATGAAATTTACAAATAGATTCAGTTGATTTAAGGAGTCAAAGACCATTCTGAGGTAACTAGACTAGAGAAAGATGGGAGGGCATTGAAGGCCTCTGTTTATGTCCTGTCTGGGGAAACAAATCACATGAGGTGGAATTATCTGAGCTAAAAGCAGTGAGAAGCAGAAGCAAGATATAAACAGAAAAATACTTCTGAGATGGCAGAGACAGATGGTAACATGTTAAGTTGGACATGTCTTCCTTAATAATTATTCTCAACAATATGCTTCTTTTCATCTAACAGACGTCCTAGGGACCTGAGATGTTCAAAGTATGTAGGTTACAATTGAATTTTGATGTAAGAGGAAAGGAGAATGTTTGGTTAATTAGAAGCTGCCAGCCAGTTTTCTTGACTGTTTTAAGAATAACTTGCTGTTGGTGGTAAAAATCTGTGTGCTCCTCGAGCGCTCTCCTTCTGAGCTTGTATCTTGATACATTCCTAGTTCCTAGCAGAGGGTGCGCATGTGGGATACCTGACAACTGTTTGATGCAAAAAGACATTTTTCTTAGCTGTAATTAGGAAAAGTCATAGCCCATTAATATCTATCTATTAAAAATGTATCATTTTTAGGTTTCCGCATAGCCATATGTATTAAAAGGTATAGTATAATACTTCAGGGAGGCAATCTTAAACTTCAGCCATGTTTACCCTGGGACCTGGGTGTATTTAGAAGATCAGCAAGACTGATCTTCCTAGGATATATTTGTGCAAAGCAAAGGAAACCACTGAGAAGTAGTTCATCTTGAAAGAAAAGAGGGTAGAGCTATGAAGCTCAAAGCAGTAAGCATAAAAGGGAAGGAAGTGGTGATTTTGTATTAGTTATTTAGATCATCAGCCAAAGTAGGTCTGCAACAAAAGGAAGTTTCCTCTAAAATCTCCATGATGCATTGAAAGAAAGAGGTGGTAAAAGCAACAGAAGCAGACACCCTCACTCTGGACTTTTGACAGTCAGCGCCATGTTTCAGCAGCAGCCTTGCTGCTAATAGTGAAAGGCTATAGCAACAAACACAGACTGGTGGGCATCAGAAACACTGGCTGCCAACCTGGGTGTTGGCACTATGTTTACAGCATTACCACACTGGGCAGACTGGGAAAGAACAGATGCCACTGGGTAGCCAAGACTATAAGTTCCCCTGGAAACTCCTACAAAATATTTGGTAGGAAATTAACACACAAACCAAACCCATTGCTGTCAAGTTGATTCCGACTTGTAGCGACTCTATAGGATAGAGTAGAACTGCACCCCCAAATTTCCAAGGAATACCTGGTGGATTTGAACGGCCAATCTTTTGTTTAGCAGCACTATGCTATCAAGGAGATTAAGGGGGTCCTCAAATTCCAACAGAAGATACATAGATGGGAAATTACTAATCCTTTATTCTTAGCAAACTTGAATGGCCCAGAGAATGTGAGTCATATGTGTAACATACACCCCAAAACACACCAAAATGTAAATTTGACAGAATTGTCTACACTATTTCCCTTCATTAGAAAGTAAATGAAGAAAAGCAGGAAGACTGACAACCAAAGAAATCAAAGTAAGAGTACATCAGGAATTTATTTAGTTTTAGATTTATTTTGTTGTTGAGCATATACACAGCAAAATATACATGTCACACAACAATCCTCACCCTTCTTTTCTGAATTGTCCCTCTCTCCATACCATAAACTTCCTGCTCACTGAAGTTACTATCTAATCTTTCACATTGCTGCTGTGAACTTGATTCCACAGAGGTAGTTCTTAGAAGAGCTTAATGCTCAAGGCAGAGTGACTGTCAGGACTGTCAGGACAATTGGTCTCTATTTGCCCGGAGCAGCAGAAGAATGGAAGGAGGATATAGACCACATGTCTAAGTCCCTCTGTGAAAAACTGTCTTCTTGGCCATGAGATCAGAAGAACTGGATAGTACCCAGCTACCATTACTGAACATTTTGATCAAAGATTTTACAGAAGAATCATGATCAAAGGTGAATTTTTTTATATTTTTATTTTTTTATTTGATACGACTGAGTGAAAACTGTACATTCCCATATAAATTTACACGCCCACCTATATGCAGCTTCCACTGCTCTCCCTGTCCAGTGACAGCACACTATTCCTCTCTGCTGCATACATGTCTCATCCTCCCAACAGTCTCCTTTCCCCTCCTCTCCAGCCACTCTCCTTCCTCCAACCAGAGGTCAGCAGGATGATATCCTATAGATGTATAGAACCATAAAGTGCATCCAATATATGGTCATTCTACACTGCCAAGTCCAATCCATTCATGTCCAAAGAGTGGATCTTCGCTATGATTTATGGGCAAGGGCAGAATCAGGGCCAGGGGCCATGCTCCCAGGGGAACAGATATTGCAAGGATAGAGTAGCTGGGGCAGGGGGCACAGGATCATGCTCTTATGTGAAATCGAGGCCAATTGGCACAACTAGAGTTTTGCTAAGAGAGCTCTCCGCACCCCACATTGGTGAGTGGCATCTGGGGTCTTAAAAGCTGCCAAGCTGCCATCCGAGGGCACAGCAAATGGTCCCATCTCAGCAGGAACGGATGCTCACTGAGGACCAAAATGACATGGGGTTAAAGACAACCCAGAAGATAGAGAGACCCACATGAGTGGGTGCCTACATCGACTTGGGACCGGGAGAACTGGATGGTGCCCAGCCACCACCAGTGACATTTTAAAAAAACAAAAATTCAGTTTCTCATAGACTCCAGACTTTCTGGAGCCATGGACGCTTGATGAACCCCTGAAACCACTGCTCGGAGACCATCTTCAAACCTTTGACGGAAGAGAACCCCTGAAGTCTTCATTAAAAGAAAAAAGATATCCTCTGAAGTCTTCATAAGACCAAACCAAGCCAATAGTTTAGCTTCAATAGTTAAAAATATCTCCTTGAGGAATGTATTTTGGAAAACAACTCTCAAGGTACATAGAAATACTTTGCCTGTAAGTAGGAATAAAGATTTCAGCAATCTTTATGTTTACTTATTTTTATTTTATTTTTTAAAAAAATTTATTAACTGCTTAGAAATAAATGAGACTGTTTGCTAAATTAAAAGCAATTTGGGTTTATGAGGATCTACCTTGAAACTCAGGGTAACTGAGATGTGTTTCCATCAATGGAGATTCTAAAATACTTGAAGTTTGATTTCTCATGTCTCCCTCAAACTGAATTTAATGTTGCTCTTTTAAACACAGAAGGCAATCCTGTTATGTATTTTGTATATGTGTTAAGAAAAATACCTATTGAGCTTTGAAAAGAAGTTTTGGAAATGCCTCTCATGTGATTCAGATTTAAACAGCACTGGTATATCAAGTACTTTCACAGTGGCTTGACACAGAAAAGGAACTGAATAAATGCATTCTCATTTGATTTCCCAAGGAACATTTTGAAAGATAGATGTGTGCATTCTACTCATGAAGCAGACATTGTTTCAAAACGAACTTAAATAAGAGGAGAAAGAAGAGCACAGAGGTCAGCTCAGGTGAAATGCTGAACTACTTCATCTTCTGAACTCCTTTGTGCTTCATTTCCTTCATATTAAATAAAAATGGTATTTTCTGCATTAAAAAAAAATGCAACACAATGTCTTCAAGTGGATTCTGACTCCTAGCAACTTCTACGTCATAGGAGTATGTGTATGCAAACATTAAAAACATCTCTTTTATAAACTGAGCTCTCTGTCCTTGAAAGAAGGGCTCAAGGTCAATATTAGCATAGTAGGAATACCATCTCCCAGTTATAGGTCACTATGAGTTGGAATCCACTCTGGCAACAGGTTTGGTTTTTGTTTTTTTTTTTTTTTTTGTGTGTGTGTGTGTGTGTTACAAGAGGACTTATAGCTCTTGCTGATGAAGATCAAACACTATAGCCTGAAGTATAGATTGTGCCTTAACACAAAACCATAATCCTCACAACTGGACTAGTAAGCAACAGAGAGTAAACAGAGGAAACACTGAAGTTTTTAAACACTTCATTTTACTAGGATCCACAGTCAATGCCTGTGGAAGCTGCATCCGAGAAATCAAACAACTATTGCACTGGGTAAATCTGCTGCAAAAGAACTCTTTAAAGTGTTCAGAAGCAAAGATGTCCCTTTCGGGACTAAGGTGCACCTGATCTAAGCCATGATGTTTTCAACTATCTCATATCCATGTGAAAGCTTGACAATGAATAAGGAAGATGGAAAAAGAATCAATGCCTTTGGATTATGGTGCCAGCAAAGAATATTGAGCATACCATGAATGGGCAAAAGGGCAAACAAACTTATCTTGAAAGGAGCAGAGCCAGAAAGCACCGCATAAGTGAGGGTGGTGAGGCTTCATCTTACATACTTTGGACATGGTATCAGGAAAGAACAGTCCCTGGAGAAGGATATCATCCTCGGTAAAGTAGAGGGCCACTGAAAGAAAAGAAGACCTTGACAAACCGATTGACTCAGTGGGCTCAGGACCAGGCAATATTTCATTCATTTGTACATTGGGTTGCTGTGAGTCAGAGCCACCTGTTTGGTTCCTAACAACAGTAACGAGAGAATATTGAGTGAAATGTTGTTTTACTTGGCTAAAGGTAGCAATAACTATTGAATTCTTCTTACCTCTCCATAATAAATGCATAGTTTGGCACATAAGTTGATATTCAGATTTCTTAACATTTAATAAAACTGAAAAGAGTTTTATCTGTACTTCACATCTGGGAATTGTAAGTATGTTCAGGATTCTGAAAGACCATCTCCCACAATAATATCACACCTCTGCTTGGTTCATGATGAAACGTGGGTTTAAAGTGTGGTGATAAGACTTGATGTTTTAGTTTACTATATGATAGATTTTAGACTAGTTACAAACATACTGACCCACCCAAATTCGTGCAGGCTTTTCCCCCCATAATATTATTGCTCAACAGAAAATCATCAATGAACATTATAGGTCTCTTTCTTCTTTCAAGTGCTCCAACAGTTCTGTATTTGACACTTATTTTTACTTCTATATCTCACAGTGTCAAGGTGATAAATTGAAGACATAGGGCAAGTTGGAAATTTAGTTCAAATGCATAATATTGAATTGTCAGCCATACAGCAAGCACTGTCTTCCTCATTCAGAAGTATAAGTCCTTGAGAATCTCAAAATACATTTGTGGAAATAATGTAAAAACATAAGAATAATTACAAATGGGTAGAGACTCTAACAAAATGAATGCATTTATACATTCCTCTTTATCAAGATTTTGAATTCTTAAGAGTAGCAATGTGGATGCTTATCAACTAAATCAGCCCCAAGCCATCATGCTTGTTACTTTTTAAACATCCACACAGTTTAGTCACATCGAGAACTTAGTGTTGCTCAACTGTTAATTACTCAATACATTTATTTGATCCATTAAAATGAGTTTTAGTCTGGAAATCCAGTTATATGTAGGCACTTCACTGAACATGACATTCAATAAGGTAGTTCAGTGGAACTGGATATTACTCAACTGTGTCAGTAAATTTAATGCTGCACTGTCAATAGTGTTTATTGTTTGTAGATGACACCATCCCTGGAGTTGTCCTTCAGCTGTAGAAAATAAAATTGAAAATGATGTTGGCAAATAGAAAAGTATTTAAAACATAGAATGAAATTCAACAAAAAGAATCAGCAAAATAGGCTGCACAAATACAAGCTGAGGGGTGACTCGAGATGCCTGGGGATAAATAAAGCTGGAAGTTTTTCTCAGTGGTGGACAAGCTAAAGAGTAATTAGAATGTAACACTAGAAACTTTTAAGGCCACTATAAGCAGGACAATACAGATATGTACACACAGAAAGAAACATATGAAAGTACTTACTTTCAGAAAAATTCTTTTTATATCAAGGTCAAGTTTAAATAAAAGACACAATTTGATCACCTGGGACTACTCCACCATTTCATAATATTTTGAAGCAAATCTCAAATGCTACATATTTTCATCTGTATTTCATTATTCCTTCTTAAAACTTAAGGATAATTTTCTAATGTAAATACTATACCATTATTAATTATTCCTCAGTATCATCAAAGATTCCAGAGGATATTTCTTTGTGAGGCTCATGTTCACCATATACATTTCATTTAGAAGATGCCATGGCCCTGACCTTTCACATATGGAACTGAGTTGATATTAGATGTGAATTAGTTTTTTGGCAGAAGATGTCAAGTACCATTCTCTGGTCTACTTTAAAAATGGAATCCACTTTTCTTTCATTCTGTGAGTAAGTAAGAAGAAACACTGATATTTTTCCATATTTTTAGGCCTTCCTTAAAGGAGTGTCTCGAACAAATTTACTCCAATTATATCAACCTTAATGTCTTTGTTTGTGGTATAATGACAACACATGTTACCTTCATTTACTTACTGGAATTGATTATCTACTGTTCTCCAGATAGCGTATGGAGCGTTAATGTTCGCTTCGCTCTAGTAACACAGTCTAGCAAGGAAAGAGTCACAAATAAGCAATTAATGTGACATATGAGAAATCAAAGTGGAGATACCATATGCAAGGAATATAAAGTGGAGAAGGCATCCAAGGCAAAGGGAAATCTGCTGTTGAGTCAATTGTGACTCATAACAACCCCGTAGAGTTTCCAAGGTTATAAATTGCAAGGAAGGCAAACCGCCGTATCTTTCTCCTGAGAAATCAGTAGTGGTTTCAAACTGCCAAACTCTTGGTTAGCTGTCAATGGCTTTATCCACTGTGCCACCAGGTAGGTCTTAAAGGCATTGTATTTTTCTGAAGCAACTGAGAGTTTTGTGTGGCTTGATTTTAGAGTTTATGAGTGTCCAGAAGAGAAACAGTAAATGACAGACAAGTGATTTTACAGCCAAATCATAAAGGATGTTACATACCAGGTAGAAGTTTAGACTTTATACTGAAGGCAGGAAGGAATCTTTGAAGGGTCTAAACTGTAGGGTAACCACATCAGCTTTCACGATGGAAACGCAAACTGAGAGGCATGGTCTCTTTCAGGCTGACGTCACTTGGCAAGTTATCATAGTTCACAATATGAACAGGCCTGAGCGAATTTGGAAATAAAAAGTGAAAGACCCGGACTGAGATGCACTTCTACAGGACAAGTGGTGATGGCAGTAGGAAGATACAGTTGTTCAAACTGGGCTGAAGAGAGGAAGACAGAATCTAAGTAATGACATTGTAACAAAAGACCACCAGGGATGATCCAGAACAACTCAACATTGGAGGTACTAACAAAAACTTAGGTCACCAAAGACTGACAAGTAGACTTTATTATCTGCTTGATTATCTGATAACAGACAAGCTAGCAGTTGACAGAGTCAAGGCTGGGCACAGGGACCAGGGTTACTTCCCAGTTGACACTGGGACTCATTACAGCAATTCAGTGCCTTTAAGACTGGAGATGCTTGTTTAGTGGGCATCCAGGCAAAAATCTCTATTCAGAGAACAAAAGAGGGTCCAGTGACTGGGTCTGAGACGTTGGGAGTTAGGGGAATGGATTTCTAGATTTTGAATTCTGTCCTTGACTCTGTCTGCCTTCTGAAGTTCTCTGATGAAGCACTGCATTTACTGGCAACCGATACCCCACTGCTTTCAAGGCTCAGCTGAGAAGCAGCGACAGACCTTAGATCGGGGAGGCCGTTGCATGCTTGCTGCTGTGCACCTCCCTCAGTCTCATAGTATCTCTTTCTCCTCTCTCTCTCTCTGACTCTCACTCTCTCTCTCTCTCTCTCTCACACACACACACACACACGTTACGACAAATGATTCAGTCTCAGACTACTCTGCTTAGTAGCAACAAAAGAAGGCAGATGTAAGCACACTCTTGTAGACATTTTATGCTGCGCATTAAGAGGTGGAGTTATGAAGACTGACAGTCTGTCGCTGCTGAGTTGCTTCAGGCTCATAGTGACCTACAGGACAAAGTGGAACTGTCCCCTAGGCTTTCCAAGACTGTAAATTTTTTCAGAAGAGAACTATCATGTCTTTCGCCAGGAGAGTGGCATATAGTATCTCCACTGGGCACTGTATTTGATTAAGTTTGATTATATTAGAGAAAGTCTATGCTTTTTCCATCATCAAGTTTAGAAACAGTTTGCTGCTTATAAATTTCCCACTTCAACTTGTGTAAAATAAGTTAACTTATCTTCCTAATCGAAATTCTTGAATTTGATTACTCAGCATGTGATCATATCAGTAAGAGAGGTAGACAGCAGTCAAATTTTCATTGGTTTGTCTTACTGTGTAACACGTGACTTGCTTTAGTGCTATTGCATATTTGGTTTATGAAAATATGTACTTTTAATAAGTCATTTTAAAAATTGAATTGGAAAAAATATACTTTGTGTCATTATAAATCATTTAAATAAAATTTAGTTTGCTCTTTTGAGAATGGAATCTTTTTTTCTCTAAATGCTTGACTGCAGTCAAGGTCAGGCAGCTCATTTACTATTATGTCAGAGTGCTAGTTGTAGCTATTTTGATCTGGCTCCCTTACTGAAAGAGAAGCAGTATCAAATAGCTTAAACTTCAAATGAAAGTTCTGAACTTTATGAAAGATATTTAACCTCAAAATAACTTAATAAGTTTAAATATAAATTAACTTATCAATATTAACAAGTCTATTAATATTCATAAGTGTCTTAGTCATCCAGTGCTGCTATAACAGAAATACCACAAGCGGATGACTATGCAAAGAGAAGTTTATTCTCTCACAGTTCAGTAGGCTACAAGTCCAAAGTAAGGGTGTCAGCTCCAGAGGAGGGCCTTCTCCTTCTGTGGGCTCTGGAGGAAGGCCCTTGTCATTGGCTTTCCAGTGGTCCAGGAGCATCTCAGCTGAAGAACCTCAAGTCCAGAGGACATGTGTTGCTCCCAATGCTGCTCTCTTGGTTGTATGAGTTACCCTACTCTCTGCTTGCCTTCCTTTGCTTTCATCTCTTGTGAGATAAAAGGTGGTGCAAGTCACAACACAGGGCAATTCCCTTTACATTGGATCAGGGAGATGACCTCAGTAAGGGTCTCACAGTCCCACCCTAATGCTGTTCGACAGAATCCAGTTTTGTCCTGTTAACCACAGACAGAGATTAGGATTTACAGTGTAGGCAAATCACAAAATAGAAGACAGCCAGGCAATACTGGGAATCGTGGCCCAGAAAAATTGTTACATGCATTTTCTGGGGCAACATAATCCAGTAGGAGCCAATGAGGTGTGTTTCACAAAACCAAACAAAAATATTATAAGATTAACTACCTTATCCAGTTAAATTAGCTTCCCTACCAACTTCTTGAGTGAATATCATGTAATCACATTTAAAGAATATTAAATAATTGTGTTGACTTAACACACTAGAACGATTCTAGTTTGTATATTCTAGTCAGACTAAATGTAAATAAATATTAAATTGTAAAATATTCTTGAATGCATCATATTATTTGGAGCCACATCAAAAAAATAAGATTTGAGAAATACTCGAAATAGGTTATTTCATGCTTTGTTAAGTAGGGAGAAAATTCCAGGGACTTTTGGGCTTCAAAGAGTTTTATTTTCATAAAAACAGTCTGCATGAATAAGCTCTAGCTTATTAAAAAAGTCCAATGAATAAATTTAAACTTTACCAGCATTAATCACTCATTCAAAAATATCTGCTTCATGAGGCATAAATTCCCTAATAGGGACAGCTGCACAATAAGTCACCACAGATTATAATTGTATTAACACAGCTAACATTTATTGAGTGCTTACTATATACTAGGTACTGCAACACATTATCTCGGTTTTTCCTCACAGTGATTTTATACAGCACTAGTGGCATAGTGGTTAACTGCTATGTCTGTTAACCAAAAAGTCAGCAGTTCAAGTCCGTCAGTTGCTCTTTGGGCACTATATGGGGCAGTTTTACTTTGACCTATAGGGTCGCTATGAGTCAGCATTGACTTGAAGGCACTGGTTTTCTTTTTTGGGGGGAGTAGTGGTTAGGTCCAGTTATGATTCCTGTTTTATCTATCCGGAAACTGAAGTCTACAGAGCTTCATTTATAAGGAGCTAGTAAATAGTAGAATCAGAATTTGAGCAATTGGATTTCAAAGCCTAAAATATGATGTTTTAGAACTGACTAATCTTTTTGTTGAATTAATCAACGAAGGCTTCCAAACACATTACATGCCTCTTAGTATCTTAACTATGAAGCTTGTTCAGAGTAGATACATTATCATAAATCACTATAAAGAGTCACATTTATCTATTTACCTCCCTTAAGTTAGCTAAGGTTATTTAGAATATAAAATATAGATTCAAGTCATGAAGCCCTGCAGAAATAATGCTTCCTGAATATCACAGACAGAAAAAAAAGAAAAATGGTAAGACTGTGTTTGGGTGCTGTGACGGGATCCAGAAGGAAGGTAACGCTGTGTTCAAATTGCCACTGTCCAGCGCTTCTTGCTCTACTCATTCCTTCATTGCCTTGGGAAGTGCCAGCTCTGTTCGTGTCCATTTCTCTTACTTCTGTTTGAATTTTTCCTTCCTTTTATCTACTTTCTTTTCAAACTGGCTCCCCTCCAAACTACACGTTTATCTTCTTGTTTGTTTTTGCAAAGTGTCAAAAACAAATCAGATGTTATAAGTGGATACTTTTACATGAGTTTAACACCAGAAATAATGTGGCACGTTATCTTGTTTTCTCATGTCTGCCAGGCAAAAGCACATGTTTCTTATAATAATTCTTATAATAATTTCTTATAATAATTCTCCAAATAATTCTCCAAATACATAATTCTCCAAATTATGTATTTGACTCAATTCAGTAAATATTTGTTAATTAATCTTCTACAACAGGAAAGAAAAAATAGCTTGATAGTGTTCAGTGCTTGACCTTCAGAGAGTTTACAATATAGAGGACCAGGGAGAAAGATTCAAGTATGTAAACAACTACAGTAAAAGAGAAGATCAAAAGTGCAACAAGAAGCATGCACACAAAATATTAAGAAGACTCACAAAAGAGAGCAAACACACCTACGTGAAGATTCACGTGCTTTTTTACTATACAAAAACAGTTTAATTTGAAATCAAACTTTGTTCGGAATATGAGTCAAAGAACGGTGAAGACAGTCTGGTAATATTTGGTTTATTTTAACCCTTGAAAAAACATTTAGTACTTACAGTTTTATAATAAATATCTCCTTCTTATCCAAGGTTTAAAAGAGTCTTAGTATCTTGTACTTCTCAAATTAAATGCTAGTCCAATAAAGGCAACATTTTTCAAATTTCTGCCACATACCTTTACTGTTGAGTCACAAACATCTATTTCCTGAGACTCAACATGGCAATAACTGGAGGGTGAAGACTCTCAAGAGTGGGCAGCATGACATAAATGAAGGCTAAGTGTCTCCTTCTAAGGATCCTACCATCTTTGTCCGCATGTATAGCTTGCACCACCGTTACTCATCTGTAAATCCATAAGTCAGTGTATTATCACAACGCCAATTATTAGGTTGCCACAGTGCTCTCTGCAGCTTTGTAAAGATTCAGACACAGATGTCCCTAGTGCTTCATGCTCTAGCTGTGCGCTCTAGCGTAGTACAGAGCATTATCTTGGAAAGATGAGCAGTATACCACTATGACAAAGAAGAAGAAGAACAGAAATAGACTGTACAGGTATTTTTAACCATTATACTTGAACCTTAACAGATTTTTAAGGTATAAATTAGTATGATAGTACAAATTTATTTAGAAGTTGATCTTGAAATGATTACTATGCATTAAAAATTTTGCTCGGGGAGAATGATTCTGATCATGCAGTTTTTTTTTTCTTTCATTTTAATAGATTGAATGTATTCTCACTATTTCTGACTTCTGAAACCCCGGAAGGCATTAATAGCTTTTCTGCTTATGGGTTATTAACTGAGCATATAATTTGGGATAATTATTTGTAATTATTTCTTGGGAGTGGTCTCCGTACCTTTCATCCAATTCCAGAAGTCTGGCATATGTGCTACGCTTTTGAAGTTAGGTTAAAAGCAAAGTGTTTACAATATGAGGTTTGGCAACCATTACACTTGAAACAGGACCAAAACTTCACGGTGCCATGCAGATGTCTGCACAGCAAATGCTCTCCTTATGAATTCAGCAGCATACCAATTTATTGAACACAGCAATCTACAGAGATAGCAGTCACCTTCTACCAAATCTAACTCCAATGGGTAAGACAGAAAATGGAATTGTAGAGACCCAAAAATATGATTTACTTTCTGCTGGTGAGATGCGTTGATTTCGTAACAACCCTGAGTGTAGCAACAGCATACAGCTGTGATGGTATGGTCACTCCCATCGGTCAGTCCTGGATTTTATCTTAGTGTCACCACTTGTTTCCAGAGTGGCCTTGGGTAAGTTACTGAATTCTCTGCGCTCTAACTTTCATCATCTATAAATGAAATCAGCAAACTCTTTCTATAAAAGGTCACATATTAAGATTTGGGGCTTCAAGAACCATAAAATCTCAGCATCAATTTCTCAACTCTGCCTTACAGAGCAAAAGCACCCATAGACAACATGTAAACAACTTAAGTCTGTGTTTCAATAAAACTTCTTGACAGATGCTGAGACTTGAAGTCCATATAATTTTCACAGGTCACAAAACATTATTTTTTGTAAAATGCATTTATTCACCTATTTAACGATATAAAAACTATTCTTACCTCATGGGTTGCACAAAAACAGTTGACAGACTGTACCAGGAGGCCACAGTTTGCCAAACTCTGGTCTATAAAAAAGGCATAACAGTTGTTCCCTTAGGGAGTTTTGGAAACCCCAGTGGCTTAGTAGTTAAGAACTATGGCTGATAACCAAAAGGTCAGCAGTTCAAATCCACCAGTCACTTTTTGGAAACTGTGAAGTAAGTCTACTCTTTCCCATAGGATCCCTATGAATCCAGACTGAACTCTGTGACCACAGGTTTTATTTTTATTTTGGGGATTTTAAGGAGTTTGGGTGAAGTGAGAGAAAATGCAGGTAAATTTCTTAGTGTTGTTTTAGCTGTTATAAATTTCATTCATATAATTATGGTTCTTTTAAACTAATTGTCCTGTAAACTCATATGCACACTTTAACCACACTGTTATTCAGAATGGTTCTGTGTGCTTCTTTGGAAGTGATTTAAGAGCCTGCATTAGGTCTTCCCACTTGCTGAGAACTTGGTAATATAAGTCAGAGGGAAAGAGAACCAAAAAGGCACTTGGTGAGACAGAGTGGCTTGACTTGTAGTGGTCCCTTAGTGCCACAGAGCTTAGGTCAGTTAGAGTTTCAGGCAGGTCAGCAACCACACTGCAGGAAATCCAACTTAGTGGGTTGAACAAGGCACCAGGAGACACTGAGTCAGTAAGTAACCAATAAGACACGTCCTCCTCACGAATGCATTCAGAGCTAGTTGAGTGAGCGAAGGTTTACAGCAAAGATACAATTTAGTGGGGAACTGACATGCAAAGTTCGAAAACTCATTATCAAGCCTAGAGCGCAGAGATTGATGTTAGATGTAACTTAGCACAAATATGAATTTCCAGTGTTTGACAAGCACCCTTTCTGCCAAACTTGCAGCAGTAAAATACATTCCCCTAGAGGAGAATCTTGGTCTGGGTTGCTTCAGGAGAGAAAGTAAGGATTGAACTCACTTTGAACATACACGGGGCGGACAATTAAGTCTGTGAACTTAATTGTTTCAAGTGCTACATGCCTCTTTGTTGAGTATCACTCTGTTCAAAGTACTCCCCTTGGGAAGCTGCGTACTGACACCAGCACCTAGTCCACCCTTCAAAATAATTTTGGAACTTTTTCTGGAACAGCCATTGCACACAGGAGCAAGGTGGCAAGTTTGTGAACTTAATTGTATAGATGTCTGTGAGGGAGTTTTGCCAGTAGACAAGTCTATTGGAACACCTTCCCTGCTTACCGGGTCTGGTCCCCAATGACTTCTTTTCTTTACTTGAAGGTAAAGAAATATTGAAAGGAAGACACTTTGATGACAGTCAGGACATCAAGGGTGATACAACAACAGGTCTGATGGCCATTCCAGAAGAAGAGTTCCAAAATTGCTTTGAAGGGTAGACTAGGTGCTGACATTGGTTCATAGTTTCCCAAGGGAGTACTTCTAAGATGACCATAGTGATATTCAGCAATGAGGTATGTAGCACCTTTCCTAGAACGAGTTCATGGACTTAATCGGCAGTCCTGGTATAGAGCAAGAGCTGTATTGTCATATGTACATGTAATGCCTCCTTTAGCCTTCATTCAATAGTCCACAATTCAAAAATAGTAATCAACAGAGCCAGACATGGTATATTTAGATCCAAAGCCCATTCTGTTTTATAGCACTAAAGGAAGAGCAAGTTTTTCTCCTAAATGACCCTATTGGCTCTGTCTCTTAAAGTTTTGGTAAGTCAGTGGTAGCTTTGTCAGGAAGCTAATGAAGCAAGACTTGAAATCTTCTCCATAGTGGATGTGAGAAAGTTCTAGAATAATGGCTTACTGCCATAGTTGGCAGTCACCCTCTACCCCCTAATGGCAACTCTGGAATTGAGGAGAGGCTAATAGGGTTTTAGCTCTATCAGTAGGCCCCATTTCCATCCTGGTAGACCTCATTATTCATCTGGAACTCTTCTTTGACCTAAAGGGAGAGCTGAGTCAGACTTCTTTATTGCTTCTTATTTAGATGTTACTACAACTATGCTTCATGACTACCTTTTGCCCTTTGTGCCAGTGGCCTGGTGGGGGCTGACATGATGAAGTTAGGGTACACAAGCACAAGTAGCACAGATGTACCACTGGCCACACACAAAATGAAAAGGAATATTTATCATGGAAAAATTAACAGACGTGTTGGCAATGTAGTAGCTGTGATGACTCAAGTTTTTATTATGTCTCAGAGGCAGCATGGTCTAGGGAGGACTTATTTGGACAAGCTAGACTAGCTGCTGCCACTACTATTCTATGAGGACTCATCCTGGGCACAAAGTACTGTGTGAGCAGACTCAACATTATCTGTAAACAAATATACTGCAGAAAAAAACCTTTTGAATCAATAATGAAAGCACATGTACATTTCCATGAACCGTTGTAGAGGAGAGACTGACTTATCTTTCTTTTCTCTCTTTAGAAAATTGTTTACAAAAGTGTTGTTACAGGAAGAGGTAATCCAGGAGTACACATCAAAAATTGTAGACTGAAAAAATTAGGTGTATCAGGTTGCAGCTGGCACTGCTGATATACTATTTGTCTACATTCTGTGATAATTGTATTTTTTTAAATTTATAAACATTTGTTGGGATTTGTTTAATCATTCTAACTGAATATGCATTTTCACTCCTTATTTTTTATTTATAATTTAATAACTTTTTTTCTCAAAAGGGAGTCCTCAAGTTGAATATGCTTCAGGATTACAAAACCCAAATCATCGCTGAATACAAATATGGGATCCCTTTTTTGACATGTGCAATTCAAGCCTACTTCTGTCAGTAATACTGAGAATTCAGGGCTCATGTCTACTGTACTACAAATTTTTTGTTAATTTTTCCTTGATAAATCTCCCTTCTCACTTATATTGCTAGTGGTGTGTTTCTGTCTCTTACTTGTGTACTCCCTACTTTGGTGAGAAAAGACTTGGAAATCAGCAATACTGAGTTTCTATCTTTGGAGCATTTTGCTAGCTAGGGCAAGTTAAGTGTTCTTTTAGCATCTCACTTTTTAAATTTACCATATGAGGATAATAATAGTTAACACTCGCCAGTTGTGTTGACTATTGAATGAAAGTCTACAAATAAAGAGTTTAGGATAGTTTTAGGCTTACGGGGAATGTTCAGTGATATTAACTAGCAGTATGTTTATTAACATCATAGACAGTGGGTACTGGTTTTGATGTCTTATTCTTTTGGATATATGTATTGATGACATAATTTTCATCATGGGGTAATTGGTAGATGCAAGCAACAACAGAAACAATAAAAATAAGCTGGAGTTGGGTTCTATCAAAGTGGACTGTGCTTAGTGAGTGATATGGGACTCTAAAGTGTTTCATCAACTGACTCTGGGGGCAAGGAGGCTGCTCACCAAACTAAGAGAAACAAAACTGAACCTGTTGCCATCGAGTCAATTACCATTCATTGTGACCCTATAGGACAGGGTCTAACTGCTTTATAGCATTTCCAGAGAATGGATGCTAGATTTAAATTAACCTTTTGGTTAGCAGCTGAGGTCTTATCCATTGTGCCACCAGCGCTCCTTGTTTATCAGACAGAGGACTAAATATATCTGATTCACTCGTAACTTCATATAATGTTCATCCCTCTGGGATGAACTAGAAGGTGACTACTTTCATAGAGTCACCACAGAAACAATCCCATATAAAGATGTGAACTGTCCAGTGTGCCTGTAAGTAAATCAGCCTTATAACTCATATAGAACTTGTTTTTCCTCAGTTGCCAACACAGAAAGCAGAAAGTGTCTGTATTAATTCTTCCACATCCCTCTTAATGCATAAGAGTCATACAACAAAGACTGACAGTCTGACAAGCATCTCATAAGAATAAATACAAGTAATTTTGAATTCCTGGGAAGAAAACGATTTTATAAATTCAAAGCACTCTTATTCTCACTTCCTTCCACTTGTTTTGTTATAGTTAGAACTGAAATACAAAGGAACAAACAAACAAGCCCAGCTCCCGCGCTGTATGCAGAGGAAGTCACATTCTATTCTCTTTTGTTTACAATTATGTGTTGAAATTCATAGTGAATGATACAGGCAAAAGCATATTCTTTTCACGCAGCAGAATAAAACAGCCTCACTGGCATTAATACAAAAATAAATAAATGTTTTAGTAACAAGAGCTGATATGTGTATCGTTTGTGTGAACGCTTTTTTCTCTGTATATAACCAGTAGTTGAAAATGTATTTCAGTAGATCAAATTAACATATCCATCTCTTTTAGAAGCTATCTTCTAATAGCCACACCTTTCACCAAACATTTTCTTTAGGATTTAAAAAAGGTACTGAGTCACAGCTTCCACAGTTTTAATGACATAGCTTAATCTATGTACACAAACAAAATAATGCTAAGGATCCTAGTATTAAACCACGTCAAAAACATTCTATTCATGAACATTTTCATACTCCTTTTCCTAAAAAGTAATCCAGTTTCCAGAGAAGGAGATAATTGTTTCTTTGAAGTATGGACTAATTTTTAGAATTATAGTGCTACCGGACTGACTCGATGGCACTTGCCGTTGGCTACATTTAAATAGTTTTATAATTCTCCCTGTACATAGTTTGCATTTACTACCCATAATTAGGTCTCTAAAAATCAATCAGGAAAACTATTCAGCCTACAGTGATTTTCTAAATCTGATAAATCTGTAATTCTTAAACTGTGATATGACTGGAAAGAGAGACATCTCTGGGTGATGTTCAGAAAACTAAATTTTGAGATTCATTTTTATTATGTTAAGGGCTGTATTTGAGCAGTTGCCCAACATTACTTCCTCTTGTCTCTCACATTTTAGTTGACAACAAAGTATATCTAATTTTCCTGCACAGATTGAGATCCAAGTTATACAGCTTATTTTATTGACATTGTTCCAATGGTATTGGCAAAGAACTACAAAGAAGGCATAATCTTCTAGGAAATATATTCCTGGAGACTATTTCATCAAATATGTTAAAGCTTGTCTTTGTACAAGATGTATTTCATTATACCTGGTAGTTTCTTTCACTGAATCTGTTGTCCATAAACTCTACTCTCAAAAACCAGACCTGTAGGAGAATAATAAAAATAATGTATTTTGCTAAATATACTTGCATCTTGGTAGGAATGAAAGGTACACTGAGCTGCAATAATATATGTAGGCACAATTTTGTTTTGAATCTTTCTTTTCTACTGTTGTTGAAAGTTATTGCAATATGAAGTCTGTGATGATTGTATCCCAGTGGCAGCTCTGGAAAGCACATATTCTCTCGATGATGCCAATGTACTGTGTTCAGGGGTCTCAGGACAGCCTTCTGGAGCCCAGAACTGTATCGCCAACCACACAAGATGGCATGAGACAGAAGGCTGATGACCAGCAGGAAAGAGGCAGAAAGGAGCTATCATGTGGTCTTAGAGACAAGTAATCTTCCGTGTTACTGGAATTCATTAATCTCATCAAACTATGCATTCTCGTGCCCTGCCTAGCCAGGCTTTCCCTAGTACTGTAAGATTCTTTTAACCCCCCAGTTCTATATCTCTGCTGCTTCACAACCCCACTTTGCTGCTACACTCAGTCACTTGACCTAACGGATAACTGATGCTGCCCAAGGGACTGTGCACTGCTCTTATATAAAAATCAACTGATTAAAAACAAGACAAATCAGCCAGATGAGCATTTCCAGTTGCCTCATCTTAAATTGTTTTCTGTATGGTGATTTGAAATACAGGGGGATCAAATACAGGGGATTTGATTCGAGTTCATCCTGTGATGCCTTGAAAGAAAAGCCTGGTGATCTGCTTTTGGGAAAAAAAAAAAAAAATAGCCAGGGAAAGCGCCTTGCAGCACAGGTCTCTCTGCAGGGACTCAGGAGCTGAAATCAAGTCTGTGGCAACTGGTTTTGAGCCACTGCTAGCTGTCAGTCTTAGAACAGACTTGGTGAAGACCTGAGCCTTGCATTCATACTGAGATTCCACACACCTAAGCCATGTTAACCTGAGTGAAACACGTGGACCATAAACATCTTACAAAGACTATCAGAGTGATTTTGGCAAATACATACCCTATTCATCTTCACTCTGTCTCTGAATTCAATAAAAAAGACTACAATCTGCCATTAAAACTCTTTTTCAGCCTGACACAGCTTCACATGTCTTCTTAAATAATGGCTGTAGCAAATTACTACCAATCTATCAGAAGAGAAAAAATATTAAATCATAAAGCTATATTTTCCATATAAAGAATGTTTTATCAAAAGGACTCTTTAAGGATCCTATAGATTATTCTTACCTGGTCTTGAAAAATGCCATAGAAATTACAGAAGATAGAACAGGAAAGAGGTACAGAGTGATAAAATTTAATATACAAGTTCAGAGATTATGGAACAACTGGTACCAATCAGAACATCAATCCTATTTTAAGATCTGTCAAAAGTAAGCCTAATTTCCTTCTCTGAGCTAGAGTTTTCTTTTATTCTTTTAAGAACATAAACAGGTGAAAATTTCAGGAAAATCAGAGATTTATACTGGCCCAAATGGATATCCTCTCCTTTAATTCCCTAATGTTATGGATTGAACTTTGTCCACCCCAAATTAATGAAGTCCTAACAATTGATAGCTGTAAACATGAACATGTTTGAAAATAGAGGCTTTGGAGATGTCATCAATTAACATGAAGTTATACCACAGTAGGTTGTGTTCTAATCCAGTATGAGCAGTGTCATAAAAGAGACAAAGAGGCACGGAGAGACAGAGGAAAGAACAAGCCATTTGATGACAGAGTTATGATGCAGGTTCAACAAATGCCCAAGTCTATCAGAAACCAAGAGACAAGAAAAGCTTTTCTAGAACTTTTGCAGAACGTGAGCCTGCCAACACTCTTAATTCAGACTACTAGCCTCCAGAACTCTGAGACAATAAATTTCTGTTCTCATAAGCCACTCGATTTGTGATAATTTGTTATGGTAGCCCTAGGAAAATAATGCACCCATTAAATATGATGCTAAGCTTGCTATAGAGTACAGCTGTTCCATAGGGATTTTTTAAACTATAATCTTTACTGAAGCAGATCACCAGGCCTTACTTCCGCAGCACCACAAGGTAGGTACACAACGTGAACCTTCAGTTTAGTAGACAAATGCTAACCATTTTTGCCACTAGAGATAGTCACTGAACGAGAAGACCATTAGGCTGGAAATCAGATGTGGTAGGTTCTGGTTCTGACTCTACCACCACTCAGCAGTGGGACTTAGGACAAATCATGTTATTACGCTGGTCTTCAGTTTGGAAATGCTGGTGGCATGGTGGTTAAGTGCAACAGCTCCCAGCCAAAAATGTTGGCAGTTCAAATCCTCCAGGCAGTCCTTGGATACTTCATGGGGAGTTCTACCCTATCTATAGAGTCATGCTGAATCAGAATTGACTTGATGGCAGTGGCTTGAGCCTGAGTTTTTCCACCTGTAAAAAAAGACTGAGCTAGTGTTTCAAGTGTTAACATTTTCTGATTTAGTTGTGTTCTAAAAGGGTTCCACTTTGAAATGTCGTTGAAACTAAGACTATTCCAATGCCCCGGTGTAATCAAAAGCAGCACAACTGAGATTACTGTAATTTCAAATTGATTTTATTAAGGAGAAAATGACCCACCTGAGCGTAGTTATTCCTCAAGTTATGTGGGAGGCCTCCTCTCTCCATAGGGAGGCAGTGATAATGGTGTATACTGTGAAAATTTGATTTCTGAGAGAAGCAATTAAAAACAGTCAAAATCTATTGCTCAGACAGGCAAAAAAATAAAAATAAAAACATGATGGTAAGCAGTATGAATCTATCACGAGTACTACATCCAGCTTTGGTCTGAATTGGGATTTGTTACTTGTCTAGCCCTAGGCTTTTGAAGCTCTCTCATGGTAACCGGAGGTGAGAACACAGGGGAGTGTTTGCCCATTACGCTGGTGGGTTCAGGGTGTGACCTTTGCACCAGTGGAATCTGTTTCCAAAGTGCAAATACATCCTGACTTCTCTCATTCCCTTCATCTGAGCATATTTTTTAGATATTCGGTGATTTGCAACTAAAAATCCGTTAACATACATCACTGAAGAACAAGTTGCTTTCTAATTTCTAATAAAAACATAGACAAAGCAAGCATAAGCTATTCTTTAAAATAGAGACAGATTGTATGAGTGAAACCATGTTGTTCTTAGGTGTAGCTGAGTCGGTTCCATCTCACAGTGACCCTGTGTACCATAAAATGAAACACCACTCAGTCCTGTGTCACCCCCACATGTTGTGACATTTGAGCCCGTTGTTGCAGCCACTATGTCAGTCCATCTCATTGAGGGTTTTTCTCTTTTTCACTGACTATCTACTTTTTAATTGCTATGGTTGCTAACCAAAAGTTGACATTTCAAATCTGTCAGGCGCTCTTTGGAAACTCTATGGGCCAGCTCTACTCTGTCTTATAGCGTTGTTATGAGTCAGAATTGACTTGAAGGCACTGAATTTATTTGTTTGTTTGTTTCATTAGTTCTGTTTTACCAAACATGATGTCCTTCTCCAGGGACAGTAGACCTACATAATTTCATCCCTTGTCTTATATGCCATCTATATCTTGAAAGAGGCTTATGAGTCTTCTTATTGGCTTTAAAATAAAATTTATAGTTTATAATTGCTTTGCATTGAACCAAAAGGAATTACCATTAAATGACACCAGTTCCAGGGCCCTTACAGATTTTTATGAGGATCTCCCATAAAAGATGTTTTTCCTCGTGGACAAACCCTTCCGATTCCCTCTTGTTTTGTTTTGCTTCCTTCTAGCACTTAACAACATTTGTTTTAAGCTAGGTCTCTAAACTCATGGGAAAGCTAGAAGACTGAGCTCTCTGGGTCACCTTGGTGACCATGGTGAAGTTTAGAGTAATGGGGACTAGGTATGTAACCTGAATCATTGAGGGATACCAGTTGGAGCTTGCCGTAAGTGTTGAGTGCTGCAGTAAACTGAAGCATCTTAGCTAGTGGTAGACTTAAAAAAAAAAGGGAGAAAAATTGTTGAGTGGAAATTTGGTTTGAGGGCCACTGTAACGACACTTCTAAGTTGAGCTAGAATGCTAACACATTTTGGTTTTGTATGCTTGCGTTAGAGTTTTGAGTCCACAGTGACTACCTACACAACTTTGAACAAATCTCTTATTTTCCTGAGTTCCAGGAAAACAACAATTCTGCTTGGCACAGCTGCATCTCCAAGCAGTTGCAAAATATCTCTCTCTATACAGATATATATATTTTGTGAAAGTACATCATGAACCATAAAGGTAAAATATTGTTCAGTGAACAAACACATATCAGGTGTTTACTATGCACAAATTGCCACAATTAATGGTGCTATTACAGACACAAAAAATGTAGATGATATGATGCTTGTTCTCAGGGTAATAATAACCTGTTTGATGAAAGAAAACTACTGTAAGGAACCATCTACAAATGCTAAAGGATGTATTATTATTATAAATGTAACTGGTGTGCTGCACTTACCCACTGGGGTAGAAAAAAAAAATTACATTTATGTTTGTAGGCAAATAATGAGAGCTGTGAGAAGAAATAACTCTTGCTCCAAAGTTAGACTTGGTACTCACAAAACAGCTCTTATCCCCAGGAGCACCCATGCTACTTATGTGACTCAGCAGGAGGGGCTTTGGTGTCAACCACACACTGCACAGAACTAAACCTCCTCACTGCGCCAACAGACAGATCCCCCTCTCGAGTCAGCTTCCTCTTCAGAAACTGTGGTCTCATTTTGTAATGATCAAATAAACTCCATATTACCTATTTACTCCACTTTTTTTTTAAACAGCTAAATTGAAAAGTTCAGTTCTAAAACAAATCTGTTCAATTCAATTCCAATTCAGTTGCTCATATGCAGAATTTCTTCCTCAGACCCTAATCACCACAGTTAGGTGGAATTTCAATTTAAAGGCCATAGTCCTTAAGACTGCCAAATATGTCCAAGACTTCAGATACTAGCTGCAAGCTTGGGGTCCCCTAGGTCTTTCCACTTATACCCTGCTAGGTCAATTATTCCCTTGGATTTGATGCTTTGTTCGAACCACTTGCAGAACTCAGGGAAGTGCTACACTTATGATTACAGCTTTACTATAGCAACCAGCAACTGTACCAGTTCCAGTTACTAACTGTACTGGTTCAAGTTAACATATTTGTTTAGTACTGGGGTACTGACACATGCTGACCTCACATGTACCAGAGAACTATGTTCCATATGGTACTCAGTGGCTGATTTGTCAGAAGTAGATTGGCAAGCCTTTCTTCTGAGGCTCCAACCTTTTGGTTATCAGCCCAACACATTAATTAAAATGCACAGGGAAAGGTTTGGAAGCGTTCAAGAAACAGAAGTCTCATCCTCCAATGTGCATAGATGTCTATCACCAGCCAGGAAGCTGTTGGAGCTTCTGGATCCAGACTTTACTGGAACTTCATCATGCAAGATTTGTCGGGTTATGCCTCTCCTCCCCTGACATCAGCTGATAATGACACAGTAGGTCATTTTGGCAGGGCCATGACTTCATCTGTGTCATCTCATTACCACAGTCTGTTAGGTCTGAAGCCTTCATCAAAGACATTTCTGTCACTAGAAGATATTCCAAAGTATTTTCCTCAGGAACCAAAAATAAAGACCAAGTTCTTTGGGTAAAGTTAAATACTTTACCCTACTCATTGGCTACTTGGCTTTACTCATTTCATGTGGCAACCTCTAGTCCATCCAATCTATTCTAAGATTTCAAAGTTCAAAGGAAAAGAATGTAGGTTTCTTTTCTGATTCTTTTGGCTTTGTCCTTGACCCCCACACAAGTCTCAAGAGGCAAAGACATACAGTAGGTGAGGCATTTCATTAATAGTATACCATTGCCCAATAAGTCCAAGGACTTTGTCAAGATGAAGTACAACACCACTTCCCCCCCAAACCAGTGAATTCTGGTGAAACTTCCAAAATTTAGGACTTGATAGCTCTACCAAATTCCCAACAATCTTCAAATGATCTTTTTTCTTGGATAAAAATAAATGCAATTCTGCACTCTTATTTACCCTAACAGCAATTAAGTGATGAGAAAATCAAGATAGGAGAATAGTTAACATAGGATATAAATTACCAGAAAAATAATCTTGGAGGAAGTTAGACTTGTAGAATATTGGATGCCTGGCTGGTTTGCTAAAAACAATTCCAGCATTACAATGACTTTAAGCATGCAAGTCATCTATTTGGAATTTTACAACATTTCTCTGAATTCAGTGCCATAAATTCTAAAGCTATACAGAACAGAGAAGAGAAGGAAAAACAAGACAGTATCTTAGGAGAGTAGCACAGCATTAACAATTATCTTACAGCCTTCATGGCTGTCTGCGTATGAACTTCAGAGACCATCTATTTCAGATGATAGCTGTGCTTGAATTGCACTTAAATTTTTTAAATATAAATCTTCATTTTATGCAGAACAACAGCAAAAAGTGATATTCTGATACAATCTGGATTTGAATATAATAACAGTCCTTAGACTTGTTTACACAGAATTTCTAACATAGGTCATCCGTTTGAAAGGACAGCAATGTTTGCACAGGTAGGACACAAGTCTGAAATACGGGATTTGCTTTGAACAATCTTCACTGAGTCAAAGTTGGAAACTCTGACGGTGTAGTGGTTAGGTGCTACAGCTGCTAACCAAAAGGTAAACAGTTCAAATCTACCAGGTGCTCCTTGGAAACTCTATGAGGCAATTCTACTCTGTCCTATAGGGTCACTGTGAGTTGGAATCAGCTTGACAGCCAGCCAAGCCAAGTGCCGTCGAGGGCGACCCTAGGCAGTATTATTATTATTATTATTATTATTTTAGTGTCAAAATCACTCTTCCTTCTGTAGTGAACCTGAATGGACAGGGCCAAAAAAAGAAAAAAGAAAAATCACTGTCCCTAAAAGAAACAACATTTTCTCCCAGTATGGTGCCACAAAGCCATGGTAAGGTAATAAGTTAGGACTAAAATTGCAGGGTTGCTTCTGAAACTAGTTCCTGCAGGTTAGCCTGTACCATGCCAGCCAAGCCAAGTGCCGTCGAGTCGGATCTGACTCATGGCAACCCATGCAGCATCTTTTTTAAATGTGGGAATAAACTAGAATGAATTGCCATGCAGTTTAAAATATAGATCTAAATAACCAACACTGACACTAAATGCAAAGTGGCTTTGAAACCAAAAGTCTCTGAATATAATTCATAAAGCATACCAGAAAGGGAATTTTTTTTCTTTTTAATGGATTGCCAATGGAATACAGGTATGGAGGGAACAAAACAAAACAAAACTATTAATTGTTCACTACTCCCAGACTTCCCACTTACTGTCTTCAAAACTGAAAAAAGAAGATTTACTTCCAAGATTAAATCTGTAACCAATTCAGTGAATAAATAATGCTTAGGAACCTCTGAGCACTTAATTGATACCTTAGTCAATGTATCTTATTGAGAATAACCAAGGCCACCTAAATTTCCATATTTATTATCCATTTTCCCTCCCTATGGTTTGAACAGACTTTGAAAAGAAAGCAAGGAAACTAACTCCAGCTTCAAGCTGTTATATTCTGCTTTGACACTGTTACTACTACATCTGAGACAGGTTTCTATAAGCAAATACCACAATATTAAATTAAAGAAGCACTTCAAAGGGTCACTATGCTCATTATCCAACACTTCATTTCTGCTGTTTCTCTGTAAACCCAAACAGATTGCCTTAGAGTTGAATCCAACTCATAGCAACTCCACAGGACAGAGTAGATCTGCTCCATTGAGTTTCCAAGGACTGCCTGGTGGATTCAAATTGCCAGCCTATTGGCTCTGTCCATTTATATGTAACACTTAACCACTAAGCCACCAGGGTCTCCCTGTTTCTCTATAGTTTTGAAATGTTTCTTCCTTAGTTACGTCCCATGAGGTAACAAGCTACTTGGTTCTGTTTCCCCCATGTCAGATGAAGTAGTATATCTTTTATACGATCTGATTGGAGAGGTGTGAAAGAACTTTCCTCTTCTATCTGTCTCTATTGCTTGACCCTGAAAGTCATTACTAGGCATCACCATCATCCTAAATCAAGCCCTTTCCTATATGGAAATCTCCAACTAATTGAGAAGAAACTGCTGAGCAATGGCATATCAATCTGGAACTTTCCGATAATTGAGGTTAAAAAAGCTGGGCAAGGACTCCTGCTGGTGCAACAGTTCAGTTTTGGGTTGCTAATAAAAGGCTGGTGGTTTGCAGCTACTTAGTGACTCTAAGGGACAAAGACCTGGCCATTGCTCTGGTAAAGATTACAGCAGTGAGAAGCCAATTGGGCAGTTCTCCTCTGTCACATGGGTCACTAGGTGCGGGAATCAACTCAAAGACAGTCAACAGTGAAGTAAAGAAAGATGGTCAAGGTCCAGAGACAGTCTCATCACAGGCAGAAAAAACCATGGCGTTATCATTTGACAAACAGGGGACAAAATTAGCAGACATCAAATAAAAGAAAAAGAATACTAAGAAATAAAATAAAGTCACTGTAGGTGATCAATTTTAAAAAAATAGCATCTCTCGTTATTCACTGCAGATGCTTCAGACGATGCAGAAAACATTTTAAAAAATTTAAAATGAGTTTATCAACTAGAGAATATGTTCTTGATAATTTATTTTCAGTTCATAATTTTCTATATGTATCTTTTTTTAAGTTGAAAGCTTCAGGTCTTCAAAAGTCAAATCTGCCTATACACAATTACTGTACCTTTAAAACGGCTGATTACAATCATTTCCTCACAAAGTTAGTCTTTATAATCACTGGTTTTAATGTGTACATAATATTTTATAATGTGATTAAACTGGAGTGAACTTTACTATTTTCCTAGCTTTTCCCTTCTCCGTTATAAGTTATATATAAACCAACGTCCTTATGTAAATATACTTTTAGATCTAGTCACATATTTATATCAAACAAGTGAAAACTTTAGGACATGTGAGATGTGTTGGCAAATTATTTTCCAGATGGGTCAGTTTAAATACTGTTAGCAATCGAGAAGAATGTTTATTTCACAAAATGTCAAGCACTGAATATTATTAAAATTTATTATAACCTTTTTATTTACTACTGAGGTTACATTTTCATGTTTATGTTCCTTATTTAAATTTCCAGTTAATGAACATTTTATATTTGTCTATTGGGACCTTAATAATTTTCTTACAGATTTGTTCATTTCAAATGTATGTTTTGTATATCACTTCTTTCAATTTTATTCAATTATTTATTTTTTATATAAATCAGTTTTATATTTTTGAAATAGGCAAAACTAAAAATGATTTCTTTTGCAATTTTCTCAAATAATTTTAAGTTATGAAATTTGTTTCGGGATTCTCTTAAGATGGCTGCTCGAATAACACTCCTACCTTACCAAGTGCCCAAAGGTATATTTTTAAAACCTCATAAGCAGAATTAAAAATAGAAAGTCCGTTCCCTTGGTGGACCAGAGATGATAAGCACTGGAAGATGGTAGGCACTGGAATTAGGTTAAAAAGACAGAGCCATGGCTCAAACGCAGTATATAAGAAAACTGGAAAAAAAAAAGACTGGTGGTGGCAGTGAAGAGAGTGTGCTCCAAGCTGGGACGTGATGTGTTTGTTAAAGGAGGAGAACCAAAACAACCAACCCCACTGCCGTCGAGTAGATTCTGATCCACAGCAACCCTATAGTAGAGAGTACAACTACTCCATCGAGTTTCCAAGAAGCACCTGGCAGATTCAAACTGCCAACGCTTTGTTAGATTCAGGGTTTCCAAGGAGACGGAACTGCTGGTCAATTGACAGAGTCTTGGTGTGGCTGCCCCAGAAGGCACAGCATCCCTCCCTCCTTTCCCCCTTTTTAGGCTGAATGGAAGTCTCTGGGGTCAGGCCAGGGCAATGCAGTTGGACATGAGGCCAGAGAGACACGCCAGTGACCTTGCAACTGAGAGGACATGGGAAACTCTATAACTGGGAAAACAGCTCCTGATATACTCTGCTTACATCATGCATCCCTCATCAATACACCTTATTAAAAAGACATACAAGGAAAATCATCAGTTATGTGAAGAAAGCAATCCAGGAAAAAGGCATTAATCTCAATGAATAGAAGAACTGACACCTAAGAAAGAATAAAGCACAATGAATACAACTTTAGAATTATTATTATCCTCAAAACTAGGAAAAGAAAATTTAATTCACATACACATACACAAAAGAACCAAACAGAAACTCTGGAAGAGTGATATTTATTAAAAATAAATAAAATTTAAAAGATAAAATTAATATCAGAAAGGACTCAGAATGAATTAATAAAGTATAAGACCAAATAAGGTGTTCTTCCAAACTCAGCTGAAAAGCAGAGAAATGAAATTTATAAAAACAAAAGTTGGCAAACAAGGAGAGTAGGTATAGAAATTCCAGTGTTTGCCTAAATACAGTTCAGCACAAATAGAATATCCAAAGTAGGAAGGAGGAAATAGGAAATACTAACAGACTTTTAGTAAGGCATAAATTAGTTAATTGCGTGCTAAGGAGTCCTGGTGATATGATAGCTAGTGCCCAGCTTTTAACCATCTGGGGTTCAAATCAACCAGCTACTCCATGGGAGAAAGGTATGATCGTCTGCTTTGGTAAAGATTTACAAACTTGGAAATTCTATATGGTAGTTGTAGACTATCCTATAGGGTTGCTATGAGTAGGAATTGACTCAACAGCAACAATTTTATTTTATCGATTTATTAAACTGGTTAAAAAAAATGAAACCTCATATCTAGACATAGTGTTGTAAAATTTCAAAATATTTAGGACAAACTGAAAAGCACTATGAGCTTCCAGAGGAAAGAAGTAGATAGCCCTAAAAGATTAAGAATCACACTGATATCAGGCTTCTCACCGGCAGCTCTTCATGAGATGGGTCAGCAACCCCACAGTTCTGATCGAAACATTTCTCAAACTTAGATTCATCTGAACTATTCCTAGACTCAGCTAAACCACTGTTCAAGTGTGAGGGCAAACTGAAACGTTTACCCCAAGAAGCCCTAGCTAAGGAAATATTCCATAGAATCCATTTTATTACCGCACAAATGAAACTAAACAGAAGCTGTGGTAAGCAAGAAATATAAGTGATGGAAGAAACTATTAAACATATTAAATCAGACCAGATCACAGAAGTTTAGTTGAAATACTGGCAAAAATTATTATCCAAAAAAAAAAAAATAGAGACTATTCAGAGACTGTTCAGACATCAAAAAGTACTTCATATTCCAGTAAATAAATAAATTCATACAGAAAAGCAATGAAAGAAGGTAAACTTTGTTCAATGAGAAATGTAAATAAAAATAAAAAGATTTTCCTTTTTTGGAAAGACTTAGAGGATTTCAGGATGCAGGAAAATGAGAGGTCTCATATAACAAGGAAAGCTGGTATAAGCTTTCAGACTGACAAGCTATTTTCAGAGTGATTAAAAATTTAGTCTTGATCCAGTATATTGGCTGGATTCTCTAGTAGTTGTGGTTGTTATGTGCCATTGAGTCAACTTGCACTCCTGGTAGCCCCATGTGTGCAGAATAGAACTGCTGCATAGAATTTTCAAGGCTGTAACCTTTCAGAAGCAGATTGCCAGATCTTTCTTTCTGAAGTCACTTTGGGTGGGTTCAGTCTACCAACCTTTGGCTAGTAGTCAAGAGCTTTGCTATTTGCATCTTCCAGGGATACCTTTTATAGTTTTAGGTAGCAGAAACAGACTGATTAATACCTTTTTAAAAAGGTTTACTAGAAGAATATGTGTTAGCTTGCCAAATCAAAGAAAAAGCAGAAGGAGGCTTAAGAAAGGATATGAATGAGAGCACCTGGAATCTAGGTAGGTGGAAAACACAGAGGGTCTCATGAGGATACACCATAAGTGTGACACAGATCCATCAATTTTTGGTTCTGGTGTCACTCCTCTTGATATTGAAATTCCACAGAATCTGATTGATCTTGTCAGTCTACGCGACTCTCCTCTCATCCAGGGAAGGATGAATACCTAGACTGACAGTGCCGCTAAGATGGTAAGCAATGGACAAGAGTGTTGTTATTACCAAAATAAGCTGCCAGGGATTTAAGATGGCAAAAAATAACACAGGTGCATTGCGCTCTCTAGGCTGACTTCTGTAAACCCACACCATGAAAAGAATTGTAAGTTTAGACTGAGGTTCTTGTAAAAACAATACTTTAGTAATTTAAAGCACACTAGCAAATTATTACAGACTCAGCAGCTAAAACAGCAATTATTGATCATCACACAGTTTCTGTGGCTCAGAAATGTAGGCACAGCTTAGCTGGATCCTTTACTTAGGACATCACAAGGCTGCAATCAAGGTGTAAGTTTATGTATATTATTGCTGATCTGGTGGTTTGCTTCCTTACGCATACTCTGTAAGTCATCACTGTTTCATGAAAACAGAATTTATATAATATGATAAGCTATATCAAAAACTTAAAAAGTCCTTTATGAAAATATTTGCATACTAGAGGCTGTGAACTAATTTTATAAACTGCGTTTATAGAGGTTTTCTAAATGAAAGTAAGTGGATTGTGTTTATTATGATTTGAATTATTATTTTTAGTCGTTAGATAGGATTCTGTAATTATGTGTTAGACATCCACTTATCTGAAACTAAAGTTACTGATTGCTTTTATAGCTACCTTTTTTCATTTTAATGAGAAACAAAATAGTTTAAGATGGGTTATTATTATGAATCTATTCTTTCTAATAAGCTTCTATTCATGGAGAGCTGTTAGATTTCATATATATATGACTATACAAGAAAAAAAGACACAGCAATGATGACTTATAGTATTATTAAACAATTCTAAATTTCCTTTGAAATTATCAAAGAAAAGTTTTGTTGTTTAATCATTATATAAGTATTGACTATATTATTATTACACTTACCTTTTTGCAGATTGTTCTATTCTTGGTATTTATAGCCTTGGAAACCCTATCAATATTTCAGAACATTCCATTAAATAGGTCACCATCTCCCTGAATAATCTGGATTTATGACTCACAATTAATACCTTTTTCCTTAAAATTCAAGATTCTCACAGAAATTTTTTTCTTGTCGCATATCAGTTTTAAAATCATCATGCAGGTGAGAAAAACAAAGTGTAAACAGAAGTATTTAAGTTTTGGTAAAATAGTAAAGCTAGGAAAAAAGATCCATTCTCTCATTTAATCGCTGGCTTGTACTGTTTTTTGTGTAGAAGGAAACCATTAAAGTAAGAGCATTGTATTTAGACACAGCATTATTGTAAAAGAAACAATCTACTCCAAGAATATTAATTGTGCCTATGGATTTCAATAATGAAGAAAGTTTTCTCCTTTCACAATTTACGATGCAAATTAGTTCTTCTTCATTCAGATATCGAGAGAGATGATTTACCTCTCAATTAATTTCTTCCCCACCACAAACAGTTTCATTATAATAGGAAGCGCGGTCAGGCACCTCAAAGTGTGGCGATCTGAGGCTCTGTTTACATGGCAACAGTGTGTGTTCAACAGTGGTTACAGGTAGGTTTTCTGGAATTATCTCATCAAAGCCTGAAAGTTCCTTTCCTTTCTCTGTCTGGGTGTACGGGGCAGTGGCCTATGTTATGCCTGGTGCGTAGCAGAAGCTCAAGAAATGTTTGCCGTACGGATACCATGATAGTGAGTAGCTAGTATTTTTAGAAGTAGAATGCCTTGAGTGTAAATTTGGACCTATAATCATTGGCTAACGAGTCTTGGTGGGGCAGTTGTTAAAGAGTCTGACTGCTAAACCTAGGGTCTACCAGTTGGAACCCAGCAGCCTCTTTGTGGAAGACAAGGGAGGAATGCGTGGCAGTCTGCTTCCATAAAGATTATCGCCTTGGCAGCCCTGCTGGGGAGCTCTACCCTGTGCTGTAGGGTCGCTGTGAATCAGAATCAGCTCCAGCAATGAGGACAGTGTTTTACTGCTTGATTTGATTAATTACTTGGATACACAACATCTGGGGTCTGAACTCTGTTTCCTCATTTCTAAAGTGAGGACATTGAAACCAAATCCTGGAATTGAAATGAGATGTTATTAAACTGTAAGTTTTACTAAAGTTGTGTCTTGATTTTCTTTTTGGTTAATTACTGTATTCCTAGTACCTAACGTGTGATTGCTGCGTATTTAATATTGAATATGTCGTAACTGAGTGCATTAAATTGACTAGCATTTGCTGGCTCAGTATAAGCCTTCAGTATAGTTTCATTTTTAGAAAAAAATCAGAAAATGGTATTATTAGTAACGTTCCATGATGAGGAACTAAGAAAAAGTTAAATAATTTGCTAGAAATTGGAAGAAAGAGAATTCAAACCCAAGTTTAGTGGTCTATGCTTTTAATCTCTCTACCTACACAGATTAAGTCAATACTTTTTAAAGTATGGGTCATGAAGTCAGAAACTGTGATCATTATTTTTTAAAAATGAAAATGAATTCTGCTTTGCATATGATATTAATGTAAGTATACATTAGGTTAGGTCACAATGTAAGTATTTTCCTTACTGTGGCCATGATCAACACAGGCTTCGGTGCCACTGAAAGTATTTCAGGTTTTATTGTTGCATTTACAATCACTCTCATCTCCGTCTATCACCACTGCATATGAGAATCCATAAACTGAAATTTACAAGTTGTCCTTGGGGGTTAAAGTGGAAAAAATAATGAATACATAACGGTGTCCCAATGCAAATAAATTCTCAAAGCCAAGAGTAATTTAACAGTTGCCTAAAGAAAAAGATGCAGATTCACTTTATAAGGGTTGACTGAGAGCCCTAACCTGTGAAAAGAACCAAACAACAAAGAGAATTGTTTGGAGCTTGTACCTAAAATCAACTGCTAAAATCTCCCAGATTCCTTTGACTCCTGCAGAAATAAAATAGAGCTCTTCTTATTCCACCGTATGAGCAGGGCAGATTGTAGATCAACTATAACATGGCAATTCCCAGCTTCCCCTGGACCTAAATATAGCCATGTAACTAAATGATTAGGCAATGGGATATGAATATATGTAATGTGTGCAACTTCTGCTTTAAATACTTAAAAAATGTGGATGTCTGTCCGCTAACTTGTTTCCTTTCCTTGAACTAGGTGTGGATGTGAAACTGAGACAGATTTGAGAATGCAGATTAACCCTGAAGCAGATGCAGCAACATATTAGAAGGTACCGAGTTCCTGAATGAACTTGTGCAGCAGTAATTTACCCTCCTTTAACTACTTTTGGAAACCCTGGTGGTGTAGTGGTTAAGAGCTACGGCTGCTCACTAAGAGCTATTGCTGCAGTTTGAATCCACTAGGTGCTCCTTGGAAACCCTACGGGGCAGTTCTACTCTGTTCTGTAGGATCACTGTGAGTCAGAATCAACTTAGCGATAGCGGTTTCGTTTTGGGTTTTGACTCCTTTTGGACTTGCATATTTGAGTGCCTGTGTTGCTTGAATAACATTTGTCATAGTTTGTTTGCTGTGCCTTAAACAATATAGTCTTTGAGCTAAAATGGAGATAAACCAAACTTACTGTTGTAAATACCAACTCCCACTACCCTAAAGGACAGAGCAGAGCTGCCCCATAGAGCTTCCAAGAGGTGCTTGGTATATTCGAACTGGAAGCCTTCTGGTCAGCAGCCATAGCCCTTAACCGCTATGCCACCAAGGTAACACTACCACCAACCAAGAGAACTTAAAAAAAATATTCATTGTTGTAGGGTCAGCTCTGATTCATAGCAACCCTACAGGACAGAATAGAACTGCCCCACAGGGTTTCCGAGGAACAGATGGTAGATTCTAACTGCAGACCTTTTTGGTTAACAACCAAATGCTTAACCACTTGTGAGCAGGGCTCCAACAATGTGAGTAGTGACCACTTATTGAATATATCATCTGCATTAGGTGTTGTGCTGTATGTTTTGTGTCCCTGATCTTAATTATATCTCAAAACAACTCAAAGACATATGTATTATTCTATGTCTTAGAGAAAATATTCTTAAGCTGTTGGCTTTGATTCCTAAGTCAGAACTCGAGGAAGCTCAGATTGAAACTCTAGTCAATATGACTCCAGCGTTAGTGAATTTTAACACAGATTGATGCTACTTTTAGCATTTCTAATCTTTCACCGTAAAGTTAGTTCTTCTCTCCAATCCTAGTTGGTATACAATTTCATTAATTAATGAGTGACATTTATAATGCAAACTGAAAACAAAATGTAGCTATGTTTTCATGATAAAAATTTGTCTTAATTTTATTATTTTTCATTTTGTTTTATTTATTTGCAAAGTCTCAAACATTTACTTTGTGAAGGAGGTTGCTGGATATATAAAAACAAACCCTAACACAGCAACCCAAACACGCAGTTTAGGTAGAAGGGGAAATGGATGAGTTAATCACTGCAAAACACTGCTTAACAGTATACAATTAAAAGCTTACTAGGTGGGGGAGATACAGATACTCTAGAGTGTCTGGGCAAAACCTGTGGCATAAAAGCATTTTAATTAACCTTGAAGGATGGTAAGTTTTGATAATATGGGAGAAAGAGAGAATTCAAATTGGAGAAAACAGCATAGGCAAAAATTTGGAATCAGAAATAAATCTGGTACACTACAAAAGTTCTGAGAAATCAACCTAGTGGAATTTAAGATGACCAGTGAGAAGTGCAGGATAAAGTGCTAGTGGACACACAATGTATATCACTTTAGAGCACTTGATTCTGTATTAATCACAAATAAAGGTGTCACTGGATCACAAGGTTAAACTGGTATTTTAGAAGTATTTATTGATCTGATTTATGGACTATATTGGGAGGTGGAATAACTGAACCAGGAAAATCAATCAGGTTATTGTTGAAGCTATCCAAGAGAGAGATACACACTGATTTAAGGTAGGGTTAAAAAAAATGAAAATTAAAAAAAAGGAATTAAAATCTCTAAGCTACGGCTACTGCTGTCAAGTTACTTCCGACTCATAGCTACCCTGTATTCAAGTCTGCAGGTGGTGCAAATGGTTTGCACGTGGCTGGTAACCATAAGGTTGGTGGCTTGAACCCACCCATCTACACTGTGGAAGAAACAGCCCTTAAACTCACATCCGTAAAGCTGACATCAGTAAAGCTCACATCCAGTTCTACTCTGTCATGCATGAGATCGCCCAACAGAATCCCTCAACAGTATAACAAAAATGACAGAAGCTGGTGGAAATAAAAACGGTTATCAATACTGTTAAAGAATAATATGCAAGATTTGGAGACTAGTTAATATAAGGGATATTGTAAATGTTAGCTTTAGATTACTATTTATTGACTAAATTTTGGTTAAAAAATTACAGAGATGTTGGCAGCCATTATTTGGCTTCATTAATTGCTAGACATTTTGATCCTTTTAAAAATATATTTTATTTATTTATTGTGATTGAGTGAAAGAGTATAATCCAGTTTAAATTTGCATGCCCACTTGTGTGCTGCTCTCCTTGTCCTGTGACAGCACACTCTTCTTTTCTGTTCTATACATGTCATATCCTCTTAACAATCTCCTGATGTCACCCTACTTTCTGATCTTTTTTAACCCATTGTTAAGAGGTTGTGAGGGTAAATAGTGGAAAGAATCATCATGGCCCAGAGCATTGAAGGATAATGCAGACTGGCATTGAAGTTGGGAGATACAGGAGAAATGGCTAGGTGGACTGGACATTTCATTTTTCTTTTCTTTTTGTTTATTTTCATAACTTCAAAAGCAAATACTAAGCTAAAAAAAAAAATGACTAAGAAATGGTCCTCACTAGATATCTAAGCTGTCTCAAAATTCTTAGTGACTGAATAACTGGCTGGCATTTGTTGCATGTCTATGTGAATGATTGTGAATTATTACCTTCATTGTTTAAGTCCCCGTTTAAAAATTAGAATCCTAAATGATGCTTGGTCTGCCATATAGGCTTGTTTCCTTAACTTTAAGATAAGTCGTTTGCATAAAGAGAAAAGTTTACCTTCAGTGCAGTATGTGCTTAGATTGCATAACCATTTATTCTCTATCCTTTTCCAAAATGAGAGCTTCACAATCATAGACACTGTGTGCATTGTCAGCCTCCGGGAAAAGAAAGAAAAACTTCCCTACACAGTCTAAAGTTTGGAAACTATCTATACTAATTTTTTGACTGAAAATGTACACAAATATTTATTAAAACCTTTAATCGTTGTCCGCATTTCAATTTTTAGCCTCTATTAGCTGTATAACATATGTCAAGAAAAATTGATTTATGTATTAATCGTTTTCTTAAGTGCTTCCATCACACTGAGAAAACGGAGCAAGAGGTTCAAAGCAATCCCTTCAAACAGAGTTTCAGCTCTGATGCACCACCAGTTAGTGCTTATTCAAATTCAGAATGTGATGATAATATCATGCAAGAAAAGTTCAGGTTACTCACTCATAAAAATAAAACATATAATCTATTGCACTACAAACACTAGGCTTTTTTTCTTACATTTTTCTACCCCAAACTTGTCTTTTGGTCAAGAAGTAGACAAATTAATTCTAATGTAACATATAAAATGCATCAATGTGTGGCAATAAAAAAAGAGGCTGAACTGGAGAATTAAAAATAAGAATTTTGTTAGTTTTTCCCTCCCTCTCTGTCTTCTGAAAAGGATTACATTTTGTGCATGTCTACAAAGGCTCATAACTAATCTGCCAGTCAAATGCAACAAAAATAAAAGTTTGAAGGAAAGAAGGAAAAAGATTTCATGGAGGAAAGAGTATTACTATTTCCAGGGCCATGCTGTATGAAATTTATGTCTACCTAGCAAACATGACAGCGGCAATAAAAATACATGTCTCTTGATTGTAATGACTTGCAAAGCAAACAAACTGAGTGTTTATTATTGAAAGGTAGCTAGTGGATCTATGCTGATAAATGTAGCAATAAACTTAGTTGGGACAGAAAAAATAAGATCGATACTGACGATGGGTTTGAGGCAATCAGGGTGTGGCACTGAATATTGCTGTAACCACGGTAGCTGAACTGATCAACATAACAAAATAAATAAATAGATGAGTTCAATAAGGTCTTAGAAAAGAAAAAGAAATGTGACCACTGATGTCATTGGACCAGAGAACCAGGTGCAAAGAGTAACAATTACGGACATTAACGGCTGAGCTCAGCGTAGGATGATGAAACCTAAAAGTGTCCACAAATAATGTGTAATGAAGGCTGTGTATTGTCAGGAGTAGCAGAGATTGTTTTTTGGTGAATTCAACTCTCAGAGAACAAAACTCAAAGACACTGAAGAATACAGACAGCACCTAGGAGCCTGAGACATTAGATGGACAGGAACCTGTAAGAAATCCAAGGAATGGCAACAACAGGGTATGGAAAAGTATACATGAGCACCAGGACTAAGATTCTGTCTCTAGATACCTGTGAAGAATGGCCTCACAGGTCCTTTACTGAAAGAATCAGTGAATAATCAAAACGACTTGTCCACCATGGTAAGTCAATGCACATAGGTGTTTAACTGTCACAAAAATTCTATTAAATAACCTCTATTGTGTATTTTTTCCACACGATGCCTTCTGCTTTCTAATGCCCAGCATTCAAAAATAATCATGACATTTTAAACAAGATAGTCTAAAATAAATGGGGCAGTTGGCTGTGTATCAATGGAGATCCTGGCATCTAGGCAGGGACTGTTTTATACAGGTGTTCTAGGCCATTAGACAGCGTAAAATTCCTAAATCTTGAAATAAAGAAGTGGTTGGTAAAATGCCTTGCTTTTTAAAAATTTTATTTTAAATTTGAGTCTTTTAAGTGTTAGCTTAAAGTTCCATCACCATCAATCTGTTCTCTCATTATTAGTTGTTTAAAGAAACGTAAGAATTTCACTTCTAGGAACTCATCACAATTTCTTTTTAAAGGAAATCTCCCTCATGCTAAAGATCTTTGCACACAGGGTTGTGTAGGAAACTCCAATACTGCCAAAAGCAACTGACTCTTTAAAACTCTCTTTAACCAGGCTGCTGTCATCCCCTATGCTGTATCACTGTAGCAGATGTGGTCGGTGCCCACATACCCCTCATACTGACCATTTCAGGGCAGGCCAGCTTCCGTCTTTTGGTAAGTTCTCTCTTGCCACAAGAACCCACTTAGCCTGAGCCCACTGCTGAGTTAAGTGACTTAAACGTAACGGTCTGGAAGCAGCCAGCAAATAAGGGCTGTCAGAGTGAATAAAGACCCCAACTCCCTTATCAGTTGTTTTCAGATGTACTCCCACTTGCACAGGCACCATTCCCGTCAGAGTAGAAGTGTTCTCCTTAGGATTTTCAGTGACTATTTTTTTGGAAGTAGAACACCTGGTCTTTCTTCCAAAGTACCTTTTGGTTATCAGCAGAGTGCATTAAACATTTGCACCAAAGGAACTCCCCAGCTTCTTTAGCCCTGAGCTCCATACTGTACACTTGCTTCCTAAACTCCGCCCCAAATCAAGTTCTAGCTGCATCCAGAGTAATTTGCTTTATGATATATCATTTAATGTTCTCCTCCCTTTTCCTGTCTCACATCCTTAGTCCCTGTGTTTTATGAGAACACCTCCCAAATAAACTTCTTTTACTCCTATCTTAGTTAGGGTCCACTTCCTGGGGAATTCACGCTAGCAAAGCACCATGCTTCCTCATCCCAAATATTTGTGGGAATAATAAGATCTTAAAATGAAGATTCAAGAAAGGATTTTTATTATAGAACACTTCTTACAAACGTCCTTGTACGAAACTGAGAAGAACTATTCAAAACAAGAGGAATGTTTTCTTTTACAATGAGCAGAAGCAGTGACAGCTGAGGAATGTAAAACCTATTATTTTCATTTGGGTTTCTCACAAAGGAAAAAAATGCTTTCACTCAAGGACTCACAAAAATTCTCTGATTCTATTGACTCTTCAGTTTTGTTCACTTTAATTCATTTCAATTCAGATATTCATTTAACTCAGGCACAGCAGACAATTTAAAACAAAAGTTATTTACATACCAGCCATCTTCCTTGAAAAACTCATAAAGTAGTTGAGGAATAGATATTCATACCCAAAATGAAATTAAGCATTGCCACATGTTATACATAGACATTTGAAATAACTGGAATTAGCTGAAAGTATAAATGTTAAAGAGGGGAAAATTGAAGGTTTACTTGGTAGACCCACAACAGGATCGTTCCTTCCTAATGTCAAGTGCAATGCTGTCAGTTACTGCCCAACTGATGATGTCTCTGAAGTATGTCTCACTAGTCTTGACTGCTCTCTTGAATTGTAAGGTCATGTGTTATACTGTCTATTGCAGTCTCTACGTTGACATCTGACAGGTGTTGTAGACTTATCACTGTTAAATAGCGACTCTTGTTTTTGGTCCTGGAACCTGTTTACACCCAGCCTTATCCAACTGTATAAATAGTCCCTTATCCAACTATTTGCTCAAGAATCTAAGTTTTATTGAATTCAGCAGCAAGTCGTATTGTCTATACTTCCTTTGTATATTGCAAATCTCTTTATTCTCTCCATTTGCAATGCTCCTTGGAGTCTTCCTCCTTCCATTCTTGTGTCCATGAAAGCCGTTCTGTAGTGTTCTTTCCACAAGATAAATTAGGTCATGCCTCTTCTCTTTTTAAAATCTTCCAGTAGTTTCTATTGCAATTAACATTAAAAGTCCTATATTTCTAACCTCACTTTTTATGACTAGTTTCCCCACTAAACACGTACACACTATAGTGATCTCCTGATGTATTTGAAGCATTCCAAATTCTTTGTTGTCTAGAGGCCTTGTAATTAACACCTCAAATGCTGTGTCTCCAATTCTGCATGGGTTGTATTTTTTTGGTTATTCAGTTCAAACACTCCGTATTCATAGAGAGACTTTTCCAGCATCCAATGTAACATATCCATCTAGGTGATAATGGTCAGATCATTCTATTAAATTATCTTTATTTGTCTACTATTTATAAATCACACTAGAGTGTAAGTGTCACAAGTAAACTTGCTATTTTGTTCCCCACTGTGTTCCTAGCACTTACATCACTACCAGGCACCAAATAGGTGTTCAGTAAATGTGTGTTTGAGTGCATAAAATGCATAAAATGAATGAGTAAAAAGGAATAAGTTGCTTAAGAGTGAGATGCAGATTATCTTCATAAGGGCTGTGAGAAATAAAAGCAAGAGAAAAAGAAGATGTTGGTGGAATATTACTTAACTGCTCTTCCTTGAGTAATGCGAGTCACATTTTAACTTGAAGAAGCCTAGGCTTTGTATTTGGATGGGAAGGGCAATTTGCACAACATGCTCACATTGCAAAGGCCTGTTTGTAGACAAGCAAGGATCCTCTAGAAAGGTCAAGAGAGGAGCAGAACCAAAGAAGGGAGAGGGTGTTGTTAGCAGATAATGTAATGGTAGACTTAACCTAGACTGTCTTCGGATTTGAACCAGGGAACAGGAAATCATCATTTCTATTGGCAAATTAATACCCTGAAGCAGTTTTTAAAATCTGAATAATTTAGAGCCTTCTCGCAGAACAGAAGTCTCATAGCACATGTGCTTCGTTCTGTTAAGTGTCTAGGAAAAGGAGTTAAAAGCACCAGTGACAGAGTCAAGCATAGGAGGTCTGACAAATACCTTTGGGATCTCATCCTTGAAAAAGTGCTACATACTCATTACTGAATGCCACTGTGGTCACCTTCAAAGCACTCCTGGTGGGAAGCTATGCACCAACCCAGCCCCTAGTGTACCCTTCAAAGCAGTTTTGGAACTCTTTTTCTGGAATGGCCATCAGAGCTATCATTGTATTATCCTTGATGTCCTGAGCATCAGCAAAAGGTCTTCCTTTCAGTATTTCTTTTATCTTTGGGTAAAGAAAAAAGTCATTGGGGGCCAGATCAGTTGGGTAGGCAGGGTGTTCCAATACAGTTTTCTGTTTACTGGCTAAAACCTCACTCGTGGACAGCTATAATTAAGTTTGCAATCTTGCTATCTTGCACTGTGTGCAGTAGTCATTCCAGAAAGAGTTGCACAATTGCTTTGAAGGGTGGACTAGATGCTGACATCAGTGCTCAGCTTCCCAAAGCGGGTGCTTCCCAGGTGACGGTAGTGGTAGTCAGCAATGAGGGACGTAGCACCTAGAACAATTAAGTTCTCAGACTTGATTTCAGATCTCGTATGTACATATGTATATACGTGGCAATTTGCTAGCTGTCTAACCTTGGACAGTTTCTTAATCTCCTCTTCTGTTTTAGTCATCCAGTGCTGCTGTAGCAGAAATACCACAAGTGGATGGATTTAACAAAGAGAAATTTATTCCTTTACAGTAAAGTAGGCTTAAATCCAGATTCAGGGAGTGAGCTCTAGGGGAAGGCTTTCTCGGTTAGCCTTCTTCCCCAGATTAAGAGTGTCTTTACATAGGGACCTTAAGTCTAAGGGATGCACTCTGCTCCTGTCACTGCTTCTTTGGTGGTATGAGGTCAACCTCAAGTCTACCTCTGCTCGCTTCATTCTTTTATAGTCCAAGAGATTGCCTCAACACAATCCAAACTTGTAGACTGAGTCCCATCTCACTAATATGGGTGCCACAACTTGTCCTTCATTAACCTGACAGAAACAGGATTTACAACATTTGGGGAAAAGTCACCCAATACCAGAAATCATGGCCCAGCCAAACTGATAACACTTTTTTAGGAGGCCGCAATTCAATCCATGACACCTCTCAATTCCAAATTGCATCACCTTTCATAGGATTAGTTTTAAAATATATATATAAACCACTCAATGTCATGCCTGACACAGGAAAGGATTAGTAATTCTTGCAATCATTGGATTATTAATATGTTAAAGCATGGTGTCAGATGTGTACTCCAATCCTGGCGTTCAGATTGCTCACTTTGTTTCAGCTGTAGCAGCCTGCTCTTTATCTTGTCTCTCCACCCACCACCCGAATGCTGACAAATGGTAGCATCAGTGACAGAAACAGCAAGTGTGGGTTTAGGTGATTTTCAAAATGCTTTATGATGGTGAAAATTAACTCAAATTATCTTGTAGGAGGCAGAGTCTCAAAGATAAATGTGAGTAGTGATATTTTGCATATCATAAATTGGCACATGCCCAAATCTTAAGTAAGTGGAATTTCATACATAAAAATAACATAAACACAACTTTCTTAATCATGTCTTTGTACTTAGTTAAAAGTGGATAAAAGACAATTTTGAAAATTCCATTTGTTTGCCCACATGAACATTCACTGAACACCGACTTTGTGCTAATCAGTGTCCCACATGCTGGAGAAAAATGGTGAATAAAAGCAGACATGATCCTTATTCTCATGAAGCTTACAGTATAGTGAGAAAGACAGACATTAATCAAATAATTCCAAAAAGAAAAGTCAAGTCACTGAGTGGTAAGTGCTATTAAAGAAAGTTACATGATACTATGAAATTTCATAATAAAGAAATATTACTGGAAATGAAAATTTCTGTAACAATATTTATAGATTCCATTAACTTGCATTATGCTGTTAGAATACAGTGTCCCCAAGGCAGAGTGGGAAAGGAGATGTATTAGAGACTGAGTTTAATATTTTAAATGGGAACTCACTAAGACTACCTTTGGCTGGTTGTTCAACATTGTACGCTAAACTTACTCAGTTGGTGTTCAATCATCATTAATATTTGTGTGTGTGTGTGTGTGTGTCTGTGCACATAAATACGTGTATGTGGGTAGTGTTGTGTCATTCACTGTACCTTACTGTCTCAAATCCAAACTTTTCCCTCAGCAAGAAGAAATCTTTTATAAATACCACTGCTTGTGCAACTTACATTTTTCAGTCTCCGTATTACCGGTCCTTTTGAGAAACTGCTTGTGGAGGGAGTCTTCATCACTAAACTTTGTCAGACTGTGCTTCCATTTCCAAGCTCATGATTCGTAATGAATTTCTACAGTTCCATAGTTTTCCTCCTGAGGTCTAGTCCTATGTAGTATGCTACTTTGTACTTAAAATCTGACCTAGTGGCTGCCTCATGGAGACATCAAACTCAAAATATCTGCAACTGTAGTTACTATTTTTCAATGCTGATTCTCCCTATGTACTCCAAATCTTGGGAAATATCACTATTTGTCTTGATACCCAGTTTGGAAGTGTGGCGGCTACTCTAGAGTCCAGACTTTTCCTCATCCCTGGATATTCAGTCTGTGACTAATCACTGTCAATGTCAACTCCATAATTGTTATCGTATCTGATTCCTCTATTCTCACTGCCTGTATCTTAGATCAGTTCTCAGTCCTGTCATTTACATGGTTTCACTAAATGTTCTAACTCTCCAAATTGAGTGTTTTTTTTTCTTTCCCTCTCTGTTACCCTTTTTATTCTTATTACAGGCAACTTTCAGCTTGTAACATTAATTTTCACTGGCCACTTTGAAGCTCTGTAGTGGCTTACCACAGAGCTCTGATAGTGCAGTACTTGAGTGTTGGACTGCCCGCTGAAAGGTTGTTGTTTTTACCCACTATTCATTCCATGCAAGGATGATCTGACAGTCTATTTTCGACATTGTCGTATGGAGTCGCTATAAGTTGAAATATACTGAACAGCTACAGCTTCCATTTGGGGAGTTTAGTGAATTTCCATTGCCTAGAGGAATGATTTTATGTATTGCTTCATCTCACTGATTTCAGGCAGTTCTTTCCATAACCTTAGGTAATTTCTGTTCAAGTATGCACAGATGATTACTAGGACAAAGAACCCTAGAAGACCCTTTGTCATCTCTGCAAATCTTCTTTGCAAAGCTTCCTTATCTGTTATTCTGCCTCATATCCTAGCAGGCTTAATGGCCCACTCTGGATTCTTCTGTTCTGCAAGGTCACCTGGAAACTGCCTCAGGGCAGGAAGCTGGCACAATTGCTGGACCCTTTTCATTTGGTTTCCTTCTTTCAGGAATCCTAAACTCGTGTTTTCTGTTGTTTAGTGTCAGAAAACCTTTGCTTTAGATATTTTATTCAGTTTTTTAAATGTTTAAAAGATAAGAGAATGAATATGATTCCACTTACTCCATTATGGCCAGTGCACTTAAAAAATATTTTGGGTTTGTATTGCTATTTCTAATTCATGGTTAAGATTTGAGGTCTTCTAATCTTTAATATAGTTAACATAACATAACACAATCTTTTAACGTAATTACTTCTTTCCTTTATCATCTGATACCAAAAAATCAAACCGACTGCTGACAAGTCAATTCCAACTTATAGAGACTCTATCTGGCAGAGTAGAACTGCTCCATAGAGTTTCCAAGGAGTGCCTAGTGGATTCCAGCTGCTGACCTTTTGGTTAACAGATGCAGCACTTAACCACTAAGCCACCAGGGTTTCTGAAACTCATATAATCATTTCAAATTAGCAGCATCACTCTTACCAGAAACAATAAAACAACAGAAATATAAATTGGCTTATACTGCTTTTGTTCTATTATTGCTATGTCTGTTCTTTTGACATCCAAGGTATATTCAATATTCTTTGCCAACACCACAGCTACAAAATGATCTACCTTGATACTTATTTTTAAATATATTTTTATTACTGTAATTTCATCCAGAGACTTTATCAAAAGAGTTAAAAGACCACCCACAGAATGGGGAAAAAAATGTTTGGCAACTATGTGTCAGGCCATCGTCTGATCTCCATTCTGCAAAATATCAACAAGGAAAAGGTAAGTAACCTAACTAAATGATGGTCAAAGGAGATGGGCAGACACTTCACTAGACAGGACATTCAGACAGCCAAAAGACACATGAGAAAATGCTCACCATCATTAGATATCAGAGAAATCCACATCAAAACTACAATGAGATACCATCTCACCCCAACAAGGTTAGCCATGATCCAAAAAACACAAAACAACAAATGCTGGAGAGGCTGTGGAGAGATTGGAACTCTCCTACAATGCTGGTGGGGTTGCAAACTGGTACAACCTCTTTGGAAAGCAATCTGGGGCTTCCTTAAAAAGCTGGAAATAAATATACTACTGCTTGGAATTTATCCTTCAGAAATAAAGGCTGTCACACAAACAGACACATGCACATGAATGTTCATTGCAGCACAGTCCATAATTGCTAAAAGATGAAATCAACCCAGATGCCCATTAACAGATGAATGGACAAACAAACTATGGCACATATACTTGATGGAACACTACGCTATGATAAAAAAAAAAAAACAATGATGATTCTAGAAAACATCTCATAATATGGTTTCAATTGGAAGATACCATGCTGAGTGAAATCAGTCAGTGGCAAAAGGGCAAGTATTATAAGAGACCCTTGTTATAAGGACTTAAAAATAGAATTATCTACAAAAAACCAACAAAAAATTCTTTGATGGCTACTCTGGTGGGGGGATGAGAGTTTGTCATAGATGAGGTAGTTGATAGATGTTAGAAATTTTATTCACTGCGGATCCAACTCGACGGCACTTGGCTCGTAATAGATAAAGAAATAAAATTATTTTTTTAGAAAAGAAGATATCTACTGCTTATATTCAGAATCAGAAGTCATTTGCTACTGCTAATATTAAAAAAAAGATTTGAAAACTGGCATTTTAACATGTAAGAGTCAGAATCAACTTGATGGCAATGGATTTGGTGTTGCTTTTTGTGTCCTCGTGTGCCAGGATCCCATATACCCTTGTTGTTGGAACTGTCAGTTTAAAAAGAAGAACCCAACATTATCAAACTAATACTTCTTTTGAGAAGATGAACTTGGCATAAAAGGTCATCATTTATTTCCAATATAATATTTGAAATAGCTATATTAGATTTTTTAAAATTAGAAAATGTGACTATTCATGTTATTTTCATGTTTAACTTTTAGCATAGCTCCCTATCCAATCTCAACTGTATAAAAGTAGCTTTCAGTAAAATTTTTCATGAAATGCATTTCACATTTATTTATACTCTGAAATAAAGTGTCACAGCCTCTGAGAAAACATTCTATTAATCCTCAAATTGAAAAGTTAAATGACATTATCAACTTCTTTTAGTTTTTCATTTTATTAGCTTGCCACTGTACAGAACTCAAGTTATAGAACCTTTCCAGCCTGTGAGTTCAGATAAAGGGTGTTCGGGAAGATTATGCTAGAGCACAGAGGCTCTGAACTCAAACAAGTGGAAGGCATAGCTCTATGAGCTGGGCATAAACGAATCTGTAGCAGCTGTTGATTTCTACTGAAATATTAGCAGACCTTTCAGAGTATTAAAGAACAATCACCACATTTATGATGTTAAAAAGTATTTGAATAAAATTAAGTTGCTAATGTGTTTTAGTGATTAGCATACTGAGAACATACATCATTGTTATGAGGTTTTTTCATATAATATATTTCATAGTAAAGTTTTACATTTTACTACCAAGGTTATTTATATTTTAACTTGCTTAAGCCTGACCTAGTGAGCTTTGGAATGCATAGACTCCTTTTGGTTGTGTTATAATCTGTCACTGATACCAGCCAGACTGCATTTTTGCGAAGCTTCTATTACTGCATTTCAGAAATTTTAGGTCATTCTATGTTCATTTCCTTCTCTAATTTATGCATATTTTCCTTTCACTGTTCATTTAGTGAAAACATAAGCCAACTGGAAATCCTTATTATTTCTCCAGTCAGAAAAGCTAGCATTATGGGTAGAGTTGTAAGGAAAGCAATATATTCTTCTGGAAGTATTCCATTGTAATTGGAAGACCGATGTATAGAATGTAATCTAGTATAGTAAATTGGCATCTGATCCAATCTATTAATAAACAGCAAGACCAAATCAATGACAGAGAGAAATAAAAGGAGTCACAGAAATGATGATAAAAGGTATGAGGAAGAATGCTTAAAGACACTGGGGCCTCATCATCTCCCATTTATTCCGGAGGTGAGCCTTCTCCTGCTTCCAGTGTAGGCTCTAAATTTCTTATTTTGCTGAGAGTTGATATAATGAGCCATTGAAATGACAAGATAGCAGATGGAATAAATAATTACACATATCCTTAGCAAGTTTGTCCCCTCTGCCTCTAGAGTAAGAGTATTTAGCTGAGGTGAGATAATGAGTTAAGATGAAAAACTGGTAGGCAGCACCCATGTGACTAGCTGATTCCTCACCCCAACCAAAGTATGAAGTGTGACAGCTTCATCATATAAGGCTCAGTACTTTATTCTCCAGTATGAAATAAAAATGAAATTCAAAGAATTGTGATGTACTGTACCTCAGCTTATGACCTGGATACAGAAATACTTGGTAGAATTTTTTGTTTGTGCTGTTATGAACATGAAAAGGAGATTAGGTGTTTCACAAATAAGGAATAGTACAGATTCTTTGTTTAAAGTGTCAGTGGAAGTATACTGATTCAATGTACTTGCTGTGTTAAAGATAATTACCACCAATAAAGGCTGGCTTTTGCTGTGAAGACATGCAAAAAAAAAAAAAAATTGCTGCCATGTTTAAAACCCTTTTTACATTGCTATTATTGTTGGGTGTTGCCCAGTCAATTTCTGACTCACAAATACCCCATGTAACAGAAAAGAACAGCTCCATAGTGTTTTTTTAATTTTTAGGAGACCAGATCACAAGGTCCTCACCCCACAGAGCAGCTGTGGGGATTGGAACCAACCCTTCCAGTTAGCAGGTAAGCACTTTGTCATTGACTTTCCAGGGCTCCTTCAGTCTTAACAGAGGGATTACAGATTTAAACAAAAAGAATAACATTCAATTATCCAGCAAATTAAATATCTCTTGATGCTGTTTATTCGAGGCTCTGGTGGTAGAGACACATACCTTGACAGATAGCAGGCGTGACATTTGCTGGTTTTAAAAATTTCAGATGTGATTACATTAAAAACTGTGTTGCGTTTCATCCAGTGACAGATAGATGTACCCACGTCATTATCTGAAATGCAAACAAAATCTCTAAGTCTTAAATTTCTTTTATCTGCTGTACCTTTTTAGAAAAAAATGCCACTTTTCATGTAGTTTCAACTCTCCCTCTTTCAAGGACAAGCTTATATTAAAGTCTACATTGTTTATTGCAGCCAGATTACAAGAGTTCATACATAGCCAACAAGACAGTGGAGAAAATGTCCTTATGTGCAGAGTTAAATATCTGACTGTCAGCTGAGTCTTGGCCAACTAATAAATAACCTGTCTCATACCTAGAAATGACTAGGTAACTCTTAAGAAGTTTGCCCTCATGTATGAGACAAGAAAAATTGTATGTTGTAGTTATTTTCCTATAATAAATTGCACCTTTCAAAACTTTCTTTCTTAGGGATAAAAATCTGAAGAAAAGAAGAAGCTGGATTTTATGTCAGAAAGGATGACAAAGCCAATTATGCCTCCTACATGTAAATCTACATTTCTGGAGTTAATGCCCTTTTCCTTGGTCCAGGGCTGAGTAATCCTTAGAGCCAATCTTTCTAGATTCTCTGGCACATAACTCACCCACCACTGGCAAACACTCATCTCTACAAAGGTCAGTGCACTGCAAGTCTAATAATACTCTCTGATAATTAAGATAAGAACAAAAATCAACATACAGAACAAGTGTATTGTCATTAAACCTATTTTGTTTGAGGAAGCAATGTTTTAATCAGTCTGAAATGTGTTTTCTGTACGTCATATAGATTGGTAGGTATAAAAGAATTGAGGAAAAGCTATGGCTCAATGCCAAAAGATAGAAAATTAAAATCTCATGGGTAGACATGACGTGTCTCACACTTGATTTCACTATGCATATGTCAAGGACTTAAAAATTAATCTGTCAAATTTGAAAATCTTTAAATTTTAGATTCAGTATTCAGATACTTACTTGACACCTGACAATTTAAGAACCCCGGTTAGTATGTCTTCACATTTTCTCCAATATACTCTTCATTTAAGAATTTGGCTCACGCCAAGAACTTTGGAGTCATTCATACTCATCACTTCCTCTCACATAACACACCTCGTCCATCATATGTCTTCTTGGCGTCGCTGCTTTTTACCTGGATTGTTCTGCTAACCTCTTAATTGTTCTTTCTGCTTCCATCACCGCGAATCTACGTCAATGGTCTTCTATCAACACAACAGTTACAGTGCTTCTTTAAAAATGTATGTCTGATTATGCTGCACCTTTCAAAGCCTTCCATTAGCTTCCTTATCACTTGGGGTAAATGCCAAGATCCTTAAAATAACAAAAAGTCCTACAAAAGTTCACACGCCATTTCTTCTCTGACATCACCTCTTACTAATCTTACCTTCCCTCACCGAACAGCTACACAGTCCTCTCTTGTTTGCTTGTTTGTCTTGTGTACGTGTGTGTGGTAAACTGTTTACTTCAACTTTAAAAAAAATGTTTTATTTTGAAGTAGTACTAGATTTATAGAAAAGTTGTGAAGAGAATGAGAGAAATTGCCATGTGGCCCACACATAATTTCCTCTATTGTTAACATTCTACGTTACTACAGTGCACTTGTTATAATTGATTAACCAGTATAGATACACTGTTATTAACTGGAGTGCATGTTTTATTCAGGTTAATTTTTTTGTCTTTTTTCTCTTCCAAAATCTCAACAAGAATACAATACTACATTTAAATGTCATGTCTGTTTAAAAACTTTGGTTGTAAAGATTTGTTTTTGATGACCTGGAGAGGTTTGGGGAGTATTTGTAATACACTTCATAGATCATCCTTTAGCTGGGATTTGCCTGATGTTTTTTTCAAGATTAGATTGGAGTTATGGATTTGGGAGAGAAAGATCACAGAAGCAAAGGACCATTCTTAACACATCATACAAAGAACAGATGTTACTGATATGATTTTTCACTATTGGTGATAAACTTTATCACCTGGCTGATGCAGTGTGCCAGGTTTACCCACTGTAAAGTGACTGCTTTGTCCCCTTTCCATACTGTACTCTTAGGAAGGAATCACACTGCCTAGTCCACACTTAAGAGAGCGAGGAGATACATCCCAGACTCTTGAGGGAGAATTATTTATGTAAATTACTTGGAACACTTTTACAAGTTTTTCTCCCTATTCTCCCTATTTTATTAACCTATTCCATCATTCGTTCACATCAGTATGGACTCATGGATACTTATTTTACCCTTCATTTTATAGCCTATGACCACTCGATTTCCACTGTTGCTCAAATGGTTCTACTTCTGTTCGTCAGAAGCTTTTCAGGTGGCTCCTGTATCCTTTTGACACATCACCATCAACATGTTTTATTTTTTGTTGTTGGTATTATTGTTAAGCAATGTGGTTAACTAATGATCATCAAAGGGGCATATTTTACATTCTGCGTTGGTACTAAGGAGTCTGTGGTGCCATAGTGCTTGACTTGTAACCTACAGTTTGGCAACTCGAACCAACCAGCTGCTCCTTGGGAGAAAGATGAGGCAGTCTACTGCCCTGAAGATTTACAGCCTTGAAAACCCTGTGGAACAGTTCTAGTCTGTCATATTGGGTTGCTAGGAATCAGAATCAACTAGATGGCAATGTTTTTTAGTTTACATTATACCAGAAAACTAGCTATCTTTGTGAAAATGGTGGAAAACAAGATTTAGGAAAATTAATAATAAATATTTTATACTTTGATTCATTAGTTTGTAATATTTTAACATAAGTACATGTATCCACACATAGTTTCAGATAGTTAACCTATGCTATGTGTTCTTACATATTTAATGCATCTATTACTCAGGAATTTTCTCACAGCTTCTTAAGAACTATTATTTTTAATGGCTCCCTAAGATTTAAATGTGAATGTGAATTTGAATGCATGTGCAGAATTTCTTTATCCTTTCTGTATTGTGTGTATCGTTTTTACAAATAAAAGTGCAATAAAGTTCTCTATGTGTTCTTTGCCCCTAAATTTCAATGACTTACAATAAGCCTTAGAGAGGAAAATACCGGGTCCAAGCACAGGCACTTTGGATAGAGTTTAACAAATTATTTTCAACGTATATTTAATAAAAAAACACGTATAAAATACTCACGTTGTTACAACTAATTAAACGTTGGATAGCTTTGTTAAAATGAAAAGAGAGGTATCTTTGCCAATGGAAATGGTATTTTAATTTGTCTTTTAGATCTAAGTGAAGTTGAATGGTTTTATAGGTTTATTTGCCATTTGCCCTTCCTCTTTTTGGAAACAGTAGTAATTTTTTTTTCTACCCCTAGCAGTTTTAGATCTTCCCTTGCCAATTTGTATAAGGTCTTTACTAAAAAATATTAAGCTATAGTTGTTATGAATATTTTTGTCTTGTTTGCTTTTTAAATGTATGACTGTTTAACAAGAAGCAGTTAAATGTTTATTCTTCCCTCTGTAATGTTTCCTAAATCTCTCATTTTTAAGCTTAGTATGATTTTAAGCCAAGCCAGCAGTCAAAAATGTCTTCTATGTTGTTTTTTAAAATATAGCCTGATTTGTTTGACTCAAAATTTATTATAAAGATTTAAATGTCATTGTAAAATTGTTTGCCTCATTTGAGAAGTCTCTATAGAAGAACTTCGTCAAATCACACATACATCTGTGTGAAGGTATGTGTATGCATGTTTTCATTTGTTCTATCCCATTAATATCCTTGTTTATTCTCCTATTACCACTATGCCATAATTATTATTGCACTTTTCAAATGGTGACATACTTTAAAACTTGATAAATTAAGATTTTCATTACTACTCATCCTCTGGTAAATTTTAGCTTTCTTATTTATGTATTAATTGAGATGAAATTTAGAGTCATTTAATCAACTTCTTCATGGAGGCCTGGTGGTGTAATCATTCAAGTGCTCAGCTGCTGGCCAAAAGGTCAATGATTTGAAGCCACAGCTTCAGGAGAAAGACATGGCAGTTGATTTCCGTAAAGATACAAATTTGCAGACTTGGTGGTGTTGCTGTGAGCTGGAATCAACTCGAAAGTAGAGGTAATCAACTTCTTAAATGTGTCATTGATACATGTTTTTGTTCCTTCATTGGGTCATTCGTTCATAAAGCATGTTTTTATTGAGTACCTATTATATAGGCATAGAAAGTACATAGGTTACCAACATGAAGATAGTTTTTGAGTAATGATGCTTACAGTCTGGAGCAGTATATTTTACGATTTATTCAGAGTTTTAATAATTTTTACTAATGCTGATTTGTAATTTATCTTGGTAGGTATCTTTTATTGATAGTAAGATCATTGCATGCCCTTATAGCATAAGCTATGACATAGGGAATAGCAAGTTGCAAGCTATCTTTTTTCACTTTATTTTTATATAGGAGTTTTATTTTCAGTACTTTCTATCTTTTAGCATGTGAAATAGAAAATAGGTTTATTTGCTTTAATCTCATGTAGCAGTTCATAAAATACTTGTCTTTATTTTAAATGTGTTTCCTTTTTTTAAAAAAAAGTGTGCTTAACTTTGACTGGAAATGGAGATTTTACCATGTTTTATTTCCTTAATTAATCATGTCCTTGGCAGATCGTGTTCATTCTTTGTTCTTTCTACAAGTCTCCACACTGCTGTTAACTTCGCTTCTTTCTGCTGCACTTACTTATCTCAGCTGTGATGAGATTTGTCCCTTCACTCGGTCTTCAACCAGATAGGCGGTGTTTAGATTGTGTTTGCTTCCAGAATGGGTTTTGAGTAAATCCTGGTGGCATAGCAGTTAGAATTCACCAAGTACTCCTTGGAAACCAAATCCTGCCAGGCAGTTTTACCCTATTCTTTAAGGTCGATATGAATTGGGATGGACTCCACAGCAGTGGGTTTGGGTCTGTGATCATTTTAGAGAGATAATTGTTTTTAAATATTAACTTTTGCCTTGTCTTAATGTTGTGTTTTTAAAGAAGCAGAAATATTTTCAAGAGCAATGAAGGTGGAGAGACTTTGGCTTTGAATACTCTTGACTTTGAGGTTATTTAGAGGGGTCAAGTTTCCAGGCCAAAGTAAAACTTAAGTGTAGAGGATACAAATACCAAATAGAGTTGTTTAGGTTATGCAAAGTAGTATAATCTGAGTCAACAGTAAAGCAAAAGTCAGTTCGACAATGGCAACCCTGGGGGCATCGTAGGAGCGATGATGTTCGCCAACAAGGTGGGAAGCTGGAATCCACCAGGGGCTCCTTGGTAAACCCAGTGAGGCAGTTTTACTCTGTCCTAGAAGGTCTTTTAAGAATTGAAATAGACTTGACAGCAACAGGTCTGTTTGCTTGTTTTTAGTACGTTAGTGATGCCTTTCCACAAGTTGGTTACACAAATATGAAGAAAATATGATACCACTTGGCTTGGCATTCAAAAATCTTGCAGCTTAGGTGAAAAACAAGTACCTCAGGGAGTTAAATCACTCTATCCATGCAGCCTTCGGTCACTTTAGCTAAAACAGTTTATCCCTTGAGAGTGAACTGTAGAAAACTTTTACTCTCTTGAAACTCTGGCTTTCATCAGTCTGTACTGAATATTTATACTGGTGTATCAGATAAAGCAGTCCTCTTTCATGCTTCGTTCTCGTTTCACCTGTCACTGAGTCTCCCTTTAATCTAAAATTTTCTTTCTAGCTGTTCCATCATTTTCACCACTCGGAAGTTTCTCTAGCCTCTCCTGTCCTGCTTGTCAGGCGCACATGTGTCACCCCTGGTCCTCCTCTACATTTCTTGCCCTTTAAATTGACTTTTTATTTGTTGGTTCTGCATACATTTTCAAAATTAAGATTTTAAAAAATATAATAAATGTCTTTTGTTTTAACTTCTGCTTTAATTTTTCTCCTTGCTTTCATTTTTTTAAAAGTATTATTTTGTTGTGTTTTAGGCAAAAGCTTACATAGTGACTTAGGTTCCAGCTTAATAATTGTTACACAAATTCTTCCATGCCACTGGTTACAACTTTCACACTATGTCAACATTCTCATCATTTTTATTCTGTTTGTTCCGTCTCCACTGATCTTGCTTCCTGTGCTCGCCTTGCTTTCTCATCTTTGCCTTTGGGTAAACGTTGAACGTTTGGTTACATTTGGTTTATTGTTTAAGAGAGTATATTATTCATGGTGATTTAAAAAAAATTTTTATTATGATTGAGTGAAAAAGTACAATCCCGTATAAATTTGCGTGCCCGCCTGTGTGTAGCTCCCACTGCTCTACCTGCCTGGTGACAGCACACGGCTCATCTCCGTTGTATACATGTCCTGTCCTCCTAACAATCTCTTATCTCCTCCTCTCCACCCTCTCCCCCATGCCGCCAGCAAGAGGTCAGCAGGATGACATCCTGTGGGTGCACAGAACCATGAAGTGCACACATGATATGGTTACTCTGTGTCACCAAGTCCAATCCATTCCTGTCCAAAGAGTTGACTTCCATTATGATTTATGGACAGGAGCAACATCAGGGCCAGGGGCCACGTTTCCAGGGGAACCTCGAAGCTGCTAGACCATCAACTGCGATCTTTTAGTGGAGACCTCAGGGTGCATCCCTTTTTAGTCTCATATTGCCAGTGAGACTCAACTTTGTGAGCCCCATCACAGCTATCAGTGGTGGTGGCTGGGTGCTATCTGGTTCGTCTGGTCACATGTGGATGTAATCACCCACTCACATGGGTCTCTCTGTCTTCTGGGTTCTCTTTCCTCCATGTTGTTTTGGTCCTTGGTGATCATCCATTCCTGCTGAATTGGGACCATTTGGTGTTCCTCAGATGGCAGCTTGGCAGGTTTTAAGACCTCAGATGCCACTCACCAATGTGGGGTGGAGAAGACTCTCTTAGCAAAATGCAGCTATGTCAATTGGCCTTGATGTCCCCTGAGAGCAGAATCCCCAGACCCCTGCCCCAGCGACCCTGTCCTTTCAATTTTGGGTTAAGATGGGAGGAGTGATCATGTTATGCTGAAGTCCAGTTAAAACTCATCTTCTTTCTAATGTGTGCTGTCACTGATTTCACCCAACCAACTTTCTATCAACTATCTATTCTATAACCAGCCCTCATCCTCCCTCACTCTCTACCTTTGTAGCTGTCAAAGACTCTTTTCCTCTATGCATGAGTCTGTTTTAAGTTCTTATTGGAGGGGTCTCATACAATGCTTGTCCTTTTGCTGCTGACTGCTTTCACTCAACATGATGTCCTCCAATTGAAACCAGGTTATGAGATGCTTCCTAAAATCATCATTGTTCTTTATCATTGCATAGTATTCCATTCAACGGCACTTGGCTTGCCTAGTATTCCATTGAACATATATACGTAGTTTACCTATCCATTCCTCTGTTGTTGGGCATCTGGATTGATTCCATCTTTTTGCTATTAAGCACTGTGCTGCAATAAACATTTGTGTGCGCGTATCTGTTGGTGTGAATGCCCTTGATTCTGCAGGATATATTCAAAGCAGTGGAATTACTGGCTCAAATAGTATATCTATTTCCATCTTTTTAAAAAAGCGCCAGATTGCTTTCCAGAGAGGTTGCACCGTTTTGTAATCCCACTAACAGTGTAGGTGAGTTCCGATTTCTCCACAGCCTCTCCAGCATCTGTTATTTTCTGGATCATGGCCAACCTTGTTGGGGTGAGATAGTATCTCAGCATAGTTTTGATTTAAATTTCTTTAATAGCTAGTGATCGTGAGCATGCCCTCATGTGTTTTTTGGCTGCCTGGATCTCTTCTTCGGAGAAATGTCTGTCCATCTCCTTTGCCCATCTCTTAATTAGATTATTTATCTTTTTCTTATTGATATTTTGTAGTACCTTATAGATTATGGAGATCAGATGTCGGTCTGACATATAGTTGACAAATATTTTTTCCCATTCTGCAGGTGGTCTTTTAATTCTTTTGATAGTTTTTGGATGAGCAAAAGTTTTGATTCTTGGTAGTTCCCATTTGTCTCTTTTCACTTCTGTTGATTGTACTATGTCAGATTTTGAAGTCAGTCTACATTGTATATTAAAACTTCCATTGTTGATCCTGTTTTTTCTTGAATGAGCTTTGTCATTTTAGATTTGATATGTAGGTCTTTTACCCAATGTGAGTTTGTTTCTGTATAACGTGTATATATATAAGGTGTATGCCAGCCAAGTGCCGCGTGTATACAGATCGTGTTTCAATGTTTTGCAGATAGATATCCAATTTTGCCAACACCATTTGTTGAAGAGACTATTTTTATGTCAGGTTAATGTCTTAGGGGCTTTGTCAAATATCAGCTGTTCATAGGAGGATGGTGGCATCTCTGGGGTCTCAGTTCTGTTCAATTGATCTATTTCTTTTTGTATCAGTACCAGGCTGTTTTGACAACTGTGGCAGTAAAACGTGTTCTAAAGTTGGGTAGTGAGGGGCCTCCCTGTGTGTTGTTCCTCAGTAGTGCTTTACTTATCCAGGGCTTCTTCCCTTTCCGAAAGAAGTTGGTGATTTGTTTCTCCATCTCATTAAAAGATGTCACTGGAGTTTATATTGGGATTGCATTATATAAGTAGATTGCTTTGGGTAAAACAGACATTTTCACAATGTTAAGTCTTCCTATACAAGAGTAGGGTAGGGTTCTCCATTTATGTAAGCCTCTCTTAGTTCCTTGCAGTAAGGTCTTGTAGTTCTCTTTGAAAAGGTCTGATATTTCTCTGGTTAGATTTATTCCTAGATATTTTATCTTCTTGGGGACTATAGTAAATATTATTGATTTCGTGATTTCTTCTTTAATAATCTCATCATTGGTGTAAAGGAATTCTACTGATTTACTTATGTTTATCTTGTATCCTGACACTTTGCTGAACTTTTCTATCACTTTGAGTAGTTTCCTTATGGATTCTTTAGGATTCTCTGCATATACAATCATATCATCTGCGAAGAGGGAGATTTTTACTTCTTCTTTGCTGATGCAGGTGCCCTTTATTTCTTGGTCTTGTTTATTTGCTCTGGCTAGACCCTCTAATACAATGTTGAATAGGTGAGGTGAGAGTAGGCATCCTTGTCTAGTTTGCGTTCTCAAGAGGAATTGTTTCAGTTCTCTCCATTCAGGATGACGTAGGCAGTTGGCTTTGTATAAATGGCCCTTATTGCATTGAGGAGTTTACCATCTATTCCTATTTTGCTGAGAGTTTTTAACATGAGTTGGTGCTGGACTTTATCAAATGTCTTTTCTACATCAACAGACAAAATCAGATGATTCTTGTCTTTGTGTTATTTATGTGGTTGATCACATTAGTTGTTTTTCTGATGTAGAACCAGTCTTGCATCCCTGGTATGAATCCAACTTGGTCATGATGAGTTATCTTTTTGATATATTGTTGTATTCTATTGGTGAATATTTTGTTCATGAGTGATACCAGTCTGCAGTTGTCCTTTTTTGTTGGATCTTTCCCTGGCTTTGGTATCAGGGTTATGCTGGCTTCACATAATGAATTTGGCGGTATTCCATCCCTTTCTATGCTGTGAAATAGTCTGAGTAGTGTTGGAGATAACTCTTCTCTAAAAGCTTGGTAGAATTCTGTGGTGAAGCCATCTGAGTCAGGGCTTTTTTTGATTGGTAATTTTTGATGACTTTTTCAATCTCTTCCTTTGTGATGAGTTTATTCAGTTGTTCTGCTTCACCTTGTGATAATTTTGGTAGGTGATATGAATCTAGGAATTTGTCCATTTCTTCTAGGTTTTCAGATTTGTTGAAACACAGTCTTTTGTAGTACTGTGTTATAATATTTTTGATTTTTGCTGTATCTGTTATGACATCTCCCGTCTCATTTCTTATTTGGGTTATTTGTTTCCTTTCTTGTTTTTCTTTAGTAAGTTTAACCAATGGTTTGTCAATTTTGTTGACCTTTTCAAAAAAACAGCTTTTGGTCTTTTCAGTTTTTTCAATTGTTTTTGTGTTTTCTAATTCCTTTAGTTCTTCTCTAATCTTTATGATCTGCTTTCTTCTAGGACCTGAGGGATTCCCCTGTTGCTGTCTCTCTACTTGTTCAAGCTGTAAGGTTAGTTCTTTGGTTTGGGTTCTTTCTTTCTTGTGAATGTGTGCATTTATAGAGATAAACTGAGCCGTGAGCACTGCTTTGGCTGTAAGAAGTGTTTTCATTTTCATTTGAATCCATAAATTTCTTCATTTCATCCTTGATTTCTTCCATACCCCAGGGCTTTTTGAGCAAGATGTTGTGCAGTTTCCATCAGTTCCTGTTTCTATCTATGTTTTTTCTGCTATTGATTTCTGTTTTTATGCCTTTGTGGTCTGAGAAAATACTTTGCAGTATTTTAGTAGTATGTATTTTATTGAGATTTGCTTCATGTGCTAACACATACTCTATTCTGGAAAATGTTCCATGTGCACTGGAGAAGAAGGTGTAGTTTTCTGCTGATAGATAGAAAACTCTATATATATCGATGAGGTCTAGTTTATTGATGGTGGCAATAAGGTCTTCTGTGTCTTCACTGAACTTTTTTTATGTGGTCTGTCCAATATTGAAAGTGGAGTGTTGAAGTCTGCCACTATTATTATGGAGTGATCTGTCTCATTTTTGAGTGTAGTCAGTGTTTCTTCGATGTATTTAGATGCTCTAATATTGGGTGCATAAATATTTAATACTTTTAAGTCCTGCTTATGTATTGAACTTTTCAACAATAGTGTCCATCCTTGTCCATGATGGTGGATTTTACATTAAAATCTATTTTATTTGAGATTAGTATTGCCACACCTACTCTTCTTTGTGTATTGTTAGCTTAGTACATACCCTTCCATCCTTTAATTTTCATTTTGTTAATATCTTTAAGTCTAAGGTGAGTTTCATGTAAGCAACATATGGACGGGTCATGTCTTTTGATTCAAGATGTCACTAGTTGTCTCTTTACTGGATAGTTCAGACCATTTACATTCAATATAATTATTGATAGGTATGTGTTTAGTGCTGTCATTGTGATGTGTTTATTTCTTTTTGTTGACATTTTCTCTGTTGTTACTATTCTGTTCTGGAACATTCTTCTTTATGAGTTGATTCTTCACGTGTTTCAGTATTCTTTTTGTGGTTGTTGAGATTCCTGTGTTATGTTTCTTGATTTGATACGCTGCATCTCTATTGTGCTTTGTGGCTACCCTTATGATCTCCTTTAATAATCTCTGTTTAAATCCAATTATAACTACTACAAGTCTTATTAACTTCCTCTCCATCTGAAAGGACTGTAACTATGGTAGTACATCCCTCTTTTTAATATGATCATATTATAGTTTTCATGCTATAATCACTGGATAACTTCTTTTAATATTATAGCTTTGACTGAGTTTGCAATCTTCTCTAATTGAGTAGGTTTCTGGATGATGTGTTCTGTATTTCCTCCTAAATATATAGAGTTAACGGCTTTGTTCTTCTAAGCGAAGAGAGTCTTTCAGTATTTCTTGTAGCTTTGGTTTGGTTTTTGCAAAGTCTCTGAGTTTCTATTTATCTGCAAATGTCTTCATTTCATTTTCATATTTGAAAGATAATTTTGCAGGATATGTAATTCTTAGTTGGAAGTTTTTCTCCTTCAAGACTTTGAATGTGTTATCCCATTGCCTCTGTGCCAGCATCACTTCTGCTGAGAAGTCAGAAGAAAGCCTACAGGGTTTCCCTCTGAATGTTAGCTTTGGTTTGAGTTTCACTGCCTTTAAGAATTTCTGCTTATGTTTCATTTTGTTAAGCTTTATTATAATGTGTCTTGGAGTCTTTCTGTTGGGATCTATATTGAGTGGCATTCTATATGTATCTTGGATATCTATATTCTCTTCTTTCATATTTTCTTGGACGTTTTCTGTCAGCAGCTCAGCAACAGTACTCTCTGTATTTTCAGGTCTCCCTCCCTGTCCAGGAACTCCAATTAACTGTAGATTGTTCTTCTTAATAGAGTCCCATATGCTTCTTAATGCTTCTTCGTTTTTCTTGTTTCTTTTTTCTGATTTCTCCTCATAGACACTGGAGTCAGTAGCTCTGTCTTCCAAGTCAGAGAGTCTATTTTCCACTTGTTTAATTCTGTTTTCTTGGCTTTAAACAGAAGTTTCTCTCTCTTTGATTTTGTGCTTGATCTGTTGAATTTCAGAGCATTGGTGTTCCATCTGATTAAACAGCTTGTTTAATTATGCATTTTGCTCTGCTGCATTTTGTGTAAGTCTAGGAGGGCTGTATATATAATCCTTTTGTGCTTGCCCTCTGATTGTTTCAGAAAGGCTTCTTTGTCTGGGAAGTTCTTTGTTTTTTTTTCTTTTGGGGGCCTTCTGGAGCCATAGGTGAATTTTTCTTTGTTTCTGTCCAAAGTTTGTTGCTCTGGGGGCAACTAGAGGTTGTTTTATTTTTCCAGTGTTACCTTAATGGAATCTAAAGCTCAGTCTAAAAGAAAGGTGACCACCAGTCACCTCTGTGTACTCCAGTGACTGGGGCCAGTGGAATCCCTGGGGTAGCAGATGTCACCTCCTGATTGGCAAAGACATGGTCCTAGAGTCATTGGGGGCTGTCAACTGACCCTGTGATGTGAGTCAGTAAAGTCTGGAAGAGATGTCGTCAGGATACGCTGCTGTTATTTCTTTAGGTAGTCTTATATTGAAAGGTAAGGTATCTGACAGCTTCAAAGATCAGTCAGGGTTTCAGGTGTGCAAGTTCTTCCAAGCTGGCAAAGTAAGCACCTCTATATCCAACTCCAGATGCTGTAAACTAGTTGAAATACAGAAAAGCTACTGCTCTGCTGTCATTTGCTGCCAGAGAGACACTGCTTTTATGCCAGAAAAGCACTCCCTGGGCAGGCACTGCCTCCCAGCCTGGGAATTAGGTCCTGCTGGGGCCTCTGTTTGGGTAAATCCACCTCCCAGTGGAACAAGATGGCATCCTGCACAAGCTCTCCCACCTGCTGCACCATAGGTGATTCAATGGTGGAGGTTCAGAAAGAGGGGGTGGAGGGGCTGATGTGCTTAGAGGCCAGACCCAGACCCTCAAACTCTGGCCATTCCACCTGCTGATCCCATCAGCAATGTGTCTGAGCTTTTCTGCCAGTTAAACCCCAGCACCATCCACCAGCTAAGACAGAGAAAAAAAGTTAAAATGGCAAGTTACCTTCAGCCTGAAAGAGCCGGCACTCAGCAAGGGCAGGGGTCGGCAAAAAAGAAGTTTCCCATTCAGTAGTATGTAGTCCAAATTGACAGCCCTGTGCTGTGTCCTAGGGCTCACTAGGTGTGCAGAAGGCTCCATTTAGTTTTCAATTCAGTCCTTGGTTTCCAGAGGGAATTATAGAGATGTGTGTTTAGTCTGCCTTCTTGGCTCTGCCTCAATATGTATACATTTTTTAATTGAATATGACTGAGTGAAAATGTACATTCCCGTATAAATTTACATGCCCACCTATATGCAGCTTCCACTGCTCTCCCTGTCTGGTGACAGCACACTATTCCTCTCTGCTCCATACATGTCTCATCCTCCCAACCAACCTATGGCTTGTCTGAAAGGTGACCTCCAGAAATAGTGTTAGTACTAAGCTCAAAAGTATCTTCAGACAATAGGCTCTGGGTGGGGGTAGGGCATCCCCTAATCTCTGTTGGTCCAGTAGCTCTCATCTTTTGTTTTAGTAATTTTAACTTTATTCTAATTTTTTCCCATTCTATCACATAACTTTTAAGTAATTCAATGTATTGCTGTATGACTAGACATACCAGCATTTAAACAGAATAAACTATCCAGAAATCATATTCATTATACAGGGAAATCTAATATGTTACAATAAATATGTATTTCAATCTAACAGAAAAGGGATGGACTTTTTAGTAAATAATGCTGCTAAGTCTGGTTTTTTATTTGAGAGAAAATTAAGTTTCTCTCCTCTATCATATGCAACATATGCACAACTAAATTCCAAGTGTTTTAAGGACTTAAGTAAACAATGTATCTTCTATAATAAAATTGAGGAGACTATTTATAGAGCCAAATAAGTAGTCATAAAATACACTAAAGCAAAACTACACATACTTAACTACGTAAAAGTTAGAATCAAAGTATTATAAAAAATATTACAAATAAAACCCAAAATGGAAATCAACTGTAATCAGGTTGACTCTGACTCATAGTGACCATATAGGACAATGTAGAAATGCTCCATAGGGCTTTTAAGGCTGTAGATCTTATGGAAGCTGACTGCTACATCTTTATTCTATGTAGCTGCTGGTGGTTTTGAATTGCAGACCTTTTGGCTAGCAGTCAAGTGCTTTAACCACTGTTCCTTAAGATCAGCCATACAGAGGATAGTGAGAAGGTTATATAAATAATAAAGAAAAAAGAAGGCTGTCAAGATATGAAAAGGATTTTTAAAGAAAAATGGTATATAAATATGAGACATTCATAGGAAACAATTGTAAAGAAAATGTATATTAATAAAACTGAAATATTATTTTACATTTATAGACAAATAAATCTAAAAGACTAATAACAATGATTGCTTTGCTGACTGTGAGGTAAAGATATATTGGTACAATCATGGTAGAAATGGAAATTACTGTACTACCACCATTATGACAAGTTATATCTAGTTATGTCAACTGATTTATATGAGCTACTGACAAGTAACAAAAAACAAGATGCAGAATAATGTGAATAATTTAACCATATTTTGTAAAATAAATGTTAAAAATCTACCATGAGTCGGATCCGACTCTAAGGCACTTGGCTTGGCTTTAACAGATAGATACCAGGCTGTTCAACTACAAATAGGGAAAGTGGAGAATGATATGGGAAGAGAAATAGGAGCAAAAGAGAGGGAAGACAGCATGAAGAAAAAGGAAAAAAAAAAAACACAAACACAAAAACCACTGAATAAAAAAGAAGTGATGTCTATGATGTTATCAGCTTAAAACAGTTATTTTCTGTGTCAGTTTATTTCAGGAGTTGAGTAACATAATATTCCCTCTCTGCCCTCACAGAAGGGGTGCTACATCTCTGACAAATAAATGACAATCTAGTGTTGCAAAGACTAATTTACTCTCGGGATTGGACTTCAAGACAACCATTCCAGAGGACTAGGTATCGAAGCTGGGCTTTGAAGAACTAACGTTCACCAGTAAATAGAATAAAATATACAATGGTTTTCAATTACTAAAAAGACCTTGAAAGGGATGGTTGTGGTCAGAGATGATCCTTATTTTGATGTTACATAGCTCTCAAGTTTGGAAGAAGTCATATTTTGGTGTTTTCTTGAGAAGATAATGTTTAAGTGATAACACCTTGTGTTTTTTACATTAATTTACTCATAAAATCTTTTTCTGTTTGTCCAGTATTCCTCATTGGATTAATGTTCCAGGATAGATTTGATAATCAATGAGTTTTCTTTCCTATCCTGGAACATTAATCCAGACATTCATTTATTTATCCATTTAATAACTTTTATTCATACCATGTGTATCATGGACTAGAAAAATAGCTGAGACCAAGAAGGACATAAGGCCTCATGGAAAATGCAGTGTACATTTTATTCAGATTTATGAGTAAACACAAAAACGTATAGGGTTCTATAAGCAAGGTTAAGTTTCATATAATGATGATACATTAATTAAGGTTTCTTTGACAGAATCTGCTCTAATCCTGTCAACAGACATTTCCTCCTCCTCTTGCTCTTCATCTATGCAGTTCAGTCCACTAGTCACACCTTGGAAACACAAGGGGGCAGCTTAACTCTGTGTTCTAGGGTCCCTGTAAATTGGGATCCACTTGATGGCAATGGGTTTGGTTTGGGTTGGGTTTGGTTTCCACATTCTACCTCCATCCCCCACTTACACTTCAATGTCTTGTTGCAGAATTAGAAAACAAAAAACAAAACAGCAGTGTGAGATTTCAGGCTACTGTATGTATGCTTTTTTTTTTTTTAAATAAAGCTATACATTTATGTAATCAGAGGAAATTCTGGATTATGTAGAAAATTGGTATTTACTTTGTGACTATCTAGCTTAGATACTCTTGGACTATGATGTGACTAGCACAGAAAGACAGTTGTGCTGTAATATTACTTTTTATTTAGGTACTTTGGACAAATATTTTATCTAATTTTTCTCCAAAAAGAATTTGATAATATGACTTTCATTTTCACGCCAAACAGCCTTTTTCAGTATCCTGTGGTTCATTAGCAGCTGAAAGCCAAAATCTACCTTTTCTTTGCAGGTTTGCAGGTAGCGCTCCCTGAGTGCTCTGCTGTTAGTTGGCCTTAAGTGGGCCTCATAGGCCTGTGCCTCCCCCGTGACTGACCGAGGATCAGACTGTTATGAACCATAGAGCTGTCACCAGCTGCTGTTCAGAAGAAGTAGAGTGTCAAGTCTTTTACTCCTAGTCTGTCTTAGTCTGACAACTCTGCTGAAACATGTTCAGCTTTGTAGCAACGCACAAGCCTCCACCACGGGTGGTGGCTCTGCCTGAAACACAATGGCTGGGAATCAAACTGGGCCTCCTATATGGAAGGTGAGAAATCTACCACTGAGCACCATTGCGTTCTGTTTGTGCCTTGCTTCTGTCAAACAGACACTAGAGCAGAACTTGGGGAGTGGCATTGTGTGACACCAGGTGTGCAGCTCTTTATGAAAGAACAGGAACTAATCATGAGTTCTCTTTGGCTCTTAGTGTGGATATGGTCCTGTCAGGTTCCTTTGTGGAGGGGTCCTGAGTGGTAGGGCCAGCAGCGAAGAGTTCCCACTAGATCTGTCCCAGTGGATGATTCGGCATTTTTCTTGGCCTCAGAACTTCTGTAGGTGCATGACCTAAGCTTGATTTCCTGGTCCTTAAGAAATTCTGCATGCTCTATAAATCCATGTAATAAATCTGTGCTTAAACCTACTAGAATTATTATTTTTTTTAATCTGGAACTAAGCACTCTGAGCAATAAAACTCTTGTGGAACATTTTGCAGAACACTTAGTATTAGAGATATTTCAACATTTACTGCCCATACAGTCCTGATGTGGAGGAAAAATAGTTGCCAAGTGATTTCCAGAGCATCAAGTGAACTTCTGACATGTGCACTGTGGGCCAGAATTTATGAGCGTTAGGATGACCTTTGAAAAACTGTGAGTAGTTGTGAATTGAAACTGATTTAAGGCATTTAGTTGCTAGTAAAATTAAGGATTAGATTGCTAATATTAAATATTTACTTTTCTATTTAACTCCTGGATGAAGACCTCTCCAGAGAAATTAACACACAGGACATTTTCGATGGCACAGTAGTGATCAGGGTGAGTAAAGGCACTGGTTAAAGTGAACAGAAAATGCAAGTGGCTAGAAGTCATCACAGACTATGAGAGGTGGCACAAGACAGTAATAAGTTTTGCCTACAATCAAGAGTCTACCCAGAGCTAACTTCCCAAAGAACCCTGAAATCATATCCATTTTACTTTAGCCATGGTTTGCTAGTATGTCTCAGCTAAACAAGTTCATTTCTATAAGGTATAATTTTAATAAACTAGGTACAACTATAATAACCGTATTTGACAATTTACTAAGTATCCGATACATGGCAAACACCACCGTAGTTACTTCAAATGTATTATTTTTAATCCTAGCAGTGCACCAAGTAGTACTATTAGCTCCATTTTGTTTATGAAAAAAGGATTTCAGAAGGTAGAAGCATCTTGCCCTCTGGTACATATCTAATGAACAGTGGCACTGCGGCATGTACCGTAGGTCTGTGCTCTTCAATAGCCTCTGTTTATTATCACTCTTAATTTACCATCCCCTGCAAGGCGACAGCTGAAGAAATTGCAGTGTTAATCAGTTTACTCCAGGTGGCTAAAATTTTGAGGAAATATCAGAACTTGAATTTGGTCACTGTACCTAACAAGCCCATACTTTATCTCAAAATGTGCCAACTGAGAATCAAAAATCTGAGTCCAAAACAGGAACACGTTGCCCGTAGGAAGTCTCCAATACAACAGCTAGCTTCATATTAATCTACATAGAAATAGAAAACCTCAACTGTTTATGATACTATGACTCGTGGCTATACCGCATCTGGCCCTTTGCGTCATTTAGAAGTCCTACTGAAGACACACTGTCATTGCCAGATTACTAAGAGAGAAAGCGTGGGAGGCAGTCATCTTGTTGTTGTTGAGGCAGCAAAGGCTGTCACAGAGACACACATAACTTAGTGTGTGTAGAAGTGTTGGAAGCAAGCAACGGGCAACTATAGCAGCAGCCAAGATAATGAAACAATCACAAATAGGTCCCATCAAAGCGATTCTATAAAGATAGCTTTAAAAGGGGTAGACTGTTAGATGCTGGAAAGAAAATAAGACCTTTGTTCAGAAGAGGGAATGCCACGGATGGTTCTTTGTATGCATCGTTTAATAGCTTTGGAACCAAAAATGACTGGTTGGGGCTAAAAGTAATGACTTCATGCATTCTCAGCAGTATCACCATTTATGGTTATAAGAATTAGTACATACGAGGAAGCACTAATTTGTGTGGGAAACTATGGTCAAGATAAGCAAGTGTCACAGAGAATGAAATATTCTCTAAAGTAAAAAGCACTATGTATTGAGTGGCCAGGCCAAGCCAAGTGCTGTCGAGTCAGATCTGACTTAGTGGTGACCCTAGGGGTATAATTAATGTGTTGATGTAGACATTTTAAGTCTAATCAAGTTAGACTTATCCAGATTAATACAGAAAGGAAACTTGAAACAGAGTTGTACATGAGTTAATTTTTACTCTGCCTTGTTGAAGAAATAATATGTGAGAATTTCTATAGAGTGTACAAAAAAGGAAACTCATTTTCAACTATTTCCTTTATCTCTAAGGCTCTGTGGGAGATGAAGTAGCCTGAGAAGTTAACATAAGATAGGCTGTCTGCTATGTCACAGGAGCTGATCCAAATGGTAGCTGTGAGCTTAGACTTCAAAATCTGGTTTTTTTCTTTGTTGCTCAACTCACTTCTATGAAAGTAAGGTTTTTATACAATAAATGCGCTCATTTTATGTATAGAATTTAATTGATAAACACATATACCTTTGTAATTACTGGCCAAGATATACAAGATCTGATAATTAAGTGCGTGAACTTAGTTGTTCTAAGTACTACAGACATCATTGCTGAATAGCACTACATCACTTTCAAGGTATTCCACTTTGAAAACTATGCATGGAGCCTAGTTCACCCTTCAAAGTACTTTTGGTGCTCTTTCTGGAATGGCCATTGCACATGGTGGCATGGTAGCAAATTCATGAACTTAATTGTAGAGTTGTCTGTAAGGGAGCTTTTAGCCAGTACACAAATAACTGTATTGAAACACCCTCCTTACACCTGATCTGGCCCCTGATGAATTATTTTCTTCACCCAAAGACAAAGGAAATACTGAAAGGAAGATGCTTTGATGACATTGAGGACATCAAGCGTAATACAATGATAGCTTTGGTGGCTGTTTTAGAAAAAGAGTTCCAAAGTTGCTTTGAAGGGTGAACTAGGCAATGGCATTGGTACACAGCTTCCCAAGGGGAGTACTTTGAAGGTGACCATAGTGCTGTTCAGCTATAAGGACGAGTTTGTGAATATAATTGTCAGAACGTTTCCATCATCTTGAAAGTTTCTTTTTTGACCCTTTCCAGTTGATACAACTAGCTGCAATCACAAGTGAGTACTGAGATGCTTTCTGTCACTAAATATTATATTTGTCTTTTCTAGAGTTTTATGCATTGCAGCATATTAACAGTTTAGCATAGAGTGTAGACCGCCATTTTGTATTGTTTTTAATATGTTGGCATAGTAATTTACCAAAAAGTTTCACAGAAATTTGCAAGTTTGAATTAGTTCCTCTGTCCTGGTCACCTTTAAAGGAATTTATTATGCCTTTTAAAGGCCACTGATTAGGTTGTCTTCATTCATTCATTCAACACGTATTTGTTGAGCACCTTTTGTGTACCAGGCAGAATTTCCTTGTTGGAGACGGGAGTGACCAAAAGAGAACAAAGTTTCTAATCCTTCATTGAGCATACACTATAAACCAAACCAAACCCACTGCTGTCAAGTCAACTGCAACTCATAGCGACTCTACAGACAGAGTAGGATTGCCCCACAGAGTGTCCAAGGAGAACCCGGTGGATTTGAACTGCCAAACTTCTGGTAAGCAGCTGTAGCCCTTAACCACTGCACCACCAGGGTTTCTGAGCGTACACCATAGCAAGGATAAATAGACTATAAACATGAATTTTTAGGTGTTACCCAAAACCAAACACATTGCTGTCAAGCTGATTCCAACTGTTTGCAACCCTGTGAGATAGAGTAGAACTGCCCTATAGTGTTTCCAAGGAGGGCCTGATGGATTTGAACTGCCGAACTTTGGGTTAGCAGCTGAACTGTTAATCACTACGCCAAGTGGTAAAGGAACCCTGGTGCTACAACACCTGAGTACTGGGCTGCTAACCAAAAGGCTGGTAATTTGAAGTCACCCAGTGGCTCCACTGGAGAAAGACCAGTTGACCTGCTCCCATAAAGGCCAAAGTCTAGAAAATCCAATGGGGGCAGTGCTACTCTGCCCCATGGGGTTGCTATCAGTAGAAATCAACTGGACCACACCTAACAACAAGAAGGTGGTAAATTCTGTGGAAAAGTCAGTAGTGAAAGGGACCGTGAGTTAGGTCAGAGGAACCAGATTTTCAACAGATGGTCAAAAATCCCTCACTGAGAAGTTGAGGTTTGAATAAATCCTGAGGGAGTTGAAGGAGAGAGCCATAAGACTACCTGGTAGAAGACTGCTCCAGAAAGAAGAAAAAGTTGGTGCAAAGACGCAGGCATTAATGAGAAACCACAACTTGCAAATCCATAATGACTCAGAAAACAGAACAGTGGGCAACTCTGACATACAATCCTAAGTTAAGTTTAAATTGCTTGAACACCAATTTTTTTAGAACCATATATTCCAAGATAAAATCGCAGACAAACTGGTTTAATAGGATTCATGGACCCACTGACTGGTTGAACAACTCATGTAGTTTAGACATTCTGACTAACTGCTGTCAGGACTTTGCTAGCTAATTTATGCTGTAACCCCAGTCCAAATCCCTGTAGTGATCCTTCCTGGACTTCCCGATTTTGAGACCTATAGACACCCCTCTTCCAAGGCAGTGCTATTCCACTTTCAGCAAGTTTATTAATTCATCTTGGTTTGATCTATAGGTTTCGCTTACATCTTTTTGTGGAGATTTCTTGTATAGCCAATAAAAAGTCAGCAGTTCTAAGCCACCAGGTGCTCCTTGGAAACTCTATGGGGGCAGTTCTACTTTGTTTTATAAGGTCACTAGGAGCTGGAATTAACTCAGGGCAATGGGTTCTTGTGCAGAGAGTGAGTGAGCAGGAGGATAGTGGAAAATAATGGCAGAGAAGAAGAGGGCCATGTCATATACAGACTTATGAACCATTTAAGAATTTGATTGTTACTGTCAATCACAGGTGAGGCACTGGAAGCTTTTGAGAAGAGAAATGATGTGGCGTGATATCATTTAACAAGGCCTCATGCTAACTATAGTGTTGAAAATGGGGTATAATAGGACAAAAGTGGGAGCAAGTTGGTCAGTTGGGAAGTTCTTGAGATGATCGAGAGACTGTGATACTTTGGACCGATTTAGTAACAGTGAGGATAAGTGGAAAAAGATCAGATCCTGGATATACTTAGAAAGCAGAGCCAACATATTTATTAATCGGTTGAATAATGGAGATAAGAGAGAAAAAGATAACACAGATGATTTCAAAAATTTTGAGCAGAATGAATACAAGAATGCAGATGTCTTTTCCCAAGTGACTTGAATGTGAAGCTCAGGATTCTCATTGGACCAGTTTCGTGATGTATTCTTATACAACAAAGTGGATATTGGAGTTCAGGCAAAAGGTCTAGGCATGAGATTTAAATTTGGAAGTCTTATCATAAAAATGCTCTTTATGGCTATTAAGTTGGATGAGATCACCAAGAGAATGACAGCTGATAAAGAAATACTCTGGGAAATCCCCTTTTAGAGTTGAGGGATAAGAGAAGAAAGAGTTGCAGCAAAAAGAGATAGAAATTTGGAAAATTAAGAGAGTGTGATATATTGGAAATCAAATTAAGAAATTGTACTCTGTACAAAGGAGTATTCTTCCCAGTACCGCTGATAGGTCTAACAGGCTGAGGACTGGGACTTATCCACTATATTTAGCAGCAATATGGAGATTACTGGTGACATCATCAGAAGCAATTTCGATGCATTAGGGGAGGGATCAAAGTCTAGATGGAATAGGTTTAAGTGAGGAGAGTTGAAAATTTAAGACAAATTCATCTTTTATGTTTTATTTAGTTTTCCTAGTACTTAGAACACAGACACATTGGATCTACTTATTAGATCTTTCATGAATGCATAATTAAAGCCAGTTTCCAAGTCTATGCAAAAGTTAAAGCACAAAACGTTCCTGGAAGTCATCTCCAGAAGTACCTTCAGAAATCTTCTTTTGTTCCCTTAATTCTCTTAAAATGTTTGTCATGATATGCTTTTATAAACAGATTTATGTGTAAAACAGCAGCTCCATCAACAATATGCTCTAAGAACCCGAATCAAACCAAACCCATTGCGATTAAGCCCATTCCTACTCACAGTGGTCTTGCAGGGCAGAGTAGAACTGCTCCATGGGGTTTCCAAGGCTGTAATCCTTACAGTAGCAGGTTGCCGTATTTTTCTTCTGTAGAATAACTAGTGAGTTTGAACTGCTGACCTTGTGATTAGCAGCCAGACATTTGACCATGGTGTCACCAAAACTTCCTGCTGTCAAGGTGATTCTGACTCATAGCAGCCCCATAGGATCTCCAAGGCTGTAAATCACCGTGGAAGCAGACAGCCGCATCTTTCTCTCAAGGAGCTGGTTGGTGGTTTTGAACCACCAAATCTTTTGGTTAGCAGTCAATGGTTTTAACCACTGCATCGCCGGACTTCCTTACTGTATTATCATGGCTTCTTCATCTAAGAATACATCTCTAAAATTTTACATATCACATAAAGCAGTTACTTCTTCAAAGACCTGTTTATTGCTTTTCATTTTATACCTTAGTGGAATTCCTCAGGACTCAAGAAATTACATTAAATAATTTCAAATGAATAACTTCTTTTTCACATTTACAAGTGAAACCTATTAATATACTCTTTCTTATCAAGACATAAGTGGCATAGTTTTTGGAGATATAATTGTCGAAAGAATGTAAGCATTATCTAACAGCTCATGGATTTTTTCTGCAAACCAGTTGATTAAACTAAACAATATGTTACAATAACTGATTATCCAGGACATCTGAATACGAATCCAAATAATACAACGTTTAGTTACTAAAAATTAGCTGTGCTGTGGTTTTGTTGTGAACTCTTCCCTTGTTGTTACTGTTGTTAGATGTCATTGAGTTGGATCTGACTCATAGTGACCCTATGCGCAACAGAACAAACCACTGCCCTGTCCTGTGTTGTTCTCACTTTTCTTGTTATTCTTGAGCTCTTTGTTGCAGTGACTGCGCCAGTCCATGCTGCAGAGAGATGTAGTCTTGCCATTCTTGCTTCTAAGGAGCATTCTGCTTGTACGTCTTCCCAGACAGATTTGTTCGTTTTTGTTGTTTTTGGTTTTTTTAGCAGTCCATTGCATATTCACTATTCTTCACCAGTTCACAATCAATTCAAAGGCATCAGTTCTTCCGAGGGATTTGTCATCACTCCCCTTTCACATACACTTGAAGAGACTGGAAACACCATGACTCTTGTCAGGTGCACATTAGACCTCTAGGTCATATCTTTGCTTGTTAAGATTTTAAAGAGGTCTTTTGCAGCAGATTTACCCAGTGTGATACCATATCATTTAATTTCTTGACTACTGTTCCTATGAGTGTTATTGTGAATCCAAGTAATATGAATTCCTTGATAGTATTTTCTCCATTTATCATGATAGTGTCTGTTAGTCCACTTGTGAGCAATTTTGTTTTCTTTATGTTGATGTGGAATCCATACTGAAAGCTATACTCTTTGATCTTCATTAGTAAGTGCTTCAAGTCTGCCTTACTTTCAGCAAGCAAGATAGTGTCATCTGCATAGATGATTACAATTAACTCTTAGGAGATGGTTCAGACTAAGGATTTATATAACAATTTGTAGCAGACATGTTGCTATGTGATATATATTGTGTATTTTCAAGTTTGTTCATTCATCATGCAAGTAGGCGTCTCTTTTGGACCCTGCACTGCCTTAGGTACTAGAGATATAAAGATGAACCAACCATGCTTGATCCCTTTCTCACAGAGCTTATAATCAACAAGTAAACAAACAAACACAAAATAAAAAATTGTAATAAGTTCTCTCATTATCTAGGTAAGCATTATAACACTCAAATGCATTGCATGTGGTTTCTATGTCTAATAAGTAAAAAATATATGTTACTAGGAAAATGTTGTAGGAAAGAAAGACGATAAAGATTGTCATTATCTATAAAGTATGAAGGAAAATACATTAGAATGGTCAACAAAAGCCAGAGATGATTTATTTGTATCAAGGAATTTGTCCATTTCCTCTAGGTTTTCAAATTTGTTAGAATACAGTCTTTCATAATATTCAGCTATGATATTTTTGATTTCTGTTGGATCTGTTGTGACAACTCCCCTCTTGTTTCTTATTTAGGTTATTTGTTTCCTTTTCTGTTTTTCTTTAGTAAGTTTAGCCAGTGGTTTGTCAATTTTGTTGATCTTTTAAAAAAAAAAAACAGCTTTTGTTCTTTTCAATTTTTTGAATTGTTCTTCTGTTCTCTAATTCATTTAGTTCTGCTCTAATCTTTATGATCTGTTTTCTTCTGGTACCTGAGGGGTTCCTCTGTTATTCTCTCTCTGCTTGTTCAAGCTGTAGGGTAAGTTCTTTGATTTGGTTTCTTTTTCCTTCCAGATGTGTGCATTTATGGAGATAAACTGACCTCTGAACACTGCTTTGGCTGTATTCCATAGGTTCTGGCAGGAAGTGTTTTTGTTCCTGGAGATATAATAATATCTGCAACTCAATGACATCTAACAACAGTAACAACAAGGGAAGAGTTCACAAGAAAACCACAGCACAGCTAATTTTTAGTAACTGAACATTGTATTATTTGGATTCGTATTCAGATGTCCTGGATAATCAGTTATTGTAACATATTGTTTAGTTTAATCAACTGGTTTGCAGAAAAAATCCATGAGCTGTTAGATAATACTTACATTCTATTGAAAATTATATCTCCAGGATTCCTGTTGGAATCCATAAATGTCTTGATTTCATCCTTGATTTCTTCTATAATCCACCATTTTTGGATCAAGGTGTTGTTCAGTTTCCATGAGTTCCACTGTCTGTCTATGTTTCTTCTGCTATTGATTTTGACTTTTATGGCTTTATGATCTGAGAAGATGCTTTGCATTAATTCAGTGGTATGGATTTTGTTGAGATTGCTTTATGTCCTAACACATGGTCTATTCTGGAGAATGTTCCGTGTGCAGTGGAGAAGAAGATGTAGTTTTCTGCTGATGGGCAGAAAGTTCTGTATATGTCGATGAGATCTAGTTGGTTAATTGTGGCAATAAGTTCTTCTATGTCTTTATTGAGTTTTTTCTAGATGATCAGTCCAATGCTGAGAGTGGAGTGTTGAAGTCTTCTACTATTATTGTGGAGTGATCTATCTCCTTTTTTGAGTGTAGTCAGTGTTTCTTTGATGTATTTAGGTACTCTAATATTAGGTGCATAAATATTTAATATTGTTAAGTCCTGCTTGTATATTGAGCCTTTCAGCAATAGTGTCCATCCTTGTCCACAATGATTGATTTTACTTTAAAATGATTTTGTCTGAGATTAGAGTTGCCACACCTGCTCTTCTTTGTTCATTGCTAGCTTGATATATATTCTTCCATCCTTTAATTTTCAGTTTGTTCATATCTTTAAGTCTAAGGTGAATTCCTTGTAGGCAACATATAGATGGGTCGTGTCTTTTGATCCAGGATGTAACTTGATGTCTCTTTACTGGAGCTTTCAGTCCATTAGCATTCAATGTAATTTTTGATAGGTATGTATTCAGTGCTGTCATTGTGATCCTTTATTTTTGTGTTGATGTTTTCTCTGTTGTTCTTATTTATTTGTTCTGTGACCTTCTTTGTGAGTTGATTTTTAACCTTTTTCAGGGTTGGTTTTGTGGTTGTTGAGACTCCTGTATTACATTTCTTGATGTTGCTTCTTTATTGTGCTTTACAGCTGCCACTGTAATCCCACTTAAGAAACTATATATAAATCTGATTTTGATTGCTACCAGTCTTGTCAACTTTCTCTCCATATGGAAGGACTATAACAACTGTAGTACATTCCTTTTTTTAGTATAATGACATCATAGTTTATATGATATGATCACTAGATCATTTCTTTCACTATTATAGCTTTGATTGTGTTTGGAGCCTTCCCTATCTGAGTAAGATTCTGGATTATGTTTCCTTCTAAAATATAGAGTTAGTGGTTTTGTTCTTCCAAGCCAAGAGATTCTTTCAGCATTTCTTGTAGCTTTGGTTTGGTTTTTACAAAGTCTTTGAGTTTCTGTTTATCTGTGAATGTCTTAATTTTGTTTTCATATTTGAAAGATAGTTTTGCAGGATATTTAATTCTTGGTTGGAAGTTCTTCTCCTTCAAGGCTTTGAATGTGTCATGCCACTGTCTCCATGCCAGCATCGTTTCTGTTGAGAAATCCCACAAAACCCTACAGAGTTTCCCTCTGAATGTTAACTTTACTTTGAGTCTTGCTGCCTTTGAGAGTTTCTGCTTATGTTTCACTTTGTTAAGCTTGATTATAATATGTCTTGGAGTCTTCCTATTCAGATCTATGTTGAGTGGTGTTTGATACACGTCTTGGATATCTATATTCTCTTCTTTCATAGTTTCTGGGAAGTTTTCTGTCAGTAGCTCAGCAACAATACTCTCTGTGTTCTCAGGCATCTTGCCGTGTTCAGAAAAACCAATTAATCATAGATTGTTCTTAATAGAGTCCCACATGCTTCTCAATCTTCTTCATTTTTCTTGTTCCTTTTTTCTGATTTCTCCTTACAGATGCTGGAGTCAGTAGTTCTGTCTTCCAAATCAGAAAGTCTCTTTTTCATTTGTTCCATTCTACTTTCTTGGCTTTGAATGGAAGTTTCTATGTCTTTGACTTTGTTCTTTTTCTGTTGGATTTCTGAGTACTGATGTTCCGTCAGATCAAACAGCTTGCTTCATTTTTCGTTTTGCTCTGCTTCATTTTGTATAAGGTCTAGGAGGCCTCTCTTTATAATCTTTTTGTATTCACTTTCTGATAGTTTCAGAAAAGCTTCTTCATCTGAGAAGTCCTGAGGCAGTTTCTTTTGTGGGCCTTCTGATGTCATGGGTGATTTCTGGGTTACCGTCTTCTCCAAATTTTGTTGCTTTTGGGGTTTCATGTGGGTCAATAGAGGCTGGGAGAGATGTTGTGAAGATGGACCACAGTTGTTTCTCTACGTAATCTTAAAATGAGAAGTAAAAAGTATTTGACAACTTCCAAAGTCAGTCAGGTTTTCAGGTGTATAGGTCCCTCTTCCCAGATGGCAAAGTAAGCACCTCTATATTGAACCCCAGAAGATGTAAACTAGCTCAAAATACAGAAAGGCTACTGCCCTGCTGGCCTCTGCTGTCAGGTCCCAGCTGTAGGCGATTCTGTGTAGAGTTCTGCTTTTCTGCTGGAAAAGCAGTCTCTTCAAGGTAGGCACTGCCTCCCAGCCCAGGAATTAGGTCCAGCTGAGGCTTCTGTATGGATGATTCTGCCTCCTAGCAAAACAAGATGGTGTCCCACACAATCTTGCCAGCTGGCTGGGACCAGGATCCTGGCCAAAAGAGAGGCCAAGAGTGCCCAAATGCCCAGAGTCCACAGCCTCCACCACTGGACACCAGCCCCAGGTTACACTGTACAAAACACCACCTCCCTGATGGAAAAGCACTCTCTCCCTGGCAGGTACCACCTCCCAGCCTAGGAACCAAGTCTGGCCAGGGCCTCTGTCTGGGCTTCTTCATTTACCAGCAGATCAAGATGGTGTCCCACACAAGTGCATCTATGCAGCTACCACATAGCGGCAGAGGCAGAAAGATAGGCCAGAGGAGCTGAGGCGTATAGAGTCCAGAGCCAGGATCTCAGAACATGGCAATTACGCTTGCTGGTCCCACCAGCAGCAGCATCTAGTCAAGTCACAGCTCTGCACGCCAGCCAAGACAGGAAAAAAAATAAAAATGGTGAGTTACCTTCAGCCTGTGTAAGCCTGTGCTCGCCGAGAGTGGGGTCAGTGAAAGAGAGGAGGTTTTGCATTCAGTGGTATGAAGTCCAAATTAACAGCCCTATGCCACACCCCAGGGCTCATTAGGTATCCAGAAGGCTCCATTTAATTATCATTTCAGGTCTTGGTTTCCAGAGGAATTTAGGAGATGTGTGTTTACTCTGACATCTTGACTCCCAGAGATGATTTATTTGAGATTTTCATAGTAAGAAGACATCCCCCAAGAGTGAAAGAGAGAGTACCTAGAAAAAAGGTTGAGTCCCGGAAAAGATTAGAAGCTAGAAAAAGGGTAGCTAGAGTTCAGTGAGTGAGAGCACAAGGGGTTTCCAATAAAATTATAAAGACAGGAAAAAGAGAATTTTTCTTGGTCTTGTAGCATCTAACGCTGCGTGTAATGGGAGGTCATAGAAGAGTTTTCAATGAAGAAAATTAGTATCTCAGAAAGGAAACTCTTTTCTGTGTAGCGACTGAAGTTGAAGTATACAGTTAAATAAACCAGTGAGAAGGCTACAAAAATATTCTTGAAACAAAAGTAACAAACAACAACAACAAAACAGATTCTATAGAGGGAATAGTACTAGAAGTAAGTAGTAGATTGAGCCATTTTGGGGGATAGGCTTGACAAGACAGTGACAAATTAGAAGTGGCAGATGGGAAAATAATTACAATTCAAAAAGCTTATTGTCGTTGAGTTGATTTTGATTCATAGCAATCCTATATTACACAGTACAGCTGCCCCATAGAGTTTCCAAGGAGGATCCAAACTGCCAAAATTTTGGTTTGCAGCAGTAGCACTTACCCACTACTCCACCAGGGTTTCCGGTAATTACAATAGAATTATAAAATCTTCTATAGGAAGAATTCCATATTGTGTGTGTCTCTCCATTTCCTTGTTCATTTGGAATCTATCTCAAAAACATTTATAATTCTGTCACCTTGATCTTCAACTGCTATGTGCTCACGTTCAAAATGCTTTAGAACAAAATAGAGAATTCTATATAAAACTGGGGGAAAAAAGATATGTCCAACTGGTCAAGAAACGATGTATTCTGAATAATAGCCCACATATATATATAATCTCAGAGGCCACTTTTTTTTTCATAACTCATAATAAATATACCACTCCGATTTTATAGTTTATTGGTTCATTCATCATCTTGCCCAGATTGGAATTGTAGTCTCTTCATAAATAAAGTCTTTACTAAAAAATCTGTTCTTGAATTTTGTGTGTGCCTGGTGGTGTAGTGACTAAGTGCTCAGGCTGCTAACCAGAAAGTCGGAAGTTCAAATCTGCCAGTGGCCACTTTGAAACTCTATGGGGCAATCCTACTGTCTAAAGGGTTGCTATGAGTCATAATCAATTTGATGGCAGTGGGTTTGTTTTTTGGAATCAGCATAAATATTATTAAAAGTTTAGATCCAATATATTAACAATGAGAAAATACATTCCTCAGCCAATTACTTCAAATTACACTCTAGTTAACATAGTATTTAGTTGAAACTCTAGAGACAGAAAGTTTTCTTTAGTTGCTAAAATTGCATTTTAGTTTCTTTGGCCATTTCTGGAAACCCAGGTGGCATAGTGGGTTAAGTGCTAAGTCTGCTCACCAAAAAGTCACCAGTTCAAATCCTGCAGGTGCTCCTTGGAAAATCTATGGCACAGTTCTACTCTGACCTCTAGGGTTGTTATGACTCAGACCCAATTCAGTGGCAGTGTTTTTTTGTTTTGTTTTATTTTGTTTTCTGAAGCAAAATAAAACAAAACAAAAACCTGAAAATAATAAATTATTTACTTTTCCTATTTCTTTCCACCTTAGGAAAAAAACAGAAGAAACTTCTTCTAAGAAAAGTATGCCAGGTAGGCAGAATGGTTAAACCTGCTGTTCTTCTCTTTAATATTGTCTTTGATTTAAATTTATACGCAGTTTGAAGGTAGAATATCTGCCAGGAAATCTGGACATTCCACGGGAATGATTAAGATTTTACATGAATCATTTCTTCATGTCATAACCCTATGGAAAATCTAGTTTATATCTTTTTTTAGTTTAATTTCAAATTTAGTTTTAACATTCCTTCTCAGTGACACTGGAGTCATAATGTAGACCTCACTAAGATAAGCAGTTGAAGAGACAGAGATTTAAAAAGAAGAAAAAATTGGAGGGCAAAAGTGTGTAGAAAAACTAGTGTGTGTTCCAAAATATCAGAAATAATTTGTGGAAGAAATGAGAAACATGAAAAAACAAAACAAAACAAAAACATTCTGATTGTGGAAACCATTATCCAAATTTTCATAGAGATCAGGCTCTAGCAGCATTCTTGTTTCCTGTCTTTTTCTTTTTTTTTTGGATAAACTTTTTAGGGCAGTCTTATGTTTACAAAGAAACTGCGCAGAAAGTACAGAGATCTCCATATTTTCTCTGCCCAAGCCCCTATCCCCGCCACCACTTGTCCCTGTATTAGCATCTTGCATTCCTGTGGTCTATGTGTTACAAATGATGGATCAGTACTGATACAGTAGTATTAACTGAAGTCATCATGTTTTTGCTGTGACATTTATGGTTTTTCACAAAAGCTTGTCATACATCACCATTTAGTATCATGATGAATAGTTTCACTGCCATTAAAAACATCTTGTGCTTCAATTATTCATCTGCCTCTTATTGTCCCCAAGCTCCTGGCAACCAGCAGGTGGAGAAAGCCATGTAACTGGGATTACACAGTGCATAGCCTTTCAGACTAGCTTCCTTTGCTTAGCAATAAGTATTTAAGTTTTCTCTGTATCTTTTCATAGCTTGATAGCTGCTTTCTTTTTATCACTGAATAGTACTTCATTGTATGGATATACCACAGTTTGCTTATCCACTCAGCAACTGAAAGATCTATTGGTTGCTTCTAACTTGGGTTAATTATAAGTAAATAAATAAATCTTCTACAAACATTCCTGTGTTTTAAGTGAATGTAAGTGTTCAACATCTGGTAGTTTTTAGCACAGAAAACAAAAAAACAAAGTGATGTTAAAAAAAAAAAAAGAGGAAGATACAAAAAACAGAAGAGTTGAAAGAGTATGTGAGATTTATTTTGGTAAATTTTTAAAAGGCCGCTATAGTGTCTTTGCTCAGAGAGTTGGAAGCCTGTAGTAGAAGAAAGGCAATCAGGCCTTTTTGTGTCAAACTTCTCTGAAGTGCTAAACTATCTACCTCATCATTACTCTGAATGGCAAAGGATGGCTGAGACATACTTGTTGTGATTTCTAATAGGGCTACCAATATGGCGTAGATGATACTTAGCTGGAAATGACTTGGGAAGATGAAACTCACAGGATGATAGCCAGGCACAGGTCAAGGTGAGATCCTGAAAGAGTTCAGGGCTTGGCCATAGTCCAAGCATGCCGTGGTACAGAGTCACAAGCTTTGCAGGGATCCCCAAGAATTTAGGGAAACATTTAAGCCAGCCCAAGAGAAGCCAACCTCAGTATCAGTGTGACAACCTCTTACAGTAGCTCTGGTTCCCCAAAGTCAGAGATAAAATCTTACAGATTAAGTTTGTTAATAATGCTCTAGCGCAGTTGTTAAAAAGTTGTTGTCTCCCAGTGCCCCAGCATCTTCTAGGAATCTGTTAGATTTGCAAATCATTGAGCCCCCACTGCAGTCCAGAATCAGAAACTTGGAAGCTGAGGACCCACCAATACGTTTTAAAAACATCTCCAGGTAGTATCTATGCATACTAAAATTTGGGAAACTTACACAGATAAAGCAGTGTTTTCAGCCTTGATGGACTTAAAAAATTACTGATGCCTGCATCTCATCTTTGGAGATTTTGATTTGATTGGTCTTGGGTGCATCTATGCACTGACATTTAAAACATCTCCTGAAATGTTTTTATCATGAAACAAGGGTCAAGGATCAGTGGCCTACAGGAGGATTTTGGTCTCCTAGAGAACAAGCACATCAGCTCAGTGGGGCTGGCTCCTTAAATCTTTGTATTGCTATTCTTGTCTTTCCCTGGCTACGCTATTCTATACAATGCCCATTTTTATCCCTATTTTGGAAATTCTGTGGAATGAAACCTTCTGAAAAGCCGTGACATCTCTTACAACCCCAAAAAGGTGACAGCAAATGTCACAGCTCCTCAGGACTCTTCCTAGAGCAGTGTCTTTCTTCTACCTTGTGCCTTCCTCCACTCCAAGCTGATGTGACTCAGTGCTGAGTTTATTCTTAGCTCTAGAATTCAAGTGCATTAATAATTTCTCTTACATGGTGGCTTTTGGACTTTAGGGAGTCATTTTTAATTATATCCTATTTAGTATTTAAATCTGGCACTCTATAAAATAATTCATACTAAAGGTATTTTTACTTAAAATATTAAATCACACCATAATCTGTGGTGTTCGACATTCTTTTCCCCTCAGAGGTGACCATGAAATCAGTGATTTGGGTAGCTGTTAACTTTCAACATGTGTCTTTGTCCATGATCTCAAATTAAAAAATCAGTATCCTTTTAAAAAGAAAGAAAGAAAGACAGTAAAAGGAGAAAAAATAAAATACATATATGTGGGTTACTTTCCAGTCTAAAGATACATTCTGAAGCCGACCTGTACAGTTTGGAGTTTGAAGGCCAGTTTTGACATCTGCTGGCTGTATAACCTAAAATAAGGTATTTAATCTTTTATTGTTTCTATTTTTTTCTTAAAAATTGGGAAGAAAATTATATTCCTGTTGAGGGTAATCTTAAGGATTAAGTCAGTTAACATATGTAAAGCACTTAAAGAAAGCTTGGCACATGTTAAGAGCTCAGTAAATATGTGTGCAAATTTCTTATTGTTCTTTGAGATTCATGATTCTATTTTTTTTAGTTGTAATTACTGAACTACATGATGAAATTAAACATGAAATTAACTTGCAACCATCTTCAGATCTTTGAGAACTTTTAAAACTAAGCATAAAAGAAAACTTGATTTTAATTGATGGACCCAAGTTTGGCTTACTTGCTCCTGGGTGGGCTAGTCACTGTATGATTTCCTCTATCCTTCACTTATTTCCACGTGGTTGCGATCCTCCTGTGAGGCAGCGGGGAAGTTGAGAGCTGATAAAAGTCTACCATTCTGCCTTTCATTTTAAGCACATTATAGACAGACTAATTACTGTCATACAAATTTAAATACCAGCAGTAATAATTGAGAATTACCTGTTCACCAAGAACAGAAATTCATAGTTGAAATCATACCTCATGAATCAAGCCTATCTGATTATAATGAGTAATGAAAATGATGAGAATACATTTCTTATGTGGCTTTATGGCTCATAGAAAATATCTGTCAAATAATGTTTTTTATTTATGGAGGGTGTTATCATTTACAAATTATTTTCAGATGTTATCTCAGCTAATCTGCCCAACAGCAATGTAAGGTGTCCTTTGCAAAGGGCAGTTTCAGGGCTGGGCCTTGGCTCTTGTACATCTGTTGTGCACATCCCGTCAATTCTGAAATGTCGTCAGTGTCACAGCTGCTGGTGACCAGTAAGACATTGACCTGACACCTGTGTAGAGATTATAGGATAAATAATTAACATGAAAGTTTTTAAATTACACAGTTACATTGTTTTGTTTACGATTTGCTAGTAAATGGTCTATGCGAAATATTTTGATAGTCATGAATCCTTCTTCTGGAATGTCAGGAACATTAGTTACATAGCACAAAGAAATTTTTATTTTTTTTTCTGTTTAATATTGTTAAAAAACATTTTATTGTGTTTCAAGTGAAAGTTGACAATACCGTTTAATTAGTCATGCAAAAATTTGCACACGCACTGCTAGCTCCAGCTGCTACCCCCACCCGGTGACAGCAGTACCCTCCTGTCCGCCCTGTATTTGCCATGTCCATTCAACGAGCTCCTCTCCGCATCTGCCCTCTCATCTTACCTCTGGGCGGGATCTTCCCAGTTAGCCTCATGTATCTACTTGTTTTACTCTTCTGGTATTTCTCTAACAGAAATGCTGCCAAGCGGCTGGCTTAACAAAGAAAAGCTTATTCATACACAGTCCAGTAGTCTACAAGTCTAAATCTAGAGTGCACCCAGGAAAGGCTTTCCCTCTTTGTCAGTTGTGGAGGAAGGTCCTTGTATTGCTTCAGTCCTGGTGCCGTGGTCCTGATGGTATGTGGTTCCCAACTGTGCTAGCTCCTTTTTGTCTCTTGCAGGATAAAAGGATACCATGCGGTGCAAACCCCACTCCAGGAAAGCTCTCTTTAATTGGAGCAGGGAGGTGATCTTGGAAGGGTCTCGCAGTCCTGCATAAATCCGGTCTAGTAGCTACAGCTAGAGATTAGGATTTCCAGTATCAGAAAACCACGAAATGGAGGGTGATCACATGATACTGGGAATCAGTGGCCCACCCGAATTGCTACAGACATTCTGGGGAGGCACAATGCAGTCCATGACAGTACGTAAGCCAAGAAGTGCAATCTTCAGCAGTATCATTTTCTGTCTTCTAGTGTGGTCTAGTATCTGTCTGAAGAGTTGGCTTAGGGATGGTCTCAGCCGTGCACTAACAGAGCCTGGGAGCCTTACCTTCCAGGGGCCCTCCAGTCTTGTCAGACCTTCAAGTCTGGTCTTCTAGCAGAGTTCAAATTCTTCACACCCATTCTTCTCTCACTGCTTCAGGGTTCTCTGTTGTATTCTGGTCAGGACAGTCATTTGTGGTGGCCGGGTACCATCTAGTTCTTCTGATCTCAGGCTGATGTAGTCTCAGTGTTAGGTGGTCCTGTCTCACTCTTGCGCTCATGTTTTCCTTATATCTTTGATGTTCTTCTTTCTCCTCTCTTCCAGGTAGATTAGGGCCAGCTGATGCTACTCTGATTATAACTTGTTAGCTTATAAGATCCCAGACACCACTCATCAAAGAACATTTACTTAAAAAACTTTCTTATGCCAGTTGGCCTAGATGCGTCCTGAAACCATGGTCCCCAGACCATTGTCACTGCTACTCTGTCCATTTCCTCTAGGTTTTCAAATTTGTTAACAGTACATTTTTTTGCTGTGTTCTGTTATGATTATTTTAATTTCAGTTAGGTCTGTTGTGATATGACCTATCCTATTTCTTATTCAGGTCACTTGCTTTCTCTCTTGTTTTTCTTTCGTCAGTTTGGCTCATGGTTTATTAATTTTGTCAATCTTTTCAAAGAACCAGCTTTTGGTCTTATGAATTCTTGTCATTATTTTTCTATTCTTTAATTCATTTAGTTCTAATCTTTATTATTTGCTTTCTTCTATTACCTGAGGACTCCCTTTCAGCTTGTACCAGTTGTAGGGTTAATTCTTTTATTTGGGCCCTTTCATCTGTTTACATGTATTCATTCATTAAGTTGACTCATGAACATAGCTTTTACTGTCCTAAAGTTTCCTGTAGGATGTGCTTTCATTTTCATTTTTTTCTGTAAATTGCTTTATTCCACCTTTGATTTCTTCTATAACCCACTATTTTGAGCAAGGCGTTGTTTAGTTTCCATGTGTGTGATTTCTTTTTCCTTCTTTTTTCTGTTAATGATTTCTACTTTTATGACTTTATGGTCTTAAAAGATATTTTGTAACATTTTGATACTTTGAGTTTGTTAAGGCCTGCTTTATGGCTTAATATGTGGTCAACTAGGGAAAATGCTCTGTGTGCTTTGGAAAAGAAAATATACTTGGCTGCTGTTGGGTGAATTGTTCTGTATATGTATGTAAGTTCATATTGATTGATCATGGCATTTAGATTTTCAGTGTTGTCACGGCTTGAATTGTGTTCCCCCCAAAATGTGTGTAGCAACTTGGCTAGGCCATGGTTCCTGGTATTGTGTAATGTGTAGTGTGTAATGTTCCTATATGCTATAAATCCTGCCTCTTATGAGAATGGATGAGTGGCAGTCTTGTTGGTGGAGCAAGACTCAGTGTGTAAGATTGTTTTATGCTTGAGTTAGTCCCTCGAAATATAAATGAAAGAAACCAGTTGCTTTAGTCAGCTAGGCTGCTCTAACAGAAATACCACAGAGTGGATGGCTTTAACAAAGAAAGATTTATTCTTACACAGTCCGGTAGGTTCCAAGTCCATATTCAGGGTGTCCGCTCCAGGGGAAGACTTTCCCCTTCTCGGCTCTGGAGGAAAGTCCGGTATTGCATCAGTCTTTGTCCAGGGAGCGTCCTCACGCAAGAACATCTGGTCTGAACGACGCGCTCTGCTCCTGGTGCTGCTTGCTTGATGGTAGCGAGGTTCTCAAATTGTCCTTTGTTTCTTTTTTTCCTTTTATTCCTTGCAAGCTAAAAGCATTAAGGGTGGGGCAAGCCATACTCCAGGGAAACTCCCCCCACAGCAGGAATTCACAGCCCCACCCTAATCCTTTAACATACAGGTTAGCAAAACCGCACAATGGAGGACAGTCCCAAGATACTGAGAACCATATCCCAGCCACGTGGCTGCACACATTTTTGGGGGAACACAATTCCAACCATGACACCAGTGGAGAGGTTTAGGAATCTCATACCATCAGAAAGAAGGCAATGGCCAGAGCTGAGTTCAACCTTTGGAAATGACCAGGGTCCCTCGTACAAGCAACAAAGTAGTGTCATGAGCAGAGTGCATTCTTTGGACTCAGGGTCCCTGCACCTCAGAAGCTCCCAGTCCTAGGGAAGAGTGACAATAAAGGATTTTCCTCCAGAGACAACAGAGAAAGTCTTCCCCTGGAGCTGACACCCTGAATCTGGATTTGTTGCCTACTGGCCTGTGACAGTGTCTTTACTGAGCTTTTTTCTGGATCTTCTTCTTCAGTGAATGCGGTGTGTTGAAGTCTCCTAGCACTATTGTGGAGCTGTCTGTTTCTGTTTTCAATGTAGTTAGAGTTTGTCTTATGTATTTGGGGGCACAGTTGTTGGGTGTATATGTATTTAATATGGTTAATGTCCTCCTAGGGTATTAACTCTTTGCTATCCAATGTGGTAGATTTTACTCTAAAAAATATTTTATCAACAATTAACATTGCCTCTCTGCTTTTTGGACTGTTGTTTATTTTATATTTTTCTATCCTTCAAGTTTTGATTTGTGTCTTTAAGGTGTGTCTCCTATAGGCAACATATAGATGGGTTGTGTTTTTTTTTTTTTTTTTTTTTACTCAAATCTACCACTCTCTGTCTCTTTATTTGTGCACTTAATCCATTTACAGTCAGCATGATTATTGATAGGTATGAGTTTAGGGCTGTCATTTCAATATCTTTTTTTTGTGCATTGTAGACAATTCCTTTGTTGTACTTAGTTTTCTATGCTTAATTGTTTTTCTTTATGTATTTTCTTTTCAAATTTTTCTTTGTTGTTGGTTTGGTTATTTGCTGAGACTTTGTTTGTTTTTTGATGTGTAGGGTTATTGATGTCCTTTGTGATTACCTTAATATTTTTCCCTATTTTTCTAGAATTAAACCAGTCTTAAATTTCTTGGTATCACCTTCGCTTCATCTCCATGTGAAATATTGATGACCACATTTGTTATGGAAATCTAGTGTCCATCTTTTTTGTTATAATGTCATTTTTTAGTGACATCTCTGTTTCCTTATTTTCAGTGTTTTGCCTTCAATTTATTTTTTTAAATTTTCCTATCTAGGTTTATACCTGGCTACTCTGTTCTGTGTTCTTGTCTTGGATTGTAATCTCATGCTACTGACTCTCTAACCAAAGGACTACCTTTAGTGTGTCTTGTAGTTTTCGTTTGGTGTCTGCAATTTCCCTAAATTTCTGTTCATTGAAAATATCTTAATTTCACCATCATATTTGAGAAATTGTTGTTGTACATATGTAATTCTTGACTGGCAATTATTTTCCTTCAAGGCTTTGTATGTGTCATCCCATTGTCTTCTTCCCTGCATGTTTTATGTTAAGTAGTCTGAACTTAGCTTTACTGAGTCTCCTTTGTAGGTTATTTTTTATTATCCCAAGCCAGTTTTAAAACTCTCCTTATTACAATAACTTTGGTGTCTTTCTTTTGGAATATACCTTGTGTAGAGATCGATGAGCATCTTGGAAAGGCGTTTTCTCATCTCTCGTGATGTCAGGGAAGTTTTCTGACAAGTAATCCTTGACAGTTTTCTTCATGTTTTCTGTTATACTTCCTGTTCATACTGCAATCACTTGTAGATAATTCACCTTGACAGAGTCCCACATAATTTTTAGTCTGTCTTGATTTTTTAAAATTCTTTTACCTGATTTTTTTCTCAGATATGTTGGCATCATGTGCTTCACCTTCAACATGACTAATTCAGCTTTCTGTTGCCTCAGTTCTGCTCTTTTGAATTTCTTCCAAGTTGTCTAATTTTGTAATTTTATTATTTTCTGAATTTCTACTTCCTCTGTATTATGCGTTCTTGCAGCCTGTTCAATTTGTCATTATGCTGTGCTGAATTTTGCCTCATCTCCTTCCTGATCTCTTGAAGAGTTCTGAATATTAGTGTTTCTTATTCTATCTTCAATCATTCCACAAAGGTCTCCTCATCTGGAAAATTTCTTGGTTCCTTGTTTTGGGAACTTTCTGAAGCCATTATGGCCTGAATCTTTAAGTGATTCAAAATTGACTGTTGTCTCTGAGCTATCAGTAAGTTGTATTTATTTATTTTATGCTTGTCTACCCAGTTCTAACTTCTTGTTTTGTATTCTCCTGAAATGTCCAAATAGGCTGGTCATTTGTGCAAGGTTTGTTGTTGGTGCCTTTGAAGCTGTAATTTCCTGTCACCGGGTGGTGAGAGGCATTGCTATCATGCAAGCCTAGGAGTCTATTTAGTGTTCTTTTGTGGATTCAGCTTAAGTATCCCGGTATTTAGTCACAAAGTGCATGATGCTGGCTGTAACTTACAATTCTAGATGGCCAGAGGGATTGATGTAGGCACAGATATCTGGCTGCAGACACTGAGAAAGGCAGGGGATGACAGCCATCCCTGAATATCTATGAGGAAGGCATTCCCTGAAGTACCTGTTTCCATCCTGGATTCCTGGTTTAGTGAATTGGAAGATTTTGTCCCCCTTTTACCTATTTGTTACATTATTCCATCTTCAAATCTAGGAGAATGGAGCAGGACTTATATATGCAGTCCCTATTTCCGGCTCAGTCAATGCAGACACTGGTGCACTGCAGTGAACTAAGTAAGGGGAAAGTGTTAGGAAAAGGGAAAAGAAAAGTAGGAAACTTTTAAATTTGTACACAGGAGGTTAGGTGGAAGCCACTTACCTTTTGTTGGTTGAGTAGACTGTCCTCTGCTGTCTCTTCCACTGAGGAAGACATCCTCTGAACACTGTTGCTCTATTTATCACACTCGCTATACCTGATTCCCAGTGGGTCAGGTCTGGCCAGTCCTAAGTATTTGTGGACCTACTCACTCTTCCCTCTTATTCAGTCTGATTTTACAACTTTTCCTCTGATGTTTAAGGTTCCTAGAATATCACATATAATTGATTTATTTGTTCTTTTGGGTCATTGTTCTTAGAGGGAAGGTAGGAAACATCTGACTATTCTGTCATCCTGGTCCCTCCTCCTCAGGAATTGTTTTAAGGTTTCATTTTTAACATTTTTTGTGTGTGTGTGTGTTATCTTCAGTGGCCCTATACATTTTGCAAGACACAGCAGTGATATTAAGGGTAAAGTTTTAAGAAACTTCCAAAGGTGTCGTGGACTGATTTGTGTTTCCCCAAAATATGTAGGAATTTGGCTGAGCCAGGATTCCTGGTATTGTGTGATGTTCCTTCATGTTGGAAATCCTGCCTCTATGATGTTAATGAAGGTATATGGGTGACAGTTGTGTTTGTTGGGTAGGACTCTGTGCAAGAGCGTTTTATATCTTGAGGCAGCCTCTTAAAATATAAAGGGAAGAAACTAGCAGAGAGATTTAAGAACCTCATACCATCAAGCAAGCAGCATCGGGAGTAGAGCATGTCCTTCATACCTTCCTGTGCGAAGATGCTGCCTGACCAAAGACAATGCAACATAAAGACTTTCCTCCAGAGCCGACAAAGAGGGAAAGCCTTCCCCTGGAGCATACGTCCTGAATTTGGACTTGTAGCCTTCTGGAATGCATAAGAATAAACTTTTCTTTGCTAAGGCCATCCACTTGGGATATTTCTGTTAAAGCAATACCAGATGACTAAAACAAAAGGGTAGCAGAAACCAAATGACAGCATTCTTACTTCTAGAATAACTAAATAAACCCACTACTGTTGATTGAATTCTGACTCATTGTAATCTTATAGGACACAGTAGAACTGCTCCGTAGAGTTTGCAAAGAAAGGTTGGTGGATTCAAACTGCCAGCCTTTTAGTTAGCAGAAGTAAATATAAATAGTTTTTATAGGTATTTAGGTACAATTTGTCTTCAGGCTCAAATCTGGTACTTGCTACTTTTATTTTACTTCTTTAAAAGAAGTACTTTCAGAACAATCACTGTTTGGGTTTTTAGTGGATTTCACATTGGCTTGTGCGTTACCAAGCCAGCCAAGTGCCGTCAAGTCGGATCCGATGTAACCAGTATTTGAAGAGACTCTCAACAGGAAGGATTGACACCGTTGCTGCAACACTGGGCTCACGCATAATAATGATCATTGACGTTCGTGGCCAAGACCAGGCAGCATTTTGTTCTGTTATACACAGGGTTGCTATGAGTTAATATAGAATAGGCAGAACCTAACAAAAACAATAACAATTTGAAGAGAGTAAAGTGAACAACAGTGTGTATTTCTTCTATAGGCATTTTTTTTAAAAAAAAGTCAAAGAAACATAAGGAAATGCCCATTGAAAAGCCTGGGAAAATGTGCAATATCAAGCTATTTTGTGATTGACTATTCACGACCAAAGGGCCACAGCACATTCTTGTGTACACAGAAGGAATACAGAGGTGCCTTAAAGAGACGGCACTTGGCTTGGCAGGAAAAGATTGATTGTGAGACAGGATTAAGTTATCAAAATTTACATCATGTGAATCAAGGAGAGAAGTAGAGAAAAAGCTTTGGGTCTTTGGCTGAGCCTAGTATTGTACAGATGTCAGAGGAGAGAAATCTAATGTCATGAGGTGAGTGTGAGGGAAATTTCTTCTGGCTATGCAGGGAAGCCAGGATGCCAGGCAGGAGTTCACTAAGTTAGGGAGCCTATGAGTCTCCTGGGTACTACTCAATTAGCAGGGACAGAGGAAGACAGCCTGGCCAGCAGAAACAAAATTATGAGCATAAAAGCAAAATGTGGAAAAGGGGCCAAAACACTAAGGGGCTTATTTCTGAGCCCATACAAGAAAAATCTTGGGGAAATCCCCCAAATTAGCTTAAAGACATTTTCATAATGACTAATTTTTGCCATTAGGATGATTTCATGATAGTTCAGGTAGAAAAAAAATAAATAAATGTGATCACCGTTTGATTTCACAGGCTTATGTGCCTACAGCACAGGGATGTGGAAGGGCAAGTCCATAGTTACTCACACTTCCCTAAAGAAGTAGGGTTGCAATCCATCTGAGTTCAAGTGGACTTTGTAAGTGTAATAGAGCAGATAAAATCTTTTACATTAGCTTTGTCTATGATGTAGGACTATGGCTGTACATAACCACATCATTCACTTTCAGAATGACTAGTGAGAAGGAGTTTTCTTCAACTTACAGCATATTTGTTACAACAAGAAAAGAATTTCAGAGACGAGAATTCAAAGTCTGGAGAGGTTAGGTTACTTAATCAAGTTTTTAAAGTGTTTAAGTGAATATTAAGAAAAATACTAGATCAGAGAAAAAGTAGTATAAAGAATTGTTTAATTTTTGGATTCTTAACATTATAAATAATTCTCATTTAGGCACCAGGGTTTCTTGTTGAAAAAGACAATTACCACCATTTATAAAGTTTTTCAGCTAGAAATATATCCAAAAATTTTTTTTAAAATGAAAAAGAACACCTTCAAATAAACTTAAGCTTTATTTCCAAAGCCTAGGCTAGAGGTAAGGGAATAGGTAGCCAGGACCATTAACAGTTGGGACAGACAGGAAGAGAATTTGAACTGGATTTGGGCTTGATATAGCATGGAAGTCCCCTGGAGTATTCCTGGGAGATTCTTCCAAGCCTTACAATTTATTCTCAAGGGATCTGTGATATCTGAAATACTACACACATTCTTGAGACAAATTCAGTCATAATCTAACTGGTCTCATGGTTTTTATTTCCTAATTTCATTCCTTTTCTTAGTTATTCTCATTGGGAACTAAAATGTTAGGACAACTTAATATACACTAGAAGAATTTTTCTTCTCTTTTCCATCCTTCCCTCCCTACTTCCATCCCTCTCTCCCTTCCTCCATCGCTCCCTCCTTTCATCTTTTTTCCCTTCTTCTGTTTTCTTTCTTTCCTCTTGTCTCTCCCTCTCTTCTTGCCTCTCCTCCTTCTTCCTTTTCTAAGACTTGATAAGCTACTGTAATTTCCCTAGATTCGTTTGTAAGGATACAAACAAACTTGTCATCAAAATGTCACTCTAACTGACACTATGACAACAGAAAACAAATCAAATATATCACTTTTGTATTTCTTTTGCTTGCCCCCCAAGTCTCATGTTTTTGTCATTTCTTTGCCTCTCAGTACCAATCACAGATTGTCTTAGGCATCTGGTACTCCTCTAACAGAAATATGACATATGGATGGCTTTAAAGGGGAAATTTTATTTTGTTACTGTCAAGTAAGTTAACAGTTCAAATTCAAGGTGTCAACTCCAGGGTAAGACTTTCCCTGCTGGCTCTGGAGGAAGGTCCTTGTTGTCGATCTTTCCCTGGCCTCAAAGCTTATGAGGCATAGGCACCCCATCCTTTCCAAAGAATGTGGTCAGTTCCCAGCACAGCTTTCTTTCTTGATGGTAGCCAAAGCCAAGTACTCATGAGTGGGATCCAACTCATGGCGACCCTAGGGCTTGATGGTAAGTGGTCCGTAAATTGCTCTGCTAGATTCTTTTCCTCTACAGCTCAGGGGACTGCTTCAAGGCACAAAACAATCTTAAACATTACGTCCTGCCCCACCAACACAACTGCCTCCCATCCTCCCTCATTACCGTTACAGAGACAGGTTTTACAGCAAACACAATGCCAGGAACCAAGGGCCAGCCAAATTTTTATGCAAGATTTTTGGGATCACAATTCGTTCCATGACCTTATGTATTTGCCTGTTATGGCTTGAATTGTGTCTCCACCAGATGTATGTCAATTTGGCCAGGCCATGATTCCTAGTATTGTCTAATTGTCCACTATTTTGTCATTCGATATGATTTTGCTGTTTGTTGTAAATTCTATCTCTACAATGTTAGTGAGGCAGGATTACAGGCACTTATATTAATGAGACAGGACTCAAGCCTATGAGATTAGGTTGTATTTTAGCCAATCTCTCTTAATATATAAAAAAGAAAGGCCAGAAGAGAGACATAGGAATTTCATACAATCAAGAAGCTCAAGCCAGGACAGTAATAGTGCATCTTTTGAACCTGGGCGTTCCCTGGACTAAGAAACTCCACAGCCAGGGAAAACTGATGATAAGGACCTTCCTCAAGAGCTGACACAGAAACAAAGTCTTCCTTGAAGTTGGACTGATAGTCTCCTACACTGTGAGAAAATAAGTTTCTGTTTATTAAAGCCATTCATGTGGTATTTCTGCTCTAGCAGCACTAGATGACTGAAACGTTGTTATCATGGTTTTGATGGCAACAGCACAATACTGTTAGTCATATCAATTTAGGAAGCAGACTTACCCTAATGAAACAATACTTAACAAAGGAGAGAACCCAAGCAGTAAGATCAGAATGAAAATTGGTAGTCTGTCAGGCACAATGTGTCAACAAACCAGTAAAATAGCTTCACAATCCGATTTTAAATTTGAAACAAGACAAATTAAGATGACCATTTAATTTTAACCTGATTTTCAACCACCTTTTTATATTGAGATCATCTTATTATACTGAGAACCTAGAGATGGGTTCATACTCTAAGGTGCTATAAAAATACAGATGCACATTAAGAGAATTTTAAGAACATGTTGTTGTCGTTGCTACGTGCCATCAAGTTGGTTCTGACTCATAGTGACCCCAGGTACAAGAGAAGGAAACATTGCCCAGTCCTGTGCCACTCTCACAACCTTTACTGTGTTTGAGCTGTTGTTGCAGCCACTGTGTCAATCCAACTTGTTGAACATCTTCTTCTTGTTCACTGATCTTCGACTCTACCACCCATCCTGTCCTTCTCCAGGGAGTGGTCCTTCCTGATAACATGTGCAAAGTACTTGAGACAAGTCACACTGCCCTCATCTCTAAGAAGCATGCTGGCTGTATGTTTTAGTCATCTGCTACTGTTCTAACAGAAATACCACAAAGTGGATGACTTTAACAAAGGAAAGTTTATTCTGACACAGTCCAGTAGGCTGTAAGTCCAAACTCAGGGTGTCTGCTCCAGGGGAAGGCTTTCCATTTTTGTTGGCTCTGGAGGAAAGTCCTTGTGTTGCCATCAGTGTTTGGTCAGGGAGCACCTTGGCTCAGGAACCCTAGGTCTGAAGGACACACTGTACTCCCGGTGCTGCTTTCTTGATGGTGTGAGTTTCTCCGTCGTCTACTTGCTTCTCTCTCTGTTTGTCTGCTGTAGGGTGAAAGGATAAAGGATGGTGCGAGCCACACTGAGGAAACTCCCTTAGCAACGGTGTTGCAGTCTCACTGTAATCCTCTTTGAACATAATCATCTTATCTACTAGCTATAGGAAGAGATTAAGATGTATAGAATAAGAAAATCAGAAAATACTGGGAATTATGGGTGGCCCAGCCAAATGCCTACTCACATTTTGGGATGTCACAGTTCAATCTACGACACCGTGCTTCCTCCAAGACAGAGTATTTTCTTCGGGGGGGTGGGAAACATTGCCAAGTTGAGTCAGGTCTAACTATTAGTGACCCTACAAGTCAGAGGATAACTGCCCCACAGAGTTTCAGATTTGAATGGCAGACTTTTGATTAGCATATGTAGCACTTAACCCACTATACCATCATATTATATTAAATATTCTTTATCAGTACCATAATTCAAAATTATGACTTCATCTTTGGTATCCCTTGATCATTGTCCAGCTTTTGTATATATATGTAGCTATTGAAAATACCATGGCTTCAGTCTCAGGAGACATCTAGCTGAATTGCCATAATATAGTCTATCCAGAGAACATTCCACATCTTGCTTTGGTGAGTACCATGTGGGGTCTTAAAAGCTCGTGAGTGGTCTTCTAAGATACTCCATTGGTCCCACCTCATTTGGATCAAGGGAGAATGAAGAAAACCAAATACAAAAGGGAAAGATTACTCCAAAAGACTAATGGACCACAACAACTACGGCCTCCACCGGACTCAGTTCAGTACAAGCATATAGTACCTGGCTACTACCAGTGACTGCTCTGACCAGGATCACAATACAGAGTTCTAGACGGAGCTGAAGAAAAAAGTAGAACAAATTTTTTAGCTAAAAAAGACCACACTAACTGGTCTGACAGAGACTGAAGACACCCCGAGAGTATAGTCCCTGAACGACCTCTTAGTTCAGTACTGAAACCACACCTGTTGTTCGCTTTTCAGAAAAAGGCAGACAGCCCCATAAAACAAAACCAGACTAAACAGGCACAGCAACCCAGGGGTAAAAAATGAAAATGCAGAAGTGGACAGAAAAACTGGCAATGGGAAATTCGAGTTCAAAAAGAGGAGAGTGTTGACACGTGCTGAGTTGACAAGAATGTCACAAAGCAATATGTGTATCAATTGTTTAATAGGAAACTAACTTTCTTCATAAACTTAAAGTACAACAAAAGAGATATAAAATTAAATCACTTACTATGGCACTGAGTTTTATTTCATCTAAGGAATTAGAGAAAAAATACTACGGCTTGGGTCAGGCCAACCTTAGTCCTTAAGGTAACATCTTTGGTTTTGAACACTTTAAGCAGATTTTTTGATTTCTTGACTGATTGCTTCTATAAACATTGATTATGAATCCAAGTAAAATGAAATCCTTGACAACTTCAATATTCTCACAGTTTATCATGATGCTGTCTACTGGTCTAATTGTGAGGACTCTTGTTTTCTTTATGCGGAGATGTAATCCATAGTGAAGGCTGGATGTAACCTTCTCTTTCTGCAAGCAAGGTGTGTCATGTCGTCTACATATGGTAGATTGCTAAAGAGCTTTACCCCAGTCTTGATGCCCTATTCTTCTTCGTGTAGTCTAACTTCTTGATAATTTGCTCAGTATATAGATTGAATAAGTATAATGAAATGCTATAACCCTGATGCATACTATTCCTGAGTGTAAACCATACAGTTTCCCCTTGCTCTTATTTGAACGTCCTGTCTCTTGAACTATCCAGATTCTGCATGTGCATGATTCAGTATTCTGGCATTCCCATTCTTCACAACATTATCCATAATTTATTATGATTCGCATAGTCAAATTCCTTTGCATGATTAATAAGACACAGGTAGACATCTTTCCGGTATTCTCTCTTTTCAGCCAGGATCCATCTGACATCAGAAGTGATGCATTCCTCATTCCCTGTCCTCTTGTGAATCCAACTTGAATTTCTAACAGTTCCCTGTCTGCATGTGTTTTGGAATGATCTTCAGCAAAATTTTACTTGTGTGTGAAATTAATGATATTGTTTGATAATTCCTGCATTCTTTTGGATCTCCTTTCTTTAGAATAAACTGTGGATCTCTTCTGGTCAGGTGGCTGGGTAGCTGTCTTCCAAATTTCTTGGCAGAAAGAAGGAGCACCTCCGGGGTTGCTTCTTGCTGTTGAAACATCTCAGTTGGTATTCCTTCAATTCCTGTAACCCTGCTTTTTGCCAATGTCTTCAGTGTAACTTGGACTTCTTCAGTACAATTGGTTTCTCATTTTAGAATTTAAAGAATTTGAAATCATAAATAAAATAGCTAAGTTGGCAAGACATAGCCTAAAGATCATTATTGTTTCCTTTCATCCTAAAACTCCTTTAATTGTGCTGGTAGCCACAACCCTGTAGATGGAGATGCTGACTTTTTATCTCATTGGTCCAAGCAGTATGCTTACATTCTGCACAGATAACTTAAAGTTCAAAAATCAGACCCCATTTTCACATATGAATAAATATTTCTCTGTAACTATGCTCTGCAATTAATATTCTTTGTGAGATTATTATGTATTTACTTTATTTTAAAAAAATGGCAAATAAGCCCTAACTGAGAATGTTGCTAGCATTAGCAACTTGAGGTTTGGGTTTTTGGTAGACTGCAAATGCTAAGAGGTAAGATCATATCTTCTGCATAGACACAAACTATAAATCTTGGAATCTTGAAGAAGTTAATCTTTAAAAAAAAAGAAAAAAAATGTCCAAACAATTATAACTGCTTAACTATTATATCTTCATGTGAAGATGAAATGAAAATTACAGTGACAAAAACGTCTACCCTGTCAAGTTAAAACCAAATTCTGGATGAATGTGAGTTGAAGTTCACATTTACACCTTGTACCTATTATAGCATGGTGTAAACTGAGACATGAACCTAAGGTTGTCCAGGATTGATAAAGTCCTTGAACTTGAAAACAGAGCAAATATAAATCCTCTTTGAAGCACAGTAATTCAAGTCAGGGCTCTAAAAACGCCCATAGATTTACATTGTTGTTGTTCAGTGTCATCGAGTCAGTTCTGACACATGACAACCCTGTGCACAACAGAATGAAACACTGCCAGTTCCCACACCATGCCCACAATCCTTTTTATGCATAGGCCCATCGTTGCAGCCACTGTGTCAACCCATCTTGTTGTGAGTCTTCCTCTTTCACTCTAATCCTCCCCTCTGCCAAGTGTGATGTCCTTCTCCAGGGACTGATCCTTCCTGACGACATGCACACAGTGTGTAAGATGCCGTCTTACCGTCTTTACTTCCACGGAGTCTCTGGTTGTGCTTCTTTCAGAACAGATCTGTTTGTTCTTTTGGTGGTCCGTGGTACATTCAGTATTCTTCTCCAGCATCAATGCACCATTAGAAAGAACCGTAAAGCACATAAAAAACAAGTCGATTTGAGAGAGTGTGAGTGTGAGCAGTAACAATAAACTTCAAGATAACTATGTTTGTGGTATTTTCATCTTGGGGCTAAGAAGCCATTTAATTCTTTTGGAATCTAGATTCTCGGGTCCATGGAGCTGGGGTAACCCACACAAACCCTTTGTCTTCAGATGTCCCTGAAAAAGAAAGCTAATGAGCTAATATATAAATTTAATATTGTGAAACTTTTCTTTTTGACCAGGCAACTGGACAGATTAGGACATAAGAACAAATTTTGTTAAAAATGTATAAAGAAACTTGAAAAATGAATGAAATTAGTAGCAAGAAATGAGAAAGTATAAGAACAATAAGTAGGCAGGATAGTGTTTAACTTTTACTTTATTTAAAAATCATTTCAAACTTAAAATTGCAAAAATAAAAGTAGTGTATCCTTGGAAAAGACACTTGCTTTTGTAGTACCCGTCTGCGTCCTTTCCCTATCCAGCAAATACTTACTGAGCAGCTACTAGGTGCCAGATGCTGAATTAAGTAATTTAGGTCCCTTCTTTAGAAGATAATTATTTTAAATCAATATTTCCATCTGTCCCAGCTCTAACAAGCCTAGATTTATTTTGGTCTAAACTTGGAATGACTTACTTTCTCTATAGAGATCTCCTTTGGAATATTCTTTCTCATGGCACCAGACGACATATGAATACCTTCCTCTTCAGTCTTCTCCATTTTGCCTCTTCCTGTTTGATAGCCAGATGGAAGCTTTCTTAATCACTTATGTTTTTAAGACAGTTTTATCTCCCTCTGAAATGAATCCTAAGTCTCCAAGCAGAAAAAGAAATAACACCTTTCTACTTTTCTACTTTGCTCTCTCTCAGCGTACCCTGAATTCAACAGAGGAACATGGAGAGGTACTTCTGGTTCTTTGCTGAAAGATTTTCACATGTACAGATAAAGATTTCTTTTGCTGGGAGAGCAGCTACTACTGAGTGCTAATCACTTTGAATTTCTAGCTACTGTAAGTATTTTTTAATTGTAAATATTCAATTTCTAGGCAATCAGACAAGTAGCATGTGTACCTTTCATGTGTGTTTTTGTAAAGATGTGTCTGCTTTGTCCCATTCTGAATATTTAAAATGGCTTGAAAAAATCCTTTCTTCTAGCACATTTTTATGTAGTGATTTCCTCACATGACATTTGTCTTTAAGATTTTCCCATATTCCTTTTTAGTACCTGCTTCAGAAGGAATCATTACCACTGGTCCTGTGGAAAAAGTGAAGCATTTGAGGCAGAAATACGTTTGTAGTACAGCTGAGTTTCCTAAAAGATATTACTTGCTGAACTTTTCCATTTTAGAGACTGTGGTTTTGCTCAATCTACCATATGGGTATAGGACATTATATTAACCTCCAAATGAGTTTTGTCAGCATTTTTGCCTGCTATGCTTAGCATCAAATGACTGGATCAGCTAATGAGGTCTTGCAGCTGTCAGTCTGCTCACTAGCAACTAAGGTATGCTCATCAGATCTTGGATTCATTGTGCTGATAATGTGGGGAGGAGGAATAAAAACAACCAATGGCTACATGTTAAACCAACCCCCCCCCCAAATCCAAACCCACTGCTGTAGAGTCGACTCTGACTCATGGTGACTCTGTAAGACATAATGGAACTGTCCCATTGGGTTTCCAAGGCTCTGTCTTGACAAAAGCAGGCAGCCACATCCTTCTCCAGGGTAATGATTGGTTGATTCAAACTGCCAGCACTTTGAGCATGTTAACCACTGTGCTGTCGGTGCTGCCTCCATGCAAAACTAAATGGAAGAATCCAAGGAACACAGGTGGAGGTGATGTTACATACTAACACTGAGGGTGACAGAAATGGAAACCACGTTGTTATAAGCCAACCCACTGTCATTAAGTTGATTCCTACTCATAGTAACCCTACAGAACAGAGTAGAGCTACTCCACAGTTTCCAAGGAACGTCTGGTAGATTCAAACTGCTGACCTTTTGGTTAGCAGATGTAACACTAAACCATTATGCCAACACAGTTGCATAGAATACTAGTGACCGAAGCCCAGGTGACTCATGAGATAACATCATAGATATCATCCATGAAGAAGGCAAAAGGTCAAATAAAATACTGGAGAGAAAGAAAAGACCAAATTAGATGTCAGAAGAGACTCTGAAACTTGCTCTTGAACATCAAGTAGCTAAAGCAAAAGGAAGAAATAATGAAATAAAGGAACTGTCTTAGTCAACTACTGCTGCTTTGATAGAAATACCACAAATAGATGGCTTTAAAAAGAGAAATTATATTTTGCCACAGACCAGTAGGCTAAAAGTCCAAACTCAGGGTGTCAGCTCCAAGGGAAGGTTTTTCTTCTGGCTCTGGAGGAAAGTCCTTGTCATCAATCTTCCTCTGAATTGGAAGCTTCGGAGGCACAGGGACCCTGGTCCTTTCCAAGGGGCACCTCACATCCCGGCATTGCTTTTCTGCTAATGGTAAACCTCTTTGCCAGTTTCTTTTCTTTGTATCTCAAGAGACTGCCTTGAGGCACAAAACAATCTTACACACTGAGTCTTGCCCCACAACAGGATTGCCACCCATCCACCCTTATTAACACCATAGAGGAAGGATTTACAACAAGGAGGAACATCACACACACTAGGAATGATGGCCTAGCTAAATTACTGCTCAGATTCTGAGGAGATCACAATTCAATCCATGACAAGAACTGAACAGAAGATTTCAAAGAGTGGCTCAAAAAGACAAAGTAAAGTATTATAGTCACATGTGCAAAGAGATAGAAAGCTGAAAGGGAAAAACACAGTTAGCATTTGTAAGTTGACAGAACTGAAGAAGAGTTCAGCACTTGAGTTGCAATAGTGAAGATTCTACAGGGAAAATATTAAATGACTCCGGAAGCAGCAAAAGAAGATGGAAGGAATACACAGAGTCATTGTATTGAAAAAAATTGATTAATGTTCGACCATTTCAAGAGATAGCATGTGATTATGAACTGATGGTACTGAAAAAAGAAATTGATGATACTGGTGAAAAATAAGTCTTTAGGAATTGATGAATCACCAACTGAGCAATTTCAACAAACAGACATAGCACTGGAAGTGCTCATTCATTATGCCAAGAAATTTGAAAGACAGCTACCTTGTCAACTTACTGGAAGAGATATGTATTAGATATGTATTTATGCCTATTGCCAAGAAAATTGATCTAACCAAATGCAGACATTGTTGAACATTAATATCATATGCAAGCAGAATTTTGCTAAAGGTCATTCAAAAGCTACTGCAGCAGTGTATTGCAAGGAACTGTCAGAAATTCAAACTGAATTCAGAAGAGGATATTTATGGAACTAAGGATATCATTGCCAATTACAGATGGATGTCGGCTGAAAGCAGAGAATAGTGGAAAGATGTTTATCAATATTTTATTGACTATACTAAGGCATTGGACTGTGTGGATCATAAGAAATTGTGGATAACCTTATGGAGAATCACTATGCCAGAACACTTAATTGTGCTCATGAGGAACCCGTATGTGGATCAAGAGGCAGTCGTGCAAACAGGACAAGGGGACACTGCATGTTTTAAAATCAGGAAAGGTGTGCTTCAGGGTGGTATCCTTTCACCACACCTTTTCAATCTGTATGCTGAGCAAATAATCCAAGAAGCTGGATTCTGTGAAGAAGAATGAGTCATCAGAATTAGAGAACAACTCATTAACAATCTGCATTACGCAGACTACACTACCTTACCTTCTGGAAGTCAAGAAGATTTGAAAGACTTACTGATGAAGATCAAGGACAACAGTCTTCCGTACAGATTGCACATCAACATCAAGAAAACAAAAATCCTCACAACTGGACCGGTAAGCAACACTCTCATAAATAATAAAAGGACTGACAGTGTCAAGTATTTTGTTTTACTTGAGTCCACAATCAATGCCCATGGAAGCAGCAGTGAAGAAATCAAAAGATGCATGGCCTTGGGAAAATCTGCTGCAAAGGACCTCTTTAAAGTGTTCAAAAGTAAAGATGCCACCTTGAAGACTAAAGTGTGCCTGACTAAAGTGACCCAACCCGTGGTATTTTCAACCACATCATATGAATGTGAAAGCTAGGCTTTCAGAAAGCCAGGCTAGACAGAAGAAGAGATGATGCCTTCGAATTGCTGTGTTGGAGCAGGATGTTGATTGTACCATGAACCGCCAAAAAACCAACAGATCTGTTCTGGAAGAAGTACAATGAGATTGCTCTTTGGAAGCAAAAAATGGCAAGACTGAGTCTTACATACTTTGGACATGTTGTCAGGAAAGATCAGTCCCTGGAGAAAGACATCACGCTTGGTAGAGTCGGGGGTCAGAAGAAAAGAGGAAGACCCTCAACAAGAGATATTAACACAGTGGCCACTACAGTGAACTGAAGCATAACAATGATTGGGAGCATGAAGGGAGGACTGGCTGGCATTGTGCTCTTTTGTACATAGGATCCCTATGAGTAGGAACTGATTTGACAGGACCTAAAAACAACAGTAACAACAACAACATTATCTTTTGTTTATTATCGCTGATGCTGGGCTTTTGTTGTTGTTGTTGTTGTTGCTGTTTTTATTAAGAAACTAAACCCTAAAAAAGTAAATGCAAGGAACAAGGCAGTTCATAACCACCAGGTGATAGCACTGGTTTAGAAGGTGATGAGGGATGTCCAAGAGAAAAGACATCATCAGCAGGAATGGAATAGACTTCCTGAAGAAAGGCATTCCCAGTCCCTTGTTCCAGCATGTCGTCTGAGGAGAGATTAGTGGGTGCACTGAGGTAATGGGGACAAGAGACAAAGAAATGCCAAGAAGGGGCTTAGCCAGACAGGTCACTAATTGACCTTTTAGGCATTTTCAGAAGCAGAGTCTTGGATCAGAAGATACAGAAGCCTAAAGAACACCCCACAGAAGTAAGCAAGTGACATACTACAGACCAAAAAGCGATTTCAGAGTGGTTCCACTCAGCAGTGGAAGAGCCAGTGGCTTATAAAGGGGGAGAAAGAGAAAGAGGGCATAAACTTTAAGTGAAAACTGTGAGTGATGACGGGGGAGTGGAGGTGAGATCTTTACACAGGCCCAGGTTGTAGGGGAAATAAAATAGTATCCAGTCATGAAGAGGAGCCAGATTAAGGGGAAAATCTACTTCAGTCAGTGGTATTTGGCCACGTTTGAATACTGATCCAGAGCTTCTGTTTCTTCCCCTTCTGGTACCAAGGAGAGGGCAGTCTGTTTTTTTTTGGGGGGGGGGTTAATTCTTACAGTGCTTGTATTCAAAGAGTCAGATTTCATGCTCTCACTTTTATCCTGTCTGTGAAGCCCCAGGAATCGACTCACCCAGTCATTTTCCCACTCCAAGGAATTGGGGTTGTTCTTTGGACTATGTCACTTTGAACTTTCTGTCATTCTCATTCTCTACTTCCTCTTTCAGATCATTGTTATCAATTCTTCTCTTTTTTACTTTTCTTGGCTATCTTTTTGCAATTCTTGTCTACCCTGGCCCCTAGAGTCACCATGAGTCAGATCCGACTCGACAGCACTTGGCTGGCTGGATAACCTAGTCATATTCCTGAATCCTAGAGGGCAATTTCTAATACTAACCTAAAAGTTGTATGTTATTATCTGCATATTATCCAGTTGCTTTATCAGTAGTACATAGTGTAAGTCTGAATTTTAAAGGCAATACAAATGTAAAATGTTAAAGATTCCGCAATTACATTTTAACACCCATACCACTGGGATTTTGGTACGAGTACTTCCCCCTGATTCATTTTTACCTTTAGAAAATATGACACCACTTTCATTATCTTCTGTGTGATATAAACAAAAGACTGTTGCTATTGAGTCTATTCCAACTCACAGCAACCCAATGGGACAGAGCAGAGCTGCCCTGCAGGGTTTATAAGGCTGTATATCTTTATGGAAGCCACTGTCACGTCTCACTCCCATGGGAGTACTCGGTTAGCAGCAGATGACTTAACCACTGTGTCATCAGGGCTCCCCAGTGTCTGACACAGCAGGCAATAAACCACCTGATATTTATAGCAGTGCACTTTCTTTCTTTCTAAGTACAAACTGCCTTTATCTGTGAATTTTGATCCTTGTTCTATGGAGCATTGGGTTCTCAGTACCATTTCTAAATTGGGGAATTAGACTGCTAAACTTTTGGCATTACCCACGTTCAATGTCACCTTTCATACTGCTTTTCAGCCTGAAAGATTTCTGCCACCTGTCCTCCTGCCTGCTGCCAAGTTTATAATAGTAGGCGTTACTTTCTATCCAACCCTTTTTGTTGTCTGATGAGTGAAATTTTTCATGGGCTGACCCATAACATTCAACCAAGAAGCCTTGACAGTAACTTCCTCAAATGAGGTTTGAATCAAGCCGTAAGCATAGAAACGTAACAAAAAAAACAGTGAATATCTTAAGTGCTTGTCAAATTAAATGCCTATTCATCTGTCTTTGGTGAACAGCTTTGGCCTTGGATATAATCACTGCACAACCTACAGAAACAATGTCAGCTATACCCCTTACACTCGGAGGTACTTATACACATGCTGATTTTACGTGACATTTTAAAGTTGAAATCTCAGAGATCCTTCCTACGTTATTTGTCTTAGCTTCCTCTATTGAATTTTGGACAAAATTTGTGTTGGTTTATTGCTGTTATGGACTGAATTGTGTCCCCCCTAAAACATATGTTGAAGTCCTAATGTCTAGTACCTCTGAAGATGACCTAGTCTGGAAATAGGATGTAATGTTAGGTTAACATTACATCTTTCTAGAACTGGGTGAATCCTAAGCATATATGACTGGTGTTCCTCTAAAAGAGAATTAACCGAGATAAACAGAGGAGACTCCATGTGATGCTACAACTGTTAGCCAAGAAACAGCTAGCTGGAGTTACCAGAAGATAAAAGGGAGAGATGGAACAGATTTTCCCTCAATGCCTTTGAATAAATCAACCTGTCTGAAACCCTAATCTTGGACTTTTACTCTCTAGAACTATAAGCCAATAAATTTCTGTTTTTACAAGCCATTTGGTGTTTCAGTTGTTAAGAACATGGCTGCTAACCAAAATTTTGATAATTTAAACCCAAGAGGTTAGAAGTGTGTTTGTATTCCAATAATAGAATGGCTGGAGAAGTTATTCTTTATAAGTTAGTGACAAGAGACTATCAGAGAAAAGAGAGACATGCCAGATGTCTCCTTACCAGGATAAAGATAAAGGTACCAGACATATGGACTCCAGCTTCCCTGTGAGGAGGCGTAAGTCTCAGGTGGTAGGACAAAACAAAACAAAGTATTAGAATCAGATCAGAATAAAGAATCAAGTTATTTGCATCAGGTCAAAACAGTCTTCAGCAAAGGAAAGTAAGAGAAAAGGAGAAGGCAGGCAGAAGAAGGTGGAAAAGCCACAGGTTCATGATGGCCATAAGTAGTTATGTCATGCTTTCAGTAGCCCGTTTTAAAAGGAGAAAACATGTTGGGAGTATTAGGCTCATACTAAGAAATACTAGTCAAGCTGGAATAATTAAAGTGATCTTTAGTTCTAGTCGCAGAAATTTTTTTACAGGTAAACTTCAATGAATAATGCTTGTTTTTACTAAGTAGAATATTACTTTGAAAATTATAACTTTCATAATAAAATAAATTCATGCTTGTATACCAAATGGAAAATAAAGATAACTGAAAAAAAATTAAAATATTCTGTCGTCATGTTCCCTTAACTCTTTATACTTTTTCCTGGTGTGAGCTTGTATTTGTGAGAAATGGAATAAATAAAATACTTTGTTGGAAACTGCTCCTCCAAAACTCAAAGAGGCTGGATATCCAGAAAGCTCCTGAGAATGAAAAAGAAGATCTGCATTCCATGTAGAGTTTACTGAAAAAAAAAAGTTAAAATTTTATTATTTATATTTGTTAATAGTATCCTAAGTGCATGCAGGAGGTTTCTGGAGCAAAGCAGATTATTGTTTACTTAAAGCAAATAACTTGCTGGTTCAGCTTTGCACCAGTTTTTATCATTGGGGTAGCATGATGAGAATGAGATACAGTCTCTTCACCGAACTAGACTAGATTTGAAACGGAGTCCCTGTGCTGAGCATCACATCGGTCAGCCAGACAAAATCTAAATTTCTCATAAACTCCTAGCTTTCCTAGGAACCACAATCCAAGTCAATCAACTGACTCTTCTGGAAATGGAAACATAAATTAGCCAATGAAGACTTGCGTGCTGAATTTAACCTAGTTCAAAACATCCCCTTTATCTCACATAAGGAAAGAAAATGCCCACCAGCCACATTTGTACTGAAATATTTCCTATATAAACTTCCTTGTTCTTATGTGTATGTTGCTGTCAAAATCTTCCACTTCGTAACTGTACCTCTGAATTCCTGATTCCTAAGTGTCCTGAGGTTGATAAGCTGGAAAGTAGAGCTTACCTGAGTTCACAAACAAATTTTATATTGTGAAAATTTTATTTTTAATATGCCTTACACGTAAGGATATGACTATTGTCAGTAAACCCCCAAATTGTGGCATTTTACATTTACTATCAGTCAGAAACAAGTCTACAGCAGTGGGTTGTGAAGCAGCAGAAGCTCCCCTCCAAACCCCAGAGTTCCCTTGGAAGCCTTAATGGAAACCCTGGTGGCATAGTTGATAAGTGTCGTGTCTGCTAACCAAAAGTTCAGCAGTTTGAATCCACCAGGTTCTCCTTGGAAACTCTATGGAGCAGTTCTCCTCTGTCCTGTAGGGTTGCTATGAGTCAGAATCAACTCAATGTCAGTGGGTTTTGTTTTAGTTTGGAGTTAGAAGGCTAATGGAAAGTGTCCTGTATTCTTACATTTGAAACATAAATAAACCTTTCCAGTTATAAGATAAAATCTCAATTTTATAATCCAAGATGAGCTCCAAGGTCTGAGTCTAGTCTTCCCCTTGAAACGCGAAGGCACACCTCTAGAAAATAAATCTCCTTGACTTCCTCACTGTTTCTTTGGTTGTAAATTAACTTCTTTTAGTCAAGGCCCCAAGTTCCAGTATAATTTTCTCAGAAACTCCTAACTGTGCAGAAACTTAAAAATATTTTTTTCCATAACCCCACAGAAGATAAAAAGATTTCTGGGAAGATAGAATCATAATGTGCCAAGGGCAGTACACAAACATGAGAGTGTCCCTGCACACAAAGACTGAAGTTCCCCAGTGCAAATCAGAATCAGCAGAGCCACTGATTCTGAATAACCACAGGGCTGCACTCGTACAAACAGTAGTAATAATGGTGACTATTGGAGACAAAAGACTGGTGACTAATGGGACTTCCTGGGGGCTATAAACCAAAACCAGACCCGTCGCTGTTGAGTCAGATCTGACTTAGAGTGACCCTAGAGATCAGAGTAGAACTTCCCCATAGAGTTTCCAAGGAGTACCTGTTGGATTTGAACTGCTGACCTTTTGGTTAGCTGATGTAGCACTTCCTGGGGGCTATAGACCTTGTTAAAAATCTGAGGCACTTTTAATAATCCCCAGGAAAGGAAAAGGTCATTAATGACCAAGATTAGAATGTTGCAGCCACTGTTAGAAAAGGAATTCAGAGTCAGATAATTGTTACTGAGAAGAAATAAAAGAAATAATATATTTCATGTAATGCAGTTTGTAACTAAAAATTCTTGCATACGTTATTATTAGTAGTTGTGATAGTAGCTGCATTAAGAGTAGTAACCAAAGTGGTAAGTGTAGTGAAGTAGGAATTTTAGAAAAAGGATCACAATATTCTTAATGGTATTCTTAATCTTTGCACCCTTGTTCATTTAACAGTATATTTTGACCATATTTTTCATGTTGGTGGATACAGATTTATGTGACGCTTTTTATAATGGCATATACATATAAATGCAAACCAAACCAATTGCTGTTGAGTCAATTCCAACTCATGGAGACCCTATGAACAGAGCAGAGCTGCTCCACAGAGTGGCCAAGAAGAACCCAGGAAATCTGAACTGTCAGCCTCTTGGTTAGTGGACGTAGCACTTAACAACTACACCACCAGGGTTTCTATATATATGTAAAATTATTTGTATTCTTGATCCCATATTGATGAGTATGTATGTTTCTCTTGTTCTTTATTATCTAAAAATGCTACTATATACTCAAGAGACAACATTGAGTCTCCACCATTGTCCACTTGAATTTCTATCTCTATAGGATCAGTTCCTAGAAGTGAAGTTATGAGATCAAAAGGTAAATTTTAAAAGTAATAACATGTCCCCTAAAAATTATATCCAATTGTAGTCTCATTAAGAATGAATGAGGAGGTGGGGCAAAGATGGCATAGTTAGATGTGTCCTGTGATCCTTAAATTGATTATATACGATATGCTGAGAACCCTGAGCATCAGAGGTAAAGTTGAGAAATTGGACTGAGTGGCAGGAGAAGGAGAGAAGTTTCAGAAGCAATGAGGAGTGGCCAGACCTGACTCAGAGGGAACTGGCACCCCACAGGCCCGAATCGGCTGACGCCTGTGCAGTGAGGTGAATAGTCGAGTTCTAAATGTGGTTTCTGTACCAGGTGATATTATTGCAAACCTACACAGAGTTCTTGCCACCCGCCACAAACAGCCAATCTCTGAGACAGGGTTTAGATGAGAAGCAAGAAGTTTTACTGATAGTGGTACACAAGGAGAGAGAGGGGATAGATTACTCTAAAACCTGCCTCCCCAAAATGGAGACTAGATGAAGTTTTTACAGGAGAAGGGGGTAAGGTTTTACGAGTCTTAGGAATTTGTGGAATGTTAATCATTTTTAGGTGGTCACAATGGTCACATCCCAGGTATATTGATGTCTTAACTCGTGTTTTGGTTTCAGAGGTTGTCTAGCTATCATGTAAGTTCCTGGCAGACTGCTTTGTATGTCTCTCATGGGTTTTAGATTATTATCGCTTGTTTATCCATGATCCTAAAATGAGCATAGATTAGTCCTTAACCGTGAAAGAAACTAAGGAAAACAAATGGACTCACGCTTAGAGACAAAAATAAGAAATAAAATGGTGGAGGTTATGTTCAAGATGCACTCATTAGTTTTATGGTGCCTGTTCCAGATAGAGCTTGCATTGAAGAGTCTACGCATGCCTCTAGAATCAGTGAACATTAGACAGTCAAAAGTTAAGAAATTTGCCTTTAACCTACTGTGAGTGGATCAAAGACTTTCCTTAAGGGCTACCCTGTCTCCCTTTTACCTGCCCTCCCCTCTCCCTCTGCAGTGGGCCCAGCCAGCTCCAGAAACCACTGCATCCCCTGAGCTAGAGGCAGAGCCCCTTTACACATCCCGGGCCATTTTCTCAGCCCTGGAGAGGGAACAAGTTAACAAATTGGGAAAAGAGTAAACTGCTAGCCTCCCTAGGCCAGAAACTTAGGGGGGAAATAGTTCTTTTGCCAAGGAAAAGGCACAGCGGGGCCATGGACTTTGAATGTTTTCATCTCTGCAGAGATCTATGTGGACCCACTACAACAGCACAGGCCTTCACTAGCACAGTACAGCAGAGTAGATATCTGAACCCTAATTTTTACTGTATTAGCTATATGGTGGACAGGCAGTCTCCTGACATTTGACACTAAATTACCTGTTACACAGGGTCTTTACCTACCAACAACAGGTGCCTGAGGGCTGGTAACTCCAACCATACCACCCGACCACCTGTGACAAGGGTCTAAGAATAAGTGATGCCTCTCAGTCATTATAAACAGCATTGGGCACTCATAGTCTGTATGCAAAACCTACCCACTCACACAATCTGGGGTACAGGGATATACTTTCCTCGCAGATGCTCAGGGACAACTGTCAGTGCCCTGTCTTGCTCGCTGCATACAGCCAGATACCTGTGCCTACACCAATTACCTCTGCCCATCTAGGTCAGCAGGTGAGAGTCTGAACCACACACTGGATGACCTTTTACCTAGATACTTGCTCTGAATCCATACAAGGAGATTAAACAGACTCTTGGGCTCATACACCTGGGGACATCTCTATCCACCTGATGCAGGACGTTAGAGCTTCAAGGTTCCAATGATCAAACTAGCCCACATGACCAGCCTTTGTGGGCATTTTGAAACAAAAGGTAACAAGAAGCAAGTTAATTAAGGAAACAGCACTATTCCTAAATCTAATAGAAGAAGCAGAGGTTGGCCTTAGCTTTAAGTAGCTGAAGAAGTTAGTCCTTCGTCTTATTTGTTGCTGTCTAGTGCTGTCCCCTTTGTGACAAGGAGCATTGTACTCTGAATTCATCACTTTTCTTTCTTTGTCATATAATCTGTGTTTGACTAAACTTGGCACATCTACACATCTATATAAGCCAACTTGCTCAAAATGAGAAGTAAGTTTATTCATCTATAAGCATTACCTGCATTGAAGCCCCAAAGAGAATCTTAACGTATATACCAACACTAAAACAAGTTTACATGTTCAATTTATTTCTAATGCTAAAATTAATCTAAACATACTCTAAGTCATCTTGATAAGAACTTAAAACTGAAACTCTAAAAGGAAAATCAGAGTCTTCATTTGTGTGTATGGTTTTTTTGATACCAATAGATATATATGACTTGGCTGGAGATTGTCAAGAAGACAGAGCAGACTAGTATGTTAATGATATGCTTTTAACAAGTGAAGGGCAGATTTCATCAGGACATTTTGTAAAAACAAGATTTCACATCCAGTTTAATAGAGAAAAGTATTGGTAAAATTAAAATACTACAAAACATCCTCAGCATAGAAGCAAAAAAGCAACATATGCAATAATTTTTTGCAGATATTATTCATTAGAATTTGTTATTCACAGAGTACATACTGTGTATTTATTACTCAAAGAGTGTATATGTGAATAACAAAATATTTGCACCAAAATATCATGTCATAATATATAAATGTCTAATGTTTGTCAGTTTTTTACAACTAAAAAGTTAGGTTTATTGATCAAGCATGTGCTCAGTGCTGGTCCAAACTCTGTGAATACCTAAGAGTCTGTTTAAGGCAGGATTTACTGTAGGAAATGATTATCAGCTGCTATAGTAGAATGATATTGCTTTAGTATATTCAGTGCAAGGGATTGTTACACTGGCTGCTTTTCCTTTAAAAAGATACATATATATTATTTTACTAATGCTTGAATTATAACTACTTTTTATAATAAACACTTTTAAAAGTAACTTTCCCGTTTATGAAAATTGGATCCTAGGACCTAGGCTATTTACCTAGGCTATTTAAATGCTGTCATCCCAGTTTTGCGCCATTCATTAGGTAGAGGGAAGACCAGGTTCACAGGTAATAACTGTAGATAAAGGCATCATTGAGGCCTGTCAATAATGATTGATTAGAAAAAAAGACACAGAAGCATAGAATCAGCAGCAGAATAAAGAAAGTAAAATTACAGAACCTAAACATATTTTTCATGGGTAAGTTTTAGTGTAGTTGCATTTGGGTGGCTCTTATGGCCCACTGGCTTTATGTCTCTTTATGGGATTCATATCATCTGATATCATAATTCCAAACCCAACAGGGAAATAAAATGAGCTTAAATTGTACTGAAATGTTCTGAGCCAAAAAAATTAGATAAGAACAAGATACCTATTTAAATGTTTACGCCTGAAGACTGGTGCTATATTGCATTTAAGAGGCACATAAGAAAAAATAACAAAGTAGGGAAATTTTAATAGCGTAGTGACAACGTAGTTTTAACATTTAAAGAACACTGCTTTAATTAAAATCATTTTCCAAGATATGAACGGCATGTAAATTTAGTAAATTATTGTTTCCAAATGTAATGCAATTTAATTATAACACGTCTTTCTCTTTCATGTATACTTCCTCTCACTTTGAATATTTCCTACTACCCACTCACTGAATATTCTTGCCAGGAAGGCAATGGTTTTTATTTCTATTCTTTATTTACAAAGGCAGTTTCACTCCTCTCTATCTGTTTCGGCTTACTATACTCCTGTGTAATGTGTGTTCTAAAGCTTGTGGGACACAAAATCAGGAATACAGATGGAGACACTGTCACTTCATATGTCACCACTTGGCAGTGGTGAAATGAACTCAGAAGGCAAAGATATTAAAAAGACACTGACCACTGGTAATCAGCAATAGGGATAATGACGATTCCAATCACACTGCCTGTGATTTCTATTCAAATGATAATAGGTTACCATTTTAAAATAAGGTTTGTGTGTTTTTGGTGAAGGTTTACACAGTTATTTAGGTTCCACTCAACAATTTCTACACAAACTGCTCACCAACGTTGATTATATTCTTCATAACGCATGAGTACTCTGATTATTTGTTTTGGTTGTTCTTTTTCCATTAATCTAGTTTCTGTGCCCGTTTACATTCTCATTTTTGTTTTGAAGTAATTAAGAACCGTTTTGTCTAATTATAGCTCTTGTTTTTAAAGACATACAGTATGCTAGAATGATATTCTTTATTTTATTGGTCAATCTAAGGTGACTTAAAGGGAAATGGTTCTTGAGGTGAAATAATATCTTTTCCTCAATTACTAGAAAATAAGGATTACATTTAATTTCACACACACACACATATGTAAATAAATACTTTGAATAAAAAAAATCACACAACTCTAACTTAAGATTCTGGGCATCACATATGGGTTTACTTTAAAGATGGAAAATAAAGGTGTATTTAATAACTGCATCTATAAGACAATAGTAAATGATATCCTGTCATATTTATGAGGCAATCTATAGAAAAGCAAGGCCCTGAGACTGAACTCAAAACCAGCTGAGATGTTTAAACAGAATGCAAATCTGGAATACCTAGATTGTTTAGGGTAAGAAATTCGGAAGACAGTTACCTGGCCAACCACCTGGAAGATTCATATCTGTGCCCACTCTGAGGAAAGGTGATACAACAGAACATGGAAATTATCATAAAATTCTATTAGTATAGCATACAAATGAAATTCTGCTGAAGATAATTAAAATATGGCTGTAGCAATACCTCAACAGACATACTAGAAATTGAAGCTGGATTTAGAAAAGAACTTAGAACAAGGGCTGTCATTGTTAACATCAGCTGTATCTTAGCTGAGAGCAGAGAACACCAACAAGATGTTTATCTGTGTTTTACTGATTATATTAAGGCATTCAACTATGTGGATCATAATAAATCATGGGTAACACTACAAAGAATTGGAATTTCAGAACATATAACTGTACTCAGAACAGATTCTATATGATTAAGGAGCACTCATTCCAAAAGAACAAGGGGATATTGCGTGGTTTAAAATCAGGAAAGATGTGTATCAGGGATGTATCTTTCACTGCATTTCTTCAATCTGTATACTGAGCAAATACTCTGAGAAGCTGGACTATGTGAAGAACAACAAGGGTTGGAAGAAGTTACATTAAGTCATCAGTATACAGATGTACAACTTTGCTTGGTGAAAGTAAAGAAGCACATTTTACTGGCAAAGATCAAAGAGTGTAGTCTTCAGTATGGATTGCTCTTCAGCATAAAGAAAGTAAAAACTCTCACACCCGGACCAATAAGCAGCATCATGACCAATGAAGAAAATACTGATGCTGCCAAGGACTTCATTTGACTTGGGAGCCACAGTCAATGTTCATGGAAGTAGCAGTGAAGCAATCAAACAATGTATTGCACTGAGTAACATTGCAAAAGATTTCTTTAAAATATTAAAAAGTAAAAATGTCATTTGGAAGACTAAGCTATGCCTGACCTAACCCGTGGTATTTTCAGTAGCCTCATATGCATGCTAAAGCTGTCTGAAGAATAAAAAACACTGAAGAACTAATGCCTTTAAGTTGTGATATTGCTGAAGAATGTTGAATATACCATGTACTGCCAAAAGAATAACCAAATTGGTGTTGGAAGTAGTACAGCCAGAATGTTAATTAGAAGCTAGGATGGCAAAACTTGGTTTCACATAATTTGGACACGTAATCAGGAGGGACAAGTACCTGGAGAAGGATGTCATACTTGCTTAAGTAGAAAGTCAGTGAAAAAGATGAAGGTCAACAAGAGGCATGGACACAGTCCCTGAGACAGCGGGCACAAACATAGCAGTGATTGTGAGGATGGTGTGGAACCAGGCAGAGTTACCTTCCGTTGTCCAGTGGGTCACTATGAGTCAGAATACACTGACAGCACCTAACAACAACACAACTGAACTGGCCGGAAACTGTAACAGATATATGCATTATACAAAAGATTCTCAGTACATTATTAAAGAATCAGAACAATTGGTAGTTTATAAATTCATAACACAGTAAATGTTTCCCTTCTTCCCTCCGTTTGTTGTTTGGGTTTTAGCATAAGCAAGTTTTTACTCTTTTGTGTTACAAACCTATTTCATAGTTAAAACCAAACTGAGTTTTAAAATTTATTTTCTCTCACCTTTTAGATTACTGTACCTGCATCTTTAAACTTAAGGGTTTTAAAAAAAGAGTTTCATTTGGACTGCTTTTTCTTTGATTAAGTGATGACTGTCTCCAATAGATGCTTCATCCTGTCCATTTTCCCCTGAAAGTTCTGCTGCACTTGAACAGCTGTGTGCACAAAAAGTGCTATTGCTGAGGCACGTCTTACACACACCAAGACAAACCAAGAGGGTAACAGAAAAGTTGTTCATTCATTTAACAAACTGGAATTCAATATCTACTTTACACAAATACTAAGCTAGGAATTAAGTGTTTAAGGGTGTGTAAAATAGACTAGGCAAGAATCCCATAAAAGCAATAGAGGAGGCTGGGACTTTAAAAAAGAATACAGACAGGGAGTATTAGGTAGCATGAGACAGGTATTTATGAAGCATAGAGTTTTAGCAAAAGAGTAAGCTAAAAAGAAAAAAAAAAAAACCACTGAGCAAAGATGTACTCTGAAATTTTCCCAGAGAAAAATAGATTTAATTTGCAAAATAAAGAAGTTATAGAGTAAAAAAGGCAGAAATAAACTAGATGACATTGAAGTGCCTAACATTTCTGAGTTTCCATTGTTCTGTAAACAAACACTGGGGTGAGTGGGCTGATGACTGAAATGTACTAAGCACTTGCTAGCTTGCCATTACTAAGCTAAGAACTAAATGATCTCACGTATTTCTCTGGACACAGCGTATATGTTTGATATATGTACACCGTTTACCATTATTCTCTTTCTTAAAGCTGAGTAATCTGTGGTTTGAGTTGTTTAATTATCACTATTGGAAGCCCTCTATCCTAGATACTCTGACTTTATAGTCTATAGTCTATAGATGTTATTAGATTATAGTTTTTATAATTGATTTTAATGACTTCTTTGGAGAATAATTGAAATTTTCTTTTTGAGGCTTCTTACTTTTATTTTTTTACTTGTAGAGTCTAAGATATATATTAGCATGTAAAAGAAGAAATTTGTTAATAATATTATTTAAATCTATTTAGTGTTGTGTACTTTCTTTGGAGTACTTCATCAGTTTTGATGCTAGGCTATTTGGTACACAGATACTTATGTCAAATAATCATTTATTGTGGTGTGTAAATATTACCACTAAAGTTGTTATTCTGTTATTGCTTTTGACAGTGAAGACAACTTTTTCTGATAATATTGTCATCCTGGTTTGTTTTTTGAACTTATATTTCTCATCTCTTCATCAGTGCTTTTCATTTTATAGTTTTTGAGTCACCTTATTTTGGAAACTTTTCTTAGATAATACACGTTATCAGGTTTTGCATTTTTTTTTTTTTTATAAACCAGGGATTTGTTTAACTCTATAGCTTATAGTTTCTTATGTAGCCAGCTTTTTTTAATAAAAATCAAGCTAGACGTAGAATGCTTTTAAAAACATAACTGATTTTATGTTTATCTGGTAATATTTTCTAATCCAGATAAATTGGCAGATTCATGTAGAAAAGATCAGAGATCCTTTAGCCATCAGAATTTTAGAATTACTTATTACATAAAAATCTATATTCCCTGGTTATGATATGTCCTGGCCTAAGCACATAATCCTAGAAAGTGGACTATATGAAAAAAAAGTGAGTCATCAGAGTTGGAAGACAACTCATTTACAACCTGCATTATGCAGATGACACAATCTTGCTTGCTGAAAGTGACAATGACTTGGAACACTTACTGATCAAACACTACTGCCTTCAGTATGGATTATAGCACAACTAAAGAAAACAAAATTCTTTACAACTGAACCAATAAACAACATTATGATAACTGTCAGTGAAATTGAAGTTGTCAAAACTTTTATTCTTATTTTGATAACCAGTTAATGCTCATGTATGGAAGCAGCAGTCAAGAAATCAAAGGACATATGTTATCACGGAAATCTACTAGAAAGAAGGCACTTTAAAGTGCTAATAACAAAGCTGTGACTTTGATAACTGAAGTTCTGCTTATGCAAGCCATGGTGTTTCTAATTGCCTCACATGCATGTGAAAGCCAGAAAATAAAAAAAGTAAAACCAAAGGAAATAGGTGCATTTTAATTGTGGTGTTGAAGAGCAATATTGACCACACTATGGACTTCTAGAAGAGGGAATAAATCTATCTTAGGGGAATTGCAGCCATAATGTTCCTTAGCAGAAAGAATGGCAAACCTTTGTCTTGCTTACTTTGCGAATGTTATCAAGAGGCATCAATACCTGGAGAGAGATAGCAGGGTTGGTAAAATGGTGAGTCAGCGTAACACTAGAACCCTCAGTGAAATAGATTAAAACAGTGACTGTAACAATGGGCTTAAATATGCTTACTAAGGTGAGGAAGACTACTGAGACCCTTGGTGGCATTGTTCTACCACTAACCAAATGGTCAGCAGCTTGAATCTACCAGCTGCTCCTTGGAAATGTTATGGGGCAGTTCTACTTGGTCTTATAGGGTCACTATGAGTCCAAATCAACTCCTTGGAAATAGGTTTTTTTACTGTAATGATGGTACAAGACTGGAGAATGTTTATTTTTATATATAAGGTTTCTATGAGTCAAACTTGACAATACCTACCAAAAACAACAAGCATTAGTAATTTTGACAGTTTTACAAAGGTTACCACCAGCCACCTTGGTGATTCTATAATATATTTGAAATAATAAATTACCTAGCTTTAGTAGATGTTGTAGGAAAAGCGTTTATTTTATCCTATTTATTTCTTTCTTCTCAAGGAAATCTAAAAGTCCTCTAAGAGGGATAACTCCAAACAGAGGCTATACAATGTAAGTTGTTAAACAAATAAAGACATCATAAACCATGATATGTCCATTATGCTCATGTCTGACACTGTCACTTATCCCTCATTTTCTCATACTGTGGTGCCTGTGTGTTGCTGTGATTCTAGAAGCTGTTAAATTGGTATTTCAAATACCAGTAGGGTCATCAGTGGTGGACAATGGCAAAACGGCTTCCAGACTAAGACAGACTAGGAGAAGGACCTGGTGGTCCACTTCTAAAAAGAATTAGCCAGTGAACACCTTATGAATAGCAGCAGAATATCACCTGACATAGTGTCAGATGGTAAGTCCTTCAGGTTGGAAGACATTCAAAGCATAACTGGGGAAGAGCCGCCTCCTCGAAGTACCATACTTTAAAAATGTAGGTGCAATAAAGCTTTGGGGGGAGGGGGCTTCATCTGCTGACATGACACAACTCAAAATGAGAAGAAATAGCTGCAAACATGCGTTAATAATACTAAATCCACTGCTAAATCAAGTTGATTCAGACTCATAGCAACACTATAGAACAGAGTGGAACAGCCCCATAGAGCTTCCAAAGGGCACCTAGTGTATTCAAACTGCTGGCCCTTTGATTAGCAGCCACAGTACCTCACTACTAGGCTGCCATGTTTCCAATAATATGTAAAATGATGAAATTAGAGATTTTTACCAAATTCTGCAGTCTGAAATTGATCAAATAAACAGTCAAAGTGATTAATAATTATTGGTGATTGGAATATAAAAATTGGAAACAAAGAAGAAATGTGGAAAATATAGCCTTGGTGATATAGAATTTTTCAAACACCGAAGACTTCATTACAAATACAATTTTTTTTAACAACAGAAATGGCAAGTCCCAGTGGCAACATAAAAAAAGGGGGTATACCTGAGAACTCCACTAAAAGACTGAAATTGATGGTCTGAAGTCTTGGAGACTCCCCTGGGAACGTAGCCCCTAGACCGACGCTGCCCCTGATCATAAATCATTACTGAGGTCAACTCGTCAGACAGGAATGGATTGGACTCAGGGGCACAGCGTGACCATATCATGTGTGCACTTTATGGTTCTATGCATCTGTAGGATGTCGTGCTACTGGCCTCTTACTAGAGGGGAGTGGAAAGGATGGAGAGGAGGGGACAGGAGATTGTTAAGAGGATATGACGTGTATAGAATGGAAAGGAGGAGTGCGCTGTCACCAGGCAAGGAGAGCAGAAGAAGCCACAGGTAGGCAGGCATGCAAATTTAAAGTGGATGGTACACTTCCACTAAATCACAATTAAAAAAAAAAAAGAAATGGCAATTATACACATGGACCTCACAAGGTAGAAGATACCAGGAGTGAAATCAACTACATCTGTGGCAAGAGATGATAACGCTCAGTATCATTAGGCAGAACAAGGTCAGGGGCTGACTGTCAAACAGACCACCGGCTGCTGATATGTAAGTTCAAGTTGAAAGTGAAGAAAACGAGAACAAGATCATGAGAGCTAAGTATGAGCTTGAATGTATCCCATCTGAATTTAAAGACCATTTCAAGAACATATTTGACAAACTGAATACTAATGACCAAGGCAGGTGAGTTTTAAGATGACACCAAGGACAATATACACAAAGAAAGCAAGTGGTCATTAAAAACACAGGAAAGAAAGACAAGGCCAAAACGGGTGTCAGAGTAGACTGTGAAACTGGTTCTTGAATGTATAGCAGATAAAGTGAAACAAGGAGATGATGACGTAAACGAGTTGATCTCAGAAGATTTGAAAGGATAGCTTAAGGAGACAAAGTATTCTGATGAAATTACAAAGAACTGAAGTTAGAAGACCAAAAGGGAAGAATATACTTGGCATTTCTCAAGCTGAAACAACTAAAGAAACAAAATTCAAGTCTCAAGTTAAAGTAATGAAGAATTTTGGGAGGCAAAATACTGAATGACTCAGGAAAGAACAACAATCAATAGAAGGGCTATGCAGAGTCACTGTACCAAAAAGAATTGGTTGGTGCTCAGATATTTCAGGAGGTAGTATATGATCAAAAACCAATGGTACTGAAGGAAGAGGTCCAAGCTGCTCTGAAATCATTGGCAAAAACCAAAAAATCAAACCCATTGTCACCAAGTTGATTACGATTCAGAGCCCCCCTATAGGACATAATAGAACTGCCCCACGGGGTTTCCAAGGAACACTTGGTGGGTTTAAACTACTAACCTTTTTTGTTAGTAGCGGTAGCTCTTAATTGCTAAGTCATCAGAGTTTCTAGTGAAAAACAAGGGATAGATGGAATATCAATTCAGATATTTTAACAAACAAAAGAAGCACTGGATGTGTTTATCAGCCTATTTCAATAAACTGAGAAGGCCAACTGACTGAAAAAAGACCCATATTTGTACTCATTCCAAGGAAAGGAGATCTAACAGAATGTGGAAATTATCAAACAATACCATTAATATAACATACAAGTAAAATTTTGCAGAATATCGTTCACAAGCAGAATACATGGAAATGGAAATGCTAGAAACTCAAGCCAGATTCAGTAAAGGATGTAGACTGAAGGGTATCATTGCTATGTCAGCAGGATCTTGGCTAAAATCAGAGAGTGCCAGAAAGATGTTTGCTTGTCTTTTATTCACTATCCAAAGGCAATCACCAGTGTGGAACATAACAAACTATTCCAGAGCACTTAGTTATGTTTGTGCAGAAACCTATTTGTTGACCAAGAGAAAGTTGCTCTAACTGAACAAAGGGAAATTTCAAGGTTTAATATCAAGAAAGGTGTGCATCTGATTTGTATCCTTTCACCATCCTTATTCATTCTGTGTAGCGACAAAATAACCCAAGAAGCTAGACCATATGAGAAATAGTGCATCAGGACTGATGGAAAACTTATAAACAACCGGTAATAAGCATATGATACAATCTTGTTTGTCAAAATGAAGAAATAAAATCTGTTGCAAAAGTCCTCTTTGAAATCTTAATAGAGATATCATCTTGAGGGCTAACCTGTGCCTGACCCATGCCATGGTATTCTTAGCCTCTTCATATGCATGTGAATGCTGGACAACAAATAAAAAAGACTGAAGAATTGATGCTTTTGAATTATAGAGTTGGTGAAGAATATTGAACATATGATGGACTGCTAGAAGAATGAATCAATTTGTTTTGGAAGAAGCACAGATGGAACCCTCCTTGGAAGTGACAGTTCTTGGGACACATTAAAAGGACCAGTCCCTTAAGAAGGACATCATGCTTGGTAAAATAGAGCAGTAGCAAAAAGGAAAGACCCTCAACAAGATGGATTGACAAAGCAGTTGCAATGATGAGTTCAGGCACAGCTTAAAACAGTGATCCTGACGATGGCGTAGGACAGGGCCATGTTTTTGTTGTGTCGCATGCGGGATCACTGTAAGTCAGAATCTACTCAATGGTACCTAACAGTAGCAACAACACCTGACAATGCTGGATACATTGCATTAATAGTAGCTAGCAAAAACTTGGGGGAAGAGCCTCAAATGTTTGCTAATGTTTTAGTTTCTTTCCAATTTCAAGTTTTGGTATCTTTGTATTTGGTATCAATCCCACAGCCTGGCATGAGCAAAATTTAGATGCTCTTTTATTAGTATTCTGCATTTATATTCAACTTACAGATCAAGTGTTAATAATTCGTCTTTTTGATGTAAAAGATAGCACATATTTTTGTAAGCCTGCTAATATATAAGTGGAAGAATGGAGGTTTGGTAGAAGAAGAAAGAAAAGGAAGAGAAAATTGTAGAGTTAGAACATTATTATCCTTCCTAAGAGAGTTGAGATTTTGCTACTGACTGATATTCATGGAATCCCAAATAAAGGTGTAAAGAATATCATTTATAATTGCAAAGACAACCAAAGCATGGCTGTATGTATGGAGAAGGATACATTAGGAGAGAAGTATAGGTTAAAAATTACTGATCACTGCAATAAAGAATTAATGATATTCTTTTAAGTTGAAAAATCAAGAAATAAACATATAAAAGACATTTAAAATCATGAACTAAAAAGGATTAATAACTTATTTTTCTCTAGGGGATGTAATGGTTAATATTATGTGTCAATCTGGCTAGGCTATGATTATCAGTGATTTAGCAGACACTATGCATTCATCTTTCATTTTGTTTTCTGATATGAGCAGCCAATCAAATGAAAGATGAGTGTCCATGAGGATGTGGCCTGCCTTCAGTATATAAATCAATGTCCTGGCAAAGCTTGTCCTCTTTTTTTGATCCTGTACTTTTTTAATTACCTGACTCTGGTTCTTGGAACATAAGCCTGCCTGTTGCCTGGTCTGTAGATTTTGGCTTCAACAATCCTATAACCCTGTGAGCTATCAGAGGCCTGAAGCCTACTGCCTGATCTGCAGATGTTGGATTCACTGGCCCCTGCAACCACATGAGCTAGCAGAAATTTTCAGCCTGTCTCCACAACTCATGGATATGTGACTTGTCAGTCTCTAAAACTGCATGAGATATTTCTTTGTAGTAAATTTCTCTCAACATATGTTTATAAGCACTTCATTGGTTTTGCTCCTCTAGAGAATCCAGTCAGATAGTAGTGGTAGGGATACTTTTCATATATATTTTTTAACTTGTTCATGTTTTACTTTAATGGAATATATGAAAGAGATTAAGACTCTATGATTTTACATTCCTCAATATTAATATGGGTGTTTTGCAAGGCTAGGACCTTAGGTCATATGAAGATGGAAAAAGATATAATCCTTCTTTCCTAGGTTAATTAAGAACAGATATTTTATGAACATCTGCATCAAACATTTACCAGCAAAACTTTTAGTGAAAAATAATAAATTAAGAGATTTTTGTCAACAGCTCTCTCCAGATTAGGAAAATAAATATTTTGAAAATTAAGGACAAATTAAAAAAGAAAGACAAAGAACACTATTGTTGCTAATATGTTAAATTGCTGTCTTAGTCATCTAGTGCTGCTGTAGCAGAAATACCACTAGTGGATGGCTTTAACAAAGATAAATTTATTCCCTCACAGTCTAGTAGGCTAGAAATCCAAACTCGGAGTGTCAGCTCCAGAGGAAGGCTTCATCTCTCTGTCACCTCTGGAGGAAAGTCTGGTATTGCATCAGCCTTTGTTCAGGGAGCATCTTGGCGCAGGAACCTCAGGTCTGAAGGACGCGCCCTTCTCCCCTTGCTGCTTTCTTGATGGTGTGAGGTTTCCAATTCTTTGCTTGCTTCCCTTTCCTTTTATATCTTGCAGGATGAAAGGATTAAGAGTGGTGCAAGCCATATTCAAGGGAATCTCCCTTTACAGTAGAGCAGGGAGGTGATCGTATGAAGGGATTTACAGTACCACTCTAATCCTTTAACATACAGCATAGGAAACCTGCAAAATGTAGGACAATCATAGAATACAGGCAATCATGGCCCAGCCACATGCATACGCATGTTTTGGGGGGACACAATTTAATCCATAACACCACCCTAATCCCCTTTAACATAACCTAATCTTGCCTTATTAGCCACAGGCGGAGACTAGGATTCACAACACAGAAAAATGACACCAATCATCAAATAGAGGACAAGCACGTAGTACCAGGAATCATGGCCTAACCAAATTGACATATATTTGGGGGTTGGAAGGCACAACTCAATTCATGAAAATTGCTGTTCTTGTAAACTCGTGCCAAAAGAATAAATCTGTTCAGTGACACCTCTGTCAAACCTCCAGTGTTTACTTCATTTTGGAACTTTAAGTATCTTTGTGGTTTATGATGGTGTTTATTGTTACAGGTTGAAGAGGGGAGGGGAAGTTTTACTTTTACATTAGAAGCAATGAGACCAGAAGAGATCAGCAAAATATTTTCACAACATTTTAAAAGCCAACTACCCACTTAAAAGAGAAAACAAGCATGAACTATCCAGCGCATAGCCTGGCACATGCCCAGTGTATTAGGGTGCCAGCTTGGCATACTGAAAATAGTATGGATTTTGGATTAAACTATCTTTGGTGAAAATTCCACCTGCAATGCCTAGTAATAACTCCTGACATCATCTTGAGGGTTAAAGGACTTGATATATTCAAATGACTGGTTAGAGGACTTGATACATTCAAAAGGACTGGCTCAGCATAATGTACAAAGTATCAAATGTTTGTTCTCTTTACCAATACAAAGCAACACACAGTAAAGGAATCCATTTGGAGGAGCTCCTATCACTTAAAGGCTGATGAAAATAAATTGTATAGGCCTACTGGCCTATACAACTCCTGAAAAATTGTAGTTACATTAATGTTTCATAATCATTCAAAAATAATTATGAAAAATGCAAATTAAGCCAACAAGAGTAATGTAGAAAATAGCAGGTGCATCTTTTTCCCTTCTAAAATGTAATTTAGTATCAATGGAAGTGTGATGTATTCTGAACATAATTTATAGCTTTTATGAGAAAATCCATTTAGACACACTTATGAAAATAAAATATTCAAATGTGTTCCTTTTTTTTCTTGTTTTGCACTTTAAATGATGTTTTTACTGTGTCTCATTATTTGAAGAAATACATTTAAAGGTACACTGAGAAATAAAATTGATTATTTTGTTTTGGGAATATTGAGTTTAACATGATGAAAAGATTGATGTTTGAGAAATGTAATTATGGTAGTGGGGACCTTAGTCATATGGTACTACTCTAATAGAAGTGCCATAAGTGGATGGTTCAACAAAGAAAATTTTCTTCTTACACAGTCCAGTAGGTTAAACATCTGAATTCAGAGTGCGGGCTCCAGGGAGCACAATCTTTCTCTGTTGGCCCTGGAGGAAAGTCCTTATGTTGCATCAATCTTTCTTTGATCTGAGAGCATTTTAGTTCAGGAACTTCATCTGCTTTCAGTGCTGCTTTCCTGATGGTATGAAATCCCTAACAACCTGCTTGCTTCCCTCCCCTTTTATCTCTTATAGGATAAAAAGTGGTTCAAGCCACTCCCTTTACAGTGGAGCAGGGTAGTGACCTTAGGAAGAGTGTTACCGTTCTACCCTAATCCTAACATGATCCAGTCTGTTAACCACAGGCAGAGATTAGGATTTACAGGATGGGGAAATCGCAAAATGGAAGGCAATCACACAATACCAGGAATCATGGCCCAGACAAATTGTTACATACACTTTTGGGGGAACACACTTCAGTCCATGACAGCCGGAATTAGAGGAACAAAATGCAAGGAAGGAGGAGTGGATGTTGGGAGTAAGGTAGTTACAGCTTGAATAGAATCACGTGCCTCACCAGAATTGCAAGGTGATTAAAAAAACACAAACCTGGAAAATAAAGAATCCAGTGTACAAGAGAACCAGACAAGCCCAGCATCCCAGAAACTGCAGGGTAAAATAACTTCCCCAAGTGGGTAGGTGATAGTGTGAATCAGTGAATCAAGAGCCAAGAATGAAGAAAAGGCCCTAGTTTTGCTTAATCACTAATGCTTCTGAAAAATTTTTTTAGGGGTAGCGACAGTGGAAGCTGTTGAAATTAACCCAGCAAACTACACTCTGCTAATATATTATTCTTCTTTGAAATATTGACCCTTTTATATACCAGTGAAAATTTAAGTGGCTTCCACTGACAAAACAACCTTGGAAACTCTGATGGCATAGTGGTTAAGCGCTACAGGTGAACCAAACGATTGGTAGTTCAAATCCACCAGGTGCTTCTTTCAAACTCTAGGGAGGCAGTTTTACTCTGTCCTGCAGGGTCACTGTGAGGTGGAATCAACTTGACAGCAATGGCCACAACCCCCACCCCTGCCACTGACCACTGACGCACTGAAGAGCCATTTTGTCCGTTTCCCAAATAACCAGTCGTGGTTGCCAAACTCAGCAAAGCCCAGAGCCGGTCTGTACGAATTCCTGTGTACAGTACACATCCAGAAGTGCCACTTGGTTCTGTAACCCACATGGCACACTGCTGCAGAGCCATGCATGAAGACAACAACAGTGACAATGACATTGGAAAGGCCGTCTGTGCTTCAGGAAACTAGGACTGCAAGTTTTTATACCATGCTTAGGCCAGAACTTCAGTGGCAAAATAAATTGATACAAAAATTCTCCTTTTTATGCTCAGTTTTCACCAGATAAAATTCAACAAACATATATCGAATGTCCCTCATGTCATAGGTACCTTCACATATGTGCAATATCTTAAATTTGAGTATATTTATTTATTTATTGTGACTGAGTGAAAGTGTACAATCTAGTTTAAATTTGCATGCCAACCTATGTGCAGCTCCTACTGCTCTCCTTACCTGGTGACAGCACACTCACCCTTTCTGTTCTATACATGTCATGTCCTCTTAACAATCTCCTGTTCCCTCTTCTCCGCCCTCTCCATTCCATTCTAGTGAGAGGCCAGTGAGGTGACATCCTATAGATGCATAGAACCATAAAGTGTACACACGATGTGGTCACTTTGTGTCACCGAGTCCAATCCATTCCTGTCTGAGGAGTTGACCTCAGTAATGATTTATGAACAGAGGCAGCATCAGGTCTAGTGACCACACTCCCAGGGGAACCCCCATGCTCTTGGACCATCAATTGTCTTTTAGTGGAATTCTTGGGGTACACCCTTTCTTATTTTCGTGTTGCCACTGAGACTTAACTTTATGAGCTGCATCATGGCTGTCACTGGTGGTGGACACACGCCATCTGGTTCTTCTGGTCACATGTTGATGTAGTCACCCATTCATGTGAGTCATTCTGTCTTCTGGGTTCTCTTTCTTCTGTGTCATTTTTGTCCTTGGTGATCATCTGTTCATGCTGACTTGGGACAATTTGGTATACCTCAGATGGCGCTTGCTAGCTTTTAAGACCCCAGATGCCACTCATCAATATTGGATGGCAAACACTCTCTTAGCAATAGGCTAGTTATGCCAACTGGCCTTGATGTCGTCTGACAACATGGTCCCTGGACCTCCGCTCCTGCTACCCTTCCTTGCCATATTGGGTTAAGATTGGAAGAGTTGTCAGGTTATGTTGATCTTTCTAGTGTATGCTGTCACTGATTTCACCCAACTAAATTTCTGTCAACTATCTGGTCTGTAACCAGCCTTCTCCCTCCCTCCTCTCCCTTGCAGCCATCAAAGAATCTTTTCTCCTGTACCTGAGTCTGTTTTTAAGTCCTTAAGTCCCTATTAGGGGTCTTATACAATATTTGTCCTTGTGCCACTGACTAATTTCATTCAACATAAGGTCTTCCAGTTGAAACCAAGTTATGAGGCGCTTCCTAAAATCATCATTGTTCTTTATCATTGCATAGTGTTCCACTGAGTGTATATACCACTCAATGAGTGTAGTTATCCACTCATCTGTTGTTGGGCATCTGGGTTGATTCTACCTTTTTGCTGTTGTGGACTGTGCTGCAATACACATTCGTGTGCAAGCATCTGTTCATGTGATTGCCCTGGCTTCTGTAGGATATATTCCAAGAAGTGGGATTACTGGATCAAATGGTGTATCTTTTGATAGCTTTTTAAGGAAGCACCAGTTTGCTTTCCAAAGAGGCTGTACAATTTTCCAATTCTACCAGCAGCGTAGGACTTTGTTTGGAAAGGGAAGAAAACCTGGATAAGTAAGCACTACTGGGAGGCTGCTCACTACCCAACTTTAGAACCTATTACACTGCCACAGTTGTCAAAGCAGCCTGGTACTGGTACCATTTTAATTAAATTTTAAGTAAATAAAATTATTACTAAATAAATTTTCAAATTTTAATTAAATTTTCAGGATGGCTTTATATTTAACTCTATTTAACTTCTATTTTGAATAGTGCCACTGGTTTATTTTATTTTATGTTTTTAATTTATTCTCTTTACCACCACACTGGTCTAAATCACTGTCATCTCTCATCTAGCTTAATAGCCAGAACTTTCCAGTGACAGAAATCACAGTTGTCACTTCGTCTTACTTGCCTCTGAAATAGCCTCTTTAGCATTCTCTGTGCTGCAGCAAAGATGTCCTCAGCAGTTCTAGGATCATGAGACTGAGCATTTTCATTCTCCAGCGTAGTGAGAGATTCATCCTAGCATCAACAACATCAAAAAAATTAGCTTTTCCTCTCTAGGTGCAATATAGTGATGAGAGGGGCAGAATACTCTAGTTGTCTAATTAGCTAGTCTGGGTATTGACCCCCAGTAAAGAGAGTAGAGTGAGCGCTACTTAGTTAGACAAAGAATAGGGATGCAGTGATCCCCCAAAGAAATGAAGGATAAATAAAACATAGTTACACTACCTGAATAACTGTGTGTGTGTGTATGTATATATATACACACGCATACATATACATAAAAGCTTGGTGCTGTCAGATTGATTCTGACTCATAGAGACCCTATAGGATGGAGCAGAAATGCCCCATAGAGTTTCCAAGAGTGCCTAGTGGAGCCTAACTGCCGACTTTTGGTTAGCAGTTGTAGCTCTTAACCACTAAGACCCTAAAGTCTCCCAAATAACTATACTTGTCTCCAAAGCCATCTCTTCCCATCCAATTTTTATCATTCTTGACTATTTTCCATGCAAAGGTCACTTTTAAAAGCAATGGGACAATTATCTCAAATTTTGTTTTAGTTGAAAAATAACAAAATGCCTATATGGTCACATTACCCTCACATGTAAAGATTTTCAATGCTTATGTCTGGCTTATAAGAAAACACAACAAAGATTCTACACGCATTTATAAGGTTTTATTGTCTATCCTCTGTATTTCTAGCTTTTATGTGTAGCTACTTGTGTCTGTGGTCTCTACTTAGCCAAGACGGTCTTTTCTCTGAGTCGTCATGTGCTAAAATACGTATTGGTGTTCCTTTTTCAGAACGCTTTCCTAAACCCACCTCATTTTTTTTTCCTGTTGGAAGTCTAATCTACTTACTCCCATTTTCCCTCCTTCTACCACATTCCTTAGATCATAAGCATACATTTAGGAAACACTGGACCAAATGTAAATCTGTGTTTCCAACTCTATGTGTTCCCATCATAGAGTTCAAAAATTCCGTATCTAAAGACAAGACTTACTAAATTTCTGACTGCAGGTAGGTCTGTGGTCCCATAATGCAAGAATAGAGTTCAAAAATTCCAACGAGATAACAAGATGTAGTGGCTATAACTAGACATAGCAAACACAAGTATTTCCCACACACAACACTTGTATTTCACATCTCTTGTATAGAAGCAGTCTCTGGGTGTCATGGATTGAATTGTGTCCCTCCAAAATATCTGTCAATATAGCTAAGTCTTGATTTCCAGTGTTGCATGATTTTCCACCATTTTGTCATCTGATCTGATTTTCCTACCCACTGTGGGTCCTCCCTCTTTGATATTAATGAGGCAAGATTAGAGGCAGTTACGTCAATGAGACAGGATTCAATGTACACTATTTGGTTGTGTCCTAATCCAATCTCTTTTGAGATGTAAAAGAGAGAACTTAGAGAGACGTGGGACTTCCTGCTACCAAGAGAGCAGAGATGGGAGCAGTGTGTGTCCTTTGGACCTGGGGTCCCTGCACTGTGACTCTGAGACCAGAGGAAGGCTGATCACAAGGACCTTCCTCCAAGGTCCCTTGTGGCTGGCACCCTGATTTGGGATTTCTAGCCTGCTAGACCGTGAGAAAATAAACTCTCTGTTAAAGCCATCCATCAGTAGGATTTCTGTTATATCAGTACTAGATAATCAAGAAACTGAGTTACGAACAAAATCCATTCCTAAATTGGTCTTTAAATTAAATTTTTAGGCAAGGCAGAACAAATATATGTGCATCTTATTTATCACTGGTCAAATATTTGTCTTAGTACATAATATATATTTTACCTTCTATGAATATAAAACAGTTGAGAAACACTTCCAAACTACATAGCGCTTCCGTCAGCTTCACAGAGTAGTACATGCATTCATTACGATGAGCCATTGTATTTAATTCAAAATTTTAATATAATAGGTTTTATGGCAATCTATTCTTAAGAACAAGTTGTCTATAAGTGGGATGTTCCTAACTCAGACCCTGCCTGTAATACAGTGTTTGTACAACTTCCAAATCACGTAATGTCCTATTTCAGAGTGTATCATGGACATTAAATGATGCATGACTATAATTCAGTTCTACTCATCACTTGCTAAATAGGAGAAAACATAATCCTTACAATTTAAGGGTTGATTATCTATTTAGGGGTAGAGAATTGGCATTCATGAAGGACAGAAGCTAAGCAGAGATAATTAGGATTGTGTTTCAAATAATCTCAAAGGACTTTGGAGAAAGAGAGGTCGTTGGTTATGAAGAGCAAAGCAAGAACGTCCAAGTCTTCCAAAAGCAGTCATTTGAGACAAGGGATAAAAATAATCTCAGATTGCTCCACCCTTCTTGTTTATGTTTTAAGGTATTTCGAGACCCAAAATATGTTATGGCACTAAGAAAAAAATGCAAAATACTCAGGCAAGACCAGCAGCTATAGGCATGATGACTAACAGCTGCTGTTAAGCAGACTTTTGCTCATGGAAACCTCATGTGTGCCGTAGTAGAACTGTCTTCCCAGAGGTTTCAATGGTTGATTTTTCAGAGGCAGATCAGCAAGACTTTCTTCTGAGGCATCTATAGGTGTACAGCAACCTCTAACCTTTTGCTTACCAACTGAGAGAGGTAACTGTTTAAACTACCCTGGTACTCCTGACTATTCACAGGGAAGTAAAAATTGAAAAAAAATTAGGATGATGTCTTTGGTTAATAATGTGTTAGGTATGGGACAGAGGAAAGTCAGGAACTAAACTAAGATGTTGGTGGCGGTAAATTAGACACGAAGTCCTAGGCTAGGTCAGTGAATGTTTGTGTGATAGACATGCAGACACCGACTGACTGAAGATGGAAAATCAAGGAGAAGGATAGGATGAAAACAGATGGCTAAGCAATTTTAAACTGTGTGGCAATAGGTGTGCGTGAACGGAAATAAGGATATCGGAAGAACGTGAGTTAGAGCAGGGAGCGTTAACTCAAATGCTTGCAAGAACCAGGCTTGTGGTACCGGGTAATAAAGCAGGGCGGAAGGCGTGAGAAAGCTAAGGGAACTGTCAGGGGAGCTGGTTGCTATTCAGCTCTATCCACTGGGCCACTGGATTGCCTGACTTGGCAAAAGAACCTAGAGATTCGGAAACATCTTCAATTTAAATGTTGTCAAGCAACACCATTTTTTTGAAAGGCCTACACCGTGTGGTGGAAAGAAGACATTGCCATGGGTTTCCCGTCAGCTTGGGGCCACAGTTAATGATGTCCAACTTAGGGAGTAAAACATCTTCTTCAGAATTACACAGCTTTGCTATCAGATGAATGGTATTCAGGTATTAGTCTCGATGAAAATCAGACAGTTCCTATTTCACAACTCAAGAAATCAAGAACAAAGGAAAACAAAACCATTTACATGCTATTTTCTTGTCCTTTGAAGTTTTAAAATGCATTGCAGATCTCAGTCTCAAATGAACTGTTTTGTACAGTCTGGTATCTGATATACAGACTGAGATATCTGCTATTTCTTTTCTCATTTTTGGTACAATTTCAGCAACAGCTCCAGCATGTATGTTTTGTGTTGATCTGCTATGTAGATTTAGAATGTTTGCTTCAATTGACTGAAGATGCAAATTCCATGGTGTATGAAAGAAGTTATTTTGTTTACTTTTAAGCAGAAACAAATTAAAACAGATTTTTAGAAAATAACCTCTGTATAGTAAACATTTCTTCCTTAGGAAAGACAGATGAAAAGGCTATCTGGTTTGTGTGTGAAAAAAATGGCTTCTTTTTTTTTTTTTTTGGTATTGATAAATCTGAAAAGGATGTGACTGACAGGAGAAGTGTGATATCTATAAGGCAGTTAATTTGAAAATTCTCCACTCCTCTCTGAAGCCCTGATGGCATGCTGGTGAAGAGGTCAGTGTCTAACGAAAAGATCAAGCAGTTTGAATTTACCAGCTGTTCCTTGGAACTCTGTGAAGCAGATCTACTCTGTCCTATAGGGTCGCTACAATTCCAAATAGATTTCATGGGAATTGATTTGGTGTTTTTCCACTCCCTCCCCACCCACAATGTTTCTGTCTTTATTGTTGCAGTTGCTGGCCTATTCTGACTCAGACACCTTGTAACCGCGGAATGAAACATGCCTCATCCTGCACCAAGCCCATTGTTATTTTTATGCTTGACCAGTTATTTCAGCCACTGGGTCAATCTGTCTTGTTCATTTTTTCAAGTCTAAGTTTGTCTGCTATAGGCAGCATATAGAACCAAACCCAACCCATTGCCATAGAGACAATTCCAGCTCATAGTGACTCTATAGACAGAGTAGAACTATCCCACAGAGTTTTCACAGAGTGCCTCTTGGATTTGAACTGCTGACTTTCTGGTTAGCAACTGTAATGTTTAATTGCTACACCACCAGAATTTCCAGCATATAAGTGGATTGTATATTTTTATTCAGCTTGCCATTCTCCATCTCCTTGTTGGTGCGTTTAAGCCATTTAAGTTCAGCATAATTATTGATAGGTAAGAGTTTAGTGCCATCATTTTGATGTCTTTTTGTGTGTGTGCATTGTAGACAGTTCCTTTGTTATACTTGATTTTTCTGTGCTGAGATTTTTTTTTTCTTTTATGTGTTTTCTTTTAATCTTTTTCATTTTTGGTGGTTTTGTATCTCCTGACACTTCATGGTTTTTATTTTGATGTGTAGGTGTTAATATCCTTGGTGGTTACCTTAATATTTATCCCTAGTTTTTTTTAAATTTGAACTAGTCTTTAATTTCTTTATACTGCTTTGGCTACCTCCCTTTATAAAAGATTTATTATTAATGTTTTCCAGTTCCTGTTTTGTTGTAATGTTTAGATAATGACATCTCTGTTTCCCTGCTTTCAGTGTTTTGCCTTTGATTTATTTTTGTGATTTCTTTATCTGTGTTAATATCTGGTTGTTCTGTTATACTTTCTAGTGTTGATTTGTTATCTGATGTTACTGATTTTCTAACCAAAGGACTCCTTTGGCATTTCTTGTAATTTTAGTTTGATTATTGCAAATTCTCTAAATTTCTGTTTATCTGAAAATGTTCCAATTTCACCAGTATACTTGAGAAACAATTTTGCTGGATATATAATTATTGGCTGGTGATTTCTTCCCTTCAAAGTTTCAGGTATGTTGTCCCGTTACCTTCCTGCCTGCATGATTTCTGCTGAACTGTTACTCTTATTGACTCTCTTTTGTAGATTAGTTGTCATTCACCCCCTGTCAGTTTTAAAATTGTCACATCTTTAGCTTTAGGAAGTTTGATTATAACACGCTTTCATGTCTTTCTTTTGAGATCTATATTATGTGGAGTTCCATGAGCATCTTGGATGGATATCTTCTCTTCTTTCATAATATTAAGGAAGTTTTCTGTCAATAAACCTTCAAAAATTCCCTGTATTTTGTTATCTCTCCCCTCTCCCCCCCACCACTGGTTGCTCAGTCTAATCTCCCAACCTTCTATTTGATGTCGAATGTCATATGCAATTGATTCATTTGCTCTTTTGGATCTTTGTTGTTAAAGGGATCACAGACAGTGTCTGACTACTCTGCCATCTTGGCCCTCTAAATAAATAAATTATTTTTCTAAGAAATCCCACAAAATTTGAATCAGGATAATTGTGAAAATGCCTTGATGATTTTAATTTAGCTAGGAAGAATAAATAGTGTTGCACTGAAGAAATCTGCTGCAAAGACCTCTTTAAAATGTTAAGCAGCAGCAGTGTCACTTTGAGGACTCCATGTATTTTCAGTTGTTTCATACGAATGTGAAAGATGGACAATAAATAAGCCAGACCAAAGAAGACTCAATGCCTTTGAACTACAGTATTGACAAGAAATACTGAATATATCGTGGATTGCAAGAATGAACCAATCTGTCTTGGAAGAACAAGGTCTGACAATTAAGTTATCAAACTCATACTAGAAAAAGTCCTACATACCTCATTGCTAAATGTCGCTTCAGTCACCTTTGAAGTACTCCCCTTGGGAAGCCATGCACCTATACCAGTGCCTAGTTTACCCTTCAAAGCAATTTTGGAATTCTTTTCTAGAATGATCATCAGAGCTGTCATCATATCATCCTTGATGTCCTGAATGACATCAAAATGTCTTTCTTTCAATATTTCTTTTCTATTCAGGTAAAGAAAAAGTCACTAGTAGCCAGTTCAGGTGAACAGAGAGGCTGTTCCAATATAGTTATTTGTTTACTGGCTAGAAACTGCCTCACACACAACTATACAACCAAGTTTGCAGACTCCCCACTGTGCCATCATGTGCAATAGCCATTCCAGAAAGAGTTCTAACACTGCTTCTGAAGGGTGGACTAGGTGCTGGCGTCAGAGCACAGCTTCCCGAGGGGAGTGCTTCAGAGGTGACTGTAGTGATATTCAGCAACGAGATTCATAGCACTTAAAACAGTTATGTTCACAGACATAATTGTCAGACCTCATACAGTGAGAATGCTACTTAGAAGTGAAGGCAGCAAGACTTTGTCTCATGTACTTGGGATGTGTTTCCAGGAGGAACAAGTCCCTAGAAATGGGCATCATACTTCCTAAAGTAGAGGGTAAGCAAAAGAGAGGCATACTCTCAATGAGATAGACTCACACAGTGGATGCAACAATCACCTCAAACATATTAACAACTGTGAAGGTGCTGCAGAATCACTCAGTGCTGCTTTTGTGGTGTACACAAGGTCATTATGAGTTGAAGGGACTCAAGAGCAGTTAATAAAAACAAAAATACAAGAAACAGAAGGTGAATGAGAGATCAAGACAGAGAGGTGGATAAGGAAGAGGTAGAGAAAAAGAAGGGAAAAATAAAAGAGGAATAGAGAAGAGGTGAGACAGGAAAGGGATGGGAGGACTAAGAGAGAGAAGAGAGCAAAGAGAACCATCACTCTGTGGTTACAACTGAAATTATTTCTTTTTGAAATTCCCTGAATATAGCCGATCCAAAAGAAATTCTTAGTGATGTACTCAATTAAACCTGGACATCTTCTTTCCAATGACTGTATCAAAAGCATTAATTATTCTTAGTAGTACTGCGAAGAGAGAAAATCAAACTACTATTCCAGTGGCACTGATTCAGAAACTGCTACTTAAAGGTCATGGTTATAAAAGGTACAAACAGTTCAAATGATGTGAGTTCCAAGTAATTAAAATGGTTCACAAGCCTCTCAGAACCACACTTACATGGAAAAAGGAAAGTATAAAGAAGTCATAGACCACAGAGAGAAGATTTCTATCATTGTCTAATAGATTTTCCTTGCTCGTTAGACGTTGGCTTTAAACGAAACATCTGACAGAGAAGGACTAGGATGCCCTGTCAACTAGCATATGTAAAGGATAGATAGACTCAGGGAAGGAAAGGAACAACCCAAACTACATTACAATACCATGTTAGCTGATCAGAAAGTCCGGTGGTGTAGTGGTTAAGTGCTATGGCTGCTAATTGAAAGATCAGCTGTTCAAATCTGCCAAGTGTTCCTTGGAAATTGGATGGGGCAGTTCTACTCTGTCCTATATGGTTGTTATGAGTCAAAATCAGCTTGAGGGCAGTGGATTTGGCTTTTGGGGGTCAGCTGATCAAATAAAAGTTTCAGTAAACATACTCAGATAAACTAAGTCGTAATAATTATCCGAACTTGGGAAGCATTCACAATTCAGATGATGTCAGGAATATTAGACCTCATATCGTAAAAATATCTGAAAATACAAATCAACAGAAATGTAAATATGAGTGACACTGATAATTTATACGTAAGTACAAAGTTTGGGTCTTTCACAGTATTTTTGAGTACATTGCTATATCTGGTGTTTATCACAACTCTGTACCGTTAAGCAAGAAAAGTATCATGATAACGAATTTTTTCACAGGAGAAAGAAATGCTCACAGAAGTGGAGTCAAACTTAATCTAGTGTGGTGAATGAGGGACAAGAATTGGGTTCCCTGATTCTCATGGTACTGCTGTTTTCAGTGACAGCGCAATCAGATCTGCTGTAATCATTGTTTGTATACTCTCCGGTCACAAGGGCTCCGTTTCTTTGGTTCTTTCGTATAGAAAATGGAATTTCTACTGAGGTTTTAGCTACCACGTGTCTGTGCTACTCTGTGACTATCTATCGTCTGCCGTTTGGATAAATCCTCAAGGAAACATAAAATGGAAAATTACACCTTGCCAGTAGCTTCTCCAAATTTGGACTTTCCTCCTAGTCTGCTTTTTTTAAAATTTACTCCAATGAGTTGTGAAGTAGTAATGCTTTTTATTGTTTTTACAGATTTGTTGTTGTTGTTGTTTAGTTGTAAATTAGTCTGAGGGGGGAGGGGTATAGTGTTATCTCCCTGCTACTGTTTTAATAAAATAATGTCATCATAAAGAGATGTGTTAGCAGCCAAAATGACAGAAATAAATGCAAAGTTCCCATATGCCATGCTTTCAAATCCAGTGCTTCAGTTCTGTGAACAGCACCAGATCTTTGTTTTGTTTTTATTTTGATCATCTCTTATTTTGAAAACCCTGGTGGCATAGAGGGTTAAGTGCTACCTCTTCTAACCAAAAGGTCAGCAATTCAAATCCACCTCAGAAACTCTATGGGGCTATTCTACTCTGACTGTTTACGGAGTCGTTATGAGTCAGATCCGACTCCAAGGCAGTAGGTACTAGGTTTTTAATCAGTCTTTGGAAACTCTGGTGGTGTATTGGTAAAGTGCTATGGCTGTTAACCAAAAGGTCAGCAGTTCAAATCCAGCAAGTGCTCCTTGTAAACTTTACAGGGCGGTTCTACTCTGTTCCATATTGTTGCTATGAGTCAGAATCCACTTGACCACACTGAGACTCTGTCTTTAGGACACGTCCCCCCTACTTAAAGTTATTTGTGCAAACTGGTCAACTCTTCTACTCCTAACCACTAGTTATAAGGTGATAACTCCTAAATCTCTCTCACTAGTCCTAACCTCATCCTACATTTTCTTATACATATTTCTTATACATATTAGCTACATATTTCCCCTTGTTCATCACATAATCATCTCAAAAATCAACATATCCAAAACATAAACATCTCAAAACTGGCTCCTACTTTCTAACATTTATTTTTTTAATTTTTTTTATTGCTAGTCTCTATACAGGGCTCTGTATTCTACTTACTCATCAAAACTGGAAATGGGCAAATCATGTCATACTCTCCTTTTTTTCACTGTTCATATCTTGACAAACACAGCATCATGACCATTTTGTATCCGAGATATTTTGCAGTACATCCCCTGTCTGCTCTGGCTATCCTTTTGCCGTATCTTGTCTAGACAAGTACAATAGCCACTTATCAGATTTCCTTCATTCTCATCTCGTTGCTCTTAAATTCACCCTTTCTGCTCCAGGCAGTGTGTCAATCGAAAATACAAATCTAGCCAGGCATCTTCTTACCCCCAATGCTCTGATCATTCTACTTCGTCCACATCATGGCATTCAGGCTCCTATGCAAGTTCTCATTGCAAGCAAGTTCTGTGTGACTTTAACTCATTATTCTCTTTAATCACATCTGTTACCACTTCCTCTCATTTTTTATTTTAGTATCAACTGACATGTAGCTTCCTGAACTTGAACCCACCATGAAATTTTATGCAACCATGTCTTTATATAATTAGCCTAATGTTTCAGAATCCCATTTCAGGTGTCTGTTGAACTGGATTTCCTCAAGTTAGGCTTTCTGTCTTGCCTTGTCTGTTGGCACTCTCCACCTGGGTGATCTCATCCATGTCAGATCTCTATATCCAGTGACTCACAAGTATTTATACCCAGTCTAAGACCTCTCTCAGTTGCAAATGCCTATAACCAGCTGCCTACTTAACTTCTTTATTTATGGTTTGTGAATCTTAAAGACAGTGCAAGTTCAGAGTAATTAATATATAATTTGTGATTTTTGTCTCCTGTTCCGGTGGTCTTCCAGTATTCCCCAGTGTGGAGAAAGTCACGACCATGTAACCTTTTATCCAAGGTGGAGACTTGGGCATCTTTTCCGCACTTGCCTCTCCTTAATCCCTCAAGGGCAACACAATACCAGGTGCTACATATTTCAATTAAATAATGTGTCTGGAATCATTTTAATTTCTTTCCAAGCCACCATTATCTGTGACCTGGGGGTGGGTCCTCTTTATCCTCCTCTCTTCTTTCTGTTAATTTTCCATGCTTATACTTTGAAAGTCCAAATCAGATGGTATTAATCCTCTGCTAAAAACTTTTCAATGACATGTCATTAGTCCCAGCATAAAGACATTTTATTTTTAATTATACAAATGTATTTTATTTTCCATTTCCCTCCAGACTGACACTTTTTTCTTTTGAAAATGCCAACTTAATTTTTTTTTAATTGTGCTTTAAGTGAAAGTTTGCAATCAAGTCTGTCTTACAAAAAATTTACACATACACTGTTATGTAACCCTAGTTGCTCTCCCAACACTGTGACAGCACACTCGTCCTCTACAGTCTGCATTTCCTGTGTCTCTCTGGCCAGCTCCTGTCCCCCTCTGCCTTCTCATCTTGCTTCCAGACAGGATCTGCCTAGTTACTCTCATGTATGTACTTACACAAAGTAGTACATTCTTCACAATATCATTTTATGTCTTATAATCCAGTCCAATCTGAAGAATTGGCTTTGGGAATGGTTTTAATTGTGGGCTGACAGAGAGTCCAGGGTCCGTGTCTTCTGGGAACCCTCCGGTCTCTCAGGCCATCACCTGGTATAGGTAACAGAGTTCAATTTTTGCATCCCACTTTTTTCCTGCTACAGCAGGGACTGCTGGTGGTGTCCCCTGTCTGGGCAGTCATTGCCGGTAGTTGAGCACCATGTAGTTCTTCTGGTCTAATGCTGATCTAGTCTCTGATTTATGTGGTCCTTTCTGTCTCTTAGGCTTATATTTTCCTTATGTCTTTGGTGGTTTTCATTCTCCTTTGCTCCTAGTGGGTTTGGACAAATTGATGCCTCTTAGATGGACATGTGTTATTCCTTAAGACCCCAGATATCACTCTGGAACAAATTGGGAAGCAGATCATTTTCCTAATAAACTTAAAAGACAAACATTCTTAATGGAGTTTATATGGCATGCTCTAAATTTTCCCTAAATTTCCACTCTCATTTTTGAAAGACCGAAAGTTTCCTTATGCCCCAGGGTTTATTTATAGGCTGTTTGTAGTTTTTTTCCTGTGTACTGTTCCCACTATAAAACAAGTACACTTAGAAACAACTGGTAAACAATACCTTTTTTTTTTTTTTTTTTTTTTTTAAGATAACAGGTCAATTGTTATTTCTTCAAAGGTAGCATCTCTGACTTGGACAAATTTCTCATATTTGAAAGCAAAATCCTTGAGATTCACAGATCATAACCACAAAGACTTAACAAATTCCAGGCTGTGAAAGAGGAACTAGAAAGGATTGATAATAATGAATCTAAAACATGAAAGGTTCAAGAAGGATTCACAATGGTCCTGTCCACAATGGTCCTGTCCACAATGGTCCTGTCCAGGGGAATGGAGTATGACTGGGCAGTTGTACACGGGGGTGTCCTGACTCAGGAGCTTACTAGAAGGCAGCTAGTGACAATAACAAGGTTAAACTAAGGATTCTGCTAGGGTGAAATGAATAAAATTAGCATCATCATTAATCAAGAAGACTTACGGGATAACTTCAAATATTCTTAGTGACATGTCAGCATTTTATGCATCAGAAATCTTTCTTTTAAAGATATGAAGGAAACTACATCTTTAAGGGTGGGCTGTGCATGATTTTACACATATTATCATTGATAATAAATACACCATAATTTTCTCTTCTCTTTTCAGATTTTACCTTTCTGTGGCAAGGTAACAACATTTGGGTTATAAAAAGAAACGTAAGTTCAACTTATCTTAAAAATCATGCATTTAAAAAAATTCAAAATCTAGACATTTCAAAGAAGTCCCAAAGATATTTTTATTGTTTGAAATGCTTGAGGAATAACATTCTTGTATGAGCATTAAAATATTTAGTCTTCTAAGTCCATTTAGTTACTTCATGTTTAAAGATTATAGCTATTAAATATTTTACAATTTAAATGAATTAATGAAGACATTAAATTCAATCACTAAAAGATCAAATTGTTTAATATTTCAACAAACAAACGAATTTTGTTAAGGTTAAATGTGAATTTGAAAATGTCATCCTACCGGAATTTTATTTGGACAATTAGAATTAAAATCCTTTATATGTACTAGGAATGGAATTAATTTGCTAAAAACAATCCCTTATTTGTCTGTTCAGTCTTTGATTTTAAAAATATTTTTGGTCCTTACAAAATGTGAAAAACTCTGTATTGGGTGCTATCTTAGTCATCCAGTGCTGCTATAAGAGAAATATCACCAGTGGATGACTTTAACAAAAAGAAATTTATTTTCTCACAGAAAAGTAGACTAAAATTCCAAATTCAAGGCGTCAGCTCCAGTGTGAGTCTTTCTCTGCTTGCTCCAGAGGAACGTTCTTATAGTCGATATCCCCCTGGACTGGGAGCTTCTGAGGCACAGGGACTGCATGGTCAAAAGAAGATGTTCTCTGATCCTGGCACTGCTTCTTGGGGCTTGAGGTCCCCAGCTCTCTGCTTGCTTGGTTCCCTTTCCTTTAGATACCAAGAGACTGCCTCAGGGCACAGTACAGTTTTATAGATTGAGTCCTGCTTCACTAAAACAACCTATGTACAACAGAAAGACACACTGCCTGGTTCTGTGCTACCCTCGCAACTGTCATGCTTGAGCCCATTGAAGTCACCGCCACCCTGACCCACCTTGTTCAGGGTCTTCCTCTTTCTCACTGATCGTCTACTTTACAAGCATGATAGCCTTCTCCAAGGAAAGTCCTTCTAAACACATGTCCAAAGCACATGAGAGAAAGTCTCACCGTCCATGCTTCTAAGGGGTGTTCTGGCTGAATTTCTTCCAATACAGACCTGTACATTATTCAGGCAGTCCATAGTGTATTCAATATTCCTTGTCAGTGTCATAATTTACAGACATAAACTCTTCCTTGGCTTTCCTTATTCATTGTCCAGCTTTTCCATACATGTGAAAAAGTTGAAAATACCATGACTTGAGTTAGGTACACCATGGTCCTCAAAGTGTCATCTTTGCTTTTCAACACTTTACAGAGGTTTTCTACAACAAATTTAGCTAATGCAATATTTGATTTCTTGACTCCTTCTTCCACAGATGTTGACTGTGGATCCCAGTAGAATGAAATCCTTGACAACTTCAATCTTCTATCCATTTACCATGATGTTGCTTATTGATCCAGTTGTGAAGATTCTCGTCTTCTTTATGTTGAAGCATAATCCATACTGAAAGCTGTTATCTTTGATCTTCATCAGTAAGTGCTTCCAGTTCTGTTCACGATTACCAAGTAAGGTTGTATCATTTGCCTATCACAGGTTTTTAATGAGTCTTCCTCCAATCCTGAGGCTTTGTTCCTAGCATATAGCCCAGCTTCCTGGATTATATGCTCAGCATACAGATTGAATGGGTATGGTGAAAATGTCCATCACTAACACACACTTGTCTTGATAGTAAACCATGTAGTATCCTCTTCTCCTGTCAGAATGACGGCCTCCTTGTCTGTGTACAGGTTCGTCACGAGCACAAGTGTGCTAGCGCTTTCATTCTCCACGCTGTTAGCCATGACCTGGTATGATTCACACAGTCATATGACTTTGCATAGTCAATAATATGTGCTTGACATAACTAAAACGGCTGATAACAAATCTGAATCAGACTCTATTTTTTCCTAGATCCCTGCTTCTGCTTTTTAGAGTATATGGCCCATGACTACACTCTTGACCAAATTAAGTGGTTCTATAATGTTCCTGGATGGCCACCCAGATTGTTGCAGGAAGCAACAGTGGAGCCCAGAGAACTGTGGCTAAGGCTGAGTGCCCCCGCCAACAGGAATTCTTGATAAAGGAGTGGTACAGAGCATGTTGAATAATGTCAACAAATCAAACGTAGCCTCGTGCTCTTTCCCCACCTGTACGAAGTTCAGATAAAAGAAGTACCCTTATACTCCCTGTTTGTAATGCCACCTTGAACTTTCATTTTGGTTCTTCCTTATTTGCAAATTTTTGAATCAAATAAAATTCTTTTTCGAGAGAGTCTGTTTCATTTTTAACTGTAGAAATAGTCAAAGATGAGATCATTCAGTAGGCAACCATTAGAGCCTAGAATCAGTTTTCGTTCTGAAGGAAGAAAGAAACTTGTCATGGAATGAGGCAGTGGAGCCCTGCAGACCAGCTCCGTTTGCCTCTCATTTGCATTCAGTCTGTGAATTCTCAGGGGAAACAAACAAAAAAGTCTGGAGGTGGTATTGCTTTATGTGTAGTCAGGGTTGATTTTAGTGAGTCATCCTTTAAGAGAGAAAAAAAAAAGAGCTTTTTACCTAGACACCAGAGACCCATTTGGGGGCACAGCTTTTAAGTTGCAGGAGACTTTGGGGCACAACAGGGGACAAAACGGTATGTAGTGCAGTTACATTCAAACAATTCTTCAAAAAATAGTGTGAATCACAGTAACAGATTAAGAGCCTGGAAATGCTGAGCTCCACTGAGTAACAGTAGTCTCAGTTTGGTAGAGTAAGAGTCCTTATTTAGTGGCTGGTGGACGGCACTTGGCAGACACAGTGGACTCCTGTTGAATGTGAAATCAAATTAATACCACTCGGTTAAATGGTAGGATTTATTTTTAGAGTAAGTTTTTTTTTCACCTAGGCATAACCTGTCAAGCTTGATGCTTCCTGTCTTTTTGTTCCTACATTTTCAATCCCTTCTCTCATGTATTTCTATGCATACAAAATGAAAGGTGACAGGCATATTCTTCCCATTTGCTTTCTTTCCATACGTGTGAGGGTTTGTGTATGCAAATGCACGTACACACTCATACATACACATAATGGTGGTGTTTATAAAATTTATAAATGATATTCATTAAGTCATAAACAGCAAATGTTCAAAGTGAAACTCTAATGTCCATTTCAAAGCTTTCTGTAGCTGATACATAGTCAGAAAGCCGGAAATAACTTACTGGATCTGAACTCACTTTTAACATCCATTTCCACAGTAGTGAGACAGGCAGAGTAAAATAAGCGGCCGCATCTTGAACAGAACCTGTACCATTCTGTTTCCCTGCAGATATTTCCAAGCATGACTCTATTGTTTCCCTTAGTTTCTTTCAAGTTAAGGATTAATCTATGGACTCTTTAGGACTGTGGAAATACAAGTGATAGTAATCTAAAAACAATAACATAAAAGCAAAGTAATTTGCTTTGTGACCAGGAGTTTATATGATAGCCAGACTACCTGTGGGTCCAAAATACCAATTAAAATACTAATGCATCTGGGATGTGACCAGTATGACCACCTAAAGAAGAATTAGTATTCTACAAATTCTTAGGACTCATAAAACCTTATTCCTTTTTTGCTACAAAACCTCGAGTTAGTTTCCATTGTGAGGAGGCACACTTTGGAAGAAGTCATCACCTCTGGCTCCTTATGTGGAAACAGTGGTATCATAGTGATTAAATGCTATGTCTGCTAACCAAAAGCTCAGCAGTTCAAATCTGCCAGGTGCTCCTTGGAAACCCTACTTAACAGTTCTACTCTGTCCTATAGGGTAAATATGAGACAGAATCAACTCAGTGGCACTAGATTTGGTTTGGTGTTCTGGCTACTCATGTACCAGTACATAATAAAACTTCTTGCTTTTCGTCTCACTCCATCTCAAAGATGAGATGTTTGAAGTAGGCAGTATGAACTCTGTTTAGGTTTGTAGGTGCCATAAAAGAGGTAAGTACTTAAGCAATACTTGGAGGGGATTCCTGAAACTGCAAAGCTCTCCTTGGGTACCACAGCGCTGGAGCAGATAGGGTTAGAGTCTCTTGGTTTCTGGGGTAAGCAGTTCACCTTGGATAATTGACCCCGTGAGTATCTTGTAAACAGGGACTCTTGGTGACTTCCGAGTCTCAGTGTGTGAGTGTGCCTAAGAGGTATCTGGGACACTGAGGTGGCCAAGAACACCTCTGTCAATCTAATGTGATTGTCTGTTAGGTTGTAATGGCCAAGAACACCTCTATCAAGCTCATGTGATTGCCTGGGAGGTGGGACAGCGGGAAAGACTTTATTTCCCTTGTGATTTTAAGTGTTTCTTGTGTGTCCATGTGTTTTATAAGTCTTGTCCAGACTTTTCTGTCTTATGAAGTCCTCACTGCTATAGGGTTTCTTTGTATCAGAGCTCCTGAGCCTGGTCTAATTTTAGAATACTTCTGGTTTAAATTTATGTCCAGATCCTCCTAAAGAAATGCTTTTCTGAACCCAGGGGTGACTACAGATAATAATAAGAATCTCAGACGAGCTAATTGAGATTGATAAGGTAGTAGATGTTCAAGCAGACTGGGAAGTAAACGGTCACTGAGCTCAAAAGACTAACTTCTGGCCCTCAGTTAAAGGTATCAGGCAAGGAAAAGGATAGTTCTGTCTCAAAGTAAAAGTACCAGTTCCAGAACTGTAAAAATGACAGAAATTAGTTATCTTTTGCCTTTCAAAATTCCTAGGTCAACTTAGTCATATGTAAATATCTTGCATGAGTCAAGACAGTAAGGACTGGGCAGGATCGGGCCTCACCGTTCCCCAGCTTCTGAAGTCATCTAGCTCTAGGGAAGCTTTTGAAAGACCCTTTTCAACTAGGTGAGACATTTTAGAGAAAAAAAACTTAAGAAGAATTGCTACTTTACTGTAGTTGTCAGAAATTGGATGAATCCCAACTATAAAAGAACAGTCAACGGTTTCTTCTGTTGTAGGGGAACTTAGAGACACATCTGAAATGGTCTGGAAAAAAACATGTTCCAGTCCTAGCCGGAGACTTGCGATGAATTCAACTGGTCATTGAATTGGTCAGCAGAGCAGAGACTTTGTGATTTCCAAAGCCAACTGACTGAATCTTTAAGGGTTAAAGTTAGTTTGGGAAAAATAAGTGAGACAAATTGAATGAAAACTTGGACTATTTAAACAAACTTTATTTCAATTATAGACTTAAAATAATTTCTAAGAGCTTTTAAGTAACTTACTGATATTAAATTAATAGGTATTGTCATAAATTAAGTTTATATATTTTTGTTTTTCACACCACAAAATAAAGAAAATATGTTAACGAGCGAGTTTGTTTTTGCTGTTTAAAGAGGTATTATAAGAGCTTTATTGAAAAAGTTTGATATGGTGAAACATTTTATCTGACAAAATGTATGAGATTTTTAAGACCTTTAATGTTAGATTGCATGTAAAGCACATAATTTTTTTAGTGGTGTTAAAATAACAAAATTGTCTCTGATTCTTTAGCTAAAGGGTTAATTGCTTATTTGAGTAATCTGCCTCAAAGCAAAGGTTTGGCCTTTCGTTAGTATAAGATTTCTGAGTCAAAAAGCAAGCCACATGGTTTGAGAAAGAAACAGCTAAGGTTTTTACTCCAAGATTTTTAGTTAAATAACTTAAGTATTGTTTCTTGTTAACCTCTAGTACTCCTGACAACTCTGAAACTTTATGGAAAGCCATGAATATCTTTTTCTAAAGAAAAAGTGTTAAAAAATAAGTTTTTCTTTGTAAAATAAATTGTGTGTAATGGGTTAAAATCAAAAGAGTTGCCTTATTCTTGTTGGGTTAAAATTTATGTTAGTTTTTCCCTAATATTATATGACAAATATATAATATTATGTCATAATTTTATTATTTCTTCTAATTGCTAACTTGATTATTACTTTTCTTCTTCTTATTTTTTAATCTAGCATCATCTAAGCCAATGCTTTGACTGCAGAATTCAAATTATTTATCTATGAATTTATTTTTATTCTATTCAGGTGTTTAGAGACTTGATAATCTTCATGTATGTATAATTTTGGTATATCCTGACTGTGATATTATGCTTCAAGATTACTATGTATGATGTCTGAAGTTCTTTAAAAGTACAGTTAATGGTTAGATATTAAAATACTGTCTAGAAATTTTTTTTAACAGATTTGATTTTATTTGACATTTATGTTTAGCTTATAACTAACTTTTACTAAGTCTTCTCACTATTAAATAGAGTATTCATTTTTATAAATTAACCATGGCTGTTTTAGTTTTGTCATCTGCAGATAAGTTTTTACTTTGCTGATTTTCTGAAAATGTTTGACCAGAATATCTTAACAAAAACATAGCTATGTTAGACCTGTGACAAGGTCTATGAATTGAGATTTCTAAAACTCTTATACAGAAACTGAATGGGTCCAAAGACTACAGCTGATCAGATTCATGTGGAACAAAAAATGACTGCATAAGACTGAGTAAACAAAAGAATACTATGGGTTTTATGTGGGAATACTGCTGATGATTTAAGGTCCTACTTTTTGGATATAAGAATATTTAACTATAATAGTATAAACTATAAATAATGTAAACTATTTAACTAATGAGTTCAGATGTTGTAGCTATTGAATTAGAAACTCCTAGTGGCAAACTTAACAAAGTTCTAAATATCATAGCCACAGAAGTGACTGAAGCTTGAGCTATGAATTTCCAAAATAGAATAACATTAAATTTCTTATTCTATAAAGAGTCTGTGTCTTAACAGATGTGTTGTACTTATATTAATATGCTATCTGAGGTTTTACACAATGCAGTTGCTGCTTAAGCATGTTAATTAAAAGTAGCTACTGATGCTACTTATGTACAGAGAAACTTTGTGTGCTCTTTATGGATATATGTTTTTGTGTGATATATTCAGCTATACTAATTTAGATGATCCTTTGATCTGACTCGACAGCGACTTGGCTGGCTTGGCTTTCCAACTGACAGTGAACTTACATGGACAATCTCTTATCTAGATTCCTGGTGAATGTGTGGGCAATACACTTTAGGAACTTTAAGATTACCTTTAGCTATTCATAGTAATGATGCCAGTAAATACCAGAAAAACAAAACCAAACCCAAACCCACTGCTGTAGAGTCAATTCCACCCATAGTGACCCATATAGAACACAGGAGAACTGCTCTGTAGAGGTGCCAGGGAGTACCTGGTGGATTTGAACTGCTTAACTTTAGTTTAGCAAACGTAATACTTAATCACTATGCCACTAGAGTTTCCAAAACCAAGTAATATCAAATTGTTACATCGCAAAATGTGAGTCAGAAGAAATCTTATTGGTACAACAATCAAGGTAGGTTTAGTTATTTCTAAGAGTTTTAATTCCTACTGATGGTATAGTTGATTAGGGAAATCTTTGCCAAGCCAAGGGCCGTCGAGAAATGTATTAATCACTGTGAGACAACTAACCAAAACCGTGGTGGGGTAGTAGTTATGTGCTACATCTGCTAACCAAAAGGTCAGCAGTTCAAAACCACCAAGAACTCCTTGGAAACTCTGTGGAGCAATTCTACTCCTTTCTATAGGGTCAATATGAGTGAAACTGAGTGGCAGTGGGTAGGTTTTGTGACACAGGTAAAAGATGAAGTTACTAGTGGAACAGAAACACAGTAGCGATCTCTGACCTCATAAACCAAGCTAACATGAAAAGCACAATAGCCTTTTTATTAGTCCAAGAAAATACTCTGTGCTATAAAATTAGACATAAATTGACTGGGTCTGGGTATTAATACATAAATTGACTGGGCCCAGGTATTAATCATCAATATATCATCTCCATTCACTTTCAAAATGGAAAGTATGAGTTAGAAAATAATGTTGGAGTCATTATTTCTTGTCCTTGAGCTGTAGCTGGGCTCATAAGGACACATCAAGTGGGCCCTGAGATATAAAGACAGTAACTAAGATAATCATGAAAAATATCTTTTAGGGAAGATTTCACAAAAGAAAATTTAGTGAATTGAAAATTTGAACCAACAAAGATCCTTCTGACTGTCATTACTAAAACTACACTAATGATTGTTAAGAAAAAAGTTCATAACAGCTAAATAGTTCCAGGTTTTGTTCACTGATATTTTCTGTGCAGTAGACCAACTGTACAGTAAAATTTGTACTATTGTTGTTTTAGTGTGACTGTATTTTCCATACTGGGTGACAGTGTCTAGACTTGTACGCTTTTTTGTGTCTTCCCTACTAGACTTAACCAAGTAAGAGCCAGCATACTTCTCTCCTCTCCTGGATGCTGAGGGACAAACTTGCCAAAACTGCAAGAACAAGACTTGTGAGTCAGTCCAGAACTTGTTTACCTGATAACCTCCTACAAGGATAAGATCTCCCAAAGACTCTTAACATTACTAATGACCTTGATGTTGGTGTTCTGTTTCTTACATCTGTATACCTGTTTAAACAAGTTAGATTCCTCTGATAATAAATAATTCTCTTAATTAATTTGGGGTTTCAAGATAGGTCTTTCTCACCATCCAACACCTTTCTACCAGTTCTTGTTCTGTGTTGCCCCAGAATATCTGCTGGCCAGACAAAGGCAGGTTTGTGTAGTAGATAACACTTCATATTGCACTAATGTGAATTAACTCTTTAGATGAGCTAGAAACTAATGTGAAAAAATTTTTATAATAAAACTAAGTGAGTACATAAATTCAATCAGGGTCCAGATCTAACTGCCATTTGGAGCACTGTTAAACAAATGCTGCTCTCTTTCTTAGGACGACTATTAGTCCTTATACTCCACCTGATTTTCAAGTCTCTGTTTTCTCCAAGCTTGTCACCTCCTCTATAGAGATGTGGTGCCTTTTCTATAGCTCTCCACCCCTGAGGATCTCTCTCAAAACAATGACCCAGGTCAGCAGGAAGTAGCCAGAAAGACAATACTTCTCATTTTTTGAGACTGAGAAATCCACAACAAAAAGGGGGTTGAAACAAGAAAATAAAATAAGAGACTACATCTTGAATACAACCTACACCATTTTGTTTCTTAGCACACGTTCCCAAGCACATGTCCATTTTTTCCTTTAGTTTTTCTCATTAAGTATTAATCTATTGTCTCTTTAGAACTCTGGAAATTTAAGTGACAATATTCTATAAACCATAAAAGATAAGCAAAGGAATTTGCCTTGTGACCAGGAACATATATGATAGACTACCTCTGGGCCCCAAATACCAAGGTAACAGCATATCTGAGATGTGACCACTATGACCACCTGTCATCGACTGAATTGTGTATTCCCACAAAAGGTGTGCAATAGTTTGGTTAGGCCATGATTCCTAGTATTGTGTGATTTTCCTATATGCTATAAATCTTGCCTCTGTGATGTGAATGAAAGAGGATGGGAGGCAGTTGTGTTGGTGGAACAGGACTCAGTGTGTAAGACTGTGTATCTCAAGAGCCAATCTCTTGAGATATAAATGAAAGAAACTAGCAGAGAGATTAGGGGATCTCATACTACCAAGAAGCAGTATGGGAAGCAGAACGTATCCTTTGAGAAGGATCCGAGGTCCCTGTACCTTAGAAGCTCCCAGTCCAGGGAAAGATTGACAACAAGGACTTTCCTCCAGGGCCAACAGAGAAAGACTTTCTCTGGGGCTGACACCCTGAATTTGGACTTGTAGCCTAATGGACTGTGGCAAAATAAAATTTCTCTTTTTAAAGCTATCCACTTGTGGTATCTCAGCTATAGCAGTACTAGATGGATAAGACACCTGAAGAATTAATATTCTGCAACTTCCTAGGAATCATAAAAACTTACTACTTTTTTCCTGTGAAATGTCTAGCTAGTCCCTATTTTGGGAAGATACACTTTGGAGGAATCTTTCCTATCTGGTTCCTTATGTACCAGCACATAATAAAATTTCTTGCATCTCATCTCATTCTTGTCTCATAGATTAACTGTTTGTAGCAGGCAGCACAAACTCAGCTTAGGTTTTTGGTAACACTAGTATGGCTATCTATCAGCTTCTAATAAGGAAAAGACAGCTAAAATAAAACGTGTGTGTGTCTGTAGTGAGATATCATCTCTCTTTTAAGCTCAGAGTTGGCTTTATTATATCTGGAAATTATTACTTAGTTGTTTTAACAATTTCCTTCTTAAATAATTTTAGTAGGAGAAGTAAAGCCATTTTACGAAATCGATAGCCTTGAAAACAACAACAAAACCAACTCTTCCATTCACTTCAAGAAATGTAAGAGGAACTTCACTCACAGTAAAGCGCAGGTGAGAGCCCAGGTGGAGGTCTGAGTTTGTGAGTTCACATCAGAGAGGGGGTGGAAAAGACTTGACTAGGAAAATATTTGTTCGGTTCTGGCCAGGGATTTAATTTGAAAGAGAAACAAGTGCAGGTGCATAATGATAGCTATGCCTCATGTTTAAGTAACCAGGAAAACATGTAGACTCACCAAAGAGAGAGAGAAAAAGGTAATTTTGTCAAGGGACAGATTTGCAGTTTAGATATTATCCTAACAGGCTCACCTAAAGGAGGTATCCTGTGGATAGAAACACAAATACAGACCCAAAAGAAAGAGATGTATAGACTCATCATAATATTATAAAACCAATAGTAAACCTTCCTACTGTCATCTTCACTTGGCTGTTCTCACTTTAACCATGGGTGATAAGAATCGTTAAGCTCTCAACGGCTAGACCAAAGTTTGGCAGTTCAAATCCATCCAGAAGTGTCTTGGATGATAGGCTGGTTTTTTCATAGCTGTGCACACTCTATGGAGCAGTTCAACTCTTCACACGTGGGGTTGCCATGAGTCAAAATCTACTTCAGGACGACTAACAACAACATCACTTTTAACATGTTCATCAGACTTTCTCAGAAACGTTGCTCTCCCTTCCTGCACTGCACAAACCAAACCCATTGTCTTTAAGTGGATTCTGACTCATAGGAGTGTCCAGTGTTTTCAGGTTGAGTTAGAACACTTTGTAGTTCGATTAAAAGAAGACAATTACTAAGCCTTTTAGTAGTCACTTTTTTTGACCTTTACCCAAATACTGTGAATATATTAACATTAATTTACAAAACAACTATATGAGTTAGGTGCTAGCATTGCACCCACATTACAGATGACAAAACTAAGATGTGAAGTTGCATGCTCAAGGTCACTAACAAAGTGATGTTGCTGAAATTTCACCAGTTCAGTTTGGCTTTATAAAACCCTAGAAACCCTGGTGTCATAGTGGTTAAGTGGTAAGTCAATAACCAAAAGGTCAGCAGTTTGAATCTTCCACGCACTCTTCGGAAACTCTATAGAGCAGTTCTACTCTGTCCTATAGGTTTGCTATGAGTTGGAATCAACTTGAAGGCAGAAGGTTTTTTTTTAAAAAAATATTTTACTGCACTTTCATCCAAGTCAATTTGCTATATAAAACTCTATACCCACACCACTGTGCAACTCTGGCTTCTCTCCCTGTTGCTGAACCAAAAACAAGTTCATTCCACCTGTGACTGCAGCCAATATCAGAGACGGCAGAAGATGCAAGTAATGCTTTGTTAACAGACAAACATGCGAGCTAGGGAACAGTGACAACAGCTTCTCCAAGATTGTCCCACTTGGGTTACAAGTCCAGCAGCTTTTATAGCTAGATTACAAAAGGAGTTTGTCTGAGAAAGAATAGAGAGTCACAAGATTCCACTACATCTTATCAAAGAATGTAAATTACCCCAAATCATTACCTTCCTGAAGTTCTTGAGATAACCAATTCACTACCCCGGAGACAGGGAAAGAAGTGCCAGTCTGCAGATCTGGTTCAGCCGTCTAGGTGACCTTTATAAATTAACATCCCTACTTTGGAAGCACACTACTGTTTCCTACCCTGTAGTTTGCGCATTCATTCAGCCAACTCCTGTCTACCTCCGCTCTCTCATCTTGCCTGTGGACAAGAGCTGCTCAGACAGCCTCAGATATATATTTAAGCCAAGAAGCATATTCTTTGTCAGTATCACTCTATGTCTTACAGTGTAGTTGAATCTTTGTTTAAAGAGTTGGTCTCTGTACTGGTTTCAGCTCTGGGGTAACAGAGAGTCTTAGTGCTGTGTCCTCAGGGTACTCTCCAACCTGATGAACCTTCAAGTGTGATCTTTTAATAGAGTTCTAGTTCTTCACATTCATTTTTCTTCCACTAAATTACAGGATTTACACTGTATTCCCTGTCACAGCAACCACTGGTGGTGGCTGGACACCATCTAGTTCTTCTGGTCTCATGGTGATACAGTCTCTGGATCATATGGCACCTTTTGTCTGATAGACTTATGTATTCCTTATGTCTTTGATTTCCTTCATTCTCTTCTGTTCCAGATGGATAGAGACAAATTCATACTATTTAGATGGTCACTTACTAGCTTTTAAGAAACCAGATGCCACTCAACCAAGTGATGAGTGAAGAACCTTTTCTTAAAAAAACTTAGTTATGCCAATTAGCCTAGAAGTCTCTTGAAACTGTAGTCACCAGAGCAGTCCCTGCTGCTCTGTCCTCCCAAGTGTTGAGTTATATTTAGGAAACCCTGGTGGTGTACTGATTGAGTACCACGTCTACTAACCAAAAGGTCAGCAGATCAAATCCACCAGGCACTCCTTAGAAACTCTATGGAGCAGTTCTGCTTTGTCCTATTAGTCGGCATTGACTTGACTGCACTGTTTTGTTTTGTTTTTCCTAGCTTTTGGTTTATCCCAGCTATGCTGATCTCCCTTCTATAGTGTGCTGTCACTCCGTTCACCTAACCCAGTGCCTACCTACTATTTAATTTATGAATACCCTTCTCCCTTCACATTATTGTAACCATCAAGAGACTGTCTTCTTTTGTGTTTAGATCTTTTCTTGAAACCTTATAACAGTGGTCTTATACAATATCTATCCTTTTGCAACTGACTACTTTCATTCAGCATGTCTCCCAGATGACTGCATGTTGTGAGATGTTTCCCAAGATCATCATTATTCTTTATCATTACATACTATTCCATTGTGTGAATACACCATAGATGCATCTTCATCTGCTGATGAACACTTGAGTTGATCTTGTCTTTTTGTCTGTGGTGGATAGTGCCACAGTAAACATTAGTGTTCATATATCTGTTCATGTGACAGCCCTATTTCCCTAGGATATATTCCAACAAGTGGGATTGCTGGATCATATAGTATTTCTATTTCTAACTTTTTAAGAAAATGACAATCAATTTCCAAATTAGTTGTACCATTTTACATTCCCACCAGCAGTGCAGAAAACTTTCACTGTCTTCACAACCTCTCCAATATTTATTTTGTTTTTCAGATTAATGCCACTCTTGTTGGGATGAGATCGTATCTCATTGTAGTTTTGATGTGGATTTCTCTAAAGGCTAATGATGACTACCATTTCCTTCTGTGTCTGTTAGCCATCTGAATTCACTGGTAGTGTTTTTTCCTCTCTTTTTGGTAAAGGATCATTATAGGGTTGCTTTGGGTTACGATTCACTGGACACGATGGGTTTACAGTGTCCTTAAAGACAGTGCTGTCTTTGTTTCTTCAGTGGAGAGGGAATTAGGGGGTAATTTGGGAAGCTACGTCATGTCCTCAGTAACTTTTGATGGGAAGAAAGAAAGTATGACCAAGGAAACTAGTTCATGGCTTTAAAATGTAGAAAATAAAGTGTGTGCCTGTGTTCTTTCTAAGTTATGTCCCTTAATCAGTAAAAGAATTATTATGTTTCTACCTAAATGCTGGCTTTTGCTGGGTCCCTGTGTGGTGCATGTGGTTTGCACTCAACTATTAACACGACAGTTGGTGGTTCTGTCCCACCTGTTGTCTCTTGGTAGAAAGACCTGGTGATCCGTGTAAAGATTATAGCCTGGAAAATATGATACAATAGTTTTGCCTGTAATATATGGAATTGGAATTGGCTCAGCAGCTTTTGCTTGTCTTTTTGCTCTGCTATACTGGGATATATGGTTTAAGAATCCCAAGAATAACAGAAATTTAACTGATGCTATCTTAACACATAGTTTACTCTGTAGTCCACTGTGAGATGAAAGATATGTATGGGGTGTTTCCTTACTCTGATGTTCAGTGCTGGTTAAAGAGGTAAAACATATAGACAAATTTCAAATTGTGGGATGTCATAAAAAGGAACGTGAGCCCGAAATACCTTATTCTGAGAAATCTTAAAGTTAATTACCACCTCCACCACAGTATAATGACAATAACAAGGCAATAAAAATAATGACATCCTATTAACTTGTACCCTGTTTTGGTAGAGCTGATACCTCATCATGTATGAGGATGAAGAGTAGGAGATTAGGAAGAGAAATTTCCTAGAACAGGAAATCATGATTAGAAAGGAATCAAATATATGTCACTACATTTATGAATATAAATTGCACAGTGACTCAACCTACACTATGTAATTTGACTTTCATAATCTCTCTTTCAAGTTGAGAGAAAATATTTTTATCCTCTCCATTTTAGAAAGGAAGAAAATGACACTCAAAAAGTTTAAATGACTTAACCAAGTAGACAAAGATATTAAATTGGATGTTATCCAGATCTTCTGAATTTAATTCCTGTACTCCTTCCGTTACGGCCTTAGGATCATTTTTAATTAGAACAGGCAACAACAAAACAACTCCCAAACCTTAGCGGCTGACCCCCCAACATCTCATTTTTCACTGATGTTTACATTGTCCACATAGGCTGGCAGTGTCCTGCTCCACATGAGACCTTGACTACAGAGGCTTCTTCATCTTGCAGCTATGCTTTCTGGAATTTGACGCCTCCCCAGTGGCTGAAGAACAAAAGAGAATGCCAAAGGGTCTCGTACCAGCAATTAAATGGTTCATCCTTTCTACTCATAAACCACAGTGGAGAAATAGGCAGCAGGTAGAAAGTTTTATCCGTCTCTGGGTCCAGATGGGGTGGAGAATTGGGTGTTGGGAAGCATTAGAAGACTTGTGCCACAGTGGCTCTGAGTGAATCATATTCAGAAGTACTCACATGAGTACAACTGCTATGATAATCGTCTCCTGCAGCTAGGCTTCCTGCAAGTAATTTCTATTTCTATAAAAGAAACTAGGAATTTAAAAAAAATAATAATAATTTTAGATCAAACCACATATCACATAATCCAAGCCACTATACAACCAAGGGTTCCTTATACATGTTAGGCACATTTAGAGTGCCAACATCCTGGAATGCAGCCAAGCTAAAACCATTCTTGTTACTGGCTTCCTTTTAGTCAATTCTGACTCATGTAACCCCACGTGACACTCTGTAAAAATGTCAGGCTGTATTTCCCTGAGATTACTGACAATTCTTATTTAGAGATTTAGCTTTTAGGTGGACTCAGTTTAACATCAACACAAAAAGAAGGAATAAATATAAACATTAAAAACCTCCAAGATCTACTGTGATAGTTCTGATAGATAGAGCTGTATTTTTTTGGTTTTTCTTTTTCCTAGTAACTAGAAGCTGGATAAATTAAGGAACAAATGTTATTCAGTATTTCCCTGAACTCAGGAAGCTTAAGAGAGTAGCTAGGTAGATGATCTTGAGCAATTTTGTATCTTAGAAATCAGAGAAGCTGAATGATTTTAATGGAAATGGAGTGAGTCACAGAGTCAAATACCGTGGCTTTGGTTCTTGATTATATGCCATTCATAAACCTCAGGCTGGTCAAATGTAAAAAGGATATAATAATTAATTCCTGTATCACTGGTTAATTGTGAAGAACTAAGGAGGTAATTTTTATTAAAGCATTTTTTAGACTCTAAAGAATAGTGAAAACCTTAGCTGTTATTGAACATTTGGTTGACATAAAGAATATTATAGAGCAAATTTTTGTGACACTTAAGAACAGGTTCTGAGCATTAGAAATGTAGCCAGAGGAACTTTCCACTCTTGAGTTTCTTCCTTTCCCATTATCACGGACGTACTTAATGCAGTATACTCTGTTCCTCCTCCCTTTAGTCGGGCACAAGAAACTTGGAGCTCATTTTATGGTTAGAAATAATCACTTTTAAGTCTATTTTTTCTACATTGATTTTATATGGTTGCCTGTAACAATATTCCATATGTTCAATATGATGAAACTTAATCCATTTTAAGGAAGGTGCTTCTTGCATATTTATGTCTCCAGTAAGTAACAGGAATCCTTTAAACAAAATGTTTTATCTCTGTGAAATCTTGCATTTGTTCACTGTCTAAGGGAATTTGGTCAAATAAATGAAGAAGCTATTAACTCTTGGAACTTCAATCTTATCTGCATAAACATGAAGCCAATGTTGCAAAGCAATCTGTCCATGCTACTGTGGTAGTTTTGAGTTCCAATTAATAGATAAATGGAAAGCTGTTGAAAAATTGTAATATTTTGGTTACAAATATTGCTTTACATACTAATCTCTTTTAGAAATATAATCCTAACCTTTAAATTGTATTCAGACTCAAAATTTTAACATGCGCCATTTTAGAATGTCTAAACAATCATAGAAACTCTGGTGCCTTAGTGATTAAGAGCTTGGCTGCTAACCAAAAGGTCAGCAGTGTGACTCCTGCAGGTGCTCCTTAGAAACTCTATGGGACAGTTCTATTCTCTCTTTCAGAGTTGCTATGAGTTGGAACCATTTGAATGGCAACAAGTTTTTTGTACATAAATATATATATATTACAGAGATTTACAGTTAAAGATTTCCTGGAAAGAAATTTCTTCCAAACACAGGCAGTTACTCACATCTCCAGAACGTTTATGGCTATTCTCATACTGACAATTGAATATGGGCAAGAAGCCAGCCTTGCTATATTCCTCCCCTTCCAACTGAAATTATCTATTGATTTATTCATTCAATGATTTTTGAAGAGGTCTATCTACACTGTTGTTGTTATTAGTTGCCACTGAGTCGATTCTGAGTCATGGTGACCCTGCGTTTGCAAAGTAGAAGCTATTTTGAAAATCTTTCTTCCAAGACATCTGTGGGAGGATTTGAACAGCCAACATTTTGGTTAGTAGTTGAGTGCTTAACTGTTTGTGTCACCCAAGGGCCATCTGTCTTAACTAGCTATAAGCTTTTCTAGGTGCTGGAAATACAGCATCATAAGAAGATTTGAAAAATGATAAGGGGGGAGTGGAGGTAGAGGATATTTTAGACATGGAAAGACCTCTTTAGGAAACTGACAGTAAGCAGAAACCAAAATCAGTAGCCACACAAAATTGGAAAGGACAGCTTAGAAGCACAAAACTGCATTTATGTCTGGAAGGAGTATGTTCCAGTCACAAGCATGAAAGACTCAAGTCAAGACTACCTGATGTGTTTGAAAAAGAAAGTGAATGTAGCCATTACTGGGTGAGGAAATGAAAGAGGTGATCTTGAGGAAGGACATAGAGCCTCATAATATAAACTTGTAGGTATGATGGCAGGCACCACCCTTGCTGCATAGTGGTCAAGAATTTGGTGGCAAGCCAAAAGGTCAGCATATGAAATCCACCAGCTGCTTCTTGAAATCTCTATTGGATAATTCTACTCTTTCCTAAAGGATCTCTATGAGCTGAAATTGAATTAATAGCAGTGGGTTAGGTGTGATGGCAGCCACTGGAAGGTTTTTGGTGAGAAAGAGAGCCCTACCCCATTCCACCACCACTCTGTGGAGGCAAATGTGTGAGTCTGGAGACCAATTAGGAGATGATTACAGCAAGCCAAAAGCCTAGTTCAACGTACAAAAAGGCATTCAATACTTGATAATTAAGGAATAGAGTGATACAAAACTAATTAAATACTGGAAACTCAAGAAGTGTAGTTTTGATGCAACTCATCTTTGTGACTGTTTTTGGGTAATTTCTTTAATGCTCCTTGAAGAAGTTGTTAAGTTCCAAAATCTTTGAGGACTCAGTTCCACTAATCAGTAAATGGTGGCAGAATTGGACAAAGTGTAAACTTGAAAGTGTAGTGTTCTACAAATGTCAGATATCATTATGCATAATTATTGGTCCTGATTTGCTTTTCAGAAAGAAACTGCTTGCTTTTCTCTAGATTGGTCTAAGAGGAACCAAGCAACATTCTAAACTACAAAGAAATCTTGCTACCCTGTATTCTAAGTAAAATAAATGGAATCTGAGGGTGACCATTTAAAATTCTTTTAGAAAGAGATTTTTTTCCTCCTTTGAAATTGGAGAGTCATCAAATTGACTTATTTTAAGTACAACTTTTAGGATAATTTATTAAAAATGCCTCGGTTATTATTATGAAAGTCACAGAGACAATTGACCATGGAAAGGAAAAGTGAGCCATAGTGGTTTAGTTGATCATACTGGAGATAACAACTAGGTCTCAAGACAGCTGGGAACCCTGACCCATCTGTTGGTCCAAAGAACAAAGCAAAAGGCAATGGTGCTCCTGATCACTTGCAGAGTTGAATCAAATTTAACTGTGTTGGAGTGGAATAACAAACAGGTAGAACAACAAACAGGAAATTCCTTGCAATCTCATTTTTGAATCTTACTTGGCATTCAACCTCTTTATTTATTTATTTATTTATTTATACTATATTAAAATAGTATAGCCTACAGAAAAGTTGAAGTGACTAGTTAAGGAGTTCCAGCTTATTTCTGAAGAGTCCTAGTCCACTAGAGTGCTCCACATTCTGTACTTGACTACTTGTATTCTCATAATTACAATTAGTCCTTTCTCCAAGATCCTCACTCAGATCTTCTTGCCAAAGTTTCCTAGGAGATGAGCTCATAACCAAAAGCCTTTTATTTTTGCGTGAACAGATAGTGCAGAGGAAAGAAGGAAAAAGAAGCCACTTTTCAACGCGTTATCCTTCACTCTTGAGTTTTTGTCCTTTTTTTGATAGCATTACATTATTTACAGTCATAATTAGCATTTATATAGATTTAGATTTTACAAACTGCTATCTATATATTACCTGTTTAAAGAGACACAGACACATACACCTATATATACACATACATACACAATGAAAGAGCTAGCATCATTTTATGGTGTAGAAAGTGAGGCATCTAAATAAAAGAACTTTGTAGAACTAGGACATTAATCCATGTTTTACAATTTTAATTGCAATCTTTTCTACTAAATCATGGTCGTCTAGAAAACACATTATTATAATCTTGCATATGTATACTCACAAAGAATTTAATATTTTCATGTATGTATATAGTCTCTGAAGAAGATTAAAAAACCAGATCAAACTCCTAGCTGTCAAGCCAATTCCATCTCATAGTGACGCTATAGGACAGAGTAGAACCGCCTAATCGGGTTTTCAAGGAATATCTGGTAGATTTAGATGGTTAGCAACCTATGCCACCAGGTTTTCCTGAAGGAAATAAGAAGCATAAAATAAGAGGAGTTTTAGAAGATGAATGTGCCTGGATTAGAATCCTTGCCCCTTCAGTCACTAGCTTTTTAACAAGTGGTCATTTATTCAGCAATTATTGTTATTATTGTTATCATTATCATGTTTCAAGTGCAGGGCACTTTGTTAGAAATATGTGCCAAAAAAAGCTAAATTTTTAATTTCCTAAATGAGAAAAGTGGGAAAGAGAAGTGAATTGTATAAGATTACAAAATGAAGCTAGAAAAAGGAAATACTCCTGAATTCTAATTTAATTGTCAATTTATCATGCCATGCTCCTGTTGCTAACAAATATAATATTTTCATGTGGCCCCTAGGGTTGTCATGAGTCAGATATGACTCAACAGCACTTGGCTGGCTTTGGCTTTTGAAGAACAAGATATTTTAAACATAATAAAGTAGTTTCTTTAGAGACATATTTCTGCCATAGAGTAAACTGTAGTTTTGTTAAAGTGAAGAATTTCATTAGAAAAGAGCAATCCTTATAAATCATACTGTATGAGGATTCACAAAATTTGGAGAAAGTAGTTTTTCCCAAAGTTTAATTATAGAAAATCTAGGAACTTACAAGGAAAAAAATTATAATTTGTTGACATTTACAAAGTCGTATTTTAACAGACTCCAGACAATTATGAGATCCTTTAAAGCACTGTTTTGTTAATCATACAGTTTGAGCCAGTTAACTTCTCACTAATCTATGGATACTTTGGGAGCCAACTTGAGTGAATATCCTTCCTGGGATCATGTTGTGAGAAGAGGAAGGGGAGGGAAGGTTTTAGGCTTCCTGATGTATTCTGGCTATCTCAATTTGGTGAGTCAAGTCAGAATGAGCAGTAAACAACAAAAATAGAGTCACACTTAACATCTTTGGCAGAAGACTCTTTACACCAAGCACCTAGATTTTGGTAGATCCTTCACAATTCCCCCTTTTGATCAAGAATTTCTATAGAAATTCACTGATCCCTATTATAAGAGTATCTTCCGATGGACTTATTTTCCTTGCATTATTCAAATGACTGCTGAGCTAAAACACGCTTTTAAGATCCCAAACACTCTCTATGAAAGGTAGGCAAGGACAGTCTGTTCCGTTTTTACCATCCCATAGCTTGGACCTCTGCTTCTATGATCTTTTAAGAATTGATAGGTAAGAGCAGAGCTGAATTAGTTGGAAAAGCTGGTAGAGAAAGGCACTGGCCAAAGTGAACTATTTTTTCTCTCTAAAGAACTGCTTTCTTCAAAATATATAATCTTTTAAATAGTATTTTGCATTGTATATACATTTGAAAATGTTTCATAAAACATTTGATTAATCCTATAGTAATTATTATAGTGATTAAGAGAATTAATCTAGTTTGTAAAATTTAACATAGCAAAGAAAAAATTTCAATACATAGCAAACTGTCTTAAATTGAATTATGTCCCCCCCAAAATATGTATAGCAATTTGGCTGGGCCATGATTCCTGGTACTGTATGGTGGTCCTCTGTTTTGTGGTTGTAATTATCCTATATATTATAAATTCTAGTTTCTGCCTGTGTTTAATGGGGCAACACTGGATTATGTTAAAGAAGATTACAATGAGACTGTAACCCCCTTTACTAAAGTCACATCCTTGATCTAGTGTGGAGTTTCCATGGGGTGTGGGCTGTACAACCTTTCAGCTCTCAAGAAACAAAAAGGTAGCGGAAGTGAGCAGAGACTTGGTGAATTGATACCACCAAGAAAGCAGCATCAGGAGCAGAGCTTGTTCTTTGGACCTGAGATTCCTGTGCTGAGATACTCCAAGAACAAAGGAACACTGATGATAAGGGCCTTCCTCCAAAATGACAGAGATAGAAGGCCTTACACTGATTTAGGACTTTTAGCCTACTGGACTGTGAGAGAATAAATTTCTTTTTGTTAAAGTCATCGATTTTACCCTGGACTGCAAGCTTCTGAGGTACAGGGACCCCAGCCCTTTCCAAAGGACCGGCTCAGCTCCTAACACTGCTGTAGGGTGGTATAAAGTCCCCAAAATGTCTCTGCTAGGTCCTCCACTTTATATCTGAAGACACAGCCACAAAGCACAAGGCAATGAATCTACTAATTGCTCTACCAATACAACTGCCACCTGTTCACCCTCATTAACATCACAGAGACAGGAATTCCAACATGGAGAAACAGCACACAATTCCAAGAATTATGGTGTAGCCAGATTGCTACATATTTGTTATGGAAAAAAGTCAATCCATGGCAACTTGTTAATAATTCTAGAGGATACCACATTCCAACACATATAGCTGATTTAAAGGAAATATTAGTATTTATAATGGAATGAGGTATAAGCACAGGCATAGCTAAAGGGTTTGAATCAGTACGTCCAGATTTGGGGATTTGAGGGAAATCCCAACAGTCAGTCATATATTGGCACTAGCTAGTTAGTGAACTAATCTCTTGAAAGCATTGTCATTCCACGCATCAGCAGGAGTCACAATATACAATAAAAGAACACTTAAGAAGGACTTCAAAATGTAAAAGTAAAACAATAAGGCAAATAAAAATATTGCCTTAGATAAATCAGACTCCTTAGTTATTTGTGTGAAAAAACAGAATATCAAGAGCATAATAACATAAATATGCAATGAACCAATCACAAGATTACCACTAATCAAGAAACAAAGTCCAAAAATTTCAGCAGATTGTATGAAATCTTGCTTCATGATCTAAGGAGATATTGTCTACTTCTGCATCATCTTCTTGTGGTCACAAGGGCATTTGAAACTCAGCTTAAGTTCTTCAGTAGTTTTAATAGTCCAGGTGGGAACCGGAGGCTACTTAAGCTGGGACAGATGGATCCAAGTTTTAACTTCCTGCAATTTAGCAGCACCAGAGTTAGTGAGAAGTACCAAATACAGTCTGTCACAAAAAGACTTCAGGGAATCTTTTAATTGGTGCCTTTTCCAACATACATTGTGACCTGGTTGAATAATTTTTTTATTTCTAAATTTTGTTTGTCAAAACTTTCTTAGACTTGTGAAAAGTGCTCTTTAGAGTACTGAATCAAAGATGTCATGGCAATATTTCAATAATTCAGGTTGATCAAATTAGTATATAAAATAAACAAAACAAAACAAAAACTGTTGTAGTCAAGTCAATTCTGACTCATAGCAAATTTATAGGACAGAGGAGAACTGCTCATAGAGTTTCCAAAGAGTGCCTGCTGGATTTAAACCGCCACCCTTTGGGTCTGCTGTAGTTCTTAACTACTACACCACCAGGTTTTCCAGGATCAGTATAGACTGAGAAATAACAAAAGGACATAGGTCTTACAGCAGTGATTTAATGTGTGTTTAATTTATGCGATTCGAGTGGAATGGAATGGAACTCAAACTTAGAAGGACTTAAGGGATGAGCCTTAGTCAAGGATGAGCTTAAGGACTCAGAGAGCTTGGCTAATTGGTTTTTATTGTAGTATTAGTTTTTTTTTTTACTAGATTTCTACTTGCATATAGTAGGGGCTATAAAGTCCTTGATAAATAGGGAAAATATATATTTCTTTAGTTACTTGCCCAGAAACATACGTCCCTCTGTCATTGCAAAGAATTACTGGACCTCCATAAGTGGTGACGGTGTTTTCAAGAAGTTTCTTATCTTCAAATATTGTGGTGGTGTGGAGACCAGGGAAAGCTTCTACTCAATGCAAAAATCTGCAAAGCATTACTGGTATTTGTAACTATTTGGGGGTAGGAGTTGTGTAAAATACAATTGCCATTCAAGCACTGGTCCTGTAGGTAACAGATATTTCTTAGGCAAGACTTTACAAGATTTACCTGAGTTATAGTGAGAATAAATAGAGCCATGAGAGGCAACATGCTCAGCAGTCTCAAAAAATTGTCCCCACTAGTATTTCTTTAAAATTTCAATCATTTTATCTCATCTTAAATGGGCTCCTTCATGAAGATCTTTCAACATAGGTACATGAAATGATTTAGGAAAGATAAGTTTCTGATTAGGTCCTAACCATAATTTGGTTATGGGATGCTAAGAACAATTTGCTGTCTTCCATCTTTCAGTTTCCTCAGTTTTAATTAATCATTAATTTTTAAATTAACTTTTCTAAGTTATGATTATGAACAAATTAAGCAAATCTCCTTTTTCTGTTTTCATTAGGGCTGAGATATCTTGTGCAGTGGCTTGTTAGACAGCTATATCAGCAAGGTTGTTTCCTTTTATCTCGGCAAGTTAAGGGAATTCCTTAGGTAGATAAAGCCTTACTTTAATTATGGAAATCTGAGAAGGGAGTAGTAAAGTTCCATTTTTGTTCACAGATTCAGACGAGGTTAGAAATATGTCTCCATAACATGCCAAAAACCTTGAGTCACGCCAAAGGCATATGTAAAAATCAGTATGAGCAGTCACAGACCTTCCGTTAGCAAGTTTGTAGGCAATTAAGAGTGTTGGGCTGAAAGTAGCTTCAGCAAAGATTTGATTTTCAAGAACCTCTGTAGAAGTCACGTTGACACATCTAGACTTAGAGCAAGAGCTGGTAGAATCAAGTTTCGAATAGGAGCCATTAACAAATAGAATTAAATCAACATTAGCCAAAGCAGTTTCTCTTAAATCTTTTCAGGGAATTAAAAGCTGTTTGGTTAAATTTAAGCAATCATGAATTGGGTAACTCTTACTGTCAGTTTCTGAAAGGATAATGACAGGATTTAAACAAGGCACAGAACGTAGCTGAACATCAGGTATAGCCGAGAGAAGCCTTTCATAGGAAGCAAGTCAGCTGGCAGAAAAGTGATAGATTAATGCAGAGTTAAGGATGGCAGAAACTGCATGAGGAACATAAACAATTAGAAAATTCCCCAGAACTGTATTTGCAGTGCTTTCATCTAGTTTGGGGCAGCAACAGCTCTGAGGCACTGAGAGTACCCTTTAGCTACAAGGTCAAGCTGCATGTTCTAATAAACTGCTCATTTCTGATGCTCCCCATGCTTACGAGTTGAAACGTCTAAAGCATTTCCAGAGGTTTCATGTAAAATCATGAAAAAAATCTAGGTGATAATTAGGAAACCTACTGTAGATCTGTTTTCTAGAGTTTCTTTTAGTTTATGGCTTCCTGAACCTCTTGCACAACTGGTTCAGAGGCTTTCAGATATTTATACAGAGGGTGAGATAATCAGGACAAATTAAGAATTCAAGGTCTACAACAAATCACAAAACCCTTCTAATTCTTTTGTAGTTTTGGAGATAGGAAACACTGAAAGGTTTCCCTTTACGGTCAGTTGCAGGAAACAACTGGCCTAAGTACTTAAAGAGAAGGCTGCTGTGGTGGCAGATGCGAGAGTGTTGCTTCTGACTCGGTAACTCTGTGTATAGCAGAGCAAAATCTGCCCGGAAATGTGCCGTCCTCACAATCGTTGTAATGCTTGAGTTCACCGCTACGGTCATTGTGTCGCTCTGTCTTGCAGAGGTCTTCCTCTTTTCTGCTGACCTAATATTGAACAAAGATGATGTACTTCTCCAGGGACTGAGCCCCTGGTAAAACACATGCACAGCATATGAGATGAAATCTTGCTTACCGGAAACATTCCATCTGTACTTCTTCCAATGCGGATTTGTTTGTTCTTCTGGAAGTCCGTGGTATATTCGATATTCTTTGCTTGCACCGTAATTCAAAGGTGTCAATGCCTCTTTAGTCTTCCTTATTCACTGTCTAGGTTTTGTATGTACAAGGTAATTGAAAATGTTGTGGCTTGGGTCAGGTGTACCTTAGCCCTCAAGAGGTCTGTTGCTATAGATTTACCTAACAGAATATGTCATTTGATGTCTCGATTGCTACTTCTGTGGACGCTGGTTGTCGATTCAAGTAAAATGAAATCCTTGTCGACTTCAGTATTTTCTCCCCTTATAATGGTGTTGCTTATTGGTCCAGTTGTGAAGATTTTTGTGTTCTTTACGTTGAGGTATAATCCATACTGAAGGCTACTACCGTCCTTTAATTCATCAGTAAGCACTTCAACTCTTTCTCACTTTCAACGAGCAAGATTATGTCATCTGTGTATTGCAAATTGTTTATGAGTCTTCCTCCAATCCTGATGTCCCATTCTTCTTTGTATAGTCCAGCTTCTTACGTTATTTAGTCCGAATGCAGAATGAATAAGTGTAGTGAAGGAGTACAAGCCTCACATACCTTTCGTGATTTTAAACCATGCAGTTTCACCTTGTTCTGTTTGAATGATTGCCTCTTGGTCTATTCATAGGTTCCACATGAACGCAATTAAGTATTCTGGAATTCCCATTCTTTACAATGTTGTCCATAATTTGTCATGATCTACACTGCTGAATTCCTCTGCAAAGTCAATACAAGACAGATAAACATCTCTCTAGTATTATTTACTTGCACAAAGATCCATCTGATATCAGCAGTGCTATCCTTCCACATGTTCTTTTGAATCTGGCTTGAATTTCTAGCAGTTTCCTGTTGATATCCTGCTATAACCACTTTTCAATGATCTTCAGCATCATTTTAATTATTTGTGGTATTAATGATAGTGTTTGATAATTTTTGCATTCAATTGGATCATTTTTTTTGAATCCACACAAATATGGATTTCTTTCAGTCTGTTAGACTGACAGCTATCCTCCAAATTTCTTGGCGTAGATGAGTGGGCACTTACAACATTGTACTTGTTTGTTGAAACATCTCAGTTGTTGTGCTGTCAATTCCTGTAACCTTGATTTTCACCAGTGCCTTCACAGCAGTATAGATTCTTTTCAGTACCTTTGGTTCTTGATCATATACTACCTCCTGAACTGGTTGAATATTGACAAATTCTTCTTAGTATAATGACTTTATGTAATCCTTCCCTCTTCTTTTCATGCTTCCTCCATTATCCAGTCTTTTCTTGTAGAATCTTTCAATACTACAACTTGAGTTTTGAATTTTTTCTTCAATTCTTTCAGCTTGAGGAATGCTGACTCTCTTCATCCTTTGGATCTTTTAGCTACAGGTCTTTACACATGTTTCCTTGGATTGAATCACGTTCCCCAAAAAAGTCTGTGTACCAATTTAGCTAGTTCATGATTTCTGGTATTGTGTTTTGTTCCTGTGTGTTGTAGATCCTGCCCCTGTGAGATTAATGAAGGTGGATGGGCAGCAGTGGTGTTGCTAGTGCAGGACTCAATGTGGAAGATTGTTTTTTGCCTTGAGGGAGTCTCTTGAGATATAAAGTAGCCAGCAGAGAGATTTAGGAACCTCATACCACCAATAAGCTGTGCCAGAAGCTGAATGCATTCTTTGGAAAGGCCAGGGTCCCTGTGCCTCAGAATGTTCCAGTCCAGGGGAAGATTGATGACAAGGACTTTCCACCAGATCCAGCAAAGAAAATCTTCCCCTGAAGCTGTCACCTTTAATTTGGACTTTCAGTTAACTGGACTGTGACAAATAAAATTTCTCCTTTAAAGCCATCTATTTGTGTTGTTTCTGTTAAAGCGGCACTGTTTGACTAAGACACATGCCGTTATAATACTTAGCTTTGTTTCCTGAGCTGCCCTTTGAAATCTTTTAACTTTTTTATTTCATCATTTCTTCCTTTCACTTTAACTACTCTGTGTTCCAGAGCAAGTTTCAGCATGTTTTCTGACATCCATTTTGGCTTTTCTTTCTCTGCTGTGTTTTCAATGACCTCTTGCTTTTTTCATATATGATGATCTAGATGTCATTCCACAACTTGTCTGTTCTTCAATTATTAGTGTTCAAAGCTTCAAACCTATTCTGCAGATGATCTTCAGATTCAGATGGGATATACTCATGGTCATAGTTTAGCTCTTGTGGACTTGTTAGAATTCTCTTTGACTTCCAGCTTTGGCATGCCAATTACCATAGTTATCAATATATCATGACTGCATGTTTGATCAATTTCAGGTGGCCAAAGTTGGTTAAAGTTTTTGGTTTCTTCATCTTTGGCTTTGGAGGTTGATGAACAGATTGGAATAACGTTGTATTAACTGGTCTTTAGTGTAGGTGAATGGATATTATCCTGTCACTAACAGCACCGTGCTTCAGGATTTACCTTGAAACTTGCTCTTTGACAATGAATATAATGCCATCCCTTTCCAATTTGTTACTGTCATCATAGTAGTCTATATACTTGTCTGATTCAGAAGGGCTAACACCAGTACATTTCAGCTCAGTAATGCCTAGGTGTCAATCTACGAGGCAGTTCTCTGTCTAACAGGGTTGCTGTGAGTTGAAATCAACTCAGCGAAAATAGATATGGTCTGGTCTGGAACTTTTCTCTTTATAAAGAGTGTTTTTCTGTAATTAACCTTCTTGGTATCTTTTGCACTGTTCTTTTCTATCCTGAAAAACCAACATTTCTGTGTCCTTACTTCTGAAAATCAACAATATTCTTAGACAATAATACCACAGGGATTTACTAAAACTCCCAACTGTTTCTTTCAAGTTCTTCATAACTCTCAACCACTATGCTACCAGAGTTTCCAAACTGTGGTTAGATGCCACAAAGTAGGGCACAATGTCTTAATTGTATGTGTATTGGAGGGCCTGAGGGCTTCCTCCATCCTTGTCAAGGAGAGAGCTGAAAATGCTTATTATACAGAACACTAGCAAGGAGTAAATGGTAGTTTGGAACCATTGGAAATCTAGGAATAATAATGTGATTAATATCCCACAAATCTTGAATGAACTTCCAGCTTCTATTATTTGGTTTCTTAGTAGAGTATACAGGGATGTTACAAATCAACATTCCATCTAACTTAGTAATTGAAGTATGGAATGTACAAAGTACAAATCTAGAAAAATTGGAAGTTATCAAAAATGAAATAGAAAGCATGAAGATTGACATCCTAGGCATGGCTGAGCTGAAATGGACCTTACAGCTACAAAAATTAGTGGCACAGTGGTTAAGACCTCAGCTGCTAACCAAAAGGGTGACATTTCAAATCCACCAGCTATTCTTTGGGGCAGTTCTACTGTGTCCTATAGGGTTATGAATCAGAATCAACAACAATGGGTCGTTCTAATGGTAAGGTCCTTAACTTATTTTAGCCGGAGATTTGTTTAGCCTCCAAGTTCTGAGAAAAATTAGTGAGCTAAATTGGCCAGCCCAGCAATGGGGGTTATTTCCCAATCTAATCAATATCTTTTTAGCAGGGCAGAAAGTTCAGGTTTGAAGCCTGATATGAATACTTCATTAAAAGCTCCTGTAGCTCCAGGGAATATTGATCCATTCTGGAATGTCCCACAAACTTTTGAAACAATGTGCTCTGGTAAGTGAAAACACTTTTGTCTTTGTTTTGTATGCAAGAGTGAATTTTTGCCCAATTTGTTTCTTGGGTGAAAACCTTTGCAATGGCTTCTTTCAATATTTTTCTTGGTAGTCTGAACTAGTTGGGTTACTGTTATATTTATGTCTAGAACTAAAATATCTCTAAGATTTCTCTATTCAGTCTTTCTAACCACAACTGGGCATCCCCTGGCTCAGCTGTCAGATGAATTAATCAGTAGAACACTCAGAGAACAAGCTGGTAAGCCTCAAAACAGATTCTAAATTCCTCAGAAAACTTGTAAGGATGCTCCAATAGTTTGGGGAAATCTTTAAAAGTTGCATATAATTTTGACTGTGACTAGGGAGTAAAAATAATGTGGGAAAGATCCTCAAAACATGCACTGGGACAGATTTTAAACAGTCTTCTGAAAATAGATTTATGTTCCCAGTAAGTTCCTTATTGATAAAGGGGTGTTCAGGCAAAGTGTTGGTGTTATCACAGGAATCTTTAGTTAGTCCTAAGAGAGTAAGATCCCAGGATAACTTGGATAGTTAAGACACAAATTTGACATTGAAATTCCTTATTAGTTTAGTTAATTTAGAAAAACTGTCCTTTAGAGAAACAATTTTACTCTTCCCACCTCTTCTAGAGGTTTAGAAATAACAATTAAAATAAGCATTCCATTGTTTCTGCTTAACTCAAGAATTTTCTAATTTGCTGCACAGAGAAAATCTTATTTAGATAATTTGAAAGAATCAAAATAAACCACATATTTTTCAGATTGTCTTTAGAGTATGTCAAGCAGGTAGGCACAAGCAGCTAGCAGAGAACATAGCATTTGTCCATGTATCAGGCAGGAGTTTCAGAAAGAAAGCCCATATTTCCTCTAAATATGGCATTTCCCATTTTCAGAGAAGGTTCAAGTTTGTTCAAAATTTATGACTCCCAGACTCAACAAAACCTTAGGGATCCTGAGATTCTACAAATTTGAAACTTTCTAGGGTGGCAGTTTGTCCAGACCATTACACTATTGCCCTTAGTGGAGGCAAACTCTTGCAAGAACAAAACTACAGTAAAACGAAACCAACTAACCAGCCAAACAAAACACAAATCCATTGCCATCAAGTCTATTCTGACTCATAGCGACTCTATAGGACGGAACAGAATTGCCCTACAGCGTTTCTGAGGAGTGCCTGCTGGATTCGAACTACAGACGTTTTGGTTAGCAGCTGTAGCACTTAACCACTATGCCATGAAGTTTTCCCCAAATGGAACAGATCCTTCAATAAATTTCAAAGAGCTCAATACAAGAGAGCTGAAAATTCAAGACAGCTTATGTTAGTGACTCCTAAGAGCCTATGGAGATGGATGAGTCCAGTGCATTGATGTTCATGCTAGAATACTGGGTCTGAATCTCTCAGGATTGCTCAAGTATAAGGCAGGTGGGGTGGAGCAGAGGGACTTCAAATTCCACTTCTGACACCAAGAAATGGCAAAGAGTATACTGCAGTTTCTGTTAAAATTAAAGCAAAGAGTTTTATTGAAGGAAAAGAATAACCTGGATTGAGAAGTGCTTCATGAAGATTTACTGAAGTACTCCAGAGAAAGGAATTTTCACAGCATTTAATTATAGTAAATTCAGGAACCTAGGTGGTAAAAAATTCTAATTGGTTGACATTTACAAATCATGTTTTAATAGATGCCATTTATGAGATCCTTTAAAGCACTGATTTGTTAATCATAAAGTTTGAGTCAGCTAACAATTTTGATAATTTATGAATATTTGGGGGGCCAGCCTGAGCGAATGTTCTTCCTGGGAGCACATTGTGAGAGGAAGGGAAGGGTTGGGACCTTGCCAACTTTCTAAGGTATTACGGCTGGCTGACTTCTGAGTCAGCTCAGAATTAGCAGTAAACAACAAAAATGGAATCCAACATAAGTCTCTCCTTATGCAAATAACCTAGACTTTGGGGCTCTTCCACATCTTAAGGATACCTACTAGATCAGTGGTTAAAGAGCCTGGCTGCTGTCATGGACTGAATTGTGTCCTCCCCAAAAATGTGTGTAGTCATTTGTCTAGGCTATGCTTCCCAGTATCATGTGATGTTCCTATATGTTGTAAATCCTATTTCTATGACGTTTGTGAGGGGGATGGATTGTGGTTTTGTTGGCTGGCTAGGACTCAGTGTGTAAGATCACACTGTGCCTTGAGGCAATCCCTTAAGATATAAATGAAAGGGAAGCAAGCAGAAATTTGGGAACCTCATACCACCAAGAAGTGCCTGGAGCTGAGCACATGCTTTGAAAGAGACTTGGGGTTCCTGCATGTCAGAAACTCCCAGTCCAGGGGAAGATTGATGACAAGGACCTTCCCTAGAGCCAACACAGAAAAACTGCCCTTAGAGTTGATGCCCTGAATTTGGACTTGTAGCCTACTAGATTGTGACAGAATAAAATTTCTCTTTTTAAAGTCAGCCACCTGTGGCATTTCTGTTAAAGTCGTTCCAGATACAGCTGTTAACCCAAACATTAGCAGTTCAGATTTGCCAGTTGTTCTATGAAAACCCTGTATGGTGGTTCTATGGTGTCCTATAGGGTTACCATGATGGCATAGGTTTGTTTCTTGTGTTCTTCATATTTCAAAGGGATAAATTACCCTTTGAGACATCTGGATTCAGTTACCGGATAGTTACAAATCCATAGCATCTATTCCTCAGGAAGCACAGAGATTAACAGAATAGCAGACAGAATTCGAAGAAATAAGACAGAAGGTCAAATATTTTCATTTTAAACAAATAATAACATACTAACAGCACCTATTAACTTGTACATAAGCATTTATAAAATTGCACATATGAAATATATACAAAAATATTCCAAAGACTAAGAACTACCAAAAACTTATAAAAATACACCTAAAAGTTGTTCTCTATAAACTAAGAAATCTAAAACATCAAAAATTGCCCCGTCCAGCACCCGAGTGACCAGTACTAGAAAGGATTCGAAAGGCTAAGATGGGCAGGAAGGGGATGGAAAAAACCCACTCATACACAAAACATGTCACTCACACAAGATAAGTTACTTTCTTGGTTTTGTGTAATTCTCAGGCCTTTCAAAAAGCAGTAGATTTCATACATAGCCATGTATCCAATGATATTTGGAGAACCTGAATGGCAATGAATGTTGATGACTCACATATCCTCCCAGTTCTCTTACAAAACTGATGAGTGGCTTGTGGTACTGTTCTTTCCTAGCCTTCCCCATTCATCACAGTTGTTTCTCATCACTGACTACAGAATCATTTCTTCCCTGTGTCCTTCAAATACTGGTGGTTTACAGGATCTTAAGTTCAGGTCCTTCCCCATCAGTTTCCGGGTAATCTGAACCTTTCAGCATCGTTGGGTGCCTGTGAACATTGTTGGTGTTAGGTGCTGCCCCGTCAGTTCTGACTCACAGCAAGCCTAGGGACAACGGAAGGAAACACTGACTAGCCTTGCATGGTCTTCACAGTTGCTGTTTTGCCTGGGCCCGTTGCTGCAGCTATTGTGTCAGCCCATCTTCTTGAGGAGTCTCCTCTGTTTTGCTGACCTCTACAAAGTACGATGTCCTTCCCCGGGGACTGGTCTCTGCGATTAACATGTCCAAAGTATGTGAAGTGAAGTCTCACCATCCTTGCTACTAAGAAGAATTCTGGCTGTACTTACAAGACAGATTTATTTGTCCTTCTGGCAGTCCATGGATTTTCAATATTCACCAACACCACGATTCAAAGGCAGCAATTCTTCTTTGGAGTTTTCCTTATTCGTTGTCCAGCTTCTGTGCACATACATGGCAATTGAAAACACTGTGGCTTGAATCAGGTGCACTTTATCTTAAAGTAACGTCTTTTGATTTTAGGACCTGAAAGAAGTCTTTTGCAGCAGGTTTGCCCCATGCAATGTGTCTTTTGATTTCTTCATTTCTTGACTGCTGCTTCCATAAATATTGATTGTGGGTCCAAGAAATGAAATTCTTGACAGCTTCACTATTTTCCCTGTCGTGATGTTGCTTATTGGGCCAGTAATGAGGATTTTTTTTTCCTTGATGTTGAGGTGCAGTCGTATGGAGGGCTATGGTCTTTGATCTCCGTCAGTAAGTGTTTCAAATCCTCTTCACTTCCAGTAAGCAAGGTTGTTAATGAGTCCTTTTCTAATCCTGATGCCACAGCCTTCTTCATGTAGTTCAGCTTCTCAGGTTTTTGCTCAGCACAGAAACTGAATAGGTACAGTGAAAAGTTACTGTCTTGATGCACAACTTTGACTTTAACCCACACAGTATCCCTTGTTCTATTTGAACAACTGCCTCTTGGTCTGTCTGCAGGTTCCTTAGGTGTAAAATTATAATGACTTCTAAATCCTTTTGTCTATGCCATATTTTTCTCCTAAGTGTGGGATTACTGTATGTATTTGACTACTGAGCAGTTCGGCTAAGATCTTCCATAGGTATAATATGTCAGTATAAAATTCTCCAATACCCTCTGCGTCAAAACCACCTTTCCCTCCTATTTTTCCCTGTTTTAGTTATCAGCCTCGTCATTAACATATTACTCCAAAGGGAAAACATCACCATCATACCTGCTGCTTATGGATCTACAACTTCCCTTCACTTTTTTCCGGTCAGTAGATTTTACTCCACAAATGCTGTTTACATGTTGTCATGGATTGAATTGTGTCCCCCTGAAAATGTGTGGCAATTTGACTGGGCCGTGATTTCCAGTATTGTGGGGTGGTTCTTCATTTTGTGGCTTTTCTATGTTGTAAATTCTGATCTTGGCCTCTGTTTAATAGGGCAATATAGGATTATGTTAAAAAGGGTTAGAGTGGAACTGTAATACTCATACTAAGAGAGTTTCCCCAGAGTGTGGCTTACACCACCTTTTATCCTACATGATATAATACAGAAGGAAAGGGTGGTACGCAGAGAGCTAGGAGCCTCTTACCATTAAGAAAGCACCAGGAGGAGAGAAGCTCCTTCTCTGCTGAGGTTCCTGCACTGAGGTGCTCTCAGACCAAAGACAGACTAATGCAAAACAAGGATCTTCCTCCAGAGTCAACAGGGAGAGAGTGTGTTCCCCCAGCACCTGCACACTGAATTCAGACTTACAGCCTACAGGACTGTGTGAAAATAAACTTTTCTTTGTCAAAGCCATTCACTTGTGGTATTTCTGTTAGAGTGGTACCAGATGACTCAGGATGCATTTTTTTGTGTTACTGACATACTTCATATCTTTTTATTCTGGTGTGGAGATTGGCATAAAAGACTATAACTGGCTTCTTTTAATTTTTTTTTTTTTGTCAATTGTTTCTTTTCTTACCTTAAAACCAGGTGTTCCTTTCAAAAATGGCTTTTCTGGATGTTGCTTACATTTTACTGCTTTTTGTTTTGTTCTGTTTTTGTTTGTTTTTTTTCAATAATATTTTATTGTGTTTTCAGTGAAGGATTACACAGCATCCCACGTTCCCACCCCACATTTTTACACAAGCTACACAGTGACACTGGTTACCTTCTTCACAAGGTGTAAACACTGCATTATTTCTGTTCTGGTTATTCTGTTTCCATTATTCTAGTCTTCTTCTTCCCCTGCATTCTTATCTTTCCTTTAAGGTATTTCATTGCCATTTGATTTCACATAGTTGATTTTTAAAAGAAGCACAGTACTTACAGGTGATATTCATTGTTTTTTTTAGCCAATTTGTGATTTAGCTTACAACCTTTCATAATGCCATATATCCATGAGAAATATCTTGGTTTTCTGATGTGACATAAAGGTCTCCTAACAATCATGCCCCATTTCTATACTTACCTCCTTAATTTTCTCTCCTTTTACACTATAGTCAGACCAACTTCTTGCCCTCCTTCCCTCCTTCCCTCCCTCCCTGCCTGTCTCCTTTCCTCTCTCTCTTCTCCCTCCTTCCCTGACCCTCCTCCCTCCCTCCCTCCTTGTCCTCCCTCCCTCCTCCCCCTCCCTCCCCCTCCCTCCCTTCTTTTTTCTCTCCCTTTCTCCCTCTCTCCGTTCTTTCCTTCCTCCTTCCCGCCTCCCTCCCTCTCCATCCTCCACTCCTTGTATTTAATTTCTGTGAGTTCTTTCTCACTATTCACTCAAACCAGAATGCATTAGGTCTTTTACTTACCATGTGAAATGCAGTTCTTCCACAGAAGAATCACCATTGACAGGGAAAGTTTTCTCTACAAATAGGAGTTCTTGGGTGGTACAGTTGATCAAATGCTCTATTACTAGCCTAGAGGTTGTTGGTTCGAACATACCCAGAGATGCCCTGGGAGACAGACTTGGCAATCTGCCTCTGAAAGGCCGCCGTCTTGAAAATCTCATGGAACTGTCCTACTCTGCACCCACAGGTTTGTCAAGAGTCAGAAAAGACTTGATAGAAACTGACAACAACAATAACCATTATAGTTGGCATGTTGAATTTTATTCATTTTAATTTATTGATTTTCTACCCTCAATTTAAAAAATGAGCAGTATATGAAATTATTTGTACAAGCTTTGTAATAATTTGTCCTTGTAAAATGACTTGATTCATAGCAGGTATGCAGAAAATGTTGCCAAACTGATAAATTGTTTAATCAAACAAAAAAACCCAAACTCACTGCTATCAAATTGATGCTGACTCATAGCCACTGCACAGGACAGAGTAATGATAAGATTTATATGGAATTGGCATGTATTTAATATTTCCCTGAGAAAGCAGAATGGACACTGTAACAGATCTTGTTTGAATGCCATAAAATCTGGGGGCAAGAGGTGAGGAACATTGGCATTAATACAAAAGGAATAATTTATTCATATAACAGCAAAAAATGCTACATTGTCATAAAATTTTTTTACTGCACTGAGAAAAGACTTGCAGATACTAATTTTTACAGTACAGATCTATAACAAAACAGTGACATTTCAAGGTCAGAAATACTAATTGAGTCTTGGGCAAACAAATGTTTTATTGGAAAGAAGTCAGAATAATTAATCTAGCAGACAAAGTACCCAGCATTTGATTAATAAAATCAGAATGTCAGGTTAGAGCAAAGGTTAGTGACAGAAATGAAGGCTTTTCTTTTTTCCAGAAGACTACAATTTCAGACAATTTTGATGACAATATATTTGCCCAAAGTATTCCTCATGTATGATTCTGCTTGAAAATTGCTTTTAACTTCTCTTTCAAATTTCAGTGAGTGTTTTTCATACTTTACCATGCATACGAGTTGCCTTGGGGGGGTCTTGTTAATAATGTAGACTCTAATTTAGTAGGTCTAGGGTGGGGCTCATGTTTCTGCTGCCTAACAAGCTCCCAGGTAATGCCAGGGCCACCAGCCTGAGGACTAGACTCCACTTTGCACTGAGAGGGTTTGGGGTAGTGCTTCTCTAACTTGGCTGCACATTGGAATAAATTAGGGATGTTTAAGAGCTACTGATGCCTGGATCTCACTGCCAGACATTCTGATCTAATTTGTAGAAGACATGACCTGGGCAATGGGATTTTTTAGTCTCCCGAAAAGTTTCTAAAGGCTAACAGATGTTGGAAACTACCAGTCTAGGGCATATTTAAAACTATTACCTATCTTCTCACAAAATATAAATTAATCCCTTACATTAGCATAGCATATCTAACAGTCAGTTTTTGTATAAATTTACAGTATATGAGCTAATATATAATAATTCACTAAAATTTTGCCATGAAAACAGTTATCTCTGGAGAGTGAATACACAAAGAATACTTTTAAAAGATTGGGAGACTATATACTAACTTGACTAATAAAGCCAGTGAATAATAAAAATATAACACATTTACACACAGACACATACATACATAGTTATTAACTAATATATATACAGTGAAATTCGTGAAAGCCAGAACTACATGGGATTGTCTTGCACTTCTGGGATCCTCAAATTTCCTGCCTTTGATAATTTGCAGTCTTATATTTTTCTATCACTCTGTGTTAGTGGAAAATATTTGAGCTTTACTTCTCTGACAAGTTTCTGCCTGACACAGGTTCCAGCCTTTGCAGGTTTTACAGTATCACTTACTATAGGTTGGATATTGTCTTCAGTGTTTTATGTATAAAATAAAAACCTTATTCCACAGGTAGTGTTATTATCCTAATTTTACAGAGATTGAAATTGAGCAGAGAGTAGTTATTTACTTCGGCTATGGGACTGACCAGTGTTTTAGTCTGCTAGTGCTGCTCTAACAGAAATACCACAACGTGGACAGATTTAATGAAGGGAAATCTATTACATATAGTCTTGTAGGCTACCAGTCCAAATTCAGGGTGTCTGCTGCAGGGGAAGGCTTTTTCTCTGTTGGTTCTGGAGGAAAGTCACTTGGGTTGCATGAGTCCTTGGTAGGGGAGCATCTTGGGATCCTCAGATCTGAAGGACACACTCTACTCCCGGTGTTGCTTTCTTGATGGCATGAGGTTCCCAATTCTCTGCTTGCTCCCCTCTCTTTTTATCTCCCATAGGATGAAAGGATAAAAGGTGGCATAAGGTACACTTTAGGGAAACTCCCTGAGCAAGGGTGTGGTAGTCTCACCTGAATCTTCTTTTAATATAATCATTTTATCTATTAGCCACAGGTAGAGACAAGGATATATAACATAGGAAAATCACAAAATATTGGTGACAATGGCCCAGCCAAATGGCTACATACATTTTAGGGGTGACATAGTTCAATCCATGACAACTGGTATGAGGCAAAACTGGGATTTGAACCAGGTAGTCCTCAGAGTCAGAGTACTATGCTACTATACTAAGCTGCCTCTCAATAGTCTATTTTGATACTCTGTAAGGTGGTTTTGATACCACTTTCCTTTAGCCCCGTGAGTCTCTTTGAAATTACTGCTTAAAGATGATACACAGTCATTTGCTGGATGAAAAGAATTTATGGTAGCTCACCTGACTGTGTACTTGCTTTAGACGTAAGCAGCTTAGCTCTCTGTAAAATCAGGATGGGAGGCAGAACTTATGACTATATAGAATGGTGAGGATGTGGCCCCTAGAGATAACTCCTTTATCAGTGGAAATATATCACTTGATATTTCTAAAAGAGAAGCCTACCAATGTTTCTAGTACTTTTATTTAAAGTAATAAAAATTTATTAAAATTGTAAGACTGATAAAAAATAGCAACAGAGGACAAAATTAAGTATCAAAATACAAAAACATTAGCTACTATGAGAAATTGTGTGTGTATGTATATATGTATGCATAGACACACACACACACATTTATTATTAGATACCCCTGAGTCAGTTCTGACCCACAGCAGTTGCAGCAGAACTGCCCCATAAGGTTTCCAAGGCAATGGTGGATTTGAATTGCCTGTCTTTTGGTTAGCAGCTGAGCTCTTAACTACTAACCCATCGGGGCTCTGTATATATGTGTATGTGTGCTGTGTGCATATACGTGTGTATATTCACTCATCTTTATGGGAAATGCATCAAACTCTTTTAAAACTAAATACTGACCAGAATAATACTGGAGGATTTGTTGTAGTAAGCTGTAAAAACACGCTTAATCCTGAGTCTTTGAGTTAGCAAATAAAATGAAAAACTAAAAATAATAGAAAATCAAAGGATCTTCAATTTCTATAGTCTTTGTCTTCAAAATCAAGCATTTCCACATTATTAAATTCAGACTGTAGAATATCAGATGTTGACTGTCGGGCATTCTTTGCCCTTATACTAAGTGAGCGGCTGACAGTGACAGCCTTGCCTATCTCTATCCACCTCCTACATGTAAACTTGAGTGGGTAGAGGCCATTGCAGTGTGTTTGCTAGGGAAACCTAACTGTGGAATGGGGTGAGAAGTCAATCTCTTCTTCCTGCACAGTTTTTGTTTACGGATACTCCTTTAATTCATGCAAGGAAAATGCTCTTTCTCTGAGATACTCCCAAATGTAAAGACTCTATGGTGCTGGGGTTCTAGACTTGGGAGTTCATGAACAGGCCTCATACAGTTTATGAACCCATCGATTTGGAATTTATATGAAAAATTGTGTGGGGGTGGGTGTGTATGTTTTGACGAACATTTTAATGGAAACTCATTACATTTTTTTAAACTTTTAAATAAGTTTGTTGTTGTTGGAAACCAGGGTGGCGTAGTGGTTAAATGCTACCTCTGCTAACCAACAGTTGGGCAGTTGGAATCCACCAGGCGCTCTTTGAAAACTCTACTGGGCAGTCCTACTCTGACTGACAGGGTCACTATGAGTCAGGACCATCTGGTCAGCAGTGAGTTTGGTCTATTTGGGTTGTCATTGTTAGGTGCCATCAAGTTGTTTCTGACCTGTGAGGACACTGTGAACAGCAGAACTAAGCACTGTCCACCCCTGCGCCTCGTTCCATTTCAGCCCCTCGTTGCAGCTACTGTGTCTGTTCGTCTTGCCAACGGTCTTCTTCTTTTTCGCCGATCCTCCAGGTTGCCAAGCAAGATGTGTTTCTCCAGGGATGCTCCCTCTTGATAACACTGTGGTGCCATTTTACACACACAGAACTTGAGATACAAACACGTTTGCTTGGTTTCCTAGTTTTGTGGTTTCGTTGGGAGGTTAGATGTTGTGAAGAAGGGCAGAAAGATAGTATTTGCCATTCAAAAATATTTGCACGGATACTCATACCCTTCTTACAATTACCCTGTTGATTGTTTCAGTGTGAATGTAACTAAAAGGCCTTACAAAAAAGGAAACATTCCCTGTATCGTAGATCTTTAAATCTTTGTTTGCTATAATTTATATGCTTGTGATTCTTCTCAAGTTCTGTAGCATTTTCCCTAAGCAAAATACGGGCTTTATTTTATGGGGCAAAAACAAACTACTTTAGTGCTAAGAGTCCAAAATTTATTTGTCCACATAATTGTTAATATATTTCAAATGAGGTCATCAGTGCATTTAATATTTTGGCCGATTAGGGCATCCAGCAGGCTGTGATGCTGCATGGTTGGCTTCTCTCTGAGATGGTGCAGACATTGCCGCTATTTTTCAGTATCTCACCAACAACTACAAACGAACACAACTGTGGGTAGAAAGTGAGATGAGGAAATTGCTGTTACGATTAATTCTAGCTGTGCTCTCTGTTTTCTTTTCATTAAGCATGAATACAAAAGAGGTCAAATAAGGTTATATCAAAACATCTTGAGAAAGCCAAATATGCTATCCACAAACATCTAGTAAGTTAGAAATTAAACATAAACTCTTTATACACAGGTTTTATATAAAGTGTACCAGTCATTGTCCATAACTTGATATCATGATATCAATGTCTCAATCATCTAAACAATTAAGAATTTTCTCTAAATGATGAAAATGCATTTAAATGGTTCAAAGGGAAAGGATGATCCTTCCTGTATTGCTCTCTCTATTTTTATTTATCTCTATAAAATTGGGAGAGCTATGCTTAGAAACTATTTGGAGCACCTTATTTTAAAAATGGCAAATGTATTTTGCTTTGAGAACTTCTGATGGCAAATCCTTTAGAACATTTGATGAGGGTAGATCACTTTAAGGCTGTACACTACTAAGCTTGCTTTTAAGTAATATGTTTTATAAGAAATAAAAAATGGTGTTGTAACCCATTAAACTCTGTATTTTTGATAGTGACATCAAGGGACATTACTTCTGATGTTTCCTGCAGATCAGCTTCACTGTTCAGAATACATCAGCCAAAAGTGATTACCAAACCATTCACATTCTCTTACCACCAAATTGATCATATACTTTTAATGTCATATTTTTAATTAAACACATCCATGGTTTCACTGCTGTGTTATAATGAATTTCATTATATTTGTTTTGAATTTACTTTCTGTTAAATTTCAAAGCCTGGTCCCTAATTTTTACACAAAATAACCATGTATCAAATCCAGTTAACAACCAGAGATATCTTAGAATTTTGGACTTCCTTTAATAATGAAATATGTATTTAAATAAAATTTTATGTTTTAGCACAAAAGACATCCAAGAATGTCTAAATCACCCCCAAATTATATCTTTACTAAAAGCCTACAAAATCAGACACTGGTTTTGTTATTATCTTTAGCAAATGCTATTCAGCCATCTACGTCAAATATTTTATATAAATGTACAGTGTTTAATTTCTGAAACACTTACTCTATTGCCAAGGCCAGAGAGCTATTCATTGGAGAGATGTGAAGAGTTGGTGTCTTAGATATTTTTAACACACAGCATTAATTCATTTAAGCACTATAGAAACAAAATTCTGAGGAAACTTGTTTTCAAGGTGACAGAAGAAAACTTGTTGCTTCGTCTTATTTGATATTAATTCAAATCCTTTTGTAGTGTAGAAAATGTGTTTGGTTTTTGAAAAATATCTGAGAAAAGTTTGATTCATCTTATCTACCTAAACATGAGAGCAATTCCTAAATAAGCAAAACATGATTGTGATTATTACTACATCACAGAATCACTAGCTTCCTGTCCTTTTTGTGTGACCTTGGACAAGTCACTCAAACTTCATTTACCATCCTCACATAATAATGGGGTAAATAACAGCAACCCCATCATGAAGTTGGGTTGAAGATGAAATAAGCTATCATAGGTCAGCTTCTTGGGACAGTATGTACTCAACAGATCTAGAAAACCATTGTCATCAAATTGATTCTGACTTATACCAACTCATCAGGTACAGACTTCATGATATATTCTTATCATTAATTTTATTATTGTAATGCAACTAAAATGACTGTAATTCATTTTATAGTGCCTTATTAGAGAACAAGAAAAATTAAATAATCCTCCTCAAGGGCCAGAGGATTCTCATTTCATCTCTCCACTTGCTGCTACTACTCTGTCAGTCTACACTGAGTCGTGCCATAATTTCATATAAATACTGTGTACAAAGCATATATAATAATCGTATTTAATCCTAAGGACAATTTGTATGGGATTATTATTAATCCGGAAATGAGAAATAAAACTCTAAATTATGAAGTGACGGCCTCAGCTTCAAACAGCTAGTGGACAGTAAAACTAGAATTAAAGAAGCCAAAGCCATCCAAAGAAAACTACAGACACAGATCCCTTATAAATATAAATGCAAAAATTCTCATCAAAAATCTACCAAAAGCTCAACACCTTGACCAAATGCTACTCATTCCAGGAAATGAAGGATTGACTCGACATTCAAAAATTAACCCATGTAACACATCATGTTAACAGAAGAAAGGAAAAAAATAAAACAACAAACAATCCTTTCAACAGATGCAGGAAAAGTATCTGACAAAACCCAATACATTTCTGTCGTAAAGACATTCAACAAACCAGGAATAGAATGGAAGCATAGTTAATCTGAAGAAGAGCATCTGGGAAAAATCTGCCCCGGTGGTCCAGTGGTAATCAAAAGGTTGCATTCAAACCCACCAGCTGCTCCACAGGAGACAAGACCTGGGGATCTGCTCCCCTAAAGGCTTACAGCCTAGAAAACCCTGTGGGACTGTTTTACTCTGCCTTCCAGGGTCACTATGGTCAGAATCAACTAGGTTGCACAAAGCAACAACATCATACTAACAATAACAAACTAAATGCTCCCTCCTAAGATCAAACAAGACAGGAGATCTGCTTTTGCCACTTCTTTTAACACTGTATAGGAAGGTCAAGCCAGGGAAATTTGGCATCTAGATTAGAAGAACAACACATATAACCATATGAATGTGCAGATGAGGCAATCTTGCACAAAGAAAACCCTAAAGAATCTACTCCCACACAAAACACTCATGCAAACTATTACAGTCAATAAACAAGTTCAGTCCAACTGAAGGATGTCAAATTGATATTTACACAAACAAACACAAAAATGCTGTATTTCTATACACAAGCAATGGGCATTCTGGAAATGGCATTTGGAGACGTAGGTATTGAACTTTTTGTTTCTATTGCTGTTGAATGGATTTTCAACTCATAGCGACCTGATATGGTAGTGTAGACAGCTGCCCCGTCAGGATTTCCTGGGCTGTAATCTCTGTGGCCCAGATCATCAGGTCTTTTTTCCCATGGAACCACTGGGTGGGCTCCAATTGACAAACTTCCAGCTAGCAGCTGAGTAGGTACCTTTTGCCCCACCAGGTCTCCATGTTTTAAGTTTTTATTCTCCTATATCAAAGGGTAATGGATAATTTTTAGAGAAGGTGCCTCTACGGACAGTACCCCAGAAGACTCTGTCTTGTACCTGACAGGTTAAACTGCAACCCCTCCTGAAATGTAACTACAGAGTTAAACTGTCCCTGCCATCTGTCCATCATACCCAGCCTGTGAGTTTCCGATAATTGCGTTACTCTGTAACTGCCCAAGGTCATCTTACTGCTTCTCTGCTCAAGGCTGCATCACCGCTCACCAACGCCCCGTCTATTTGGGCACCAGCAACAAGCTGCAGAGCTGTCCTTAGATAAACTTCACGTGTCATACTCCCCCAAAACATGACCTCAGCCACCATAGTACACTTTTTCCCCACCTGTACTCTCATACATTTAAATTAGTTCCTCAAATTATCCACTTATTCGCAGAAACTCAATGACTAAGTTCCCCATCAAGCCTAAGTTGCCTGTCTGGAGCCCTACAACTGTCCTGGAATCCCCAACCTCAGGGCACTTGACTTGAGACTTAGTCTCCAAGCTCCTTGCTTGACCAGCTTGCAGTTAAGTCTGCTTTCTCTTTCTCAAAGGCGTAGGGTCTCTCAGCTGACTGAGGGGTCATACCACCCACAGTGCACCCCTATTGGATTACAGTCTGTACTCCAGGATTGCACGGAAACCCATTATTTCTTTATATCTTATATATTTTTTCATTTTTCATTATTTGTCATTGAAAGAGGATAAAGAACTTCCTCATTATGAAAAGAGGAAGTGAATTAATAATAAGGATTAATACAACTCCCTGAAATCACTAAGAACTTTCCCTTCTGCAGTTTTAGTAATAGACAATAATTTACTTACATATCCATGAGTTGTCTTGGTTATACATAAAACAAGATGGCATATATGTGTAATTTTTAACAGATGATTCACTATTTGAAAAAGAAATACCTACCTACTCCAATTCAGTTCAGGCTTGCTCAATAAGTAGTGATTGATCAATAACTACATACAAGGTACTGTGTTAATTCCTGGGGTTACAAAGATGAATTAGACATCATTTATGATTTTACCTGTAAACTATGGAGAAGAATGAATGCTTATACCACAAAGAATGATCTGCTTTGGGGGAGACATTTTCTTGAAGAGTATAACAACTCTCCCCGCAATTCTGCTCTTCAGTGCCATTTAAAGTATAGTTGGAATTTTAAAAATGTGTGAAATTCATATAAATTTTACAAACTTGTCTTTTAAGGATAAAAACTGTATCATATTATTACTACTAATTAAATGGTTATAGGGATCTCTAGGTGGTAGAAACAGTTAAGGTGCTTGGCTGCTAACTGAGAGTTTGAAGGTTTGAGCCCACCCAGAGACATCTTGGAAGAAAAGCCTTAACATACACTTGTAACATTAGCCACTGAAAAGTCAGTGGGGCACAGTTCTGCTCTGACACACATGGGATCACTTTGCGTTGGAATCAATTCAACAGTAATCTTTCTTTTTAAGCTTTCCAGACTGAAATATTATTGGGTTTTACTGTGAGCATAAACTAGGGTACGGGAAATGGCAAATTTCTGGAACTGGACTGTGACAACTCTGCTGAAGAACTCTGACGCTTTCTAGCTGTATAGCCTTACAAAACAACCCCAATAACAAAAACAACGTCATCGTGTTGATTCTGACTCACAGTGATGCTAGACAGCAGAATACAATTGCTCCACAGAGTTTCTAAGGAGTACCTGGCAGATTCGAACTACCAAATCTTTTGGTTAGCAGAGATAGCAGTTAACTACTATACCATCAGGGGTTCCTGTATGACATCGGGCAAGTTAATTAACCTCTCTGTGCTTCAATTTCTTCACCTGTAAGCTTGGAAGAATAATGTTTAATACCTACCTTCCATAACTGTGAGGACCAATTGAGTTAAATCATGCAACGTGCTCGGTTTGGAGCCTGGCTCCTGTAAGCGCTCGATGAGTGATGATGGTTCTGAGTGTTGTCCCACAAACAAGTCATTTTCTTCCATCTGGTAGCAAATGCCTCTCCCACCCCTTCATAATCTGGTCAGCAGTCTTTGTTTTTCAGTTCTCAGTACACACAATGTCTTGTCCACCCAGCCTTCTTCACCTCTCTCTGGTGGAGTAAATATCCCTGTCATTTGCTCTTGTCGCCCTCTTACATGCACACCTAAAGGTACCTGCTTTGCTGAATTATGATTACTGGGTTTCTCCTCTGTACTTCTCATAAGGCAGGAACTGAACAAGGAAGGAATAAACTAAAATAAAACCCTCTGCCATCGAATCGATTAGAGACCCTATAGGTCAGAGTAGAACGGCCCCTTAGCGTTTCCAAGGAGCACCTGGAGGATTCGAACTACTGACGTTTTGTTTAGCAGGCCTAGTGTTGAACCACTACACCACCAAGGAAAACTTCAAAGTTGATAAGGAAGCCCTGGAGGCAAGACAGAGCAGAGATCACCTTGTCTGAGATGAGACATAATTAAAAAAGGTACAGGAGTAGAAAGAAGTATGAGGGGCAGGGAAAGGATGGGGAAATAGAAATGCTTTATGATAATCGGAGACAATCGGCTTTCCTTGTAAGAGGCGGAGTCTTTTGGGGCATGAAGTCGTTTTAAACTCGGTAGTTCACTTAAGAGTTAGTTCCTAGTAGTCATGTATGCTTTTATGGGGCCTGTCTCCTTTTTACTCTGAAGAATTAGTTTTAAGCAACCTGTGATTCAGCAACTTTTCTAGTAGCATTTAACAGAAGGCCATATTGTAAGGAAATGTGATGTTGGGAGCCAAGAGAAGCCAGAGAGTGTCCTCTAAAGCTAATACACTCATTTTGGGAATATGTAAGCTCAGGATCGTCCTTACTGAGAGTGCTCGGACTTGGTTTTCTTTTTGTCTTGGCGGAAAAGAAAGAAGAAAGACAGCTTCGTTTCAAACACCAGAAAGTCAATTGTGGGACACTTTTCTGTTCCTTTCATTTTTGTAGTTATAAATATACAGAGAAACACAGAAATAAACTTCAAACATCACATTTCCATGTAGTTAGTCCACACAGAATTAAAAGCTCAAAGCCAAACTCACTGCCATCAAGAGGATTCTGACTCATAGTAACCCCACAGGATAAGGCAGAACAGTCTTGCAGGTTTTCCAAGGCTGTCATCTTGAGGGAAACAGACTGCCACATCTGTCTCTTGCTGGGTGGCTAGTTGGGTTCAGACTGCCAACCTTTCAGTTAGCAGCCAGCTACTTAATCACCAGGATTTCTGGAGTAAAACAAGATACCTGCACTCTGCTTCATGTTTATTCAATCTCCTCAGTTTTTAATAATGCCCTATCCCAACCGATCCCCACGCTCATGGCCTTCCTTTGGTAACAGAATAATTAAAGGAATCTGCTACCTAGTTACCTCATTGTTCATCTCAACCTTTCCTCATCATTCTCTGCATTACTGCCAAGACTGCTTTAAAAAAGCCTGAACTTTTTTTTTGTCCATATGCTCTACAGTTTCTTCTCCCAAGACTTCATGATGCGCTGTTTTGCCTCCCTAGAAAACTTTTCTTCTTTAACCACGTGGCTGTTTCTTTCTGTTCCTAAGGGGTCAGCCTAATAGTAACATTTTCTATGGGGGAGCCAATCATTCTGGTCTTCTTCAGGCTCAATTAAGTGATTTTTTCATATTTTGTACAAGAAAGATGCTTTGTACATCCTTCTACTCTAGAAATCCACAGAGTTATTCTGTAAGAACAATACTTTTAATTCATCAGGAGACTGTGAGATCACTGAGGATAGATTATGTATGATTGATCTTTGTGCTCCCAGGCCCCAGCTAAACTCCTGGGCACATAGTAGATGCTCAGTAAATATTTACTGAAATGGTTTCAGAAGTTAGTGTAAGTTCACAAAAAAGGATGGTCTCTTATCAGGAACAGGAACAAAAATAAATTAATAAATAAGAAAATAAAACCCAAGAAAGGTCAGAGATTTCTGAACAGCTTACTTTACTACAACTACTGGGGTGGGGGTGGGGGGGAATAAGTTTTGGATTTATTTTTTCCTTTCCACTCTCCTTTTTTTTTTTTAATTAAACATATTCAAGTTATTAGGTGAGCAAGAATTAAAGTGACAGAAGAAAACTGAACTGGGTAAACAGAAGTGTTCAGAATATTGTACTATGTTTCTTTTTAAAAAACATGCATAAATATTTAGAAAGTATAATTGATCTATATAGCAAAAAATATTCATACCAGAAAAATACATATTTTTACATCTTATTTAATGAATATTTTCAAATAATGTTCTATGTTCTAGGACTGTTCAAAGCATTTTAGAAACATCAATTCATTCAATCTTTATGACAACCTTAAAAAGTTGTTAGCAAGCAAATTTGGACTTTCTTGTCTGTCTTATGATACTAGATTGATTGCTTTTCCCTTTATCAACCATAAAGATTTTGAATTTAACTCAATAAGAGTAGTAAGAACTAAAATTTCTTTTCAAAACCCTAAAGATATCAAGCAATCTAAGAAAGATTACATCAGAAGGAAGTTGCTGCAATATTTTTCATCTCTATTGTGCTTGCAAAAGAGAAAACAAGTAATGCTGTGTAGATCTAAGTGAACTTTTTCTGTATGCCAGCAGAGTACCACATTTTTAAAATAAAGTACCTGATCAATCATGGAGAGAAAGGCATCAAATACTTATAGGATCAAGATAAATTCAAGCTTGTCATAGCATAAAGCAGATACCAACACAAAATTTTGAAACAGTCCTCACTTTCTCTTTATTTATATCTTTAGTAAGCAGTGGTGATCAATATAAATAGAAGACATTAAGAAGAGCATATTGAAGTACAGATGAATTGAAGTGCCACAAATGAAAGGTAGTGTTACAGCTTACTTAGGAAATAGACTAAGTCCATATTTATGTTTTTCAACGGCAAGGAATTTGCAGCAACTAATGAATATATATCTGAACTAAAGTTGCAACAATCTCACTTTGAAAAAAGTACTTATGGAAAAGGGAAATATGGTTATTAATAAGTCAGAGGAAAACATTATATCACTAAGTGTATACTTGCTAAGAAAAAGCAAATTTGTGTAAATAAACTTGAATGAAGCCGTAGAAGATCTGCTTGTTAAATTTACTGGTGATGAGAGATCTTAGGAAATAACCAAAACTTTGCATAATAGAATTAGCAATTGTTTTTGGTTATTATTAGGTGGCCGTGAGCCAATTCCCACCCATGGCGACAGAATGAAGCATTGCCGAGTCCTATGCCATACTTGCTTGTTGAAAGTGAAGAGGACTTGAAGCACTTAACTGATGAAGGTCAAAGAAAGCAACCTCCAGTATGGATTGTATCTTAATATATATATATATAAAAATCCTCACAACTGGACCAATAAGCAGCATCATAATAAATGAAGAACAGATTGAAGTTGTCAGGGATTTCATTTTACTTGGACCCAAAAGAAGCCGTCAAGGATCAAATGATGTCTTGCAATGGGCAAATCTACTGCCAAAGAGATCTTTTTCATGTGCCAAAAAGCAAAAATGTCACCTTGAAGACTATGCTGTAGCTGCCCCAAGCCATAGTGTTTTCAATTACCCCGCATGCATGCAAAAGCTGGATGATGAATAAGAAAGACTGAAGAAGAACTGACACCTTCAAATTATGGTGTTGGAGAAAAATACTGACTGCCAAAAAATGAGCAAATCTGTCTTGGAAGAAGTCCAGCCAGAATGCCCTTTAGAAGCAAGGATATGGGTATTACATCTCACATTCTTTGGACATGTTATCAGAAGGGACCAGTCCCTGGAGAAGGACATCATGCTTGATAGAGGGCCAGTGAAAGAGAGGAAAACCCTAACCAGATGGATTGATAGAGGGGCTGCAACTATAGGCTCACACCTAACAACAGTTGTGGTGATGGCTTAGGACCCAGCAGTGTTTTGTTCTGTTGTGCATAGGGTTGCTATGATTCAGAACCAACCGGATGGTGCCTAACAACAAAATCACCATCCTCACAATAGGATGCGGGTTTTAGCCCATTATTGCATCCCCTGCATCCCATGTTGTAGACGTATCCGTCTGTGTTGTTGAGGGCCGTCTTCTTTTTTGCTGACCTTCTACTGTACCAAGTGCAGTGTCTTTCTGCAGAGATTGATCTCTCCTGATAATAGGTCTGAATTGTATGAGACAAAGTCTCACCTATCCTCACTTCCAAGAAGCATTTAGGAAGATCTATTTAAATCTAAGTTAACAAAATTAAGTTAATATATGCATGTGTCAGCCAGGTCTGTTGCTTATCTGCCACTTCTTCCCAGAACCCTTCTCTGAATACTCAATTCAGTGCGTCCTTTGGAAATCTCCACTCAGAATCACTTGACTTCACCTGTTTGGTTTTCATCCTAGCACTTTTACTTTCCAGATTTTTTCTTGTGTATTTATTTGTTTACTTCCTCTTTATCCTCATTACGAAGTAAAATCTATGAAAGCAGCAACCTGTTTAACTCATATCACCAAGAGTGAATACGAGAACTCAGTAAATTATTATTAAAACCATGGAATATACAATTATGTCTTTGTCTTAAAAAGTAAGTAATTTAACAATGCAGATTGGGAAAATGTATATATACATATATATATATATATTGGTAAAATGCCTCTGCAGAATACTAAAAGCACTGGGGAGCAATCAGAAGAACTGGATGGTTTTGCTGTGGTTAATCACTTGATCAAGGTACCCTGGTGACACAGCAGTTAAACACTTGGCTGCTAACCAAAAGGCTAGTGATTCTAATGAACACAGCAGCTCTGTGGGAGGAAAATGACAGTCAAGAAAACCTTATGGGCTGTAATACTCTGTAACACGTGGCAACACAAAGGTGCGTAACAAGCTTCATCCTCCTGGTGTAAATCACTTTCTTTCTCCAGGCATAGATTTCTTATCTGCAAAATGGGATTTTAATAATACTCAACTCTCGGGTGTGTCAAAATAAAATACATGGAAGCATTTTTGTAAATTCCAAAGACCAAAACAAGTGTGAAGCCTTACAGTTGGGGCTGGGGGCAAGTTCACTTGCCTGAAAGCTTAATAAAAGCCACCAGCATGTCACAACTATTAAAGAAAAGAATTAGGTGCAAACACTGGTTGCATCCAAAGAATAAATAGTGTTGAATTTTGCACAAGCAAGAACTAAACTAGATTATTGTATTTTCTCTTAGTGGCATAGTGTGTAAGAAAACTACTTACAACTGTCTAAAGGAAAACCTGGATCCTTGGTAACACATTAGTTAATCATTCATATACTTACCAAAAGGTTGGCAGTCTAAATTCACCAGCTGCTCCTTGAAAACCCTCTGGGACAGTTCTGCTTTGTCCTATAGGGTCTTTATGAGTTGGAATCCACGTGATGGCAATGAGTTTGGTTTTTAGTTAAAGGAAGATTAAATGAAAATAAACTGCAGAAGTAATGACACATGTAAAACAACAGTCAGAACAGGAAAAAAGGGAACATGAGGGCATGAAAAAGAGAGGACCTCGATGCTTATTTTAAATATGAGAAGGATTGTCAAAAGGAAGAATTTTTTCCTGTGTAGTGCCAAGACGCAAACTAGGAATTAGAAGAAGAGGACTCAGAAAAGCAAATCTCAGCTCAAGACTTTGGTTTAATGTAAGGAACAATTTTCTAAGCATCTGAATACTCCCATGATGGTTTGGGTAATGAATTGTCGTGGTCACATCCTACCTGGACCAGGACATGCCAGCAGTGCTACCAGGAGACTTCAGTTATTGAATGAAAGTTCAGCCTAGAAGATTCCAAGGGCCTTTCTAAGTTCAGGATTGTGATATTTTGCAATATTTCTGCTATGCTTATTAAACTTAAAAAAAAAAATGATGAATTTACACTTTGACAATTCCCAAAATACTTATTTGTAGAAAAAGAACCAATTCATGAGACAGTGACAGTGACATCAACTGTGACATACCTAACTCAATGATTAAAAAAAGATCAATGGGGTGTGATATTTGCCAGAGGGAGAATTTCTGCTGCAAATCTCTACATCTCCTGAGAACTTGTTTAATACTGTTGCATACCTGTGTAGGTGTTCTCCGGTGCTTGGCAACATTACCTGTGATCACATTTATGACTGTTGTTGTTGTGTGGCAGCCAGTCAGTTCCAGCTCTCCGAAACACTACCACAGACATTTAACTTAGCAGCTGAGCACTTACCACTGCACCACCAGGGCTCCTTATGACCAACTCTCAGTGTCCTGCAAGGATTTGCTCTCATATTTCCTATGGTCCTGGCTCTTGCAAATACATTCAGCTAACCATGTCCTTTAATTCAAAGTAGTCTTGTTGCCTATTTTGGAGGGGTGAGGTTGCCTTAAAGATTCAGCAAGTGCTAAGTTGGTAAAGTCAACTGAAAGGGCTTTTGCATCTGTTCTGCTTGAAGAAAACATTTCTATTTGCATTACAATGAAAAATGCACCAACAAATTCTGTATTAACCGTATATCAACATCATGTTCACAGACCTACACTTGTTTGTGGATGGTTTACAGACAGTGCACGTGAGAAGTAGAAAACAGGGCAACTGAACCCATAAAGAAATAAGTTAAAATAATTTACTTTTTCTTTTTCTCTGTCCCTGTCTCCCTTCAGGTTCAGTTCTCTGGCAGCGCGGGAGGAGGCTGTGGGCTGCTGCACCCAGTGCTAGAGTGATGAGTGATCGAGCTTGAGCTGAGCGTGAGGCAGCTGGCTCCTTTGCTGCAGCCTCTAGTGCCTGGCCCTCAGTCCTACAGCCGTGTCTCCTGCCGGTGCAAAATCGCCTGCGAAGACAGCAAAGCCGCTGCCGAAGTTGCCCGGCGTAAGACTCCGGAGGCATTGGCTCAGTAACTTTTCACGTCATTTTCTGCTCTGGAGCTCCCTGTCGCCTCTCCTCGCAGCCTTTCCCACCGCAAATCACCAGTGCTCATGGGGCACGAGAAGAGGAGCTTGCAGCATTGAGAGGAACCGACCCAAGCCCGTGATGTCCAGCACCAAATTGGCGGAATCCCCTCCTTGTCGCAACTGGTCTTCTGCGTCGGAGCTGAATGAAACTCAAGAGTCTTTTCTAAATCCCACTGACTATGACGACGAGGAATTCCTGCGGTACCTGTGGAGGGAATACCTACATCCGAAAGAGTATGAGTGGGTCCTGATAGCCGGGTACATCATCGTGTTCGTGGTGGCTCTCATTGGGAACGTCCTGGGTGAGTCTGGTTTTGGGCGGCCCTCCAAATGGTTGTCACCTCCCCTTCGCCCCAGTCTGCAAACACTGAAGCCCCCTCCCTTCCCCAGGGATGTAAAGAAAGAGGTCGCTGCTCTCCAAGTGGGGTTTTGTATTTTTTTTTTTTTAAAAAAGTTTTCTGATTTTAGGAAGTAAGATCGAGCTGTGGGATTGCTACTTCTCTGCCTGCAGGGATAAGAGGGAAACCGCGTTGCTTTTCAGTGCGCCTAGGACGCAAGTCCTTGGAGACGGGCAAAGACAGGGGCGTCCGGGTGCATTTTGTTGTGTGTGGAGGCATTAGTCCCCTCTTTCTGCAGTATGCCTAGGTGTTTGAAGGGGTCTGGGAAGAAGTGGAACTGGAAAGATGCAAAGCTGAGCACGGATTTAAGAGAGGCGGGGAAGCGCTCTTTGGCTGTTGGAATCAGAAAGGATTTGTGACTAGGTGGAGTGCCCTTTGACAAAGAGATTTAAGTTTCCATGAAGAGGTGGTGATGAAGGGGGCCAGGGAGTGGAAACAGAGCAGAGCTCCCTTGTGAATTTACAGACCAAAGGTGAATTAAACAGGAACCATGCCGGTAGCAAGAAGGAGGAGCATCCCAGAAAAGTAGCAAAGAGATTGCAATCATTCATCCCTCGATCCATTCATTCATTCAAATTCAGCCAACAATTTTTTGAGAGCGTGATTGGTGGCAGCCTCGGGGAATATTTGCATTAACTGATTCGACACCCCACCCCTCCCCAAGACCAGATTATGCTTAGCGCTGAATTCTCTTATTTGTCCCTGGTTAGATTTGTATACAAACCTAGATTTCCTGCTCCTCCCTCATTCCCACATGATTGCTGCACGTTGGGGGATGGGAGGGGGGAGATGCTTTGGTGGTATGATAGCTGTGATGAGGATGGTTATCAGAGCAGGAAAGGAATCCACTTAAAGAAAGGCAGCTTTAGAAGGGAGGGAAGACAAAATGAAATCTGAATGGAAGGAGCGTGCACCTGAAGAGCGAGTGGGGAGCATTTGCAGTGCAGAGGGCAGTGTGGAGAAGTCTGCTGGAAATGACAGAGGGTGAGGCAGGCTGAGAGAAGATGCTCTGGATTTTCAGTTATAAAACGGGAGACGGTGAATGAAATAGGTTGGGGCTTTGAAGTCAAAAGCAGAAGCTTTGTAGCTGTAATGACGGATGATAAGCAATTTGCCAGGTTTTCAGCACTAGCCTGATTTTACCTTCTCTCTCGGAGTAAGCAGCCATTCAAAATAATCTGTCAACAATTCAGCAGGTAGAGTAGCTGACTCCGTGTGACTGAGAGTTGGTTCTTGAGAGAGCTGGTGGAGTATTATTCGACAGAGAGTTAGGAATCTCTGGGAACTTTAGTTATCTCCTTCTGCACTACTTTCACACTAAATATTTCCCTTTTATGGATTTTTTAAATAATAAACATCAGGGAATCTTTCTGGGATGCAGGCAAAGTGAATGAAGGTGGAAATACACGTAACCAGGGCCATAGGTTACGAGGCTGTAAATGATAATGCCTTTTTTCTTTCTCTTGCCATTTATCTTCAGGGTTACAATCATTATACAAAAGCATTATAAGTAAATAATCAAAACTGAACATCTACTTAGTGTTCACTGTGTGCCAGACAGTTTTGCATACACTCTCTCATTTAACATTTGCTGTAACTCACATTTGCAGAAGAAGACGGCTTAGAGAAAATGACTTATTAAGGGATGTGGTTCAGATTCAAACCTATTGTTTTCGACCTCACGTCCAGAATTCTCTATTATTATTCCTCTCTAGAGTTAGAATAAATTCTCTGGTTTTGGTTTCCTGCACATCTGTTCAATGTGTTTCCTGTTGTCCTCTGCCTATGTGTCCATTGTCAATAAATTATCCTGAGGGGTTAATGGCAATGCCATTCTCTCCATCAACAAAGCTATCTAGGGAAGAACATGGTTGTATTGCAGTTGAAACATGACATATCTCTTTTTTTTTTTTTTTCAGGAATAGTTCCAAACCATAATTATTTCTCTTCCCTAATTCAGCCTTTATTTCTGTGATAAAATGTGGGTTTTTTTTTTATGTTTGTTTGCACAGACCTTTGATTCATAGTCTTCATATCCAAAGCTAGCCTGGAGAGTTTTTGTTTTAAGAAGTAAGTACATCTATAGTAAGGCTACATATTTCATAATTTCAAGGCAAAGAGCACTGTCCACAGCCCCAAGTGCTGAAATAGCCAATTCCACTTAGCTTAAGAAGAAACATTTACTCAGAGTACTGTGCTCTGAAGATACTGACAGATATTTAGCTTAATACTGAATAACTCCAAAATCCTCTTCAGCTGAACTGAACCCTGTTCTTTGCTGACATATTCCCTGATAGTTGATGAGGCTTAGGTTTGACATTTGAACAAACCAGTAGTGTCATTACTCACAGACAACTTCCTGCTCTTTGATGTCACCTTCAAACTTGCAAAATGGATGAGATTGAAAACTGCTTTTTTTTGCCCCTTTCATACAAGTAATCTTTTGCAGAGTGTGGAAGAACAAGAAATCACATTATTCATGCAAGATAAAGAGGCAACATTTAGATTTGAAGGTGAAATACCATTGTAGGCAACAGATATAACCATTGCTCCTTCAGGGTCCAATCACCATTTGTGCTTTCATGTAACTGACTACATGGTAAATCTCAACCTTGCTGACCTTACAAATGTAATGCTATCAGTTAGAAGTTCTGCCTCCAATAATGTCCTGTGTGATATATAAGATTTGTCCTGAATAGAATGACAAAGTGTAGATCATCCTCACCTCTTTTTCTTACCGACACAGTCCTTCTCTCTGATTAAGACTTTCCCTGCACTGTATTATGCTTCTTTCCAGAGAAATTGTGAGGAAATTCATTTGCAATAAGAGATAAATCACTATAGATACAATTTCAAGAGGATTGGAAGTCTAATAGAAAATACATGATGCATGTATCATTATGGAACTTTAAGTCCTAAGGAGGAAGATTGGACAGGGTTTTCTTTGGAAGGTGTTCCTTTGGGGGGGTGTACCAACACCCACAAAATCATACCACAAGTAACCTATTCCTCAGTATGTTTTTTGTATAGCCAAGTAGACTATTCAACAAGTGCCTATTCATCAAATATGTTTTGAAAAATACTTTGTATTTAAAATTAATAGATGTGTTGGAGGAGGGTCTTTGGAGCATTCAAAGGAATATTTTAGGTGTAATTGATACTCCTGTTTCCTTCAGTTGAAACTGAAGAGAGTGTACAGTTCTTGTCAGTTCAGAAATTTAAAACTTGGAAAAATGAACAGTTCTGCACGTGTCATACTTCCACATCGAAAGTTATCAAAATTTCCACTTGGCATTCTTTCTTGTTGTTGTCTTCAAGTGAAGAAGAGGGAGAGCTATTAACAAACGTAGCTGTCAATCCGTCTGTTGTTTTTGCTTTCTGCATGACCACTATGGAGCAAGTTATTGAACTTGCCAAGTCTATTTCTTTTTAAATTGCAAGGTAAATTTGATAAGGTCTTCCGTATAGAAATACCATGAAGATATAGTCTATCAATATTTTCTATATAAAGATAGAGAGAAAAAAATACATACACACATATATGTGTATATATATACATACATACATACATACACATATGTATACACACACATACACACACAGTACTAAATAATACCAATTTATTTCACTTTGCTTGCAACATGGAAATCTCTCCCTGACGTACTTTGCAGAGATCTTCTGCCTCCATGCTCAGTCTATAGCTCTTTAGGGGCTCTGTTCTAGCTTTTCCTTAATTGTATTTTCCTAAAAGATGTCAGTGAAATGGAGTTGGTGCATGTTACTCTCTTCCACATCAACTCTACTTGCCTATCCCCCATAAGGTGTTTTTGTCTCTTCAGACTGACTGCATCATATTGCCTCCCCGTGACCACCGTTCCTGACTCTTTTGATGATTTTCTCTCGCTCTCAACTTAAATTTGTCTGTCCTGAGTTTCCTTCTTTCAGAGATTTTGAATGTTGTTGGTTAATCTACTGTCATCCCTCTATCACATGCATAGACACACACACCCAGAGAGAGAGAGAGAGTTGACAAACTTAGTTAATGTACATTGTCTGTTAAAAAACTTACCCAATATTTATGATAAAATGGGTTGCTGGAATGGGAAAAGTATTTGTGAATAGGATTGTATCTCACAGAATTAGTCTTATGTCCCAAATGTTGAAATGGCAGTTTTCAATTTCTTGTACTCCTAAGCCTACAAGACATTTTCTTTCTTCTTTTCCCACTGCCCAGTTCAGCTCCATAAATGTTTGTGGACTCACTCTTTCTTACACAAAAAGCAGGAAGAGTTCTGAAACAATGCATTATTCATCTCTATAAAAATCCAACAGAAGTCATGTGTCATGACTGTAAGAGGTTATATCAGTCATTAAGCTTTATGCCCATTATGTGTTTTTAATTACACAGTGCCAAGCATATCCATATGTGAACTAAACTGAATCAGTTTTGCTAAAACAATAACCACTTAGCTTTACTTGACAAAGTGAATAATGTCTTCAAATTGAACAAATCTCAGCAATAACTTTTTAAATGACTGTTACAGATAACTGCAACATTTATCATAGATGTGCTATAATGAGAATAACATGTGCTACTGATAATATAATTCTGATGGATTCTTCCTACATTAAAAAGATGAATAATCTGAAATTATGGAAAAACTACCAATCTTAGTGAAAGAAGTCAAACTTCAAACTCAAGTATGACTAAATATAATATTCCGATTTCTTTTAAGTTCCCTGAGTTTTGTTGCTTTTGTTATTAGTTACCATCTAGCCAGTTCTGACTCACAGCAACCAAAGGTGCTTCTGACTCATGGTGATTCCATGTGCGCACAGTAGAAGTGATACATAGGGTTTTCCGGGCTGTGAGCTTTTAGCAACAGATAGCTAAGCCTATCTTCTGAGTGGGTTTGAACGGCCAGTTAATTGACTCTCAGTTGAGCACTTGGCTCTTTGTGAAATCAAAGGGTTCTTTCAACTTAGGAGAGCATAAATACTTTTTCTTTTAATTGTATTCATATGCATTTTCATTCTTTTGCATTTTAGATTATGTGTGATTCCTCATGTACTGTGACTATGTTAGTGTTCTAAAAACTCTAAAGACAAACCCATTGTCCTCAACTGTTCTAAAGTCCCTGGATTTGCACTCAACATCTAATTTTCAAAAGCTTCTACAGTGGGTGTTATTTCACTCATGAATTAAAAAAAAAATCACTCTGTCTTTCACTCGGTAATATTCCCAAGATGTCTCACGCACCCGGGAATTCTGGCCTTATTAACTAATGGCATACTAGTACTGTTCAATCAAATGTATACAAGTATGATGAATAAAGCAGAGTGTGTCTGTCTTCAGCCCCTCTTTTCACAGTAAAGGAAAACGAAGACTATTGAATAGTACATGCAGGTCAAAATCGACTCAGTGGCAGTGGGTTTTGTTTTTTTTTTGGTGGTTTATGCCGGTTCTGTATACCGAGCTCCATGCTTATGTAACACACTGATGCCTCAATGGTCTTGCAGGAAAGGATCAAAAGTTCTGTTTTACAAATGAGAAAAATGAAATTCAAAAAGCTACTTTAATGTGTTTAAAAGTTTAGTCAGGCAGTAAATGGCAGCACTAGGCTTCAAATATGAATTGATCAGATTCCATGATCCATGCTTGTCCCATTACTTCATTCTGTCTCTCTCATTTAACTTCAAACTCTGGCTAGAGAAGCACAGAAGAAAGGAGGGCAAAAGTGATGGCTCAGTGTGTCCTCTAGATGATTTATACAGTGTTTTGGCACATTGCCACACTATTTCTCTGATAGACTCCATTTCTTCAGTGATGGCGATGAGTTTATTTGATAAACTAATCAAGGTCAGGCCTGAGTTACTTTAAAAGAGAAAATTTCAAGGTAAAATAGGTGCTGCCAAAAATTCTTTTGTCTGCTGGGGGGAGAGAGGTGGCACACTGGAAAAAATGTTAGATATTGAACTGTGGCCAAGGATTATTTTGTTACTGTAAGTGCTGTCTTTAGACATAATTAAGGACTGAAGGCCTTAATCACTTAAGACCTCAGATGATATAATGATCTTTTATTTTCTCTTTCTGTTTCTGAGGATAGTCATGCATTTTACTTTAAAAAAAAAAAGTTTGCTTTTTAAAAAATGTAATACATTTTTATTGATTTTTACTCTCCAGATCAATCTTGACATCTCATGGTAGATTCCTGACTCTGATAAACTATAAGATAATAAATGTTTCTTGTTTTCAGCTGCTAAGTTTTGGGATTCCAGGGGTCCTTGGATGGCACAAATAGTTTAAGCACTGGGCTGGCTACTAGCTGAAAGGTGGGTGGTTGAAGCATACTCAGAGGCGCCTTTGAAGGTCTGGAAATCTGCTTTCAAAAGGTCACAGCCATGAAAACCCACGGAAGACAATTCTACTCTGAAACACATGAGGTTGTCATGAGTTGAAACTGACTCCATGCCAACTGATTAGTTAAGCTAGAAGTTTTGGGAAAGTTGTTGTAAAGCTTCTCAAATTGCCATGACAGCAGAGCAGGGAAATGGAAACCACATACCAGCCTTTGCCTCCCTTGGCCAAACAACAGCAACTATTGGTCATATTCATAATCATTTGACCCAAACTAATCATATTATATCAACCTAATTGCAAAGACACTTGCAAATGTGAGGGAACCTGTCTCTGACACCACAGAATTCATATAGTAGTTAACGGTAGTTTTTAACTTATATAGACTCAGAACAAGAGAATGTACAGGAATCAAATACTTAAGAGCATACAGCTAAAATAAGCTGATACATTCACTTCACATTTGGGATCCTTTCCACTAGAAATAATTGATAACATCGAGAGACTTTGTGCCAATTTCTGTGCTAAGAACAAGAATACAAAGACAATAAAGCCCCGAGACTGAGGCACTTACACTCTTGTTGAAGACACATCCAAGTAAATAGATAATCTCAGCACAAAGTGGTGGTGCTTTGATAGATGGGTGCACAGGACACAGGGAATGCATATGAGGAAGATTCGAGAATGCATATGGGAGATTTGAGAAAGATCCAGCGGGAGATGACACTTAAACTGAGTTTTAATAGATGAATTCAAGTTACCCAGGTGAGAAAAACTGGGTGAGGATGTTCTAAGCAGAGGAAACAACTTGAGCAAAATCGATGAGGCGTGAAATAGCACGAGCTATGAAGAGAATGTTAAGCAATTGGATAACTCCAGTGTAAGTGCAGATGTATAGAGTCTGGAGAGAAGGCTGGAGCAGTAGATAAGGGCTGGGTCAGAAAAGACTCTGTGTACCATACTCAAGATTTGGTTTTGACCCTACAGTTAGATTTTAAAGAAAGTGTTGTCACTGGTTTGTATTTTAGTGAAGGAATGAGAGAAGGTAGCATAGGGGATAGCACAAAAAGATCAATACTTATGAAATACTTTAGACTGTGGTTTGTGTTCTGATTGTGGCTCATATAATTATTTAATTGTGAAAAATGTATAATAAAAGACAATGCAAATGCTTTATTTATAATTACTTTTGAGGAGATTTTGAATACTGAATAGGGAAAGAATGAAAAGAAGAAAATAAATAAGAAGGAAATAAAGGAGGAAATGCTAGATTAAAAAACCTGCTATTTTTGCTTTGCTAAATACTTAAATTTGAGAAATAGACTGCATTTAAAATATTTACTCATTATTTCTGCTCTGAAAAGTGTGTTTACTAACCAAATCTCACAAGTTGTAGTGCTACTGATACGGTTGAATACCCTACGCAGTTTTTCACTACAATCACTTTTGTAATAACTACTGAGATTTCAGTAGTTCACTATACTATAAGCCATCCCTCATATCAGCTTGTAAGTCATATTTTGACCTATATTGAAACCCAAGAGACGAGAAATTTGAGATCTAGTGAAAATTTTTCATCATTTCAAAATAAATTTTTAATCTCATATTCCAAATTACTTACAACTTTTCAAATATTCTCATTTTGCCATTGATTTTAAATGATGTTTAAACCATTCATGTAATCAAAGAAGATAACACAATAGCCCTGAGTCTTCCTTTATGGAATTTCAGTGTATTTTGCTCTAAATGTTGGCATGGCCCCACACTTTAAAATTTCTAAAACTACTGTTTAAAAACTTTTGTTTGCTATTCTCAGCTCACAATGAGAATACAGCACTGATTAAACATTGTAATATATTTTCCTAGATTTTCAGTGAGTGCTTATTCCTACATGCAACTCTAAAACGAATTTGCAACTCTACTTTGTAAACAGGTGGGGCTTTTATTTTGTTATTGCAATGCTAGAAAAGTCGCCAAGTCTAATAACTTGTTTCATCAATTCAGAATGAATTTGATGAGTCATCCACTTTAGTAGACAACCATACTACTTATAAATGCCATTTTGAAGAATAAAATTTGTGCTTTTAAAATGTGGGGATAGTGGTATTTCTCTGCAGTAAGAATAAGAAGGTATGATTGCATGTTTACAAAACAATTTTATCATTATATGAAACTGAGCCTACTTTTCTTTTTAAATAAAATTGCTAAAAACTTGATCTTTCCAATTAGGATATTTAATATAAAAGTTACCTAGCTTTAGAAAGTCTGAAAATAAATATGTTAGCAAATCTGAGGGGCTAGTTTAGAAACAGGACTTCATAGTCATTGGGACATTTATATGTTTGGTCTAAGTTTATATTTCAGACCCAAGAAAACCTAGAAAGGTTTTTTTCTTTGACATCATTATGGTTGGTGATGATGACTCATAGATTCCTGAAAGCCATTAAGATTACTCTAGTTTATACATTTATGGGTTATTTATTTATTTATTTATTTATTTTCTGCCTGCAGACATAATGAACTTTGTGAACTGGTTATTGTCAAGCCAAACTATCTCAGACGAAAAGGGAAAAATAGGAATTTAAGAACTAAAAACACATACACAAAAATTACATTTGTACACATACACACACACAGAGAGATACTTGCATTATGGAGACTGAATGCGATGACATTTTAACACATTCTAGATTTTTCCTTCGGCATTAAAAAGCTCTATTTCAAAGCTTAATAATCACAAGAACTGAAGACAAGGCCTTAAGGAGTTTTGCAAAGGAATGTTTGAAGCTATCACCTGAGTGAAAGCACTATACAGCTTTTAAACGAAGACCCCAAACCTGTCGCCTTAGGATTCTGACTCACAGTGACCCTTTGGGACAGAGTAGAACCTCCCCTAGGGTTTCAAAGGATCGACTAGTGGATTTTACCTGTCACCCCTTCCGTTAGCAGCTGAGTTCTTAAGCACAACGGCACCAAGACTGCACAAATAAACTAGAGATGGGTAAGTCCTGGCACTAATACACTAATATCAGAAAGAGAATTCCTTGGGTTCTTGATCATCCTGCATAATTTCTTTGCCTTGAACAGGCTGACTGTGTTGTGCCTTAGAGCCTTCACACTTGCTCTTTCGCTTTGCCCCTCCCATGGTTGGCTTCTGCCAAGCTCAGCTATCACTTCATCAGAGGTATCTCAGAAAGCTCAATCAGATCATTGTCTGCCTTCGTGTATCACCATGTTATCCCATCTTGTTTTCTCCATAATATTTGTTTTAAAATATAGCAGTCATTTATTTTTCCGTATTTCGTATGGTTTCCCATCTGTAAAATTCAATTTCCATGATAATAGTTCACACGTATTTCTTGTTTGCTGTTGCGTCTTCAGTGCCTAGAACTGTGTCAAGTGTACAGCAAGTTTTACCCACCAAATGAACGCTACCGGGGGCCGTCACTAAGAGTCGAGTCCAACTCGACAGCAGTGAGAGTTGACGAGCAATGCCTTAGATACAGATACATTTTTAAAATTAGGCACTCCAAGCTTTAAATTTCTTTGATATAAATATTTAAGATATTATAAAACTTCAGTAATTAGAATTATGTTTGTGAGATTTTCGGTCTGTATCTTACTAAGTACAAACGCATTAAGTTATGTATTAGCGTTATGGAATACCATTTGGAGAGTCTCTCCCCAACACTGAGATCATTTTGACAGTGTGAAGCTATTTTGCACTTCTCACGGAGAGCAAATGGGGTTCACAAGCTGTGGCAGCTCTTTTGTTTCCTCAAACAAGGGGCACTAAGATATTTGACCCAATGACATGCTACGTCTCTGCAGCAATTAAAGAGAACTTGTCATGTGTAATATCTCTATTTAAATCCTCTTTGTTTCAAAATCATTCTTGGTTGTTTTTAAATTTCTATAAAAGTCTAAGGAGCACTTGAACGTTAACATCCCTGATGAGTTCGGAGAATTTTGACTCAACGTTACCACGAGTCCACACTTGCGGTAATAACTAACGCCAAGCCTGCTCCCATTGAGGAAAGGGTATTTCATATATATCCACAGAAGTTCAACTTTAGCACTGTTCTGTCATTCTTCCCCACTGACAGTGACCTATGCTAATCCTGGGGCTCTATCCTGATCAAGCCATTAAAAAAGAAATTGCACTTTCAAGGTAGCATAAGGGTAATGTTAGTAATAGCTAGACATTTCTTGATACTTCATTTAATAGGAAAGAAGAAAAGAAATAACCCCCTCTGATCAATTCTGGCCCCCAATTTGTTTTTTTTAAATAGCTGCTTAATTATAAATTTGTATATGTATGTATATATATATATATATATATAGTACAGCCTTGCCCACAAAAGGCAAGCATCACAAATTCTAGAAGACCCTTTATCAGTAACACTGAAACAATTTTATCAATTTTTTTCATAATTGTGATTTCAGTGAAGGATAGCAAAACTTACAAGTTAGGGTTTTTAGAGTCAGAATCAACTCAATGGCAGTGAGTTTGGTTTGGTATAGAGCCCAAATTATGTAATTCTTCAACAAAAGACTTTGTCATAGGCTGTTAATCCTACAACAGTATAATAAAGGCTATTATCAGTTCCTTTTCTCAGATATATTAGAGAGCTGCTACTGTGTTAGTTGGCAGTAATAGCTTGACATATTATCACTTGCCTCTCCATTCCTGAATAGGGACTAAATACAGGGCTCTGTTTCTCATTTCCATTCCTCCCTTGATAACACATCTATGCTACTCTGCATAATAAGCTGAAAAACATAATCTACAAATTTAAGGGAGACGCAAATGCTCAGGCACATTTTCTGATAAACATAACTGAAAAGGACTTGAGTTCCAACGGTTAATCCTCTGTGACTCAATGACCTATGAGTGATTGTAGGTGGCTGGCCAGAGAGATCAGAGGGGAAGAAGAGTGAGGAACTGAGGAGCAAGAGTCAAGTAAATCATAGATTTTATCTCTTAGGAAAAAGGAGGAAGATTCCTCAGACATGTCTAAGTGCTAAGTCATTGACAGCAAAAAAGGAAGCACAGATAGATGACATCCCACAAGCATATCTTTGTCATACAAATAAAGGTATAAGCAATATAAAGCAGGAGAGGACTCAGTCTACCTGTAATAGTGAGAGAAACACAGAAAAACAGAGCAGCCTGAACCAGCAGCACTCTGACTTTCTAGGGTTTATCTAATTTAGAGCTATTTCCTTTTCTTATTTCATTCAGCAAATATTTATTGAACACCCACAACATGTAATCTGCTCTATTACATTCTGTGGAGGAAATACACAAGGAATGAGGCACGGTCCCTGCCTACAAGGCATTTCTAATCCTATGGTGAAGACTAATGTATGAACAATGTCCAGAACTACCAGGGTTATTAAACAGAAACATTCTGAGGGTTAGAACACAAAAGCACAGAAAGTAAACTTTTGATTTGGAGTAAGAATTACCTTTTCACTCACTGTTGCTTTCAAATTGGTTCCGATTCATAGGGACCATGTAGGACAGAGTAGGTCAGAGTAGAACTGTCCCATAGGGTTTCTAAGGAAAAGCTAGTGGATTTGAACCGTTGATGTTTTTTGGTTAGCAGTCAAGCTGTTAACCACTGTACCACTGGGCTTCCACTTTTTCACTAAGGGAGTAGTAATTGAGGTATTATTGACATGTTAGTGTAATTTTAAAAGCTCCCAAAGGGGGAAAACAAAATCCATCTCACATGAAGTAAAATTATGATGGACTGAAAGTAAAAGTAAAAGTGAAATTATGATGGACTGAAAACACATAAATCTGCAGAGGTCATGAAGAAAAACATCATTCAGGTAATTTCGGTAAAGAATTAAGGTCTTTAGTGCACTTTTCTCGTAATAGAAACTTTTTCAAATATTAGAAATTTAGACTCCTCTGATGCTTTCCATTTCTTTCTTAGTCTTTATTTTGTAGATGTTTCAATTATTCTTATCTGTAGTGCCATGTAGTGGTGGACTGGAATAAACAAGTTTTGAAATTCCTGAAGTTCTTTGAAAATGACTTTGTTCCGATCCACCAGAGTTTCCCAAAGGACCATTATGCTGAGGGTGATGGTAAAAATGGGTTGAATTTATGGAAGACAAGAGACTTGGGGAAACCAGTTAGGAACCTGTTGAGATTCTCCAGAAGAGAAATTAAGAGGGCATAAGTCAAGGCGGTAGAAATAAATATGAAAAATACAGAAGACAGTGGAGATAGAAACTGGTAACTCATCAGATGTGAAGAACTGATAGAGAAGAATCTTCTGATTAATAGTGGGTTTGGGCCAAAGAAAGTGGAACGATTGTCCTGTTTATGGTTTTCTTAACAGAGACAGGAACTAAAAGAAAAGTCATTGTGGTGAATAGGTAGGCCAGGATGAATTTGCCCAAGCACAGGCTGAGTTGGGAGTAGAAGTACCCACATGTGCTGTCCAGCAGAGAACGGGGCTTGGACCCACAGGACATTCAGTTTGCTAAACTGATATATATGCTTTTATTTTTGTGTAGATATGCAAACAAAATATGAAGCTTTTGTGAGATTTACTTAGGCATGGCTGTCGGAATAATTAAGGATTATAGTTTAAATACCTACAAGAGACTCTGTTAACGGATATACTAAGCAGTAAGACGTCTGTGCCATATTAAGGAAATAGGAATCCACTGGAATGAATAGGGATTCAAAACATATTTACTGTGCACATATAGCAGCAAAAAAAAAAAAAAAATAGATAAAGCTCTTTCTCTTAGGCAACTTATATTTTAATGGTAATATTTACTATGTATTTTGAGAGAAGAAGCAACAGAATTTGCTAATGGATTGCCTAAGGAGAGAAAGAGAAAAGTCAACATTTTTTTATGCCAGGTTGGTATATGGTGATGTCATGGGGCCCTGGGGAAGAGCAATTTCAAGGACATGTAGATTTTGAGACAGTGATTAGAAATACAAGTTAAGTGTATAGTAGTGTTGAATATAAATAAGAAATCTGGTGAAATCAACATGAGATTTATAACCAACATAACCTTTTATGTCTATATAGTTTACATCTTTTCTATACATATAGAAGGCTATAAGAGAAATTTCATAGCAAGTTGTTTTTCTTACAGATTATTTTACTTTTGATTTTATTTCATGTAAATTCTTTACAGCCATGTTTCCTTAAAAGGATAATCTCTTGAACCATGCAAAAGTAGGAATACGTGTAGAACTTCTGATTTCAGGAACACCCTCTGACTAATTGGGTGAGAATTCCAGGGGCAGGAATCTCTGGAATCCACATTTTAAATACCAGCACAGCACAGTCAATATGAGGATCCCCACTTGAAGGAAAATTAGGGGTAGCCTATTTGAAGACCATCTGGAAAGCCGCATGTTTTTGTAGCTTCTCTTCTGCTGATATTTGAATTTGGGTTCTTCTTGCACTGGCTTTTTAACTAAATTCTAGTTCTCTCCCCGTCTCTTTCTTCATGAGTTATTTTTCGAGTCTGTTTATCTTCTTTTTTCCCCACATTCTTACTTTTTCTGAGCATTTGGAAACAAATAGCTTAAATAAACAACCAATAGTTTAGACATGGAAGTAGAAACATTTTAAAGCATGTTTTATCCATTTATTACTCTTATTGGTATTATTATCTTGCTTTTGTCTGTCTAGGATTTAAAGTTAAATTTCTATTAAACTGTAAATATCTAGCTTACAGAAAGCCTATTATTTGGTATTAACAATTTCATTTCCTCAGTGTTCTTTATCACTGGAAAAAGAAATCACTGTTTCTGCAGTGTTACAGATCACTTTTGTGTGGCCTTTCTTACCACAGTCATGTAATTCTCACTCATGTGATTGGGTGATATATACAAACAAGGAAATTACAGCTCACCAAGGTGATTGAATGGCTTTTGAATAATGCAGATTAACTTAATGGCACCCTTGTGGGGATAGGACCACGCAAATACAGTATATGAAAAGTTAACGACGGAATGGTCAGTTTTACCATCCAGCTAGGCTTAAAATGCACCGTCCCAGAAGAGGGAGGAGAGGGTTTCATCACGAGATGGAAGGAAGAGCCAGGGATAGAGTACATTTTTTTGGACCTAGGATCCTTGGACTGAGAAGCTCCTAGAACCAAAAGACCATGAGAATGATCTGTAACACTGCAGGTGGCCCAAAGCAGCAACAGACATGGAAGCAACAGATCCAGGAGACTAGTGGGAGATAACCCAGCCCCTGGAGTGAGAAAGTGCCTTCTGTCAGGAGGCTGACTGGCAGGGTAGGGTACCTTGAGACACTTAACAGTGGAGCTGAAGGAGCTTTGTGACAGTCGCCCAAGCAGGGCCCAGGTTGAGGGCCAGAGAAAGATGTGCCTGCAGGCACAACTAAGAAGAGGCTGTCCTGATGGAAAAACCACATGCTGAATGTTTCTGAGCTGTGTTGTGATCTGCTACTTCTCTGATGAACCCACATTTGTGAATGTCGTCTGTGACTTCCGTGTGACCATTGCAATGAATTAGCCAGTTTAGCAGAAAAGTAGAACATGTTGTAGGAAGTGCAGTTGGTGTCAGAAATAGCAGAGATGGTGGAGAGAGGAGGCATGTCTGGCCTCTGCTGTAGAGGAATCAGCCTTGGGCTGCTAATCTTGATTCTCCCTCCCTCTTATAAAGTTAGAGGAGTCAGACACCACACCATTTTCCCAAATCCACTTGATGGTCCTATGTTACTGGCTTTATTTTTCTCTTCTTCTGCATCTGTGCACTGAATATTGGAATACTTAGTTCTGAGATTGTTGTGAAAATCAATGAGGATAAAAGAAAATAATGTATGTGAGTGTGCATGGTATGCTATCTCTTCTGTAGTAGGTCTAAAGTAATGGTAATTGACTCTAACTGTAAATAAATGACAAATGTCTTAGTGTGAGTGTGCTTCTATCTATGTGACTTGAACCATGAGATTCACTAGATAAGAAATGGTAACCTTATGTCAATTACAAGGGGAGAAGTCTGTGCATTTTAAGTAATTAAAATCAGTGTGAATCAAGTAGGTATTGGCCAACATTTGCTTATTTTCAAAGCCTGAAGAAACAATCTACTGCTTTTGTAAGGATTTCTTTTGGGGGAATATTATCTAAGCATGGTTTCATCTGACTAATTATCTTCCCATTTCTCCCCCTTAAAAACATTTGTGATCTCATACTGCTACCAATTTGGATTAATTTCTTCTGAATAATCATTTTTAACAGTGGTTAAATGGAGAGTTTCAGGCATCTAACTCCCAAGTGCTGGTAAAGCCACGTGGTCCTGGAAACATTTATTCTCTCCCCTGTGTCCCAGTTTCCTTATCTGTAAAAGGGTACTAAGCACACCAGAGGAGCCCTGGTGGGGCGGTGGTTAAGAGCTGCATGGAGCTATGGCTGCTAGACAGAAGGCCAGCGATTTGAATCCTCGTGCTGCCCTTTGGAAACCCTACAGGGTCGTTCTACTCTGTCCTGTAGAGTTGCAATGAGTTGGAAATGACTCAGCACAATGGTTGGTTTGTCAATATGAAGCGTCCTACATATTATATGTAACAGTCATGAAAATTAAGTGAATTAATATTCAAGTGCTCAGAAGAGTGCTCTCACTTGATAAGAGCTATGTAATATTTTAAGAATTATGCCTTAATATCTTATGCAATAATTAAGTATCTTGCATTATAGCTACTCTTAATCAACAGAAATTACCAGTTATATCTTAAGCCGTATGCCTCCTCTACTTTGTTCTTACTGTTGTTTGGTTTTGTTATTTCATTTTTCATGCCAATTTAATTTATGTTGTCTTGTAGTATTGCATATATCTCTGGAAGGCATCATGAAAGCTTTATGGGAAAAAAAGTTAAAAATAAACACATGAAAGAAACATTTAAGTAAATTCAAATTCTGTCAGAGGGCTTTTGTCAATAAAGACCTATTAAAGGAAAGAAAAGAAAGTTTTTTAGTTGTCCTAAAAACAGAGTAGGTGTGTACAGTGCAGTGACTTTATTAATATAGCTCGTCTAGCCATAGTCTTTGTTACTTCCAAACAAGGGTTGGGTGAGACTATGCAAATAAGGTGTATGAAACTTATAGTGATTAAGGTTATCTGTTAACTTGGTTGGCCATTTTTTAGTGATTTGGCAGCTGTGTAATGATGTAGTCATCCTCCATCTTGAGATCTGATGTAATTATCCTCCATTGTGAAATGTGTTTTACATCCTAGCCTCTATGCCTGTAATTATTTGGAAGTGAGTTGCCCATTGTATTAATGAAGCAGGATTAGGGTGGGATGTATCTTGAGTCACCACCTTACAAAGTCATGCACTCACTCTAGTCTCACCTTTACTACTTTTATTCAAGCCACATCCTTACACGAGCCACACCTTTTATCTTACAAGAGATAAAAGGAGAGAGAAGCAAGGGGGGGGGACCCACTATTACTCAGAAGATCTAGGAATAAAACTCATTCTTTGAAGTCAGGATCCCTGGGCTGAGAAACTCCTAGACCTAGGAGACAGAGAGCTGGAACCCTGGGGACAGCACAAGATGACAAGGAGCAGCAGCAGGTGCTTCAGAGCACTGGCAGCAGCAGAAGCAGGAAACCAGCATGAGATGGCACTGTGGGCTTTCCAGTCCACAGAAGCAGGTGGCTGCAGTGAGTATGCTGAACCAAAGAGAGAGAGAGCAGAACACTCCAGACAGGAAGTTTCCCAGCACAGTGGGCACCTCTGACTACTTGTTGGCGGAGCTAGACTTGCCAAACTGTTTGGGGCCAAGGCTTACAGGTGGAGTGGGGTGCCCCCAGCCACTTTATGGCAGAGCTAAAGGGCTTTGTAACCTGAGCAGGGCAGAAGACAGGCTGAGTGGCTGAGCATCTGAGAGGTTGAGGGACTGAGGAAGACACCTGTCTGCAGGCACAGCCAAGGAGCTCTCCTGACTGAAGAGCTGTAGCCTGAACTGCACCTGATGCTAAACTGTAACCTGTTACTTCCCTGACAAAACCCATAATCATGCATATGGTCTGTGAATTACTAAACTCAGCTGAAAAGTACGGTGTCACGGGTAGAGTGGCTGTGTCAAAACTGGTAAAAAGATTGAAGAGAGGAAGCTTGTGTGACCTCTGTCTCATAGTTATCAGCCTTGTGCTGGTGATCTCAATTCTCCTTTCCCCTTGTGATGTCACAGGAGGTCAGATGTTCCTCTGTGTCATTTTAACAACAAGAAAACCAGAAGGCACTGTAAAATGGCAACAGGAAGGAGTTAGAGGAGATCTAGGACGAGGTAAAGGTGTGGGTTCTCCTGGTGACAACCGTGAGGTAATTTAATGAGCTAGGTAACATTTCTCGTGGTGGAGTGGTTAAGAGCTATGGCTGCTAAGCAAAATGTCTGCAGTTCAAAGCTGCCAGGCACTCCTTGCACACTCTATGGGGCAGTTCTGTACTGTCTATAGGGTTGCTATGAGACAGAATTGACTTGATGGTAGTGGGTTTAGTTTAGGTAACATTTCAAGTAGAGGAAATCAAGTGTACATTACACGGGAAAAATTCATTGTTGTTTCAGGCAAATAATACCCTTTTTTGCTCTTATTGTTGTACAACTTTAGCAAAACAAGGACATTTTAGAAGTCTGAAATGATGAGCAGAATTCACTGCATAGTGGAATTAGTAGCTCGATGTTTTTATGTATTTTCTGATTTATGATTTTCTTTGTGATGTTAGCCTTTCAGGGTTAACATGAGCATTACTTCCTTTTAAAATCTGCACATGTATTGCACTTAATACATGCAGCTAATCAATTACAGCATGGAAAGAATGAAGTGTTGTTTTGAAAATTTAAGACATTTTCCATCAAAAGTGTTATGAAAAACTGGTTCTGACATAGACCTAGTGGTGCTGATTTATTATATCATAAATGTCAGAAATTGGTCAGAGGATGAGTATGGGCATTAGGCAAAATTCTAAGAACAACAAAAACCATTTTAGGCAGTGATATTGGGGATACAGAGGTACTGGATGGTAAAGATTAAGATGAGGAATAAAAATTTTCTCCCCCGAGGACTTGTCAACGTTAAGATTTTAGAAATGGAATTCTCACTGAAATGTCCTTAATCCTCTGTACGGAAACAGGGAATAATCGTAAGACTCTAGCAAGCGTCATCTAATCCACTGCAGACAGATGGATGGATACCTATTCTGTTCTTCAATACAGTGGTAAGTTTGCAAATACTGTATCTCCAAAGAGTAGGTGTTACTCAAACAGTGTTCAAAATTTGTAAGACTTGACCTATATTTGACTATGGTTGTTAGAGAAGAGATATTTTCACTTTTCACTACCACCACTTGGGTTCAAAATGTGTAAGCTTACAGATCTTCCCTGTCCATTGTATGTATATGTGCATATATATTGAAAAACCCGTGTGTACGTGTATGTATTTTAAGGGATTATCAGTGATATTAGCTATAGCTAACTCGGTTTTCCTTTATATTCCTGTTACTCTACTCAGATTTAAAGCTCTTTTTTTTTCCAACTCAACAAAAATATTTAGGATCTATCTTGCTTTTATTAAGAAAGCCATTAGTTGTCTTTCACATTGCTGACATACATTCTCCTCCATCTGGATCCCAAGTTTTGTTTTGTGTTTACATACACTATATTGATAAGTACTTATTAATAAAAATAGTTTAAACTCATTCTTCACTAAATATAATTTCTTTCCTCATTTGCAGGCAATCTCTAAGCATTATATGTCAATCTACATATTGTGAATATGATGAAGGAATTAAATATATACCATAGTTTACACAGCCATTTTCTATTTAATATTATAGTGAAGTACTTAGGATTTTATCTTTAGCACCAAGTATAACAGAACATATTCTGGGCTCTGATTTTAGAAAGTAAAAATTTACTCAAGTCTTCTGGAGTAATGACTGCCACATAACAGGGAGCAGTTCCTTTGAAAACTCAAAGACAGTCATTTCCTTGATAGGATATGTCCCATTCCACAACCTGAGTCCTGATGTTCTTCTTAGATTGTATATGGGGTGGTGTGCTACCACTAAATAAATATAAATTAAATGTAAATAATATGAAAATATGCATTCTTTCTTTAATGACACAATTATTGGGCAGTTATTAATTACCAGTTACTTTCATTTAACTAAAATAAACAAAGATCACATGTCCTCAAGGAGTTCATGTTGTTGTTGTTGTTGTTAGATGCCAAAGAGTTGGTTCTGACTCACAGTGAACCACGTGTACAACAGAACAAAACATTGCCTAGTTCTGGGCTGGTGTGTAGTGGTTAAGGCCTATGGCTGCTTACCAAAAGGTCCATAATTTAAATCTACCAGGAGATCCTTGGAAACTCTATGGGGCAGTTGTACTCTGTCCTGTAGGGTCACTGTGAGTCAGAATTGACTCGACGGCAGTGGGTTTGGTTTGGGGGTCTGGTCCTGGACCATTCTCACAATCATTGTTACTCCTGAACCTATTTTTGCAGCCACTGTGTCATCCATCTCTTGGAGGGTTTTCTACATTTACACTGGCTGTCTACTTCACAAAGCATGGTGTCCTTCTCCAGGGACTGGTCCCTCCAGACAACATGTCCAAAGTATGTGCGTCCTTGCTTCTAAGGATCATCTAGCTGTGCACATTCCGAGACAGACTAACTCGTTCTTCTGGCAGCCCATGGTATAGCCAGTGTTCTTTGACAATACAGTAATTCAAAGGCTTCAATTCTTCTTCAGTGTGTCTTATTCATTACCCAGTTTTCACATGCATATGAGGCAACTGAAAGTATCATGGTTTGGGTTAGGCACACCTTAGCACTTTAAAGAACTCTTTTGCAGCAGATATGTCCAGTGCAATGCAACATTTGATTTCTTGACTTCTCCTTCCGTAGGCATTGGTTGTGGATCAATACATCTGTCAGTTTGTCTTACTGTGAGGGCTTGTGTGTTGCACTGATGCTGGAAGCTATGCCATTAGTATTTCAAATACCGACAGAGTCATTCATGGTGGACTGGTTTCAGCTGATATTCTGGACTAAGATAGACTATGGAGTATGACCTGGCACTATACTTCTAAAAAATTAGCCGGTGAAGCCTTATGAATAAGAGCAGAACATTAATATAGCTCCAGAAGATGAGCCCCATAGGCTGGAAGGCACTCAAAATCTGACTGGGGAAGAGCTGCCTCTACACAGTAGAGGTGATCTTAATGACATGGATGGAGTCAAGCTTTCAGAGGAGTTCATAGTCTCATAAGACAAAGAAATGCAATTTATTAAAACAAAGCACAACACAATGTTTATAATCAAAGAGACATGAACATCAAACTGAAGAAAAGGACCATATGCATAAAGTAGCTTGATTGGAAAACAATTACCATTGCATGAATTCTGCCTCATGTTGACCCTACATATATCAGAATAGAACTGGGCTCCACAGGGTTTTCAGAACCTGATTTTTCAGAAGTAGATCACCAGGCCTTCCTTCTGAGACACCACTGGGTAAACTTAAGTCCCCATTTGTACCACCCAGGTACTCAGCTTGGCAGATAAGAAGGAAACATTATTACTACAGGAAATTAGGAAATCATGGAAATGGATGACAGGAGATGCAAAGGAAGCAGAAAGCAGTTCTTTACAACCAGGGCTCAAACAGGCTGAACTTTGCCCTCTCCAGTTTTTGCTATGCTCAGAATGATAGAAAAGTCTTTGGTCTTCAGTTTGGTATGTGTGTGTGTATTTTCTCCTTCTTCAAGTGACAATTCTTGAAGTTCATTTACTTCTCCTGAAAACATTTATTTCCTCAAACCTCATATTATTTTCCTATTTAACTATGAGGCTTGACCAAATTATCATTATCTCTAAATTTCTAATTAAATATCTTAGTTTGATTTTCTATGCTTAATTTCTTTCTTTTTTAAAATGTCCATTGTTGGCATCACTAATTTTTATCGGCGTCAAGACTACAGTACTATAGAGTTAATTCTTTTAATGAGCAAGTTAATACCACTTGCTTTTCTGACCTTTGCATGTTTTTTCCTCTTCTCTTCCTTTTATTGCCTCCTTATGAATGATTCTCAGCTTGTTATCACCTCAGCAATAGAACATAAATGAGAGAAAAATCTCAGCTTGGTTGTCTGCCCCATAATCTTGCGGGGGTTCTATTTTTGTCTAAGATATTTAAAAAGAGTGTCCTAAATTAGTTTTGTGTTTCATTTGTGTAAATCCCTTTTTATTTTCATGGTCATAAATAGTTGAACTAAAACATTAACTACATTTTTATTACTAACATTTTTAGAAAAGAGAAATATAATCTTTCAGATATTGGAATGAAGTTTAAATGACTAGTTTAAAGATTTGGGTTTCATTTCTTTGTTGTAGCTTTGGGATTATGTTATTGGAAACATCAATCATTTGCACATTCATCTATTTTAAAATCTTAATAGGGAAAATATGTTGCTAAGTAACTGAATATGCAACCTCTCTTTAAAAAGACCAATGACTTCTTTAAATTTTATTTTGATAACAGTGTTTTATTTTTGAACAGCAATAGTAAAATAAGTAGAATTCTGCTAAATATATGGTACCCTTGTGGCTGAGAGATCAGCTGCTAACCTACATGTCAGCAGTTTGAATCCACCAGCTGCTCCTGATAAAATCTATGCAGCAGTTCTATGCTGTCCTGTAAGGTCACTATGAGTTGAAATCAACTCAACAGCAATGGTATTTGGTTTTGTTTATTAAATATATATTAGTATTATAACCTCTTGTGTTTAAAAATGACACAAGCTCATCATCTACAATCTGATAGTTTAGTAGAATTTGAAAATAAACTTTAGTAAATAATTAAATTTGGGTATTAATTTTCAACTTTCAAATGAGAAAATATACCTAAGATGATAACCTCTAATTATAGCTATTATTTTTACTTTACTATCAATACTATGGTCCTCAAAAATTAGCATTAAAGTCAAGTTTTCTAATAAACAGAATCCATGCAGTCATAGAAGTAAATTGGAAATTTATTTTCCAATATTCTGTTCTGTTCAGCTTTATAATATTCAATTTCTGCAAGTCTGGTATTTAGTCATGTGTCTTTGTCACTGTGTGGGTTGGAAGTATGACTATGGGGCACAAAAGCAATGAGACATTAAACACATTTCTTTATTAAGTTTGGTAATTTTTTAATAAAAGAAATGTTGGTCTCCTGGATTTCTATAAAACAAACAAAAACTCGTGGTTTTTAAATAAAAACAATCATATGGAAAGACACAATTAGATTAAGAAAACAAACTTGGAGTGATTCATATAAAATAAAGAAATAACATAAAGGCACACTGATTCCTCTAGTCATTTATTTTCCCGGTAAAATCATCAACAAAAAGCACCGTAAAAGTGAGAATTATCAAGTCATTCACTTACAGAATAAAGAGTGGAAGAGAAGAGAACAAATGAAGAGCAAACTAAAAACAATATAGAAAAGAGGGAATGAGAACAAAGTAAAAAATCAATAGCATATTAAGTTTTTCAAGACACAGAAACATCAAAATATGAAACATCTCAAGGAGAAAACTGTCAGGGAAATAAAATAGTAAAAGGAATGGAAAAACATGTCAAAATGACTGCTAGGCTGACTTAAAACTTGAAAATGCATTAAGGTAAATATAACTTAAGAAGAGTTGTGTACCAGGTGTTCTTGGTAACTGTGGCCACAAAAATAGTGAAATGGTTTAAATTCAAATCAGAGAGACATAGAAAGGGTACAGAACATAAAAAGAAACATAATCCCATATGTTTTAACAATGTCTAAAATGTAAAGAATTTAAAATTTCACTGTCAAATTGTGTTGTTGGGTGCTATCAAGTTAATTTTGACTCATAACAACACTATATGACAGAGTAGAACTATTCCAGATGGCTTTCTTGGTTGTAATCGTTACAGAAACAGATTGCCAGGGCTTTCTCCCACAGAGCCACTGGGTGGGTTCAAACCATGACAATTGCTGTAGGCAGCCGATCAGTTATTGTTGTGCCACCATGGCTCTTTTTTCACTACGGAATAAGAACCTGTAATGCTGGCTTGGCTTGGCGAATAGATACCTGTTGCTTTTGTCTTTCCAACAATTATATTTCTCCTTCTTTGCTCAACAACATTCTCTTCCTTTAGTAAACTGTCCTTTTGTGCTTCCAAAGATGTGGTGTTAGGAAAGGAAGCTGTCAATCACAGCTGCCTAAGACCAGATCCAGGAAGAGTTAATCATCTCCCATCATCCAACCACAGCAGTTGTCAAAGAAATGATAATTTGTTCTAAAACAAAGTAATCAGATTCTGTTGAGTTTTACACACAGTTGATAAGAGTCCCCGTGTGGAATAATGGTGTCATTTAGAATTCAACCAGAGGAGTCTCAAAAGAAAGGCCTGGTAATCTAATTCAGAAAGATCATAGCAACTTCCAAAAGATCACAGCCACTGAAGAGCCTCTGGAGTGCATTTCTACTCTGAAACACATGGAGTTGTCATGAGTTTGAATCAACTTGATGGAAACCAGTTTGGCTGGTTGTATCATGGGAGATACAATAAAATTGTATTCTATGATTTTGCTATATTTCCTGATTCCAAACCCCAAAACCCACTGCCATTGAGTTGATTCTGACTCATAGTGACCTTATAGGACAGAGTAGGCCTATTCCATAGTTTCAAAGGAGCACCTGATGGATTTGAACTGCTTACCTTTTGGTTAGCAGCTGTAGCACTCAACTACTAGGCCACTATGTTTCTGATTAGACAGAAGAAAATTAGAACAAGTACACATGAGCCAATGTATGACCTTAAGTACATCCCACTTCGGTTTAGAGAACACTAATGACCAAAACGAGACAAAATGTGGAATGACATCAAAGACATCAGCCACAAGGAAAGCAACAGGTCGTTGTAAAGACAGGAAAAAAAGAAAAGACCAAATTGGCTCTCAGAAGAGACTCTAAAATTTGTGCTTGAATGTTGAGTAGCTAAAGCAAAAGGAATGATGAAATAAAAGAACAGATTTCAAAGGTGGCTTGATAAAATAAAGTATTATAATGATGTGTGCAAAGAGCAGGAAATAGAAAACCAAAAGGGACGAACTCTTTCTGCATTTCTCAAGCTGAAAGAACTGAAGAAATAATGAAAGCCTCATGTTGCAATAGTGAAGGATTCTACAGCTAAAATATTAAACATCTCAGGAGGCATCAGTGAAGACAGAAGGAATACACAGAGTCATTGTAGCAGAAAAAATTGGTTGATGTTTAACCATTTCAAGAGCCAGCATATGATCAGGAACTGATGGTACTGAAAGTAGAAGTTGAAGCTGTATTGAAGGCACTGGCAAAAAACAAGGTTCCAGAAATTGGTGGAATATCAACTGAGATGTTTCAACAAACAGATGCAGCACTGGAAGTGTTTCTCGTCTATGCCAAGAAATTCGGAGGACAGCTACCTGGCCACCTGACTGAGAGAGATGCATTTTTACACATATTCCCAAGAAAGGCAATCCAACCAAATGTGGAAATTACTGAAAAATATCATTCATATCACATCTAAGTAAAATTTTGCTAAAGATTATTTAAAAGTGACTACAACAGTATATTGAGAGGAAACTGCCAGAAATTCAAGCTGGATTCGGAAGAGGACATGGAGCCAGGAATATCATTGCTGATGTGAGACAGATCTTGGCTGAAAGCAGGGGATATCAGAAAGATGTTTATCTATGTTTCATCAACTATATAAAGGCATTTGACTATGTGGATCATAACAAATTATGGGAACACATGCAGACATGTTCACGATCTTTAGTTATTAAAGAAATTCAAATCAAGACAACAATGAGATACCATCTCACCCCAACAAGATTGGCCATGATCCAGAAAACACAAAACAACAGATGCTGGAGAGGCTGTGGAGAAAGTGGAACCCTCCTACACTATTGGTGGGGTTGCAAAATGGTCCAGCCTCTTTGGAAGGCAATCTGGCACTTCCTTAAAAAAATGGATATCGATATACCATTTGACCCAGTAATTCCACTACTTGGAATATATCCTACAGAATCAAGGCCTTTCACACCAACGGCCTTATGCACCAGAATGTTTATCGCAGCACAGTCCACGATAGCAAAAAGATGGAATCAACCCAGATGGAATCAACCCAACAATAGAAGAATGGATTGGTAAACTATGGTATATATACTCAATGGAGCACTACACAATGATAAAGAATAATGATGATTCCAGGAAACATCTCCTAACCTGGTTTCAAATGGAAGACATTATGTTGAGTGAAAGTAGCCAGCGACAAAGGGACAAATACTGTATGAGACCTCTACGATAAGATCTCAAAAACAGACTTGTGTATAGAAGAAAAGACTCTTTGACAGCTGCAAGGGAGGGGAGGGAGGGAAAGTGAGGGGGGGAGGGTTTAGTTTAGGTAGTTGCTAGAGATCTAGTTGGGAGAAAGCAGTGACAGCACACATTATAAACAAGAACAACATTAAGTGGACTTCAGCATAACTTGAGTACTCCTTCCATCTTAACTCAATACTGCAAGGATAGAGTAGCTGGGGCGGCGGGTGGGGGACCATGCTTTTAGGTGAATTCCAGGCCAATTGGCACAACCAGTGTTTTGCTAAGAGAGCTCTCTGCACCCCACATTAGTGAGTGGCGTCTGGGGTCTTAAAAGCTGCCAAGCTGCCATCCGAGGACACAGCAAATGGTCCCAACTCAGCAGGAACGGATGCTCACCGAGGACCAAAATGACATGTGGTAAAGGCAACTGAGAAGACAGAGAGACCCACAAGAGTGGGTGCCTACATCGACTTGGGACCGGAAGAACCAGATGGTGCCCGGCCACCACCAGTGATAGCCATGATGGAGCTCACAGAGAGGAGTCTCACTGGCAACACAAGAATAAAAAGGGATGCATCATGAGATCTCCACTAAAAGACCTCAGTTGATGGTCCAGCGGTTTTGGGGTTCCTCTGAGAGCATGGCCCCCGGCCCTGATGCTGCCCTTTCCCATAAATTATAACAAAGGTCCACTCTTTGGACAGGAATGGATTGGACTTGGCAATGCAGAGTGACCACATACTGGAAGCACTTTATGGTTCTATACATCTATAGGATATCATCTTGCTGACCTCTGGCTGGAGGAAGGGGAGTGGACGGAGAGGAGGGGAAAGGAGGCTGTTGGGAGGGTGAGACATGTATGGAGCAGAGAGGAATAGTGTGCAGTCACCGGACAGGGAGAGCAGCGGAAGCTGCATATAGGTGGGCATGTAAATTTATACATGAATGTACATTTTCACTCAGTTTTGTTAAATAAAAAGAAAAAAAAACCAAATTATGGATAACATTGTAGAAAATTGGAATTCCAGAACACTTCATTGTGCTCTTAAGGAATCTGTATATGGATCAAGAGGCAGTCATGTGAACAGAACAAGGGGATACTGCATGGTTTAAAGTCAGGAAAGGTGTGCATCAGGGTTGTATCCTTTCACCATACCTTCACAGTCTGTACACCAAGCCAATAATCTGAGAAGCTGGACTTAATGAAGAAGAATAGGCATCGGGATTTGAGGAAGACTCATAAACAACCTGCGTTTTGCAGATGACACAGACCTGCTTGCTGGAAGTGAAGAGGAGTGAAACACTGGTGAAGATCAAAGGCCATAGCCTTCAGTGTGGATTTCATCTCAATATCAAGAAAACAAAAATCCTCACAACTGGACTAGTAAGCAACATCATGATAAATGGTGAAAGGATTGAGGTTGTCAAGGATTTCATTTTACTTGGTTCCAGTCAATGCCTGTGGAAACAGCAGTTAAGAAATCAAAAGATGCATTGCATTGGGTAAATCTGCTGCCAAAAACCTTTTTCAACTATTGAAAAGTAAAGATGTTACCTTGAAGATGGTAGTGTGCCTGACCCAAGGCATGCTATTTTCAATTGCATCATATGAATGTGATTATTAGGAAGACAGAAGAGAAATTAATACCTTTGCATTGTGGTACTGGAGAAGAATATTGAATGTACCATAGACTGCTAAAAGAACAAGCAAATCTTTTCTGGAAGAAGTTCAACCAGAGTACTCCCCGGTAGCAAAGATAACGAGGCTGCATCTGAAATACTTTGGACATGTTTTCAGGAAGGATCCATCTCTGGAGAACATCATGCTTGACAGAATGGAGAGTCAGGGAAAGAGAGGAAGATCCTCAACAAGATGACCCTCGACAAGACGTAGTGGCTGCAACGATGGACTTAAGCATAGATACAATTGTGGGCACGGTGCAGGACTCTGCAGTGTTTTGGTCTGTCATGCACAGGGTCTTTATGAATTAGAACCAACTTGATGGCACCTAACAGCAACTTGATTAGACCTGGAGCTACACAAGCTAAATACCAGAATCAGTTCAGTTGAACTTAGTTGGCTTTGCACAGTTCAGGTGCCATCTGTAAATGATTAAGCCTCAACTGAAGTGATGCTCTAACTGGCCAGCTCTCAATCACACATCCTTTTCTGGAGACAGAAGCAGAAGAGATCAACTCCTTTGGATGAACTCATAGGAACACTGAGAATCTTAAGGCTTTCTCAAAAGAAAATCTGTTAACAAAAGAAAGGGAAGCGAGTGCTTGAGGGCAAAGAACACAAATACTTGCTGTAGAGTTTGAGGTGAAATTTCCATTGAAGATCATCTACATCAATTTTCTAATTTCATAAATGAAAATATGTTTGACAGTGTCCTTGTTTTTTTCAGTTAAAGCAACAGGTCATAAAGTTGGAGACAGGTTACCATCTTGTCTTTGCATATATGGTGACACCTCAATTGAAGCTGTTTACAAAAGGAAGATGAAAATTTTCAGAAATGTAAAAAGTAGTTTTATGTCTTGGTCAATGTAGATGCTTGCTGGGGGAAAAGAATGGCTCATGACTGTTTGCTTTCTTAATCTTTAATTCTGATCTTATCCGTCTGTAATTTTTGTCTTCTCCTAACTTATCCATCCAAATACACATTTCAAAATCAAGTGTTGGACTAATTTTACTAGTGATGCATTTGTCTATTTTTCCAAAAGGCAAATAGAAAGCAAAATCATGCATTTAGAGATAATAGTACTCAACGTCTTTTATGTGCACTTTAATATAATTACATTTGTCTTATTTTGAAAAAAAATTAACAAGAAGATGCAGTTTGGGGATAATTTAAAGTGAAGGAAAAAATCCTTAGATATAATTGATGATGTGAGAAAAATATTAAAATTCCAGGTTTCTCCCCTGTTTGTGTGAATGAAATGAAAAATTCATAAGGGAAGGACTTAATCAGACATTCAAAATATAAATCCATCAAAACATCACTCACCGCATACTATCAGTGTTCTAGGTACCTGGATGAATACACTAAAGAAATTTATATCTTGTGCTGTGAATGTGAATGAGTAAATCACAATGGCTAAATGGTTGTCCTTGGTGCCAGATAGGTCTGGACTTGTCTACTCACTGGCCAAGTGTTTTCTTCTAACATTTACTTCTTCCCCTGGAAGGCCTACCCAGATTGCAGCACTTAAGGGGAAAAGGCATGTCATTAAGGATACCTTTCAGTTTCTTTTTTTAGCTGAAATTAGATACTTTTGTACTACTGTTTTCTCTATCCTTAAAATAGCTTTCCCCTCCTAATTTTAAGTAGCAAAGGAGACTAATGTGTTTTTGTGTCTTTTGTTTTATTTTTGCATTTGCTGTAGTGATTTGGAAGACAAGGCTCCCAAGTTCAGCTCTATTAATAGTTGTCTTTAAGTCTACCAGTTGCTCACCAATGGCATCCACTACTCGTTCTCCATCTGCCCTTCTTATACTTATCCATGATTCCATATATCTGTTCCCAATTTCCTTGTTCCAAGGAATCGACTCAACAGTAATGGGTTTGCTTGTTTGTTTTTCCAATTTAAATACTAAGAGGTAACTTTTTATTTTTTACACTCCATAACAGACATTTAATGTGATTTTTTATTATCTGCAATTATAGGCTTAATTTATCTTTTATAAAGTATTCTTACATACTCTATAGGTCTCATTTTGTAAAATAGTTCTCAGCATTCAAATTCTGTAGACATAGTTCCAAATCATTTACAGGTATTTGGTAATTTAATCTGTATAATATTCAACAGCAGTTTGTTCATACTTTTTCAATGTTGATGTTTTGATTTTGATATATGTTTTGGTTTTGTGAATCCAAATTCTCCTTTTTTTGTCAGAGAATGTAATTTGACTACCTTTAGAAGTGAACGTAAGATTGGATTTAGACTTCTTTGGTCTTAGAAGTTTTTCTGTATGTATCTGACCAAAGTGCTGTGAAGGAATCATTTTACTGAAAGATGATCTTTGAGGAGTAACCTGTTTTTCTTCCTCCCTGGTAATTGCTTACTTGAGATTGTATGAGTCTATTCAGTTTCAGTGCTAACATTTAGGAAATATTTCCGTTCTTTGCATGCTGCTGAATTTTCTGTCATATAATTCTTAAACTGTATTATTTGTTATCTCAATTACATTATTTTATATAGTTTTATCTTCTTTTCTTCAGTACTCAGGAATGTTTTTCACTGAGTCATGTTGGTTCATTTTCTATTATCTCCAATGTGTGATTTAACTCTTACCTAGAATTTTGAGTCTCATTGCACTCTATTACTATTTTTTTTAATTTTCTTTTTTAGTTTTTAATATTCGCCTTTATTCACTGTATCCATCTATAAGCTTTCAGAAGTGTTATAGGGCAGAGACAGAGTTCCTGTTTATTACCTCTGCCCATTTGTCCTACTACTTATACCTACAGTGCAGGATAAAAGGTAACACTGTCTAACCCTGGGCCATCCCCATGATCCACCAGGGATCGGATGACTGTGATTCACAGGGTTTTCATTAGTTGATTTTCAGAAGTAGAACTCCAGGCCTTTCTTTGTAGTCTGTCTTAGTTGGGGAGCTCCACTGAAATCTGCTCATCATCATAGCAACCCATGAGCTTCCACTGACAGGTGGCAGCTGGCCCTGGGGTGCACTGCCTAGGAATTGAACCTGGGTCTCCCGTGTTGAAGGCAAGAATTCTACCACTAAAGCACCAATGCCGCTGTTTCTCAAATTTTAGAAGTTGACTATCTCTTCTTTTCTTCTTGGTCAGGAAGTTTCTTGTACTTTGGAATCAGGCAAAGCAGAGAAAATATATCAAGGACTTCTCTGCCTTCCTTGATGCCTTCTGTCTTTCTCGGCTTGGGCAAAGTGGCACACATAGTCCAAAAACGTGCTTTGCATCTGGCTGTATGATGATGTAATTAGTAAAATTCCACTTGGACTTAGACCTATGTTGTTGCCTTTTGTCTGTGTTGAGGTCATCTTAGGTCTGGAATGATTTTGTGTTGTTATAAGCAGAAAGTATGGCGAAGGCACATATAAAGTATACACAAGTTCACTCTAAAGATACGTATGTGTGAAATTCTGAAAGTAAATTTCATTTAATTAATTTTAATTACAGCAAGAAAAATAGAAAGTCTCATTTTGGTAATCTCTCCCCCCACTTATAGATATTGGACATAATACACACTCTCTTTTTTTCTAGCTGAATAACATTGGTTCATTAGTAGTAGAAGAAAAAGCTGAGCAAAACTAATATTTCATGAGTGTAAGTGAACCTGTAAGTGATATATGCAATATATAGGGAAAATTATCATAAATCTTAGAGCTATATTCAATTTCCTGCCAAGTTATAGGTTAATTTAATATTCTATACTTCAAGAACATTCTGTGTAGTCCCAATTTTCCAGATAATTTAGATCAGAAATTCAATTTTCACAGCCAATATCTATAAAAGTACCCTCTATTTATATTGCTGAAATTTACCATATAATTTCTGTTTTTTAAATGTTTCTTGACCATGAATCATAATAATTAACATTTTTCAAGAAACAATTTTTAAGGACATATTATTAGGAGGAAGTTAGGGAAAAATATTTTGAAAATTAAACAGAATTTCCTGCATTCACAGAAGACATAAGTTTAAGTTCATAGCCCCTTGGATTTGGAAAGGTGAGTTGTCACCCACTTTCTTTAGGTCTAATAATGCAGGAACTGGATTTTAAAGAGAATCTTAGATAATTGTAATAAAATAAAAAATGGTTCTTATTTTTATTTTTGCTATCCAGGCTGAACATACTAGTTGAGATTACAGATCTGTTACCAGTTCTGCCAATCACCTGTTTTTGTTAGACCTACTTGGGCAATTTACAAAATTAAATCCCAGTGGAAAATATTGATTGAATATCCTTAAGTGAAAGATTTCTCCCTTCTGTGGAAGTGGAATCAAAAAGTCAAACCCACTGCCATGGAGTGAATTCTGATTCACATGTTATAGAGTGGTATATAATTAGTAAGTGTATTTAAGACTTCAAGAAGCTTGTAATGTCAACCTGAGAAGATCTAGTGTTAACTGAAGAAAGTTATGTGTATTTTAGTAATGAAAAGGATTCATTCATGGCTCACCCAAGTTTGAAAAAAGTGTTTGTATTTATACAAATCATCAGTTATAATCTTTATTTGAATTCATAAGATTTGAAGCAATTTGAAAATTTGAGAGCCACTAGCAATAATCATAATAATGTAAAATAGCAAGATAACTGTAAATAAGAAACACTCTCATAACTAAGATTCCACCTGGGAATTTTCTTTATCTCCTTTAAAAGGTAAAGTTTTAATTTCTTATTGATGATTATTTTACAAAACTTGCTTTCAAAAGATAAGGTAAGGTAAAAAATGGGGTTGACTATGTATTTTTGATTAGAAACTGGAGATTATAGAAACTGTATGAGAAGATTAAGAGTTTAATAAGTATTGGATTTATTTTAAAAGAAAAATGAGTTCAAGAAGTACGGTGAACAAAAACCATCCATCTTAGAAGAATCTGTAAAGTGACTGATGCTTAAAAGTATCCACAAAGCCAGAATTAGGGTTCATATCTTTGATTCATCCTACCTAGATAAAAAAAATGGGTACAGAATAAGAAATGTGATATTTACCAAAAAAGTGAAGAATTTTAGTGCAATATTACGAATCAGAAATATGTTATCATTTATTTCAGAAACATCCTAAAATGACCTATTTCTCTTGAAAATATCACATGAGAAAAGGCAAAAGAATTGAATGATTATGTAGAATGGCTTTTTTTCCTGAGGATCATTATTGATGCCGAGTCAGTTTCTAAGATCAGTGTTCATCCTTAAGAGAAAAAAGGCATGTTTGCTTAAGGGACAGGATGTTTCGTTACATCCCTGTCTTTACAACTACCTTCACCATGACCACATGTAATGTGTATAAATTTAGTGGTTTTAATTTACTGTTTTGTAAAATGGGTATATTAAAGATAATTTCTAAGTTATCTGTTTAAGGAACCTTCCATTTAGATATGGAAATTTGTAGATTATTGAGACTAATTCCCCTTACTGTGTTTCATAAGAGTCCAAGGGTAGAACACATGGTTAAACACTTTGCTACTAACCAAAGGTTAGTGGTTCAAATCCATCAGAGGAGCTGTGGAAGAAAGACCCGCTGATTCACTTCCATAAGATCACAACCACTGAAAATCCTCTAAAACACATTTTTACTCTAAAACACATGGGGTCGCCAAGTTGGAATTGACTTGACAACTATTTTTAATATGCTTTATTATAGGTTTGAAAACAGATTCTGAATTCTATCCAATGTATATCTATTAGTAAATTAAATAATACATTTCACTACTAAGGTAAGGATTGTTTGTTTTACAGGAGTGTGTTACTGGTGAAAACATTGTTACGACAGCATTTGTTAGCCTTCTTAATAAATTTGGTGTTATGTAGAATGGAATGTTTTCCTTCACCTCGAATTCAGTTAAAATTCTTGAAGAATGATAAATTAAGCATTTCTGTCTCCCTTGAATTTAATGGTGATTATCTCTTTTTTCAATGGTTTCCATGTCATGTCTGAGAAATATGGATGTAATTTGTGTTAAAATTTGCCATTTGACTGAAACGTGAAAATCCTCTTAGATAATGAGCAAGCAGGAGGCCAGAACCACACTGATACTTTTGTGGTGTTGGACCAGGACAAATGACTAGAAACAGCACAAAGAAAGTTTGAGCTTACAATAGGAAAGAACTGCTAGCAATTCAAGATAAGGTTATAGGCTAAAATGATATAAACTCTCAAATGCTGTAATTGTTTAAGCAATTTACTGTAATCTGTTACATCAAAGATTTCTGCTTTAAGTGGGACATCCAGCAAGGTGACCTATAAAGTTTCTTCCAACTATAAAATGGTACAACTCACTTTTTTTCTGCTTCCAAGAGTACTTAATGTCAAGACAGGGTATGCGGTAAATTATTGCTCAATGCTAACATGTCTGTATTTATTATAAGAAAATTCTTTGCAACTCCAGATATTGAAGCAACCTCTATTTTTTGTGACCCTAGAATAAATTTAGCTTTTAAACTCATGCTGAATTTTCTTATTTTAATATGTATATATTTTACTATATATATAAATTAAATATTTAATATCAGTAGCTAAGCTTTAATTTTATCCTGTGGTATGATTCACTACCTTTCTGTCAGTTTGTTGTACTGTGGTGGCTTGTGTGTTGCTGTGATGCTGGATGTTGTGTCTCCAGTATGTCAAATACCAGCATCATAAATGGCAGACAGATTTCAGTGCAGCTTCCAGACTAAGGAAGAAAGGTCTGGCAAGACACCTTCAAAACTTAATCAATGAAAACTTTCAAAGATCACAACAGAATATTCTCCAACTTACCTTATTTTTACAACTCACCAGGAGGGATCAATCACTGGAAGAGGACTTTATGTTTGGTGAATTCAACAGCCCACAGGGTGAGAGAGATTCTAAGGGAGACAGATTGGTACAATAGCCGCAACTATGTACCTGAAGATGCTGTCAATTTTGAGGATGAAACAGACTGGGCTGCACTCTGTTCTCTTGTACATAAGATTGCACGAGCTGAAGTTGACTGTATGGCAGCTTATCTTCCTATCTAGCTAACTAGTTAGCTATGGTATGGCCTGAGATTTATACTGGGGAAAAAAACTTCAAATAATGTTAAGACGCTATGCTAACAAAACAATGTTCAGTTATTTTGCCAAGAGCTCCTCACTTAGTTAACAAAAGAAGTGGACTTCTGGATTTTATTTGCTAACCTCCTTCCAAGAATGTTTTATGAATTTTCCTAGTCAATGATTAGATCTAATCCTGTAGGGACGCACACTTTGATGGGAACAGGAAAGCGTTTCCAGGGTGTTAACCATGCCATCTACTGCTCAGATTCAGACAGATGAAGTTTCACCTCACACTTAAAGGTGGTGTCGCAGTTCCTGCTGTGATGTGCATTTCAAGTCCTGCAGATTAAATCTATAATGGAATGAAGCCACGATGAATATTTATAGGTATATTTAGATGGATTCAGTGATGAGTTATATGCTAATCAACACAGGCTGAGATTAACTAGGTAAATAGAAGAATCACGCATTAAATTGACATTGTGAAAGTGTTACTTACTAGAGGACTTGAATTTAAGAGCTTCTCTGAATTACATTGTAGTTTAATATGTCTTCTGGAATTGGTTAATTGAATGCTCAAGTGTGGGTACACATCCTGAGGCTCTTTCAGAAAGGAAATGAAATAATAAAATAATGGGAAAAATTATAAATTGGAAAAATTTTACTTACATTGATTCTTTTATTGGACGTAATTTTTTTTTCAGGCTCTAAAGTGTTTTGTTTGCATATTAAAATTGTGTGTTGTAACAACTAAAGTCATTTGGACAGTAACAAAAAATAGCACTCTGATTAAACTCTGGTAAAGTCGTGGTTAAGAGCCACAGGCTGTTCAAATCCACCAGGCCTTCCTTAGAAACTCTATGGAGCCATTCTACTCTGTCCTTTAAGGCCCCTGTGAGCTGGAATCTACTGGACAGCAATGGGTTTGGTTTTAGAAACCCTGCTGGTGTAGTGGTTAAATGTTGTGGTTGCTAACCAAAAGGTCAGCAGTTGGAATCTGTCAGGTGCTTCTTGGAAACTAGGTGGGGCAATTTTACTCTGTCCTATACTGTTGTCATGAGTTGGAATTGACTTGATGGCCATGAGTTGGGTTGGGTTTTGATTAAACTATATTTTATGGCTGAATGCCACCTTGATCCAGCTTTGTTTAGGCTCTATATGTTACTCCCTGTTGTCTCATCCAGCTTTTTCCTTTGCCAACATGTGGGTTCTTTTCCTCCCCTAACAGCCAGACAGGCAGATGGAAATGACAGGTACAGATTTCACTGTCAGTAGTTCTCAATTCTTTGATGTGAAAAGGGGAATCACAGTTATTTAGGCTGTATCCAACGTCTTTGCATCTTGCAAATTTGTGCAGCTAAAGTAGGAATATAAGAAGGCAAGCTCAATGTACGGTGCAGTGCCCCCTCACATCATGATTCACTCGCTTGTTTCTCGTGTTCCATAAAGTCTTTTGAAGACAGCTGATTGTTTTGTTGCATTTCTGTCTTCAGTTTTGATTTGTCAAGTTTCTCAATCTCAGCCATTGCAGGTTTGTCAAATGTGATTGTGGAGGGAACGAGTAAGCAAGGTATGAGAGTAGAATCTGGGTGTGCACTGGCCATCACCGAATACACGTGGATTTTTAAAGTTAACTCTTTGCATGCTGAGTTTTGTGCTTTGTTACAATAGTGACAAGGTAAACTAGTAGGTGTTTTCTGAATTCATTAGAGTGAAACTCCCACAGGAGTTATAAACAATTATATTCTACCATATGTGAGTAGCATGCTTCGGGAGATAAGACTTAATCTCTAGGCTACCTGAATCCATGTGTTAATGAGTCATATAATAACAGGGGCTTAATCATTCCATTTATATGCAGTGAAAAAAGATTTATCGATCCAGAAAAAATACTTAGAAAAAGGTTAAGAAAACCTCATTGAATGAAACAGCCAGGATCCCACAAAATACCCCTGATGTGCCTTTCAGAATGGCACCATTCAAAATTAATTGGGTCTGTCCTCTCTTACATTTATACTAAAATACATAGGTAAAGACGTTTATTTTAAAATGCATTTTTCTTAAACCTTTTGCCCGTAAGTCGATTCCAGCTCATGGTGACCTCTTGTCTTACAGAATAGAACTGCTCCATAGGGTTTTCTTGGTTGTAATTTTGACAGAAGCAGATACCTAGGCTTTTTTCCTACATTCCTCTGGTTCATTAACACTGCTAGCTTTTAAGTTTAGTGGCTCAGTGCAAACCATTTGCATTACCCAGTGGTCTTTTGTTATTTATTAGACAGATATAATAATAGATATAATATGACTAGGCCAGTTGGGGGTGGAGTTCGTCTCCACTCATAGTGACCCTGTGTGTTTCAGAATACAACTGCACTCCCTAGGATTGTCAGCAGCTGAATTTTTGAAAACAGGTCATATGACCTTTCTTCTGAGGCCCCCTCTGGATGGACTCAGACCACCAGACTTTGTGTTGTGTTAGCAGCTGAGCATGGTAACGATTTACAGTATCCAGGGACTCTGTACCATAGCTCTTGTTGTTCTGTGGCATCAAGTTGATTCTGACTCACAGCAACCCTATTTGACAAAGTAGAACTACCCCATAAGGTTTCTGAGGCTGTGCTCTTTATGGAAGCAGATCACTAAATCCGTTTTTCTGAGGAGGCTGTATCCAATCTCTTTGCATCTTGTAAGTTTATTCAGCTAAAGTAGAAAAACTAAGAAGGCAATCTCATGGAATGTATGGTGCAGTGCCCCCTCATCCCATGATTCACTTGCTTATTTCTCGGGTTTCCTTATTCTCAAAATGATTTTGAGACTAAGAGATGTCTTTAGTTTCTATTCATTGTAATAGACTCTTTGGGATCTTTCTTAGCTCAAAATGATACACTTTGTGTCAGAACTTACTCTCAGAGTCTATGAGACAGGACAATCAACCAGCACAAACTCTGTGACCCCATGATTTTGATCCAAATTGAAGAGAGCTAAGGTGTGCATCTCCTCTGAACCTTCTCGGAGGGTTTTCTCCTGTACATAGATTGTGTGGAATGAGAAGGTACAGTTTATCTCTGACAGCACTTATAATTAGTATATGGCAGGTACTCATATTCCACTGTGGCTGTGGGAATCAAAAACTCAGTCTAGGGAGAGTGAAAAGGGAAAACAGGTAAGTAAAAAGAGGAGAGAGAACAAGACACGCAGAGACGGCTCTGATGATTTTCATTTCCTGGTCATAGTTACTTCCGGTGGTGAGATATAGCCCTGTCTCCAGGCTCTGTAAGGTACGCTTTCCTCCTTAAAAGATATTTTTGTTTCTTTTGGTAAACTATAGGGTTTTTTGTTTTGCTTTGCTTTTCACAGTCTGGCACAAGCTGACTTTATCACTTTTTCCTGGACCTAAAAGCCCTTCTGGACACAGATTGACCTTGGTTTTACTTCTAAAGAGTATTAGCGAGTCTTCTGTATTTTATAGCATTTGATCAGGAGGTCACTGAAAACAAATGCAATTTTTACAGGTGCATTAAATTTCAAATCATTAATGCCCTGGACATGGAATTATCCCAGAATTTTGCAAAGCATTAAATGGTAATAATTCAGATCACTGTGAAAATATCTGAAATTAACACAATATTCAGTTTAGAGTAAGGCATATGGATGGAAAAGAAGAGCCTTTTTCCTATTCCTAAAATCTCCATTTAACTGGTTATTTTATTTAACCCAGGAGTTACATGCTGCTTGTCCCCATCTGTCTAGGAGTGCAGATGAATTCCAAACGCCTTGATATAACTGAAGTCCCTTCATGATGTGGCCCTATCATTTATGATTCTTACTTTTCCACCCTCGCCTTTAGAACTACTGAGTTTCTCTCAGATCCTTGCACGTGTCATGTTGCCCTGACCCTCAAGCCTTTGCGCGTATGGTGTTCTTGGTGGGTAACTGCCTGGCCAGCACCTCACCTTTCCTTAAGTCTTGGCTGTAACATCACTCCCTGTGGGAAGCCTTCTATGGTCTCCAAGGTATTGGGATATGGTGTTCCCACTGTGTGGTGAACTGTGTGCCAACTTTATATTTATTATTTGTTTTATAATGTCTAGCCCCCTGGACTATGAGTACCATGAGAGAAAAAAAAATAAATGACTTATTCCTGCAGTAGCACAGGGCCTCTTCATAAGTAAACGCTGATCCAAAACAAAACAAGGCAAGAAGTTAAATTAATAAACACAAGCATACACACACACAAATACCTGCCTTTAATGATACCCAGAGAATACAGCGCATGCCCAGCAGCATTTATTCATAAGTTCCGCTGCCAGTACTGAGGCTGCAAAATGAATGTGAAGGACACCAGGACCTCCAGCACAGCTGCAGCTGAGGTTTGCTTCTACTGTGAATGCAGGGTTTTTGACCTGTCAAGTTACAGACACTTGGAAACGACTCTGAGACAGACACTGTCAGGTATCTACAAGCCATTTTCTTTTTATCTTACTAATAGAATCCCACTTTTGTTTAAGGAACAATGTGCCCATATTCAGGGTTACAGTATGATTTTCCTAAAGCAATCATATCAAATCCCAGTGATTGGTCTGAAGCCAGACATGCAAATAAGCTCTCAGAAAACAAAAAAGAAAAGAAAAGAAACACAGTGCCATCGAGTCAATTCCAACTTACAGAGACCCTATGAGACAGATTAAACTGCTCCCACAACATTTCCAAGGAACACCTGGTGGATGGATTTGAACTGGTGACCTTATAACTAGCAGACATAGCACTTAACCAGTATGCCAGCCACCAGGGTTACCAAATAAGCTCTAGCTAGTGCCATTTAAGGGAAATTTAGCTTTGGACTTCTACTTGCTATGGAAAGCAAAACCATCACCAGGAGGAGGCTCTTGGACATCCTTCCCCTCTTTCTTGCTTAGATGTAATTATGAGACAGTGTGATACCAGGACTACATTATCCAATAGGCAAGGTAAGCACAGTACTTAACCTTGTTACTAGATCGTGTGTGTGTGTGTGTGTGTGTGTGTGTGTGTATGTGTAAAACAACATCAAATATTCTGCAACAGCACATTCATATAGAATCAATGACTCCTTGCAAATTTACAATCCCTGACCCGGCAGATGATCCAGTAACCAAGTTAATCACAGGCTTGACTGTGCTTACTTCCTCATCTATAGTGAACAATTTCACATGAATTTCACCAGTAAGGTCAGTAAGTAAGCACAAGTCAGTACATGCTTTTCTTGATTATTGAATAACCTACGCTCATTTGACACATCGCATGGGAGTAGACACGATGACTCACCTGAAGATGAAAGACCACAGGCTGAAAGTGCAGAGTGAAAGTGTGGAAGGAGACTGGGTTCTTTTAACTTGGCAAATTGCCAAACTGGCCCTGAGACTTAAATATTCTGGATTCTTGTTTAGTAAGTGTCCTTGTCATGTGAACTGTTCTTTGCAGACAAACACATCATGAATGACGCAATCTTTCTTTGAGTCAGTCAAAACGTACCCACCAAGTAGCTGTCTGGTTGGAAACTTCAGCTGTTTAGATACCCTAAATGGACTCTATTTCTTGAAAAAGAGACCACAAAGGTGCTACACTTTTTCAGCGGCATTGTGGTTGAGATTACTCAGTTTCCATTATGGGGTGGATTAGATTTGTGATTCACTCTCTGGGGACAGAAGGAAATGGAAGTGTAAGAGAGAACAGAGAGATACGAAAAGAGAAGTGATGAGACGAGAGAAGAGCGACAAGGTCAAATATGGTGCGGGTAGAGACAGTTGGCCACAGGTGAAAGAGTTCTGGGAGGGCAGAGCAGAATGAGAAGGAAAGAATGTCGAATGGGAACAGGTAGTATCTTGGAGGTGCAGCAAATTCTGATAGTTTATGAAAGGTCAGGTTGCAGTAAGGTAGTAATCTACCTCATGATAGCTTCTTATTTATTTATTAAAATATTTTATTGTGCTTCAAGTGAAACTTTACAATCCAAGTTAATTGGTTACACGCAAGCTTGCACACAGTGCTATGTAACGCGAGCTTCTCTCCCTAGGCTATGCCAGCACGCTCTTCGTTTCCACCTTGTATTTCCTGTGTTCGTTCAGCCAGCTTGTGTCCCCCTCTGCCTTTTCATCCTGCCTCTAGATGGGAGTTGCCCAGTTAGTCTCTTATCTATTTAAGCCAAGAAGCACACTCTTCAGCCAGTATCATTTTATGTCTTATGGTCTTAGAGTTCGCTTCACGAATGGTTTGAATTCTGGGCTAACATAGTCCAGAGGCCATGTCTTCCAGGAGCTGAAAGTCTGTTGGACAATCAAATTTGACCTATTTAAGATCAGATTCAAGTTCTGCACCCCATTTTTCTCCTGCTTTTTCAGGGACTCTGTTGTATTCCCTGTCAGGGCAGTCATTGGTGGTAGCCGGCCACCATCTAGTCCTTCTGGCCTCACGCTGATGTAGTCTTTGGATTATGTGGTTCTGTTTCTTGGGCTCATGTTTTCCTTATGTCCTTCATTCTCCCCTGCTCCAGGTGGGTTGGGAGTAATTGATGCTACTTAGATGGCCACTTTCTAGCTTTTAAGATCCTAGGTACCACTCACCAAATTGGGATGCAGAACATTTTCTTTAAAAAACTATTATACCCAGATGATCACCAGGGAACAAAACAACATGGGGGAGGAGAAAGAGAACCCAGAAGACAGAGAGACCCGTGTGAGTGAGTGACTACATTGACTTGTGACCAGAGAAATTGGATGGTGCCTGGCCACCACCAGTGATAGCTGTGATAGGGCTCACAAAGTTGAGTGTCACCAGCAACATGAGAATAAAAAGGGGTACACCCTGAGATCTCCACCACAGCTGATGGTCCAGGGGCTTCGGGGTTCCCCTGAGATCATGGCTTCTGGCCCTGATGCTGCCCCCGTCCACAAATCATAATGGAGGTCAACTCTTTGGACAGGAATGGATTGGACTTGGCAACACAGAGTAGCCTTATCATGTGTACACTTTATTGTTCAATGCATCTATAGGATGTCATCCTGCGTCTTGCTTGAGGTGGGGGACAGAGTGAAGAGGAGGGGATAGGAGCCTGTTAGGAGGGTATGACATGTACAGAATGGAGAGGAGGAGTGTGCTTTCATGGGGCGGGGAGAGCAGTGAGAGGTGCACATGGGCAGGCATGCAAATTTATAGGGGATTGCACATTTTCACTGAATCATAATAAAAAATAACTGTTATGCCAGATGTCCCATAAAACCACGGTCCCTAGACCCCTGCCTCTGCTACTCTGTTTTTTGAAGTGTTGGGTTATATTTAGGGAACTTTTCAGCTTTTGGTCTAGTCCTGTTGTGCTGACTTCTCTACTGTGTGTTGCCCCTCCATTCGCCTAACTTCTTTTCTGCCTTCTCGTTATGAAATACTCTTCTTCTTCCCTCCGCATCCTTGTAACTATCAAAAACTGTTTTCTTCTGTGTTTTAACTACTTCTTGGTCCTTATAATAGTGGTCTTATACTCTATTTGACCTTTTGCAACTAATTTTACTTAGCATAATACCTTCCAGATTCCTCCCTGTTGTGAGGTGTTTCCCAATAACACCGTCGTAGTCTTTATCGTTGCATAGTATTCCATTGTGTGAATATAATGTACTTTGTTTATCCGTTCATCCATTGATGAGCATCTAATCTGATTCTGTCTTTTGATATTGTGGACAATGCTTCAATAAACACTGGTGTGCATGTATCTTATGACAGCTCTTATTTCTCTAGGATATATTCCAAGCAGTTTCTATCTCTAGCTTTTTAAAAAAGTGCCAAACCAATTTCCAAAGTGGTGGCAGCATTTTACATTTCTACCAGCAGTGCGAAAGTGTGCCTTATGACTTTATTTTTTTTATTAGAGCCAGATTAATTAGAATGAAATGGTCTCTTATTATAGTTTTGATTTGCATTTCTCTGATGACCAATGATCCTGAGCCTGTCAGCCCCTGAACATCTTCTTTGGTGAAATGCTTGTTCATATCCTTTGCCCCTTTTTAACTGGGTTATTTATCTTTTTACTGTTGAGGTTTTGCAGTATCTTGTGTATTTTGGAGATTATATGCTGATTAGATTTGCCATATCCATTTTTTTTTTCTTTTTTTTGTGGTCTTTAAGTTGGCTTTTTACTCGTTTGGGAAGTGTCTGAATGAGTGTAAGTGTTTGATTTTTAGGAATTCCCAGTTATCTATTTTCTTTTCTGGTGTTTGTGCATTGCTAGTAATGTTTTGCAGTCTTTTTATGCAGTCTATCAGGGCTCATAGCATTGTCACTATTTTTTCTTGCATGATGTTTATCATTTTAGATTTTGTGTTTAGGTCGTTGATCCATTTTGAGTTCATTTTTGTGGACTGGGTAAGGTAAGGGTCTTTCTTTATTTCTCTCTTCCTTCCTTCTTTCCTTCTTTCTTTCCTCTTTCTCTTTTCTCTATCACTCCCTCCCTTCTTCTCTCCCTTCCTTCCTCCCTTCCTCTCTCCTTTCCTTCCCTCCCTTCCTCCCTCCCTCCCTTCCTCCTTCCTTTCTTTTCTTTTTGATAGATGGATATCCAGTTACACCAATATCATTTGCTAAAGAATCCCCTATTTACGGTCTTTGAGCCCCTGTGAAATATTAGCTGCTCATAGGTGGATGATTTCATGTCTGTATTCTCAATTATGTTCGATTGGTCTCTACATCTGTTGTTGTACCACTACCAGGCTGTTTTAACTACCGTGCAAGTGTAATAGGTTCTAAAGTCAGGTAGTGTAAGGCTTCCCACTTTGTTCTTTTTCTTCATTGGTGCTTTCCTTATCTGGGGCTTCTTCCCTTTCCATGTGAAGTTGGTGATTTGTTTTCCTATCTCATTAGAAAGTGCCATTGGAAATTTAGATTGACATTCATGACATCTTCTTAAAATGATCAATATATAAAACAAACAATGATTACTTGCTATGGATACTGTGCTTTCTTAAATATTTGGGAAGTATTAAAAATGAAGCAGCTGCTAGATAATTTGCTGGCTAGATAATTTGTCAAATGCCATTTCAATAACTTGAGTTGAAATAAGACGCTATTAAAATAAGAAATGGAGTCCCTGGGTGGTACAAAATGTTAAGTGTTTGTCTACTAGCTGAAAGGTTAGTGGTTTTAAACCACCCGAAGATGCTTCAGAAGAAAGCCCTAGTGCTCTTCTTCCAAAGGGTCACTGCTCTCAAAACCCTCTGGAGCAATTCTGCACTGCACAAACAGAGTCACCAAGAGTTGGAGTCCAACAACAACAACAAAACTAAGAAATAGTGGAGTCTACCTAATTTGTCAATATGTATCCATTGTCATTTCAGAATTTTTTTGGCTGAAGGAGGGTGTATGAACAGTTTTTTTCTTCTAACAACTCATGTTTTAAAGTCTATTTTTAAGTTTTGTGTCTCTGAACTGTCAGTTAATTTCTCCAAATTATTGACACTGTATCTGACCTTTTGCTAAATTCTTCATTAGCACTGGGATCTTTTTAGCTGTGTCTATGTTGAGTAATTAGAGTGTAAAAATGGAAGGGGGTGGCTTCTGATCTGCTCTAACTTCATGAGGAGGAAGGAGAATCAGGATGAACAGCCTGAGGCTGATTCCTATGAGGCAGAAGTCAGACAAGCCTCTTCTCTCTGCCATCTTTACCAATTCTGACACAAACCATCCCTCCCACATCACTCTACATCTCTACTGAGCTCAATAATTCATTGCAGTAGCCACACAGAACTCATGTACTCATGATTATGGGATTTATTAGAGAAGAAACAGGTTACAATTCAGGCTCAGGAGAACTCCAGATACAGTTATTCCATGAGGACAGCCTTTTCCCGGCTCTGCTGTGGGCACAGGTTTCTCTGACCCATCAGCCTCTACCTCACTCAGGGAATGTGTTATAAAACTCTTTTAGCACTGCTGGTAAGTGCCCAGAGGCATCCTATTCCACTATAGACTTGGCCCAAAGGTACTCAGCCCTAGCTCTGCAGGTAGGCAAACCTAGCTTCACCAAGGGGCTGGAAGCACCCCAACATTGCAGGAAGCCCCTTGTCCGTAGGTAGTCAGCTTTCTGGCTCTGTGAGCTAGGAAGCCAACTACACAGTCTTCTGTCGGTCTCTCTTTCTGTCATTTTTCTGCCACCTTATCTCACTGCCTTTAGTGTTAGAGGTCTTTCTCAGTCTGTTGGGTCCAGAAGCTTGGGTCCAAAGGACATACTCTCCACTCGTGGCTTCTTCCCCTGATGGTGGTAGAATGTTTCCCTTTCCTGCCTCTAGGATGGCTCATTTCAATCCCAATGAGACGGCCAAACTGGCCCAGGACCTGATGGGCCGTGATTACCCAATTTGCACAATCCTTCCCCATCCTTCAGATGGGAATGAGAAGATCATGGCAAGAACGACCATACAAAATCAGTCCCCTCAGAAATAGATTGAGTCAGTTCTACGACAACAATCTGTCTGATAACTTTGTTTGAACAGACTTTCCTCCAGTTTTCATAAGTTGATGCATTTCTCATTTATGTCTACTCTTTGAATCGGTAATACCTTACCTTTGAATATCTCTTTAAGTTTTAAGCATGAATTAAAAATAAAGTATTTCCAGGTGGAACTTCTTGGAGGAATTTTTTAAAAATATTTTATTTATTGTGATTGAGTGAAAGTGTACAGTCCAGTTTAAATTTGCATGCCCGCCTATGTGCAGCTCCTACTGCGTTCCTTGCCCAGTGACAGCATATTCCTTTCTGTTCTGCACTCCTGTTCCATACACGCAATATCCTCTTAATAATCTCCTGTCGCCTCTTCTCCACCTCTCCACTGCCCTCTAGTAAGATGCCAGTAGGACGACATCCTATAGATGCATAGAACCATAAAGTGCACACACGGTGTGATCACTCTGTGTCGCTGAGTCCAATCCATTCCTGCCTGAGGAATTGATCTCAGTAGTGACTTATGAGTGGGGGTAGCATAGGATCTAGGGGCAATGCTCCCAGGGGAACCCTCAGGCTTTTGGACCATCAGCTGTGGTCTTTCAGTGGAGTTTTCAGGCTACACCCCTTTTTATTCTAGTGTTGCCACTAGTACTCAACTTTGTGAGGCACATCATGGCTGTCACTGGTGGCCAGGAACCATCTGGTTCTTCTAGTCCCATTTGATATAGTCACCCATTCACATGGGTCTTTCTGTCTTCTGGGTTCTCTCCCCATGTCGTTTTTGTCATTGGTGATCATCTTTTCTTGCTGACTTGGGACAATTTCATGTACCTCAGATGGCAGCTTGCTAGCTTTTAAGACCCTAGATACCACTTACAAATATGGGGTGGAGAAGACTCTTTTAGTAATAGCCTAGTTGTGCCAACTGGCCTTGGTGTCCCCTGAGAGCACGGTCCCTGAACCACCATCTTTGCTACTCTACGCTTGCCATATTGGGTTAAGATTGGAAGTTTTCAGGTTGTGTTGAAGTCCAGTTAACTTGATCTTCTTTCTAATGTGTGCTGTCACTGATTTCACCCAACCAAATTTCTATCAACTGTCTAATCTATAACCAGTCTTCTTCTTCCCTCTCTCCTCTCCCTAGCAGCCATCAAAGAATCTTTTCTTCTGTACATGAGTCTGTTTTTAAGTACTTATATCGTGGTCTCATACAATATTTGTCCTTGTGCCACTGACTAATTTCATTCAACATAATGTCTTCCAGTTGAAATCAAGTTATGAGATACATCCCAAAATCATCATTGTTCTTTATCATTGTATAGTGTTCCACAGAGTATATATATCATAGTTTATTTATCCATTCACCTGTTGTTGGGCATCTGGGTTGATTCCATCTTTTTGCTATTGTGGACTATGCTGCAATAAATGTTCGTGTGAATGTATCTGTTTGTGTGACTGCCCTTGCTTCTGTAGGATGTATTCCAAGAGGTGGGATTGCTGGGTCAAATGGTATATCTATTTCCAGTTTTTTAAGGAAGAACCAGATTGCTTTCGAAAGAAATTGTACCATTTTGCAATTCCACCAACAGTGTAGGAGAGTTCCAGTTTCTCCACAGTCTCTTCAGCATTTGTTTTGTGTTTTTTGGATCATGGCCAACCTTGCTGGTGTGAGATGATATCTCATTGTTGTTTTGATTTGGATTTCTTTAATAGCTAATGATCATGAGCATTTCCACATGTGTCTTTCAGCTGCATGGATATCCTCTTTAGGGAAGTGTCTGTTCATCTCCTTCACCCATCGCTTAATTGGGTTATTTATCGTTTTCTTGTTGATATTTTGTAGTACCTTATAGATTATGGAGATCAGATGTTGGTCTGACATATAGCTGCCAAATATTTTTTTTCCATTCTGCAAGTAGTCTTAGAGGAATTTTTAACACCACAGAATGGGATACTTTCCTTCTTCTTCTTCTTTTTATTTATTTATTTTGTGACATTCTTAGACCCCAATTAACATTTAGGTAAAAATAAAAAAAAAAGTAAAAAAGCAACAAAGAAATGTACTTCTTGCTGAATCCTTTTCAATTTTGGAGGCAGGGATTTTTTATTATGTGGTTTTCATTAATTTTCTTATTTATATTAACTCTGATTTTCAAATTAACTTTAAATATGTTACCTGTTGAAATTTTCACCACTTGAAGATTTCTTTGTTATATTGTTTCAACTCTCTGAAACAATACAAGCCCTCTAAATTTAGATGAGCTACTGGTTCAATTAACAATCTGGCTATTCCCATTTTAAATTATAATGACACAGAAAAAATTCTCTGATAACTCAACTTTCTATAAGAAGTATGATTAGTCTCTACTACTTCTTTTATCTGATCTAACATTTTAAAACAATTTCGTTTATTATCAGTAAAGAAGAAATTATAAAAGCAGTAAACTACTACCTCTACCACTATCTTTTCCTGCTAAACATAGCAGTTGTATGAAAGCAAATTTCTAAGTGGATGCCTATGAGATTCAATTGCCATCAATTCCTCAACTCATGTGTCAGAGATGATTCTTCACAGTTTTTCAATGCTGAGATTTTATCTTCTATTAAATGATGAGGTGTCATTACAGAGCCAGAGTTATAAACATTAGTCCTAATTTACATTTACAATGACATAAAGTACTTTCATTTTCTTATAAAGTATAAATATAGATCAACAATATGTATATAACCAATAACATATATGTATATAATATGTAAAATATGTAGATAAATGAAAGTAAATTAGAAATTAAGATGTAAAAAAATATTTTTAGTGCAGCTTTTTGGTCTATATTTATGTACCTGGTTTTCCTCCACAAATGCATTGTACAAAGAGAAGCATGATTTATCTGTCTAGGTATATTTATAGATTCATTTAAAAAAACAAAACAAACAAAGCATGCTCTGCTCATCTGTGTCCTCACACTTCCATGAGTTGAATCTGTGACCATAGTGGAGAGGAGCAGAATGCATTCCGGTTCCTAATGTTGGGCCAAAGGTATCTAAGTAATTATAAGCATGTAAATAGCAGCAGTTACTTCCTGAGAGATTCTAATATGGTATGGGGCTGAACCTGTGCAAAATATAAGGAATAAAAGTCTTCTACATTTATTCAACAATATTTGAGTAGCTAATAATGCTAATATATTGAAGACTGGTAGTTTTATGGATGTACGAAGGATGATGTAATTATTAAACTGTAAGTACATTTAAAGTTGTACTACAATCAAATTAGAATTACAATCATTTTGTTAATTAATGGAAATTAAGAGCATAACTTCGATTAAGTATAGCTGATTTTAAGTCTCTTGTTAGGTGCCTTTGAATCAGTTCTAACTCATAGCTACTCAGTGTATAACAGAAGAATACACTGCCTGGTCCTGGGCCATCCTCACAATCATGGCTATGCTTGAGCCTATTTGTTGCAGCCTATTTGTGTCAATCCAACTCATTGAAGGTCTTCCTCTCTTTAACTGACACTCTACTTTACCAAGCATGGTGTCCTTCTCCAGGGTCTAGTCCCATCTGATAACATGTCCAAAGTATACGAGACAAAATCTTGCCATTTTCCCTTCTGAAGAACATTATGGCTGAACTTGTTCCAAAACAGCTTTGTTCATTTTTCTGGCAGTCCAGGGTATATTCAATATTCTTTGAAAACAACGTAATTCAAAGGCACCAATTCCTTAGTCATTCTTCTTCATTGTTCAGTTTTTGCATGCATATCACTTAGAGCAAGTGTACTGTAGTGCTCAAAGCGATGTCTTAGCTTTTGAACACCTTAAAGAGGTCTCTTGCAGCCCGATACCATACGCCACTTAATTTCTTGACTGCTGCTTCCATGAGGATTGACTGTGCATACAAGTAAAAGTAAATTCTTGATAACTGTAATCTTTTTTCCATTTATCATGATGTTGATTGGTCCAGTTGTGAGGATTTTTTGTTGTTGAGGTATAATTCATTCTGAAGGCTATCAACTTTGATGTTTATCAATAAGTGCTTTAGGTCTCCTTCACTTTTGACAAGGAAGGTTGTCTCATTTTGTATACTGAAATGTTGATCCTTTCTCTAATTCTGACACTGAATTACACAAGGGTATTTATTTAGTAAACGTTGATTCTTATACTTATCATTGGCAAAACATTTTCAAAATTTGTTCACTTGATCTCCACCTCAACGCTACAAGTAAGGCAGCTTAGGCTCCTTTGGGCTACCTCCCTAGTCAGGCCTCATTTGAGGGGACAACAGGGTAGTTTAGAATCCTCAGGAGTTTTGCAAGCACCCAAAAACCCAAATCCACTGCTGTCAAGTCCATGCCACATTATAGTGACCTTATAAGACAGAGTAGAACTGCCCCATAAGTATCTAAGGAACACCTGGCAGATTTGAACTGCTGACCTTTTGGTTAGCAGACATAGCACTGAGCCACTGTGCCGTCTTTGCGAGCACAGCGGTTGTTAAGTGTCACCCATCTTAGAGGCTCCGCTGGTCTTCGCAGTTCTTTATTGGTTTTCTCCTTTCCATTATTCTCCTCTCTTTTTCTTTTTCTGTTCTGTGGCTTCAGGAGATTCATTAAGCCCATATTACAATATAGGATGCATTATGGGACTCTAAAGTACTTCCTTGTTCAGGATGGAGTCTGAGAAAAACAAAATAAAAATGAAAGTTTGGTCCTTACAGAGTGAGGGAAGTAACTACCTCCACCAACTTTTAGCATCCAGCCTGCTGGGCTCCTGGTGACCCTATGTGTATCAGAGTAGAGCTGCACTTCACAGTATTTCTAGTGGCTAATCTTTCTCATGTAGATAGTCTGGCCTTTCTTCCAATCTGGGTTGGCTGAAAACTTGACTTTTGGTTAGCCTGAGTGTCTTAACCATTTGCATCAGCTAGGTATTCTGAAGGAAACACGAGGCTATCCAGAGTCACTGTATTTACGTTCGGTTTCTGAGCTATATGAGCCACGGAACAATAGTAAATCTAAAGATTCTTAGTAGTCAAAAGAACTCATGAAAACAGGATACAGAGATTATTGAAGCTTTTTTTTTATTTGAAAAGTATCTTCTTGTTTCAAGTTTAATCATTGTTGTTTTCTATCTTCTTGTTTTTGACTTATAGTGACCTCATATGTGCAGAGTAAAACTGCTCTATAAAATTTCAGATGATCTTCTGGAAATAGGTCACCAGGTCTGTCTTCCAAGGTTCCTCTAGGTAGATTTGAAATGCTAGACTTTCATCTAGCAGTCAACTACATCTATTTCATAAAGTCATAGAATTGAAATTTTAAAATACAAAGAAAAACAAGGGATCAGCATAATCTAATAATTTATAATAGATGTTTACTGAGCATTTCTATTATATGCTAGTCATCGCTTTAAGTGCTACTTGGGTCTCCTCACTTAGTCCCAACAATACCCTATGAAGTTGGTATTGTTTTTAATCTCTGTATTATAGTCAAAGTATAAAGAGGCTTATACGACTAGCCAAAGCTATATCCTCGTAGAAGGTGGTTAATACCCAGCCAGCTGGCAAACATACTTTTTGTCTGTTTATACTTAAATATATATATATATTCCTTAGACAAAAGTTTAGAGAGCAGACTAGTTTTTCATTAAACACTTAGCATACATATTGTTTTGTGACACTGGTTAACAACGCCATGACATACATGTGTCAGTCTGCTCACTTCTCAACCGTGGGTTCCCTATTACCAGCTTTAGTGTTCCCTCCTGCATTCTAATCCCTGCCCATGGCTGTTGCGCCCCTTTAGTTTCATTTTGTTGTATGGGCCAGTCTAATCTTTGACAAAACAGTGAACATCAGCAATGAATTCAGTACAGAGCTGAAAGGGTATCCAGGTCCATACTCTCATAGTTTCTCCAGTCTCTCTCCATCAGGCCAGTAAGTCAGGTCTTTGTAAACTAGAATATTGTTTTGTATTTCTTCTGTAGCTCTGTCCAAGACCCCCTCTTGTGATCTCTGTCAGAGCAGTCAGAGATGGTAGCTGGTACCAACAGTTGTACTGAACTCAGACTGGCTGAGGCCATGGTAGATGTGGCCCATTAGTCTTTTGGACTAATCTTTTCCTTGTATCTTTGGTTTTCTTCATTCTCTCTTGCTTAGGGAGGGGTGAGACCAGTGCAGTGTCTTAGATGACTGCTCATAGACTTTTAAGACCCCAGACACTGCATACCAAAGTAGAATGGAGACATTTTCTTTATAAACTATGTTATACCAGTTGAGCTAGATGTTTCCTAAGACCTACAGCCCTCCATCCAGCAATTCTGTCCCTCAGGGAGTTTGAATGTGTTTATGGAGCTTCTGTGACCTTGGCTGGCAAGTATTTATTTGCTGTTTACCAGGAGTTAAACAAGGAGATGCAACTTTACATGTGTTATTTCAATTGATTTTTACAATAATCTTACATGGTATTAATTACTATTGACCAAAGTCACAAAGAAAACGCTGGTGGCATAGTTTTTCAGAGTTATGTTGCTAACTAAAAGGTTAGCAGTTCAAATCAACCAGCTGCTCCTTGGATATCCTATGGGACAGTTCTGCTCTGTTCTATAGGGTTGATGTAAGTTGGAACTGACTCAAAAGAAGAACATTTGGTAAAGTCACAATAAAGTTACATAGAGGACTTGAATTGAAACCTAGTACTTTTTAAGTTCAGTTTCTCCCCTGGCCTTTGATAGGGCGAAACAGTAAATATGTACCTGTGTGTATATGTATATGTGTATGTATACATATGTGTATGTGCATATGTATATGTATACATATGTGTATATGTATATTCATCCTAATTTTTGTCACTAATCTTTAATCTATACATTTGAATGGGAAATTTTATAATACATAAAAATAATTATTTGTATACCATAACACAACATTCCTAACCAAGCACACAGAATTAAACATTTGACTATTGACTGTCCTTGAATGCTCTTTGAAACTGTTTTGCATCTTCATGGAAGTGTGATCATTCTGAGTTTAGGTATTATGTCATACGCACTTCTTGTGTCCTCATTCTACACAGTACTTGGTACAATGCAGATGCTCTTGTGAGGACAGGGCAGAACTAAAAAGGAAGAGTCCGTTTCTGTTATAAACAAAGAAATCAGAAAAAGGACAGATTAGCCTTTTTAATTCCTGGGTGGAATTAAATTCAAAATAACACTAAAATTTGAGAGTGTACCTAAATCCATATAATGAAGATGTCAATGTACCAGGAGTGAGGGATCAGAGAAAGAAAATAAAGACGAATGTCACAATGATTATTCAAATTAGTAGTTACTTGACAGTTAAAAAAACAGATTATTTAGGCATTAGGAAAAATCTGGCAGATGATTCAAGAGGTTAGTTTGTTTGGGCCTAAGGCATTGTGGTGCAGACAGACAGTGAAGGAGGAGTCAGTTAGGACTCAGAACAAATGCAGAAGTCATGGTTGAGGTAGTGAGAAGATTACCAGGACAGTGATGAATAACAGAATCACAGCAGAGAGAGCATGTGGACTCATAGGGCAATATGAATAATGATGCAAGCAGGGAAAAATAAGTCAAGCTGAATGAGGGCAGAAATTACATGTAAGTGTTGACAAAAGAGAGTTAAAAGCTAGAAGATAGAGAAACTTCTTACTTCCTACCTGAAAAGTTTGTAGAAGAGTTTAACAAGCAAAAGTAAAATTTCAAAGTTTGAAATGAGGTGATATTGTAGCTTCTGAATGCAGTTTGTAACGCTGTTTCCTGTCATTACTGGCTTGAACTGCAAGGCTTTGGGCACCTCACAGGCTGTGACTGTTGAAAAATCAGGGCTGTAATGTTTATTGCATTTATTCTTCCTCATGAGAATCATAAAGATCTTTTTGGTAAACTACTACTAATAATGTTAGTAAACTCATAATGTATTAAAAGTAAACACACAGAAAAGCTCAAAAAACAGTATAAAGTTCCAACCTTTTCAAGCAGAATAGAGTAAAATGAACCAAAAAAGTTTTAGAAATTTTAATGTTTTGTCCCTAAAGAGTTTCTGTTCTATTTTTGAAGTTTTTACTTAATTGTTCAATCACATCTTGATATTTTACAGCAATCAGATGGTCCCTGAGATCTCCCCAACATTCTTCCTTCACTGTTAAAGTCTCTTTCAACCTCCTTTATCAAGTGGAAACAAAGTTCTTAGACAATGACTAAGTTCACACACAATGGTAAATATTTTTAAACATTAAACTTCTGCATCTTTTTCAACAAAACACCTGAAACATCATCAAGTTCTTCATTTCATCTTAAGACCTGTAGGATGGGCTAGTGCCACAGTAAACGACTAAGATTTCACCAACTACCAAGGAACTTAGTAAATGGTAGTTAAGTGCTTGGCCCACCATGCGCCTGTCTGTTATACTGTGGTAGCTTGCATGGTGATGTGATACTGGAGTTCGAATATCTCTGTCAGAATGGACCTTGGGAAAAAAAAAGAACAGAAATCACTCGATACACCAAATTGTGCTTAGGAAAATGAGTTATGACACATGTGCTCTGTGGGAAGAGGGTGAACAAATAACACAGACAGAAATACTACTCACAGGAGAAGGATGGAGGTGAGGAGACTGAGTTTGTTTTGAACATGCTACATCTGATGTGCATAAAGAACATCAGGAAATATACTGAAGTCTAGCTAAATTTAGAACAACAGTAAAAAAATACATGATTAAGATGATCAACTAGGATGATATAGTATTTATAAAAAAAGAAGGCAAATCAAAATGGTACATACTGGTGTGTGTTTGTCATTTCACTACTCAGTGATTTTTCTAAGCACTGGAAATCTTCCTCCCTTAATGAAGTTCATTGCATTTTTTTCCTTTTCCTTCCTGCCTCCCTCTTATTTCCTTCCTTTCTTTTTTCCTTTCTTTTGTCAAGTAATATTTTATAGCAAATCAGCCTGTCATATTACATCCATACAGTTATCTTCTAAGTTCAAATGATGCATGAAGTAAATGTATGTTTTAAAAAATCCTTGTGCTTTCCTAAATGAAAAATGCAAGTGTCATAGTTTAAATTAGAAACCAAGAATCCTGACATTTCTAGTTGTTTCATTAAATAAACTAGGCATCTATTTTAATTCTGTTATGCATTAAAACAAAGAGATGGAGCCACCATATGGTTTTAAATCTACCATGTTTGTCAGTTCATGCCACTGCAGGGGTTGTGTGTTGCCATGATGCTGAAAGCTAAGGTACTGTCATTCAAATGTCAGGAGGGTCATCCATGGGGGACAGATTTCAGCAGAGCTTCCGGACTAAGACAGACTAGGAAGAAGGACCTGGAAATCTACTTCTGAAAAGAAGGTGAATGAAAATCTTTTAAACCGCAGCACAACATTATACCGGAAGATGAGCGCCTCAGATTGGAAGGCACTCAGAAGTCAACTGGGGAAGAACTGCTTCCTCAAAGTAGAGTTGACTCAATGATGGGGAGGTAGTCAGGCTTTTGAGATCTTCATCTGCTGATGTGGCACCAGTCAAAATGAGAAGAAATAGATGCAAACATCCTTTAGTCAGAATGTGAAATATACAGAGTATGAAACAAAGAAAACTGGAAATAATCAAAAACTGAAATGGAGCCCATAAACATCAACATCGTAAGCATTAGTGAGAGCTAAAAGAGACTGGTCTGGGCCATTCTGAACTGGACAAATATTTGGTCTACTATGCTGACACAGACAAAATGAAGAGGAATTGTGTTGCATTTGTCCTGAAACAGAATGTTTCAAGATCCATCCTAAGATACCACACTACCGGTGATAGCATAATGTCCATATACCAAGAAGGAAGACCACTTAATACAGCTATTAGTCAAGTTTACGTACCAATCATTAAAGCCAAAGACAAACAAATTGAAGATTTTCACTTCTGAAATCTGAAATCGATCAAACATGCAATGAGGGTGCATTGATAATTACTGGTGATTGGAATGCAGAAGTTGGAAACAAAGAAGAAGAATTGGTAGTTGGAAAATATGGCCTTGGTGATAGAATGCCAGAGACCCTGTTATAGAATTGTGGGAGATGAATGATTTATTTATTGCAAATACATTTTTTCACCAACTCACAACAATTATACATGAGAACCTCACCAGATGGAAATCACAGCAATCAAAATTGACTTCTGTGGAAAGAGACCATGGCAAAGCTCAATATCATCAATCAGAACAAAGCCAGTAGGCAACCGCAGAACAGACCATCAGTTGCTCATGTGCAAGTTCAAGATGAAGTTGAAAAAATTTAGAAAAGTTCGCAAGGGCCAAAGTGTGACCTTGAGTATATCCCACCTGAATTTAGAGAACACCTAGAGAATAGGTTTAATGCACTGAACACTAATGACTGAAGGCTAAATGAGCTGTGGAATGACATCAAGAACACAGTACATGAAGAAAACAAGAGGTCATTAAAAAGACAGGAAAGAAAGAAAAGACCAAAATGGATGCTGGAGGAGACTCTCAGACCAGCTCTCAAATGTCAGGTAGCTAAAGCAAAAGGAAGAAATGATGAAGTCAAAGAAGTAAACAAGAGATTTCAAAGAGCAGCTCAAGAAGGCAAACTCAAATGTTATAACGATGTGCAAAGACCTGTAGATAGGAAACCAAAAGAGAACAACACGCTCAGTACTTCTGAAGCTGAAAAAAGCAGAAGAAAAAATTCAAGCCTTGAGCTGCAATAATAAAGAATTCTACATGGAAAATATGAAAGGCTGTAGGAAGTATCAAAAAAGATGGAAGGAGTACAGTCGTACTAAAGAGATTTGGCTGATGTTCAACCGTTTCAAGAGGTAGCACATAGTCAGGAACTGATGGTGAGGAAGGTATCAGTAAGTGGTACGAAAGGCGTTGGTAAAATACAGGGATCCAGGAATCGACAGATAGCCAACTGAGATGCTTCAATAAATGGATGCAGTGATGGAAGTGCTCACTCCTCTGCACCAAGAAACTACATCATCCTAGTTGACCATCTTAATCATGTATTTTTTTTTTTTGGCTGTTGTCCTAAATTTAGCTGGACTTCAATATATTTCCCAGTGTTCTTTATGCACATCAAATGTAGCATGTTTGAAACAAACTCAGTCTCCTCACCTCCATCCTTCGCCTGTGAGTAATTTCTCTGTCTGTGTTCTTTGTTCACCCTCTTCCCACAGAGCACATGTGTCATAACTCATTTTCCTAAGCACAATTTGGTGTATCGAGTGATTTCTGTTCTTTTTTTTTGTTTCCAATGTCTATTCTGACAAAGATATTTGGCTCAACATATAATTAAAACTTAATAATACTAACAGCTGCTTCAAAGAGCATTCTCTCTGTCAATGTGTAATTATTTACAGTAACTTACGTTAATTCACATTAACTTTCATACCCATTCACTGGGGTATGAATATTACTTAATCAAGTAGACAATTAATACAATCTCTAACTATTCACTTATTTAAATGCAGCACACAATTCTTTTCTTGTTGGATGTTCTCACTGAATCCAAGTGATTCCAATTTTGAAGCAGCTGCAGCTGTTAATGCCACTGCTCTTGTCTTCTGACAGAGCCAGGTGGACATTACGTTTTTGTTTTCCTTCCCTGCATAGAGCTGAAATAAAAATCAAACTCTGTTTGGCATGCGTCTAAAAGGCTGTCATTTCATCTTACTCAGGGCAAGGCCTGAAACTTCATCACTGATTGTCATGGGTTGAATTGTGTTCCCCCAAAAATCTGTGTAGCAGTTTAGCTAGGCCATGATTCCTAGGGTTCTGTGATGCTCCTCCCTGTTGTAAATCCTGCCTTGATGATGTGAGGTAGGATGAGTGGCAGTTGTACTGGTCAGGGAGAACTCAGGGTATAAAATTGTTCTGTGCCTTGAGGCTGTCTCTTGAGATATAAAGGACAGAAACTAGCAGAGAGATTTGGGGACCTCACACTACCAAGAAGCAGTACCAGGAGCTGTGCATCTTTCGGCGAGGACTGGGGTTCTTGTGCCTCAGAAGCTTCCAGTCCAGTGAAAGGTGCACAACAAACACCTTCCTTCCTCCAAGAGCCTGCAGAGAAAGCATTCTCCTGAAGCTGTTATCCTGAACTTGGATCTTTAGCCTACTAGACTGGGAGAAAACAAAATTTCTCTTCTTAAAGTCATCCACTTGTGGTATTTCTGTTAAAGCAGCACTAGCTGATTCAAGATCAAAATTTAACTATCAAATAAAACCAGCTACTCCAGTCAGATATTAAAAATGCTCAGTACTAAGAGTCCTGGTTGTTGAAGATCAGGGACAACTTGTGAGGAATTTTATTAAATATTACCCTTAAAATGTTAAAAAGAAACAACAACTTCAGTGGTACGGTAGTGAAAGTGATCAGCTGTTAGCTGAAAAGTTGCAGGTTTGAAACCACAAGCTGCTGCACAGAGAAAGACAAATGTGCTTCATGAAGATCTGCTCAGTCCTAGTGTTGCTCTGAGTCAGAAAAAACTAGTGAGTCTGGGTTTTTTTTTTATGTTGAAATGTATCTTATTTTTAGTAAACACCTACTGGGCATTCCTATTCCGCTTTCAGTATCAGGTGCCGTGTGTTCATTACAGCAATCCTGCGGAATCTCTGCGGGGCGAAAATGGTTACATGCTCAACTGTGAGGCAAAACGTTGGTCTTTGAATCCACCCAGAGACATTCTTGAAAAGCAGACCTGGTGATCTGCTTCTGAGAGTTCACAGCCTTGAAAAATCTATGGAGCACTTCTGCTTGGTACATCTGGGGTTGCCATGAGTCACTGTCAACTCAGTGTAATTGACAAGAGCAGGCACAAATACCGTAATTTTATACATGTCAAAAATGAGGCACTTTAGTAAGTAACTTGCCCAGTGTTGACAGAATATTCATGCAGGAATTTGAATTCAGGTTTTTTCATCCAAAATATATGTTTTTCATGTCTAGAGCATGTATCTTTGATTGAGAGCAATTTTTATGAAATTTCTTTGAGAATTTAAACACTAGGGGCCTTTTTTCCCCAGAAAACAACATTTTGATGCCAATCTAGATTCTTGACACTGATGTGGAAAAGTGAATTTGCTGTGATCCAAGACATGTGAGATACATCCTGTAAAGCCAAGTGGGAGATAAAAATGGATTTTTGAAAATTAATAAAATGTTTTTTTTTTTCAAAAAACTCATTATACATTAGTATCAAAATTCCTTTGAATTCTGTAATCCTGGACAAGCCTCGACCTAGTAAGGCTTGTCTTTGCTTCCATTTATGTACTCAGTTACTGCAATTATATGCAAAGGTAGCAAGCCAAAGGTGATTTAAAACTCTTTAGTGAAATTAAACATGCAGCAATAAGCAGTAAATCCGTTTATGTTTATTAAATATAAATTACTATAAAACACAAATCAGTGTGGTTTGTAGCTGGACTTTTCCTAATTATAATGTGCCTGTGCCCCCAAAAGAAGGGTTTCCTTTTACTCTCTTGTTTAGGTGAAAGCACATTTAATGTGGCCCATCCTGTCATTTAAAAGGACATTTTTGTAGTTTTCAGCCTTTATCCAACAGTCTCTCAGTTGGCATTTCATGGATTTATGTGCATAGAATGCTACCGTAGTAAAGCAGAAGTAGACAAGGGTTTACCTATTTTTATTTTATTTTTCCAGGAACAACTATTTGTAAGTTCTCTAATGTTGAAAACAAAACGTGAGTCATGCAAATTTTATAAAATCAGTCAGTCGCTCAGGAAACAGCTACTGGGCATGTAGTCAAAACATAGGCTCTGACTTCAGAAAATACAAATTATAAGATAAATTCTGAATTCAAGTAATTTAAAATGACATATACAATGCAACAAAAATAGTTTGTGCTAGATGAAGGACGTATAAAGACGAAAAAATACAGTAGAAATTCCAATTCCAGTTCTAAGTCCCCTGGAATTGATTCGTACTCTTTGTTTCTCAGACTAGAACTGTGCTCCATAGGGTTTTTAATGTTTGATTTTTTTTTTAAGTGTATTTCCAGGCCTTTCTTTTGAGATGCCTCTGAGACGACTCAAACGTCTAAGCTTTCCATCAGTAGTTGAGCACATTAACAATCTGTACCACCCAGAGACTCCATTACAGGAATTAAGGAGAGAAATGACTACAGCAACTGGAGAAATACCTAGTTTTTAACAAGTTCAGATCTGAACTAGGAAACCATCATATTAAATCTGGACAGACCATACCCTAAAGTAGCCGTCAAATTTTTCCCATATATTTTTTTTAATTAGATTCCTGGAGCACAACAAAAATTCTAGAGAATAATGTTCAGTTTAATTTCTAAATATTTAATAAACACAGACAAAATTTGGAATAGCTGAAAAGAAAAAAAGACTGACAGTTCCATTTGGTGAAAATGTAGACCGAACAAAATTTATATACCTGTGAGAGTAAAAATTAGCACTTAGAAAGAACTTCAGAAAACTCCTCCAGTTAGCTACTAATGTTTTGTTGTTACAACACAGCAAATTTATTCTTCAGTATATAACATATGTATGTGCACCAAAAGACACACACAAGAATGTTAATAGCAGCTTTGTTTATGATAGCACCAGATAAAGAACAGGCAAAATTCCCATCAACAGTAGAGCAGAGAAATTGAAATCTAGTCATAGATTAGGATACTGTAGAGTAGTAAAAATAGTGGAACTATAGCTATATGTAACCCAAATGAACTCACAAATATGAAATTGACTGAAAGAAGATGGAGACAAGGATTGCATACGTTTTTATTCAATTTAGATAATTTTAAAAAGGTAAAAACTAACCTACATTGTTATAAATCAAGATTCAGTTTGCCTTTTGATTAAAAGTATGATGTTAGTGAAGAGAAGGTACAAAGGATGTTTCTGGGATGCTGAATGTGTTCTACTTCTTGCTCCAAGTAGTAGTTACAAAGGTGTGTTCACTGCCACAATCTGCTGAGTTGTACATTATGGTTAGTACATTTTATCATTTGTGTGATGCTTCAGTGTTAAAAGCAACAACATCAGCAAAAGCTATACACTACCAGTGATTGTTTTAGCCACTATCTCTATGCTGATGAATTCCAGATATTTATCTGTAACTGAAATCATGCAAATAGACCTTTTTCAAATAAGTGCATTATAAATATCTTGTCCAACTCGGCACAGATTTTTATATTCTTTTGATGTACCATAAATTTATTTTAGTTTTAATTCTTTTGAGGAAATATATTCAAGAAATGTTTATCTACTCCAATGTCATAGTGATAAAGTTATACTCCAGAAGCTTTTGTGGGGGGGGGGGGGTCTTTCATATCTAGATCTATAAATTGAGCTGGAATTGATATTTATGTATTCTGTGACAGAGATCAAATTTCATTTTTGCTTGTTTGCACTGTTTACAGAAGAGACATTTCTTTCACAGTGCAGTGCATGGCACCTTTGTCATATATCATTTAAGTATATGATATATGACATGTACCTGTCAGTATGCCCGACTGTGGTGCCTTGCGTGTTGCTACAATACTGAAAGCCATGCCTCTTGTATTTCAAATACACGTAGGATAGATAACCCACAGTGGACAGGTTTCAGTGGAGCTATCAGCGAAGACCAGGAAGAAGGACCTGTAGGCCTTCTTCTAAAAAAAAAAAAAAAATTAGCTAGCGAAAATCTGAAAGCAGAGGAATGTGGTCTAATATATTACTGGAAGATGAGTCTTTTGGATTAGAAGCTACTCAAAATACAACCTGTGGAAGAGTTGTGTCATTCAAGTAGAGTCGACCCTAAAAACCTAGATGAAGTAAAGCTTTTAGGACCTCATTTGCTGATGTGATATGACTCAGAATGGGAAAAAGAAAAAAGAAAAACAGTTGCAAATATCCATTAGTAATCAGAGAATGGATCAAGGAAAACTAGGAATTATAAAAAAAAGAAACAGAATCTGAAAAATAGATTTGACACACTGAAATAAATAAAATCAGTATCTTAAGCATTAGTGAGCCGAAATGGACTGGAATTGGTCATTTCAAATTGGACAATCACATAGTCTACTATGTCAGCAATGACAAATTGAAGAGGAATAGCATCACACACAATTGTCAAAAACAACATTTCATGATCTGTTCTGAAATACAGTGCTGTCAGTGATAGGATGATATCCATATCCCTGGAAGGGAGGCCAGTTAGTACAATTTTATTCCAATTTATCCACCAAACATTAATGCCATAGATGAATAAATTAAAGATTTTACCAACTTTTACAGTCTTAAGTTGATCAACTTGCTATAAGATATACTAATGACTACTGGCAGGAAACAAAGAAGAATCAGTAGCTAGAAAATACGGCCTTGACAATAGAAATATCTCCAGACACCACAGGATAGAATTTTTTAACACCAACAACTTATTTTTCAGACATATTTTTTCCAACAACATAAACAATGACTATCATACACATGGACCTTGCCAGACGTAATTCACAAGCATCAAATCAACTACATCTGTGTGCAGAGATGGAGAAACTCAGTATCATCAGTTATAACAAGGCCAGGGCTGACTACAAGACAGACAATCGATCATTCATACACAAATTCCAACTGAAGTTGAAGAAAATTGAGTCTATGGGAGTCACACATGACCTGGAGTGAATCCTACCTGAATTTAGAGAACCTCTGAAAAATAGATTTGATGTGCTGAACACAAATGACTGTGGACCAAAAGAATTGTGGAATGACATTAACGACATTGTGCATGAAGAAAGTAAGAGGTAATTAAAAATACAGGAAAGAAAGAAAAAGTCCAAAATGGATGTTGGGAGAAACTCTGAAACTTGCTCTTGAATGTACAGTAGCTAAAGCAAAAGGAAGAAACGACGAAGTACAAGAGCTGAGCAGAACATTTCAAAAGGCAGCCCAAGGAGGCAAGGTGAAATATCATGATCAAATGTGCAAAGACCGGGAGATAGAAAACCAAAAGGGAAGAACATGTTCAGCATTTCTCAATCTAAGAAGCCTAAAGAAAAATTCAAACCTAGAGTTGCAATATTGAAGGATTTTGTAGTATGGGTGAGAAATCGGACAGGAACCATCAAAGAAGATGGAATGAACATACAGAGTCTCTGTACCAAAAAGAATTGGTTGACTTTCAACCATTTCAGAAGGTAGCACATGATTAAATACCAGTAATACTAAAGGAAGAAGTTCAAGATGCAGTGAAGGCAGTCGTGAAAAACAGGGATCCAGGAATTGATGGAATACCAAGTAGAAGAAGACTCATTAATAGCCTACCACGTGCAAATGACACAAATCTTGTTTGCTGAAAACAAAAAAGAGATGAAGCCCTTTTGATGGAGATAAAAGAGTACAGCCTTCAAGGCGAATTACTCCTCAACATAAAGAAAACAAAAATCCTCACAACTGGACCATTAAGCAACATCATGCTAAACAGAGAAAAGATTGAAGTTATAAAAGATTTTCTTTTACTTGAATCCCAGTCAGCACTACTCAGCTTTGGGCAAATCTGCTGCAAAAGACCTCTTGAAAGTGTTAAAAAGCAAAAATGTTGCCTGGATGACTAACACACAACTAACCCAAACCATAGTATTTTCAGTTGCCTCATATACTTGCCAAAGCTGGACAATGAATAAGGAAAGCTGAAGAAGAATAGATGTGTTTGAATTACCATATCAGTGAAAATTATTAACTAGACCATGGATTGCCAGAAGAATAAACAAATTTGTGTTGAAGGAAGTGCAGACTAAGAAGTGAGATCGTTGAGACTTTGTCTCACTGAATTTGGGCATATTGTCAGGAGAGACTAGTCCTTGGAGAAGGGCATAATGCTTGTGAAGTGGAGGGCCAGCAAAAAAGAAGACTCAACAAGACGGATTGACATAGTAGTTGCAACAGTGGGCTTAGCCATAATGATTCTGAGGATGGTCAGGATTTAGCACTATTTCTTTCTGTTGTACACTGGGTACTTATTAGTCGGAACCAATTCAGTGATATCTAACAACAACGGTGTAGCAAGTGTGTTTCCCAATTTTAGTCTGTTCCCTGGCTTTAATTTTTTGTTTCTGCTGTGCTACATTGTTTTTACTATAGCTTTATAGTGACATTTGAAAACCCATTGCCATTGAGTTGATTCTGACTCACAGCGACTCTACAGGATAGAGTAGAACTGCCTTGTAGAGTGCCTGGCAGGTTTGAACCACTCACCTTTTGATTAGCACGCATAGCATCTAACCACTAAGCAACCAGGGTCTCCTAGTAACATCTGATAGCTTTTAAATTTGTTCCCTTCAGTATCATCTTGGCTATTTTTGGTCCATCTCATTTTCATATACATTTTAAAATCAACTCTTAGTCTTAACAACAAAATAATAAAGGATTTTGATTGTCATTGTATTAAAACTATAGATCAATTTCAGAGAAATTGACATGTTTATAAATTGATTCTTTTCTTTCATTAATATAGTTTACCTGGTGTTTACTTAGACTATTTCCCAACTCACCCCTCCTATTTAATGTTTCTAATAGTTGTTTTCATCTATCATTAAACTTATTCCTATACACTCAATATTGTTCAATGCTACTGTACATGGTATCCTTCATTTAAATTGCATTTTTCTAATTGTTTATTGTTGACTTATAGAGACACCACATATTTTCATGTATTGTCTTTCTATTTATCAAAGGCAATACTTTATTTATTAAGGTTTATATTTATTTGCAGGCTCTTCAACACTTGTGAAATTCTGATTTTGGAGGGTAATGGCACTTTTTAGTTCATCCTTTCAAATCATGTATTTAATTTCTGTTTTATTGCTTTAAGCACTTGCTAGGACCTTCAACACAATGCTTAATAATAGCAATGGCCAATAGAGGCATCATTTATTGCTCCTTGATCTTTCAGGGGAGACTGCAGATGAGGACTGGTAAAATTCCTTTTGTAGCTAGCCTTTCTCAGATTAAGGAAAAGCTGTTTTATTTGTAATATGTTAACAATTTATTTTTATGAGGTGTTGAATTCTATCAAATGTTTTTTCTGCATTTATTGAGAAATCATATACATTTTATACAATTTTTGTTTTAATCTTGTGAATTACATTGTATTACATGTTACACCAAGTTTATATTTCTGAAGTAAATTTAAATGAATTGTAATGGATTGCTCTTTTCATGTATCACTAGATTTGTTTTGCTGGTATTTTGCTCAAGATTTTGACATCTATTTCCAGTAGAGGTTATGAACTCATAACTTTATTTTCTTGAAATGTTTCTTTCAAATCTTGTCAGGTGCTGCTGAGTCGGTTCTGACTCATAGTGACCCTGTACCCACAAGGGCGAAGCACTGTCTGGTCCCGCACCATGCCCACAGTCATTTCTATGCTTCAGTCTATTAGTGCGACCACTGTGTCAATCAACCTTGTTAAGGGTCTTCCTTTTTTTCCACCAACAGTGTACTTTACCCTGGCAGCATAGTGGTTAAGTGCTATGTCTGCTGACCTTTTGGTTCAAATCCACCAGGCGATCTTTGGAAACTGCATGGGGAAGTTCTATCCTGACCTATAGTGTCTCTATGAGTCAGAATTGACTCCACAGCAGTGTTTCTTGGTTTTGTTTTGTTTTTTCCGCTACTGTACCAAGCAGTGTCCTCCAGAGATCCCTCCTGACAGCATTTCCACAGTATGTAAGATGCAGTCTCATCATCCATGCTTCCAAGGAGCACCCTGGCTATACTTCTTTCAGGACAGATCTGTTCATACTTCTGGCAGTCCATGGTATGGTCAATATTCTTCTCCAGCACCACAATTCAAAGACATCAATTCTTCTTCTGTCTTCCTTGTTCATTTTCCAGCTGTCTCACGCATATGATGTGATTGAAAATACCATGGCTTGGGTAAGGCACACCTTATTCCACAAGGTTACATCTTTACTTTTTAACACTTAAAAGAATCCTTTTGCATCAAACTTTCCCAATGCAATGTGTCTTTTGATTTTCTGACTGTTGCTTCTGTGGGCATTAACTGTGGGACCATGTAAAATAAAATCCTTGACAACCCCAAACTTTTCTCCATTTATCATGACGTTACTCACTGGCCCCGTTGTGAGGACTTTTGTTTCTTTGATGTTGAGTGCATTACATACTGAAGGCTATTGTCTTTGATTTTCATCAAATCCTCCTCATTTTCAGCAAGCAAGGTTGTGTCATCTGTATCACTCAGGTTGTTAAGGAGTCTTCCTCTGATCCTGATGCTCTGTTCTTCTTCATATAACCTATCTTGTCAGATTATTCACTCAGCATACAAATTAAAAATGTATGTTGAAAAGACAATCCTGATGCACACATTTCTTGACTTTAAAATTTCAGATCTTTGGATTAAGATTTTCCTGGTCTCATAAATGATTGTAAAGTAAACACTTGGCTTCTATGGTATAAGAGAGTTTGGAACTTTAATTTCTTCCTTTAATATTTAGAAAAATTTACCAGTGAAGCCATACAGACCTGGAGTTCTTTCAGTCCTCATCTGGTATTCTCCAAAATAGCCTTTAGTTTCTTGAACATATTTAATTAGTTATTGTAAAATCTCAGAAAGCTTTTTATGCTTATTTCCTGTTTTTTAAACTGTTTTTGATCATGTGGTATTGCTTTTTGTTTGCCTAATTTTTTTTTTAATTGAATGAGGACATTTTACACGGAAAATTATAGACATCAATGCTCTAGATAATGTTATTTCCAGAGAAAATTTGCTTTTGCATCTGGCAGACAATTAGCATGGGGGCGGAAAATCTCTATCCAGTTGGTAAATGAAGCCATTTGAATCTGAATTTCATTCTTTAGGACACTCTGTCTATTTCACATTTATCTCTACTCCTTGAGTTTCAGTTCCAGCTAAAAGACAGAGTTATTTACCTAGTTGATGTGTCTTGAGGTCCAGTTGTTCAGTAAGACTTCTGAGACTTTTGCTCAGTTTTTCATATTCTCATCAATTGCTCTCTCTTGCTGTCTTTCTGATTTTACAGTTCTTAGACACTTATCTGATGTTTGCAAATTGCAATAAGACTAGAGACTAAAGAAAGCCCTGATGGTATAGTGATTAAGGACTGGTTGTTAACAAAACGGGTGGCAGTTGGCATCCACCGGCACTCCTTGGAAACCCTCTGGGGAAGTTCTCCTTTGTCCTACAGGATCGCTATGAGTTGGAACTGACTCACTGGCAACAGGGTTTGAGAATAAAAGTGGCCCTGGATATCAGGCTCACATCTCTTTCCATCCTTTTCTCCAAGATATTGGTCCTTCAAGTCCTAGCTGCCCCAACGTCTAAGGGAGTATAACTTTTACTGTATGTGGAAAGTGTGTTCTCTAACAAATGAATCTGTCATTATCAGAAATGGAAATTATTTTCTAATACAATAACCAGTGTACACTTCATTATGACTAGAAAGCCTGGTGGCGTAATGGTTAAGTGCTACGACTGCTGAGCAAAAGATTGGCAGGTCAAATCCACCGTGTGCTCCTTGGAAACTCCATTGGGCAGTTCTGCTATGCTTCTATAGGGTCACTATGAGTTGGAATCGACTCATATTTCAGAGAGCAACTGACAGTTTTTTCATATATTGCTTCCAGAAACACATAATAGAAATTACACAGTTCTCTGAAGTAGATTTAGATCATTTTCTTCCTACTCTATCTCTCAATTATTTTAACCTCTCGTATGGCTTTAATCACTGTCTTCATCCTGACCAGTCCCAGACAATTATTTACAGCTGAAATACACCTCCTGACATATAAACACATAAACCCAAATACCAACTGGATATTGACACTGGTATAACTCACAAGTACTTTGAACTCAATATTTATAAAATAGAACTTATGATCTTCTATTTTTTCTTCTAAATGAAGCCCTCTCATCCTTCTTTATTTTATAACTCAGTGAGAATAATAATATTCTCCCTAGCTGCCAGGCCATATACCTGAAAAACATCTTCTGTTCTCCCTCCATCTTTCTCACTGCTAATCCCTCCCTGATGCATTCACACTGCAACCTCCTTATTACTTCTTGAGTTCATTAACTTTCTCATTTATTGTTTTGTCACTGGCTATCTTATGTCCCCAGGATTCTAAAACACTCTCAAAATGGGTCCTCCTGCTTCTGGTTTAAAGGCACATATATTTTTCAGATTCTTTCTATGCCATCTTTTAAAACTTAGAAGCGGGATCTTGTCACTCTCTTATTTAAAATCCTTTAGTGATTCTCCATAGCCTATAGAGCAATGTCCAAATGCTTTCTACATGTACTGGGAATTAAGCTTAGAGTAAAGACAGAATACATAAAAGAAGAAAAAAAAATGTACTGACAAATTCTGATATGGAAAGCAAGATAGACAAGAATTATAGTATTAACTGAGAGTTGTTTTTTTTTTAAAAAAAAAAAAAACACTGCTTTTGAGTCAATTCCAACTCATAGGGACCCTATAAAACAGAGTAGAACTACTCCATAGAGTTTTCTAGGAACGCCTGGTGGATTCAAACTGCTGAACTTTTGTTTAGCAGCCTTAGCACTTGACCACTATGCCACCAGCATTTAGTTGTCTAGATAAGAACAGTGAAATTGTAAGAATCAATAATAACAACTAAAGAGAGGGCATAAGGGGAAAAGGCAAAGAGGGCAGAAGATATACATGGGGTGAAAGATGGAAAACATTTATGTCAAAGAGATAAGTTTACTGCAGGAAGTAAGAAAAACAGAAATCAAATATCAAGGTTAGGATAGGTTGCTTGTGTGTCTTTATTAATGCAAAGGCATCAAAGATGAGAAATGGTCTTGTAGACCTCTGAGGAGCTCTAAGGATAGGGTAGAAGTCCAGGCATAGTTCTGAAAGCTTGTACTGGGAACAGGATCTCATAATGGTTTACCTGTAAAGGGTAGAGACATAAGTAACAAAGAAGTTGAAACTCTCCCCCAAAAGAAATCCACTGAAGTGCACTTAAAACTACTACGTACACCCATTAATAGAACTGCAGACACTAAAAGTGAAGTTGTAACCACTGGATGTGCTCATTGATAGAACAGCTGGTGCTAAAAGTAAAATTATAACTACTAAATATACCCACTAATAGAACTTCAGATGCTGCAGGAAGGGAGCCTCGAGCCTTCTAAACTTCCCCTCAGATCAGTCTTAGTGGCCTGTGAGGACCTATTAGTAACAGCACCATTTTCTTCCCTGGAAAAGCCTGTGCAGGATCCTTGGTGCTGATTGGCGGATAAGTCCCTCCCAGGGAGGAATCGCACCACCCAGAAATAGCTGATAGGTCAAGCCTACTTTTCCAGGGTCATCAGAGTATTTTCCTCTCTGAAGAATTTGGTTTAGAGCTTGATTCCTGTTGCTTTTCAGTTTTATAACATCTTCTATGCATAGTTTCTCCCTGCACACATGTGTGCATGTGTGTTTGTGGAGATACTTTCTAAATCCCCTCCCAAATAGACCTTTTAATTGTGGTATCTTCATCACACGTTTCCCACGCTGTCTCCCTGGTATCAGCACCATAGTGACACCGTTAGTCTCCGTGAAAACTCCTGCCCATATTAACGTAATGAGCAGGTGCCAGTGATGCTTATCAAATTATAGACTTTCATATTCCCTTAAGAAAAAACAGTCTTCTGAAACATATTTTAAACATATTGATGTGTGTGTTGCGTTTGTGTGTATGTAGGAACTTTTCAAAGTTTACCTTTTATTAATATTGGATAATCTTATAGGTAGTATGTTTCACACCATAAATGTGCTTTTTGCCAGACTCTGTCAGACTCTTAGAAAGAGGAAGTTGCACCTTAGCTTGCCCTTCTTCTGAGTACAGACCGACATCTGTAGGTAACTTTGCCTGGATGTGGAGGTGGAGCGTGGGATACTAAGCCCGGCAAATTTCCACGTTGGCCCAGGAGGAGAAGGAGGTGGAGCAATTGGTAGGAGAAGGGGCAATAGCAGAGTGATCAGGTGGAGTGAAGGTGAGAAAAAGCGAAAAAATCCTTGGGATTGTGAAGACAATTTATTTCTTTAAGACTAAATTGGTAGTCAACATTCCAGTTTCTCAATCTACACCTTATAAGTGTTCTGAACAACACCTTCTGTAAGATTCTTTCAAGATAAGTTCCCTACAAGACTGAAATATAGCCTACCTTCCATGTGTGGTCGTCTCGTTTCTTGTTCTTTTAATTTAGAAAATTGTTTCATTTCACCATTCCTTATTAATTAACATTTAACTGAAACAATATTACTAGCCATTTTATCCTTCTTTTGTAGAGATTATTTTTGGTCTAGAAAATTCCATTTGGAATAAATATCTTTTCCTGTATTATAAAGAATGTTACCATTCATGTATAAAACACATGACGGCACTTGGCTGGCGAACCTGACAAGGTGAGTGGTTTCAAAGGCTTTTACTGACACAGTGTGGCCAATGGTGGAACTACAGTATTTGTGGACAAGTAGGTTCTCTTTCACAATCTTAGCTGTTCAGTTCTTTCAAACACACATTTATAAACAATTACCATTATCCTCTAGGATTTTCATTCTATGTTTACAATTTTTGAAGGCTATTACTATTGGTTAAGAATTTTATTTTCCTCTTTGAAGCCTGTTTTAATGTTGTGAAACTCAAATTTTCAAGTGCTTAAAATAAAACTGACATATTCCTCCCAGATGTTTGCAGGATGTTCCGCAATACACTAATTACATACTGTGCATAGCCACATTTCCACATCATAAGTTTCATACTTAGTTGTCATTTTAAGATTCATCTGTATCTTTAGTAAAAACTTCAATCTCACCTGTATAGTTTACATGTTCTTAATCACATCATAGCATCACTATGTTAATAAATAGCACATCACTTTAAATATTTCTGAGTGCAAGCATTGATTTGAGAAAGTGATTTTGTCTATGCATGGACTGATAGATATTAAAATGAACTCAAGTTTAACATAACTGCCTGAATGAAATGGCAGCAGCCTTTTCCAAAATTACATTTTCTCTTTTCCACATAAAGATGAGTTTAATCGTTGGTCCCTGCAATGCTAAGCAAAGGACTAAAGCTGTTTCCTAAAGATTAGATCTGTATATTGTTTTTCAAATCTCTTCTTACCTCAAAGGCCTCATATGTCCCATGTAGTCTGAGCCACTTTCTATCTGTCAGAGGAATGGTGGGAGATACAGACCATCAGATTCTTGGAGAGAAAGAAATAGGGAAGTGAACGATGTGAGAGTACAAAGAAAAAGAAGAAGACTTTTTAATCTTCCTGTAAACTCTGTATGACAGAAATCTTTTTATTAAGAAAGTTAGCCTTAGAGGTGGCGTCTTGTCCCTGCACGCTTGCCTTCTGCTATTGTCTCTCACCCTGTGAGCTCAGTGATTCCTCACTCTTTCCTAGCAATAGAGGAAGTCTTTTAAGCATAGACTACAAAAGGACTTCAGTCTTGGTGTACCGTGTTCATTCACAGAACAGATTTTAAAATTAGATGAAATAGAATATCAAGTGCAAGTCTCAGGACTTAGAAAATCTACCTGGTGGTAGGTAGAGAACAGAGAATTGAGACCCTTCGCTTACTCTGTCCAAGATAGGAATTGGAAAGCAGATAAAATTCTCTGACAGCTCTCAGACTTTATTGAAAAGGAATGAAAAAGTTTAATACTTCGTCAAAGCACTGGATTTTTTTTCTCTAGATCCTGGGGGAATTGTCACTTGTTCTAGAGTAGATTCCAACTCGTGGTTTGACCTCATGTTTGCAGAGTAAAACTATGTTGTCTAAGATTTTCAAAGCTGTGAACTTTCAGAAACAGATTGCCAGGCCTATCTTCTGAGGAGCTTTGAGTAGTTTCAAACCACTAGAAGTTGAACACTTACCTGTTCATGCCACTCAGTGACTTTTTCATGGTAAATATACTGCACTAAATCAGTTCCATGAATAGATATCACTAGGTACTGTTTGTGTTGAGAGAAAAGCTGTGGAAACTAGGAAGAGTATGGAGAAGAAAGGCCAGCACATAATGCGAAATTGCCTTTGTGCAGGTAGGGAGGTAAGAAAAATATACAAATATCTACAGTAATTAAAGAATGTGTTAGGACCAGGAAAGAATACAAAGTGTAATAAGTCTTCAAAGAAGAAGGAAACTGCTGAGCTAGACAAATTAGAGATTTTGTGAAGCAGCAACCTTTGTTTGTTTATTTGCTTGATTTTAGATAGTTTGGAATAAGATTTAATTAGTTGGAAAAGGGTTGAAGCGGAATATGGTCATCTCCAGCAAGACCATGAGCGTTGTAGCCTGGGCTTAAAGTATGTCTGAGGTGCAGTGAAGTATCAAGTTTGCCCAGAGTTCCAAGTATTTTCTGGGGAACATTGCAAAAACAGACACGGGAAGTTCCAGGAGAGTTCAACGGTAGAATGGTTATCTGAAGCTTTTGTATTAAATTCAAAAGAAAAGATGAGCTCCTATTTGAAAGAGAAAGTTAATTTAAACTGGAGTAGGTGACAGATTTAGAAAACAGACAGAAGTGAGGACATACAGACACTGAGAAAACAACTAGAATTTTATTGCAAAACTCTGGCTAAAGTTCAAGACATTCTGGCACAGCATATTTATTTTATTTTATTTTATTTTATTTTATTTAACATAACTGAGTAAAAATGTACATTCACATGTAAATTTACATGCCCCTCTATATGCAGCTTCCACTGCTCTCCCTGTCCGGCGACTGCACACTGTTCCTCTCTGCTCCATACATGTCTCATCCTCCCAACAGTCTCCTTTCCCCTCCTCTCTCTTTCCCCTCACTCCCCTTCCTCCAGCCAGAGGTCAGCAAGATGATATCCTATAGATGTATAGAACCATAAAGTGCTTCCAACATATGGTTACTCTGCATTGCCAAGTCCATTCCATTCCTGTCCAAAGAGTGGATCTTTGTTATAATTTATGGGAAGGGGCAGCATCAGGGCCGGGGGCCATGATCTCAGAGGAACCCCAATTGAGGTCTGGACCACCAATTGAGGTCTTTTAGTGGAGATCTCATGATGCACCTCTTTTTATTCTTGTGTTGCCAGTGAGGCTCCTCTCTGTGAGTTCCGTCATGGCTATCACTGGTCGTGGCCGGGCACCATCAGGTTCTTCCGGTCCCAGGTCGAAGTAGGCACCCACTCTTGTGGGTCTCTCTGTCTTCTCGGTTGTCTTTACCACATGCCATTTTGGCCCTCGGTGAGCATCCATTCCTGCTGAGTTGGGACCATTTGCTGTGTCCTCGGATGGCAGCTTGGCAGCTTTTAAGACCCCAGACGTCATTCACCAATGTGGGGTGCAGAGAGCTCTCTTAGCAAAACGCTAGTTGCTGGCACAGCATATTTGACTGTCAGTCATAGAATTAGTATGGATTGCACCTTAATGCAAAGAAAACAAATTCCTCACAACTGGACCAATAAACAACATTATGAAAAATAGAGAAACTGTTGAAGTTGTAAAAGACTTCATTTTACTTGGATCCATAATCAATGCTCATGGAAACAGCACTCAAGAAATCAAAGGACTAATGGCATGAAGACAAATTTGCAGCAGAAGACCATTTTAAAGTACTTAAAAACAAAGATGCCACCTTGAACACTAAAGTCTACCTGACCCAAGCCATGCTATTTTTTAATTACCTCATATACATGTGAAAGCTGGACAGTGAATAAGGATGGCCAAAGAACTGATGTCTTTGAATTATGGCATTGGTATACCGCGCGCTGACAGAAGAACGAAAAATGCTGTCTTGGAAGAAGTACACTCAGAATGGTTATTAGAAGCAGTGATGGGACACTTACTCTCACATACCTGGAACATGCCAGAGGAACTAGTCCCTGGAGAAGGACATCAAGCTTGGTACAGTAACTTCTTCCCATTGCACCTGTAGTACTTGAAACCAATGGATACTGCTCAGCCTGCATTTAAGAGACGCAAACCTGATGTGAGCATGCAGCTCTGAATGGCTCATTTAGAGACAGATGCTAATAATTTGGAGCATGTTTAGAATAAAGAGACCAGGGTGATGAGAAATGCAAAATCCTGCTCTTGTATTTGAAGGATCTGGCAATAGTTAGCCCAGAGAAGCAAAGTCTTGGGAAATAAGCTATACACGTATCTCAGTGTTTGAATGAGAGTAATGGAAGTATCATATCTCAGATATTTAGAACTTAATAAAACAATATTATCTAATATGAAGTCCAAATTGAATTTTTCTAGTTGTTCCAATATTTGTAATAGATATCTTTTTTCCCCCTTATTTTTCTCTCCAAGATTCAAATGTAAAAAAGAATCTACAGTGGCAAATCAATTTCTGATAGTTGTGTGTGTATATGATCAAAAAAAGTATGACTTTGCTCTTCTAAAAGCTAACAGGACCACAGGCTATCTTAGGAGACAGAGAGGGACCAAAGCAACAACCTGCTGTTTATCGCTGTGAGTGAACTTCTCCTGGAGATGCACACTCAGTTACAGATGGCACAATTAGAAATAAGGTCTGGTGATCTGGAGCATGTTTGGCATGAAGAAACAAGAGTGGTGCGGGATGCAAAATACTGCTGTTACATATGAAGATTCTGGAGATATTTAGGCCAAAAAAGCAAAGGTTTTCACAATGGGTATAACTGTGGTTTTCAAGTATTTGAATGAATTCAGTGTAGAAAACTAAGTTTATTCCTTGAGTTCCAGGAACTAATTAGGAACCAGTGAGCAAAAATGAAAGAGAAGCAGATTTCTACTCTACATGAACAAGAATTTGCTAGTAATAAAAGCCACCACAAAATGAACTCAAAGGCTTTAAGTCATCGTGAATTCTTTACCATTAAAAATGTGTAAAAAGGATTGTTCAAGTCTGTTACACAGATGATTCACACAGATGGTGGGTTAGACTAAATAATCTCCAAATCCCAAATTCTACAATGTTATGCCATAGTCCTGTCATACTGAGGGTGGTGGCTTCCTCTTCATCTTTCCCTTTAGAGTGTATACCCACCACAGTATAGGATAGTAGATAAAATTTGAGTCTGTACTCTACCATCTACAACCTATTTGTTTCAGGCCACATTCTTTTATCTTTCTTTTCTCAGTTCCCTGTCCACAAAATGAGAATGTTAATAGTATTCACACCGTAGTGTTATTATTAAGACTCAATCGGTTAATATTTTCAGTGTGTGAAACAGAACATGGCACATATTAAGTGCTATCCCGTGAGTGTTTATTGAAAGCATATTTGCTTTAATATTCTTGTCATAACGGCACCAACACTGTCTTTGGTCATTGCCATTCTTCGCCTCCCAAGTATGGAGAGATGAAAGGTGAGCTAGAACTAATTTTGTTTTAAAAATGGTTGCACCATTTAGGCATTTCGCTGGCCAAGTTCTTCAAGATTTATTTATTTATTTTCTTAATAATGCTTTTAATAACAAGCTGTGATGATAGCTTAGGGCATACGTGTATAGCAGAAGTCTCATCTTCAAGTAATAAAGGCAGTTTCCCCTAATGAAGCTTGCCTGAATTTTAGGGCACTAGCATGGTGCTGGAGGAGCTCTGGTAGTGCAGTAATGAAGAGCTCAGGCTGTTAACCAAAATGTCAACAGTTCAAATCCACCAGCCTGACCTTAAAAATTTTGTGGGGCAGTTCTACTCTGTCTTTAAAGGTTGCTGTGAGTCAGAACTGACTCAACAGCAGAGGATTTTCATTTGGTGTGCTGAAGGGAGAGGCAGATGGGAAGTTTTCAAAATCAAATCCTTGGAAATTCAGGTATTTTCTTCTGTTGACATCTGTTGGTGACAGAAGAGCAATTTCAGCTTCAGGTACTAGGAAAAGCATTTTTCAGTATATGACGCTATTAATAAATGCTACATAAATAGCAAAAATAAAACCACATTTGGGAACTTAAACATAATAAAATCTTCTTTTGTTTCTTCTCTTTGTGAGATGACTCCTCACTGCTTTGTTTGGGTGCATAGGTGACAAGTCTGACAATCCTGACAGGTTAATGACACTCCAGGTTAATTCATAGTTACTTTCAGTGATGCAAAGCTGTCAATAGGTGGAGGTAAAAATGTGTTCCTGTATTATTTCTTGAACCAGTGGTTAGCTTTTGGATAAGCTAGACAGAGGGAGGACAGAGAGAAGAAGGACTGGATGTTATTTCAATAAACAGAAATTAAACAAGATAGCGGAGTTTTTAAACATGGGGATACACTGAAAGGCAATTACCAAGATCCAGCCATGGAAGCACTGAGCAGCACGTTAGAGCTGAGCTGATGGTTACAGGCCATTAGAGTAATTACAGGAGAGAGAATTGAGCTTCTAGAATTTCTTTGTGTTTCATTACAGCTGCTTCATTTTCCTCAAAGGAGGAAACCTTTTTTCACTTGGGGTTAAATCTCACTTGTAACTAGTTCTATGCCTCATGAGCTTTGTGTCTTTAGTCACCATTCATGAGTTCCCTGGTTCTCAGTTACTTCATGTATAAAATGAAGACAATCAGGATTCAACAGTCTAAATATGTGAACCATCTAGCTCAGTGTTTGGCAATTATAGGGGCTGACTTTTAAGCTTCTTCATCTACTAAAAGGCCCAGATGCAGAGACTGGGAACAGACAGAGGTCAGCATGAAAACGAGGCAAACACAGTTCATTGAAAAATCTAGTTTCTAATTCATCTCAACTCAGCAAATATTTCTTGAGTATTTACTGTATGTGAGGGCTGCCAGTTAAGTTCAAGAACTCATCTTAGAAAAAGCGCTGTGTTATCTCATTGCTGAATATCACTATGGTCACCTTCAAAGTACTCCCCTTGGGAAGCTATGCACCGATTCCAGTGCAGAGTCCACCCTTCAAAGAATTTTGGAAATCTTTTTTGGGAATGACCATCAGAACTGTCATCATATTACTTTGATGTCCTGAATGTTGTCAAAATGTCTTTTTTCAATATTTCCTTTATCTGTGGGTAAAGAAAAAAGCCATGGAGATCAGGTGAGTAGGAAGGGTGTTCCATTACAGTTAATTGTTTACTGGCTAAAATTCCCTCACAGACAACTGTACAATTACTTTTGTGAACTTGCCACCATGCCACTGTGTACAATGGCCGTTCCAGAAAGAGTTCCAGAATTGCTTTAAAGGGTATATTACGTGCTAGTGTCAGAGCGTAGCTTCCCAAGGGAAGTATTTCAAAGGTGACTGTAGTGACATTTAGCAACGAGGTATGTAGGTCTTAGGACAATTAAGTTCGTGGACTTAATTGTCAGGCCTCGCACTGTGTACTGAAGGAAAAGAAAAATGTAGCAAAGACTGCTCTTTGACTTTGGGGTGTCACAATTCAAAATCAAATAAAAATAGTCTTTTGATTCACTGACACTGTCTCCCAAGATAAACAAACTAGTTTTAAGAAATTCGTACAAGTTGGCTCAGTGAAAACAAAGCACAGCGCTAAACTATCTTTCCACTTTTTAATAATTATGTGTGGGTTTTATAGGAGTAATCATTTGCTTGACAATTTTCCCTCATAGGCACTTCTTCTCCTTGTCTAATTACTATGGCTTTTTCTCCTCAACATAGTTTGTGTGGCAGTGTGGAAGAACCATCACATGAGGACGGTAACCAACTACTTTATAGTCAATCTGTCCCTGGCAGACGTGCTTGTGACCATCACCTGCCTTCCAGCCACACTGGTCGTGGATATCACCGAGACCTGGTTCTTTGGACAGTCCCTCTGCAAAGTGATTCCTTATTTACAGGTACTTTCTAAATATGTATATATATATATATATATAGTATTGAATTTTGGATGAAAGTTGACACAACAAGTTAGGTTCCCATTTGATAATTTCCACACAGATTGCTGTGACATTAGTCACATTTATCACAACGTGTCAACGTTCTCTTTGTGTTCTGTTTCTGGCATTCTAGTGTCTCTGCCCCCTTTATTGTCTCATCTTTGCTTTTGAGTAAACTTTGACTTTTGGTCTCAAACAAATGGCTTTTAAGTAGGGCTTCAATTTTAGAGGTATTAGCCTTTAATTTTGTATGCCACTTTGCTATTTTACTAGAAGCTGATCTTAGGATATAGGCTTGGTTCTAATTTTTTTATATATATATTTTATTTTATTATTTAATATGACTGAGTGAAAATGTACATTCCCATATAAATTTACATGCCCACCTACATGCAGCTTCCACTGCTCTCCCTGCCCGGTGACAGCACACTATTACTCTCTGCTCCATACATGTCTCATCCTCCCAGCAGCCTCCTTTCCCCTCCTCTCTACCCACTCTCCTTCCTCCAGCAAACTGCATCCAATATATGGTCACTCTACATTGCCAAGTCCAATCCATTCGTGTCCAAAGAGTGCACCTTCATTGTGATTTATGGGCAAGGGCAGCATCAGGGCCAGGGTCCACACTCTCAGGGGAACCCCAAAACCGCTGGACCATCAATTGAGAGTGTTTCATGGCTACAGTCTCAGGGAATCATGTGTTTTTTACTGCTCTAGTTTTTTTTTTTTTTTTCCATAAGAATTTGAGTTCTGCACCATATTTTTCTCCTTTTCTGTCTGGCACCATCTATTTTGGTGATAGTCAGAACATTAGTGGCAGAATCCAGGTACTGTCTAGTTTTCTGGTCTTGGGGTAGATGAGGTTGTGGATTGTGTAGACTTGTGTCTTCTCTGCACCTTTGGGATCATGTAGACTTGTTTCTTCTTTGCACCTTTGGATACCTTCTTACTGTGTTGCTCCCTGCAAGTAGAGGCCTATTGGTGTATCTGAATGCTGTCAGTATGCTTTGAAAACTGTGAAAGCTACTAATTTCACAAGAATGTGTGTCATGACTTTTGTGAACTTTGTTATGCCACCTGACTGAGTTGTCCTGTGAGAATATGGTCCTAAGTCTTCCAATGCAGAAAATCAATGTTAGAGGGTGTTTGGCTATGTCTAAGGAAATCTCTGTTTGTGTCTTCAATGAATTTATATGCTGCAGTTAATTTTTTATTCCAAAATTTTGGTCCAAACAAAAAAAACCTGAGAAAATAGTTTTGGTCATTGGCTTAGCTCATTGGAAAAGTAACTAGTGACTAAGGAAGACATACACTTACTGAAGAAATTGCTAACCTTAAGGGAAACTGGAAAACCTTCAGAAGAAATAAGCTAAGCTCTAGACGAAAATAAAGCAACAATAAACCTTAGGCCATCATTAAATGCTGCACACAAATTTTATATCCTAATTTCTCCAGTGTAAAATAAAGAGCTTGAGTAAATTGATTATTGAAGTCTCTCTCAGGCCAAATAATCATGGTTTATCTGTTTTTATAAGTGATTTTATTTCATACAACGGATTAAGAGCTATGTGTTCAAAGCAGTGCAGCCAACACACTCCACTGTAGGTTCTTAAGTCACATACCAGATTTAGAATCTCTGCTCTGTCATTCACTGATGGTATGGCATTGAGCGAAATACATAACCCTTGTAATTCATGTATTTAAAAGGGATAATAATTTTAATAATAGCTGTCCCATATGATTGTTCTGAGATTTTTCTGAGATATTTTATGTAAAACACATAGCACAGAATCACCATCTGGAAGATAGCAATATTATATAAACATAATGTGTTCTCAGTAAACATCAGTTATCATCATTATCATCTTCACTTTCATAATCAGATGCTTTATTGCTCAAAAGAGAAAGCAATTCTTTTAACAACTTAACCTCCTACTAGAAACAGAAAATATTTTCACTGAGTAAATTTCTGATTGATTTTCTAATAACTCTAAGAGCTTTGAAGAAAAGACTTCTGATCTAATAGTCCCAGCCACAGTACTCAAAGGAATGGACTGTGGAATTCTCCTTTTTGATTTGGAGCAGTGAAGGGGAAGGTAGCCAGCCTCTACTTTTCCTTCTGTATCCATCCTCTTAGTTTGTACTTCATCCGTTCTCCTACGCTGTTACTGAAGATCTGTGAGAACACAAAACATGCTTGCAACAGCAAAAATTTGGGTGAGGCTGCAAATTAGCACGTTACTCAAAATTACGTGACATAGGCTCTTGAAACTGAAATATTACAGAGAGATTATTATCTTAGTAGTTCTTCAGTGACCTCTTAGAAGTATCCTTCTTTTTCAGGTCGTGGTGACTTAGACATCATCGGTAGCATACATTATGGAAAATGCCAGGAGAGTTATAAGCTTCACACAAATGTTAAGTTCAATTATAATTTTAGTTTGGTTTGCCAAAAACTATGAATGGATTATAAACATGAATCATACCGATTTGCTTTTGAAAGAAATCATATGTTGCACAAAACAGAGAAAATATACTCATAGAACTAAAATTGGGAAGAAATTGCTCTGCTAATTTTTGCATGGAAGCACTGGGGAAATCAGAAGTAGCACAGAATGCTAATATTTCACTTATCTCTGTGGTACTTCCAGTAAGCCTTTTATTTGTCTTGGTTCCAATAGTATTCCTGGTGGGAATTTGGAGCCCTCATAAATTTTAGGGTGTCTCTGGTTGCCTATAATCTTCAAAATGATGAGGAAATTAACGCTGTTTCTGTAAAACAGAATATATCCCAGCAGTGGCTAAGGGTTCAGCTGCTAACCAGAGGATTAGCAGTTTAAATCCACTAGCCACTCCATGAAAACACTTTGGGGCATTTTTACCCTGTCCCATGAGGTTATTACGAGTCAGAACTGTCTCTACAGCAGGGTGTTTGCTTTTGGTTTTTCCCTGGGGTTAGCAGTGGGAAGGGGGAGAATCACGCTATAGCAGGTCCAGAAGCCCTAATGCGTGATGATACTTGTGTGGCCTAGTCAACACCTCAGTTGGTGCTCTTCTCTGTGGTTCAGGAAGAAAACTGCTAAGAAACCTCAAGATCTGAGTCAGATGGCAGAGAATGTTTTCATTCATTACCTTATTCAACACCACTTCTTAAAGGAAAGTTGTACACGAACAGGAATTGGGGCGTTGGTAAAACTAGTGTAGTTTATCCACATTATCTCCATATCTATTAACCCTTTTCCATAGAATGTTCCCAAAGGAGGAGGTGTCACTGAGCACTAAGCTTAACATTCAAATTTGAGTCATTTTTTTTTTTTTTATTCCTGCAGGCATGATGTTCTAAAACTGATGGCTTTATTTCTGTTATGATATTTATGTTCTACTAAATGTTTAAAAACATATTACATAATGTCCAGGCATATTTTTCGGTTCTTTGGTTGCACTTAAGATTATTGTAACAGTCACTAATTTGTTATGAATCATATGTTCTTTTTTCTTCTAAGTATAACACACAGCAACCTATATATTTATGTGATATACTGTAACACTTCAAGAAACTTGCAAAAATCTTCAGTCTCATTAATGTAATTAAGGTTAGCTTAGTAATTAAAATGAACCTTTTGTATCTTTAATAATTGTATAAACCTAAAACAATTAACATTTGTTACATTGTTTGACGAATGATTATCATATATTTCTTAGAAAAAATTATTACCTATTTTCAGTTCTTTTCCAACACTGACAGAAGCAATTGGATACTTTTTTGAAGTAGTTTTTTTTTTCCTCACACAGAAACCTTGACTGTATCATCAGAAAAAAACCTGCGTAGGAAATAGCAGGAAAAGAAAAACAAAAACAAACTGAGATGTGGGTGGTTGGGTGTCAGCACTGGGTGGTAAGACAGGCTCACTGACTTTCTCAGCCGTAATTTCCCACCTTCCAAATTATTAGGGTCTATCATTCAAATTTATGATCTGGGTAAATTTCCAGTTTTAATTGTAATGAATCTCTGAAGTCCATCTGGAATACCTATATGTAGTATATCGTGGGTTGAATTACGTCTCCTAAAAATATGTGTCAACTTGGTTGGGACATGACTCCTGTTATTTTATGGTTGTCCTTAATTTTGTGGTTGATATTATTTTCCTGTATGTTGTAAATTTTAATCTCTATTTGTCTTTAAGAGGCAAGATATTCAAGGATTATGTTGAAGAAGATTAGAGTGTAACATAATACCCACACCCTTAGGAATACTGGTGGGTGTGGCTGTTAAGTGCTATGGCTGCTAACCCAAATGTAAGCAGTTTGAATCCACCGGGTGCTCCTCAGAAACTCAGTGAAGCAGTTCTAAATCTTCCAATAGGGTCACTATTGGCCAGAATCAATTCCCTGGCAATGGATTTGGTTTGGGGTTTGGGGGACCAGATCCTTGATCCAGTGTAAAGGGAGTTTCCTGGGCTGTGGCCTGCACTGTTTCATCTTACAAGAGATACAAAGAAAGGGAAGGAACAGACAATGCGGGGACGGAAGTTATACCATCAAGAAAGCAGTCCCAGAAACAGAGTGTACTCTTTGGATCCCAGTTTCCCACAATGAAGAAGCTCCTAGTCGGGGGTAAGACTGATGAAAAGCACCTTCCACCAGAGCCAACAGAGAAAACCTTCCTCTGGCGATGACACCTTGAATTTTAACTTCTAGTCTACTAGGCTCCTAATGACCCTGTGAGACAGAGCAGAGCTTCCCAACAGGGTTTCCAAGGAGTGTCTGGTGGCTTCAGATGGCTTCCCTTTTGGTTACCAGCTGCAGCTATTGGCCACGGTGTCACCAAAGCTTCCCTGTCATGAAGACAGTTTATGAATGTCACCCTGTGCAGCACGAGCTTCTCTTATGTGTGTCCAGGCACCAAAAGACAGAAGAAATGTCACATCAATTTCATCCCACTTTATTCACAGTGTTCATTTCTCAAATAGACTAACTTGAGAGAGTACAAAAATGGAAGTGAAAAAGCCACTCAGAATATACTACTAGGAGTGAAAAAGCAGCAACAAAACTCTCGTTCAGAATTACTCATGATAAAATGCATTTTTCTTTTTATCATCTACCCAAATCTTTTAAACTGGATATAACTTGTCTACTAGTATATCTCCTATGCTGGCAAGAGTATTAGTTCAAACAGCAAATGTTAGATTAGCAACTGCAAAGGATTCACACAATGGATTCTACTGTCATATTTAACTACACAAACAGGGTATTTTCCCAATTTCCCATGAAACAGAGAGGGCACTGTACTCTGGCTCACCGCTGGAACTGGAAGTCAGTCATTGAAGTGAGCTGATTTGAATTCATTATTGCTTGAATGAATTATTACTACTGCAGTAGTAGATGAAAATACTATAAATGGCATTCAAATTTGAGCCACACCACTTCTATTCCATTCACCCTGGATGATCAAAATTCATGGATAATAAATCACTAAGCCTTGATGAATACCTCTATTTCTACTTGGCTAGAGATAAAAATTATAGTCTTGGTCTGGCAGCCATGAAATTTTGGTCAGTCATAACACATACAGTTAGTGTGCAAATGTATAAAAATAATAGATATCCCTCCTGCAAGAAACACAGATGCCCACCTTGATCATAAACTATGGGATAGTACCACTTAACCACTACAGTCAAGTCAATTCTGACTCAAGTGAGCCTGTATGAAACAGTAGAACTGCCCATAGCGTTTCTAAAGAGTGCCTGCTAGGTTCAAACTGCCAATCTGTTGGCTAGCAGCTGTAACCCTTAGCTACTATGCACCAAGTACCACTTAGGACACAAGAAAGAAGATGACTAGAAACCATCCATCTTGTTAAGTTAAGGCTAACCAATATTCATGGATTCAAAGTGTATTTATTAAGAACTTAATGTATATTAAACATTGTATCAGGTACTAAGGACATGACTGTGAAAAAAAAAGCAGCAGCCTATCCTTCCACAAAACTTTGTCCTAATAGAAACAGTCAATAAATAAAACATTCATACTCTAGATAAAGTACTGAGGAGAAAATAAATAGAAATCTGTAATAATAAAATGAAAATAATGATAGAAGAGAGAAAAGGGCATATATGAAAAGCCAGAATTGAAAAAATGATATGTGAATTGGTGGTCGATCCTGTATAGGATAGTACATTAAATATACTGACATGAACTCAGTTATAGTTCCAAAGTCTTTGGGTTTGGGCATGTTTGCTGTATTTATTAATTTTTTTCCTTCCAGTTTCAAGAATCATTTATGACATTTTTAACTATGTAGAATTGTGGATTGGATGAACCTATAGGATTTTGAGAGACAACATGTTTATACCAGCAGTGAGCAAACTATGATGCGGAGATCCGAGGGCAGAATTGTGGATAACGAGCTCCATGCTTCTCTTTGTGTGGTACAGCTTGGAAATGAACTGATGCATAAACAGTCCTTATTAATTTGAAAATGCAAATGAGGGAGCCAGTGTTTAAAAGCCTGGCTAAATGCTTTTGCAGTTAAATTGTTACATGGTAATTTAAAAGAAAGGAAGAAAAAGTCATATTATAGCTCTGTAAGGATGTGAAAGAGGGTTTTCAAGTTCAGTCTACCACCTGGCTTTTTACTCGGCTGGCTACACATATACTTTTTTTCCTTTAACTTATTTGAGGTTATAATTTCTTATATTAATGGAAAAGTGGAAAGACAAAATAATAGCAGTAACTCTTTAAAGAATACTCTGTTATGAATTAAAACATCTGATCTATAAAAAGATGACTGTGTTCTCATAGCATGTTTTATGTTTAACAGGAAACATATTTCCCCCCTAAAACCTATCTAATATTAAAATATTGTCTTTCTGGCACATTTTAAAAATAGAAAAGCAGTTGAAGGAATTGCTTTTTTGGCAACTTTGAATCTGGTTATTGTTTGTGATGACTTTTCTAATACAGGAATAATATTAAAGGTGATCCATTTAGGACTCTGTGATTCTTTTGTGCTGTGTTCTATTTTTATCTAGACGGTGTCAGTCTCTGTGTCTGTCCTTACGCTAAGCTGCATAGCCTTGGATCGATGGTATGCAATCTGTCACCCTTTGATGTTTAAGAGCACAGCCAAAAGGGCCAGGAACAGCATTGTCATCATCTGGATTGTCTCCTGCATTATAATGATTCCTCAGGCCATTGTCATGGAGTGTAGCACCATGCTGCCCGGCTTAGCGAACAAAACCACTCTCTTTACGGTGTGTGATGAACGCTGGGGCGGTAAGTCCAGTATGGTTTGTAAGCTAACATTTATATTACAGAGAGAAACTGAAAATCAGATTAATATAGCCACTGTAATACTGCTCTAATATTTTTTGTGGACTTTTGCAAAAATGAACAAACCAAACTGGAAACCCAATGCTATGGATTATCTCCACCTATATCCGACACGACAGCACTTGGCTGGCTGGCATCTGTCCTTTGAATTGCCATGCTCTATTTTCTGGTTTTAAGGGAACTGAAAGGAACTTATTCCGGAATTTGGATTTGGTTCCTAGATTTTTCTTAAACTCTTTAAAACAAAAAAATTCAGTTATACAAATACAAATATGCATTACAGAATAATTAGCATTTCACAAACTGGTTTAATCTGTGCTACCTCCAGTGTCAGATTCCCTTGTGGTTGTTGTGTGCCTTCAAGTCGAACTCAACTCCTAGCTATCACATAGGACAGAGTAGAGCTCCCCCTGTGGGTTTCCTAGGCTGAAATCATTACGGAAGCAGATCGCCTGGTCTTTTCTCCCACAAAGCTGCTGGTAGATTTGAACTGCCACCAACCTTTTGGTTAACAGCCAAACATTTAACCATTTATACCACCATTCCTTCTGTCAGCTTCCCTAATGGGTCTCAAAATGCAACTGGCTTTTTCATTTTACATGCCAGATGCTGCCTGGGAGCGTGACTGGAAGTGAGTACGGGGATATATTGTATTCTTGAGTAAAATTATCTAAATTTCCTCCTCTGCTCATGATATGTTACATAGATAAGCTCTACCACTGGGGTCACAATAGCACACAGCCTGGGGGCTTGTGTGTTGCTATGATGTTGGAAGCTACGCCACTAATATTCAAATACCAGCAGGGCCTCTCACGGCAAACAAGTTTCAGCTGAGCTTCCAAACCAAGACAGACTAGGACTTGATGGTCTACTTCTGAAAAGAATTAACCAGTAAAAAACCTAATGAATAACAGCAGAATATTGTCTGATATACTACAAAATAATGAACCTGTGAGATTGGAAGTTACTTAAAAGATGATTGGACAAAAGCTGCCTCTTTGAAGTAGAATTGAACTTAATGATGCGGTTGGAGTTAAGCTTTCAAGACCTTCATTGACTAATGTGGCATGTCTCAAAATGAGAAGAAACAGCTTCAAACATCCTTTGAAAACTGGAACAAGAAATGTATGAAATATGAATCTAAGGAAACTGGAAATCACTGAAAATGAAATGGAATGTGTAAACATCAACATTGTAGGCATTAGTGAGCTGAAATGGACTGATGTTGGCCATTCTGAATTACACAATTACGTGGTCTACTATCCTGGGGATGACAACTTGAAGAATAATGATGTTGCATTCATCATCAAAAAGAAAATTTCAAGATCTATCCTGAAGTACAATGATGTCAGTGACAGAATAATATGATAATATCCATATATCCATAAGGAAGACTAGTTAATATGGCTATTATTGAAATTTGTGCACCAACCACTAAGGCCAAAGATGAAGAACTTGAATATCTGTATCAACTTCTGCCACCTGAAATTGACTAAACATGCACTCTAGGTACACTGATAACTGCTGGTGATTGGAATGGGAAAGTTGAAAATAAAGAAAGATCAGTAGTTAGAAAATACGGTGTTAATGATAGAAATGATGCCAGCGATTTCAAGATAGAATTTTGTAAAACCAATGTCTTCTTCATCGCAAATACAATTTTTCACCAACATAAATGGCAACTATACACATGGACCTTGCCAGATAGAATACACAGGAGTCAAATTTACTACATCTGTGGAAAGAGATGATGGAAAAGCTCAATATCATCAGTCAGAACAAGGTCAGGGCCCACTGCAGAGCAGACTACCAATTGTTCAGACACAAGCTCAAGTTTAAACTGAAGAAACTGAGATAAAATCCATGAGAGCCAAAGTATAACCTTGAACATATCCCACCTGAATTTAGAGACTGTCTCAAGAATAGATTTGACACTTTGAATACTAATGCCCCCAAACCAGACATGGACATCATACATGGAAGAAGCAAGAGATCATTAAAAAGACAGGAAAGAAAAGATTGAAATGGATGTCAGAAGAGACTCTGAAATTTGCTCTTGAAAGTCTACTAGCTAAAGCGAAAAGAAGAAATGATGACATCAAAGAGCTGAACAAATGATTTCAAAGGGCAACTTCTTCAGACAAAGTATGATAATGATGTGTGCAAAGAGCTGGAGATAAAATACCAAAAGGAAAGAACATGCTCTTCATTTTTCAAGCTAAAAGAGCAGAAGAAAAAAATCCAACCCTTGAGTTGCAAGACTGACAGATTCTATAGGGGAAAATATTAAACGACACAGGAAGCATCAAAATAAGATGGAAGAAATGCACAGAATCAGCCTACCAAAAAGATCTGGTCAATATTAAATCATATCAGGAGGTAACATATGATCAGGTACTGAAGAAAGAAGTCCAAGCTTCACTAAAGCATTGGTGAAAAACAAGGCTCCAGGAACTGATGGAATGTCAATTGAAATATTTCAACAAATGGATGCAGTGGCGAGAAATTTGGAAGACAGCTACCTGGCCAATGGACTGAAAGAGATCCATATTTATGGCTAGTTCCAAAAAAGGGATTCAATCAAATGTGGAGATTATAGAACAGTATCATTAACATCACACGCAAGTAAAATTTTGCTGAAGATTATTCAAAAGCAGCTACAGCAAACTGCTAGCAATGCAAGAGAGATTCGGCAGAGGGTATAGAACCAGGGATGTCATTGCTGATGACAGATGGCTCCTGACTGAAAGCAGAGAATACCAGGAAGATGTTTACTGCTCTCTCATTGACTGTACAAAGACATCCGACTGCGTGGATCCTAGCAAACTACAGACAACGTTTTGAAGAATGGGAGTTTCAGAACACTAAATTGTGCTCATGAGGAATTTTTATACAGATCAAAAGGCAGTTGTTCAAACAGAAAAAGGGGATACTACCTGTTTTAAAGTCAGGAAAGACGTGCAAAACATTTCACAATGGCTAGTCAGTCTGCATACTGAGCAAACTGGACTATACGAAGAAGAACAGGTCAACAGGATTGGAAGAAGACTCCTTAACAGCCTGTGATACACAGATGACACAACCTTGCTTACTGAAAGTGAAGGTAACTTGAAGCACTAGCTGATGAAAATCAGACTACAGCCTTCAGTATGGGTTAAAACTCAACACAAAGAAAACAAAATCCTCATGACTAGACCAATAAGCAACATCATGATAAACAGAAAAGACTGAGATTGTCAAAGATTTCATTTTACTTGACTTCACAATCAGTAGTCATGGAGGCAGCAGTCAAGAAATCAAGTGGTACTGCATTGGGCAAATCTGCTGCAAAAGATCTCTTTAAGATATTTGATAGTAAAGAAGTCACCTTGAAGACTGCAGTGTATCTGACCAAAGCCATGGTGTTTTTAACTGCCTCCCATGTATGTGAAACCTAGAAGATTAATAAAGAAGACCAAAGAAAATTGATGCCTTTAAATTATGGTGCTGTAGAAGAATGTTGAATATACCATGGGTTGCCAAGAGAAGGAGCAAATCCGCCTTGAAAGAAGTACAGTCAGAGTGCTCTTTAGAAACAAGGATGGTGTGACTATATCTCACGCACTTTAGACATGTTATTAGGAGGGATAAGTCTCTGGAGAAGGACATCATGATTGGTAAAGTAGAAGAGCTGTGAAAAAGAGGAAAACCTTCAACAAGATGGACTGACACAGGGGCTGTAACAATGGGCTTAAGCATAAAGTAATTGGAAGGATAGTACAGGACAGGTCACTATTTTATTCTGTTGTACGTAGGGTCTCTGTGAGTTGAAATTGATTCTGTGGCACCTAACAACAACAACAACTACCACTAGTATATCCTTGGGAAGGGCAAACAAATGAAAACACTTGTCTGCTAATCAAAAGGCTGAAGATTTGAGTACACCCAGAAGCACATCAGAAGAAAGACCTGACTATCTACTTCCACAATATCAGCGATTAACAACCATGTGGAACACAGTTCCATTCCGACATGCATGGGCTTGCCATGAGTCAGAATTCACTAGAGGGCAACTTTTTGTCTTGTTTTGAGCCACTAGCATAATTATTATCTCATTTAAGAATTATGTTAGTTGTGAATATTTTCTGGTCTCCCCATCCTGATATGTAAGTGACTGACATTTATACAAGCAGAAGATTGGAGGTCTAATGCTCCTTTGGTTCATGACCATCAGTAAAGTCCTTGAGATTCTTCGCTAAGGAATGCCTGCTGGTAGCCTAGATCTGGGTACTGCAAACAGCGGGCGGACAAAAAAAAAAAAAAAAAACTAGCCACTGTGTATTTTTACACAAAATGCCCTAGTTACAAAATTATCCCTTGAAATCGTAAAGAATAAAATCTGGTTTCTTCAAGGAAAAGAATCTGATCTCTTTTAAGTATGTAACAGTGGCTTGGATTGAGAAAATTTGAATATTATGAAAGCATTTACATGTGTTAGAAAGATAATCATTTATGTTTATTATGAAGATGAATTATAACAGCAGTGTACTCCAAGAATTAGTTGTAGATCTGAGGTCTGAATTCAGGGTCTGAATCTCTGAGTTTATGGTAGTTCCTACACATTACTTGCACTTGAACACCAAAAAGAGAGAAAGTTGGTATCTGAAAAATTAGGTTCTCTATATTTTAATTACAACTTAAAATTTCATGTTTTCAAAATCTCTAGCTGAACACTTATAATTTACTACTACCTTAAGCATTAAATATCCCTCTTTTATTGAAATACCCCTTTCCTTTCTAACATTCCAATTCTTTTGTTGTATTTTGCCCTGAGTAATCAGATTTTTGTGATTTTATTCACAAACAGTGCAAACCAAAAGAAAATGAAAGTTCCAGAATGGTGGGAATATTTCTTACATGTCTTAAGTTTCATATACTTGATATTCTAATAACATCTTGAATACTTAGAATATGGCCGACATTGTGCCAGCTTGGAGAGAAATAGACTCTGCCTAAGGGGACACATTCTACATAGTGGGGCTGAAAGGCAAATACACAAATGTTTATTGTGTAATTAGTATCTCAGTACACTTATATACAAAATACAAGGAGTACAAATGAGACAATAACTCAGTTGTGTCATTTTAGCCAAAATTTGCAGAGTAGTTGCTAAGATTTCAACACAGCATTCAGGAATAAGCAGGAGTCCTCCAGGTAATTAAAGGAATCCAGGTGTCTCAGGAAGGGAGAAAACCTGCACAATGGCACTACATACTGAATAAGAGTGGAAAAGGTCCAAACCTGTAGGTGCTGGTATGTACATAGGGTCAGTCAATCTAAGAGACTGAGCTTAGAAATGTGGTCTGGGAATAGATGGAGAAGTATCTCATGCAATTCCTTTACAGTGGGTTATATTTGGAAAATAGCCTAAAGATTTCTTGTTCAGTTACTTCCTTCGTGAGGAAACTGAGGCCTAGAAATCCAAAAAGCACTGCTGTTGAGTTGAGCAGAAGGGCTCCATAGGGTTTCCAAGACTTTAAATCTTGATGGAAGCAAGCTGTCACATCTTTGTACTTAGAAGCAGCTGGTGGGCTGGAACTTCTGACCTCCTGGTTAACAGCTGAGTTGTTTTAATGACTGTGCCACCAGGAGAGCCTAAATTATTTGTTCAGTATTATGAGGCAATCGAACTTCGTAAACTCATTGCCGCGGAGTTGATTGCAACTAAGAGCGAACCTGAAGGACGGAGCAGAATTGCCTTATAGGGTTTCCAAGGACTGCCTGATGGATTTGAACAACTGACCTTTCAGTTAGCAGCTGTAGCTCCACTATACAACCAGGGTTTCCTATGAGGCAACAAGTACCCTTAAATCTAAAGCTTCTGACTCAAACAATCAGTATTCTTTAAATTTGTATTATGGCGGTTAGATAAAATGCCCACCTATTTTTCAACTAAGAGCCCTGGTGGCACAGCAGTTAAAAGCTTTACTGCTAAAAGGCAGCTTGAATCCACCCGGGGCTCCTTGGAAACCCTGTGGGATAGTTCTACTCTGTCCTATAGGGTAGCTATGAGTTGGAATCAACTGCATGGTGAAGTTTTGTGGTTTTTTTTTAACTGATGACATAATCAGTAGTATGTTGTCTGAAGTATTTTGGCAATTTGTTTCATTTATAAGTATGTAGACTGCTTTTGTAAACTTTTTTTTTTCTTTTTTTGGCATTGCCCTGAATAATTAAGTAGTATTGATTCTCATTAACAAAAAGGATTGCAAAGCTATGGAATCCAGTCAGTTATTCTGATGAAGTAAATAGGTGTATTGTTTTTTAGTTTCCTTTGGGCAATAGATATAAAAAAATATTTTTACTTCTAGTATTTTATTATCTAGGTCCAGCATGGATTGTTCCTAAAATAAACAATTACTACTGAATACTTAAAAATCTAAACTCAGCCTCTGGAAGTCATTTAGAAAATTTATTTGAAACTGATTTTATAACAGCTCATAATTATTTTATATGTTTGAAAAGGCTAGAATTAAAGCAATATTGAAATGAGTTGATCATCCCCAGAATCAAGCATAATAAAAGCTGGAAAATTAGCTTTTCAAGCATTAAATGGAATTGTTACTGTCTTAATATTTTCAGTAGGAATGTAGAACAACTCAAATTTGTTATCATTTTACTCATTAGATATTTAGATATTTGTTCATGTCCAACTTGAAATGTTACAACCTGGGAACATGTATCATATCCACAAACTAAAAACATCATGGAAAGTTATAGTGTTAGCTCTCTAAAATTTAAGGACTCTATGTTTAAATTTTGCTGTGAATGATCCTGTAATTGAGGTTTATTCATGATCTGTACTTTTCACCTTTGTCCTAAATTGAATTAATAATACAGCTCTGAAAGTAAAAATTTTATCATAATTGTTCTACAGTCAGTAAGCAGTGTGGTCAGTTGGCTGATCCACATCTGTCAAATCAGAGATAGGAAAATCCTGCATATGCTACCCCAGACATGGTGCAAAATGATCAACAGCTCTGTTTTACTGAAAATGTTACCAAAAATATGTAACAGTTTATGGATAAATTATTTCAGCAACTTATTATATTCATTGTTGCTTGTGAAATTCACTTATGCTTGTAAAATTCATTTATGATCTAAAATAAGGAATGTAAATCACAACTTTTGACAGATACATCAGACACTCAGAACATATAAAGTGTCTTGATATTTATTTTATTGATCTTTACAAATATATCTTTATGTTCATTGTTTGCTTCAATCATGTCAATCTAGACTTCTATAATTTTTAAATTGCTCACAAGTGATATCTACACTCTGTTGATTGCTTGGCTGATAAATGCACGCTCAACAGGAACAGATAATATTTGAAAGAAAGTAACTGACTTTTTGCGTGCTCATTAATCAAAGTTATAACCGTCATCCTTATTAATCCATCCAACCTATTTAATGAGCACATACTATTTGTCAAACATTGTGATAGACAGGAAGAATTTTTGATCCCTCTACTCTTGCATCTTACTGTCCAAAATGCTCTTTGGTGGTTTGAAAAAAATAATAACAATGGAGCCCTACTGTCTGGTTAAAATAGTTACAGCATTTGGCCCATTTGAGGTCATGAAAGTGTATAAACATGTATGAAAGTGTATTAATAAAAATGTAACAAAAAATTTTGTTAAGAAGAAAATAATAAAACGTATTAAGGTAAATTTTAATAAACCCATAAACTTTGAGAAAAGAGGCCAAATTGAATATTTAGGAAAAAACATTTCACTTTACTTGCCCATTCAATTTCTGATAAGTGTAGCATAAAGAAAAAAATGTTCGTAGTATTTTAGATAATTAGATTATTGTGTTGACTGAATAATGAACCTAGACTTACCTGATGGAAATTAATTTATGCCTATTTAATATACACGATTACTCTATTATCTGACTTCAAAGACTACGAAAGATTTACATTTGCTTCTTATTCTTTGGTTTGGTATATACACAAGTCTTTGTTTGGATTAGGCCTGTTCATCATTTGGGTTGGTATAGTGGGTTAAGTGCTACTACTGCTAACCAAAAGGTTGGCGGTTCAAGTCTACCAGGTGCTCCTTGAATACTCTAGGGGTTCTAGGGTCACCATGAGTCAGATCCGACTCGATGACACTGGGCTACTGGGCATCAGCTGGGTACATACATAGATATTAAGTAGTTGTTGATCTTTAAGATTCTCCTTCCTAAATTAGATAATTTAAGTAGATTTCATGTAGCTACATTCAAAAACCAAACTCACTGCCATTAGTCAATTCCAATCCATAGAGACCCTATAAGACAGAGCAGAACTGCCCAATCGGGTTTCTAAGGCTTTAAGTCTTTACAGAAGCAGACTGCCACCTCTTTCTCTCCCACAGAGCAGTTAGTCAGTTCAGATTACTGATCTTTTGGCTAGCAACCAAGGGCTTAACGATTGTGTCAGCAGAACTACATCCTAGGTTATACAAAAATGTCCTAGAATATATTAAATATGTTTATTATCAATTACATAGAATCTTCAAAGATAGTTTCTTCACTAAAATTTAAAATTCATTAGTAACATATCAATTAGCTTAGCCTCTGACCACGAAATAAGAAATTTAAGAATTTCATTTTCTATCAGTTATCAATAATCTCTTTATTAAAACAATCTATCCTAGCCTACAAGTAATAATTTTGCTTGGTCAGTTTTTTCTGTGTGGTTGTTCATTATCATAGTATCTATTTATGAGCCAATTTGCATATTTTTCCAAATATTTAGAAATACAACAATCACAGCTGAGCTTTCTTAACGTCCGTTTAAAACTCTAAACTGTTATCATATCCATAACTTCAGGTAAAAAATAAAAAAGTTAACTATCAAATCTACCTTCCTCCACTCACCCATTTTAGTTTGGTATAGACATTAGGGCTTCACAGATATCTAAGCCTTAAAAGTATTTTTTTTTTTATGTGGGAAGCTCATGTGACATCGTCTTCAAAACATAAAAGTTCAAAGCCACTCAGGTGCTTGGGGACTGCTGAGGTCACCTTCTGATTCCTTTGAAACTGGCTCACAAAATATTTCTCAGGCAGAAGCACTTCAAAGGGACAAGATGGGTTGTTATTCTTCTAGTGTGGCTGCTTAGATGTTATCATTTTTTATGTAACTGGCCTGTTTTACAAGATAAACTTGAAAGGAAATTAGAAACTGATGAATTGGGTTAATGCCACCTGAGCAAGAGAGAGGCTAACAATGATATGGTAGACTGGTGTCCTAGACTTCCTAGCAGCAAAATTTTGATGCTGTCCTCACTGAAGATTATAATGTTTACCCAAAAGAAATGGAAAATAGAGTTATAAGAAGAAGAATAAAGAGAATGTTAAAGTCAGTAAACTGTGGAGACAAGACTGTGGAATTAAGACCATGGGAGATATTCAATTCATGTTGTTGTGTGGCATCTAGTTGGTTAAACACAGATACATTTAAATTATATTTGTTGAGAATTAGATCTTTAAATCCTCACAGACTTAGATTTTCTGGAGCTAGGGATGCTTGATGAACTCCTCAAATGAATGCCCTGACATCATCTTTAAACCTTAAAGCAAAAATCTCCCCTAATGTCTTTTCAAAACCAGTATTTTAGCTTAACTGGCCAAAAAAAAAAGAAAAAAAGCCTGCTTTGACTGTTATACTCTTTTAAGAACTATCTATTTGAGATAGGAGTGACAACAGCAACTCCAAATGTTAGTTAGGAACATTAGGGAGTTTGTATCTGTGGATGTGGAACAGTTCTTAAAATGAGAGTGATGATGCTTGCACACCTCAAAAACTGTAATCAGTATCACTAAACTGTACATGCAGAAATTGTTGAATTGGGAGGCAGAGCCAAGATGGCAGACTAGACACATGTTTCCTCAATTCCCTCTGAAAACTAAGGCCAGGAATGATAACTGAATGGAGCAGTGGATATCTAGGGAGCCCTAGGATATGGCATAGTATTGTCAGATTTGACTAGGCACCAGGAATGGACTAAACTAGCACTCTCAAAGATGAGCCGGTGTCCACTGACCCCCAGTCCTGCTGACTCAGTGTTTCAGAGGACTGCAGACACTGACACCTTCATTATCTGGGAGGTGGGGAAGGAGCATATGCCAGCAAATATGCTTAACTGTAGTACTTATATAAACAGCACATAGGGCAGCAGACAGTCTGTGGGATAGCCACATGTTGAGAGACCACCTGCTAACTGAAGACATCACTGCCCCTCCACCTTCTCTTTTCTGAGCTGTGCCACTGACTGTGGTTTCACAGCAGGAAGGGCAGCTCAGCTGGGAGGCCATTTTGGTCAGCTGGGAGGTGGAGTCACCCAGCCAGGGGATCTTAGCTGCAGCTGATTCTCAAGAGTAGCAGCAGCCCATCTGCAAGTGCTTCTGCAGCAGAAAAGCAGTATTTGAGATGATTTGTGTCTAGATTCAAGAGTGGAGCCTGGCAAAGGACAACTGGAAGGCCCTAACCTCTCCCTACTTTGTACCATGTTATAGCATCTTGGGATACCCTATAAGTTACTTTTCTTGTCAGCTGGAAGATGGAGCCTGCCACACTTGAGGGCCTGACCATTTGGGGCAGCAGTTGGACAGCTCCCCACTTAGAAGTAGAGTTCTCTTTTAAGACCACTTGAAGAACTGGTGAGAGGCCTGGCAGCATCTCCTACACCCTTCATTGACCAACATAATAGGCTTGGGTGATGCCCTGCCAGTAACTCCATAAGTAGGATGGCATTTTTGGCAACCAAGAGGAAGATCCTGCCACCCCAGAGAGTCTACCTGAGGCCATTCATTAGAGTACATAGAGACAGCTGATAACCAATGCCCCTCTTAGAACTATGCCTCAGTTCCTGTTGAGGTAACACCAGAGAAATCAAACATCCTTGATGGCACCCCGACAACAGACCACAACTAACCATTTAAAGAAGCAGTCCACCATGGCTCTGGAAGACTTGCAAAATAAAGAATAAAGAAAACCTTTCTAAAACTATTGGAGATCCAGTACAAAAGAACTATGTAGAGTCTTCATAGAGATTAAACAAAATGCAGGAGAACAAAATAAAAACTTAGGTAAGCTATTTGAACTGAAGGAACATCCAAGATCTGAAATTCAGCATATCAGTAACAAAGTTACAGACTGAGACAATTCAATCCAAAGCCAAAAGACAAGAACTGAGGAGATGGAAGTCAGGCTTGATGACCTTGAGGATAGAACTACTGATACTAACATTTATGAGGAGAAACCAAGAAAAAGAATAATAAATGAAGAAGCATTAAGAAACATATGGGACTCTATTAAGAAGAATAATCTACAATTAATTGGAGTTCCTGAACAAAGAGGGATAGATGAAAGTAGAGACAGCATTGCTGCAGAGTTGCTGACAAAAAATTCCCCTGAAATTATGCATGAAGAGAATATAGATATCCAAGATGCATATTGAACACCACAAAAACTAGACACCAACAGAAAGACACCAAGACATATTATAATCAAGCTTAATAAAATTAAACATGAAAAGAAGCTCTTAAAATCAGTGAGGCTCAAAGTAAAGCTAACATTCAGAGGCAAACTCTGTGGGCTTTCTTCTGACTTCTCCACAAAAATGATGTTGGCAAGAAAACAGTGGGATGACACATTCAAAGTCCTGAAGGAGACAAACTTCCAACCAAAAATTATATACACTGAAAAATTGTCTCTCAAATATGACATTGAAATTAAGGCATTCACAGATAGACAGAAGCTTTCAGACTTTCCAAAACTACAAGTAATATTGAAAGATGTTCTTTGCTTAGAAAAATAATAACATTAAGTGTATACTTAAAGAGGCAATGTAAGACACAGCATTCAGAATCCTACTCAGGGAAGTCAATAAGCTCAATCAAAACTGCATTATGAAAAGAAGGGAACCACTGATCACAACACAAAAACTATGACATCACCACAATAAAAAGAGGGCTATATTACAGTAGATATAATCCTTTCCGGTGGAGGGGAAATTTAAGATATGCAGAAGTTAAAATCTGGTTCAAACTTAGAATAGCAAGGGAGATGATAGCTGTAGCAGCAAAGCAAAATAACAATGTGACATATCAAAACAGGAAACATAATACAGGAGTCTCAATGAACACAGAACCAACATTGAAAAAGATGATAAGTCAACCCATAAAGAATGACCCAGAACAGAATATTAAGAAAAACGTAGAAAACATCAACAACACAATATAAATTCTTAAAAATGATAGCACTAAACATATATCAATAATTACAATGAGTGTAAATGGACTGAACACTCCAATAAAGACAACAAGTGGCATTATGGATCAAAAGACACAACCCATCTATAGGTTGTTTACAGGAAGCACAGCTGAGAATCAAAAATATGGACAAACTGAAAATTAAAGGATGGAAAAATACATACCAAACCAATGACATACAAAGAAGAACAAGAGTAGCAAGATTAACCTCAGATAAAACAGACTCTTACTCGATGGCACTTGGCTTCACAATGTAAGATCCATCATCGTAGAGAAGGGTGGTCACCATTTATTGCTGAAAGCTTTAGTACATAAGCAGGACACAACAATATTAAATATTTATGCACCCAATACCAGAGCATCTAAACACATCAAACAATCACTGACAAAATTGAAAAATGAGATAGGTCACTCCACAGTAATAGCTGAAGATTTCAACAGTTCACTTTCAGTAATGGACAGATCATACAGAAGAAAGCTCAGTAAAGATACAGAATATCTTGTTGTGAAAATCAATTAATTCGACCTCATCAGCATATACAGAACTTTTCACCCATAAGCAGATAAGTACAGCCTCTTCTCCAATGCACATGGAACATTTTTCAGAATACACCATGTGTTACAACATAAAGCAAGTCTCAGCATAATCCAAACCACTGAATTACTGCAAAGCATCTTGTCGGACCATAAAACCACAAGCTTGAAATAAATAGCAGAAAAATCATAGGTGGAAATTAGAACTCATGGAAACTGAACAACATCTTGCTCAAAAAGCCAAGGGTTATACAAGAAATCAAGGACAGAACAAAGAAATTTATGGAATCAAATGAGAATGAAAACACATCCTATCAGAATTTACTGCATAGAGCAAAAGCAGTGCTCAGAGGTCAGTTTATCTCTATAAATGCACATATCCAGAAGGAAGAAAGGACCGAAACCACAGAATGAACCCTACAGCTGGAAAGAGTAGAATGAGAGCAGCAAAGGAACACCCAGGCACCAGAAGAAAACAAATAATAAAGATTAAAGCAGAATTAAATGATTTAGAGAATAGAAGAACAATTGAAAAAATTAACAAAACCAAAAAAAGGTGATTCTTCGAAGTGATCAACAAAAATGATAAACCACTGGCAAACCTTACAAAAGAAAAACGGTTGAGGAAACAAATAACCCAAATAAGAAATGAGATGGGAGATGTCACAACAGACCCAACTTAAATGAAAAGAATTATAACAGAATACTATGACAGACTGTACTCTAACAGATTTGGAAACCTAGAGGAAATGGACAAATTTCATATTACCTACCAAAATTATCACAAGGGGAAGTAGAACGACTTAATGAATCCATCACAAAGGAAAAGACTGAAAAGGTGATCAAAAAACTACCAACCAAAAAAATGTCCTGCCCAGATGGCTTCACTGGAGAATTCTACTGAACTTTTAGAGAAGGGTTAACTCCAATAGTACTGTGACTATTTCACACCAAAGAAAGGGATGGAATACACCTAAATTCATTCTATGAAGCCAGCATAACCCTGGTAACAAAGCCAGGGAAAGATCCCACTAGAGAAGAAAATTACAGACCGATATCACTCATGAACTTAGATGCAAAAATTTTCAGTGAAAGACTAGCCAGTGAAATTCAACAATGTATCAAAAAATAATTCACCATGACCAAGTTGGATTCATTCCAGGGATGCGAGGCTGGTTCAACATCAGAAAAACAATTAATGTGATCAATCATGTAAACAGTACAAAGGATAAGAAACACTTTATTTTGTCAACTGATTCAGAAAAGGCATTTGACAAAGTCCAATACCCATTCATGCAGCAAAATAGGGATAGAAGGGGAACTCCTCAATGCAATAAGAGGCATCTATACAAAGCCAGCTGCCTACATCATCCTGAGTGGTGAGAGACTGTAACAATTCCCTCTGAGAACAAGAACTAGGCAAAGATGTCCATTATCACCACTTCTATTAAACATTGTAGTAGAGGTTATAGACAGAGCAATTAGACAAGACAAATAAAGGACATCCATATTGGCAAAGAAGTAAAAATCTCCCTGTTTGCAGATGATATGATTGTATATACAGAGAATTCTAAAGAACCCATTAGTAAACTACTGAAACTAATAGATGAGTTCAGCAGAGTATCAGGATTATAAAATAAACATAAGTAAATCAGTAGGATTCCTTTACACCAACAAAGAGATCATCAAAGAAGAAATCACCAAATCAATACCGTTTACTGTAGCCCCCAAGAAGATAAAATATCTAGGAATAAATCTAACTAGAGAAATAAGAGACCTATACAAAAAGAACTACAAGACTTTACTTCTATAAAGTAAGAGAGACTTACATAAAAGGAGAAACCTAGCTTGCTCATGGATAGGAAGACTTAACACTGTGAAAATGTCCATTTTATCTAAAGTTATCTACATATACAATGCAATTCCAATACAAGTTTCAGTGACATTTTTTAATGAGATGGAGAAACAAACCACCAATTTTGTTTGGAAAGGGAAGAAACTGTGGATAGGTAAAGCACAACTGAAGAAGAGAAACACAGAGGAAGGCCTCACACTACCCAACCTTACAACCTAGTAGACTGTTACAGAAGTCAAAACTGCCTGGTACTGGTACAAAAAGAGACATATAGTCCAATGGAATAGAGTTGAGACTCCAAAGATGCCACCATCCTCTTATGAACAGTTGATATTTGACAAAAGTCCTAAGATTGTAAACTGGGGTAAAAACAGTCTCTTTAACAAATGGAGTTGGCAAAATTGGATATCCATCTGCAAAAAACTGAAACAAGATCCATATCTCACACCTGACACAAAAACCAACTCAAAATGGATCAAAGACCTAAATATCAAACCTAAAACAATATAAAGATCATCTGAGAAAAAAAAAACCATTAATAATGGAAGTTTCAATACACAACATAGACAGACTTCAAAATCTGACAAAGCATGATCAACAGAAGAGAAAATAGATAAATAGGAACTATGAAGAATCAAACACTTTTGCTCATCCAAAGACTATCAAGAGTTAAAAGACCACCTAAAGGATGGGAAAAAATATTTGGCAACTACATGTTGGACCATCGTGTGATCTCCATAATCTACAATGTACTGCAACATGTCAACAACAAAAAGATAAATAACCCAGTTAACCGATGGGCAAATAAGATGGGCAGACACTTCACTAGAGAGGACATCCAGGCAGCTAAAAGACACAGGAGGAAATGCTCACACTCATTAGCTATCAGACAAATCAGATCAAAATTAGGAGATACCATCTCACCCCAGCAAGGTTGACTGTAATCTAACAAGCAGAAAACAGCAAATGCTGAAGATGTTGTGGAGAGATTGGAACTCTCCTACACTGCTGGTTGGATTGCAAAATGGTACAACCTCTTTGGAAAGCAACTTGGTGCTGCCTTAAAATTCTGGAAATAGATATACCATTTGATCCAGTAATCCCACTGCTCGGAATTTATCCTGCAGAAACAAAGGCTGTCTGACGAACAGGCACATGCACACAAATGTTCATTGCAGCACAGTCCACAATAGCAAAAAGATGGAATCAATCTAGAAGCACATCAGCAAAGGGATTAACAAACATGGTACATATACTCAATGGAACACTATCCAATGATGGAAAAGAATGACAACTTCAGGAAACATCTTGTAACCTGGTTTCAACTGGAAGACATTATACTGAGTGAAATCAGTCAGTAGCAAGCAGACAAATGTTGTATTAGACCCCTATTATAAAGACTTAAAAATAGACATAATGTACAGAAGGAAAAACTCTTTGATGGCTACAAGGGTGAGTGGAGGGCAAGGGTTGATCATAGATAAAATAGTTGATAGATGAAAGCAGTGACAGCACACAGTAGGAATTAGATCAACTTAACTGGTCTTTGCTATAAATTGAAAGCTCTTCTAACCTCAACCCAATACTGTAAGGATAGAGTAGCAGGGGTGGGGTCTGGGGACCAGGCTGTCTGGTGACATCTGGATCAATTGGCATAATTAGCCTATTGCTAAGAGAGTCTTCTATACCCCATACTGGTGAGTAGCATCTGGGGTCTTAAAAGCTGGCAAGCTGCAATCTGAGGTACGTCAAATGGTCTCAACTCAGCCGGAAGAGATGATCGCCAAGAACAACAAAGACATGAGGGAAAAAGAGCCCAAGAGATGGGCCAGTGTAAATGGGAGACTGTATCAACATGTGACCAGAAGCACCAGATGGTGCCTGGCCACCACCAAAGACAGCCATGATGGGGCACATGATGTAGAATCTCTGTGGCAAGATGAGAAAAACAGGAGTACAGCTCAAAAACTCTACTAAAAGACGACAATTGATTGTCTGACAGCAATGGGGATTCCCTGGGAGCATGGCCCCTGGACCTGCTACTGCCCCTGTCTAGAAACCACCACTGAGGTCAACTCCTCATACAAAAATGGACTAGACTCGGGGACACAGAGTGACCGTATGGTGTGTGTACTTTCTGGTTCTATGAGTTTATAGGAGGCTGTCCTACTGATCTGTTTCTAGATAGGAGAGAAGAAGGTGGAGAGGAAGAGGCAGGAGCTTGTTAAGAGAATATGACAAGTATAAAATGAAAAGGAGGAGTGTGCTGTCGTGGGGCAAGGACAGCAGAAGAGCTGTAGATAGGGGAGCATGCAAAATTGATTCAGGTGATATATTTTTACTTAATCACAATAAAAAATCATTGAATTGGTGCATGTTTTGCTGTGTATATTCTCAACAGCAACAAAATAAATATATATACATATTTTTAAAAGAATTAAATGAATGTGTTCCTCCATATTATCTATTATTATGATCATTACCAGTATTTCTATTGATTAAGCCCAATTATAAACTGGCTTTCCCACAAGTTTGATCATATAATTGGGCCCTCATGTTTCTCCATGTGCGTCCCAATGTAATGAGAATACAGAGTAACAAAGCAAGAGCCTCATCCCTGAATAACCATAGAGAACCACCTTTACCACTGATATCAAAGTCAAATAAGGCATGTGATTTTTAGAACTGAGGAAAATCCTTTCTTTGGTTATCAGTCAGTTGCAGTTATATCCAGTTACTAGATTTAATGTCCACGGATCCACGTAGGACATATTCTGTTCCCTGTTTCACATTGCAGTAAAGGTAGGTAGACAGCTATGTTATATTCAAATTCTAGGATAAAGAAAATAGCCTTTGAAGTATTTTAAAAATTATTAATAGATATATTCTAGAAAAGTTAAGAGACTATTAGGTCACAATGATATTAATTAATTGATTAATTTACTCTTTATATGCTAAGTACTACCTGCAAGTACTATCTGCACACATAGGACTCCTGATAAGAAAAGCCACTACCTTAGAGATACTTATGTCTAGCAATTGAGATTGATACTTAACAAAACAAAAATAAACACACACCAAAAATCATCTACATATTGGATTAAAAAATAACTACAAAAAAACATTTAAAAAATCTCATTTTTTATTAAAATTACATGGCTTTATGTATGTATATACATACATATACACATGCACATATACCTATGTATACATACATACATACACATATAGATAAATAAATAGATACACACACACACACACACATATATGTGTATACCCACTGCCATCAGGTCAGGTATGACTCATAGTGACCCTAGAGATCAGAGTAGAACTGCCCTATAGAGTTTCCAAGGAGTGCCTGATCTCTCTCTCTCTCTCTCTCTCTCTCTTTGTGTAGATATATATCTATATGTCTCTATACACGGCTTATATATACATACATATACACAAACACACATATATATACACATATATACCATGCTTAAAGAGGAATTTTGGATAAATTCTAATGAGTCAGTGAAAATAGCCATCATCATATATTTGCCATATTTATTTTTTCAACATTTTCCAATATTCGCATTTAGAGATACAGCTGGCAATAGCTTTTCCTTTCCAAGGGAAGTTATAGTCTAAAGAGGAATCAGTTGAGTTAACTTTGTCACTTTGTCTTCCCATTTTAACAAAAGCTTTGGTAATTAGGTTTTGATTGAATCATGTCTATTCTTGTAAATGCAAGTATAGGACAATTCAAATTAATTTTCCTTAATTAGCCAGATATAATTGACATTTAAAGGGCCTTTTGATGGGTGGATGGTTAATTTTGGAAAGATTGTTGTAGCACAAATTAAGAAATGTTGTTATTCCTCTCAGAGTACACTAAATAAAATTAAGATTCCACATTTAATTTACACATATTTATACATATATGCAGAGTAAAGATAAGTAGCTTAATAATGTAACTTACTTTTCCTTTTTGGGTATGTAACAAGAAATCATATTGAAGGTAAATGTGTACTTTCAAATAAAATTGTATGTATCTTTAAAAAAATTGTGGATTATAAGATTGTACTACTTTGTCTTTCATTCCAGGTGAAGTTTACCCCAAGATGTACCACATCTGTTTCTTTCTGGTGACATACATGGCACCACTGTGTCTAATGGTTTTGGCCTATCTGCAAATATTTCGTAAACTTTGGTGCCGACAGGTATGTAATTCTAAATAATGTGCTGTATTTACTTTAGTATGTGCTTAAAAACAAAGTTTAGAAATATAACATGCTACCAAAGGAATGCATATTCTTCTAAAATAAATGAGGTGCAATTGTCGAAACATTTTAGGCTTTAATTTCTACGAATATTTAGGGAGTTTAGTTTATGAACTGCCTTGGTGACTTTAAATTTTAAAGCACAATTTAACTTCCTTAATTGGTTGACTTAATTTTTGTCTAGGAGTTAACATTATCGATTTTACTTCTTACGAGAAATAGCAAAAATTCCCTCAAAACCTTATGACTTCTAAGCCTAGACCATTGTATTGCTGATGAAGTTTATTTAGTATCTTCTTGAAACCGTGATGGCATAGCGATTAAGTGCTACATCTGTTAACCAAGAGGTTGGCTCTGCAAACCACCAACCATTCCTTGAAAATTCTATGGGGCAGTTCTACTCTAACCTAAAGGATTGCTATGAGTCAGAATTGACTCAACAGCAGTGGGTTTGGCTTGGTTTTTTAGTTATTATATGGCCTACATATTCAAGTTGAAAGATCTTATTTTTTAGAACAGTAGGAAAATGAGGTATAATTTAGAATTTTGGAAACTGTTTATGATGCTGATTTGGAGGACTTGCAAGTTATTAGATAATTCTGTTACACTAGTGCATGCTTTCATTCACTCAGTTGTTTAGTCTTCAAGCATTTATGTACCTTTTGCATATACATCTGATTAAAAAAACTTAAATGTTCCAGTTTGCACAATTGATGAAGTCAGTTTTGGAGGAGAAACACAGTCAGACACCTAAATATATATAAGGTCAGCGGGCCAGAGGAAGGCAGAGAAGAGGGGGATCTAATCAAAGGCAATGTCTTGGTCATCTAGTGCTGCTCTAATGGAAATACCACAAGTGGATGGCTTTAATTATTCTTACACAATCACTAGACTGAAAGTCTGAATTCAGAGTGCCAGATCCAAGGAATGCATTCTCTCTCTGTTGGCTCTGAAGGAAGTTCCTTGGGTTCCATCAGGCTTTCTTTGTTCTGAAAGTATCTTGGCATAGGCACCTCTGGTCTGGAGCACACTCCGCTCTAGCTGCTGCTTTTTTGATGGTTGGAAGTCCCCAACACGGTGATTGCTTCCCTCCCCTTTATCTCTTGTAGGATAAAAGGGTAAAAGATAGTGCAAGCCACACATCAGGGAAACTCCATTTACATTGGAACGGGGAGGTGACCTAGGAAAGAAGTCACAGTCCCACCCTAATCCCCTGTAACATAATCCAATCTGTTAACCACAGGCAGAGATTACGATTTACAGCGTAGGAAGATCACAAAATGGATGTCAGTCATACAGTACTGGCGATCACAGCCCAGCTGAATCGCTACATACATTTTTGGGTGGTGATACAATTCAATACAGGCAGGTAACATTTTAAGCTGAAACTTGATGATTTGAAGGACTTTAACCAACAGACACGTGTAGTGATTATTTTATAAAGACCTAGACCCAGCCCATCGCTTAGCATTTTCTAGTTTTAAATTGCTTCTAAGATGTTATTCTTTGGAAGGTATTAAATGCAATTTTCTGGCTAGCATCCTTTTCATGGTACGGAAGAATACAGTGTAACACATGTATTGAGTAGCTTTAACTAGGTTATACTGTGATAACAAACAGCCCTCAAACTCTGTGGAATGTAACAAGAGTTTATTTTACAGTCTTATTAAGTGTTGATGGTGTGGTTTGTCTGCTATGGCCCTTCTCCACTTGTCTTCTCATTCTGGGACCCAGGCTGTTAGACCAGCCCCTATCAGGGACTTAGTACTTTTGCGGCAGACAAGAGGGTAAGATGTGAGAACTACACAATCACTCTTAGAGATTCTGGCTGGAAATGGCATACATCATTTCTATTCATACTTCCTTGGCCAAAGTAAGTCTCAATCTCTCCAACAAAGCTGCTCCGTGGAGTTTCCAAGGAGCACCTGGCAGACTTGAACTGCCAACCTTTTGGTTAGCAGTCGTAGCACTTAACCCACTATGCCACTAGATACTGCATGTAATAAGGAAAGAGATCAAAATGTTTAGTCCTGTTACACAGGAGGAAACAATCAGTTGTGGTCCACAGTCTTGGTCACAAATACTCACTTTTCTTTCTTCGTGCAAAGTAGTCACCTGTCTCCAAGAGATAACACATTGCCATTGATTCCGACTGATAGCAGCAAATACCACTCCTATAAAACCCATTGTTGTTCAGTCAGATTAAAAATAAAAAGGGTGCCATCGAGTCAGGTCCAGTTGGTAAGGACACTATAATGACCATATAGGACACAGTAAAACTGCCCCACAGGTTTTACAAGGATGTAATCTTTATAACAACAGACTGGCACATCTTCCTCCCACAGAACAGCTAGAGGTTCAAATTGCCAACATTTTAGTAAGCAGCTGAACACTTAACCACTTGTTCCACCAGTACTTCTTTGACCTCCTGCTGTCTCAGGCAGTCCTGTTAGCGGACCCAAAGTTAAGGATCTCATGCTGACCCCTACATCTACATTCACTTCTGGATATGGCTTACTTTGATCAGATAACTATGAACTAAAAGGTCAGTTCTCTCTCTGTCTCCCCCACCTCCACAAGCATAAAAACACACATGTAGCATATAACAGTGGAAAAGGACCCAGAATAAGTGCTTAAATTTATAAAACAGAAGAACAGAAAAAAAATTTAATATCACTGGTTGCCCTCAAATCAAATCCAACTCATGGCAACAACTCCATTTGTACTCCAGAGGTTTTGAAGACTCGCTTTCCAGAAGTGGATGCCGAGCCTCTTTTCAAGGTGCCTCAGGGTGGTTTGACCCCTAAACATTTCAGCTAATAATCCAGCACTTAACTGTTTGCACCACCCAGAAATTCCTTTAAAATCACTAGTTCTTATCAATTCTGTAATCTCACCAGACTGGCCTTGAAAGAATGCTCTACCATTGGGATAATAAAGGAACCATGAATTGTCCCTACTTCAGCTTTCTAGAGGAGCCCTGCTTGTACAGTGGTTAGAGCACTCAGCTGCTAACTAAGAGCTGGGTCATTTGAACCCATCAGTGGCTCGAAGACAGATGTGACAATCTTCCTCTTTAAGGATTACAGTCTTGGAAACCCTCTGGGTGAGTTCTACTATGTTGTAGAGGGTTGCTGTGAGTCAGAATGGACTCCTAAGCAGTGGGATTTTTACTCTGCTTTCTGTAAGTAACTTCCGAAACCACTGTTCTGTTGAGTCCACTCACCATTAGGACTTTCCTTCACCTTTTTTTAAAATTGTGATTGAGTGAAAGTACACAATTTTGCTCTCCTTACCCAGTGACAGTACACTCCTCCTTTTCATTCAGTTTTTCTGGTACCTTCTTAACAAGCTCCTGTCCCCTCTTTTGTACCCTCTTTTATCCCATCTAGGAAGAGAACAGTTGGACAGCCTCCTATAAATGCATAGAACCATGAAGTACACACACCGTATGGTCACACTGTTTCCCCAAAGTCCAGTCCATTCTTGTCCAAAGAGATGACCTTAGTAGCGTTTTCTGGTCAGGGGCAGCAGCCGGTCTAGGGACCATTATCACAGGATGTCCTCCAGGCTGTCAGACCATCAGTTCTGGTCCTTCAGTAGTTTTTGAGCTGTACCCCTCTTTTTCTCATGTTGCCTCAAGGACTCTCCATTGTGTGCCCCATCACTGCTGTCTTTGGTGGTGGTTGGGCACCATCTGGTTCTTCTGGTCACATGTTGATATAGCTTCCCATTCACATGGTTCTTTCTGTCTCCTGAGCTCTTTTTTCTTGTGTCTTTTTTGTTCTTGGTGATCATCTGTTCCAGCTGAGTTGGGACCATGTGGTGTACCTCAGCTGGCAGCTTGCCAGCTTTTAAGACTCCAGATGCCACTCACCAATATGGGGTGCAGAAGACTGTCTTAGCAATAGGTTGGTAATATCCATTGGTCTTGATGTTCCCTGAAAGCACGGTCACCAGATCTCTATCCCTACTACTCTATCCTTTCAATATTGGGTTGAGATTAGAGGAGCTCCCATGTTTATGTTAAAGTCAAGTTGACTTACTTTCTGCTGTGTGCTATCACTGCTTTAACCTAGTCAAATTTCTATCAGCTACCTAATCTATGACCAACCCTCTCACCTCCTCCCCTCCACTACTGCTGTCAAAGAGTCTTTTCTCCTGTACATGAGTCTATTTTTAAGTCCTTATAACAGGGGTCTCATATGATATTTGTCCTGCTGCTGCTGAATGATTTCACTCAACGTAATGTCTTCCAATTGAAATGAGATGCTTCCTAAAATCATTATTGTTCTTTTTCATTGTATAGTGCTCCACTGAGTGTACGTACCATAGTTTATTTATCCATTCCTCTGTTGATGGACACCTAGATTGATTCCATCTTTTTGCTATTTGGACTGTGTTGCAATAAACATTCCTACGCATGTTTCTGTTAGTGTGACAGCCTTTGTTTCTGTAGGATATATTCCAAGCAGTGGGAATACTGGATCAAATTGTATATCTATTTCCAGAATTTTAAGGCAGCACCAAATTGCTTTCCAAAGAGGTTGTACCATTTTGCAATCCCACCAGCAGTGTAGGAGAGTTCCAGTCTCTCCACAGCCTCTCCAGCATTTGTGGTTTTGTGTTTTCTGGATTGCGGTCAACCTTGTTGCGGTGAGATGGTATCTCCTAATTTTGATCTGATTTGTCTGATAGCTAATGATTGTGAGCATTTCCTCCTGTGTCTTTTGGCTGCCTGGATGTCTTCTTTGGTGAAATGTTTGTCAGTCTCCTTTGCTCATCCCTGTGGTTATTTACCCTTTTCTTATTGATATTTTGCAGTACTTTACAGATTATGGCGATCAGACATTGGTCCAATGTGTAGTTACCAAATATTTTTTCCCATTCTCTAGGTGGTCTTTTAACTCTTTTGATAAAGTCTTTGGATGAGAAAAAGTGTTTGGTTCTTAGTAGTTCCCATTTCTCTATTTTCCCTTCTGTTAATCATACTTTGTCAGACTTTGAAGTCTGTCTAATCTGTATATTAGAACTTCCATTGTTGACTCTATTTTTTCATGCATGATCTTTATCATTTGAGATTTGATATTTAGGACTTTGATCCATCTTGAGTTAGTGTTTGTGTAAGGTATGAGATATGGGTTCTCTTTCAGGTTTTGCAGATAGATATCCAATTTTGTCAGCACCATTTGTTAAAGAGACTGTTTTTACCCCAGCTTATGACCTTTGAGCCTTTGTCTGATATCAACTGTTTGTGAGAGGATGGTGACATCTCTGGGGTCTCAACTATGTTCCATTGGTCTGTATGTCTCTTTTTTGTATCAGTACCAGGATGTTTTGAATACTGTCACAGTGTAATAGGTTGTAAGATTCTAGTGTGAAGCCTCCCACTGTGTTCCTCTTCTTCAGTAGTAATTTATGTATCTAGGGTTTCTTCCCTTTCCAAAGAAAGTTGGTGATTTGTTTCTCTATTTCCTTAACAATGACACTGGAATTTGTGTTGGGATTGCATTGCATATGCAGATTGCTTTGGATAAAGTAGTCATTTTCACAATATTAAGTCTTCCCATCCATGAGCAGGGTAGGTTTCTCCTTTTATGTAAGTCTGTCTTACTTTCCAGCAGTAAAGTCTTGTAGTTCTCTTTGTATGGATCTCTTATTTCTCTAGTTAGATTTATTCCTAGGTATTTTATCTTCTTGGGGGCTACAGTAAACAGTATTGATTTGGTGATTTCTTCTTTGATGATCTCTTTGTTGGTGTAAAGAAATCCTACTGATTTGCTTATGTTTATCTTATATCCTGATACTTTGCTGAACTTTTCTAGTCATCTCAGTAGTTTACTCGTGGACTCTTTAGGGTTCTCTGCATATATGATCATATCATCTGCAAATAGAGAGATTTTCACTTCTTTGCCTATATGGATGTTCTTTTTTGTTATTTGTTTGTCTTGTCCAATTGTTCTGGCTAGAACCTTTAGTGTTATGTTGAATAGAAGTGGTAAGAGTAGGTATCCTTGTCTAGCTCCTGCTCTGAATTCTGTCTGTCTTTCCCCATTTGGGATGATACAGGCAGCTGGCTTTGTGCAGATGCCCCTTATTACATTGAGGAGTTTCTCCTCTATTCCTACTTTGCTGAGAGTTTTTAACATGAATGGGTGGGTAGATGGACTTTGGCAAATGCTTTTTCTGCATCAATTGACATAATCAGGTGATTCTTATCCTTTGTACTATTTATGTGGTTGATCACAAAAATTGTCTTTCTGACGCTGAACCAGCCTTGCATCCCTGGTATGAATCCAACTTAGTCATGATGAATTCTTTTTTTTGATATGTTGTTGAATTCTATCGGCTAGGCTTTTGTAGAAGATTTTTACATCTTGGTTCATGAGTGATATTGGTCTGTAATTTTGTTTTCTGTGGGATCTTTCCCTGACTTTGGTATCAGGGTTATGCTGGCTCCATAGAATGAATTTAGGAACATTCCATCCCCTTCTATGCTGTGAAGTAGCCTCAGTAGTTTTAGAATTAACTCCTCTCTATGTCATTCTTAATCTTATGTTCTGGATCATTCTTCTTTATCGGTTAACTTTTCATCTTTTTCAATATTGGTTTTGTGTTTGTTGAGGCTTCTGTAATATGTTTCTTGTTTTGATATGTTGCCTTGTTATTTTGCATTGCAGGTACCCCTATAATCCCCTTTATTATTTGTTTTAGTCAGCCAGTTCTGCTCTAACAGAAATACCATGGAGTGGATGGCTTTAATAAAGATTTATTCTTACACAGTCCAATAGGCTACAAGTCCGAATTCAGGATGTCCACTCCAGGGAAAGGCTTTCTCCCTAGTCGGCTCTGGAGGCATTGCATCAGTCTTTGTCCAGGGAGCATTTTGGCACAGGAACTTCAGGTCTGAAGGATGCACTCTTCTCCAGGTGCTGCTTTCTTGATGGTGTGAGGTTCCCAGTTCTCTGCTTGCTTTTCTTTCCAGAATCTCACATGTTTCTCAATTCTTCTTCATTTTTCTTATTTCTTTTCTCTGATTTCTCTTCATAAATGTTGGTATCAGTTGCTCTATACTCAATCACTATCTCTGGCTTCCATTTCCTCAATTCAGCTTGTTTGGCTTTGGATTGAATTGTCTAATTCTACAATTTTATTGCTAATCTGCTGATGTTCCATCAGCTCAAATAGCTTACTTAATTTTTCATTTTGTTCTGCTACATTTTATTTAATCTCTTGGAGGGATCTGATAATTTGCTAAAAGCTTCTTCGTCTGGGAAGTTTTTTTGATTCTTTACTTTGAAAGTTTTCCAGAGACATGGTGGATGGTTTCTTTAAATGGTTAGCTATTGATTGTGGTCTTCATGTCATCAAGAATCTGGTTTTTCTCGTTTTACCACACAGGAGCTGAAGTGTAGTTCTAAGAGGGGAGTAAGGGCACTACTAGGTTTGGTCACCAGCCACCTCTGTGTTCTCTATTAACTGGCCACAGATGGACTCTCTGAGGTGGCAGGACTCACCTGCTGGCTACTAAAGGTGGAAGTTACTTCTGGGGACTCCCTGTCATTTTTCCAGTTGAGCCTGTGTTGTAGCTCAGGGAATGAAGGAGAGAAGGATGCCACACCATTCAGTTGCCTAGGACCACTGCACTCTGTAGGTGCATTTAGCTTAAAAAGTGCTTATTTGCTGAGCTGGGCACCATGTAGCATTCACTCAAAGCAACTGGGCCCTCAGGGAAGGCAGGCTCCACCTTCTAGCTGGCAAAGACAGAAGCCTACTTATGGAGTCACTGGGGGCCCATCAGCTGACACTATGATGTGGATCAGTGAAAGCCTGTGGAGATGCTACCACCCGACTCGGCAGTCAGTTTTCCAAGTGGTCTTATTTTAAAAAGGTGCTTTACTGCTGAGTGAGAAGCTATCCATCAACTGTTGAAATCAGTCAGGCCTTCAGGTGTGGTAGGCTCTGCCTTCTGGCTGACAATGAAATCACCTCCTAGGCTGTCCCCAGATGCTATGATGTGGTTCAAGGAAGTGATGGGGAAGGCCCTCGCTGCCCTTTTCTGTCAGGACCCACCTGTAACTCTAGGCACAATTGTCTTAAACAGAACTTTTCTGCTGGAGAAGCACTATCCAGATAGGGACTGCTGCTCAGCAAGAGAATTAGCCTCAGTTGAGACCTCCAGTGTGACTGACTCTGCTTCTCACCTGATTAAGACAGTGGCCTACTGAGCTGCCCTACCTGCCATGAGTCAGCAGAATCTATGGTGCCGCTCAGAGAAGGTAGCAGGGCACTGGTACCCCCAGTTGGCAATTGAGCTCTCAAGATGTGTGAATCCCAAGCACAGTCTCACTGCTGCACTATATGCAGTCTACTTAAGCACTGTAGTTCGGCATATTAGCCAGCTCCTGCCCAGCCCCAGCCTCCCAGATAACAAAGAAGGCATCAGTACCTGAAGTCCTCCAAAACATCGCATCAGTAGAAGCAGGACTCAGCATGCCACTGTCTCCTCTTTGAGAGACATAGATTTTCCCCTTAGTACCTCCTAGTCCAAAATGAAAACACTACACCAGATCCTAGGGCTCCCAGGATGTCCATGCTGCTCAGTTCAATTATCATTCCAGGACTTAGTTCTCAGAGGGAATAGAGGAGACATGTGTCTAGTCTGCCGTCTTGGCCATGCCCCCAGACCCTTCACTTTCTATTAGCCTTTACGGTCATCTGATGAGCAGATTAAATCAGAATTCAGTGAAAGCACATATTAACAACAAGAGACTGAAAAATACACCCCTATTGAAGTTAAGTGGAATTCTCAGCCTGCTTTGTGCTCTTGGAGAGTTGTTGACAAAAAACCCACTGCCTTTGAGTCAACTCTGACTCATAGTGACCCTATGGGGCAAAGTAGACATGTCCCATAGGGCTTCTAAGGAGTGGCTGGTGGATTTGAACTGTCACCCATTTGGTTAGTAGCCTGAACTCTTAACCACTGCACCAGGTCCCAGAATTGGTAGACAAGGTATTTTATATTTGGATCCCTCTGTCTTTTTAAATTAATTTTTCTTTTAAAAACAAATTTCTCCTATTAGCTCTTAAACTAATAATCACACCCACATCCTATCAGTGGTATCTCTCTTACTGGCAGAACTTGTTGCCAGTACTTGGAACTTATCAGACTTCTGTAGAGAGCTATGCCTTTAGTTGATTTTCCTGATGTATTTTATCCAAATAAAGGATTTACTGGGGCAGATCTGACTCAATGGCACTTGGCTTGGGGGCCCCTTTAATTTGTTCAAAGACTTCCACAACCCTCTTCTTTGGTCTTTGAGAATGGGTTTTAACTGCCCTTGTTACTCAATGTATGTTTCAAAATAATCTTTGACTGATTGGATACAATCAATAATTGGATTTTCAACATTGTAACTTCCACAGTTTCAACATCTCTCTCTCTCTCTTTTTTGGTAAGAAGTCATTTGCATCCTGACTTTTAAATGCAGCCAGTAGTGACATTTAGTAATGTTCTGTTTTCCAACTTTTCCGCCTAAAAACTGTAAATATGGGTTGTAACTTTCCAGACCCAGTGACAGTTTCTTCAGCACTCATCACATGGCCTTGATGCCACTACCCAATGTTTTAGGATGTTAGTTACCATAACAAGTTCCCAAGTGGCACAAAATGTTTACACTCAGCTAGTGCTACTAACCAAAAGAGTCCTGGTGGTACATTGGGTAAAGTGTTCAACTGCTAACTAAAAGATCAGCAGTTCAAATCCACCAGTGGCTCTGTGGCAGAAAGACATGGCAGTCTGCTTCCATAAAGATTACAGTCTTGGAAACCCTATGGGGTAGTTTTATTCTGTCATATAACATTAATGTGAGTTGAAATCAACTTGATGGCGATGGATTTTTGCTACATTTCAAAAGGTTAGCAGTTTGAGTCCACCCAGCAGCACCACAGATGAAAGGCCTGACAATTGGCTTTCCAAAGACTATAGCCACTAAAAACCCTATGGCGTGCAAATCTACTCTGACAAAAATGGGTTCACTATCAGTTAGAATGGGTAGGTTACTGTAGTACTGACTTTAGTACTTGTTTTTGTGTCCGTTTTTGTTCTGTTATTCTGTTGTAAAGGAAAACAAACAAAAAATCAGCAACACACAGCAGTTTATGTGTCACTCATATTCGGATGGCTGTGTCCCTTTTCCATACGCCTTCTCATTTCAGAAACAGGTTGAAAGAAAAGTTCTTGGAACATGTCATTCTGTAAGAGGGGAAGGGCAACAGGAGGCATTTCTGGAGGATATGTACGTATCTTTAAATCTCCTGGCATATGGTACTTCTGCCCACTTCTCATTAATCCAAAAAAGTCACATGATTAAGCTTAACCATCCACCCACCACCACCCAATACCATCTAATCAAGTCCAAAACACAGTCACACATAGAGAGAAAAAAATTCTCCTCTTACAGAAAGCCATCAGAAGTTACATGGCAATGGAGATCTTATTACAAGCTGGGGAGTAGTTTCTAGAGAATGATACAAAGTAAATGGGACCCTGGTGGATTCCTGGTTAAAAAGCTCTGCTATTCACCAATAAGTTCACAGTTTGAATTCAACAACTACCTCTTGGAAATCCTATGGGGCATTCTGTCCTACAGGATTGCTATGAGTTGAAATTAACTCAGTGGCATATATATATGTATATATATATATATATATATTTTTTTTTTAAATATTATGAAGACATTGAAACACAAACTCAAGACTCAGGTTGCACGAGTTCAAATCTTTGTCACATATGTCGTAAGAGTTTTGCCAATTACTTACATTTCTGGACATATGTTTTTATCATTTTTGAAGTAGAGTTGTATAGGATCCACCTATATGCTATGCATATTAGATAAACAATACAAGTGTCTAGAGCATAGAAAATATTCAGTAAATACAGTGCCTTAATAATATATGCCACTAATCAGCCCTTCAACTGATTCTGCAGATATTTCTAAAACAGTAGGAATTCGTTGAATTTTAGGTATGTGACTGCTTTCTTAAATATACATATTTTATGCTTGTTGACCTCAAGTAGATTCTGACCCATACTGACTCTGTATGACAGAGCAGAACTGCTTCATAATTTCCAAGAAGCAGCTAGTGGATTTCTACTGCCACCCTTTTGATTAGCAGCTATAGCTCTTAACCACTGCACCACCAGGGCTTCTTAAATGGTATTATGACTTTTTACAAATCTGTGTCCTCAGTTATGATAAGAGGAAAATAGAACACTTCAGCCATCATCAGTTATCTTTCCAATCACATCTGGTTAGCACATATTAATTGTTTAATAAATGCTTTCTAATATAAAAATGAGTAGAGGACTAAGAAAATGTGACGGGAAAGTATCAGACAGGGAAATTCAATGGCCATTTACTCAGGGAAACATTAAAAAAATTAGAATTTAAAAAATTACCTCATGTAAGGGGAAAAACATCATTTGATGAACTTGTAGCAATAAAGATATTTCAAGTGTAGCTTGAGAGTTTTGAGCAGGAATGTTTAGTGTTAAGAGCTTTTACTATTTCCATATTTTTGTTGGTTAGCATGAATGGCTTGGCTAGCATGAATTATATAATATGATGTTTACATTTACTTATTCATCATTTAAACTGGTCTAACCTCCTTGGAGGTTATACCTGGGATATGTCTTGTAAGCAATTCTAACCCTAGCACTTAATTGACATTGGGTCTTGCACAGAGAAATGTTTTAAAAAAAAAGTTTATTGAATAAATGGATGGCTAACAAACTTAACCAGTTTATTTATCCATTATTTAAGCTTATAGTTCTCAATTTCCCAAAGTGTAAATAAGTTCAACATTGTTTACAAATAATCCACATTCTTTCGATGAACTGTCCTGGTTAGTATAAACCACAGGATTCAGAAGATCTGCAGTAAAATGCTTGAGCTGTGAAACTAAAAACATTTATAAAACAGATTGGAATGGAAAACAGCAAGTTCAGCTGAGCTCACTTTAGCAGACACAATAAAGTAAATTAAGCACAAATGGGTGATTATGTAGACTTCGGCTTGAGCAATTCTCAATTTCCAACTGCTAACATCTATAAACAGAGTTCTAGGGCATTTTGTGTGCCATAGGCTACATCAAGTGAGCTATCAAACGGAAGGCCTGTCCTAATTGTGTAAAATTGAGGAGATGCATGGACTCTGCTAGATACATTTGAATTAGTGAGTGTAAAATTATCAGTGAGCAATATGTCCTTTTCTGACTTTCTCGAAAACTTTAAACCGCATTAAAGGAACTATCCAATGCTTTGCTATAATGATTTAATTAAATTCTCTCTTTGGCAATGTGACCCAGAGAACTCAGCCAGAAAACTCTACGGACTTTCTGAAAACTCCTCTCTAAAAACATCTCTGTCTTAGCTTGCTGGTCTTATGGGCACTGTCAGCATGTTTCACTGATCCAGGCTTCAAATAGATCAAAATTTCAGTTTGAATTATCATTGGAACTCATGCTAATTCATTTAACAAATACTTGTTAAGCACCTACTGTGTGTCAGATGGAGCCCTGCTGGCACAATCGTGAAAAGCTTATCTGCTACCCAAAAGACTGGCAATTAGAATCCATGAGCTGCTCCTCGGAAGCCCTATTCAGCTGTTCCACTCTGTCCTATGTGGACACTGTAGCTAGAAATTGACTTGACAGCAATGGTTAGCTGTGAAGGGATGTGTCAGGTGGTGTGTAAGGCACTGAAAATTAACTATAATAGATGTTTGAGTCTGAAACCACATTTCAGTTTTCCAAGGACACAATTTGAAAGAGCTTCTCCATTCCACCTCTTACCACAGTCTCTTCTATTGTCCTTGATTCTTCAACATTTATAAAAACTTAAAATAATTAATATTAGGTAAAGCCCGGGACATATTGGTTAAGTGCTGTATCTGTTAACCAAAAGGTTGGCAGTTCGAGTCTGCTGGGTGCTCCTTGGAAACTCTATGGAGGAGTTTGACTCTTGTCCTATAAAGTCATTATGAGTTAGAATTGACTTGATGGCAGTGAGTTTGGTTTTTTGGTGTAAAGACAAGTCTGCTTAGTTTGAGAAAATGCACAGTGAATTGTTTAACTACAAAGGCAGAATCAGTAAGACAATAATGCAATTCCTCACAAATGAAAAAAGAACCAATATCAAACCAGACCCATTGCCACTGTATCAATTCTGAATTACAGAAACCTTCTAAGACACCGTAGAACTGCCCCATAGATTTTCCAAGAGTGACATGGTGAATTCAAACTGCTGACCTTTAGGTTATCAGCCATTATGCCACCAGTGTTTCCAAGAGCACCAATTAACATAATGATAAGGAGAAATGTATGTATTTCTCACTTGTCTGTCAGTTTGTTGTTATGTGGAGGTTTGTGTGTTACTGTGATGCTGGAAGCTGTGTGACCAGTAGTGAGATATCAGCAAGTTTTAGATGAGCTGACAGACTAAGACAGACTAGGAAGAAGGACCTGGCAATCTACTTCTGAAGAGAATTAGCATGTGCAAACTTCACGAATAGCAGCAGAATATTGTCAGAAAATGATCCCCTAGGCTGGGAGGTACGCAAAAGATGACTGAGGAAGAGCTGCCTCCTGAAAAAAGAATTGATTTTAGTGACATGGATGGAGTCAAGCTTCCAGGACTTTCATTTACTGACGTGGCATGACTCAAAACGAGAATAAACACCCACAAACATCCATTAATAGTCAGGACATGGAATGTAGGAAGCAGGAATCTGGGAAAACTGCAAATCATCAAAACTGAAATGGAACCAATGAACATCAATATCCTAGGCATTAGTGAGCTGAGATGGACTGGTATTGGCCGTTTTGTATCAGCAATCATATAGTCTACTTTGCTGGGGAAACACCTCAAAGAGGAATAGCATTGCATTCATTGTACTTCAGAACAGATCTTGAAATGTTCATTTTGACAATTGATAATATCCTTATGCCTCAAAGGAAGGCCAGTTAATAAGACTACTATTCAAATTTATGCCCTAACCACTAAGGCCATAGTTGAAGAAATTGAAGATCTTTATCAACTTCTGAATTCGAAATTGATCAAGCATGTAATCAGGATGTATTGCAAATTACTGGTGATTGGAATGCAGAAGTTGGAAACAAAGGATTAGCAGTTAGAAAATATGGTCTTGGTGATAGAAGCAATGCCAGAGATCACATGATAGAATTTTGCAAGACCAACGACTTCTTATTGCAAATACCTTTTTTACCAACACACATAGTGACCTTACATGGACTTTACCAGATGGAATATACAGGAATCTAATTGTCTACATCTGTGGAAAGAGATGAGGGAAAAGCTCACTATTATCAGTAAAACAAGTCAGGTGCCAAGTGTGGCATAGATTATCAATTAATTGCTCATCTACAAGTTCTAATTGAAACTTAAGAAAATTAGAGTAAGTCTACAAGAGCCAAAATATGATTGTGAGTATATCCTGCCTGTGTTTAGACAGAATCTCAAGAATGGCATTGAGCACTGATGACCAAAGACCAAATGAGCTGTGGAATGACTCCAAAGACATCATACATGAAAAAATCAAAAGGTCATTAAAAAGATACAAAAGGAAGAAAGGACCAAATTGGATGTCAGAAGAAATTCTGAAACTTGCTCTTGAACATCAAGTAGCTGAATTAAAAGGAATAAATATGTGAAACAAAAGAATTAAAGAGAAGATTTCAGAGTGGCTCAAGAACACAAAGTAAAGTATAATAATGACATATACAAAGAATTGCAGATGGAAAACCAAAGGGGAAGAACAGTCTCTGTATTTTTCAAGCTGAAGGAATGTAAGAAAAAAATTCAAGCCTCAAGTTGCAATGGTGAAGGAATCTACAGGGAAAATTTTAAATGACTCAGGAAGCATCAAAAGAAGATGGAAAGACTACATAGAATCATTTTCCTAAAAGAACTGGTCAGCATTCCACCATTTCAAGAGGTAGCATATGATCAGGATGGTTCTGAAGGAAGAAGTCAAAGCTGCGTTGAAGGCATTGAGGAAAAACAAGGCTCCAGGAATTGATGGAATAGCAGTTGAAATGTTTCAACGGAGGAGGTGCTGGAAGTGCTCACTCATCTATGCCAAGAAATGTGGAGGACAGCTACTTGGCCAACCAACTGGAAGAGATCCATATTTATGCTTATTACCAAGAAAGGCAATTCAACTGAATGTGGAAATTATTGAACAATATCACATGTAGGTAAAATTTTTGCTAAAATTCATTCAAAGCCACTATAGCAGTATATTGACAGAAAACTACCTGAAACCCAAGCTGGATTCAGAAGAGGTCATGGAACCAGGCATCTCATTGCTGATGTGTGATGGGTTGTAGGAGCTGGCAAAATTCAAAATCTGCAGGTCAGGTAGCAGGCTGCTGGCTCACGTTCTAAGAATGAGAGGTCAGAGGATGACGAGATTGGTGTAGGATCCAGAAAAAATGATCTTTGCCAGAAAGTCCATATATGTTGAACGCAGGCCACAACCCCAAGGAAACTTTCCTTATAACAGATCACAAAATAGAGGATAATTATATAATACTGAGAATTATGGCCTAGTTCACACATGACATTAACCATCACACCAACTGATTAAAAATATATTTCCATTTATATGTCTCTGAATTAGGTATAATAATACAATGTTAAGGACTCCTGCATCTCTGTGAGACATATTTGGTCTCTGGTTTTCTTTCGTTGTCATGTCAGAGCAAGTGTGGCCTCGTAAGATTAGTTGGAAAGTGTCTTTTCTTTGAATGTCAGAAAAAGTCTATATGAGACTGGCATATTTATTCTTTAATATGTGATAGTATTTATCAAGGACTGTGTGGGTCTGGACTTTGTTGGTAGGTTTGTGCTTTCTGTGTCAGTGCTGGTAATCTCTGTCCATTTCCTTTAAAATGGCAAATGTGTTGGTTGCTCATTATTTTGTCTTATTAGCATCCGCAAGGTGCTTGACCTCTATAACTTCATCCTGAGTACAAACACTTCTTAAGACAGGCAAGTTTTAAGATTCATTATCTCCATGCTATATCTAATTCACAACTGCTGTAAGGCTTCTTTAAAGATGCATTTTCATATTAAAGATAATTTGTAGAGCTTATTTATAGAATTGGAGTAAAAATGGTACATGCATGGGTATGTATGAACGTGTGTGTGGGAGAGAGAGAGCGAGAGACAGCGCAAGGGAAAGCCATTTCCTGAGATCCTGAGGTTATAGGAGACGGACAGCCTTCCAGGCGACGCTTTCAAACCCCTTATGTGTGATGACTTTTTAGTTTATATAGAACTATGCTTGTATTAAAAAACTCAGACATCTATATCACATTGTTTTCAATTATAAAAATGGAAACTGTACCACAATGGAAAACAAAGAGCTTTGAAGTCAGACAGATCTAGATGCAAATTATGGTTTGTCACTTGTTCAAGATATGGACTTGGGTATTTTATTTAGTCCTTAGTATCTGCTTGATCATGTATAAAATGGAACTTACAATGAGGTATTTTTTTAGAGATACTTTAAAGATTACTCAAAATTATGTGGATTGCCTGGTGTATTACCAGTATCAGTGAGTTCTATTAATATTACACTGAGCATGGGTAGCTATCAATGGAGAGATATGTGTGTCTCTTGAGCTACTGTTCTTGGGTGGTGCACTCTTAACTCACTCGCTAGGAACTGAAAGGTTAGAGGTTTGAGTCCACCCAGAGCTACCTTCGAGGAAAAGCTTGTTGACCTACTTCTGAAAAAACTGAAGAAAACAAGTTGACTGGAGGCCGACTCATAGAAAACCCATCAGAGTAGAGCTGCCCCATCGAGTTTCCAAGAAGCACCTGGTGGATTTGAACTGCCAACCTTTTGGTTAGCAGCTGTAGCATTTTACTACACCACCAGAGTTCCTGTGGAGCACAGTTCTATTCTGACACAAAAGGGAGTCACTTGTCCATATTGTGTGTGCACTTTATGGTTCTGTGCATCTGTAAGATGTCAGCCTCTTACTAGAGAGGAGTGGAGAGGGTGAAGAGGGGACAGGAGATTGTTAAGAGGTTATGACATGTATAGAACAGAAAAGAGGAGTGTGCTGTCACCTGGCAAGGATTGCAGCAGGAGTTGCAGATAGGCGGGCATGGAAATTTAAATTGGATTGTACACTTACATTCAATCACAATTAAAAAAAAAAAAAACTAAAAGACAACGGGGTCACTTGTAAGCAACTGTGTTTTTTTCTAGTTTTTGTTAAACTGAGTAAAGGATTAAGCATCTTGTGTCCTTATTTAGCTACTCACGGCATCATTGTATTTTATTTTATTTTTCTGATTGTAGGAAGCTGACCCATGCTCCCTGTGTCAGTTTTTCCTCATGTGAACTCTTGCTCACGGTTGCAGAAGTCATCAGATACAGGACATTGACTGTCTCCTTCAGGGAACACCCAATAGTACAATCACTAAACTGGAAATGACTTCGCAGAAATCATCTAGAAAACACTTGAAGGCCACTTAGCAGACACTTCTAGTGTTACTCACGCTAGCGGTCTTCTGGAACTTTCCACCATTCATTGCTGCTTCTTCACACAAATTATAAAAGAGATTCATAGCAGAGGAAGGATACCAGCTCCTGTCTCCTTCTACCAATGGATCTGATCCAGTGTGACCATTCCTAAGAGTGATTTACATTATGGGACATGCAAAATTAAAAGAGAAGAAAATAATTGATCAAATGTTTTTCTAAGGCTTTTATTAACGTCATGTCCTTTTTTCTTTTTAAGAGAATAGTTACAGAAAAGGAGAAAATCTTAGTAATTCATCTATGTGGACGTCAAAGTAAACTTCTGTCCTCAAACTGAAGGTTATCTAGTAGGCTTGGGTTATGTGGCACATAAAGCTTCAGAATATATCCAACTTCCAGTTCCAGAGACCACAGGAACACACTAATCTGTCCTTGCTGGATTATAATAGAAAGATAAAGCAACACTTGAATTATCTTAATAGAACTAAGATGGTTTTATGTTGTGCTTGGTGGCATTTTTTCTAGTTTAAAAAAGTGATACATGCTGAATTCTATTGTTTTCCTCACTAAACCCTATCAATCTTCAAGAACTTATAATTAAGAAAACATTATACTTGGAGGGAGTGCCCACTATTATCAAATAACTTTGAAAGGAGATGAAAATGTACAAGTTATATAACTTGTTAAATTCTAGCTATTTGAAATGGTTAGGATCACAAGTGATTCTCAAAGTTTTTGTGTGTATTTTAAAAAGCCAAACCAAAAGATTGGTTTTAATAATTTTGTGACAACAGATAGTAAGCAACAGAAAATATTTGATTTGCTTTTTACTCTCTTCTTTCAAGAGTTTGGATTGACCTCTACTGAAAGCTAGCCAAGCCAAGTGCCGTCGAAAAAGCAGGATCTAATAAAATGTGCTGGATATTAAAGAACCATCTCTCTGTCTGGCAGCAGATGGCAGTATTGATGTATGAAAAAATCCACCCAGGTTACTTTTGTAATTACCTGATAGGTTTTTCTTAGCAATTTGAGGTGTTTGAGCTGAGCCAACATTTATAATAAGATAATACGGAATTTATTCCTTTTTCTCTCCCCTTCTTCTGTTTTTGCTTCTTCTTTTACAAAACTCTTTCTTTCCACTTGCAGCTGTTTTTAGACCTTGACAAAAGTGTGATGTTTCAGTCCCAACTGCTATTTGGTACTCTATTTAATGCTAAAGAAATCCTAAAATTCAGCATACATTCTGAAAAACCAGGCCCTCAGACCTTTAAGATGTTGTTAGAATGGTTCTGAACTTCAGGCCTGTGAAACATTCTTCTAACTTGTCTCCTAATCACTTCTCCAAAACGCAGCTTTCCTAAGCCAGACAGCAATCAGGCGTCTGATTGCCACTCTCCTTTCAGATCCCCGGAACATCATCTGTAGTTCAGAGAAAATGGAAGCCCCTGCAGCCTGTTTCACAGCCTCGAGGGTCAGGACAGCAGACCAAGTCCCGGATTAGTGCTGTGGCTGCTGAAATAAAGCAGATCCGAGCCAGACGGAAAACAGCCCGCATGCTGATGGTTGTGCTTTTGGTGTTTGCAATATGCTATCTACCAATTAGCATCCTGAATGTGCTAAAGAGGTAAAGTTCACCGAACTATTTGCGAATGAAGTGATTTGTAATTTCTTGGACCTTAATTAGTTATTTTAAAAGCTGGGGAATAATGTAAACCCTTTGCCTTGATACCTTGGCCAGCAGGATGTTACTAACTAGAGAACCTACAAATAGCTTTTTAGAGTGCTCAGATATACTCTTGTGTCCATGTACATTCTCTGTTGAACTGATAGACAGAAAGCAGATGGTACCTCCAAGCTAATTGCTTCGAGCTAATTGCTAAACCTCAGATGGTGGGGGGAGTGGGGAATTCTAATGCAAAATACCTCATTTACAGCTTTGGAGTTCTGTTTTGATCAGAACAAATGTGTTTTTCCAAAACTTTGTTCTCAAAGACAGAGAATTGTGACAGAATTCTGTCTAAGGGATAGAGATGAGTGTTTTGTTAGCATTCTTATTATATTTAAAAGTGCATCGATGAGCACTAAAAATAGATGGAATCATGTAGATATTTTGTGTAGAATGTATAAACAGAAAGAGAGAGAATCCATTTCCAAAAGTCTGTGAATCAAACCAGAGTAACTATCAATAAAAATCAGCACCGAATGTTTTAGTGTGGAAAAATATGTTATTTCTTACAGGGAAGATACAACTATTAAAACAATTGACCAATGACCTGAATGGCATGCAGCTGTAGAGGCAGTGGTATATACCCTGGACTACATAGCCAGCTGGGTTTACAGGGAATTATCATAACTGTTGCACATTGATGGGTCCCACGGCAATACTATTTCTGTTTACAATAGGTTTCCAACTTGCAGGAGGGTTGCTCCTCTAGCTTTTCTCTATTCAGAGTCAGTATCATATTGCTTACAGCTGGGGACTCTGGAGAGAGGCAGCTTTGGCTGGAATCACACAGACTAAAGGTGGTATAAGCAGCTGCAAAGATTTCTCTTTCTCTTTGGCCCTTGTTTGTGATTGCTTAATGGTTTTTTCATTGGAGAAGAAAGGAAAATGAATTTTGGTTCAGTAGTATTATTTACTACAGACTTAGTCTTAAAGATAGACAATTTTCAGCAGCTTAGGTCCTTGAGACATGCTGGCTCATAAGAAAGTGGAAGCTACTTTTCCTTCGTATTCTTCCATGCCTCCCCTCGTATTTTCCTGACTCAAGGAAATCCATCAGAAATTTATTTAGTCTTGTCCATTGATCTTAAGCACTTTATGAATAGGCTATGATACTGGATGGGTTTCCTTCTCTTTTTTGTACTCTTTCAGTCACTCTAAATTCCCTGAAAATAGTATTCTATAGAGTTATTGTTAGTTGCTGTCAAATCAGTTTTGACTTCTAGAGACCTTGTATACAACAGAGTGTATACAAGTGTTTCACTCTGTTTGCTTCAGCAAACACATTTCTCTCTGACATCTTATTGTCAAAAAGAAAACACAGTACACAAATAACATCAATGGGATGGAGTCTCCTGCAGGAAATAAATTATAATCTAGAGCCTATAAGTTTATTGCCAAGTGTGAAGTGTCGTTGAGTCGGATCCGACTATTAGATAGCCATAAGTTACCTATTGTAAAAACATGAATTTGATACAGCCAATCTTAAAATATTCTTTAAGCCTATCATGTGTATATATATATATATATATAGGAATTTAGAAAAATAGATAAATAAAACCCATTAATTTTAACAAATGAACAAAATTTTGCTTGCTGAAAATTACTGCTCTTTGTATAAGGGACTTCTAGAAGGCAAATTTCAGCAAGTTCAAGAAGTTTGGGTTGGAAGAAGTGTAATAGTTTGATCAATGCATAAAGTGATGCACATTGCAAGTTCTGAGTTGTTGCAGTTTAAAAATGCCACTTAAATATCATGAATGAGGGAAAATTAACCCAATAATGGTTGATTATATTGCAGATAAAATAAGGGAGATAGAGGAATGTTTAACTTCTGCATCCTTATGACAAAAAATATTCGATTCACTCTACTCAATGGAGAGAGCCTTCCCTGACAGAATTTGACTTTTGATTTACTAAATTATGTCATGATGTTCCAGTCAGGTAGTGAAATTATCTAAACCTATAAAAAGCAAATGAAAAACAAACTGTTGCCATTGAATCCATTCTGACTCCTTGCAACCCTGCAGAGCAGAGAGGAATTGCTCCAAAGAGTTTCCCAGGAGCACCTGGCGGATTCAAATTGCCGGCCTTTTGGTTAACAGCTAGAGCTCTTAATCGCTTGGCAACCAGGGTTCCGCTAATCCCACCAGTGGCCAATACCTACCAGTGGTCAGGTACTACCAAGAGCCTTGTGCAACCTTGAGTTCAATTATCTAAACATTCCTGGTTTTTTCCAAAATCTCACTGAATTTTCTTTTTTACTTTTTTTTCCCCCTGCAGAGTGTTTGGGATGTTTACCCACACTGAAGACAGAGAGACCGTATATGCCTGGTTTACATTTTCACATTGGCTTGTATATGCCAATAGTGCTGCGAACCCAATTATTTACAATTTTCTCAGCGGTGAGTTTCCACTGTGCCTTTTATATAAACCACAGTTCTAACCAAAGGTTATAGATCAATGCCCAGCACATTTGAAACAGTCTTGAAGCTTGTGAGGAGCTTAATAATTGTACAAGGAGAAAATTTTTCCCTGACTCATTTGTCTTGAGACTTTTTTTCCCTTATGATAGGAAATACATGTTTTATAACTTATCAGAGAAAATTCCCTATATGTTTATTTTTTTCTGCTCTAAAACAGAGGAAATGTTGAAATTGGAGGAAAACAAAAATTGTGAGAAAGGAATAATAGAAAATCTTGTTTGTTGTCTTAAACTTGATGATTCACGGAAGTATCAAGTAATTTTATCTGAAAATACCACATCATTACTATATTTTTTCCTTAGCCAAAATGTATAGCCTAATTGAAAGTACATTGGGACCTTTTCACTTTTAGATATTTTGATGCATTTACATTTCTTACATGGGTTTATCTTGGGTTCATCTCAAGTTTTTTGATCGACCACAACAAATGAAATTACTGCTTAAACAAATCATAAGCTAAATGACAGCATACCTCTAGAACTGATTTTATCTACCTCGATTTATGGAAGCAAAATGATTATCAAAAGTAATTTAAATAACTTTTATTTACAAACATTTGTACTTTTGACTTTTAAAATTGTATTTTAATTAGCGACATCTTTATATTGTTCTGTCAAATCCATCGGCTACTTCTTTTTCACTTCTATCTTCAAATATATATCACTTTTGTAGGTAAGACTCAGTAATTAATGTTATTGTACACACTAAAGTATATACATTTTTTCCAACATCACTTTTGGCTTTTTGGTTGTATGGGTAAAAACAAATAGCGAGTCAGTTAAAAAGAAAAAAAAATTTTATATTTTTAATCATACACACAACCTGTGTATACCTGCCTCATTTCACTTTTCAGAGGATCACGTGGCATAAAGTGAGGTTTGTTTTTGATTCAGTTGATTCCCCTACAAGTCCCCTGCCCAGTCCTGTTTGTATGCCACCCGGTCTAGTGGATTCCAATGCATAGCAAAACGACAGGGCAGAGTAGAATTGCCCTGTAAGCTTTTCTGTGCTGGGATCTTTATGTGAGATGATCACCAGGTCTTTTCTCCCATGAATGGCTGGTGGATTTGAAGCAGTGACTTTTTTCAGTTAGCAGCCAAACAGTTCACCACTGAGACATGAGGGCTCTTTAATCCAGTCCTAGTCTCAATGAAAAAGACCATATTTTGTCTAAGACAACTAGATGTTACTGTTCTTGGGTTGTGTTTGAAGGGGGAAGGAGTGATGTGGAGCTGTAGCTCTGAAAGCACTGGGGAAGGGAGGCTGATTTGACTAAGATGATAAAAACCTGGAGGGGAGAAGCATTGAAAGCTTAAGCCATGGAACCAAGTAAAAGTGCCAACTTGAAAGTTAAGAATGAAGCAGGAAAGGAGTCTGATTGAATTACTGAGAACTTGCTATATCCCCAGTAATGTACTGAATCTTTCATCATTCATTTTCTCATCAAATCCCTCTATAACCCAATGATGGGGCAGTGGTTAAGTGTTACATCTGCTAACCAATAGGTTAGCAGTTCAGATCCACCAGGTGCTCCTCAGAAATGCTATGGGGTGGTTCTACTCTGACCTGTAGGGTTGCTGTGAGTTGGAATCGACTCAATGGCAGTGGATTTGGCTTTGATATAAGCAGATGGGGCAACTGAGGTTCAGAGAGAAAAAATGATGATTCCCAATTCTATCTCATACCTTTGTGAAGATAATTAGTCCATTTTTATGGATCTGTAACTTCCCCTCAGAACTGAGAGGAGCTGCTCTTCAAGTTTTTATTCTTTTTTTTCTCAGCAATAACAGTTGTATTTTCTTAATTATCTTTCTTTTTGTCAATAGCAGTTGTCCTACCTTTAAGGAGATAATGAAAATTTAGATATTTTCCTATACCTTTTAATATATCAGAAACCCTGGTGATGTAGTGGTCGAATGTTATGGCTGCTAACCAAAGGGTTGGCAATTCAAATCTACCAGATACTCCTTGGAAACTCTATGAAGGCAGGCCTTCTCTGTACTATAGAGTCACTGTTGGAATTGACTCAACAGCCATATATTTAGTTTTGGGATAGGTTTTAATATATTTTTCAAGATATTTTGATGAACTGATTGTGTCGGTAGAACAATTTCTTCAAAGTGAAATACAGAAGTAATTTCTGCGTGATTTTACTTCGTATGACATTAAGTTTTATCATTTCAGAAATTACTTAATACTTCTGGGAATCTTTGTATTGATAACAATTTATATCTCTATATTTAAAGACGCTAGGTAGCATACAGAAAGCCCTGGTAGCATGGTAGATTAAATGCTCCGTCTGCAAACTAAAAGGTCAGCAGTTCAAATTCTCTAGGTGTTTCTTGGAAACTCCACCGGGCAGTTCTGCTCTGAGTTGTAGGGTCACTGTGAGTCAGACTTGACTTGACAGCAGTGGGTTTGTTTTGCTTGTTTGTTTTTTGTGGGGGGGGGGGGTGCGTAGCATACATAGTTATGCACTGGGCTGGAAACCAAAACACTGAGGGTTTTAGTCCTCCTACAGGCACCTCAGAAGAAAGCCCTGGTACTATACTTCCAAGACATCAGCCATTGAAGACCCTTTGTAGCCCTGTTCTCCTCTGACATAAACATAGGTAGGGTGGTGATTCATCAGACTAGACCCCATGACAACTGGTTTAACTGGTTTCGTGTATTTAACATACATCCGTATTCACAAATACCTGAGGTGTGAGTATAAATGAATGAAACATACTCCGAGGGTCACACCTGAAAATCAGTCTCATTATTTTATGAAAATACCTCATTGTTTCAAAAGTCTACCAAGCTTCCAATAAACTCAATTTCCTTTTCCTATTTCCCCATCCTTGCAAAATATTACACCTCATTGTTAGTTTGGCTCAAGGGAGTAGCTGAGTTGTACCCTATGCATGATTTGTTGAAACCTATTTTACACATAATTCCTTTTCCTTTCATTCCCCCCGGTTTGCCAGGAAAATTTCGAGAGGAATTTAAAGCTGCGTTTTCTTGCTGTTGCCTCGGAGCTGACCATCGCCAGGAGGAGCGGCTGACCAGGGGACGACCCAGCACAGAGAGCCGGAAGTCCTTGACCACTCAGATCAGCAATTTCGACAATGTCTCAAAACTCTCAGAACAAGTTGTGCTCACCAGCATAAGCACCCTCCCAGCAGCCAAAGGCGCGGGGCCGCTTCACAACTGGTAGACTGTTTATTTATACGTCGAGTAGAGCTGAGTAAGCCTTTGGTTGTTCTTTTTAATCTCTGTAAACACAAATTTTATTATCCCAATGAGCTAAAGGCAAAATTGCTTTGTTGATTTTTAAGAATCTATTGGAAATAAAGAGTTTAAAATAGTTTCAGCTTTCATTTAAACATGTTAGAAGTTTCACCTCTAACTGAACTTATTTCAACAATTTCACATTTAGTTTCAAGTATTATGATTTAAGTGTCAAGTAAATGTGTGAACGTTTCTAAATCTTTTTATAATCCCTGTTGTTTTAATCCCTCACATTCAATTTGATTGGTAAAAATTACCAAAAGTTATCCAGTGATTTTCTTTTAGCTACTGAAAGAAGTATCAGTTACGAACTCTGAGTTAACAACAGACATGCCTTAGTTGACTTCACAGTTTTACAAATCACAAAAGACTGTAGTTATAATGTGACATCTGGGAGAATGTTTATATATAGAATAGCATATTGCATTAGATAATTCAAAAGCTATCTCTCAAGAAAATACACAAGTAGATACTACTGGACTGTATTTTTCACTCATTTTACGACTCATTTGCACAGTTTTCTCAGGTTTGTAACCTCACCACCACTGCTGACTTCTTGTGTAAGCGTGATCATTAAGACTCTATTGAGATAAAAATGTTGAAGTAGCTGCTGACACATAGTAATTTCCATCACTAAGGAAAGTGCTAAAGAAAGACTTCAATATTAAAAATTAAGATAAAATCACAATACCATATTCTTCTGATAGAAATGATGCAGCCAACCTTGCTGGATTAAATTAAGAATGCAGTTTACAAAGAAAATGAGTAGCAGATTACTGAATCACAGTTGAGTCCCATTTGGATTAAGTTAATGTCACCGATATTTGATGGTAAACATTTGCATTTATTTAAAATCATCGAACACTTTAAATACCTACTAAAAAAACACATCCATAGAACTAGGTGCTAGAGAATGAGATAGGTAGGAAACGCAAACGTGGCTTCAACAGGGTGTTGTCTACTGAGGGAGACAGGTCCACGTCTTCAAGGCAGCAAATTACTCTGAAGAACAGATTGCTGGACGTGGGCAGAACAGCAAAGTCACCAACCGCTGTCCTCACAGGAGCACGGGTAGAAAGGTTGCATTTTTTTTCCTCGCTTAAGTCCAGTGACACTTCGGATGACAGCAACTCCACTTGGTCCTGGCCCTCAGTGCCAAACAGGTTAAAGCATGGAGGATCTTGCTGTTCAACCCTACCTAAAGAAACAGGCTCATGTAAAACTTGTACAAAGGTAAGATCTGGAATCTAGGCATTTGATATTGAAAATTCATTCCTCTGAAAAACCCTTCTCATTCAAATAGTCATTTTAAAATTAAAATTTAAAGTAAGTGTTTGTGAAAACATGTTCTTCATGTCATTTTATAGTAGGAGGTGTTCTGATTTTATAGAAATAAAAGCTATGGAGCACAATACTCATAGATAAAAATGTCTTTTTTTTTTTCCTCCAGTGCATCACTCTGAGATAAAAGTTATACTACCAAATTATACACAATCTGTTTTCATATCTTAGCATTAATGATTTTATTACCTGTGCTTTTTACTGCTCAACTTAAAGCACAAACACCTTTTTTATTTGAGGTTTATTGAACATGTATTACTATAACTCAGAAAAATATCACCAAGGCAGAGTATTGTAACTCTGTCCTTTTCACATTTGAGTACCTTTTTTTATGATACATGAAAGAAATTTCTAATTTTTAAATGGTGGTGAAAGTTAACATTTTAAGTAATCTGAGAATAACTGCAGATAATATTAATAATATGCCTTAATAGCCAAATAATTTTTCAGAGTAAGAGATACATTCTTTAAAGTAAAAAAAACACAGCATGTTGCCATCAAGTCAACTGGATCTCATAACTACGCTAGAGAAAGGTGGAGGAAAGAATTAGAGACAGACTGTGAGAGATGGTAGTTGTGTTTCTGTGTGTTTAAGGACAAACTTGAAAATCGAAATTATTTTGCTCTAAATCAGTGGCTCTCAAAGAGCTGTTCCTGAACCATCAGAAGCAGCATCATCTGAGAATTTACTAACCCATTGACATCGAGAGGGTTCCTGCTCATAAAGACCCTATAGGACAGAGTAGAACTGCCCTATAGGGATTCCTGGTAGACCCGAACTGATGATCTTTGGATTAGCAATCAAACTCTTAACAATTATTTACCAGGTTTCTGAGAACTTGTTAGGCATACAACTTTTCACCCTGCCTTCGACTGACTGAATTATAAAACTTTGGAAATAGAATCCAGGAATCTGTGTGTTGAAAAACCCTAATGGCGATTCTGAAGCATTTTAAAGTTTGAGAATGACTCTTCTAAATGAAACCACCTGGCACCTGTTGCTTAGCGTATGTGAAATAAAGTCACCATGCAGGTACTCATGGGCAGGGGCCACCATCCTCATTACTTTCGACTGGGCTGGAGGTCTGAAAGAAGAGGCTGAATATCATTGTTGAATCCCTTGTGTCTTCTCAGTCAAAGAGATAATCATTTGCAAATTAGTTGCCATTGTATTATAAGGGTAATGTAAAAGAAGTTTAGTTATAAAGTCTTTGTGTGCTTTACAGTTACCTGGAAGACTTGAGTATTGAACTAAAACTTCCCTAGTTTTATTTATCCTTACTAAAGTCTGAGTTTTGTGGAAGACACAATTTCTAAGAATAATCATTTCCTGGTGGGGTGGGAGTGGACACCAAAAATCAGAACTTTTGAGAAACTCTAGGAATGAAATAATGGACCATACACAGAGCTCTCAATGCATGGATATAGGAATCCTAAGAGGTCTGAATTTGTTATGACTACCTTAGTGGGGCAAGTAGTAAGGACACAGATGTTTTGAATTCCTGCCAATCTATGGAACAAAGGGTCAACCACTTACCTCATTATGTGCTAAAAGACACAAATGAGAAGATGTCTTATAAGAAGGATGTGTTGTGACTATGCTTTACACTGAATATGTATCCTGTATTTTGCTGTATTTCAATGATTTATCATAAGATGTCATAAATGTCATTAAAATTTTATTATCAATAGGGATGAAAGAATGATTTTACAGAATTTAGACTCTATGTTATTTGTGCATTTCAACAAACCCATAAGAACTTTAACACTGGAATTCATTCATGGCAGAAGATGACTCTGTTTTTGAAGAAAATGACTTCTAAAATCTCCAGGCTTGGAAGATTTCTTAGATATTAAATAATTGTTATGAAACACTGTTGAGGTGCGAGAGTGTCACACACAAAGATACTGACTTTAAGCCTCAGTGTCTGTTGTTTTAAGGAAAACATGCTTATAAAATTGTCTGGCTATGCTTAATATTAGAATGAGAAAAACCCTGAAGCTGTTTTATGTACCCAAATTTTGAGGAGGGCTATTGCTATTTTCATACTATGTGATAATAAAATGTTTTGCATTCAACGTAAATCATGGTAGTAACCAACTACATTTCAAAATAAACTGCCTATCATTAAAATTTAGAAACATTTTACAGCAGATGACGTCTCTACTTCCTATAAGTCACAAGACACAAGAATAGTAAATTCTATTAGGTTGTGTGTAATTAGTTTCAAATTGCATGATACAAAATAAGAGGGTTTTTTTTTTAAAAAAAACAATATATGAACAGACAAATGTTGTTCATTTTAGTCTGTTCCATTGCCTCATCTACCACAGGAGGTGAGGTGCAAAGGCATGAAAATCTCCATCATCTCCCAGAGTTTGAAAGAGATTTTTTCCTCCAGAACCACAGTGACTCAAGGCAGAAGGCAGCAGCACCTCCTCTCCCTGCCGTGTATTTCTCTTCTCTTCAATTGTCTTCATAAGCTTTGGAGTTAGACTGTCTCTCAAGTTTCTCATGAAATGTGTTTACATGGTTGTTGTCCCCTGCGTGCATACCTTCAAGCTATGTCACCTGTTTAACAAGCATCTTATACATTTAAAATCCTCTGTGCCTGGCTGTGCTGTGTCTTCGTGAAGATTCTTTTTAAAAATTGCATTCAATATGGTTACACACCTACTGCTGTGAAGGATGCTCATTACGTGATTATCAGTAAAAACCATACTAAGAATTCCGTAATCACATCCACACTGCTCCATCTATTGTGTGAAACATTTTGTTGCTGTTGATTAGATAAGTTAGATATTTATTCATCATTAATGTCAAAGCTTTGCAGTTGAAGATTGAATTAAGTCTGCTGGTACAGTGGTTAATGATCAAAATATTTTTCCAATAAGTTATGTAACCAGGGCTAATCAGGATATAAGTGTTTTTTTATGTCATTTTTTTGGAGCCAGTGTTATCAAAAAAAAACAGGTTAAGATTATAAATAAATTTTTCTTAACCATTATGTAAAATCATATAGATACAGTGTTACATTTTGATGCCTTTACCTTATCAAAAGAAATAATCTAATTTTATCTTAGAGGCACCTTTACCAACCCATACCTGATGTTGCGTCTTCAGACAGGAAGGGATCCAAGTCTGAGAATCTTGGGTGAATGTGCTATCAGGTGAGTGGGGGTGGGTACAGCTGAGGACGTACCATTTGTTTCCCCTTTAGAAACAAAACACCTGTTCCATTACTTGTTATGGAGCCAGCTCCTACGCGGAAGTGGAAAGACAAAACTCAAAAAAACCCAGAAAACAAAAAACTGTTTTCGTATTATAAACGCCGTTTCTTATTAACTTCATGGTAATGTGTTAATTAACAAGGAAGAATGGTACAAACAGAGTATGTGAGGGCCTGGTAAGTCCTGAACAGTTTATGAAGTATAAAACTTGATTTCTGCAGATGGGATAGGGAAAGCATCTCCGGAAAGAAGTGATGTTCTCCATCAAAATGGGGCACAGATTTAAAGCTCTCTGGTGGTATAGTGGTGAGGTGCTACGTCTGCTAACCATAAGGTGGGCTATTCAAATCCACCAGATGCTCGTTGGAATTCTGTGGAGCACTTCTACTCTGACGAGGGTCACTATGAGTCGGAATTGACTCAATGGCACTGAGTTTGTTTCTTTTTTTTTTTTTTTTTGGTTTTATACGGCTTAAGTAGACAGAATTGAGAACTTGTCTACAAAACTATACCTAATTATTAGGACTATTAATTATGCCAAGTTATGGAATGACAAAAAATGAGAGTATTAGCTGCACCTCTACTCTAAGAGCCGGCAAACACTGAAGGCTTAAATATGCCAACCATTCTCTTAGGTGTGTTTCCTATCTCTGTTGCTTAGAACTCACAACAACCATGCTAAGTATTACCATCTTCACATTATTAATGGAAAATGTTAACCTTAAAAGCTAGAGAGTAAGTCTCTAACCTTCTTTTGTACACATACTCGCCTCTCATTAAATGTAGAAACGGAAACCATACCCAGTTTCCTCTGACCCAAAATCTCTAAGGATATTAACTCTTGATTCATTTCTATTTATTAGGTATGCAATGCAAATCACACATACATGCACACACCACCTGGTTTGCCATGCTACTACCTGGTTTGCCATGCTACTAGAAGCTATACTACCAGTATTTCAAGTACTAGAAAGATCACCCATGGTTGGCAGGCTTCAGTGGAGTTTCCACACTAAGATGCACCCGAAAGATAAAGCTGAGGATCTATTTCCAAAAACTAACCAATGAAAACCTTACGGAGGACAAAGAACGTTGTCTGGTGCAGTGCTGGAAGATGAGCCACCAAGGATGAAAGAAATTCAGACTACACGGGACTGCAGCAACGGACCCGGGCATACCAACGATGGCAGAGATGACACAGCGTCAGGCAACGGTGTGCTCCCTTGTACGTGGGGTCACTGTGAGAAGGAGCCTGCTAGACGGTAGCTGACAACCACCCACACGCACAGATACATACAGATCCATGCTTATGTATGTGCAATATTCAATTTTTCATTGGTCTGAGAATATACCTACAAATATTTATTTTTCTATAATTTAATCTCAAATTTTCAAAGGTTCCCTGTTTTCACATGTCCTCATCAATTACACTATTTACTTTAGTTGTTAGTGCTCCTTGCTATTCTACCAATACACAGGCTCCATAATTCTACCATTCTAGTAAGACTGCTATTTTTTTCTTATTTTCTTTTACTCTTTCACCTTTTTCTTTCCTTCTCTCTCTTTTGTCTTCAACTTGCAACCTATAAGCATTTTCTAACAGTAACAGGCTTACTCCTCTTTTACTGCCTTGGGTAAATGGTCTCAAAACTTTGATACGAGACATGTAGATATGAAGACCTCATTCAGATGAGCTCCAGGAGGTTTGGATTTTGGTCCATATTTTTAAAATCTCCCAGCAATACAGCTGCATATTTGGGTATGGAAAACATTGTTTAGGAACATATGCTTCAGTAATATAGGACACTTCCAATAACCTCTCTGCTATGCTCCTATCTTTTCATTTCCTACAACCTTTTAAACTAAATGTAATATCAATATCATCAAGTCCATTGTCTCTCTTACAAAGAGAATCTTATTTTGTGTAATAGTCTTCTTTACTGAGGCTTCGATTTTTATCCTTCCCGTATCTTCTTTAAGGTATCCTATTGAGAGTTCTTTCCTGTTTTTTGTTTTGTTTTTAATTATTTTCTAAGGGTAATACCTACTTTGCAGTCTCTACATCTGAGAAATTAGACTTCGCAGATGCGGTAACTCCCACTTGTTGACCATCATTTACCCTGGAATTTCACCAACTTAGAGAAGATACTGTAAAACAGTTCATCCTAGACTTTACCTAGCCATTTATGCTGCACTGGCCAGTGTTGAGCTTGTCTCACAATTTGAAAACATTTAGATAGAGAGTCATAAAAACATGCTGTTAAACATAGGACCATACACTTTTGGTTAGTGTCATTCTCAATCCACAAGAAGACTTATACCAACTGTGATTAATTTTCAGATGTCTCATGAAAAATTCCAAGTTATAAATGACTAATTTTCCCACTACATTAGCTATTATCCGAGTTCCTTTTCACATCATCTTTCTCTAATGAATGCTCACTGTTGATTCTGACTGGATCATCATTTACATATATGTTTCTAACGTATTTACCCAATCTTTTACTAATTTTTTTCTTCAGCATTTTGTATTTTTTCCTTGGCCTTTTAATTCTTTTTTTCAGAGTTGTTTTGCTTCATGAATGAGTCTTCACCTCCCTAGCTATTGCCCTTGCTTGTCTTGACCTTCTACTTCTCTGAAGTAATTACATTTTCTTTTGAAGTAATCTAGAGAGGACATACAAATAAGAGGCCACATAAGCAGAACTGCTATACTCTGTTTTCCTCATTTCTCTTTGAGAGATGCTGGTCACATTGGTTTCTGAGAGCTTCACCTATTTTAGTGAGTTATCTGGCTAACCATATGATGAGTTTGCTTTGTGTGCTGAGAAAGAATAGTTTAATATTCCAAACAGCATAAATATCTTTCCAGTTCTCTTTTTTTCGTAGTAACTGTGGCTGATCCTGAATTCACCAGAGTATGAGTTGACCAAATTCCATTTACAGCACATCACAGTCCTGTTTGCATTACTCCTTGCAGAATTCTCTTCAGTCTGGAGACACTGGCCATGGATCTAATACCAAGTAAGAATTTTAGTGACTTCTGGGACTTATATTAATTTATGCCCTAATTAGGTGTCTTGACATGTGTGGAGTCATTTCATAACTTATAAGGCTGTAGCAGTTTGGAACAAGTATAAAGGTGAGGTCTATAAATTGCCTATCTCCTTCAATATTCTCTAATAATCCACAAGAATGCCTTCAACAACCATCTTTGTTGTGTTTACTGCACTGCTGTTGATGCTGAAAGTAGTTCCTGGGACATAGAGGGCAGTTGATGAACACCTATTGGATTAATTAATAAATAATAATTACATAGTCATGCTCCTTTACTTAACTTTTTGCTCCACTTTCCTCCCAATTATTTTCAGTCTTCTTGAGCTCTTTTTCCACTCCCAACAAATCACGATATATTCTTCGAGCATACCCAGCAAGTGCCTTGTTTTACTAAAATTAAACTTGACTTTGACAATACAAGATCCCATTCTCTGATCACCTTCAACGTGGTGATTGCTAATGTCAGATATATCCTGGCTGAAAACAGAAAATACCAGAAAGGAGATGTTTAACTGTGTTTTATTGACTATGTAAAGGCATTTGACTGTGTGGATCATAAATTATGGAAAATATTGTGAAGAATGGGAATTCCAGAACACTTCATTGTGCTCCTGGGGAACCTATATGTAGACCAGAGGTCATCATTCAGACAGAACAAGGGAATACTGTATAATTTAAAATCAGAAAATGTATGTGTCCTTTCACCATACTTATTGAGTCTGTATGCTGAGAACATACCCTGAAAAGACAGAATACGTGAAGAAGAATGCAGCATCAGGAGTGGAAGGACACTCACCAACAATCTGCTTCATGCAGATGACACAAGCTTGCTTGCTGCCCTTGAAGAGGACCTGAAGCACTTACTGATGCAGATCAGACTATAGCCTTCAGTATAGACTACACCTCAACATAAGGAAAAACAATATTTACAACTGGACAAATAAGCAAAATCATGACAGATGGAGAAAAGATTGAAGTTGTTAAGAATTTTATTTTAGTTGGATCCACAATCAACACTCGTGGGAATAGCAGTCAAGAAATCAAATGACCTATTGCACTGGGCAAATCTACTGCAGAAGACCTCTTTCAAGTTTTAAGAAGAAAAGATGACACTTTGATGACTAAGGTGTGCCTGACCCATGCTATGGTATTTGTAATCTCCTCATATGTACATGAAAGCTGACGAACAAAAGAGAAAGTCAGAAGAAGAATTAATTTGTCTGAATTGCGGTGCTGGTGAAGACTACTGAACAGATGGCCAAAAGAATGAACAAATCTGTCCCAGAAGAAGTACAGCCAGAATGCTCCTTAGCAGTTAGGGTGGCAAGACTTTGTCTCTCACTTTGGACATGTCATCAGGGGAGAGCAATCCCTAGAGAATGGCATCATGCTTGGTAAAGTAGGGGGTCATCAAAAAAAGAGGAAGCCCCTTAATGAAATGGAATGACACAGTGGCTGCAAAAATAAGAGTCAAACACAGCAACTACTATGAGGATGGCACAGGACCAGGCAACACTTGGTTCTGTTACCCGTAATGCTGGCTTGAGTTGTGATTGACTGTACAGCACTACCTAACAGCAACAACCGTCATCAAACTGTGATGCACAGCCAACATGCTCTTTTTACTCACCGGTTTTATACCCAGATGACTGCTATTCCATTTATAAGCAGAGATTTGGCCCCTTTGAGAGGTTTTACCATCATTGACCTCTTTCTGTTCTTGACATTTTGAGTCCCTTAGTTTTTCTGTCCCTCTCTTGCACATCTGGCTTGAAGTTATACTCTCCAGCCTTTGGGTTATTTCATGTCGATGCTTTCGTAATCCAGCTGCCCACTTCCTTGGCCTCCTTGAGGTGAATAACTTTCATTTCAACTGTTCTTCACTGAGCTACTCTCACAGGCTACACATTGTACCATGTTATCTCCTAGGAACTAAGCCCTCACTGAGGTATAAAGTATCATAGTCTACTTTAAGCTGCCCCACTGCACATTAATCCTTTTCTCTTGTGCTTTAGTTCCCACTGTAAATTCTATCACCAAACCTAAAGTAACAATCATGTTCTTCGCCTCTTTTTTTTTTAAATCCCATCTTGGATTTACTTTTTAACCAGAGAAAATTAAGATCTTAATTATTTCACTCATTACTGTTGTTACTGTTGTTGAGTGCCATTGAGTCAATTTTGACTTACAGAAACTCCTGTGTGACAGAGTACAATTGCCCTACAGGCTTTTCTTGACTGCAGTCTAAGAGAAAAGTATCTCTAGGTCTTTGTCCCACAGAATGACTGGGCATGTTTGACCACAAACATTTCAGCTAGCAGCTAAGTATTTAACTGTTTGCTCTATCAGGAATGCCTTCACTCATTACCAGGAATTATTTATTTCAACAAATTACTATTTTCTTGTCCTGATGAGGATTCCTGGTGATGCAGTAGTTAAGATCTTGGCTACTAACCAAAGCACTGGTGGTGTAAATCTGCCAGATACTCATTGGAAATCTGATGGGGCATTTCTACTTTGTCATACTCAATGGGACAGATTTGGTTTGGCTTGGTTCATCCACATAAAGATCATGCCAGTTTTCATACAACAGAGAGTGTGCTCTCCTATGACACTGAAATAAAAAACATTTCAAGCAAGATGCAAATGCTTCCTGGAGTTAGATATTCAGAGCAGCAGTCAGCTGAACTTCTCCTTTCCTGCACTGTGCTTCTGTTAATACTCTCTGCTGGAAGGTGCCCTGGCATTAATTACATCAGTGTCTTTGCTTTCTCTCTGCTATCATGAGCTCACTTTATGTGTTCTCCTGCTTCAGAGTTTGTTGGGAAAATAATCTCCTTATCTAAAAATTACCTTTAAGTCTTTATCGGCTTAATTAGACTTCAGAAATTCAGTAAAACCCTTACTGCTTACTGTCCAGTCTTCTGTAATTGTGTGTTTGGTGCCTGAGAAAGGTTTTCTCACCAATCTAAGGAAATAACTGGGGTTGAAGATTGACATGGTAAGCAACAAAATTGATTGAAAACATACACACATTCGTGTTGAAAATCCTAAGGATAAGTTAAAAATATATACAATTTTCAGAATAGGAAAAAATAACCTGGCCATTTTCAAAGGAAGGGAGAATAATATCACACTACCATTAATAACATAGTTCATGGGTGGCACAGGCAGTGGAGCACTTGACTACTAATTGCCAGTTTGGTCATTTGAACCTCCCTGGAGACCCCTCAGAAGAAACACTTGGAGATCTGCTTCTGACATCACAGCCTTGAGAGTGCTGTGCAAACTGGAGTGTGTTGTTCATTTTATTAGTAATGCACACAATAGCACAGTCACCCAGAGCCCCACACTTCAGCCTGAATTCAAACCTGTGGGTGATCAGACTTTCTCTTCTGCAGATACAAGCCTCTAACAAAAGTTTTAAGTAGACAGATAGAAGCATGAAGCAAGAGTGTTTGTCAACACGTCAAAATGACAACACAAAATTTGCACCGATTTAAGGAGTTCTGGGGGCACAGTAGTTAAAGTGCTCAGTTGTCTACCCCAGATCAGTGGTTGGAACGCATCAGTTGGTCCACAGGAGAAAGGTATGGCAGTGTGCTTGTGGAAAGACTTACAGCCTTGGACCCCCTGAGGGCCAGTTCTACTCTGTCCCGTAGCATCTCTAGACATCCGGATTGACAGCAACACTTCCCCACCCCTCTGCCACTGATTTACTGTGTTTTTCTTTTTTTCAATGTTTTTTTCTTCCTTTTTTATGTCTAGTTTCTTATGCACTCATTTATCTGATCCACGAGACTGGAGACCACACTTCATGTTTGTTTTTGTGCAGAGCGTTAGATGTAGTCGTCCTTTAGTAAGTGTTTGTTGGATGGAAATCCCAGTTTTGCCCAGTAACCACATGTGACATCTGGTGTCTTTCATTAAACTAGCAGGGTAATTATTTCTTTATTTGGGAAAAAAAAAAAATTAAACGAGAGTAGTGAGTCTTTAAAGGAAATCCTTAGTACTTGGGCTGCCTCCCTGGCGCCTAAGGATGGTGATGACGAAGCCCAGCAAGCACAGCTCTGGGCTTCCTGTCCCACTTACAGTGACAGCACTTTCTTCCATTTCATTTACTCTATAACTGAGATTAATGCTTTTCTCTTGAAATTGATTACTGCACTTCTGTAATGTTCTAATGCAGTAGTTGCCTCCATTAGAATAGATAATTGAGTTGAAATCATTGCTTTCATAGACATTGGATTGAGGGTTATTAAACTGGAGTAAACTGTAAATTTACTTCGGCACAATTGTGTTTTATAGTTGCTGAAGTTTCATTGTCACTTAGCTGTTTTCTACTGTGTCTTTCTTACCAATAGTAACCGCAGATATTTTATATTGTATATGGCATTGCATTTGTGTCAGATACTTCACATTAGGTTCTATTGTCATTATTACACTGAAATTGCTATATTATTAGGCCTATTTGATATTTAACCCCATCATAATGAAGTACATATATTGCTTTATCACTGACTTGTCCTTTTAAATGTTTTGGAAATCCTATTTCAGTGAGAATACTTTCCTTTTAAATTATTATTATTTTTCTCAATATCTTTAAAATTTTACTCTGAGAAGAGACCAATGAGAGAAGGGACCAATGGCACAAATAAAAGTCAGGGATTGATTCAATGCTTTTTAGAAGGAAACAATTGACTAAGTTTATACCATACAATTATTTTTTTAATATAATATTTGCCACATCAAGGTAACTTCCATTTGTCAGGCTCTGTGATAAATTCTTCATATACACTTAATGTTTATAGAACCCACAAACATCATCCACCCATTATACAGAAGCATGAGTAAGACTTCAAATGTTAAATTATTTACATATATCACCATGAGTCAGATCCAACTCGATGGCACTTGGCTGGCTAGCTAAGCACGGTTAGCAGTTTTGTTGGACTTCAAAGTGTGTGAGTTTCTCCATTATGCATTCAGAAACCAAAATGTATTATGCCTTCCCTTCTAGTATAAAATAAACACGAACAACATACAATAATAAACTCTTATGTTGCAACTGTGCACATACAACTCCCCTTTCTCTATCCCTATATTGTCAATTATTTACACCTATCTTGTCTTAATTTCTTGCCAAAGCTACATTTTATATTCCCTATCATTCACTGGAATACTCTGATGGCATACTAGTCAAGAGCTCAGGCTGCTAACCAAATGATTGGCAGTTCGAATCCACCAGGCACCCTTTGCAAACTCTATGCAGTGGTTCAACTCTGTCCTACAGGGTCACTATAAGTCAGAGTTGTCTCTGCTTTTCTTTTCCTTTCCTTTTCTTTTTTTTGGATTTAGCGTTTGTTTCAGAAAGACAACAGGGTGATTTAAAACTGGAAACCTATAGGCTCTTGGAGGAAAGAATAGAACCAAAGGAAGATATGTAAAGATAAACAATGCCCCATGTTTTAGTCAGCTAGGGATGCTCTAACAGAAATACCACAAAGTGGATGTCTTTATCAAAGGAAGGTTTATTCTTACACAGTCCTGTAGGCTACAAGTCCACATTCAGGATGTCTGCTCCAGGGGAAGGTTTTCCCGCTTGTTGGCTTTGGAGGAAAGTCCGGTATTGTATCAGTCTTTGTCCAGGGAGCATCTTGGCACAGGAACCTCAGGTCTGAAGGATGAGCTCTTCTCCTACTGCTGCTTTCTTGGTGGTGTGAGGTTCCCAAATCTCTGCTTGCTTCTCTTTCCTTTTATCTCTTGTAGGATGCAAGGATTAAGGGTGGGGCAAGCCACACACCAGGGAAACTCCCTTTACAGTGGGGCAGGGAGGTGATCTTATAAAGGGATTTACAGTCCCACCCTAATCTTTTAACATACAGCACAGGAAAACCATAAAATGGAGGATAATCACAAGATACCAGGAATCATGGCCCAGCCATGTGGCTACACCTATTTTGGGGGGGACAATTCAATCCATGACACCCCACATTAAAGCTAGGAGAAAAGTAGGTAGCTGTCAAGTGACAAACACAGAAGCTAATGATTACCTTTGCAGGGGAACATAGAATTTCTATATCCGTGAATGAAGTTTTCCTCCCTTTCTTCCTTTTTTCTTCCCTCTCTCCATCCCTTCCATCCTCTCTTCCTCCCTATTCTGCAGCTGTATCTGGAGGGTTTAAGGAATTGTAACCAAAGTAATACAGTTTGCAAGCATACCAGGGTTTGTGGTGCCTGTAGCGAAATTTTCTTTGAGAAGATGAAGCCCATCAACCAGATTCTAGTGGAACTTGAGTTTCCGTTACATTTTCCTTTTCTATATCGTCAAATGACACGAACTGCCTCAGTGAGACTAACTAAAGATTTGGAGCACGCTCCAATCTTTAGGTAAACCTTGGGTTGCATCTGGGAGGATTTTACACAGCTAAGTATTCTAGCTGGAAAGCAAAACAAAATGTTCAGAGCATACACCATTTCCCTTAGTATTTGGCTTCTGGCCTTTCTTGAGATCAGCACACACAGGAAAAAGTAATTGAATTTGGATATAATTAGGAAAGTTCACAGCTCAGAAAGGATTGGTGAGAGGAAATGGTGACATAGGTGGCCAACCAGAGTCAGTAACGCTGTTCGGAAGCCAGGACAGAAGCTGAGGTTCTCCTCTGGATAGATACTGCCGGAGAGGTGGCTGCAGGAAAAAGGCATGCTCTTCTTTTGTGTGAACAGCCCCAGCTTATCCAGCATGCTAGTCCTCGTTGTCCTAGGTAAGGACACTACTTTTATTTATCTGAATTCATAATAGAGGTAATTGTTTGTAAACTAAACACTATACCATTGAATTTATTGTTGAATACGCTAACAGGGATCTAGGATATATAACACCAATTTTAAAGTTATATTCTAACACGGTTTATTACTGTTTTGAAACATTAACTTGCTTTTCCCTCTACAGAAGTGAGATGGGAGGGTGGAAAGCAGGGGACAGGAGCTGGTCTAATGAATGTGGGAAGTGCAGGGTGTAAACCAGAAGTGTGCTGTGACAGGGCCGGGAGAGCAGCGAGGATTTCTCAGAATGGTGTGCACAGGTTTTTATATGGCAAAGTGACTTGGATTGTAAACTTAATCACAATAAAATATATTAAAGAATAAAAGAAGCAAAAAACAAAAAACCACAACAAAAACAAAAAGAAAACTACTTGCTTTTCCTCATTTATAACTCTTTGGAAAATGCACAATTTGAGCAACACAATAATCACTCAGGTTGCTTCTGTTTTATTGTAAGAAATAGCCAAGCCAAGTGCCGTCGAGTCGGATCCGACTCATGGCGACCCTAGGGGCCAGGATAGAACTGACCCCCAGAGTATTCAAGCAGCGCCTGGCCGACATTGTGAGAAATAATCCAATTGTTATTGTTAAATAGGATTTATAGAATTCACATATGTGTTTGAGCCTTTTAGGAATAAAGCTTTCAAACTATATACTATTTTGTTTTGAAATCTGATAAATTTATTTAAACCATTTTAAAGTAAAGCAGATTAATCAAAACCATTCGGTTTCCCTTAAAGCATTAATACTTTACTAACTAGCAGCCGTTTAGTAGCGCAATATAGTTTAACAGTACATCAGCTGCTTCACATTTTAAGCAGTTTTCATGATCTAGTGAAGAAGCAGCATAAGCTTACCCCTTTAAGCTAAGTACTCTGAATGTATTGAAAAATGGTGAAAAAAGCTCACTTGCATTTAAAGCAGAATTTATGGAGAGATGCCTCACTAGATGCATTATTGAGAAGCTTTAATATCTTTTCCAGCATTCAGTAGATGCTATATATTGAGTTTTAGAAAGGAAATTTTGGTGGTGGTAGCTGACTATTAATAATGTATTAGTTAAAAATAAAGCAACATATTTTCTGGATATTCTAAATTTGTAAATATTGATGAATAAAAGCATAACTGTGGGCAACAAAACAAAAGAGGTTATTTCAAATCATGTTAGTATAAAAAGAGAGTAAACAGAAATCAAGTTGAAGAAAAGTAAACCAAACAGGAAAGAAATATTTTATATAGCTTAAATTTTCCTTTGGTGTAAGCAATAGGTCTTCAATGTTTCAAAATTGTGTTCTTCATATTTATTTCTAATAATATCCAACTCGACGGCATTTGGCACGTGGCTATCTTAATTTAAAGATAAGTCTAGGAGACTTTAATTTTTATAGCATCCATACCAGTACAAGAGACCACAGCAAATGCGTCACAGCTTCTTTATGGCCTTGACTGAAAAGGTAGTAGCCTCCTTTCTTCACCTTCACTTCTAGTTTGGACTTGACATGAGATTGGATGAAGAAGGGCATAAATTTAGCTGACACTTCCCACAATGCATTCTTTAGAATATTTCTTTGACATCTTCTAGATGGGGGTTGTGGTGGAAAGGAATTCTGTGGCCAATGAAACGTGAAAAACAATGATATTTAAAAAGCTGAGTGCATTTAATATGCTCATGAGCATTATACATCTTTATGAGGGTGATACAGTATGCAGCTTATTCCATCTTATTTATTTTAAAAAGGAATCTGTTTTTCAAAGGAATCCTTGAAGCATTCTGGATTAAATAAAGGACAACAAATCATAGTCAGGAACAAATATGGCAGATTTTGACAAGTTTTAAGTTTGGTTCTTTTGGGACCAATCATTGAGATAGTTTTCTTGTTCAGTCCAACTTTTACCTGAGTGAAATGCTTGAAAAACAAGTAAAATATACAACTCAGGGAATTTTTCAATCAGAAATGGAAAATAGAGGCAAAACAGATATGGCACAGATAATACATAAAATTTGTGAATGATAACTGTAGTGAGGTACCAGTGACATTTTAGTGACATGTCTGGGAGAACATGACCTGTAAGCTCTTTGAAAGAGTTTCAAAACAAGTGTCTTAGTTTCTTTGTACTCCAGTAACAGAAACATCACATGTCGGTGGCTTAAGCAAACAGAAATGTATTTTCTCACGGTTTAGAGTGTGAGTAGTCTAATGTCAGGGCACTGGCTCTAGGGGAAGGCTTTCTTTATCTGTCAGCTGTGGGAGAGGTTTGTCTCACTTTTCAGCTTCTGTTCCCCAACACCTTGATGCTCTTCCTGTTGCATAGCATGTGTCTTCTCCCATCTGCACTTCCTTTTTTCTGTGCCTAATATGTTCTTTTTATATTTAAAGGTGGTTCAGTTAAGATACATCTTATGAATATGTTATACAGTCTCACTAATATAACAAAGAAAACTCCACTCTCTAATGGGATTACCTTCATAGGTGTAGAGATTAGGATTTATAAAACACAGTCTGGGAGGATGAGATTCAATCCATAACAAGAGGATATAATCACTAACGGCATTTAAAATGCCAGTTCCCTGCTCTTAAACAAAAATTGAGTTTATGACATCAAATCCTAATTTTGCATCTTGGAAAAGCTGAGTTTAACCCAGTAACCTTGGGTCAATTTAAAAGAGACCCTTCTTTACTTTCTTGAGGTTTCCCAGCCTAGAATCTCAGCAAGCTGAATAGGTAAGTTTGTCATTGACTACATGGAAAAGTAGAAAGTTGATATGTCAACTTCCACTCAGCCCTCAACAAGAAAAATGGGACACAGCCATAACCATAAATCCAATCTTCAAATGCAGAATGACCAGCAAGTACTTTACATGGTCCGGTAAGTTGTTTCGGATTCTGTTTAGTAGAAAGGGTTTGGAAAGAGTTAAGAAATAAGAGCTAAGAAAAAGTTTCAAAGCTTGACTTGAAGCTTATAACTCTATATTATGCCAAGTGACTCACAATTAATGTTCTCATTTTTATCAAATCCAATCAGTTTGGCTCTGATCAAGATATAATTTGAGGTCTTTGGATTATAGCTAATCTAGATTGTTCCAATAACTCAACTATGATTTTCAAGTTTTCCCATGGATTAAACTAGTTTCAATTTGTATGCTTTCAGAGTCAATTTGAGTAACTTGTACAGTGCACTAAATTAGCATTGTCATTTTCCTAATTATTGCTGAAAATTTTTCTCTTCCATCCAAGATAATTTATAAATATCCGGAAGAGGCTATTTTTGTTAAAAATTGTCAGTTACTTATCTATAAGTAATCTAAAATCCACTACTCAGTTTAATGTGAGTCAACTCATATTATTTAATACCTATAATGTGTCACTGTGTCGAAGGGACTAGAATAACACACACAAAGCCTGCTCAGTAAAATCTTAGAACCCTATGACGGAGACAAACACAGAAACACATACTAGTACTACAAAGTAATAAACTATATCGGTGGATTATGCCTAAAGTTCTAGAGGATCAAATGAGAGATGTTAAATTCAGTCTTGATGTGAGGAAAGGAGGCTGGAGTTCAGAGAAAATATCCTTAAAAAAGGTAATGACTGTCTTGAGTCCTAAAGGATAAAAGTAGAGTTATTTCAGAGGAAAAACAAAGTGAGCTGTAACTAGAGTGCAGAGAGTGAAAGCTCTCCAGTTTAAGACAGCATGGAATATTTGGGAAAGTATACATGCTTAAAGGCTTCTGGAGTACACACAGCGAAGCATTTGAAAACCATGTTATAAAGAGACCCCCAAAGAGTATAAACAGAGCCATGGTAGAGAATGTCACATTAGGTAAATCAGGGGATATAAAGAACCTATTTGAATAAGGCGAATTTGGAGACCAACTGACCAACTGAATTAATCAGACACTCGTCCTCACTTATCAGCTATCTCATTATTCAACACTTCACATTTACAACAATAGTAAAAATCTGTTATCCAGGTTGTGCATTAATGACACATGTCTGCTAATAACATACTAAGGAAGATGTGGACAACATTAAAAGAATGTAGTGTCTGAAAATGTGTCTGGAACATTCAGGTGGATGTAACTGTTAGCCACACATGACTTGAGTACAAGAAAATACTGGGATTGAATTAGACTCATACATTTAAGACTCATCAGACTACAGATGGTGGTTCAATTCATCAGAGTACCTGGAATGATCCATAAAGAATATGTAAAACGGAAATGAGAAAAACACATGGACAAAATTTAAGCTAAAAATATACTTTAAGAGAAAAGAAAGAGGGTTCAGATTACAGAATCTCTTAATATTGTCCTCATAGGATTCTAACTACAGCCAGAGAGTGAAAAGTAGATAAGGAGTCCCTGAGTGGCAAAAACAGTTAAGTGCTCTGCTGCTGATTGAAAGGCTGGTGGTTCAGAAGTTCCTCAGAGGAAAGCATCAGTGAGCTGTTTCCAAAGGGCGATAGTTATTGAAAATCCTATGGATTGCAGTTCTCTAAGCACAAGGGGTCTCTCTGAGTTGAAATTGACTCAAAGGCAACTGGTTTTGGTTTTTTTGCTAGGAGTATCAAGTAGATAAGAATTATGAAGAAAGAACTGCATAAGAAAGAGAGAGTGCCAAGGGTAAAAATCACTAAATTTTTCAGTGATAACAGAAGATTTTAAAACTATTAAAATTGAAGCTATAGAAGTCATTAGGGACATTTCTGAGAGGAGATGATAAAAATAAGTGTTAAATTGAGGAATAAACTAGCAGTGAGTAGAGAGAGCAAATGTAGACTACTCATTTAAGAATCTTCAACAAGAAACACAGATCTACCGCTAGAGGAAGGGTCATGATTCATTTCTACTTTCTAATGATTTTCAGCACACTTTATTTTCCCTAGTTCTTCTCTTTACTATTAATAACTCAGATTTGGGGTCACTGGCTGCCAAACTGTTATACTGAACACTTGTTTCTTTTCAAGCTCTGGGGTTATTCTTGGAAGAGGAATCCACTTCTCAAATCATTGACTGCATGCATTTAAGAGAGCAATGCCAAAGTGACACAAATGGGTGTAAACACGCATGGACAGTAATAGAAGATGCCTGCAATATTTCAGGTAAAACATGCTGTTTACAAAACACTCAATTACTTTTTACGTAGATGAAAATCAGATTTGCTATTTTATTTCATTACGCTAGGAATTAAGTTAGTCTAACTCCAGACAGTGATTGCAAACTTGATACTCATTCAATTCGTCTTTAAATGCTTATTAGTGCATTTAGTTACAAAAAATGCATTTTTAGTTACTTGAAGTCTCTGATGCATTGACAATGAGGGCAGCTTTATGCTTATAAATCTTAGTAAGATTACACTCTTTTCTCAACATATACAATGATTATTTGCATACTTCTTAGAAACTGGAGAATACTTGAATTTAGTTTTGTTAATGTATTAATATGTCAATGATAAAAATCATACTTTGTGATCAAAGGCATTGTTTATGTATTGGCATATAAAATACAGTTTATATTCTTGCAACGTAGACATTATTTTTTTCTTTCAGTGATGTTAAGAACAAGTTCCAAAGAATCTTCTTCTTTAATGTGCTTTACATTGCAAGCGTTTGAAGGGAGGCTTAAGGAGGAGAGAATACAAAGATCACAAACTTAAACAGCAACAGAAAAGAACAATTTACATAGGCCTCGAGTACATAGCAAGTAGTTAAATAAAAACTGGATGACAGCAGTGTTCTATGGCTTCGTTCACTAAAACAAGACATAGTAAATTGTTGTTGGTGGGAACCACTGAGTCAATTTTGACTTATGGCAACTCTATCCGACTGAGGAGGACTTCTCGGGTGTTTTCTTTGCTATAATATTCACAGGAGCAGATCACCAGTTCTTTTTTGCATGGAGCTGCTCGTGTGTTCCAAGTGCCAACATTTTGGTTAGCAGTGAGGGGCTTAACCATTGTGCAACCAGTGCGCCTTAGGCTTGGCTATACAATGGCGTGCTGCCATGTTATTTCAAAAAACCCTTTAAAAGACAGTAGTTTGAGTATAATACATTCAGTGATTTTGTAATGTGAACATTATAATGTCATTAAAATCTGGAATATGCAGTATGAGGATTCCAAAATGGAAAATAAAAATCCATCCTTCCTTGGCTCTGCTTCTTCATCTATTTCATGAAGAGTAAATGCTGTCCTGCTTCAGACTCCTGCTATCTACCTGTGTTTCCTTCGCCTTCCAAAAGGTATATGGGACAGTGCGCTGGGTTGAAAAGCAGTGAGCTACACTGCTCTGGCAACGCCGGTGTTCGCAGTCTCCCTCAGCAGAGCTCCTTCCTGACAACTGGACCTCAGGAGATACGATAGGACTCGGAGGGAAGCAGAGAATGCCCATTCTTTTCTCGGTTTTTGAGGGAGGTACATGGAATGTTCACACTCCAAGAAAAGTCATGGCTATCTAACCCAACACGTAAAAACTTTTCAAGAAAAAATAATAATGGCAGTCCATGACAGATTCAGTATTATTCACCAATGGCATAATTCAAATGAATCAATTCTTTTTCAGTCTTGCTTATTCAATGTCTAGTTTTCATATGCATAATTAGAAGTAGCCTGGCTTGGATTAGGTGCACCTCTATTCTCAAAGTGACATCTTTGTTTTTGATTACTTCAAAGAGTTTCTTTGCAGCTGATTTGTCCAGTGTAGTACATCATTTGATTTCCTTGACATTTCAATATTTTCTCCATTATGTTTCATATTGTTCAGTTGTATGGACTTTGTTTCCTTTATGGTCAGTTATAATCTGTAAGGGGGGCTGTAGTCTTTGATCTTTATCAGTGAGTACTTCAAACCCTTGTTGCTTTCTAAAGCAAGGTGTGTCATCTGCATACTGTAGGTTGTTAATGAGCCTTCCTCCAATCCTGATGACGTGTTCTTCTTCAGAAAACTCAGATTCTCAGATAATTTGTTCTGCAAAGACATTGAATAAGTTATGGTGAAAGAATACAAGCTTGATGCAAACTTTCTTTGGTTTTTGGCTGCTCAGTAGCCCCTTGTCCTATTCTGTTCCAGCAACCACCTTTCTGGTTTACGTACCAGTTCCTCATAAGCACAACTAAGTGTCCAGGGATTACCACTTTTCGCAACGTTATCATAATTTGTTATGATTCATACACTTGAAGGTCTTTGCACAGTTAATAAGGCACAGGTAAACATCTTTCTGGCATTCCCTACTTTCTGCCCAAATCCATCTGAGGTCAGTAATGATTTCCTTTATTCTGCTGCTTCCTTTTGGGAATCCAGCTTGAATTTCTAGCAGTTTCATTGACATACTGCTGCTAACTGTTTCTGAATGATCTTCAGCAAAACTCTACTTATGTATCATATTCATAATATTGTTTGATAATTAATGCATTCTGTTGGATCATGTTTCTTTGGAATGGGCACAAATATTGATTGCTTCTAGTTGGTTGGCCAGGTAGCAGCCTTCCAAATTTCTTGGCATAAATGAGTGGGTGCTTCCAGTGTTGCACCCATTTGTTAAAACATCTCAGTTGGTATTCAGTCAATTCCTGAAGGCTAGTTATTTGTCAATGCCTTCAGTGCAGCTTGGGCTTCTTCCTTCAGTACTTTTGGTTCTTGATTGTATGCTACCCTCTGAAATAGTTGAATGTTGACCAATTCTTTTTAGTACAGTGTGTATTTCTTTGTCTTCTTTTGGTGATTCCTATGATTTTCAATATTTTACCCATACCTTTTGCTGTTCAGTTGATTCTGACACATAGTGACTGTACAGGACAAAGTAGATTTTCCTCACAGGGTTTCTAAGGATCAGCTGGCAGATACAAACTACTGAGTTTTGGGGTAACAGCAGAGCCTCAGAATTCTTCAGTATTGCAATTCATGGCTTGATTTTTTTCTTCACATTTTTTCAACTTGAGAAATGATGAAAATATTTTTTTTTCTTTCTTTTTTAGTTCTAGATCCTTGCACATGTCATTATAATACTTTGTCTCCTCGAACCGCCCTATGAAATATTCTGTGTAGGTCTTTTACTTCATCATTCCTTCCATTAGCTTTAGATATTTTATCTTCAAGAGAAAATTTTAGTGTCGCTTCTGACATCGATTTTGGTTTCTCTTTTCTGTCTTTTAATAACTTTTTTCTTGATGTATGAGGTCCTTAATGTCATCCTACAGCTTGTCTTGTTGTTGGACATTAGTGTTTAATCTGTCAACTCTTGTCTAGAAATGATCTCTAAATTCAGGTAGTATATACTCAAAGTTGCACTTTAGCTCTCATGGACTGATTTTAATTGTCTTCAGCTTCAACTTGAACTTGCATATGAACAATTGATTTTTTGCAGCTGGCTTTGTTATTACTAATAGTAACATTAAGCTTTTCCATCATCTTTTTCCACAGATATAGCTGATTTGAATCCTATGTATTCCATCTAATGAGGTCCACGTGTGTAGCCACAGTTTGTTATAGAAAAAAAGCTACTCGCAATGAAGAACTGTCATTAGTTTTGCAAAATGATTGTTTTTATATCACCAAAGTCATATTTTCTAACTACCAATACTTCTTTGTTTCCATCTTTTACTTTCCAATCACCTGTAAATATCAGCAGTTTTTGACTGCAAGTTTGATCAGTTTCAGACTGCAAAAGCTGGTAAAAATCTTCAGTTTTCTTCCGTTTTGGAGGTTGGTATATAAATTTGAATAATATTCATAGTAACTGATATTCCTTGTAGGGCTCAGGCTAATATCTCAAAAAGCTTGGGAGGGGAGTCAAAATTATATCTGAAATCAAAGCTGGAGTATTGTGTGTTTGATTGTAAAATCCAGGTAACCCTTGCAAGATGAAGGATCCATTGAACTGTAACCTGAGTATCCAGTCTTTAGTGAGAAGCAGTTTCCTGTTTAAAGAGTGTCTCTGCCCTGATGACCTCTATTGTACTGCTAACAAGTTGCTTGGAAAACAATGCATCATTAAATCAGGTGATACTTGTTTTACATGGGATACTTACATTCATAAAAAAGAAAAGCTCAATTTAAAAATTAACCACACTTATGCAATCAACAGCAGTAGATGTAATTAGATTGTTTTCTTTTTTTTATGTGACTTGGGGTTTTGTGAGCTGCAACCTCAGTAAACAAATGACATACTTCTGTAATTGCTAAACTCAGTTTCATTAGTGTTATAGATGCACTCATTCAACACATATGTTTGTAGAGCTTGCTCTGGCTTTGTACAAAATCCAGACGGTAGAAGAAAACTAAGGTCCACCTTTGCTGTTAATGATCTCAGAACTTCCTGGAACAAAGTATAAATACTTACCTAGAGTAATGTTTCCCTTTGCATAGAGGCATTTTGTCATTTCACGTGCATTTATTTACAATCTACCCAAGGTGGAGGGGCAACACCAGAGTAGTAGTCATCAAACTAGTCTGCATGTACCCTTGAGGTTACACAAAGACTTTCCAAGGGATATGTGGGATCGAGTAGTTCTAAAGGGACCAATTTCTTGATTCTCAATGTTTGTATGTACTGTCTCTGAAAAGCAACCATCTTAGGAACGCACCCCTTGCCACAGAGGCCTTACATCCTCTCACTTTAGAAGAGAAAAAACTACCTCTCAGCTATTTGAAGGGTTCCGTTGTGGTCCAGACGTTTCAAGCATCCACGGCAGGTTCCTTGAACAATGTTTTTTCATAACTTGCCTTTTCCAGAAATTCACATAAATGGAATTGCAGTATTGCAGCCTTTTGAGTCTGACCTATGACTGTTTTTAATTAACATAATGTATTTGAGTTTCATCAGTGTTTCTTGCATGAATATGTTTGTTATCTTGATGGTTACATTGTGTGGTATAGGTGTACCATAGATTGGCTACCTGTTCACTACTGAAAGTCATTTGAATTGCTTCTATTTCTTTTTTGAAGATTATAAAGCAAGCTGCTATAAATAATTATACATAGAATCTGTATGAACATTTAATTCTTCTTTGTATGAAATTGCTGGGTCCTGTGGTAAGTGTCTGGCTTGGCTTGGCATGGTAAGCATAGGTTTAATTTTATAAAAAGTACCCCCAACTGGGATAACATTTTGCTTTTCCACTATCAATGCATGAATGTTACAGTTGCTCTGTATTCTTAAGAGTACATGATTTTTCCTTTTTCCATTCTAAGACCACAATATGCTCTTAATTTGCAGTTATCTAGTGATTAATAGGAACTCTGGTGGTGCACTGGTTAAGAGCTCACCTGGTAACCAACATGTTAGCAGTTCCTTGCAAACCCTATGGAGCTCTTTTACTCTGTCCTATAGGTTGCTATGAGTCAGAATCAGCTCAAAAGCAACAGCTTTGTTTTTTATTCTTTTTAATGACTAATGAAGCATCTCTGGTGACAGTGGTTAAAGCACTCATCTGCTCACCTTTAAGTTCGGTGGTTCAAAGTCACTAGCAGCTCAGCTAGTGCGTTTGTAAATATTCATAGCCTTAGAACCCTATGAAATAGTTTTACTCTGTCCTATACGGTCACTATGGGTTAGAACCAACTTGATGGCAATGGGTTAATGATTAATATTACTGAACATCATTTCATGTGCTCTTTTGCCTTGCATACATATTTTTTTCTAGTAAAGTATCTCTTTAAAACTTTTGCTTATTTTTAAAATAGGGTTTTGGTTTTCTTATTGAAATTTTGAGAATTTCTAGAAATTGTGTATTTTCTAAACAGTATTCCATAGTCTGTGTTTCATCAGGTATACCTTTCAAAAACAAAAAGAGAAGTTTTAATTTTGATAAAGTCTATCATCTTTTTTCTTTTGTGATTCTTACCTTTGAGGTTGTATCTAAGAAATCTACATAACCCACATTTACAAAGATTTTTCTCATATGTCCTAAAAATTATGTAGTTTCAAGTTTTACACTAAGTCTATGATTTGTTTTGAGTTGAGTTTTTGTGTTTGGTAGAAGATATAGATCAGAATCCATTTTTTTTCCCCAATATGAATATCCAGCTGTTCCAGCACCATCTGCTGAAGACTGTTTTTCCTGTTTTGAAAATCAGTTGGTAATATACTTGTGAACCAAGTTCTAAATCTTGTTGTCTGTTCTATTAATCTATTTATCTTTTCTTTTCTCACTACATAGTCTTAGTGAACCTCTGCAGGAAGTCTTCAAATGAAGTACCATGAAGCCCCTAACTTTGTTTTTACTTAAAACTGTTTCGATTGTTCTAGTTTTCTATTTCACATCAATTTGAATCAACTTGTTAAATTCTACCAAATTTCTGCTGACTTTGAGAGTTGACTTACATTGAAATTACAGACCAATTTAGAGAGCCTTGACACCATTACTATATTGACTCTTCAAAACAGTCTATTTAGGGGTTCTTGGATCTCTTTGGTCAATGTTTTTTAGCTGTTAGTATACAGTTCTTGCATATTTTCTGTTAGATTTAGAGTTACAGACTTCACTTTGTTGGCACTGTTGTAAATAAGAATTTACACTCTTTTAATATTGTATTTACATCTAATATTCCCTCATCCCTTTTCCCCATCTCTTGCTTTCCATTTCTGTGTCACTCCTCATTATTTCTTTCGTTTGTTTGAATGGACCTTATGTTATTTGACTTTTTCTAAATTCTTAAGATAAAAGCTTAACTCGCTGATTTGAAACATTTTTTTATATGCACATTTAATACTATAAATTTCCCTCTACATATTGTTTTAGCTGCATTCACACATTTGATGTGTTGTATTTTCATTTTTGTTCAGTTTGAAATATCTTATTGTTTCTCCCATGATTTCCTCTTTGAATCAAAGTTTATTTAAAAGGCTTTTGTTTAATTTTCAAGTATTTAGGGATTTCCCAAATGTCTTCATTATTGACTTCTAATTTAATTATATTATCATAGGAAACATATAATTTCAATTATTTAGTAATTGTGAACATTAAGGCAATCAATTGCCGAATAGCAAATGTACAATATTAAGTGCCAGAAAATATGTACACATACACTCACACAAACACACACGGAGCACCTGCAATCATAGAGCAAGAAACAGTGGTGACTTGGAGCCTCCTTGGAAGAAATGACAAATTTGGGCCTTCGAGGGTGAGTTGGGGTTCATTAGGGAGACAAGATAGAGCATAGTTGTCTTTTGTTAGGCTGGGTTATAAAATGCTTATAGAAGAGTATTAGGAGATTATGTTGAAAAGAAACCAGATGTTTATAAAAAGGGGAAGAACTGAACTTGCATGCCCTACTAAAGAGATTAGACTTGAAACTGTTGTTATGAGAACCTATTCGTAAATTCACAAATTTTAAATGAAGGGATGCAGAATCAGCTTTGCAAAAGATATCACTCACAATAGTGTAGAGGATGGAATGTAGGAGAGATAAAGATGCAGAACAGGGATGTCAGCTAAAAAGCTATCAGAATAATTTGGGAGAGAGATGATACATGGCTAAGCTAACACCCTGGTGCAGAGGGTTATAAGAACAAGGCACATTTAAGATGTATTTATAAATTATATTTCAATAGAAATTGCTATCCAGTTGCATGTCAGAAATGTGAAATATGTTAAGCATGATATTGAAGTTGCTGACTTGGAACAAAGGCAGTGCCGTACACTGAGAAGGAAATAAGGAAGAAAAGGCAGGACTGGGGACAAAAATAAAGAGGTATATTTTTGAAACATGGCATCTGAGACACTCTTCGGAATATACATCCACATTCACTGTCTTTTAATGATATATTGGCCTCATCATTTGCTTTTATCTTTTATTGCATTTTGATGACAGTAGCAATTATTTTTATCTTAAAGTTATTTATAATTCATTGTTTTTCTTTTGTAAATGAAAAATTTCCATTTTCTTATAGAAAATGTACCTGAAGTTTTTTTTCTACCTTTTTTCATTGTTTCCCATTAGGAAACCTTTTAAGAAATCATTTTCCCAATTCCTGAACCTCTGAAATTTTAATACCACAGACATACAATATGTCTGTTTAGGCACGATTTATATTATTGTCTATGTATGCATTACAAGAGGTCTGACAACTAAGTCCACAAAGTTAATTGTTCTAAGTCCTACAGACCTCATTGCTGAATATCACTGTGGTCACCTTTGAAGCACATCCCTTGGGAAGCTATGCACTGATGCCAGGCCTAGTCCCCCCTTCAAGGCAATTTTGGAACTCTTTCTGGAATGGCCATTGTGCATACTAGTACAGTGGTGAGTTCACAAACTTAATTGTACAGTTGTCTGTGAGGTGGTATTTAGCCAGAACTACTCAACTGATCTGGCCCCCAGTGATTTTTTCCTTTACCTGAAGATAAACGAAATATTGAAAGGAAGACATTTTGATGCTATTCAGGACATCAAAAGTGATATGAGAATAGGTCTGATGGCCATTCCAGAAACAGTTCCCAAGTTGCTTTGAAGAGTCAGCCAGGTTCTGGCATGAGTACATAGCTTCCCAAGGGGAGTACTTCGAAGGCGACTGCAGTGAAATTTAGCACTGAGGTAATGTAGCACTTTCTCTAGGATGAGTTTGTGAACTTAACTGGCAGTAGATATATTTTTTTTAAAAAAAAGATATTTTTGCCTCCATCCAGTACCAACTTTTACTGCCTTTTGTTGTTATTGTCACCATCATTAAGAGTGTATGTTCTGCTAGGTAGCTGCAATAACTCCACAATTACCTAAACTTTGTAGAAAAGAGGTAGGAAAAACAATTTCATTATAGGACCCCAAGTCAGCTTTCAGAACTACATCTACTCCTCTTATCAACTCTCTTGGTATTTGAAATGTCACATATGCAACAACAGTAAAAAAAAAGAGAGAAAGAAAGAAAGAAAAAGAAAAACTACTATTTGACTATTTTGTACATAAATGACTTACATCTGGCAGTAGTCAATGTCAAGCCGTGAGGCAAGAGGAATGCTCACTGTGATGGTTAGGACTGTGTGTCAGCTTGACTAGGTTCTTAGTAGTTTGGCAGTTGTGTAAGGATGTAGTCTGGCATTTATGCAATGATACGATCATTGCCCATTTTATAACTTGATATATCTGATTAGTTTTGTTGTTCCTGTGTTGTGTTATTGTAAAATATGATTTTGTACTATATTTCATTTATATTTTTGTACACATTATATCAACATTTAATACACTGAGTTTCCACTGAACCTTGAAATGTACGTTAAGCTTAAGTCAAGAGATAGTAAAACTTAAGCATAAGACAGTTTCTTTCATTTCTGATTATCTCTTGTGTTGAAAATGGTAGGCTAATGTAAACTTTCAGACATGTGTTGGTGAAGCATAGGCTACTATAATTTTCACACAATGCCAGTTTTCATGCGACATCGTGGTCTTTGGAGGCTAACCACATTGATGAGGAGCAGGTGTACTCTGTCTACTTGTAAAACGTCTTCTCTACATAAGAGGCACTACAAGAGAAACTCTACCATGAAACCTCCCTTGACCTTACTATTCTTCCTTCGGATAGTTATTTCTTCCTCTGAAATGTTGTACTGGTTTTATTATATGAGCATTTGTTTTATATATTAGGCTATTTTTTTTTAAATGTTTCATACTTATGCAAGAAAAAGATAATACAAACAGTCCCATGATACAAAAATATTTTACATACTATCTTGGTATTATAAGCACTATTCAGAGTTACATTGTTGTACGTGTGCTTTGAAATTCACACTGTTATAGCATCTTACATGTTCCTCAATTAACAGCTCATACTGAATTCTTACAGTCACATAAATCCAGGTTAGGACTGTTGGTTTGTTCACTTTAAGTTTCACACGATAAAAAAATAGATTAATAATAAAGGTAAGAGAACATATCTCATCTAGCTCATATTTGGAAATATGTGTTTCCATTTGAGGAGAAGTCAAAACAGAGTTATATATTTGGAGTCAAATGTTTATAGAAGGTAAAGAAAAACATGAAGGTGAATGGGATTGCCAGGAAACAATAAAAAGCTATAAAAAATCATAATGTTTATGTCTTGATTTTTTTTAATATCAAGACAATTTATGACAGCATTCAAAACATTTTTCTATGGTTTCTGAAAGGAAACAGGTATTGGGATATTTATAAAACATGTACACTTGTATTTTTAAAAATGTATTAAAAGTTCACAAGTAAATGACTTTATTTACTTTTTAGTCATTATACTTCATTTATAGGTGAATCAGTGCTGTCCCCAGATCTGGGTTCACAATCAAATATCACGCAATGGCTCCATCCAAAAGATGCGTCATTAATGACTGAACAAAAGAATGACTGTGTCACGGCTGCACAGGTCTGCCAGGAATCTGAACACTGTATTCTGTTGTATGAGAATTTTAAGAAAACATGTGGGAAAGGAACAGAACAGTGCCAGACTCTTGACGGAGTCCACCTGTGTACAGCATTAAGGGAACGCCTGCAAGAAACAGTCTTATGGAATTGCCGATGCAATGACTCCTCAAAAAGAGACTGCATTCAAATTTGGAAAAGTTTATTTCAAGATATTTGCATACAGGATGCCCAAACACATCAAGTCCCAGCCTTCAATGAGGACTATGAATATGGATTTAATGAAGACATTGCATCAGGTTGGTATTTAAAGGAGTCATTTAGGAACATGATGATCACAAATATGAGTTATCTAGAGAACATTTTATTTTTGATTTTAGTGCAGTCATTTCTGCCTCTCTTTCCTCTGGAAAATTCAAACAACAAATTAGTGCCATAGCTACTACATCCTTAATGGGTGGTGGGGAAAGAAACAAAGTGTCATAAAGTTTGGGCATCATGCTAATTTTATTCTCTTACTACTTAATTAAAAAAATATTAATGAGACATTTACATTGTGCTAGATTTTATACAGTAGGATATTAAAAAAACAAAAACACAATTTTCCTTTGTTCAAGGAGCAATCATTCATGGGCTGTAAAAAAATCTGAGATTTGATCATATATGTACAATAATTAGTAAACAAGGACTGTGGACTGACAACCTAAGTGAGATCAAATTGAATGATAAAAGGACTTTTACACTGGAACCAAAAATTAATACCTTAACCTACTTTCTTAATTTTAATCTTATTAAAGTTTTACCATTGACAAAAATTAAGTTTTAGTTTTAAAATGAAAATTTGCTCATACTATCCTTGAATGCTATTCCTGCTAATGAAAAGGTTGGCGATTCAAATCCCCAGGTGCTCCTAGGAAACCATCGGGCAGTTCTACTCTGTCCTGTAGGGTGGCTACGAGTTGGAATCGACTCAGCAGCAGTGGGTTTGGTTTTTGGTTTTTATCCCTCTATCACTTTATACACACCTCTGTAAGGGCTCCTCATATTTCATACTGTTTTGTTTGTATGTCTATATTTCCTTACCAGGCTGAGGGACACTTCATGATAGCTGCAGATTTGTGTCCACAGTTTCTTGCCTGGTACATACAGGGATTCAACCAATGTTATTTGAATGGAGGGATCTACATCGATGTAAATAACCAGTGAGGTCATTTCCATCAGTGAGATTCTACAACTCTCTAACCACAATTCTCTAGAAGTCTTGGAGGAAACTCTGGTGGTCTAGTGGTTTGGTACTACATCTGCTAACCCAAAAGATCAGCAGTTCAAATCCACCAGGTGCTCCTCAGAAACTCTGTGGAGCAGTTTCACTCTGTCCTATAGTGTTGCTATGAGTCAGAATTGGCTCAATGGCAGTGGCTTTGGCTTGGGTTTTAGAACTCTTGGAAACTAAGCTAGCAGACATAGAGGTAGTCTTTAAATTGTATTTCATTCTAATTAAGACTTAACTAGAAAAGATTTGTTTTTTCCAGACAACATTCCTCAGATAGTCTTTGTCTACTTCACTGCACCTGGCCTAGACATCAGTATTTGTTTAAACCTTCTAGCACCTGAATCCACTTAGCAGGGTTGCTTAAGTCCCATGAATGATGTCGCAGAGAGCTGTTTTCCTTAATTTGAACATCACTAACTTTGAATGTCAAGGATGAAATAAGTGTTAAATGAGTTTGTGTGCTTATCTGCTTGAATACTTTTTTCATAAATTTATCCTGTGTTCTCCTCTTAAAGACATAAAGTTGTTCGATAATGGAATTGTTTTCCTTCTAGATGATATGAAACAGGATAGTGACTTTGAATGGAGTCTGACTACTCTTTCTCATCATGGTAATGCTTATCATTTGTTATTTTGTCCTGTATGGTAAATACTAGATAATATAACTTAAAGCATACTTACTAGCTTCTTAAAGAATTGCAAATAGAGAATAAACTATGTTTTTGTTTTAACAATTCTAAAGTAACAAAATGCAACAAAATCATAACATTTCACTCATGATGATGTAGCAAAGGCAGCTGTTTTGCCCATCAGTCATTGATTCACGGATACATTGAGAAACACTTTATAATTAAACCCAAAGACTATATTTTCAATTCAATTCTATGAATATTTTGATCACAGAGATTAAGTATTTTTGTGTTAATTGGCTTCGTGTGTGTTTGTTGTGGGGGTGGGTGTTGATATGTACCTGTGTTTTTCAGAACATGACTATCTTTATGTGCCAGAAAACGTATGTCCAGTCTTTAGTCAAGATTCTTCCCCAAATGCAAGTAGTACATACTACAGAATTAGAATCACATAGACTTGAGCCAAAAAAATAAGCTAGATATCTCAAACGAAATTTTGGAAGATTTACTGTTTATACTTAAGAAACCTAGCATTGGGGATTTTTCCTTCATGGTAGTTTTGGCCCTGCATACTGCCCGTCACCCTGGGATCTCAACAACTACCTGGTACAGACGAAAGATGGTTCCAGTAACCCACTAGTCAGGTCTCAGGAAATTTATACTTATTCTAAAGAGAGCAAAAGCAAAGCAAACAAAGCCCGTTGTTACATCAAAAGAATTTTGTTCAGTCTTCTCACAGTATTTTGGAGATGCTGTGTGTGTAGGTTTCCATTTACTTTTCTGTTACCTGGGCATATCATTCCTTTCAGGTTTCAAAGGGATCTGGTCCTGTTTGGAAGTGGCAGAGACATGTGTAGAGGATGTGCTCTGTAATGAACAGTTGGTGTCTTACCTTAAAGCTTGTTCGACAAGTGGAAGTCTGTGTGATGTGAATCACTGCCAAGCAGCCATAAGGTTCTTCTATCAAAATATACCTTTTAACATTGCCCAGATGTTGGCTTTTTGTGACTGTGCTCAATCTGATATACCTTGTCAACAGTCCAAAGAAGCTCTTCACAGCAAGCCATGTGCAGCGAGCATAGTTCCACCCCCCACCTGCCTCGATGTAATTCGCAGCTGCCGAAATGATGAATTATGCAGGTGAGTAAAAACACGCATACCTCCCTTTCTTATTTCGCCACCTTATTTGTTACAGTCCAGTCTGAGCACTTGATCTCATTACATTTGCTGGAGTTCCCAACATCATCCGACGTGGTGCAAATAAAGCCAGACAATTTTTAGTTTTGAATCTGTGGTACATATGTCGTATCCATTGTGAAATGCAAATACAGAACAGGTTTTCAAAACGATGAAATCTTGTATGTCAGGATTTTGTAGCCATCAAGTAGCATAATTAAAATTATGTATTTAGTTTAGATGCAAGAATTGGTTGATATATCTGTCTTGTACGTCAGTTTGTTTTTCTGTGTGAGTGTATGAAGCTATTAAGCTCGACAGAATTTTAGCAAGGTGGCTCTTCAAAATAGAGCTTTTCTGTAATAGGCTGGAGACAAGGCAAGAGAAGGGAGCTTCAGCGCAATTCGCTTTGAGTAAGGCCAGCACATATGTATGTCATGGTGTCAGAAATATTCCCATTCTCATCTTTCCAGACTCAGACCCTCTATTTTCTAAGGCGAGTCCTGTTAGCTATTTATATGTTTATTCAAATAATATTTATCTAGCACCTACTATTCCCCTGGGCAGGAGGAATAAGTTAGGGAACAGAAGAGCAAGTAACACCTGCCCTTGTTGGACTGATATTCTAGTGAGGTGACAGAAAATACAAAGAGAACACAATAAATTAGGCAGGTGTGTATTAAAGAGTAATAAGAAATCTGGAGAAAACAGGGAACAAAGACAGATGGGAAGGGGGCAGATAAGGTGGCAGTGCAAATGGAGTGGCCCCAGTAGGAAGCGTTTTACCAACGACGTGCAGAAGACGAGGGAAAGAGCCATGTAAACATCTGAGAGAAGAGCTCACAAGCAAAGGGCTCAGCCAGTGCAAAGGTGCTGAGGAAGAAACATGCTTGGCATCTTCAAAAGGCAGTGAGGGTAACGTGTGCAAGGGGAGAGAAGATTAGAGATAAAACTGGGTGAGGCATAACAGAAAAACCAAACCCACTGCCACTGAGTTAATTCTAACTTATAACAACCCTATAGACAGTGTAGAACTGCCCCCTAGAATTTCCAAGGAGTGTGTGGTGGATTTGAGCAGCCAACCTTTTGGTTAGCAGCTGTAGCATTAGGCAAAGATCATGTAAGATCCGAAGGAACATTGTAAGGGCCTAGTTTTTACTCTGAGTAAGATGGAGAGGCTCTGGAGAATTTTGAGCAGAGACGTGAATGATCTGACTTACTCATTCATACTTCCATGCTGGCTGCTAGCTGAGATTAGGGTATACCTACGTGGGTAACCACCTCTGGAATCATAATTCTGATACAACACTCTTGGTTTTTTTTTGTTTTTTTTTTTTCCCTCACTGAGATCTTCATTAACACACTTTCTTGTATGTTCAAGACGAATTGATCCTTCCTGTGGTCCAAAATCCACAAATAAGTGGATCCTTGTACATGAAAAGGAGGAAAGAATGAGACCATTGAGTCAATTTGATGAGTCCAAATGATCTGCAGCACTGATGTTATCATCCTGAAGGAGTTTTATTCAGCAACCATCATTAAATCATTGTTATTTTTGGAATCATCTTTTTTTTTTCAGGTTTTCTTTTGCAAGTAATTCTTCACACTAACTTGTCTGCCTGGTGCCTTCTATTAGTAGCTGCCCCCCCCCCTTTTTTTTTAAATTTCTTTTTGTTGTTGAAAACATACATCAATTCAACATTTTCTATATATGTAATCCAGTAACATTGTTTGCATTATTCATGTTGTACAGCCATTCTCACCCTCTTTTTCCAAATTTTTCCTCCCCCATAAACATAAATAAGTTGCATTCTAAGTGTTTCTAATCTTTAAAGTTGCAAATGTCACCTTGATCCCATAGATAGTTGTTTAAGAGTACACTGCTCAAGACAGACATTCTTTACTTGTTAAAAGAAATGACTGGTTTATATATAGCAAATTCACTTAAAGGTCGAACAGAATACTTGCAGGGTGCTATTGCAGCACGTGGTAGCTCAAAATAAGATTTGTCACATGTCATGTTTCTAAAGTCACTGTCAGTAGACTGAAAGGTTTAATTATTTAAAGTTTCCCAAGAGGCTGATTCTTGGTAAACTGATTTTTAGCTATCATTACTCTCTGACCCTCGGATCAGATTAATTTGAACCTGCAAAATAGCTTCATGTCTCATAAACATGTGTCAAAGATGACTACTGTGACCATAAAACATGCATGCTGTGAAGAGTAAAGAATTCAAGCAGAATGCTAGAATGCTGGTAAATCCCTTCAAAATAAGACAGAATGTTAAGGTTCTTAAGCAAATTTTATTCAAGAATCCTGTAATTTTGATGTTTATCAACTATTTTAAGGTTAATTCTTTCTTATGTTTTATTATACTGTTATGTAATAACATTAAATTTGTTCATTTCCTTAACTGCTGCTTTCATAGGTATTGACTGTGAATTCAAGCAAAATAAAATCCTTGACAATTTCAATAATTCTGTACCATGATGCTGCTTATTTGTCCAGTTTTGGGAATTTTTGTCTCCTTGATGTTGAGGTGTAATCCATATCGAAGGCTGTAGTCTTTGCTCTTCATCAGTAAGTGCTTCAAGTCCTTCTCACTTTCAGCAAGCATGGTTCTGTCTTCCTCATATCCCAGTTTGTTAGGTTTCTTCGTTTTCTAATGTCACTTTCTTCTTAATAAAGGCCAGATTTTTAGATTATTTGTTCAACATACAGATTGAATACTCACCCTCAAACCCTCCCTCCCCCAAAGGAGCAGCTGGTAGATGTAAACTGTCCACCATTTGGTCAGTAGCAGAAGCTCTTAACCAGTAAGTGTGGTGAAAGGATTTAGTATCGACACACACCTCGAGCTCTTCTGATTTTAAATCGTGTAATTCTGTTCAAGCTACTGCCTCTTGCTCTATGTACAGAATCCTCTTGAGCTCAATTAATTGTTCTGATATTTTCATTCTTTGCAATGTTATACATAATTTTCTATGATGCACACAAACGTTGCATAGTCAATCTTTCTAGTATTCTCTGTTTTCAGCTAAGATCAATCTGACATCAGCAATATCTCTCACTCCACTCTCTCTTCTGAATCCAGCATGAGTTTCTAGCAATTCCTTGTCCACTTACTGCTGCAACAGTTTTTGATTATCTTCAGCACATGTGTGATAATTTCCACATTCTTTTGGGTCACATTTCTTTGGAAGGGGCACAAATATGGATCTGTTCTAGTTAGTTGATTAGGTAGCTGTCTTCCAAATTTCTTGGCATATATAAGTGAGATCTTCCAGAGTTGCGTCTGTTTGTCCAAACATCTCAATAGGTTTTCCAGCAATGTCTGAGGCATTATTTTCCAATCACGTTTGAGTACAGCTTGGACTTCTCCTTTCAGTATCATCTGCTCTTTATCATATGCTACATCCTGAAGTGGCTGAACATTGACCAGCACTGTGACTATATGTATTCCTTACATCTTTTGATGCTCCTTATGTCATTTAATATTTTACCCATAGAATCCTTCAGACTTGCAAGTTGAGGCTTGATTTTTTTTTATCCTCAGTTATTTCAGCCTGAGAAACACCAAGTGTGTTTTTCACTTTTGATTTTCTAACTCCAGGTCTTTGCACATTTCACATTAATATTTTTTTCTTCTCAAGCTGCCTTTTGAAATCTTCTCTTCGGCTCTTGATCATTTCTTCCTTTCACTTTAGCTACTCTACATTCAAAAGCAAGTTTCCAAGTCTCTTCTGACATTTGTTTTGCACTTTTCTTGCTTTCTAATGATCTTTTGCTTTCTTATGTAGGATGTCCTTGGTGTCACCCACAGCTCATCTGGTGTTTGGTCATTAGTGTTCATCATGTCAAATTTGTTCTTAAAATGGTCTCCAAGTTCAGATAGGGTACACTGAAGATTGTACTTTGCTTCTAGTGGATTGCTTTTAGTTTTCTTCAATTATCACTTGAACTTGCCTATGAGTAATTGACAGTTCTTTTGGAAGTTCGCCCCTAGTCTTAATCTAATTGCTGATACTGAGGTTCTCCATTGTCTGTTTCATTGATGTAGTCCACTTGATTCCTGTGTATTCCAGCTGACAAAGTCCATATATATTGTTGCCATTTATGGTGTTGAAAAAAAGTTATGTTCAGTTGAGAAGTTATTGGTCTTACAAAATTCTAGCCATTTTGACATCAATTCTATCATTTAGGCCTTATTTGCTAACTACTGATCTTCTTTTTTCAATTCCAACTTTCACATTCTAGTCACTAGTGACGATAAATCCACCCTGATTGCATGTTTGATCAATTTCAAACTACAGAAGTTGGTAAAAATCTTCAATTACTTCATCTTTGGGCTGATTAGTTGGTGTGTAAATTTGAATAATTGTCATATTCAGCAGTCTTCCCTGTAGGCCTATGGATGTTATCCTATGACTGACAGTGCTGTCCTTCGGGATAGATCTTGAAATGTTCTTGTTGACAGTGAATGTAGCACCCTCCTCTTTATTCTTCAGTTCTCATCATACTAGCCCATATGATTGACTGGCCTTTTCAAAATGGCCCAAATCATTCCATTTCAGCTCAATAGTGTATCAGTCTTCAAGTGATCTATTTCATTTGACAGATTCTAATTTCTCTGTGCTCACAGTTCTCACATTCCATGTTCTGATTAGTAATGGATATTTGCAGCTGTCTCTTCTCATTTTGAGTCATGTCACATCAATAAAGGAAGGTCCCAAAGCTTTAATCCTTCTGTGTCATTAGGATCAACTCTACTTTGAGGAGGCAGAACTCCTCCAGTTTTTGAGTGTCTTCCAACCTGAGGGCCTCATCTTCCAACACTGTATCAGTGTTCTGCTGCTATTCATAAGGCTTTCCCTGGCCAGTTTTATCCAAAGTACCTCATCAGATCCTTCTTTTTAGTCTAACTTAGTCTGCAAGCTCCCCTGAAATCTATCCATCAAGGGTGAACCTGTTGGTATCTGGAGTGATGAGGGCATACCTTCCAGCATCGCAGCAAAGCCGTGCAAGGAACTGACAGATGCAGCAAAACTCCTTATTAGTGAAATATTTGTTGTCATCTGTTCTAACATGCAAATGATTTTACACATTGTAACATCCTTGAAATAGCTAGAAAGAGTTTTCAAGGTCAATGACAAGAAATATTTGCCATAGTTAATTATTTTTAATTGTGTGTAAAATAACGATATGCTTTTTAGTCATTGAGATATTATAAACTGATTTACACTACTTTTATCTCAAGAGGACTATCATAAGTGGAATATTCCTATCTACTATTTATACTAAAATTAAATCTAAAAGTAGCTAGCCAAGACAAAAATAAACAAGCTCTGTGAAAATTCTAGATGTCTCCATGGATGGCCACCAAGCACTGCCTGAATTTAGTGTCAGGGCTCTAGAAATGCCATCTCGTTTTTGGTGAAGTCTTTTGTCCTCAACCTTCAAGAGTGTTCTGTATATGAGCTTCTCTATCAAATGAATGGCTTAATGGCAAGTGACAGGAGGTTCTGCTACATTTCTTATGAAGTCCTGTGATGCGTTCAGAAACAAACTCTTGCATTATCCTCACCTTACTCAGCTCCTCCCAAGACTAACTGGTACAGAGTTGGTGAATTTCCTCTAAAAGACTCCCCAGGCTTAACGATCCCTTCCAAGTGCTTGGTGCAGGAACATAGCAGTTACTCAAAAGATGCCATCTGCCAGTCTTTTACTCTGCATTTGAATGTCTTGTACTTTACAGTGTCTTAACGTGCATACGTATGTCTCTTTTATGTAGTTTATATCTTAGTTTAACACAGGAGATAATGACCATGTATCTTCAATTTTCTTTTGCCTTGTGCTAATAATCCCTTGATAAATATTTCATGGTGGTGATAGAATTATTATACACTATGAGTAGTCTAGACGAAAAGATAAATCCTGCAATTTTCCCAAGGAAATTTTGCCTTAGGTGAACTTCCACTGTTTATATTAAATTGTTGTGAATGTGATTCAGATATAAAATATCTCTTAATGGAAAACCACTTCTATGAGGAAATTAAGCCCTTTATCATCTATGATTTTGCAGAAGAGCCTGTCCACAGGGCAAAGCATTGAACATGGTTTTTATAATATAATCTCTGTCTTGGTTTCTACTTCCTGAGTTTATGATTGGTCTTGAAATTTCTTTTTTTTTTTCAATTGAAAATACCAAAAATGTTAGTACACATGCCATTTCTTAATTAATTTTGTCTACTACAAATATTTATTGGGCAGTGAGACAATGTTTGCTGATTATAAATGTTTAGGAACTTACTAAAAAGACTAGATCATATTGCTGTATGTCTAAACTCAAGAAATGAGTCAGAAAATTTTATCTTCCCAGAAAAATATTGTGTACTTTAAATGCCATGGAATATTTACAAAATTTGACAATACATTATATCACAAAGGAAAATGGGAAAATTCCTGTTTTCAGAAATTATTTAGACCACATTCTATTAAATTTTGCAATGTAGCTAGAAATGACTAGCAAAAAAAAAATACTCAGGCTCATTTTAAAACATTGTACTTTTGAGCACCTCATTAGCTGAACAATAAATCAGTGTAAAAATTGAAGCATATCAAGAAAATAAGGATAATGGGAACATTATACATCAAAACATTTTAAACCAAAATAAAATTTCTACAATACAAAAATGACTATTTCAAAATTTTAAATTCTTGTGATTTAGGTAATTAGTGCACAAGAATATATTTCTTATTTTTTTTGTATTTTAATTAAACAGTTTATCATTTTGACAAAATTTCACAACTTTATTTCTGAATGCCATAACTAACTGAGTAGATCTTAAAGGTAGTATTTTATACACATTTTTGAAAAAAAATTACACAACATGTAGGGGAAATATGCTAAAAAATTAAGGCCTCTGAAATGACAATTCACACTGTCAATATTTCCACTTAGAAGACATGTTATATATTATCCTTAACAGCATTAATAAAACATATTTGTTTTCCTGGCTTCATAATTCTGTGTTCAGGAAATTGTAGCAATTCCTTAGATATATGTCTTAACATAAAATAATTTTTGTCAATGAATTAAAAACAAATTGGAAAATGACTTCAAATACATTAATGAAAATAATGTGGTTTATGGCCTCGAGCAGAGTAGCTCCACGTGGGCAAAGGAACTCATGACAACTATCACATACTCGAGAAGTTTCATGCACATTAGATGATGACCTGTTTAAGAAAGGGTCAAAATTAATTTCAGATGATTTTAGGTTAGAAAATTAGTATATTTTGTTCTATTGAAAAGCATATACTCTTTGAGATTTCAAAAATGAGACTATATCTTATCTACACTTTTCTGCAAAGCTACTATAGCAATCAGAAAGAAGCATCAAAAGAAGATGGAAGGAATACAGAGAGTCATTACACCAGAAAGAACTGGTTGACGTTCAGCCATTTGAAGAGGTAGCATGTGACCAGGAACCAATGGTACTGAAGGAAGAAGTCGAAGCTGCATTGAAGGCATTGGCGAAAAACAAGGCTCCAGGAATTGATGGAATATCAACTGAGATATTTCAACAAACAGATGTAGTGCTCAAAGTGTTCACTCATCTATGCCAATAAATTTGGAGCACAGCTACCTGGCCAACTGACTGGAAGAGATCCATGTTTATGCCCATTCCAAAGAAAAGGTGATCCAACTGAATGTGGACATTACCTAATAATATCTTTAATGTCACACATAAGTAAAATTTGCTCAAGGTCATTCAAAAGCGACTGCAAAAGTATACTGACAAGGAATTGCCAGAAATTCAAGGTGGATTCAGAAGAGGCCATAGAACCAGGGATATCATCGCTGATGTCAGATGGAGCTTGGCTGAAAGCAAAGAATACCAGAAGGATGTTTACTTGTGTTTCACTGATAATTCAAAGGCATTTGACTGTGTGGATCACAATAAATGATGGCTAATGGCACTTGGCTGGCCAACATTGCATAAAATGGAATTCTAGAATACTTAATTGTACACGTAAGGAATCTGCATATGGATCAAGAGGTAGTCATGTGAGCAGAGTGAGGGGACAATGCAAGGTTTAAAGTCAGGAAAGGTGTGTGTCAGGGTTGTATCTCTTCACCGCACCTTTTCAATCTGTGTGACAAACAAACATTCCAAGAAACTGGATTATACGAAGAAGAATGAGGCATCAGGATTGGAGAATGACTTATTAACAACCTGCATTACAGAGACAACATCACCTTCCTTGCTGGAAGCGAAGAAGATTTGAAATTCTTGCTGATGAAGATCAAGGACCACAGCCTTCAGCATGGATTGCACCTCAACATCAAGAAAACAAAAATCCTCACAGCTGGACCAGTGAACAACATTGTCATAAATGGAGGAAGGACTGATGTTGTCGAGGATTTCATTGTGTTTAGGTCCACAGTCAACACTTACGGAAGCAGCAGTCAAGAAATCAAAAGATGCATTGCACTGGGAAAAATCTCTTTAAAGTATTGAAAAGCAAAGACATCACCTTGAAGACTAAAGTGCGCCTGACCCAAGCCATGGTATTTTCAATCACATAATATGCACGTGGAAGCTGAACAATGAACAAGGAACACAGAAGAAGAATTGATGTCTTTGGATTGTTGTGTTGCAGAAGAATGCTGAATGTACCACGGATTGCCAAAAGAACAAATGGATCTGTTCCGGAAGAAGTACAACCAGAGTGCTCTTTAGAAGCAAAGATGGCAAGACTGTATCTTACATTCTTTGGACATGTTGTCAAGGAAGAATGAATCCCTGAAGGAGGACTTCATACTTGGTGGAGTCGGGGGTCAGTGGAAAAGAGGGAGATGGATTGACACAGTGGCCGCAATAACGGGCTTAAGTATAAAAACAGTTGTGGAAAGGTGCAAGGCAGGCAGGGTTTTGTTCTGTTGTACATCGGGTCCCTGTGAGTCAGAACTGGTGCAATAGCACCTAACAACAACAACAAAAATTATAGCAATAATAAAATATTTACTCAGGACATGTAATCCACATGGTTCCAATAGACTATCTTGGCCAAAAAATAAACTTGTTTGTCTTGCTCTAACTTAATTCTTTTTGCCGGAGAAACTCAAATTTTCTTTATCCTGCTTAGAATTGTTAAGGAAGAGTACAGTACCTCCTACTCTGTGGGAAACTGGCTTGAAAGGTTGTGTGCATTTTCTGAAATCCCTTGATGTTAGACAATGGCTAACTGTAGCCACAGAACCACGTACTACTAAAGAAAAAAGACTGCTAACAAATATTTCCGGTATTTCATATCACAAATCATTACCCATTAAGAAGAAATTAGCAAGCAAGAAAAATTCATCCAGGGAATTCCATACTTAACCTCCATCTTTCACCACACAAAATAATTTGTAAGCAGGCTTTAGCATTCCCACTATGCTTCTGATTGGAGTGTTTGAATGAACAAACTTAATTTTTAGGAATATGCTAGCATCCAGAAGATGTTTTGTTTTGTATCAGTCTCCCATTGGGTGAGGCAGCACCATATATTAATGTGAAATAATATTATTCAGAGGCTATTTCCTCTTCTTCTTTTTTGTGTCTAGGCAGAGCTATATGACATTTAAATCAAAATGCTGGCAGCATATGTCTAGAAAGTGCACTGAAGATGAGACCTGCATTAGGGCCTTAAACAAGCAGGACCTCATTTGCTCAGCAAATAACGACTGTAAAGTGGCTTACATTGGTACCCTTGGGACGGTCCTTCAAGGGCAGTGCACCTGTGATTCTGTGACACAAAGTGAAGAAGCTTTGTGCAAGACTTTCCAGCACATCCTTCATGGAAGTTCATGTTTCAGTAAGTTCTCTCAATAGAATTGCCTTAAAGCATACAAATTGTTACTGTTTTTGTTTATGCAGTACAAAATCATGATCCTGGACAGAAAATCTATTCACAGAGATAACTTTATACTTACTATTTCACAGTAAATGTTGTTTAATAATTATGGTTTATTCATTTGCTGTTTCACTAATTTCTCAGAAAGTGGTACATGCTTTTCATTGGTGTGATACGTCACTCCAAATTATCACTCAGTGAGTCAATATCAACAGAACAAATGTTTATCCTGTCAGATAAATGGTTGTACAGTTTAGTGGTTTGAAAAAGAACTACTTGCTAACAATTCTGCCCATTGGGATTGGCCTAGCTTGGTGGTTTTTCTGACGGTCTTGACTGGAGTCAAGCAGTTAGCTGTAGTTAACTAGTGACTCAACCAAGGCTAGACTGTCAAAGAGAATGTCTAGTGGGCGCTGTTCCTTTGAATATGTTGGCTTTCCATTACATTGACTTCTTCAGCAGTATTGCCTAGGTCTTTCATGTGGTGGCAGCATACTCTAAGTGGTTCAGTTCCAATGTACAAATACTCATGTAGGATCTGTTTCTATTGTATTCGTGAATGTCACATTAGACAAAGTAAGTGACATGGCCAATTCCAGAGTCACTATGGGAAGAAAATAAAAAAGGATGTGAATATACAAGGTGTAATTCATTGGGGATTATTAATATAACAATTCCCATATGGCTGTTCCAACTTTGTAAAATATGTTTACCACTGGATTTAGTTATTTCTCCTATAGGTCTGTAACACATCTTCTCATCTACCTATAATAATGAGATGGAAAGTACATTTCTGGAAGGTAGTATTTGCTCTGTTTAAGGGATAAGAAAACTAGGATTTGAGAATTTAAGTGGTTTGATCAGAGTCCTCCAGCAAGAAGTGCGCAAGAATTTGTCCATGAGTCTTGTAACAATCATGCACTAAGCCCTCCGCAGTATCCGTTATCAGGGTCTTGCCATGCAGCCACCTCTGCCCCAAGACATTCCCAGGCCTCTAGGCCTCTAATGATAAACTCCTAACCAACAGACATCATTACTGGGAGGAAATGATTACTGATTCCTTGCTAACCCAATCTTGATACTTCTGGAAAATGTTCTATATGGCTTTATTTTTCTTTACAGATAAGTAGGAAAGACAGATTAGCCAATGTGATCACAAATTATGATATTTTGTGTGTATTAGGTAACGTGTACAGTGTGGAGTGTATGGTTTTGATTATAATAGAATTCTCTATGGAAGCGTTTCTGCCATTTCTTTAATTAGCATTACAAACATATTTCACTTGAAGTCATTATACAAAGAGGAAAACTTGAACATTGTACATGTTGAGTGTTGTTTTCTAAATAGTCTTCCTCTCTGCTTAACATTAAGAGGTTAGTTATCCTGAAGCTGGAAGCACTAATAATGAATGATGTATGAAATGACAGCAGAAAATACTAAAAGACCAAATAAGCAACAACAGTGTATACTGTTACTTAACAATGGTCAGTTACAAGTGATTTCTAGGTGTAATAAATGGTGTGTTTAAAAAAAGTACATTCTACAGATTACTGATAACTCAGTTTCCTAAACATTTTAATTGTTGTTCCAAGTCTGGTTTTCTCATTCTAATATTTGTTCCAAGCCTGGTTTTCTGCCATGTACTTTTAATTATTGTTGTATCACATCTTTACTGTTTGGCTGCTATGATTTGTTCTGAGCAAATACATCCATGGGGAGACAGTAGAAGTGAATATTTAAAAATCTGTAAGTATTGAAGTCCTACATGAATACTGGAGAAAAATTAACATTCAAATAATTTCATTTCTTCTTCATGCGTATGGTGAAACTAACCTTTATGAAGTTTTTCCCATCATTACTGAAATTAGGAATTTCTAGTGACAGGATTACAGACTTACAGTCATCTGAAAGTCTTTGATTCACAGTTCTAAGTATTTGAGTTAGTAGGAAAACAAAATCCACCTCTTTAGGCCTGGCCAGTTCTAGCTAGCTCTCACTCCCTTCCACAATTATGTGGAAGAAACACAAGCACACACTTTGAAAGAAGCATCTCTCTAACTGTTGTCCCTTGCTTTCTACCATAAACCCAGTACTTATATTTTTGAAGCATGTTTCCAAAACCCTCTGGCTTCTGGTTACTTTATTTGAAAGCAGCAGAACTGAGTAGAACTGAGAAGGCAGTTAGGGAGGTTTAGTTCAGTTTGTCATAGTTGTTTAGTTTTGAAGCATCTTCTTCACACTCATTTGATCTCACACCACAGGAAGCAATACATTTTACATTCACATTCACAGTGGTGGTGGTTGCCATCTGACTCATAGCAAACCTATTTGCACAGAGTAGAATTGCTCCATAGAGTTTTCAAGCCTGCCTTATAGAAAAGATCACTGGGCCAGTCTTCCAAGGTGCCTCTAGGTAGGTTTGAATAGCCAACTTTGGGTTAGTACTGGAGTGTTTAAGCATTTGTGCTATCCAGGATTCTAAGCACAATATACTCTTATTATTATTATTCCATTTATTAATTTTATTCAATGCCAAATACAACCCACTATGAGACATCATGACTCACTGTTGGGTTTCTCTCTGAAGTTTCAAAAACACTTGCTTATAGATAAATTCTTCAGGATAATCTTGGATACACTGATGCATCTAAATCAAAATCTTATAATAAATTATAAATAATTATAGAGTGCTTATTTTTTTGTCAAGTGTATGACATTTTCTTGTTCAGTTTAATGTCTGCATGAGCTAGATACTATTATTTTCGAAGTTTTACTTATGAAGAAAAGGAAGCTAAGAGATTAAATGACTTCCTAGGATCTTACTCAAGGATGAGGCAGTTCCCATCTAAACCCCGGGTGGCAGAACTCAGAGTCCAAAATTCTCCGTCTTGTGAAATTGTGGGAAACAGAAGCTTGTGTCTGTCTGTCCAGTGCCCTCCAGAGCTCTCCCAGTAGAAACTTCCTGGTTCCGGTCTCAGGACTAAGCTGTGAAGCATGCTGAAGAGTTCTGGTTCCTCAGTTCTTGCCTCGAGGGCCAGACTTATGCAAAAAGTGTATTCTGAATAAACTGTGTTTTCTGCCACCAGCCCCACTCAGATGGTAACCTCTGGATTTACAACAGTCTGACTTTTCTCTGATACTGTGCAGGACAGAGCAAATTTGTAGCAGTTAACACTGATAGACTGAAGAGAGCAATGGAAGAAAGAGAAACTGGGTAGGAGAAAAAGGACCACAGAAAGAATTAAGGATTCTTTAATATTTCCTGCCCGACACAAGGATTCAGTTCACACAGGCAGGTCTGTCTCTGGTGGACAGGAGTGTTCTATTTTAATCTTCCTCACAGCTGTAGTCAGCTTCTGAATTTTTTCTTTATGCACATATACCATGAATACCTTATATACACACAAACATACTTCACGTACACACAAATCTTACTGTTACATATCTACCCCTACATACAAGTTTGTAAAATGGACTCACTATGCATATTGCTTTACAGTTTGCTTGTTACCTTAAAAATATATGGTAGACCCATTTTGACATATGTCTATATATATAGTGGCTTCTTTATTTTTAAAGTTTGCATAGATCCGACTCAGTGGCACTTGGCTGGCATAGTATCCTGAAGTATAGATAAAGTATAATTCATTTAACCAGTCTTTTACTACTGTGGACATAAGTACAATTGTTTGCTTTTATAAATATTATTGCAATAAATGTTACTGCATATTTTTGCTGACATTTCTATAGAATAGATTTTTAAAAAGCAAGGTTACTAGAGCATAGGGATTTTCCATTTAAAAAAGCTGGTGAAAGATGGCAATGTTAAATTGCATTCTCAATGAAAAATATCATTGCTTTAATTAGAATTTTTGTCTTTAATACCCCCAAGCATCCTTTCAAGGAGCCCTGGTGGCATAATACCTTAACAGTTAACTGCTACCAGCAAGGTCTGTAGTTCCCACTCACCAGCTGCTCTGAGTGAGGAAAGACCTGGCAGTCTGCTTGTGTAAAGCCTAGGAAACCCCATGGGACAGTTCTATTTTGTCGCATGAGTGTGCTATGGGTTGGAATTGACTTGATGGCACACAAGAAGAAGCATCTTTTCAACAACTTGTTAGAAATACTGTATTCTTCTAATCTATTAATACTCTTTTCCTAAAACATTCTGCTTCTTTTAGTGTCAGTAAATGACACTTTTGTTGCCCAAATTAGACATTTATGGATTTATGAGGATTCACAACCTTTTACAACAATCCTGAATTCATGGTCTTTCATGGAAAAGTAGTAATCTGAAGACAGCTCATAGATTTGCATATTACAGTCTTGGCTGAGACCCTGACTCTGCCGTATTTTATCTGGGTTCTATAAAAGGAGACAAGTGTTTCTTGAATAGTCAACCACTCTTTCTTCATATGGATTATTTCTACTGCCTTCTAAAAATTGTTTTCATGAAATGATGAATATTTAGCAAAGAAAACTTAAGATATAAGTAAAAGTATAATGACTAGTTTGGTTTCGGAAATAGATCATTGCCATTGTCTTTAAAGTTTCCCAGCTGCCCTCTCTAGCTCATCGCGTTCTTGTTCAACTCAAAAGTAATTACTTCCTGAATTTTGTGTTCATTAATCAAAACACGTTTTTAACTGCAATGACTATAGTGTTTAATTTTCTGTCTCTTTGAAAATTCTGTAATCATTGCTGTTATGTGCTGCAGAGTTGAAATTGACTTGATAGCAGCAGGTTTATGAAGATAATAGTATGCTCAACTATCATAGCTTTGTTTCTCTGCTCAGCGTAAATATATTTGTTTTTTTCTCCTCTCCCCTGGAAATGTGTAACACTTACAGAAAAATATGAAATATCTTCCAATATGTGAAAAAGAGACAGCACGATCTTAATGAAAATCTCTGTTTGAAACAGTGAGTGATAGGAAGACCAGAGCACATAATAATGAGCCTTGCAGGACGGGTATTGTGAAAGTCTCTGGTACTGTGTTGTTGTTAGGTGCTGTAGAGTATGTCCCAACTTATAATGACTGTGTACAACAAAGGGAAACACTGCCTGGCCCTATGCCGTCTTCACCATCGCTGCTCTGCTGGGGTTCATCATTGCAGACACTGTGTCAGTCCATTGCCTTGAGGATCTTACTTTGCTGACCTTCTACTTTACTGAGCATGATGTGTTTCTCCAGGGACCAGACCCTCCCTGATAAGGTGTCCAAAGTATATGGGATGAATCCTCACTTCTAAGGAGCATTCTGGCTGTACTGCTTCCAGGACAGATTTGTTTGTTCTTCTGGCAGTCCACGGTACACTTAATATAGAATATTCTTCCCCCAAACCATAATTCAAAGATATCAATTATTCTTTGGTCTTCTTTATTCATTTCCCAGCTTTGGCATGCATATGAGGCAGCTGAAAATACCACAGCTTGAATCAGTTACATCTTAGTCATCAAAAAGTTATCTCGGCTCTTTAACACTGTAAAAATGTCTTTTGCAGCAGACCTGCCCAATATAATGTGTCCTTCGATTTCTTGGCTGAGCTTCCATGGATGTTGATTGTGGATTCAAGTAAAATGAAATCATTGACAGCTTCAGTTTTTCTCTGTTTATCATGGCGATACTGACTGGTCCAGCTGTGAGCAATTTTGTCTTCTTTCTGTTGAGGTATAATCCACACAGCCCTCCACTCATCTGTCAGTGTACTGTACTGTGGTAGCTTATGCATTACAGTGACACTGGAATCTAGACACAGTTATTCCAGTATCAGCTGAGTCACCAACAGTGGACAGGTTTCAATGGAGCTTACAGGCTAAGACAGGTTGGAAAGAATGACCTAGCCGTAAACTTCTGGAAAAAAAAAATCAGTCATAAAAATCCTTATGAGTAGCAGTGCAATGTTGTCTGAAACAGTCCTGGAAGATTGGCTGCGCAGCTTGGAAGGCACTCAAAAGGGCCGGGGAGGGGCTGTCTCCTCAAAATTAGAATAAACAGCTCCAAATAGCCATTAATATTTGGAATATGAAATACACTGACACTGTGAATGTCCTTAACTCGATCCAAAAATTGGATATCTAAATTATCTCCTGTTTTGTCCTCTGAAAACTTCTTTCTTATCCAGTTTCCTCCAGTACCATAACTGAAGTAAATTTGGGGGAGTATGTTCTCCTTGGGGAATATAGATCTATCATAGAACATATCTTGCTAATACAGTTTGAGAGTGGTTTTAAAGCTTGACAGTCAGAGACTTAACACAAGCAGGTTAGTGGCTTCTTTGACATTACAATTCATTAAAAATGTGTTAGGTCTCTAATCTGTTTACATTTAGGCAGTTTCATGTGCCAATACTCATTAAAAAAAATCTATAGTTTTTCCCAAGTCTGCCTTTTTTCTTTGCTTCCTGAACCTCATTCCTCTCTGTTAATTACCTGTTTTAAACTCATCAAAGCAACTATTTTGAGAGAAAAATTTGTACTCTTAACCTGATTCTTGTTGCATAGCTGAGTCCATTTGTTTAGTTCAGAAATTCCACACATTTATCATTCAAGATCTTTTTCAGTCTTAGCTCTTGTTTGAGATCTAGAAGTCAGTTTTTTGTCAGTATTGTATTTTAATGTCTCTTAATCTCTGCTTGAAAATCACTCGGATTCTGCCTGAGCTCATATCTTGATTGTAAAAACTTGGCACAATGCAGTGAAGAGTAATCAACCCATACTATGACTCTAGCATTTTAAAAATACCTCCTGTTCCCCATTGCTCGGGGATGGATGGACCTTGCATCCCTGGAATTTCATGAATTATGAGTGGAGTCTCATGTACACTCCATGCTTCAGTGACAGAAAAACACTGAAGGGTACAGTGGGGGGGGAGAAATGAGGGATGTAGTGCAAAGTCTAAGATGAACTGTCTCAGGTGTTGTCTGCGTCAGATGATAGATAGACCTCTGGCAGGAGTTACGATGGTGGTGCTGGCCGGCAAGGCTCATCTGTACTCAAACTAGGTAATAATTCCAGTAAAGAAGCATCAGGGCTTCATTCAATACAGAACGGTTATTGTATAATCAATCGGCCACCAAACTGTCATACTGATGGCTCAGTATATGTCTCTGTTGCTGCTGAGAGGTTAGGAAATCAGCACTGGTAAACCTAGAGCAGCCCTAGAGAGAAAGCAGTCATTGTTTTAGGCCTGTGCATGGCCTCTATTCCTGCTGCTGTAGTTGCTGTCTTCATGCCTGTTACACACACACACACACACACACACACACACACAGCATGGCTGCAGAGAGAGCCTGGCTGACCTCCACTGATTAGGTCAGTAGTTGCTGAGGGCCTCGTCTGTGATGGAAACTCTCTGGTAGGTGTTTACCTGAAATATTAAGATCCACTCACCTCGTGCCGTTATCCTGAGTTCCTTCACATGCCTCGTCTCCAATTTCTATGTTTATGAGCTTTTTATTATTAATAATTTATTTTTGTTGCTGTAGTTGAAAATATACAAAGGAAAACACACACCAATTGAAAAATTTCTGTGTGTACAATTTGGTGACATTGATTATATTCTTCAAATTGTGCAATTAGTCTCTCTCCTATTCCAAGTTGTTCCTCCCCATCAGCATACACTCACTGCCCCCTAAGTACTCTTTCTAATCGCTCAAGTTGCTGTTGTCAATTTGATCTCATGTAGATAGTTATCAAAATAGCACAGTGCTCAAGGCAGATAAAACTTTTACTAAAACTATTGTTTGATTTTAAGAAGACTTCAGGGAATATTTTGGTTTAAAGTTTAAACATTATCTCAGAGAAATAGTTCTGGGGTTCCTGCAGCTGCTATGGCACCAGACAGTCTGGATTCTATGGTATTTGCATTTTTGTTCTGCATTTTACCCCTTTTGATCAGGATTCATCTATAAACCTTTGATCAAAATGTTCAGTAAAGCTAGCTGGAAACCATGCAGTAATTATTCTGATCTCATGAAAAAGCCTTTCTGTTTTATTCTTCCAGCCCAATGACTAGCCAAATAACTTATCACTGTTCAGGAGTCTTAAATCTAGCCACTTCTTGGACCACACAAAGTGAAAACTAAGAGCACTGCCCTTATTCAGCCTGTTTGGAGGATTTCCCTTCACCACCATCCTCTGGTGCCATTTTAAAGAGGATTTGTAGTTAGCACAGTGGTTAAGAGCTTGGCTGCTAACCAAAGGTACTGAGAACCTTACACAGCAGTTCCAGTCAACTAGTTGCTCCATGGAAACCCTATGGGGTAGGTCTACTGTGTTCTGTAGGGTCTCTATGAGTCAGAATCAACTCAATGGCAACAGTCTGGTTTTGGGTCTTAGTAGTTTGGCAGTCATCCATTTAACAGCATCAGTACATTGTGCTGTTGGGAATGTATCTGATAATTTCTGGTAGCATGTCAAGAGTAATATTTCAAATGGCAAATAGTCTTCCACTTCACATGACATGGCCTTGCTCCAGAATCTGAGGTATCTGCAATGTAACTTTCCTATTAGGGCTTGCCAGAAACTCCAAATTCCCAGAAATCTTGAATAGTCCAAGGGCATAAAGTGTCTGTTATATAATAAATGTTAGGTTCTGTCAAGTTGGTTCTGACTCACAGGGACCCTATGTACAACAGAATGAAACATTGCCTGGCCCAGAGCCATCCTCAGAATTGCCTGAGCACACTATTGCAGATATTGTGTCTTCTCTCTGAGGACCTTTTCACCTGCTCTCTACTTTATGAACCCTAACTGATGTCCTCCTTCTTCAGGAATTGATTCTTCCTGATAGCATGTCCAAAGTACGTCACAACAAAGTATGTTATGTAACAATTAGTCTATACATTTTTATTGCCCTGCTGTTTAAAAAAGACTATTTTTGATTCAGCCTTCAGTACTAGACCATTGAGTTGGTTTTCCTAACGTTTTTTCAAAAATTACACATTTTTTTAGGAGTTTCTATGTTAATGTTTTGAAAACCAGCCAATTCTACAACCCTGGTGGGGCCAATCTTCCCATTATTAATGTGGAAACTGATGGTCACAAAGAGGGACCAAACTACTGAGTATATTGACAATGCATTCTTGGTTCTTAAATCCGCTAATCATAGAAATACCTAGAGAATTTGTTTAAAATATAGATATTTGGCTCTAACCCCAGAAACTCTAATTCAGTGGATAAAGGGTAGAGCTCAGAAACAGAAAAACACCCAGGTGGTTCTGATTTTCAACCAAGTTTTGGAACCTCTGTTTAACCCACCTGTGAGAAAAACGCGGTCACCAGCTTTGGTTTCCAGAGCCTCTTTTCGATCACACCTCCCAGAGAATGAAAAACGTCTGTGCTCAGAAGGGTAAGACTAAGGCTATCCAGCTCTCAAAATTGCTTGCAGTACCTTAAACAGCTGTTGGTACACATTAGCCACTCAATAAATAGTGAATGAATGAAAGAACCAACGTCTATAATATTGCTATGATGGTCCTGTCTGCTGAACACCATTTGTTTTTATTTCTCCTAATAGTATAGTCTCCCTATTAAGAGTTCTCATCCTTTATGTTCCCACTTAAGCTGATATTTTTAAGGCAAGTATTTGAGCAAAGAGAATCAGAAATTAAGAAGACTAGATTGCTACTGCACACTTTAATGACAATGCTTTCTGTCTTTATACATGTCTTTTCAAAATGTGTGAGTAGCATAAAATTATTTTACAGTTGATCTTTGAGGGTGGTGGCAAGCCTGTACATAAGCAATTGATCCTAACACTTTTTATATGGGTACATTCTCTCTAATGACCTATGATACAGTTAGTTCTGCTTGTTGGTATGACAGAGAATGCTCCCAGTAGAGTTTGAGAGGCATGCAGCTTTAAAGAAATAGTAATATAAAAATTCCTAAAAGTATGGATGGTCTTCTTAGAAGAGTGTGCGAAGAACCCTTCTGATTAGTACCTATTTCAAACACTTTCTTTTCTGTAGCCGTGAGTGTCCTCTATCTGTCTATTGATTTCTCATCTTAGATGTCAAGATTGCTAGTGATAAGGTTTTATTCATCTCATTTACCTGCATTTAATGCATACCCCAAAACAAAACGCAGCAAAACCAAAAAACCCACTGCTGTTGAGTTGATTCCAACTCATAGCAAACCTATAGGACAGAGTAGAACTGCCCCATAGAGTTCCTAAGGAGCACCTCATGATTCAAACTGCCAGCCTTTTGGTTAGCAGCCTTAGCACTTAACCACTACTTCACCCAGGGCTCCACTGAATGGATAGATAATTTACTTAGCTACATTTTATCTTGCCTTACAGCATTTTATCTCTATTCTCAGGAAGGCTCTGGATGGAAAATAACATTTCATTAGTGAATGATTTACAGAAGGTTCTTTAAACACACTCACACACATGCACACAAACATATATATATGTACAGGATGTGCATAATGTGTAGTTTTTCTATATTTCTTCTAAGCTGCATAGAATTTTACACTTATTTTTTAGCAAAATAAACAACAGCAACAAAAACAAAACAAAACTAACAAACAAAAAACAAAGCCATTGCTGTCCAGTCAATCCTGATTTATCAACAAAATACTGAAAGTTGATTGAAGCCCCATATCACTTCTAAACATTTTTGGTTTTAATTTTTATTGTCCTGTGATCATTGTCTGACAAGAGGAAAACTAAAGAGTATAAAGAGAACCTTAAACTAAGTCAATTGTGAAAGATGTTTCCACTTCAGAATTCTCTTTCTGTGTCACAGAGACACACACTGACCAACTTCTCTCGTGGCCAATTCATATAAGCTAGTATTCCAGGGGCTTTGTGTGGAGTTTTGGCTTTAAATAAATCACTTCGTCTAGCCAAAACCACTGACTTTTTCTTGGTTTCTACACAAAACTCTAATTCAAGTCCAGTTTCCTTCAAATTCAGTCCAGGTGTTAAAAACACAAGAGAGAGATAGACAGAGTTTCTTGGTTTTCCAAGGAGCATTCAATATAATTTCACTACTCTGTATTCATATTTATGTACAGGTTCCAAACCATCCAGTATTTTCTATTTTCTGGATGAAAGTGATTCCAGGGTGGATTTCTAGTGCATCATATTGATAGATATTGATTAGTATTTGTTTTTTCTTTTATAAATCAGTAATTATTCCTTTAGGCTTTTGTTTTTCATTACTTGCCAAGTCTTGAATTCTTCAGACAACAGACATGTGTGTTTTAAATTAGTAATAAAAGGAATAATAAGAACAAATAAACCATTTGAAGTTTAGTTATCTACCACCCAATAGAAAAATTTGGATTGGTGGTAAATTATGTAACATATAGCTTTTAAGAGTCTGATTCGACTCGACGGCACTTGGCTGGCTGGCATAGCTTTTATACCATTTCACTTACAAGCATGGATTTTGAATCATTCTTTGAGTTTGCTTCTCAAAGATAAACAAAGATATCTAACCGTTATTAGCTTCCAACCCTAAAATATTAACATGGCCCCTTTATCTCCTTCCACTCCTTTTCTTCCTCAGTCCCGCTCTAGAATATTGATTCAAAGTCATATTTAGCATCAATGTCTCTAACAGTCAAATATAATGCTTGACAGTCATGTTCTTCTTGTGTGTCACAGAGTCAATCCTGACTCACAGTGACCCTATATGGCGGAGTAGAACAGCCCCATAGTGTTTCCCAGGCTGTACTGTTCACCAGAGAAGATTACCAGCTCTTCTCTGCCACCAGTAAGTTAGAACTACATACCTTTCAGTAAGTGGCTGAGCACTTAACCATAAATCCACCATGGCTAATGGATCTCATCAGTGAGCACTGTTTTAGTGGCAATGTAGCATCAGGATGTCTGGATTCAAATAATGTTTCTAACATTTATAAGATAAGGAGCCGTGAGCAAATTACTTGTCCTTTTTCTGTACCAATTTTTTGTTTGTGAAATGGAAATTTATAATAATCATACTTCTCACAAAAATTGGGTGCGAAGGTTGTATCAGTTAAGTCATGTAAAAACTATCTGGCACATAAAACTTAGTAAGTATTAATTCTTGCTATAGATTTTTTAGGGGTTGTGAAAATCAAGTAAACCACCAATTATTTAACAATTATTGGCTTTGATGACACAAAGGTGTTGTGGGAAGACTACCACTTCTAGAAGATGGAAGATGTGGTATTTTCTCAGGATAAGTGACTTCTTAAATGTGATGTTATTCTTCTGCAGCTCCACTCCTGAATACTGATTAAAAATCATGTTTAGCAGAAATACCACTAACATTCAAATATTATGCCTGAGAGTGTTTTCTTGTTGTGTGCCATGGAGTCAATTCTGACTCATAGCAAATCTATAAGACCGAGTAGAACTGCCCCCTGGAGTTTCCAAGGAGCGCTTGGTGGATTTGAACTGCCAACCTTTTGATTAGCAGGCACAGTACTTAACCACTATACCACCGGTGCTTCCGAAGCAACTTAGAGATTAGTAATTAGATGGCAAAAGAGCCAGAATTGAAACTACGAAGTTTAGGGGAACAGCAGCTGTAATTTTAACCACCATAATATACTCCACTTGTCCAATGATATGAAATTTATTATTTTGAACTGATTATAAGTGTAATGTTTCCCAGGGAACATGTGTATATGTAACAAGAAATTCCTTGAAAAATGTGTTTGATAGGAGGCAATGTACTGTAGTACAAAGAATAGCCACATAGGAAACAAATTTTACCCATCAGTAACTAGTCAAGTGGCATAGGAGAAATCAATTACTTTCTCGTCAGATCTCATGTTTCTCACATACAAAATTTTGGCATTGGTTTAACAGAAATAGATGATCTCTTGCATCAAACAAACTAGTTGCCATGAATTTGATGCCAACTCATGGCAATTCCATTTGTTTCATGGTAGAACTGTGCTTTCAAAAGGGTCTTGATAACTGATCTTTCAGAAGTTGATTGCCAGGACTTTCTTCCAAGGTTCCCATGGGTGAATTTGAAACAACAACTTTCCAGTAAGTAATCAAGTGCTTAACCATTTATGCCACCCAGGTAACTCTCCTCTGATACTAGATGTGCTCCAATATTCATGAATTATGTGACTGAGAAACGTGTTTGAAAATAGGACATTCTGAACAAACCTCCACAATGCTTTTGCATAGGGCCGCCTTTGGAGGGACTTTTTTTTTAATCTCAAAATACGAAAACATTATTTTCTCCCTTTTGTAGTTTTTCTAAAATTTTAGGAATGACTGTATCAGTTTTTTCTATGCCCTTAGATAATGCTCATTTTTCCAGAGATCTAAGTTGAGGTTTAGGATAAGAGTACTCTCTAATGTTGGATTGCCTGTCCTTGCTTTGTTTTCCAAATTCTAAACAGCTCTATGAATAATAAGTTCCAGATTTCATAAACAATAGTAACAGGAAATGTTTCTTTGCCTCTGCTACTTATGTGTTAAAATCTCTTAAATTCTGTATGTTTTTAAACTTTTTCTACTTGAGGCACACTCAATATAATAGTGGGAATTTTCCATCTATAAAGCCAATAAATTGACCATTGTTTGCTAATTTGACCAGCTACTGTTATGTGCATGTGTGTGTTTACGTGAGTATGTATGTGTGTGCAGGGAATCATTATCTATTTTAACTTGGGTAATTTAAAATCAGACTGCAGAGATAAATCCAGATTCCTTTCATCTCTCTGAAGATTTGACTAAAAGAGTTATCATCATGTCTGGTTCCAGCCTATTCTACCTTCTACCTACATTGGCCATGGTTCAAGTCAGATACCCTAAGGAATTATCTGGCAGCTTTATCTTATGATCTTTCAGAATTCAAAATTCCCCTAATGGAGGACATATATGAGGGACAGCGCTCAAAGATATAGCCTGTTTCAGTGGAGGCAAACATTGGCTTTAGTTTCACCACTAGGTTTGCTTGCACACAAAAGTTCCAGGCAACATCCAGCTGGTTTAAATTTTGTCTGTAGACCTGAAACCCAGAAAATTTGGCTTGGCTTCTTATTTTGCAGAAAATGCTTCATGTAGCTATAATCTGGAAATACTGAAGTGTATGAACCCTCAACAAAGAAACAGGAGAACAGCTGTCTCCTACTTTTGCCTTCTCCCAACTCTACCGTTAAAGGTTTAGGTATTGTTAAGGGAGGAGAAAAAGCCAGCCACTGAGCAAGAAAGGTTATATGAGTCATCCATGACTACCTTTGTTGTTTGCTCTAAGCCAAAAGGAAAGATTAAAGAGTTGTCATTGATGAGTGAGACAACTCACATTTGGGCAATACTAGAGAAGAAAGCAGCATTTAAGATCATGGAAGGAAATAAAACAACAAAACAGTATTGTTACGATTTGAACAATAACAGGCTTCGGTATGTGAAAGCATGGTGTTATCTTTTCCATTTCCACCCTTACGCTTTCATTGGCTTCATACAATCCCCTTGTTGCCTATAATTGTGGATGGAGTTAGTGCCAAAGCTGTATAAAATAAGCAGTCTTGCCTTTATACTTTCTGCTCATCGTGGTTGTGTATATGAAGTCATAAAAATCATTTATTATGAGCATGTGTATTCCTGGCTTAAAAAGCCAAGTATTCTTGTGACAACAATATAATAGAATCAGATGTATTCCCATAAAACACCACATGTGGACACTTAGTAGTTACTTCCCTGGCAACTACGTGCTGGGATATCACCTTAAAGGGGTTTGCCTTCAAAAAAATAAAAAAAAAGGAATGTTTGGTCGTTAGACTATCCCTTAGATGAAATAGGTGGGCAATGGACAGCGATTTGTTGAGAATCCTTTGATAATGGCAATAATTCATCTTTCATTAGCATCATGTTTTCTCATATCATCTACTAAGGTCTTCCAGATTCAGGAAAACTTCATAGCATTGCAAACATCAGCAACTATCCTCTTAATCTCAAAATTGCAAGGATATTCTAATATCATATTGATGCCTAGTAAATTGTGAAACTGGGCACAACATAATTTTTATTGATCTCACCCATTGCTCTGTGGAAAGCATTTATTTGGGTCTTCATGGTAAAAATCCTAGTAAACAAATTATTTTTCGAATCGAATGAAGAATAAGGTGGAAAAGATGCCACTTCATAGCACTGTGTCTTTCGTGTCAGCTTTGGCTTAGGATAAAATGATTTCCACTGGTTACACCGAGGCTGGAGATGCTTTGTTTGCCATCACTCTGAGACTGATATTCTGTTATTGTCTAAGCACCAGGGTAAGGTAGACGCTTGTCCAGGAATGTGATAGAATCTGTTAAAATATCTGACTCAACTGTGAGCAATCACCAGAGCCCACTGTTTCCTCGTGGTATATACACTTTGGGTGGGAGAAGAGGCAGTGTTAGAGGAGGACGGCTACATAACTCAGGCTGCAGGCTTTGGGCAAACAGCAGTTTCTCTTAGGGATGCACAGCTGGTTGTGTGTGTCACTTGGGTTGGAGTAGGAAGATGCTATTGATGGTCTCCAAGTCCAGGCTAGTCAGGATGCAGTAACTGTATCTCTAGATACTCACTTTTTTTTTCTTTTTTTAGTGTTACAGACATCCTGAAACTTACAAAGGCATTCTGTATAAAGTGCATATGGTAGTTATTACTTGAAAACATACACTAAGCATATGTCCACAGCCCTAATAATGCTTTCTAACACTTCTATGTGGCTGCTTTAGCCCAGTCAATTTCTCTCATTATTCTTTGACCCAGACTTCTATTCCAGCATTTCTCCTTCATGATGAAAATATTGCTGCTTTAAATTATTGTTCTTCTTTAATTATTGCCAGGTAGTTGAAAGGATATTTTTGAGCTGGCAGTAGCTTCTGCAGATACAAATAAAAATTTCCAATTCATAAAACCAGTTTAGAAGTTATCAGTTTCAGTATCTAATTGTTGTTTCCGGTGCCACTGAGCCTGTACTGACTCCTAGCAATCCTAGGTACAACAGCATGGAATGCTGCCTGGCCCTGTGCCATCCTCACTGTGATTGTTAGCGCTGTTATTGCAGCTACCGTGTCAATCCATCTCATTGAGGGTCTTCATCTGTTTTGCTGGCCCTCTGCTTTACCAAGCCCAGTATCCTTCTCCAGGGACTGGTCCCTCTTGATAATATACACCAGGCATGTGAGACAGGTTTGTCACCCTTACTTCTAAGGAGCATTCTGTTTGTACTTCTCCCAAGGCAGTATCTGATTACTCTCAACTAATAGGTATTTTTTTATGAAAGACTTTTACCAGCTAAACATACTTCACCAATTCTCTCTCTGTCCTCATTAAGAATTACTATGCCACTAGCCTTAATGGCACAGTACTTAAGCATTCTCCTGCCAACAAAAATGCTGGTAATTTGAGCCCACCAAGTGGCCCTGTGGAAAAAGATCTGGTGATCGCTTCCATAAAAATTACCACCAAGCAAACCCTATGAGCATTTTTACTCAGGCACATGGCACATGGTATGTGTGGCAGAACAAATTCAATGATACCAAACAACAACATTCCAGCAGCCTAGTATATCTGATTTCTATCTTTTCCCTCCAAAATTAAATTTTTCCTACTCTCTACCAATAGTTCTCTATCCTGATTATGCATTGAAAATCTCTAAGAGTTTTTTGAGAGTATAAACATACAGTCCTTGCTTCTTCTTTGTCTGACTGGATCAAGTCAACAGTAACTGGGCCTGCCACTGTAAAAGTGACTGGGCTAAAGCAGCCATATAGAAGTGGTAGAGAGCATTTTAAATGCTCAATAGGTAATACTCTTGTACAAGAATAATTGAAACATTTTTCTAATAAGTGTGTATTTAATTTAGTAAACATTTGATTACACCCCATTTGATAGGTTGAGAAAGTGATGCAACGAGTTTTAAAAAAACATAGTCTAGGTCATGCATTTAGCAAATTCTAGAGCACAAACTTGGATTCATGGCTTCACGGCTTGAAGATAAAGACTGGTCTCTTGCTACTATGCAGAAAATTAATAATAAAATTACAGAACTAGACAACTCAACAGAAAGTCAAAGGAACAGAATTCAGGCAATGGAATGCTGAATTAATGAGAATGAAGATAAAGCACATGATATTAGCATATTTGAAGAAAAATAAGATGAAAGAATTTTACAAGGTCAAGAAACACTAAGAATTATATGGACTCTGTGATGAGGAATAATCTAAAGGGTTGGAGTACCAGAACAGGGGGATGTGGAGGGGTAACTGAAAATACAGAGAATTGTTGAAGAATTGCTGACGGAAAATTCTCTGAAATCATCAAACACAAGAAGATACCTATCCAGGATGATCATTTGATTCCATACAAGATAGATCCCAAAAGATACAAAGGCATATTATCATCAAACTTGCCAAAACTAATGATAAGGAGATACACTTAAAAGTGCCTAGGGATAAATGAAAAATAACCTACAAAGGAAAATCCACAAGACTAAGCTTGGACTACAAAGCAGAAACTATGCAGGCAAGAAGTAGGCAGAATGGATTATCGCACTGCAAGTCTAAACTCAATAATCGAAAGAGGCCCCATGAAATTTGGTAATCATATTATACATACCCACATGTGTATAGTTATTTCCTGACTTGTGATGGAGCTCTGTTCCGACAACTCTGTCATAAGTCAGTTCTGACATAAGTTGAATATGTATTTTTTGTTTCATTATTATTGTCTTTTATTATCAGTATCTTTACAAATTTGATCTGTATTTGTCAGTATCAGTGTCATAACAGTGAAGCCTGAGTCATAAAGCCTATTGGGTACAGGGACTATGCAATTGCTGTATGTTGTAGAATTCAGTATTACCCAACTTTCTATCCATTATGACTGCCTACACTGATATTGACACAGACTTTGTTGTGGACCAGGCCATAGTCTGCTATATGGTAGTATTTTGATCAGTAAGTCATAACACTGAACATCTAAGAATGATAACATCACAAATGTGCTGCAACATTGTATTTAGCAGATATTATTACAATGACATGTATAAAATGTAATAAGTGTATAGTACATATGACAATAAAATGCACCAAAAAAGAAAGTCTTAAGTGTGGTTTGTCATAGCTCAAATATGTTGTAAATAGGGGCTACCTGTTATACATACATGTTATAGATACAGATCTGTTGAACATGAATATTCTGTTTCTATATTGAATCTATACTTTTGTAAGATGTTTCATATGAAACTCAAGCTACAGTTGACACTATTTTTTTGTTGTTTTTTTAGTATCAAGATTTAAAATCATTGCCTTCTAATACCAAAACCCAACCAAACCAGTTGTCATTCAGTGAACTCTGACTGATGGCTATCCCATGTGTGTCAGAATAGAATTGTGCTCTATAGCATTTTCATTGGGTGATTTTTTTTCTTTTTTTCAAAAAAAGTAAATTACCAGGCCTTTCATCTGAGATAGCTTTGGGTGGACTGGAGCCTTAAAAGTTTCAGTTAGCAACCAAGCATGCTAACCATTTACACAATCCAGGGACTCTACAACAACAATACTACAATACTAACATGATCCAATGAAAAGTCTGGTGGTATAGTGGTTAAATGCTATACCTGCTAACCAAAAGGTTGCAGTTCGAATCTTCCAGGCACTCCTTGGAAATTTCTACCCTGTCCTATAGTGTTGCTATGATTCAGAATTGACTCAGTGGCAGTGGGCTTGTTTTAAATTTTAGGGTTTAGTGTAATAGTTATCAGAAATAACAATGATGTTATGTCCTGGTTACATGTACTTCTACTATAGTCACTAAAGTATGAAATTGTGTGATATATGGAATGTCATTCCTGTGCATTAAATGAAATAATTCCAAATTCATTTTCAATTGGGGTATGAATATGCTTCAGAGAAGATAATTTTGGACAAGTTTGAAATTTAATATATTAGGGCTGATAAATAGTGTCAACCTTTGGACATGCAAGAAAGTCATCCTGGAATTTTCATTTTTGATAAGATTCTGTAGAAAAATTGGCATTTCTTTGTTTCAGACTTACAGAAGACAAAACTAACTATACTATCTGCTGAATTAACAGTTCAAAAAAGCCACTGAATGGATTGTTGTAATCCACTTGTGTTTTATGAAAAAGTTCATGTCATCCAATTTTTTTCCCAAGCAGAGTTTTCTAAGTTATCTTTCAATAAATATGAAAAGAAATGTTTATAAGTGTTATGTCTACAAAATGCTTAACCTTCATACCAAACATTCTGACATTTATTTCTTAAATCACTGATTTGTATTTGATCTACTGTACTTCTTACAATGCATTTATCATTTCATATAAATTGTACAAAGGAGGGTTTAAGTGTCTATTAGCTCTAAGACATTGTTGCCCAAGGACTTTGGAGGAAAATAAAAACAGACATGATCACATTTCTGCAGCTCATTTGTTCCTAATGCAAGGTTGAAATTAATCTTGATTTCCCATCAAATGTACAGGGATTTTACAATATAGTTCATAATATCATTTAATTCCTCCAGGGCATGGGTTAAGATAAACAAGTCAGTGACAGTGTTTATCTATAAATATAGCAGATGGTATGGGACTGAGGTTAGTTATCAACTCTGCCGACTTTAATTTCATGGTTATAAAACACAGTAAACCTCACTGTTTATAAAAGGCGGGGAAGAATCTCCAATGGGCTTCAGTAGCCAAGAAATCCTTGCTAACATTAATCTCTGTAACTGATATTTGGTATCCTCATAGGGTGTAATATTTAAGATTGTGGAGTGATTGCTAGAAACATTAAAATTTTCACTGGAATCACTAGCTAGCATTTCTGTCATTGATCGATTATAACATTGCTAATGAGTTCCACGTGAGTGAAATTTAGTGAATAAGGCAATTCTTTCCAAACCTTGCTAGGTGAACACTTGACAATTACTTTTGATGGTTATATATCTATAAGATAGCCAATTTGCTAAAATAATGTGGCTTTTCTTATGCAAAGATACTATTTTACTAGGTTAAATTTACTCAGGGATAGAATTTCATGAAGGTACACTATAGTAGCATTCAAGTAATTAGTTTGCTGTTTATGTTATGTACATTCAAATCTAGATTGAGTCAGGACGCAAGTCCACAAAACACCATAGAATTTAAAAAGAAGCAAAATAATTTGTGCTGCATGTTATGAATTTAAGTATATGTATTTTATGTCTTGCTTAACTAAAAAATCTGTATGCTCAATTTGATTAAAATGAGTTTTTTCAAAATGAAAGGCCACTATGACAAAATGAAGCAGCACAATTCTTCCAATTTTATAGTGAATGCAAAATTTGTTTTATAAACACACAAGTGGCACAATTTGGCATATTTTACTTCTACTACTTTTATATTTAGAAAAGGTTGAATTTTTCAGTTCCTAAGATGTGCAGACTTTCATAAATATATGATAGCCCAGTATCTGAGCTGAGAACTAAAAAATGTTTGATTAAAATGGCGTGAAATCTGTTTGAGTTCAGACTCCATGGGAATAGGTAACTGTTTCAATTTCTGCTTTTCTCTCTTTTGTGTAGTTTGTTATATAAAGTGTCCCAAAACAAAACAAAGCAAAACTCATTGACATTAAGTCAATTCCAACTCACAGTGATCCTGTGGGACAGATAAGAACTGCCCTGTAGGATTTCCAAGGAGTGGCTGGTAGATTTGAACTGCTGGCCTTTTGGTTTAATAGCAAGTTCTTAGCCACTGGACCAACAGCGTTCCACCACATGTTCAAGAAGAGCTAAGTCTGAATTGATGAAGATGATAATTGTGACAAGGTTGGATTTTTCTAACAAGATCTGCAGTCACATTGCTAGCTCTTGCATCAGGATGTTCTCTCTAGCCCAACCTGAGACTTAGATTACTGATTTGAAACTCCGGTTTGTCTTCTGTGCTTCCTACTAATTGTTCTAAACATAGAGCTCAAACCTTGACTTCCAAGAAGCTGTCTTCTGGACAGCAGCAGTCCTCAATGGACTGATTGGAGCTCTAATAATATATATTCTCATCTCCCCTCCTGCTCAAAGCCTATTGTTGTAAGTTGTCAATGAATGTAATATTGTACCACTTGAAAGACTCATTGCTGCAAACGACTATTTATCCCATTTCCCAAGGTGTGCCTGGAGGATTTGAACTGCCAATCTTTTTGTTAGCAGCCATAGCACTTAATTATTATGCCACCACGGTTTCCACTTAGACTAGAGGATCTCAACATGCATGAAATATCTATAACAGAAGACAGAAAAGTTTCTCTCAGGTGGAGGCTTTGTCTAATTTTTTCTTTTTTAAACCTCAAAAGTGATTTGAATTATTATTGGTAAGAAATTGATTAGTGTTTGGTTTGTTTTGCATTCATATTTCTGCTGAATTGGGTCAAAACCAGGGGTGATGTCACTTCAAAGTTATTACTGAAGATAATATAAAATAGATCTACCAATTTATTTTCAATGATTGCATCTTTTTGTCTATAAAGTGGAAAAGCCAGAGAAAAGACCATATTTTATCGGGAAAAAGTTACTTTTTAAAACCCTAGCCACTACGTTTTCTAGAGTTCTGTGTCTATTGCAAATGGGTTCACTTTACAGAAAATCAGGAGCACAGTTAGAAGACTAGGGTTGCAGAGTGGCCAAGAGTTAGTTCTTCAGGGAGTCAAAACAGGTAACAAACAGCAGGGGAAACTGAAGATGTGGATGGCATGGGAAACAAAAGGAAAGAGAAAAAGGAACACAAAATCAAGTCAAATACTCAAATAGCTCAGGGGAGGGTATGCAGAGTGGTAGGGGGCTTTCTTTTAAAGGAACTTATATGTACAGCGGGTCTTAGAAAAATATGATATAGTTAAAAGCATATTATAATAATCACTCTTGGAAGATACGAATTGCTGCAATATGAAAAAATTCCCTTTTTTTTTTTTTCAATATCCCATTGGGTACTCTAAAGTTCCTGTTTTTTCCCCTCATCTTTTTATATAAAGATACAATGAATTATAAAATGTATTTAATACTTTTTAAATTTTTGTTGCTGTCAAGAATATACACAGCACAACATAGGTAATTCATCCATTTCTATATGTACAATTCAGTGATACTGAATACAATCTTCTAGCTGTGTAATCATTCTCATCTCCCTTTTCTGAGTTATTTTTATGTAAACATGGTTTGCACAACAATTTCTATGCAGAAGTTGTCTGATTAGCCAAGGGAAAGTAAACTCTTAAAATATAAGAAAAGTAATCTCTTATAATTTAAGAGCTGTTTCTACTACTACCCAAATCTATCAGATTTTATTAAAATAATGTTATAGAAATGATTAACTACTTAAAATGTAATCAAACTATAACATGCAAGTAACAACCTCGTATGACCTTTAAACAAATTAACTGTGCTTTCATTATTTTCTTTCAGATTATCCAACCCTGTCTAATGTCAAAAGCATTGCATTGTATCAAAGAAACCTTGCCAAGGAAATCACACAAACTGGATTCCATTTCCCATTGAGTGGTCAGCTACAAATCAATGCTACAAAATATTTGTCTTATAAATTCCCTCAAAGAATTCAGTGATTGGTTTATGTTATCTTTCTTTTCTAGTAGAAGTCATGTTTGCCATCATGTGTATGACAGTCACCTGTGGAATCTTCCTTTTGGTTCTTCTCAAACTAAGGTAACTGGAATGGGGTCACTCAGCCATGTGAAAAGACATTTCATGACAGTAGGGTGTGCAAAGGGCCTGAGGAAAAGAGCTTCATTAAAACATACTAAATCACTTGTTATGTGGGATAAATCCACAGAAACATAACTCTCAGTTTTCATCTGTAAGGGAAATATGATCATGGGGTATTTTCTATGTTGCATTTTACAAGTGCATACATAGTGTGTATTCGTGCAGATTAAACTGTTATCAGCCTTTTCCCTGGCCTTCTTACAAAATGGAAATTGAATTCTGATACATTTCTTATTCAAATCATGTGTAAGATCTATCAGTTCATGTTATGGGTCTCGTGTACTTCACACAGTTTATATTTACCTGAAGATTTATTTGTGACTCTAATTTTATAATACACTACTAAATTTATTCATGCTGTAATATACAACTACTGAGACATTTAATGAAGCCTCACAGGGTACATGCATGAAGGGTTATTACCACTGCCTGAAATTAATTCACTCTTTACAAATCTTTGTTTTCTTTGGTTGCCTTCATTGCTGGAATGTAGCAATGCTCCAGTGAGCATGTAAGATTTTTAAGATACATTAATTTTTGGATTTCTAAATGTCTAGGGTTTAAAAATTTAGTGTTTGTAAATACTTATTTAGCATTTGTAAATCGATATCAAATGGTGTTCTCTTGTTTACTTTTAATTTTAAAAATATAACTGTATTTTAAAACACCAACCACGTGCATTTTCTTATTTATTATACATATGTGTATATGTGCATATAATTTAAATCAAATCGTAATGAAGAAATACACATATACAGATAGGTGTGCATACTATACTTACCTATAAGATTTTGCCTGGAGGGGAACATTGGATATTTCTCTTATCTAATGGAACTCAGAGAGAAACACTCAATAAACTGTATGATTTGTATACATGCATTTCTTCTCCAAGAATCTTACAGTCAAATGCTGCCAACCAATGAGATAAACTGAAAGAGTGAAATTGAGAGACTTAAGGCAATACCAAGAGTTGAGGACACCCGTTTAGTGCATGCTCTGCTTAACGCCATTAAATAAATAAATATTTTTTTTATGGAAATCCTAGCACTTGTTGGATCAAATTCTCTAAATATTTAATTTCTGTTTAACAATACCAGTACCCAAACAAACTTATTTTCTCTAATGCTTTAAGGTTATATTTGAATGAAAAGATATTTCGTGAGTGTCAAGATGCTGCTTAAAGATCAAATAATTAGAACAGGTTTCTAAGAAGGGATTCTTTAAAACTTTTCCTGGTTTTGGTTTAAAATATTTGAGGGCTGTTCATTTACTAAGGAGCCCTGGTGATGCACTGTTAAAAGTGCTCAGCAGTCAACCAAAAGATCAGGGGTTGGAACCCAGCAGCCACTGCATAGGAGAACACTGTGGCAGTCTGCTTGTGAAGATTCACAGCTTTGGAGACCCTGTGGCGCCATCCTACCTCATCCTATAGGTCTCTATGACTTGGAATTGACTTGATGGTGGTGTGCTTCTGTTGTTGTTTAGTTCATTTACTGTGTCTGCCTAGATATTTCATCATCTGCATATTGTTTCAAAGCACACACTGTTTTCCCATTTAGCAAAACTTTTAATAGTCTCAATCTTTATTTCTTAGCCAACACATTAATGTGTGAAGTTCATGTCTGTCACATACGCATACTTGTGAATTTTTACAGATAAATGTTGTGCAACAGAGAATACGGGTAAACAAGAGTTAGTGCCTTCTTTACACCCTGTGTGTTAACTATATCTGTACCTCCAATCTCTCCTACATAGAAAGGCATATCACTTTTTCAAATGAAATGGGAGTGTTCTTTTTCTAGACAAAAATCTTGAATTTGCTGTAGCATGTATTCTAAAGATCCTTGGTGACACAGTCGTTAAGAGCTGTTAACCGAAAAGTCAGCAGTTCAAATATACTGGCTGCTCCTTGGAAACCCTATGAGGCAGTTCTACTTTTCCTATACGGTAACAATGAGTCAGACTGACTTGGCAGCTGCTTTTGGTGTGGTTTTATGTATTCTAAAGGCAATCATTCATGCTATTAAGTACATTACACACAGTTAAAAATGACTTTTTATACTATTCCAAATAGATCATATAGTAATCTGAAAGTTCCAGATCCAAAGTTAGGTAAATAATACAAGTAAAAGTCATCATGGTGGGAGAAAACCAACCAACCAACTAACCAGCCAAAGCATCATCAATCACGAAGCCTATTTTACCCCCAATCTGACAGAAATAATGCCTTCTTAGTGAAAGAAGACTGGCTGCAATTTCACGTATTGTTCATTCACTTGGTGGTCAGGCCTAGCACACATGGGCATTCTTTTGGGTCAAGATTCTGACTTACATTGTTGTATGTTAGACTAAATTAAAATAGCCCTAAATCTCACATAAGGTTCAAAAAAACTAGTGATTTGTGAATAAGAAAAGACCTACTTATATATTTTTTTAATCTTGAAAATGATGACTTGGAAATCATGATTAAATGTAGGACGTTCCTAACAACGACTATAAAATATTCTGCTACTGGGATTTTATGTTCAGAAGCTGGATTTGTTTCTCCTCTCTCTCAAGAAACAGATTGAAATTATGCCAATTTCTTCCAAAAATATAAGCAAACAAATATGTTTGTAACATCTTCAAAATGTTATACCATTAATATTTACTCTTTATTTCGTATAGAACCCGCAAGACAACTAGTCAAATAAGAAATCTTCATCAGTGCAAAGACCTGGAGGCCTCAGGATTCATTAAAAGTCGTGAATCGTTTAACAATCGTTTTCTTCAAAGCAAATCTTGATAACCAGTCTACAGATTATTTTATCCACCATTAAAAACAAAAATGTTAAAATAGATTTAATGATATGGTATCATTAAGTATAATAATGTAAGTACAGTGTAATAATATGGCATGATGATGTTAGGTTTATTTTTTTTAAGAAAGTATTCAAGTAAAAATACATAGTATTATATAACATTAGTGCAGAGCCAAAGCCTCCCTTATGGACACAAAGTATTATCCCATACCATATTTTCATGATTAGTTAACTTTATAATAAATATGGATCCACTATCAATTAGTTGCATCATAATATGACACGGTTAGTAGTTGTTGTTTTTTTTTCCCTGATCAACTTTATTAATTTCCATTAACTTGCTGAAAGGAAGTGTTAGTAAAAATATCTGGTATATTTGCTATTTGTATATTCTTATTCAATTTTATCATACTAGTTAAAGTGTAATCGTTGGCTTTAAGTTCCTAAATATAATTGGTAGATGATTAGTCTTAAAAAGCAAAATGAAATCTTTGGATTTTTACAATTTGTTATTGTTAAATTTTACTTTTTTAGCTTGATGTCTTTCATATCCATAAGATGTGAAGCAACTACATTGGCTGGAAAAAAGTCAAAGCTCTTTTCAGTAATGGTATATTTTAACTGTGAATTTAATGGAAACCCTGGTGACATAATGGTTAAGTACTATAGCTGCTAACCATAACCAAACGGTCAGCAGTTTGAAATCCACAAGGTGCTCCTTGGAAACTCTTTGGGTCAGTTCTACTGTCTTACAGCGTTGCTTTGAGTCGAAGTTGACTCTATGGCAGTGGGTTAATTATTATGAACTGCTTCAATAATAACACTGTTCTTACTAAATACTGTGTGTTACTTTCTACATTCTGGCCTGCTTTGACAGCAAGTATGACTGACATTAGCTATGATTAGAAAATCATGGAACAGATGTTTATTAAACTTTTGATAAATAGGCACTTTTTAACTGTCTGCAATCATGGAAGCCATTGCTCAGAATAATTATAAACCTATATTGTCTATGGTGACTGCTGAATCATAGGAACAAACTGTGAAAAACTGAGGGCACCATGCTAATAATTAATGGCTTACTTACAACTGAAGTTGAAATGTTTTTGGCAGTTTGATCTTACATCTACCGTTGTTTACTACACTTTAGCTTAAATTTTCTCAAATAAATTAAATTTGTTATAAATTTTGACTATATTTACTCAGTATAATTAAAAAACCATTCTCTGTCTTTTAAAACTGGATAAAATAATTTGGTGAATCCTTGATCTTTCTCTCTCAAGGAGTTCCATACATTCCCATGGCTGTTTAGAAAGTTCTGTGAAGGGTACTTAAGATTTCTGTCTGCAGATCACCGCCACTTAACTTAGACTTGGCAATGTCTGAAAAAACATAGAGTGTTTCCTCTTTGAGGAAAGAAGCCGTTGCTTTGCGAAGTATGTTTGCGTTGAGTGGGGAACAGGAGGACAGTAGGTGAAACAGAAAATCTCTCTAGAAACCAGACTCTTAGGTCAGTAATATGATCAGTTCATTCTTGGCACAATTGCAGAAGCAGAAAAGAGCACTGGGTGTTTAGGAAACTCTAATCGGCTATCTCCAAAACAGAGTCTAAGTAGGGAAAATGCAGGACATAAAACTGAGAAATATCAGGATTAAGACAAAGTTCTGAAACATCAGCTTTCTGAGACAAGATATTATAAATGTGGCTTGTGAATACTAAATCCTGAAGCATTATTCTTTTGTTTTCCTTGAAGGACGGTATGGTTTTAGTTCGTACTTTTAATTGCTGATGTAAACAGATTAACCTGCACCCTGACATTGCTGAATTTGGTTATAAGCTCTTAGAGTTTTCTATGGGTTTCTTGACATTTTTATGAATAGAATCATATCATCAGCAAAAAGAGTTAGTTTTCTTCCTTTATTTTTTTTTCCAACTTGAGCAAGTTTTCTTTCTTTTTCTTGCCTAATTCCTCTGGCTAAGACTTCCAGAAACATACTTGAATAGCAGTAGTGAGAGCAGCCATCCTTGTTTTGTTCGTGATCTTAAAGGGGAAGTACTCAATCTTTCTCTGTTGAGTATGATATAACTGGGAGATTTTCAAAAATGTCTTTTATCATACTGAAGAATTTATTTTTACTTCCCAGCTTACTGAGTGCCTATTTGATGACGGAATGTTGGATTTTATCAAATTTTATCAAATTCTCTGCACTGAGTGATATGATGATGTGGTTAATGTGCTATTTTTCGCTGATTAATTTTCTAATGTTGAGCCACCTTTGCATTCCTGTAATAAATCTCACTTGATAACTGTGTATTGTCTTTTCAATGTCTTCTTATTTGATTTGCTAGAATTTTGAGGATTTTTGCATGTGTGTTTATAGGGAATATGGCTTTGGCTTTAAATTAGACTTCATCTATATTAAAAAATTGTTACTCAAAAGATTGTGAATAATATGAAGAAACAGCTTACAAAATGAGGGGAAATGAGGCAACTATATATCTGATAACGGTTCAGTATATGTATGTATCTGTATAGTGACCCATAACATATATACTGAACCATTATCAGATATATGTTTTATACACACACCCCTACACACATGGTGGTTGTTTACATATATGTATGTGTATGTGTATACACAATCTATATGATATATATAGTATACATAGGTATATCTACATATATAGTACATGTGTATATGTTTATACATATATAATACATATGTATATGTATGTATACATATACAATACATATGATATAATATATGTGTATGTAAAACTCCCACTATATGTAAAAATAACATATACATAAACCATATATCTGATATATATATATCAGATGGTATACATATATATGCCAAAGCCAAGTGCTGTCGAGTCGGATCCAACTCATGACAACCCTAGGGGCGAGGGTAGAACTGACCCCCAGAGTATTCAAGGATTGTCTGGTGGATTTGAACTAATATATATAAAGGGTCGCCATGAGTCAGATCCAACTCGATGGCACTTGGCTTGGCTATATATAATGGTACATGCCAAGCCAAGTGACTTGACAGCAGTGGGTTTGGTTGTTTTTTTGTTGCACATATAAAATATATGTTCCGACTCAATGGCACTTGGCTTGGCTTATTCTATATATTGTAATGTATATAATAAACGTATATTTTATATGTGCAACAAAGAAACAACCAAACCCACTACTGTCAAGTCGATTCCAACTCATAGCAACCCTATAGGACAGAATAGAACCACTCCATGGAATTTTCAAGTAGCATCTGACAGATTTAAACTACTGATCTTTCAGTTAGTAGACATACTTAACCACTATGCCACTACGGTTTCCAGTATTTTTATATATATATTTACACATATATTTAATAACATGTTTTCATTACACACACACACAACTCCCACCATTTAATATCAGAAAGACAAATAGGTCAGTTAAAAACTTGACAAAGGAACAAATATTTCCTAAAAGAAGAAATTAAAAATGGCCAAAGGACTTGAACAGACATTACCCAAAAGATGCTCAGTGTCACTAGTCATTAGGAAAATTAAAACCACGAATGACATCCTACTTCACCTCAACTAAGATGGTTATAATTAAAACAAAGAAATAGACATAAAGAAAACAACAGATGCTGGCAATGTTGTGGAGAAACTGGAACCTCATCCACTGCTTACGGGTCTGTAAAATAGTTCAGCTGCTGTGAAAAATAATTTGTTGATTCATCAAAAAATAAAACATAGAGTTATAATACAATCCAGAAAGTCTACTCTCAGGGATATACTTAAAACAATAGAAAGTTTGAACACAGATTCGTACACCAATATTCATTTAAGCACTATTTGTAACAACCAAAAGGTGAAAACAACCCAGATGTTCATCACATTAATGGATAAAACGTGGTGGTCATGCACGTGACAATGAATTCCCCATACAAACTGTAACAAGGATGAATCTTGAAAACATTTTAATGAGTGAGATAAGACTGTTACAAAAACATAAATGCTGTATGATCCATTTATGTAAAATATCTAAAACAGGCAAATGTAAAAGACCAGAGTCTATTAGCGGTTCCCAGGGTAAGAGGGAGAGGGAAAGCAGGAGGCATTGTTTGGGAGCACTGATCTTCTGTTCAGAGGGGTGAAGAATTTGGAAACAGTGCTGATGGCTGCACAATATAGTGAAAGTCACTGAATTGCACGTGTAAAAATTGTACACACACAAGAATATATAGACACAACAACAGAAAGTGTGGTTTGTGGACTGCTTTAGGACACGGCCTGTCCTCTCTCTCTTTTTTGTATCATCGCTGACTTGCCTCTAGTTTGTCTAGAGCTGGATTTACATTTACCACTGGATTTTACACAGGCTGTTCTTCCAGAACATTTGGAGTTCCCTCTCTCACCTGCATGACCCCTCTCATAATTGCGGGTGCCACCAGATATGGTCCAACTTCTAGGGATCTCTTCCTAGCACTCCCATCCCTGACCAAGGGTCAGTACCCTTCCTCTGGGCTTCCGTCCCATCCAGTGCTTCCCCTTACATGATGGCACTTGATTCACCTCTGATTTCCAATCCTTAGCAAACAGTGTAGGTTCAATAAATAATCATAGAACAAATGACTTACTTCATCTAGAAAGCTGTTACGTGTCATCAACCAATTTTAAACATCAAATTTATGAACTAGACAAACACTAGAAGAAAAGCAAATGATGGAATGAAGGAGCTAAGACATGCCAAGGAGTCTACAGGCCCCTCCTTTTAGTTTTCAGGAGGTACTAGTGTCAGTGGCGGCTCAGCTTTCGGCGTCCTGAGTTACTAGGCTATACCCTGTGGTTTTCCTAGAACCACCCCACCTGTATAGTCTCTCTATTGAACTCTTAAAGTTACCCAAGTTGGATATCCTGGAGTTGTACTAATTTCAGTATAGTGTCTCCTGTTGGTTCTTTGACTGGCAGCACTGCAATTATTTCAGCCTGAGACTGATTAACTTCAGGGCACTAGTGCAACATGGACGTGGAGTTACCTGGTCATCAACTGGAAAAGATGGTTCTGACAGTGTTAGGTGAGATCTTAGCTCACAGACTCAGCAAACTCACTGTCATTGAGTCAACTGCAACTCATAATGACCCTATAGGACAGAGTAAAACTGCCCCTGTAAAATTTCCAAGGAGTACCCAGCAGATTTGAACTACTGAGCTTTCTGCTCAGTAGCCATAGCACTTAACCACAATGCCACCAGGAGCTAGAGCCCTTGTAACTCACAGTTTTCCAATGTCGCAGTATCCTCCTTACACCTCTCTCTCCCCAGCTGAGAAAGCAAGTTTACCACCAGAGGTTTGCCCGTGATTTCTAGAGAAACGTTTTTGTGGGGAGCCAACTGTCAGATCATCAGGCAGCGTAAATTAACAGAGCTTTCCTCTGATGCTGACCATTAAAAAAATCCCCTTTAGAATACTGTTACAAATAAGCTATTGTACCTCTGGCAACGTCTGCAAATTCACTCGCGGTCTCTGTTCCTCCACATCTTTCATAACCTCTTAGAGGCACTCCTGAGAGCTAGGAGTCTGCAGAGTGGTACCAGGTGGAACTCAGTCAGGGGAATCAGAAAGATCTCCTGGGAAGGAATTCAGGGCAGAAGGAAGGCTAGAACATCGCAGTTACTCCAGAGTTGTGGCTAGAGTCCCTTTCTACTGTTTAATTCCTTGTGTGAGTCCTGAGAAATGTATTTGGGGGGGTTATTGAAATAGGTGTCCCTTTCATTGTCATGCACAGTGAAATGAAAACAGATGACCGAAAGGGTAAACTGAAGTTTTCTTCTTTGTTATTTGTTAGAACAGTCTCAAATATGAGCACTGTAAACCAAAGAAGAAAACCTAAGGCACTTGATGGTCTAAAAGATGGCATGACCGCTTTAAAAACTGTGCCAGATCAGCACGCATCCTTTGTGAACCAACGCTGCTGTTTTTACATGTCCTTGTCTGCCTGGTCTATTTCACACTTTGCAGCTCCTTAGAACTCTAAAATGAATACCATCTGGGCTGCCATGAGTTACTGCCCTTGAATTTCTCCAGTTGTTCCCTAAGTGCCTCTTTGAGACTTCAGTGTCTATCAGACCACACTGATCGCACCCCAAAACACAGGATGGTGGAGGGAGGGTTTCCAAAGCCTTCTCTATGGATAAATCTGTTACAAAAATATAGCTATGCTCAGGGGTTTATAACACTCAAAGGTGTCTACAATCGTGACTTTACAAACAGGAGGAAAATATACCTTAAAAACCAGCAGTTCAAAGTTTTAGTTAGGGAAGACTGTCAGGTTTAAAGAAAGATGAAATTAAAGTCATAAAACTTCATGAAATTATGAAGATTTGGAGTCAAGGGCATATAATTATGCTAATATGTCTATGAAATAAAACATAAAACTTGACTTTTAGAAGATAATTGATTATTTCTTGAATATTTGTATAAAATTTAAATCTACACCAAAAGTAATGGGGATATAATTAAGTAAAATATATTCAAAGTATTACGTTTAGGGAAAAGCATAAGAAAAAAATAACATCTCTCAAGTAAAATAGTCACTTAAAAACATGTTTGCTTTGAATGTATACATGTAATATACATATACTATGAATTAAGCAAATTTTTTTAACTTACAGTTTAACACTTTCTAAGAGAAAAAAAATTATATGATTTATTTCCTATGGATAGATATTCTTAAATGGAGTTAAAGAGGTTGTGTTTTCATGGTTATAAAAAAGTTGATCACTTTCCACAAAATATAATTGGAAGATACAAGTATGTATTTAAAGTAGGAGGCACTTAAAACATTAATATTAAAATACTTTAGAGTTTCACTGGAATCTTTCTAATGTAAATTATGTTGCACAAGCACCTAGTCTTGCAAAAATTATGTTTTTACAAGATCAATGTATGTATAATGTAAGCAAATGCTTAATTACTTTGTTTTGATTTTTTTTTAAACAAATACAATTGTTACTCTTCTGTCTAAAAATCTAAAATAGTGAATCATTGAGGGTACTATGTCTCCTGAGAATTCCAGAAGGCTTTATAAAGGTAATACAAACCAAAAGGAATTAGCTATTAAAAAAATGTTAGAACAAGTCTTCAAGAAAGTCTCCACAGTTGAATGCTCATCAGCATAGTGAATTCTTTTAATAAATGAGGTTAAATTTTGCCCATTCATAACAGCAACTAAACTGAGTTCTACTTATTCAGAAGATTAGTATATTACATGATTTACATGTATTATGTAGTTTAATCTTCATAAAAAGTCTGTACTAGTTTCCGCTATTAACAGGAAGGAGAAACTAACTGTTAAAGAGGCTAAGAAATTTCTCAATGACTTATAGTACTAAATACAAAAGTTGGTAATTAAAACCAGATACAGCAGACTCTGGAGTTTTCTATCCCAATTCCAAATGCAACCACCACTCTAGGAACACTGATGGCATAGTGGTTACATGCAACACCTGCTGACCATAAAAGGTTGGCAGTTCAAATCTACCAGGTGTTCCTTGAAACCTCTATGGGGAAGTTATCTCCGTCCTACAGAGTTGCTATGAGTTGGAACTGACTTAACAGCAACAGGTTTGGGTTTCTGGTGTAGCACCACTCCAGTTGCAATTAGGTCACTGTCACGCTGTTGGAATGCAGGTACTCAGGGCCAAGAATATTGATTCGTGATTCAGGCAGACGCAGAACCAGAGGCACAGCAGATGTAACTATCTCAGCTTTATTGGTGTAATGGTGGCAGGCAGGTATAGCATTTGGTGGTTTCTTGTGACTTGTGGCATGACGGCCTTATATACAGATTTGGACAAAGGTGGCTGGCAGCCAAATACATGAACTTCAAGGTCAGGTTTGTTATAAACAAGTTACGTTATACTGCTAAATAACTCTCATCTGGAAGGCGTGTGCTGGACTGGAAGGCCTGAGCAAGACAACCTTCTGTTCTATGGTCATATACACTTACCAAAAAAACCAGGAAATACGTATTTAAAATATTCTTCTCTGAGGTGCTGTTGTATGAATATCAATTAGAACACTTTTATCTGTAACGCAATGTCTTAAAGACTCAGGGACACATTTTATTTCTTATAAGAAGTACAAGACAAAGTACCTTCCAGGATGGTGAACTTAGTGGTTCAATAACATCATAAAAGTCCAAAAACCAAACCCACTGCCATCAAGTCAGTTCCAAATCATAGCAGCCCCATAGGATGGTGTAGAATTGCCCCATACAGTTTCCAAAGAGCACCTGGTGGATTTGAATTGCCAACCTTTTGGTTAGCAGCTGTAGGACTTAACAGCCACACCACCAGAGTTCCCGTTGACATCATGGAGGACACAAATTCTTCCTTTCCAATAGACTTACATTCCCTGAAGAGCTGACACATTTCAGTATTTGAAGATGTGAAAGTATGCTGTGCTTGTTAGCAGCCATCAAGTTGACTTCTATTCACAGTGACCTTGTCACAGACAAAACTTTGCCTGGTCCTATGCCATCCTCACAGTCTTTGGTATGTCTGAGAGCACTGTTGCATCCCTTGTGTCAATCTGTCTTGTGGGCAATTTCCCACCTTTTAGGTGACCCTCTACTTTATCAAAACCTACATCATTGTGTAACAATTAGCATGAAAAACATGGTTTTAAATTACCATAATTGACTTAGTCTAAAGACTTGACCCTTTGAGACACTGCGAGAAGTGTGAGCCTCTAGTGAAAATCAGAATTCTACTGGCAAGAACAAATCAGAGATGTCTCTTGGGTAAGCAACCAACAGTCTCTGTTACAAATATATAGATTACCCTCATCATCAATTAGATGATAGATATCATAGCCCCAGGGAAATAAAACAGGTCTATAAATTTCTGTAAAGAAGTCCAATTTTTGTTTTTGACTTTTTGGAATCAAACATCCAAAACCTAAGGCAGCATTTCTCAGCAGTAGAACTCATAGTGATCCTACAGGACACAGTGGAACTGTGCCGTATGGTTTCCAAGGAGCACCCGGTGGATTCAAACTGCCTGCCTTTTGGTTAGCAGCCATAGCTCTTAACCATTGCACCACCAGGATTTCCATGTAATGAGAAAGGAAAGCAAAAATTCTGAGTGTTCCTAATTCCTTAGTATGAGTGGTGCTTGAAGGTAAGTTGTGAAGTGTGTAACAGGATGAAATTGTTCATTAAAATATAAAAAGTACACGCATTGGGCCTTGATGGAACTCATTGAGGTAGTGACGAGAATAAGTAGGACTAGATTTTTTTTTAACTTAGGAAACACTGTTTTCTCTCCACAAAGTCTGGTTTTCAGGGCTGTTGTTTCTTTATGGCTTTGAAAAGGTCAGCATTATGGGTAGCAACATCAAAATGGACGAGGATTATTTGTTGTAAAAGTCGTATGTCTGTGTTGTATTTAATTGTATCAGTGTGAGTCTTCTCCTTCATTTATGCTTTGGCCTTAAACCCACAGTGAAAGTAACCACAGTTGCGATGTGATGGTAAGTGGAGGAGGGGGAAAGCTGTTGGGAAACACGGGGACAAAAAGCCAAATTTGGGCCACTCGCCTCTGCCTTCCTCTTTGCTCCATCCATCCAAGGTTGAAACTTCCTATCTAGTGGAAATTTCTCTTGCAGGATATCTTCCAACCTTTTTATGCTATAAATTTTAGTACAGTTTTATGACTCAAGTTAGCCAGAGTTGGATCATGATACATACAAAAAAGTTTTTTGAATTTAGGAAACCCTGTTCTCTCTCAACAAAGTCTGGCTTTCAATGCTGTTTTTCCTTGAAAAATATCAGTTTTTAAATTCAGACTGAACAATGGCTTCTTTGTTCTAGGAGTGCACCCTACCTTCCTAAAGAGCAATGAGTACTGTTGGTTCACTGATTTTGGAGTAAAGAGAATCATAATTCAAAGGAAATGAAAAAAAAAAATCAGTGATTTAAGCTTTTCCATATTTTTTTTCCTATTGCATACTATTATGAATTGAATTGTGTTCCCCCCACAATATGTACCAAAGTCCTGGTTCCTCTGCCTGTGTCTGTGGCCCTGTTTGGAAATAGAGTGTTTGGTTAATAAGGTCCTAGGAGAGTCAGGTGAGTCTTCCTTTTATTTATTTATTTAAAATTAATTAATTAATTAATTTTTTATTATGACTAAGTGAAAACTTACATTCCCATATAAATTTACATGCCCACCTATATGCAGCTTCCGCTGCTCTCCCTGCCCGGTGACAGCACATTATTCCTTTCTGCTCCATACATGTCTCATCCTCCCAACAGTCTACTTTCCCCTCCCCTCCACCCACCTCCCCTTCCTCCAGCCAGAGGTCAGCAGCATGATATCCTATAGATGCATAGAACCATAAAGTGCATCCAATATATGGTCACTCTGCATCACCAAGTCCAATCCATTCATGTCTGAAGAGTAGACCTTCATTATGATTTATGGGCAAGGGCAGCGTCAGGGCCAGAGGCCATGCTCCCAGGGAACCCCGAAGCCTCCGGACCATCATTAGTAGTCTTTTAGTGGAGATCTCAGGATGCACCTCTTTTTATTCTTGTGTTGCCAGTGAGACTCAACTTTGTGAGCTCCACTGCAGCTATCACTGATGGTGGTGTGGCACCATCCAGTTCTTCCAGTCCCAAGTCGATGTAGGCACCCACTCACATGGGTCTCCCTATCATCTGAGTTGTCTTTACTCCATGATATTTTGGTCCTCGGTGAGCATCTGTTCTTGCTGAGTTGGGACCATTTGCTGTGCCCTCGGATGGCAGCTTGGCAGCTTTTAAGAACCCAGACACCACTCACCAATATGGGGTGCAGAGAGTCCTCTTAGCAAAGTGTTAGTTGTGCCAGTTGGCCTTGATTTTGCCTAAGAGCATGTTTCCTTGCCCCCTGCCCCAGTTACTCTGTCCTTTCAATATTGGGTTAAGATGGAAGGAGTATTCAAGTTATGTTGAAGTCCACTTAATATTGTTCTTGTTTCTAATGTGTGTTGTCACCGATTTCACCCAACCAAATTTCTACCAACTATCTAACCTAAACTCTCTACCCCTCACCCTCCTTCCCTCCCCTCCCTTGCAGCCGTCAAAGAGTCTTTTCTTCTATACATAAGTCTGTTTTTGAGATCTTATCATAGGGGTCTCATACAATATTTGTCCTTTTGTGGCTGACTACTTTCACTCAGCATAATATCTTCCAGTTGAAACCAGGTTATGAGATGTTTCCTGGAATCATCATTATTCTTTATCATTGCATAGTGCTCCATTGAGTATATATACCACAGTTTACCTCTCCATTTGTCTGTTGTTGGGCATCTGGGTTGATTCCATCTTTGTGCTATCATAGACTGTGCTGTGATAAACGTTCTTGTGCATGTGTCCGTTGGTGTGAATGGCCTTGATTCTGCAGGATATATTCCAAGTAGTGGAATTACTGGGTCAAATGAAATATCTATATCCATTTTTTTAAGGAAGCAGCAGATTGCGTTCCAAAGAGGCTGGACCATTTTGCAGCCCCACCAACAGGGTAGGAGAATTCCACTTTCTCCACAACCTCTCCAGCATTTGTTGTTTTGTGTTTTTTAGATCATGGCCAAACTTGTTGGGGTGAGATAGTATCTCATTGTAGTTTTGATTTGAATGTCTTCAATAACTAAAGATCGTGAACACGTCCGCATGTGTGTTTTGGCTGCCTGGATCTCCTCTTTAGAGAAATGTCTGTCCATCTCCTTTGCCCATCGCTTAATTGGATGATTTATTCTTCTTCTTTTTGATATTTTGTAGTATTTTATAGATTATAGAGATCAGGCGTTGGTCTGACATAGAGTTGCCAAATATTTTTTCCCATTCTGTAGGTGGCCTTTTAATTCTATTAATAAAGTCTTTGGATGAACAAAAAAAGTGTTTGATTCTTGATAGTTCCCATTTATCTATTTTCTCTTCTGTTGATTGTGGTCAGGTGAGTCTTAAAAGTAATCACTTCTGAGATATAAAAGAGCTGAGCAGGTGCAGAGATACATAGGAGGAAGACAGATGATATATGATGGAATATCTACCAACAAAGGAATGCCAAAAATTGCTGTCAGACAACAGAAACTAGGAGATAGATCAACAGGAAGAATCAACATGGCCAACACCACGACTTAGACTTTTAGCTTCTAAAACGCTGAGAAAATAAATTTCCTCTTTCTAAGAACAACCATTTGTGGTGTTTTTTGATAAGACTGTACTAGGACACTAAGACACATGCATAGAATAGGCAACTGAAAGCTAAAATTGGTTAAGAGAAAAGGTAAACAGGGCGAAAGATAATGAGAAGAAATGAAACAAGCAAAGGAAGTGAAGAGAGAAAAAAATGGTGGCAGAAGGCACTATAAAACTGGACCTCCCTCCATTTCTTTTTATCTTCTGTATTAATTTCACCTGTTTTCCTACTGGGGGGTCCCTGAGTAGCTCAAACCACCACTAGCCCAAAGACTCGTTGTTCAAATCCACCCAAAGTCACCTGGAGAGAAAAGCCTGACAATCTACTTCTGAGATGTCATAATTATTGAAAACCCTGTGGAGCACAGCTCTACCCTGAAGCACCTAGGCTCATCACACGTCAGATCAGAATCAGCTTGACAGCAGTTGGTTTGGAACGGTTATTGTTTGTTTGTTTTTTGATTATCTCAGGTTGAAGACAAGCTAGTTGTTAGATCCCAAATAAGAAATCATCAGTATGGATATGCTTTTCTAGAACAGGTGCTATTCAGCTTACGCCTTGTGTGATCCAGGTTGCCTCACCGGTAGTTTATGGATCACTGCCATTACCAGTGCGAAACATGTTAGTCAATTCCTGCCACTGGTTAATCAGAGGTGCACACTTGAGATCAAACAGTTTTACCATGTTTGATTCTATTTACTGACCAATCATAAGCCTTTTTGTATAGATTCATGGGACACAGCTTTCTTGGATTTCTGAACTAAAGATATTTTTTATTCCTTTCAGTAACCAATTTAGTTATATATCATGGACATTAAATCTAATGCCTTAGTTCCTTTTAAGATATGGCTCTGCTAGAAAGCTTGGAGTTCCATTTTTACCTAATATTTGAAAGTGTCCTCAATTACATATACATATTTGCAGAACATTTTTTCTAATACCTACTTGTATTGGCCTTCATAAATTTATAATGTGATAATAACAGTACTCATGATAGGCTGGAAGCCCTGGTGGTATAGTGGTTTGGTGCTACATCTGTTAACCAACAGGGCAGCAGTTCAAATCTGCCAGATGCTTCTCGGAAACTCTGGTGATATTCTACTCCGTCCTATAGGTTGCTATGAGTGGGAATCAACTCAATGGCAGTGGTTTTGGTTTGGGTTTTTGGTAATAATAGGTTTATCAAATAAGATAGGCTAAGTTATTCTACAGTAAAAATCACAAAACATCAGTGGGCTGTGATAACATAGGTTTGTCTCATGCTTATGCTAGAGGTCGATGGCAGGAAAGCTCTATCTCTGTTTTGTCCTCTTTGTTGGGAGCCCAGGCTGACAACACAGCTTTTATCTGCAGTATTGCCCTAAGGAAACTACAGACTGTGATAGAATACACCTTGGGTCTTAGAGCTTCAATTCAGGAACAACATGCAACTTCTGCTCACACTTCGTTGGCCAAAGGATGGCACATGGTAGCCTGGATTCATAATTTAAAGAAGTATTCTTTGCTCTGAGAAACCCAGGGAATATTTATCATTGCTAGCTGCTCTGATTGACCTCTGGCTCATGGTGACCTTACATTTATTAGAAAGAAGGACTGCCTGATCCTGTACCGTTGTTGAAGCTGTTGCATTAATACATCTCATGAGGGTTTTGTTGTTGAAGCCTCTGTTGTTGAAGCTATTGTGAGGCTGTTGTTGAAGCTATTGTGTTAATACATCTCATGAGGGTTTTCCTTGCTTTCGTTGACCTTCTGCTTTACAAAATATGATATCCTTTTATAGCAATTGATCTGTATCTATGACATGTCCCAAGTGAGCAATACAGAGTCTCAACATTCTCTGTTTCAAGGATAATCTCAGCTTTATTTTTTCTAAGACTGACAGGGAGTATAATAGTGCTTATTAAAATAGGTAACACTTATTTAAATAATAACTCTGAACCTTACATCCTACCAAGACACAGATACTTATAAAAGTTCTGTTTGGTATGCACTATGCTTTTCTCCATTTTATGGATGAGCATTAACGAGGTTAGAGAGACTGAGAAATTTGTTTAGGATTATATAGTTAGTAAAGGCTTAATTGGGACTGGAAAAAGATTTGCTGCCTCTAAATCAACCTCTACTCCTGCTTATTATACTGATTCTGTTTGTATAGCCCCTTCTGGAACAAGAGAGAGAGAGGAGAGATAAACATAAGAGACCTGTGAGCAGCTGACTGTTCTCATTCCCATGCCAGTGCTAAGAAAGTCCAGTTTGATAGCTGTGTGAGTTTTCCTTAACCTCAAGTTGTTTTAGGAACCAGTCGTCAAATAGCCAAAGCAGCCACTAGTGAACTAATGACCTTCTCTCATTAGTAGTTAAAGAAGCTGCATCCTGAAGGTACTCACTGGGAGGTGCTCAGTATACCAATAAGATGAAGGCTCAACTGGCATGGCAAAACAAGGTCAAAACCACAGCTTTAGAATATAAAAATGATATAAATTCTCCCTTGGGGGGAATTAAGGTCAGACCTATGATCTGCCTTGGTCTATCTTTAGATGCCATCCTGTACACCTGGACATTTCTGGATGAGAAGGGGGAGTGTGCTGTAATGAGAAGGTGGGGAAGGATGAGGAGAGTAGTTAGAGTAGAATAGTGGTGTGAGGTACAAACGATGTATGGCAAATTGAACTGGATTGTTTATTTGTACTTAAATCACAATAAAATTTATTAAAAACAAAACTATTAAGTCATGGGTATCCTGTGTAATCCACCCCTGTCTGTCAGTTCAGTGAAATGAGGTGGCCAGAGTAGATTATGCATCACCACAACTTACAACAGTAACAACATCCTATGTAACCATATCACTATATCTATTGTGAATCTCAAGTGAAACTTTTCACTACAGATTAGTAAATCAGCATAAGTAAGGCCAGCTTTACCTAGTTTATTAAGTAATCTGCCCCTGGTGTTGACTTGCCTGTTGCTGTGATGCAGAAGCTAGGCCACTGGCATTTGAAGTAATGGTAGAGTCATCCACAGTGTATAGGTTTTAGCAGAGCTTCTAGACTAAGAAAGACTAGGAAGAAAGGACTACCAATCTACTGCCAAAACTAGTCAATTAAAACCCTGTGGATCACAAAAGAATGTTGTCTGATACAATGTAGGAAAATGAGCCCCCTAGGTTGAGAGGCAGTCAAAATATACAATGTCCTCAAAAATGGACTTGAATAAGCCTATGATTGTGAAGAGAGCATAGGACTGGGCAGTGTTTCCTTTTGTTATACGTGGGCCACCATGAGTAGTGTCCAACTCAAAGCAACTAACAACAATATCCTAATATCTGATTACTAATGCAAAACTTTTCCACTTCCAACCACTCCTCTAGGTTTATTGGACACGCAGCTTTACCATTTGCTGGAAGTCACTTCTTTTTGAATAGGAAAATGTTCTCTTTCTCACTTTTGTCCTCCAGCATAATTTCTTATGGCATTACTGAGAGTGGAAGAGGGGAGCATCACTAACTGAACAAGTATTCAGACACTGTTACGTACTAGTTCTGATGCTAGACCCTATAATCGTGGAGTTGAAAGTTAACTATGGATGACCTAAGTTAAATAATTATGTAAATCACCTTGCAAATTAGTATTAATTATGGAAATATTAAAGTATTTTTTCAGCACATTCAACTTGTGCTCTCTTTATACAGTATCCTGAATTGGATAGAAAAGCAACATGCAAATTCAATTACTCATACTCTAATACTGTGATTAATTTATGCTACGTAACACTAAATAGGAGCCCTATTTTACGTTAAGAACCTAGCTGCTAATCAAAAAATTAGCAGTTTGAAAACACCAGATGTACCTTGAAACCTCTGCAGGGCATTTCTGCTATGACCTGTAGAGTCTCTATGAATCAGCATCAATGACCACAGTGGTAATTTTTGAAAAAATATAGAATATATATTTGTTTGCCTTGATGATAACTATTCATACAGAACAATTATATGTAAATATTGTGAAACATTTTCATCAAAATTAAAAACTTCCATCTTAAAGTTTATAATTTATAAGTATGTAATATCTTCATGAAATTTGAATAATATTGTATTTAATGCTTAATAAAGTATACAATTTAAGACTCAAAACTAATTTCAAACTTACTTTAAAGAGTTACATACTTTATACTAAGATCTATTTCAAAAATACATTTCTTGTATTTATTTTTAGGAGATGTTTGAATGTGTTGCTAAAGACTCTTTTTAAAGCCTTTCTATAAAAATAAATAAAGAGTACTGGATATTTACTTAAATAAAAAGCCTTCAATTTTCTTATTTCCAGAATATGACCATGTATTAAGCTGTCCTTGAACATCTTGAAGCACATAGCTTAGTATAAAAGTAATAGGCCCTCAAACAGGTGGATAACATAATTTTCATTTTCCTAATGTATACCAGGATATAAATTGCATTTTACCCTCATTTGAAACACAACCATTCAGTTATGGTAAACTGAGTTGAAGGGAAGTTTATCTTAAGACTTATGTAATCTTTGCCCCTTGTGTATCACAATAGTTGGGGAACATATTTTCTGAGACCAACATATGGTGGAACAATCTTCCAGGTTACCTGTTCTGACCCTGATTTTGCATCATGAGGGGAAAATGTGCTTCCAATTAAAATTGTCCTGGGGGATGCTATTCTTTATGAATTCAGGGTGAAAACAGCTAAGGAGTCTGGTTTGTGTCTGACAGCTGGTGCAAAGTACCCTGAATCAATAAAATTCATATTAATTCCATCCTAAATACTTGCTATTGGTTCACGTTGACAAGATTCTACAAAGAACTATAGATGTAGAAACTTCTAGTTCAGATTATCATCCAGAATAATACCCAATGTTCCTGAAAGAGGCCTAAATCACATCAAATAAATAATTTAGAAAGGTCACATGAAACAACAACAAAAAAATTGCACATGAGCCATGCATGGGCTGTTTTAGGTGCCTTGAAGGTCATAAACAAGTTTAAAGATATAATTACTTTTCTTACCTGACGTTTTTAAAAAATGAGACATAAACATGAGATGGCTTAAGAAGAATGCTGTTATGGCTATATAGACCAGGACTTAACAAAAATTCTTCTCAGTTACATACATTCACTTTCTTTGGAAAATGATTAACCACACAAACTATTTCTGAAGTTGAATCCTGTTTGATGCTAAGCCTAGTAAGCATTTCTGTAGGGGGAAAAAAAATTCCACTGCCACTGAGTGAGGTCTGAAGTAGTAGTAGAGTCAAGTAAAATTCATTGTTGTTGTTGTTGCATACCATCGAGGAAACATGACCCAGTCCTGTTCCATCACCGTACCCCCTATTCTGCTTTAGTCCATTATTGTAGCTCCCATGTCAGCCCACCTTGTCTAGGATCCTCCTCTTTGTCATTGACCGTCTCCTTTACCAAGCATGATGTCCTTCTCCAGGCACTGATCCCTCCTAATAACTTGTCTACATTACGTGAGTCATAGTCTCACCAACCGTTGATTCTAAGGAGAATTCTGGTTGTACTTATTCCAACACAAATTTGTTCATTTTTTTGGCACTCCGTGGTATACTCAATATCCTTTGCCAGCACCATAATCCCAAGATGTCAATTCTTTTTCAGTCTTCCAATTCAACATCCAACTTTCACATACCTATGAGGCTATTGATACCATGGCTTGGATCAGATGCACCTAGGTCTTCAGGTGACATCGTTGCTTTTCAACACTTTGAAGAGGTCTTTGGCAGCAGCTTAGCTCAACGGAATGCATCTTTTGATTTCCTGACTGTTGCTTCCATGGCTATTGATTGTGGATTCAACTAAAAGGAAATCCTCGACTACTTCAGTATTTGCTTTGTTTATCATGATGTTGCTTACTGATCCAGTTGTAAGGATTTTTATTTTTTTCATTTTGAGGTATAATCCATAATGAAGGCTGTGGTCTCTCATCTTTATCAGTAAGTGCCTTACTTCACTTTCAGCACGCTAAGTTGTGTTATCTGCGTGTCGCAGGTTGTCACTGAGTCTTTCTCTAACCTTCATGCCCCTTTCTTCTTCATATAGTCCATCTTCTCAGATTATTTACTCAGCATACAGATTAAATAAGTATGGTAAAAGGATCGAATCCTGACACACACCCTTCCTGATATTAAAACACATAGTATCTCCTTGTCGTGTTCAAATGACTGCCTCTTAATTCATGTATAGGTTCTCCGTGAATACAATTAAGTGTTCTGGAATTCCTATTCTTTGCATAATTTGTTATCTACACAGTCCAATGCCATTACATAGTTAGTAAAATACAGGTAAATATCTTTCTGGTACTTTCTGATTTCAGCCAGGATCCATCTGACATCAGCAATGGTTCCAGGTCCTCTTCTGAATACGACTTGACTTTCTGGGAGTTCCCTGTTTATGTACTGCTGCAGCCACTTTTGAATGATCTGCAGCAAAATCTTACTTGTGTGTAGTATTAGTGATACCATTGTATAATTTCCAAATTCTGTTGGATCACCTGTCTTGGGAATAGGAATACATATGGATCTCTTCTACCTGGTTGGTTGGCTGGGTAGCTGTCTTCCAAATTTGTTGGCACAGATGAGCGAGCATTTCCTGCACTGCATCTGTTTGTTTAAACATTGTGATTGGTGTTCCATCGGTTCCTAGAGTCTTGTTTTTCACTAGTACCTTCAGTGCAGCTTAGCCCTCCTCCTTCAGCGTCACTGCTTCCTGATCATATACTACCTCTAGACATGGTTGAATGTTGATCAGTTCTTTTTGGTATAATGCCTCTGTGTATTCCTTCTGTCTTCTTTTGATGCTTCCTGTGTAGTTTAATGCTTTCCCCATGGAATTTTTCAACATTGCAACTCAGGCTTGAATTTTTTCTTCAGTTCTTTAAGCTTAAGAAATGGTGAACAACTTCTTCTCTTTTGGTTTTCTGTCTGCAGGTCTTTGCACATATCATTCTAATACACTATTCTGCCTCCTTGAGCCCCCATTTGAAATCATCTGTTCAGCTCTTTTACCTCATCATTTCTTCCCTTTGTTTTAGCTACTAAATATTCAAGAACCAAAGTATTTTCTGACATGCATTTTGCTCTTTTCTTTCTTTCCTGTCTTTTTAATGACCTCTTGTTTTCTTCATGTATGAAGTATTTTATGTCATTGTATAACTTCACTGGTCTTTGGTTATTAGTATTCAAATCTATTCAAATCTATTCTTGAGATGGTCTCTAAATTAAGACGGGATATACTAAGGTCATACTTCAGCTCTAGTGCACACATTCCTGGTTTCTTCAGCTGAACCTGAACTTGTATATGAGCACCTAATGGTCTCTTCTGCAGTTGGCCCATAGTCGTTCCTAGTGATGATGTTGAGTTTTTCCACTGGCTCTCCCCACAGATGTAACCATAGTGATTCCTGCATATTTCATCTGTAAGGTCGGCATGTATAGTCACTGTTCATGTTGCTGAAAAAGATATTTCAACAAAGAATTTGTTTGTCTTGCAAAATTCTATCCTGTGAAATGCAGCATTGTTTCTATCACTAAGACCATGTTTTCCAACTACCAATCCTTCTTGTTTCCAGCTTTCATATGCCAACCACCAGTAATTATCAATGCATCTTGATTGCATATTCAGTCAATTTCAGACCACAGAAGTTGGTAAAAAGATCCAGTGACTTCTTTCTTAGCCTTAATTTTTTTGTTGCTTAAGTGTGAATAATCTTAATAGCTGGTCTTTATAGGTATATAAATATTATCCTATCACCGACTGAGTTGTACTTCAGGATATACCTTGAAATATTCTTTTGAGCAATGAATGCAATGTCATTCCTTTTCAAAGTGTCATTCTCAGAATATGATTGTCCAAATCAAAATGGCCAATACAGTTCCATTTCAGTTCACTAATGCCTAGGATTTGATGTTTATGCATTTCATTTTATTTTTGACTATTTTCAGTTTTTCTAGATTCACACTTGTTACTTTCCATTTTCCAACTATTAATGGATGGTTGCAGCTGTTCCTTCTCATTTTGAGTCATGCTGCATCAGCAAATGAAGGTCTCGAAAGTTTGATTGTATCCGTATCAGCAAGGCTGACTCTATTTTGAAGAGGCAGCACTTCCCGGCTATCTTTCGAATGCCTTCCAACATGAAGGGCTCATCTTCTGGCACCAAACAAAATTGATTAGAGAGTGATTTATCTTTTTTTGTTGTTGATGTTTGTTTTATTCTTTTCTCATTCAAGTATAGTCTTTGCCTATTTCTTCATATTCAGTTTATCATCCAACACCAAAGAAAATACCTCAAAGCTAATTATTTGCTGCATCATATAGAAACTATTATACTTTTCTACTTAAGTATCATCAAGTAATTGGGTACTAATAGCATGAGCTGACTGAGATCTAGGGATCACAGTATAAATTTACCTTGAAGTCTCCGTAAGAATATCACTTGTACTTTAGACCTACCAAGTTACATCTACTCCCGCCCCCTGTGAGTCTATACCTGTCTTTCCATGCGGTGAACACCTCACTTGCAGTGAGGTACTTTCTCAATGTTAAAGTATAATCTTTATAAAAGTAGATACTATCTCTACCTTGTTCACTACTACAGTCCCAGTTTAGTAAAATGTTTATTTTATGTGTGCTTAACCAACATTTGTTAAACAAATGAGCAAATTAACAACTACAAAACTTATGGATAACTAAGAATCTAAGAAGATTTTCATTTTCAACTTGCAAGAGAATCTACTACATTTATTCGTAGCTTATTAACTTGCATGTGAGACAATCTTAGCAAAAATGATTCAAAAATTACATGTATCTTCGCTATTTAGTGCTACTCTGTTGGCCTTCTCCATTTGGGGGGACTTAATAAGTGAAATAGAAAAACACTAAAAGGCAGTTTAAGACTAAGAGATCCCCCCCTTTTTTTTTTTTTTTTAAAAGAGAAGAGATTATTTTTCCAAACAAACAGCCTCAGGCCACTGACAGTAGACTTATATTTTCCCTGGATACCTCTACAGCAACTGAGACCGAATTATTGAAGTTTATAATGATATCCCAAAGTGATCAACATGGCAAAATTATGGCAATTCAATGATTCCCTCAACAAATGTATATGTGATGTGACATCATTGGAGGCACTGGGGATATACAGGTAAATATGATAGACTTTCAGTCTAATGAAAAATAAAAGTTCATCTAGTGAAATACACTGATACATAGCAACTAATCACACAGCAGAGTGATAAGCACGAATGTATTGCATGGAAATGTGTTTGCAACTACCCACAAGGAGAAGAGAAGGACATCTGATGTCATGAAAGAGCACCAGGAAAGATGTTGGGGAGTGACGATTAGCAGAGGGCATTTGAGCATAGACTGTCAGGAGCTGGGTAGGAGGGAATAACAAGAACTGATGCTTATTAGTTCCTTATTAGGTGAACTCAATGTCTTAGCCATCTAGTATTGCTACAACAGAAATACCAAAGGGAGATGGCTTTAAATGAACAATTTATTTTGTCATAGTCCAATAGGCTAACAGTTCAAGTACAGGGCATCAGATCCAAGGAAACACTGTCTCTGTTGGCTCTGGAGAAAGGTTGTTGTCATCAATCTGCCCCTGGGCTGGGTGCTTCTGAGGCACAGGGGCCCAGGTTCCTTTCCAAAAGACATGCTCTGCTCCTTGCACTGTTTTCTTGGTGGTGCGAAGACCCCATCTGTCGCCTTCCTTCCCTTTCCTTTACATCCCAAGAAATTGCCTCAAGGCACAATACAATCTTACACATTGAGTCATGCACCATCAACACAACTGCCTCCTGTGCTGCTTCATTATCTCATTAACATCACAGAGGCAGGATTTACAGTATACAGGAACATCACACAGTATTTGGAAATCACAACATCATCAAATTGCAATAAACATTTTTGGGGTGGACACAATTCAATCCAGGACACTCAATCTATTTACTTCCCTATTTACACGCTACCCGATAACACGCTACCCTCTTCAGGATCCACACAACTCAGGATAGTAGTGTGGGTACCTGTGATGTGTTAGTCTATCTTGCTAATGACAGAGGTCTTAAAGAACCAGTTAAAGAGAGATGAGTTCTAGTGAAACATTCATCAGCGGGTTTGAGGCATTTTATCTCCATTCCTAGACAGGCATAAGCCCTTCCAAAAGCCCAATACACTTGATGCTATGATTCAGTTAGGCTGGAGTAGAGATGACTTTGTTGAGAAGAAAGAATAGGCCTCTTTTACTAAGCACATAATTTTATAAAAAAATCCTGTGGAATGTGAAGTATATGGGAACCTGCCTAACCAGCCAGCCAGCCAAATAAATACCGGCAACTCATGTAACAACACACATCAAAATCCAACTGCTCATTTCTTCAGATGCTAGAAGAGTGGTGGCAAATTCCCAATGTTTGTGACTTTCTGGCTTTAGGTAATGCAGGATATGGAGCCACAGGCTTTCACGATGTTCCTTACATTAAGTTTACTCTGACAAAGCATCAAATTCTTACAACAAACTATGGCAATATGAAATAAAGAAGTAATTAGCTCAAAAGGCAGTGTAACAAGGAAAGCCAAATTAAGCAATGTGGTTCTGGAGCAAGACAGTGAACTCTCTGTTTTCATACCACGGCAGGCCTTTCAGGAACACATACCCTTTAAATGGAACATGGTAAAAGATGATCACTTGTAAGGGCCTCCCTGAGGTTCACCAACTAGAAATGGAGAAGTCCCACTCTAGAGGGTGCCATGGAGAGAGATGATAAAATGATGATAAGTACTTATGGACCATTTATTAAGTGCCATGGACTTTGCCAAATGTGTAGAAGCATTGTCTCCTGAAAACCTTACTTCAGCTGTAGAAATAGAGCTTTTTATGATCTGAGTTTTACAGGTGAAGAAGTGAGGTTTAAATATATTTGGTAGGTTGATCAACACGGTATAGCTGTTGAGTACTGAAGCCAGAGCTCAAAACCAGGCTTCCCAGCTCCAGAGTCTAAGGTCAGATGGTGCCACAGATGATTCAAGACAGGAATATACACTCACTTCATCAGAATTTCTCTCTCACATGGGTAAAATTGTTTGATGATAATTCTTCTCTAACGCATTATTTTAAATTCTCCTGTTTGTCTATCCCTGTGCTATCTAGTGGTCACTTTAATTTCGTTTTGCCCTTATAATGCTGCACAATGACATAAATAGAAAATTGATGGGACTTTGTCTCAGACCCATGCCTCCTGGAGAAATTTTGATGATGAACCTGCTGACATGGTCCTTGTACCTTAGCAGAGCTGGAAACTCAGTCTAGAGGAAAAATGTGGCAGAGGATGTTAAGATGTTTTTTCACACTCTGCTTTTCCTTTGTAAAACCTCCTCACTTTACAGTTTGTGGAATGGCCTACACGAGTACTAGTTCTGGCCTACATGAGTACTAGTTTCTGGCCTACATAAGTACTAGTTCGAAGTCATGCTGTGTTGTGTGACTGGAAGGCATGAAGTGAACTGAGTTTTGCCTAGCTTTCTCTTCCACCATTTATAAGGGTAGTAAGCCATTATTTTGGAAGGAATTGGCCCGAAAGCAGAGATCTGCAAACTTTAATAGGATGCCTCAGGACCACCTGGAAGACCTTTAGACATGGATTGTTGTGCCTTAACCTAGAGTTTCTGAGTCAGTAGCTCTGGATTGGAGGCTGAGTATTTGCATTTCTAGTAAATTCCAGGTGATGCCAATGCTGCAGGCACCAGCATCATACTTTCAGAATCAACCCCTGCTCTAGAGTAGAGAGTCTCAATTCTGGCTACATGTGAGAATTGCTTGGCACACATTTTTAGAAAATGCTGATGCCAGAATCCCCATTCCAGAGTCTCTGGGGGATAAAGTCTAGTCACCAGAATTTTTACATCTCCCCTCTTGCTATAAAGTATAGTCTGGATTGAGACCAGAGAAGTTTGTGCACCATTGTTTTTAGGTGCCTGAATTTAGTATCTATTCTGAGATTTAATTCTGAAATACCTACAAACAAGAACTACAGGAATACCAAATTGATGAGGCTTTTATATCTAACCAACATGAAATTTCTTTTACTTCATTGCCCTTTATACATCAACTGATACGTCAGACTTGCCTTGTTTGATGACAGGTCACAGTGGACTTTTGAACAGGTTTCTTGAATAGATAAGTTCCAGAAATTCTACATAAAGAAATTGAGTTTTACTGGACATGAGTGTATTATGTATGTATTGTGTGTGTCTGTGTGTGTGTGTGTGTGTGTGTGTGTGTGTGTGTGTGAGAGAGAGAGAGAGAGAGAGAGAGAGAGAGAGAAAGAGAGAGAGAGAGAAACATAGAGCAATAGAAAGGGAATTCATGCATTTCTTAATGACCATAGCATCGCTGATAAACTGTTCCTTGTAGCTGTTGCCTTTCCTGTGCAGCTGGGAAGTTTCTGGCGTTGTCAGTGTGGTTGACTTTGTACCAATTCCAATTGTTTCACTTTGGATTGATTCATTTTAAAAGGATATTTGATTCTCTAACAATTTTTATTTTTTCTAACATTTCTTAACAAGCTCTGTGGTGCATACATACAATCATCTGTTCCTTAATTTAATCAGTCAATGTATATTTTAAAAACCTGTAATGAGCATTAACTCCCAAACTGTCAGGGAACAAATAAACCCTGAAGAACCATTCAGGGCTTATGAAATTAAATACATCCATGAGAAAAAGCCCATAGAAGCAGTTAAGAAGTCAAATGACATATTGCACTGGGCAAATATGCTGTGAAACCTCTTTAAAGTATTAAAAAACAAAACGTCACTTCGAGGACTAAGGGGCACCTAACCCACACAACTGCCTCATCTATACTTTGGAGTTGAACAAAAAATAACAAAGACTGAAGGGTTGATATCTTTGAATTATTGCATTGAAGAATATTGAATATACCATGGATTGCTCAACTAGCCAATAAGTCCTGTCTTGGGAGACGTACAGCCAAAATGTTCCTTAGAAGAAAGGATGGTGAGACTTTATCTATCATAGATAGACTTTATCTATCATTTTATCAGGAGGAACAAGTCCCCACAAAAGGACATCATGTTTAGTGAGGTAGAGGGTCAGCAAAAATGAGGAAGACCCTCAATAACGTGGGTTTACACAGTGGCTGCAAAGATGGGCTCAAGCACAGCAAAGATTATGTGGGAGGCGCAGGACTGGGCAGGTCAGTTGTATGCAGGGTTGGTAGGAGTGAAGTTCACGTAACTGCCACCTAACAGTGACAATGAGAAAAAAATAGACAAAATAAGTTACCATCTTTAAATTCTGAAATGTTTGGACAAAGCCTATTTCTGTATTATCTTTCTTCCAAATACCATTTATTGGAGAGCAACGGTGCCAGGCCCTAGCACTGTGCTCTGGACACCAAGCAGATAAGAGTGAAAAAGAAAACAGTGCCATCACTTTCACCTGCTATTCTGGTAGGGAAAGAAAATACCAGCAAACTAAACAAGGAAACAAAGAGTAAGATTACAGGAGCTGTTCTGAGAAAGAGTACTTGAGAACCTACTTAAGACTGAGTTGTTCGAGAGGTTTCACTCAGGTGATAATTATGTTGAGAACTTACCGGCAAGAAGGAGTCAGTGATGCCCAAGTCGAAGAGCATTACAGCAGAGCAAAGATTAAGGTAAAGGTCCTAAGACGGGCCTGAGTCTGGCTCGTACCAGGGATGGAAAGAAGGCAAGAGGGCTAGAGTACTATGTATGATGGGAGAAGTGGCATGCAATGAATTTTGAATATGTGGAAGTCGTGTCAAATAGTCAGGTGCTTAGTAAACTTTAATGTGCAGATGAATCACAGGGGCAGAAGAAGCAATTTTGTTAAACATGCAGATTCCAATGTAATAGGTCGGGGGTGGTGTCCAAGTCCACTCATTTCTCTCTAGCACCCAGGTCAAGCCGACTCTGCTGATCCTACTACATTTTGAGCTGTGAAGATGTGCGCCTTTTAACTTTTAGGCCAGCCTTACTCAGGCACAAATACCTAAATCTTCTAGTCCATAAACACAATTTGCTAATTACCCTTGGTATTCAGGGCAATTCTTCACTTGCCTTACCTATACTTTAATCAGATCCCCGGCTGGTTCCCAGCCCTTAGCTTTGTCTCTCCTTTACAATTATGGCAGTGCTGCTATTTGTGGCTTATTTGTTCAATGCAATTTCTTCACAGGTATTCCTGTGACTCATATTTGGCGTTAATCATTTCCCAGATACAGAATAGAAGATGTACATACACAGAAATGAAACACAAGTGCAGCCAGAGGGAGCGTTACTTGCTATGGGGATCATGAATGGATACCATACACAGGGCACTCTGCATTTTCCCAGAAATTCATAGCCAGCAGCCATTTATTTCTTTTGGGAGCTTCATGAATCCAGAATTTAGAACATTTCTGGTTTTCACAGAACTCTTAAAGCATTTGGCTATAATAGGTCAGCAAACATATAATAAAATATATTCTGGAACACAGAAAGGATATTTTCCTTAACTTAAATGAGATGTTATAAAAGATTACTTTGACTTGCATTTCAATAAAATTATAATTGCTTTGCCATTTGTAAGTCCTTTTGCCAAGGCTAATCCTGGCATCTATAGATGTGTGCATGTGTTGTCTGGGTGGGTCCAGCAAAGATTCCAAGGTTTCTTGGTTAGTTAAAATGGAGCTTTGGATGGATTTTGTCTATGGAATTGAGGCAATTTTATGTGATTATGTGCCTTTCTTTTCAAACTGGTTAGGAAGCTTTCTTTTAACTAGCAGCAGGGTTTTGGTTGCGTTGAGTGAAGAAAGGACATTAAAATCTAAAATGCAAGCTGTCTTGTGGTAAGCACACTGCATGGTATCAGAGTATTTTTGCATATGAATCACTAGGACTGACCTTGATGCCAAATAAGTGTGTACTAGGTTGTACCTGGGTTTCTGACTACTTGTTTTGCCTTCTGAAGAGTCCATGGTCTTTATGCAAAAATGGAAACTTCTTCCTTATAACTTTTTTTGTGAGCCGTTTGCACCAGCATACGTGGTCTTAGTTGATAACTAAGTGATGTTGTAACAGAAATATTACAAGTGTGTGGCTTCAGAGAAATTAATTTTCTCATCATTCAAAGGGCTAGAACTCTCAGTTCAGGGCACTGACTTATGGGAAGGTACTTTCTCTCTCTCTCTCTCTTTTCCCACTGTACATCAAAATCCCTGTTTCAGCTTCTGTCTTCAGGGGTGTCCTCAGTTCCATGTTGATCGCCATGTGGCATCTGTCCATCCCCATTTGTGTTTGTGCCCAATCTGCTCTTTTGATATCTCAGATGTGGTTAGGTATAAGACATCCACCACGCTAACAGAACCTCAGTAACAGAACAGAGAAACTCTACTCTTAAACAGAGCTATGTGCACAGATTCCAGTGCACTCTCTGGGGGGACACAGTTCAATCCTTAGCAGATACTTTTCCAAATATCTCAAAATTAAGAGCTCCACAGCTCAGTAAGCCATAGAAAAAGTCAGTCTCATCAGAAGGGTGGGTACATATACTGCCGTGTGTGCACGCTTTCATCCAGTGTCCTATTAGCGTAACAGTGTGTGGGAGTGTGTAATTTGTGAAGAGAGGTACACAAGGAAGAAGCGTCCAAGTCTGATCCGTAACTGCTAGTATGTTGTTTGCCTCCTGCTCTGGACCCACATCATCGCACTAACACTGAATGCAAACAACTACACTTGGTGTTTGGGAAGATCAGAATGCTGGCACAGCTCCTGCTTCACTACCGCTTCACAATCTGATAAATTTCCATTCTCCATGGGACTTTATTTCATTTTGTGAATTTCTGTTGTGATTCTCTTGTGATTCTTCTCTTACTATCATCAGTCTTCAAAATTAACTTTGCTTTAATCAGCACTTGCCTTATTTTCTTGAATTCTTTTTCACTTCAGAGAGATTGAGTATATTTAATAGAAACTCCACAATGCTCACTTTCATATTTCAAGTTATATGCAAATTTATTCAAAGATGAAATCACATGGTATTGTTGGAGAAGTCTACATAAATAATAGAACTGACATTTCAGACCCATACCTAATAGCAGTGTCCCTACAAGATTTGCATAGGTTACAGAAATATTTTTCTTAGCATATTCCTCTTGCTCCTCTTCTCAATCTCTCGTGTATTAATTTTTGCTATTTCTGGCAATGCTTCTCAGTACAATAGATGCAATCTCAGACACTCTGGCTTTTAAAATAGATGGAAAAAGTTAATCAAAAGAAAAAAATGGAGCGATCAAATCAAAGTGCTCAGAATCAGTGAAAAACATTTTATTTCATTAATTAAAAAGTGTCTTAGTATTCCTAGGATCACAATGATATTTTCATAGGCAATTTGGAAGTGATCTGGAAATTATAAAAGTGGGTTATGGCACATGAGTCCATCTGTTCTCATTATTGCAATTTAGATATCAGGATGCAAACCATATTTTATATTTCTCAGTGGTTAGGTAACACCACACTGGTTTTTTAGCTGTAACTGATGAAAGGGAAAGTATGGGAAACTAGGTGCATGGAACAAACATGGGAGGCTATAATATGTTTTCAGGATATGGCACATTGCCACTGACCACAGCTTCTTGGAACAAGATAAAGTCATTGAAATAGTTAACAGATGTTAGCCATACTCAAAATATAAAAAGTTCTACTGCTAAAAATTATGTAGGGTCAGATGGAGATTTGGCCGTTGGTCCATAACTTTACTCACTTGGCAAATGGAAAGTTGAGATCCAGAGGCAGAATGCCTAACATCGAGGCCACACACTCTGTGCTCTGTGCAGGAGCTCATAAACTGCTGACAATGTGTACGCTGTGCTAAGCCAGCTTGATTAAGTATTAACATAATATTTGATACTTAGGGAAATCTGAAGTCAATTTTCACGTCTACTAAATTAAAAAGTTAGTTCTGTAAGAGCAAAAAAAGTGGACTTTTTTTCCCCAAAATTCAAAGCATGTCTACAAGTTTCATTATTTTTCCTCAGCTTGCAATTTACCTGATACTGGTATTGCTTTCCTCTGACTTCATAATCTCTCCAGCTATATGCTTTTTAAAAAGTATTTCTTTTTCCATTCTTGTCTATTACTTCACATTTCAGAACAAGTTGACAGTAATAGCTTTCAGATGAATCTGTGTAGTTGAAATGAATCTTCTCAATTTTAAGTCACAAACTCATTCAAGTCAAGCATTGAAGGAGGCTTGTGCTACTTTGGAGTTTGTAGTTTTATTCACAGCTTTGCAAATAAAGTCACCAGCTTCCATCACCTTGTAAAGATTCACTCCCTGGTGAGGAAAAGGATACCAAGAGAAAAAAAGAGATTGGGAGGAAGAAGAGAAAACATATTTCTTTTAATCTTATTGGTAGTTAGACATTTTAAAATTACTAAACAAATTGTAGACTTTTGACCAACACTTATTTTCATGAATTATTTGGCCAGCTTTGTAGACTTCTTGATTCAACATATCTTAAATCTTACCCTTGTATTACACCACAGAGTAGTCAGAATGCCTGAGTAATTCAGTGCAAAACAGGCTGGTCCCAACCACCAACCTTTAGGATAGCAGCTGATTGCAAACTTCCTGTGCCACCCAAGCTCTTATCTAAACTCAAGGAAGGATGCTAAAGAACTAGAAGCAGCCTACAAAATATCAGTGAAGGGCAGTTAACATGATAATGGCTAGAAGGAATATACAGATAAGAACTGGTTTAGGAAAACTGACTATACAAATGAATAAACTTGATAAAGCCATACAGAATGCTCAAAAGGAGAATGCACATGTACTTCCCATGTTCAGAAACACTTGCTGATATAACACTGAAAGAGGTAGTTGCAGGTCAAATAAAATGAAGTAATATTTAGCATACATCTGGAACGAGTTTGCCTGAGTGGCTGTACCATCTGAAGGCACAAACAGGCTCAACAAAGGCTTCAGTAAATCCATGGATGACAGACCTGAACTTGGATACAAAGGCCAAATTCTGAGTATGCGCCTTATATCCTGGGCTTGGTGTTGCTTGTGGTAATAGAAAGTTACCATCGAAGTCTCCATCAGCACCTCTGCTGTCACTGGTAGAGGCAGAGAGTTAGGTGGATTAAGCAGAGATTTGCCCCACGTAGCATTTCATAAGCCTTTACAGCCTTCTCTCACATGGACCAGGGCCACTGTGCGCTTACAAATGAACTGACTCATTCATCCTTGCTATGAAGGGGTGCTTTTTGATGTTTACATAAATTTGTCATTTTTAAGCTAGACAAGTATACATATTCATAACAATGATCATAATTTTGACATCAAAGATACTTGAATACAATCAATTACCTCTCCCAGGAAGGTTTTAGAGCACTGTCTTCTTTGTCAATTACGTCTTTCTCTTTTTTCAAGAATGACCAAGAAAACAATTTTGTAAACTCATGCTGCTACAACATTTTCATTATTCCTTTTCATTTTAAAATTGTTCTCAGATTACTAGTAGTTTTTTTTTTTGCTTGTTTGTGGAATTTGATTTTGTCACTGAAATGCCTTCAGATGGTATACTTGTTAGGTACACTTGAGTGTATTACCCTTAATCTAATGACATTTAAATTTTGCAAGTAATTAGCTACATGTATCTTTCAAATATGAATTAGCACCCAGCAAAGTATCATAGGAAACCCTGGTAGCACAGTAGTTAAGTGCTACAGCTGCTAACCAAAAGGTCAGCAGTTCAAATTCACCAAGCTTTCCTTGGAAACTCCATGGGGCAGTTCTACTCTGTCTATAGGGTCACTCTGGGTCAGAATCAACGTGATGGCAGTGGGTTTGGTTTGGGTTATAAGGTGTCATAGGAAGATTTTAGTCTTCAGTGCTTTTCTTTATTTTTTAAGAATTCCATTTACAACAACTATGCAGTAGATTTTGTGAAAATCATACAAAAGAATAATTTAGCTTTGGTCTTTTTCTAACACTTTATTTAAATAGCAGATATCATGAAATCACACTGCATTTATTCTTCAATCATTTATCATGTCTAACTACCAATAAAATTAAATGTGTCTCATGTAGTATAATAGATGTTGAGATTTTTAGAACCTCAAGTAGAATATGGTTCCTTTACTCAGCGATCTTATGATTAAGCAGAAAACATGGAGCCATGAATAAAAAAGCTTATAATGCAGTCAAAGCCACTGTCATGGATTGAGTTCTGTCTCCTCCAAAAATGTATGTATTGATCTGATTCAACTATGAGTCCCAAAATGTTGCTACTCCTCCCATGGGTTATGTATCTTGCCTCTGTGTTGAGGGACAATGGACAGCAATTGTGCTGGTGAGGCAGGACTCACCCTACCAGCTTGTGGCATATAAGGGAGAGAAGTGAGCAGAGTAAGTTGGAAACCCCATGCCACCAAAAAAGCAGCACAAAGAGCAGAGCACGTCCTTTGGACCTGAGGTTTCTGTGCTGAAATGCTCTTCTTGAATTTGGACTTGGTCTACCAGACTGTGATAACTTCTCATGTTGAATGGACTTGAAACTTCTACATGGATTTGTGGCTTACCAGGTTGTAACAATAAAAGTTTCTCTTCATGAAGCCTCCCACTCATGGTATTTTCTGTTGGAGCAGTATCAGGTGACTAAGACAGCCAGAGATATATTCAGGGGATGAATTATGTCCCCCCAAATATGTGTGGTAAATCCTGATCTCTATGCCTGTGGTTATACTCCCATTTAATAATGAGTTGTCTTTGTCATGCTAACACGGCAGGGTTAGTGTGGGGTGTAGCTCAAGCCAACCTCTTATGAGATATAAAGGAGATTAAACAAGCAAGCCAAGGTGAAATGAGGTCAAACAGATGTTAACTCACATGGAGATCTCCAAGGAACTAGGAGCAGAAGCTGAGTAGACAAGGACTTTCTTCCAGAGCCAACAGACAGAGAAAGTCTGTCCCTAGAGTCAGTGTTCTGAATTAGGACTTCTAGCTTCCTAAACTTGAATTTCTATTTGTTAAAGCCACCCACTAGTGGTATTTCCATTACAGCAGTACTAGATGACCAAGACAGATAATAAGGAAGGGACAAATTTCCAATATATTTAAAAGTCAAGTCAGTGGCTCTTGGCAATTGACTGAAGAAGGAAATCAGACTGACATGAGATTCTACAGAGGCTTGTTAGTTTGGATAACTAGTTGAGCTGTGCTTATTACTCAGTGTAAAACCCTCCTTGAGTTGGGAAATCCTTAGGAATGGAGACAAGACTTATTTGCATTTGCACCCCGAATTATAAAATGTGGCCTGGCAAATATTAAGACCAGCTATCAACTCGGTTTAGTTCAGTAATCTAAACCTTGAAGAAAGAACCAGTAGTTCTGTAGTTTCTATCATGACCATGTACTTCTAAAATAATTAATCTACTTTGTAAATTATCTTCACCAGGGGAGATACACAATAGCTTTTCATTTTCGAAAACCAAAAACCAAACCTGTTGCCATAGAATTGATCGATTGATTCTAACCTATAACAATCCTATAGGACAGGGTAGAACTGCCCCAAAGGACTTCCTAGGCTGAAAATCTTAACAGAAGCAGATCATAAGGTTTTATTTATTTTTTTCTTCCTGTGTAACAGCTGGTAGAGTCAAACAGCAGCTTAGGCTCTTAACTACTATGCCACCAGGGCTCCTCTGGCGTTACAGTGAAAGTGAATTTTTTTTTGATAAACATTTATTGGGCATTTCTGCAGAGTGTTAACATATTCATATCTGCTTTACGTATAAAATCCCCTGATAGTGGGGTGGAGGATGAATTTCGACCTAGGAAACCCTATGCGGGAGCTCTACTCTGTCATATAGGGTCAGAATTGTCTTCATGACACACAACCCAAGACATACACATACACACAGAGAGAGGCCAGCAAGCACCAGACACCAGTAATGTGTAATAATAGCTCTCTGACTGCAAAGGGAGCCACACCCGTAAGCAAGACAATCAGACACACTCATGACAGGTTCTGAGGTTGAGATACGAAAGTGACTGAACACTGAGACACTGAGGAAGGGCATCTCACAAACCGGCACTAGGAGACAGAGAGCGTGATGCTAGAAGGTCTTTTGAGGAGAGCGGGGTTTCACCCATCAGGTGAAATCAAGTGTGGGAAGGCAGGGGATTCCGCGTGGTGGTGGAAGCACGAGCCAGGGGTGAGGGTGAGGACCAGGACGGGGCCGAGGTGGGGGCCACAGGCAAGTTCAGTGATGCTGAAGCGCCCACCAGAGAGAAACAAGAGGAGAGAGGGCAAAGGCAGAGAGGGCAATTTTATTTTGTAATCCACATGATGCCTTTACATTTCAGTAAATACTCTGAATGTCTGATAATCTTTGGGAGAAGCCTTGGTGGTGCAGTGGCGAAGTGCTCAGCTGCCAACTGAAAGACAGTGGTTTGAACCTTAGGAGAAAGACCTGGTGATCTGCTCCTGACAGGGCACAGCCTAGAAAATCCTGTAGGGGACTGTACTCTGCCACACGAGGCCAACCATGAGTCGGAAACAACTCAAGGTCTCCAAACAACAGCAACAATCATCTGTGGATAGTTTGCTTGTCTTTTTTTTTTTCTCTCTTAAATAATAAGCTGTCTTAAAGAATAACAGGTTATGTTTACAAGTATGTTACAAAACAAGGTGTTGATTTTGGTGGATGTAATTATAGCGCACCTGGCTTTTCAGGCACTGTTTCTAAAGAGACTAGAATTCTTGCTACTGTCTCATATACTTAAGTACTAGTTAGTGTAGCTCTTCCACTGAACATTTCAAAAGTGTCTTTGCATTTTTTTCAAGAAATCCTAGTTGTCATGGTGAGAAAATCAAGCTCTCTGTCTCCTTCCAATCAAACACTCCCACAAAAAAAGCAAGCTGCAAAAATTAACAATGATAGCAGCAACGACCGACGACCGAAGCTCTAGCATATGAAGCGAGATATAACATGAAGAAATACTTTGGTGGCCCTGAAGCACTATAAAAATGTTAAATGACAGCATTAATAATAATTGAGTTATAGTAACAAGTTACTTTGTAAAGCTCTCCCCTAAGAATTTCTATTGTATTTTCCCACTGTGCATTTTAGCAAATAGCAAAAGTGCAGTAAAACTTTGACCCAAAAATCACTTCCCAAATCTTCTGGAGCATTCTAGCTAGAGCTGCAAGGGACAATGAATATTAAAATATGTTAAAGTAACTTACTGTATTGAACCCGAGGCCATTAAGCATATATATCAAATCCTCAGTGGCAACATTCCCAGAAGCACCTTTTGCATAAGGGCAACCACCTAATCCTGACACTGCAGAGTCCACTACAGTAATCCCCATCTGGAAAACAAACCAAAACACTTTAGGCTTGTGTATTTATGGCATGTAAATTGTTGAATTTCCATTTAACCCATGGCTAAGAGCAAAAAAATGAATTCTAAACCAGTTATTCAAACACATTACTTATCCATCAGCTGCTAGACAGCACAGTTCTCATCTTAGACTGCAAATAGCTGTTGTCTTTCACGGTAAGATAGACTTCACTAATGTAAAAGACAACAGATACTCACAAGTTAAGAATTACGGTGGAATTAGAATACCTAAGATCAAAATAAAACTGCAGGACTCATTGACACCAGTACAACTTGGAAGAGGTTCAGTACAAGTAAATTCACTTGCAGGTTTTACATATTCCTCAACCAGTTTTCTATGATTATTCTGAAAGTATTGTATAAACAACATAAAATATCCTCAGCACTGTAACTCAAGTTCAAGGTGCCTTGGAAGACCAGTGGGTATTGAGGCTGTGGTTAAACTAGAGTTCTATGGGCTCAGTTCATCCATTCAATTCATTTACTCCTTACTGAGTTACTATTTTGCGAACAAAACTCTGCTACTTTAGAAGCAAAGAGACAATGAAAAGGCAAGGCTCCTACCAACAACAGTACTACCTCACATGTATTAGGTCCTCAGTGGAAACTGTGGTGGCATAGTGGGTTAGGTACTCTATCTGCTAACCAAAAGGCCAGCAGTTCAAATCCACCAGGTGCTCCTTGGAAACTCTCTGGGGCAGTTCTACCCTGACCTCTAGGGTCACTATGATGACTTGATGGCAGTGGTTTTTTTTGTTTTTTGGTTTCACTAGGTACTGAATACTATTCTCAACAGTTTTAAATCATTAATTTGCAATTCTCACAAAAATCTGTTACGTGGACACTCTTAGAGCATACTGTACAATCACAAATAAGGAAACCCATACAGAACAGTCAGATGATTGCCCAAGGTACTATCTGGTAGATGGAGGCCTCCAACTGCAGGAAACTCATGTCCTAGCCCTTGGAAATGGGTAAATTGGTATGTGATTTGTAATTACATGCTTGAGGATATCAGCAGTAGGGGAGATGTGTGTGCTGAAGGAGTTGTGAAAGACATGAACACCAAGAGGTCTGAGAGGGGCTCTAGGGATTGTATTTGTAGGCTATCTAAAAATCAGAGGCAAAGTATAATGTTTCTCAACTGTGAAGAGAGATAATTTATCTGATTTTTCCCCCCATAATTAGACTAAAGTTACAGGGAAGGAGACCATAGAGAGAAAGTGCCATTTTAATCACATCATATCAAGGGCATATGTTACCAACATGACTTATTACAGATAATACTAGTCTGTATCACCTGGCTGAAGATTTGTCAGTTTCTCAAATGTGAAGTTACACTCCTCTCTCTCTTCCTTCCCATGTTTCTATGCTCTTTGGAAGGAAATCAGTGCATAGATTTCACCCTTAGGTGGTAAGAAATTATCTACAAACAATACTTAAAATCGTGTATGGAAAATTTGTTGATTCTCCTCCACTTATTTCTTTATCCTATTATTTTATTTATAATGCCCACTGTTCCTCTGGAAAACCTGGTGGTCAAGTACAGCTGTGGCTGCTAACCAAAAGCTCAGCAGTTTGATTCCACCGGGAGCTCCTTGGATTCTATGGGGCAGTTCTACTCTGTCTTACACGATCACTAGAGTCAGAATTAACTTGGAGACGATGGATTTGTTTGCTTGCTTCTTTATAAATACTACTTTATGTATTTTGTACAGCACTTGGCTTACGTATTTTGTTGTTCAAATTGTTCCAATTTTGTCTATTGAGCGCTCCTTCAGTTGGCTTCTGTATCCCTCTGACATGCCAGGGGAACTTCATGTTTTGAACTGTTCTTTTAGATTTTTCCATTGTAAGACTTGTAGGGGACTCACAAGAGCAAATCTACAGCCAAAATAGCCCTGGGATATTTTGAGACATAAGACAGGTTTACAAGACAGATTATTTGCTTCTAGACTTCAATTTCTCTTCAACATATTTCTTAACCTGGAAAGGTGCCAACTGCAATCTCTCACCAATAACGATCTCACAAAGTTAACGGTATTCAGGTGCTAAGAACCAACCACCTAGCATACGTACTCATCCAAGATAATATACAGTTGCTATGAATTAAAATACTAAGTTTAAGAAGTTACATCTAGAAGTAAAATTTCTAGTATTGTGCAGTAGTTGGAAAATGCAAATATTACAGGCACTGGCTTATTTCTGGATGTCTGCGTGGCATCAAATAAACAGATATTATCTATTCACAGACTAAAACAGATCTATCTTCTGAGAAGGCAGAAGTTGTTGTGGCTCTCTATCCTGGCTACCCTTGAGAATCATCTGGGGCCCTGTTAAAAATAGTAACTCTTAAGCCTCCTCCCAGACCAATTAAATCAGAATCTTGGGATGGGGCCAGCCTTTGGCATTTCTTATAAGCTGTCACTGGTGATTTTCACAAGTAACTAGATTTGGGAACCTCTGAGACAAAGGTTCTCTTCTGTCTCACCTTTTTTCAATCTATTCTGAATCTGAGTCTAATTTTTTACAGAACCCCTGTACCCCAGGGCAGCAAAGATTAAACTAGTCAAAATTTCAGGAAGATGGGTTTTAGAAAGACACAAGAGTCAGAGGTATCTGTATGACAGTCAAAAATAGTTTTAGCCCATAATAGGGGCTGACCGACTCTTGGGGCCTAGAATCCATGTAACTTACTCCTTTTCCCACTGCTGAGGATGAAGAGTCCACAACCATGAGAGCTCCAGAAGGGAAAAACATAGCCTCGCCAAAAGAGCATAGTTTTTAGTTCTAATCGGCAATCTTGGAGTCAGCAAAGAAACAAGTCACTCTTCCATTTTAAAACTAAAAGCAAATGTGACCCACTGTACAGTCAAAAAGCAAAGGTTTATTCACAATAGAGCAAACAGTGTCATAACAGAGGTGATAAAAAACCACTGTCATCATAGAACAACCATAAATAACCACTGAAGGTAGGTAATCATGTTCAACTTCATACTAAAGACTGAGTGAAAACGATTACTGTATGGTAGCTGACACTTTTAGACAGAGATTAAAAAAGAAGGTTGGTAATAAAATATTATAGAGCAATGAAGAAAACCACAGTCTCAATAATACGAGCAAACTTCTCAAGCAAAAGTTTGCAAGAAAGAAGCCAGGCACAGAACAAGGTACAAACCATATGATTCCACTTTGTATAAAGTCCTAAAATAGACAACTCTAACCAATGCTTTTAGAAATTAGAATAATAGTTACCCTTTGAAGCGCAAATGAAAAGGGGCACAAAGGGAGCTTCCACAGTGTTGGCGACATCACATTTCTTGAACTGGGTCGGTTACCAGTGACATCCAAAACCTGTTGCTGTCCAGTTGATTGCAACTCTTAGTGACCCCATGGGACCCAGTAGAAGTGCCCCCTAGAGTTTCCAAGGAGCACCAGGTGGTTCGAATTGTGAACCTTTTGGTTAGCGGCTGCAGCTCTTAATCACTACACTACCAGGATTTCCAACAGCGACATCAGTTTGCTATGTTCGCCTATTTATCTTCAGCTCCAACAATGTTGCTTTTTTAGGTCATTGATAATTATTAAATTACTATACACATACACAAAAGAGCAAAATTGTAGTTCCCCAAACACATACCTAAACATCTAGGTACAGATCCATCACACTATGCTTTATAAGAATAAAAATTGGTTTTACAGTGGGGAATAATTAAACTACTCTAAGACATGAGAGTATTCAAATGGAAAAACAGTATGTTTCCCAACTACCGTGTGTCTATAAAATGCAATGATAAAAAGCTGTGCGAATGCATAGTAAAGGGGGAAAAGACAGAATCTTATAATAGCATATATAGAGTCATGACCCCATTTTCTGAAACAACAATAACAACAACAACACAATGATTGGAATGATACATAATAATAGTAACAGTAGGATCACTGGCTTGTGTGATTACACGTAATTTACTTTAATTCTATTTATCTTTGTTTCCCAGTGCTCCACAGTGAATACTGATTGCACGAATAAGTAGAAAAAGAGTGTGTAGTAGACACACAGTAAATAACTGAGAATGAGAATAAATAAATACAAGCCTCTGAATCGCTTAGTTAACATCAGTTTAGAACTAAGTGAGCTCCCCAGGGTTCAAAATTGCATAGCTAATATGTAGACATAATCTGGAAAAGGCAGACATAATCTGGGTAAGGCTAGCTGGAAAATGGTCATTTCCTCTTTCCTAGTATCAGAATCGCTCCAGACAGGGATTCTCTTTCTCAAAACTCTATTTACAAATATCTTGAACCAAATCTGTAAGAAATATGTGGGCTTCATGTTTAAATAAACACATCTAAGAAACAAGCCAAGCTGTTGATACGGAGTTGATGATGGCAACTTCATGTGTGTCAGAATAAAATTGTGCTCCATTGGGCTTTCAGTGGCTTATTTTTCAGAAGTATATCACCAGCTCGCTCTTCCCAGAAGCTTCTGGATAGCCTCTAACCTCCAACCATTCAGTCAGCAGCTGTCTTAGTCGGCTAGGGCTGCTCTAACAGAAACACCACAGAATGGATGGCTTTAACAAAGGAAGGTTTATTCTTACATAGTCTGGCAGGCTGCAAGTCCATATTCAGGGTGTCAGCTCCAGGGGAAGGCTTTGCCCTTGTCGGCTCTGGAGAAAAGTCTGGTATTGCATCAATGTTTGTCCAGGGAGCATCTTGGAGCAGGAACCTCAGGTCTGAGGTTGGTGCTGCTTTCTTGATGGTACAAGGTTCCCAATTCTCAGCCTGCTTCTCTGTCCTTTCATCTCTCGTAAAATGAAAGGATTAAGGGTGGGGCAAGCCATACTCCAAGGAAACTCCTTTTACTGTGGAGCAGGGAGGTGATCCTATGAAGGCATTTACAGCCCCACTCTAATCCTTTAATTTACAGCATAGGAAAACCACAAAATGAAGGATAGTCACAAGATACTGTGAGTCATGGCCCAGCCATATGGTTACACGCATTTGGGGGGGACACAAGTCAATCCATGACATACAACCCTTTGGCACCCCAAAAATCACATCATAGAAACATGTAACACATTCATCTCCTCATAGCAAAATTACGTCCATCCCATACAACAGAAGTCTTAAATCAGTTCCAAGTCCAAAATACAAAAATTCTTCTACATCTGTGAAACCTAGAAGGTAAGCTATCTGCTTCTAAAGGCACAATGGCAGAACGGGCACCAAGTTAGACATTCCATTGTAAATAGGAGAAACTGCAAGGAAAGAAGGCAGGAACAGGCAACAAGTGAGTCACAGACACATTATATTAGCCTTCAAAGCACTGAAAACACTCTTACATTTTCTGAGACATTTTACACAATGGCCCTGCCTTGCAGTCTGTATGTACTGGCCACACTCTCTGGTTTCTGAGTGGAGACCTCCAGTCCTGTGCTACAAGTCTGCCTTCAAGGCCCACTTGGACAGAAGCTCTGCCCCATTGGTTTCAGCAGTACCCTAAGCCCAACTGAGTGGCAATTCCACCCTTACTAACATAGGACACCATGGTCCCACTTCTGCAAACCCCTGAGGTCGCGGCCATACCTTTTGAGACTGAGGCAGCTCAGCTTCTCAGCTGTTTGTCTCTTTAGCTTCAGCTTCCTGTGGCCGCATGGCTTGGGCCTCAGGCCCACATCTGCCCTGCCAGGCAAGTGTTCCCAAGCTCTGTAGCTCCACTGATTTAAGTGCCCAGAGGCACCCCACTCTTGCTGGAAAGAGTCCTGCCCAAAGGCACTCAGTTCTCTCGCTCTGTGGGTCAGCAAGACCAGCTCCACCAATTTAAGTGCCCAGACGCACCCTGTTCCACAAGGAAAACTGCGCAGGCACTCAGCTCTCGCTCTGTGGGTCAGCTCCAGCGCTGCCTCTGGTTCTGCGGCTGCCGCTGCAATTGCCACCAGCCCTGTTGTTTCTCATTATTTGCACCTTCTTGGTTCCTTCTGAATCTTCTGTCTATTTGCAGTTTCAAAATGGCTCCCACATTTTCGGTATTTGCTAGAGCAGCACCCCACTCTCCCAGTGCCAAATTCTGTTTTAGCAGCCCTAGCTGACTAAAATAGCAGCCAAACACACTAACTATACCAGCCAGGTATTTCAAGTAAATTTAAAGAAAGTAAATTCAAGTGTATATTACCTGTGAAGGAGGATATTAAGGTATTAGTTCCTTTTAAAGTCCTTCTTTTAGAAAATGATACTTCTTTAATATTTCTTTATATGCAAAATAGCTGCTAACAAAAAGGTTGACAGTTTGAATCTACCAGCCACTCCATGAAAATGCTATGGGGCAATGTTACTCTGTCCTACATTTTTTTTTTTTAAGAAAAATTAAATTGTAGCTTCATAACAAAACAAAGTTTTACTCAAAGACTGATGCTACCCATACGTTATTTTAAAACAAACAAAAAACTCTATAGAAACCCTATAGGATGGATTAGAATTACTCCATAAGATTTCCCATGGGAGCAGCTGGTGGATTCCAACCACCAGCATTTTGGTTAGTGGTGGAGCTCTTAACCACTGCACCACCAAGGTGCCATATACTAATTATAAGTTTTTTAATCTTAAAGACACTGCCTTGAAATTTTCTAGTTGTAGTCTTATAAGAAAAATAATTTGAATATATGTTTCTCTTATATCTACTTTCCTATCCCACTAAAAATGATGCAAACAAGGTCTTAACAACTCACTACAATGATGCCTTGTCTTCTCTATTTTTTATGATACATAGAGGGGAATTATTTGTTCTGTACCATTGAACCCGTGGTATTGCAGCGAATGGCATTACATTTACCATCACTCCATTATGTGGTTGAAGAAAATAGTTGAGCCACCTAACTTGTCATTTAAGAGATTCTCTCTTAGAAAGATGCTTCCTATCCCTCCTGTCTGCACACAAGCCCTACTTTAATGTTCCTGATGTATGTGTGTTTATGTGTAAATACTCAAGTGCAAGCATTCTTGTTGCTGTTGTTAGGTGCTGTTGAGTCAGTTCCAACATGTAGCGATCCTACGTACTACAGAAAGAAGCACTGCCTGGTCCTGAGCCGTGCCCACAATCACTGGTATGCCTGAGCCCATTGTTGCAGCCCCTGTGCCAATCCATCTCATTGAGGCCCTTCCTGTTTTCTCCTTTACCCTCTACTTTACCAAGTAGACTGTCCTTCCTCAGGGATTGAGCCCGTCTGACAACACATCTGAAGTATGTAAAACCCATGCCTACTTACAAGGAGCTCCTTACAAGGAGCACTCTAAAAACAAATCAAACCTACCGCCATTGAGTTGATCCCAACTCATAGCAACCCTATAGGACAGAATAGAACTGCCCCATAGAGTTTCCAAGGAGCACCTGGCAGATTTGAACTGCCAACTTTCTGGTAAGCAGCTGTAGCACTTAACCACTATGCCACCAGAGTTCCCAGGAACACTCTTAGTTATATCTTACATGAGGTCTGACAATTAAGTTTGTGAACTTGCCACTATGTGCTCAAGCTGGCAGCAGTGTTCAAACAACTCAGTAAGGTTTTATAACCTTGGTATATCAGTGTCTCACAGATGTGCTCGTGTCAGCATATGGTGGTTTCTTGCTGACTGGCACTCATTGTTGTGTGTTTTTGGAGCTTGAAGTAGAGCAATGAACCAACATTCAATTTCTTATTAAACTTAGCAAGAGTGGAAGGGAATTTAGGGACATGTTAGTCCAAGTTTCTGGGGATAATGTCACAAAGAAAACAGTAGTGCACAAATGGATTAAACATTTTTCTGATGAGAGAGAATGCCTGCTGACAGAGAGAGATCAGGGTGGCCAGTAACAAGCAGAAATGACGAAAACATTGAAAAAGTTATTGAACAGTGCATCAAAATCATCAGCTGACTGTAGCAAGCATAGCAGACAAGTTAACATTGATAGAGAAACAGTTAGGAAAATCTTAACTGAAAATCTTGGCATGAGAGAAGTGTGTGCAAAAATGATCCTGAAGGAGCTCACCAATGAAAAAAAAAGCAAACAAGAGTCAAAGTTTGCCAAGAGCTTTTACAGAGGCAAGCTGATGCTTTGGGTCATTATCACTGGTGATGAGACACGGGTGTACCAGTATGACCCTGAAACAAAGTGTCAAAGTACACAATGGAAGTCCGCCAATTCACCATAACCAAAAAATTTTTGTCAGTCCAAATCAAGAGTCAAAACAATGATACCAGAGGGATTGCTCATTATGAATTTGTAACAACTGGACAAACAGTTAACCAAGTTTACTATTTGGATGTGCTGAAAAGGCTGCATGAAAAAGTTAGATGAAAACCACCTAAACTTTTTTGCCAACAACTCATGGCTCTTGCATCATGACAATGCACCAGCTCACACGGCACTGTGTAGCAGGGAGTTTTTAGCCAGTAACCAAGTAACTACATTGGAACACCTTCCCTACTCACCTGATTTAGTCCCCAGTGACTTTTATCTTTACCCAAAGATAAAGGAAATATTAAAGCAAGACATTTAGATGACATTCTGGACATCAAGGGTAACACAACAGCTCTGATGGCCATTCCAGAACAAGAGTTCCAAAACTGCTTTGAAGGGTGGCTTAGGCTTTGGTGCATAGCTTCCCAAGGGGAGTACTTTGAAGGTGACCATAGTGATATTCAGCAACGAGGTATGCAGCACTTCTTCTAGGATGAGTCTGACTTCGTATGGCAAACACAAAACATTTCTTGAGGAAAAGTACATCTTTGTATGAGTAACCACAAGGTGGCAACGTAGTACCAAATTCTGCCAAGTCAAGCCTGTATTTAAAATCAACTGTGTGCTAGCTGAAGAAAATCACAAACACACAAATATATAGCTTTTTATTAGTCAAATAAAAATATTTCTTGCCTTTGAAATTAGAATATGTTTACTAACGATATATAACACATGAAACTGGTTCAATATAGTCAGTATATTGTTTTTATTCTTTTCACATTAAAATGTTTATTAAGCACATTCTATGTGCCAAGTCATAGTCTCATATAAATCCTGGAGTTTTGCCTTACAAATTAAAATTAATGCATATCTTGTTTGTCCTGAGAAGTAGATTACTAAGATCAAAAGAGAAGAAATTCTCTCAAGCTCTCAGAGAACTAGTGCTTCTTAATGATAAACCCAGAATTGAAATGATCAAGGTATATTTGCCTCCTGCTTCTCTCAAAACTCAGAATTAAAGCTATCAACCCCATGGGCTAAACCATGATAAACTCAGTGAGGCTGCTACCTCCACTTTAACTTTTCAAATACATGTTTGGGCTGACAAGGTTGAAGAAAATCTTGACTGTTTTATTTTTCAGTGAGTGGTCACTTATTCTGGAAAACCATAAATTGGCTGACTGTACCTCTGGTGGTGCAGTGGTTAAGTGCTACATCTGCTAACCAAAAGGCTGGCAGTTCGAATCCACCAGGCATTTCTTGGAAACTCTTTGGAACAGTTCTACACTGTCCTGCAGGGTCACTGTGAATCAGAATTGACTTGGTGGCAGCGGGTTTTCATCTTTATAATGAGCATAATACTGTTTCTGTGTTACCTTCTTAAGTGAACTCCAAGGAGTATTAATTTTGTGTGGTGTTTGGATGCTCATATTATGTTGATATGGTAACTGAAAGAAATGTATCATTTGAAGGTATTTGTCTTTTGGGGGGGCACTATGAGTCCTTATTTTCCAAATGTACATGAGAAATACAATCAAAGGAATGAAAATATCATTTTGCAAAAAATACAATGTGCTATATAGTGAATATTTAAAAATATCAGACGAAACTCAAGATTTCAAGTATTATGGTTATTGAAGTCCTAAGTAGCATATATAATTTTTGTAATGTTATTTTTAAAAAAGCTTACCATTTTTATGCTTTAAGATCAAATTTTGTTTTAAAAATCTATAACATTATATTTAATTTAAAATAAATTCAGGTAGTAGGAAATTATCCTTGTTTGCATTTAAATTACTCAGGGGGAAAAAGAGGTAAATGTACTTGCAGAATAAAATATTGAAAATATTTTAATTTTTCCAAAATGTTTCTTCTGAACTTGCTCCTTATAGCCAATATTTCCTCCAACAACAGAGGCCAGGTACCCTGACAGGAGGTTCTACTTTCTGTCCAGGACAGGCGATCACAGAGCTCTTCGCAATGAGCCCAGATCCTGCCTTGAGATGCTTCTCAGTCTGCACTCACTACATAGCTACTATGGATCAAGCTATGGTAGTTCCAGACAGAGAAACATATTTGCCATTCTTGTGTATTGTGTTCATAATATCACACTTCGTGAGCCACGGATTATGAATATTCGGTACACATAAATAAAGCCAAGTATTCTAATGAAATGAACACACCAAATTCGCATGGAATTAATGATACCAAAACCAAACCCACTGTCATTGAGTTCAATTCCAACTCACAGTGATACTATAGGACAGAGTAGATTTGTGCCATAGAGTTTCCAAGGAGTGCTTGGTAGATTCAAACCGCCAACCTTTTGGTTAGCAGGCATAGCACTTAACCACTACATCACCAGGGTTTCTAAGTTACTGATAGGCATATATATCTACATATTGCTATGCTGATAAATGATACGCCACTGCGATTATAAATTCTTTTATGTAACACCTCTCATCTTTGGAAAAGTTTCCCTACATGGTTGCTTCGTGCTTGCCTTAGCACAATGAAGGAGACAGATTATATTTTTACCTTTAGTTGGTTGCTACATTTCAAACTGAGGTAGAAATGGGAGTGTCTATACAGAAGAGGGTAAAAATGGCTGTACAGAGAAGAAAATTCTCGATTTCATTAAGACTGAGAAAAATATGAATAGCTAACATATGTTGAATGCAAGTACTTGACTACCAGCTGAAAGTTTGGTGGCTGAAGTCCACCCAGAGGCACCTCAGAACACAGAGCGGGTGGTCTGCTTCGGAAACATTGTAGCCTTGGGCACCCTGTCTAGTAGTTCTACTCTGGACATAAAGCATTGCCACACGTTGGAATAGACTTAATGGCACCCAACAAGAACAACTACGCCATGTACTTTACATATGATTAAACCTCACAACATTGTAAAGTGATAGTAACACACACATATTTTACTGATGGTAAGTGACTTGGTTTGTTCTGCGAAACATCTCAGGCATCACTACATCCAGCGGCAGTCACCACAGCAGCTTCTCTCCTGCCTGCTATAGTGTTTCTTGTAACAAAATCATCTGAGAACCAGCATCGCCTGTGGTCCTAGTTAAAGATGCAGATTTCTATGCTCTATTCCAAAATATGATTTTTTTTATTAGAAAATACAAGTATATACATTATTTCAACCCCCAAGATGACTTCTATGGACAGCAAAATTTGAATATCTCTAAACTTTTAACAACTTGTCAGTGGCAGATAGTGCTAGCTCTTTACCAAAAATATTTCTTTTTGTTTGTCATAGATTGAATTATGGCACCCCAGAAACGTGTGCAGCCACTTGGTTAGGCTATGATTCCTGGTACTGTGTGATGTTCTTACATGTTGTAAATCCTGCATCTATGATGTTATTGAGGGAGGATGGGTGGTGGTTGTGTTAGTGAGATAACACTCAATGTGTAAGATTGTGACAATCATCCTGGCATGTAAGGGAAAGGAAAGCAAGCAGAGAGTTGGGGACCTCATACCACCAAGAAGCAGTGCCAATAGCAGACTACTTCCTTTGCAAAGGTCCCAGAGGAAGGCTAACGACAAGGACCTTTCTCCAGAACCAACAGAGAAAGCTTTCCCTGAAGCTGATGCCCTTAATTTGGACTTTTAGTCAGGACTTTTAACAATAAAATAAATTTCTCTTCGTTAAAGCCATCCACTTGTGGTATTTCTGTTATAGCAGCACTACGTGACTAAAATATTTTTCTTCCAGAACTCTCAGTGATACAGCATTACCAGGGTTCCTGCAGTTAGGTTTGGCCATGTGAATGTGTGTTAGCAGGTGACTTTGAGCAAAGTGATACAGGTTATTTTTAGAACCAAGTTTTTGCAAAACTGTGTGCCTCCTTCCTTAACTAGCCAAATGCAGATGACAGTGAATGTTTAGGGAATAATGAATCACAGTGTGGGAGAATCCTTGGTCCCAGAATGGCCACCTAGAGGACACAGGCCCACTGAGAAACACGTGCATTGGAATACTAAGTGACTGAGAAACAAACATACCTGTGTTTGAGCCATTATTCACTGTGTGGTATTGTTTTAGTCAGTTAGGACTGCTCGAACTGAAATACCACAGAGTGGATGGCTTTAACAAAGGAAAGTTTATTCTTACACTGTCTGGTAGGCTACAAGTCCATATTCAGGGTGTCTGCTCCAGGGGAAGGCTTTCCCCCTTGTCCACTCTGGAGGAAAGTCCGGGATTGCATCAGTGTTTGTCCAGGGAGCATCTTGGAGCAGGAATCTCAGGTCTGAAGGACGCGCTATTCTCCCGGTGCTGCTTGCTTGATGGCATGAGGCTCCCAAATCTCTGCTTGCTTCTCTTTCCTTTTATCTCTTGCAGGATGAAAGAATTAAGAGTGGGGCAAGCCATACTCTGGGGAAACTCCCTTTACAGTGGAGCAGGGAGGTGATCCTATGAAGGGATTTACAGTCCCACCCTAATCCTTTAACATACAGCACAGGAAAATCACAAAGTGGAGAATAATCATAGAACACAGGGAATCATGACCCAGCCACATGACTACACATATTTTTGGGCAGACACAATTCAATCCATGACAGGTATTCATCGTCACAGCAGTGCAGACAATTATAACTAACATACTATTGACTATGGCTGAATTGAAATCTACCATCTTACAACTCTTTTCTGTTTGTTCCAGTTCTTCTTTGTTTTGTTTTTCCTCTTCTGTTTTCTCTTTTGTTATCTGAACATCTTCTATGATTTCATTTTATCTCTCCTATTGACTTAATATACATACCTATTTAAATTGTTCAACTGTTGCCCTAGGGTTTATAATTATTGCTGTTGTTGCCATGCAAGTTAATATAATCTACTTTCAAGTAATACTATACTATGTCTCATGAAGACAAGGATCATATGAGGATATACTCAAATTCCTTCCACTTGTCTTTGAGCTATTATTTCTCTAACTTTTACTTGTATATAATATGAACCCACACTACATTGCCTCTCCTTTTGCATTAGGTGGAGGATTATAACTTAAAGCAATTAAAAAAACAAACAAACTGATTTTACTTGAATTTATTCCATTTCTGAGTTTTGTGAAGGGTCTTGTCTAGAAAAAGAAGAGCAGAGATTCAAATCCTGGTTTTTGGTGAACACCACTTTTTGGAGGTAGGCGGCAAAAGATGAGATAGTGAAAAAGACAAGTAGTTCAGGAAGAAGGAAGTTCAATGTCACAAGCCAGAGTGGAAAGGATTTCTCCAAACATACCACAGTGTTGATTGCTGCAGATGGTTTAAAAAAATAACAGCTGAGAAATTCCACTGGATTTATGCCATTAAAAAACTGCCAAGAGTCATTTCACCGGAGTGGCAGGACAAGGGAGGGCTCACAACAGATAGAACAGCATGGCAAACATACAACCTAACGCTTAAGAGACTAGTTTCAGGAGGTGGACTTCTGCTGGAATCTGCTCTACCACCTTTTACCTGTGTGATCCTGATGCCAGTTTACCCCTCTCTTTCTTCAACAATTAAAGACGTATAGTAGTACTGATTCATAGGCTTGCTGGAGGTTCAGGAGATCATCATAGAAACCACTCGCCATAAGACTGGGCACTCATGTCCTGCTGGCTTTAAACAGAATGTAGTGAGGATACAGAAGCAGAGGTGACGTAGTGGGGAAATGGAGAGCTGGAGAGAAGTTAGTCAAGTATGCAAATGAAGAAGTAAGGGGAAACTCGTGAGATGTGTCTAAGCTGAAAGTCATAAAGGATAAGACTAGTCAGATGGAACTAAAGGATGATGTCAAACATAGATGAGAAAATGAACAGAAAAATAAATTGACAGAGGTGGGAGTGGGTTTGTTATTAGGGGAGAAACAGGGCATAAACCTGAGGATTAACAGAGAGAACACTCGTTTGGTGGAGAGTGAAAGGAAGTGACAGTGAGAAGAGCAGAGACATTTTTCAGAATAAAGATTGTGAAGCTTCTGTGGAAAATAAGCAGCAAAAACTTATTGAAACACAGTAATTGAGAGCATCAATGAAGGGTCTGGGGCCCCAGTGGCACATTGGTTAAGCACTTAGCTTCTAACCAAAAGGTCAGCAGTTTGAAACTACCAGCTGCCCCCCTGGAAACCTTATGGGACAGTTCTACTGTGTTCTATAAGGTCAGTATGAGTTGGAATTGACTCCATGGCAGTGCATTAGCTTTTTGTGGAGATAAAGAGTTCAAGAAATAGCTGATCTCCTCATTTCTGGTGCCCTAAGTGATGTAGCAGGTTAAGTGCTACACCTGCTAGCAAAAAGGCTGGCAGTTCAAATCCACCTGGTGCTCCATGGAAACTCTATGGGGCAATTTTATTCTGACCTCTAGGGTACCTGTGAGTCAGACATGAACTGATATCAGTGGGTTTCATGTTTTTCAAATGTGTGCTTGGAAACCCTGGCACTGTGTTACCAAAGAGCTGTCTGTTAACCAAGAGGTCAGCAGTTCAAATCCACAAGGTGCTACTTGGAAACCCTATGGGGCAGTTCTACATTGTTCTATAGGGCTGCTGTGAGTCAAAGTTTACTCAATGGCAATTTCTTCTTCTTTTTTTTTTTTTAAACATATGCTTCTCTCAGACCCAGACCTTCCCTGCTCTCACATCACTCCTGACTTTGTGTACAGGTAGTGATGGATGGAATATCTAAGAGTACAGGTCACCATCTATTTTAATAATATAACAATAACAGATTTTTAATCACTTAACAATTTAGTATAAATCACCTGCATGATTGATTAATTAAGAAGTAAATAAGTTCCAAACCTCTTAGCACATTTGCCCAAGGGTACACTATCATTATTAGGTGGCACTGAGGTCGTTCCAATCACAGTGACAATATATACAACAGAAGCAAACACTGTCCAGTCCTGTGCCATGCCCACAATCACTTCTATGCTTAAGCCAATTGCTGCAACCAATGTCACAGCCATCCTGTTGAGGGTCTCCCTCTTCCTCCTTGACGCTCTACTTTACCAAGCATGATGTCCTTCTCCAGGGGCTGATCTCTCCTAACAACATGTCCAAAGTATGTAAGATGCAGTCTTGCCATCCTTGCATCCAAGGAATACTCTGGTTGTACATCTTCCACAACAGACCTGTTTGCTCTTTTGGCAGTCCATAGTATAGTCAACACTTGTCTCCAATACTACAATTCAATTCTTCTTCTCTCCTCCTTTTCCAATAACAGCTTTGAAAATACCATGGCTTGTGTCAGACACATCTTAGTCTTCAATGTGACATCTTTTCAACACCTGGAAGAGGTCTTTTGGAGCAGATCTTCCCAATGTAATGCATCTTTTGATTTCGTGACTGCTGTTTCCATAGGTATTGATTTTGGAGCCAAGTAAAGTAAAATCCTTGACAATCCCAATCTTCTATCTGTTTATCACGATGTTGCTTACTGGTCCAGTTGTGGGGAATTTTGTTTTCTTGACATTGAGGTGCAGTGAGTACTGAAGGCTGCAATCTTTGATCTTCATCAGTAGGTATTTCAAATCCTCTTCACTTCCAACAAGTAGGGTTGTGTCATCTGCATAATGCAGGTTGTTAAGGAGTCTTCCTCCCATCTTGATGCTCTGAACTTTATATTGTCCAGTGCCTTAGATTATTTCCTTGACATACAGACTGAAGAGATATGGTGAAAGGATACAACCCTGATGCACACTTCTGCTCACTTAAACCATGCAGTGTCCTCTTGTTGTATTTGTGAGACTGCCTCTTCATCAACATACAGGTTCCTCATTAGCACAATTAATTGTTTTGGAATTCCCTTTCCCCACAGTGTTACCCATAATTTGTTATGATCCACACAGTTGAATGCCTTTGCACAGTCAATAAAGCACAATCTGTCATGGATTGAATTGTGTCCCCCCAAAAATATGTGTAGTAATTTGGCAGGGCCAGGATTCCCTGTATTCTGTGATGGCCTTCCATTTTGTGATTTTCTGATGCTGTAAATCCTAATTTCTGCCCGGGGCTAATAGATATGATGATAATGTGAAAAGAGGATTAAAGTGGAGCTGCCAAACCCTTGCTAAAGGAGTTTCCATGGAGTGTGGCTTCTACCACCTTTTATCCTTTCACCGCATGGGAGATACAAAGAGAGGGAAGCAAGCAGAGAATGGGGAACCTCATCGCATCCAGAAGGCAGCACCAGGAGAAGAGCGCATACCTCTCACCTGAGGTTCTTGTGCCAAGATGCTCCCTGACTGAAAACTGATGTCACACAGGACTTTGCTCCATAGCCAAGAAAAGGGGAAAGCCTTCCCCTGGCATGGACACTCTGCATTCAAACTTGTAACCTACTGGACTGCGTAAGAATAAACTTTACTTTGATAAAGCCATCCACTCATGGTACTACTCTGTCAGAGTAGCACTAGCTGACTAAAACAACATCTTTCTGGTATTCTCTGCTTTCAGTCAAGATCCATCTAACATAATTTCACTGGTTCCACGTCCTCTTCTGAAATCAGCTTGAATTTCTGGAATTTCTCTGTTGATACACAGCTGCAGTTACTTTTGAACGATCTTTAGCAAAATTTTACTTGCATGTGATATTAATGATATTTTTTTATAATTTCCACATTCAGTTTAATCACCTTTCTGGGAATACTCATAAGTATGGATCTCGTCCAGTCACTTGGCCAGGTAGCCGTCCTCCAAATTTCTTGGCATAGATGAGTGAACACTTCCAGTGTTGCATCTGTTTGTAGATACAACTCAATTGATACTCCATCAATTTTTGGAGGCTTGTTTCTCGCAGCTTAGATTTCTTCCTTCTGTCCTGTCAGTTCCCGATCATATGCCAGTTCTTGAAATGGTTGAATGCTGACCAGTTCTTTTTGGTGTAATAACTCTGTATATTCCCTTCCCTCTTCTTTTGATGATTCCTACATCATTTAATATTTTGCCTACAGAATCTTTCACTCTTGCAACCTGAGGTTTGAATCTTTTTCTTCAGTTCTTTCAGCTTTAGAAATGCAGGGTGTATTACTCCCTTTTCATTTTCTGTCTCCAGCTTTTTGAACATGTGATTACAATACTTTACTCTGGGTTCTTGAACAACACTTTGAAATTTTGTTTTCAGTTCTTTAACTTTATCATTTATTCCCTTTGCTTTAGCTACTCAGTACTCAAGAACAAGTTTCAGAGTCTCTTCTGACATCCAATTTGATCTTTTCTTTCTTTCCTGTGTTTTTAATGACCTCTTTCTTTCTTCATGTATGATGTCTTTGGTGGCATTCCACAACTCACCTGGTCTTTAGTCATTAGTGTTTAGTACATCAAATCTGTTCTTGAGATGGTCCCTAAACTTAGGTGGGATATATTCAAAGTCATACTTTAGCTCTCACGGACTCACTCTAATCTTTTCAGTTTCAGTTTGAACTTGCATATGAGCAACTGATGATCTGTTTCACAGTCAGTACCTGATCTTTTTCTGACTAATGATACTGAGCTTTTCCATCACCTCTTTTCACAGATGTAATAGATTTGATTCCTGCATATTCCATCTTGTGAGATCCATGTAGGTGGTCATCATTTATGTTGGTGAAAAATCACAATGAAGAAGTCAAATGTGAAAAAGAAGTCAGATGTGAAAAATTCTATCACGCTACCTCCAGCACTGTCTCTATCACCAAGGCCGTATTTTCCAAGTACCACTCCTTCTTTGTTTCCAACTTTTGCACCCCAATCACCAGTCATTAACCATTAATGCATCCCGATTGCATGCTTGATCAATTTTAGACTGCAGAAGCTATTAAAATCTTCAATTTCTTCATCTTTGGCCTTAGTGGTTGGTGTGTAAATTTGAATAATAGTCATATTAATTCACCTTCCTTGTAGGTGTATGCATATTATCCCATCATTGACAGCACTGTTCTTCAGGACAGATCTTGAAATATTCTTTTTGATGATGAATGCAGCATCATTCCTCCTCAAGCTTTCCTTCTGGGCATAGTAGCCATGTGATGGTCTGATTCAAAATGCCAATACCAGTCCATTTCAGCTCACTAAAGCATAAGGTACTGATGTTTATGTATTTCCTTTCACTTCTGACAATTTCTAATTTTCCTAGATTCATACTATGTGTAATTCCACATTCCAATTGTTAACAGAGGTCTGAAGCTCTTTCTTCTCATTTTGATCATGCCACATCAGTAAATAAAAGTCTTGAAAGCTTGACTCCATCTGTGTCATTAAAGCGGACTCTACTTTGAGGAGGCAGCTCTTCCCCAGTCATCTTTTGAGTGCCTTCAGCCTGAGGGGCTCATTTTCCGGCACTACATCTGACAATGTTCTGCTGTTATTAATAGGATTTTCACTGGCTAATTCTCTTCAGAAGTAGGCTAGTCTGTCCTAGTATAGAAGGTCAGCTGAAACGTGTTCACTATGAGTCATCTTTCTGGTATCTGAATAACAGTGGTATAGCTTCCAGCATCATAGTGACATGCAAGCTCTCACAGGGTGACAAATGGACAGACACATGGGGTCCAGGAGGATGCAGATAATTAATTGCAGAGATGGGTTTAGAATTTAGACCTTCTCATTTCTGGAATTTCACTGATAGTGGGCCAATAATTCCTGGTTCCAACTGGAACCTATCACTTGGTCACTATAAGTCAGAATGACTCGTTGGCAGTAGATTTGTTTCTGGTGATTTGAGAAGCCTATCTAATATTGCAAAAACAAAACATTAACAAGTAAAAAAGAAATTTGGAAAAAAAAAGCATTAAAAACACAATGGTGTAGGCAAAGGACAAGCAATATTACCAATAGCCACAAATCATAGAGGTCTTATGAAAACATGAAAAACAAATTATTGCATAAAATAATACCTGCAAACAACGTATTTTAGCTTCAAGAGGGCAGCAATCTCACTTTATTTCACTCTTAATATATAGCATAGTACCGATTACCTAGAACATAAAAAAGTTATTATTCAAGTATTTTTCAAAGAATGATTGAAAAAGCTTGGATGTAGAGAACCATAATTTATGGAATAAATATCAAGACCAAGATGGAGATACGACTATGGAATATCAGAACTGAACCTGACACAACTACCTTCAAGACAATATAGTACATACTATGGACACCAAGTTAAACACTTTAGTAGTTCGTTATCTTTTGCTTTTTCTTTTTTCATACTTAATTCTCCTCTGAGAAATGGTTTCTCATATAGACAGATTTGGGGAACTTGTTTGTTTGTATGCTTGTCCTTATGAATCCTAACTGTAACTGACTGCACCTAAATTGGGCCAATCCCAGTCCCCTCCCCTAGAAGTTGGAACGGAGACAAAGACAGGTCTACCCCTCCCTGAGATGAGACGTGTAGCATACAAGCAATGACAGATACTCTGTTTTTCCATGAACAAAGCAGAGAAATTTGATCTGCAGTAAAGGGAAAATGAAACATAGCTGAATTGGAGAAACACCTGAATTTCTGACAGCTTTTCAGTCCTTTCTGAGGTCCAGCTTCATTCCTTTGCCCACTTTGTTTTTTAACTGAAGTTTAACTAACACCAAATTGTGCATATGGTTGCCATGACTCAAGCTGACTTGAAGGCATTTGACAAGAAGTACAGGGTGATCTAATAACTGGATTAGATATAGAATCTTCAGTAAAATACTTAAAAACAAAAATTGCTTTCTTAAAAATCATTACAGACAGAAAATTTGATGTTTAACACATGACATTTCTTCAAGCATTCTTGATTGTTCTAAATAAGCTCATTTTTATGTTTTGTTTTATACCCATTTCCTTCTTTTCTTCTGTGTCTGAGGTGACTTGATGGCCCTGGTAACGGTCATATTCATAGTTAACATTCTCATAACCTGAATAATTGATCTCCTTTGGACAGCAAAATAATTTAGAAAGATACAACACATGTTTGGTGCTTTCTGGGTCCTTGAGAATTGCCCAAGGCTCCTCATCTTAGCTGAGCACCAGGGGTGAGATGAAAGAGAGACATGAAAGAGATTACAGATAGGTTTGTGGTAACCCCAGAGCAGAGGGGACTAGTGTCATTTTCAGAAGGTATAGATTGGGAGGGGGGTTATAAGATTCTTGGAAGCTGTACATCCAGCTGGCTGGGAAGACAAGATAGCAAGGACTGAGTGAAATCCTTTCACAAGTGGGGCTTAGTGTAGCCTCACAAGTGGGGTGTTCCAGGCCACTTTGCAAAGCACCTATCAGTTTCCCACTCTCCCAAGAAAAGCCGAAAGACAACTAGTGTGAATAGCCATGAAGGCTTTAGGATCTTGACCAGGAAGGTGCAGAGAGTATGAACCATTACCTAGCAGTGCTATCATAAAGGAAGAGACTGAATGGATGAGAGAACTGTAGCTCTGGGGAGATAAGGGTGCACTAAGAATGTCATCAGACCAGGTGGCTCTCGCCACCACAACCATAGATAATTAAGTCTCCTTCAATCTCAGTGCATTAATAAGAGGAGAAAGAGAAACATTAGACCCTGTGCTTTAAATAGAAAGTGACTGGGATAATTTATACACATAGTCAACCATTCATTATCAGTAGATATCTGTTTGGAGGCATTGAAACTACAAGATTCATTAAACTGCACACTATTATGTATTTACACACATATAGCATACAATATTACATACACTATGAAGTACAGAATACTTTACAGTATTACTGCCTTGTATGAGGATACCAGTGGTAAAGATAATGGCATAGGATCAGCTGGTGGAGTCAGAGGCAATTTGATGGCAACTAACAACAACAGTCTTGTGGTTCAGTCCAGACAGTTCAATTTCAACTATAAATGACATATTCCAACGACCTTGCTAATTCTGCAGACGCCACTGATAATAATATCCAACAAGATATTTACAGTACCAATGATATTAATATTTTTAAGTAATGGGCATGACTTGAAAGAAGAGACAAGGCTAAGTACACATGAAATCAGGATGAATTTTTCTGCCACCAGAATCAGTCCAGTTAAAGCCAATTATTCACAGAAAGTAAGAAAAGAAAAGTAGGTGTAATTGCAGTTAAATATACAGGAGATGACGCAGTTTTGGAGCAAGCCAATGTATGCGGAAAGTATGATAAAATCAATGGCTGGGGCAGTCATATAGGTCTTTATCTTGTTAATAAAAATAGCTGCAGGTAGATGATAGCTGTAGTGACATAGCTAAAGATGATTATGTGGTCCAGAAAGTACACATATCCTGTATCATTCCAGTGTAAAATAAGGGGAGATTTGGGTTGATTATAAGGGATAACTTTCTAGCTGTTTACTGCTGCCCAAACTTAAACAGGCTGGCTCTCACAGCAATGGCCTCCTTCCCACTGAATGTATTCAAAGGCAATTTAGAGGTCGTAGATGGAATCCATGCTCTTATTAAAACCACTGAGTTTTAATGGTGTCCAGAGTTTTATTCACTCCTAAGACTATCTACAAATGCGTGTTGAATTTATTTTACTTAATCACATATAATTCTGTCATACTGTTCTAAACATAACCAAAATGAAAATAAAATATTAAGAGTTTCTTCCAGTGTAATTTTGGTTAGCACCACTACTAAAGTTGATACAGTCATAGGCATCAGAAGAACTGAGGTGCAAATTCTAAGCAAGGACATAGCGGCTTCTTGGAAAAATGCAAGTAAGTGCAAGTAAACCTCGAGATGCAGACAACTAGGGTACCCAGTACTAATAACCAAGTAAAAGGCACATAAAACATAATTTTGAAGTAAATGTAAATTTACTTATTGAAGATTAATATAATATAATATCATATCAATTAATTGATATAATTAATTAATTACATATTAATTAATAATATAATATAATATTAATATTATGTCAATATTAATATTATATAATGTCAAACACTGCTAGGTTTACAAAAGCTTCAATGCAATTGTCAACATACTTCTGCATTTTTAAACTTTAATACTTTCAAACACTCTAAACTTCAGTGCCATCCTTAGTTAAGAATCAAAACAGACAACCAGAGAAATAGATAACCAAATAGATAACCAGAGAAACATTTACAAGTGAGTCCAATCTGAGTGCTATTTTTCTCAGTGGCTAGTTTATTTATGGGGAATACATGAAAGTATATCAAATATTAATCATGGAAGGAACTAGACTGATATGATAAAAATATGTGGGCAAGGATGTATACAAGTTAGGCTTCTCAGTCTTCACAATCAAGTGTGACAGGTGTCAGCTGTTCCTCTGATTTCAAAGATCGCATCCCTGTGCCAGTACAGTGCCTGTTTTCTCTGAGAGACCTTCCACGATGGTCTCTCTGCTGCAGTTTATCACAGTTGAGCACTGATCACTGCAGGTTGCAATCTTAAATTCCCATCACCTGGGTCCTGCTAGATTCCACCAATAGAAGGTACTAATAGTAGCTTAAAGCAATAGTATTTTGCCCTCTTTCCCACTTTCTTTGAAAAGGCCAGTGTCTCCTCTGTGCCTCCAACTCCCCTCAGTTGACCACAGACAGGCCCACTATGTTTCCAGTGGATTCTGGATCCCGGGCTCCAGCAACACAGCCCTCTTCTTTGTCCCTTCAGCCTCGGTGGCTCACTGCTATTGCGGTGGTGTTCCCTGCTGTTGTTGACTTCCGGAACTGCTTCCTCAAGAGTGAGGCACCCAGAGTGCAAGTTTTCAAAAGGCATTCACTCTCTGGTCTGTCAAAGTGCCTGAGAACGAGTGTCCCTTAAATTTGTGCTACAAACACCTCGTTTGCATAAACTTAATCCAAGTCCTGCTGATCTCTGGACTGCCTCATGTCACCTCTTTAGTTTTAGAGTTCTCCTATCATCTGAATAAACAATTCCCGGTATTCAGTTCCTCCTATGTCTCCTGTTGTATGTTGGACCTTGTAAGTCCCAGCATCCTCTCTAAGATGTTCAATTTCTAATTGTCTCCTAAAACCTGTCAAAGTCACATTGATAGAAGTGATATTTAAGGAAGAACTTTAAGGAAAATATTGTACATCTTCTTCTAAGTACTTGAATTCTATCCTTATATCATCCTAGCTCCTCAGAAAAGCCTATACCTGGATCTCATTAGTCCAGACTCCTACAGCAATAACTTTTGTCAATCCCATTTTAAGCCTATTCTTTTAGCATTTATTTATAGTCATTAATAAATAAAAGTCTTGTAAAGGATGATCTTCTCCCCACATTTATCTTAAAAATGCTCACTGGAGTCATTATTCATTAATTTTACTATATTGTACCCTGTAGTAATCAAAATAATTAAGTAGAATTATTTTATCCAAAAAAAAAAAAAAAAAAAAAAGGGTAGGGGAGAGGGTGGATTTATTGGTATGCTTAACTGAACTTCAGGAATAGTTCAGTGGAGCTAATCTTGGTAAAAACTGGGACCAGAGGCTCAGTGCTAGAGGCTCTGTAAGAGACACACAGACTCTGTCGCTGTCCATTACTCTTAACTTCTCTTTCCTTTTTTTTTTTTGTTCTCTCACAATTTCTCTTCTGTGTTGACTTTATTTTTTCGTAAATACTATGTCCAAAAGTCACAGGATTTTTTATGAGAGAGCTGTTCTTCATAACTCCAGCAAAAAAATTCACGTGAAAGAATCTCTATTGCCTCAACCTGAGTCTCACGTCCATCCCTGGACTAGTTATTAAAACCAGCATACTAGAGTACAAGCAGTGTGTGTTGAGGCCATCAGCCCACTTGTAGAGCTGGGAGTTGGTGTATATGCATGTGAATGCACTGGCAGAGTAGCACTGCAATTCCAGGTCTTTGGAAGAACACGATTGAAGTGGAGGAGAAATAGTTTCCTAGAGGAAGGGAGATCTTTCCGGCAGATCAAAGAGTAAATATTCACTAGATGCCTTCGATAGAAGCCAGCTAAAGTTCAACACAAGAAAATAAATGACTTCTTTTTAAGCCTTTGATTTTAGGAAACTTGAGACAGTTTTGAATGCCCCATGGTGGTAACTGTTAATCCCATCATTGAATTGTTATTCCTTGAGTTCCTACATTGTTCTGGGTGCTAGCCAGCCATTGGTTGAAAATCTGTATTTTCATGGAAATAATGTTTTATTATGGGGTGAAAAATATATCTATATATACACACATAGGTATACATATCCATATGCAATTTTATATCCTCTATCTATGCACATGTATATCACTTGTAAGAGTAGGGTAAAAAGCTAATCACGCAGGAAAGCAAGTAACAAAGCAATGAGGTGCAAACAAGTGCCTTGATAAGGGACGATACTTGTGCTTAAAGAGCAATACGAAGGCCAGTGCGACCGGAGGAGAGGGACCAGGTAGGCAGTGTCAGAAAATAAAATCAGACACAAAGCAGAGCCAGATCTTCTGGACTTGTATTTTTTAGTCAAGTTAGTATCATTAACATATCAGTTCAGAGTCTTGATCACAATTTTTTCTAATGATATAAATTAAAATAGAAAAATACCATTGTGCATTTAAGGCCCTCTGGTATTATAGAATGCTTTGCTGTTTTATAGTTCACAATGACTTGAATATAGAAGCCACAGCTTACTAAGGAGTCTGTTATGAGCCAAAGTTCATATCAAACTATTAAATTAATTAAGGTCAGATATATGGCTTTTTATCAATTAAAATTATCTTTTAATTGATTACATGAAATTTTTGTTTCACACTGAATGGTACAATATAAAAACTTTAAAATAAAAGTGAGAAATGTTACTTCAAGCCAGTTAAGAAAATACACATATCATGAAAGTTCAGGGGGAAGGACATTGTTTCAGGCTGGGATAAATAAGGCAGGTGTCATGGAAGAAATGACGCGTGAACTTGGCCTTAACTGAGTAGCAGTATCCCACAGACAGGGACCTTAAAAAAAACTAAAAATAATACCAATGGAGTTGTTAATAACAATTTCCTGTTCACTGACTTGTGACACGATTCCTGACATAATGCTGGATATTCTCCATAACACAATTTTGGAGCAGTAGCCTAAAATATTCATTCACTTATTATTAAAACATAAAACTCTGATGGCGTAGTGGTTAAGTGCTATGTCTGCTAACCAAAAGGTCAAAAAAATAAACAACCCAAACCCACTGCCGCTGAGCCAGGTCCGACTCATAGTGACCCTAGAGGTCAGAGTAGAACTGCCCCACAGAGTTTCCAAGGAGTGCCTGGTGGATTTGAACTGCATCGAGTCGACAGCAGTGGGTTATTTATTAAGTGGCTTCTACGTACAGGTCATTGTAGGGACCATAAATACAGATAAGCTACAGTATTACAAATCATTCTATCAGCTAAAAAGAATAGATTTTTAGGATATTATTAGGTATGTAGAAACTGTTAGCATAGTGCTGAAGTGCTACTGCTGCTAACCAAAGGCTGGCAGTTCATATCCACCAGGTGCACCTTGGAAATCCATGGCAGTGGGCTCAGTTTTGGGTTATTATATATATATACATAGACATATATAAATTAACATATCTATATCTAATTATCTCTGTGTATGTTTTGCCTATGTTACATAGAAATTTAATTTAGAATTCTCACTTTCAGAGAACCTTCTTCATAACTTATGTCTATAGGACATCTATGAGCACTACTGGAAAAGAATCATGTCTGTTCTTGCGGATTATTTCATGTGGGTATTTAATCTTGTATTGTTACTCACATCACCTCACACGTCCAGGAGGAATCTCTATCAAAGTCTGGGAGCTGTCTAACAAACGCATGGATGCCTCTGTAATATGCAGTCATATTTTAGAAATTTTACAGAACAACTCAGGAAGCATATCTCACTAAGTAAAACAGAAATCGAAAACTTTACACAAAACAAAACACTTCATAGTATAAACACATATATACTTATATAACAGTTAACATAAAATTGTTATTTTCAAGTCAGTAGTCAACTCTAAACATTTTAACTTTACTAGTGGCAAATAACAAGTGAAATATATGAAAAGCATTCAAGTTTCATGTAACGATGGTTTTGACTCTTTTCACCTATCAGTCTTTATAAATATTACTTTACAGCAGACAAAGCCTGATGGAACAAACACAGCAGTGGTGACTTTGTTTGGGTTTTAGCTTTAATTAATGACTTATTACGTTTTAGCTTTAATTAATGAGTTGACTTTGGAAAAATCACTTTATTTCTGGGCTGTCATTTCCTCATTGGGAAGGTAAGGAATTGAGTTAGCTCCCTTCAAGTTCTATCTTTTAATGTCTATAAAAAGTATTCTAAAAAAAAAAAGAGGAAGACTGGTGTTCAAGGCTATTCTAATTAGAAATGAAATGAGATATCTAAGAGTGATCCGGAAAATTTCAATAAAGTGGATTTCAAGGTACTGATATTTTTCCTGTCAAATATTTTATATCATACATTGATAGCACAGAGTCATGCATGTGGTAAGCAAGCCACTTATAATTGTCGATTAAAAGCACATAAAGAGACTAGCATGCTTGCTGTGTTATAAATTTTAATGTTTCTCACAACAAAAGAAACATAGCCTCTTCTAATTAATAGTTTTAAATGTTTTGTAAGTAATAAGTTCTTCATAGGTCCTGAGGAAAGTTTCATATCCCTTTACTAGAAAACTATTCACATATAGACACAAACTCAAAATTGTATGTGTTGATCTCATCCACGGACAATTGTCTAAAACAGAACATCCTGAATTTACTTAATTGTAGACTTTATCCAGAGAAGTAAGAATTCGTTTCTTATTTATAAGCACTGGAGTCCATGTAGAGTCCCCAGGTGGAGCAAACAGCCAGGGACTCAGTTACTAACCAAGGGATTGGCAGTAAGAACCCACCCAGAGGTGCACCAGAATAGAGGCCTTGTGATCTGTTTTGAAGCGTTGTATGAGAGACGGGTAGACAAGGATGGAAGAGGCCCTTAGGCCTTAGAACAAGTATGTGGTTAAGGCTTTGTCTCTTTCTTTGTGGCATCTAACCACAGTTTTGGAAACCTGGTGGTGTCATGGTTAAGAGCTAGGGCTGCAAAAGGAAAGGCCACCAGCTGGACTCCACCAGGCACTCCTCGACAACTGTATGAGACAGTTCTGCTCTGTCGTATAGGGTCACTGTGAGTTGGAATCGACTCAGTAGCAACAAGTTTTGCTTGTGATTGGCTTCTAAAAGATCATAGCCATTGAAAATCCTATGAGAGAGTGCTAATCTGAAACATATGAGGTCACAAGAGCTAGAACTGACTCAATGGCAACTGGTTTGTTCGCTGTTGTTTTTGGTAACCAGTGTATCTCAGCATCTTTGTGTTAGTGATTATCTGCTAACTAAACATCAGAAATGCAGTATGAATAGAAGTTTTAACATCAATTTTTTAAAAATTCTTTTTATGGCACTTTTAAACATTCATCTGCTCAAGAGAAACAGGAAATCTTTACGAGACAAATAAGCTACGAGATGTAATACTGACTCATGAGAAATAACTTTAATGTATGCTGTTAAGATATTTGCCCTTATGGTGTTGCTCAGGATTCTGAACCAATATTACTTAAACCTCTGTGCAGTGAAAAGAAAAACACAACCTGATACATACTCTTTACTCTATGGTGTTTTGTTGACAAGCAGTGTAAACTTCTCACTACGTTTTTTTAGTCAAGTAGACATTCTATTTTTTTTTAACTTTGCTTTAATTGAAAGTTTACAATCCAAGTCAGCTTGTCATATGAAAATAGACACACACATTGTTATGTAACCCTGCTTGTTCTCCCACACTGTCGCAGCACAGTCCTCCTCTCCACCCTTTATATCCTGTGTCCATTCAACCAGTTTCTGTCCCCCTCTGCCCTCTCTCACCTCACCTCTAGACATGACCTTCAGGGTTAGTCTCACATATCTACTTAAGCCAAGAAGCATACTCTTCTCCAGTATCATTTAATGTCTTACAGACAAGTCCAATATTTGTCTGAAGAGCTGGCTTAAGAATAGTTTCAGCTCTGGGCTAACAAAGAGCTCAGGGGCCATTACTTTCAGGGACCCTCTAGTCTGACAGACCACCTAGTCTAACATTTTTAGTAGAGTTTGAGTGCTGCATCCCACTTTCCTCTGTTCCATCAGGGACTCTCTATTGTATTTTCTGTTAGAGCAGTCACTGGTGGTAGCTGGGCACCATCTAGTTCTCCTTGTCTCATGCTGATATATTCATTGGTTACGTGGTTCTTTCTGTCTCTTGAGCTCACGTTTTACTTTTGTCTTTGGTGTTCCTCTTTCTCCTTTTCTTCAGATGGGTTGTGAAAGGGGTACCATGAGAAAGAAATCGTATGGGCAATATGAGAAAGGAATTGTAGAGGCATAGTTTCCTGGGTAACTAGCATTATGTCTGTATACCTTACACAGTTAGCTTTCATGTACTTTGGTGATCTTGTGATTTATGATTTGTCCTCCCTGTTCCCCTTCCTATTTTCCATGCTCTGTGAAGTTTAAAATTAACTTATGTTTCTCTTAGAGAACTCCAGCAGCAACTTTGAAGCTTCTTGGAGAATCCAAACAGCAACCAGTAGACCTGGAAAGCGACAACCAGACAGTGGGGTCCCATCTTGTAACTGAAAGCAGCGGGGTGCCAATGGACCTTGAAAGGATACTCATAGGAGGTCAATTCACCCACCTGAAAGGGGAACTGACATTCATCAGTTCAAGAACTGACATTCTTCAAGTCAATCCTGTTTAAGACCTGACCCTCTAAAAACCTCTGGTCTGTCTGCAATGGGCAGACAGAGTTTTGGAGACTGTTCCCCTCTGTCTGCTGTCTGCTGGTATACAATAAAGCCCCCTTGCTATTTGCTTCACGCCATCTCAATATTTGCTTTGCAGCAGCTGACTGGAATCTGTATTTTACAGTAACAGTTAGAATCAGTTGATGGGTTTTAGATGACTGCTTGCTAGTTTTTAAGACTCCAGACACCATTCACCAGAGCCAGACGAAGAACATTTTCTTAATAAACTTTGTAATGCCAGTTGACCTAGATGTCCCCTAAAGCCATTGTTCCCAGTCCCCTGTCTCTGCTGCTCTGTACCTCAAAGTGTTTTGTTGTAATCAGGAAACCTCTTAGCTTTTGGTTTAGTGCAGTCATGCTGACTTCTCTTGCCTTTGTGTATAGTCCTTCCCTTCACCTGAAATAATTCTTGTCTATTACCTATTCAATGGGAAATGCTGGTGGTACAGTGGTTAAGTGCTATAGCTGCTAACTAAAAGGTCAGCAGTTCAATCCACCAGTCGCTCCTTGGAAACTCTATGGGGCAGTTCTACTCTGACCTATAGGGTTGCTATCAGTCGGAATCATGTGATGACAGCTGGTTTGGGTTTATCTAATTAGTGAATAACTCTTTTCCTTCCTCCTTTGTAAACATCAAAGAATGTTTTCTTCTGCGTTTAAATCTTTACTTCAGTTCTTAAAAGTAGTTGTTTCATACAGTATCTGTTCTTTTGTAACTAATTTCACTCACCAAAATACCTTCCAGGTTCCCCCACACTATGAGATATTTAACTAATTCATCATTGTTATTTATTGCTGTGTAATATTCCATTATGTGAACGTACCGTAATTTGTTTAGTCATTCATCTGTTGACATGCACCTAAGCTGATTCTTTTTGTTAGTGACGGCAATCCTGCAATGCACATTGGTGTGCATATATCTATTTGTGCGACTGCTCTTATTTCACCAGGCTATATTCTAAACAGTGAGATTGCTGGATCATGTGATATATCTATTTCTAGCTTTTTGAGGAAATGCCAGATCTATCTCCAAAGTGGTTGTACAGTTTCACATTCCTGTCAGCAGTTTATAAGTGTTCTAGTCTCTTCACAGCCTCTCTAACACTTATTATTCGTAATTTTTGGATGAATGCCAACCTTGTTGGGGAGAGATGATATCTCATTGTTGTTTTGATTTGGATTTCTCTAACTGTTATTTCTTTATGTAGCTATTAGCCACCTGATGTCTTCTTTGATAAAAATGCTTTTCCATATCCTTTGCGTATTTTTAAATTAGATTAATTGTTTTCTGTTGTTGATGTTTTGGAGTATCTTATAGATTTTAGGGAATTTTTATTTACAGTCTGTAGTTAGAATTTTTATTCTTTAGAAGCTATTATCAGATGAGCATAACTGTTTGATTTTTAGGAGCTCCCAGTTACCTATTGTCTCTTCTGATGTTTGTGTACTGTTAGTAATGTTCTGTATTCTATTTATGCCATGTATTAGGGCCCTCAGTATTGTTGCTAATTTTTCTCTGGTGATATTTATGGTTTTAGATTTTATGTTGGTTTTTGATCCAGTGTGAGTTTTCTGCATGGTGCATGGTATGGGTTCCGTTTCATTATTTCTTGCAGAAGGATATTCAGTTATGCCAACAGCATTTGTTAAACCAAAACTAACCCTAACCCATTGCTGTCAAGTGGATCTCAACTCAACAATCCTATAGGACAGAGTAGAACTGCTCCATAGAGTTTCCTAGGAGAGCTTGGTAGATTTGAATGGTTTACCTTTTGTTTAGCAGCCATAAGACTTAACTACTATGCAATCAGGGTTTCCCATTTTCTAAAGACATTGTCCTTTTCACAATTAACAAACTTTGGGTCTTTGTCAGATATCAGCTGCTCAATTAAAAAAAAAAAGCTGCTCATACATAGACAATTTATAACTGGATTCTCAATTCTGTCCCATCAGTCTGTGTATCAGTTGTTGCGCCAGTGGAAGGCTGCTTTGACTACCATGGCAGTATAATAGGTTCTACAGTCAGGTAGTGTGGGGCCTCCCACTTTGTTCCTCTTCAGTAGTGCTTTACTTATCTGGGCCTTATTCCCTTTTCACATGAAGTTGGTGAGTGTTTCCTCAGTTCCTTAAAAGGGCCATTGGAATTTGGATTTGGATTTCATTGTATCGATAGGTCACCTGGGGTAGAACAGACAGTTTCACAAGTTTGAATCTTCCTATCCACGACCAAGGTAGGTTTCTCAATTTATACGGGTATCTTTTGCTTTCTTGCAGTAATGCACTGCAGATTTCTTTGTACAGATCTTTTACTTCTCTGGTTTATTCCTAAGTAGTTTATGTTATCACCTTGGGGACTATTTTATTTTTATTGTGAATAAATAAAAGTTTATAATCTAAGTCAATTTTCCATATAAAACCCTGAACCCATGCCTCTGTGCAACTTTATCTGCTCTCTTCATGCTCACCATACTTCTGGTATTCCCTCACTGGCAATATTAATTTCTGACAAAATTAAGAAATTGTATGAGCAGTGTGAGAAAGGAAATCTTCAACTGTGAGGGACATATATATGTACAGTATTTTAAAAGTTAAAAATACCACATCGTGAATCTTCAGATAGCACAATACCATAGCCATCCAATATTACTGCTATCAGAAAAGTTTGGTTAATGTTCTAATATGTGCCACTCAGCCTAAGGGGTGGAAAGGCTACAACCAAATACAGAAAGATTTTGCTAATCTTGATAGATAGTAAAGGATTGGGAGAATACTTGCCATATGGTAAGAACAAAAATGTAACCAACCAAATTATTCTTTCATGTTACTTTGACGAATAAAGTCACTTCCTAAAAACTGACTTCTTTTGGTATTTCATTTAAAATTAAAATAGCCCTTCAAACAAGAAAAGGTCACCATTAACCTCATCAGAACTTTAAAAATTGCACCAAACAAATCCAGAAACTAATAATGTATATTTTAAATATTAGGTACACTTGATATGATTATTTGGACTGAAATACATGGAAGAAGTCCTTGAGATATTCAAAGATGAGTTGCCTGAGCTGCTCCAAATTGCACAGCTGTGCATAGTGACCCAGACGTACTGGAAATATCATTTCTGATTTTAGGTGAGGGAAGTTAAACAGTGGCATAAAGAGGTGATTTGCACTAGTTCATTACTAATATGGCAGAAGGCATATATAATCTGCTACGCTCATATGAATGACATCTCTGTCCAAGACAGCAAATTAAGACCACACAGTCTTTGTGTCTCATTAGATCTACCACATGTATGTGTGAATATGGGGCCTTTGAGGCATTCTAAAAAAAGGGAGAGAAAAAATTATGTGAAAAGGAAAACTGCTGTTCTCTTATGCTTACTTTACCAAGGCATGAGTTACCTTTTGTTTCAAATGCTGCAATCTGCTCTCTTGGGACCTTGCCTTCTAAACACTCACCTTTACCAGTTGCAATTACATACAAAATTATTTCCTCCCTTCCTATACTGACCATGCATGGTCACCTCTTAAATCTCTACATTTGTTCCACTTCTCAGTTATACCACATCCTAGCTTTCAGCTCCTTCAATGACCTCCAGAGTTCCCCTCTCTCCCTCATGGATCTGCTTTTGAATACTATATCTGGAATAACAATTGTATGATTTCAGTTTCATGCAGCGATTTACATTTCATAATACAATCCATCCATATTGTGCCACTAGGACCTTATAAATTCTTCAAATTTATCTAAACTTGAGCGTGCAAAACATCAGTGAAAATGTTATTTTGACCTGTGCTTGGAGAACCTGTCATAAAATGCCATAAAGTTGTTTGGAACACCACCTATCATCGAGCTGCTCATACAATCTTCCTGTATTGCAATCATGATTCAAACATCTCAGTTTTCTAGATCTTGCTATACATTTCAGCCAGTAAAAGTGCTTAGCTCAGGAGTACTTAACTGCAGAATGTATAGACATATCACTGACTTAATCACAATTCAAAACACTATGAGAAGGAAAACTTGTGCATGGAATATACAAAGAGTGTCTTTCTAACTGGAACAATATGTGTAGTCAAAATTCACATAGAAATTATGTTTGGTCTTAGGCATACAGAGTCCATACATTCTTTTACCAGGGAAGAGAAAATGAATATGGGAAAAAGGGGTCCTAACAATGTGAAAAACTTTACAACTCTTAAGTTAAAAAGGGAGAAGTAATAATACATAATTATCTTTTTGCTTATGTTTATGCCTGGTTTCATTGCTTTAGACTCCTCTATAAAAGAGAAAATTATGGAAGACTTATGCTACTACAATATCCAAGGTTTCAAACAGCTCCTGTAAAACAGTAAAATATATTCTCACATAAACATTTCAAAATGTAACAATAAAACACAGAACTCGATATGAGATGCTGATGTAACTGCAGACTTTCAAGGACTGCAAACAAAATACCTACTTTTAGTTTTTTGTAAATCCACTAACCCCTAGACTCTTTCCAAATGTAATCATCACTGCAAATAAGTCAGTTTTGTATTTTTTTTGTTGTTCTGATTGAGCTGTTACTTTCTGTATTCCATGTATCCTTGCTTTCCTGAGAGAACATTTAGGGTAGACTTGGAGATAAATTATTTCTAAGTTCTTTCAAATATTGTGAGCTTCGGCTCCTGGGCAATACTCTGCACATACAGGATCATAAAAAGGAAAGAATACAACACAGGTGGGGATCTGAAGCCACACAAGGCTTTATACTAAAATATTTTACTTTGTTTTCATTTTAGTTCATTCCAGTCTTCATCTTTTTTTGGTGAAAATTAAATTTTAAATATTAAATTGATAATAAGACTGATGCAATTATTTAGCATCAAAGTGTTTGTCAAATACATGTTTCTAGGGATAATGACTGAACAATATTAACTATTAAATGGCTAGAGAATTTAATTCTCTTAACCTGATAATGTGTAATATAAATTGAAAATATAATGTATCTATGACATTAAGTGGTTATACATATGAGGTTCAACAATTAAGTGTACAGACTTAATTGTTCTAAGTGCTACATGTGCTACATACCTCTTTGCAGAGTATCAGTACCGTCACCTTCCAAGTACTCCTGTTGGGAAGCTATGCACTGATGCCACACCTAGTTCACCCTTCAAAGCAATTTTGGAACTCTTTCTGGAATGGCCATTGCTCATGGTGGCACAGTGGCAAGTTCACGAACTTAATTGTATAGTTGTCTGTGAGGGAGTTTTTAGTCAGTAAACAACTAACTTTATTAGAACATCCTCCCTCCTCACCTGATCTGGCTTTCAATGACTTTTCTTTACCTAAAGTTAGAGGAAATATCAAAAGGAAGACATTTTGATGACATTCAGGACTTCAGAGGTAATAGGACAGCAGCTCTAGCAGCCATTCCAGAAAAAGAGTTCCAAAATTGCTTCGAAAGGTGGACTAGGCACTGGCATTGGTGCATAGCTTCCCCAGGAGAGTCCTTCAAAGGTGACCATAGTGATATTCAGCAATGAGGTATACAGCACTTTTCCTAGGATGAGTTTGTGAACTTAACTGCCTATTCCTGTATACTTGTTTGTTTTAGAAAAAAAATCCACACGATTATTATCAATAAAAATTTAAACTCCTCATAGAGATCAAACTAAAAAGGACACAAGTGAAAGACATAAAAGCCCTATTCTACTGCCATCATAATAATTGATATAATTTGTTGTAATTTAATTACTTTTAATTTTTTTAATTTAAGAAAAGATTTCTACTACAATACTTTTGTGTATCCCTGTGCATACCAACTTATTTTTTAATAAACATAGTGTACTACAATGGACATTTGGTACCTTGGCATTCTGTCCTGAATGTGACTAAAATTCATGCAGATTAACAACATAGGCAACATTAAAAACTACAGGATGTTTTCACTGGGTGGCTACTCTCAGGACTTCCAAAATTACATTTTTCTTTGAAGAGCTAACTAATGCTGTTTCATTCAAATATGGAAAAAAACAAACAAAATTCATGAAAACATATCTTCATTTCCGAGAACTGCTGTAATAGAAATAGTACAAGTAGGTGGCTTAAAGAATAAAAACTAGTCTTATCAAGGGTAAAGTGCAAATCAGGGTCTCGAATGCGTTGGTGGGTTCCTTCCTTCCATACAGTGTTGGGCGTTCCTTGACCTGTAGGCAGTCCTCGTGTATCATCTGTCTCAGCACTTGTGTGTGTGTGAGTGTGTGTGTGTCTGGATCTAATCTCTTCTTTGTATACCTCAAAGATGTTGAGATTTAGCACCCATGATATAGGGTTTCTATGAGTCAGAATTGACAACAATATGTTTGATTTGGGTTTGGGTATTAAGTATGATCTCATTAACATAACAGTGAAAACTATTTCAAAGGACGATTATATCCACAGTGTAGGGGTTAGGATTCCAGTACACACAAATTACCATCACATAGGGCACAGTGAGATCATTAATGAAGCGTATCCTGGGAAATTCACGTAGCAGAACAGTCAATGCTGATTTCCAAATTTCTGATGATGGTAAAGTCAAAATGCATTCTAACATGTATATGTCCTCACCACTGTCTGGGACTTCAGTAGGCTTTAGCTCACGTAAAACCAAATCCCTCCCCACCTGAGGTTTGAATACAAGAGTGCAGGCCTTCTCCCACTTTCCTGCCTTTTAGAATGAAACACTGCTTGTCAACATCCCAGCTACAGCCAGTCCTGGAGGCTCCTTTGCGGTAAAAAAGTCTTTCAACCTGAAAAAGCCAGTCTTTCTATCCTGTTTTACAGCTTTTCTTGTTTACTGTTTGTCTTTTGGTCCTTTCTGCACCTGAAAATCTCCCAGTCCAGGGGAAGATCGATGACAAGGACCTACCTTCAGAGCCAACTCAGAAAGCCTTCTCCTGGAACTGATGCCCTTAATTTGGACTTTCGGTCTACTTTACTGTGAAGAAATAAGTTTCTCTTTGTTAAAACCATCTACTTGTGGTATTTCTGTTATAGCAGCACTAGGTGACTAAGACAAAACTGAACAGGCAAGGGTGAGAAAAGTTAACACTTAACAGTGCCTAATAAGTACCTGCTGTTCATTTTATCATTGCAATGGCTCACAAGGAGATGTAACCCCATTTTTCAGCAAGTAATACACACCTTTTATGATTGTTTGCCAACTGCTCCCTCTCCTGGTGGGATATTTTCAAAAGTGATCTATCCTAATTTTTTTTTTTTTACAAAAATATGCTTTAACAAAAACAGCTGGCATAGCAGCACTTACAAAAATATTTGCAAGAGGAGGGAGCAGCTGGCAAATAAATGTAGAAGGTGTGCATTATATGTGTAAAAGTACAGAAGTAAATTTTCAAAATTTATAGACGGGAAAACACGGGAGATATAACAGTTCTGTACTTTCTTCTAGGCTACAGAACCTAAACACTTTGTGAGCTTAGACATTTTGACTTCAGGAGTCATGGTTTTAAACACTATGCTAAATTCTCCCTTTTAAGAGTTAAGGCTCTATAGATAGGAAGAATCAGAGAAAAATACAATGATATGGTTTGTCAGAAGCAACTGCTGTGCTTTTTTTCCTTTAACTTCTTATGTATACATTTACTTATATATTTGCTTATACATTTTGACCAGAGGCCCCAAAAAGTTTGTGGATCCAGGGAAAGCAAATCTCCTGGGTAGCGTGTAGTTAATGGAAGATCACGTGGACCTATGATTACTTGTGTGGTATTTCCTTGATTTGCTAATTTGTTTTCTGTTTCATTCTAGAGCTTCTGAGACCATACGTATTTTCAAATGGGGATAAATATATTTGAGTGTAAAAAGGGAATTCAGTAGAAGAAAAATGTAAAGACACTTGCTAAAAAGACCAATCAAAAAACAACAACAAAAGTCCCAAATGAAAATCCCATCAAACAGCAGACTGAACAAGGCAATGTGCTATGAGAAGTGGAAGCATGAGGCAGGCGGAACCAAGACAGAAGGCTAAGGGAAGAAGAGCAAGAAGCCAAAATCATGGCGATTCTTTACGATACTTATACACAACTTATAAACATATAAGAAAGATACTCACCATCTACAGTTAGCTGATTTGGAAACCAGCCAGTCTTCCCTCCCTTCCTCTCTCCCTTTCTTTTTTTTTGTAATAGGCCATAACATGGTAGGGGTGACTCTTGTTTCATTTAGACACATTCAGATCTTAATACAATTATGCAGTAACTACAAAAAGTCATTCATTGATCAAATTATATCTATATACCAAAGGAATTGTTTATATTCTGGTTTTTTATTTCCTTTAATATTTGAAATATTTACCACAATGGCAGAGAGAGAAGAAAAAAAGAGAGATCCAGCTAGTTAGCAGAGATAGAACAAGGAAGGAAGAGAAAGAGAAAAAAATATTTCTTGCTACCGTTTGCTAGTTTTTGCTGCTCAAATGGAGGCAATGTGAAGGTGGATAGTACAGAACTGAAGTATACACAAAAAATCCTGGGGCTTCTTTTTTCATGGGTTTGATGCAGGTGCATACTCATATTTTGGCACATTTGGGAAATAAAAATTCTGTTCTTTATTCAAATGTCATTAAATTATTTACAACTAGTTGCGGAGGTTTCATATTTATCATCATGAAGAATAAAGCCAAACGTCCCTTTTTCAGGAGCACCAAAGATTAACAGAATAGAATGTTTTCCACATGTCCATACTGTCTAGAGAATTTCAAAGAAGTTTTCCAGCTTCCACAGCTGAGCCAGATGTCAGTGGATCCCACAGTGAAATGAAATTGGCAGAGTAGCCTTCTCATGACCTTGGGGTTGTTTTATCAGGGATCAGTTTAATGCCTAAGGGCCATTTCTTGTTGCAGATTGTAAAGTATTTTAGGTCCAGTCTCTCAGAACTACAAAAAACTGCTGACTTGGTTGAACCACTGAAGCCCAGCAGTATTTTTTATCATTTTTCTCACATAGCATTGTAACTGTTGTTTTTGTTGGCACAAGAAAAGTAAAGGGTCTCATTTTCACTGTATGTTTCTGGTCTCGGGTTTCAAAAACATCAGTAGAGAATATTTTACCAGCCACATTTTTTTTGTTGTGTAAACAAGTTCTAGTGATTTACCTTCTTGGTCTTGCCACTGTGTTCTCAAATATCCATGGACTGAAAGATAGCAGATGGACCCTCTCTAAAATAGCTTCAGAGTTAACACAGTGTGGTTTTCTTAAATTTTATTTTAATTGATAGCTTTGTGTCAGTAAATCACAGATAGAAGTCCAAATGTGGCTGTAACGGTATCTTATGTTCTTTTTTAATTTTTTCTCTTTAGCTTTTACTTTCTGTTGTTAAGCAAAAAAATACATGTAATGTAGATATAGAGTTTAAATGAAAGTAATAAAACAAATGTACTCACAATACAGTTCAAGAAACAGAATACTGCCACTATCTTTGAAGGCCCCTATTAAGCTCTCCTTGATCACATGCCCCTTCTTGCTTTTCTTTATAGCACTGATGAAGTTGATCCCCATGTAGACACAGGTTAGTGATTCTAACATGTGTTATATGACACATGATATATGTGTTCACAATTGAACATAGGGACAAAACTAGAGTTCCTAATTTTCTGCATAAATGGACTTTGAAACACAATTAAAAATACGAACATCAGAAGACAGATTTGGTAATCATTTTTATTAGATGCCATTGAGTTAGCTCCAATTCATAGCTATGACCTCACTGTAACAATAGCTTGACCTCACTGTAACAATTGCTATGTCAGTCTATCTCAATGAGAATCTTCCTCTTTTAATTCGACCCTTTCCTAAACATGATGTCCTTCTCCAGGGACTGATCCTTACTGATAACAGGTCCAAAGTATGTGAAACGAAGTGTCTCCCTCCTTGCTTCTAATAAGCATTCTGGCTGTACTTCTTCCAAGACAAATTTGTTTGTTCTTCTGGAAATCCATGGTATATTCAGTGTTCTTTGCCAACACTGGAGTTCAAAGGCATCAATTCTTCCTTGGCCTTCTTATTCATTGTCCAGATTTCCAGTGCACACCAGGTGACTAAAACACCGTGGCTTAGGTCAGGCGTACTTGGTCCTTTGAGATTTATCATCTTAGGGGTCTTTCATGGCAGATTTTCCCAGTATAATGCATTGTTTGATTTCTTGACTGCTGCTTCTATAGGCATTGGTCGTGGATCCAAGTAAAATGGAATTCTTTACAACTTCAACATTTTCTCCATTTATCAGGAATTTACTTACTGGCCCTGTTGTGAGGATTTTTGTTTTCTTTATGTCGAAATGCAACCCATTCTGGAGGCTGGCTGTAGTCTTTGGTCTTCATCAATAAATGCTTCAAGTCTTCTTCACTGTCAGCAAGCACATCTGTGTTATCTGCATATCCCAGGTTATTAATGAATCTTCATCTAATCTTGATGCTATGCTATTCTTCATATACAGTCCAGCTTCTCACATCAGTTGTTCAACATATAAATTGGATAAGTACAGTAAAAGAGTACAACCTTGTTCTGTTCCAACTGCTGCCTCTTGGTTTAAGTACAGCTTCCACATGAGCACAACTAAGTTTTCTGGAATTCCAATTTTTGCGATGTTATCCATAATTTGCTATGATCTACACAGCTGAATACCATAAGATAGTCAGAAATCATAGGTTAACATTCTGGTAGTCTCTGCTTTCAGCCATGATCCATCTGACATCAGCAATATTATCCCTTGTTCCACATCTTCTGAATCTAGCTTGAATTTCTGGCAGTTCTCTGTTGATATGCCACTACAACTGCTTATGAAAGAGCGTCAGCAAAATTTAACTTATATGTGAGATTAATAATGTTGTTCAGTAGTTTCCACATTCTGTTAACTCACCTTTCTTTGGAATGGATATGCATACGGGTCTCTTCTAGTCATTTAGCCAGATAGCTTTTTTCCCCCAAATTTCTTACCATAGATGAGTGAATGCTTCCGTAGCTGCATCTATTTGTTGAAAAATCTCAACTGGTATTCTGTCGATCGCTAGAGTCTTGTTTTACACCAATGCTTTCAGTTCACCTTGGACCTCTTCCTTCAGATCATCAGTTCTTGCACATGGTACTTTCTGAAATAGATGCATATGGGCCAATTCTTTTTGGTGCAGTGACTCTGTGTATTTCTTTTGTCTCCTTTTAATGCTTCCTGTGTTGTTTAGCATTTTCCGTGTAGAATCCTTCAATATTTCATCTCAGTGCTTGAATTTTTCCTTCAGTTTTTTCTGCTTGAGACATGCTAAGCATATTTTTCCCTTTTGGTTTTCTATTTCCAAGTCTTTGCATATCTTATTATAATACTTAATTGTTTCTTTTTCAGCCACCTTTAGAACACTTCTGTTCAACTTTTTTACTTTGTCTTTTCTTCCATTCACTTTAGATATTCTGTGTTCAAGAGCAAGTTTTAGAATCTCTCCTTCCATTTTAGTCTTTTCTTTGTTTCTGGCCTTTTTAATGACTTCTTGTTTTCTTTACACATGATGTCCTTGTCATCATTTCACAACTGGTCTAGTCTTTAGTCATTAGTGTTCAGTACATGAAATCTGTTCTTGAGATCATCTCTAAATTCAGATGGGATATACTGACAGTCACACTTTGGCTCTTGTAGATTTATTCTAATTTTCTCCAACTATAACTTGAACTTGCAAAGGAGCAATTGACGGTCTGTTCCATAGGCCACTGTTCTGTTATGGCTGATGATATTGAGCTCTTTCCACATATGTAGATAATTTGATTCCTGGGTATTCCATCTGGTAAGGTCCATGTATATAGTGTCCATTTATGTTGTTGAAAAAGGTATTTGCAATAAAGAAGTCATTAATCTTGCAAGCTTCTGTCATGCTTTCATAACTGTAGAAGTTTAAATGCTACAAACTTAGAAAACATCATTTGAAGGACTAATCATTTTTCTTCTAAACTTACCTATTTTTGAAAATTTTGAAAATTAAGCTTTTAAGTCTTTGTTTCATTTAATATTTGCCAGTTTTAAGAGGGGCCAAAACAAAACAAAAAAATTAAAATTAGAATCATATTTAAAATTCACAGAAGTAAATACAAAAGAAATACAAACTTTCAAATGACTTTTGAAAAGTATGAAAACATTGATACTTCTGCAGTAGTGCCCTGGGCCTCCTAAGCACACTTTATTAAAGCTTAAAATTCCACTAAGATTTTCAGGATACTGTTTCTTTTATGACCTACTTGTTATCACTGGACTACCATGTTGGTTTGGTTATTAAAATATATTTTAATACATTTACTTAATGAGTAAGAGAGAATTATCAGAAAATAGGAGAACAAATATAGTTTACAATCTTAATAATAACCTGATGCCATCGAGTCAATTCTGGCTTACAGACACCCTACAGAACAGAGTAGAACTGCCTCATAGGGTTTCCAAGGAGCAGCTGGTAGATTTGAACAGTTATCTTTTTGGTTAGCAGTCAAACTCTTAACCACTATGCCGCCAGGGCTCCACCTCCTAAAAATTAAATACTTATATTCATTTAAGGATTTATAAGAGTTCAAAGAGAATCTACAGACTGGGAAAAAATCTTTGGCAATGACATCTGACAAGGGACCCATTTCTAAAATACACAGAAAACTTCAACACCTCAGCATTGACAAAGACAAATAATCCAAATAAAATTAGGTAAAGCAAATAAACAGACATTTCACCAAAGAGGACATTCTGGTTGCTAACAAACATGAAGAGATCCTTGTGAACACTAGCCATTAAACCAACAAAACCCACTGCTGTCCAGTCGATTCTAACTCAGCAACCCATTATGACAGAGCAGAACTGCCATGTACAGTTTCCAAACAGCAGCTGATGAATTCAAGCCGTCAATCGTTTGGTTAGTAGACCAACACCTGACTACTGTACCACCAGGGCTCCCCATTAGCCACAACAAAGTCACAAACAAAACCTACTGCCATTGACTGGGTTCCAAGTTAAAACTACAATGAGATATCATGTTACCTAGCAAAAATGGCACTGATCAAATTAAAACAAAAACAAAACACAGAAAATGCAAATGCTGGTGAGGTTGTAGGGAGACTGGAACTCTTATACACTGTTTGTTGGATTGTAATATGCTATAGAAAATGGTATTCCTAAAACGCTAGAAATAGAAACACCTTGTGATCTAGCAATCCCACTACTAGGAATACATCCTTTAGACACAAACGCAGTGATATGGATACACATATGCATATCATGTTCATTGCAGCATTGTTCACAATAGCAAAAGACAGAAATGACCTAAATGCTCATCATCAACAGAAGAATGGATAAAAATTGTGGTGTATACACAATGGAATACTATGCAACTATAAAGAATAATGATGACTCCATGAAACATAACAGGGATAAATCAGGAGAATATTATGCTGAATGAAACAACTGAATCACAAAAGAGAAATATTGTGTGGTCTTACTTTTGTAAAAAGTCAAGAAGAGGTATACACAAAGCAAACAACATTCTTGAACGGTTACCATGGATGAGAGGAAGAGAGAAGCTTCATCATGTGCTAAATAGCAAGGAACTGTTACTTCTGGGGATAAGGAAGGTAATACACAATACGGGGGATGCCATCAAAACTTAAATGAAGACAGTGAGAAGTGTGTAAGAATAAGGGGCAAATGTAGTAAACGTTACACAATTTTGCAACAATAACAACCAAACTTATGTGTGTTGTTACAGAGCTAGATATGCAGTCCCTGTATGCATAGAAAGGTATATGTGAGCACAACCATATATAGGTATGTTTGTGGGCATAAGTATATCATGTTCAGGTGTGCTACATACATACTCATACATATAATAAAACACATAGGAGGCACAGTTAACAGAGATCTCCTAGACGTATCCAAATACATTATGGGATTGGCTTACCACTTCAAAGTGTTTAGAAACAATCCAGTCAATTTGTGTAATGTAGTTCATAAAGATAATATTCTACATCCTAGTTTGGGGAGTGCATTTGGGGTCTTCAAAGCTCATAAATGGCCACCTAAGTTACAGGTATTGGCCTCTTCAAAGAACAAAAGAATCAAGAAAACCAAAGTTTCAAAGAAGAAAGAAATCCACAGGACTAAGAACCCAGGTGAACATCTTCTTCTACCTTGAAACCAGAAGAACCAAATCGTGCCCAACATCACTGGCAACCATTCCAACCAAGGACATGATAGAAGGTTCTAGATAAAATGGGAGAAAAATGTAACACAAAATTCAAATGTCTGAAAAAAAAAGATTGTATTTACTGTAATGATAAAGACCTAAAACCCCAAGACTACTGCTCTAAGACACCCTGTTAACTTGGAGCTGAAGATACTTCCAGAGGTTTGTTTTCAGCCAAATAATACTTTGGTTCATAAAAGAAACAATATCACCCTTAAACAATCAACTATACAAGACCAAGCAGGTAACATTTAGCTAAAAGCAAAGATGAGAAGGGAAGGAGGGGAAGGAAAAATAGATCAATGGAAACAGAATAACAACAAAAAAGGAATAAGGAGAATGCTGACACATTGCAAAAATTGTAACCAATACACCATGGGACAAGTTTGTATAAAAGTTGTTAAATAGAAACCTAATTTGTTGTGTGAATTTCACCTTAAACAAAATAAAATACTCAAAAATAAACATCAATTTAAGAAATAGATTAAGTTGGACATCATTAGAACTGACAAGTTTTGTGCTAAAAAGGACAGTATCTAAAAAGTAAAAACACAGCTCACAGGATGGAAGAAAATATATGCCAATCTTTTATCTGATAACAGACTTGTATCTAGAATACAAAATTAACTCTTACAGCTTAACATTAAAGGACAACCCAGATAAAAAATGAGCAAATAATATGAACAGACATTTCTCCACAGAGGGCACTAAAATGAATAATAAGTGCACGGACAGATACTCAACACTGTTAGTCATTATGGAAACAAAAATACCCCAGGAAAGTAGCACTTACTTTGTACCTCCCAGAGGGCTTTTAAAAAAATAGAAGGACTATAAGTAAATAAATAAATAACAATAAAAAAATTGGAACTTTTCCTCTGTTGGTGAGAATATAAAATGGTGAAATAGTGCAGCCACTGTGGACAACAGTTTGTCAACTCCTTAAAATGTTAAACATAGAGATACTACACAACCAGAAAGTCCACTCCATGGGAACTTCAATTCCCAAGAGAATTAAGTACATGTGCCCAAGCAAAAAGCTTATATACAAATGTGAACAGGAGCATTATTCATAGTAATAAAAATATAGAAACAACCCAAAGATCCATCATTTGATGAATAACCCCATCACCAATGTCTGTTCCAACTCACAGCAACCCCATATGGATAAACAAATGTAATATATTCATACAACAGAATATTGCTTGGTCATAGAATGTAATAAGGCAGTGACATAGGATACCACAAGGATGAACTGTGTAAACAGTACATAAAATGAAAGAAGCCAGTCAGAAAAGCCCACACACCAGACGATTCTATTAATATGAAACGTCCATAGTAGTCAAACACATAAGGTCAAAAAGTAATTTAGTGGTTTCTGTGGGCCACAGGAAGGAGAGAATGTGCAATGATGACTGTGTATGAAATTTCTGTTGGGAGTGATGAAAATGCTCTGGAATTTGATAGCTGTTAATGGGTAGAAAATATTTAGAATATATTAAAACCACTGACATCTATTTTAAAGTGATGAACTTTCTGGAGTATGAATTATATCTAATATATCTATTACAAAAATGAACTTAAAGTTTCCATCTTTTTCTGTACTTTAGAAAGCATGTTAAAGATTATTATTATTTCTATCTTAAATATTTTGAATAATTCATTGATGAGACAACCTCAGGTGAATTTCCACACAGATTTTAAACTGGAAGAAAGTTATGGAGGTAAAAAAAACAGCATATGGCTACTATGAGTTGGAATCGACTTGAGGACAGCTAACAACAGTGACATGTATGAATGCACTATGAGATATTATAAAGAGAAACTACACACAAATAATGGTGGCAGTATTTTTTTCTTGGGTGAATGGACCCTAAAGTATTTTAAGAATAATTTGAACTTCATTACAAAAATATTACATTTAACTAAAAAAAAAATCCTAAATGATGGAATGTTATTTAGAGGAAATCCAAAATCAGACACAGCTCTAGGTTAGAATCACACAGATGACCAGACTATCTAAATATTTGTTTAATGTTTTCAAGAGTATTGCAAAATTTCAAAAGCAATAATAAGAGACGAAGATCAGTTTCTCTGTCTTACATACTAAGAACACTAATGACCGAAGACCAGAAGAGTTGTGGAATGACATTAAAGACATCATCCATGAAGAAAGCAAGCGGACGGGAAAGTTAAAGGCAGGAAAGAAAGAAAAGACCAAATTGGATGTCAGAAGAGGCTGTGAAACTTGCTTTTAAATGTCAAGTAGCTAAAGCACAGGGAAGAAATGAAGAAGTGAAAGAACTGAACAGAAGATTTCAAAGTGTGGCTCGAGAAGACAAAGTAAATTAACATAATGGCACGGGCAAAGAGCTAGAAATAGAAAACAAAAAAGGAAGAACAAACTGTGTTTGCCAAGTCTCGAGTTGCCATAGTGAAGGACTCTACAGGGAGGATATTAAATGATTTAGGAAGCATCAAAAGAAGATAGAAGTAATACACAGTCATTATACAAGAAAAAAATGGTCTTTCAAGAGGTGGCATGTCATCAGGAACCAACAGTACAGATGGAAGAAGTCCAAATCGCACTGAAGGCACTGGTGCAAAACAACACTCCAGAAATGATGCAATATCAGTCGAGATGTTTCAACAAATGGATGCAGCGCTGGAAGTGCTCACTCACGTATGCCAAGAAATTCTAGGACAGCTACCTGGCCAAGCAAATGGAAGAGATCTATATTTTTGCCTATTCTCAACAAAAGTGATCCAACCAGACATGGAAATTATCAAATAATATCATTAATATCACACACAAGTAAATATTTACTAAAGATTAATCAAAAGTAACTGTAACAGTATATTGACAGGGAACTGCCATATTCAAGCCAGATTCAACAGAGGAAATAGAATCAGGGCTATCATTGCTGATATCAGAGGGATCTTGGCTGAAAGCAAAGAACACCAGAAAGATGTTTACCTGTGTTTCACTGACTACGCAAAGGCATTCGACTGTGTGGACCATAACAAATTATGGTTAACACTGGGGAGAATGGGAGTTATAGAACACTTAATTGTGTTCATGAGGAATCTGTACATGGATCAAGAGCCAGTCACGTGAACGGAACAAGGGGACACTGCATGGTTTAAAGTCAGGAAAAGTGTGCGTCAGGGTTGTATCCCTTCATCTTATGTTTTCCATCTGTATGTGGAGCAGATAATTTGAGAACCTGGACTATATGATGAAAAAGGCATCAGGATTGGAGGAAGACTCATGAACAACCTGCATTGTGCAGATGACACACCTTGCTTGTTGAAAGTGTGGAGAATTTGAAACACTTACTGATGAAGATCAAAGACCACAGCCTTCAGTGTGGATTATACATCAACATCAAAATAACAAAAATTCTCACAACTAGACAAGTAAGAAACATCATGATAAATGGAGCCGGGATTGAGATTGTCAAGAGTTTCACTTTACTTAGTTTCACAATTAATGCCCATGGAAGCAGTACAGTCAAGAAAGCAAAAGACACAGTGCATTAGAAAAATCTGTTACAAAGGACCTCTTTACAGTGTTGAAAAGTGAAGACATTACCTTGAAGACTAAGGTGTTCCTGACTCAAGCCATAATGTTTTCACTTGCATAACATGGATGAGAAAGCTGGACAATGAATGAGGGAAAAATTAATGCCTTTGAATTGTGGTATTGGAGAAGAATATTGAATGTACCACGGATTGCCAAAAGAACAAATACATTTTTTTTCTAGAAGTACAGCCTGAGTGTTCCTTGGAAGCAAAGATGGTTAGACAGCATCTTACATATTTTGGACATGTTGTCAGGAGGGATCAGTTCTTGGAGAAAAACATCATGCTAGGTAGAGAATCAGCAAAAAAGAGAAAGACCCACAACAAGATGGATTGACATCGTGGCTGCAACAATGTGCTTAAGCATAAAACAACTGTGATCACGGCACAGAACTGGGCAGTGTTTCCTTCTGTAACATTTAGGGTAGTATGTGTTGGAACTGACTCAACAGCACTCAACAGCAACAACATATACTAAGAGTCAACATTTGCCTTTGAAGTAGACATTCTCTTTAATTATTACTAAATTAATTCTTATTGGGGTTATTTTTACATGAGACTGTACCAACTGATTGTCTTACATCAATTAACTCTCTTGTGAATAAATACATTATGTTCAAATAAAAATCGTCCTCTTAACATTTCTTCCTCATCAGTATGTCATCAACTAAATTCAAAGTAAGATGTGTCCTTTTACCTCTTCATTTATCATTTTTATTAAAGAAAGCTGATAATTAAACACTGAAGCATTGGTGATTCACAGGTAAAATTCTCTCTTTCATTGCAGAAGACCAGTCGATGCCCCTCATTTGTAGCCATCATCTGTCTGTTAGTGAAAAGCTCATGTTCTTCTACAGTGAAGAATAGTTTTCAGCAGTGCTTTCAGATGAAGACGGACTAGGAAGAAAGGCCTGGCAATCCACTTCCCAAAGTCAGCCAATGAAAACCTTATGGATCACAAAGGTATGATCTGCAATAGATCCTGGAAGAGGTGTGAAAACAGGAAGCATTGTGATCCACTGTGCATGGGGCTTCAGAAACCAAGGGTTGACTTGATGTCAGCTGACAGAAACACCTGCACAGCGATAAGTGTCCTTGGTATTAAACCAAGTTTCAGCTTCAAGAGAATGAAATCAGAGATCATCCATTCATCTATCTGGCGGCTGAAGAGACTGAGTTTATAGATTCATGGACAATCCTCCGTATGCTTGGGGGTTCATATTTGAGTCATTTGTTATGCAACAGGAGAGCCCTTTAACAGCATTTCCTCATTCTTTACTGGAGCCTTTACTATTAGTCTGTCTAGCATCTGCAGTGCAATCTTTTTCTCTATACTACAACATGTCAAAACACTTTAAACACATATAAACGATATACTTGTTTTATATACTTGCATTTGAATGCTGCATATATGGTTGCATTACGCTCTATGTTGGAATAAGTCTGAAAATATGATTGATTTTAATTATGGAATCCTAATAAATTCTTAACAGGTTTAATAAATTTCCCAAACCATTTCATGGAAGATGAAATGGCTAGTCTCCTACCACTCTCATACTCCTTTCATTTACGTAACTACAAATGAATTCCATCTAATTGCATCCTTTTTTTGTTTGGATAGCAATATTTATTGCAGAACTTTTCACAATAGAAACAGTGTGGTAACACCCAAAATGTCCATCAACAAATGAATGAACAAAATGTGATTTAGGCACACAATGGAATGTTACTTAGTCATAAAGAGATATGAAATCCTTTTTTTTTAAATTTTTTATTTAACATAACTGAGTGAAAATGTACATTCCTGTATAAATTTACATGCCCACCTACATGCAGCTTCCACTGCTCTCCCTGCCCGGTGACAGCACACTATTCCTCTCTGCTCCACACATGTCTCGTTCTCCCAACAGTCTCTTTTTTCCCTCCTCTCCATCCACTCTCCTTCCTCCAGCCAGAGGTCAGCAGGATGACATCCTATAGATGTATAGAACCATAAAGTGCATCCAATATATGGTCACTGCATCACCAAGTCCAATCCATTCCTATCCAAAGCGTGGACCTTTGTTATGATTTATGGTCAAGGGCAGCATCAGGGCAAGGGGCCATGCTCCCAGGGAAACCCTGAAACCACTGGACCATCAATTGAGGTCTTTTAGTGGGGCTTTCTTTTTTTAATTTTTACCATTATTCCTTGTCGTTTTCATACAGACAGAAGGCCAGTACAACTTAGAAATGCATTTGTAATAAGTTAATGATTTTTTTTTTTAGGTGAAAAAAAAAACTTCAGGGATTGGAAGCCTGATGGTTAAAATGATCCACAGAAAGATACTGACAAATGCACACCTTTGTAGCTGTTGCTTTTACCCACTTAAACTCATCAGGGTTCAGCAGGATTCACTTTTAACTTCCGTTTCCCAAATTGCCCTGACTTCTGCTATCAATCCAATCCAGAACTCCTCTGCCTCCTAAAGATGGTCGTTCCTTATTATTTGGATCCTGGATTACCAAACAGCTTAGATGTTCTGTTGGGCAGTTTACAATTTCCCACTTCCACTACTACCACACTCAGACTAGGTTTCTGAAGCTCAAATGTCCATAAAGGTGAGGCAAGGAAGTGGCTATAAGATGCAAGCTGGATGTACAACCAGTTGTCACTGGGTCAGTGCCACTCCTGGTGGCCTCATGTGGTCAAAGTAGAGCTGGCTCCATCAGGTTTTCACTGGCTGATTTTTCAGAAGTAGGTCCTCCAGCCTTTTTTCTAAGGTGTTTCTGGGTAGACCCAAACCTCCAACCTTTCACTTAGAAGCCAAGTGTATTAACCATTTGTACCACCTGGATACAGATCTTAGGACAAGTCTGGTCTGTGTGTACTGGAAGGGACATGTCCTACTTAACGGTGTTACCTGCAGCTTAGGAGCCCTGGCGGTACAATGGCTAAGCACTCAGATGCTTATCAGAAAGGTTGGCTGTTCACTGCTCAGCTGCTCTCTGTGAGAAAGAAGGGGCAATCTGCTCCCATAAAGATTATAACCTAGCAAACACTATGGGCAGTTCCATTCTGTCACAAGAGGTTGCTATGCATTGGAGTCAAGTCTAAGCTATACAGGAACACCTAACACTTAGTTCCAGCCTATTTTTTGCCATGCAAGAATATAAACTCACTTTCATAGATGAGTTAGCACTTTATTAAAATCTACAACAAATCCATATTTTCACATATACTCTCACAATTTAGAGACGTATGCCATTAAGACGTTGATTTATTTATGCTATTTATAAATGTGTATATATGTATTAATGCATGCATATACATCTCTACCTAACTTCCTGCTATTATTTATTTATTTATGCATGTAAATCTATCAGACACCAGATGAAAACAGATTATAAAGATTAGTGCAGAACTAAATGAATTAGAGAATAGAAAAACAATTGAAAAAATTAACAAAACCAAAAGTTGGTTCTTCGAAAAGATCAACAAAATTGATAAATCACTGGCTAAACTTACAAAAGATAAACAGCAGAAGATACAAATAACCTGATTGAGAAATGAGCTGGGAGATGTTACAACAGACCCAACTGAAATAAAATATATCATAACAGAATACTATGACAAGATATACTGTAACTAGTTTGAAAACCTAGGGGAAATGGATAAATTTCTAGATTCATATGACTCACCAAGACTATCACAAGGAGAAATAGATCAACTTAACAAATCTATCACAGAGGAAGAGATTGAAAAAGTCGTCAAAAATCTACCAACCAAAAAAGTCCTAGCCCAGATGGCTTCACCAGAGAATTCTACCAAACTTTTAGAGAAGAATTAACTCCAGTACTAATGAGGCTATTTCACACCATAGAAAAAGATGAAATACTTCCAAATTCATTCTATGAAGCCAACATAACACTGACACCAAGACCAGGGAAAGATTCCACAAAAAAAGAAAATTACAGACCAGTATCACTCATGAATCTAGATGCAAAAATCTTCAACAAAATTCTAGCCAATAGAAGTCAACAGCATATAAGAAATATAATTCATCATGATCAAGTTGGTTTCATTCCAGAGATGCAAGGCTGGTTCAACACCAGAAAAACAATTAATGTAATCAACCACATTAATAACACAAAAGATAAAAATCACCTAATTTTGTCAATTGATGCAGAAAAGGTATTTGACAAAGCTCAACATCCATTCATGCTTAAAACTCTCAGAAAAATACAAATAAATGGGAAATTCTTCAATATAATCAGTAGCATCTATGCAAAGCCAACTGCTTTCATCATCCTGAATGGTGAAAGACTGAAAGAATTCCCTTTGAGAATGGGAACTAGACAAGGATGCCTGTTCTCACCACTTCTATTCAACATTGCGCTACAAGTTCTAGCCAGAACAATTAGACAACTCAGAGAAATAAAAAGCATCTGTATCGATGGCACTTGGCTGCATTGGCAATGAAGAAGTGAAGATTTCCCTCTTTGCATATGATATGATTGTTTATACAGAGAATCCAAAGAAATCCATCAGTAAACTATTGGAGCTAACAGAAGAATTCAGCAAAGTATCAGGATACAAGATAAACATAACTAAATCAACAGAATTCCTTAATACCAACAGTGAAATTATTAAAGAAGAAATCACCAAATCAATTCCATTTACTATAGCCCCCAAGAAGATAAAATACCTGGGAATAAATCTAACTAGAGAAATGAGAGATCTCTACAGAGAAAACTACAAGACCTTACTACAAGAAACTAGGAGAGACTTACGTAAATGGAGTAATCTGCCCTGCTCATGGATAGGAAGACTCAATATTGCGAAAATGTTTATTCTGCCCAAAGCAATCTACTTATATAATGCAATCCCAATACAAATTCCAGCGACATTTTTTAAAGAGATGGAGAAACAAATTATCCACTTTATTTGGAAAGGGAAGAAGCCCCAGATAAGTAAAGCAGTACTGAAAAAGAAGAACACACTGGGAGGTTTCTCACCACCTGACTTTAAAACCTATTACACTGCCACAGTAGTCAAAACAGCCTGGTACTGGTACAAAAAGAGACATATAGACCAATGGAACAAAGTAGAGACCCAAGAGATGCCACCATCCTCCTATGAACAGCTGATATTTGACAAAGGTCCTAAGATTTTGAACTGGGGTAAGAACAGTCTCTTTAACAAATGGTGCTGGCATAATTGGATATCCACCTGCAAAAAATTGAAACAAGACCCATATCTCATACGTTATACAAAAATCAACTCAAACTGGATAAAAGACCTAAATATAAAAGCTAAACTGATAAAGCTCATCAAAGATAAAATAGGGTCAACTGTGGAAGTTTTAATACACAATATGGACAGACTTCAAAATCTGACAAACAAAACACGTTCATCAGAAGAGAAAATAGATAAGTGGGAATTAATAAGAATCAAACACTTCTGCTCATCCAAAGACTTCATCAAAAGAATTAAAAGACCACCTACAGAATGGGAAAAAATATTTGGCAACTCTATGTCAGACCGATGCCTGATCTCCATAATCTATAAGGTTCTACAAAATATCAACAAGAAAAAGACAAGTCATCCAATTAAGTGATGATCAAGGAGATGGACTGGCACTTCTCTGAAGAGGAGATCCATGCAGCCAAAAAACACATGCGGACATGCTCACGATCATTAATTGTTAAAGAAATTAAAATCAAAACAACAATGAGATGCATCTCTCCCCAACAAGATTGGCCATGATCTAAAAAACGCAAAACACTAAATGCTGGAGAGGCTGTGGAGAGACTGCAACTCCCCTACACTATTGGTGGGATTGCAGAATGGTTCAACCTCTTTGGAAAGCAATTTGGTGTTACCTTAAAATAATGGATATAGATATACCATTTGACCCAGTAACTCCTTTGTTTGAAATATATCCTACAGAATCAAGGTCATTCACACCAACTGATACATGCACATGAAAGCTCACAGCAACACAGTCCACAATAGTAAAAAGATGGAATCAATCCAGATGCCCAACAACAGAAGAATGGATGGCTACACTTTGGTATACGTACTCAAAGGAGTACTATGCAATGATAAAGAACAACAGTGATAGCAGGAAGCATCTCTCAATTTGGTCTCAACTGGAGGACATTATGTGGCGTGAAACTCGTCAGCGACAGAACGACAATTATTATATGAGACTCCTACAAGAAAAACTTAAAAGTATACTCATACATAACAGAAAAGACTCTGATGGCTACAAGGGTGGGGAGGTTTGGAGGGCGGGAAGGTGAGGGGCGAGGGTTTAGATTAGGTAGTTGTTAGAAATTTGGTTGGGTGAAATTGGTGACAATACACATTAGTAAGAAGATCAATATTAATGGGACTTCAACACAACTTGTATACTCCTCCCATCATAACCCAATATTGTAAGCACAGAGTATGTACACTTTCATTTTTTATTTAATAAAAAAATAATTAAATAAAAATAAGCAGATAAATCATTAAAAAAATAAAAACAGTGAATCTATCATTTCTTGCAACGAGACTGAAAGTAATAACAATAACACACATTTATCTTAAGACACTTCCTCACAAATATTCTCTGTTCAATTACACATTTAAGTATAATGTCCAAGAAAGGACCCTCTTCATCTGTTTCTGATTCACTGTTTCTTCTGTCTTTTAGTCAACACACATACAATTTTTTTAAAAAAGGAATAGTGGATTCACTTATATGTCTTCATAACTTAGACATTTCTTCAAACTTGTGCCATATGTTACCAGCACTGGTGGCACAGTGGTTAGCACTTTGGCTGCTAAGTAGAAGGGTGACAGTTTAAATCAACTAGCTAGTCCATGGAACCTATGGGGCATTTCAACTTAGTCCTATGGGTCACTATGATTCACAGTTGACTCAATGGCAAGAGGTTTGGTTTTTGATACCTGTAACTTTCAGCCTGTAACAAATTTCTCATTCTCTGATACTAAGACACTGATAATTAAATAGGTAAAACAAAATAAAACCAAAAAAACCCCACCAGCACTACAGTGGCAAGCACATTAACATTGCTTCATCAGAACTACCTTGAATTATCCATGTCTCACACATCCTGGGGATCCCTAACCCTTGTGGAGCTGCCTTTTTTATCTTCCATTTATTTGTAACCAAGCGAGGCAACGATGAAAGAGAGTAAAATTTTGAAATTGTCCTTCAACCTTTTTGAAGTTAAGTTTTAGCAATAAGAAAGAATTCTCCATCTTTTCAATATTTCATTTCTTCCTAGTGAGTTCAGCTAAGGATGATCTTTTTAAAAATAGCTCTGTAGGCCTTCTTACAGCTGAAGTGGGTAGTGATAGTTTTCACTCTAAGGTCTGTTATCTATAAAGTCTTGTGTATTTTCAGGAGGCAGGAATCCAAAATGTCTATGGAGAAAAATAAATAACATTTTCTTCCCTTACTGAATGGAAACAGTATTCTTTTAATTTGGACATTCAACTGAAAACAGTGGGTTTTGGTTATTGAAACAAATGTTTCCTTTAAGAATGTTTACTGAGCTGAAAACATTTTTACTAAGAAATGTGAGCTTTATTTAGTTATCTGTAGTTACTGCAAGATCAAAGTAAACGGAACCTAAATCTCAAAGCATCCTCTTCAAGCCTCAGTTTTTTTACCTCAGGAAATTGATGTGGAAAAAATATTTTCTGTATCCTACAATGAGGGCTTTTCCTGAAGAAACTGCCCAAGGTACTCATACATTTAATATAAATAAATATAAATGCTTTAAAAATAAACAAATGTAAGAATGTCCTGAGAAAGGTGAAGAAATATTCCTGTTTAACAAGGAAATAAACTTTGGGAAGGCTCATGATTTGTGAAGCAAGGAAGAGAGACCGATACAACAGAAGAAAGAAGCAGTTCAAAATTAGGAATAAAAACAGAAACACGTAGTGATCTTCAATCATGGAAAGAAAATTATCAAATTCATTTTTTATGCAAACAACCCGAAAAAATGGCAATCTACACCAATTTCTTGGATGGAGAGACTTAACATGCACTTAATATAAAGTATATTTGGGAGACAAAATTTGGCGGAAATTTATTTAAATTTCAATTAGGCAATATCAATATATAAGTAAGAAAAGTTTGATAAAAAATGTTAATAAAAATCTAAATTCACTGCCAGTGAGTCAATTCCAACTCATAGTGACCCTGTAGGGCACAGTAGGGTGGCTCATAAGAGTTTCCAAGATCATAATCTTTAAATACGGAATGCTGGTGCCAGAGTGGTTAAGAGCTAGGGCTGCTAACCAAAAAAGCTGGCAGTTTGAATTCACCAGGTGCTCCTTTGAAACCATATGGGGCAGTTCTACTGTCCTATAAGGTTGCTATGAGTCGGAATCAACTCAGTAGCAATGAGTTTGGGTTTTTTTTTTTTTTGGTTTAATTCTTATTGACTCTGACTGCCACATCTTTTTTCCTGCCACATCTGTCTACCCCAGAGAAACGGTGGGCTTAAACTGCCAACATTTCAGTTTGCAACTGAGTACTTAATCACTGTACCATCAGGTCTTTTAATAAAGATTAACAGTAGAAAGACTGTCACACAGAAGATAGTCAACAGCTATTTTTGCTTCGTTATTTTGAAATAATCCATAATATAAATGGTCAGAAATGGTATGTTTCTATTTATTATTCTGTTATTTATTGGAAAGTAATTTATAAATAAATGGAATAAAAAGAAAACTTTGTAGCTTTCAGATCCCATGTGTCTGACTGTTACTAAACTCCTCATTTTCCATTGTCTTTCAGGCTGGATCTAACCTTGAATGAAAACTGGTGTTCTACACTGAGGAGTATTATAAGAATGACCCAGTGTAGTGTATCGGTTTATATTACTCACACCTAGTTCAAACCCACATCTACAAATAATTTGGCAAACATTAAAAAGTTGTTCAAATAATAGCACCAACAAAGTCTTCACTTTTGGCTGACAGCTTCTTATGGTTCCAATTGTGTACATAGTGCTGAGCATGTAACCATTCACTGGTTGCATTACATTAAGCTACAGTATAGTCATAACGGTAATAGTTCATGGTCAACCCCAAACCACCAATTTCAAAACCATATTTTAAAGGTAAAAGTCTTTGTAATATTACTTTTAGGGGCATGAATGTACATACATAAAATTCACTTGTAAATATAAACTTGCAATAGAGAAAAAACTGAGAAAACAAGAAACACGAAAATGAGTAGGAAAATGAAAAGCTTATTGCATTTTTATATAAACAACAGGGCGTAACAACAAGATTTCCAAGTTAAAACCACATGTGTTAAGAGAGATTTGACAATTATTTGGTTGAAAACAAGATTAAAATAATAATATGAGACATTTATAGAATGGATAGAAGTGTTAGAAAATGTAATAAAATCTGAAATTTCCATTTCTCTGTCAAGGAGAAAAATCATAACATATCCCGGCCTGAACCCCAACCAATAATATAAAAGCCAAAGGTAAGTTCCAAAGGGAAGAAAGTCCAGATTGAGAAGAGAAACAACTGTGTGAATAGACGATGTTATTTTTTTCAAAAGGGATAACAATAATGATCAATTTTAAGTTAAGACTTTTTTATATAAAAATTGATCAAGATATGTCTATTCTCCTGATTTAAAACATGCATTATTATAAGCAATGAAAACAAAATGAATAAGCAGCACAGGGTATCTGTATTACTTGATCCAATCAGTAAAAACAACAAACACACATCTATGAATATCATTTTTGGAATTAATATGGTGACATCAACTAAGTCAAAATTGCTAAGAGCAAACATGATATTTTGATTAACTGTATCTGCTTTAAAATGATTGAGAAAATTTCTCCAGAAGGGTATGAACATGTACTCAAACTTATCAGCCTTCTTTTTTCTGTTAGGAAATGCAAACCTAGAAAAATATGAGACTTCCCCAATATTAAATTTTATAAATAGTGGAAAAGTCAATGTGTTGGCATGACATGGGTTGAAAGTCATAAGGGAAGACACTGGAGAATTTCAAGAAAATGAAGCTAAAAGTGTAACACTAGGCCTTATGAGAGTGAAAAGTCTCCAGGTGCCTACAATTTCTGTTTGCTTCATTGTCTCTGTTGCATGATCTCCTGACTCTACTTCTCTGATTACCTGCTCCCCAGGTACCTACCTATGAGCTACTCAGTTTCTGTATCCCAAGAAAGGTGTTCTAACTTTTTAGTGTTTTACAGAATCTCCTGGGTCCAAGTTAGGAAAAAAGAGATCACAAGGTATAGATATCATTTCCTATGTCTACCCCTTCCACGCATAAAGTCAACCTTGTATTACAGAAGCTAGTACAAATGGAAAAATAATGACAAAAAGACATGGTTGAAACAATAAGAAACACAAATTTACAGGATATATTATTTGGAGCTGGCATTATTTTTCTTTTGAGGTTTTATATATCATCCCATTGCCTTCTTGCCTACATGATTTCTGCTGCATAATCAGAGCTTAGTGTCAGTTTTACAAATCCACCAGATGCTCCTTGGAAACTTTGCAGGGCAGTTCTAATCTGTCCTATAGGGATTCTAAGAGATTGAACTGACTCAATGACAACAGGTTTTGGTGAATTTATTTTAGGACATATCATATATTGGGTTCATTGAGCTGCTTGGATAGTGAACTTTGCATCATCCACAATATTAGGGAAGTTTGCTGTCAGCAACTTTTCAATGATTTTCTCTTTTCTATTTTCTTCCCCTGTTCTGGTACTCCCATCACTCACAAGTTTTTGCTTTTGACTATATTCCACATAATTCTGAAGGTTTCATTTTTCTTCATTCTTTTTTCTGAGTTTGCATCAAACAAAGTTGAATCCAAGTGTTTGTCTTCAGTTTCACTGATTCTGTCTTCAGTTATGTCAATTACGCTCCTCAGTGCACATATGACACCGTTTCTGAAATCTTGTTGTTTATCTTTTGGAGTTCTAATTCTTATTTTTGTATGACTTCTAGCTGTGAATTTATTTTGGCATTTTGTCCTGTATTATTTTCATGAATTTGTCTGTGAATCTTTCTGTTTTTTTTTTCATGAATTTTTCTAATTTTTTCCTCATTTCTGCTTGCTTTTTGCTTCAGCTCTTGGATAGCTCTGAATATTGGAGATTTGAATTCCCTGTCAGGTAGTTTTAATGGCTTTTATTCTGCTTGGAAGTCATCTGTTTTATTTTGGACACTCACTAGAAACATCCTATCTTTTTTTTTTTTAATTTTGATAACTGTCTGTTGCCTTCAGGGCATTCAGTAGTTATTTTCTTCATTTATTGATTACAGATCTGTTTATCTTGTACTGCTTTTATGTTTTATTAGTTTATGTCAGAGCAGACAGGCTGTGCATTTGTTGTTATTTGTTTGTTTATGGTGATTATAATTTTCACCTTTTTGTGCAATGGACAGGGACAATTGCTCAGCTATGGTGCAGTAGGGCAAGGTTTAGCTGTAGGGGTTTGGGATAGCTTGTCTGGGGCATGTGCTAGGGTCTATAGCGTGGGCCAGCAATCCGTGCTGGGCAGATTCCATTAGGCAGTGCCTGAGCTTCTCAGGGTTGTGACATCCAGTGCATTGCACTAGTAGGTAGACAGGAGATGAGAAGGTTGCAATGTGTGGAGCTAAGACAGATATGGGAGAGAAAAAAGAAAAGAGACAGGAACAGTACTGCCGTGTCCCTCCCCACCCCCCATCTAAACAATGCCAAAGGTATTTGCCCCTGGAGTGGAGAGATGAGAAACTGAGAAATGGAGATAAACAAAAAGGGAAAAGATAATTAAAAAAATACTAGATAAAAACTTGAAAAAGAAATGAAAGCCACCCCTGCCAGGGTCCCACTGGTACAGCTGCAAAGACCAGGGAAGTGTCTTCCAGGCTACATAGTATAGCCTGGCTAGAAAGGGTATGACTTCAGACAGTGCCACGTATTCAGGAGATATGAATATATGCTAGAGAGACAATGTCATGGATTGAATTGCGTCCCACCTAAAATAGGTGTAGCCATGTAGCTGGGCCATGATTCCCTGTATTCTACAATTATTCTCCATTTTGTGATTTTCCTGTGCTGTATGTTAAAGGACTAGGGTGGGACTGTAAATTCCTTCATATGATTTGCTTCCTGCTCCATTGTAAAGGGAGTGTTCCTGGAGTATGGCTTGCCCCACCCTTAATCTTTTCATCCTAGAAGAGATAAAAGGAAAAAGAAGCAAGCAGAGAATTGGGAACCTCACACCATCAAGCAAGCAGCACCAGGAGAAGAGTCATCCTTCAGACCTGAGGTTCCTAGGCCAAGATGCTCCTTGGACAAAGACTGATGCAATACCAGACTTTCCTCCAGAGCCAACTAGGGGCAAAGCTTTCCCCTGGAGTGGACATCCTGACTATGGACTTGTAGCCTATTGGACTGTGTAAGAACCAACCTTCCTTTGTTAAAGCCATCCACTCTGTGGTATTTCTGTTAGAGCAGCATTACCTGGCTAAAACAGATGAGAACTAAGAAATGAAGAAAAACAGCAAAAAAGAAAAAAAAGAAACAGCCCCATGGATCTCACTGGCACTCCTGTTCAGACTAGGGAAGTGAGCCCTAACTCACACAGTACAGCCTCACTAGAAGGAGCTCCCAAGCTGTGAAAAGGAAATAAATAAATAAATAAATAAATAACCCAGAAGACAGAGAGACTCACATGAGCAGGTGCCTACATCGACTTGGGACCAGAAGAACCGGATGGTGCCAGGCCACCACCAGTGATAGCTGCGATGGAGCTCACTAAGTTGAGTCTCACTGGCAACACAAGAATAAAAGGGGGTGCATCCTGAGATCTCCACTAAAAGACCACAATTGATGGTCCAGCGGTTTTGGGGTTCCCCTGGGAGCATGGACCCTGGCCCTGATGCTGCCCTTGCCTATAAATCATAACAAAGGTCCACTCTTTGGACACGAATGGATTGGACTTGGTGATGCAGAGTGACCATTTATTGGATGCACTTTATGGTTCTATGCATCTATAGGACATCATCCTGCTGACCTCTGGCTGGAAGAAGGAGAGTGGGTGGAGAGGAGGGAAAAGGAGACTGTTGGAAGGATGAGACATGTATGGAGCAGAGACGAACAGTGTGCTGTCACCGGCCAGGGAGAGCAGTGGAAGCTGCATATAGATGGGCATGTAAATTTATATGGGAATGTACATTTTCACTCGGTCATATTAAATAAAAAGAAAAAGAATATGTAAACTTTAAAAAAAAAGAAAAGACAAAAGGCAAAACAAAACACAACAGAGCGAAAACAAACAAAACCAAAGTATAAAAAGTCCACAGGATTCCACCAGCGTAGCATCACAGGCAGAGGAGTAGTTCTCCAGCCCCATGGTGCTTCATAGCTTTTCAGGAAGACCCATAGATGGTCCATGGAGCCAGGTGTTCAAGAGAAAGGAAGTGGAGGTGATGGGAGGCACAGAAGAAACCAAAAGAAATGGAAAAAAATGAATACCCACTACAAACAAATGGCACTCAGGAAGCTGGCTGGTGTGGGTGGAGTGAATTTAAACAGTTGAGCCAAAGGAGTATCATCTTGACTCAGAGACTGCAGCTGGCATGAAGCAGAGGAAGCTGAAGGCAGGGAGAAGTGAAGTTAGGAAAATGTACATCACTGGTCATGGAAATCTGTGTCCTTCTGGGAGCTCCTGAAGCTCCTTTGATGAGCTTCCTGTCCATGGATCTCCAATGTGCATGAGGCAAATCTAAGCAGTAAGAAGTCTACACTTCCTTGATGGCTAAGCCACCTTCAGATTGCCAGGAGGTATCAGGAGGTAGAGCAACAGGGAGAGGATGAGGGGTGGGAAAGTATGAATTGCTGGTTATGAGGTGCTTTGTCTTCTGCTGGGATTTCTGTGAATCTGCTTCCCTGTGCTCACTGTCTGCCAGTCTCCAACAGGAATCCAAGATGGTGAATCCATGTTTGGTTAGCTGATAAGATCATTCCACTTGCCTCTCTTCTCCCTACCTATTTCCTGTCAGTTTCTTAGTCCATCTAGTTTTGGGCTATATTCTTTATCTCTTTATTTGACACTTCAAAATCTCTGTTTTTCCTTAGCTTTTTGGGTCTTTGCTGCGGAAAGATGGCAGGGTACTTTTGCCTACGGTATCATGTTGGCTGGAAGTCTCAAGTTTACACTGTAAGGATAATCCATCACATGAGTGTTACACACCTTTACTTTTAGCACACTAAAGTAGAAATCAAGGTAAATGTTGCTTTCCAATGTTAATTAATTGAAGGCTGCTTTAATATGATCTAGTCACCAAAGCTCAGAGGCAGCTTTCCCAACTACCCATGATATATCTGTGGATATAGAGGAGTAAATGACAATTATAATCCTGAAGATTAAAAAATAATTGATTACCCGGTGTCAAAGTCAGAGAAAAATTTATGTTAACTAAAAGACTATTCCACCACTCAACTGTCAGTTTGATATCCCACGATGTCTTTCATATTACTATGATGCTGGAAGTATTTCAAATATCAGCAGGGCATCTATGATGAATAGGTTTGAGAAGAGATTCTAGACTAAGAGATACTAGGAAGAAAGTCCTGGTGGTCTACTTTTGAAAATTAGTCAAAGACAATCCATGGAACTCTACAGAATATTGTCTGTTTGATACAGTGTTGGGAGATGAACCTTCTACTTTGGAAATAAAACAAACAAACAAACAAAAAAAAAACCCTATTGACTTTGATACAAGTCTTACTCATAGAAACCCCCTGTGTTATAGGGTAGAACTGCACCTTAAACTTTTCTTGGTTATAGTCTTTACAGAAGCAGATCACCAGGCTTTTCTTCCACAGAACCACTGTATGAGTTTGCATCACCCATTGTGAGGCTGTCATTGGAGTGCAAACCATTTCTAACACTTGGGCTCTCAAAACACACAGTGGCTGGAACAATGGGCTCCAAAATACCAAAAATCATGACGATGGAACATTTCGTTCTGTTGCCCTTGGAACTGTCATGAGTTGGATTTGAATTGTTGGCAGCTAATAACAACAAGTGGCTATTAAAGGTAGGCTGAAGAAAACAAAATTATTCAGATATGTGCCCATTCTTCATCTTTGACATAGCAATACAACCACTAGAAAATATATACTGTTACAATTTTCATCCTTCTCTCACCGGCTACTGTGCTAAAGAGGTCTGGTTATAAACCACTTAAAAAATGGAGTGTGTCACACTTCTGCTGTGCTGCTTTTTTCCTTTCTAAAAATGCCTTAGTGGTAACTTACACATCATCTCATCTTCCTATGAGAATATATTCTAGCAGAATACTGTCTGGACAAAGTTAAAATGGAGCTGCAAGAAAAACTACTTCATAATCAAATAGATTTTTTTAACTTAATTTAAACTAAGTCAAATAGCTTTCTTACTGCAGTACTTCTTACAGTCTTTAGCATGTTAATCTGCAAGAGTACCTGATAAAACAAGATCTCTATTGGATAAATGAATGATGCATTTTGTAAAACCTCTTAAGAGACACCCAATTTCAGCTTCTTTACCTACGTAATACTCTTTTATTTCTTTCCTCTACATCTATTATGTTTAGTTGCTTAATAGATATTTAAAAAGTGAATAACAGCTATTACATGTATTTATAAAATAAATTTGTGATGCAATACTTTATGTATCTTGGCTCTACTCACAAGTAACCTGAATACAATTTATTATTGTTATCATGAATAATTATTAGGAATAATCACACCAATAATGATTGCAATAACACTGATAATCAAGTATATTGTTACCAAATCATTGGTCTAAAACTTGACATCTCATTTTATGTCATTTTTGCAAAACGTGGACAGGCAGGCATCATTACACCCATTCTACAGATAAGAAACTGAGAAACACAGGCTCATCCAGCTCTTGATGACAATTTTAAAAAACTGTTTTCGGGATTCTCAGCAAAATGCATAATAAAAAATTGGCTGTTTATTTTAGCCATTTAAACAAGGTTCAGAGTCAATATAAAAAAAGGAATGCTTTTCATGTAAAAATTAGGTAAATTGATCTTTATAAAAGGGAACAATAAACATATGGAAAACATTACAAGGAAAAGCAAACTATCAAAAAGTATCCTCAAGTTTAAGAGGGGAAAAAAGGCGCATAACATTTCTTCAGAAGAAGGCTAAATATTGCCTGTTCTGTTTTGTCTCTATGATACCAAATTAACATGTGACTGTTATTTGTGATACTGGATCTCATTTGTTTTATTTTGCTTTTACCCATTTATGGAGTCCTGGTGACTCAATGATTAAGAGTTTGGCTCCTAACCAAAAGGTCAGCAGTTTGAATCTACCAGCTGCTCCTTGGAAGCCCTATGGGACAATTCTACGTTGTCCTTTAGGGTTCCTATGAGTCAGAAGTGACTTGACAGCAACAGGTTTATGGGTATGCCCAATTATAAAAACTCAAATCATTTCAACATAGAAAAACAGAGACTGAGAAATCACTGGGTGTTAGGTAGATTAAATAATTGTAAACTGGTGTTTCAGTTAACTACTTGGGAATAAGTAGGAGAATGAAGCTTAGTTTCACATAAAGAAATAAAACAAGTATATTGAACCATGTAACTTTGTTCCATTACCAAAATTTTGTACATTTTGTCACCACATTTTTACTCTCTTTTGATTTTGAGTGGTTCTCAATGCTTGAGAACCTACGCTTGAGTTCATATTCTAAGAATAATTTCTCCTCCATTAATAACAACTAGTCGCTAAGAATTTTTGCCTTCCAATCATCTCTAGTCCTACAATTCATATGTTTAAGTAATAGAAGAAAATACAGCAAAAGCCAGGAGCCCAAGATCTTTCTGCTACATGATTAGCATGTGCTTTCCAGACCGAGGGGGGAAGTTCCATTTATAACTCTCATTTGTTTCCTACCATTGTGGCCAAGTTTCCACTTATTATATGTCTCCTTGCTTTAATATTAACTTCCAGTTTGGAGCACTATAAACTTTCTTCCCACCCCAAAATTAAAATGAATGATATCCACTCCACATCCACCATCAGATTTATTAGAAGACACTTCAAAGGTTCCATTTCAAATAATGAAGTATGACTGCATGACTACTGCTTCCTGAAACCAAGGTTAACTATGTTCATAATGAAGTTGTGTTTTCTATGATTTCCCTTCTATTTAAATAGCCAGCCAAGCATCTGTTTTCCAAGACACTTTCTCTCCTCTACTAGAGTTGAACTCGGTTGAAGTGTTATAGTGACTAAGAGCTATGGCTGCTAACCAAAAGATTGGCAGGATGAATCCAGCAGGTACTCCTTGGAAGCTCTATGAGGCAGTTCTAATCTGTTTCATAGCATCACTATGAGTCAGAATTGACTCCACAGCGAGGAGTTCTTCTCTTTTTTTTTTTTTTTAGGCTTTGCTGGGAGGAAGTGAGAAGGATGAGAAGGGCCCCCTGGTGGGCTCTGCCTCTCAGTGCTGCAGTTCATGTCTCTCATCAATACGTTCTTGAAAAAACTTCCCACCTACCACATTCAGCGGTCTTCACAAACATAAAAATGGCACAACATTTAAAGATTCTTACATCAGGGCACTGTTTCAAGAGAACAGTAGGGTATCTTCCTTACGGTGACAACACCATACAGACTCTGTGAAGTCCATGAAAGGGGATGGCCAGCCAAGCCAAGTGCCGTCGAGTCAGATCCGACTCATGCAAAGACAAAAATCTCTACAAGTCTTCAAAGTTTTAAGCTTCCTTAAGCAAATCCATGCTCTTTGTCCAATTCTACAATTGTTCATTTCTATTACCTCTCTGGCTTCACATCATGTTGTTTGTTATGTATTTACAGTGAGGCTATCCACTGTGCTCTGGGGGAAGTTCAGCGCACAGCTGGAAGGGTGACTATTCTAATTCCATACACCTTGCCTCCCTCTGCCCCTTGCCTTTCATATACACAGAGCTTGTGCTCATCAAAAACATGAATATAGATGCTAATAGATTTCCTACTACCGGTCATAAAAGCTACCAAATGGTAGATTATCTATTTCTCCCTAAGCACACATACACACGCATGCATATGTACACACACACATGTAGGAATACACACCAGTTTCCAGTAGCTAGGGTGGAAAGTATGTTTCCTCAGAAGAGATCTGTATTCTTCCCCACCACCTAATGATATTATCATTTGAAAAAAGAATCTATCTGCTTTCCTTAAAAATTCTGAACACCTTAAATTTAGTTGGGTGATCAGTGATAACACAAGCTAGAAAGGAGATCAATTTAACTGACTTCAACATAACTTGAATACTCTTCCAATCTTAACCCAATATTGCAAGGACAGAGTAGCAGGGACAGGGGTCCGGGGACCATGCTCTCAGGGGGCATCGAGGCCAACTGGCATAACTAGTCTATTGCTAAGAGAGTCTTCTCCACCCCATATTGGTGAGTGGTGTCTGGGGTCTTAAAAGCCAGCAAGATGCCCTCTGAGATACATTGAATGTCCCCAACTCAGCACGAACAGATGATTACCAAGGACAACAATGATATGGGGGAAAGAGAACCCAGAAGACAGAAAGACCCATGCGAATGGGTGTCTACATCAACATGTGACCAGAAGAACCAGACGGCGCCTGGCCACCACCAGAGACAGCTGTGATGGGGTTCACAGAGTTCAGCCTTAGTGGCAACACGAGAATAAAAATGGGTGCACCCTGAGAACTCCACTAAAAGACCACCATTGACAGTCTGAAGGCCCCGGGGGTTCCCCTGGAAGCATGGAACCTAGGACTGATGCTGCCCCTGTCCAGAAATCATTATTGTGGTCAACTCCTCAGACAGGAATAGAGTGAAATTAGTGACACAGAGTGACCATATCATGTGTGCACTTTATGGTTCTATGCATCTATATGATGTCTTCCTACTGGTCTCTTACTAGAGGGGTGTGGAGAAGGTGAAGAAGAGGGGGCAGGAGACTATTAAGAGGATATGACTTGCATTGAACAGAAAAGAGGAGTGTGCTGTCACCACACAAACAGAGTAGTAGGAGCTGCACATAGGTGGCCATGCAAATTTAAACTGATTGTACACTGCCACTCAATCACAATAAATAAATAAATAATAGAAAAAATATGAAAGATTGGAAAAAAAATTCCAGATGCAATATGAATTTTGACCCTGAACTCCCATAAGGATCAATGAAAAGTTATGAATACAGGAAGCTGCATTTGTTCTCCATCCATAACCAAGACTATGCCAAATACACATGGTTGGCATCTCCTTTTGTTGGTGGTTCAGCCTCTTGCAGAAGCTGTGGTCTTTGGGGATATAGTCTTTATCCAGGTTCTCATCCATTCTCCACATCTTACTTGGACCCACAGTTGCTTGTTCCCTTTTATGGCTGTGATGGAATGGGACAATGTCCCAGATGTCAGTCCTCACCTCTCTAAAGTGGAAACTCTGCATTCCCTAATTCAGCAAATTTTCTCAGCTTTATTTTCACTTCTCAGTGCGTTAGTCTTTCCTACTTCCTACGACACAATCCTCCCTTCTCTCAAAGCCTTTTGCCAAACTACTGTTTCATCTGCTTCAACATTTTCCACACATCTCCCACCCTGAACACACATAAATTATGATTATTTCCTTCTCATCCTTTAGATCTGATTTTAAATATTATCTCCCAAGATAGGCCTTCCTTAACCACTAAAATCATAGAAGGACATCAGCAGTGTTTTGCACATGGGCCTTTGCAAGAGGCAGGCAGAGCCTTGAAGCAGAAGTTGAGTACCCAGATTGTGTACTGTATGTAGCCCTTTGTCACAGAGAACTAAATTAACTAATATTTACTATATAAGAAAAATACACTGTGCTAATAAAATGTATTTCTCCAAGTATTACCATATATAAGATATGTTCATAAAGAAAGGAGAGAGAACATACTTCCTATTCAGGAACTTGCTAAGAAAACTTTATCAGTTACAATTGCAGCTGAGTACAGATGCACGAAGCACTGCCTAGTTCTCTACTGTTTTAGAAACTAGGGTACTTAAGGTAGGAAATTTGTAAAAACTCCCACGACCAAAAGAAGAGCATGGGATAACATTTTCTCTTCTTTCCAATTAAATACAATGTCCCTTGTCTGCTTCCAGAGGATAAGTACAGATTTGTGCACACATGTTACAAAGTCACAGTAAGCCCTTGTGAGGCTTGATGTTTAGACTGTTTTTTAACTTCTGCCAAGCAACTGCACACTTTAGGACTGTGACATTAAGCTTTACATATTGATTTGTAGTCTCACTAAAAAGCCCTCACATAGTCTTACCTTCCGTTGTCAAACTCTTGAGTTCAAAGAACACCAAATTAAAGTATTTTTGGCTCAGTAAGGAACTAACATTAATCATAAAACAATACTCTTAAAATGATACTGACCTCTATTCTTTTATACAAATACATATAAAATAACTGAGTTGTCAGAAGGATTTAATAAATAATTGTTAATCTTCCAACTTCCTAGATTGCTTCATTTTGATCACCTAATGGGATATACTTGACAAGAAGCAGAAGATATACCACAAATAAGCTCGCCAACATCAGGAAAACATCTTAAATGATTATGTGTCTGAGTACTGTATCTTCTCACCATCCAGTATCACATTACCAAAAGGGGTGTTACTACGTGATTCTAATAGAACTTTACACGATTTTGAGCTTTGCACTCTTCAAAATGCCATCATATTTCAGTCTATTAAGTTTTGTGAGAGTACACAACAAGTAAACATAGCTTTGATGGTGTTAATACTTTAAAAAAGAATAAACTAATAGTTTTTAATATCACATAACAACAATAACAAGAGACCCTGTTACCTTAACAAACATGTTGATGTTGCGAATATTTCCTCAGTGCCCATCATGTGGCAGGAACTGCTAAAGCATCATGTTTATAACACATCACAAATATTATCTCATTAAAGTTCTCAACAATGTTATATTAATGATAAGGACCCATATACAGAAAGAATAGAACATACCTGAAGGGCTGTAAGGATATTTGCTAAAGCTTGTCCATATGTGTCATGACAGTGAACAGCAAGAGCACCTGGCGGGATTTCTTTCATGACATTTTCCAACATTCTTTTCATGCTTCCTGGAGTTCCAACTCCAATTGTGTCTCCCAAAGAGATCTCATAACAGCCCATGCCATATAACCTCTTAGCCACCTGTGGAGAAATGTGGAGCGCATATTTAAAAAATGGGAATGAACAGACTCGAGCCCTGTCATTCCTCAGCAAACATCACACAGACGTAAAAATGACAACTAAGATCAGTTACATAAAACTTCCATATGTGGAAAACATAAATTTCAGTTTTGGTCTTTTTTTTTTACACATTACAGCTTAAGAATCATGTAAAGCATTCAATGACATTTCTATGGTTACATTTTCCCAACATTTAGGCTTATTTGAGAGTCATATATTCTTGTATCTCACTATTTGTTCCCTAATAAAATTATAAACTACAATTAATCGTAGGAACCTTATTTTTCTCAACACTTTAATCCAGCAGACACATGACAGATTTACCTTACAAACAGTATTTCATGGGCATTAGTTTAGGGGTCAAGAGATAACTACACTGGTTTCAGTTCTGTCATTAGGTATCTTTGCAATTAATTGGTAAAGTCACTGAATATTCTTTGCCTTCCAATTTTTCTGGCTCATAGATGGATACAGTTGGGCTAGATAAATTTTAAGGTCCTTTCAAGTTGAATGATTAATGTCACTTTTAAAAAGTCATATGAATTTGTGTGAAGACAGCATGATATACCATTAATATATGGGTTCTGAAATCAGATAGGCTTAGATTTCAATCTTATTTCCTGCCCGTGTTAGTCATGCGATACTGGGCAGATGATTAATCTATGTAAGTCTCAGTCCCTGATATGTAAAATATGGGCAATACAGCACTCTGATTTAGCATGTTTTCTAAGCCTAATTCCCTCATCTGAAATAACTGGGAATGTAATTAAGATAATAACGACATGAGGTGGTTGTGAGTCCAACTATTCCGCACATTGTAAATTTCATGTAATGCATGGAATGTTTGGTGAATGGAACACCCATTTGATAATAAACTTTAATATCTCTATGCATTGTGGAATTGTGTAACTTTTCATGGCTATTTGTCAAGACTAATAAAAAAAAGTGGTAACTATAGCCACTTTAACTTCACAAATATCACTTCCATGAGCTGTCAAAAGTAGGACACCCTTATTTGAAGATCCTTTATAATGCTCCTTCTCTTCTAAACCAAATCCATTATCTTTGAGTTGATTCTGACTCATGGCAATTTTAGAGGACAGAGAAAATTTAGGATTTCCAAGGAGTGGCTGGTGCCTTCAAACTGCCAACCTTTTGTTTAGCAGCCACAGCTCTTAACCACCACACCACTGAACGCTGAAGTTCTTTAATGACTATGTAGAAGAGATTGGGCCTTGAAAGAAGGCTGAAAAGGAGAAACTTAACAAGTTGGAAGAAAGCCATAATATGTATACAGTCAAAAGACTAAAAATGATGGCTACAAGGGTGTCAGGAAGGATGCACTGGTCATCAGCCCCAAATTCTTCTGAGAGTTCAAGTAAGATGAGGACTAAATGTTATCTTGCATTTCCTGACCCAAATGGCAAGCAGTGACTTTATATAGATAGATCTCAGTACACTGAATAACCTAGAAGTCATCTTGGATTGTGATGAAAATAGATGGATTGTGGGAAAATAGAAATTTATCATAGGCAGTTCACTCAAGAAGTACAGATATAGGAAGATGGCATGGGTCACAGATTGAATCCTGATTCAAGAAATATTATATTTGTAGACAAAAGAGGTATAAACAAAAGAATGGATTCTACTGAAAGAGAGCAGCTGTATATGCAGAACAGAAAATGAGAGGAAAGTGTAGAGGCTTGAACAGAGTGAACAAAGTTTAAAATAGTCATTTCAGCAAATAGGAGTATAACTGACCACAAAATATAGTAGGATAGCACAAAAGGTCCGTTATGATCATGGAATTGTAATGCTTACAATTTGCCGCATGACTTTTCATTAGAATCTCATACATCCTGGTGGAGGATGAGAGGAAGCTTGAAAAAGACAAGGGATTTGTTCTGTAGGAAGAAGTGAATTCAGGTTTTGCACAGTCTGATGTTACACAATTTTGGAAGTGTTTTATAAGAAAAGAATACATAATTGCAAATAGAAATTAATGAGAGAATCTTGGAAGGGCTCCATGCAAGAGAAGGACCGAAAACTTAAGCATCATTATTTCATAGTACAACTGTCTCCAGGAGTAAGAGTCTTGCTTAAATAATAAGCCATGGGATATCTCTCATCTAAAAAATGTACAGTAAATTTCAAAAGGGAAGGATTTCAGGAAAGCAAAGTTTTTTCTGCCTAAATTTTGATTTTCTGATAATGCCATCTTCACTTCTTTAGCACCACCAGTACATTAATATATTAATTAAAATTAAGAACCTTTGCAACATGTACACACTAATCGATTTCATATATAAATGAATTTTTGAGATAATCTAACATAGTCTCAAAGACAGATTGCTTTGCATTCTTTGATATCAATGACCATATTTTTTATGCAAAACTTTGCTTTCTGCTTTTCTTTGCCAATCACCCCCTTGTCCTCCTGAAAAAAACAAACCCATTGCCATCAAGTTGATTCAGACTCATAGCAATCTTATAGGACAGAGTAGAACTGCCCCCATCGCGTTTTCAAGCAGTGCTTGGTGGATTTGAACCGCCAGTCATTTGGTTAGCAGATGTTGTATGATACCATGAGGGTTTTCCCCTTCCCCCCACAAGATTTTTTCATTTTTTTACCCAAAAATATTTTATTGTTCTTTAAGTAAAATTTTAAAATCCAAATCAAGTTGCCATTTAAAACCCCGAACACATGTCATTATGCAACCCTAACTGTACCTGGCCCCAAACATGACAGGACATTCCTCCTTTCTACCCTGTACTTCCTGCATCTATTCAACCAATTCCTGTCCCCCTCTATCCTCTCATCACTCCTGTGGACAAAAGCGACTCACAAGATATTTTTCTAAGTGTAGTATGCTGGTTGTTTTTGCTTGTTTTACAGCAACATGTTAAAAAAGTGTTATAGCTGTGCTTGTGAAAATATTTCACGTGAAGAGGGAGCAGAGGGCAAACAAACACAGAAGTTGCATGTTATCTGTCCAAAAATGCAACAAATGAGAACACGAAGTAGAAAACTGAATTTCTATGAGTAGGTTCTTGGCAACTACAATTTATTACTATACAATTTCTCCAGAAAAATACGGTCTTGGAGCACAGCAGTAACATCCATAGGATCACAAAGGAGTGAAAACACTACAGCAGAGCATATTCTGGTGTCTAAATGTGGAAGCATGCAGGGGAAAAGTAAAGGTATGCTATGTGGGCAGCCAAAGTCAAGTTTAACTGTATGCACACAAACTATTTCCAAGTTTGTTTTAGAACAGCTACTCACCAAGCTCTATCCACACTAAAAACCAGAACAAGCAAACAAAATTTGATGTTTTCAGTTTCTTCACCTTCAAGCTCCAAAATGGTAAAACTCAACTATTATGTCATTTAGGGTAACAAGAGCCTATAGAGAGCTCTCTGAAAGGAAACCATTAAGTTCTCAAACATGTCTTCAGGGATTGTCTCCCATATGATGGTTCACCTTCGTCTTTGTCAAGTTGACACAATAAATGGTAAGGAAATCAGCCCACATGCACATCATTTTCCCACCAACCAGAAAAGACCAGACATGCATCTTACTTCTGTCACTTCTTGCGGTGTGATGTTCCCTTCGTAGGGACAGCCCAGAGCACAAGATACATACCTAAATTTAAAATACAGAGTCATATAAATATGTGTCTAATGGATGAGCCATTTCTTAATTCCCTTTTTTTTTAAAATGAAGAAATAACCTAAAGAGCATCAAGAAAAGTTACTTTACATGATTTGTTCATTATTATCTCATCTTCAGACGAGGCAAAGCAATTTTCAAGCGAACTCATATTTTTATCCCTCTAATAATTACAATTTGATATGTTATTTAGGAAACCTTGGTGGCATAGTAGTTAAGTGCTATGACTGCTAACCAAAAGGTTGATAGTTTGAATCCACTAGGGACTCCATGGAGACTCTATGGGGCAGTTCTGCTCTGTCCTATAGGGTCCCTATGAGTTGGAATAGACTTCACGGCAATAGTTCAATGGGATATATGTTACTGGATGGAAGATAGGGATCAAATAAAAGGTGTTTATGTTGTGAGTTGGTTTATACTATACCCACAGCCACTAGTCAAATGTGACCCTACAGAACAAAGCAGAACTGCCCTATAGGGTTTCCAAGGAATGACTGGCAGAGTCGAACCATTGACCTTTTGGGTAGCAGTCAAATGCTTAACCACTGCACCACCAAAGTCCCTCATAGCAACATATTAGTATTTAAACTGAACAATTACACTAAAATGTATACTTAATTTAACTAGTTACATGCATTCAACAGTTAAGAATCCAGGTCTTTGGAATTATATACACAGTATGTAGATGACTAACTGAATTTCTTCCTTTGCTCCCATCTGGATGTTTTTGGCCTCATTTAGGTATAGTCATCAATCACACCCAAAACTCCTAGAACTGGCCACTCTCAGAGTTCATCTTGTTTATCTCTCATGTGTATACCTAAATCTTTCCAAACAGAAAAGTATCTGTGTTTAAAGGGCTCCAAATAAAGATACTCTGAAAACTTTTTCAGCAATTTACTCTAATATTAGAAAAAAAAAACAGAAGTATTCTGCAAGGACAATGATCCATTGCCATCTTAAATAATTAAGCATTAGTAAAAGCCCATTACAGCTATTTTCAGCTCAACACCAATCCAATTTTATTAACCTTTCCTCTGAGATTTTGTAATACTTGAGTTAAAATAATGCATCATGTCTCTGATGTCAGGAATGAGGCAATCCACAGGAGGATGCAAGGAGTGGTGGGAGTAAGGCCACAGTCTAGTTCTTTGGGCCAGAATATATTAAATACACACACACACACACACACACACAAACCTTAGATATCAAGGCCCTTGAATGCCATGCCAAGGAGTTTGGACTTGGAGACCACATTTAATTTGGGGGAGTGGGGAGGACTCAAAATTATTAGGTGAGGTACTGACAAGAACAGATTTGATTTCCAGAAATATAACTCTGGACTCTGGAAGTGGTTGCCAGGGGAAAGATAAAGGCAAAAGAGAAAAGATAATACCTTATTTCCTTGATTCTATATGCTATTGATTTGGAAATAGACTATGAATTTCATAACAGATTTTAGGGTAAAGATTAAATATATAGTCAATGATTTTACACACACACACACACACACACACGTAACCAAATTTCAGATGAATTAAATATGAATAACAGTTATATTTTAGTCACAAAATATAACTGTTATTCAGATTTAATACATATAATTGATAACAAATGGTCATGAGGACAGGGATGGTGGAAAGGAGGAAAGAGAACAACTTCAAAGAAAACTTCACAGTGAAACTGGACAGGAATTCCACTGTCTCCTGCTCTTCTAATTATTATAACAAGTTTATTTTGTGATTTTTCTAACTACAGCATCTGTCTTTGGGATAGTCTGTCAATTTTAACCTAGAGATGTGAGAAAGAAATAATTGTGAGAGAGAAATATTGTAACTGTAGAGAAAGAATACAAAATGGAAACTATTTTCCATAGAGATAAAATAGTATACATCTGCGACGACCCCAAACCATCTGAGGTTATCAGGTGCCACGCAGTTGGTTCTGACGCCAGTAACCCTATGCACAGAATGAGACAGCGCTCAGACCGCAGTCATGCTGTCATTGTTAGGCTTGAGCCCACTGTTGCTGCCATGGTGTCAATCCATCTCGCTGAGGGTCCTCCCCCTTTTCGTTCACCCTGTCCTCTACCAAATACGATGTCCTTTTCCAGGGACCAATCCCTCCTGACAACATGTCCAAAGCATATTTAAGACATAGTCTCACCACCTTTGCTTCTAAAGGAGCACTTCGGTCATACTTCTTCCAAGACAGATTTTTTTCTGTTCTTTTGGCAGTCCATGATCTACTCAATATTCTTCATCAACACAATTTAAAGGAATCACTTCTTCTTTGGTCCTCCTAATTCACTGTCCAGTTTTCACATGCATATGATAGAAGGAAAATACCATGGCTTGGGTAAGGCAGACCTTAGTCCTCAAAGTGACATCTTTGCTTTTCAACAAATTAAAGAGGTCTTTTGCAGCAGATTTGTCAGTGCAATGCATTTTTTTATTTCTTTATTGCTGCTTCCATAGGTGTTGATTTCAGTAAAATTAAATCCTTGACAACCTCAATCTTTTTTCCACTTATCATGATGTTACTTACTGGTCTACTTGTGAGGATTTTTGTTTTCTTGATGTTGAGATGTAATCCATATGAGGGCTGTGATGTATGATCTTCTTGAGTAAGTGCTTCAAGGCCTCTTCACTTTCAGCACACAAGATTGCGTCATCTGCATATCTCAGGCTGTTAACGAGTCTTCCTTCAATTCTGATGCCCTGTTCTTCATGTAGTCCAGATTCTCAGATTATTTGCCTGGTATACAGATTGAATAGATATGGTGAAAGGATACAATCCTAATACACACCTTTCCTGACTCTTAACCACACAGTATTCCCTTGTTCTGTTGGAACAACTGCCTCTTTCTCTAAGTTTAAGTTCCTCGTAAGCTCAATAAAGTATTCTGGAATTTCCGTGTTGCACAGTTTATTACAATTCACATGGTTTGAAGACCTTAGCAAAGTCAATAAAACACACATAAACATCTTTCTGGTATTCTCTGCTTTCAGCCAGTATGCACCTGACATCAGTGATGATATCCCTGGTTCCACATCATCTTCTGAATCTGGCTTGAATTTCTGGCAGTTCCCCTGTGGTGGCTCACTATTGATATAGTGCTGCAGCTGCTTTTGAACGATCTTCAGCAAAGTTTTGCTTGTGTGTTATTAATGATATTGTTCAATAATGTCACATTCGGTAGGATCATCTTTCCTGGGAACAGGCACGAATATGGATTTCTTCCAGTCAGTTGGCCAAGTAGCTGTCTTCCAAATTTCTAGGTATAGACAAGTGAACACTTCCAGTGTTGCATCCATTTGTTGAAACATCTCAGTTGCTATTCTGTCAATTTCTGGAGACTTCTTTTTCACCAGTGCCTTCAGTGTAGCTTGAACTTCCTTCACTACTGTCTGTTCCTGATCATATGCTACTTCTTGAAATGCTACAACATCAACCAAGTCTCCAAAGCATCACCTAGAAACCCTGATGGGACAGAGGTTAAAAGCTAGCCTGCTAACCAAAAGTTTGGCAGTCTGAATTCAGCAGATGCTCCTTGCAAACTCTATGGGGCAGACCTACTCTATTCTAGAGGGTTGCTATGAGTCAGACTCAAGGCAGAGGTGCCAGAGCATCTAGATGCAAACAAATAGAAAATCCCAGCTATCCATTCATGTTTCCCCTCTAAATGTGGAAACAAAAACAAACAAAGCTAATCAAAACAAGCAAAGAAATCTCTTTTGCTTTCTCACGTTTTTACCTGGTAAGAATTACCCTCTGTATTTACAAGGCTAACTCTTTACCACTGTGTTTCCATTTAATCAAGTTTACCCTCTGGTGATGTGTGGCCTCCCAGGTTTTGTTTTATATGTATGTATATATATATTGCTTTGCATTTTATCTTCATACTTTCCTCTGCAGGCTTCTGAAGGGTCACCTTGGACTATTCATACATGAAGCTACTTTCTCTAAAATTAATGCAACGGTTCTCAAGTCTCCCTAACTATATTTTAATACCTTAAGAGCAGGTTGGCAAACAAAGGTTCATAGGTCAAATTTGGTCCATCACCTGTTTTTGTAAATAAAGTTTTACTGGAATACAGCCATGCCCATTTGCTTTCATATTATCTATGGCAGTATTAGCACCATAATCACAGGTAGATTAACCAGTAAACAATGCATACACATGCTTACAATAAGTAAGGTATTCACAGGCTTACTTACTAACATAATTTCACATAGGTCTCACCATGTCTTTAAAACTGTGCACTGTGGATTAGTCAGCAAGCACAAGCAAACCCATGTGTACCTTACTTACTGGGTAATCTGTCCCTGACCAAAACAACAGAGCTGAGTAGTGTGATAGAGATCATGTGGCTTGTAAAACCTAAATTATTTATTATTTGGCCTTTAACAGAAGTTTGATGACTTCTGCTCTAAGCTGATGAATCTTTTCTCAAGTATAAAAAGGCCTTTATTGTCATCAGAAAGAGTTCCACACTGTGCACTGACCAGTGACTAAATCAGTTTGTGAACGTTTACTGTTCTCTAGCAGTCTATTACACTGTTTCTCAACCTTGGCTGCACAGAATCACCTAAGAAGTTTTTTTTAAAAAAATCTAGTTGCTGAGGACATACCCCAGATCAATTAAGTCAGAAGGTATGGAATTCAACCATGAATATTTTAACCTGTTTTTTAAAATTCCATTATGATGTCAAAGTTGTAAACCACCCAGCTGTTACCAACACTGTCTTACTCAGACTGCTATGCTGACTCCTCATGGTTTGATAAAATCAAACCTGAGGAATCTACTAACCTCTGGTCAACAACATTTTTTTTCCCCCATCTTAGATTGTCCAGTTGTGGTTAAATTTCTCATGCACCTACACCAAATTATTATTAATCTAGCCCAAACTCTCAACTTCTTTTTACGTCGCATTCATTCCTTACTTCTAATTCAAAGTCTGTTTTACTAAATTATATCATTTTGGAGTTCTTTCAGCAAAGGCGAATTTTGAAAACTATTTTGTTAGTGAATGGTTTTATTGGAAGTTCGTTCTTGAATGATACTTCAGCTAGGTATAGAATATTAAGCCAGTATAGAATATTAAGGTAGTCATTATTTTTTTCTTAGCATTTTGAGCATACTATTTCACTGTCCTCTGGCCCTAGTTGTTGTTGATGTAGTCTAGTGATATAGTCCTTCTCTCATTATTTTTAGGACTATCTGTTTGTATATAAGACTCTGCATTTTACCATGAAGTATCTCAGGCCAAGATATAACACTTATGCTTTTCTTCTTTTCTTAAAAATGCCTGAAGTATCAGCTCTACAAATATATTCCTCACATCCACTTTATCTATTTCTTCCTTCTGCAGATTTCATTAGGCATTTTCTCTGTCTTGCTTTCAAATGTTCTATTATTTTTTCTTTCATTCTTGTAATTTTTCAAATCCACTTTTACTTTCTCAGCTTTATGTAACATCCTGTTCAAAGTATTGCTTCATTGTTAATTTTATTAAATTGTCTATATTTTTTATTCTTTTAAAACATTCATTCTTTTCATGAAGACCCATTCTTTTATTTATTTCTGCCTCAACAAAGAAGTTGCTTATTTTTTAGTCTCTTCTTAAAATTATTATATTTTCTTCTCTTCTGCTAAAGTTTTATTTTACTTTATTTTTGAGTGGTTTTCTTTCAGGATACTTTATTTTAAAATGAAGTTTATAACTTATATTATGCATTCTTTTTCATGGCAATTTTGCTTTCTGCAGAAGTTCTCTGAGATTCCTGGGTTATTCAAATGCCTATCCACACAGGTGATATGACTGCATTTTGTCCTCGCCTTAGGGATTTTGTCAGTTTCTTGACAAATTTCTACCTGAATTTTTCCTTTTGGATTTATACAATACTCATGTGTCATAAATCGACAACACATAACTATGCTTGGCACCAGTCCAGTAACATTGCATTGGCAGGAAGATATTCCAGACTCCAGGAAATACTGTGTTCCAAACCTATGCCTTAGAAGAGTGTGTGCATTTTCCCACATGGACATTAAAATCCCATTTCCAAGCCTCTAGGGATTATATCTGGGTTACAAAACCCCATGTGTCATTGTGGCATTACTTTATATGCTTACCTCTTTTTCGTTTATACACCTGGAGACTTTCCTTTCATGAGCTTAGCTATCTTTTTAAAATCATTATGTTTCTGTGTTCATAACAAACATCTGAGTCCCCAACAGTCCCTTTTTGTACACATCACACATAGATTGCTTGCACATTCTTGCACAGTCACATGGCATTTTAAGCCCAATATGCCCCCCAAAAGTAGTCATCTTTTTTTTACTATCATTTCACAAACTTTTTCCCTTGTGTTTGCCATTTCTTTTTATGATGTAAGCTTTCTCAGTGTCAGTCCTGTTGAAACACTTGAAGTCACCTTAAGAACCAAACCAACAAACAACCAAGGTTGGCCAATCCTTCTCTCTGGTCTCTGTGGCATGCATCTTCTGCCAATGTCAGCCTAAGTGTAGAGAGGAGACAATGAGTACCTCCTAACTGCTCTCCATGTTTCTAGGTGTGCATCACTCCCTTTTACTGTAATTTCTGATAGTGAACTAATCTTCCTAGAATTTTGATTACATACGTTTCCACTTTGAAAATCCTTTGTGGCTTTCCACTGTCTGTGGAATACACTTGGTTTTCAAGTACTGTAAGCTGTGAAATTTCAATCTAACTTTCTACCACTTTTCCCCTAGCCAGTTGTCATCCAGTCATCTCTGACTCATGGTGTCAGAGTTGACTTGTGCTCCATGTGATCTTCAATGGCTGATTTTTCAGAAGTATATCATCAGCCTTTTCTGGCAAGGTGCCTTTAGGTACGCTCAGACTGCTAACCTTTTTCAGCAGCCACGCATCTTCACCATTTGTATCATCAGAGACTCCCCTCTTCCACTGCACAGCCTCAAAATCCCTATATTCTAATCAAAGGGGACTTCTTTCTGTCACTCAAACAAATCTTGAGGTTTCTCTTCTCTGGGCCTTTACACTTTGTCAGTTTTTCTGTCTTGCCTAAAAAGGCATTTTTTCCTGATTATATTTCCACATAATGACACAGTTTTATTGATACTTTCTCTGAAAGATTTCTTCAAACCATATTAGAGGACTTTAATACAGTAGTATTTTAAACTTCAGTAACATTTAGTCTTATCCTTCTTAATGTACTAATCTTTTCAAAAACATAATAATTTCTGTGCCTAATTTGCTTTCCCAGTCTTCTAGAAATTCTATGAAGTTATGACTGCTTTTTCATTTTCACATTCCACACAGTATCACAAGATATTTCATCATATACAAGTTCTCAATTAATATTTCTTGAATGAATTAATAAATTCCTTACAGTGTCATTTTTACCTACTGAATAATTTTCTATGAAATTCCTAATGTATAGCTAGAGTTAAGGTCTTTATGTTCTAATTCCTGTAGCCAGAAATAATAGCATGTATTTGGTAAATCAGTGCTTAGAACTCATTTTTCACACATTATTTGTAATGAAAAGGTAATGAAGGAATTACCAACAATATTGTTGCTGTTCTTGCTAAAATCAAAAGAACCATGTTACAATAACTCCTGTAGATAGATACCAGAAATGTTTTATTTGTATCTGTGCATTTTGAGTCTTTTGCAAAACACGCTCAAAGACAAAACTGAGACATTCAAGTCATTAACTAGCTTGCTTAGCAGAAGACAATGATGAAAAACATCTAACACACCAAAGGCAACCTTCCCACAATTACCTAATATTCCCAATCTCCCCCAAAGTGAAAAAGCAAGGGCAAGTACAAGCCATGTATAAGTGTTAGTAACACTTGGAGTAGGCAATCAGCTACTACTTCTTTTCAGGAGAGAAAAAAACAATACCAAGAATAATGAAATGACATGTAATGTCAACTAAAAGTACTGAAGAAATTTAAATATAGGAGTAAGTCTGATGTGGTCATGAAAAATATAAGCAGTCTAAAACAGTACTCTTATTCACAAGCCAACTGAAACTAATTTTTGAATTACTAGAATGCATTTATGACTGTGGGTGACATGAGAAATAAGTGCGGTTTTTTATTTCAAGAAGCAGTTCTGGCCTGATTCTTCTTTTGCTCTAGAAGGCTTGGCTGCCTTTTCATTTTATAAACCTACTATTAAAAAAAGAAACAACCCTGCTGTAGTGTCGATGCCAACTCATAGCAACCCCATAGGACAGAGGAGAACTGCCCTATGCAGTTTACAAGGAGCACCTGGCAGATTCAAACTGCTGACCTTTTGGTTAGCAGCTATAGCACTTAACTACTATGCCACCAAGGTTTCCAACCTACTATTAGATAACCAAATATTAAAACTATCTTATGTATAAATTGTGATATGTAAATATGTGCAATGTTTAGAAAATAATTTTTAATCAATAGACATATACCTTGATTTACACAATAACGTTATTCCAAAGGCTACATGTACATGTGCAGTGGCAGAAAAATGAATTGAGTCTGAAACATGTTAAGAAAAATGATTGATAAAAAAGTTTCAAATCCTTTTTTACAAAGTAAAATTAAGGAAAAAAAACTTCATTGCAGTTTATCTTTTATGTACGTGAAATTTATGCTGTGTAGATTTGTCTAAACTACACCTTGTCACTAAGATATCACCTAATCAATCTGCTTGGTGACTGATGAAATTACACATTAAGCCTTGTATTCAAAGTTTAGAATATATTAAAGCTTTATCTGAAGGGAAATTTCATAAGCTTCTTCAGCAGTCCATCCCTGGAGAAAATGGTGCATAAAACATTTAATATCACACTGTGCTAGACATTAGACTAAATTACTGTCATCTATACTATGAACACATTTTACAAATGACAAACCTGAGGTTTATGTAAACTAAAAGATTATACAAAACAAGCAAGTTGCTGAACTAGGCTAAAAACAAAAAACTCTTCTACAAAGTGAAGACCATGTACTTTCTATGGCATCGTACTGGATGTTTGCATTAGATGGTTATTTCATATCAGTCTCAGATCTCCTCTCTAAGTGTAAACTCAGGTCTTAGGAAATAAATCAAGCTAGATAAAGAGACTGGTTACATACTGGGTCTTTAATGTATCTTTATTTACATCTAATTTCTATTCACCTTTTTCGATACATGCTATTACTGAATGAATTAAAATACTGACCCCCATGTTTACAAATATGATTCTATTCAGAAACAGTTTTCAGTTACACTAATTAGGTCCCATCAATGCAGGATAGTTCTAAATCTAGTTACTCCTGAGTTTTAAAACCAGCAGAGTGAACACAAAAATACGTAAGAGGGGAACAGATGCCATGTGAGGACTGTCTACCAGCCAAGAAAGCCCAAGGAACCAAGGAACCCCAGGGGCTGCCATGAGGAAGGACTCAATGAGACTGAGATAGGATGTAGACTCTTAGCCTCCAAAACTGTGAGACATTAAATTTCTGTTCTTTAAAGTCCCCTTCTTATGGTACTTGGTTACAATAGCACTAAGTAACTTGTGAAAGTAACTAGTGAGAGAAAGGCCTGATGCTTCACTCTGAAAAATAAACAATAAAAACCTCATGGACCAAGACAGAATATTGTCTGATATCCTGCTGGAAGATGAGCCTCCTACATTACACTGAAAAAAGCAAACCCAACCCATTGCCCTCAAGTTTGATTCCAACTCATAACAATCCTAGAGGACAGAGTAGAACTGCCTTATATGGTTTCCAAGACCGATAGATTTGAACTGCCATTCTTTGGGTTAGTAGCCATAGCTCTGAATAACTGCACCACCAGAGCTCCTCTAGGTTAGAAGTCACTCAAGATACACAGTGGTTGTGAAAGTGGACTTGAGCATAAAAGTTGGGAAGACAGCGCAAAGCCAGGCAACTTTTTGTTTTGTTGTACTTGGGGTCACCATGAGTTGAAGCCAAATTAACAACTGCTACCAAAAGAATCCCCAGACAATGAATTGAACAGCAAAATAATGTGACCTTTCAATTTAGATACTCATGTTTGGTACTTCATTTCTAAGCTGATGACAGAGAAAACTAGGTTTGTGAGTCTTATAGGTCAGTTTGCTTTCCCCAGTGCCCATAATCAGGGTATCTTCCTGTGAAGAAGTGATGGTTTAGATCACAAGAAATGTACTTTCTACATGTAAGAGTCAAGACAAGGAGAAAATCATGGGCATCACTAATAGACCTGCACTTACATAAATATTATGGTGCACAACAGAAAATAGTGAAGAACTATAGCTATTTCTGTCTTCTGAATGCACTTTGTCAGGGATTTCTAAACAACATTCTATAGGGTTTTATAAGTTGCTTCAGAGTCCCCTAGAGAAGACAAAGTATTGAGGGGAAGATCTGTTGAGTTAATTGATGGGTCCAACTTCCCCATGCAGAGAAAGGGCTTAATTTTATGTATTACATACACATTCTGTCAAAATTCTACACGAAATGTTCTGGGAATAAAATGTTATGCTTCTTTAAGAAAGAAAACAAAAAAACTCTTAAAGGAAGCATTAAATCTTTTCCAAAAGCTACTATGGACTTACACCAATTTATCAGCTCACACTAGGCTGAGATCAAAAGAGGGCTGCATTTGGATCACTGAGTACTGATGAAATGGTTAATGTCATTTGCATGCTAACTATTCTCATTTTAATTACATGATACACTTTACAAGTTCAATACACTCTAGTAATCCTTAACTGATAATAATATGACTTTTGACAATAGAAGATGGTTCTGATCATACAGTGTACCCTATGTATATTAGTGTAACTAAAGAATGTCTGAATGGTTCACAGTGAGCTTTAACAATACATACAAACTAGACAGACAGAATTTGCAGGATTTCTTAAGTACCCTCGTGCTGGAATACCCATGTGTCTTGCAGACTTAACCACCTCCTCAAACTTTTCCATGCTTTCTTCGACGGAACAATTAATATTCTTTTTGCTAAAGGATTCAGATGCAGCACCAAAAACTGATATCTCAGTGGCTCCAGCAGCAACCTGAAAAATATCATACAAAGACAAAAACTAATAATTTGCAATATGTAAATATTTGTTTTGCTTAACATTTGCTCTATGATTTAAAAATCAGATTCCTCTCATACTTCCACAGACACTATTTTGAAATATAAAATGTTCTTATAATAACAGAATGATTCCACAAACTGTAACACTCATAAACCTATGAAACTTGGAAAACACATCGAGGCTGCTCCAATTTAATTTTGCCTTTCCTAAGTTACACGTTAACTTCACAAATACTTGAACCCTAATTATGGAAAATACTAGGCAACCCAATAAAACCTCTTAAAATCTATGGAAAACATTATTTTCAGGCTAATTATTAAAACAATGGGATACTAAATTCTTTCTGTTTTTTCTTCTCTTCCCAGAATCCAGCAATACCCCACCATTGACTGTTGAGATTGTGTCTAATATTTTCTTCCTACATCTTAACCTGCCTATGTTGTTCCATACCTTGACTGCTATAGCCATATTCCAATGGGCCTCTCTCCTTAATGCCTTTGTCTGTCTTTAAATTCAAAATAATCAGCATTCTGTTTTGTACCTTTCACCATCCTTATTCTTTCCCCAAGCTTCTCTAGTGGCTTTATTTTTCCAAATGTCATGCTTCTTAGTTTTCCAGCTGGAGTTTGAAGACCCTCTGTTCATTTGTCTCTCACACCCTGCCTAGGTTCCCTCCTGTCTGCCTCATAACTAAGGGGAAATGTTATTCTATCATTTTTCCTTCAATATTTAAGAAAAATATTGACTTTTGCGTCTCCATCCAAAATCAGTTTTCACTTCTAAAATAAAAAAGTTTATTATTCAATATATATTATGTGTCAATACTCTGGTTATTATTTTGCATGTTTTCTTTCTAATCCATAAACAGCCTTGTAAAAAAATATTATTATACCCATACCACTGATAAGAAAACTGGGTCTCCAAGAGGCTATGTCACCCTGGTGACACAGTGGTTAAGTGCTACAGATGCTGAACAGAAGGTCAGCTGTCTGAAACTATCAGGAGCTCCTTGGAAACCACATGGGGCAGTTCTACTCTGTCCTAGGGTCACTGTGAGTTGGAACTGACTCAGTGGCAATGTGTTTTGTTGTTGCTGTTGTTTTCAGCATCACTCAGCTAATAAAATTCTCATGCTGTGTTTTTAGCACAGCTCTGCCTGACTCCCAAGGCAATATTTGTTCCCCTCCCTTGCTTGCCTCTCTAAACCGCTCTATAAGTGTCTTTTCAGGTAGTTTCTTTCACAGGGTGGAAACATTCCCTGTTGTTCTGGGCTTAGACAACAGCAAGATTTACAACTTGTAAAAAATGCCTCTTTCCCTCTTTACTTTAATGAAATAAATAATTACATGGCATTGAACAAAAGAAAAATAAATTGTTCTAACAATATATATTAACAAGTGATATACCAGCTAGCACCCAACAGCCCAAACTATATGCAACAGAGTTTCAAATCCAGAAGTGAAAAAACTCTATGAATACCAGAAATAGCTGCTGCAAAACATTTGCAATAAAACTTGGTAAGCATAATATCTCAAGCCTTTTCTCAAAATTGCATCGATTCTTCTTGCATATGTAACCACTAAAGATGTCATACTTATAAATCCCTAAATCACAGAACACTGGAAGGAACAAGCTAGAAGAGAAATAAGGAAATATTAGAGGTAGATATAATGCCAATGAGTAGCTTCACATGGAGGGAGAAAACAACAAAAAAGCCAACATAAAATATCATCTAGTTCAATGATACTAACAATTGTAACACTGTATTGAGAAATGTTTAAATCTTAATCTGTATTCCCTTTTTAGCAAAGAAACATGCTTTCAAAATAATTTCATCAAAAGGGATAATTGGGTCCTTCACGTTTTGCATCTCAGAGGATTAAACTGAAGAGGCATTTATGTGGAGCGCTTTTGTTCCCCCACAGTGCCACAGAGTTCCTTCTCTCCATGTGTGTGCCTGTATGTTAGCATTGTATCTGTGTAAGATAATAAGCAAGTCACATATGACACCACTTTAACTTTATGAAGATTTTTAAAACAGTTAAGAAGCTCTTGGAGTTCAGAAAACTTACTAGCCCACTTACAGCACGGTGAAAACCCTGAAGATTAGGGGTAAGGACCGGATATCGAACTCCTGGGTGTTGATGAATGCCTCTCATCACTTCGGTGTGATCAGCCATCTTAAATGCATAATAGTTAAATTTAAATATATATGTATTCTATTAAGCATTCTTTTAGCTTTCTAGTCATGTAAAAATTACACATGTGTTTTCCAAACTAATATTTCAAATAAAACTATGCCAACACAGCTCAAGAAAAAGTAATTCTCACTGTCACAGAAACACCATAACTTGATTTGAGTTTAATTTACTCACATAGTAAGATCTGGTTAAATGAGGAATTACAGCCAGAAATTTGGAACAATATTATTTTTACTTGATGAATTTTCATTCTTAGTTTCATTTCATGTCCCAAGCCCTCGCATACCCCTGAAATTGGGCAGAGTCTGATAGGCAATGTACCATGTGTTTATTTTCCACATGAAAATGTTATGTCTAAATTGGACTGCTAATAATTTTCAGTGTGTGAAATCTTATAAATCTTAGGAAAATATAAATTATGTGTCTTTGTTAGGATAATTTAGTAAGGTTGAGATTCCAGCATGTTATTTGCTTAACACAAATTTGTAGCTGTAGTAGTGATAAAGCTTTCTTTATTCAGTGCTCTCCTAGGAGTGGCATCTGCTCTCATAATGCAGAAAAGTGAACAGTGTGAAACACACAACAGAAAAATTTAGCCTGCATGCCAAGGCTTTATTTTATGAATCTACAACAAATCTTTTACTTAAAATATCAAATTTATCAGATTCCCACAAAGCTTAGAATTCAGCCACTTAAAGCAAAAATTAAAGATCAAATCACATAGAAATATTTCTACAGCCATGACATGACCTTTGCATACTTATGAATGATAGATCACGTATGAATGATAAGTATAAGGAGTATGAATGAAAAGTACACATATTGAACATGGAGAAACTTGTGAAAGGATACACCAAATCAAAACGGTTATCCACCATATGGGAATGAAAAAGGAAACACACTGATTTTTTTTTTTCTTTACAAACTCTGGCTTGAAATGTTACAATTACCATGTATTGTTTATAACTTAAAGGAAATTAACCAAAATAAACCACAGAAAAGGATTGATATGGCCTAAAATTACCACACTGTTGCTGTCTGCTATCTAGCTAATTCTGACTTATAGTGATCCTATAGGACAGAGTAGAAGGGCCTCATAGGGTTTCCTAGGCTGTAATGCAGGGCAGTTGATGAGAGCTACAGCTGCTAATCTAAAGGTTGAGTCCTCAGGTGCTCCTTGGAAATCCTATGGGGCAATTCTACTCTGCCCTATAGGGTCACTACGAGTGACAAACCACTTATAGCAATAGACTAGTTTGGGGGCTTTGGTCATAGTGTACAGGTCTTCTGAGGAGCAGCTGGTAGATTCAAATTGCCAGCCTTTCTGTTAGTAGCTGACTGCTTAACCGTCTTGCCACCAGCGCTTCTTAAAGCTCCTAGCATTCCAGTCAGCTCGCTGAGGTCCCAGATGCTCTGAACTAGAGGCAATCATTTCTCATGTCCCCTGTCCAAATGCTTGATAAAAGAATATATGACAATAATAAGTGGTTACTTATGCCACTAAGTTCTGAAGTAATTCACTATATAGTCATAAAAACTGAACATTGAATGATGAATAGGATTTGAAAAGACAGTGACAGCAGCAAAGGCAGGAGCATATCATCAGTATAGAGAAGATTATTAGTGAATTATGAAGGATTTAGGTATTGATTGAAGATAAAGGGCCATACATTGTATCTCTGAGAGAGATTCAGGTAGTTCTGAATTGTGAAGGCAATGGAAAACCACGAAATAGCAGAAGACTGGGCTAAATGTAATATTTTAGAAAGATTAATCTAGGCAGGTATAAACATAATGTAAGGAGAAGACAAACAATTCTCAGGCAATCATGAGAATCCAGTTTGTGGCAAGATCTGCAGCGAAACAGAACTGGGAATAGAATTCCAAAGAAAAAGTAATAGGACGCAGTGACTAGGAGCACAACAGTAACAGGAGATGACTTTATACAAAAATGTAAGCCTCACTCTTTCAGAGACTAATTACAAAAATATTTAATATCTGCATACTTCATTACAAGGTGAGTTGATTACATATCCATGAATTTAGCGTTTGATCTTGATGCTACATTGTGGGTTTCTTGAGCCCTTGTCTTCTATTGTGTTGACCTGTATACATTTTCTGGCATGTTGAAATCTCTCTCTCTTTCTTGTACACACACACACACACATGCACACATGAGCACACAAATTAGAATAAGAAAATCAGACAACTCAATCCTAATTTCAAACAGAAAGATATGCAAAGTAACCACTGACAGTTGTAGAACACTGTAGTGAAATCCAAAACAGCACTCTTGACTAGGTAATAATGTTAAATCAATATTAATCTATATTACTGATGTTTTTAAGTCTAACTAAACATAGCATGTTGAGCAATTATTGGAGACATTTATTATAATAGAAATGAATAAAACAGTGCTTTTCTGACCAATATACAGATTTGGACATAAGGCAGTGCATCATAAAATAGCATAGTCACAAAGGAAACTCTATCTTAAAACAAATCTATGCTTGTTTGGCGAATGTTTACACGGACCTGTAGGGGATTATATTATTCTACATATAATTTGATAAAATTTGAATCAATCTGAAGGAATGTATGCAATAAAACAAAAGGTTTAATAGCTATTTTAATTAGCCAAGCCAAGTGCCGTCGAGTCGGATCTGACTCATGGCGACCCTAGGTGCCAGAGTAGAACTGACCCCCAATTAGTAGAACTATAAAATGAACAGAGGTAACAGTGACCAAATTTCATCAAGGCTGAATGTCGATAATCACAGAAGATATCTTAAGGAAATTCTGATAAACAGGTTAATTAGAATGCAATATATATATATATTTATATATATCACTACTTTCTTCTTTTTAAAGATAGCCAGACTATAATGAGTCCATTTAGAAAGCAACAGTGTTCTGTCTTAATCTGGAAAATTTAAAGAACTGCAGAAAATCTTCAGAGGAATGAATTTTATCACAATGAATAAAATAGATCAGCTTTTACATAAAAGTATAAAATCTTCTCTTTAGTTTTCCTTCTCTCACTCTTAGGGAGAGGTTTATATTTTAATACTGATAGCATATTAATGCCTTAAGTTTAACTTCTATTGAAACAATATCGGAACTATTCCTTGCAGTGCTTTGTTTTGACATTTTCTGACTTGACGGCACTTGGCTTTTGGCTTCTACATCTGGTTCGATTTAGCATATTTTTAAGATTTTGCTATGACTTTTCATTTGAGATCATAGAAAATCTCCATGATTTGGTTGAAAGAATGTTTTTCAATCATCTGATCACAGCCTTGGAATACTGATACCTGTTTCTGTCTAACCAACACAACAGGTCGTGATGTGGTTAATCAACTTCTTAGGCATTCACATTGTGATATGGACTCAAATAATCACAATATTTTTGCAACATTATGCTAAGGGGTACAAGAATTTGAATGTAATAAGCATACAATTCAGAGACTATTTTCATTTTCTACAATCCATAGCATGGTGAAGTTAAATTTGGATATTCAAATATTTTGAGCTGGTATTTTCTCAGGGAATATTTTGTTACTTTCTGAATATTACAATTTTTGCTATTATACACACCTACATATATGCATATATATATATGTATATATACACATATGTATGTATATATACATATATATTTACACATATATGTATATGTATATATATGTATATGTATGTATATATATATGTATATATATATATACACATATATACGTGGGCTTTGAATATGTTCTCCAAAGACTACAGTTGAAATATAACTTGAAGTTGTTAGTGTCCTTGTCTCCATCCATTTTCACTGATATAGCTGAAGTTTTAAGGTAACTGCCTATGAAATTACAGCAATAATAAATGACAATAAATCATAAGTGATACAGTAATAGTTTCTAATAATCTCAAAAATAAACAATGACAATGCACAATGAATAATTCAGGGAAAATATGTTTTAAAATCACAAAAGTAAGTTTTTATTTATTGTTAAAGAGACTATTAACTCTATAGTTAAAGACATGGAATTTATCAAAATTTTAAAATCTTATGAGACGTTGAAAACAGGGTTTTTTTTTTAGCATTCATTCTAACATTTGAATACTGGTATATTTCTAGATCATAGGCACTTGCTCCCTAGTTAACTTTATGGAATAAACAAATAAAGCATATACAGTTTTTATCCTAAAGTAATACATTGGCTAATGGGGAAGACATACATAGGTGCGTGTATGTTTTGTAAACATACCAAAATACAAAGCATCCAATGTAGTGAGTTTTGACATTTTATGAATACAGATAAGGAAGCACAAACAGAAGGACAGCAACTAAATAAACTCATTACAAAAGAAGAAACTGAAAAGGGAATTTAAAAACTCCCAACAAAAAACGTCCCTGGCCCTGACAGCATCACTGAAAAGTCTTTGAAACTTTTCAAGAAGCATTAATACCAATATTACTAAAGATATTCCGGAGCATAGAAAAGGAATATTCTCAAATTTATTTTATGAAGTTAGCATAATCCTAATACCAAAACCAGGTAAAGATAGCACAAAAAAGAAAAAATTACAGACCAATATCTCTCCTGAACTTAGATGCAAAAATCCTCAACAAAGTTCTAGCCAAGAGAATTCAGCAACATATGAAAAAATAATTCACCAAGTGGGATTCATACTAGGGATGCAGGGATGGCTCAACACTAAATAAACAACTAATGTAATGGACCCCATAAATAAAACAAAATATAAGAACCACTAGATTTTATCAATTCATGCAGAAACGTCATTTGACAAAGTCTAACACCCATTCCTGTTAAAAACTCCCAGCAAAATAGGAATAAAAGGGAAAGTCCTCAACGAAATAAGATGAATACACAAATCAAACACCTAATATCATCCTAAATGGAGTCTGAAAGCAGTCCCCTTGAGAAACAGGAACCAGACAACTCTGCCCACTGTCACCGCCTTTATTTAATATCATCCCTCCAGATACCTAAAGGTATCCAAATTGGTATGGAAGATGTAAAAGTATCTCTATTTGCAGATGACATGATCATATACCCAGAATACCCTAAAGAATCCACACACAACCAACCAACCAAACATACGAACAAAAAAGAACTACTGGAACTAAGAGTTCAGCAAAGTATCAGGATACAAAATAAACACATGTAAGTCAGTTGGATACCTTTACACCAACAAAGAGACCATCAAAGACGAAATCACCAAATCAATACCTTTTAAGAGATCTGACAGTTAAGTTTGAGAACTCATCCTAGAAAAAGTGCTACACATCTCTTTGCTGAATATCACCACAGTCACCTTCAAAGTACTTCCCATGGGAAGCTATACACCAACACTAGTGCCTAGTCCACCCTTCATAGCAATTTTGGAACTCTTTTTCCAGAGTGGCCATCAGAGCTGTCATCATATTACCTTGTCATCCTGAATGTCATCAAACTGTCTTCCTTTCAACATTTCCTATATCTTTAAGTAAACAAAAAAGCCATTAGGGGCCAGATCAGCGGAATAAACAGGATGTTCCAATACAGTTATTAGTTTACTGGCTAAAACCTCCCTCACAGACAACTATACATTTAAGTTTGTGAACTTGCCACCATGCCACAGTGCACAATGACCATTCTAGAAAGAGTTCTAAAGTTGCTCTGAAGGACCAACTAGGTGCTGGCATCAGGGGACAACTTCTCAACAGGAGTACTTTGAAATTGACCATAGTGATATTCAGCAATGAAGTATGTAGCATTTAGAACAATTATGTTCAAGGGTTTAATTGTCAGACCTCGTACAACAGCCCCCAGTAAGATAAAATATCTAGGAATAAATCTAACCGGAGATGTAAAAGACCTATACAAGGAAAATAACAAGACTCTACTGCAAGAAACCAAAAGAGACCTATATAAGTAGAGAAACATACCTTGCTCATGAATAGGAAGATTTTTTTTCATTATTATTAAATAAAAAACGAAAGTGTACATACTCTGTGCTTACAATATTGAATTAAGATGGGAGGAGTACACAAGTTGTATTAAAGTCCCATTAATATTGATCTTACTAATGCGTATTGTCATCAATTTCACCCAACCAAATTTCTAACTATGTAATCTAAACCGTGGCCCTCACCATCCCGCCCTTCCACCCTCCCCACCCTTGTAGCTATCAAAGAGTCTTTTCTGTTATGCATGAGTCTGCTTTTAAGTTTTTATCGTACGGCTCTTATATAATAATTGCCCTTCTGTCGCTGACTAGTTTCACTCAACATAATGTCCTACAGTTGAGATCAAATTGAGAGATGTTTCCTGCCATTATCATTGTTCTTTATCATTGCATAGTACTCCATTGAGTGCATACACCAAAGTTTACCCATCTATACTTCTGTTGTGCATCTGGGTTGATTCCATCTTTTTGCTATTGTGGACTGTGCTGCAATGAACATTCGTGTGCATGTATCAGTTGCTGTGAATGGCCTTGATTCTGTAAGATATATTCCAAGCAGAGGAATTACTGGGTCAAATGGTATATCTAGATCCATTATTTTACAGTAATGCCAGATTGCTTTCCAAAGAGGTTACACATTCTGCAATTCCACCAACAGTGTAAGACAGTTTCAATCTCTCCACAGCCTCTCCAACATTTAGTCTTTTGCATTTTTGGATCATGGCCAGTCTTGTTGGGATGAGATGGCATCTCATTGTTGTTTTGATTTGAATTTCATTAATAATTAATGATTGTGAGCATATCCGCATGTGTTTTTTGGCTGCATGGATCTCCTCTTCACAGAAGTATCTGTCCATCTCCTTTGCCCATTGCTTAACTAGATGATTTGTCTTTTTCTTATTGATAGTTTGTAGTACTTTATAGATTATGGAGATTAGGTGTTGGTCTGGCATAGAGTTGCCAAATAATTTTTTCCCATTCTGTAGGTGGTCCTTTAATTCTTCTGAGGAAGTCTTTGGATGAGCAGAAGTGTTTGATTCTTATTAATTCGCATTTATCTATTTTCTCTTCTGATGAACGTGTTTTGTTTGTCAGACTTTGAAGTCTGTCTATATTGTGTATTAAAACTTCCATTGTTGACCCTATTTTATCTTTGATGAGCTTTATCATTTTAGCTTTTATATTTAGGTCTTTTATCCAATTTGAGTTGATTTTTGTATAACGTGTGAGATATGGGTCTTGCTTCAATTTTTTTGCAGATGGATGTCCAATTATGTCAGCACCATTTGTTAAAGAGACTGTTCTTAGCCCAGTTTAAAATCTTAGGAAGTTTGTCAAATATCAGCTGTTCACAGGAGGATGGTGGCATCTCTGGGGTCTCTACTTTGTTCCATTGGTCTATATGTCTCTTTTTGTACCAGTACCAAGCTGTTTTGACTACTGTGGCAGTGTAATACGTTTTAAAGTCAGGTAGTGAGAGGTCTCCCAGTGTGTTCTTCTTTTTCAGTAGTGCTTTACTTATCTGGGGCTTCTTCCCTTTCCAAATAAAGCAGATAATTTGTTTCTCCATCTCATTAAAAAATGTCACTGGAATTTGTATTGGGATTGCATTATATAAGTAGATTGCTTTGGGCAAAATAAACTTTTTCACAATATTGAGTCTTTCTATCCACGAGCAGGGTAGATTACTCCACTTATGTAAGTCTCTCCTAGTTTCTTGTAGTAATTCTTGTAGTTTTCTCTGTAGAGATCTCTCATTTCTCTAGTTAGATTTATTCCCAGGTGTTTTATCTTCTGGGGGGCTATAGTAAACGGAATTGATTTGGTGATTTCTTCTTTAATAATTTCACTGTTGGTATAAAGGAATCCTATTGATTTAGTTATGTTTATCTTGTATCCTGATACTTTGCTGAATTCCTCAGTTAGCTCCAATAGTTTATTTATGGATTTCTTTAGATTCTCTGTGTAAACAATCATATCATATGCAAAGAGGGAAATCTTTACTTCTTCACTGCCAATATGGATGCCTTTTATTTCTTTGAGTAGTCTAATTGCTCTGGCTAGAACTTCTAGCACGATGTTAAATAGAAGTGGTGAGAACGGGCATACTTCTCACCGTTCAGGATGATGAAAGGAGTTAGCTTTGCATAGATGCTACTGATTATATTGAGGAATTTCCCCTTTATTCCTATTTTTCTGAGAGCTTCAAGCAGGAATGGATGTTGAACTTTGTCAAATGCCTTTTCTGCATCAATTGACAAAATCAGATGACTTTTATCTTTCGTGTTATTAATGTGGTTGATAACACTAATTGTTTTTCTGATGTTGAACCAACTTTGCATCCCTGGAATGAAACCAACTTGATCATGATGAATTATATTTTCTTTATGCTGTTGACTTCTATTGGCTAGAATTTTGTTGAAGATTTTTGCATCTAGATTCATGAGTGATACTGGTCTGTAATTTTCTTTTTTTGTGGGATCTTTCCCTGGGTTTGGTATCATAGAATGAATTTCAAAGTATTTCATCTTTTTCTATGGTGTGAAATGGCCTCAGTAGTATTGGAGTTAATTCTTCTCTACAAGTTCGGCAGAAGTCTCTGGTGAAGCCGTCTGGGCCAGGACTTTTTTTGGTTGGTAGATTTTTGATGACTTTTTCAATCTCTTCCTCTGTGATAGATTTAAGTTGATCTATTTCTCTTTGTGACAGTCTTGGTGAGTCATATGAATCTAGAAATTTGTCCATTTCCCCTAGGTTTTCAAACCAGTTAGAGTATAGCTTGTCATAACATTCTGTTATGATATATTTTATTTCAGTTGGGCTGTTGTAACATCTCCCAACTCATTTCTTAATCAGGTTATTTGTATCTTCTGCTGTTTTTCCTTTGTAAGTTTAGCCAATGGTTTATCAATTCTGTTGATCTTTTCAAAGAACCAGCTTTTGGTTTTGTTAATTTTTTCAATTGTTTTTCTATTCTCTAATTCATTTAGTTCTGCTCTAATCCTTATAATCTGCTTTCTTCTGGTACCTGAGGGGTTCCTTTGTTGCTCTCTTTCTACTTGTTCAAGCTGTGAGGTTAATTCTTAATCTGTGCTCTTCTTTCTGGAAGTGTGCATTTATAGAGATAAACTGACCTCTGAGCACTGCTTTTGCTTTATCCCATAAATTCTGGTAGGATATCTTTTCATTTTCTTTTGAATCCATAAATTTCTTTAATGTGTCTTTAATTTCTTTTATAACCCAAGGCTTTATGAGCAAAATGTTGTTCAGTTTCCACAAGCTTGAATTTTTACCTATGAATTTTCTGTTATTGATTTCAACTTTTATAGCTCTGTGATCCAAGAAGATATTTTGCACTAAATCAATGGTTTGGATTTTATAGAGAATTGTTTTAAGACCTAACATATGGTCTATTCTGGAGAATGTTCCATGTGCTTTGGAGAAGAAGGTGTATTTATCTGCTGATGGATGGAAAGATCTGTATATGCCGATAAGGTCAAGTTGGTTGATTGTTGCAATAAGATTTTCTGTATCTTTACTGAGCTTTTTTCTAGATGATCTATCCTTAACTGAAAGGAGAGTGTAGAATTCTCCAACTATTATTGTGGAATGATCAGTCTCATTTTTCAATGTTGTCAGTATTTGTTCAACGTATTTAGGTGCTTTGGTACTGGATGCATAAATATTTAATATTGTTAAGTCTTGCTTGAGTATTGAACCTTTCAGCAGTAAATAGTGACCAGCCTTGTCCACAATAGTGGATTTTACATTAAAATCTATTTTATCTGTGATTAATATTGCCACACCTGCTCTTTTTTGTGTATTGTTAGCTTGATATATATTATTCTAACCTTTAATTCTCAACCTGTTTTTATCTTTAAATCTAAGGTGTGTTTCTTGTAAGGAACATATAGATGGGTCATGTCTTTTGATCTAGGATATCACTTGCTGTCTCTTTACTGGAGTGTTCAGTCCATTTACATTCAATGTGTTTATTGATAGGGATATGTTTAGTGGTGTCTTGTGATATGTTTATTTTCATGTTGATGTCTTCTCTGTTGTTTTCATTAATCTGTTCTGGGACATTCTTCTTTATGGATTATATGGGTGTTGATTTTACATTCGTTGAGACTCCTTTATTGTGTTTCTTAATTTCAAATAATGTATTGTTAATCTGTTTTATGGCTACATGTATTATCCCCCTTAACATATACTTATTGAAATCAATTTTAACTATTTTATAAGTCCAAAACTTTCTCTGCATCAAAAACAACTGTAACTAGTGTAGTGCATCCCTCTTTTAATGTGATGGTATTATAGTTCTCATGATATGATCATGGATTCCCTTATTATAATACTGTAGCTTTTGGCTTGGTTTGGTGAAGTTTTGTGCCTTCCTTAACTGATTAGAAATTTGAATGAAGTGCCTTGAATTACCACCTAAAACACATTTAGGGAAGAGCTTCTTTCAATATTTCATGTAATTTTGGTTTAGTTTTTATGAAGTCTTTAAATTTCTCTTTATTTTCAAAAGTCTTAATTTCACCATTATATTTGATAGACAACTTTGCAGGATAAATAATTCTAGGATGGAAGTTTTTCTCATTCAGGGTTTTGAACGTGTCTGCCCACTGTTTTCTATCCAGCATTGTTTCAGCAGAAAAGTCAGATAAAAGTCTACAGGGTTTCCCTAGGAATGCTAGTTTTGATTTGAGCCTTGTAGTCTTTAGAAGCATCTGTTTGTGCTTTAGCTTATTAAGCTTAATTATAATATGCCTTGGTGTCCTTCTTTTTGGATCTAACTTTTGCAGTGTTCAATAAACATCTTGGATACCTATGCTCTCTTTGCTCATAACCTCAGGAAAGTTTTCTTTCAGCATCTCTACAGCAATACTCTCAATGTTGTGATTAATCCTCTCTTGTTCAGGAACTCCAATTAAACATAAATTATTCCTCTTCATGGAGTCCCAAATGTTTCTTAATGCTTCTTCATTTTTCTTATTTCTTTTCTCTAATTTGACCTCATAAATGCTGGCATTAGTTACTTTGTCTTCTAGGTCACTGATTCTAACTTCCATCTGTTCAATCCTACTCTTTTGGCTTTGGACAGAATTATCCAGTTCTGAAATTTTGTTATTAATCTGATGTATTTCAGATTGTTGATGTTCTAGCATTCCAAATAGTTTACCAAATTTTTCATTTTGTTCTATTGCATTTTGTTTAATCTCTAGGAGGGTTTTATACATAAATCTTTTGTATTCAAGCTCTGTTAGATTCAGAAAAGCTTCTTCATCTGGGAAATTTTTTGAATCTTTAGGGAATTTTTGAAGCATTTGAAGGCTGTTTCTTTAAATGATTAATTATGGTCTGCTGCCTGCGTGCCATCTAGATGCTATCTGGTTTCTCTGATAATGGAACTGTTGGTCACCAGATGTCTCTATTATTCTAGTGATTTGCCCCAGGTAGACTCTCAAGGGTGGAAATTCTGCTTATTGGGTAGCAAAGAGGCTGCTCTGTTTATGGAGAAACTAGGGGCTGTCAGCCAATCTTACAATGTGAGTGAGAGAAAACAGGCAGGTAGAGTTGAGGCTTTTCAATAGAGAAATGTTCAGGGAGAAATACAAGCCTCTCAGCCTTAAAAGTAAACTGCACTTCTATGCAGGGAGCTGTCCAGGTGCTTAACTGGGAGCTGGGAGCTGTCCAAGCAGCTGGCCTGAACAGGCAGTTGGGAACAGCAGACTTCACCTGCCAGCTTATAATGAAAGTATGTTACCACTACCAGCCATTTGCAGAAGCTGCAATTCTCTGTTACAATGAAGCAGCAGAAGCAGAGGTCAGACAGTTGCTGGATTGTTTTTGAGAGGAGAAGAGTAGTCAGATATTGTTGCCCAGTCAAATATGTTAGGTCCTAAGGCTCTCCAAATATTCAATGCTCCATAAAAAATGTCATCCAGGCCTTAGTTCTCATAAGGAAATGAGGAGACGTCTGTTTACTCTGCCATCTTGTAACGGCTTTCTGAATAGGAAGATTTAGCATCATGAAAATATTTATTATATGCAAAGCACTCCCAATATGAATTCCAGTGTCATTTTTAATTTGATGGAGAAACAAATCACCAACTTCATATGAAAAGAGAAGAAGCCCTATATAAGTGAAGGATTACTGAAGAAGAACAAAGTGGGAAGTCTCATATTACCTGACTTAAAAACCTATTACACTGCCAGTTTAGTCAAAACAGCCTGCTACTGTTACAAAAACAGATGCATAGACCGATGGAAAAGACTTGAGAATCCAGATACAACACTATCCACCTATGGGCAGCTGATATTTGACAAAGATCCAAAGTCCATAAACTAGGGAAAAGAGTCCCTTTAACAAATGGTGTTGGCATCACAGGATACCTACCTGCAAAAAAAAAGTGAAACAAGACTCATATCTCACACCATGCACAAAAACTAACTCCAAATGGATCAATGTCTTAAACATAAATCTAAAACAATATAAGGACAATGCTAGGAGCTCTAATACATGGCATAAAGAGTCTACAAAATATTATTAACAATGAACAAAACACAAGAAGAATACACAGATACCTCGGAACTCCTAAAAATATAAAACTTACGCTCATCCAAAGACTTCACCAAAAGAGTAAAAAGAGTACCTACAGAATAGGAAAGAATTTTTGGCTACTGTGAATCCAATTGGCATCTAAACTCCATAACCTGCAAGGTAATGCAAAACCTCAACAGGAAAAAGAAACTAACCCAATTAACCAATGGGCAAAAGATACGAACAGGCACTTCTCAAGTAAGACATCAATGTGGCTAACAGATACTTGAAGAAAAGTACATGATCATTAGTCTTTCCCTCAAAAACCAAACCCACTGCTGTTGAGTCTATTCCAATGCATAGCAACCCTATAGACAGAGTTCAACTGCTACCTAGAGTTTCTAAGAGGCACCTGGTGAATTTGAACTGCTAACCTTTTTGTTAGCAGCCACAGCACTTAACCAATACAACACTAGGGTTTTCTACTAGCCATTAGAGAATCTAAACCAGAACTAAAATGAGATAACACCTCATCCAACAAAGTTGTTGTCAATTAAATCCAAAACAAAACAAACAACAACAACAACAAAAATAAATAAATATTGGAGAGGTTGTAGAGGGACTGGATCACTTCTATATTGCTGGTGGGAATGTAAAAAGGTACAACCGTTTTGTAAATTGATGTGATGCTTTCTTTAAAAGCTAGAAATAGAGATACCATATGATTCAGCAATCCCACTTCTTGGAATACCTAAAGAAATAAAGGCTGTCACACAAACACATACAAGCACATCAATGTTTATTGCAGCACTTTCCACAATAGCAAAAAGATACAATAAACCTAGGTTCCCATCAACAGATGAATGGATAAACAAACTAAAATGTAGCCACACAATGGAATACTATGCAATAATAAAGAATAATTATGACCTTGGGAAACATCTCTTAACATGGAGTCATTTGGAAGATATTACGCTGAGTGAAGTCAGTAAATTGCAAAAGGACAAATATTGTATGAGACCACTACTATAAGTACTTAGGAAAAGGTTTATGCACAGAAGAAAATAATCTTTGACAGCTACAAGGGTGGGGAGAGAGAAATATTCATAGATTAGTTAGTTGATAGGAATTGGGTTTGGTGAAGGAAGTGACAGCATACAGAAGAAAGGTTAGCCCAACTGGTCTACACCAAAAGGTAAAAGATTTTCTAAATACAACCAACATTTTGAAGAACAGAGTAACAAGGGCAGGGTCTTGGAACAATGGTTTCAGGGGACCTCTAGGCTAACTGTCCTAACAAAGTTCTTTTAAGAAAATATTCTGCATACCACTTTGGTGAGTGGTATCTGAGATCTTAAAAGCTAGCAAGTGGCCCTGTAAGTAGCATCAGTTGGTACTAATCCACCTGGAGGATGACAGACATCAAAGATATGAGGAAAATATGAACACAGTAGACAGAAGGTGCCATATGATCCAGAGACTACATCAGCATGAAACCAGAAGAACTAGATGATGTATGGCCACCACTAATGATTGCCCTGACAGAGAACACAATGGAAAGTCCCAGATGCAGGAGAAAAAAGGGTGTGCAGAACTAGAACTCTTTCAAAAGATCAGACTCGATGGTCCATCAGACTGTAGAGTTCCCAGAGGACATAGCCCCCAACTCTCTGTTAGCCCAGAGCTGATACCAGTACTGAAGCCAACCCTTTAGACAAAGATTGGATTGGACTATAAGACCTAGAGTCATGCTAGCAAAGAATGTGCTTCTTGGCTTAAACATGTCCATGAGGCTATCTGACCAGCTCTTGTCTGGAGGAAGGGTGAGAGAGCAGAAGGGGACAGCAGTTGGTTGAATTTACACCAGAAGTACAGAGTAGAAAGGAGGAGTATCGTGTCACGGGGTCGGGGTGGGTGATGGGGAGAGCACCTAGAGTTGCACAGCTGTGGGTGTGAGGTGGTTTTATGTGGCAAATTGATCTAGATTGTAAACTATCATTCAAAGCACAATATTTTTTTTTATGAATATTCATTTTCCTACCTGGAATTATGTATTCTTCTTCTTAAGGAAAACCCAAACCAAACCCAGTGCTGTTTAGTTCATTCCAACTCATGTTGACCTTATAGGACACAGTACAGCTGCCCCACAGGACTTACAAGGAGTGGTTGGCATTCAGACCTTGAGATTCTGTACTAATGGTTTGGCCATCTATCCCCTAGTGATTTGCAAATCTTTGTCAGAGAAAGATGGCCCTGAACTGTTCAAAACATACCAATTACCATCCAGTAGTTGCTTTACTTGGCATGATGCATCAAAGATGGTAGCCAACTATGCTCAAGACTGAATGATGTCAGAGACTACACTACATGGCACTTACCAAAGACACATCCTTGAAGATGAAGGAGGCTGAAATGTATCTAATTATTGCTCCTTGGAAAATTTCATATTCCCTATTTTCAAGGTTTGGGATGCAAGATTTTGACAGACTCAGTAAGAACAATCTTGACAGCACTTCTAGGAGTATGAAATAATAAGTGGCCAACAAAAGATGAGAAATATAAGATAGACTGTAATAGGGTATAGGGTTTTAGGAGCACAGTTAGCACTGACATCTTTAATGGAGTACAAAAAAAGATCAACTAGAGTAACAGTTTGGGCACAGTATTTGAGGGCTCTCCAGGGCATCACAAGCTTCTACGAACCCACTAGCATTCAAACAAAGCTCTGTCATTGTCAGCATAGATTCTTCACTTCATCTCTGCTGGTGTAAATCAGATATCTACTGTGCATAGACAAAGATATGCAGGACACAAAAGGCATGAAGAAAAGGAGGGCCATTTAGAGCACGAGTGACTCTAAAACAAATATGAAGTCGAAGGTATTGCAGAGACAAGAAAAAGAAATTTCCAAAGACTGGAGTAGGGTATGTATTGGATCCCTTTTAAGATTCTATGTGGAGCACAAGTGAAGACTAGAACACTTTTCAATTGTTTTGAGAGGCTTAGTTTCCTCCAAACATGCAAATTGTTGCCAAGTACAGATCCTACAGGGTGCCAACTTCTATTATATCTAATGGAACATATTAAGAACCTTCACTTTTAAGCTAAGCTCTGTGTAGAACCTACGTTATTTAGAATCAAGCCTGGCAAATCTTAAGAAAACCCATTCCCACCAACAGGTATGGCAGTCTATAATACTTCTTGAGAGTACAGTGAGGTTAGAGACGTGCTTCCTAAAAGTCCATGGTCTGTAGACTGTCTGGGTCAGACTTATCCAGAACAATTTGTAAAATGCATTATTTCTTTAGCTCACATTAGCCTCAACTAGTCAAAACCTCTGAGAGTGAAAAAGCAAATTTGCATATTCAATAAGCTCCTTGGGCAATTTTTATGCATAGTCTACATGGAGATTTAAGTGTACAGAATAGAATTTTTCCAATATGTTCCTCCTTCAATCCACACAGAACTCTGGGAACAAGATTTTTTTTAATGCTTTATTATAAGCATCAGCATTGTCCAGAATTCAGTGATAAGGTTACACTACCTCCAACAGAAGAAATCAGTGTCAGCTTGGGCCAGACACCCACGAACATTGTGCAGCTGAAGAAAGTCTTCCACCAGGATTATGCATTCCCCAGCTGTTTCTAGACAAGCCTTGAAGGTCTAAGAATTCCAGTCTTTTGTTTCTCCTAAACAGCTCATCTACTTCCTGAAGTGTTCTCAACTTACCTCTAGCCATAACTAAACATTTGCAATACTGCAACAGCTACTTTATACCTCTGTTCCTTTGCGTACATCATTTCATCTGCCTAACAGCCATTGCTTCCTTTTTCATCTAGCTTATTCCGTTCTTCAGTCTTCAGCTCAAAACTCAGCTCCTTTTACCACACATCATCAGCCCACAGACCTGATTTAAGTGTCTCTGTGCTTCCAAGGCTCACTGTGTGTACGTCTATCATTGCTCTTGTCAAGCTGGATGTAATTATATGTTGATTTACATGTCTCTCTTCCTGAGTAAATCATTAGTTTCTAAAGACTCTGCAAAAAAAGGGCATTTAGTGAGTATATGTTGAATTGAGTTTTTCCTCCTTTTTAGCTCTTTATTCTGGTTTGAATTACCATTAGACTCAATTTACTTTGTCTTTTTTGTCCCTTGAGACAACCTTATATATATATTTTTTATTATGAGAAAGTTCAAATGTAGATGAAAGATGTCAGAATGATCTCATGAATCCCTAAACACTTACTACTTCACTTCAACAATTATCAATATATGGTCAATCTTGTCTCACTTTGTCTTTTATCTTATTGTACTTTAGATGAAGTTTTATGATGAAAACTAGCTTCTCATCAAACAATTAGCGCACACATTGTTTTATCATATTGGTTAACAACCTCACAACTTGTTGACACTCTCCCTTCTCAACTCTGGGTTCCCTCCTGCCTTCTAGTCCTTGCTCCTGGGCTGTACAATCTTTAGCAGAAGGGTCAACCTCGGGATTGACTTCGTTACTGAACTGAAAAGGTGTCCACGGACCATACTCTCAGGATTTTTCCAGTCTCTGCCAGGCCAGAAAGTCTGGTCTTTATTTTTGAGTTAGATAAATTCAATTCACTTTGAATAATAACTATTTTTCCCTTCAATAATTCATCTAACATTTTATTGTTAGCAATAAAAGCAAACATTTACTTTGTGTTAGATTCTCTGTTAAGTCTATATGCGCTGAATTCTTTATATGCATTACTTATTTAATCAATTTAACAAATCCATCAGAGGGACAGTTTTCATAAGTAAGGAACCAGACTGGGAGATGAAGATCACCTAGCTAGTAAGTGGAAAAACTGGAAGGGGCACGGTCTATGTAACTGTAAAGCACGTTCTCTGTACCTCCTTAATAAAGACACTTTCTATATCTTCCATCTTCTGTACCTCCCCTCTTCTCATTGCTAAAGCATTTATGCAACATAATGTCAAGGGAACAGCCTCTACAAAGAACACTAGAACCCATCCTCAGCTTGAACACCTCGGTGAGAAGGCTTCATCACTCATTTTAGTGTTTTCCAAATTGGACTCATCATCAGAATGATCTGGGGATTCTAATTCAGTCCCACATAAAATCCAGAAAGCCACAGTTGCTAGTTTCCCACAAGATGCTAGAAGTCGACAAGGTTGGCCATCAGAGTGGATTCCAGCCATGGCGGCTGCCACCTGGGTTTGAGAGAAGCCAAATCATTGCATTGGAGTCCTCCTACACCTGCTTCAATCAAAGCAGTCTCATTTTATTTTCATTTAGAGGAAATTCCAGGTTTTGTAGGCCTGAAATGACTGAGCAATGTTCTTTAAGGAAAAAAATTCAAAAATGTGTAATGTTTATAAAGTTTACTAAACACATGGCCATGTGACCACACTGCTAGGGCCCCTCTGAGAGCACTGGGAGAAACAAATGTTTCATGATACTTTTTCTATCTGTAACATATTGAGGTTCTGCATAAGATTTCCCTTGCCAGGTAAAAAAGCTATGGGGTGAAAAGGCTACACTGACAAAAGGACAAAAATTTGGAAAACAGCAGCCTTGCTGATATGTCCTACCTTTCTCAGAGAGGTATCATCAAAAAGTCAACTGTCTTTCTGAATACAGATTCATGTTGTCTGCAGAAATCCTTTTCCTTATCACTCTTGAAATACTATCAACAACAAGATTAGTTTGGCGTGTCTTATTTTTGGTGTACCCGTAATATTTCTGAGTTTACCTAGCTCATAAATTCTGAGGTTAATATGACCACTACCACCACCAGCTACCATTGAGCCGATTCAGACTCACAGTAACACCATGGATGCTGAGAACCTCTTACTGGGCTTCCAACGGATGTAACCGTTCAGAAGTAGGTTGTCAGGTCTTTTTTCCAAAATACCTTTCAGTAGATTTGAACTGCCAACCTTTCAGTTAGCAACTGAGCACTTAATCACTTGTGCCACCCAGGAATACCCTCTGTGTAATAAATCATCTTAAGTTTTTCTGGGAAACAGACTTGAACTCACAGACTCGTAACATTTTTTTTTCCTGCTCATTAATTCAGCTTCCCACATATATATTTGAAAGACTGTTTGTTTTTGTTTGCTCCACCACCTCCCTGGAGAAAAATCTACATGGCTTTAAAATAAGTAGACAATGTCAGAGCTTATTCGCTTACAATCTCCACTGGCTATATTAGACATAGTATTATTTTTATTCACAGGCGGGCAGCATGAAAGACAACTACAGAGTGCAGTTTCTTCAGCACATGCCATCAGTTACTGTAAAAATGTAAATATGTGGTTTCAGACCCTATAACTCAAAACTCAATTTGAGTAGTAACTCCTCTTAAAGGTAACGTGTTCAAAAATTCAATAATGAGAAAAAAATGAGAATAGAGCTCTTCCTGCCAAATTGGAGTGAAAATGCTTTGCCCAGCTATGGAACAGCACTGCAGCCTGGGTACCATAACCCTGTCTCATTCACGAACTCTTTGCACAGACCCCATATATCTCAGCTTCGGTAGCACAGAGGAAATCTTGGTCTGCTTGAAGAAGCAAGACAGTTTTAATAAATCACAGTCTTACAATAATAAACACAGGAAATCTCTGGAAAATTGAACATCCAGTTTTTTTTTCTTCTACAATACCCTGTCTTGGCTGCCACTGCTAAAATGGTCTAACACCAAACTCACAAAACTTCTAAAAAGTCCAGAAGCCTTAAAGTGACTTTAGTCTGGTACACAATTTCCTGTACTTCCTTCTTCAATATCACCTCTGTGTTTTCAGGGCCTTTATCATGCCCTCTATGGGGTAGGATGTCCATACTTACCAACAGAGACCTAAGCGTGCAGGATGAGGCCTCTACTTTTATTGTGAATGCAGGCAAAATGTGTGCAAACCATTCTAGTCAGAAACCACTGATGTCCACAAACATTCATTTATAAATTACAGAATAAACCCAACCTACGCAAATAGACTTGTGGATTATAAACTGGGCGACCAATGTTCCAGACAGAGAAACCAACGCTGTTTTATTCAGTAACATGTCCTGGTTTCCTAAGACAAACACAACAAATAGGCTTTAGTTATTCTTTGTTCAGGTCAGTGCCTTGTGTGACCACCCTCCTGCTCTTTCTGTGTCAAAACAATCCTGTTCCCAACATTACTCAGAAGCAGGGGCAAGAAGTCTCTGAGCTCCCAATATAATTTTCTTTCCACTCACCTCTACTGCTTCTCATATATCATGTCTTTGTGTTTGATAATACCACTGTCAGCATTGTTATTTCCCATGTATGGAGGCAAAAGTGATTTTTAAAATACTGCCTCCAACTGTACTCTTTCTATACTAACTGGAAATCGAGTTACCATCTTATACTTGCATAGCCCACTCCACTGTAAGCCAGCTCTGCCCAGAGGGAGAGCACCGCACTGATCAGAAGGGAGGGCACACCTGGGAAGCCCCAAGGAGACTCACTCAGGACACTCGCAATAAGGGAGAGACAAGGCAAAAAGGGTCACGTTACTGTAACAGCAATGTCATCACCAGATTACCTTGTGTGTTTGATCTACAATGATTTGGCCATCATCTCTATCAGAGACCTTCATCTTGTTGAAGAGTACAAATGGCAAGACTTTAAAAGACTGGCCCAAATGCCCAATTGCAAACTGCTTCACATATTCTGGCTACTAAATTCTGGTTTATTATAACTGGTTTATAGATAATCCCTTGATTTTAAAATGACTTTAAATTTTTTTTTTAGTGGATTTAAATTCAATATCCACTTTAATTGTAAAATTACCTTATTAGGTAGATAGCGTGGTTATTGTTAGTGAAATTGTATTACTCAATTTTGAACTCCAATAAAGAACTTGATATAGTTTTAATAGCCCACAGTAAAAACAACAGAAGTAAGAATGAATGAGTGGAATGGATCCAAGGAATAAAGAGATGTAAACGCTTTGCCAAATCACATCATAAATGAATAAGAGTCAGGGCTCAGAGTTTCTATACCTCTGTCAGAAAAAGAAAGTTAAATAACAGATACAATAAAGTTACCAAATGATCAGAAAATCTGCAACCTGGTGAAAAATGGGGGCATGAGGTGGCAATGACAACTTTGGGGCCAAGAAGAAATACATTTCTTGCCACAAACTATAAGTAGACTTCAGTATAAGATACACTTATCTTGACTAATAATATTGTTGGAATTTATCAATGTGTCTCACATTACAGTAGTGTAAGAATATAAGTAGTAGCCTTCTGAAATTACTAGCAGGAATTTCCTTCACCATGTTGCTACTTCAAAAAGTGTTTTTTTAATCATGTAGTTTAAATGACAAACTGAGTGCCTACAACAAAGTAAGTGTAGATATAACCTATAAGCTATTGCAATTGGAAATTTAACATTTGTCCTAGACATATATAAGATGAACATTCTTTAACAGAATGTTATATATAATAACAATTACAAATATTGTAAAAACATACATGCTAAAAAAATTCTATTATTGTAAAAAATATATAAGCCCAATCAGCCTCTGATTCTATAAACTGTACATTGTTATTGTTGTCAAGTGCCTTCAGGTTGGTTTCAACTCTTAGCAACTCTGTGTACACCAAAATGAATTACTGCCTTGTATTGCACCGTTCTCCTAGTTACTGCTAGGCTTCAGCACATTGTTGTGTGTCAGTCCATCTCACTGAGGATTGTCTCTTTTTGGCTGACCCTCTACTTTACCAAAGATAATGCTCTTTTCCAGTGACTTTTCACCCTGTTAATATGTTCAAAGTATGAGAGAAACAAAGTCTTTTCATCCTTACTTCTAATGAACATTGTGGCTGAGCTTCTGCGGCAGACTTATTCATTCCTGTAGCAGCCCATGGTAATCAATATTCTTCATCAGCACCATAATTCAAAGGCATCAGTTCTTCTTCACTCTTCTTTATGCATTGTCCTGCTTTCCCAGGCATATGAGACAATTGGAAACACCATGACTCGGGTCAGGTGCACATTAGTGCTTACAGTGACATTTTTCTTTCTAACATTTTAAAGTGGTCTTTTGCAGCAGATTTGCCAATGGAATGCATCATTTGATTTCTTTTCTTTCCTTTTTTTTTTAACTCCTAACAGGGTATAAGATTTTTATTCTTTGACAGATCTTTTGCAGCCAATTGCCTGCTGCAATACATTGCGTGATTTTTTTTTACATTTTTTTTTTATTTGATGTGACTGAGTGAAAATGTACATTCCCATATAAATTTACATGCCCACCTACATGCAGCTTCCACTGCTCTCCCTGCCCGGTGACAGCACACTATTCCTCTCTGCTCCATACATGTCTCATCCTCCCAACAGTCTCCTTTCCCCTCCTCTCCAACCACTCTCCTTCCTCCAACCAGAGGTAATTTGATTTCTTGATTACTGCTTCCATGGGCATTGACTATGGATCCAGGTTAAAAGAAATCCTTTAAAACTTCAGTATTTTCTCTGCTTATGTTGATGTTGCTTATTGGTACAGTTGTGAGGACTTTGGTAGTCTTTGTGTTGAGGTATAATTCATACTAAAGACTGATGTCTTTGACCTTCATCAGGAAATGCTTCATGTCCTTTCCACTTTGGGCCTGCAAGGTTTTGTCATCTGTATATCACAGGCTTCCTATAATCCTGTTGCCACATTCTTCTTACAGTCCTGCTTCTTGTATTATCTGCTCAGTACACAGACTGAATAGGTATACTAACAGGATACAGCCCTGTTGCACACCCTTCCTGACTTTAAATCATGCACTATCACTTTGATCCACTTGAAAGATTACTTCTTGGTCTAAATATAGGCACCTCACGAGTACAGTTAAGTGTTCTGGAATTCCCATTTTTGCAATGTTATCTATAATTTATTATAATCCACAGACTTGAAAGCATTTGTATAGCCAATGAAACACAGGTAAACACCTCTCTGGTGCTCTCTACTTGCAGCTTTGGTCCATCTGACATCAGCAATTTCCCCCATTGCACATCTTCATTTGAATCTGGCATGTGTTTGTGACAGTTCCCTGTTGTTGGAATCCTGCAACTGCTTTTGAATTTTCAACAACATTATACTTGTATGATATTAATTACATTGTTAAATATTTTCTTCATTCAATTGGATCACCCTACTGTGGAATGGGTACAAACATGGATCTCTTTCAGTCATTCAGCCAGGTAACTCTCTTTCAAATGTCTTAATATACAAGAGTGACTGTTTCCAGTGCTGCATCTGTTTTTTCAGAACTCTCAGCTGGCATTCCATTAACTCCTGGAGCTTGGATTATTGCCAGTGCCTTGGGTGCAGCTTGGAACTCTTCCTTCAGTACCATCAGTTCCTGCATGTGCTACCTCTCAGGATGGTTGTCAAGCAATTCATTTTGGCTCAGGGACTCTATATTCTTTTCATCTTCTTTTGAAGCCTCCTACATTCTTGATTATATTCTCCACAGAATCCTTCAATATCATAACTTGAGTCCTGAATTTCTTCTTCAGTTCTTTCAGCTTGAGCAACCCTGAGAGGATCAATGCTTTTCATTTTCTATCTTCAGATCTTTGCACACTTCATTGTAACATTTTACTTTGTCTTCTTGAGCCATCCTTTGAAATCTTCCATTAGTCTCTATTATTTCATAATTTATTCCTTTTTATCTAGCTCTTTTACATGTGAAAGGAAGTTTCAGAGTCTACTTCTGATACCCACTTTGGTCATTTCTTTCTTTCATGTCTTTCTATTGACCTTTTTTTTTAATGCATGATGTCCTTGATGACATTCCACAACTCGTCTGTTGTTTGGTCATTAGTGCTCAATGAGTAAAATCTATGCTTGAGATGACCTCTAAATTCAGGTGGAATACACTCAAAGAAATACTCTGGCTCTGGCAGACTTGTTCTAATTATCTTCAACTTCACTTTGAATTTGCAGATGAGCACACCCTGGCTACATTCTGACCAACAGCATGGAGTTTCTCCATTGTCACTTTCCAAAGATGTAGTTTTTTTAATCTTATGTGTTCCATCTGGCAAGGTCTACATGTATATACATCATTTATGTTGTTAATAATAGCTATTTATGATGAAGAGGTGCTTGCTCCCGCAGAATTCTATCATGCAATCTCCAGCGCCATTCTATCACCAAGGCTGTATTTTCCAAACACTAGTCCTTCTGAAAATCCTGTTGGCATAGTAGTTTAGTGCTACAGCTGCTAACCAAAAGATCATTGGTTCAAATCCACCAGATTCTGCTTGGAAACCTTGTGGGGCAGTTCCACCATATATGTAAGGTCACTGTAAGTCAGAATTGACTCAACAGCAATGTATTTCATTTTTTGTTGTTCTTGTTGTTTAGTCCTTATTCACTGTTTACAGTTCCCACATCCCAACTGCCAGTAATTAGCAATGTATCTTGTTGCACATCAGATAAATTTCAGACGGAAGAAGGTGGTAAAAAACTTCAGTGCCATTGTCTTTGGCCTTAGTGTCAGTGAGTACATTTGAATGATAGTTGTACTAACTGGTCGCCCTTGTAGGCATATGGGTATTATCCTGTCACTGCCAGCATTGTACTTCAGGACAGATCTTGAAATGTTCTTTTTGACAATGAATGCAACACCATTCCTCTTCAATTTGCCAAACCCAGTAGAGTAGACCATATGATTGATTCAAAATAATCCATTTCAGCTCCCTAATGTCCAAGATATTGGTGTTTATACATTCCACCTCATTTTTGATGAGTATTTCGTTCTGTTGTACATAGGGTCACTATGAGTCAGAACCCAAGTTGACAGCATCTAACAACAATAAATTTCCTAGGTGACACTTTGTACATTCCACATTTTGACTATTAATGGATATTTGCAGCTGTTTCTTCTCATTTGAGTCACATCACATCAGTCAACGGAGGTTCTAAAAGCCTGACTCCATGTCATTAAAATTCACTCTACTTTGAGGATTTCTCTCTTTGCCAGCCATAGTTGGAGTGCACTCCAAGCTAAGGGGCTCATTCTACAACACTACATCAGACCCTCTTCTGCTGCTAGTCACATGGTCTACACTAGCCAATTTTTTCAAAAGTAGACTGCCAAGTACTTCTCCCTGGTCTGCCTGACTCTGGAAGCTCATCTGAAACCTGTCTACCAAGTGGGACCTTGCTGGTATTTGAAGTTTTAGTGGCAAAGCTTCCGGTGTCACAGAAACATGCAAGTCACCATAGTATGACAAACTGACAAGACACGTGGTAGAAAAACTGCATGCTGGAGATGAAGCAATTTTGATCAAATTTTAAAAAGTACAATGAAATTAAATGTTTCATAAAATATTCTTTCTATTTACAGGTACCTTCTAAGTAAAAACACATTTATATTCTTTTAACCAAATGTAAATCAAATGAAAAGTTAGCATATACATGTATACATACACACAAACACATATGAGGTACAAGGACTGACAATTAAGTTTGCCAACTCATCCCAGAAAAAAGTTCTGCATACCTCATTGCTGAATATCACTACAGTCACCTTTGAAGTATTCCCTGTGGAAAGCTATACACCAACACCGTCACCTAGTCCACCCTTCAAAGCAATTTTGGAACTCTTTTTTTCTGGAATGGCCATCAGAGCTGCTCTTGTATGACCCTTGATGTTCTGAATATCATCAAAATGTCTTCCTTTGAATACTTCCTTTATCTTTGGGTAAAGAAAAAAGTTATTAGAGGCCAGATCAGGTGAGCAGGGAGAGTGTTCCAATACAGTTATTTGTTTACTGGCTAAAAACTTCCTCAGACAACTATCCAATTAAGTTTGAGAACTTGCCACCATGCCACCGTGTACAATGGCTATTCCAGAAAGAGTTTTAAAATTGCTTTGAAGGGTAGGCTAGGTGCTGATGTATAGCTTCACAAGAGGAGTACTTTGAAGGTGACCTTAGAGATATTCAGCAATGAGCTATGTAGCACTTAGAACAATTAAGTTCTTGGACTTAATTGTCAGACCTCCTATGTACTTCTATATATAAAACATTTAGGTGTATAGTCTAATGTGCTTTTTGGATTATGTTACCATTTAGATTTCTTTTTTTAAGGTTCTATATATTATTTCTAAAGAACTTCACAGCATTTTGACCAGGTAATTTTAGATCAATGTGTGTGCGCCTAATAATTAAGTTACTTTCTTTTAATTTTCAGTAAATACTAGAAAGCATAATCTTTACAAATGTATCAATAAAAATATCATTTAAAATCATATTCTATTTTAAAAAATAACTAGAATACTGTTTAATTTCTAGTGCTCAGTGTATAAGAATCATGAATTCTTGAAAAAAAGTACTACTTCAACATAACTAAAATTGGTGAGCAAACCATTCCACTTTTAACATCTCAGCACTTGAAATGTTAAGCTTAATTTTGAATAATGGCTGTGATTCTACCACATGAGCAAGTCTTAACCACTACGGCACATTGGAAGTATATTAGTTTCCTGTGGAGCTGTTGGGGCAATGGTTAAGTACTCAGCTGCCAATCAAAAGGTTGCCTGCTCAAACTCAAACACTGGTTCTGCAGAAAGAAGCCTGTGATCTGCTCCTGTAAAAATTATAGCCTAGGAAACCCTATGTGGTAGCTCTACTCTACCACATGGAATGACTATGAATAGAAAATTGATTCAAGAGCACCCATCAATAAACCCTTAGAAGGTACTTTGTACTTCTCCAGAAATGGTTTAAGTGGTTTAATCATATCAATGGAATGAGTTTACACAAAAATAAGACTTACAATCTTATCACACAAACTGATAAGAATAATGCATAAAAGACCATTAAAAAGTCAAAATCAAATCTTTGTTCCGAGACAAACCTTGGCCTCTTCTGGCTTTTGTACAATTATGTTAAATACAAATCTTTCAACTGTAGATGCATATGGATCATTCTACAGAATAAGTTTTTAAGATAACTTAAATCAGATGCAAAAGAGGAATTTTAATGTCACCCAAATGGCTTTAAACATTTCTTTCTCTGACAAGAAATCTACAGAAAATTTTATAAATATGATAAAGTCAGTAAAAGTGAATAAAAGATTAGGTAAAGTGCCTCATCTAACATTTTATTTTGGTAACTTTATGAATCCAAGAACACCGAAAACCCAATATATTAATCAAAATATAATTGATCAACAAGTGATTATCATTCTACTGATGATTGTATTAACAGCCTATTACACCAAGCATGAAAAATCTTTTAAGACATTTACAGTTTTGGGTCTAATGGAGAAAATAAAGAGGGAACAAGCACATCAAATTATGCCTTGGTTTGAAAAAATAAAGAAATCTAACAAGTAGAATTGTTAACATTACAGCTCTTAAATATAAGCTTTGCTTTTTTCATTTCAAATTATAGCTTATCTATAAAACAAGTTGCTGTTAAATGTTTATGTACATGTACAATGTTAGAAACTCACATTTTTTTTCCAATTTTACTACAGAATATAACCTGAAAATAGGTTCAAACAGAAAGGAAAAAAAACACAACAGTGCTTATTATCACTGTTCTTTTCTGACAGACAAAGTGCATTTAAAAATTTTGTGGCTATGCCTCAGTTTGCTTTCCCTGTGATAACAGTAGCAATGATGCAATTATATGATAAATATACAGTAGAACAACTTCAAAATATTGCATTTGGGGTTAATTACTGTTTAACAACATGAAAACCAATAAAGCACTCCTTACTTCAATTAGTCAGAAGAATGCAGGAATTTAAATCATCATTATCTGTAAAGATATAGTAAGTAATAATCACTACAACATAAGCAACACTTGCATATGATATAAATCAAGTTCATTGCCTGGTATAGTATTCAGAATATGTGTCATTATTTTCAATTGAAAAGGGAATTTTAACTGCAAATTGAGAGAAATATTTTAGTACAGCAAGTTAAAATAATGCTAACAGAAATGTGAAGAAAAATCTAATTGCTACTTTTCATTTCTGGAGTATATTGACATATGCTGTACAAAGAGCACAGTTATTTATTCTTTCAAAAGAAAACAGACATTAACTAAATAATATGCTGAACTGGATCATGGGTACATGCCACGCATGCCAAATGGAGTACAATGGACTCTCTGAAAAGGCTGGAACTTTGCTGAGCAGGTCCTGACAAAGAAGGTACAGCTTCAGGAATTCATGGAAATATTACACAGAAAAGGTCGTGATTCCTGAAGTTGTGCCTCAAATGGATTGGATGGGAATTTGGAGGGCCTGGAAGGAAACCGCAGGTTTTAAATTTTCCCTTCTTTTTTGGGCTCTTTCCTGTTTTCAGCCGTGCCTGAAGCAGGCTAGTGACACACCATCACTTCTGCTCACCTCCTCACCACTGTCCTACGACCTCTCTAATTTGGTCTACATGTTTGGAAACAAGTATAGAGAGAAAAACTGGTTGTGCTCCAGGATAGAAGCAGTTGTGAAAGCAAGGTAGAGGGGCCTGGAATCTGGCAAGGTCAAGACTTAGTGGAAGGGCTCCAAGATCTACAGGGTCACTGTTATCAGAGGAAATGCCTACAGTCATCTTCACCAATGTCTGTCCCATTTCAGCTTAAGCAGGAGTGGGGCCAAGAAAGAAGTGGATGAGAATGTAGATACTACTTTCTCCCTCTTGTATTCACACTATGCTAGTTTTTTTCTACTGCAGCATTTAAAGAGAAACTGGTAGAGCTATGTTTACAAAAATATTTAAAAGAAAGGAGGACACAAAGTAGGCAAAAAAGGTACAGCACACATTATTTGTGCACAAATATGATAATCTTCTAGACAATCCATCTCTCACTCAAATATATCCACCCTGAATGTAATTTAAGAGAAAAAAAATGTTAAAAGGGGAGGATTTGTAGTAAGGTAAATATTACTAGCTATGGCAGTGTACACACACACATACATATATGTACATATACATATATATATGTGTATATGTACATATATATGTGTATATGTACATATATATACATATAATACACACATGAATACACACACACATGTCTTTAGGTGCTGCCAGGTCAGTTCACATTCATAAAGACTCTACGTAAAACAAAACAAAATACTGCCCATTCTTGTGCCATCCTCAAAATCAATACTATGTTTGAGCCCACTGTTGCAGCCACTGTGTCAATCCATCTTATCAAGGGTCTTCCTCCTTTACATTGACTCTCTACTAGGCATGATGTGCTTCTCCAGAGACTTGTCCCTCCTGATAATACATCCAAAGTACATGAGACAAAGTCTTGCCATCTCTCTTTTAAGGATTATTCTGGCTGTACTTGTTCAAAGTCAGATTTCTTTATTCCTCCAGAAGCCCATACGATATTTAGTAGGCTTCTCCAACACCATAATTCAAAGGCATTGATTCTTCTTTGTTCTTCCTTATTCACTGTATAGCTTTCATATACATATAATTTGACTGAAAATACCATGGCTTGGGTCAATCTCACATTAGTCTTCAAAGTGACTTCTTTGCTTTTTAATACTTTATTAAAGAAGTCTATTATAGCAGATCTGCCCAGTGTAATGTATCATTTGATTTCTTGACTGCTGCTTCCGTGGGCACTGATTATGGATACAAGTAAAATGAAATCATTGAGAATGCAATTATTTTTGCTGTTCATTGTGATGCTGCTTACTGGTCCATTTGTGAGAATTTTTATGTTATTTATGTTGAGGCTTAATCCCTACTGAAGAGTCTCTGATGTTCTTCAGTAAATGCCTCAAGTCCTTTTCAATTTCAGCAAGCAACTTTAAGTCACTTGCATATGACAGGTTGTTAAAAAGTCTCCCTCCAATCCTGTTGCCATTTTCTTCTTCATATAATCCAGCTTCTCAGACTATCTGTTAAGAATACAGGTTGAGGGGGGCAGAGCCAAGACGGCAGACTAAACACACATCTCCCTAAATCTCTTTGGAGCCCAAGACCTGAATTGATAATTAAATGGAGCCTTCTGGACACATAGTGAACCCTAGGATGTGGGCACAGGGCTGTTAACTTGGACTTCATACCACTGAATACAAAAGCTCCTCTCTTTTGCTGACCCCACTCGTAGTGGTCACGGGCTTGCATAAACTGAAGGTAACTCACCATTTTGATATTTTTTTCCTTTGGCTTGGCTGGCAGGCAGAGCTGGAACTTGACTAGCCGCTGCTCTTGGGTGCACTTCTGATGAGATCGACAGGTGAGGCTGCCATGTTTTGAGGGCCTGGGTTTGGAATCTGTGCGTTTCAGTGCCTTTGCCTCTCTTTCTGCCTCTGCCATGTAGTAGCCAGTGCTGAGGCAGTGGCAAGCTTCTGCATGATGCCACGTTGTTCCATTGGGAGCCAAAGACACCCATATGGAGGACCCAGCTGGACTTTGTTCCTAGGGTGGGAGGCAGCATCTGCTCGAGGCAGAGTGCTTTTCCGGCACCAAAGCAGTATTTTACACAGTGTCGCCTATGGCTGGGGCCCAGTAACAGAGGCTGTGGACTCTGTGCACCTTAGCACCTTTGGCCTCTCTTTTGGTCCCAGCCAGGGGCAAGCTTGTGTAGGGCACCTCCTTGTTCCACTGGGAGGCAAGGATACCCATATGGAAGCCTCAACTGGACCTAATTCCTGGGCTGAGAGGCAGCACCTGCCTGGAGGAGAGTGCTTTTCCAGCAGAAAAGCAGTATTCTATACAATGTCACCTACAGCTAGGGCTGAAGAGCAGAGCCCTGCAGGGCAGTAGCCTTTCTGTATTTTGAGCTAGTTTATAACATCTGGGGTCCAATATAAATCTGCTTACTTTCCCAGCTGGTAAGAGGGACCTATACATCTGAAAACTAGACTTTGGAAGTTGTCAGATACTTTTTACTTCTCATTTTAAGATGGCCTAGAGAAACAACTTCAGTCCATCCTCACAGCATCTCTCCCAGCCTCTAATGACTCACATGATGCCAAAAAAAGAAAAAAACTCTGGAGAATACCATAACCGAGAAATCTCCCATGGCTTCAGAAGGCCCACAAAAGAAAACACCTCACTACTTCCCAAATAAAGAAACTTTTCGGAAACTATCAGAAGGTGAATACAAAAGGATTATATACAGAGTCTTTCTAGACCTTTTACAAACTGTAGCAGAGTAAAATGAAAAATTAAGCAAGCTGTTCAATCAGATGGAACACCAGTACTCTGAAATCCAACAGATCAAGAACAAAATCAAAGACATAGAAACTTCCATTCAAAGCCAAGAAAACAGAATGGAACAAATGGAAAATAGATTTTCTGATTTAGAAGACACAGTTACCGACTCCAGCATCTATGAGGAGAAATCAGAAAAAAGAAACAAGAAAAATGAAGACAAATTAAGGAGCATGTGTGACTCTATTAAGAGGAACAACTTACGATTAATTGGAGTTCCTGAACAGGGCAAGACACCTGAGAACACAGAGAGTATTGTTGCTGAGCTGCTGATAGAAAACTTCCCAGAAATTATGAAAGAAGAAAAGATAGATATCCAAGATGCATATCAAATACCACTCAATATAGACCTCAAAAGAAAGACTCCAAGACATGTTATAATCAAGCTTAACAAAATGAAACATAAGCAGAAACTCTTAAAGGCAGAAAGACTGAATGCAAAGCTAACAGTCAGAGGAAAACCCTGTAGGCTTTCGTCATATTTCTCAGCAGAAACAATGCTGGCACGGAGACAGTGGCATGACCCATTCAAGGCCTTGAAAGAGAAAAACATCCAACCAAGAATTATATATCCTGCAAAACTATCTTTCAAATATGAAAATGAAATTAAGACATTTACAGTTTAACAGAAACTCAGAAAATTTTTTTAAAACCAAACCAAAGCTACAAGAAATACTGAAAGAATCTCTTTACTTAGAAGAACAAAACCACTAACTTTATATTTTAGAAGCAAATTCAGAACACATCACCCAGAAGCCTACTCAGTTAGGGAAGGCTCCAAACTCAATCAAAGCTATAATAGTAAAAGAAATGATCCAGTGATCATATCATGAAAACTATGATGTCATCATATGTAAAAGAGGGATGTACCACAGTCATTATAGTCCTTCCAGATGGAGAGGAAGTTAATAAGGCTGGTAGTAATTAAAATTGGGTTTATATGTAGTTTATTAAGGGGACCACAGGAGCAGCCATAAAGCTCAATCTGCAACATATCAAATCAAGAACGTAATACAGGAGTCTCAACAATCACAAAATCAACCATGAAAAAGGTGAATAATCAACTCACAAACAAGTCCCAGAAGAGATTAAGAAGAACAACAGAGAAAACATCAACACAAAAAGAAGTCCCAGAAGAGATTAATAAGAACAGAGAAAACATCAGCACAACAGAGAAAAACAACACTGTGATAAACATACCACAATGACAGCACTAAAGACATATCTATCAATAATTACATTGAATGTGAACAGACTAGTGCTCCAGTAAAGAGACATCGAGTGACATCTTGGATCAAAAGACACAACAACCCATCCATATGTTGCTTTTAGAGAAGAGTTATCTCCAATACTTCTGAGACTGTTTCACAGTATAGAAAGGGATGGAATACTCCCAAATTCATTCTATAAACCCAGCATAACCCTGGTATCAAATCCAGGGAAAAACTCAACAAAAAAGGAGAACTACAGACTGACATCACTGATGAATCTAGATGCTAAAATCTTCAACACAATTCTTTTCCATAGAATATGACACCATATCAAAAAAATAATCCATCATGACCAAGTGGATTCATACCAGGGATGCAAGGCTGGTTCAACATCAGAAAAACAACTAATGTGATCAACCACACAAATAACACAAAAGACAAGAAACACGTGATCTTGACTATTGATGCAGAAAAGGCATTTGATAAAGTCCAACACCGATTCATGCTAAAAAACTCTCAGCAAGATAGGAACAGATGGCAAATTCCTCAATGCAATAAGGGCCATTTGTACAAAGCCAACTACCCACATCATCCTGAATGGAGACAGAATGAAACAGTTTCCCTTGAGAACAGGAACTAGACAAGGATGCCCACTCTCATCTCTCCTATTCAACATTGTACTAGAAGTTCTAGCCAGAGCAATTAGACAAGACCAAGAAATAAAGAGCATCTGCATCAGCAAAGAAGAAGTAAAAATCTCCCTCTTTGAAGACTATGTGATTGTCTACACAGAGAATCCTAAAGAATCCATAAGTAAACTACTCAAACTGATAGAAGAGTTCAGCAAGGTCTCAGGGTACAATATAAACATAAGTAAATCAGTAGAAGTCCTTTATACCAACAACGAGATTATTAAGGAAGAAATTATCAAATCAATACCATTTACTACAGCACTTAAGAAGATAAAGTACCTAGGAATAAATCTAACCAGAGAGATAACAGACTTTTACGAAGAGAACTATAAGTACTTAGTACAAGAAACTAAGAGAGAATTACATAAATGGATGCAGATGGATAGGAAAAGGTAACATTGTGAAAATGTCTATTTTGCCCAAAGCAATCTACTTATATAATGCAATCCCAATACAAATTCCAATGACATTTTTTAATGAGATGGAGAAACAAACTACCAACTTTGTTTGGAAAGGGAGGAAGCCCTGGATAAGTTAAGCGCTACTGAAGAAGAAGAACACACTGGGAGGCCTCTCACTGCTGACTTTAGAAACTATTACACTGCCACAGTAGTCAAAATAGCCTGGTGCAGGTATAAAAAGAGACAGATAGATCAATGGAATAGAACTGAGACTCCAGAGGTGACACTATCTTTCTATGAACAATTGATATTTGACATAGGCCCTGCAACATTAAACTGGGGAAAAAACATTCTCTTCAACAAATGGTGCTGGCAAAATTGGATATCCATCTGCAAAAAAACTGAAACACCTTATACAAAAACCAACTCGAACTGGATAAAAGATCCAAATATCAAATCTAAATCAATAAAGCTCATCCAAGAAAAAGTAGGACCAGCAATGGAAGTTTTAATATACAACATAGACAGACTTCCAAATCTGTCAAACAAACCACAAACCATATGGGAGAAAACAGAGAAACAGAAACTATTAAGAATCAAACACTTTTGCTCATCCAAAGAAAAGGCCACCTACAGAGTGGGAAAAATATTTGGCAACTCTATGTCAGACCAACACCTGATCTCCATAATTTATAAGGTACTACAAAATATCAATAAAAAAAAGATAAGTAATCCAATTAAGCATTGCAAAGAAGATGGGCAGACACTCCTCTAAAGAGGCGATCCAGGCAGCCAAAAAACACATGTGGACATGTTCATCATCGTTAGCTATTAAAGAAATTCAAATCAAAATGGCAATGAGATACCATCTCACCCCAACAAGGTTGGCCATGATCCAAAGAACTCAAAACAACAAAGGCTGGAGAGACTGTGGAGAAATTGGAACACTCTTACAGTGTTGGCTGGATTGCAAAATGGTGCAACCTCTTTGGAAAGCAATCTGGTACTCCCTTAAAAAGCTCAATCTAGATATACCATTTGACCCAGTAATTCAACTGCTCACAGTATATCCTACAGAATCAAGGCCATTCACACCAACTGATACTTGCACACGAATGTTTACTGCAGCACAGTCTACAACAGCAAAAGGATAGAATCAACCCAGATGCCCAACAACAGAGGAATGGATAGGTAAACTATGTTACATATACTCAACACAATACTGTGCAATGACGAAGAACAACAACGATTTTAGGAAGCATCTTTTAACCTGGTTTCAATTGGAGGACATTATGTTGAGTGAAAGTAGTCAGCAACAGAAGGGCAAATATTGTATGAGACCCCTACGATAAGAACTTAAAAAGGGACCCATGCCTAGAAGGAAAGACTCTTTGACAGCTACAAGGGTGGGAGGGAGGGAGGGCAAGTAGGGAAGGGTTTAGATTAGATATTTTATGGAAATTTGGTGGGGTGAAATCTGTGACAGCACACATTAGAAAGAAGATCAATATTAACTGGACTTCAACATAACATGATTACTCCTCCTATCTTAATTCACTATTATATATTACAAGAACAGAATAGCTGGGGCGGGTGGCCGAAGACCACTCTCTCAGGGGAAACTGAGGCCAACTGGCACAAGTAGCATTTTGCTAAGAGAATCTTCTGCATCCCACATAGGTGAGTGGCATCTGGGGTCTTATAAGCTGCCACGCTGCCATCTGAGGGTACAGCAAATGGTCCCAATTTAGCAAGAGTGGTTGATCATCAAGGACCAAAATGACATGGGGGAAGAGAACCCAGAAGACAGAGAGACCCACATGAGTGGGTAACTACATTGACTTCTGACTGGAAGAACCAGATAGTGCCTGGCCACTGCCAGTGATAGCTGTGATGGAGCTCACAAAGTTGAGTTTGGCAACACAAGAATAAAAAGGGGTGCAACCTGAGATCTCCATTAAAAGACTTCAACTGATGGTCTATGGGCCTCGGGGTTCCCCTGGGAGCATGGGCCCTGGCCTTGATGCTGCCCCGTCCATAATGTCAGACAGGAATCGATTGGATTTGGTGACACAGAGTGACCATATCGCGTGCACACTTCATGGTTCTATGCATCTACAGGATGTTATCCTGCTGACCTCTTACTGGAGTAAGGGGAGTGGGTAGAGAGGAGGGGATAGGAGTTTGTTGGGAGGATAAGACATGTAGGGAGCAGAGAGGAAGAGTGTGCTATCACCAGGCAGGGAGAGCAGTGGGAGCTACATATAGGTGGGCATGCAAATTTATATGGGAATGTACATTTTCATTCAATCATAATAAAAAAAGGAAAAAGAAAAACAAAGAATACAGGTTGAATAAGTGTAGTGAAAGGATACAACCCTGACACACACTTTTCTTGATTTTAAACCATCCAGTATGACCTTATTCTGTTCTAACAACTGTTTTCTTGGTCTATTTAGAAGTTCAGCATGAGCAAAATTATGTGTTCTACAATTTCCATTTTTGCAGTGTTGTCCATAATTTGTTGTAATCCACAAAGGTGAATACCTTTAGATAGTCAACAAATATATTTCCGATAATTTTCACTTTCAGCCAAGATCCATCTGACATCAGCAATGCTAGCTCTGATTGAGGGGGTTCAAAATATGCATAACTCCCTTTTCTATCAACTTTACTCATTCTTTAAATATCAGTAACACAAAGCATATAACAAGAGTACTTATTATATTGGTTTTAAAAACATACATGTGACAAATAATAAAAAGGGCCCAATATTATAATAAGGGAATTTATGGTCATATCATGACAACTATAATATCACATTGAAAGAGGGATACACTACAATAGTTACAGTTGTTTTTTTTGATGCAGCGACAGTTTCTGACTTCTAAAATAATTAAAATTGATTTCAATAATTATACGTTAAGGGGGATTAGGCATGTAGCCATAGAAGTAATTAACAAAAAACCATTTGCAATGAAAAATCACAATACAGGAGTCTCAATAAATATAAAATTGAAACATACCATCCATAAAGAAGAATGTTCCAGGACAGATTAATAAGAACAACAGAGAAAACACCAAAATGAAAATAAACATATTGAAATGACATCACTAAATGTATATGTGTCAATAATCACATTGAATGTAAATGGTCTGAACGCTCCAGTAAAGAGACAGCGAGTGATATCATGGATCAAAAGACATGACTCATCTATATGTTGCTTAAAAGAAACACATCTTAGGCTTAAGGATAAGAACAAGTTGAGAATTAAAGGTTGGAATAATATATATCAAGCTAATAATACACGAAAAAGAGCAGGTGTGGCAATATTAATTTCAGATAAAACAGATTTTAATGTGAAGTCCACTATTATGGACAAGGATGGTCACTATTGCTGAAAGGTTCAATACTCAAGCAAGACTTAACAATATTAAATATCTATGCATCCAATACCAAAGCACCTAAATATATTGAACAAATACTGACAACATTGAAAAATGAGATTGATCATTCCACAATAATAGTTGGGGACTTTAACACTCCCCTTTCAGTTAAGGATAGATCATCCAGAAAACAGCTCAGTAAAGATACAGAAGATCTTGTTGCAACAATCAACCAACTTGATCTTATTGACATATACAGATCTTTTCATCCATCAACAGATAAATATACCTTCTTCTCCAAAGCACATGGAACAGTCTCCAGAATAGACCATATGTTGGGTCATAAAACTATTCTCCATAAAATTCTTGGTCCACAGAGCTATAAAAGTTGAAATCAATAACAGAAAAATCATAGGTAAAAATTCCAACTTGTGGAAACTGAACAACACTTTACTCGTAAAGCCTTGGGTTATAAAAGAAATCAAAGACACATTAAATAAATTTATGGATTCAAATGAGAACAAGAACACATCCTACCAGAATTTATGGGATACAGCAAAAGCAGTGCTCAGAGCTCAGTTTATAAATGCACACTTCCAGAAAGAAGAAAGAACACAAATTAAAGAATTAACCTCAGCTTGAACAAGTAGAAAGAGAGCAACAAAGAAACCCCTCAGGCACCAGAAGAAAACAGACTGTAAGGATTAGAGCAGAACTAAATGAATTAGAGAACAGAAAAACAATTGAAAAAATTAATGAAACCAAGAGTTGGTTCTTCGAAAAGATCAACAAAATAGATAAAACATTGGCTAAACTTACAAAAGAAAAACAACAGAAGATACAAATAACCCGATTATGAAATGAGTTGGGAGATATTACAACAGACCCATCTGAAATAAAATATATCATAACAGAATACTATGAAAAGCTATACTCTGACGGGTTTGAAAACCTGTGGGAAATGGACAAATTTCTAGATTCATATGACTTACCAAGACTATCACAAGGAGAAATAGATCAACATAATAAATCTATCACAAAGGAAGAGATTGAGGAAGTCATCAAAAATCTACCATCCAAAAAAAGTCCTAGTCCAGACGGCTTCACTGGAGAATTCTATCAAACTTTTAGAGAAGAATTAACTCCAATATTAATGAGGTTATTTCACACTCTAGAAAGAGATGAAATACTTCCAAATTCCTTCTATGAAGCCAGCATAACCCTGATACCCAAACCAAGGAAAGATCCCACAAAAAAAGAAAATTACAGATCAATATCAGTGATGAATCTAGATGCAAAAATCTTCTACAAAATTCTACCCAATAGAATTCAACAACATATAAAAACAATCATTCATCATGATCAAGTTAGTTTCATTCCAGAGATGCAAGGCTGCTTCAACATCAGAAAAACAATTAATGTAATCAACCATATTCATACCACAAAAGATAAAAGTCATCTGATTTTGTCAATTGATGCAGAAAAGGCATTTGACAAAGTTCAACATCCATTCATGCTTAAAACTCTCAGAAAAATAGGAATAAAAGGAAAATTCCTCAATATAATCAATAGCATCTATGCAAAGCCAACTGCTTTCATCATCCTGAATGGTGAAAGACTGAAAGAATTCCCTTTGAGAACAGGAACTAGACAAGGATGTCCACTCTCACCACTTCTATTCAACATTGTCCTAGAAATTCTAGCCAGAGCAATTAGACAAGACAAAGAAATAAAAGGCATCTGTATTGGCACTGAAGAAGTAAAGATTACTCTCTTTGCAGATGACATGATTGTTTATACAGAGAATCCAAAGACATCCATAAGTAAACTATTAGAGTTAATGGAAGAATTCAGCAAAGTATCGGGATACAAGATAAACATAACTAAATCAGTGGGATTCCTTTATACCAACAATGAAATTATTAATGAAGAAATCACCAAATCAATTCCACTTACTATAGCCCCCAAGAAGATAAAATACCTAGGAATAAATCTAACTAGAGAAATAAGAGATCTTTACAGAGAAAATTACAGGACATTGCTACAAGAAACTAGGAGGGACTTACATAAGTGGAATAATCTACCTTGCTCATGGATAGGAAGACTCAATATTGTGAAAATGTCTGTTTTGCCCAGAGTGCTCTACTTATATAATGCAATCCCAATACAAATTCCAACGACATTTTTTAATGAGATGGAGAAACAAATTATCAGCTTTATTTGGAAAGGGAAGAAACCCCGAATAAGTAAAACACTACTGAAAAAGAAGAACATGCTGGGAGACCTCTCTCTACCTGACTTTAAAACCTATTACACTGCCACAGTAGTCAAACCGGCTGGTACTGGTACAAAAAGAGACATATAGACCAATGGAACAAAGTAGAGACCCCAGAGATGCCACCATCCTCTTATGAACAGCTGATATTTGACAAAGGTCCTAAGATTTTGAACTGGGGTAAGAACAGTCTCTTTAACAAACAGTGCTGCCATAATTGGATATCCATCTGCAAAAAATTGAAACAAGACCGATATCTCACAACTTATGCAAAAATCAACTCCAATTGGATAAAAGACCTGAATATAAAAGCTAAAACGATAAAACTCATCCAAGATAGGGTCAACAATGGATGTTTTAATATGCAATATAGACAGACTTCAAAATCTGACAAACAAAACACGTTCATCAGAAGAGAAAATACATAAGTGGGAATTAATAAGAATCAAACACTTCTCCTCATCCAAAGACTTCCTCAAAAGAATTAAAAGACCACCTACAGAATGGGAAAAAATATTTGGCAACTCTATGTCAGATCGACGCCTAATCTCCATAATCTACAAGGTTCTACAAAATATCAATAAGAAAGAGACAAATCATCCAATTAAGCGATGGGCAAAGGAGATGGACAGACACTTCTCTAAAGAGGAGATCCAGGCAGCCAAAAAACACATACAGACATGTTCATGATCATTAATTATTAAAGAAATTCAAATCAAAATGACAATGAGATACCACCTCACCAATGAGATTGGCCATGATCCAAAAAAATGCAAAACAATAAATGTTGGAGGGGCTGTGGAGAGATTGGAACTCTCCTTCACTTTGGTGGATTGCAGAATGGTGCAACCTCTTTGGAAAGCAATTTGGCGTTACCTTAAACTAATGAATATAGATATACCATTTGACCCAGTTATTCCTCTGCTTGGAATATATCCTACAAAATCAAGGCCATTCACACCGACTGATACATGCACACGAATATTCATTGCAGCACAGTCCACAATAGCAAAAATTTGGAATCAACCCAAATGCCCAACAACAGAAGAGTGGATAGGTAAACATTGGTATACATACTCCATGGAGTACTATAGACTGATAAAGAACAACGATGATAGCAGGAAACATCTCTCAGTTTGGTCTCAACTGGAGGACATTATATTGAGTGAAACCAGTCAGCAACAGAAGGACAATTATTATATGAGACCCCTAAGATAAAAACTTAAAATCATACTCATATGTAACAGAAAAGACTCTTTGACGGCTACAAGGGTGGGGAAGATGGGAGAGCAGGAAGGCAAGGGGTGAGGGTTTAGATTAGTTAATTGTTAGAAATTTGTAGGGTGAAATTGGTGACAATTCACATTAGTAAGAAGATCAATATTAATGAGACTTCGACACAACTTGTGTACTCCTCCTCTCTTAACCCAATATTGTAAGCACAGAGTATGTACAGTTTCATTTTTTTATTTAATAATAAAAATAAAAATAAATAAATAAACAAAAATAAAAAGGGCCCCCTAAACATTTCAGTTCCCACTTGTTCTTACAAAATGGTATGCCCCTCTGTAACTGCCTTAACTTATACAGGTTGGCAAAGCAACACTATAAAATTTACAAGCTTTAGTCATGAAAGTTATACCACCTTTGTCATGAATTAAATTTTGCCCCCCACAATTATGTGTAAGAATTTGGCTAGGCCATGATTTCCAGTATTGCATGATGATCCCGATTTTGTTATTGTAATTTTATGTTAAAGAGGATTAGGATGGAATTGCAGCACCCTTACCAAGGTACATCCCTGGTCCAGTGTACCGGGAGACTCCCTGGAGTGTGGCCCTCAACACCTTTGGTCTGCAGGAAGCAAGCAGAGAGCTGGGGCCCTCAGGCCATCAAGACAGCAGTTCTGGGAGCACAGCATGTTCTTTGGACCCAGGCTCTCTGTGCTGAGAAGCTCCTTGATCAGGAGAAGACTGAGGAAACAGACCCTCCTCCAGAGCCTAGAGAGAGAAAGAGGCTTCCCTAGGGTTGAGATCCTGAATTTGGACTTTTAACCCACTTTGCTGTGACAAAATCAGTTCCTCTTTGTTAAAGCCACCCACTTGCAGTATTCTATTATAGCAGCACTAGATGACTAAGACATGTTTCTCAGAACACTCACTATGTCAGATGTCTAATACACTGTGAGGAAGCCACAATAGTCCACTACAGTGCAGCCCCTGGCTGCAGTGGCCACTGTCCTCTGCTATTCCATCTGTGGCCATCATTGACTACCTCAGAGAACATGAGCCTCATGCACCAACTGAGATATTATCGAATTCTTGATTCATAGAAACCACAAGAGAAAACAAATGTTACTGCTGTTTTAAGTCACTAAATTCTGGGATTATTTGTTTTATAGATAATCAGAAAAAAAACAGCATCTATTTTACTAGCTTTTAGAGATGCAGAGCAGTTGCCCGCATGTGAACGCATATATGCACACAAATTCACACACACACATAATATATGATAAAATATTTGGCACAACGTAGTCAATGGAAAAAACTGGCTCTACTGTACTCTGAAAAGTGTACATATGTATATATAGGTCATGTCATTAAATGTTGAAAGGTGTATGGTTCAAGTCATGAAATGAGGGGGAAAATATTATATGCTCATTTTCTAATTTCTTGCAAAGCTAATATATTTTATCATTCTGATATAGCTCTTAGAACATAAATTTACTCCCAGGTAACTCTCAATAACCATCTTAGGGCATTCACTGAAGAATTTAATATTTTTATTTCCTCTGTGAGACCAAATATTGAACAAATGGCAATTAGTGTTTGATATTTAAGAAATTCAACATTTTCAAATAAGTTGAAAAATAAAACAAGTCTAGCACATTTAAGAAGCTTCTGTAAAGTAAATATATCCTTAAACTATTGTAATACATGTCTTTTCATAAGAAAGGAGTACTTGCGTTGCTCCTGTACTACCAATTTAGAATCCAAACAACCAAATTCATTGCCATTGAGTCGATTCCAAGTCAGAGCCACCATACAGGACAGAGCAGAACTTCCCCAGTGGGTTTCCCAAGGGCACAACAGGTAGATTCAAAGTGCTGACCTTTTGATTAGCAACTGCACTGTTAACCACCGTGCTACTGATTCAGTGGAGAAAAAGAAAAGGAAAATGGGAACTTCACTAATGAATATTCTGGATGATTTGAAATGGCTAGTTCTTGAGGTTAACTGACATGGTTATAAAGAATCCAGCTCTAATACAGGAATAAGTATGTAGAAGGCTAAGTATACCAAGCAGGCTAGTGATTAACAGAGAAGACCCCTGAGTAAGTTAACAATGTGTCTATGGCCCCCATGCCGGCATTCTGGCGCATAGTAGAAAACAGAGTACTGAGCATAGAACTGCACATCCCAAGTCAGTCACATTTGGAAACGATTTGTGTTAAATCTTGCTTCACTTTCCCCTTACCCTGTGTAAAAGAACTCCTGTAACACCATGAAATGGGAATTGCAGTCTTGATAAATTACACCAGGCTTCTCTTCGGGGAAATGGCAAATGCCAGCTCACCTTGGGAATAATGGATGGATGAGCCTCAACCTAAAAGACCCTTGAGAGTTTCAGGTTTCCCTGCCAGGTAATTTTGGCTCTTAAACAAAACAATTTGGGGTTTTCTCTCTTCACCTCTCACTTTCTCTCTCTCTCTTCCTCTCTCTCTCATACACACACACACACACACACACACACATGCATACACTACCAACATCTCCACTAAATCGCCCTCTTCCCTAAGCCATCCCTATATACCCAATCCCTTCACAAAGGGTAGATATGACAAGAAGCCAGGGTGGCACTTTGCAGAAGAAGCTACAGTCTCCTGTATCTTAACAACGTAACTTTTAAACTCCAATCCAGTAAATGTGCTTCATTATAAAAAAAAAAAGACTAATTGTATCTCATATTAAATAAATGATAGATGAATATTCTCATATGCGAACTTGCTAACACTGGGTTTAGACTATATTTTTATGTGTTCGCTTGACTTGTAAGTATTTGCTGCAGTCTCTTATTTACATTTCTTTCTACTTTTATATGTCAAAACATGTAACTCATCCATTCCAACTGTTAAAAATTAAACAGTGGCTATGAGTCAGAACGAACAGCAGTACTTTTTCATTACACATGCTTAATTTTTATTTTTAAATAAATAACATTCATTTTAATACTCATGTTAATGAAAATGTTTAAAAGCAAATGGCTAAGTTAAATATAAAATTTTGTCTAGTTCACTAAAAAATACTTTCTTCATATTTACAGTGATTTAAATTGCTTAGTACTAACAACTACATTCCACAGTTGCAGTAAGTTTATCTATTTTTATAAACATGTTTCTTTCTGCTGTTATTGTTGTTCCTTCCGTCTAAGTGAAGGACCATCTGGACTCATTCCAAATGTTCTTACATTACATGTCACTGTAAGGAAATCTTTTTCCAGATAAGTTGTGAAGAACATGTATTTTTTTAATGGCCAGCTTTTTATCATTCTGGCCATTTAGATTATAGGTGGGGATCCTGTTTTATATGGCACCCTGCTACTGTGGAGTTTTTCTTTTCACTATTTTATTTAGTTAGAAACTTTCTGCCAAACTAAACAGTAGGAGGGAAACTGTAAAGAAGCTTTAAAAAGCTATAAGTAAATAAATAAGTGAACAAGCAGCAATCTAAACATAAACAGAAGGACTATTCCCATGACCTACATTCAGGAAAAACTATATAAGAAAAATATGTAGGGAATTAATAGAAGACCAATTTAGAGTCACACACTTTGTATTAATAAAAAAAGAGAAATTACTTCAGAGAATATATATAGTTGTTGTACTTAAATTATTCCATGACAAAACTCAGATATGCCTTTAAATTGGACAAGCACAATGTCATACCATTTCCTCCTAAAAACAGAGAATGATATATTACTTTCAAAGAGAAATTGACATTATGAATGTTTGCTGATTAAAGGCTTTTTTTCATTAGCATAAAAGCAATAAAATTATTAGCTTTATATGATAAGACAACCTCCAACTGCAGTAAAAAATAATAACGCTCTATTCATGAAAGCTGAGTGAAGTCTAAAACACCAATACAATTATGGAAAACAAATTGCGAAACCAGGATACTCCCAAAATTGCACTTTGAAAAATATTTGATACATCAAAGTGACTAGTATAACATCAGAAGATGAGTGTCATAATTATCTTTGATTCAGGTACACTATTCTTTTACAGACTAATTTATTTCAACCATTTTTGTTTGTTTGGAATACACGTCCAGAGCTTAGTATTAAAGCTGAAATACATAACAAATGCCTTAATATTTAAAGGACAAAGTCTCTTATGCAGACTGGGCTGATCTAACATTTAAACTAAACACATACTTTAATCTTTAGCAAAAAGATTGTCAAAGAGGAGAAAGCTAAGTTGTGTGTAACCCAGGATCAGTAGGTCAGCCTGTCTGTCAGTCAAACACTCATTTCAATAGCTCTATTGAAGACTGGTCAAGCGCCAGGTGCTTCAACTCTGGGCATTCACACACAGGGACACATTCACAAGCCTCCTACCCCCAACCCTCCCATGCTCCAGGCTTCACTGCTGGGATTTCTAAGGTTCAGAGAGGTTGAGTTACTTGCTCAAGCCCCAGGAGGCATGTGGACAACACAGTTCTAGAGGCACTTCTACCTCAACATAGCCTCCATCCATGTGGGTGAATTCAGCCGTTTATTTGGTAGTGTTTTAAGTGTAGGAAGAGTTCATTAAATAATAAGTTAAGTCATGAATTCAACTCAAGACCAAGCCCAAAATAAATCCTGTAATTGTGTAATTCCATCACATGTATGCACTCAACTTGAGATCAGGAGGTGTTTCCTTGTCACTGCTCACAGAGTGCCTGCCTCTTCTGTGTTGTTCATGTTGTCTCTCAGCTAGCTGTGCAGGCAGCAGCTGGACCTTCTACAAAGGATTTCAGTCTCCTCCTTTAAATGTCACTAGGTGCTTCCTAGATCACTGATCTTAGATCATATTGATCCTATATCACTCTGATGAGTCAATCAGTCAATTTCTGTTGTCCCACTTAACTTATTATTCCGTTGTCATGAATACTTAAAGAGGAATAAAAGGGTCTAAACACTCCTTTAAAATTAACGGTAAGCTAGGAAACACTGGTGACATAGTGATTTAAGTGCTACGCCTACTGACCAAAAGGTCAGGAGTTCTAATCCGCCAGGTGCTCCTTGGAAACTCTATAGGGCAGTTCTCCTCTGACCTATAAGGTCTCTATGAGTTGGAATCAACACAATGATGGTGGCTTTTGGCTAAGTAAAATATTAATAGCAGTCACTTTATAAAATGCAGTCCCAAATGAATATGTCTAATCTCATCAAGCTATCCACCCCTTCCTAAGGAACGTGTCTGTAGTCTTCAATAATATCTATCACCATTGAGTCGATTCCAACTCATCATGATGCCATAGGATTGCCAAGGTTACAATCACTACGTAAGTACACTGCCATATCTTTCTCTTGCTGAGCAGCTGGTGGGTTCCAGTAGTTGACTTTTGAGTTAACAGTTGATTGCTAAACCCCTGTGCTACCAGGGCACTCATTACACAGGACTAAATAGAAAAAAAGTTAATATTCTCTTATCCATACCAGTGAGTTGAAAGTAGTTTGAATTGTATGTTCTCATTATTCATTTTATAAGTATTTACTGAGTACTTACTGTACACAAACACTCTAGATACAGTGATGAACAAGAAAGCCTAGTCTCCACCTTCAAATCACTTAAAACTTAGGAAACACATAATTGGAAAATGTTTAAAGAAACACATACAATGAGAAACAGGGGTGAGTGGGATGAAGGAAATTACAGTATGTGTTCAAGATAAATAAAAGGAAGCCTGAAAACGGAGCATATACTCTGAAAAGTGATATATTACTACTACTATGAGTCCTCGCATGACTGCCAATGTCTCATAATGAAAACAACTTTAATGTTGTAAGACTTTTTACATCATCTGGTTACAACTTCAGGGAAAGGCAGAAATTGAGATGTACCTAAGCGAGCACAGATTAAGTGCCACGGGAAGGCTCAGGACATGTAAATAAGGAGCAAAAAGCAGTCTGGTTTTGCTGGGGCTTCCATAAAGTGAAGTCTGATGCCAGAGGTAAGGCTGTACAGAGAGCCTTGGATGCCAGGCCAACGTGTCCAGGTTTTTGTTTTTTTTTTTTTCACTGAAGACTAGGGAATGTCTCAAAACCTGCAGTTTGGGAAGGCTGATATTTCTCAAAGATTCTTTTGGAAACAATAGGTAAAACTTCTAGGGAAGGGAAAAACTGTGCTTAAGAATACTGTACAAGATACTGCAACAACAATTAGACAATGAGGGTTGTTTTAACTGCCTCCCAGTCACCCCATCGGTAAGCGATAGAGTTTTCTCTCCAGGGTTATGGAGATGGACAAACACAGGATGCTTGACCCTCGAGAGATGAGATCAATGGTAGTTTATTAGTCACAAATACTCAAAGCCTGAGGAAGAGGACACCTCATGCTACACAAGGCTACACTGAGGCAGCATTCAGGAATAGAGTGAAAAATGAGGGGCTGTGGGAGACAAGCTTACAGCACACTTTGCAGTATCAAGAGGGTGAAATGCCATTGTTTCCCACAAGATAACGTGATTGGTATTCGAATTTAATTCAATGGGCTTGTAAGGAACTGAAACTTACTATTCCGGAATATGCAAAAACTATGCCCAATCCCCTTGAGAAAGAATGTCGTTTGTGTAGCAGACCTTGTCCTGAAGTCCCTCCTGGTTTGACCAAATGAAGCATACCACAATAAGCCTTGATTTTAGGCTTTACACCATAATGTCTGGACTATAGATGTATTGGTGAGAATTAAAAGCAAGAGACAAGTATACTCTGCAAAGAGAAAGAATTGTTATTAGTCAGTAAATGATTAAATAAGAAGAAAATGCTTTGAGGAGTCTAAGTCCAAAATTTCAATGGATACAGTTGAACTACTAGCACACAGTAGGATGAATAGTAACTGGTTTCAGTTGTTGATGATATATTCAGCTGAAGCTTGCAGAGATGGAAGAGCTAGGCATAAAGGTCTCACGGAGGTGACTACTGATGTGGGAAGTAACTATTGAAGCTTCCAAATAAAATAATATAGGCAAAGAAAAATACTGAAGGCAAAACTTTAGAGGAACCTTCAACTTAGTGACAGTGGAAAGAGAGAAATACCAAAGGTAACAGAAAAAAGCAGCTGGGGAAGTAACAAAGCGAGGAGAGCAGAAAATAATGGAAACCAGAGGACAAGAGTGGGATTGCAATCAACGGAGTTAAGCGATGGGGAAAATTGAAGGGCATGAGGACTGAGAACAAGTAGTAGACCGGGAAGAGAGAGGATTTTATTGGCAGCTAAGTATTTATTTGGAAACCCTGGTGGTGTAGTGGTTAAGAACTACAGCTGTTAACCAAAAGGTTGGTAGTCATATCCACCACGTGTTCCTTGGAAACACTGTGGGGCAGTTCTACCCTGCTATATAGGGTCACTATGAGTCAGAATCCACCTGACAGCAGTGGATTTGGTTTTTGGTTTAAGCATGTATTGATCACATTTCAAAGACCAGAGTCAAGTATCAGAAGCATTGAGTGCAGCCACTTGTCTGCCAACTCTGGATAAGGCTGGGAATCTACTGTTTTCCAATAAAAAGTTCTGAATTATGATTTCTGCCTTGTCTTTAATGACTATTATATTAGGCTGGGTTCTCTAGAGAAGTAAAACCAGTAAAATGTATAAATATATACAGAGAGAGATTTATATCAAAGAAATAGCTCACATGATTGCAGAGGCTGAAACATCTCAAGTCTAGGACAAGGATAGAGGCCTCTCCCTACTCATGTAGCCACAGAATGTGGTGAACCCAAGGTCAGCAGGTCAGAGACTGGGACGGCTGCTCACTGGCTGTGAAGATCAAGAAATCCCAAGATGGCAGGCAAAACCATAAAGTTCCTCCTCATTCAAGTAGCTGCAGGCAAACCCAAGAACAGCAGGTTGGGGTGCAGGACTCTCACTCACAGACAGTGAAGACCTTGAGTTCCAAAATCCACAGACAAGCGACTAGCTCAAGTCTCAAGAGCCAGAGGTCAGAAGACAAGAGTGGGGATCCACAACAAGCCAAAACTCTTGGCAAAGGGAAGAGGAAGGAAGTAGGTAACAGAAGGCATAGAGATGATGGCCGAGGGGGTGGTGAGCCACTACAGATGCCACCCCCCACCAGTACCACTCAGCACAGTCCATTATGGAGGTGACCACAACGTAATACAATTGCCAAAACACTAAGAATCATGTTTCAGCCAAGCTGACATACAATCTTAACCATCACAAATATATATCTCATACATATGATCCTACTGCAAAGGTAAGTGCTCAAAGGTGCAAAATGAAGAGTACATATTAACATTCCTCACTCTTTAATATAGGAATTCCTTGGGAACTTATTAGTCGTTCATTTCCATCTAGCAGACAAAAAGTCTAAAGCACCTGGAGATATTGGATCATTAATAAAATCACTAAAATGGCAAATGGAGGACATCCTCCTAAATTATCATGTAGGAAGCTTATCCTCCACTCATAATACTAGGTCATAAACTCTCATAGGTTGTTTATGGAATTCTAAATAACTTCTTAGGACTTGATTTATAATATTCCATCAAAGTATTTTCCTTTAATCCAGACGGCAATGCATGGGCTAATGTTTTCTAAGAAAACAAGCATAATAAATAAGCACTTGCATCAATTTGATGTCGTAATATACATCATATTTACTAAGTAATTCTCCTCAGAGCTGTATTGAGAATATAATTAAGGAATTGTAAATCTACATACCTGTGGTACCCATCTGGAAGACACAAAGCTGGTTACTTCTATTACAGATAAGCCAGTTTGGGACAGCTTATTGATAAATTCAATTTTTATGTCTGTAGGAACTATAATCTATGAAAATATAAAAAAATTATTTGATAAGTAAATTCTACATGATCTACCTAAGTACAACAACAAAATTACTTCCTAAATGCAAGCAAATTCTACTTGATAATTTATAAGTTTAAGTCACAACTGATAGTACACATAATGGAGCATATAAAATTCATGTAAGTGAAGCTAAGAAATATTACTATTTTAGACTTATAGCTTGAAATGAATATGTAAAATATTATTAAACTACCTTTTCATTCTGTAATCCATCTCTTGGTCCAACTTCTACTATTTTAACATACTCAGGCAGTCCAGATAACTGGGATGATTCCTAAAATACAAAATACAACAACAAGAAAAACAGATGATCTTTAGATGACATTTGTTTATCTGAAGAGTTTAATACAGCTTGTTTCACTAAGTTCTCACCCCTGAAAGTTGAAACAGTAAGACATCGGTACACTGATATAATCTACATACCAAGTTTACAGGATTGGCAACATAAAGCTATTCTCTACTTGCATTGAGTGATATTCAGTCTGGATGAAATTACAAGCCAAAAAGTTAATTGTAAAATAGAACTGTGGAGTAGATAATTTACCCAGAAGCTAAAGAAAACTTCTATTAAGTAATTCTGGATGAGATGGTAAACTTAGTATTGTTTGAGTTTATTAAATAAATAGATTATCATAGTAATAGGGTTGTGCTAAGTCAGTCATGCAAGATGTTACCTTTTGTATTCTGAATCTAAGGAATGAAGACTTGGTTAGCTGGCTTGTACAAGAAAGTTGAGACTATAGAAGAATGTGTGATACTTGTTTCTTCTCTGTGTCAACAGTACAACTATCATCTAAATGCTACTTCATTAGGGACAGAACCCACAGTACACTGTAATCCTTAACATTCCATTAGGAATGGCCTAGAAATAACTCAATATAACACTATATCCTAACCTGAGCCCAAATCTGAGGTGACAGAGGCTCTGTAACCCAGAACCACTGGCCCTAAACTTGTCGCTATGGACATGACTTTTCTTTTAATCCTTTTTCTTTGTTGCACTTTCAGTGAAAGCTTACAATTCAAGTTAGTTTGTCACACAAAAACTTACATGGTCATTATTATATGACCCTAGTTGCTCTCGCCACACTGTGATGGCACACTCTTCTTATCCACCCTGTATTTCCTGTATCCATTCAGCCATCTCCTGTTCCCCTCTGCCTGTTCATCTTGACTCCAGACAGAAGCTGCCCATTTAGTCTTATGTATGTACTTGAATCAAGCAGACAACTACTCAACAGTATCGTTTTACATCATATAGTTCAGTCCAATCTTAGTCTGAAGACTTGGCTTCTCTGAACAAGTTTTAGTTCTGGGCTAACAGTCAGGTGGCCAAGTCTTCTGGAAATCTCCCAGTCTTGTACGACCATCAAGTCTGGTCTTTTTACTAGATTTGAGTTCCACATCCCACTGTTCACCCATTCCTTCAGTGATTGTTGTGTTCTTGTCTGGAAGTTCATTGTTAGTAGCTGCGCACCACCTAGTTCTCTTGGTTTTATACTGAGGTCATCTCTGGAGTATGTGGCCCTTTCTGTTACTTGGACTCATATTTTCCTTATTTCTTTGATATCCTTCATTATCTTCTGCTCCAGGTTCCTGTATTTTGTGTTGTCCTTCCCTTCACCTACAATAATTTGTGTCTACTATCTAGTTAGTGAATACTCCTCTCCCTTCCTACTTACCCTCATAACCATCAAAGAATGTTTTCTTCTGTATTTAAACCTTTTCTTGAATTGTATAGCTGTGGTCTCATATAATACTTGGGTATTTCTCCTTTTGTGACTAACTTCACTCATCATAACTGCCTTCCATGTTCTTCCATGTTATGAGATGTTTCAGAGATTTATGATTGTTCTTTATCATTTCATAGCATTCCAGTGTGTAAATAGACCATGATTTTTTATCCATATATTGATGGGCACCTAGGTCATTTCCATATTTTTGCTATTATGAACAGTGCTTCAGTGAATGTGTGTGTGTGCATAAATATCTGGGTGAAAGCTCTTATTTCTCTAGGACATACTCCAGGGAGTGGAATGGCTGGATCATATGGTACTTCTATTTATAGTTTTTTTTAAGAAAGCAATAAATTGATTTCCAAAATGGCTGTACCATTTTACATTCCCATCAGCAGTGTAGAAGAGTTCCAGTCTCTCCACAACCTCTCTAGCATTTATTATTTTGTGTTTTCTGGATTAATGCCACCCTTGCTGGGGTGAGACAGTATCTAGTGTAGTTTTGATTTGGATTTCTCTGATGATTAATGGTTTTGAGGCCGTCCTCATGTGCCTGTTACCAACCTGCATGTCTTCACTGGTGGAGTGGCTGTTTATCCTTTGCCCATTGCATCATTGGGTTATTTGTCTCTGTTTTTGATGCTTTACAGCATCTTGTAGATTTTTAGAGATTAGACACAGATTGGGTTTGGTGTACCCAAAAAACATTTCCCAGTCTGTAGGTTGTCTTTTCACTCCTTTGGTGAAGTCTTTGGATGCTCCTAAGTGTTTGCTTTTTAGGATCTCCCAGTTATCTGTTTTCTCTTCTGGTATTTGTGTACTGTTAGTAATGTTTTGTATTCTGTTTCTGCCATATATTCAGGCTCCTAGTGTTGTCCATATTTTTCCTACCATGATTTTTACAGATTTAGATTTTATATTTTGGTCTTTGATCTATTTTTGAGGTAGTTCTAATGCATAGCATGAAGCATGGGCCTTGTTTCATTTTTTTTGCATATTGATATCCAGTTAGGCCAACATCATTTTTGTTAAAGAGTTTCTCTTTTCTCCAGTTTACAGACTTGAGGTCTTTGTCAAATGTCCGCTGCTTGCAGGTGAACGATTTTATCTCTGGATTCTTAATTCTGCTCTATTGGTCCATGTATCTGTTGGTGTACTAGTACCAGGCTGTTTTGACTATCATGGTGATATAAAATGTACTCAAATCAGGTAGTGTGAAGCCTCCTACTATGTTCTTCTTCATCAGTAATGCTTTACTTATCTGGGGCCTCTTACTTTTCCAAATGAAGTAGGTGATTCGTTTCTCCACTTCATTAAGAATAACATTGTAATTTGGATTAGGAATGCATTGTATCTATAGCTGTCCTTCGGAAGAATACACATTGTCATGATGTTATGTCTTCTTATACATGACCAAAGTTTGGTTTTCTACTTATCTAGGTATCTTTTGGTCTCTTACAGTAATGTCTTATAGTTTTCTTTGTATGGGTCTTTCATGTCTCTGGTTAGACCTTTTCCTAAGTATTTCATCTTCTTGGGTGCTGCTGTAATGGTATTGATTCAGTGAGTTCCTCTTTGTTGCTTATAATCTGATTTTTGTATGTTTAACCTGTATCCTGATACTTTGCTGAACTCTTCAATTAATTCCAGTATTTTCATAGAGTCACTTTGCATAAGATCATATCATCTGCAAATAGAGATATTCTATTTATTCCTTATCAATTTACATACGCTTTGTTTATTTTTTCTGGCCTGACTGCTCTGGCTAGAATCTCCAGCACAATGTTGAATAAAAGTGGTGACACAGTGCATCCTTTTCTGGCACATGTTCTCAGGAGAAATGCCTTCAGACTCTGTTTAGGACGATGTTGGCTATTAGCTTTATATGCACTTTATTATGTTGAAGAATTTCCTTCTATTTCTATTCTACCAACAGTTTTTACCACTAATGGATGTTAGACTTTTGTCAAACACCTCTTCTGCATCAATTGATAAAATCATGTGACCCTTATCTTTTGTTTACATGACAGATTACATTAACCATTCTGGATGTTTAAGATCTAGGAAACAGGAACAGCCTTTTTAAACGTCATCTTGCGGTTAAGAGCAGAAGTGGGATAATCTTGCCAAGCTAGTTTAGGGCACTCCATTCATCAAGTTCTTCTAATAGATAGTTGCTGACATCAATCCAAATCACAGAACCTAACTTTAAGGACTTTTGTTTTGTTCTTTTTTAGGGCTGATGAATTTTGACTAATACATGTGGTCTTCCTCTGTCCTTTTAATAGTAACAGGTATATACCTGTGAAATTGCTGTCTGGGATGTAGGACTCACTTTATGTCTATAGCATAGAAAAAGTGCTTACTGGCTCTGTCAGGGTCCAAAGCAGATATTTGGCTTTATTAGTACTCTGTGCTAAGATACAGGACCCAGATCTATCCCTGTTATTATGTTTACTGACCACTTTTCACAATTATTATGAAATTGGGCAACATGCAAAAATTAAGTAATGAGGAAAATAATTCTCATTTATGCCTCTTTGGATCAGGTTGTGATGTTTACTTGTGGAGTTACTGGGGAAAGTGTGGGGTACCTTCACTTCAGGCTCAGTTCTGGATGGCATTCACAGACTAATGTTTCATTTATAGAGGGGACATAAGTTCAGTGAAGCAATAAAGGACTGGTGTAGTGTTTTAAAAAGGTAGAGTAGATGAGTCCCCACTTGTCTGTCAGTTTGTTGTACTGTGAGAGCTTCTGTGTTGCTTGCTAGCAGCTATGTCACTGGTGTTCAGATACCATCAGTGTCACTCATGGTGGACAGGATTCAGCTGAGCCTCCAGAGTAAGACATACTAGGAAGAAGGACCTGGGAGTCTACTCCTGAAAAAGAATTAGCCATTAAAACCTTATGAATAGCAGCAGAATATTGTCAGATATAGTGCATGAAAACAAGCACCCCAAGTTGGAAGACACTCAGGAGATGACTAGGGAAGAGCTGTCTCCTCCAAGTAATGATGTGGATAGCGTAATACCTTTGGAACCTTCATTTGCTGATATGACATGACTCAAAATGAGAACACTTGCAAACATCCATTAATAACTGGAACATGGAATATAAGAAGTATGAACCTAGGAAAACTGGAAATTGTCAAAAATGAAATGGAACATATAAACAGATATCCTACACACTAGTGAGCTGAAATGGACTGGTATTGGCCATTTTGACTCAGGCAGTCATGTGGTCTACTATGCTGGGAATGAAAACATGAAGAGGAATAGTGGTGTATTCATCATCAAAAAGAACACTGCAAGATATGTCATCAAGTACAATGCTGGCAGTGATAGGATAATATCCATACACCTATAAGGAAGGCTCATTAATATAACTATTATTCAAATTTATGCACAAAACACCAATGCCAAAGATGAAGAAATTGAAGATTTTTACCAGCTTCTGCAGTCTGAAATTGATCAAACAGGGAATCAGGATGCACTGATAATTACTGATGATTGGAATGCAAAAGTTGGAAACGAAAAAGAAGGATCAGTAGCCGGAAAATATGGCCCTGGTGATAGAAATAATGCCAGATACTGCATGATAGAATTTTGTAAGACCAATGACTTCTTCATTGCAGATACCTTTTTTCAACACAAACAGCAACTATATACATGGATCTTGCCAGACAGAATACACAGGAATAAAATTGACTACACCTGTGCAAACAATGTTGGAAAAGCTCAATATCAATAGTCAAAACAAGACCAGGTGCTGACTGCAGCACAGACCACCAACTGCTCAGGTACTAGTTCAAACTAAAACTGAAGAAAATTAGAGCAAGTTCAAAAGGGCAAAAGTACAACCTTGAGAATATCCCTCCTGAGTTTAGAGACAATTTCAAGAACAGATTTGATGTGTTGAAAACTAATGACTGAAGATCAGATGAGCTGTAAAATCACATTAAAGACATTGTCCATGAAGAAAGCAAGAGGTCATTAAAGAGACAGGAAATAAAGAAAAGAACAAACTGGATGTCAGAAGAGACTCTGAAACTTGCTTTTGAGTGTTGAGTAGCTAAGGTAAAATAAGGAATGGCAAAGTAAAAGAACAGAAGCTTTCAAAAGGTGGCTCAAAGAGACAAAGTAAAGTATGATAATGACATGTGCAAAGAGCTAGAAATAGAAAAGCGAAAAGGAAGAACATGTTCTGCATTTCTCAAGCTGAAGAGCTAAAGAAAATTTCAAGCCTCGAGTTGCAATAGTGAAGGAATCTATGGGGCAAATACTAAACAACTCAAGAAGCATCAAAAGATGATGAAAGAAATACACAGAGTCCTGAGACCCGAGAGAGCTGGTCGGTGCTCAACCATTTCAAGAGGCAGCATATGATGCGGAACCGATGGTACTGAAGGAACAAGTTGAAGTAGCACTGAAGGCACTGGCAAAAAACAAGGCTCCAGTAACTGATGGAATATCAATTGAGATTTCAGCAAAGAGATGCAACACTGCAACAAGAAATTTGGAGGACAGCTAACTACCTGGCCAACTGACTGGAAGAGATCCATATTTATGCCCATTCTCAAGAAAGGTGATCTAACCGAATGTGGAGAACGCCAAACAATTTCATTAATATCACACAGAAGTAAAATTTCATGAAAGACCATTTAGAAGTGACTACAGCAGTACACTGACAGAGAAGTACCAGAAATTCAAGCCAGTTAAGAAGAGAAGAGGGAACCAGGAATATCACTGCTGGTGTCAGATGGATCTTGATGGAAAGCAGAGAATACCAGAAAGATGTTTACCTGTGTTTCACTGACTATGCAAAGGCATTCGACTGTGTAGTTCATAACAAATTATGGGTAACGTTGTGGAAGACTGAAATTCCAGACATTTAATTGTGCTCATGAGTAATCTGTACGTGGATCAAGAGGCAGTCATGCAAACAAAAACAAGGGGACACCGCATGGTTTAAAGTCAGGAAAGATTGTGTTTTGGGGTTGTATCCTTTCACCATACCTTTTCAATCTGTATACCTAGCAAAAAATCCAAGAACCTGGACTATATGAAGAAGAGTAAGGCATCAGCATTAGAGGAGGACTCAACAACAATCTGTGTTATACAGGTGATACAACCCTGCTTACTTTACTGGAAGTGAAGAAGATTTGAAACACTTACTGATGAAGATCAGAGACCACGGCCTTCAATATGGATTACCTCAACATCAAGAAAAAAAATCCTCACAACTGGACCAGTAAGCAACAGCATTGTAAATGGAGGAAAGATTGAGGTTGTCAAGGATTCCATTTTACATGGGTCCACAATCAGTGTCCATGGAAGCAGAAGTCAAGAAATCAAAAGATGTGTTGCACTGGGAAAATCTGACACAAAGGACCTCTTTAAAGTGTTAAATGGTAATGATGTCAACTTGAAGACTAAGGTGTGCCTGACTCAAGTCATGGTATTTTCACTTGCATCACATGGCTTAGAAAGCTGAATAATGATAAGGAAGTCAAAAGAATTGACACCTTTGAATTATGGTATTAGAGAAGAATATTGCATGTACCATGGACTACCAAAAAGACAAACAAATCTGTTCTGGAAGAAGTACAACCTGAGTGCCCCTTGGAAGCAAATAACTAAGAAATCAGTAGAAAGTTAGAACGTGTTCCATAAGTTCAAAGGACAAGATCTTGGAGGGGAGGGGAAGTTCAGAAGTAAATAAACAAGCAAAAAAAGACCAAAAAAAAAAAATCAATACATACAAGTTGAATACATGTGATAAGAGATGCTTCTCTTGCTGAGTGTTAGTCTCTTCTCGGGCATAACTGTCTCTATATTGACTTCACTATAGAGCTTTAGATTTACATAAGCCATGCCTAGTAGTAAAATTCAACTAAGTACATAAAATACATCACTATAGCTTCCTAAGTACTCTCCTTAATAGCCTTCAATATCCAACAAAGAGATCTCTTAGCCCAAAGGAAAAGATGCCTCACAGCCAACCACTGCTTTCTACTCTCACTTTCCTTCATGCATCCTGTGCTTTCCCAAAACAAAACAAAAACCCATTGCTACCGAGTCAGTTTCAACATCATAGCAATCCTATAGGACAGAGTAGAACTGCCCCATAAGGTTTCCTAGGGGCCAATAGTGAATTCAAACTGCTGACATTTTGTTTTGCAGCTGAATGCCTAACCACTATACTAGCAGGGTTCATCCTGGGCTTTTGGCATGTTGAAATTATGTCTTCCTTACTTTCATGTTTGTACACATGAAGTTTCTGTTGCTTTGAAATATTTTTCCACCTGTAAGGAAGACAATTTACCTTGCCAACCTGTTTTCCTTCCTCAAGGATGCAAAAATGAACCCCATTTTACCTCTGTCTAGGAGTGATATTTGAACAAGTTCCAGCTAGTGGAACATGAATGATACATCTCACTTTCAGACTTTGTGTATGAAAATATGCCATGAACATCCTTTCATGTTCTTTCCCCTTCAACCATCATGACACAGATGAGTATGGCATACTTCAAAGCTAAACGATAAAGACGACAGAAACAAAAACTAGAAAAACCCTATATTCCTCAATCATTGCTTGAATAAGGATTTCCTGTCAAAAAGAAACAGTAAGTTATTATTACAGGAGTAAATAAATTTTGATACTTTTAGACTTTATTAATATTTAAAAAAATTACTATGCTTTTACAAAAACAACACATGCCTTCTATACGTGTTTGCCAACTTGCACTTCCCTTGCAAGGTATTTTTATAAGAGCCATGAGCCATCATGCTTTTTTTTTATTTTGCATGTTGCTGTAAAAAACAGCATGCTTATGAAAATACCTCATGGAGGGGTGAGAGGCATTCTTTCCAAATAAACAGAGAACACATGCACCATTTGAATAATAATACAATAAGCTAACCTGAAATATTGACCTGGGTAATTTCCCCAACCCAAGGATCCTATATCCACCTAGCCAAAAAAACTCCATGCTGTGGGTGCTGGCTCTCGCATCAGAAACAGAATTGTTTAATTTGTGCCTAGTCTATGACGGTGGCTGTGTTGCCATGTTCAGTATGATGATGGATACAGGCAGTAATAGTGGACTGGGATAATGGAAGCTTGGTCAGTATTTTAATTCTAGTGGGCCTCATTGGAGTATGGGCCTCAGATGGCTAAATCAGCAGGCCACATAACAAAAAATACGGCACCTTTTACCATCATCTCCAGCTGGAGCTAAGATTGGCCTGATAGCCTGCAGAGTGGCTAAGCTATAAGAAGGCCCAAACGTGTTATTTTCCTTAGTAAGTGTTATACATCCTACCCCCAGGAGAGCCAAAGTTCTTATGATTCACTTGCCTTCTTCCACAATGTTAGCCATTTCACTTTTTCTTCCATTTTCTCTCTAATTATTACAGGAAAAAGGGTGGAACTTCCTACCTGCAAAGGACTCATTTCATAAATAGCTATTACAATAGGGTGGACTTGACACTGACCACTAGACCACCAAGGAACTTCCTCTGCCTTGCAAGGAATTAGCCCCACAAGAGCACTACTCATGCTGTTTCTTTTGAATCTACTTCCGACACTCAACCTACAACCACCTCCGCAACTCTCATCATTAACAGGTTATAAAGTAGAGGACCACTTATTGCCTAACCCACTGCCCTTGAGTCAATTCTGAATCATAGCGACCCTATAGGACAGAGTAGAACTGCCCTATAGAGTTTCCAAGGAGTGCCTCGGGGATTCAAACTGCCGACCTCATGGTTAGCAGCCATGGCAATTAATCACTATGCCACCCGGGTTTACTGTCTAGTTGATGTTAAAACCTGGTCAACATGTTTGTCACCAATTCCTATGGACTCCTTTTAGTTTCTATGAATCCACCCATGAAGGCCTCATCTTTGCCCTTCCAGGAAGCCATGTCTCTGCCAGCAGCCCATCCTCATCAACAAAACCATTAAAGACGGTGAAGAGCTGATTCCAGCCTGCGTGCTAACAAAGTACCCTGTCAGTTTCATGGATCCTGACAAAAAACATGAAATTTCTGGTCAGAGGCAAAAGACCTTAGTACTCACATTAATAACAGCATCAGAATATTAACATTCTTGTGCACTGAGTCGTAGCTCCCACAGGGCGATATAGGGAGGACTGGGCAACACACTTACGTACAGTTGTTTTCATTAAAGAAGCTGTACTTAAGGAACCTGAACATTTTATAACTGGTAGCAAGCATGTCTGCCTTTTGATCTACAGAGACACTGGCTCCTTCTTCCAAGGCTGTTTGCTACACAAACATCTTGAAAAGTTATTTCAGGGAAATGGCAGTTAGTACTTTGCTATTAAGACACAAAGAAATACAAGAGATCCACAGAAAATTATTTCATAACACAATGATTATCTCAACTAATGCTCAGTAACAACCTTTGACCAAAATCAGTGAATGACTTAATTTGTCATTTACTCAAGAAACACTTTCCTGAGGTGTTGAAAGAAAACTAAATAATTTCATTTATTTCTGATTCCATAGCACTGTGTTTAGTATTATTTCAAAATACATCTGTAATCACTTCTTTACCTCACTATTTCTAGGTTTCAAATCAGGAACTTCAGAGTTATTGGAATAGATACATTACAAGCACTTGATTAATGTTTATTAAGAGAACAAATAAATGAATGAACAAATGAAATCACATCAAAAATTCCGGAAAGTAAAAAAGCTCACCTTTCATTTAGCTAATACACATTAAGCAACATTATTATATTTACTAGATATATGGGAGTGAATCAAACAAAACTTCCTGACTGTAACAAGCCTGGAGCCCTGACAGCACAGTGTTTAAGAACTTGGCTACTAACCAAAAAGGAGGCAGTTCGAGTCCACCAACTGCAACTTGTCTTATAGGGTTGCTATGAGTCAGAATCAACCCAATGGTAACAGTTTATAGCAAGGTTACAATTCAGTGATATAGTGTTCTGCCAACTTTTGGGGAAAGGTACGCCACTTTTCTTACATACTGAATGTGTAAGAGTTGATGAATGACTTGTGAGTTCCAAGAAATTGAGTTGGAATAAAAAAAAGAGTAGTCTGCAGAAGTTATCAACATAGTTCTTACAGAGGTCTATAGTCTAAATTTATTTTAATAGCACTAAAAGGCCTGTGTTACTGAGCCCAGTGTGTCCTATTTAACATGGAGTAGTATTTGATACTAGTGAAAAACAAAAGATGTATTGTATGTAGTGACAGCTTTAAAAAACTATCTGTTTGGTGAGTATATATCCACATTTGGCATCAGAGTTCTAGTGGTTCACTTTCACAGAGTAACAACAAAGGCGATACTATCTTGCATTTATATGTTGTTTTATTATTCCAAAGCACTTCCCCACTTTTCATCCGTGAAGCTACACGATGAGGTCAGCAGAACTGAAGGCAAAATTAAACAGCTTTCTAAGGTTACCCAGCTAGTTCCTGAATTTAAACTGGTATTCTTCAGGATGAGACTAAATACATCCCAAACTACTGAGTTCGGGTGGAAACAAAAATAACAGTTTTTTCATACAGAATATAAATGGTCTGCTTTACTCTTGTTTTTCAGCCTTACAGAGAATTAAATGGAAGTATAAATTGATGAGTATTTTTCCACCATCTGTAGGATATGTATGTGTGCACATGTACACACTGACCCTTTATTCCCTTTGCACAGCACTCGTCCTACAACCACTGGTATTGCTTTTTTCCTGGGAAATTGACACCATCCATAGTGGAAATTTGTAGGTAGACTTTTATGCGTTCCACTCACTTGATTTCTTAATTTTGTGTGTAAATAAAGTCTTTATGGAGATTGAAATACCCTGTCCCACTGCCAGTATTCCCAAGGAAAACGGCCGCTATGGCCAAATCAAATGCTCCCACCGCACAAATGAAAAGTCTGAATCAGGAAATTGTGTGATTTTTCTTTTGAAAGTATACTGGGCTTTTTATGGGGGCATTAGGTATCAAATTTTCCAAAATAACCTATTTTTATAATTTTTTCTAAAATATGTATATGCTGAATTTCATGGTAATATTAGAACACTCCATATTCTGCTATTTGTTACTTCTTAGATATTAATTTCTCTTCTAATTCAACACAGTCAGAAACATATAAAGCATTTCCACTGATACGGCAGATACCCACAGGAAACTTGGACCTCTAGAGCAAGCTAATGAATTTTCTCTCACTCTTGGGTGCCGCTCTAGGATGAAAGCTGAACCAACAAAGGGGATACTTGACACCCTCCTTTTAGACTATCCATGCTTCAAGGTGTAGTCGAAGGAAATCTCTGGCAGTTTAATGAGTATTTATTTGTAAGAAAGTAAAAAAATAAGATTTGTAATGTAAGTCTTCTAAAACTCCAAGACCAATGTTTTACACTTCACTAAAGGTAAAAATAAAAGAAGGTATCCTTTCAGCTTTCAGCACTTGGAGGACAGCCAGAAGGAAAAGCAGAGTACGCATAGCACATCCTTTTCAATTGTGCTCAGTAAAAGTTTTGACAGAGACTAAAAATCAGTTTTAAAATGTGAATACTCTTCAGTATAGATGTATACTAATAAGAGTTCTTGGAGATCAGCGGAAAATTGGTGCTGAGTGTCAATATAAACATCACATAATTAAAAATGAATTCCTTCTATAAATATATAAATTAGGTGAACATTTGAATACATCAAAAGTAGCTACCAAAAATCCTCAGACTATTATAAAGGACATTGGCCACACATGGCATATTCATTTATAGTAGAATAATGGACAATATAAAATCACCTAAAATTATTTATTAAAATTAAAAAAAAAAAAGGCTCTTAACATCTGCACCACCTAAATCCACTTCCCAGTAAATGAACTGAACTTTTAAAAGTAGCTTAAGTAATAAATGTATACATGTGCTTAATAAAAATAAAGAAAATAAAGAAAAAAATAAACTGTTGCCTTCAGGTTGATGCTGACTCATAGCAGCCACAGACAGCACAATTGACAGCGGCCCCATGAGGTTTCCTAGGAGTTGGCTGCTGGATTGGAACTGCCAGCCTCTTGGTGAACAGGTGTACCTTAACCACTGTGGTGTCACTGGGATTGCTCAATAGCTCTCAATGACATATTTTTTAATATAAAAATACAATTGGAATAGGAATAAAATGGCATACAGGGCTGAAAATAGGAAAAATGAAATAGATTTTGTGAATAATTTATGGAATATGAATGGCATTAAAATCAGAGGGCAAAAACAAGAAAATGAGAAAAAGCACACTCACAAAATAAAGAAATGAACATGACAAATCAAGAACAGTTATTTTTAATGAATTATTTTTTAAAACAAATCACCCAGTATAAGCTTTCAAATTACCATAAAGGAATTTTTAAAATATTTAAAAGTATTATTATAGCATGTGACCCTACACAAATAGTTACGCTACTTTCAAAGGTCATTTATATCATTTAGTTTCAATAAATGAAAGCAATTTAGTCTTGCACTCATGGCAGTTCAACACTAAAATAATACAAAAATTAATAAAAATATGAAATAAAATGAATAAAGTAAGTATGAAAAATCAGCCAACATAATCTATTGTTTAGTTCTACAGCAAAACCTGCAAAATCCAGAAACTCTGTAAGGCAGAAACCTATCTAACGAGGAAAACGCAACTACTTTTCACTAAAAATACAGAGAAAGAAGTTGTGACTGCACCCTGCCAAAGACAGAAAACTCTCAAGACCCAGAAAAATACGGCAGTTCTGTCAAGTTCCAGCTCTCACAGGTTTCATGGTAGTAGTAATATTACTGCCATGTTAAAAGTTAAAATACTAAGAGAAGTGTTAATTAGAAAATCTGTATGAAATGTTTGACTTACAATATTTTAAGTATAGTAAGTTTCCTTTTGTTCAATGTCTTTGCCTACACATGTTTTTTTGGTCTTTCAAGACTGTTCTGCATTCTGCAAACACAGGTATGTATAAAAATTGAATCTTCCATGTTAAACGAAAATGAAACCAAGTATCAGTGCTATGATATATGTTGTGGAAATACTTTCTGGAGTGATAAATTCTTGAAAACACTGGTTTATAATAGCAAATGCAAATATTTATGTGAGTCTGGTTATATAAGAAACATGACTTCATATTCATAAAACTTAGGGAAACTATTGAGAGGTGTAATTTTGTTAGAGTTGTACAGTCAATATCCCCAAACTGTTAGAGGAGGGCTTTGGTTGAGGAAGTGTGACTTATTATTTGACTGAGAAGTCACAATTCATTGTTCTAAACAGTTACTTAAATTATCATTGTTGTTATTTTCATTGTTTTATTATTATTAAATTGTTATTATTATTAACAAAAGTAATTACATCCATGACTGGTTTGTTATGCCATGTTGGTTGTATAACACTGGTAAGTCTGGAAAATCCTATCAGAGACATGCTATGAGCTTCCATTTTTCAAATACTCTCACTAATTACAGTAAGACTATTCAGCCATCCACAGAACCCATTCAAGCTACCATATGCTACAGAAGTCATATGTTTGAAAATTTCTATTCCTACTGTTAACCAGCTACACCACTACTGTAGATACTGTAACATGCTATTCAGATCTCTCTTTCAAAACTAGGCATTCCCTGGGGCAGCTGATGACATTTCACTGCGCCTCTTTCAGAAACTGTCCTCAGCTAGAGAAAGCCACTTTGCCCAAGGTCATGTCTCCTGCCCATGAGTATCCAATGAATGACTGATGCAGAGACATAAAGGTTCAGCCCTTTTGCATCAGGGTAATACAACTCTGAAAGGCTATCCCAGCTCCAGCAATGTCGTGTGACTGACTGACATCTCATGACTACACTGTCGATCAACTTCTCCCTCTGCATTGTCCTACTTCCTTTGTTTCCCCACAAATATTGAGCCAAGGGCAGCAACTTCCTGCACACAAACATTAGTCTGAGAATTTGCTTCCTGGGGAACTGGACATAAGAGAATTGGTGCCAGAAATGAGATAGAGGAAGTAGAGTCTACATTGGGATTTGGGAGCTAGCTCACTGATTATCTAACAGCAAGTTTCTATCCTTACAAGTAGGAAGTAATCCAGTAATCCCCGGTAACTCAGTGCAATTGTTAAAACATTCACTGGAAGGGAGCGAACTGGTGTGTGCAATTATCTCAGGCTTTTGTCAGGTTTAAATAACATTCTGATTATAAGAGAAGTGGAATCAGATGAGCATTGTTGAGGAAAACAAAAGTTTAGTGTGATTAATCAACAAAATAAGACACGGTGTGAAAATTACAGGGTCTACTTGGTGGCATATTCATAAGCTTTCATACCCTCAACCAAAGCAGAAAAACTGAAGGATCAGACCCCAAACTACATCTGAGCAGCAAGCTAAAGAAAAGGTTGAGTTCTCGACCCAGGGAAGCCTAATATACAAAGGTCACAGTCATAAATGGGAAGCAATAGAACCTTGCTGATTTAGAATGGAAATAGCTGAGTCAGTGAATTAAAGTCTTAATTCTCAGATTCCCCCAACCGACTAGAGGTAGAGGTTTGACTCTGTTGAAGGCTAGAGCTTCTACCACCCATCTCAACCCACCCCATGGTTAAAAGCAATATGGAGTCTCCACCTTGTAAGACAACATCTGTTTCCCTTTGTATTCTCGCTTTCTCTCTTACTGGCCACCAGATCAAATAACTAGGATCAGTCTATAATATAAACAAGCCAGGGAGGTACTGGCCCTGCACATGAAGAAAAAGGACTGTACGAAGAAAGAATGGCTGGCCTTCTCCCCCACGTACTGGTGAGATCCAGGGCACAACAGGAATGAATGGGATTAACTTTTGTAGGTGCTAGATCAAAGATAAGAAATTTATCAATGCAGTAAGGAATATGCTGATAAGAGGGCATTTCTTTCTCTTTCTCTCTCTGTCAGTCTTTCTTTTAATTTAGTATCCTATACTCAGACTGCTCTTTGAACTTGAAGGAAACTCCCTAGTTTGAGAGAAAAAAATTAAAATTTAGCTTTGAAGAGTACATAGGGCTTGTTTGATACCCTGACCTCTGAGCATATGATGCCAATCAGAATTATTAGTATACTTTATTTGCCTTTTAAATTAGTATTTTTCCTTAAAAATGTGTTCTACAAGTAAACAGCTGTGACTCTTGTGTTCACGTGTAGCACTATTCAGCCAGGTTTTGAATATGACCTCTCATTCATGCTCACGTTGAAGTGAGTGCCCCTCTATTGCCTCTCAAAGGTTCAAACCAAGGTTGACACTGCCAAGCAGAACAGGATGGGTGGAGTTGACTGTGTCAGCATTGGAGGTGGATAAAATTGTTGGCAGGCTCCAGAATGGGATAATGTCTCCAAAGTGTTTCGAGCCCCTTGCTGAAAGACCTTGAATAATTTCCATGTATTATTTTGATTGTGGCAAGATCTGCAGAAAGTATTCTGCTCTGCTATCAACAATGGCTCCTTTCATTGCAAATTTTAACCAGGCAAGTATATGTTAAAACCATACATGATGAATGTTTAAAATATTTTAAAGTGACAAAATAGTAGATAAAACTTTCCACACGTTCAGCTTAATTTTAATAAGGACAAATAATTAACAGTGATTAACTCCTTACCAAGCACTAAGTTAAATGCTTTACCTCCACTTTCTCATTAAATTTTCACAAATTTGTGGGGCAAGTGCCATTATCATTCTCACTTTAAACAGAGGAGGATGAGGAAAAGTGATTAAATGATATCCTGAATTGTATATGTAAGTTGATGGCAAAGTTGTCGGTTGCCAGAATTCTTACCACTCAACTGAAAGGCATACTACATCAGCATTTTTTGATAAATTTCTAGGAATGACTTCAGTAATGGTAGGGGAAACAACTGCCAGAATGTTTTCTTTTAGCAACGTTTTACCTAGAGTAATTTTGAAGGAAGAAAGACCTGGTGATAGTCTTCTAAAAATCAACCAATGGGGAAAAAAAATAGTCCTATGGATCTTGAAGATTCTGTCTCATACCGATCATGGTGATGGTACAGGACCAGCCAGAAAGACTTTAGTTTCCTTGTGCATGAGGTTGCCATGAGTCAGAGGCTGACTCAACATCAGCCAACAACAACAGCTCCTGTAAAATTAATTTTTTTTTATCCAATAGGCTTTCTTTGATCAAGTCTAACCAAAACCAAACCAAATCTGTTGGCTATCAAGTTGATGTCAACTTACAGAGACCCTATAGTGCAGAGTAGAATGGCCCCATAGTTTCTAAGGAGCACCTCATGGATTCCAACTGCCAACCTTTTGGTTAGCAGCCATAGCACTTAACCATTACACCACCAGAATTTCTTCCATCAGGTCTAGCATACAGTTTGCCTGTATCCATTCAGTATTTAGTGAATTAACAAAAAGTCACAAAAACACCCTTGTCTATGGTCTAAGTCTATGGTCTAAGTCTATGGTCTAAGTCTAACTGACTAGTCTGCCAGCTTGTTGTACTGCTGGGGCTTGCATGTTGCTATAGTGATGGAATCTATGCCACCAGTATTCAGATACTAACAGGGTCACCCCTGATGGACAGGTTTCAGGTCACCTTGCAGACTAAGAGAGACTAGGAAGACACCTGGCAGTCTACTTCTGAAAATAATTAACTGGTGAAAACCTTATGAATAACAACAGAATATTGTCAGATAGAAAGCAAAACCAAATCCACCACTGTTAAGATGATTCCGACTCATGGTGATCCTGTAAGTTAGTGTAGAACTGCCCCCTAGAGTTTCCAAGGAATGCTTGGCAGATTTGAACTACTGACTTTTTGGTTAGCAGATGTGCAGCACCATGCCACCAGAGTTTCCTTTGTAAGATATACTGCCAGAAAATGAGCCCCCCAGGATGGAAGGCACTTAAAAGACAACTGAGGAAGAGCTGCCTCTTCAAATTAGAGTCAACCTCAATGATGTGGATGGAGTCAAGTTTTGAAACCATCATTACTGATGTGGCACAACTCAAAATGAGAAGAAACAGCTGTAAACATCCATTAATAATCAGAACACGGAATGTATGAAGTGTGAAACCAGGAAAACTGCAGATTGTTAAAAAATGGAATGGACTACTGGTGTTCCATCAGATCGAACAGCTTGCTTCATTGTTCCTTTTGTTCTGCTGCATTTTGTATAAGGTCTAGAAGGGCTCTGTATATAATCATTTTGTATTCACTTTCTGATGCTTTCATAACAGTTTCTTCATCTGGAAAACTGCTGGGTTGCTTTGTTTGGGAGCCTTCTGAAGCCATGGCTGATTTCTTGTATGCCACAAATGTCTGGGTCTTAAAAGCTGCCAAGCTGCCATCTGAGGGCAGAGCAAATGGTCTCAACTCAGCAGAAACGGATACTCACTGAGGACCAAAACGACATGCGGTAAAGAAAACCCAGAAGATAAACAGACCCACATGCGTGGGTGCTTACATCGACTTGGGACCGGAAGAACCGGATGGTGCCCGGCCACCACCAGTGATAGCCATGATGGAGCTCACTAAGTTGAGTCTCACTGGCAACACAAGAATAAAAAGGGGTGCATCCTGAGATCTCCACTAAAAGACCTTAAGTGATGGTCCAGCGGTTTCGGGGTTCCCCTGAGAGCATGGCCCCCGGCCCTGATGCTTCCCTTACCCATAAATTATAATGAAGGTCCACTCTTTGGACACAAATGGATTGGACTTGGTGATGCAGAGTGACCATACATTGGATGCACTGTATGGTTCTGTACATCTGTAGGATATCATCCTGCTGACCTCTGGTTGGAAGAAGGAGAGTGGGTGAAGACGAGGGGAAAGGAGACTATTGGGAGGATGAGACATGTATGGAGCAGAGAGGAATAGTGTGCTGTCACCGGACAGGGAGAGCAGTGGAAGCTGCATATAGGTGGGCATGTAAATTTATACGGGAATGTACGTTTTCACTCAGTCATATTAAATAAAAAATAAAAATAAAAAAAAGAATAAGCTTTCATTGGTAAAGCTAAAACACCAACAACAAAAAGAAATGGAATGCATAATCATTGATATCCTAGGCGTTAATGAACTGAAATAAACTGGTATTGGTCATTCTGAATTGGACAATCATATGGTCTACCATTCCAGGAACAACAACCTGAAGAGGATTAGTATTGCATTCATCATTAAAAAGTGTGTGTCCTGAAGAACAATGCTGTCAGTGATAGCATAATAACTATCTGCCTATAAGGAAGAAAAGGTAATACAGACATTATTCAAATTTAAGCACCAACCACTGAGGCCAAAGATGAAGAAACTGAAGATTTTTATCAGTTTCTGAAATCCAAAACTGATCAACATACAATGAGGATGCACTGATAATTACTGGTGATCAGTATGAAAAAGTTGGAAACAAAGAAGAATGACCTGTAGTTGGACAATGAGGTGTTGGTGACATAAATGCTGCCAGAGATCAAAATACAGAATTTTGCAAGAACAAGGACCTCTGCATCACCAATACCCTTTTCACCAGCATAAATAGCAACTATACACACAGACCTCACCAGATGAAATACACAAGAATCAGACTACATCTGTGGAAAGGGATGATAGAAAAACTGAATATCATCAATCAGAACAAGACCAGGTACTGATTGAAGCCCGGACCATCAATTGCTCATATGCAGGCAAATTGAAACTGAAGAAAGTCAGAACAAGTCAAGGAGACCCAAAGTAGAACCTTGAGTATACCCCACCTGAGTTTAGAAACCATCTCAAGAACAGATTTGATGCATTGAACATTAATGACCAAAGATCAGACAAGTTGTAGAATAATATCAAAGACATCATACATGAAAAAAGTAAGAGGTCATTAAAAAGACAGGAATGAAAAAAAAAAAAAAAAAGACCATTCTGGATATCAAAAGAAACTCTGAAACTTGCTTTTGAAAGTCAAATAGCTAAGGCAAAAGGAAGAAATGATGAAACAAAAGAACTGAACACAAAACATTAAAGGGCAGCTCAAGAACACAAAATATAATGGCATGTGCAAAGAGCTGAGATACAAAAGAAAAAAGGAAGAACATACTCTGCATTTCTTAAGTGGAAAGAAGTGAAGACGAAATTCAAGTCTCCCAGTTGCAGTAGTGAAAAATTCTACCAGGAAAATATTAAATGACTCAGGAAGCATCAAAAAAAGAGAATGACTACACAGTCATTAAACCAGATAGAATTGGTTAATGTTCAACCATTTCAGAAAGTAGCATGTGATCAAGAACCAACAGTACTGAAGGAAGAAGTCCAAGCTGCAATGAAGGCACTGGAAAATAACAAGGCTCCAGAAACTGATGGAGTATCTACTGAGATGTTTCAGCAAACAGATGCAGCACTGAAAGTGTTCATTCATCTACAATCGACTGGAAGAAATCCATATTTATGTCGCCATGAGTCGGATCCGACTCGACGGCACTTGGCTTGGCTCCAGGAAAGGTGGTCCAATGGAATGAGAAAATTACCACACAATATCATCAATATCATTTGCAAGAAAAATGGTGCTAAAGATCATTCAAAAGAAACTGTAGCAGTATATTGAAAGAGAACTACCAGAAACTCTAGCCCAATTCAGAAGAGGATGTGGAAATAGGTTTATCCACTGATGTAAGATGGATCTTGGCTGAAAGCAGAGAATACCATAAAGATGTTCATCTATGTTTTATTGACTGTGCAAAAGCATTCAACTGTGTGGATCATAACAAACTACGGATAACATTGTGGAGAATGGGAATTCCATAACACTTAATTGTGCTCATGAGAAATCTGTATATACATCAAGAGGCAGTTGTGTGAACAGAACAAGGTGATGCTGCATGGTTTCTAGTTTGGAAAGGGGTTTGTCAGGATTGTATCCTTTCACCGTACCTTATCATTCTGTATGCTGAATAAATAATCCAAGAAGGTGAACCACATGAAGAAGAATGAGGCATCAGAACTGGAGAAAGGCTTATTAAATCCCGCACTATTCAGAAGACACAACCTTGCTTGTTGAAGGTGAAGGGGATTTGAAATGCTTACTGATGAAGATCAAAGAGCACAGCCTTCAGTATGAATTGTACCTCATCATCAAGAAAACAAAATTCCTCACAACTGGACCATTAAGCAACATCATGATACATTGAGAAAAGGTCTTTACTTGCTTCCACAATCAAAGCTCATGGAAACAGCAGTCAAGAAATCAAAGACACACTGCATTCAGAAAATCTGCTGCAAAAGACCACTTTAAAGTGATGAAAAATAAAGATGTCACTTTGAAAACGAAGGTGCTCCTGATCGAAGCCATTGTATTTTTAACCATATCATATACATGCAAAAGCTGGACAATGAATAAAGAAGACAGAAGAATTGATACCTTTGAATTTTGGTGTTGCAGATTATTAAATACACTACGGACTGCCAGAAGAACAAACAGACCTGTCCTGGAAGAAGTATAATCAGAGTGCTCCTTAGAAGCAAGAATGGCAAGAGTATGTCTTACGCATTAGACATGCTGTCGGGAGGGTTCAGACCCTGGAGAGTGACACTATGCTTACTAAAGTAGGTCAGCAAAAAATGGGAAGACCCTCAACAAGATGGATTAGCACAGTGGCTGCAACAACGCACTTAAGCATAAAAATAATTGTGAGCATGGTGCAGGACCAGGCAGCGTTTCATTCTGTTATGCAGAGGGTTGCTGTGAGTTGGAACTGACTCAAGGGCACCTAACAACAACAACAACATGGCCTAATCACTATTATACGTACGACACCACGCTTAGCTTTGCCAAAACTATTCACAGATCTTGTTATATCCATTTTCTACACAAGTAGATGAGACACACGGTGGTGAGAACACATCCTACTATGCTATGAGTAGTAAATAGATTTCATGCAAAATTCAACCACAAAAGGTAAATCTCTGGATAGCTACACCAAGAAGGTCAACAAGACTATGTCTGGCCTCATAGTGAAGGGGATGCTGTGTTTGGCAACTTTTGCCTGCCTTGACCCTGAAGTAGAGGAGTGCTAGCACTCATGCCTGGCATTTTTTTTATCTCTGTACACACCAACATACCCAAAGCAGACAGGTTTGCTGTAGCATTTCTTCAGACTATTTGACCACTTGAACTCTTCACTGAGTATTCAGTAGTCATTAAAAGTGCAGTTCTCTAGATTTATTCTATAATTTTTCACTGTATTTGTATTCAGTATTCTTTCACATTGTTTGAACTTTCTAGTTAGCATTTCATTGATACAGTGGATAGATGTGACATTCTGCAGAATGTCAAGCTATTTCACATCCCTTCAAAATAATAACTGTGTGATGATTAGGGAGTTAATACAGATCTGGGAAAATTCCACATACACCTACTGTTGTCTTTCCGAAGTAAGTGGGAATTGCTTTTGATCTCCTGTCTCTCAAGTACAAAAAATAATAATAATAAATTCTACAGATCATTGGTTGCATAACACATACCTGAGGCAGTGTTCACTTGCTGTGCAAAATGTTCACAAGTGGTACAGCAGAACATAAATTACAACTGAGGGTAAATTTATGAGAGATCTTTGTCATCTTCCAAGGTGTTTCTAGTTTTGGCAGGGACTGTGTTGGTGATTTAAATGGGTTTATAATGGGCCTATCACTGCTGCATACTCTAGACACTTAAGGATGACAATAATCTACCATTTCTCCCAGGATTCTTCAACTATCTTAGCTGAAGGAGACTAGGTGAGCCTTTCTGAAGATTTCACTTGTTAGTTCCTACTATGATAGCTCTTACCTTGCAGGCTATTGAACAGTGAGGGGGAGAGGCTTCTGCCAACTATTAAATACATTTATTACAATTATATATTCAAGTAGGAAAAATGGCTACTGGAGAAACAGGGATCCAGGATTCCATTTAAGATTTCATTCCCCTAGTCCTCCATTCTAAAATAAGGAGCCATAACACTTTGGTTCTCTAGATTGTCAATGTCAACTGGGACTTTGTGTTTAAGGATCTTTGAAATGTTTGCCATTTCCTTTTTCCCAGTGTACTTTTAGTTAAATAAATTGCTATAAATTCCCTTGGTCTCAGATTAGATCAATTACAGCATGCAACTGCCATATTATTGCAGGGTCCTTCCTCACAGAAATATGGCTTCTCCCTCAAACAGCTAATATTTGGTCTGAAAATTGGCTCAAGTTTACACACCAGGGGAAGATTCATGACTTATGTTAAGGCAGATAACCTCAGCCAAATGATCAGCTACACTGTTGATTTATTTCACTGTATATGTGAGAGCATCTCAACCGCCATACTAATGCCATTCTGGGAGAAGCAATTCTTTATTGTGGAGGGCTGTCCTGTGGATTGTAAGATGTTTAGCAGCAGTGTTTGTCTCCACTTACTAGATGCTAGTAGAGTTTAACAATTATGCAAAACAAAAAAATTCTTCAGACACTTCCAAACATCTCCTGAGGGGCAAAATCATCCTTGATTAAGAACTACTGGCATAGATACAGTACTTCTCTTGCTGACAGCCTATTATTCTTATCCTTAAGGTACCCTAAGTACAGTATAGCTTTCTGACTCCCAGACTACTCTTCTGACCACTCTTCCCAATAGTTCTACCTACCATGCTAGTGATGGTTAAGCACCATTGTTTGGCTTCTGGTTTTCCGGAATGACTCGGTAATCCTGAATGCTATCATTGAGCCTAGTGTCTACCCCCACCATTGCTTGATTACAAAGAAACAGGCAATGCTGAACTTTCCAGTGATGCCTATGCCCCTCTCATCAGTGCATTCCTCACTGTGTTGGTATCAAGAGTCTTGTTCCTGAGAGTTCAAACACCTACCATTGTGTAGATTTTCTAGAAGTTTCCTACACTGTAAGATGAAGGGTTGTTATCTTTGTTAGCAACCCGGCATTAACTTACCATCTATAAATATGAATCTCTTCTAGTCAGTTGTGGAGGTAGCTGTCTTCCAAATTTCTTGGCATAAAGGCTATTCCTGATTCTCTCAATTCTAACTGAACATTGTGTTTTGTTTCCTTAGGGGTGTGATCTTGCAACTGAATTCATTATACTTCCGTTTCCAGGTGGCAGATTTCATTTAGAGAATCCTGTCTCATGAGTGTGTCTGTAATGTTGGGAATCTGAGCAGGTTGGTGAAGGGTAGTTTGAATTTCTGACCCTTTTAAAAATATATCACATAGAATGTGTTCCTTCCAGGATGTCTATATCTTGCCCTGCTTCAATGCTCTCCATACACAGGGTGCTGAGTACTTTCTAAATTATGTTTCCTAAATCAGGTACAACTGGTATTCATAGTGTACTTAAAAGTGTCTCATATGCTTGAAGACTATGCCTAATTCATTCCACACCTTCTACCCTAAATCAGAGGAAACAAAATTAGAATATTCAGATAAATTTTGGCCTATGAGGGCCAATCTAAAATACTTACATCTTTCTTCAGGTTTAGTTAGAATCCAACCAGAGAACTTAGTCCTTTTCAAGATTCATTTTAAGGAACAGAAAATTTAGAAAATCTTTTCCAAGTGATTTAAGAAGGAACTTACAGGAAGGATGAGAGAGGATAAGAAGTACTGGAAATATTTAGCCATGAGCATGGAAGACCAAAAAGCAATTTTTTTAAATGTATGTATATCAACAGTTATCCTACAGATAATTAAGTAAACTGTTGTTGTGAATCCCTAGTGGTGCAGGGGTTAGAAACTCTACTGCTAACCAAAAAGGAGAGTAGCTTGAATCTACCAGCTACTCCTTGAAAACTTTATAGGGCAGTTCTATTCTGTTCTACAGGGTCATCATGAGTCAACATCGACTCAGTGCTATACACATATATTGTTTTTGGGTTTATGGGTTGTTGTTGTTAGGGGCCATCAGGGTTGGTTCTAACACACAGCAACCCTATGTACAACAGAAGGAAACACTGCCTGGTCTGCACCATCCCCACAATCGTTGTCAGACTTAAGGCCAATGTTTTAGGCACTTTGTCAACCCATCTCATCAGACAAAATTTTCCAACAACGAGGAATGTTAAATAGTTAGAGATGAATGCAGTATCACTGTCTTCACAGTAAAGTGATAACACATTCCCTTATGTTTGAGGTGGTCTTGGTTTACCCCTATTGTCCTAGAGTAATTATTACTACCATTTCCATTCACTCTGAACATTTTCTGGTTTGGACTACATGATCATCCTACTTACATGGTCTATATTAACCTACCTTGAAAGAATACAGACTTAACTATGTTATGTATACTTTGCAGTCCTATCCTTTTATGACTTTTACATAAGTTTTCACATAAGGTCACTGTCTCTATCCCGCTTACAGTTTTCACAGTCCCATCATGTGAATATGAAGGCCAAAAACTATCACAAATAAGCAGTGTCATATCTCTAACAATGCTTTCAATCTAATATATAGGCAACCCTAGAGACTGAGACTTGTCCACTCTACTGAAAATATTATATAGAAGCTCTAGGCCAACCTGTGAAGAAATAGCCTTATTTTCAACTTGTTTCCTGCAGAGCTGCTCCATAAGTCTTGTCATGGACTGGGACTGTATTCCAAAACACGATGTGTGAAGCAATGAGTGTAGCAGTTTGGCTAGGCCATGTTTCCTGATATTGTGTGATGTTCCTCTATGTTGCAAACCCTCCCTCTATGATATTAATGAGAGGAAGGATGGAATGCAGTTGTGTTAGTGTGCCACGACTCAATAATGTTTAATTTTGTATTGTGCCTTGAGGCAATCTCTTGGAATATAAAAGAACAGGAAGCAAGCAGAGAGTTGGAGATTTCGTACCACCAGGAAAGAAGCAGTTCTGGGAGCTGAGTGCATCCTTTGGAAAGGTCTTGGAGTCCCTGAGCATCAGAAGCTCCCAGTCTGGAGGAAGAACGACAACAGTGACTGTCATGGTTGGAATTGGGCCCCCCCAAAAATGTGTGCAGCCACATGGCTGGGATATGGTTCCCAGTATCTTGGGACTCTCCTCCATTGTGTGGTTTTGCTAACCTGTATGTTAAAGGATTAGTGTGGGGCTGTGAATTCCTGCTGTGGGGGAAGTTTCTCTGGAGTATGGCTTGCCCCACCCTTAATGCTTTTAGCTTGCAAGGAATAAAAGGAAAAAGAAACAAAGGACAACTCAAGAACCTCGCTACCATCAAGCAAGCAGCACTGGGAGCAGAGCGCGTCCTTCAGACCAGAGGTTCTTGGGTGAGGACGCTCCCTGGACAAAGACTGATGCAATACCGGACTTTCCCTGGAGCGGACACCCTGAATATGGACTTGCAACCTACCGGACTGTGTAAGAATAAATCTTTCTTTGCTAAAGCCATCCACTCTGTGGTATTTCTGTTAGAGCGGCACTAGCTGACTAAAACATTGACCTTCCCCCAGAGCCAGCATAGAAAGCCTTTCCAGAGCTGACTACCTGAATTTGAACTTTTAGCCTACTGGACTGTGAAAAAAGTAAAATTTCTCTTTTTAAAGCCATCTACTGATATTTCTGTTATGGCAGAACTAGATGACTACGATGTCTTTTTTTAACATTTTTTTCCTATCCCTCAAGAGTCAGCTATTCTGGAAGTATCCAAACAGCTGCTCCTTCCCCAATATCCTTAAAATTCACCTGACCTGGTTTGAAATCTGTCAGGACTATGTACGCCCGCAGCTACATTAATGCTATATTCACCCAGGGGTAGCATAGAAGAACTTTTCGGCAACTGGCATTTCCACACTGTTAATGTATTGGTGGAACTAACCCTGAGACACATATTGAGCATATAGAATCCTTTAGGTATGGGTCTCTCTGAACTACTTGATGAAATGATCATCCTAAGGGAGCACTACTAATCTAAGGAGCCTGGGCAGACATGTACCAAAGCTGGAGAGGAACCGAGACCAGAAAGTTACTCAAATAGAATTACATTGAACTTGTGCCCTAAGGTTTTATTAGAGAGGAAATAATACTTACCTAGCTCCCTGTTTACCTTTCTTAGTTTGTTTGTCCCTTAATATTTCCAATTAAATTTACATTGTTTTATTAATAAGAACAGCTGTATAGATAGATATTCAGAGGAGAGCTAAATCTATATGACAGCTTATGAAGACCAAATCTGCTATACTCACTGCTAAAATATACATCCCTGCCACCTTCAAATCTGTATATGACCATTCAAGCAAGTTTGGGCCAACTGAGTGTCAGCAACATCACTTTCTGAGTGAAGTGGTAAGAAGTAGACATACTTTCCCTATAATCTCTTTTCCCATCCCCCAGCTAATTAAATAGGACCACTTGGATCTGTAGAAGACAAGAGCCACAAGAATAAGCAGCACAGGGCCCTGAAGGACCACATGTAGGACTGCTCAGCCAGATTATCCACAGTGAATTTGAGCAAAAACCATCTGTGATTATACTAAGCCCCAGAGAATGTGTGAGAGTGTAGCTAGATATAGAGATGATAGATGGTAGACAGACAGATAGGTAGAGAAACAGACAAAGAGACAATAGCTCCACAGCTGTGAGTTAAATGCTATTCATGGTGACTTTTTATACAACCCAACTTAACATTGCCTGGTTCTGTGTTTCCTCACTATCGATGACATGTTTGTGTCCATCATTGCAGCTACTGTGCCAGTTCATCTCACTTGTGGCATAGTGGTTACGAGCTACAGCTGCTAACCAAAAGGTTGGCAGTTTGAATCCACCAAGTGCTCCTTGTAAACTCTATGTAAACTCTATGGGACAATTCTACTCTGGTCTACAGAGTCACTGTGCATCAGGACGAACTCAAAGGCAGTGGGTTTAGTTATTCTTTCACCCTCACCTGCCTTCTACTTCACCAAATATAACGTTTTTCACAAAAGACTGACTGCTTCTGATGATCTGTCCAAAGCAAATCAGTAGTACAATGTTCTGCTGCGATTTGCAGAGTTTTCAGAAGTAGATCTCGGGTCTCTTCTTCTTATTCTATGTTAGTCTAGGAAACCTGTCTGTCACGGGTGGCACTGCTGTTATGTGACACATGGGTGGCATTTTAGCATTACAGCAACACTAAAAGCAACACAGTACAGCAAACTGAGACTGTGGTGGCATTTAGCTCTACTAGCTGATTAAATCCATTCTTAGATGTGGAGACATTGAGCCTTGTATTTGCAGAATCTCTGTGCATTAACACTAAAGAACTTTTAAGTTAAAACTGAGATAACTGAGACTAAAAAAAGGACAATAGCTTCTATAACGCTATGATATCTTCTCTGTAATTTCCAAGTTTTCCAGATGTTCAGATGCTTGCCATTAAGAGGAAAGCCATGCATTCAGAAATAATTCTGATTTTGTTATTAGGGCACATGTAAGCTTTGGGGGAAAAATGAGTTAGTTCTTATCTCATTATTATACAAGCAAAACATCAGATTTATATATTTACTTACTAACTTTTTTTTCATTTATTCACGGATTGGGGAACTGTCAGAAAGGAAAAGAAATGGACAGAAAGACATAATTGTTCACAGAAAGAGTATGAATTTTTCAAGCAGCACTGTTTCTGCATTACGAACAATGAGTTAGTATCAAACTGCTGACACAAAACCACTCACTTGATCAAAGCCTTGGATTTCCATTTCTCAAGCCCAGAGCTTTCTTAGGACTTTAAAGCATGGCCAATATAATCAGAGTTAGACTATAAAGGTGTAATAGTAGCATGTCTTTCCAAGTCTAAGAAATGATTTCCAGTGGCTCTGAATAACTAGACATCACTATCCCATACTGTTCCCAAAACTACTTCCAGCATGTTCTGTATTATGTGCATCTCATGTTGTTTCATGTGATACACATAAGCTGGTCTGTCCAAATTCCAAGTCCAGCTTTTTATAAGTTCAGCTGTGATCTACAGTTCATTCTGTTAAGTCTTTTCCATAATCCCTCCATTCCATATTATATATACACCTTCAGTGCTTCCTTCCCTCCCTCACATCCTAACACCTTCATTTAATCGCCTCTTAATCATCTGCCTGAAAAGTAAACCCTCCAGTCACTTATTGTTTCCTTCCAGATGCTGCTGTCGAATGACTCCCTACGGACATCACCTAACATTCCACCCATGTTTATTTGGCTGTTGTACACTGTGATTCCATCACTCCAAAGCTTTTAAGCTCTTTCCTTCCAAGAAAACTCACAGCTAACACCATTATTTCCTCACAAAAACAGCTAACATCTGCACACTGAAACATCAAAACAAAGAAAAGATGTTGTACAACTCTACTAAAGTTGGATGCAACTATTATCAGTCATTTTAGGCAATAAATCAATATTTTATTTTAATTTCTATTAAAAAATAAACCATAGTGTCAGATTTTCTATTTCTCTTCAGAGAAAGAGTTAACAAACAAGTTGCATGCAATGACTGATTAGTCTACGCCTGTTAGCTAAATGAACAAGCCTCTACTTGAAAAGTTAGTCTCTAACAAAATCCATCAGGTTGCTCGATGAAATTTAATTTCATTCTTCGTATAAGTAATTACAGTCACATTACAGAATGAAGTGAAAATAGCCAACAAATGCTTATTGTAAATTTAACAATGTATAATATTTATCAAAAGGACTTATTCCCAGAAGTTTCTCATATAAATAATAATGCTGAACACATTTACATTATCCTATAAAGATCCTTTGATAAAATTGATCATATCTGACTCACAATCTCAGTTACCATGGGTTCCTATTCATAAGTAAGAAAATAAGATCCCTAAAATATAGAATTGAGATAAATCTCAAGCATCCTAATTTCCGGCTGTTTCCCATACAGACTGTAACAGCCTTTAGTCATGGACTATTTCTCTAGATAAGTGATTCTCAGACTTTAATGTACACCATAATCCTCTGTAGTTTTTGTTGAAACACAGCTTCCTAGGATAATCTCCAGAGATTATGACTCATTAGCTGGGATTGGTCCATGAATTTACATTTCTAACTAGTCAAGTAAAAAAAAAAACTGTATAAGTATGCTTACTAGCTCATTACCATCAATTATAACCATGACAAAATAACCCTATCAATAAAATATTAAACGTAAAAATAAAATGGAAACTTTTATATTAATGTACTCTTTAATTCTGTAGTTTGGAATAGCACTTCCTTCCCAACATTATTTTGTTTGTATGCAGAAATGATTGATTGCCCCTCACTTGGACCATTCCAAGTAGGTTTTCTCAGCACACAAGCTGAAGTAAAATTTTAAACTGTAACACTAGATTCTCAAACTGCTTGTTTATTTGCCTTAGGTGACAGTTTACAGCTACAGTTTCTCATGCAAAAACTCACACACACACATTGCTACATGACCCTAGTTCCTATTCCTTTAAAGTGACAGCACTTTTGCCCTTTCCACTCCAGGTTTCCCATTTCCGTTCTACCAGCTCCTACTGCTGTCTGCCTTCTCATCTTGCCTCCCGACAGGTGCTGCCCATTTAGTCTCATGTATCTATCTGAACTAAGAAGCACATTCTTCACACATATCGTTTTATATCTTATAGTCCAGAATAATCTTTATTCGGAGACTTGGCTTTCAGGATGATTTCAGTTCTGGACTAACAGACGTCCGAGAGCCATATCTTCTGGTGTACTTCCACTGTTAATCAGATCACTAAATCTGGTCTTTTCATGTGAATCTGAGTTCTGTACCCCACTTTTCTCCTGCTCTGCCAGGGACTCTGTCACATCCCCTGTCAGGGCAAGTCATTGGTAGTAGCCAGACACTATCCAGTTCTTTTGGTCTCAAGCTCACAGAGTCTCTGGTTTATGCAGCCCTTTTCGTCTCCTGGGCTATTTTTCTTGTGTCTTTGGTGTTCTTCATCCTCCTTTGTTCCAGAAAGGTTTGGACCAATAGATACATCTTAAATATCTTTTCACAAGCTTCCAAGACACCGATGCCTCTTACCAAAGTGGGATGCAGAATATTTTAAGAAAGTTTGTTATCTGAATTGACCAAATGTTCCCTAAAACCATGGTGCTAGACCCTGTCTCTGGTACACCGTCCCTCCAAATGTTGGCTTATGTTCAGGAAACTTCTTAGCTTTTGGTTTAGTCCAGTTGTGTTGATGTCTCCTGTACTGTGTACTGTCCTTCCCTTCATCTAAGATAATTCTTGTCTACTATCTAGTGAATTCCCCTCTCTTTCCCTTTGTAACCTCAGAACCATCAAAGGATGTTTTCTGCTGTATTTAAATGTTTGCTTGAGTTCTTACAACAGTGGTCTCCTATCATATTTTTCCTTATGTAACTAATTTTACTCAGCATAATGCCTTCCAGATTCATCCATAGCATGTTTCAAGGACCCATTGTTCTTTATTCACTTTGTGAATATACCGCAATTTGTTTTTTTCATTTATCGATTTAAGCACACCTAGATTATTTCCTTTTTTTTTTTTTTGCTATTGTGAACAGTGCTGCAGTGAACAGTGCATATAACTATTCATGTGATGGCTCATTTCTCTAGGATGTATTCCAAGGAGCAGGATTGCTCGATTGTTCAGCACTTCTATTTCTAGTTTTTTAAGGAAATGCCAAATTTATTTACAAAGTTGTTGTACCTATTTATATTCCCATCAGCAGGGTGTGTTTCAGTCAACTTCATAACCTCTCTAACACTTATTATTTTGTTTTCTTGGGATACCAGACTTGCTGGGATGAGATGATATCTCACTGTAGTTCTAGTTGTCATTTCTCTAATAGCTAATGATTGTGAGCATTTCCTTATGTTAATTGTTAGCCACCTGAATGTCGTCTTTGGTGAAATTCCTGTTCATATCTTTTGCTTATTTTTTAATTGGGTTATTCTTGTTGTTGTTGTTGTTGAGGTTTTATGCAGATAACACTGATCAAATTTGCTTTATCTAAGAATGTTTTTCCAGTCTGTAGGTTGTCTTTTTTACTCTTTCAGTGACGTCTGTGGATGTGTACTAAGTGTCTGATTTTTAGGAGCTCCCAGTTATCTATTTTCTTGTCTGGTATTTGTGTATTGCGAGTTTTGTTCTGCATTCTATTTCTGACATATATTAGGACTCCTAGTACCATCCCTATCTTTTGTTCCATGATCTTTACAGTTTTAGATTTTATATTTAGATCTGTGGACCATTTTGAGTTAATTTTGTGTGTGGTGCAAGGTATGGGTCTCCTTTCATTTTTTTTACAGATGACTATTCAGTTTCATTCTGTTGTACACAGGGTCATGATCATCAGAACTGACAACAACAACATCTAGTTACGCAAGCATCATTTGTTAAAGAGACTATCTACTCCCCATATAAAGGACTCTAGGCATTTGTCAAATATCAGCTGCTCATGGGTAGACGAATTTATGTCTGGATTCTCAATTCTGTTCCATTAGTCTATGTATCTGTTGTACCAGGTGGTTCTGACTACCATGGTGGCATAATATGTTCTAAAATCAGATAGTGTAAGGCCTCTCACTTTGTTCTTCTTTAGGAAAGCTTAACTTATGCACGGCTTCTTCCCTTTGTCTATGAAGTTGGTGATTTGTTTTTCCTCTCGTTAAGTAATATCATTGGAATTTACATCAGAACTGCATTGTATCTGTAGATCACTGTGGGTAGAAATGACATTTTTACAATGCTGAATCTTCCTATCCATGAGCAAAGTATGTTTTTCCATTTATGTCAGTTTACTGGTTTCTTACAGTAGTGACTTTTAGTTTTATTTGTATAGGTCTTTTACATCTCTGGTTAGATTTATTTCGAAATATTTCATCTTCTTAGTGGCTAATGTAGACAGTATTGATCAGGCTACTTTTATTTTGGTGTTCTCTTTATTGGTGTAGAGGACTCCAACTGATTTTTGTATGTTTATCTTGTATCCTGATAATTTGCTGAAATCTTCTATGAGTCCCAGTAGTTTTCTTGTAGAGTCTTCAGGGATTTTTGTGTATAAAATCATATAGTATGCAAATAGAATACTTCTACTTCTTCCTTAACAATCTGTATGCCCTTTGTTTCTTTTCCTTGCCTTATACCTCTGGTTAGGACCTTCAGCACAATGTTACACAAGAGTAGTGATAAACGGTGTCCTTATCAGGTTCCTTTTCTCGAGGGGAATGCTTTCAGACTCTCCCCATTTAGAATGATATTGGTTGTTGGCTATGTATAAATGCTTTTTATTACATTAGGAATTTCCCTTCTGTTCCTAGTTTGCTAAGAGTTTTTGTCATGAATGGGTTTTGGACTTTGTTAAATGCCTCTTCTGCAACAATTGATAAGCTCGTATGCTTCTTGTCTTTTGCTTTATTTATGTAGTGAATTACTTTGATAGTTTTTCTAATGTCGCACCATCCCTGCATACCAGGTATGAAATCCAACTGATCATGCTGAATTATTTTTTGATCTGTTGTTGAACTCTATTGGCTAGAATTTTGTTTTTTTCCTGGTATTGATTTCAACTTTAATGGCTTTATGGTCTGAGAAGACGCTTTGCAATCATTTAATGGTTTAGATTCTGTTGAGATGTGCTTTATGTACTAACACATGGTCTATTCTGGAAAATGTTCCACGTGCCTTAGAGAAGGTGTACATTATCTGTTGAAGGGTAAAAAGTGCTGTATATGTTGAAAAGGTCTAGTTGGCTAATTGTCACATTAAGATCTTAACGTATCTTTACTGCGCTTTTTTGTGGATGATCTGCCCATTACTGAAAGTGGAGTGTTAAACTCTCCGACTATTATTATGGAATAATCTATCTCATTTTTCAATGTTGTCAGTGTTTGTTTGATGTATTTAGATGCTCTGGTATTGGGTGCATAAGTATTTAATATTGTTATGCCCTGCCGACGTATTGAACTTTTCAGTAATAAGTAGTGACCATCCTTGTTCATGATGGTGGATTTTATATTAAAGTCTATTTTATCTGAGATTAGTATTGCCACTCCTGTTCTTCTTTATATGTTGTTGGCTTTGTGCATTATTTTCCATCCTTTAATTTTCAGTTTGTTCATATCTTTGAGTCTAAGGTATGTTTCTTGTAGGCAACATACAGACAGAGTGCATCATTTAATCCAGAATGTCACTCGTTGACTCTTTATTGGAGCATTCATTCCATTTACATTCAGTGTACTTACTGATAGTTCGTGTTTAGTGTTGTCATTTACTTATGTGTTGTTGATGTATTTATTTTTGTGTTGTTGATGTTTTCTAAAGAATTTTCTTGAAGATTTATGAATCTGAATTCATGAGAGATATTGGTCTGTAATTTTCTTTTCTGGTGTTGTCTTTACCTAGTTTTGATATCACAGTTATGCTGGCTTCATAGAATGAGTTCAGGAGTATCACATCCCTTTTTATACTCTGAAAGTTTGGTAGAACTCTCCAATGACATCATCAGGGCCAGAGTTTGTTGCTGTTGGGAGTTTTTAATTACTTCTTTAATCTCTTGCTAGAAGCTTATTTAATTGTTCTACCTCTTTTTGTGTTAGTTTAGGTGGGTAGTGTATCTCTAGAAATCTGTACATTTCCTCTAGGTTTTCAAATTTGCTGGAATACAATTGTTCATAACAGTTTGTTACAGCTCTTTTAATTTCAGTTGGGTCTGTTGTGCCATTGCCCATCTCATTCTTATTCCAGTTATTTGCTTCCTTTCCTGTTTGACTTTTGTCAGTTTGGCCAAGGTGTTGTTTAGTTTCCATGTACTTTATTTTGTATATTTTTAAGTTTATTTTGTCCATCCCCTCACCTTCTATCCCTTCCCCGGTAACCATCATAGATTGTTTCTCTGTATGTATACATCTTTTCATGAATTTTCCTAGTACTGTCCTCACACAATACCCAGCTCTCTGTGACTGACTCATTTTAGTCAGCATAATGCCTTCCAGTTTGCTCCATGTTAGAGATAACATCAAATTTTGTCAGCACCATCTGCTAAAAAGACTGTCCTTTTCCCATTTGTGGCACTTTGGGCCCTCGTGAAAGATCAAGTGACCATAAGCGGATGGAGTTACATCTGGGTTCTCAAGTCTGTTCCATTGGTCAATATATCTGTTATTGGACTAGTACCAGGCATCTTCGCTTATAAGGAATACCTCTTGTAAACAATACATTGATGAATCCTGTTTATCTTATCCATTTTGTCACATTCTCTCTTTTCAGGTGTATTTTGGTTATTTCCATTCAGTGTAATCCTTGATAGGAGTAAGTTTACTGCTGTGACTTTGTAGTGCTTTTTTATGGTAATGACATTTTCTTTGCTTCTCTTATTCTATGTTGAATTGGCTTAGTCTTATTTTCTCTCCTTTGTATGTGACTTCTTGTTTTTCTCACGCTGCTCTCAGAAATTTTTCTCTGTCTTGGTTTTAGAAAGTATAATTATGACATGCTATGGTGATTTTCTTTTGAAGTTTATCCTTTATTTGGTGTCAATGACATGCTATGGTGATTTTCTTTTGAAGTTTATCCTTTATTTGGTGTCAATAGTTTCTTTATTGTACTTAATTTTCTATGCTAGTTATTTATGTATTTTCTTTTCCTCTTTTTTATTGTTGTTGATTTTTTACTTACTGAATCTTCATGTTTTTCTTTTTCTTTTCTTTTTTTATCTGAAGGATTGTAGTTACCTTAATAGTTACCTCTATTTTTCTAAGTTTAAACCAATCTTTTGTTTCTTGATATTGGCTTGACTTCTCCATATAAGAGTTTTTTTATTATATTATTAGTCTCTTTTTTTGTTTCAGTGTTGTCATCTTTTATGCATTGACATCTCTGTCTCCCTGTTTTCAATATTTTAGCCTTTATTTCTAAGACTTTCCTATCTGTATTGAAAACTCATTTGCTCCTTTGTTCTAGTCTCAGGTTGTTATCACATGTTATCGATTTTCAGAGTGGTGGGCTCTCTGTAGTATTCCTGTAACTTTGCTTTGACTTTTGCAAATTCCCTAAACTTCTATTCATCTGGGAATATTCTGATTTCACCATCATACTTGAGAGGTTGTTTTGCTGGATATATAATTCTTGGCTGGCAATTTTCTTTTTTCCTTCAAGGCTTTATATACATCCTCCTGTTGCCTTCTTGCATGCATGGTTTCTGCAGAGTAGTTAGAGCTTAGTCTTAATGACTCTCCTTTGTAGATGACTTTTTTGTTTATTCCCACAAACAATAACCCAGTGCCCTAGCCACTCTTAAAGTTATCTCCTTATCTTTGGTTTTGCCATGTTTGATTGTAACTGGAGATCTGACAATTAATGTTTGCATACTTGCCACCATGCACTTATGTTGGCAGCCCTGGTAAGATTGGTAAGATTTCAGAACCTAGGTATCTTGCTGTCTCATAGCTGTGTTTGTGTCAACATGAGGCAGTGTCTTACTGAGTGGCATTCTTTACTGTTGCTGTGAGTTTTTGTGTGCTGTCATAAGCATGTTGGAACTTGAACTAGAGTAATGAGCAAACATTAGATTTCTTGTTAAACTTGACAAGAGTGAAAGTGAAATCAGGAATATGTTAAATGGAGATAATGCCGTGAAGAAATGACACTATATAAATGGATTAAACATTTTTCTGAGAGGAGAAAAAAGCATAACTGATGAAGAGAGGTCAGGGCAGCCAGTAATGAGCAGAACTGATGAAAACATTGCAAAAACTCACCAAATTGTGCATCTAAATTGTCAGCTGATTGTGAGAAGCACAGCAGACCAAGTAAACATTGATAGAGAAACAAGTTAGGAAAATCTTAAATAAAAATATTAGTGTGACACAGGTATATGCAAAAATGGTCCCAAAAGAGCTCACCAATGAACAAAAATAAAGTAGAGTTAAAGTTTGCCAAGACCTTTTGAAGAGGCAAGATAATGTTTGGGGCCAAGTTATCAGTGGTGATGAAATATGGATTTACCAGTATGACCCTGAAGCAAAGCATCAAAGTGCAAAATGGAAGTCAGACAATTCTCTACAATCAAAAAGTTCTGTCAGTCCAAATCTAGAGTAAAAATAACGTTGCTAACATTTTTTGGTATCAGAGAGATTGTTTGTTCTGAAACTGTACCAGCTGGACAGTTAACCAAGTTTACTATTTGTAAGGGCTGAAAAGGCTGCATGAAAATGTTAGACACAAATAACCTAAAATTTTCGCTAACAATTCATGGTTTTTGCATAACAATATTGTAACAGCTCACATGGGACTGCCTATGATGGAGTTTTTTAGCAGTGAGCAAATAACTGTATTGGAACACACTCCCTACTCACCTGATCTGGCCCCCAATGACTTTTTTCTTTAGGAAATATTGAAAGGAAGACATTTTAGTAAGATTCAGGATTTCAAGCATAATATGATATCTCTGATGGCCATTCCAGAAAAAGAGTTCCAAAATTGCTTTGAAGGGTGGACTAAGCACTGGCATAAGTGCATAATTTCCAATGGGAGGTACTTCAAAATGACCAGAATGATATTCAGCAATGAGGTATACAGTGCTTTTTCTAGGATGAGTTTCTGAACTTAATTGTCATATCTCATATTTCTTGATGACTTTCATTTGTGATCCATCTTATGTAGGCTTCAATGAGCTCCTTGGATACGTATCTTTATCTTTCACGATGTCAGGGAAATTTTCTGCTAACAAATCTTCAACAATTCTCTGTGCATTTTCTGTTACCTCTCTTTCTGGTACTCCAGCCTCTCATAGGTTACTCCTTTTGATAGAGTCCCACATACTTCTCAGTGTTTTTTCATTTTTTTTTTTAATTTTTAACTGATTTTTCCTCAAATAAGTTGTTGCAAGTACTTCATCTTTAGTCTCACTAATTCTGGTTTCCCCTGCCTTAATTCTGCTCCTGTCACTTTCTATTGAGTTATCTAATTCTGAAATTTTATTGTTGATCTTTTGGTCTTCTATGTTTAGTCCATGAATTCATGTGGCCTGTTAAATTTGTCATCATGCTCTTGTATAACCTTCCTCTGTTGCTTTGTCTGTTTGTTGATCACCTTGGTGTGCATTTTACCTGATCTCTGTCATGGTCTCTTGAAGAACTCTTTCTGTTAGTCTTTGTAATTCTTCCTCTGATAATTCCAAGAAATTATTTTCCTCCTGGAGTTTCTTGGTTATTTTGGTCACTTGGTGAAGATATCACGATTTGACTCTTTATGTAACTTGATATTGACTGTTGCCTCTGAGCTATCAATAAATTATTACATTTATTTCATGTTTCCTTACTATGTCCTAGCTTCTGGTTTTGTTTTGATATGCTCAAATAGGCTGATTTTGTGAGCTACTTTGCTTACTGGCATCTTTGAAACTCTCTTTTCTTGTCACCAGGTATGTGACCCCAGGAATCCATTTCCTTTTCTTGCACAGATTCAGTTAAAGTGTCCAGATCATCCATCACCAAGTATGTGGTGCAGGCTGTCCCCTATAGTCCAAGATGGGTAGGGATGATTGGAGTAGGCACAAGGGTCTAGCTGCAGCCACAGGTTATTTCCTAAGTAAAGCAAGGAGCTGACCGCTGTGCCTGCTATGGAAAGTGTGTCCCTGCTCCCTAGAGTACACAAATACGAGGGGGGATGTCAGCTGTAACACCTGGAAGGTACTATTTATTCTCAGACCTCTGTCATGGTTCAGTGGAGTCAGTGTAGGTACCACTCCTCAGGCCCTGATGTGAGTAGGTTATGACCCTGCTTCATAGGCAGGGTGGTGGCATGTCAGGAATCTGCCACCACCACCCCACTTAGTTGTTGTAATTGGAGAGTCTAAAACTATTCCATCCTGAAAACAGATACCAGACAAGAATGTGCTTTGCCAATACTTTTATTAGACAATGTGCTAGAAGTCCTAGCCAGTGCAGTCAGGCCAGAAACAGAAATTTAAGGAAGAATTAAAAGTACCTCTATTTGAATACAATCTTATACACAGAAAACCCTAAAGAATTCACACACACACACGCACACATACACACACACACACACAACAAAACAACAAAAACAACAAAACCCTAAAACTAATAGAACACTTCTTCAAAGAATCAGGATAGAAGATAAAGATATAAAAATCAGGTGGATTCCTCCACACCAACAAAGTGAACATCAAAGGGGCAATCACCATATCAATATCACTTACAATAGCCCCTAGTGAGATAAAATACTTAGGAATAAATCTAACCAGAAACATAAAAGACCTATACAAAGAAAACCACAAGACATTACTGCAAGAAACCAAAAGAGATCTAAGTGAGTGGAGAAAACTACATTGCTCATGGACAGGAAGACTTAACACTGTGAAAACTACATTGCTCATGGATAGGAATACCCAACATTGTGAAAATGTCTATTGTACCCAAACTAATCTATACATACAATGCACTCCCAATCCAAATTCCAATGGCACTTTTTAATGAGATTGAAAAACAAATCACCAACTTCATGTGGAAAGGTAAGAAGCACCAGATAAGTTAAACAATACTAAAGAAGAAGAACACAACATGAGGCCTCACATTACCTGACTTTAGAACCTATTACACTGCCAATTAGTAAAACGAGCCTGGTACTGCACGGCACCAGGTACACAGAATAATAAAACAGAATTGAGAATCTATGCATAAAATCTTCCACCTAGGAGCAGCTAATATCTGACAGAGGTCTAAAGTCTGTGAGGAAACCCAGGTGGTGTAGCGGTTAAGTGCTAATCAGAAGGTTGGAGGGTAGTTCAAATCCACCAGGTGCTCCTTGGAAACTCTATGGGGCAGTTCTACTGTCACTGTGAGTAGAATCAACTCGATGGCAGTGGGTTTGGTTTGGTGTTTAAAGTCTGTTAACTGTGGAAAAGACAGTTTCTTTAACAAACGGTGTTGGCATAACTGGATACCCATCTACAAAAAATGAAACAAGATCCACTCTCACACCATGCTCAAAAACTATCTCAAAATGGATTAAGGATCTAAATATAAAACCTACAGTTACAGACCAAAGAAAAAACAGGTACAACACTGGAAGTCCTAATAAATAGCAAAAACTGAATACAAACTATTACTAACAATGCACAAGTGCCAAAAAAGAAAATAGATTAGAGTGGTTGAGAACTCCTAAAAATATTATACTCATCCCAAGATTTCCCCAAAATACTAAAAAGGTAGCCTACAGACCGGGGGAAAACAATGGCTAACACAAGTCTGATCAGTGTCTAATCTCTAAAACACTCAAGATACTGGAAAACCTTAACAACAAAAAAACAGATAACCCAATTACAAAAGTGGCAAAGGATATCAACAGGCACTTCACCAAAGAAGACATTCAGGCAGGTAACAGATACATAAGGGAATGCTCACAATCAGCCATTAGAGAAATCCAAATCAAAACTGCAATGAGATACCATGTCACCCCAACAAGGCTGGCATTAATCCCAAAACCACAAAGTAATAAATGGTGGAGTAGCTGTGGAGCTGGAACACTTATGCATTGCTGGTAGGAATGTAAAATGGGTCAGATACCTTGGAAATTAATTTGGTGTGTTCTTAAAAAGCTGGAAAGAAATACTATAGGATTCGGCAATCCCACTTCTTGGAATATATCCTAGAGAAATAAAAGTTGTCCACAAATAAATACATGCACCCCAAGATTGATGGCAGCACTGTCCACAGAGGCAAAAAGATGGAATCAACCCGGGTGCTCATCAGTAGATGAATGGATAAATAAACTATTGTATATTCACACAATGAAATACTATGCAATGATAAAGAACAACACTGAACTTGGGAAATAAAACATGGAGGAATCTGGAAGGCATTACGCTGACCAAAATGACTTGGTTGCAAAAGGACATATGTTGTATGAGACCACTATTATAAGGACTCAATTGAAAGACAAATACACAAAAACATTTTTTGGTGGTTATGAGTACTGGGAGGGAGAGAGGGGGTATTCCCTAGTTAGACAAGAATTATTTTAGGTTAAGGGAGGGGCAACACAGAGTAGATGAGAAATCAGCACAACTAGACTAAACCAAGAACAACTGAACACTTCAAAAAGAAGAGCAGCAAGGGCATGGGTCTAGGAACCATGGTTTCAGGGTACATCTAGATCAATTGGCATAACAAAGGTTATTAAGAAAATGTTCTATATCCCACTTTGATGAATTACATCTAGCGTATTAAAAGCTAGCAAGTAGTCATCTAAGAAATATCAATTGGTACAGCAAATGGTCCCAACTCAGCAGGAATGGATGATCACCGAGGACCAAAACAATATGGGGGAAAGAGAACCCAGAAGACTCACGTGGGTCTCTACATCGACTGTGACCAGAAGAACCAGATGGTGCCCAGCTACCACCAGTGATAGCCACGATGGAGCTCACAAAATTGAGTCTCACTGGCAACACTAGAATAAATAGGAGTGCGCCCTTGAGATCTCCAATAAAAGACCACAATTGATGGTCCAGGGGCTTCGGGGCTCCCCTGGGAGCTGCCCCTGTCCATAAATCATAATGGAGGTCAACTCTTTGGACAGCAATGGATTGGATGTGGCGATGCAGAGTGACCATACCTTGTGGGTACTTTATAGTTCTATGCATCTATAGGATGTCATCCCGCTGATCTCTTATTGGAGAAAGGGGAGTGGGTTGAGAGGAGGGGATAGGAGACTGTTGGGAGGATAGGACATGAATGGAGCAGAGAGGAAGAGTGTGCTGTCACCGGGCAGGGAGAGCAGTGGGAACTGCATATAGATGAGCATGAAAATTTATATGGGAATGTACATTTTCAGTCAATCATGATAAAAAAATAAAAACTAATAAAAAAACATAAATGTCAATTGGTCTCAACCCACCTGGAGCAAAGAAGAATGAGTAACATCAAAGATATAAGGAAAATATGAGCCCAGGGGACAGAACGGGACACATAAACCACAAGCTAGATTAGCATGAGCCTAATGAATGCCCTTATAGGGAATTCAGCAGAGTCCCTGATGGAGCAGGAGAAATGTAGAGTGTAGAACTCAAACTCTAGTAAAAAGGCCAGAGTTGATGGTGTGACAGAGTGGACGGTCCCTGGAAGACATGTTCCCTGGTCTCTCTGTGAGCCAAGAACTGAAATCATTTCTAAAGCCAACTCTTCGGTCAAGACTGAATCAGTCTATAAGACATAAAATGATACTGGTGAAGAATGTGTTTTTTGGCTTAAGTAGATACAGGAGACAAACTGGGCAGCTCCCGCCCAATGGCAGGATGAGAAAGGACAGGGAGACAAGAGTTAGTTGAATGGACACAGGAAAAAGAGGTTAGAGAGAAGGAGTGTGCTGTCACAGTATGGGAAAAGCAGTTAGGGTCACATAACATAGCGTGCACTAAGTTTTCTGTATGAGAAACTCATTCGAATTGTAAAGCTTCACTTAAGACACAATAAAAAAATTACAAGTAACTATGGAATGATTTTAAAGATTCTAAAGTACCTATTTCAGAGATAAGAGTGCTACATTCAGGTTCTTCTACCTCCAGTTATAAATGCTGAATCTCAAACTAATGGTGAAATGTGAGGTATATCATCCCAAGCATTTGTAACCAAGTACAGTTTATTTTGTTATACTAGTATATTAACATAGAGCTTAATTAATATGTCGTAAGAAAAAATGTTACCTTAACATTTAGTACAAATGTTAGCACAAAAATTTCTTCTTATGACTAAAGTTCCTACAGGTCAATATACTGACATGAGGTAGTAGAAGAAATATTGGTTTTTGAACCTGAAGTGGAGGTTACACCTAAAACCTTGATCTACAAGATACATGAACTGGACGAAGTTTTATTAACTCTATGAAGCTTCTTTTCCTCACATCCAAACTAAGAGTAACAGGATCTACTTTAGAGAATTATAAGTATTCAGAAATGACATAAAGGCTTTAGCAAAGTCACTGGAATAATTCTACTGTCTGATAAAGGGTAGTTGACATTATTATGGTAATTATTATATCCTTCCCCAAACATCTATTAATAAAACTCTGTAACAGTTACAGAGTATTCTGTATTTCATATATTCTTTCATTTATACCAGACAAATAAAATGACATTTTATTTAATAAGTCACAACTATAACTTTCCCATGAAATGGTCAACATCTGCATACATTCTACAAACAACAAGTAGACAGATTTGGCACAGATCTAGCACTCTTTAGCACATTTTGTTATAAAGCTTTACTTTGTTTTCCTGAGCTTCCCAAGAAATGTGAAAACACCTGGAGTTAGAAAATGAAAAGAACAGGATCAGTGTTTTTCAAGCTGAAAGAACCGAAGAAAAAAATTCAAGCCTCTAGTTGCAATACTCAGGGATTCTATGGACAAAATACTGAATGATGCAGGAAACATAAAAAGAAAACAGAAGAAATATACAGAGTCAGTGTACTAAGAAGAATTTGTTGATGCTTAACCATTTCAGGAATAGCATATGATCAAGAACCAATGTTTCTGAAGAAAGAAATACAAGCTACACTGAGGACACTTGCAAAAAAAAACAAAAAAAAACAAAAAAAAAAAAACAGTGCTCCAGGAATTAACAGAACATCAGTTGAACTGCTTCAAGAAATGGAGTGATGCTGGAAGTTCTCACTTGTCTATGCTAAGAAATTTGGAAGATAGCTACCTGGCCAGAAAACTAGAAGAGATCCATATTTGTGCCCATTGCAAAGAAAGGGATCAAAAAGAATATAGAAATTATCAAATGATATCATTAATAGCTGCACAAGGAAAATTTTGTTAAAGATCATTCAAGGATGGTTTCAGCAGTACATCAGCATGGTGTTGCCAGAAATTCAAGCCAGATTCAGAACAGAACCTTGAACAAGGGCCATCATCACTGATGTCAGATAGATCTCACCTGAAAGGAGAGAACACCACAAAGATGTTTATGTGTGTTTGATTGACTATATAAAGGAATTCATAATAAATTATGGATAGTATTGCAAAGAATGGGAATCCCAGGACATTTCATTTCGCTCACAGAACCCATACATAGATCAAGAGGCAGTTATTGAACAGAACAAGGGAATACTGCCTGGTTTAAAATCAGAAAAGGTGTATTTAAGGATTGTATCCTTTCATAACACTTATTCAATCTGCATGCTGAGCAGATAATCCAAGAAGCTGGACTGTATAAAGAAGAACATGGTATCAGGATTGCAGGAACACGCATTAACCACCTGTGTTATATACGTGACTCAATCCTGCCTGATAAAAGTGAAGAAGACTTGAAGCACTTACTGACAACAATCAAAGACAGCAACTTTCAGTATGGATTGCATCGTAAGATAATGAAAACAAAAATTTTCATAATTAGATTGACAAGCAAGATCACGATAAATGGAAAAAAGACTGAAGTTGTCAAAGATTTCATTCTACTTAGATTCACAATCCGCCCATGGAAGCAGCAGTCACAAAACCAGCTGATGCCTTGCATTGGACAAATCTGCTGTAAAAGACCTCTTCAAAGTGTTAAAAAGAAAACACATCATCTTTGGTGCGTAAGGTGATCCTGACCCAAGCCATGGTATTTTCAAGTGCTTCATGTGTATGTGACATATGGGCAGTGAATAAGGAAGACTGAAGAAGAATTGGTGCCTTGTAATTAAGGTGCTGGTAAAGAATATTGAATATACCATAGAATTCTGGAAGCATCAACAAATCTGTTGTGGAAGAAGTACTACCAGAATGCTGACTATGACCAAGGATGGTGAGACTTCATCTCATGTACACTGGACATGTTATTGGGAGGGACCAGTCCCTGGAGAAGGGCATCACACTTGGTAAAGTTGAGGGTCAACGAGAAAGAAGAAGACCCTCTGAACCAACACTGAAGCAGCAACAATGAGCAGAAATACAGCCATGATTGTGAGGATGGTAGAGGACTGGGCAGGGTTTTGGTCTCCTAATAAGGTCACTGTAAACTGGAACAGACTAGATGGCACCTAACAGCATTAAATATATATACAACTTTATTTTTCTTCCCCTCAAGCTCAAGTTTTCCTTTCAGTATTTTCTAGAGTATGCATTCAGCAGAATTACATTAAATATTAAAATCTTGTCGTCAGGGAATGCGGACTAAGTGGTAGCAGACATTCATGAGTGAAACCCTGAATAACTACATCTGTTTCTCCACAGGTCTTGCAAATGTCTTTTAAACACAGCCCCCAAAACAGGCAATCAGAGCCTCAAATCACCCTCAACTTTTACATCTGACCAGGTTCACAGCTTTCTGTAAAATACAAGGCTGAACAGTCCCACAACATTTAAAAGATCAGGAAATTCCTGGCCCATAAATCAAAATTCTCAAAAAGCAGAAATTGTGTCTAACTGAAATAAGATTCATATTTTGACTCCAACATTAGCCTATGATCAGCTTCCATTTCACACCGAAATAAATACAGATTGAATAAAGACTTTAAAAAGTGAATGCCAGACTCTGTACACCCAGTGGGTTACAGATGTATGAAAGTGGTGGCAGAGAGCCACTCTGCTTCCTTCAAGATCCAAACACATTTGGAAGGAAAACCCAGAAGGAAAGACGTTTGACAGACATGTTCTCTTTGGGGTTTCCTGCCACCTTGTTTGCCAAACTTCCCAGACCCACTGCTTATTAATAAAGTTCACCCAAAGACTTTATGAAATGCTGGTTTCATGGAGCGAAATGTTTAGTAAAGGCTTTTTTTATGTGGTTAAAGTTTCCAGTGTCTGCACTTCCCTGTTTCATGAATCCAAGGAAGCATAGCTTGGAACATTAAAAGCACAAGCTGCCATCTGATGCACTTATTATCAGTGGAATACTGGGCCTAAATGCTGAATCTAAAACCCCAGACCACAGTTTGGACACTGCAATAGAGAAGCTGCATGACCCTGTGGGTACACTCTTCAATGTTTCTACTCCTTTTCCTATAAAAGAGAGTCATGTGAAGATGCATATCATACACCATATGCACTTATTCAATAGAAACACAGATACAAAAATGATTGAAAAGATATTCTTTCTTTTACTTTGACAAGAGTAACCATGAAAGAAGCAAACAAACAAAATACAGTTTGAAACTCACCAACAATAGCACTGGGATTCTAAAACAGACAGTATAGTCAATTACAAAATAAACAGTAAGAGTTAAAATGACTAAATCTGGTATTTATAAAATGTTTTGTGAAATAATTAAACATATCATTTTTTTTGTTAGTGGGAAGAACACTGAATTAATGCAAAGGCACCTGAAGTTTACACTGTAGATGTTTACTATATTTAACACAGACAAATATTTAGATCTATAAACATTTACTGAGGATCAAAGTACTTAGGTATGCTGGATAACATAAAGGTAAATGAAGTATAGCTGTACCCATTAAGAAGACTTAAATCTCATAGTGCTTATATTACAAATTAAATAAATAAACATTTCTATCTATTCAACCACACTTTATAGGAACCTCTGTTTTAATGCAGAAAACTGAGATGGGTCCACTAAACACTTTTCAAGAATTTGGGTAGGGTGGGTAGGAAGAAAAGAGTATAAGAGAAACACAAGTTTTGATATTTTCAAGAAGTGAACATCCCTTCTCAAATAAAATTTGAAAAAAAATTATAATGTAATAATTTATATTAAAAAAATATAAAAACACCTACCAGCAAGTCTATTCCGACCCACAGGGATCCTACGGGACAAAATAGAACTGCCCCATAGAGTTTTCAAGAAGTATCTAGCAGATTTGAACTGCTGAATTTTTGGTTAGCAGCCATAGCATTTAACCACTACACCACCAGGTTTCCAATTTAGATGATAGGGCCTTTAAATAAATATGTTTTGCTTCTCACAAGACACAGGTAGGTAGATAGGTAATAGGGTAGGTAGGTAGTCAGGCAGGGGCTAGGTAAGTACATAGGTGAACAGACAGACAAATAGCTACAGATATAAAATATGTATATGCTCTTACACACATAACTAAATTAATAACTCTATGATGTCACCAAATTATGTCCATACACATATAACTAAATAACTCTATGATGTCACCAAATTATGTCCATAGGTCTACACCCATATTGTTACTCTTACCAGAAATGTCTTAAATCTATCCAAATCATAATTCACCCTCAAATCTACCTCTACAACAGAATCTATTAGTCATCATAAGCCCCACATGCACTGAATTACAACACATGTGCAGACCTGTGTTTTAACTCAAATACATACATATCTTACAGCTTTCTCCCTAACTATTCAGAGCCATGGTGGCACAGCGGTTAAGAGCTCAACTGCTAATCAAAAGGTCAGCAGTTTGAATTCACCAGCTGCTCTTTGAAAATTTTATGCAGCAGTACTCCTGCATCATATAGGGTTACTATGAGTTAAACTCAGTGGCAACAGGTTTAAGGTTTTGTTTTATTTATTTTGGTGGGTATTAAATTATACTTCTGTCTTAAGTTTCCGTGTATTCCACCACACTAACACTATTCTGATCACAGTGTACATGCAGAGTATACAGATAGATAAGAGCGCTAAAGAGGACTCGTGGACTGAGGTTAGTCAGTAATTAAATGCATTGTCTTGTGCCTGTTGAGCAGTATTCCCTTTGTCTGTGACAGTGATTGCTAATGGCACAGATAATGGTTTAGATCTATTTTAATCACAGAGTGGAGTCTACTAAAGATATAATTCCTCATTCACATTTCATTTACAATGTCTGGTTTTTGATCATTCGCAGTTGTGATGAACAAATGATATGAAAACCAAAAAAAAGCAAAGCACTTCATAAAAATCAGATGGAAAGTGATCCAAATAAACAGCACAACGGAGAAACCAGCTTTCAGAGGATCACAACAGTGAAGAACGAAAATAGGCTCTTGCATCATACCCTCAGGACAAAAGTTCTAGTGGTTGGTTCTTTTTTCCCTAACACTTGGTCCTTCCTCCCCCAGCAAGGTCTTCACCACTTGCAAGATCAATCTGGAATACCAAAGCACAGTTCTTCCTCAGAACAGCTCAAGAGAGGAAATCATCAGCTTCCTCTATCCAAGGCATGTTTGCAGCTCAAACCTCTATTCCGTTTATCAGTGCCTAGAAATAATAGCTTTTGTTTACATATTACATTTTTCAGAGCTTTCCTATTCTTGCTACTATTTGCCTGTCATATAAATCCTATGAGAAACAGATTTAAATATGACTTCTATGAACCTGAATAATTTTTAAAATTGTTTATCTTCAGTAAAATCCTCTTTACATAAAGTCTGATTCCAAAAAGTACATTTTAGGAACCTGATCAGCTAATCACTATTATTTCTATAAGAAAATACAATTGAGATCAGCAAATAAATATTGTTAGATTCATAGAAGTCATTCAAAAATGCTTCAGTGCTCTTTGAGGAATAAATTCTGATTTCTCAGATAAGTTTCTCTAGACATGAAAGAGATGATAGCAAACTTTCAGTAATTGTAAAACTACTTCCTGCTTGTTGAATGATCAGGCTTTACATTGTAAAAATAATAATAATGGTCATGTTCAGATATGGGCTAAATGGTCTTTAAAAAGTACTCCCATGTAATTGTTTACAAAATCAAACATCCATCAGCACAGAAAGATAACCCTCCATACCGAAGGCAGCCAAGTGCATAGGAAACAGAGAGGAAATTCTGCTTAAAGGCCTTCATATGTACATACTTCATAAGCTTAATCTTGACCAAACATAATATTTCCAGAAACTAATTTAGCTCAGCTCCACAGCCAATTGCATGTTCTACTGAAGCCAAAAACAGGTTAGCAGGAGGAACTGGGACCCTGAAGATCCCTTTTATTTTTAGGGCTTCAAGCTCGCTGGACAATCACTTTTGAATTAGAATTTTTATTAAAATAATATTCTCCAAATACATGATTTTGCTTTATCTCTTTTAAAGACCGAAGGTGACCCAAAAAAGTTTTTAGCCCACATAGGCTATCACCTTTGTTGATAAGAGAATGCAAGAAAACAAAAATGAAAGCTAAGATTCGGGGTCAGGGAGTGGACAGACAAATAGAGAAGACAGGGTCAGGGAAAGTTACAGCACAAACTGAATAAGCATAGAGGAAGCCAGAAGACTTGGAGGAGCTCAGAGCTGATGAAAAAAACAAAAACACTTAGTGGGGGGAGGGAAGGATGTGAAAGCCAGCTGGAATCGGAGAAAGCAAGAAAAACAGGAGCCAACAGAAATCCAAGGACAGAAAGTATTGGAGATTGAAAGGAACAGGAAATGTACTGGAAACCAGGTTGTTTTCCCTTTTGTATCCAACACAATTCTATTCCAGGCAGAACTCTAGTCTCAGTCGCAAAAAAGATAGAAGCAAAGTCTTTCATAGGCTAGAGGCAGCCAAGAGCCCTAGGAAGACAGAAGAACCATGACACGTTAGCAGATCCTGACAGCAGACACATCAATGAAGAGGCAGCAGCATCACCAATATGAAGTTTTCCAAAATTATGTGAAGTAGAAGCAAAACTACTTGGACTCCTTTGGGGGCTTCTGAATCAGAATTTCCAGTACGTTTAATAAACACCTCAGGGGATTTCTATCACTAGAAAAGTTTGAGAAACACAGATAGTTCCAGGCTCTGGAACTAGAATTGCTTCAGTTCAAATCCTAGCTCTTCAATTCACTAACTTTTGTCTGTGAGCAAATCATTTAACCATTCTGTATTCCAGTTACTTAAAATGAAAGCCTGTGAGAATTAAGCGAGTTGTCACATGTAAATCAGTTAGCCACTACCCAGCACATGCTGAGAACTCAATAACAGTAGACATATAGGTATAAAATTTCTTTAAATAGGGAACTCACACAAAATATCATATTTTTAGTTGACAAAAAAATTAAAACATAAAAAAGGATATAAAATGGCTACTTTTCTGAAAAATCACCCGGGAATAAACTTCCCACTAGCACAGAGACCAGGCCACAGTTCCCAGGGATGCTGCCCTTGGCCTTGGCACACATAAACCAGGGTTTCACTCCTTGGAAGCCAACATGTGAATAGGCTAGACATTGAGCTTTTTTCAAAAAGTGTATACAATGAATTGAAATTAAAGGTAAACAAAGCTCTAGTGTCCTTATGCTTGAGCAATGAAGACTCTCTTGAGATGCAATCAATTCAGGAATTGGCTCATCCCGATATACCCAAAAAGACCCTACCACAAAACTGTTGAGAATTATATGATTGGTAACCCATCTTAGTTCACAATCCTGTTCTTTTTAAACATTTCTCATGATATTATCCCCAGCACTTATCGACCCATCTGCAGCAGCATCCCAAATAGTTGTCTACCTCTCCCATTATGCTAAGCCTCAACTCTTTCTATTTTTCCCTCTGTAAACTCAGTTTTGTAGTCAGCAAGCTCCGCCACATTGTCTACCTCTGTACAAAACATTCCCTTTATCGCTTGACCTCAGCTGGGCCAAGTACAATTATCCTTAAGAAGGACAGCATACTTCTAACCCTATTACAGATATTTTCTGGTCTCCAAAACCTTACTTGGCAACAGGAGGTATGTGTGGTATCTTTAGTTTCCATTACTTCTTCAAAACTGTGATTTCTTTTTACTTGTATAACAACCTCTTCTCCTCTGAGATTCCTACCATTTTGTGACACTGTCCTTCACCGCTCCTTGGCAAATTCCATACCTCATATGCTGACGCCATCACTGTCATTCCCTTTACCCTATATCTTGACACCATTCTGCAGTATGTTCCATATCCTGGTGGACCTGCCATCTAACATCTTTGCTTTCCTCTTCACTGACTTAGTTTTCGGCGAAATCACCTGAAATTTTAATCCATTCCTGTCCTTAACTCGCATGGCTATATATAGGTCTTGTAGTATGTGACTCTAAATCCAAATATCCAGACTTTCAACTTTCTAAATCAGTTGTGTCCATAATCGATTCTCTGGCTTCATCAGTACTACGTCTTTGAGACTCTCTGTATTTACCTCTGTTACGTATCTCATGTCAATAACAGAAGGTCTTGAGAAGGAGATGTTGGTGCAATAGGCATTTTCAAGATGAATGAGTTTATTCTTTGACAAATATTTTTTGTTCCAAACAATAGGATCAACATGTAAATGCGAAATGAGAATAACTATAATAAGTTTTAGAAGTAAAATACATGAAGCAATAAGTGAAACTGATAGATATGGGGTAAAACGGTCTATCAATAATCACATGAAATATGATTAAATTCACTAAGGATGGAGACTAATCAGATATATAATCTATAACATAAACTTTTAAACAAAAACAGCAGAGAAGTGGACATATGTAGTCTTAAAACATTTATTTTTTAAACAAGTATTAAAAATGAATGAGTTGAATATTCAAGAAAATTAAAATACTAATCTACAGAAATCAGAGAAATATGATTGTTTTTCAGAAGTAGAAATCAGTTGATAGCAAATCCCACACATGTATCCACAGACTCAAACATACACAGAGACAACAGATAAGTAAAGCTACAAAAGAAAAAAATTTATAAACTGATAAAGTATGTAAGACTTACAGAAAAGCTTACCCATGTCTAGAGACAAGAAAACAGAGGTGGAGAAATACAGAGAGAAAGGAAAGGAAAAGCCAAAGGTAAGACTGCAAAGACAAAATGGATGACACAAAAATGCTTTTACCAACTTTATATCCACAAAACAGAAAGATATGAAATATACTCATGTGATAAAATATCATAAAGGAAGTGGTTACTGAATCATTCTTTGATTCATTCCCAATTTGGCAAGTTTTATTAAGCACCTACTAAATCATACATCAAGAGTATAACCTAAAGCCAGTTACTGAAATTGGGGAAATATTATTCTTCATATTGTCTAAAAATATCTTACCATATTTTCAAGTAAATAACATGAGCTTTCTACTTCCATTGTCAACTGCACCCTCCTCCAGCACAGTATTGTCATAAGTGCATTATGCTAATTTTTTACATTGCTGTAAAGCATTAGAAGCCTGATTTTACATAATATTGTTTTTATTGAAATAGCCAAATATATTTATTCCATCTTTGAATGTTATTCCCCTAAACATGTTGTATATTTCTTGGGATGTAACCAGATCAAAATTGTTTTCTGGAATATGGTAGATGAGTATATTTTTTAAATTTAATTAAAATAAAAAGTTGGTATTGTTATTTTCCATATAAAATATTCTACATTGAACTGTTTACTTTCCAGCAATGGCAGAAAAGCTTACACAGAAAAAACTTTTCACTAAAAATAGATAAAGAAGCTGGATAAATATTAATTGAAAACATTTGGTTGATAATCTTACAGATCTGAAAGGCAATGAGAAGTACAGGACCAACACAAATGACTAACATAAAGTGGTGTGGCCCAACAGTTAGCTTCACTTTTCTTCTTGCTGCATTTGCCAATTCTATACAAGCATCTGAGAAGCTGAGAAGACTGTGAGAGCTTCTAGCAGGCTTACAAGACTGGGAAGGAAAAATGCTTTAGTTTAGGATACATCAAGAAGAAAAAAGATCCTGATAAATTTCTAGGCCTTTAGTTAGGAACACCTAAGGAAACTGAAAGGAAGGATGAGGTGAGAAAAAAAGCTCATACAACTAAAACAGGACCAGTTTCAAAGTACCTAAGCACCTGATTGGCTTACGGTAAGATACCCCTAAACTTAGCGCCTACCAGGAGCAAAAATAAATTCTTTCTAGAGAAGAAAATTTTCGATTAGAGCCTCAAATTATGGCTAAAATTTTTCTCCTGTCAGATGTCTAGCATACAATAAAAAATTATTAGGCATATTAAATGAGAAGATACATGACCTAATGGATCTGTATGTTGGAATTACCAGATACAAAATTTAAAGTTACTTTGGTAAATAGAATGAAACTCAAATAAATATTCAAGAATGTACAACAAGATGTACAATTTTGGCAAAAAACAAAACACTATAAAAATAATCTCAAGGAGGGGGCGGAGTCAAGATGGCGGACTAAGCCCACGTCTCCTTATATCCCTCTGGAAACCAAGACCTGAATTGACAATCAAACAGAGCCTTCTGATCACCTAATAAGCCTCAGGACACGGCACAGAGCTGTTAATTGGGACTTTATACCATTCAGCGAAAAATCTCCTCTCTTTCGCTGACTCCCGCTCCTGGCTAGCCCCGGCTCTCACGGACGGAAGGTAAACGCACCATTTTGACTTTTTTTTTCCTCTGTCTTGGCTGGCGGGCGGAGCTGGGCCTTGCCCGGCAGCTGGACTCAGACACGCTGCTGGGGGGATAGGCAGGCGAAATTCCCATACTCTGAGAGGCAGGCTCGGGACTCTGTTAATCTAGACACTTTGAGCCTTTCGTTTTGTAGCTGCCTCAGTGGGGTTTGTGCGGAACTCCGTGGTCAGGGTGTGGGACGCCAAGTTGGTACCGAGATTTTAGCGGGACCTCGTTCTTAGCCTGGGAGCCAGCGCCTACAAACGGGACAGGACTTCTCCATCAGAAAAGTAGTGATTTTGCATAGTGCTGCCTACATTGGGGGCCCTGCAACAGAAGCAGAGGAATCAAAGCCTCTGGGCATCTTTAGCCCCCCTGTCTGCTGCCTGTGTGGAGGACGCCATCTTGGGTACGGTGGCCGCAGCTGGACCTAATTCTTAGCTTGGGAGCCAGACCCTGCCCACAAGAGAGCGCTTTTCTATCACAAAACCAGTACTCGACGCAGTGTTGGATAAGGCTAGGCCCTGTCAGCAGAGGCCACCAGGGCACTAGCAGTGCTGTATTCTGAACTAGTTTGTTGTCATCTGGCGTTGGATACAGTGGCGCTTACTTTGTCAGATGGGAAGAGGGACCTCTACACCTGAAAACCTAACTGACTTGTGAACTGGTCAGATACCTTTTGCTTTACATTTGAAGACAGCCTAGAGAAACATTTGCAAGCCATCCTCACAGTACCTCTTCCAGCCTCTATATACTCACATGGGACCCAAAAAGCAACAGACAATTGTGGCATACAAGCAATCACTCATGGCTTCAGAAGGCTCCCAAACAAATCAACCAAGGAGTTTTCCAGATGAAGAAACTTTTATGAAAGCATCAGGAAGTGAATACAAATTGATTATATACAGAGCCCTTCTACACCTTATACAAAATGCAGCAGAACAAAATGAAAAATTAAGCAAGTTGTTCGCTCTGATGGAACACCAGTACTCTGAAATCCAACAGATCAAGAAGAAAACCAAAGACATAGAAACTTCCATGCAAAGCCAAGAAAACAGAATGGAACAAATGGAAAAAAGAATTTCTGACTTGGAAGACAGAGCTACTGATGCCAGTGTCTATGAGCAAAAATCAGAAAAAAGAAACAAGAAAAATGAAGAAACATTAAGAAGCATGTGGGACTCGATTAAGAGGAACAACCGTCGATTAATTGGAGTCCCTGAACAGGGTGAGACATCTGAGAACACAGAGAGTATTGTTGCTGAGCTGCTGAAAGAAAACTTCCCAGAAATCATGAAGGAAGACAATATAGACATCTCAGATGCATATCGTACGCCACCCAATATAGATCTCAAAAGAAAGACTCCAAGACATATTATAATCGAGCTTAACAAAATGAAACATAAGCAGCAACTCTTAAAGGCAGCAAGACTCAAGGCAAAGCTAACATTCAGAGGGAAACCCTGTAGGCTCTCGTCAGATTTCTCAGCAGAAACCATGCTGGCATGGAGACAGTGGCACGACACATTCAAAGTCTTGAAGGAGAAGAACTTCCAACCAAGAATTATATATCCTGCAAAAATGTCTTTCAAACATGAAAATGAAATTAAGACATTTCCAGATAAACAGAAACTCAGAGACTTTGTAAAAACCAACCCAAACTACAAGAAATACTGAAAGAAGTTCTTGGCTTTGGCTTAGAAGAACGAAACCACTAACTTTATATTTTAGAACGACACACTACTCAATACTGATTTAGGGAAGGCTCCAAAGTAAATCACAGCTTTGATTTGGAAAGAAGCAATCCAGTGATCATCATGAAAACTATGGTGTCATCATAATAAAAGAGGGATGTACTACAGTCGTTATAGTCCTTCCAGATGGAGAGGAAGATGACCAGACTGGTAGTAATTAAAATTGGGTTTATAAATAGTTTATTAAGGGGGTTCATAGGGGTAGCTGTAAAGCACAACAAAGATGTATCATACCATTTCAAGAAATCTAACACACGAGTCTCAACAACTATAAAACCAGCTCTGAAAAAGGTGAAAAATCAACTCACAAAAAAGAGTGTCCCAGAACAGACTAATAAGAACAACAGAGAAAACATCAACATAAAAATAAACATATCACAATGGCAGTAGTGAACACATACCTATCAATAATTACACTGAATGTGAATGGACTGAATGCTCCAGTAAAGAGATACCGAGTGTCATGTTGGATCAAAAGACACGACCCATCCATATGTTGTCTACAAGAAACTCACTTGAGACCTAAAGACAGGAACAAACTGAAAATTAAAGGATGGAAGAATATATATCAAGCTAACAATGAACAAAGAAGAGCAGGGGTGGCAATTCTAATCTCAGACAAAATCAACTTTAATGTCAAATCCACCATCGTGGACAAAGATGGACACTATTTATTGCTGAAAGGTTCAGTACACAAGCAAGACTTAACTATATTACACACTTATGCACCTAATGTCAGAGCACCTAAATATGTCGAAGAAACACTGACTATGCTCAAAAGAGAGTTAGATGACTCCACAATAATAGTGGGAGACTTTAACACTCCACTCTCATTACTAGACAGATCATCTAGAAAAAAGCTCAGTAAAGATACAGAAGACCTCATTGACACAATTAACCAACTAAACCTCATTGATACATACAGAACTTTCCACCCCTCAGCAGACAACTACACCTTCTTCTCCAGTGCACTTGGAACATTCTGCAGAATTGAACACGTGATAGGCCATAATGCAATGCTCAACAAAATCCATACCATTGAATTATTGCAAAGCATCTTCTCAGATCATAAAGCCATCAAAGTTGAAATCAATAGCAGAAAAAACAGAGATAGAAAGTGGAACTCTTGGAAACTGAACAACATCTTGCTCAAAAAAACATGGGTTATAGAGGAAATCAGGGATCAATTAAAGAAATTCATGGATTCCAATGAGAACGAAAACACTTCCTACCAGAACCTATGGGATACAGCCAAAGCAGTGCTCAGAGGTCTGTTTATCTCCATAAATGCACACATCGGGAAGGAAGAAAGAAACCAAATCAAGGAACTAACTCTACAGCTTGAACAAGTAGAAAGAGAACAACAGAGGAACCCCTCGGGCACCGGAAGAAAGGAGATCATAAAGATTAGAGCAGAGCTAAATGAATTAGAGAATAGAAAAACAATTGAAAAAATCGAAAAGACCAAAAGCTGGTTTTTTGAAAAGATCAACAAAATTGATAAACCACTGGCTAAACTTACTAAAGAAAAGCAGGAAAGGAAACAAATAACCCAAATTAGAAATGAGAAGGGAGTTCTCACCACAGATGCAACAGAAATCAAAAACATCATAACAGAATACTATGAAAGACTGTACTCTAACAAATTTGAAAACCTAGGGGAAATGGACAAATTCCTTGACTCATTCCACCTACCCAAATTATCACAACGTGAAGCAGAAAAACTTAATAAACCCATCACAAAGGAAGAGATTGAAAAGGTCATGAAAACACTGCCAACCCAAAAAAGTCCGGGCCCAGATGGCTTCACGGCAGAATTCTACCAAGCATTTAGAGAAGAGTTATCCCCAATACTATTGAAACTATTTCACAGTATAGAAAGGGATGAAGTACTCCCAAACTCATTCTATGAAGCCAGCATAACCCTGATACCTAAGCCCAGGAAAGATCCAACAAAGACAGAGAACTACAGACTGATATCACTCATGAACTTAGATGCTAAAATCTTCAACAAAATTCTTGCCAACAGAATACAACAACATATCAAGAAAATAATCCATCCTGACCAAGTGGGATTCATATCAGGGATGCAAGGCTGTTTCAACATCAGGAAAACAATTAATGTGATTAACCACATAAATAACACAAAAGACAAAGATCACCTGATTTTGTCCATTGATGCCGAAAAGGCATTTGATAAAGTCCAACACCCATTCATGCTAAAAACTCTTAGCAAAATGGGCATAGACGGCAAATTCCTCAACACAATAAGGGCCATTTATACAAAGCCAATTGCCCACATCATCCTGAATGAAGAGAGACTGAAAGACATTACCCTGAGATCAGGAACTAGACAAGGATGCCCACTGTCACCTCTCCTATTCAACATTGTGCTAGAAGTTCTAGCCAGAGCAATTAGACAAGACGAACAAATAAAGGGCATCTGCATCAGCAAAGAGGAAGTTAAAATCTCCCTGTTCGCAGATGATATGATTGTATATGCAGAGAACCCCAAGGAATCTATAAGTAAGTTACTCAAACCGATAGAAGAGTTCAGCAAAGTCCCAGGATACAAGATAAACTAAGTAAATCAGTAGGATTCCTTTATACCAACAATGAGATTGTTAAGGAGGAAATTATCAAATCTATACCGTTTGTGATAGCCCCTAAGAAGATAAAGTACCTAGGAATTAATCCAACCAGAGAAACAACAGACCTTTACAAAGAGAACTACAAGCCCTTACTACAAGAAACTTAGAGAGACTTAGATAAATGGAAAAACCTTCCCTGCTCATGGATAGGAAGACTTAACACGGTGAAAATGTCTATTTTACCCAAAGCAATTTATTTATATAATGCAATCCCAACACAAGTTCCAGCATCATTTTTTAATGAGATGGAGAAACAAATCACCAATTTTGTTTGGAAAGGGAACAAGCCCCGGATAAGTAAGGTGCTACTAAAGAAGAAGAACACACTGGGAGGCCTCTCATTACCCGACCTTAGAACATACTACACTGCCACAGTGGTCAAAACAGCCTGGTACTGGTACAAGAACAGACAGACTGATCAATGGAACAGAATTGAGACCCCAGAGATGACACCATCTGCCTATGAACAGTTGATATTCGACAAAGGCCCTAAGACATTAAACTGGGGTAAAAACAGTCTCTTCAACAAATGGTGCTGGCAAAATTGGTTATCCATCTGCAATAAACTGAATCAAGATCCATATCTTACACCTTATACAAAAACCAACTCCAACTGGATAAAAGACCTAAATATCAAACCTAAAACGATAAAGCTCATCCAAGAAAAGGTAGGAACAACAATGGAACTTTTAATACACAATGAGGACAGACTCCAAAATCTGTCAAAGAAACCTCAATCAACAGAAGAGAAAGTAGATAAATGGGAACTATTAAGAATCAAACACTTTTGCTCATCCAAAGACTTTATTAATAGAATTAAAAGAACACCCACAGAGTGGGAAAAAATATTTGGCAACTCTATGTCAGATCGATGCCTGATCTCCATAATCTATAAGATACTACAAAATATCAATAACAAGAAGATAAACCATCCAATTAAGTGATGGGCGAAGGAGATGGACAGATATTTCACTAAAGAGGAGATCCAGGCAGCCAAAAAACACATGCGGACATGTTCACGATCTTTAGCTATTAAAGAAATTCAAATCAAGACAACAATGAGATACCATCTCACCCCAACAAGATTGGCCATGATCCAGAAAACACAAAACAACAAATGCTGGAGAGGCTGTGGAGAAAGTGGAACCCTCCTACACTGTTGGTGGGTTTGCAAAATGGTCCAGCCTCTTTGGAAGGCAATCTGGTGCTTCCTTAAAAAAATGGATATCGATATACCATTTGACCCAGTAATTCCACTACTTGGAATATATCCTACAGATTCAAGGCCTTTCACACCGACGGACACATGCACCAGAATGTTTATCGCGGCACAGTCCACAGTAGCAAAAAGGTGGAATCAACCCAGATGCCCAACAATAGAAGAATGGATAGGTAAACAGTGGTACATATACTCAATGGAGCACTATGCAATAATAAAGAATAACAATGATTCCAGGAAACATCTCCTAACCTGGTTTCAACTGGAAGACATTATGTTGAGTGAGAGTAGTCAGCAACAAAAGGACAAATACTGTATGAGACCTCTATGATAAGATCTCAAAAACAGACTTGTGTATAGAAGAAAAGACTCTTTGACAGCTGCAAGGGAGGGGAGGGAGGGAGAGAGGGTGAGAGGGGGAGGGTTTAGTTTAGGTAGTTACTAGAAATCTAGTTGGTAGAAAGCGGTGACAGCACACATTAGGAACAAGAACAACATTAAGTGGACTTCAGCATAACTTGAGTACTCCTTCCATCTTGACTCAATACTGCAAGGATAGAGTAGCTGGGGCGGGGAGCAGGGGACCATGCTCTTAGGCGAATTCCAGGCCAAATGGCACAACTAGCGTTTTGCTAAGAGAGCTCTCTGCACCCCACATTGGTGAGTGGCGTCTGGGGTCTTAAAAGCTGCCAAGCTGCCATCCGAGGACACAGCAAATGGTCCCAACTCAGCAGGAACGGATGCTCACCGAGGGCCAAAATGGCATGCGGTAAAGACAACCGAGAAGACAGAGAGACCCACAAGAGTGGGTACCTACATCGACCTGGGACCGGAAGAACCAGATAGTGCCTGGCCACGACCAGTGATAGCCATGATGGAGCTCACAGAGAGGAGCCTCACCAGCAACACAAGAATAAAAAGAGGTGCATCATGAGATCTCCACTAAAAGACCTCAATTGATGGTCCAGCGGTTCTCGGGTTCCTCTGAGAGCATGGCCCCTGGCCCTGATGCTGCCCATTCCCATAAATTATAACAAAGGTCCACTCTTTGGACAGGAATGGAATGGACTTGGCAATGCAGAGTAACCATATGTTGGAAGCACTTTATGGTTTTATACATCTATAGGATATCATCTTGCTGACCTCTGGCTGGAGGAAGGGGAGTGGAAGGAGAGGAGGGGAAAGGAGACTGTTGGGAGGATGAGACATGTATGGAGCAGAGAGGAATAGTGTGCAGTCACCGGACAGGGAGAGCAGCGGAAGCTGCATATAGGGGGGCATGTAAATTTACATGTGAATGTACATTTTCACTCAGTTATGTTAAATAAAAATAAAATAATAATAATAATAATAATCTCAAGGAAATTTTTATCCCCAAAATACCAAACCCATTGCTGTTGAGTCAATTCCAACTCCAAATGACCCTATAGGACAGAGCAGAATGAACCTATAGAGTTTCCAAGGAGCAAGTGGTGGATCTGAATTGCCAGCCTTTTGGTTAGCAGCCATCATCTTAACCATTGTGCCAAGAAGGCTGCCAAAATACAGTTATTAAAATTAAGAAATTAAATAAGAATAAGTAAAAATTAGAAAAAGTTGGAAAATTTAGTGAAATGGAAGTATGTGAAAACAAAATGCTCAGGCCAACTATGAAAAGGAAAAAAGGATGGAAAATAGAGGAAAGAATATGAGAAATAACTTGGCCATATGTAAAGGTCTGAGATGGTTCAAACTATATATCCAACTGGAAAGAATAGGGAACAAAGCAACTCCTAAAGAAAAAATGGTTGAACATTTTCCAAAACCAATGACAGTCAACAGTTATCAAGCCATAGATGTAAAAAGTACTACGAACTATAGCCAAAAAAAAAAAAAAAAAATGCAATGTAAGCTATATCCACGCATCACAAAATCAGGGGAAAATCTTTACAGGAGTAAAAGACTAAAAGTTACATCATCATCAAAGGACCTGAAGTAAGACTAATGCTTCACTTTACCGTTTTCTCTCTTGTATTGTATCTGTAGAGAAACCTGCCATTTGTACTCTTGTCATGTGTTCTACTTCTTCAAACAGAATATACACGTGCAGTCAGTATTCCCACCACTTCTGTCAGTTTGTCACATGATGAGGGCTTTCATGTTGCTGTGATGCTATGACAACAGTTACTAGTAGTTGTCAAACTGGACTGGTTTCAGCAGAGGCTCTAGACTAAGACAGACTAGGAAGAAAGATCTGGTGATCTATTTCTCACAAACAAAGCAAAAAAAAAAAAAACTGGACTGTGAAAACCTCACTAATAGCATCAAAATATTGTTTGATGGAATACCAGAAGATGAGGCCCTGAGGTTGGAAAGTGTTCAAAATGTAAACAAGGATGAGCTCCCTCTTCAAATTAGAGTTGACTGTAATGACATAGATGGAATAAAGCTTTCGGGACCTTCAGTTACTGATGTGGCATTATTAAAAATGAGAAGTATCTGCAAACATCTGTTAATAATCAGAACATGGAAAGTATGAATTTTGAATCTTGGAAAATTGGAAGTTGTCAAAAATGAAACAGAACACACAAAGATTGATATCGTATGCATTTGTGAACTGAAATGGATAGACCGATACGTGCATTTTGAATCAGACAATCCTATGGTCTACTACACTGAAAATGACAAATTGAAGCAGAAAGCATTGCATTCATTGTCAAAAAGAACATTTCAAAATTTATCCTGAAGTACAATGCTGTTAGTGACAGGATAACCTCCACATGCTTACAAGGAATGTCAACTAATATAACTATTCTTCACCTTTACCCACCAATGACTAATGCTGAAGAGGAAGCTACTGAGGAGTTCTGCTAACTTCTACAGGTTGAAACTGATCAAATATGCAGTCAAGATGCACTCACATTGACTGGTGATCAAGAAGTGAAAGTTGGAAACAAAGAAGAAAGATTAGTAGTTGGAAAATACTAGTGAAAATATTAGACTCAGTGACTGAAACAATTCCAGAGATTTTAAGACAGACTCTTGCAAGATCAACTTTTTCATTGTAAATACCTTTTTTCAACAACAAAAATGGCAACTATACATAAGGATTTTGCGTGACGGAACACATGGGAATCAAGTCTACTACATCTGAGGAAATAGACATCAAAGAAGCTGAACAACACCAGCGAGAACAAGGCCAGGGTCTGACTGTGGAATGGACTCCAAGAGGTCACACGCAAGTTTGAGATGAAAAAATTGAAAACAAGTCAACATAAGCCAACATATGACATTTAGTATATTACACTTGAATTTAGAGACCATCTCAAGAATAGATTTGATATACTGACCACTAATGACTGAATATCAGACTAATTGTGGAAAGACATCAAAGACATAACACATCAGGAAAGCAACAGGACATTAAAAATACAAGAAAAAAAAGACCAAAATGGACATCAGAAGACGTTCTGAAATTTGCTCTTGATTGTAGAGTAAGTAGCTAAAGCAAAGCAAAGAAATAATGCAGAAAAAGAGTTGAACAAAATATTCCAAAGGGCAGCTTGAGAACACAAAGTATTATAAAGAAACATGCAAAGACCCAGAAGGTATAAAAATAACATGGAAAAAACACGTTTGTTATTTCTCAATCTGAAAGAAGTGAAGAAAAAGATACAAATCTCAAGTTGAAATACCGAAGGATTGTATGGACAAAATACTGAATGACACAGGAATTATTAAAAGAAAACAGTATGAATACCAAGAGTCACTGTAACAAAAAAAAAAAAAAATTGGTCAATATTCCCGAATTTCAGAAGGTAGCAAGTGATCAAAAACAGACAGTATTAAAGGAAGAAATCCAACCTGCACTGAAGGCATGGGCAAAAAACAAGGCTCCAAGAAATCATAACTAGATAATAACAACTAGATGCCTCAACAAACAGATGCAATGCTGGAATTACCCTGATGTTTGTCAAGAAAATATGAAGACAGCTACCAACCAACTGGGAGAGATCTGTATTTGTGCCCGTTCCAAGGAGAGGTGGTCTAACAGAATGAGTAAATTATCAAATGATATTAAGGTCACACACAAGTAAAACTTTGCTAAAGATTAATTTAAAAAAAAAAGTTGCAGTAGTACATTAACAGAGAACTGACTGAAATTCCAACCAGATACAAAAGAGGACATGAAATGAGGGATAGCATTACTGGTGTTAGATGGATCTTGGCTGAAAGCAGAGAAAATCAGAAAATTGTTTACCTGTGTTTTACTGACTATGCAAAGGTGTTTGACAGTGTGGGTCATAACAAATTATTGATAACACTGCAAATGGGAATTCTAGAACACTTAAGTCTGTTTATGCAGAATGTGTGCACAGCCCACCAGGCAGTCATTTGAACAGATCTTGGGGATACTCAGTGTTTTAAAACCAAAAAGGTGTGCATCACTATTTTTCCTTTCACTACATTCATTTAATCTGTGTTCTTTGGACTATAAAATGTGGTAAGGTTTGGAGGAAGAGTCATTAACAACCTCCATTATGCAGATGGCAAAATGTTGCTTGTTGAAAGCAAGGACTTAAAGCACTTATCAATGAAGACTGAAGACCACAGACTTCAGTATGAATCATGAGAGAAAACAAAACAAAAACCTCATAACTGGACCAATATGCAACATCATGATAAGTGGAGAAAATATTGAAGTTGCTAAGGATTTCACTTTACTTGTACCCATAATCAAAGCCCAGGGAAGCAACAATTAAGGAATCAATACATTACAATGGGGAAATGTATAAGGATGTCACGTTGAGAACTAAGGCATGTCTGACTGAAGCCATGGTGTTTTCAATTACTTCATACGGGAAAGCTGGAAAATGAATAAAAAAGACCAAGGAAGAATTGATTTCTTTGAATTACAGTGATAGTGAAAATACCAAATATAGCATGGACTGTCAGAAGTACTGATAGATAAATCTCTCTCTTTTTTTTAAGAAGTAAAGTCAGAATGCTCTTTAGAAGTGAGCAGCATTTCTGTCATGTATTTTGGGCATATTCTGAGGAGGTATCAGTCCCTGGACAAGAATATTAAGCTTGGCAAAGTAGAGGGTAAGTGAAAAAGAGAAAGATCTTCAACAAGGAGGACTGACACAGAGGCAGCAACAACGGGCTCAAACACAGTAACAACTGTGGAGATGGCACAGGACCGGGCAGTGTTTAGTTCTGTTGTACATAGCATCACTGCAAGTTGGAAGTGACTCTACAACACCTAACAGTAATAACAGTAAATATTCATTTACATTACCACATATGATACATACATTTAAAAAATAAAGACAAACTGAATATAAATTCAAATAAAACTGAAAAAAATCATCCTCACTAGATTTGTACTAAAGAAAATAATAAAACACATTTGCCCAGCTGAAGAAAAATGTTCCCAGGTGGTCAAAGAGAGATAAAGAAAGTTACAAAGAACAAAGGAAGTAGAAAATTTGTGCTTACATATAAATGAATATTGACTATATTAATACATATATTATAAATATTCAACATGACACTTTGTCATCCAATAGATTCTGACTCACAGTGACTCTACAAGACAGAGTAGAACAGTTCCAGAGGGTTTCCAAGTAGTGGCTGGTAGATATGAACTTGTGACATTTGGTTAGCAGCCAGAGCTCTTAACCACTGCAGTAACAAGTCTCCAAAAATATACCCAGCTATGAGACGCTTATGTCCTAGAAAGATAAGCATTTACTCATTCATTCAGCAAGTACATATGACTACCCAAAACCCTCCAGGCATTCTGTTAGGTTCTGGGTCTCCAGTGATGAATTGCTTTTTGGCTCTTACGGTGCTTGCAGTCGGGTAGGTTGATTAAAAAGCAAATAATCACAAAAATGAGTATACAATTAACATCATATATAATGAATGCGACTCGACGGCACTTGGCTCGCTGGCATGATGAATGCTGCATTGTGCAACTGAAAGTATATCAAGGTCTGCTAGCCTCAAGAATCTGGGAAAATTTTCATCAGAGGCTAACATTTGAGTTGAAGAATATATAAAAAACCAAAACCAAACCCGTTCTCTTTGAGTAAATTCCAAATCATAGCAACACTGTAGAATTGCCCCACAGGGTTTTGAAAGAGCAGCTGTTGTAGTGAAACTGCCAGCTGTTAAAACTAACCAAATAAAACTATCTTAGCAAAGGAGAAAACAAGCAAAGGCCTTCATTCCACGGGGAATATGATTTATTGGAGATTCAAAGGACAATGTAGCTGAAGTGTCAAAAACCATTGCAAAAAAAAGCTAATCAGAAACGATCTGCAGACATGTGATGAGCAGACTATGTGAAGCTTCAGAGAACATGCTATAAGTGTTTGCACTCATTCCCAAGTTCAAAAGGATTCATGCAAATCCAATAGTTGGTTTCTATTTGAAACTGAAAACATCTCCTAACTAGTTATGTAGACAGAGGATTGAAGAGGGACAGCAACACACATGTATTCAGACCAGTAAAAATACTAACAGAACAATCCAAACGAGTTCATATGACAGACTATGCCATTTTGAAACTGGTGGTAGCAATGAAGCAGGACAAACAGATGACTCTGAGACAAATTCAAGAGGTAAAACTGCAGGATTCAGTGATACTTGGGGCAAGAGGAAATGACAGGATTTCTTGGTTTGTGGCTTACAGAACTGAATGAATAGCTATGGTGCTCCCTGTAGTGAAAAATACAGCAGAAGTTGCAAGGTTTCAGGATGGAGGCTATGAATTCAATTTTGGAAATGTTTAGCTTGAACTGCTTTTGAGAAATCCAGTGATGATGCCATGTAAACAGCTGGACATCAGGACTGGAGCTTAGGAGAGAAGGAGGAATATACTTCTGGAAGACAGTGTTATGCAAATGGTAACTGAAACTGTCAGTGTAGATAAGAAGCTGTAGAAGAAGTATCAACAGCCATTAGGAAACTGATTTATAAGCCAGAAAGAGGCCATTGAGCCTGCCAAGGAGACTGAGGAGTCAGAAAAGTGGGGATTAAGGCAGTAAAGGTTTGTTACAAGTCAAAGAAAGACACAATTTTAAATAATCAAGTGTCGGGTGTCAGTGTTACTGAGTTTCAACAGGATGACACATGAAACATTACATTTCAACAGAACAGGAATTAAAACAGAATTATACATAAACACCAGGCAAGAACAGAAGAGCCAGCATTGACTTGGAGGAGGAAAAAGGTGAGACAAAAGAAATGGTTTTAAGGGGGCATGGCCAAGATGGCACATTAGACTAACATCTTCTCAATTCCCTCTGATAGCTATGGCCTGGAATGATAATTGAACGGAGCAGCTTGGACACCCTGGGAGCCCTAGGCTCTGACATGTCAGATTGGACTAGGTGCCAGTGAGGGGGAAACTACCTCTCCCAAAAATGAGGCAGTGGCATGTTGAGTTCTGCTTACTGTAGGTGCTGATGCTTTCTTTCTTATCCAGGAGGTGGAGACCAGGCATAAGCCATCTTATACGCTGAACTGCAGTGCTTAAATAAACAGCGTATCGTATAGTAGAGAGAGTGTGCTTGGAATGGCCATGTATTGAGAGCCCAGCTACTGACTGATGGCACCACTGTTCCTCCACCCTCTCTTTTCTGAGCTGCACCACAGATTCTGCTGTCTCACGGCAGGAAGGGCAGCTCAGATAGGATGCCATATTAGTCAGCTGGGAGGCAGAGTCAGCCACCTGGAGGTCTTAGCTGGGGCTAATTCTCATGCTGAGAAGAAACCCTTGTCTGGATAGTACTTCTCCAGCAGAAAAGCTATGATTAGGACAGTGATGCCTAGAGTTATGGGTAGGCCCTGACAGAGGATGGCAGCAAGGTTCTAACCCCTCCCTTCTTTGAACCACAACATAGTGTTTAGGGGTGGCCTATGAGATGCCATCATTGCTGCCTGGAAGGTGGTGCCTGCCATACCTCAGGAACTGATTGATTTAGGCAACTGCTGGACAGTTCCTTCCTCACTAGTAAAGCACCTTTTTAAAATACGACTACCTAGAGAACTAATTACTGAGTAGGGTAGCAGCATCTCCACCACCCTTCACTGATCTACATCACAGCATTGGCTGATGGGCCCCAGTGACTCTACAAGTAGGGCACCACCCTTGCCAGCCAGGAGGTGGAGCTTGCTACCCCAGATAGCCCACCTGAGACCAGTCACTAGATTACCTGGAGGTGGCTGGTGACCAAATCTAGTAGTACCCTTACTCCTCTGTTATAACTATGCCTCAGGTTCTGTTGAAGAAACACCAGAGAAACTGAACAGCTTCTAGATGGCATGAAGACAATAACCAATAGCTAAGCATTTAAAGAAGCAGTCCACCATGGCTCCAGAAAACTCTCAAATAAAGAATCAAAAACTTTCCCAGATGCAGAAGTCTTTCTGAAATTATCAGAGGTCAAATACAAAAGAATTATGTATAGAGCCCTCCTAGAGATCAAACAAAATGCAGCAGAACAAAATGAAAAATCAATTAGGCTATTTGAATTGATGGAACTTCAACGATCTGAAATCCAGCAGATCAATAATAAAATTACAGAATTAGACAATTCAATCCAAAGCCAAAAGAGCAGAATTGAGGAGACAGAAGCCAGAGTTAGTGAGCTTGAGGATAGAGAAATTGAAACCAGCATTTATGAGGAGAAATCAGAGAAAAGAAATAAGAAAAATGAAGAAGCATTAAGAAACATGTAGGACTCTATTAAGAGGAATAATCTACTAAAAGAGTTCCTCAACAGAGAGGGATAGCTGGAAATACACAGAATACTGTTGTGTAGAGTTGCTGACAAAAAAATTCCCTGAAATTATGAAAGAAGAGAACATAGATATCTAAGATGCTTATCACACACCACAAATACCCAACCCCAAAAGAAAGACACAAAGACATAAACAAACCTAATAAAATGAATCATAAAGAGAGGCTCTTAAAGGTAGGGAGGCTTAAAGCAATGTTAACTAATGTACAAAGGGATGCCCTGTTGGCTTTCATCTGACTTCTCAGCCAAAATAATGTTGGCAAGAAGACAGTGGGATGACATACTCAAAGCCTTGAAAAAGAAAAACCTCCAGCCAAGAATTATATATCCTGCAAAACTGTCTCTCAGATATAAAGGTGAAATTAAGATATTCATAGATAAACAGAAGCCTAGAGAATTTGTCAAAACCAAACCAATACTAAAAGAAATGCCAAAAGAAGCTCTTTGATTAGAAAAACAAAAACATCAATTGTATACATAAGGAGACAATGTGGGACACAGCACCCAGAATCCTACTCAGTTAGGGGAGTCACAAAGATCAATCAAAGCTGTAATATTAAAAGAAGGGAACCAGTGATCTTAACATGAAAACTATGACATCATCACACTAGAAAGAGGGACATATTATATTAGGTATAACTCTTTCAGATGGAGAGGAAATTAAAAAGATATGCAGAAGTTAAAGCCTGGCTTAACATCAGAATATTAAGGGAGATCATAGTGATAGCCACAAAGCAAAATAACAATGTAACATATCAACACAAGAAACGTAATTCAGAAGTCTCAACAAAAAAAAAACCGACTCTGCAAAAGATGAAAAGTCAATCTATACAGAAGAATGACCCAGAACAGAACATTAAGAGCAACACAGAACACATCAACAACAAAAAAATAAAGGCATCAAAATGATAGCACTAAACACATACCTATTAATAATTACACTGAATGAAAACAGACTGAATGATCCAATAAAGAGAGTAAGAGTGACATTCTGGATCAAAAGACACGATCTGCCTATATGTTGCTTACAAGAAACACACCTTAGACTCAAAGGCAAGAACAAACTAAAAATTAAAGGATAGAAAAATGTATAACAAGGTAACAACATACAAACAAGACAAGGAGTGGCAATACTAACCTCAGATAAAATCGACTTTAAAACCCACCACTGTGGACAAGGATGATCATTATTTGTTGCTGAAAGTTTCAAGACACAAGCAAGACAAACCAATATTAAGCATTTATGCAATACCAGAGCATCTGAATATATCAAACAAACACTGACAATACTGAAAAATGAGATAGATCACGCCACAATAATAGTGGGCGACTTCAACAATCCACTTTCAGTAATGGACAGATCATCCAGAGAAAAGCTCAGTAAAGATACAGATCTTATTGTGACTGCAAAATATCAACAAGAAAAAGGTAAATAACCCAATCAAACAAAGGGCAAAAGAGACAGACAGACACTTCACCAAAGAGTCTAGACATTCTACCAAAAGACACATGAGAAAATGCTCACAATCATTAGCTATCAGAAATGCAAATCAAAACTACAATGAGATACCATCTCATCCCAACAAGGTTGGCCATAATCCAAAATGTCCAAAAAAAAAAAAAATCAAAATAGCAAATGCTGAAGAGGCTGTGGAGAGATTGGAGCTCTCCTACACTGCTGGTAGGATTGCAAATTGGTACAGTCACTTTGGAAAGCAGTGTGGAACTTCCTTAAAAAGCTAGAAATAGATAAACCATTTGATCCAGAAATCTCATTGCTCAGAATATATCCTACACAAACAAAGGCTGTCACATGAACAGATACATGCACACGAATGTTCATTGCAGCACAGTCCACAAAAGCAAAAAATGGAATCAAGCTAGTGCCCATCAGCAGACAAATGACTAAACAAACTATGGTACATATACACAATGGAACACTATCCTATGATAAAGAACAATAATGATTTTAGGAAGCATCTCATAACCTGATTTGAATTGGAAGACATTTTGCTGAGTGAAATCAGTTAGTGGCAAAGGACAAATACTGTATGAGACTCCTGCTATAAGGACTTAAAAATAGACTTAAGTACAGACGAAAAGACATTTTGAGGGCTATAAGGATGGGGAGGGAGGGAGAGAGTTGGTCATAGATTAGACATTTGATAGAAATTCAGGTAGGTGAAAGCAATGACGGTGCACAGTAGAAAGTAGATCAATTTAGCTGGACTTTGCCATAAACTGAAAACTCTTCTAATGTTAACCCAATATTGCAAAGATAGAGAGGTCTCCACTAAAAGACTGCAACTGATGGCCCAGGGGCCTGAGGGTTCCCCTGGGAGCACGGCCCCTGGCCCTGATGCTTCTCCTGTCCATAAATCATAATAGAGGTCAACTCTTCAGACAGGAATGGATTGGACTTGGCAACACAGAGTGGCCTTGTCGTGTGTGCACTTTATGGTTCTATGCATCTATAGGATGTAATACTGCTGACCTCTTACTGGAATTAGGAGTGAGGGTGGAGAGGAGGGAATAGGAGATTTAAGGATATGACATGTATAGAACAGAGAGGAAGAGTGTGCTGTCACTGGGTAGAGAAAGCAGTGGGAGCAGCACACAGATGGGCATGCAAATTTATACCAGAATGTACACTTGCACTCAATCATAATATAAATAAACAAATAAAAAGAGAAAAAAGTGAATGCTGGAAAAGTAAACAGTAAGACGTGAGTAGATTAAAAGATAAAGCACAACTTGCCTGTCTTCCCTGTCATCAGCATGTTCTGCCTACCTTTGAGTAGAGACAGCCATCTTCCAGGGAATGACAAGCCAAGTATCTCTTTAAAAATCTACAAATGCTGAATTCTAATTTGTAAAGGTAAGGTTACAATTTCGTATACGGATATACTGAACTGAGAATAAACTAAATGTAAAACTACAGGAAAATAAGGAGCTAACATTGGAATCATTGATGAAAAGCCACAGTCATGGTAAAATTATGATTACCCACTGAAGTTTGGTAACAATTAATACTAGTTACTGTTTTATTCACAGAATTAACCAGGAGTAAACACTGTTAAATCTAGCACCAGTAATTTAAAAAAAAAAAAAAGTCAAGCTTGTATACTATCCTTCCATTTTCTCATGCTTTAATTTTTATGTAACAATTATCATTATTATTTATTTTCTGTGTTTAATTTTCTGTTTTTTTTTTTTTTAAGTAAAACAAAGTTCTTTATATATATTCTTTCCTCATTTACCTGTTCGTCTTGGTTGAGGATGTATTAAATCTTAAGGATGCTGACACTATTTAGCTTCCTGCTAACATGAACTTTAAGAAATCTCACTGTATAAAATATTAGCCTCAAATTTTAAATTGCTCAGTTCTTTACAATCTCTTCAAGCAGTTTGCTTAAGCAGAAATACATTAGGGATGAACTGAATTCATGGTACTCTGGATAACTTCATCCTTCTATGTTTTTCTACCGGTACATGCTGACTTCATTCATTTTGCAGCCTTGTGACAAATTTCTTGTCTCTGTTACACAGCACTACAAGGAGAATAAGGACACCAACCAACCTTGGAGGAAACCCTACAGATTCAGCTACAAAGTGTCATTTCTATGGAAAAAAATAAGACGGAAAAAAATTCTATAGGCGATCTACAAATTGCCACAGGTAGGGATTTCGTTGATTCTGATCTAGAAGGGACAGCTAGATACAGGAGAGAGCATGTGAGAAAGGAATATTTATGAGGCCTAAGAAGACAAAACTGCTGCAGTTAGGACCCTGGGGGTGCAGGACGGAGGGGAGGTACCTAGGGAAGGGGGACACCCAAGAGGCTGAAAGGGGAGGAGTTGGCTGGCAGCTGTGTACAATAGAGTGTGGACACCCTGGGCCATAAGGTGGTACCTGCGCCGGGTCGAGTGCCCCTGCCACTGAGTCCCCAATCCAAAGATGCTCTCGGAGAAGCTGCTGGTAGCTGAGGCAGTGCTTCACGGCGGAGGGCATATTCCCCATGGCAGGGCCAAGGGCGGCAGCTGACGATGGGTGGGAGTGTGGAGCGCAGGACTGAGGCGGGGACACCCAGCTGGGAAACCGCGCCAGCAAGCAAACGCGCCCCTCCCCGGAGCCCGAAGGCACCAGGCTGGTCTGCGCACTGCGGCGGCGCAGAGGGGCGGGCAGGGAGCCCGGGAGGCGGCCGCGCCCAGGGGCGGGTCAGCAAGCTGCACCTGCCTCTGACGCTGGGAACCTGGGCAGAAGAGGAAGCACCCGCGTCAAGGCGGAGCACACAGAGGTGACTATCTGTACACTGCCATCCACCGACTTCTCTGGTGCAGATCATATTTAGAAGGAAACAGGTCTAATCAAGAGAAGGGGAATGTGCTTACGTGTGGATGAGTTTGCTTGTTCCCAGCTACACACTTTTGCGCTCAATGGAGGTATGTCTAACGTTGAGCTGACTTGGGTTTATGCTTATGATAATAAATTCTTTTTCTTTTTCTATTTTAATTGGAGCGATTTAAAAAATAAAATGTAAAATATGACAATTGAGGGAAAAAAAGACAGGATGGACTGTTATTTGAGAAGGTGTCACGGGTACCTGAAGTAAATGGGTACTGCACTAAAGCACCAAGATGGAATTGAGTTGCTTAAAAGACCCACTGAACAAAATTCTGAAAGCCACAAAGGTTACATCCATTCAAATTGCAAGTTTTAAGCAAGTCCTTAAGACACTGAATAGGAGGAATCTTGGAGGAGGGTTGCATTAGGAGAATAATCCTGAAGCAGACCAGCTTGCCCCGCCTTCACCCCTTTCACAGGCACATTATATCATTCACTGTAAAACTAAGACTGAGTTTGGTAGCCTACAAATAGACACATTCACCAAGGACGATCGTACTCAAGGATCATGCCGTCTCAGAGAAGTATCTGTCACCAGTCATGCCCTCAGGCTGCGTTAGCAAATACAAATCCGGATTGGGTTGATACGCACGCACGTGGTCGCATCACCGGTTCAAAAGATTCCAAGCTAATCTTGTAAAACACAACATACATGTATCTGGAAGGAATTTAACAACCAGAATAGACACACAAATCTTCCTTACACTTGTGTGAATGAGAACTCCATTAGTAATGGACCTACAGGCTATTTAAAAGTCAGAGAAAGCCTACGACGAGTTGGGGAGGTCTCCTGTGGATCCTTTAATGGCACAGCACTGGACAGAGCAAGAGGATGAGATCATAGACCGCTTGCTGTTTTCGTCAACGATAGTTAAGTTGAAGAATCTGCTTGTGCTGCCAAAGTAAAGTCATGTAATTACTGGACACCTTTGAAACTTGTTAGGCACCAAAAATTCAAATGATTACTTACCCAAACATAAATTTAGATCAGTAGAACTAAATCTCTCTCATATGTTGTTTTCAGCAGGGGTAACTGCTAATTATTTTTCCTTCACGGGTAAATTGCAACAAACAGGTTGATGAAACTATAACGGAATTCTAAAGTAGAGCATGGAATTTGAAAGAGTTTTAGAAAAGAACCCACTAGTAAAATCAATAAATTTATGAGATAACCTTAATAATAGAGTCAATCATTAAGAACATCAATATTTTGGCAATTAATATTGAAATCAACTCTTAAATTTTGAAAAATAAAACTCCTAACAAACTATGACTTTCTAATACTAAGAATAATGACATTTAAAAATTATCTTTACTGTTCAATGGCTTTCTAAATGGGACGAGTCTTCAGAAGATATTATGTACAAATTTGTTGACCACATTAATATCCATTTTTTTCTACAGAGATGATTTCTAAATATTAAAATATTTGTTTATGCAATTTTAATGCATTTTATAAAGAATAAATTATGTATCAAAATTAAAATTCCTATAAATACTCAAGTCATTAGCAATACTAATTCTTAAGTATTTCATGAATAAAAGAGTGACAAAATATGGACTTCTTTCCCAGAAAGTTAAGCTGATGTTAAATGGTGAATGCTTAAAATTTATAAACCTGAATAGTTTATGCTCTGTATTAATATTGCTACACATCTTCCTGTTTATATGAATAAAATAAATATTCTCTATGTGTATCCCTACCACCTTACAATTTAAAATCCTTTAGGTGAAATAAACATAGATAAAGCAAAGCTTGTCAGCACATGTGTGACTGTCTCTCCCCACAAAACAAGTTGGGAAACATAGCCCCCCTCAGAATAGTGAAGTTCTCACTTACTGAAACTCACAAAGCTGGTTAGTGTCATATCTTGGATTTCCAATCTCTGCTATTCTCACTGAATCATAAAACTAAACCATTTCTATCCCATTGTTATTCATGCATTCAAATATAAAAAGATATAAAAATTCATTGCAAGTTAAAATGACTTAAGTGTTCAGTTTCTCTAGTGGTTTTATTTCCAATTTTAAGTTACATGCAAAAACTTTCCATTTCACATTTCTCTCTTGGATTTTTTTTCTACTCCTTTGTCTCCTTAACCCCAAACCTACATCTAATCCGTCAACTAAAAGAATCAGATAATGATAAAAGTGCCTACATGGCAGAGCTGTTGCAAAGATTAAATGAGCTAGAATGTATTAAGTGGTTACTCAAGGTTTTTTGGCACGGAGTAAGGAATAAATACTACCTATTGTTACTATGGAAACCCTGGTGGTGTAGTGGTTAATTTACTGCTGCTAACCAAAAAGTCATCAGTTCAAATCCACCAGGCTCTCCTTGGAAACTCTGTTAGGCGGTTCTCCCCCGTCCTTTAGGGTCACTGTGAGTTGGAATCAAAGATGCAGTGAGTAATTGTTACTATCGGAAAAGCTGGTGGCATACTGGCTAAGAGCTATAGCTGCTAACCGAAAGGTTGGAATCCACCAAGAGCACCTTGGAAACTCTATGTGGCAATTTTTCCCTGTCCTATAGGATCACAATGAGTCAGAATCAACTCAGTAGAAATGCATTTGGTTGGTTCTTTATTATTACTGTTACTACATAGCTCCTGTTCCAAGGACTCTGGTGTAACTTTCTGGCATAAGTTGAACACTTCATTTTTTAATTTTTCATTGTTACTGCCTTTTATTACCAGTGGAAGGCTGGAGTCACAGTTGTTAAGTGCCAGACTGCTAATCAAAAGGTCAGCAGTTGGAATCCTCTATCTACTCCTTTGAAACCCTGTGAAGGAGTGCTATTCTGTCCTATAGGTTTGCTATAAGCTGGAATTGTCAATCACAATTTTTTTGTTTTGGTTTTGACTTACTAGAATATTTAAATACAGCAATGTTTTAAACAATAAATCATAAAATTGTACATCTGTGAGTAAAATCTGAGAATAACATCAGCAAATTATACATTGCAACACTGTAGGTAGCATATATTACTAAAGGTAAGGATGGTCTCAAGTGGAATTTGTGGTAACTAGAATGTAGCGTAAGTTGGGAACTATCTATGTGTATAATCAACATCACTTTTATTTCAGAACAACCCTCTGAATATAGCCCTTTATTTAATTAATTTATTTTTGAGAAGAAGATAGTCAACTAGAGTATGACCATGTGAATGTTTACATAATTACATATAGAATTAATTTTCCAAAGATACTATGGTACAGGAAATTATTCACTATAGCTGTGCTTTTGTCAGTTCCTATTTAAATTTTTAAACAACTTTTGCTTCAGATATATAGATAATATATTCTTGTGTATTAGTAACTTGGTGAAAACTGTTTTCTGTGGAAATCCTTAATGGATTATTGGAACACGTTAAAGAATGGTTTCACTTTTGCTTGACTGGAGTTTCTAATAAACCTGTTTTGTCTATGTTAGTATCTATTTTGCATTAATATCTTAGCTTGAAGTCCCACACAAATATATGAATAACCCAGAAAATAAAACCATATGTGCTACTACTTGGCTTCAGTTCTCTCGCAAGGTGTAGTTTCTCATCCATAGTTCCTGGTGAAGTTTTTCCACCTTCCATATATGGAAAAGCCTTACAGGACCTGATGGTTCAAGTTTGTGACTCAATTAACTCCCTGTCCACACAGAACCATTGATTTAGATCTCATCCCATTTCATCATTAAGCTCTGGCCCATGGCTATCCAGACCTACCCTTTCTTGAGACACTTTTAGCCCTCTGTGTTCTTGGGATAAGTAGAAAGGGAGAGAAGAGGAATCTCCCAGAATAGCTTAGTCTCCGTATTTGCCTGAATTCTGACATGAAACTTTTCTTTGGTTATCATGTTTGTTCCATATTTGTTAACACACTCTGGAATTTCAACCTCCTGTAACAAAGCAAAGCTAGGGTCCAAGAGGCATTAAACTAAACAAAGAACACTGAATTAAACTCAGGGACCCTAGGAATCTTACGATAATAGCTCTGATATTTTAACTAATCCAACAGAGAGAAAACTAGATTAAGGCCACATATTCTCTAAACCCATTCCAATCCCTCCCCTTATCTATTCTCTGTATAAAACAACCATGGTAAATTATTGATGTATATTATCCCTATCCTAAACATAGACTCTCAAAAACAGAACAAACAGAGGTTTTTGTTTTAGAGACCAGTCAGCTCAAAACTAGGTAAACTTACATCAGTTCTCTCAAGCGGCTGGGCTCTGATGAGAAGGGTCTATAGTTAAAACAGGTGGATGTATTGTGAGTCTCTCTGATCCCAAAGATGGGTGTTTAAGAATCCATGTGATGACAACATGGATAGAATCAGAAGTGAACGGTTCATAATTCTTATATTAATAAGTGTCAAGCTGGCATGTAGTCAAAGTACCTACTAGGCAGGGATCAAAGGCACATATGGTGAGTCTCAGACAATAATGCCATAGAACTTTGGCAACTATCATCAGAGTAATGTGCTCCAGGCTTGAACAATAAAATAAGAAAGAAAGATAACAACTTAGTTACCAATGCTGGATGATACCTAAGGGGAAGAAAGGCTTTCATCATCTCAGCTTTATTGCTGATAAATTTGGATAACTTCTCACATGTGTTATGTCTGGCTGATCTAAGCTGATGAGAAGGATAGCGGAGTATTTAAAAACATTCTTGGCATCTGGTCACTAAAATCAAAGTTCCATTAACAATAACATTGTTCTCAAATAGAACATTCCTTTAAGAAAAAATAATGAGATCCATTTTACCCAAATAACACCCCACCCCAGGTGATAAATACCTGGCACAAGATACAGAAAATCAGAACAAAGCCCCAAACCACATTTCTCCAGATGGAGAAGTCTATTTTTTCTTTCACTAATTCAGAAGGATTCACAAGCATTAGCTTTGCCAACTCTACTGCAAAATAAAATATACAGATATGGACTATTCACTAATTATTATTTGCTCATTAGATGATTGCTGTGTGCACAGTATTTTCCAGTGCCTATATAAGTATCTTTTCATTCCATTATCTACAAACTCAACCTCTATTTTGGGAAATACTTTTAGTCATCAGCTGATGCCATATTTTGATAAGTTATAGAAAGGGGTACCCTTAATCAGTAAACCTTATTAATTCTTATCTGTGGATTGTTACATTCTTTGAATATCTGTGAAGTGCTCTTAAATGAAAAAACATGTCAGTATTTGTAACAAGTAGGAAGTATCTAGCATTTTGCCTTCTGTGTAGTATAAGTCAATAAAATTTAGCTGTCTCCCTTTGTTGAATCAAAGCAACCTGTTGTTAAAAATGCATTCATGACATGATTGTATTTGCAATGATTTGTTTTAATTTCAGTTACTCAGCAGCTGACAGAGAAATGAATGCAAATAAAACATGCCTTCTCACTTTAAAAGTCTCACATTCTAGTAGTGGTATCTGAAGAAAAGCAAATAACTAAAAGGGTTAAAAACAGATCTATATCAGATACAGAGTATAAGTTTTAATCAAAGCATTCTTAACTATTAAACTTCAGAGCTGTAGTATCTAGATATACAACTGAATTGATGTGTAACAAAGTTTAAGAACAATTACTCTATTTTCTAACTGAAGTATAGACAACATGTAATTTGCATATACATAAAATATTTTTGGAGCCTTGATTACATAGAGCACTATGCTACCGTGTAGGAAATGAACATGAACACTTAAGTTTTTACTAGACTCGTACATCACTTAACAACCACAATGCATTCTGTGGAACAGGATGTTATGTGATCTAGACATTGTGTGAAGATGTCTAAGTCACCAGGAATAGCGTTCACTGATTTTCCACCTTTGTGTTGTTTAATAGCTTTTTGCTTCATCCCAAGTCAATACTTCTTTGCCATTTGCTGTTGCCATTACTAGCACTGGTTTTGCTGCATTTGGGAGCCAAAATGTACCATAGCAATGATTTCAAAAGAAAATTAAACAGAGAGATAGCACTACAAAACTTAAGAGACGCATGCTGCATGAGATTAGATGCTGCTACCTTCAAATCAAAGTATACAATGTTATATGGTAATTTTTTAAATTGTAAGTAGAAAGAGTTCACATTAAAATAATGATAGAAAGTACAGAGTGTATATACATAAACCAGTTACAGTAGTATATTATGACTGTCAATACATATGTTTTATAAGTTACATATGTACTGTGCCTGGCAGTGCAATTGCTTTGGGTACAAGAGACATGAGAGACATGTGTTGCCTGTGAAATCTATTGTATTGGCTACCTCTGATTAAGTCTGCTATGTCCCATTTTCTGATTGGCACTTCTGAACCTTATTTTGGAAACCCTAGTGGTTAAGTGCTATCACTGCTAACCAAAAAGTCCAGCAGTTCAAATCCACCAGGTTTTCCTTGGATAGTTGATGGGGTAGTTCTACTCGGTCCTATAGGGTCACTATGGATCATAGTTGACTCAACAGTAATGAGTTTTTATTATTATTAATATGGATTTATGAGATCATGGACATACGTGGCCAGATATTGCCTAAATGGACACTATGTGGTGCATGACTGTACTAAGAATTAGAAACTCCTAATTCAGTGGTGAACTATAGATGAATTCTTAAATACTACAACAGAGCCATGTGCTGGTACATTCCCAATGATAATATAAGTTCAGAACTACAGAAGTAAAATGAGTTACCTTCATGGTCAGCTATGACAGTAACAGGAGGTCACAGAGGCCATACTTGGGAGGACTGAGGGGACAGAGGATATTACAATGAGAGGACACGACCAGAAAGGGGAGAGATGGGTCATTTGATGACAGGCTACATTAGTATCAAGAACCATTCAGACACAGGAAAAATGTTCATAGTTAAATCTTCATAAAAGTATCTTATTTGATGAGATTTTTTTATCTCCGTATCATATTACTGGGGATATTTTAAGTAAAATGACCATCAAGAATTTTGCCATTCACTTGAGGTGCTAAATAGACTAATTTTAAAGAATCTATTTTGCAATTCCAACTTTTGCATACAGCTTTAACCACTACTTTACTGTACAGTCAATTCCCCCAGAGCCAACACAGAGAGAAAGTCTTCCCCTAGAGCTGGTGCCCTCAATTTGGGCTACAAGCTTCCTATAATGTGAAAATAAATTTCTGTTTATTAAAGCTATCCATTTGTGTTATACATGTCATAGCAACAGTAGGTTACTAAGGCAGTAACCTTAGTGGTTAATTTATGTTCTTTTTTGAGGACTTAAGTTTCAGTTTTATATCTTCAAAGAAAATTTTCAGGAGACATCTTATCTTGATAGTCATATTTGGTGGTTGTGGTAGTGGGAATTTCTTTTCCAAAAGCCATCCTCACCATGGACTTAGATACTATAAATTTCTCAATACATCCATGTATCTGATAACCAATCATTACAAGAATTATACTACTTCTCTTTCTCTCTTTTTTTTCTTCTTCTTAGGAACAGCATACTCACTAATACAATTCTCTGTGTATCATGTGCAATTTTTGTTTCTCCTAATCTCAAGGTAGCAAGTTCTCCAACTTTTAGAGGAGATTTCTCATTAATGAAAAAGGAGGGTTATTTGTGTTGGTTTTTGCCAACACTTTCCCATAGTTCCCTTAGAAATATGACTCTAAATTTCAGATACACAGATTCTTTCATTCCTTTAGTCTTGTTCATTGAACTATTGAAATATCATCAAAAACCAGATTCTCTAGGCAAAAAGATTTAAAGTTCAGAACAAAGAGGTGATCTTTGGGACTCCATCTTGCCAAAACTATTCTCATCAGTGTAAGACCCATGAAGGTGAGACTGTTTAAATGTTTTATGATTTCAGTACTGTCATTAGAATATTAAAATATTTGTTTATTTTTATTGAGTATCATTAATTCAGAATGAAACTTTTAAAAATAATTTAAGCAAACGTATTCTACATCCCTTACACATTCATGTATCATTGGTTTCTATTGCCTTACAAACAATAGCCAACAAAAATTAACTAAATTTTATCTCCCATCTCTTCATCTTAGCTGTGTGGTAGAGGGGATATTTTCACACAAAATGAAAATCCCATACAACATAATTTATAACGGCACTTGGCTTTGGCACTTGGCTTGGCTCTCCTACTTAGAAGTAGTTTGTCTTCCAGTGATGTGTTTTCTGTCTTGCTCTAAAATACTGTTTCAGATTGACTATAAATTGTTAAAAGAAATAAGGCCTAATAAACAGCTTGTTTTTCATTCTAATCAACCATAGGTGATTTACATAATTTGAAATATATAGTATACGTGGTCTGACAATTAAGTCCATGAACTTAGTTGTTCTAAGTGCTACGTATCTCATTGCTGAATAGCATTACAGTCACCTTTGAAGTACTCTCCTTGGGAAGCTATGCACTGATGCCAGTGCTTAGTTCATCCTTCAAAGCAATTTCTGGAATGGCCACTGCACACGAAGGCAAGGTAGCAAGTTTACAAACTTAATTGTCTAGTTGCCTCTGAGAGAGTTTCTAGCCAGTAGACAAATAACTGTATTGAAACAGCCTCCCTACTCATCTGATCTGGCCCCCAGTGACTTTTTCATTTATCCGAAGATAAAGGAAATATTGAAAGGCAGACATTTTGATGACATTTAGGACATCAAGGGTAATATGACGACAGTTCTAACAGCCACTCCATAAAAAGAGTTCCAAAATTGCTTTGAAGGGCAGACTGGACACTGGCATTGGTGCATAGCTTCCCATGGAGAATACTTTGAAGGAGATCATAGTGGCATTCATTAATGAGGTACGTTGTACTTTTTCTAGAATGCGTCTTGAATTCAATTGTCAGACATCATAAGTTATTCTCAGTCCACCCTCTTGGAAGAGTTGATTGAAATTATAATAACAATCTATACTTAATTTGCATTTATTGATTGATATGATCAGAATTATCCTAACTGTTCTTCATATATTAATTTAATCCTCATAAAAACCCCTTTAGATAGACACTATCAATATCCTCAGTTTATACATGAAGAATAGGAACCACAGACAGGTTAAATAATTTGAATAAAGTCATGTAACTAGTAAACAACATAGCTCTCTAATAAAGTCAAGCAGCTCGGTGCAAAGGTCATGTTCTTACGACTTTGTGTACTATCCCTTATAAAGGGGGTAAATCATCACCACGTGTAGCGTTATCCTTCATTTTGGTAGTAGAGACATTAAATTAAAAGAAAGGAAGAGGTCATCAAAAAGACAGCAAAGAAAGAAAAGAACAAAGGGATGTCAGAAGAGACTCTGAAACTTGCTGTCAAACATCAAGCAGCTGACACAAAAGAAAGGAATGACAAAATAAGAAAACTAAACAGAAGATTTCAAGGGGTAGCTCGAGAAGACAAAATGAAATGTTATTATGACATGTGCAAAGAGCTGGAAGTGGAAAAGCAAAAGGGAAGAACACATTCTGCATTTCTCAAGCTGAAAGATCTGAAGAAAAAATTCAAGCCTCGAGGTGCAAAAGTGAAGGATTCCACAGGAAACATATTAAATGACTCAGAGAGCATCAAAAGAAGACGGAAGGAATATACAGAGTCATTATACCAGAAAGAAATGGTCAATGTTCAGTCATTTGAAGAGGTAGCATATGATCAGGAACCAATGGTACTGAAGGAAGAAGTTGAAGCTATGTCAAAGGCACTGGTGAAAAACAAGGCTCCAGGAATTGATGGAATATCACTTGAGATATTTCAACAAACGGATGGAGTGTTAGAAGTGCTCACTCATCTCTGCCAAGAAATTTGGAGGACAGCTACCTGGCGAACTGATGGAAGTGATTCATATTTATGCCCATTCCAGAGAGAAGTGATTCAGCCAAATGAGGAAATTGTTGAACAATATCATTAGTATTACATGCGAGTAAAATTTTGCTCAAGATCTCTCAAAAGCAACTGCAACAATATATTGACGAGGAACTGCCAGAAATTCAAGCTGCAGTCAGAAGTGGATGTAGAACTAGGGATATCTGCACCAATTTCAGATGGATCTTGGCTGAAAGCAAAGATAACAGAAAGATGTTTACCTGTGTTTCACTGAGTATGCAAAGGCATTCAACTGTGTGTATCATAGCATATTATGGCTAACATTGCATAAAATAGGAATTCCAGAACACTTAATTGTGCTCTTAAGAACTCTGTGTATGGATCAAGAGGCAGTCATGCAAACAGAACAAGGAAACACCGCATGTTTTAAAGTCAGGAAAGGTGTACTTCAGGGTTGTATCCTTTCACCATACCTTTTTAATCTGTGTGCAGAGCAAACAATATGAGAAACTGGATTATATGAAGAAGAAAAAGGCATCAGGATTGGAGGATAACTCATTTAACAATCTGCATTACACAGATGACACCACCTTACTTTCTGGAAGTGAAGAAGATTTGAAACACTTGCTGATGAAGATCAAGAACCACAGCATTGAGTATGGATTGCACCTCAACATCAAGAAAACAAAAATCCTCACAGCTTGACCAGTAAGCAATGTCATTATAAATGAAGAAAGGATTGAAGTTCCCAAGGATTTCATTTGACTGGGGTCCACAATCAATGCCCGTGGAAGCAGCAGTCAAGAAATCAAAAGACACATTGCACTGGGAGAATCTACTGCAAAGAACCTCTTTAAAGTATTCAAAAGTAACGATGTCCTCTTAAAGTCTAAAGCACGCCTGACCCAAGGGATAGTATTTTCAGTCAAAAAATATGCATGCAAAAGCTGGACAATGAATAAGAAAGACAGAAGAAGAATTTATAACTTTGAGTTTTGGTGTTGAGAAACAATGTTGAATGTACTATCGATCCCAAAAGAACAAACAGATTTGTTCCAGAAGAAATACAACCAGAGTGCTCCTTGGAAGCAAAGATGACAAGACTACATCTTACATACTCTGGACATGCTGTCAGGAAGGATCAGTCCGTGAAGAAGCACATCATGCTTGATAGAGTGGGGGGTCAGCGAAAAAGAGGAAGACCGTCGACAAGATAGATTGACACAATGGCTGCAACAATGGGCGTAAGCATAAAAACAGTTGTGGACGTGACAGAAGACTGGGCAGTGTTTCATTCTGTCAAAAGCAACTCAATGGCACCTAACAACGTGTTGCTGGGACCACCATGTGTTGATTTGCCTGGCTCTAGTCTTATTTACATCTGGCCTGCTGTTTGTACTGGTTAGCATTTCCTGATTTTTTTTTTCCTTCTTTTAAAGTCTTTTAGTAGTTGCATTAAAATGAGTGGAATGGGTTGAGTTGAGTTCCACATTGTATTGCCAGCTTCTACCATAGTCTCATCTTACAGAGTGTGAGACACGTGTTCTGAGGATGGAGTTTCTCACTTGGACACATGTTTAAAACTGCAAGACTAGTGGCAGCAAGTCTCTGTCTTTACTTGATCTTTTCCAGATGCAACATAGCTACTATCTCCCTCTCAAACACAGCATACAGGGTGCCAGCTGATAAAATGAAAGGTACTTTGAGAGTAGCAGCTCAGGACAGCTAACTCCCTCTGGTCTTAGGACGATGGAAGGAGGAGTCTTCACGAATGCCGTTGCTGCTCCCATGTCCCACCAGTTAGTTGTTCTACGGCCCTTACCTAGTCCTGTGAGATGTCTGAAGCTGTCAGAAAACCATTCTTCTAGGTTACAAAGAAACATTAAAATTTATGGACCAGGGGACATGAAATAGGGGAGAATGGAGGCTGAACAATCCTGGTACATAGTGGTGCTCCAGACAGCAATTGTGTTTTAGTTTTGTATTTACTGAGCAATGTGAATCTAAAATTATTTATTTACTTTCGTTGTTAATATATTTCATTTTCCAATAAAATCAGTGGCAATTGGGTGAAAAAATAGAAACCTGCCATCATTTAAAGAAGAATTAAGTTACTAGTTTTTGTCTATTGAGAAAATTGATGATGGACTTGTAATATGAAAAAAACTTACTTTTCAGAACTTATCAGCTACCTCAAGGGTTGTACTGTACTCACTCCAATAAAATCAGAAGATGCCAACCTATGAAGAAAGTATAAGCATTTTAAAAAGACAATATTTAAATACAGAGTTCAAATATATATCAATCTATAAAGCATGGTTTTTTTCTTTTCATTTAGATAAATCAGTATTCTAAATTAATTCTAAGATTTTCTTTTTTCTTTTTGCACAAATCAACAGTGAAGAAAGAGCTGTTGATGCATTTATTCCAGGATGAAGAGGACCCTGCAGAAGGATGCTCCTGTATTACATTATCTTCCAAGGGTTCAAATAGAAAAGTGGCTTAGCTAATTCCAATAAAGACTTGATTTTTTTTTCCATCCAGTTTATAGATTCAAAGTAAAGCTGCTAAACTTTTTTTTCCACCAAGGTAAAATATCCAACATTACCATAAGTCCAGTAAAAATTTTAAATTTTAACTTCAATATGTATCTCTACTCATTAGAGACAAAACTGAACAAACAAAACAATGCAAGTTAAACAATATATACGACTTAAGTTTCATTTAAATAATTTGGCTTTGGAATATCTTAAATTTGGGGAATGATCTTTTGTAAAAACTTATATTTTATTGTACAAACTCATTTTATGTCCTGCAATGAAATTCAATAGGAAGGCTTATACTTCTACAACTTTTAAACTTTTAATTTGAAAAAAATATTCAATAAAACAAACATAATTAGAGAAAATTTTCTTGATGTAAAAAAGTCAGTTGTGAAATTTTTGAAAAAAATTAAAAATGCAATTAAAAACAGTATTTTAAGCTATTTTGGCTTGAATGTTTTAAAGTTTAACCTTTTTATTATTTAATGGAATATTTTTCTAAGTATGTTAATAACCTCAGGATCTGTATAAAAATATTTTCTCAATTAAAATATTATGATCTGCTGAGAAGAGTCAAATGAAGTGATAAAACATTATATAACTTTGGACCAAGTACAGAAAATGTTATGAAAAATGTTAGCAATAAGACCATATTGAAAGAGTACAAATACATGCACACACACACATAGAAACACACACAAGCTTTGTAGCAACTATCAACACCCATGGAAGCAGTCAAGAAATCAATGGCTTTAGTGTTTTGAACAGATCTGCGGCAAAGGAACTCTTCAAAGTGTTGAAAAGCAAATACGTTACTTTGAGGACTAAGCTGCACTTGACCTAAGTCATGGTATTTTCAATTGCTTCATATGCTTGTGAAAGTTGGACAATGGATAAGGAAGAACAGTGAAGAACTGAGGCCTTTGAATTACAGCATTGTTGTAGAATACTCAATATACTAGAAGAACAAACAAATCTGTCTTGAAAGAAGTATAATCAGAGTGTTCTTTGGAAGCATGCATGGTGAGATTTCATCTCATGTACTTTGGACATGTGAATCAGGAAGGATCAATCCCCAGAGAAGGAGATCGTGCTTGGTAGAGTAGAAGGTCAGCAAAAAGGAGGAAGATCCTCAAGGAGATGTATTGACACAGTGGCTGCAACAATAGGCTCAAACACTGCAAAGATTGTGAGGCTGGTACAGGACTGAGCAGTGCCTGTTTTGTTGTGTGAGGGTTTCTGTGAGTTGGAAGTGACTCAAAGGCATCTAATGACATCAGTGATATGCTGTTAGAGAAAGATATGGCTAAGGAATTGTTTAAGTTCATTAATAAAGGTAAAAATTCAAAATACCAAACCACTGCCATCAAGTAAATGCCTACTCACAGCAATCCTACATCACAGAGGAGCACTGATGGCTTCAGACTGCCCGTCTTTGGGTTAGCATGGTACTACCTGGGCTCCCTGCATAGGTCAGTGTCTTAAGATCTCTTGAAGAACACTTTGCTCTGCATTTAAATTGCATACACATGTTGTCTACTGTGTAAGACAAGGTTCTGTTTAGATGCCTGTCATAAGTTGATTCTGAAATAAGTCTAACACCTCGTTTATTTTTCTAGTTTTCATTATTATTGCCTTTTATTCTCAGTGTCTTTAAAAATGTATTCTTTTTTTTCTCTGGGCATTGCCAATATTACATATAAATGTACAGATAGATTTTAATACATACATGCGTAAAACTACAAGAATCTTCTCATGGAGTATCTTTCCATTCTCATAGGCCTTAATGATTTACATCTTTATATCCAAGTCTAGAGCCTTAATCATCTTTTCTTTTGGATTAGACCTTCCAGTGGCATAATTTCTTTTGCTAGACGTAATGTTGGGGGTATATGCAGTACAGATGTTACAGTTAGAGAAACTTGAACAACTTGACTTCAAATTAACAACTGATAATGCTTCTTGTAGTATGAAATGCTGCCTGAGATCACACTGCAAGGCTAGCCTACAGTGAAATCTGCATCAGTGTCATAACAATAAAGTCATAGTTATAATGGCTGTCAGGGGAGTGTGTCATTCGATTGTCATGTGTCCTTAGAGTTGAACATAGCCCTGCTTTCTGTTCTTATCGGTCCTGACACTGACACAGACGATGCTGTAAACCAGGCTGTAGCCTGCTATATACCACAGCATTTTGAACTATAAATCATAAAATTGAACATCTTGGAGTAAACATCCAAGAATGATAACATCAGCAAATTACACACTGCAACATTTTATGTAGGACATATTACTAACAACAAGATACACTTAAATATATATATGTATAGTTGCAAGTGTGGTTCCTGGTAACTGGAATATGTTGTTAAGTTAGGCGTTACCTGTATACTCTTTAAAAAAATTAAATCTGGCATCAGCAATCAGTTCCAGAAGTGGTTATTCTCTAGAAGCCTTATTTCATATTAAATTATTGTTTGCCAAATTAATCATTTTATACTTAAAACAACTCTGGCAACTTTCCTACTCACCATGCAGACATTGAAAATCAGTGAGAAATACTAAAGTACTTGTAGCCCACAACTAAGCCTGGTTGTTAATTTATTAACATGGAAAAACCCTTAAATACTACCACCTAAATAAAAATATTTTAAAATAGTAAGTCATATATAAAAAATAAAATATTATGTGTGAACTGAAATGGATTCTTGAGATCAGCAACCAAATGTGGATCTCATTTACTTTTCCACATTTCATTTAAGTTTTATTTCAAGAATGAGCTGCAGTACTTACATGGTATGAATAACGTAAGTTCTTTAAAACCTAACATACGGATACTAAAATATTGTGAAATTTGGCTTCCATTAAAAATAGCATGTCAACCCCTGGCCCTGATGCTGCCCCTGTCCATAAATCACAGTGGAAGTCACTCTTCGGACAGGAATGGATTGAACTTGGTGACAAAGAGTCACCATATCATGTGTGCTCGTTATGATTCTATGCATCTAGAGGATGTTGTCCTGCTGACCTCTTACTGGAGGAAGCGGAGTGGGTGGAAAGAAGGGGATAGAAGATTGTCAGGAGGATAAGATATACATGGAGCAGAGAGGAAGAGTGTGCTGTCACCGGGCAGGGAGAGCAGTTGCAGCTGTACATAGGTAGGCATGCAAATTTATATGGGAATGTATATTTTCATTCAATCATAATAAAAAAATACCATGCCAATAACCTCAATAATGTTAAAATAGGAAAATCCTTTCTTTTAAAAACCTTTTAGAATGTTTACTTTCATTAAGTCCCAAATAGTACAGCTGTATGTGACTTCTCTTTTCAACACAAGAGTACTAACATCAGATTAAAATAAAATGACTGATATGATTTATAGCTGCTTTCTATCCATAACTCAGAATAGCTTCTTCCGTAACAAAAGTTCTTATATAAGAATTAATCCCAGATTTTCAGTGCTGTGATTGAAAAGAATACCAACATTGATAAGAGAGAACTGAAATACAAGGTGTATTAAGAAGCTGTAAAAGGAAGAGATTATAAAAGCTCAGGGCTCACAGCCCAGAAAATTACGTGTCTGGATTCTATAAAAATCCCCAGAAAACACAAACCACTGCACTTATCCCGTTATCTTTAAGAAATTGGAGAAAGGAACTACCAATGACAATGGTAAAAAGAAGTAATTCTTCTTAAAACTAAAGGCTTAAGACATTAATTCCAGCTAAGGTGGTAGATGAAATTGTAAATCGGACAGTTTAACAGACAGAAAACAGAAATGGGAATCTTGTGAGCAACCTGTAAAAATCAAAACTGTTGTTGTTGAGTTGATTCTGACTCCTGCCAATGCTATAGAACAGAGTAGAACTGCCCCATAAAATTTTCAAAAAGACAACTGGTGAATCCAAACTGCCAACATTTTTGTTTAGTAGCTAAACTCTTAACCACTATATTACCAGAACTCCTTATGAGCAACACACCTTCACAAAATTAAGTCACCTCAAACTAATCTCATTTTCTTTTTTAACCCAACTTATTGACCTGATGAAACAAGGAAATTGAGTTGAGTATCTGGATATTTCACCTTAAGATGAAATTCAGAAACGAATATGATAACTAAAATCAAATGTTTGATGAAGTTCCCAGCTCTGTGTGGGTTGGCAGTTCAAATCTACCAGGCACTCCTAGAATCTATGTGGGGCAGTTCTGCTCTATTTTATAGGGTTGCTGGAAGTCTTAATCGACCAGTGGCAACAGGATTTTTTGGGGGTGATCGTGCTGTTTGCTGTGACCACAAAGATTTGAATTAGGATGGGGGGCAAAAGTACAGGTTTAATTATATAGAGTCCTCATCACTGACTGTGTCCAAACATAGGCCAAAAAAATCCCAATGTTTCTGCTGTAGAAGGGGGTGAATCACTTATTTTATGCCACTGCAGTTGCCAGGTGTTCAGTACATATAGGACATCCCTGTATTTAATGAGTTTAACGTCCATCCTGTACAGACTTTGACAGTCCTAAATGTCCTGTATTCCACTTTTGTCAGAAAATTTGACATTTAGAGATATTTTTCTGCCAAAAAATTGGCACTTAAATCACTTAAATAACAACACAAGCTAAAAAACATACCTCTAAAAATAAAGCTGTTGGCAATTCTTTATGGCCTTTCCTGCAGGTTTCGCTTAGAGAAGATGTAGGAGGTGAAAGGTAGCTCAGGATTAAAATTATTTATTTCTGATGTTCATGAAAGAAAAGAAAAAAAAACTAACCCCAGTGCCGTTGAGTCGCTCCTGACTCATAGCAATGCTATAGGGCAAAGTAGAACTAACTGCTCCACAGAGTTTCCAAGGAGTGCCTGGTGGACTTGAAATGTTGACCTTTTGGTTAGCTGACACAGCACTTACCCACTATGCCATCAGGGTTCCCCAAGAACAAATAGCTGTCATCAGTTGGAGATAATCTGGGGTAAGAAGAGCCCTGGTAGTGTAGCAGTTAAGAGTTCCACTGCCAAACCAGAAAGTGGGCAGTTCAAATCCACCAGGTACAACTCGGGACCTTCATAGGGCAGTTCTGCTCTGTCCCAGAGAGCTGTTATGAGCTGGAATTGACTCCACAGCAGTGAGGCTTTTTGGTTTATTACAGAAGTATCACAGTGGATGGCTTTAACAAAGAGAAATTTATTTTCTCATAGTCCTGTAGGCTAGATGTCCCAATTCAAGACATCAGCTTCAGAGGAAGGCTTTATTTTTCTTTCTCTGTCGCTGCGGAGGAAGGTCCTTGGTCTGGGAGCATCTCATTGTAAGAATTTCGGGTCCCAAAGACTCGCTTTGCTCTCAACACTGCTTTCTTCATGGTAGAGGCCCCCCCACATCTCTGTTCATTTCTCTCTTTTATATCTCAAGAGATGACTGACGATACTATCTAATCTTGTATATCTTCTCCATACAATTGTTACTAATCCACCTAATTTCATCACAGTGATAGAATTTACAACACACAGAAATCTCATGAAATGATAAAATGGTGAAAGATCCCATGGTCATGAGAATCACGGCCTAACCAAGCTGATACTCACCTTTTTTTAGGGGGGAACACAATTCAATCCAGGACAAGAAGCAAAACCCAAACCCCAACCAGTTGCCACCTGGTTATCCAGACTACGGGGGTTTCAGAGTCGCACCGGCAGATAGTCGAGCTTTTCTCCCAGAGCACCGCAGGGTACATTCCATCTGCCAATTTTATAGTTAGTAGCTATGCTCTTAACTGTTTGTGCCACACAGGACTCCTAAAATAAGTCAGTATGTAGACTATGAAACCATCCGGTCAACAATAACCTCACTCCAGTAACCATGCTTCTGAAAATTAGCAAGTCAAAGACGTTCCCAAACCAATTAGGGCCAGTCTCACGACTGTGAACAACAGCCAATCAACAAGTGCCTCACTCCAGTGCCCGGCTCCTGATAGTCAGCTGATCAACCGCAGCCTGACTCCTAAGGTGCTGCTGACAGAAATAAAAACCCCTCAGTCCTCAAACACCCTGACTTCTCAAAGCCCACTTCTCAAATTCCCAGCTTCCCAAACGCCTGAGTAAGAGCAGCTCTGACTTTCCTGAGAAGACAGTGCCTTATAAGTATAGCTCTCCTTTGCAGGAAAACCTAGTTCCCCTTTTTTTTTCCATCAGATATGAAATTGATTCATTGTGTCTGCAAGTTGCAACCTGATTACATTTAGTTACCAGTTTGTATTCCGGAGTAACAGAAGCAATAATACATCTATGAAATTATCAAATTGAGTCTCATCAATCCTTACTGTATTTATTAGTACCTACTTTTTTATTTGTGTATATTTGTATCTCCAAGGGTAAATTATAAGTGTAGATTTTTGTGATATTTTGAATTGTGTATATTTATTTAAAAAGGGAAAATATTCTATTAAAGTCTTTGAACAGCAAGCAAATTTTATTTAGATATTGAAAATGCTGGAAAGTCAGATATAAACCAATATATTCCAGCTAAGATATTCAACTAGGATCACAGATAATAGTGATAATTTTTTTATTATAAGAAATTAAGATAAAAAGATAAAATAATTATATTAATAGCAATAATTGTCTTGTGTACTATATATTATCATCAATGTTTCAGCTCAAACATCCATTTGAGTGTACTGCTGCTAGAAGTAAATTTTGATTCCAAAATTGCAGCAGGATGAAACCTATTTCAATAACAGTGATAAAGCAATAGTCCCATTTACTATTACAGAAATTACTTTTTAGGGAATAGCCGTGGATGAAAGTAATCAAAATGCAGGAAGAAAAAAAAAGATCTCTTTCCTCATGTGATATTTTTCTTGTAAAAAAACTTGTTTATAAGATGAAACTTGAGAAATCATAGAAAATGTTTGTAGAGGCTCTCTTCTTGCATGATTAGTTAATAAGAAAATATACTACTTTTGGTAAAAGTAATACAAATTTGTGACTCTTTATGTAAATGTGAACACAATGTTTATTCAAAGATGAAACAAAGCATGAATCATTCTATGGAAGATATTGGCTATTCTCTTCATATTCTAATATTGTTCCTAAAACATTTGATGTCCTTCATACTGATATTGAAATCATTGTTGTGGAATTATTCTCTTAGCATTTACACTGTTCGAACAAAATAACTGAACGATTTTGGTGATTATGGTGATTATGTGTGTTACAGACTGTTTTAGTCAGCTAGGCCGCTCTAACAGAAATACCACAGAGTGGATGGCTTTAACAAAGAAAGGTTTATTCTTACACAGTCCGGTAGGTTGCAAGTCCATATTCAGTGTGTCTGCTCCAGGGAAAGACTTTCCCCTTGTCGGCTCTGGAGGAAAGTCCGGTATTGCATCAGTCTTTGTCCAGGGAGCGTCCTCACCCAAGAACCTCTGGTCTGAAGGACGCGCTCTGCTCCCAGGTGCTGCTTGCTTGATGGTAGCGAGGTTCTCAAATTGTCCTTTGTTTCTTTTTCCTTTTATTCCTTGCAAGCTAAAAGCATTAAGGGTGGGGCAAGCCATACTCCAGAGAAACTTCCCCCACAGCAGGAATTCACAGCTCCACCCTAATCCTTTAACATACAGGTTAGCAAAACCACACAATGGAGGAGAGTCCCAAGATACTGGGAACCGTATCCCAGCCATGTAGCTGCACACATTTTTGGGGGGGGCACAATTCCAACCATGACACAGACTAAACTGTTTTTTAGAAGATGTGTTGAAATCCTTACTCTTGTATCTATTTAGAACTAGGGGGTATCTTAGCCATCTAATGCTTCCATAATAGAAATAACACAAGTGGATGGCTTTAAAAAGAGAAATTTCATTTTGTCATGGTCCAGTAGGCTAAACGACCAAATTCAGTGTGTCAGCTCCAGTGGAAGTCTTTCTCTGCTGACAATGGGGGAAAGTCCTTGTCATCAATCTTCCCCTGGACTAGAAGCTTCTGAGGCACAGAGATCCTGGTCCTTTCCAAAGGCATACTCAGCTCCTGACATTGCTTCTTGGTAATATGAGGTCCCCAACACCCTGCTTGCCTCTCTCTCCTAACATCGAGTCACAGATAAACTAAATAGATACATAGGCATGCACTGTGGGAAGAGGAAGAAAGAAGACAGAAACAGATGGCGTCTATAAATTCAGGAACCCAAGGACTGCTGGCAGTTATTTGTCTACTTTAGCTTTAAGCAACTGCTAGGAGCATGGATAGAGTAATGGATGGAGAATTAGAACCCCCTCTCTTTTTTTTTTTCAATTTGCCAGACAAGTGGAAACCCTGGTGGTATAGTGGTTAAGTGCTATGGCTGCTAACAAAAGGCTGGCAATTCGAATCTGCCAGGTGCTCCTTGGAACTCTATGGAGCAGTTCTACTCTGTCCTTTAGGATTGCTACCAGTCAGAATCAACTCAGTGGTGGTGAATTTTATTTATTTATTTATTTATTTAGGTCAGGCCACACAAGGACTCAAGCAATTCAACACAAAACATTTTTTTTCTTTAAGTTAGTTCACTTTCTAATCGCATAATTTTATTTCTTGAGTTGGATATGAGCTAGTGCTTCAGAAAATCGACTTGATAGTTGATCACTCATTTCAATCAAAATTGTTAATTAACCTTTTATGATTTTAATGTCTCATACTAAATAAAATCCACATGATATAAATATGCAGCAGGTTTTTTTGTTTTTAAGAAAATTATTTTCATGCACTCTTAAAACCTAGGCTAACTCAACCTTTTCCATCCTAATTATTTTTCTCTTATGGGCCTTTCCTTACACCTTCTATAAATGTTTTTCCATTTTAAAATAGGATAAAAATAACCTATCATCTTATTGAAAAATTATCTAGGTTATCTCTCAAAAAATTCTTTTGGTTCCAGATCTCCCAGCTTGTTAAATAAAACATCTGAAGATAATCAGCAGAAAGAAAGTATTCAGAACAAAGAAGAGTTTAGAGTTGGTATTCTGTATTTGAATCTCTGTTACTAAGATAAATTTCATGGATGTTTGGTTAGCTTAGGAATGATTGACCACATGTTGTCCACATACAACAAAAACTGATTATTTAAGATTAGAAAGAGAACTATGATATTTCTACACATATTATGTGTGTTTCCACTCCAAGGCAGCTAAAAAAAAATATTATCCAGCCTGTAACTACATTTTTCTTTGAGCCATAATCTTTGACATGGTCTTAACAGTTCATGTATTCTCTTGAATTGTCTGTAATTTCTTTCACAATTAAAAATGAAATCCATAAGATTAAGTTCTGTAAACATCCAAGTTAGAAAAAAAAATGTAATTCCTGGTACAATTTATATTTTCTTTTATTTCACTTACATATTTTTTCTTCAGATTTATTTTTAAATAAGTAGTTCTGGCACTTGGGTATTTTTTTCTGTTTTGTATCCTTTCTATAACAAAGCATGAGAAATATAAAGAAAAGCACATTTAACAGTTGAAAAAGGGAAAACTTATGCAGACGAGGAGGTGATCCTGAGGAAGACGAACTTTTTGGCATCACATTGTGATGAAAACAATTAATGCTGAACCAGTTAATGTTTAAAGCTCATGGCATTTGACCGCTCAAGTATGTAAATGTTGAGTTCAGCATGTAACTTAACAGAATGCCTTTTCCCCTTACAAAACAAGTGATTTTCTCAACCTTCTGCACGTATCCCAATTTTTAGCATGTATCAGACACCTGGAGGATCTCTGAAAACGCAGTTTAATGGATATCACCCCCGAGTTTTTAATTTAGTAGGTTTGGGATTCATAGGGTTTACATTGGCCAACTTTCTCAAAAATAGACTGCCAGGTCATTCCACTTAGCCTGTCTTAGTCTAAAAGTGCAGCTGAAGTCTGTCCACCAAGGGTTACTTGCTGGTATTTGAAATACTGGTGGCAAAGCTTCCAGTATCACAGCAACACACAAGCCCTCACAGTACAACAAACTGATGGATACATGTCAGTTATAGGATAATGTTGATATGCATACAAGGAAGGCCAGTAAATACAACTATTATTCAAATTTATGCACCAGCCACTAAGACCAAAGATGAAGACATTGAAGATACTTACCTACTTTTGCAATCTGAAATTGATCAATCATGCAATCAAGATGTATTAATAATTACTGGTCACTGGAATGCAAAAGCTGGAAACAAAAACAAGGGTTGATGGTCAGAAATATGCCCTTAGCAACAGAAGCCATGCTGGAGACTGCATGACAGAATTTTGCAAGATCAGCAGCGTCTTCATTGCAAACATCTTTTCTGAATAACATGAATGGTGACTATATATGTGGACCTCACCAGATGGAATATGCAGGGATCAAATTGACTATATCTATGGAAAAAGAACATGTAAAAGCTCAATATTATCAATCATAACAAGAGCAGGGCCAACTATGGAACACATCGTCAATTGCTTGCGTGTAAGCTCAAGTCGGGAAACCCCAGTAGTGTGGTGGTTAAGTGCTATGTCTGCTAACCAAAAGGTCAACAGTTGAAATCTACCAGTCACTCCTTGGAAACCCTATGGAGCAGCTCTACTCTGTCCTATAGGGTCACTATGATTTGGGATTGACTCTATGGCAGTGAGTCAAAGTGAAGCTGAAGATGAAGAAAAATAGAACAAGTCCATGAGAGCCAAAATATGACCTTGAATACATTCCATCTGAATTTAGAGATAATCTCAATAATAGCCTTGATGCACTGAATACTAATGACTGAAGATCACATAAACTGTGGAATGACACCAATAACATCACACATGAAGGAAGCAAGAGGTCATTCAAAACCAAAAGGGATATCAGAAGAGACTCTGAAACTTCCTCTTGAACACAGAGCAGTTAAAGCATATGGAAGGAATGATGAAGTGAAACAGCTGAGCAGAAGATTTCAAAGGATGGCTTGAGAAGACAAAGTAAAGCCTCATATTAAAATGTGCAAAGTTTTAGAGATAGAAAGCTAGAAGAAAAGAACGCACCGTTTCTTGAGCAGAAAGAACTGAAGGAAACAAAATCAAGACTTGAGTTGCAATATTCAAGTATTCTGTGAGGAAAATATTAAATGATACGACAAGCATCAAAAGAAGAGGAAAGGAATATACACAGTCACTGTACTGGCCGACATTCAACTGTTTCAGGAGGTAGTGTATGGACAAGAACCAGTGGTACTAAAGGAAGAGATCCAAGGTTCACTGAAGGCACTGGAGAAGAACAAAGCTCAAGAACTGATGGAATACCAGCTGAAATGTTTCAACAAAAGGATGAAGTGCTGAAAATCCTCAGTTACCAATGCTAAGAAATATGGAAGACAGCTACCTGGACAATCAACCAAAAAAGATCCATATTTTCACTCATTCTGAAGAAAGAGGACACATCAAAATGCAGAAGTTATTGACCAATAACATTAATATCACACGCAAGTAAAATTTTACTGAAGAACATTCAAAAGCAGTCTCAGGAGTACATCAACAGGAAATTCCCAGAAATTCAAGCTAGATTCAGATGATGACTTGATACAAGATATGTCATTGCTGATGTCAGGTGGATCCTGGCTGAAAGCAAGAACACTAGAAAGATGTTTACCACTGTTTTATTGCCTGTGCAAAGGCATTTGACGATGTGAATCATAACAAAATGTAGATAACATTGTCAAAAATGGAAAATGTGCTCATGGGGAATGTATACTTAGACTAAGGAGCAGTAGTTTGAACAGAACAAGGAGATATCACACGTTTCAAAGTCAGGAAAGTTTGCATCAGGGTTTTATCCTATGACCATACTTACTCAATTTTCATGCTGATCAAATAATCCAAGAATTTGGACTATATGGAAAAGAACGAGGCATTAGGAATAAAACAAGATTCATTAACAACATGCAATGTGAAGATGACTAAACCTTGGTTGCTGAAACTGCAGGTGACTTGAGGCCATTTGAAGATCAATGACCACAGCCTTCAGTATCAATTACACTTCAACATAAAAATGACAAAAATCCTCACAACTGGATCAATAAGCAACATCATGATAAACAGAGAAAATATTGAAGTTGTCAAGGATTTCGTCTTATTTGGATTCCCGGTCAACAACCATGGAAGCAGTAGTCAGGAAACGGCAGTACACATTAAATTTGGTAAATCTGCTATTAAAAAAAAAAAAAAAAAACTTCCTTAAATATTAAAAAGCAAAAATGTTACTTTGAGGAGTATGACTTGTCTGACCAAGCCGTGGTGTTTTCAATGATCTCACACGCATGTAACAGCTGGACAATGAAGAAAGACGATATAAAAAGAATAGGTGCTTTTGGATTATGATGGTGTAGAAAAATATTGAATATACTGTGGACCGCCAGAAAAATGAGCACATCTTGGAGAAGCATAGCCAGAATACTCCTTAAAGGCAAGAAGATAAGACTTTGTCTTACATACTTTGAACATCTTATCAGGAGGGATCAGTCCTTGGAGAAGGACACTATGCTTTGTAAAGTAGAGGCTGGGCAAAATTCAGGAAGGGCCTCAATGAAATGGTTTGACAAAGGGGCTGCAACAATAAGCTCAAGCACAACAACAATTTTGAGACTGGTGCAGGACTGGGAAGTGTTCAGTTTTGGTTTACTTAGGGGTCCTGTAAATCAGAACCAACTGGAAGGCACCTAAGAATCACAAGTGTTAGATAGGGCCTGAGAATTTTCATTTCTGATATGTTTCTAGGTAATAATGTTGCTTCTGTTCCAGGGGCCACACTTTGTGGACCAGTGATCTGTGAGGCCAATATACTCAGACAAAAGAAAAAACATAAAAATCATAACACTTGTTATTCTTGAGTCTCTAGTCTTCATCTTCTTTGGATAGATTATTCCATTTTCTAGGTAACAGCAAAATGTGTTCATCTACACCAATCTGAAAGCAGGTACTGCTATTAAAAGATACATAACCAAGAGAAGTTATTAACTGTCTTCAAATAGTAATTTGATTTCTTGTCCCTAATTTATACCTATTTGTTAGTTTCAGATTTTTGCTACTATGTCTTAAACTGTTTTATTTGAAGTTTGTTTAGTTCATAATTTATTTATTTTAGTAAGTAAGTTCTGCTTCTAAGTAAAAGATAGGGAGATACTGATGAATATTCCTCCTACTTGTGCATGTCAAACCATGTTGGATGATTTCATCCTTCAATTCGAGGGAAGAATAATAGTTTACCCACATAACTGGTAAAATCTTTCATATACAAAATACACAATAATGTAGACTGTGAAAACTGAACTTTTCTCAGTGGCCCTGACATTTCTATTCTACAGATCACTTCATGATCTAGACGACGTCATGCGGAATAGAAAATGTCTGTACCATCAATTTACTCAATTTGTGTTGTCATGGATGGCTTTCTTGTGGAATGATTGGTGGTCTGTTTCCTATAGCTCACTATTAGTCTTCTATTGAATCTTAGCAGTCCAGTAGTTATTAGGACAATGATCTTCCTTAACTATGAAAGACTAAAAAATTATATAGTGTACTCATGCATCTCTAAACTTTATTTGAAAAATCAGCAATTTCCCTTTTAACTTATGATTTCTCCACCAAGAAAGTTTTACTTATTCTTACTACTCACTGTTGCCAAGTCAATTCCAACTCATAGTTTCCCTAGAGGACAGAGTGGAATTGCCCCATAGAGTTTCCAAGAAGAGGGCCTATTCGATTTGAACTGCTGACCTTCTGGTTTGCAGCTATAGCACTTAAACACTACATCAGTGGCAAACTAAAGAGCATTAGTATATGATGTCTCCTGGCATCATTATCTTCCAATATTAGATTATTGTTTCAGTGAAGATACTCAAAATATCCATAGATATTAATGATTTTACTCAATAAGTACATACAAAAATAGTCTGTTGGGTGTTTGAAGAGTTTAGTGGGGAGAAAGAGCAATTGTAAAACTGTTAAACCCAACACTTTTCTGCTCCCCCCCCCCCCTTTTTCTTTTAAAGGAGGCATTCAGAAAAAAGAAAATTATAGCAAGGGAGCTGGCTTAGTTGCTGCAAGTGAATATTTAATCTGTGGAGCTCTTGCCAAGTTTCCTACTGACAAGGAAGCCCTGAAATATGAACCTTTGATTCAGTTCATCAGAAAACAAATATTACATATAAATTAGTTCGAGGAAAAGAAAATGATACATATTGTTTAACTTTCATAGTTATTTTGAAACAAAACAAAACCTCTCTTACCTCTGCTAAAGTACATGGCAAAGGCACACAGTAAGCTACATTTAGCTCTTAATATTGAACATGTACTTCTAAATATTTTATCATTTTAAAATTATATCATTAAAATTGCACTTTCACTATTTGAAAGACTTAAGGTGAAGTATTTTAAAATATCTATACAGAAACAAAATAATTCTTATACTAGGGAGAGATATTAAAATAATGAAAAAACAATGAATTTTCCAGGGCTACTTACACGTAAAGCTTGCAATTTCAAGATCTTGCAGTTTTTAAATTGGTAATAGATATTTTGCTTTCTTTAAACTATTGCAATTGGCAGAAAACTTAATCCAGTAGGATGATAACAGCTATGAAGATATCACCCGCTTTGAATACAGGAAGTTATATTTATAATCACTGATAATTATTCAATGGAAACTACATTACAGTGATTATTCTAAGCATTCCTGCATGTATTAATTGTCCACATGCTGTGAAGTCCCCATTTTAAAAAGATAGGAAACTCAGTATATGGAGTTCTTAAAGAAAAAAGTAAACCAAACCCACTGCCATCAATACTGACTCACAGTGACCCTATCTGACAGAGTAGATTTGCTCCATAGAGTTTCAAGGAGTGCCTGGCAGATTTGGAGTCCTTCCAAAAAAACCCAAACCTACTGCCTTTGAGTCATGTCCAATTCATAGAGACCCCAGAAGTCAGAGTGGAACTGCCCCACGTAGTTTCCAAGGAGTGCCTGGAAGATTTGAACTTTGGCTAACAGATGTAGCATTTAACTTACTATGCCACTGGGGTTTCCTGCAGAGTCCTTAGGTGGCCTAAATGATTAAGTACTTGACTACTAACCAAAAGACACCCAGACAGAGGCACCTCAGAAACAAGTTGTAGTGATCTGATTCTAAAAGATGAGGGCCTTGAAAACTCTATGGGGTGAAGTTCTGCTGCAAGACCTACTTCTGAAACAGGAAAACAGAGTCAGGTATGGTCTTAAATCACTTATGAGAAAAGTGCTGAATTTGAAATACAGACGAAATTATAAAAAGTGAATTAGAAGGGGGGAAGCAAAGAAAGAAAATTGAAACATCATGATACCTATTTAATGTCCTCAAAGAGATGAGGGATGTTTCATTATGAAAAAGAAGAGAATAGTATAAAACTGTCACATTCAAAGATTTAGAAAAAAATGTTCTAACAAATTAAAAAAATAGGGTCGTAGAAGGGTGGGGTCAAGATGGTGGACTAGACACACGTCTCTTTAACTCCCTCTGAATACTAAGGCCAGGACTGATGATTAAACAGAGCCTTCTGTACACCCAGTGAGCCCTAGGACATGCAGTAGGGCTGTCATTTTGGACTACATGCCACTGAATAGGAAACTTCTCTTTTGCCGACCCCACTATTGTTGAATGGCCAGCTCTCACGGATGGAAGGTAACTACCAGCTTCAACATTTTTCCTTTTTGTTAGCCTGTGGCAGCGACTGGGCTTAACTGGCAGCAAAGTTATACCACACTGCTGATGTGACCAGCGGGTGGAATAGCCACACTTTGAGAACTTTGCTCTGGACTCTGAACACCACAGCCTCTCCACCCCTCTTTCTAAACCTCCACCATTGATTGGACTATTTCACAGCAGGTGGGAGAGCCTCTGTGGGACACCATCTTGTCCAACTGGGAGGCAGACTACCCAAATGGAGGGATCAGCGGGGGCTAATTCCCAGGCTAGTAGGCAATGCCAGTCTGGGGAGCACTTCCCTAGAAGAAAAGCTTTGTTTAGCACAGTTTACCCTTCAGGTAGGGCCCGGCACCTGAGGACAGCAGAGCAGTGGCCTGTCCACACTTTGAACTAGATCACAGTATCTAGGGAAGGATATAGAGGTAGCTCCATTGCCAGCTAGAAGAAGGGGCTTGCACACCTGACAGCCTGACTGTTTTTGGAAGCTGTCAGATAGCTTTTATCTTTCAAAATAAGACCACCAGGGAAATAACTGTGGTGAAACCTGACGGCATCTCTCCCAATCTTGACTGACCTATAGTATTGGGTCAGTTGACAGCCTCCTAGTGACTCCATAAGTAGGGCCCTGTCTTTGACAGCCAGGAGGTGGAGCCTGCTTCCACAGAGATTTCAGTGGGCCCAGTCGCTGGAGTACATAGAGGTAACTGCTGATCAGCTCCTACTTCAGCTCCAATTAAGGCAACACCAGAGAAACTAAACAACTAAACTAAACTAAACTAAACAACTAAAAAGCAACAGACCTTGGCCCAACACTGAAGGAAAAATCCAACCATGGCTCCAGAAATCTCCAAAAATAAAGAACCAAAGAACTTGCCAGATGAAGAAGCTTTTCAGAAACTTTTGGAGGTCAAGTACTAAAAAATTATATAGAGAGCCCTCCTAGACATTATACAAAATTTAGTAGACCAAAATGAAAAGTTAAGCAAGCTGTTTGAACTGATGGAACTCCAGCATTCTGAAATCTAACAGACAAATAACAAAATTAAAGAATCACAAAACTCAATTCAAAGCCAAGAAAACAGAATTGAACAAATGGAAAACAGACTTTCTGACTTGGGAGACAAAACTACTGACACCAGCATTTATGAGGAGAAATCAGAGAAAAGACACAAGAAAAATGAAGAAGTATTAACAAATATGTGGGACTGAAACAATCTATGATTAATTGGAGTTCCTGAACAGGAAGGGATACCTGAAAACAAAGAGAGGATTGCTGTTGACTTGCTGACAGAAAACTTCCCTAACTATGAAAGAAGAGAACACAGATATCCAAGATGTGTATCTATCGCCATACAATGTAGACCCCAAAAGAAAGACTCCAAGACATATTATAATCAAGCTTAACAAAATGAAACATAAGCAGAAACTCTTAAAGGCAGAGACTCAAAGCAAAGCTAACATTCAGAGAGAAGCCCTGTAGGCTTTCGTCTGACTTCTTGGCAGAAACTGTGTTGGCCTGGAGGCAGTGGGGTAGTACATTTAAAGCCTTGAAAGAGAAAACTTCCAACAAAGAATTATATATCCTGCAAAACTGTCTTTCAAATATGAAAATGAAAATACCTTCGCAGATAAACAGAAACTCAGAGACTTTGTAAAAACAAAGCTGAAGTTACAAGAAATACTGAAAGAAACTCTTGGCTTAGAAGAACAAAACCATTAACTCTGTATTTTAGGAGGCAATACAGGACACGTCATCCAGAAACCTACTTGGTTAGAGAAGGCATAAAACCCCAACCAAAGATATAATACTAAAAGAAGTGATCCAATGATCATATAATGAAAACTACCATACCATCACATTAAAAAGAGGGAGATATTATTGTAGTTACAGTCTGTCCAGATGGAGAGGAAGTTAATAAGCTGTTTAGAAGTTTAAATCAAGTTTAAACATACATTATTAAGAAGGATTATAGGGGTAGCAGCAAAGTACAACAAAGAAGTGACATGTCAACACAAGAAATGCAATAAAGGAATCTCAGCAAACACAAAACCAACACTGAAAAGGGTGAAAAATCAACCCTTAAAGAAAAAGGTCCCAGAACATAATAGTAAGAGCAACAGAGAAAACATCAACACAAAAAATCAACATAGCAAAATGACAGCACTAAACACATACCTATCAATAATTACATTTAAGGTAAATGGACTGAATGCTTCAGTAAACAGACAACGAGTGGTAGCTTGTATCAAAAGACATGACCCATCTATATGTTGCTTACAAGAAACTCACCTTAGACTTAAAGATATGAACAAATTGAAAGTTAAAATATGGAATAATAAACACCAAGCTAACAATATACAAAGAAAAGGAGGTGTGGCAATACTAATCTTTGATAAAATAGATTATACTTTAAAAAAGAAAAAAGATCAATAAAGACACAGAAGACCACATTGTGACAATTAACCACCTATACCTCATGGACACATGCAGAACTTTCTATACATCATGTTGAGTGAAATTAGTCAGCGGTACAGGGACAAATGTGGTATGAGACCCCTACTTTAAAGAGTTGAAAACAGACTCATGTACAGAAGACTCTTTGACAACTGCAAGGGAGGGAAGGAGAGGGCTGATTATAGGTTAGATAGCTGATAGAAATTTGGTTAGGTGAAATCAGTGACAGCACGCATTAGAAAGATCAATTTAACTGGACTTCAACACAACCTGAAAACTCTTCCAACATTAACCAGTAGGTAAGTACAGAATAGCAGGGGCAAGGGTCCTGGGACCATGCTCTCATAAGACATTGAGATCAGTTGTTATAACTAGCCTATTGCTAAGAGAGTCCTCTCCACTGCATATTGGTGAGTGGGGTCTCAGGTCTTAAAAGCCAGCAAGCTGCCATCTGAGGTACACCAAATGGTCCCAACTCATCTAGAACAGATGATCACCAGGACAAAAATAACACAGGGGAAAGAGAACCCAGAAGACAGAAAGACCCATGTGCATGGGTGACTTCATCAACATGTGACCAGAAGAACAAGTGCCTTGCTACCTCCAGTGGCAGCTGTGATGGGGCTCACAAAGTTGAGTCCCAGTGGCAATACAAGAATAAGAAGGGGTGCACCCTGAGAACTCCACTGAAAGACCACAATTGATGGTCTAAAGGCCTAGGGGTTCCACCAGGAGCATGGTCCCTAGACCTGAAGCTGCCCCTGATCATAAATCATTACTGAGATCAGCTCATCAGATAGGAATAGATTGGAAATGGTGACACAGAGGGACCATATTGTGTGTGCACTTTATGGTTCTATGTATCTATAGAATGTTGCCCAACTAGCTTCTTACTAGAGAGGAGTGGAGAGGGTAGAGAAGAGGGGACAGGGAATTGTTAAGAGGATATGACTTGTATAGAACAGAAAGGAGTAGTGTGCTGTTACCAAGTAAGGAGAGCAGTAGGAGCTGTGCATTGGTGGGCATGTGAATTTAAACTGGATTGTACACTTCACTCAATCATAATCAATAAAAAAAAATTTTAAAAAATAGGGTTGTAGAAACAGAAAACTCAATAGAAACGGTGAAGGATACAAATGAGAAAAATGCCAGGATATAAATGATAAAACAAACAGAAATGACATTTGAGCAAAAAAGAATAAGAAAATGTAAGCATAAGTCTGAAAATCCAGATATGAATAATAGACATTTCAGAAAAAATGGAGAAAAAGAAATGATCAAATAAATATTTCTAAATCCTTTATGTTGGAAATGAAGAATATAAATACGTAAATTCCTGAGCAATAGTTTCATAAAGGCCTAAACCAAGGCATAAGATTGTTGAAATCTTGTAACTGTAGAATAAAGAAAAGATCTTTAATGCTTCCACAGAGAAGAAGAAAAGACGGGGGGATGTCATATGAAAAGTGTCTGGAATTAAGAATGTTATTGAACTACTTAAATGAAAAAATCTGGAAACCAAAGTGCCAAAGAACAATAAATTTTTTTTAAAAGCCATGTAATATTAACACTTTAAAACTTCTAAAAAATAAATAACTAGAGTTATATGCCCAAGGTATCAATGACACCCTCAGATATCCAAGTTTTAATGTCTTCATGCAACTTTTCTCAAGAATTTATTTTGTTGTTCCCATTAGTTACCATCCAGGAAATTCTGACTCAACCTTGTGTGTGCAGAGCAGAACTACTCCATAGGATTTTTAAGGCTGCGACCTTTCAGAAGCTAATCTCGATCACTGGTCAAACTGTTGAGGCACCACCGTATGGGTTCAACTCTCCACCTTTTGGCTAGCAGTCCAGCAGTTAACCATTTGTGCTATCTAGGAACTACTCAGGAAATTAATCAAGGAGGTATTTCCTACAAATATAACAAAGAAGGGGAAAGAGATTCTAGGAAATAAAGAACATAGCAAAGGATGATGGCAACTGTCAACAGGCTTCCAGATCAAGTAGTCAAGATTAGAGTGCAAGGAGAGACAGAGCACAAGGTGGAACATCTCAGAGAAGATGAAGCTGATAGAACACCTGGTGCATTTGGAACTTGTGAAGGAGAGTAAAAGAAAACGTTCATGTTTGGTTTTGTGTGTTCAAGAAGTAATTCCATGCATGGAGGATACAAATGAGAACATGGCTGCTTGTAGTAAAAGTGTTTTTGCATAGAATAGTTGTGCTGAAAATGCATTAATATACATTTCCTGTAAAATGATATTTCAAAAAATAATGACTTTGCTTCTAACATAAACTGTAAATTGTATTTCAACACAGAAAAGAGATACTGATTCTCTTTCTATCTGATTAAAAATAAAATTAAGAGTAAGGTTACCTATATTTAAAATAATCAATAACATGCATTTGATTGCTCAGTCACTCAAGGTGTTAATGAATAGTTTATAATGAATTATTTATATCACTAGGACCTAGAATATTTTCCCTAGAAAACTTTGATGCTAGAAAGACACTGTTCTGCCAACAGCCAAAATGCAAAGACTGCCTTTCAAATGCAGTGCTACGGCAGGAGTATCGAGCACCCTGCATGGATGTCCATGACACCCAGAAATCCAGGGCATTTCTCACAATGTTCACTGACAGCAAACCATAACTAAAGGACACTGTGTGTAGCATAGTTATAAGTAATAATGTAGCAATGTGTTGCTTTCCTCCGAACCATGACTAGGTATCGTCTTTCACATTATAGTCTGGGACTGATTCATGTGTTCTCAGCACAACACAATAAATGAACTAACACCTTTAAAAATACACAGATTCAATTTTGACTCATTGCAACTACATGTGTTTCAAAGTAGAACTACATGCCATAGGTTTTCAATGCCTATGATCTCTAGAAATTAGATCACCTACCCTTTCTTCTGAAGTACCATTGAGTGAATCTGAATAGCCTAGCTTTTCATTAGTAGCCAAGCACTTAATTATTCGTACCATCTAGAGACTTCTATGCAAACTGTGGTATGTGGGGTCTTAAAAGCTAGTGAGTAGTCATCTAAAATGCTTTGATTGGTCCTAACTCACTTGGATCAAAGGCCAGTGAGGAACACCAAAGACATAAGGAAATTTTTAGCCCAGGAAACTAAAGGTGTCATGTAAATCATCAGCCTGAGACCAGAACAACTAGATGGTGCCCATCTACCACAAATGACTGCTGTGACAGGGAATGAAACAGAGAGTCCCTGATAGAGCAAGAGAAAAGGGAGGTGCAGAACTCAAACTCTAGTAAAAATGCTAGACTTATCGCTTTGAGACTGGAGGGAAACCAAAAGACATGGCCCCTGGAGTCTCTGTTAGTCCAAAATTAAAACCATTCCCAAAGCCAACTCTTCAGGCAAAGATTAGACGCAGCTGTAAGACATACAGTGATACTCATGGACAGTGAACTTCTTAGCTCAGTTAGATGCACGGACTAAATATGCAGCTCCAGTTTGAAGGCCAGATGAGTGGCAGAAAGGGACAGGAGCTGGCTGAATGGACACAAGAAATCAGGGGTGGAAAGAAGAAATATGCTGTCATATTAGAGGGAGAGCAAATAAGGTCACATAACAATACATGTAGAAATTTTTGTATGAGAAACTTGAATTGTAAATGTTCACTTAACGCAAAACAAAAAAATGTAGAGACTTGTACAGATTGTTTGGTATAATAAGGTTCACGCTCATTGACAACTCTGGTTTTCTCATATTTGCCTTGAAGGCAGGCTTGGCGATCTGCTTTAGAAGAGTCAAAGCCTTGAAAGCCATAAACAGTCATTCGACTGTGCATACATGGAGTCACCATGAGTGGAAATAAACTTGGCAGCAATCAACAACAACAACATCAGGGCTGATGCTGACAATGGAGTTTGAAATCTATGTAAAGTAGCAAGGCAAAGGGCAAAACAATCTGAGGTCAGGTGTTCTATCAGCCTTACCTGTTTTATCAGACTCCCGAGTCACCCACCAGGCAGGCACTCCTTGGAAACTCTGTGATGCCATTTCACTCTGACCTACAGGATCACTGTGAGTCAGAGACAACTTGACACAGTGGGTTTGGTTTGATGTTTCTCCTGGGCCATGAACTGAATTTAGTGTTGGTGAGCTTCTGTGTTTCTTGAGTACTGACACTTGGTTCGTTTGACTATTCCCAGATAGAGAACAATACCGTTTGAGCCAAGATGAAGCTTATAAGACAAGCAAAAAAAAATAATAATAATAAAATTTAACCCACTACCTATTTCATCTGAGTAAAAACATGCAATATTTCAATTTTTTTATTGTGATTAAGTGAAAGTTTATAATCCAAGTCAGTTTTATATATAAAACCCCAAGTACCCATCTCTCTGCAACTCTGTCTGTTCTCTTCGCCCTGTGACAGCACACCCTTCTTTTTCACTCTTTACTTCCAGTATCCACTCACCCAACCCTTGTCCCCTCCCCTCTACCCTCTCCTCTCACCTCAGAAAGAAACCAGTGGGATAGCCTCATATATATGTATATTAAACCATAAAGTACACATACCATATGTGTCACTCAGTGTCCCCAAGTCCAGTCCCTTCTTTGTCTGAAATGCTGACTTCAGTACTGGTTTCAGCTCTGGGCTAGCAGCACGTCTAGGGGTCCTGTTCTCAGGGAACCCTCCAGGCTGTCAGATCATCAGTTCTGGTCTTTTAATAGAATTCTTGATCTGCATACCTCTTTATCTTGTGCTATGTCAGGGACTCCACATTGTGCCCCTGTTAGCAGTGTCTTTGATGGTGGCCAGGCCACAACTAGCTCTTCTGGTATCATGCAGATATAGTCTCCCAATCAGATGGGTCTTTCTGTCTCCTGGGCTCGTTTTCCCTTTTGTTTTTGATCTTCTTGGTCGTTGTCTGTTTCAGGTGGACTGGAACAAATTAATGTTCTTCAGATGGCAGCTTGCTGGCTTTTAAGACCTCAGACACCACTCACCAATACAGGGTGCAGAAGACTCTCTTAGAAAAAGATTAGTTTAGCCAACTGAACTCAATGTCCCCTGAAAATATGGTCCCCAGAACCTTGTCCCTGCTACTCTGTCCTTTTAAATGACGCCTTGAATTTAGAAAGCCTTGTAGCTTATGGTGTAGTCCAGTTATGCTGACCTGCCTTCTACTGCAGGCTGTCACTCCTTTCATCTAACCAAATTCCTGCCAACTATCTGACCTATGAATAACCCTCTCCCTTCCTCCCCACCCTTGTAACCGTCAGAGTGTTTCATGTGTAAGTCCTTTCTTGAGTCCTTACAAAAGTAGTCTCATAAGTTATTTGTCCTTTTGCTGCTGACTGATTTCACTCAGCACAAGGTCTTCCAGTTAATTTCAGGTTCTGAGATGTTTTGTAAACTCATCATTGTTTTTTATCATTGCATAGTGTTCTGTTGTGTATACATATCATAATTTGTTTATCCATTCATCTGTTGATTTACACCTAGGTTGATTCCATCTTTTTGCTATTGTGGACAGTACTACACTAAATATTAGTGTGCATGTATCTGTTCATATGACAGCCCTTATTTCAGTAGGACATATTCCTAGCAGTGGAAGTGCTGGATTATATGGTATGTCTATTCCTAGCTTTTTAACGAAGTGTCAAATTACTTTCCAAAGAGGTTGTACCATTTTATATTCCCAGCAAGAGTGTAGCAGAGTTCCAGTCTCTCCACAGCGTGTCTAATGTTTGTTATTTTGTGGTTTTTGGATTAGTGCCAACCTCATTGGGTTTAGATGCTGTCTTATTGTAGTTTTGATGTGGATTTTTCTAATGGCTAACAATCACATTTCCTCATGTGTTTTTTGGTTACCTGGATATCTTCTTTGGTGAAATGACTGTCTATATTCTTTGTCCATTGTTTAATCAGGTTATTCATCTTTTTCTTGTTGATATTTTGCAGCACTTTTAGATTATGGAAATTGGATGTCAATCACATATGTGGCTGCCAAATGTTTTTTCCCAGTCTGTAGACAATCTTTTTACTTTCTTGATGGAGTCTTTGGATGAGCATGTTTAGTTTTTAGTAGCTGCCATTAATCTATTTTCTCTTCTGCTTTGAAAACAATGCAACAATATTGACAGTTACAAAAAGACTAATGAAAGCTTTGCTCAGTCATAGCTAAGAATCTTTATAATGAGAGAAAATGGAAAATGATACAGCTAATCATAATAATCTTGGCAAGGTCACAGCCTATTAACTGAATTATTCTATTTTTCTATCACAATTTATTATTCTTATACATGAAAGATACAGATACATAGTTTGATGTGTTTGTTCAACCCATGGGAGCATGTATCTATTGTTTTTTAAGTTGTTTTACAACAAAATCCACATCAATTCAGGTTTTTAAGGAAGTACTTACTCTTTCAGTGGACTTATTTACATAAAGGAGAGACAAACTTTAGACGAACTTTTATTACAGGATATATCATACCATCATGGATGATAAGCTCTTGAGAGTAAAATATCCCCAATAATGCCTACAGTGTTTAGTAGGAAATCAATCCACTTTTATTTAGGAAAGAGATAATTATATTGTTCCTTGTACTCTGCTAGAAGCTTTTTGGAATATAGAATTCAGGAAATAGTTTTTTCTCCTTTGATTTTTATTCGTTGGATGGACAAACAAGATAGCTCTACATGAAACAATTTGAAAACCAGATAGGCTACATGCAGTAACTTGAAATCTTAGAGAATCATCTTTAATCCTGTTTGAATCTCCAAACTGGCAAAAGATTTGTATTTAGGGTGGATGTCATTTTTCCCATGAAATAAAATTTTTGTTACTTTACAAAAGACTGTCAATGTGAATATAAGCAGAAAACTAAAGTGCTGACTAGGCTATTCACTAGTAAATGACTCACTAGGCCACACCAGACTAAAGGCATGTGTGATTCCAATTTATGCCTCACCAAATTACATGGAAATGTTGCATGGGATTTTTGTCTTCTTGCCAAAGGTCTACCATTAAAGCAAATATGAGAATGCCTATGCTTTAATATGTGGTCAAGTGCACTCTTCAACTACAGAAATCAGGAGTTTGAGTAAGTTAATACAAGTTGGCTGGTCATGAATTAGTTCTTAGATGTGAGCCTAGTGGCCTCAGAAGAAAAAGCCAGCCAAGTGCTGTGGGGTTGGATCTGTCTCATAGTGACCAACTCATGGTAAAGAAAAGTGTGTTTAAATAGGCAGAAAGAAAATTTTACATAGATAAATAAGCATAATACCAGACTGATGATTGAAAAAGGAAGGATGTGCTCATGGAGTAGTGAGGAAGCCAAAGCAATGTAAGTGAAAGTTAATGTACAAAAATGGACAATAAAGTCTAAAGACACTAAGCCAAACTGCTTGCTATTGAGTTGGTCCTGATTCATGGAGCCTCCTTGTGTGTGCCAGAGTACAACTGTGCTCCATAGGGTTTTTAATCACTGAATTTTGAGGTATACTACCAGGTATTTGTTCTGAGGCACATCTGGAGACACTTGAACCTCTAACCTTTAGGACAAGGTTAACTCTGTGCAGCATGGAAAGACTCCCAAAAAACAATAGCAGTACTACATATGCAAATGGTTTATGTTAATGTGATAAGTTCAACCCTGATTTATAAAAAAAAAAAAAAAAAGGCATGTTGCCACCTAGTCAATTCCAACTTACAGTGACCCTGTGGAGAGGGTAGAACTGCTCTACAGGGTTTCCAAGAAGTGACTGGTGGATTCAAACTACTGACCTTTCGGTTAGGAGCAATAGCTCATGGAAGCTCTTATCCACTTTGCCACTAGGGCTTTGTCAACCTCAGTAAAGCAGGGAACAATTATTGGAATTGGAGGGTAGCTGTTGTAACAAATGGTGTTTCAATAAGAGTAAACCAAAAAAGGAAAGAGAAGGGACTAAAGAGATGAAAAATTCACAGCAGGAGTAACTGTTAGTAGGCTTTGACAAGGAAAACCCCGCCGGCATTGTGGTTAAGTGCTATGTCTGCTGAGTGAAAAATCAGCAATTCAAAACCACCAGGCAATGCTTGGAGACTCTATGGGGCAGTACTACTCTGTCCTATAGGGTTGCTATGAGTCAATATTGACTTGACAGTACTGGGTTTGGTTTCTGGTTAGGCTCTGACATTAATCATTTCATAAAGTGATTAATTAAACTATGGGCAATGGGAAGTGAAAATGAATCTACAAATCTAAAAGTCAGTGAAATATTATTGCTAAAGCTTGGTGACTGGCTTTCTGACAGGAGAGAAAAAGTTGCTAAAAAATAGTTTTTAAGCCAGTTTCCCTTGTGTAGGATATATTCTTATGACTGTATTTGCAAATATCATGACATTGCACTTTGGAAATTGCTTCAGACTTTCTTTTAGCAGTTTACACTCCTAACAACTATATACTGTCACATCTTATTAGTTTCAACTTTTTTGTGTTTATTTAAGAATTATATGTTTTACGTTATATTTTTAAAATTAATTCTTATCTATGCCTTTGCCATCATTTCTTTTCAGCCAAAGAAGATGAGGTTTCTGTTGGAAAAAAACATAAATCTAGTCATCGAAGACAAAAACAGTAAACAGAATTGATATAGCATAATATCTTTGATTCAAAATGTGAACCAGCTCTGAGAGCAAGGAGGCAATTAGCCAGATGACAAATATCAATAAAATTGATAGATTTAGAAATTTTGGAGAGTGTATAGGGGAGACAATGTTTTCAAAAACATCTGCTTAGCCACAAGTGTACATTTAACAAGAGTGACACAAGAAATGAACAGGAAAGAGAAATAAAAGAGAAACTGTATGTGTAAAACCTCAGAATCCCAGTGTAAGCCATTGATACTTGACCTAGCCACTCTTCTTTTCTTGATTACCACTGTGTACCCAGCAGGTATTTAAGACAAAGAGGCACTAGAGAAATGACTTGAAACACAGGCAATCCCTGAGTTAGGAACAAGATCCATCCCTGAGTGTCTTTCAGAATTTGTAGGTAAGTCAGAACAGGTGCATGTGGTTCTTTTTCACCCTTGCTTTAATGTAAGAAAAGCTTTGAAGTCTTTTTCATGATTTAAAGGTGCTTGTGCTGGAAACTCTGGTGGTATGTGGGTAAGTGCTACTCTTGCTAACCAAAAGGTCGGTACTTCAAATCCACCAGAGAATCCTAGAAACTCCACGGGACAGTTCTATTCTTGTCCTATAGGGCTGCTATGAGTCAACATCACCTCAATGGCAGTGGGTTGTGTGCAGCAAGTGGCAGTGACTGTGAGGAGGAATTTGCTGTGAGTACGGGTTGGGTTCAGTCATTTCAAAGTGAGGGCAAATTTACATAATGTTAAAGGGCAAATACTAGTTTTTGCAAACTGGACTTTCCGTAACTTGAGCCAAGTGCGGTGAGTCGGATTGTCTATATCTTAATCCATGTAACAAGATGAGATAGATGACATCTACAGAACAACTAAAATTCTTGATATCAACACCCCTGTCTATAACAATGGACATAAACATACCAAACCTCTTCCTCAAACAGATCTCTCTACTGATATATTTTTCAAATTCTAAAACCTTACTTGGTTGAAATAGCAAGAACCCTTATAGCACACAAAGTGCAGTACTCATCCATATGCCATATGTTATTAATATCCTGGAAAAGAATGATTCCTTGCAGGCGGGTTTTAGTCCCCAGATATGTTTTACTGCTCTTGTATGCCAGCTCATCGGGCTTGTGAATAAAATCTAACAGTGCTTAGTGTGAGAGTAGAAAGTTGCATTTTATAAAGGTAATTTGAAGATGAAGATTTCTAAACATTCTAAAAAAAAATAATGACTGAGAGACAGTTTATTATCTGTTAGGGCACAGAGATCCTTGTTCTGCAAGTAAACAGACCTCTCAATATAAAAACACAAAATCTCCCTAAGAGAGGATTGAATGTGCCCATAAATTGGAAACAAAGTGAACTAGACAAAACACTTAAAACAATATTGTCTGGATAGACAAGATGTTCCAATTCTAATAGATTTTTTTGGCTCATTCTCAAGGCCTGTAAGTAACAAGAAAAAAAAAAAAACTCATCTGTCCATGACAACAGAAAAATGAAAGTATATTTTGAATTTCTGTCAAGTACAATGTATCTTTTGGTTCATGTCTAATAACTGAGACATAGCTTTTAATTATACATAACTACACAGCTAAGGAAGAAGGCCTGGTAGTACCATGGTTTATTGTTTGTCTGCTAACTAAAAGGTTGGTGGTTTGTCACCACCAGTTGCTCTGCAAGACAAAAATGTGGCAATCGGGTTCTGTGTGATTACAACCTAGGGAATATGAGAGGGCAGTTTTCCTCAGTTCTGTAGGGTTGCTGTGAGTCACAATTGACTCAATAGTAATGGTTTTGTTTGGACACAGCTAAGGGAACCCTTTCTAGATCAAGTTCTAGCTCATAAATGAGTCTGAAACATAACAGAACTAAATTGTGTCAAAAGTTAGATATGATGTAAACCTCTTTGTTATGATGTGCAAGCCAAGAGTCCTGGGTAAGAAAAACTCCCTTCAGTGGAGTGAAACCTACAAGCTAAAAACAAAGAACAAAATTGTAGGTATGTTGTGTTGTTGGGTGTCATTTAGTTGATACCATCTCAAAGAGACCCAACGTAACAGGGCAGAACTGTCCCATACAATTTTTTTGGCTATCATATTTACAGAAACCCTGGTAGCGTAATGACTAAGAACTATGGCTGCTAACTGAAAGGTGTGAATCCACCCGGCACTCCTTGGAAACTCTATGGGGGCAGTTTTAGTTCTTCTCTGACCTGTAGGGTCTCTGTGAGTCAGAACTGACCCCACAGCATTTAACTTTTTGGAAGAAGATCACCAAGTCTATTTCCCTCATAAACCCTTAAAAAATAAATGAATAAAAGTTGCCACTGAGTTGATTCCAGCTCTTAGCAACTCAGTAGGACAGAGTAAAAGTGCCCCATAGGGTTTCCAAAGCTACAATCTTTACAGAAGCATGCTGTCACAATCTTCTCTCAAGGAGTGGCTGGTAGTCTCAAACTACCAACCTTTTAGCTACCAGCCCAGAGCTTAACCACTGTGCCACTATGGTTCCTGTTGTGTCACCAGGGATTCTTTAAATATTATATATATACATCTTATATATATATATATATATATATATACTTGAATACTCTGGGGGTCAGTTCTACCCTGGCCCCTAGGGTCGCAATGAATCGGATCTGACTCAACGGCTCTTGGCTGGCTTGGCTATATATATATATATGTGTGTGTGTGTGTGTGTATGATTGTGGTTGAACCAATTATTATATTAAGTTAATAAGACTATGTTTGTCCTTTCCAAAATGCACACTAGTTGTCAAATACATGCTATTTTTATAGATGGTCAATGTTTACTTTCATTTAAGTGTAGAGAAAAAGTGCTTCCTTTTGAATCATTTCCCAGACAGCAGGCAGATAGTTTCTCCTTTACTACGTCACTATGGCAGTGGAGCAGTAGAAGATTCAACAATACTCAAATGCTAAGACAGAGACTCTGAAAGTTTTTTTGTCTCTGCTAGTGTAGAACACTAACAATGGTGATGTTTAACAGGAGAAGGACCCAGAGATCAAACCAAACCAGGTACTCAGAGCATAGTCTGACTCAAGGTGACTCCATGTATACCCAATAGAAGCATGTTCCTTAGAGATTTTAATGGCTAATTTTTCAGAGGCAAGTCACAAGACCTTCCTTCCAAAGCTCCCCTTTATGGTCTCAAATCTCCAAATTCTCAGTCAGCAGCTGAGTACATTAATCATTTGAGCCACTCAGGGACAAATGTTATACACAGGACATACAGAAACATTCAGATACATGTCATGATGGAACAGGAATGGAAACTTGAAAGTTAATACAAATAATGAGTAAAATGTACAGTGACATGCTCTCACTAAGAACAAAGGTTCTAAGTTTCCTGGATACACCCATGGCAGCTCCCTCAAATGTCCATGTGTCCTTATTACTATAAATGCTTTATTTAAAGTATCACAGCTGGACTCACAGCTGATTGAATTGCTTTTAAATTCAATTGTTGATCAGTTAAACAGCTTATGGCTTAGTGTAAGGATTCGTATTTGAAGCAATGAGTTGTCCAAGAGGATGTGTGAAAGAAACAAAGATCTGAGTAATATTCCTCCAGGGAATACAAACTAAGGAGGTGCCAGGTCCCCTTGTATCTTTCTTGTTAGGCTTATACAAAAGACAATATCATTTTCAGATCTGTACAATAATAAAGAAAAGGTTTGAAGACCAAAATGATGAGCTGTTTAAAAAATCTAATGATCCAACACAAATCAAAAATATCAGAATACTGTGAAAGACTATACTCTAACAAATTTGAAAACCTAAAGGAAATGGACAAATTCCTTGATTCATATCACCTACCAAAATTATCACAACGTGAAGCAGAACAACTTAATAAACGCATCACAAAGGAAGAGATTGAAAAAGTCATGAAAAAACTACCAACCAAAAAAAAGCCCAGGCCCAGATGGCTTCACCGCAGAATTCTACCACGATTTTAGAGAAGTTATCTCCAATACTACTAAGACTATTTCACAGTATAGAAAGGGATGGAGTACTCCCAAACTCATTCTACAAAGCCAGCACAGTCCTGATACCAAGGCCAGGGAAAGACACAACCAAAAAGGAGAACTACAGACTGATATCACTCATGAATCTAGATGCAAAAATCTTCAACAAAATTCTTGCCAGTAGAATACAACAACATATCAAAAAAATAATCCATCGTGACCAAGTTGGATTCATATCAGGGATGCAAGGCTGTTTCAACATCAGAAAAACAATTAATGTGATTAACCACACAAATAACACAAAAGACAAGAATCACCTGATTTTGTCCATAGATGCAGAAAAGGCATGTGATAAAGTCCAACACCCATTCATGCTAAAAACTCTTAGCAAATTAGACATAGATGGAAAACTTCTCTATGCAATAAGGGCTATTCATACAAAGCCAACTGCCTACATCATCCTGAATGGAGACTGAGGGAGTTTCCATTTTGAACAGGAACTAGACCAGGATGCCCACTCTCACCTCTCCTATTCAACATTGTACTAGAAGTTCCAGCCAGAGCAATTAGACAAGATCAAGAAATAAAGGGCATCTGCATCCACAAAGGAGTCAAAATCTCCCTGTTTGCTAATGATACGATTGTATATGAAGAGAATCCCAGAGAATCTATAAGTAAACTACTAAAACTGATAGAAGAGTTCAGCAAAGTCTCAGGATAGAAGATAAACATACATAAATCAGTAGGATTCCTTTATACCAACGACGAAACTGTTAATGAAGAAATCATCAAATCAATACCCCAAGAAGATAAAGTACCTAGGAATTAATCTAGCCAGAGAAATAACAAACCTTTACAAAGAGAACTACAAGCCCTTATTACAAGAAACTAAGAGAGACTTAGATAAATGGAGAAACCTACCCTGCTCATGGATAGAAAGACTTAACTTTGTGAAAATGTCTATTTTACCTAAAGCAATCTACTTATATGATGCAATCCCAATACAAGTTCCAGCATCATTTTTTAATGATATGGAGAAACAAATCACCAATTTTGTTTGGAAAGGGAAGAAACCCCAGATAAGTAAAGTACTACTAAAGAAGAAGAATACACTGGGAGGCCTCTCATTACCTGACTTCAGAACCTATTACACTGCCACAGTGGCCAAAACAGCCTGGTATTGGTACAAGAACAGACAGATCGATCAATGGAACAGAACTGAGACCCCAGAGATGACACCATCTGCCTATGAACAGTTGATATTTGACAAAGGCCCTAAGACATTAAACTGGGGTAAAAACAATCTCTTCAACAAAAGGTGCTGGTAAAATTGCACATCCATCTGCAATAAAATGAAACAAGATCTGTATCTTACACCTTATACAAAAACCAACTCCAACTGGATAAAAGACCTAAATATCAAATCTAAAACGATAAAGCTCATCCAAGAAAAGGTAGGAACAACAATGGAAGTTTTAATACACAATGCAGACAGACTTCAAAATCTGTCAAACAAACCACAGTCAACAGAAGAGAAAATAGATGAATGGGAACTATTAAGAGTCAAACACTTTTGCTCATCCAAAGACTTTATTAATAGAATTAAAAGGCCACCTGCAGTATGGGAAAAAATATTTGGCAACTCTGTGTCAGACCAACATCTGATCTCCATAATCTATAAGGTACTACAAAATATCAATAAGAAGAAGATAAATCTTCCAATTAAGCAATGGGCAAAGGAGATAGACAAACATTTCTCTGAAGAGGAGATCCAGGCAGCCAAAAAGCACATGTGGATGTGTTCAAGATCTTTAGTTATTAAAGAAATTCAAATCAAAACTACAATGAGACACCATCCCACCCCAACAAGGTTGGCCATGATCCGAAAAACACAAAACAACAAATGCTGGAGAGGTTGTGGAGAAATTGGAACTCTCCTACACTGTTGGTGGGGTTGCAAAATGGTCCAGCCTCTTTGGAAAGCAATCTGGCACTTCCTTAAAAAAATAGATCTAGGTATACCATTTGACCCAGTAATTCCACTTGGAATATATCCTATAGAATCAAGGCCATTCACATCAATGGACACATGCACAAGAATGTTTATCACAGCACAGTCCACAATAGCAAAATGATGGAATCAACCCAGATGCCCAACAACAGACAAATGGAGAGGTAAACTGTGGTATATATACTCAATGGAGCACTATGCAATGATGCAGAACAATGATGATTCCAGGTAACATCTCATAACCTGGTTTCAACTGGAAGACATTATGTTGAGTGAAAGTAAGCAGCAACAAATGACAACCATTGTGTGAGACCCCTACGATAAGAACTCAAAAACAGACTTATGCACAGAAGAAAAGCCTCTTTGACGGCTGCAATGGAGGGGAGAGAGTTAGGGTGAGGGGGAGAGGGTTTAGATTAGATAGTCGGTAGAAATTTGATTGGGTGAACTCAGTGACAGCACACATTAGAAACAAGAACAGTAGTAAGTGGACTTCTACATAACCTGAGTACTCCTTCCATTTTAACCCAGTAATGGAAGGACAGAGTAGCTGAGGAGGGAGGCAGGGAACCATGCTCTTAGGCGAAATCGAGGCCAATTGGCACAACTAGCATTTTGCTAAGAGGGCTGTCTGCACCCCACATTGGTGAGTGGCGTCTGAGGTCGTAAAAGCTGCCAAGCTGCCATCTGCGGGCACAGCAAATGGTCTTAACTCAGCAGGAACGGATGCTCACCGAGGACCAAAACGACAACCTAGAAGACAGAGAGACCCACAAGAGAGGATGCCTACATCTACTTGGGACCGGAAGAACCTGATGGTACCAGGCCACCACCAGTGATAGCCGCGATGGAGCTCAGTAAGTTGAGTCTCACTGGCAACACAAGAATAAAAAGGTTTGCACCCTGAGATCTCCACTAAAAGACCTCAATTGATGGTCCAGCGGCTTTGGGGTTTTCCTGGGAATATGGCCCCTGGCCCTGATGCCACCCTTGCCCATAAATCATAACGAAGGTCCACTCTCTGGACAGCAATGGATTGGACTTGGCAACACAGAGTGACCATATATTGGGTGCACTTTATGGTTCTATGCATCTATAGGATATCATCCTGCTGACCTCTGGCTGGAGGAACTGGAGTGGGTGACCAGGAGAGGAAAGGAGACTGTTGGGAGGATGAGACTTATATGAAGCAGAGAGGAAGAGTGTGCTGTCACTGGGCAGAGAGAACAGTGGAAGCTGCACATAGGTGGGCATGCAAATTTATATGGGAATGTACAGTTTCACTCAGTCATAATAAAAATCAATCAATCAATCAATCTAATGAAAGAAAACAAGCTCTGCAAAAGAAGATAGTGGAAAAGACGATTCCTGGTACCATTACTCACTTTTGACAGAATCATCTGGAGTGAAAGGTGCTACGAGGAGATTCCTGCAGTGATCTCAACATAAAAAACTCTTATTCAGTTACTCTTCAAAGTTGTAATAAGTGTAATAGCAAAATTACTTCTCTCACAAAAGCATATAAGAAAATTGACTTCAAAAAATTATCAACAGAAAAATAAAAAGCAGATAGTTTTTAACATACTTATTGGAGGAATTTCTTCTCTTCTCTGAATATCCCCCTTAACAATTTTTTTTTAGATGGTTCAGGCGAGGAACAATATACACTCACCTAAGAGACTGCATCTGATCATAAGGCCTTCTGTATTCTTGCAGTTTTCTAAACACACAGGATGAATATCAAAATGACACTATGTTCTTGGTCTTCTATAATGTGATTTATGTGAGTCTGCAGCTGACTTAACTTGGTCATATACATACGTTTTCAGTGAAGCATGTTTGATGGAATTTTTCAGTGCCAGATTGGGACTCACCCATTCATTGAGGCAGTGGCTTGCAAGTCTAAGACATAAGGGACTGAGAAAGTATGGAAGAAAATGTGCACAGCAGCTATGTATAGTTTGTTTTATCCATGTCAAATCTTGAACTACCAAAACTCACCTTAAATATGATTTTGAATTTGATGTTTATAACTCACACAGTCATTAACACAATTTTTTAAAAAGTAAGTTAGAAACAATATTTTCTATGAGGAAAGAGTTAGTCAACATTTGGCCTCCTAAAAACAAAAAATAATCCAAACCTATGACACACAATGACCCTATAAGACAGAGTTGAATTGCCCCACAGGGTTTCCAAGGAGCAGCTGGTGGATTTGAGCAGCTGACCTTTTGGTTAGCAGCTGAACTCTCAAACACTTAGCCACGAGGGTTCTATTTGTCCTCCTAAATTATGTTACATGATAATGGACAATGCAATTAACAACAACAAAAAAACTTTCAGTTCTAATTGAATCCTGGATTTTTCACTTTAAAGCTTTGTTAATTTGTGCAAGTCATAATAAACACTTGAAAACTTAATTTCCTCCTATATGTGAAACATAGATATTAATCCTGCTGAATTCACAGGGTACTTGTGTGAACAAAAAGAAACATTGCAAGTGAGAAAAAAAATAATAATAACATATTCCTGACCTTATGTTATTTCACCTGACTCCCAAAAATATACAGAGTAAAATAGTGTGAAGATAAATAGTCTAGGGAATTAACATAAATGAAAAAACAGGAATCTGGAAATAAAACCAGGTCAAAGTAAGCACAATAAATTTATATCGTATGGTCCTTGATATTGTTAAGAATGAACTGTAAATTTTGGTCTAAGTTTCCTAGCAGACTAAGCAAGTGTTGTGTTATAATACTATCTACATCTAAAAGACAATAGCAGACTGAATCTAATTCATTAATATGGAATCATTCTATAAATTTTAATTGCTGTATAGTTCATGTGCCTGACATATACTGCAGTGTCTCTAAATGTTAGCTATTATTATTATTTTTGTTAGTCACACTATAGCTGTCACCAACAGGAACATAACATCACAACTACCACTTGCTACAATTGCTGATAACATTTCTCCTATTACTTTACTGTAACTATGACTGTGACTTCTACTACCAGGACAATTACTTACTGGAAAAAAAAACAGATTGCCATTAAGTTGATTCTGGTTCATAGTGACCCATGTAACACAGTAGAAATGCCCCATAGAGTTTCCAAAGAGCACCTGGTGGATTTGAACTACCAACCTTTCGATTAGCAGGTATAGTGCCTAACCACTATACCACCAGGATTTCCAATTACCTACTAGCAAATACTTTAATGAACATTTACTGTACACCAGGCACTCCATTAAGTTTTTTCTAGGTATCATATTACTTGATTCTTTACCTCATTCTGTGAATATGGAATATCTATTACATGGTAGCGCTATTTTAAACATCAGAAATATAGTGGTGAGAAAATACATGTATTTCTAGCACTTCTGGAGCTTAAATTCTGTAGTAGAAGTTCAGTAGAATTATGATTTTCTTACAAATAAAGCTCAGATTAAATTGCTTGTATTAGAGAACATTGCAAGGCCTGGCAGAGTTGGAACTAAGACATGAGTCTGCTGCTTTCCTCACATGAAGACCATAGAAGCCATACTGATTTTTAAGATTTGAGATGTTCTAAAGGCAAACATTAAAGGGCAGTGCAGAACAAGTTCAATGGTACTGAAGATTATTGCATAATCTTTTCATACTCGCTGTTATATTACAGTTTTCTTCCACCAGTTGCATAAACCAGGAAAGAAGGAAGAAGAAGAAAAGGAAGGAAGAGGGGATGAAGAGAAGGATAAGGAAAGAGGATGGGGCATGGGGAGGGGCAAGAGGAAGCAGCAGTGGCTATCTTTGACACCTCCTTCACAAATGCCAGGTCCCGCTGACATCCAAATACATCAATCATTTCTGACAGGCGTGTTTACAAATGACTCATTGAAACCATCTGCTCTTCTTCATTTTCATCTGCTTTTGGTCAGTTTCCTTCATGATGGTCTAAGTGGTCATGATTTCACAACCATATGCCAAAATCAGCTTTTAAGTGATCTGTTTCACTCTTGCTCTCTCCAATCCACTGTCAACCTAGAAGTCCATCATTCTTCTACTCTAAAGCTGTCAAAGTTTTTCCAGCACACTGAGAATTACTCCTAAATTATACGTCAATACATGCACATACATTTAACATGACTTATGTCTTCTCAGATAATCTTTGTCTACCTCTCAACATCATCTCAATCACCATTCTCCTCAGGTACTAATTTCCAGTCACTCTAGCTATCATTTCCTTGAATTGGCCAAGATCCCTCTGATTTCACAGGCTTTATGTAAACACTCTCACTTTTCCTTTACCAGGAAGAGATGTCCATATCTTAATGCCTGAATCCTATGAATATGTTATTTTAAGTGCCAAAGGGGAATTAAAGCAACAAATAGAATTAAGGTCATTTACAAGAGACCTTAAAATGGATTATCTTGATTATCACAAGGGTACTTATATGTGAAAGAAGAGTCAGTTCTGAATAATAAAGTATGATAACTATTCAGCTGATATTTGTTGGCTTTGAAGATGGAAAGGGGTCACAAGTTAGGGAATGTAACTGCTAGAAGTTTTTGAGGGGAGGGGGAAAAGAAACCAATTCTTTTACAGAGCCTCTAGAAGATGTACTTTTAATACAGTGAGTCTGATTTTAGATTGCAGAACTATAGGATACTACATTTGTGTTGCTTGAAGCCACAAATTGCGTAGTACTTTGTTGCTGCAGCAGTAAGAAACTAATTGTGGTGGTCATGATTATGTCAGCTTGGCTACTCCATATCTGGCTGCCATATTAAGTGGCAGGGCAGAGTTTGTGGTGGTCCCCCACCCCTCGGCTCTCATCTCCCGACCTTCCACTACTACTGCTAGGCTGCTCACATAGCCAGGAGCTCCTGCTCTCTTTTCCAGCATCTAGTTCTGGGACTTGAACTGGCAGCTATTGGATTCATCAGTCCTTACAGTCGGCACTTGGGAGTCCTGCTCCCTGACCTGCCGATCCTGGGTTTGCCAGCCTCTGTCGCTTTGTCTCGCCACCAGCTTGGGATCTGCTGACCTACACAACTGGTGATCTAGAACTTTGGTCTCTGACCTGCTGACTTTGAGTTCCTCAGCTTCCATGGCCACGTGAGGCTTGTGCCAGAACTTGGGACATTCAGCTTCTGTGATTACATGAGCTGTTTCCTATATCTGTATCTATCATCCATCTATCCGTCTATCCGTCCGTCCGTCCGTCCGTCCGTCTGTCTATCCATCTATCTATCCATCTATCTATCTATCCATCCATCTATCCATCCATCTATCCATCTATCATCTGTCCATCTGTCCATCTGTCCATCTGTCCATCTACCCATCTATCTGTCGGAAGTCCGGGCGTCCATCCGCGCATCCGTCCGTCTGTCGGTCATCCATCTGTCTGTCTGTCTGTCTATCTGTCTATCTATCTATATCTTATAAATCTTTCCTTGTACCTACACGTGTTACTGGTTTTGCTTTCCCAGAAAACCCAGCCTAAGATACTAACATACCTTTATTTCACTAATTTAGGCCTACTCATTTTTCATTTATTGGGGACTTTTTTTGGCAAATCTTACCAGACTAGATCCCATTTTCCTATTATAAACCTTCGTAACAGGCTGTACTTTATATTAAGGATATTATAATGATTTTCTACCACATATCTGTCAGTATGCTGTACTGTGGTGGCTTGCATGTTTCTGTGACACTGGAAGATTTACCATTAGTATTTCAAATGCCTGTAGGGTAATCCTTGGTGGACAGGTTTCAACAGAGCTTCTGGACTAAAACAGTCTAGAAAGAAGGACCTGACAGTATGCTTCTCCAGAAGTTGGCCAGTGAACACTTCATGAATAGCAGTAGTACACTGTCTGATACAGTACTGGAAGATGAGCACCCTAGGTTGGAAGACACTCAAAATATGGCTGGGGAAGAGCTGTGTCCTGAGCAGAGGCAACCTTAGTGATATGGATGGAGTCAATGTTTTGGGGGTTCTGTTAGCTGAAGTGGCACAACACAAAATAAGAGGAAACAACTGCAAACACCCATTAATACTTGGAACATGTAATGCACGAAATATGAATCTAGGAAAATTGGAAGTTATAAAAAATGAAGTGAAATGCATAGACGTCAATATCCTAGGCATTAGTGAGCAGAAAAATACCAGTATTGAGCATTTTGAATCAGACAATTGTATGATCTACTATGCCAGGAAGGACAAATTGAAAAAGAATAACATCAAGATCTTCATCGAAGAGAATAGGTAAATTTTGGTGAAGATTATTCAAAAGAATATGGAGCAGTAAAATACACAGGGAACTACCAGAAATTCAAGTCAGTCTCAAAAAATGACATCAAACAAAGGATATCATTGCTGATGTCAGGTAGATCAGAGCTAAAAGTAGAGAATACCAGAAAGATATTTACCTGCCTTTCATTGAATATGCAAAGAAATTCAGCTGTATGATAATAACTAATTGTGGATAATGTTGCAAAGAATGAGAATTCTAGAACTTTTGATTCTTATGAAGGACTTAAGCTTAGAACAATAGCTTCTCATTCAAACAGAATAATGGCATACTACATGGTTTAAAATAGAGAAAACTGTGCCTCTCATGATTGCATTCTTTTACCATGCTAATTCAAGCTGTATGATGAATAAATAATTCAAGAAGCTGGAATATATGAAGGACATGGTATCAGGATAGGAGAAAGACTCATTAACAACCTGTAATATACAGATAACAAACTTGCTTGCTGAAAGTGACAAGTACATGAAACACTGAAGATCAAAGACCACAACCTTCAGTAAGGATTTCACCTCAACATAAAGATACCCAAAATTTTCACAAATGCACCAGCAAACAATACCATGATAAACACAGAAAAGATTAAAGTTGTCATGGAATTTGTTTTACCTGGATCCACAATCAATACCCATGGAAGTGGCAGTCAAGAAATTGAATGATGCATTACATTGGGTCAATGTGCTGCAAAAGACCTCTTTACCTTGTTGAAAAGCAAAGACAGAACTTTGAGGACTAAGGCATGCCTGACTGAAGCCATAGTGTTTTCAGTCATCTCACATGTATGTAAAAGCTGGACAATAAATAAGGAAGAGCTAAGAAGAACTGATAATTTTCAATGTTGGAGAAGACGCAAGGATGGTGAGACTTTGTCTCAAATACTTTGGAGAAGTTATCAGGAGGGACTAATTCCTAGAGAAGGACTTCATTTAGAGGGTCAGTAAAAAAGAGGAAGACTCTCAACTAGATGGATCAATATGGCAGCTGCAATAATGTGCTCAAGCATAACAATGATTGTGAAGATGGAGATGGAGTACACAGTATTTTATTCTGTACATAGGATTACAGTGAGTCAGAAGCAACACAATCACACAAATTACAACAATATAATAACTTTAATTCTACATATGTACATAGCCATGTGCCGTCGAGTCAGATCCGACTCATGGCGACCCTAGGGGCCAGGGTAGAACATATATACGTGGTTACTTTATATTTATGCATTTCTTCACTAGAAGCAAGTCCCATAAATCAATATTCTTTTACCAACCACTATTTCTTCATTGTCAATGTATAGAATATAACAATTGCTCACTACCACTAGTACTGAAAAATCATAGAAACTTATGAAATAGACTAATCTGTAATTTTATCAGATGTATAATTTCACTGTTTAAAAAAACTAAGCTGAATCAGAGCAAGATTATATTTAGTAAAACCACTACAATTTTAAACATTAAAAGTATATTTCATATGCATATATAAGATGAAGATGATATTTAAATTAAGTAGGACAAAGAATGATTTGTTCAATGATTTGTTCAATACATAGTATCACGGCAGATTGTTATTGTTTTAAACAAAGAGTTTTGAGGATAGATTAATACTTAAATGAAATGCATTAAAATAATCTTAAAAAGGTAATCTGCATGTGCAATTTAGGAATAGACAAGATCTGTTATTAAAGACAGAAAATCCAGAAATTATAGCAGATGATTAAAAAAATCTGTATGAAAGGTACAGCAAAACAAAAATCAGGAAAATTTCAAATTAAAAAGAAAAAATTACAAGGCAGATGACAGATAAAAATATATCTTTGTGGCAAAAAAAAATGCTGTAAATTCAGATGGACCTTAGATACATAAAAATGTTACAAGCAACTAATAGTCTGAGATACTTTAGGTAAAGAAACAAAATATTTCCAAGAAAGGGCCCAAAACTAAAAAGCTGTATTAATTATTAACTGCAAGGACACCAGGGAAAAAAGTATTCTCCTATATTTCTGATAGTAATAAAAATGTATTGTAATTACTTTTTAGGAAACATTTCTAGAACATTTATTAAAATTAAAAACCATACACGGGAATCTATCCTACAGAAATAGAATCACCACACTTTGGATCACCATGATAAACTTCATGATAATGGTCAATAATGCAATAACTGTTGTGGCAATTTTTGTTTACATAGAAAAAAATAGATCTCTGTGTCATTTGATATATACAAAAATCAATATTAGTTAAGACCTAGATGTAGAAAGAAAAACCTTAATATTTATGAAGATAATAATAAATAATACATTTAAGAGAGAAAAATTATGACTGAAGAAATTTTTTGCGAAAAGACACTAAAAGCACGAATTATAAAGGCTAGTGCTTTAGCTACATTAAAAATTTCAACAAATCTTTTGTGGGTTGAAATAATCCAGTACTGTTACTTTATATTTTCTTAAAAAATGTAAACAACACACCACAAATTGAGGAAACATTTCTGAAATGTATCAAACTAATAAAAGACTAGTATTAACAGAATGGAAAACCAGATTGCATAGTGATCAAGTGCTATGTCTACTAACCAAAAGGTCAGCAGTTTGAATCTACCAAGTGCTCCTTGGAAAGTCTATGGAGCAGTTCTACTCCCTAGAGGGTCACTATGAGTCAGAATTAACTCAATGGCAGTAGATTTAATTATCCACAGAACATGAAGATATTCTATAAATTATTAAGAAAATCAAAAACAAATTATAGAAAATTTAGAAAGAGAATTAATAGGCAATTTATAGAAAGAATATTCAAATAGAATGGCAAAAAAATACAAAATACCTGAATATCCTCATTAGTAATGAGAGAACTCCAAAATAATAGTAAATCTAAATAAGATATGATATAATACCCCAGCTCAATAAGTGTTGATGAAGCTATGGGGCCTTGGGAACATATATGTCAATTTACAATATCTAGCAAAGTTGAAAATGCTTGCACTGTGTATTCATAGTAAGGAAATAAATCTTTGTTAACAGAAGAATGTGCAAGTTAATTTATACTTTATTTTACCCAATGAAAGACTATTCCAAAAAATAAAGGCTAATGAAATTAAGATGTGCCTATCAGCATAAGTAAATCACATACATGTAATATGTAATAAAAAGCAAGGTATAGAAGATTACATACAGTACTGTAGTTATAAAGCTATAAAACCTGTACTGTCTAAAGATACATATACTGTCAGTTTTTGTCAAACCAGTTCAGACTCATACCAACCTTATGTATAATAAAACTAAATGTTGTCTGGCCCTGTGCATAATTTATGTTTTGTACATTGTATATACTATTTGCCAAATATTCAAGTTTTTGCTTCTGTGAAAAAAAAACTTTCATTACTATTTGTAATGGTTAAGACTCTGTGTCAACTTGGCTGGCCAGTGATTCTCCATGTTTGGCAGCTGTGTCAAGTGGCAGGGGCAGGGCCAGGGCCTATGGTGGCTTCCCACTCCTCAGCTCTCGTCTCTGCCTTCCACCACTTACTTCCTGTCTGCTTACTTACCAGCAGCTCCTGCTCTCTTCTTGTTTCGTGCCTGGCTTCTGAGACTTGAACTAGCAGCTGTGGGATTCATCAACCCTTACAGCCAGTGACTGAAAGTCCTGTCCTCTGACCAGCTAATCTTGGATTCAGCAGCCCCTGAAGCTCTGTGAGTCAGCACAAGAAACCTCATAGTCTCGCCTGTCATCTTGGGATCCGCTGACCTACACAGCCTGTGATCTGGAACACTAATGTCTGACCTGCCAAACTTCAGTTCACCAGCTCCCATAGTGGTGTGAGGCTTGTGCCAGGACTTGAGATATTTCAGTTTCTAAAATTGTGAGAACTGTTTCACTTACATAAGACTTTCTCTGTATTTATTTTGTGTGTTGCTGGTTTTGATATCCTAGGAAACCCAGCCTAAGACAATTTGGTACCAGAAGTGGGGTGCCACTCTAGCAAATACTTAAACTGTGGAAGCGGCTTTGAAGCTGTGCATGGATAGAAGACTCAGAAGGAACTACTAACGATGAAGAAGAACTACTAACGATGAAGAATGTGCAAAGGGTGAGAAAGAAGAGCAACAGAACAAGAACAGTATGAGACACCGCTGGAAGTACACATGGAGTAAAAAAGCTTTGTGCCTGCGCACAGAGGTTTCATGGTGAAGTGAGGTGCCTCCAGGCACTTGAGTCAGTGGAGTTGTGCTTGCTGATCCATGGAGAGACTTGAGTGCCTGTGTGCAGGAGGCTACCTGGTCAAGTGGGGTGTCTCCAGGCACTTGAATCAGAGGAGCACAGAGCTTTGGAACAACTGGCCCAGCAGAGCAGATGCAGGTCTGAGGCCCAGGCCATGAGGCCATAGGAAGCAGAAGCTGAGCGTGAGAAGCTAAGTCACCTCAGTCTCAAAGTTATGGCCATGACCTCATGGGTTTGAAAGGGTGGAGCCACGGCCCCTAATGTTTCTAATTATGGAGTTGTCATTCACATGGACTTGGAAAATTGTGCACCTGAGCCGAGGAAGCAAGAGTTGCTTTCCCAGTGGGCCTGGAAGGCAGAGCTGCAGTACAGGGCTATGGGGCTTCCATTCAGAATCAGGAGGGGTTGGCTGATACCTAGAGTCTCTGTAAAGAGTCTCAGAGAATGGAGGATTATTTTCAAATCTTTGAGAGCTATTGTAATGTGATATGTTGTATTAACTTGTTTGCTGCCTGTTAAATGCCTTTTTTCCCAGTGATTTCTCCCATTATGTTTTGAAAACAGGTGAGGTACACTCTAAATTTCACAGCTAAAGAGCAATTTCTGGGCTTTGGACTTAAGGTTTTCATTGTGATGAGGTGTGTTTTACATGTTACAAAGATGTGACTTTTTAGAGAGCAAAGGGTGAGATACCATGGATAGCACTGTGTTCCCTAAAAAAATCTGTAGCAGTTTGGCTGGGCCATAATTCCTGGTATTGTGTGATGTTCTTCCACTTTGGAATTCCTGCCTCCATGATGTTAATGAGGGTGCTGCAGTCACACTGGTAGAGCAAGTTTCAGTGTGTAAATTTGTTTTGTGCCTTGAGGCAGTCTCTTGAGCTATAAAGGAGACAAGCTAGCAGAGACATTTGGGAACCTCATACCATCAAAAACCAGTGCTGGGAGCCCAGTGCATCCTTTGGAAAGGATCAGGGTCCCTGAGCCTCAAAAGCTTCCAGTCTAGGGGAAGAATGATGGCAATGACCTTCCTCCAGTACCAGCAGAGACAGCCTTCCCCTGGAGCTGATACTCTGGATTTGGACTGTAAGCTTACTGGACTGTGACAAATAAAATTTCTCTTTTTAAAGCCATCTACTTGTGGTATTTCTGTTAGAGCAGTACCAGATGACTTAAACCTACAGGAGATAAAAAGAGAGGGAAGCAAGCAGAGGCAGGGAACTTTATGCCGTTGAGATAACAGCACCAAAAGCACAGCACAGCCTTCAGACCTGAGGTTCCTGTGCGAAGATGCTCCCTGACCAAAGACTGATGCAATGCAAGGAATTTCCTCCAGACCCGACAGAGGGAAAGCCTTCCCCTGGAACAGACACTGATTTCAGACTTGAAACCTACTGGACTGTGTAAGGCTCAATTTTCCTTGTTAAAGTCATGCACTTGTGGTATTTCTGGTAGAGCAGTACCAAATGACTAAAACATTATTTGAGGGGAGTTCTAATCCAAATTGATGATTGACACTTAATACATTTTTCTTTTTAAATCAGAGTTTAGTAATAATATGTTTAAAGATATTCATTATATTATTGTTCATAAAGCAAAACTTGAATGAATTCTTATTAATGGAGAAATGTTTAGATTAAACAAGATCTATTTGTGAAATATAATAAGGACATTACAAAATGAATTAAAGCCAAGCTAGTTCCTTTGGAGACTTATTCTAAGAAAGTATATTGAGCAACAAAACAGGATAAAGAGTATTAAGATAAACCTTGGTTAACAGATGACAAAATCTAGTTACAGGATGTGTATTTTAACTTATATTACAGGTCAAGGGGGCAGCAAATGATAAAGACTGCAATAAATTATTGAAGCTATCATGTTTGGTGTAATCTCTTATGCATAAGTATTTGTGTGTGTTCAGATGCATTAATAAGGTAGAGCACGAAATAAGATAAAGTTACTGTTGGTGTTTGATGCTGTCGAATTTGTTCCGACTTAGCAATGTCATGCTCAGCAGAACAAAACACTGATCCTACACCATCACCACAAACCTTCTGTGTCTGAGCCTGTGGTTTCAGCCACTGTGTCAGTCCATCCTGCTGAAAAATCTTCTCTTTTGCTGACTTTCTAATTTACCAAGCTTCATGTCCTTCATCAGGTACTGGTCCCTCCTAATAACATGTTCAAAGTACATAAGATGAAGTCTTACCATCTTTGCTTCTAAGAAGCATCCTGACTGTGCATCTTCCAAGACTGATTTGTTTGTTCTTCCAGCAGTCCACAGTATATTCAATATTTTTCACTGTAATTCAAAGGTATCAGTTCTTTAGACTTCCTTATTCATTATCCAGCTTTCATGTGCAAAGAGGTGATTGAAAATACTATGGCTTGGGTCAGGCAACACTTAGTTCTCAAAATTAGATGGCTCTATTGACATATGGAGCCCTGGTAGTGCAGTGGTTAAGAGCTTGGAGGGGAGGAAAGTGAGTGGACGGAGAGGAGGGGAAAGGAGGCTGTTGGGAGGATGAGACATGTATGGAGCAGACAGGAATAGTGTGCAGTCACCGGACAGGGAGAGCAGTGAAAGCTGCATATAGGTGGGCATGTAAATTTATATGGGAATGTACATTTTCACTCAGTCATGTTAAATAAAAATAAAAAATAAAAATAAAAAAAAAAAAAGAGCTTGGAGGCTGACCAAATGGTCAGCAGTTCAAATTCACCAGCCACTCCTTGGGAACCCTACCAGAAAGTTCTACTCAGTCCTACAGAGTTGCTGTGAGTACGAACCCATTTGATGGCAATGGGTTTCACTTTTTGTCTTATTGATAAGCTGGGAAGTCCATAACATACTAAGTGAAAAGCAAGTCATGTGTGTGTATATTACTTTACTTAAGGACAGTATCTGTAGATAATAATAAATTACTTTCTCTTTCTCTCTCTCTCTATATGAATTCTCACACAATTTTTATGCTTTTCTGAACAAGTAGAAAGAAGGAGTAGGCTACATTCTGCTGTTAGTTGTGGTTATTTCAGGAAAATAAAGTTGGAGTAAAGAGTAGTAGGTAGGAAGGGAATATCATGAAATTTCTTTTTGCACACTTTTAAACATTTTCATGCATTATAGCAAATATTTATAACTGCAGAACTTAGACCAATATAAAAATATTTTTAAAATAAAAAATAAATTGTCTTTTGGAATTATATTTCTTTTATGATGACTAAAGAAATCCAATGAACAGTAAAAAAGAAAAATAATTACTTTCACATCCTTCCATTATTTTAGTAATTTCTTAATAGCACCTAATCAGAATGAGAAAAAGAGACAGCTTTAAAGAAAAATAAAAGCATTGACTTACAGTATTAGAAAATTAGGTCTCCTATGCATCCATCTCAAAGGACATCTACTTTTTGTGAGTCTTCTTCATTCTTTCGCTTACGAAATCTCTTTTAGAGAAAAGATCCTTAATGCCGTCAGACAAAAATTCAGACATGTATAATTAACAATAGTCAGTGGAAATCTGATATTTACAAATAAGTTATAGCATATTTTGAATTTGTAATGCTTTGATATAGAAAACTCTGAATTTACATAAAATTTATATACTTTAGTTCATAATGCAGGAAAAAAGTAAAGAGAGTAAGCTGTTCTAGGAATACAGAATCCAGCATTCTTCACTGGACAGGAAGCAGTTATCAGTGTTCATGGTAAGGGATGTCTGGAGGGTTCTGCAGGTAATTCTGCAGACAGTTAAAGCTCCCCAAAACCCAGTGCCGCTGAGTGGAATTCAACTCATATAATCCAAAAGGACAGAGTAGAACTGTCCCATAGAGTTTCCAAGAAGTACCTGGCAGATCTAAACTGCTGAACTTTTGGTTAGCAACCACAGCATTTAACCACTATGCTACCAGGATTTGCTGCAGACATTTCAGTTTGCTCTGCAAACTGTCTGTCATCAATCTCGTCTCAAAGAACTTGAAACTTGCCAAGGTGATTGGTCAGGGAAATCCCACAGACTTTACACACTGTGTTCAAGTCAGTCTTTTCTGAAAACTCTGTGTATTTGGAGAGGCATAGATTCCCTCCTTCTTTTTAAACATCCTATAAAAAGCCTTAAAAAAGGAAATGTCCATGAACAAATATTTATGGAGCATAAATTACAAGTGGATCTAGGATTGTGACATTTTAAGACTGATTTTAACATATATCTTCTTAAACTGCTTCTTTCCTTTGTGGACATAAAATATTGTTTTTGTTGTTGCTCTTTGCAGTGCTCAGGATTGTGTGAACTTGGCTACTTCATGTTTGGCGGCTGTATCAGTGGCAGGGTGGGGCCTGTGGTGACTTGCCTCCCCTCATCTCTAACCTCTCCACCTTCCATCACCTACCTGCAGTCTGCTCACATTACCAGCATCTCCTGCTCTCTTCTGGCTGCTGGTTCCTGGATCTCAACTAGCAGCTGTTGGATTCATCAATGCTTACAGCCAGCACTCGAGAGTCCTGTTCCCTGACCTGCTGATCCTGGGTTTTTCAGCCTCTGAAGCACCGTGAGTTTGCAGAGATTTTGAAGTCTTCCCTCCAGCTTGGGATCCACCAGCCTACACAACCAGTGACCTAGAACTCTGGTCTCTGACCTGTTGACCTTGGGTTCACCAGCTCCCGTGGCCATGGGAGGCTTGTGCCAGGGCTTAGGACGTTCAGCTTCTACAATTGCCTGAGCTGTTTCCTTTATACAGAGATCTTGCCTTGTATTTTGTATAGAAGTCTTTCCTTGTACATATACATGTTACTGGGTTTGCTTCCCTAGAAAACCCAACCTAACACACTCTTAGAGGGTCACTATAGGGTTGCTATGAGTCAGAATTAACTGGACAGCAAAGAGTTTGGCTCACCAGTTTCAACAAATAGCTCATTCCTTATTTTAGCACCTCTTAGAGCTCAGGCTGTTAACCAAACATTTGGCAGTTCAAATCCACCAGCTACTCCTTGGAAATTCTATGGGGCAATTCTACTCTGTACAGTATGGTCTCTGTGAGGCAAATTAACTCAGCAGCAATGGGTTTCATTTGGTTTTACTTTAAAATAGGAGCGCTGGTTGCACAGCAGTTGAGGCTAGGCTGCTAACAGAAGGTCAGAGGTTTGCATACCGGCTGCTTCATGGGAGAAAGATGTGACAATTGTTTCCATACCATATGAGGCTGTTCTACTCTGTCCTCTAGCATTGCTATAAGTCAGAATCCGCATCAGAGTGAAAATGCTTTAAATAACTATAAATTCATTCTGAAAATGTGATCTTCCCAATAAGTCTCTTGTAGAGGAAAACCCATGGACCAAGAGAAAAGAATAAAATCCTTTTCCAAGTTGATTTCTCAGATTCATTCAATAATATTACTTCACTATTTCTGTGCTTAAAAATAAACTGCCTTGCTTGGCTGCTTAAAGGCCATGCTGTTTAGTCTCCACATTTATATTATGTTAAGATACATTTCTTAGCTAATAACCAAGACTTTTCTCATGTGCATTTTGTTTGTTTGTTTGTTTCATAGCAATACAGATGGGATGTTTAAACAAAAAGGTACATCTCTGGAAACACTTACTTGTCTGTTCCAAGAAACTGAGAAGACTGCTAATTGGTCAAGAGACTAGAAGCGATCCATATTTGTACCCTTCACAAAGAGAGGTGGTCCAACACAACACGGAAATTAGTGAACAGTATCATTAATATCATACAAAGTAAAATTTTGCTGAAGCTTACATTGACAGGGAGTTATCAGAAAATCAAACTGTATTCAGAAGAGGACATGGAATGAGGGATGTCACTGTTTATGTCAGAAAGATCTTGGCTGATGGCAGATAATGGTAGAAAGATACTTAACCGTGTTTTCCTGACTATGCAAAGGCATTCAGCTGTGTAGTCTACAACGAACTAAGGACAACATTGTTAAGAATGGGAATTCCTTAACACTTATTGTGTTGATATGGAACCTGTACACAGACCAAGGAGGGCAGCCATTCAAATAGAATAAGAGGAGACATACTGTACATACATGTGGCTGGCTTGCCTACCATATCTGCTTGTTCTATTTGAATAACTGCCCCTTGGTCTATGTACTGCTCCTTAGTCTATGAAACTTCTTCTTACTGTACTTTCGACATATTAAAGCATACTGTCTTCAAATCAGGAAAGATGTGTGTCAGGGTCGTATTCTTTCACTGTACTTATTCAGTTGATATGCTGAGCAAATGGTCTCAGAACCTGAACTATAAAAAGAATAATGAGGCATCAGGAGTGTAGGGCAGCTCATTAAAATCCTGCAATATGTAGATGACACAGATTTGCTTGTGGAAATTGAAGAGAAGTTGAAGCATTTACTAAGATCAAAGACCACAACCTTCAGTATTTATTACAACTTAGTATAAAACAAAAAAAAAAAAAAATCATCACAACCAAAACAATAAGCAACATTGTGATAAACAGAAAATATTCAAGTTGTCAGGGATTTCACTTTACTTGGATCCACAATAAATACTCACGAAATCAGCAGCTAAGAAATTAAAAATTACTTACTACATCAGGAAAATCTGTTGCAAAAGACCTCTTTAAGGTCTTGAAGAGCAAAGATGTCACTTTGAAGACTAAGATGCACCGGTCCTGAGCCAGGGCATTTTCAACTGCCTCACATGTATGCAAAAGCTGAACAGCAAGGTTGAATGAAGAGAAATTCATACCTTTGAATTATAATGTTGGTGAAGAATACTGAATATAGCATGGACTGCCAGAGAACAAATGAATCTATTTTTGAAAAGTACACTCAGAATGTTTCTTAGAAGAGAGGATGGTGAGACTTAATCTTATTGTGCATTGGACATGCATGTCAGAAGAGACATTAGAAGAGACCAGTCCCTGCAGAAGGACATCATGCTTGGTAAAGTAGAGGATGAGGGAAAAAGAGGGAGACCCTCAATGGGATGAACTGACACAGTGACTGCAACAGTGAGGTTGAATATAGCAACCACTGGGAGGACAGTGTAACACTAAATAGTGTTTCTTTCGCTTTACTTTGGGTCACTATGAGTCAGGATCAACTATATGGCATCTAACAGCAACCAACACCCACTACCACTGAGTTGATTTTGACTCATAGCAACCCTATAGGACCGAGTAGAACTTTCCCAAGAATTTTCCAAGGAGAGTCTGGTGGAGTTGAACTGTCAGCTTTCTGGTAAGCAGCCATAGCACTCAACCACTACGCAACCAGGGTTTCCCTAACAATACAGCAGTAATTTGCCCATTAAGTCAAATGCCTTCATCACTTCATGACAGAAACAAGCAAAAGAACTCAAAGAATCTTAAGAAGTAAACTGAAAAATATCTATTCTACCCAAAATGATCCAATGATACAATGCTGTCCCGATCCAAATTCCAACTTCAATTTTTAATGAGATAGATGAACAAATCACCAACTTCACATAGAAAGTGAAGAGGCCCAGGATGAAAGTATTACTCAAGAAGAAAATGGGAGGCCTCACACTACCTTACTGTAGTAAAAACAGCCCAACTAGGCATTAGCAATAGCTTGATCTAGTGTGGTGCCAATGGAAATAAATAGAAAGGGACAAATGCAAAAGATACTGGTGATGAATAGTGTATCACACATGAGTGGATATAGATCATAAGCGAAATGGTAATATCAAGCGTTCCTCTTAGGTTTCTGGCTTATACAGCTAAACCGATGGTAATTTCATTCCTTGAGAGAGAGAGAGAGTGAGAGAGAGACTATAAGAAAAGAATCTTCCTATGGCACCCACCATAGGAAAACTACTGATGAATGAGTAATACAATAGGGTTACATAACACAGACTCTAACTTGAAATAATTTATAATTTCACTGAATATTGTCTTAATTATGATCCCAATGACTCTCAGACATGAAAACATCCAATTATTTCTCTCTCCAAACAAAGGGAGTGGACAGTTCACCCTGCAGAGATAGAATCAGAAACACATGTCTTAGATGTCAAAAAGAATGCTAAAGAAAATAAGTGGTATAATTAGTTAATTGCTAGTTGTCAAGTAAGTGATGAGGGTAGGAAATGCAACTAAAATACGTGATTTTCCAAACCTCTCATAGATAGCAAAAATATCCTTTATTTTATACATGTAAGATACACTTTTGTATTGACTGATTTCAGTTGGATCCAAGTCAACGGCACTTGGCTGATTTACTTTTATGTGGGAAACCTTCACATTGTCTGAAATGTTTCCTTTTGTAACTTTTTATCCAAAAATTCCACAGAGACCTATTCCTTTTCATCAGTTTGTACTATTGAGTAATTCTTTCCTGAATACCACTGAAAAGTAAATTATTGCCACAATATTCCCTAAATGTAAAGGCACCAAAGCATCTTACCCTAAAAATGCAGTTTATAATATATCTGCAAGGCCAAACATTTGTTAATCTCTATATATTAGAAACATCACTTTCAGACCACGTGCTAGAGGCTGCAGAAGTTAGTAATTCATTAACTCATCACTTCCCAGAATATTATAATGCTCAGTGATACAGAATGGCAGTTCTACTTCTAAAATAAATACATCTTTCAGTGTTTTCATCCAGGTTAAAGGTCTCCCTCAGTTCAGGGTGGGGTCAGTTACGTACATTTTCCCAGTGCCTCAAACATGGCAAATTTCAATGACTGGTTCATTAACTGAATTGTCTAATTAACGCACCTCACATTCCTGCATAACTGACAGATATTTAATAAGTTCTGGACTCCTGTCTACAGTTTTAGAGAATCAACGACAGAACCAAATACATCCAGTACACTATCATTTTGCTTTTGCTTTCTATTTTTTATTTACCTATGTGCTTTCATTTGTCTTTTTCAATCCTCTCACCTTATATAATGTTAACACTTTTGCCTTTTTTGTGGTTGTAGCTCTTCTTTTAAAATTAAGCATCAGCTTTTCATGCAAGTACTACATTTTTTTGAGAAAAATTGCATTTGGTAATATTACCAAAGGCAAGCAACCATTATTAACAAAAGAAAGCAATCAATATTTATTCATCTGTATATCTGATTGTCAATATTTAGTTTGTAGTCAATAAATGCTGAGTTATCTAAGTACAGTTTAATTTTTATTTACCAACTTTTGATACTCTTTTCGGCCCCCTCCATAGTCTGTGCTTAAAAACCAACCAAGTCAAATGTGTTGCATCAAGTTGATTCTAACTCACAATGATCCTAAAGAACAGTGTAGAACTGCCCCACAGGTTTCCAAGTTGCTGCTGAAGGACTGAAACTGCTGACATTTTGGTTAGCAGCCAACCTCTTAACAACTGGGCAATCAGGACTCCATTCTATGCCTTCATGCCTGTACATAAAGTATAAAAACAGTTGGCCAACTGGGAAAAAAAAACTTCCAATGTATGAAACAGTCAAAAGGTTCATTTTCTTGTATTTAAATGTTTCTACACATTGTTTAGAAACATATGAGTGATACAAGTGATAAAAGTATCACAAATGGGTAGAGTATGTTAGAAAAGAAAATATGAAGGACTTTTAAACATCCAGGGTAAAGTTCAGTCTAGCTTCTGATTAACATTAAATCTGTGGAACATTAGGTCTAAAAGGAGTTGTTTCATTTATTTATCTATTTACTCATTCGTGAATTTTGCCTTTCAGACTGACAAATAGCTAGAAGTCTGAGCATCACATTGAAAGGTATGTGAAGACATGAATAGCTTCTTACATTGCTGTTGTTAGGTGCCATTGAATCAGTTCCATCTTGTAGCGACCCTGTGCACAACAGAATGAAACATTACCCAGTCTTGTACCGTATCCACAAACATTTTTATGCTTCAGTCTATCTTTGCAGCCACTGTGTCTTCCATCTTGTTGAGGATCTTCCTCTTTTTCACTGACTCTATACTCTACCAGGCATGATGTCCTTCTCCGGGGACTGATCTTTCCTGACAGCATCTCTAAGGTATGCCATCTTTGCTTCCAAGGTGCACACTAGTTGTACTTCTTCCAGGGCAGATCTACTTGTTCTTTTGCCAGTCTGTGGGACATTTAACATTGTCCTCCAACACCGCAATTCAAAGGCATCAATTCTTCTGTCTTCCATACTCATTATCCAGCTTTTGGATGCTTATGATGTGACTGAAAATACCATGGCTTGGGTCAGGTGCACTTTAGTCTTCAAGTTGACATCTTTACTTTCGAATACTTTAAAGAAATCCTTTCCAGCAGATTTTCCCAATGTAATGTGTCTTGATCTCTTGACTGCTGTTTCTATGGGCATTGATTGTGGACCCAAGTAAAATGAAATCCTTGACAACCTCAATCCTTTCCCTATTCATGATGATGTTGCTTACTGGTCTAGTTATGAGGATTTTTTTTTTTTTTTTTTTGCTGTTGAGGTGCAATCCATACTGAAGTCTGTGGTCTTTGATTTTTGTCGGTGTTTCAAATTGTCTTCACTTCCAAAGTAAGGTGGTACCATCTGCATAACCTAGGTTGTTATGAGTTGTCCTCCAATTCTGATGCCTTGTTCTTCTTCATATAGTCCAGCTTCTTGAACTATACATTGCTAGTAGGAATATAAACTAGAACAAAATTTATAGAGCAGAGGCTGGGCCAAAATGGCAGAATAGTCAGATGTTTCTTGTGGTCCTTCTAATAATAAAGACTCTAAACAACAAATGCATCAACCATATACATCATTTTAGGAGCCCTGAACATCGAAATGAAAGTTGAGACATAAGACTGAACCATAGGGAAGGGAATGTAGGTCGAGAAGTACCTAGGACAGGCCAGACCTAAACTGGCAGGAATGAGCAGGCACCTTGCAGGCTGATCTGAGTTAGCAAGCATGGTGGAGGAACAGAAAGTACCTACCTCAGTGAAGAGACCAAGCAGCAGAGAGCAAATTCATGTCTCTATAATCAGTGAAAACTAGCATATTATTGTCAAAAGCTAAGTAGATTGTGTCTAACTTACTATGCATGGATCTAAAGCTTTCTGTCAGCATAAATCTCTCTCCCTTTTATAAGTGCTTCCCTCTCATTTCTCTGCATGGCACTGACTCCATAAACTGATGCAAATGCTGGGCCAGAATAAGGATCCCTTATGCTCACCCCATGCCTTTTCCTCAGATGTGGAGAGGGAAAAATTTAACAAATGAGCATAGGAGAGGGAAGTGTATTTTGCCAACATCTCTGAGCCAGGAACTCAGGGCAGAAACTGTTCCCTGACCTAGGTGTAAGTATAAAGGATCCATGGACTTTGAATGCCTCTCAGCTCTGTGTTCCTCATCTAGCGGTCACAATCCAGCTGCAAAATCTGTACACCCATGAACCTTAAGGAACAGGATCATGCATTCTTAACAGATACTCACAGATGGCTGTGAACATTCTCCTTTTCTTAGTGCACATAGCCAAATACTTGTGCCTACACAAAATGCTCTTACCATCTAGGACTGCAGGGGACAGCTTGCACTCAATGCTTGTTAACAGACTACCTGGACAATTGAACTGAATACATACAAGAAAAGTACACAGACTCCTGGACTCACATGCCAAGTAGCAGCTCTAATGACCTGGTGACAGGATGGCAGGGCTGCAAAGGCAACAATAAACAAACCAGCTTACCATACCAGCTTATTTGGACATATCAAACCAAACCAAAACAAGAAGCTAGAACAGTAAGCAAACATGAAATAAATGAATGTAACAACTTATTGATGGCTCAGACACAGCAATCAAAATCAAATCAGATAAGGGAAAGAATGCAATGGCTTAAGAAAACTCCAAAAGAATCAAGAAATTTTTCACATAGGTAGGCATATGAATTTAAATCAGACTGTACACTTTCACTCAATCACAATAGGAAGAAATTTTCCAGGTGAGAAGAACTTTCTGTAGAGGAAGAGATCAAGCAGTGGAGAGCAAATTCATACTTCCATAATCAGTGAAAAATGGTACATGATTGTCAAAAGCTAAGTAGATTGTGTCTAACTTGATCTTCTTCCTGATCCTACTTCTGGCCCAACGTGTGCATCAGTCTATGGAGTCTGTGCCACACAGAGAAAGGAGAGGGAAGCACTTATAAAAGGGAAAGAGATTTATGCTAAAGGAAAAAATAATTCTACTTATCAAAGGTAGAATACAAAAAAATAATATTTAGAACTTTTTAAGAGATCAGGAAGGAGGCCAGGCAAAACATAAAAGAGCATAATAACAAATTGAACAAGCTGCAAGAAATACTTGAGAGACAACTGGCAGAAATTTGGAATATTAATAATAAAATTACCAAATCAGACAACACAATAGACAGTAAAAGGAACAGAACAGAGGCAATGGATGTCAGAATTAGATGAAATCCTTGTCACCAACATATTTGAGGAAAAATTGATTAAATAATTAAAAAAATAAAGATACACTAAGAATTATATGGGACTCTATCAAGAGGCATAATATACGAATGCGAGAGATAATGGAAAATACAGAGAGAATTGTTGAAAACTTGTTGACAGAAAACTTCCCTGATATCTATCCAATCTGCTCATCAAATTCCACACAAGAAAGAATCAGAAACAAAGACATTAAATCATGTATGATCAAACTTTACAAAACTAAGGATAAAGAGAGAATTTTAAAGCTGCTACAAATAAAGAAAAATAACCTACAAAGGAAAGTCAATAAAGATTAATTTCAGACTACTTAGCAGAAACCATGCAGGCAAGAAGGCAATAGCATGACATACAAAGCTTTGAAGAAAAAAATTGCCAGCCAATAATCATATATTTCTCAAATATCATAGCAAAATTAAGACATTTCCAGATAGAATTTAGGGAATTTGCAAAAACCAAACCAAAATTACAAGAAATATTAAAGGGAATGCTTCAGTTAGGAAATCAATAACATCAAATAACAGTCTAAGACTGGAATTCAGGACAGAGCAACCAGATGCCAACCTGGATAAGGAAATCATGAAAAGAAATAAAGGCTAAAACACTAAAAATAGAGAAACAGAGATGTTAGTATATAAAAGATAACAAAATTATAACAAAAAAGAGAAACTTAAAAAATGTAGCCATGTGCCTTTCTATGGATAACAAGTTAAGACAATACTAAGAAATAAAAGAGTGGTTTAAATTTAGAAAAATAGGGGTAAATATTAAGGTACTCACAAAGGAAACTAACAGTCCTACATGTTAAAATAAATACAACAAAAAACAAAGTCTCAGCAAATACAAAACCAATAACAATGAAAAAGATGAAAAGAAAATACATTAAAAAAAATAATTCAGCAGGAAAAGAAAGAACAAAGAGCAAAGAAATTGTCAACAACACACAAAAAACTTCAAAATGACAGCATTAAACTAATACCTATCAATAATTACACTGTATATAAACAGATTAAATGCACCAATTAAGAGACAGAGTGGCAGAATGAATAAAGTAAACACAATCTATCTATGTGCTGCCTACAAGAGGCTCACTTTAGACTCAGAGACACAAACAGAAATTCAAAGGATGGAAAAAATTGTCAAGCAAACAACATTAAAAAAAAAAGCAGGAGTAGCAATATTAATTTCTGATAAAATAGACTAAAATCTCCAGCATTGTATAAGAAAGGACACTATATAATGATTAAAAGTTCAACACACCAAAAGAACATAAACACATTGATTATTTATGTGCTCAGTGATAAACCCCAAACCCATTGCCATTAAGTCGATTTTGACTCATGGCAACACTACAGAACAGAGTAGAAATGGCCTGTAGAGTTTCCAAGGAGTGCCTGGTAGATTCAAACTGCTGACTTTTGGTAGCAGCTGTTAAACACTATGCTATCAGGGTTTCCACCTACTGATAGGGCTCCTAAATATATACAACAAAATCTAACAACATTGAAGAGAAATGGACAGCTCCAGAATAATTAGTAGGAGACTTATACTACTTTTGGTAAAGGACAGAACATCTAGAATGAAGCTCAGTAAGGATACAAAAGGTCTAAATGTCACAATCAACCAATGTGGCTTCATAGACATCTATAGAACACTCCACCCAGCAGCAGCCAAGTATAGTTTCTTTTCCAGTACACATGAAACAATTTTCATATTGGGACATAAAGCAAGCCTTTCACAAAATTTGAAGCAATTCATCTGTCTTAGTCATCTGGTACTGCTCTAACAGAAATATTAAGTGGATGTCTTTAACAAAGAACAGTTTATTGTCTCATACTCCAGGAGGCTAAAAGTCCAAATTGAAGGTAGCAGATACAGAGGAATGTATTCTCCCTGTCAACTCTTGAAGAAGGTCCTTGCCTTGCATCAGTCTTTGTTTGACAGCATCTTGGCACAGAAACCTCAGGTCTGAAGGATGCACTCTGCTCTCAGTGCTTTCTTGGCAGTATAAAGTTCCCAACTCTCTGCTTGCATCCCTTTCATCTCTTACAGTATAAAAGGTAGTACAAGCCACACTCTGGGGAAATTTTCTTTGCATTGGAGTGGGAAAGTGACCTTAGGAAAGGTGTTACAGTTGCATCCTAATCCTCTGGAACATAATTCAGTTTATTAACCACAGGCAGAGATTAGGATTTGTTGTTGTTGTTAGGTTATGTCAAGTCAGTTCTGACTCGCTGTGACCCTATGAACAACAGTACGAAATACTGCCTGGTCTTACACTTTGTCCACGATCATTTTTATGCTTAAGCTCATCATTGCGGCCACTGTGTAAATCCGTCTCGTTGAGGGTCTTTCTCCTTTTCTCTAACCCTCCACTCTACCAAGCATGATGTCCTTCTCTAGGGACTGGTCTTTCCCGACAACATGTCCAAAGTATGTAAGATGCAATTTTGCCATCTTTGCTTCCAAGGAACACAGTGGTTGTACTTTTTCCAGAACAGATCTGTTTGTTCATTTGGTTGTCCATGCTACATTCAACATTCAAACCATGTGAACGCTGAAAATGACTTTCTGGAGTTATCAAAGGTAGAATACAAAAAATTAATATTTAGAACTCTAAGAGATCAGGAAGGAGGTCAGGCAAAATTCAAAAGAGCATAATAACAAATTGAACAAGCTGCAAGAAATACTTGAGAGACAAATGGGCAGAAATTTGGAATATTAATAATAAAATTACCAAATTAGACAACTCAACAGATAGTAAAAGGAGCATTCTGCTGCTTTCTGTCTCTTAATTGGTACATTTAATCCATTTACATCCAGTGTAATTATTGATAGGTATGAGTTTAATGCTGTCATTTTTACTTTTTTGTGTGTTTTGTTGACGATTTCTTCGTTCTTTGTTCTTTTCCTGCTGAATTTTTTTTTTATGTATTTTCTTTTCATCTCTTTCATTGTTGTTGTTTTTGTGTTTGCTGAGACTTCATTTTTGCTTGTTTTTTATTTTAATGTGTAGGACTGTTAATTTCCTTTGTGAGCACCTTATCACTGATAACATAAATTAGAATTTACTGCATGGGAAAATCACAAAATGGAGGACATTCACAAATACTGGGAACCATGTTTCAGCCAAATTGCTACACACATTTTTTGGGAAGCACTATTCAATTCGTGACATCATCTTTTCAGATCACAAAGCCAGAAAAAGCAAGAAAAATAAATCAACTATGGAAACTAAACACCTTACTCAAAAGCTACCAGGTTATAGAAGAAATCAAGGACAGGATTAAGAAATTCGCAGATCAAATGAGAATGCAAACACATCCTTCTAGATCCTTTAGGACACAGCAAAAGCGGTACTCAAAGGTCAATTTATTTCAATAAATGCATACATCCAAAAAGAAGACAGGTCTGATATCAAAGCATCAACCCTACAACTCAAGTAGAAAGACAGTGGCAAAGAAAGCCCTCAGGCACTGAAAAAAAATTATAAATTAGAACAAAACTAAATGAATTACAGAAGAGAAAATTTATTAACACACAACAGATGAGAATTCACCACATGTGGACTAAACTGAAAGTTAAGAAGTTTCCTAGACATAACTAAACACTTTGAGGGACAGAGTAGCGAGAGTGGGGCTCCAGAGACCATAATTTCAGGAGATCTCTAGGTCACTTGGCATAACAACATTTATTAACATAATATTCTTCATCCCTCTTTGCTGAGTAGCATCTGGGGTCTTAAAAACTGGCAAGTGGCCATGTAAGAGGCATCATTTGGTCTCAACTCACCTGGAGCCGAGGAGAATGAAGAACATTAAATACATAAGGAAAATATGAGCCCAAGAGACAGAACCACATAAACCAAGAACTACACCAGCATGAGACCAGAAGAGCTAGATAGTGCCCTTGTCCCTGCTCCTATCAATAACTGCCTTGATACAGAACACAGTAAAGAGTTCCTGACACAGCATGAGAAAAATGAGGTGTAGGACTCAAATTCTGTTAAAAAGACAAGACTTCATGGTCTGACAGACTGGAGGGTTTTCAGTAGACATGACCCCAAACTGAAATCATTCCCTAAGCCAAACAAAGATTAAACTGTACTATAAGATATAAAATAATACTGGCAAAGAGTGTGCTTCTTGACTTAAGTAGATACATGAGACAAACTAGGCAGCTCCTGTCTGAAGGCGAGATGAGAAGGCCCAGAGGGGCAGGAGCAGGTTGAATGAACATGGGAAATACAGTGTGGAAAGGCAATGTGATGTCACAGTGTGGGGAGAGAAACTAGCATTACATAACAAGGTGTGTGTAAGTTTTTGTTGGACAAATTGACTTGCATTGTAAATGTTCACTTAAAGCACAATAAAGTATTAAATTAATAATTAAAATTCAAAATTTATAGAATAAAACTGAGCATTATCTAAAGATTGAAATAACCTATGTGACAACCAACAAATTGATATATATTTACACGATAGTATACTATGCAGTAATAAGGAACAACAATGAATCTGAGAAACATTGCATAACTTGGATGAATCTGGAAGGTATTTTGCTGAGTAAAATGTAACCAAAAGCCCTTTGCTATCAAATTGATTCTGACTTACAGCTACTCTATAGGACAGAGTAGAATTGCCCCATAGACTTTCCAAGGAGCTCCTGGTGGATTTGAGCTGCTGACCTTTTGGTTAACAGCTGTATCACTTAACCACCATACCACCAGGGTTTTCTTGAGTGAAATTTAATCAATGACAAAAGGACAAATATTGCATGAGACCACTATTATAAGAACTCAAGAAAACATTTAAACACAGAAGAAAACATTCTTTGACAGTTGCTAGAATGGGGAGTGAAGAAAAGAGGTACTCACTAAATAGACAGTAGACAAAAATTATTTTAGATGAAGGGAGGACAACAAACTTAGCAGGAGAAGTCAGCACAACTGGACTAAACCAAAACCTAAGAAGTTGCCTCAACCAAACACTTTAAGAACAGAGCAGCAGGGACAAGGGTCTGGTGACCATGGTCTCAAGGAATATCTAGGTCAGTTGGCACAATCAAGCTTATTAAGAAAATGTTCTGCATCCCGCTTTGGTGCGTGGTATCTAGGTTCTAGCAGTAAGCCATCTAAGATGTATCTATTGGTCCTAACTCATTTGCAGCAAAGGAGAATGAAGAACACTAAAGATACAAGGAAAACAAGAGCCCAAGAGACAGAAAGGGCCACATAAACCAGAGAATACAACAGCATGAAACTAGAAGAACTAGATGATGCCCACCTACCACCAAGGGCTGCCCTGAAGACAGTGCTTGACAGAGTGGGAGAAAAGTGGGATGCAGAGCTAAAATTCTAGTAAGACCAGACTTAATGGTTTGACTGAAACTGGAGGGAACCCCCAAAGATATAGCTCCTGGACTGACTGTTAACTCAGAATGAAAATCGTTCCTGAAGCCAACTCTTCAAAGATTAGTCTGGACATGAAATAATACTGGTGAAGAGTGTGCTTCTTAGCTTAGGTAGGTAACCTGAAACTGAATAGGTAGACCCTGTTCAGAGGTAAGATAACAAAGCAGAGGGGGACAGGAGCCAGCTGAATGGATAAGGTGCAGAAGAGTGTGTTGTCACATTGTAGGGTGAGCAGCAAATGTCAGGCAACAATGTGTGCATAAGTTTTTGTATGAGGAGCTGAGTTGAATAATTAAAGTACAATTTCAAAAAATTCAAGAAAACATTTGTTGGAATAATTCCACTTTTCAAAAAGTTATTCTTTAGGCTTGACCATAAGGTATCTATTTTAACATTGTTTATAACAGCAAACTACTGTAAATCCAGCTATTCATCAGCTGAACATTTGTTTATAAAATATGGTATATTTTATAAAAAAATATCAGTAAGTTGTAAAGCAACATGTCTTGGATAGCTAATATATATTTTTTCAAGGTATTTAAACATACTGACTTGTATATGAATTGATTGTCTCCAGTTGGATCCCTGCAGGCAAAGGGTTAAGTATTTGGCTGCTGAAGAAAATGTTGGCCATTCAATCCTGCCAGTCACCCCTTAGGAACTCTATGGAGCAGTTTTACTGAGTTCTATAGGGCTGCTATGTGTTGAAATTGACTCAATGACAGTGGGTTTGGTTCTTTTGGTGTCTCTAGTCAGATTTATAAACATCTGGCAATAGTTTTTATCTATGAAGCAGGGAACTGGGGAACATGTATAAGAGGCATATATATGCATAAATAGATGCGTAAATACATACATATGTGTAAATATATGCGTAAATACAAACATACTTAGATAAATTCACATACTTAGATGTTGCTTAACATCCACAATACATTCTGTGAAATTAGACTTTATATGAGTTTGAAATTGTGTTAAAACCGTATTATATTCTTAACAAAGCTATATGGGACACTGTAGTACACCCAGCAGTACCCGGTAGCACAATGGCTTTGTATACAAGAGTTATGGACACACGTTTTGCACGTGGGAAGCTGTTGTGCTCCCTATGTCCCGTTATTTCCTCTACACTTCATTCTCCAGTGGGAATTTCTAAACTCTATTATAATCTTTTGCAATCTTATGAGACCAGTGCCATAAACATGGTCAGGCATTATATGGTGCATTACTGGACATATATATGTATACATATATGTGTTGTTGTATTGAGTTGTTAGGTGCTGTCAGGAGCTATTGCATTGCTTCTGATTCATAGTGACTCTGTGTGCAAAAGAATGAAACCTTGCCCAGTCCTGTGCCATCTTCAAAATCCCTGTTATGCTCGAGCTCATCACTATAGCCATGGTGTCCATCCATCCTAGTGAGGGTCTTAGTCTTTCTAACAGACACTCTGTTTTACCAGGCAAGAAACCCTTCTCCAGGTCCTGATCTCTCCTGGTAACATGTCCAAAGTATATATTTGTATATGTGCATTAGTGATTATACTGCTAAAATCATATCTATAAAGTAAAATGTCATATTTTTAAACAGAGAAACTTAAGTATTTTGATTTAGCTGTCTACTGCAATTAACAAATTACTTCACAACTTGGGGCTTTAAAACAAACATTTATCTGACAATTTCTGTGGGTCAGGAATCCTTGTCTGGTTTTATAGTATGCTTCTAGCTGACCATCTCACATGAGATGCACTCAAGTTGTCAGCCATGATGCAGTCATCTCAGAACTTGATTTGGGCTCCCTCAGTTGTTGAAAGCCCTTGATTCTTTGTTACAGTTACATCGCCATTCCACACAGGCCTGGCTTTCCCTGGAGCAAGTGATCCAAGATACAGAGCTGGAATAAGTGCTGGACCCCAAGCCACGGTTCCTTTAAAAACTAATCTTGTAAGTGACATGCGATCACTTATACCACAGACAACTGGTTAGAAGTAAGTCTGTAAGTAAAGGTCATATTCAAGAGCAAGGGTTATACAACAATGTGAATTTGAAGAGGTGCAGATTTTTAGGGGCCAATTTAGAAGGAGAATGCTACATATTTTTAAAAGTTTTGATGTCAGCTGCTGTGGATTCTGATCCCCAACTCTTGGCTGTCCCACGCATGATGAAATAAAAAGCTTCCAGGTCCTGCCCCATCCTCATGATCAGTTACAGACCTGACTACTATGTTTCATAGTGTTTCTTTGGCTGATTTTAAGAAGTAGATCATCAGGCCTTTCTTCCTAGTCCACTTACTTCTGGAAGTTCTACAAAAATGTGTTAAGCCCCTTAATGAGACTTGTTTTAGTTATCTAGTGCTACTTTAACAGAAATACCACAAGTGGATGGCTTTCAAGAAGAATTGTCTTTGTCACAGCCCAGTAAGCTAAAAGTCTAAATTCAGACTGCCAGCTCCAGGAGAAGGCTTTCTCTGCTGGCACTGGAGGAAGGTTCTTGTAGTCAACCTCCTCCTGGACTAGAAGCTTTTGATGCACAGGGACCCTGGTCTTTTCTAATGGATGTGCTCAGCTCCCAGCACTGCCTTCTTTCTGATAGTATGAGGTCCACAAAAGTCTCTGCCAGCTTCTGCATATCTCAAGAGACTGCTTCAAGGCACAAAACAAACTTATATACTGAATCTTTGTCTACCAACACATCTGCTGCCCATCCACCTTCATTAACATCTTAGAGGCAGCAATTTCAACATGGAGGAACATCACACAATACAGGAATTATGATACAACCAAATTATCACGGGTTTTTAGGGAACACAACTGAATCCGTGACAACACGCAAGTAGCCACTGACAGATGAGTTGTGGCAACACACAGGGTAGATTGGCTAGAATTCAAGGACATGGAATGCAAGAGATTTTGTCACTGAACCACTACTTCCCCTATTGTTAAGAGAAGAGATAGGTATCACATTCAGGAAAGAAAACTTGGAATTGTCTTTAGGGGCTACAGGATAGTCTTTCAAATACACTGAGTGATACTAAATCTTCTTTTGTTACTGATTTGATATTTGAAAATTTGCAGTCCCTCCCTCTTCTTTTTTTACTGTGCTTTAGGTGGAAGTTTATAGCTCAAGTTAATTTCTCACTAAAAAAATTACACTGACATTGTTTTTTAACATCGGTCCCAATACCACAGTGTGATAGTCTGCTGCCCCTCTCCTCCCTGGGTTCCCTGTGTCCATTCATCCCATTCCTGTCCTTTCTTGCCTTCTTGTCTTGATGTTGGACAGGAATCGCCCATCTGGTCTCCTATATTTGACTGAAGTAAGCAGCACATTCCTCGTGAATAGGCATATCTGTTTGTCAAAAAAGTGGGCTTTGGGAATGGTTTCAGCTCGGGGTTGGGATAGCAACAATGGTTTCAGCTTGGGGTTAGGAGGCAATAGCCTCAGGGTATACTCCAGTCGTGGTCAGACCCATAAGTCTGATCTTTTTATAGGTATTTGAATTCTATTCTGTTTTTCTCTTGCTCTGTCTGGGTTTCTCTGTTTTGATTCCTGTCAGAGAGGTTGTTCATTGTAGGTGGGTGCTATCTAGTTCTTCTGGTCTCAGACTGGTGGAGTCTTTAGTCTTTTAGTCCTTTTGGTTAATATTTTCCTTGTGTCTTCAGTTTTCTTCATTATCCTTTGTTTCAGATGGGATGGGACCAATAGTTATACCTTAGATATCCACTCACAAGCTTTACAGACCCCAGATGCTGTTCATCAAAGTGGGATGTAGAACATTTTTTCTTTATAAACAATGTTATGGCAATTGACCTAGATGTCCTCAATTGACCTAGACTATGGTTCCCCACCCCCAGCCCCAGCTATTGGGTCCATCATAATGTTTGGATGTGTCTAAGAAACTTCTATGTCTTTGCTTTGGTCCATATGTGCTGCAGAATCTGAAGAATATGATGAGTAATCAAGTTAGGTAATGTGATTTTACTCTAAATCAGGATGTGACTGTAAAATAAGAATATATTCCCTTGTTGAGCCATTTATATGTTTTCATTCACCATTCTGGCCACAAGATAATTTAAGTACACACATTTTTTAAATTAGGCCATTCTTTTATGTTTTGCACAAGGAAATGTTAGTAGGATTACAGTTGATTTGGGGAATATAGGATTTAGGAGAAGACCTCAATGCAGAAACAAGTGGTGTCCCTTCTCTTGATAATTTCACTAGCATATTATCTGCCTTCTTTCCTCTACTCTACAACTTTGCAGCTGTAGAAGTCTCTTTCTTATCCAAGCCCAACCCCCAAATCTTTCCTTTTATTCTTGTGAAATCCTCTTGAGTTTTTAGCTGGAATTAAAACATTATTAAAAAGTCATCTGACTCAAACCTCAGGTGTGGTGCAAAAGAATTTCACTTTAACTCAACTAGCTACAAGAGGACATTCCTTAAAATCATTGTTAAAATTTCTTAATGCAGTCTATTTTACAACTTTTCAAAGTAAATAGAATATTTTATGTAATTGTGAAGCTTTTTTTTTTGTCCTTCTGAGCTCTGAGTTACATTACAGAAGAGAAAATAATATACAGCGACTCTGATACTGATAAGTTGGGCAAACTGGTAAATTATCAGTTATACAACTGAAAATTATAGGAAGGGCTGCATATTGCTTCAAAACAACCAGATGAGAAGCTACTGCTCCCTTGACTAGAATATAAGCTTCTGAGACTGAAGTAACTTATAGCAGCGGTGAAAAGGAGTCCCTTTGCTCATAACTTTTCAGCTCACATGCTTGCCTGGTACAGGAATGCACTTTTATTAACTACCCCTTTCCCCCAACCCTCTTTTTTTTTGGTTCTGAATCAAGCATGGACTCTGCAGTCCCAACTGTGTGCTAAAAAATAATGGAACCAACATAACCCAGTCATGCAAATAACCTTTTGCAAATAGGGCCTAAAAACAGCATTAACTGAAGCTGTACAATACACCAGAAATAGAATCCTGTTTCAAGAATTTAACCTACAGGGTACTCAGTAATCAGTTAACCCTCTTCATGGAAAACCGCATTTTTATCCCGTCAGAGCATCGGAAATCCATCATTGTACTTTGCTAAGTGCCTGAGTTAAATTCAGTGTAGGCATTTTTTTCTAGGACATTAAGCAAGAACAGTTACATTCTCTTTTCTCACTCCTTGCCATATGAAAGAAAAAAAGAAATCAAATGTTATTACATCTAATACTACATGTTAAAGGCTTGTAAAAGCTTGTAAAGATTGAAGTTTTTACTTTTTTATTATGGAAGACCAGGCCACAAATTATCATAGATTTGTAACGAGACGCATTCATTTTTCCTTAATATTTTCTAACTAACGGACCATGAAGGACTCACGCAGATATTCCTTCCAAAGCAATAAAACTCAAGTTACTTTCTCCAGGCTATCATCTTAAATGTTTGATTTATACCAAAAGGAAACAAACCCTACTGCTTGGGTAGCAGCCAGTTTAGAAATCTCCACCAGTTAAAAGTCTCAAAAGTTTTGGAAATACCATCTGCCAAAACTGTATGGATCTCCTCTTACACAGACATAGAAGGAAAGTACCAAAAGACATTGCAATTGAGTATCTTTTACAGTGTTATACATGAACGCCAAGACTCATTCACGAGTTTTTCTTTTTTCCTGGACTTCTGTACATCATGTGCTTAAACAGACTGGGTTATAGAAGTCATGAGCTGAGTTCCCATTGACCTTTGCCCTGCCTTCTTAACTTTGAGAAGCATCGTGCTTGTTTCTGAAGATAAATGTAAGTGGGATTTCAGTAGACATATCCCAGATTCTATTTGTGTGTTAATGCCATACAAGACATTGGACATGATTTAATATTGAAAAGCCTTTGAATTCAGTAACTACTTATCAAGACTAAAATGAAACCAAACTCACGGCTGTCGAGTTGGGTCAACTCATAGCAACCCTAAAAAGTGTATCATAAATCAGACAACATTTAATAGTTGTCAACATGTAATTTCACTTTTATTCAACATCGAAGGCAGTTTTTAATAGCTTAGAAGGTAAATTGAATACAGTTTTCTCATGTATTAAAAATAATCATTAATAACACTAAACATAACTAAAATTTGTCAACAGTTTACTGTGTACCAGGCTTTTGGTTAGCTCATTTCAGTAGTTCACTGAGCTAGAAACTGATAACAGCATTTCCATCATACAGATAAAATGTCTGGATTCAGAAAGACTAAGAAACTTATTCAGTCCTCCTTAGCTAGTAAGTGACAGGGCAGGCTGCGCAGTCACACATAGTTACAACAGAGGGCAGGAAACTAGTTTGTGTTTTGTTATTGTTATTGTTATTTTTTTACTTGTAGGAGAATCATACAAAGGAAATCCTTGTGTTACAAATTCTAAGCAACAGGTATAGGTGCTGGTCTATATATTTGCACGGTTTTCCTTTCCTATCTATGTTAATGCCACAGTAAAAGCGCTAAAAATACCAGATAATTTCATTAGACCCTCTGTGTATATAAAATGAGCTATGTTTCTACAAAATGTTGATTATACATTATTAATAAAATAAGGCAGGACCAAGATGGTTGTCATATTTTCTGGTTGCCCAGAGCCTTAGGAATACCCTAGTTAGGCTTGTGGATTTCCTCCTTGAGATGGAATCACAGAACTCTTTCCCATAGCCTGATCAGTAGTGAACATACAGGCATGTGACCTTCCTCATACAAATTAGACTCATCTCCGAAGGGTTTTGATTTAGAAGTCACAATATGGAGGCTTTGTGCCTAAGATTAATATTAGTTTGGGTTCTTAATTTGGAGATAGTGTTTCCAATTAGATCATCGTCAGGTGTGGAAAAGCTGAGCTGCTGGTGAATGCTAGCTCTTTTGCTCATGGCAGCCGTTTCTGATCAACAGGTTCTGTGACAGAATTAACAAGATTATTGATGAAGCATAGACTCTTGCCTGGTTCTTAGACAATTCCAACAATTCTGTGAGGTATTAAGTAGACCTTTTAATAAATAATGCTTCTTCTTTATCAGCCAGAGTTAATGTCCGTTGCTTATGTTTAAGAATCCAAAGCAAACAGTCCAGGTTCTGGTTACGATGAGGTAAACACATCCACTCTGTCTCTTCCACTGAACACAGCTATAAAACACGGACAGATTTAAAGGGAAGCTTTTTGAAGACCAAAAGTAAATTGCAACAGGTGAATTATGGAAGGACACCAGGCTTCAAAGTATCACCAAACTTGTGGTGAGTGTACAATCCCCTTCAATGTCCCTTGAGCTAAACTCAGTGTAGCTGAAACTTAGAGGTGAAAGCCATGGGAGAGACAAAGAATGCTCCAGAAGAAGTCTGACTCAAAAAATGGGGAAGGAAACTGCTAAAGCGCTGACAGAGTGGAGGAAATCTCCCAGCTGTAACTTTTCTCTCCTCTTTCTGTACTCTCACATACCCATCCCCTCAGCAACTACACGGCTGAGCAACAGCGCACTTAGGGATAATCGTAGGTGCCTTCAGTTACGTAGGACTGCTATGACAGAAACATCAGAAGTGGATGGCTTCAACAAACAGAAGTTACTCTCTCACAGTCCAGTAGGCTATAATTCCAAATTCAAGTTGTCAGCTTGAGGGGAACGTTCTGAAGGAAGGCCTTTGTCATCAATCTTGCCCTGGACGATGAACTTCTCAGTGCAGGGACTATGAGTCCTATGGACACACCCTGCTCCTGGCACTACATTGTTGGTGATATGAGGTCCTTCTGCCTCACTGTTCACTTCTCTCTTTTTTGTCTCAAAAGAGATTGACTCAAGACACTACCTAATCTTATAGATTGAGTCCTGTCTGATTAATGTAACTTCCTCTAATCCTACCGCATTAATATCATAGAGGCAGGATTTACAACACATAGGAAAATCACATCAAATGACAAAATGGTAGACAATCACATGATACTGGGAACCATCACCTAGTCAAGTTTACAACCCTTTTGGGGAACACCATTCAGCCCACGGAAACCCAGGTGGTATAGTAGGTTAAGTGCTACATCTGCTAACCAAAAGGGTGGCAGTTCAAATCCACCACATGCTTCTTGGAAACTCTATGGAGCAGTTCTACTCTGACTTCCAGAGTCTCTATTAGTTGGACCTGACTTGACAACAGTGTTTTTTGTTTTTTTTCTTTTTAATTCAATCTATAACAGTCACCAGTAACAGGAACTCCAAAACCACTGCTGTTGCATCAATTCTGATTCACAGCAACCCTGCAGGATGGAGTAGAACTGCTCCATAGAACTTCCAAGGAGAGCCTGGTGGATCTGAATTGCTGGCCTTTTGGTAGCAGCCATGGTACTTACCCACTACATCACCAGGTTTGTTTCCACAATAGGAACTAGCAAGATCTAAAGCTCTAAGGGAAGTAAATCTTCCTCTTCATTTAGTAGAGCTATCCCAAAAGTATAGACGCAAATCTAACTGCTTTTTATTTTCCCCTCTCTCTCTCCTTACCACATGCCCTCAGACATGGCAAAACAGGTAAAGTGGTTTTTGACTGGAAAGCCAGAAAGGGAGCCCTTTAAACGGTATAGACTCAGTTAACTGACTTTCTTGAAGAAACACAATATAAAATCAGATACCCAGGTAACCAACAGAGAAGATGGAGCATGCATGAAAAATAAGCTTTTACTGTGTAAGCAATTGAGGGTTGTGTATTAAGGGCGTGTACATGTGCATGCTTGCCTCTGTAGGTTCTTACGCAGAGTTCTCTACAAAAGAAAAACCAGTATAGTGTAGAAATAGAGAGAGAGAGAAAGATTTATATCAAAGAGGCACTTCACACAATTGTAGAGGCCAAATCATCCCAAGTCCTAGATCAGGACTGAGGCCTGATGCAACTGTGGAAGCAGGTGAACCCTAAATTAGCCACTCAGAAAGCAGGGTTCTTGCCCACAGGTTGTGGAGGTTAATAAAACCCAAAATGACAGCCAAGACGGTAAAGTTTCTCCTAATCCATTTAGCCACAGGGGCTGGCAAACCCAAAATAGACAGGTCAGAGAACAGGACTCTAACTCACAGGCTGTGAAGATTAATGAATGCTAAGATCAACAGGTAAACTGCTAGCTCAAGTCCCAGGAAAGGAAGGGCAGAAGACAAGAAAGAGGCAGCTGCTGCATCCACTAGCCCAAAGCCTTGGCAGGGTGAGCAGGAAAGAAGCAGGAAATGGAAAGGGGAGAGATGAAGGCTGAGGGGATGATGAGCCACTGCAGGCCCCGTCCCCACTAGTGTCAGTCAGTAGATTACAACATTATAAACAAAAGACAAACCCACTGCTCCTGAGCTGATTCCAACTGCTAGTAACCCCACAGGACGGAGTAGAACTGTCCCATAGAGTTTCCAAGCAATACCTGGTAGAATGAAACTGCCAACCTTTTGGTTTGCTGCTTAACCACTACGTGACCACAACATTATACAACTGCCAAAGAGTGATAATCATGCCCCAACCAAATTGGCATAATCTTCAATGTCACAGTACATATGTGTAACTGCAGCAGAATTTCTTTTTCTGGCCAATACAATATACCGATAGAATAGTGTTTAAAAATACCCCCGGAAGTCTTGTTTAAACTAAACAAAAGTTTTCTTTAACTAGTAAAAAATGTCTTCTTTAAGCATTTTCTTCCTTTAAGGACTATCTGGGATCAAACATACAGCAGCAATTCAAAACATCAGATAGCCGTCTTAGGGAGCAATGTGTCTATGTTAATGGCAGAGAAACAACTTAGACAAAGAGTGTGAGAATGGTTGTGTGACCTCAAGAATGTAATCAGTGTCACTAAATTGTACATGGTGAAACTGCTGAATTGTTGCATGTTTTGTTGCGTATATCCTCAACAATAAAAATAAACTATAAAAAATAATTACAAAGTATTTATGTAATGTAATTCCATATAAACATTACATAAATGAGAAAGGTCTTTGTATATTCATGTAGAACGACCTCTAAGACACATCTGTAGTTGAACAAATTTTGTTTAAAGAAAATGAAAGCATTCTAGGAAATAAAGACATATGATTGTGTACATGCATGTTTGTGGGTTCGGATGCTCGTGGTTAGCCTGAGATATCCCTGAGGTGTTGCATAAACTGGCTGTACTGATTACTTCTCAGGACAGAACTGGATGTCAGAGGACAGAGTTCAGAGAGAGACTTTGCAGTGTATACCCTTTGGCACCTTTTTAATTTTAAATCTTGAGAATGCATTGTATTTTCAAAAATTGAAAACTAATCTCAGAATTTCTCAAATAAATATGATGGCAATTATGTTTAACATAATTTATAGAAAAGAGAATACAGGAAATTGAACTAATATGTTGCATTTTTAATTTATCTTATTGTTTAAAATCCTGTCTGTATGTTTTTCTTTGTTGTCATGTTTTCTGGATCAAAAATAAATTACTTCTGTGAATTTAAATTTTATAAAATAAATTATTTATCATGCTCAAGGTCTTGACCTAAAGAGGAAAGTTTAATTTCTTGTTGGAGCATTCTAGATCCTCTATGATTAGTATCTAACCTATCTTTTTAAACTGCATGATTGTTCTCAACAAATGTTCCTTCCTTGAACAAATCTTGCACTCTCTTTGCAAAGGACTCAAACTACCCTTCAAGAATCCTGTTTCCCTGAGTTCTAGAGTTTGTAATGATGTATAAAGAACAAAACCAAGTTAGGATGTAAATATTTGCAATTAACTTTCACCTAAATATCCTGCCACTGAACATCAGCCTTGAATATGAATACTGTTCACGCATGCACACACTTCACTCAAATTACTCTTATAGATAACTGTATGGTACTACAATAATCTGTATAGCCTACTTTTCATAGTGAAGGTACATTATGTTGAATTTTTCATTTTGTTTTATAATGATTGTACATTTATGTTTAACATAAAATAGTTGATTTATCTATAAGAACAACCATTTGATTGTAAGTGCATGTTACACACCAACATGGAAAATTTTCAGGCACGGTAATATTGGAATCCATTTTTAAGTTCAGCAGAAGTGAGATTTCACATTGCCTGCCTGCCAATCATTATTGACAAGTCAGTTAATCCACTAGATGACTCCAACAACTTCCTTGGGAAAGCTAACAAAGTGGAAACTTAGCAGAGTGGGATTTGAGGGCTCCAGCTGAAATGAGTGCTATATGCAAACTTCATGGGGAATCACTGTCCCAACATAAAGTGTTTCTTATGCCAACATAATTTTTAATGCATTGGAAAGCTCAGCGTTTTCCAGCTTTGTCCAGTGAATTCTGCCTTCTTACAGTCCCTGTGTAAATATGACAGGAGGCAGGAAATTTGGTCTTTCTCCTAGTGATAAATCCAGCTATACCACAGTTCAAGTACATGGTCTGGAGGCAAGGAAGAGCTCCTCTGAAGAGCCATGTGGGTCCTGCAACTGGTGCTTGTAAGCTTCCTTGAACCTATAGTACGTGACTTATATGGTGATTGTCAACCCCACATGCTTGGTGATTCCTAAACTTAAAAGAAAAAATAAAAACAAAAACGACCCAAATAAAAATCAATAATGTATGTGACCAAAAAATGTTAAGGAACCTAGAAATAATGTTATTAAGCCTGCATAAGTACACAAGTGTAAGTAAACATACTTGCAGGAAAAGAGTAAAATACCATCAACAAAAGTAAACAATCAAGCAAAAGAGAGTAAATACAGTATTAGAAAATAGTCATGTTAAAATAATCATAGAGTCAATAGAATGTTACGAATTGGATATGAGCAACACGTGCAGGAGATGTGAGTAGTCTATAATGGAGAACAAACTGGTGGTAATGTCACTTAACGGACGATGTCAATACAAGCGATACTATAATAATAGGATAATGATGTTAGTAACAACATTTGTTAAATTTGTATGTCAGATACTCCGTGAGGCATTTCAAATGTGTTAGAACGTTTAGTTCTTATAACTACTTATGATATTGTAGTCAACTTTAGTTTGGTCATTTGGTAGATGAGAACATTGAGGACCACAGATCTAACATGGTTTAGAGTTAATACTCAAAACGCATGATCTTAACTACTGAACTATAAAAAGAAAATTGTTAATATCTATGAATAAAAATGGAGTAACAATATGGGATCCAGTAGGAAACTTTGGGAACAGAAAGGGAAAGGAGCGACTGCTTCAAAATATTTTTTAGATGTTAATGATGTTGATACATGGTAAATTTGCATATTATCCTCAGGATTCCATTTTTCTATAAATCTAGTTTCCCACAAAGGCTTCACTGAGTCAATAATTTGTCCTGTTATAATAAAGGAAGAGCAAGGTAGTTCCATAACTCTGTATTTATAAGAAAGAATCTTAATCTAAAATGGGATTATTTGAAATATGTTTAATTTCATAAATGGTAGTAACTGTTTTTGAAAAGTATATAAAATTACTGAATCAAGAAAAAATGGAAGGAAAATGTAGAATCTGGAAATTTATCACTATTCTATATCATTATCATAATTAACTGAAATACTATGCAAAGGAGTTAAGCAATCATGTCTTCACTATAAAACGTGGATTCTATGAGATTACTCTTCCTAATTTTGGGCTCCACAGATGTGGTGCAATGGTAATGTGACTATAGGATTGCATCCAACAATTTAGCAGGGATAATGGGACCTGTGAGGAAAAGTTCAGGGCTTGGGGTTTAAATGAACTGAAAAAGAGAAAGTTAAAGAGGGACTTAATGCTGTAAAAAGTTGATGTCCAACAGCTGTTCTCTCTTTCTGGTGAACCAAGAGGAAAGGAGACAGGCTTCGATTGTGGCAAAAGAAATTTAGATTTGACATAGGCTGAGTTGACATAATGACCCATTATTATTTTTGAAGAGGACAAAAATGAAGAAATTCGTGAGTCAACAGTTGAAATTATTATAAAAACAATTTCATAGAAGACAGAACTCACGTCAATACATTCTACAAGAAGGAAATAAAAATATTTACTTGTGCCTAAGATAGTATGCTAGATAAATATTTTTAGTCAAAGTATTTAAATCCCAAGTTCCATGTAAACATAACATTAGGTACAGCTTACTCAATGGAAGTAGTTCAGGGTGTACTGAAAACTCTATTTACAAGGTATTTTAGAAACACATTTTGATTTGGTACATAGAAAAAAATACAAGAGGATCATGCACATTTTGGGGGGGTCCATTTACATCCTGTCTGAACGTATTGAAAGTAACACAACTTGTACAGATAAAAGTTATTTCACCTTTGAAATATCTTTTGAATCTTCTTAAGTGTGTCATGACAAGTTCAAACTCACTTAAAAAAGATCTGTTTCTCCCAAAGTAGTAATAAGTAGATATCTAATGGTGATTCCTGGAATCCTCGGTTTCTAAGGAATTTAAAAGAGCGATATATGGTATGAATCACTAGCAAATGATTTTATTGCTGTATTAGTTGCCTACCGTTACCTTGAAAAGTACCACAAACTGGGTGGTTTAAAAAGATAGAAATCTACTCTTTCACAGGGATTGAGGCTAGCAGTCTGAAATAAAGGTATTAAACAACCAACAAACAAAAACACCATATTCTCTTTGGAAGCTCTATGGGAAGAATTCTTCTTTATCTCTTCCGCTTCTGGTTGTTGCCAGCAATCTTTGGTGATTCTTGGCTTGTGGAAGAACAACTCCAAGCTCTGGTTCCATCTCTAGATGGCCTCTTCCCGTGTGTCTCTATGCACAAATTGTCCCTTCTACTGTCTTTCTAGGGTCATTATGAATAGGAATCAACAAAATGGCAAAGGGTTTGGGTTTAGTCTTTCTCTTATAAAGACACTCTCCGATTAGGGCCTGCCCTAATTCAATGCAATCTCATCTTAATTTGATTACATCGTTCAATGGCCCTTTTTTCACACAAAGTCACAGTCACAGGTACCAGCAGTCAAGACTTGAACCACCTTGTCTGAGACACTTAATTCAGCCCACTACAATCAGGATGGTTACTAGTTTTCTGTTTCCCCAGACTCCTACAATTTATATCACCTTCATTATGCCCTTCTTTGTGTGTGTGCATGTGTAGATTTGTATTATATCTAAATATCAAGTAAGAATGTTTGATTTTATCGTCATTTTAGAATTGTTTGCAGCAAAACAATTTTCCCTGTACTTTATCAAATACTCCAGATCCTGGACTAAAATCCCAGGAATCAAGAACTAGATGGTCATCTGGCCTTCTAAAATCTATTTTGTCTCAAGATTGGCCTTATGTGTTTGATTATTTCTCCATATTTAAGGCACATGGTTTTTGAGAAGGCACACTACATATTTTTAGAATTTCATCACTTGAGACCACAGCTGGTTAATACCAAACACCACTCATTTCCAGACTTTTAATGACCACTAAGGTACAAGCATATCACAGAAAATAATGCTCTCATACTCAGTTACTGTAAAGCACAAAAAAGCCAAAACAAAACAACAAAACCAGGTGCTACACATCTCAGCTTCTGTAAAGTATTGGCAATAGAGAGATTAAAAATATTCCTTCAGTTTTAATTTCCCCTCTACTATTTATGAGGAATGGTGGATCAGAATAGTGTGAATATTCAAACATGTGCCTTTGAAAATTTCAACACTATTAAAAATCTGTGGAGGCGAAGTTTATTAAATAACACTGCATTGAAGAAGTGCTGATGGGAGCAATGTGACCCCGATTTCTCCCTTTTCCTCACCCCTTCTCTGTGGCCCAGAGCCAGGACCTTCTCTCATCATTACACATTTCCCTCAACTTAATAATGTCAGTGCAGGAACAGAATAAAACCTAACGTTGAGCATAATCTTTGCATCACTTGAAATATTCAGAATTGTAATAATCCCCATGTACTTCCCCTCAGTAATGCTTGAAATAAATGCTGCACTAAGATCTTCCAGTCTGTAAAATGTTTTAGGCGTCTATGGTTTCCACACAAAACTCAAAATCTTGGTTTTAAAAAAAAAATGTTTCTTAGCAAATGAAATGTAGAAACAACTCAAACTGCCTGTCTTGACTGAAGCTAAGCTTGTAAGAAACGGTTCCCATATGCAGGGTAAAATGTTTTGTCTGCTTTTGTGTTTGCTTGGCACTTGAGGCCTATATATTGCTTCATATAGTTGGCATTAACACATAGTAACAATGGTAGATCTGATCTGAGGGTTAGAAAATATTGCAAAACTGTTCTTTACAGGGCCTTATCAAGCCCAGGTAATAAGAAAGTTAAAAGATAATGACTTTTCAAAATACTTCCTACCTAATACTGTTAACAGCCTTAGACAAATTCTGAAGAGAAATTTACTCCATGAGGTTACAACATCCAAGAGTTGATTTTTTTTCTGTAATGAAAATCTGCTCTGTGCATATAGCTACTATTTCAGAAGAGTCCGAAGAATTTCATAATATTCTTTTGTTGTATATTCCACTAAACTAATTCCTCAGTTAAAGCATATCCCAAATGGGTAACAGAACGCAGAAATTCCTACTTTAGACCTATAACCAGTTGCCATTGAATTAATTCCAACTCAGGCAATCGTCTGTGTATCGGAATAGAACTGTGGCCTGTGCGGTTTTCAGTGGCTGCATTTTCAGAAGTAGAGGCCCAGGACTGTCTTCTGAGATCCTCAAGCCTTTTCAACAGCAGCTGAGCTCATTAGCCTTTCATATCACCCAGATATTCTAGACAGATCTATGTCTGTTATTTTTTTCTATTTAAAAAGATTGCAAAGAAATATAGCTATACTGTGGACATAAGTATATTTACTTTTTGAAATAATTTAATCATTTTGAAATAAATTAATAATTTTAATCATTTAATAATTTAATCATTTTAATCAGCACACCTGTGTCAGCTCAGATTTGTAATTCCTTCAGAATAAGTCCAACATAAAACACAACCATCAAATGAGAATATTAGGGTGACATGCTTCTTTTCAAAGCACAAGTATATTCATCTCATTTAATTTACATATATAACCAGTTAGGTTACTGTTACTGTTACTGCTTTCATCTGTCATATGTAAGTACCACCATTAGTGCCTGACAGTAATGGTGATATTGACGTGGATGATGACTTAGTCCCAGGCACTCAGTGAGACTGTGTCATTTTATGGTCTAGATTCATGAACATACCCCAGCCTTCCAATTTTTTTCCATAATATGCTGAAATTACCTATGGGATATATGAATATCCAGAAAGTTACCACATGCAAAGAATTATTTAACACTCTAGGGAATATTGGCTCTTGTGTGGCTGGTATTTTGAGAAACCAGAGCTACTGTTAAGGTAATATTAGAAATGCACTGCCATAGACTTGATTCTAACTCACAGTAATCCTGTCAGACACGGCAGAACTGACCCATAAGATTTTCACAATATGGGACATTTCTGTCCTATTCTACAGAGTCACTATGAGTAGGAAGTGACTCTATGGCTCTATGGCTCATTTTCTTTTTTTTAAAGCTTTATGTAAGCCAACTTCCACATCTTTCTTCCATAGAGTGACAGATGGGTTCAAATCACCAGGCTTTTGGTTAGCAGCCAAGAACTTAAGCACTGTATCACCATGGGTCCAATGCTATTAGACAGTGATTTAAATAACTGCAACCATTCAAAATACTCTGAAAAATTCCTTCTAGGTCTACCCTTGCCTTTCTCCTCTAAATCCTTTATCATTATTCCTTAACTGAATTAAAAATAGGAGGCCATGGATTGAATTGTATTCCAAAAAAGTATGTGGCAGTTTTGTTGGGCCATGATTCCTGGAATTGTGTGATATTCATCCATGTTATAAATCCTGCCTCTGAGATGTTAACAAGGGAGGATGGGTGGCAGTTGTGTTGGTGGGGCAAGACTCAATGTAAAAGACTATTTTCTACCTTGAGGTGATCTGTTGGTATACAATGGAAGGAAGGTAGCAGAGAGATCTGAGGACCTCATGCTATCAAGAAAGTTGGCCCAGGAGCAGACGACATACTTTGGACCTGAAGTTCATATGCTGAAATGCTCTTAGACCAAAGAAATGCAACACAAGGACCTTCCTTAAGAGCCAACAGAGAAACAGTGTCTTCACTAAGAACTAACACCTTGTGGTATTTCTGTTAGAGCAGGACCAGATACCTAAAACATGAAGTTATAGTTACAGAATTTTGAACCTCCTGGGGATATGGAAAGCTCAATAGTATAAACTTGAAGTCTCAGTGCATGTTATTATACACACAAAAAACAAAAAATAAAAGACAATACAGGGAATGAATAGAAGATAAGTTAGTAATAAATCTGATTTATGGTCTGAGGAGACCAATCTACATGCAGTGACCAGAAGTGATGTATCAGTAAAACTGTACCCAGCTTGTCAGGTGCAATGCCATGTGAAATCTGGGAAACCTAGTGGATCTTTGCAGGAACCAAGAGAATTCTAGAAAGGGTAAAAGGAGCTGTTTGTTACTTCAGTCATTTCATTTGAAATAAAAGAAACTTGTTTTATATTATTTAGGAAAAAAAAACTGCACGAATCTTTCAGTCAATTACTGTTATTAGACACAACATCAGAAAAGACCAAGGTTTTAATGAAATTGTCTTTTTATAACACTTAATAAAAACAAATGGACAGGTGGTTCTTAGCTAGTAAAAGAGAAATTTTGTCACAGTCTAGTAAGCTAAAAGTCCAGATTCAGAGTATCAGCTCCAGGGGAAGGTTTCTTCTGCTGGATCTGGAAGAAGGTCCTTGTTTTTAATCTTCCCACGGAGTGGAAGCTTCTGAGGTGCAAGGACCCTGGTCCTTTTCAAAGGACATGCTCAGCTCCCAGCTCTACTTTCTTTCTTGACAGTATGAGGCTCCCAACTCTTCATTTACCACCTTTGCTTTATTTCCCAAGAGGCTGCCCCAAGCCACAGTACAATCCTTCACACTGAGTCTTGCTCTACCAACTCAACTGCAGCCCATCCTGCTTTATTAACATCACAGAGGTGGGGTTTATAGCATACAGGAACCTCACGGAATACCAAGAATCACAGCTCAGCCAAGTCACTGGACAGTTTTTTTGGGAGAACACAATTCAATCAACAATAAGGGGAATATAATAAGAACAGGAACAGTCAGATCCCAACAAAGTTGCCTTTGAGTGGGCTCTGATTCATACTGATCTTATATACCTTATACATAAGAGAAGGAAAGTTGCCTTATCATAGGGGTAACCAACATATGGCATGTAGAGCAGTTATCGCACTAGCCCTGGGAAAGTGTCACCACTGAGCTATATCTCTTAATGCAATATGGCCAGCAACATATCAGAGGAAAACTTTGCCAATAGTAAGCACTGAAATTGTGTCCCTGTCCAAACATCTGAAATCCTTCTTATAGGTAATTTTGACACAATATCAGCTGAAAAATATAAATCAAGCACATTAGTCTTTTTAATAACACATTACTGTGCTTGAGGAAACCCTGGTGGTGTAGGGGGTTAAGTGCTACATCTGCTAACCAAAAGGTCAGCAGTTCAAATCCTCCAGTCACTCCTTGGAAACTCTATGAGACAGTTCTACTCTGACCTCTAGGGTCACTATGAGTCGGAGACAACTGGACAGCAATGAGTTGGTGCTTGGTGGTTGAGGAAGGACTTTGGGCCATACTGGATTAATAAAAACTACTCAGAGGCACCATGGACCTAGGGCAGGTACAATACCCTAAACATGCCACTTCCTGCTTTGTGCCATCTTCGTGCTCATTAGTATATTTGAGTAAGCATTATTAAATATTTATCGCTATTTTCTGCACTGTTGAGTGTGGTTACTCATGTTGACATGAATATGCTCAGTGTGCATCTAGGAATCTTAACTCACTGGACTCAGCAGCCCATTGCTTTCCCCAGAGCACTGCCTTTCATGTTTCAATGGGCATACAAATCAAGGTGAGTCTTGTTACTATGTAGATATTGATCTACACATTAAGATGTGTAGATCTCTTGTCTTTCAAAGGAACCCTACCCCATCTCTATTTAATTTAATCCCTAAATACATGAAACGAGGGGAATTAGTTTCCTCAAACCTTGTCCAGGTGTGTTAATTCTAGGGACCCCATCAACAGCTCTGGGAAAACCCAGGGGCAAAGCCCTTTTGCTTTAACCAAACCTGAGTCTAGAGCATCACACCTAAAGCAAACCACAAGAGGAGACCTTGCTCCTCAATACTGGTTTTTGGCTCAATTAACTCTGTCTCTTCCAATTCATTTACTACCTTGCCTGTAGCATTTTTGCTCAAGTGTCACATTTCTGATGTTACTCTCTTGCCCAATAAAACCTTCAGTGCTTTCTACTGTGCTAGAAAGCAGAGTGTTTTTACTAGCTCAGCGTTCAAGATTTGAAATTAGTCACGGGTCTGACTTACTCTCCGGCACAATTTTCCTGCCACTTCTGTGTTTTACAGTCTCCAGCTCCAAAATAGGGACACACCATCAGGCTGAGAAAAACCTGAAAGAAATTAGTTGAATAAGATGAGGATTCTGTCAAAACTATTATTTGCTAAGAAAAGAACTTTAAAAGTCACTTTTTTCCACTTCACAGACTACTCACGTGGAAGTACCACTGAGAAGTTTCATAATGTTTTGACTTTTTTTCAGAATTTTTGGTTAGTTTTGAAAATTTTTATACTTGTTTGAATTTTTCAATGTCATCTTTATCCAGTTATTATTACTCTGAACCATTTATATTGCTTACATTAGGATATGCTATAAATCAATACATATGTTATAGTCAAGAGTTATAAAATAAATATGCAGTAGTGGAAATAAAATAAAAATGTGTAAATTTAAAAAATATGAATGTTTTATCATTGCTGGTACAATGGCCTGAAAAATTGTGAAAGATGGAAATTGATTGGGACAATCTTTCCAAGTAACATTTTTTCTTCAATTTTATTATTTTAATATTTAGTTCGTTGATCTCATTCCATTGTTATGGAAAATTACAAAAAAAAAAGTAAAATAAAAATTACGGTCCACAGAAACAGAAGAAGGTTGTTACATGTAGCAATATCAGTCAGCTAGCAGCCCACTACTTGGCAACTGAGCCAGCCACTAGGGCCCTTTGTCCAAGATCACAGAGCAAGCATCCAATGTATTCATAGTATAAACCTAGGTCTCTCACTGCATAGCTCTTCCCCAGCATGTTAGATTGATTCGTGCCCACTAGAGTCTAGTCAAGTGATAGAAACAGCAAATAACAGCAAACTGGTGCTCCGCCTTCTCCCTTTTGACTCCTTATCTCTCTGTGCTCCTACCAAAATAATGTCTGCGTCCCCTAGTCACTTGAGGAAGCCTATTATCTATAATTCTTATTTGAACTTAGTTGCCTTTAGGTTTGTTTTTAAATTCTCTTACACATATGTCCACAGTAAGTGCATGTTTTATGTGTTTAAATAAATATACAGTGTATGGTGTTTTGTCCATGCTTATACAAAGATTTGATTATACTATAAAACAAAATATTTGTGAATAGTGTGATTCTTAGCTCAGGCAGATGCATGAGACGAAAATCGGCAGCTCTCATGTAGAGGCAAAATGAGGAGGCAGAATGGGACAGGAAGTGGGTAGATGGACATAGGAAACTCGATGTAGAACCGTGCTGTCATATTATAGGGGCTACGAATAGTGACACATAATAAAATGTAATTAGATTTTTATATGAGAAACTAAGCGGCAAACTTTTACCTAAGGCACAGTAAATAAAGAAACAAATACCTAACTGACCATGGAGATGGAGGAAATAACCTACTTAACTGCTACTCCTGGGTTGCTGGAGCCCTGTTGGTGCAACGATTAAGGACTCAGCTGCTAACTAAGAGGTCTTCAGTTCACCGGCCACTCCTTGGAAACGCCATGGAGAGTTCTAGTCTATCTTATAGGGTCACTGTAAAATAAAACCAACTCAGTAGTTTTGGTTAGGTTGATTTGATCATAAAAATGCAGACCAACTCTTTCGGTGCCTTTGAGAGTTGTATTTTTCTTGTGTGGTCTCACTTTCTCTGTCTGATCTTGTTTCCTAAAATCTAGCTAGAGGTATGTCAATTATAATGATATGTTCAAAGAGTCAGTTTTCTATTTCTTTTACTTAATCTGCTGTTTCTAGTTTCTTCGATTTTGGCTCTAGTTTCTAATATTTTTTCTTTGACCTTCTTTTGTTGTAATTTGATTCGATTGCTTAGTTCTCAAGATAGAAAATGAGATCATTAATTTGTGACCTTCAGTGACCCAAATTTCCCTCTTTGTTGTGTTATAGCCCGCAAGTCTTGGCATCTTGTGTTTCCATTTAAATTTGGTTAAAAATACCTTCCAATTTTCCCCCCATTGGTATACCACTTATTTACAGTGTGATATTTGTTTCCTTATATGTGGTGATTTTCTAGACATCTTTCTCTTATTTATTACTAACTTCATTCTGTTGTGATAAAAAAATGTACTTTATGTGACCTTAATACTTTTGTATTTATTGAGGCTTGCTTTCTTTATCAGAATGGATCTCTTGTGGCAAAGATTCACACCTTCCTTAAAAGATATTTTAGCTGGATATAAAATTCTAGATTCCTCTTTTCTGCACTGCTGCTTAGAAATTCTCCTAGTGTAGTAATCTGGGATAATCACAGGATTAATTTCATTTGTTTCCTATATCTAAGGGATTCTTCTTCTGTTGATGTCCACTGTCCTAAAAACCATTGGTTCATGTATTTTGCCAGTTTGGGATTGTTTGAGGTGGGAGCATAAACTGAGTCTTCATTAGAACATCTAGGTTAGAAACAAAAATGTCAGCTATGAATGTTTAGTAATTTTATTTCATCTACCATTACTTATGTCTGAACAAGAGGGAATACTGTCTGCCATAATCATTCTACCACGTTGCCAGAAGTCAGTTTGGTTCCTGATACAATGCTATAGATTTAAAACCAATCCTCATAAACAAATAGTAAATGAAAAACATAGTGCCTAATCAGACAAAGAATAAAATCACAATTAGAGTCAAATGTTAATTTAAGTGGTTATCATTTAACAACCTTATTTTAAAAATATATCTTACAAGCACACAGTTATTATCAAAACAGGAAAGAAAATAAGTGAAATGACTTAGTCTTTCAAAAGGACAAGCCTAATTTGACAGTTTCTGAGCAAAAATTTACAAAATAACCCTGAAAGACATGTATAATCTCTTGAAAAATGTTTAACTCTTAAAAACAACGTCTTCAGTTTTCTATAGATTGGTTTGTGTTCGAGGGAATTTCGTGCTAATGAAGCAGAAAGATAAAACCAGGAGACAGCAGCATTGAATAACAAATCATATTTTGGGGTCTACACATTGTGACAGTCATATGTGAGGGGAAGCCCCCTCACATACCCACAGCAGGAGGTATTCCAGAGGTAAGCAGAACAAGGGAGCCAACATATGGGAAAAAGGACACAAAAAATCTCTGGAAAGGAAAAGGAGACAGGTGAAGGGCAAGCTTATACATCCCTAGGTCATGTTCTTCTGCAGCAACGCAGGGAGTTTCTGGGTCAGAGAATGCAAGGCAGAAGCATTCTAAACTTACTCACATCCTCTCAATTCTGACTCATAATGACCCCAGAGAACAGAGTAGAGCTGCCCTAATAGTGTTTTCAAGTCTGTAATCTTTACAGAAAGAGACTGCCACATACAATGTTCTGCGGAGCACTAGGTGGGTTTGAAGAACTGACCTTTCGGTTACCAGCCAAGTGCTTAACCACCGCATCACCAGAGTTCCTCTGAAGCTCCTTCAGTTCCTTATAACTACAAGGTTTTGTCTCATCTAAGGCTAGATGCTGGATACAGTTTCAAGGGATTTGTAAAGCAGGTGGGGTCTAGGTAACTTAAAATCCGCTTATTTGGACTATTGTTAAGGCAACTGGATACATAAAAATTTGAGATCAGCACCAATGGGCTTATTGGGACTAATAGGCTTCAATTTCTGGTGAAGTAAATACTACATAGCTAATACATGGAGGCCATTTGTGTCTCATTAACATAACAATTATAAATATAAATAGTAACATTAACAAATTTTTCCATTATATTAAAATTCTTTAAAAAATAATTACCTCATTACCAGCAAAGTTTAAATAGCTTATCTTAGGAGAAAAAAGGCTAGTGATCATTTTTGAAGCACTATTACAAACCTATTTTGGAATATTAAATTTATTATTTCACTTTTCCATCAGCACATCCATGCTTGTTTAGGCTGCAAGTGATGCTATGTAACATCATGGTCCAACTAAATGCAGCACTAAAATGCATCTTTTATCACCTACAGATTCTCTATCTATGGGACATAGTCTACATATGGATAAATGCTGATACTTTTAGAGAACCGTGAGAGAACGAAATAATTCATTGTTACTTGAGTTACTTATGTGTTAAATAATGTAGACTCAATTTAAATACTTTTGGTGGCATAGTGATTAAGAGCTATAGTTGTTAACCAAAAAAAGGCAGCAGTTTCAATCAACCAGGTGGTCTTTGGAAAAACTCTAGGGCAGTTTTACTCTGCCTATAGCTTTGCTATGAGTTGGAATCGACTCGACGGAAATGTGTTCGAGTTTTGGTGGTGTAGTGGTTAAAAGCTATGGCTGCTAACCAAAAGGTTAGCAGTTCAAATCCACCAAGGGCTTCTTGGAACCCCTTTGGGGGCAGTTCTTCACTGTCCTATAGGGACACTATGAATCAAAGTCAACTCCACAGCTATGAGTTTGGTTATTTTTTGCACAGCAAACCCAGACCGAGATATGCAAATTGATTTGTGTATTTTGTTCATCAAATATATTTTATTGTAACATGTAAGTACAAAATTAAATATAAATTTTTCATTTTAACAAGAAACAGACTTTATAAAACAACAAGAATATAAAATGCATTCATTCTATGAATAAAATAATCACTTTGTGAGCACTTAGTATAAGCTATGGTTTCAATTTCTCATGCATGATGTACCAAATCTACCAACATAAATTCCCATTCATTGTACAGTTGTAAAAATAACGTGAAGTCCTTTCTTGATGAGTTATCCCCAGAATAGGCTTTTCTTTCTTTTTGCATCCTTATTATATTTGAGACTGCAGTGTTATGGCATGTACTTTTTGTTTTTGTTCCCTCTGCTATTACTTATCTCTGAAATATGACATAGCTTATAGGATAGTATCCTCATCATGACCTACCTAGCCTAATTTTAAACATTTACATGACTTATTCGAACTTGACAAAAAGAAAAAACATTAAAGAAACAAAATAGAAACATTCTGTTCATGTTAAGAATGGCAAAAATTATATTTTGGCTCTAACTTAGACTATTTGCCAACTCAAATGGCAGCATTATCTTCGTGAAAGAACAAAGGATCTGTTAATGATTGTAGGCAAGAAAAAATTTATTTCATCTTAATCCAGGCTGTAGAAAAGCATTTCCTTCCCTTTTATGTGGCCTAAATTAAGTAAAAACCTCATCTTCTAAGCAGAGAAATCACGGGATGACGGCCCCTCCCTGTTATGTGCCGCTGTTAATAGAGAGGAGAGCCTTCATGACTGGAAGGCATCCAGGATATTAAACAGGCAATGGGGCTGTGAAGTGCTGAGAGCGCTCACGCGGAGCAACAGGCCACAGGAATGCAAATCATCCACAAAGCCAAGAGTGGAGCTAGCAGGTGGCCTCGCCCAGTCATCTCATGTCAACACACTATTCAGATCAGACCCCTTCACCATCTGGGAAGCCCCACTATTGCTTTTAATTAAGGAAAATACAGGCCATGCAATGTCCCTTCGTACAAGAAAACCACACAGTGAAAAGGAAAGGAAAAAAAATGTCTTCTGTAAACGGAGGGTAGCTGTCATTATATAGTAAATATGTGCATTTAACTTAGATTTGTGAAGGTTTGAGTTTCGTATATTTTACATCTATTATTTCAGCATGTTACAGAAAAGACTCCTTTGACTTTGGTGTGACTGACCAACTTCCAACCTTCATGAGCACAAAAATGTATCCATTTAGTTGACTTATGCTTAACATCTTATATCTTGCAAATATTTCAACTTTAAAGAGGTTTGGACTAACCATAAAGTATCTAGTCAAAATTAATTTATAGGAAGATAATCTATAATAGTGCAGAGTGTCAGGGTATGGTAGTGTCCTTTTCTAGGTCTGAATCTGTGACCAAAACTATTTATGCTGTAATTCTGAAAGTTTATAAATAGATACAGCCATCCACTGAGTATGTTAAGCCTAGGTAGAACAGGTCACTGTCATAAATTACTCTAAACACCATTCTTTTAGAGCCTTCTAAAGGTTAAGTGCTGTGGTTGCTAACCAGAAGACTGGCAGTTTAGATCCACTAGGTGCTTCTTGGAGACCCTATGGAGCAGTTCTATGAGGGTTGTTATGAGTCAGAATCGACTCAATGGCAGTGGGTTTCAAGGAGTGAAATTTCTTAAAGATACTCTTCTGGTACACTAAGTATTTAAATTAAACAGGCCATTCAGGGTCTTAAGGGTTTCAAAAGACTCAGTCAGAATTTCACTGCAATGATCTTACAACTTGTTAGGTTTGTATTTCCTCTTTTGGTAACTTGAAAGGAATAATTTTACCTCCAGAAGTTAAAATGTTGAATGCTTTTGTGGGAACATACTGTTTCTTATAGGTTAAGCTATCCTTACACAAATCAATAAATACTAAATTAGTAACCATCAGCATAAGTGTTACCAAGAATCTGAGAAAATATTAAGGGTACCATACTGAGAACTTTTTGAAATGAGGAATTATGTATCTTACATCCATAACCATAGAGTTGTGCCTAATACATAAGAAGTGCTCAATATGTGCTCATTAAATGAATGAATGAACAAGCAGGCACGTTTAATAAGTATTAGGCATAGGTTATAATGTAAAATAAAACAACAAATATTCGTGAAATAGGACTCTTCTTGGTACAGTGCCTAAAAGCTTGGCTGCTAACCAAAAAGGGGACAGTCTGAATCTACCAGGCTCTCTTTGGAAATCCTGTGTCCTATAGGATTGTTATGAGTCAGAACCAACTTGCTGGCAAAGAGTACCAGTGAAATAAAATAGAATAAAATATTGGAATTGGAACTCTCTCCAATCAAATGCAAATTCTGGAGCTGATTGTTGAAGATTCTTTAAAATGTAGTTTGGGCTATATTATGACAGAGTCCTATTGCTCTTTCCTGTTGAGTCGACCTTCTACCTTTATGATTTTTGTCTTTGTATACCTTCTATATATATACTCCTTTTACAGCTTCTTCAAAATCCATGTGATAGAGCCCCACTTAATATTTACTAATTCAGATTGTCTCTGTTGCGTCCCTAGCATATTAATTGCATGCAAAACCATTAAAGATGATTCTCATGCTCAACACATACTGGAAACCACTACTTTATCTGTACCAAATTACCTGCTTTCTTCCAGCATGAGTTTTATTAATAACCTGCACATATTTAGTACACTTTTTCCCCAAGTGTACTTTATCCTCTTCTATATGTAGCACAGCAGTCAAGTGCTATGTCTGCTAACCAAAAGTTTGGCTGTTCAAATTCACCAGGTGCTCCTTGGAAACTCTGTGGAGCAGTTCGACTCTGTCTTGTAGGGTTGCTATAACTCACAATCAACTTGGAGGCAATGGGTTTGGTTTTTGGTTTATATCTAATCAAAACTTAAAGCCCCCTTCATAGTTTTATACCATTCTCTTCAATGTAAATCTGGAAAAATTATCCTCTACCCTCTCCTAAATTAACCTTTCCCATAGATAATGCAGTTACATTACTCCAGAACATGTTGTGACAAATTAAATTTGCTGGCATGACATCACTTGCAAAAAGATCCCAATACCAGCCATTCCTAGAGAAAGAGTAAGGTCATAAAATACTTCAGGGGACTTAGATGGAGTAGACAAGGATCGATTTGTCTCTATGCAAACTCACTGAGTCCTCATGTCTTCTCAAATAGCTTTTCTCTTTCCATAAACACAGGAATCTTGAGCTCTCAAACCATACCTGACTGTCCAGCCTCCACAGAGTATATGGCTTTTTGCTACCTGAACCCTGGAAGAGTGCACCCAAATCTTACTCTTCTGGATTCAGTATCATCTATCTACTCATTTCCTATCATTATTTTTCCAATACACTTCAATCTTTAAGTCACAACCTGTAGGAATTACCATTAAAATTTCTCAGAAACACAAGGAGTTCTTATTTCCCCCTCCACTAAAAAGGAGTCTAGAATTCAGAACACAAAGTCTATATACATTGTTGGGCTCCTTCAAGAAGGCAAATGAACCTCTTGCACTTTTCTCTCTCCGTGCCAACAAAAACAAACCACAAAATAACATCTCAGTATGTTATGCCACCAAACTTTTTTTTTAGCAGTTACATAAAGGTCTGCCTTTTTTTTTCTTTTATTTTATTTAATATGACTGAGCGAAAACGTACATTCCCGTATAAATTTACATGCCCACCTATATGCAGCTTCCACTGCTCTCCCTGACCAGTGACAGCACACTATTCCTCTCTGCTCCGTACATGTCTCATCCTCCCAACAGTCCCCTTTCCCCTCCTCTCCAACCACTCTCCTTCCTCCAACCAAAGATCAGTAGGCTGATATCCTATAGATACATAGAACCATAAAGTGCATACAATATATGATCACTCTGCATTACCGAGTCCAATCTATCCGTGTCCAAAGAGTGGATCTTCATTATGATTTATGGGCAAGGGCAGCATCAGGGCCAGGGGCCATGCTCCCAGGGGAACCCCAAAACCGCTGGACCATCAATTGAGGTCTTTTGGTGGAGATCTCAGGATGCACCCCTTTTTATTCTTGTGTTGCCAGTGAGATGAAACTTAGTGAGCTCCATCGCAGCTATCACTGGTGGTGGCCGGGCACCAACCGGTTCTTCCAGTCCCAAGACGATGTAGGCACCCACTCTTGTGGGTCTCTCTATCTTCTGAGTTGTCTTTACTGCATGTCATTTTGGTCCTCAGTGAGCAACTGTTCCTGCTGAGTTGGGACCATTTGCTGTGTCCTCGGATGGTAGCTTGGCAGCTTGGCAGCTTTTAAGACCCCAGACGCCACTCACCAATGTGGGGTGCAGAGAGCTCTCTTAACAAAACACTAGTTATGCCAATTGGCCTCGATTTTGCCTAAGAGCATGGTCCCCTGCCCCCTGACCCCTGCTCCCTGCCCCAGCTACTCTATCCTTGCAATACTGAGTTGAGATGGAAGGAGTACTCAAGTTATGCTGAAGTCCACTTAATGTTGTTCTTGTTTCTAATGTGTGCTATCACCAATTTCTCCCAATCAGATTTCTGGCAACTATCTAATCTAAACCCTCCCCCCCTTGCCCTCCCTCCCTCCCCTCCCTTGCAGCTGTCAAAGAGTCTTTTCTATACATAAGTCTGTTTTAGAGATCTTATCGTAGAGGTCTCATACAATATTTGTTCTTTTGTCGCTGACTACTTTCACTCAACATAATGTCTTCCAATTGAAACCAGATTATGAGGTGTTTCCTGGAATCATTGTTATTCTTTAGAATGTCAATTGTACTATTACAAGATTTATAATTCAATCACTTAAAAATAATTTCTTAACAACTAATGTGTGATAAGCACTGTGACAGGTGCTGGTAATAAGACAGGAAACAGAATCTATAAATACTTACCAACATTATACTTACAATCCAATGAAAGATTCATGAAAATAAACAATTATAATGAAGTATCCTGAGCACACTACTGAGAGGTACACAAGGCTAACAAGAGCATCTAACCAAAGTTTTCACCCTTACAACACACTGTCTATAGATAGTGTTTTACAGATGTTTGCTTTAGAAGTAAGTGATTTTAGAGGATTTAAATTGAAAGTTTACAGTACAAACAAACATCCATAATCACTCATTTCTCAGACCGAGTAAGCCTCTACTGAAAGAATGCTATTTGGAAAATTGTGAAGCTGTTATGAAGATAATTATGCTTTTCCATTATATGAGATCTAACAGTTAAGTCCATGAACTTAATTGTTTTAAGTGCTACATACCTCATTACCAAACATCACTACAGTCATATTTGAAGTACTTCCATTGGGAAGTTACACACCAATGCCAGTGCCTAGTCTACCCTTTATAGAAACTTTGAAACTCTTTCTGGAACGGTCATTGCTCACAGCGGCAAAGTGGCAAGTTTATGAACTTAATTGTATAGTTGTCTGTGAGGGAGTTTTTAGCCAGTAAACAAATAACTCTATTGGAACACCCTCCCTACTCACCTGACCTGCCCTCAATGACTTTTTTCTTTACCTGAAGATAAAGGAAATATTGAAAGGAAGACATTTTGATAACACTCAGGACATCAAAGGTAATACAACAACAGCTCAGAGGCTCATTCCAGAAAAAAAGTTCCAAAACTTCTTTGAAGGGTGGACTAGGAGCTGGTGTCTGTGTATAGCTTCCCAAGGAGAGTATTCTGAAGGTGACCATAGATATTCAGCAATGAGGTATGTCGCACGTTTTCTAGGATGAGTTTGCAAACCTGATTGTCAGTCCTTGTAAAACGGAACTCTTCTTCCTTCAGAATTAATATTCACTTTAGAGAGAGGTGTGTAAGAAAGTCCTGTTATTTTTCTGGACTCTGGGGAGAATACACAGTATCTAAACATTACTCTGGCAGAGAGATGTGAACAGTATCAGAACTGTGTCCAGGTCTCCTGGTGAGACTGAGAGAGACTATGTCCTGCATGCAGTGTTATTCAGTAGGACTTGGGTTTATTTTGGCTAGTCACCAGGAACATTAAATTCATTGCTCTCTAGGTAGATTAACTAAGGTTTGGTGCTGTGGAATATTATGGATCCTGAAGTAAATTAATCCTGTGGGGGTGTCCTAAAAGGCAGTGGATATTTGCAGAAAAGAAGGTAAAATAAAGGCAACACTGGGCAAAGAGGTCTTGGTTGGTAATGGAGAAAGTTGACTGTAATAAATGAGTACCCCTCCAAGTGGACTGATTTGGGAATGGTAAGTAGAATTTAATGATAAAGGTATTCTCTTCCTCTCCAAGCTGTAGTTTCCTAAAATTACTGCCAAATTTTGAGAAAATACAGGCTATTGAATGATAGTGGTGTGAAGGAAAGAACAAAGTGTCCAATCAAGGCAGTTTCATTTTGGTTGTGTTCTTACTCACAGTGTCCCTAGAGGACAGAATAGAACTGTCCTCTATGGTTTCCTGGTTGTTTCCTTTACTGGAGGGTTTCACTAGGTCTTTTGTCTTTTGGAGTGACTGGTGGATTTGAACTGCCAACCTTTGCTGTAGCAGCCAAGTGCTTAATTATTATGCCATCAGGGTTCCACTTTAAGTTAGTGGTCTAACTGGTTGGGCCATGCAGGGACCTTACATCTAAACTCGTGGCTTATTCTTGCATCTTTGCCTGTCTTTCAGATTTAATTTTTGTGATTCTGTGTTTGTTTGCTAGCGCAATGGTGGTAGAGTAGTTAAGAGATTGGCTGCCCACCAAAAAGTCAGCAGTTCAAATCCACTAGCTGCTCCTTGGAAACACTATGAGGCTGTTCTATTCTATCCTACAGGGTTGCTGTAAGTCATAATTGACACCACAGCAATGGGCTTGAGGGATTTTATGTCTGTTTTAATCCTATGTTTCAGCCTTGGTTGGTTGAACTATGCATTTCTGAAAAAGGATATTCAGAGAGGATATTTATTAAAGGTATTGAATGACTAACAGTCCGCTCTGATGAAATGTGGTAATAAATTGCTCCAATTTTCGATTACAGAAATAAAGTTTCGACTTTAGAATTCAAATACTTCTTCAGACATATGTTCAAGCTGGCTAATTGAATCTGCTGATGATATTTCTTTAGCCACCATTTCTAAATCATTTTATCTATCAGTTTATATTAATACTGCTAAAATGGCTCTAAAAATAAGTTTGATACTCAACTACCTCTTTAACTACTATTTTATGTTGTATGTTAAGAATTTATTATAATATTTTAATGTGCTAACAAAATATGCCTCCAGCAAGATAAACAGAATAGTAAAAAATTGGCTTCAAGATTTTTAAAGAAAAGTATCACAGTATCTTTTTGCTAACATAGTTTTTAATGGGTGAGTAAGCCCCTATACGGGGAAATGGAGTCTTTCTACAAGGCCAGTGTGTGTAAGAAAATGCAAAATCAGAAGGAGAAAATGGACTTTGAGATTCAAGGTGCTAGATGCAGTAGACGCGGTGGTGGTGGCAGAGGTGGCAGCGGTGCTGATGCCACAGCTTGTGTTTGTATATTACAGTGGTCACAGGCCATGTTGGGGCTTATTCTCGAGGAGAAGACACTCCAGCAGAGAATTTTGGTAAAGAATTGATACAATTTGATTCAACTTTTAAAAGAATTACTCCAGCTGCTGTACAGAGAATAATTTACAGAAGGAATAATTACAGTGCATGCAAAGACACCATTATGAGACTATTTCATAATTCAGAAGAGGATGGTGACTTAGACCAAAGTAGTAGCAATGGAGATTTTCAAGGAATACACTGATTCTAGGTATTTTTGAACAGTTCTTCATTATATTTGCTAATGGAATGGCTTTAGGATGAGACAGGAAGAGAAGTCAAGGAGGACAAGGATGATTTCTGCTTGAACTACTTCAACAACAAGGAAGAATTTTGCTTGAACTACTGAAATGAAAGAGTTGTTATCTACTAAATCTGACAAACAGGTGTGAGGTTACAAGATAATATTTTGAACTTGTTAAGTATGAGCTGCCTATTTGACATATAAATGGATAGGTGTGTATGTGTCCATATATACATATACATGTATGTGTACATATACATACATCTAGAAGTCCAGCCAGACACAAAACTTTTGTGTTATTAGGATAAAGTTGATATTTATAATTTATAAATATGTAAGGTATGAGTCTAGAAAGACAAAAGCAAAGATCTTCTCATCCTGGACCCATATAGAGTAGTAGAGCTCAAATCTATTTAGAAATAATTTGGAAATTTACACAGGATTTTGATGGAATCATTTATATTATATAAATATTTACATACACAATTATATGTGGAGTCCCTGGGTGGCACAATAGTTAAGTACTGGATTACTAATCAAAACTTTAATAGTTCAAACCTACCCAGAGGAGCCTCTTTTGAAGTAAGACCCAGCAGTCTTCTTCTAAAAGGTCATAGTCTTGAAAACCCTGTAGAACACAGTTCTATTCTGTACATATGTGGTTGCCAAGAGTTGAAATCAACTCCACAGCAGCTAACAACAACAACATACATAATTACCTCTATGTATGGTTAGATGTATGGTTAAAGAAAACAAAAATTCTCACATGTGGACCAATAAGCTACACAAGGATAGATGGAGGAAATATTGAAGTTGTCAAGAAAGTCGTTTTACTTACATCCACAATCAACACTCATTGGAGCAGCAGTTAAGAAATCAATGATGTATTACACAGGGCAAATCTGCTTTAAAGACTGAAAAACAAAGATTTTACTAAAGGACTAAGGTGAACCTGTTCCAAGTGAAGATATTTTCAACTATCTCATATTCATGATACAGCTGGATAATGAAGAAGGCAGACTGAGAAAGAACTGATGTCTTTAAAGTACGGTGTAAGAGAAGAAAATTAACTATAGCATGGACTGCCAGAAGAAGGAATGAATCTGTCTTGGAAGAATTATAGCAAGAACGCTCTTTAGAACTAAAAATTGCAAGATTTTGTTTCGTGTACTTTGGACATTTATCAAGAGAAGGATATGTTTGAGAATGTAAAAAGTAGAAGATCCTCCGTGAAATAGATTGACACAGTGTCTGCAACAGTGGGCAGCAAAGAACTGAGAAGTGTTTCTTTCCATTGTATATAGGGTTGATGTGAGTCAGAACAGACTGAATGGCACCTAATAACAATACATAATCTTATAACTCAAAATTAAGGTTTCTATTTATAGGAGGCTATCCTACTGGTTTCTTTCTAGATGGGAAAGGAAAGGGTGGAAAGGAAGGGACAGGTGTTCATCAATAAGATACTAGAGGTAAAAAGAAGTGTGCTATCACAGGCTGGGGAGAGCAGATAGTTGCAGACAGACGGGACACAAGGTTGATGTGGATGGTATACTTTCCTTTAATCATAATGAAAAAAAATCATGGCTCCCATTTTGCATTTCATTTTGTTGTACTAATTAATTTTGCAAAAATATTGTTCTATAATAGATTGGACTTTAAAAATAATAATAACTTATCCTTTACCAAAGGGAAAAGACTCAAAAGCAAGTGATAAGGGATGAGACATCAAGGAGGAATGAGCAGAGAGGACAGTGTAAAGCTGTAGCTAAAACAATCAATGCAGGGAAGTACTTGAGGTCCAGAATGAACCAGCAAAGAGTAACTAAAGTATCATACAAAGAAAGAAAACACCCCCATAAAAAATCATAACCCATTGCTGTTGAGTTCGAGAAGAACTGCCCCATAGGATTTCCGAGGAGCAGCTAGTGGATACAAACTGCCAGCCTCTGGGATAGCAGCTGAGCTCTTAACTAAAACATTACTAGAATTAAATAACAATCAAGGAAGAAGAACTGGTATACAGTGAACAAACATAATGTTGGTCTCACATAGGAAAAAGGAAACAATGTCCATAGAACAGAGGTTTGCCAAAGTATTCCTTATATTTGCACACACATTGACAGGTATGGTAGATGGCAAAGATGTAAGTTCTCTGTTGATTGTTTCTATTTTCTCAGTGAAATAGGAAACAAAAGCATCTGCTGGTAGTGTGGAGGGAAGACGGGTGTTAAATTCTGAGGAAATGTATTGTGACTATAGCAAAATGCCCAACTGAAATTTGTGGTTATTAACTTACTATGAAATTAGTAATACGGCCCTATTCTTCTCCCTTGCATTGCGTCATATGGAGGACAGCTTAGAGTTGGATCCAGTCAGAGTTGTTTTTTCTTTTTTAACAAGCAGAAGATAGAATAAGGGGAGTCAAGGGCATTTAGGTCATATTCTAGGTATTTAATGTTATAGGAAATCTTTGCAAGATAAAGAAGTCAGGACTTGAAGATGAATGTGAAACAGTGGAAAGTAATGGGCTGCGGGTTGAATATCCTGTAGAGAACATTTGCTGAGGCTGATGTATTAAAGGAAGGAAGCTGGAAAGTTGAGAAGAGGAGCATGCTTGAAATTTAAATTAAGCTGGATATAATAACACCAAAATATGATACTAGGTATTGATGGCTGTGGAAAGCGGAAAAGAAAATGTGATAATTTGATTACATGAAAACCTAGAATTACTATATATCAAAAAATATTACAAAAGTATAATGCAAAGGATGGACAAAAAAGTTTATATTATATATGATATTTAATAAATGTATTAAGTAGGTATCCCTTTCAAATCAATAAGGAAAATGAAAACACATAAAAAATTTGAAAAACACAGGATTAGGGAATTCTTAATTTAGTAATAAGCAAATGAAAATATATTCAAGAAAATTAAAGCATCTAACCAGCAAAGATAGTTATAAATTGCAATATCTGATGTTAGTTGATTTATATTAATGTTATCATTCTCAGACCAGGTTGGTGAAAGTTTAAATCAGAACAACTTTTTCTAAGCCATTTTAGTAATTACTTTTGAGAACTTCAAAAAAGTACATTGACGTCAACTCAAAAAATTGTATCTGGGAATTTATTCTAGGAACACAATAAGAAATGTGGGTTTCTGATTATTTTTATTTCAGCATTTATTTACGATTATATTAGTAAAAAAATTGAACACATCTTAAATGGTGAGAACACCTTCAGGAAGTACTTACATAGAAGTAAACCGGTTTAAAAAAAGAAAGGTTGTCACTGGTTCAATTCTGACTCATAACAACCCCATGTGGTTCAGAGTAAAACTACTCCCTGCGGTTTTCAGTGGCTCATTTTTCAGAAGTAGGCTGCGAGGCTTTTCTTTGGAGGCATCTTTGAGTAGGAAGGATTCTTCTGGATGGATTCAAACTACCAGCTTTTTGGTAATACATGAGTTCTGATGGTTAAGTTCACAGACTTGCCACCATAAGCTTGTGCTGGCAGCACTGTACAACAAATCAGTAAGGTTTCATAACCTTGGTGTGTCAATGTCTCACTGTTGTGCCGACGTCAACGTGTGATGGTGTCTTGCTGAGTGGCATTTATTATTGTTGTTGCATGTTTTTGTGTGCTGTTGCGAGAATGTTGGAGCTTGAAGAACTAACAACCATTAAATTTGTTGTTAAACTTGGCAAGAGCGGAAATGGAAACAGGGACGTTAGTCCGAATTTATGGGGATAATGCCATAAAGAAAAGTGTTCGCATGGATTCAATATTTTTCTAAGGGGAGAGAAAGCATATGAAGACAGGTCAGGGCAGCCAGTAACAAGCAGAACTGATGAAAAAACTCATTGAAAAAATTCATCAAATTATGTATCAAAATCATCAGCTGACTGTTAGAAGCATAGCACACTCAGCAAACATCAATAGAGAAACGGGAAAATCTTAACCAAAAATCTTGGCATGTGAAAGACATGTGCAAAAATAGCCCCAAAGAAACTCAATGATGAACAAAAGTAAAGGAGAATCAAGCTTTGCTAAGAACTTTTGGAGAGGCAAGATGATGTTTTGGGCCATGTTGTCACTGGTGACGAAACATGGATGGACAAATACGACACTGAAATAAAGCGTCAAAGTGCACAATGGAAGTTAGACAGTTCTCCACAACCAAATAATTTCCATCAGTCCAAATCAAGAGTCATAATGAAGCTGCTAACTTTTCTTCATATCAGAAGGATTGTTCATTGAGAATTTGTGCCAAATGTACGAACAGTTAACCAAGTTTACTATTTGGAAATGCTGAAAAGGCTACATCAGAAAGACAAAAATGACCTGAACTTTTTGCCAACAACTCACGGCTATTGCATCATAACAGTGCAGCAGCTCACCTGGCACTCCCTGTGAGGAAGTTTTCAGCCACTAGACAAATAACTGCATTGGAACACCCTACCTACTTACCTGATCTGGACCTCAATGACTTTTCTTTACCTGAAGACACTGTGATGACATTCAGGACATCAAGGGTAGTACTGAAGCGCTGGCATCAATGCATAGCTTTCCAAGGTAGTAACTCGAAGGTGACCATAGTGATATTCAGCAATGTAGCACATTTTCCTGGATGAGTTCTTGAATTGAACTGTCAGACCCTGTATTTGCACCGTATAGAGTCTCACATAAGTGGAGACAAAATCAAACCTATTGCCATCAAGTCAATTAACTCATGGTGAGCTCACATATTATAGAGCAGAATGCTCCATAGGCTTTTCTTGGCTGCTGTGCTATTCTGACTCACAGCGTCCTGGTGTATAACAGAATACATCACTGTCTCATCCTGTGCCCTCACAATTGGTTTTATGCCTGGGCCCAAGCATCCACTGTGTCTGTTCAACTTATTAGGAGACTTCCTCTTTTTCACTGACCCTCTACTTTACCAAGCATGATGCCCTTATCCGGGGACTGGTCCCTCCTGATAACGTATCCAAAGTATATGAAATGAAGTCTTGCCATCCCTGCTTCTAAAGAGCATTCTAGCTGTACTTCTTTACCAAAGCAAATTTCCAGATTTTTCCTGTGCAGTGCTTCTGGAGGTTTCAAACTGCCCACCTTTAGGTTAGTAGTAAAGTGAAAATCATTTACACCACCCGGGGACTTGATATAAAAGTAGACAGAAAGAAATGCTGTGTAGTCATTTGTCACAGACTGAACTTTGTCCCTCCAAAATATGTGTCAACTTGGATAGGCCACGTGTCTTAGTCATCCAGGGCTGCTGTAACAGCAATCCCCAAGTGGATGGCTTTAAAGAGAGAAATTTTATTTTGTAACAGTCCAGTGAGCTAAAAGCCCAACCTGAGGGCTGCAGCTCCAGGGGAAGAGCTCACTGCTGGTTATGGAGGATGGTCCTTATTATCAATATTCCCCTGGACTGGAAGTTTCTGAGACACAAGAATTCCATTCTGGTCCTTTCCAAAGGAGGTGCTCAGCCCCTGGGGCTGCTTTCTTTTTTGGTGGTATGAGGTTCCCAAATCTCTCTGCTAGTTTCTTTTCTTTACATCTCAACAGACTACCTCAAGGCACAAAACAATCTTACACACTGAGTCCTGCCTCACCAATACAACTGCTGCCCATCTTCCCTCATTAACATCATAGATGCAGGATTTACAAATGCAGGAACATCACAGGATACTGGCAATCACTCTCCAGCCAAGTAGCCACACAAATTTTGAGGAGAACTCAATTCAATCTATGATGCCATGATTTCCAGTATTACATAGTTGTCCTCTGTTTTGTGATTAATGTGTTTTTCCTATCTTTTAAATCCTAATCTCTGCCTGTGATTAATGAGGCTAGATCATGTTAAAGAGGATTAGGGTGGGATATAATACCCCTGATAACCCTGTTGGCATAGTGATTAAGAGCTACAGCTACTAATTGATAGGTTTGCCGTTCAAATCCATCAGGTGCTCCTTGGAAACTCTATGGGGTGGTTCCACTCTGTCCTATAGGGTCACTATGAGATGGCATTGACTTGACTGCAATGTTTTTGTTTGGGGTGTTGATAACACCTTTGCTCAGGTCGGATCCCTGATCCGATGTAACAGGAGTTTCTTTGAGGTGTGGCCAGCATCGACTTTTACGGTACAAGAGCTAAAAGCAAAGGGAAGCAAACAGATCGTCAGGGACCTCATACCATGAGGACCTCATACCATGAGAGCAGTGCTAGAAGCAGAGGACATCTTCTAGACATCAGGTTCCTGTTCAGACAAGCTCCTAGTCCAGGGAAAGATTCATAAGAAGGACCATCTCCAAGAGTCAACAGAGAGAGAAAGCCTTCCGCTGGAGCTAACACTCCACATTTGAACTTCTAGCCTACTACCCACCAAAAATCAAACCCACTGCCACTGAGTCGTGTCCAACTCGTAGCAACCTTAGAGGTCGGATTAGGACTGTCTCACAGAGTTTCCAAGGAGCACCTGACCGATTTGAACTGCTGACCTTTTGGTTAGCAGAGGTAGCACGTAACCCACTATGCTATCAGGGTTTCCTCTAGCTCACTAGACTGTGAGAAAATAAGTTTCTCTTTGTTAAAGTCATTCACCTGAGACATTTCTGTTAAAGCAAGACTAGGTGACTAAGATATCATCGAACATTATTTGCAAATAAGATTTAATAACAAGTAAAATTTTCCTAATGAAACACTAAGTAACAATAGCCTGCTATAAAACTCCAAGTACACAATTAACTCTCTGAATAATTACATACGTTTAAGCATGTGTATGTGTTGGGGTTGTATATGTGCATACCGAGATACATAAAGGCTGGAAGGAAAACTGTTTGTAGTATTTATCTCCGGATGTTAAATGATTTTAAAATATTTTTCAATAGCGTTTATACTCCATACCCTATGAGAAAGCTCCAATACAGTGTGAAGAAGTCAACACAAAAGTGACAAAGATGAGAAACAAAAGGCAATCTTGACATCATTTGGATTTTTGCATGCACACATTGTACCAGGGCTCCACCAAGCCATGGTTACCTAAATAATATTAAAAAAAGAAAAAATTCCTCTTGCCATCAAGTCAATTCTGACCAACAACAACCCTATGTGACAGAATTTCTATAGAGCTTCCAAGGAGAGGCTGACGGATTAGATTAACAGCCAAATGCTTAATCAGTGTGCAATCAGAGCCCCAATTCCATCATTGTTGTCCTACACTTTTGCTAAATGTACAACCAAGTTACCCATAGCTCATGTTTTGTTTTGTTTTCCCTTATGTAACTTGTTTTAGTTAGCTAGTGCTGCTCTAACAGAAATACCACAGAGTGGATGGTTTTAACAAAGGAAGGTTTATTCTTGTACAGTCTGGTAGGCTCTAAGTCCAAATTCAGGACGTCCATTCCAGGGGAAGGCCTTCCCTGTTGTCAGCTCTGGAGGAAAGTCCAGTATCACATCAGAGTTTGTCCAGGGAGCATCATGGCTCAGGAACCTCAGATCTGAAGGAAACACTCTTCTCCCGGTGCTGCTTTCTTGATAGAGTGAGGTTCCCAATTCTCTGCTTGCTTCCCTTTCCTTTTATCTCTTGTAGGATGAAAGGATTAAGAGTGATGCAGGCCATACTCCAGGGAAAATCCCTTTACAGGAGGTGAGTTAGAATCGAATGGATGGCAACAAGTGTATTATGAATTATAAAAAAAATGAATCACTGATACATAAATCCATGTCCTAATATTTCTTTATAATAGATTCTTAGAAGGGACTGACAGTGTCAAAATCTTACTGGCAGCTGTTGCACATAAAACAACTGCTATGACATAGAGATGTCACCTAGGATGACATCTAGCCAGCCAGTCATGGTTTCAAGGAATAGAGATGTAAGATATGGTTGTTAAGCATAAGATATGGCAACACACAGAGAAACTAGATCATAAAACATGATTATTTCAGCTTTTCTAATTATTGCCAAGTGGATGCTATCACTTTAAACACCTCTTCCAACAGAGTATCACTTCATATCCTAATTAACATTCGGCATTTGCAGACTTGAATTTTTTGTCATTTTGGGTTGTTGTTGTTGTTAGGTGCCCTAGAGTATGTTCTGACTCAGTGATCCTACATACACCAGAATAAAATATTGCCCAGTCCTGCACCATCCTGATAATCATTGCTATGTTTGAGCCTGCTGTAAGTAGCCACTGTGTTAATCCAGCTCATTGAGGGTCTTCCTTTGTTTTTTTGCTGACCTGCTAATTTCCAAGCATGATGCCCTTCTCCATGGACTGGTCCCTCCTGATAGCATAACCCAAACAAGTGAGATGTAGTCTCATTGTCCTTACTTTTATGGAACATTCTGCATGTACTTCTTTCACAACAGATATGTTTGTTTTTCCAGCAGTGCATGATATATTCAGTATTCTTCACCAACACTGTAATTCAAGGGTATCAGTTCTTCTTTGGTCTTCTCTATTAGTTGTCCAGTTTTCACAGGCATGTGATGCAGTTGAAAATGACATGGCCTGGGTCAGCCAAGCCAAGCCAAGTGCGGTCAGTCCCACCTTATTCCTCAAAATGACATCTCTGCTTTTTAAGCTTTTTGTGAAGTCTTTTGCTGCAGATTTTCATAATGCAAAATTTCATTTGCTTTCTTGACTGCTGCTTCCAAGAGCATCAATTACAGATCTGTGTAAAATGAATTTACTGACAACTTCAGTTGTTTCTCTGTTTCTCATGATGTTGCTTATTGTTCCAGTTGTGAAGACTTTTGTTTCTTCATATTGAGTTGTAATCCATGTTGAAAGTTGTAGTCCTTGATCTGCGTCAGCAAGTGTGTCTAGTTCTTTTTGCTTTCAGCAGGCTAGATTGTGTTACCCACATATGACAGGTTGTTAACATGTCTTCTTCTAATCTCAGTGATGTGTTCTTCTTAATAAAGTCCAGTTTCTCGAACATTCAGATCAAGTAAGTATGGTTGAATAGTTATGGTGAATAGTTGAAGAATGGTTGAATAGTATGGTGCTCTACTAATTCATCCCTCTCCTTTTCCCCAAATTTCTGACAACCACTGGTCTTCACTGTCTCTGTAATTTTGCCTGTTCCAGAATATTATACATTTGGAATTATACAGTATGTAACCTTTCCAGACTGACTTCTTTCACCTAGCAATATTCATTTAAGGTTTCCCCATGTCCTTTACTAGCTCAATAGCTCATTTCTTTCTATTGCAGAATAATATTCCAGTGTGTGGCTGTACCACTACTTCTTTTTTCACTCACCTCTTGAAGGACATCTTAGTTGCCTCCAGTTCAGGGCAATTATGCACAAAGCTGCTACAAACATCCATGTGCAAGTTTCTGTGTCAAAGTATCTTTTCATCTCATTTAGTTAAATACCTAATGGTGTGATCACTGGATCGTATAATAAATCTACATTTAGTTATCTAGGAAACTGCCAAACTGTCTTCCAAAGTGGCTGTTCTATTTTACATTATCACAAGCAATAAATGAGAGGTCCTTTTGTGTCATATCTTGGCTACCACTGAGGGCTAACAGTTTGGGGTTTGGGCCATTCTACAGGGTTACTGTAAGTTCTCTGTGATTCAGCATAGCCTCAAGGGTAAGAGTTAATATCTCATTGCCGTAGAATCTCACTGATATTTTAATTTGCAACTCTCTAGAGACATATGGAAACCCTGGGGGGTGTAGTAGTTAAGAGCTGCCACAGCTGACCAGAAGGTCAACAGTTCAAACCTACCAGGCTCTCCTTGGAAACTCTATTGGGCAGTTCTAGTCTGTCTTAAAGGGTCATGATGAGTACAAATCAACTTGATGTTAACAGGTTTCCTCACCACCCGTTTATGGGCATATAATATTAAGCACTTTTAATAGGCTGGTTTACCATAAATTTTTCTTTTCTGGTGAAGGGTCTCTTCAGATCTGACATCCATTTTTAATTGAGTTATTTTTTTATTATTGCATTTAAGAGTTTTTGTGTATATTGGATGGAAGTCGTTCATCATATGTGTGTTTTACAAATATTTTCATCACATCTATGGATTCAATTTTCATTTTTTTAGCAATGTGTCTTCCATAAAGCAGAGTTTAATTGCAAGGTACTCTTATTTATCATGTATTTTATTTTCATGGATTAGACTTTTGATGTTGAATCTAAGAAGTCATAACAAAATTCTAGGTCACCTAGATACTCTCTTATGTTATATTCCAAAAGTTTTATAATTTCACATTTTAAATTTAGGTCAGTGAGCCACTTTATGTTAATTATTAGAATTCATTGTTTTGCAGGTAGTTTTCTAGTTGTTTCTTTTTGAAATGATTATCATGTCTTCATTTAATTGCTTTTGATTCTTTGCTAAAGAATAGCTGACTATATTTGTGTTGATCTTTTTCTGAGTTATCTATTCTGTTTCAGTGATCTACATATTTATTCTTCAGCCAGTACTAAACTGTCTTGATCACTGAAATTTTGCTTTAAGTCTTTATGTCGGGTAGTACCACTCCTCCAAGATTATTGTTATTTGGTATTGTGTTCGCTTTTTCACATAAATTTTAGAAGTGGGTTGTCAGTATCTGCAAAATAGTTTACTAGGATTTTGATTATTTGTTTAATCTATCAACCAATGTCATGGATTATATTATGTTCCTCCAAAAGTGTATGTATCAGTTTGGCTGGCCTATGGTTCCCAGCAATCTCTTTAAAGTACTGAAAATTAAAGATGTCACCTTTAGGACTAAAGTGCACTTGATTCAAGCCACAGTATTTTCAATCACATCATATGCATGCAAAATCTGGACAATGAACAAAAAAAGACAGAAGAATAACTGATGCCTTTGAATTGTGGTGTTGGAGAAGAATGTTGAATGTACCAAGGACTGCCAAAAGAGCAAACAGGTCTGTGCGACAAGATGTACAACCAGAGTGCTCCTTGGAAGCAAAGATGGCAAGACGGCATCTTACATATATTGGACATGTTGTCAGGAGGGATCAGTCCCTGGAGAAGGACATCATCCTTGGTAGAGTGAAGGGTCAATGAAACAGAGGAAGATCCTCAACAAGATGGATTGACACAGTGGCTGCAATAATGGGCTTAAGCATTAAAATGATAGTAGATGTGGTACAAGACTGGGCACTGTTTCATTCTGCTGTTCATAGAGTCACTATGAGTTGGAACCAACTCAACAGCACCTAACAATGATTCCCAGCATTCTGTGATTGTCCACTACTTTGTCATTTGATGAAATTTTACTATATGCTGTAAATTCTGTCACTGTGATTTAACAAGACAGATTAGTGGCAGTTTATATTGATGAGATCTACAAGATTAGTGTCTTAAGCCAATATCTTTCGAGATACAAAAGAAAGAAGCAATCAGAGAGATAGGAGGACCTCATACTGCCAAGAAAACAGTGTCAGGAGTAGAGTGTATCCCTTGGACCTGAGGTTCCTACCAAAGAGTCTCCCAGACCAAGAAGAGATTGATAACATGGACCTTCCTACAGAGCCAAAAAAAAAAAATCATTCCAGGAAGGCTGATATCATGAATTCAGACTTGACTATGAGAGAATAAATTTATTTTTGTTAAAGCCATCCACTTGTGGTATTTCTGCTAGAATGGTTCTAGATGACCAAGACAATTAAGTTTGAAATAAGTGAAACTTTAATAACATTCTATATGCATAGATAGGAACATTCAATATATCTCCATTTACTTAGATCTTTTTTCTTTCTTTCATCAGAGTTAGGTAGTTTTCCTTATACGGTACTTAACAGAGGGTAAAAGAGAGACCTTTTGTTGCTGTCTTCCCTCAGCAAGCAGTCAGAAATAGAGGGTTTCTATATAATTTCTTCATACTGACTTCACAAGGTAAGGGTTAGGTGCTGTCATGTTTAGCCAAGACTAATATGATTTCTTGCTAAGCAGTGGTTGCAGGGTTGTTGTATGGCATATTTGTATCTCAAGGCCAATTTTTATGAATTTTATTTGTTAGGAATTAAGTTGGTTATTATGTGACATATTTATGTCCCAGCTCAGTCACAGAGATTTGAGTCAAGCTGCATTTCCATATCAAGAAGGTTGTTTATTAGATAGTTTAGCCAGCCAGCCAAGTGCCGTTGAGTTGGGTCCAACTCATGGCAACCCTAGGGGCCAGGGTTGAACTGACCCCCATAGTTTACATAATTCTAATAATTTTCATATCTATGTCCAACGTTAGAACAACTTTCCAGTGACTTAAACATTCTAATGGCTTAGTTAATGGTTAAAGAACATCATAGAAGTATGTATTTCTATTTTTAGTTCAGAAATTCTCTCATTTCACATTGTAAATGACTTAAATGGAAGTGTTTGAAGACATTATACAAAACACCATAAGAGTGTAGAAGGCACTATAGAAATATGAAGTGACATATACATAGGTGACTTGAAAACATCAGAAAAACATATATAACAAGAATGAATGAATGAATGAACTAAACAATAACTAATTACACTGCTAAGGAGAGATTAATCCAGTGCCGTCCAGTTGATTCTGACTCACGGTGACCCTATAGGGCAGAGCAGAACTTGTCCATAGAGTTTCTAAAGAACACCTGGTGGATTCAAACTGCCAAACTTCTGGTTAGCAGATGTAGCACTTAACCACTATGCCACCAAGTGCTACATCTGCTAACCAGAAGGTCAGCAGTTCAAATCTTCCACATGCTCCTTGGAAACTCTATGGGCAGTTCTACTGTCCTATAGGGTCACTATGAGGTGGAATTGACTCTACAGCAGTTGGTTTGGTTTTAAGAAGAGATTACCTAAAGTTGGTTTGAGTAGCTGGTCATAGTTTGAAGGCAGTCGAGCCAATCATATTTGTTTTCTTCCCTTTTTATTCCTTCTTTCAGATCCTATAATCAATCTCTTGATACTGTTTGTTGAAGAATAATTTTCCAAAAAATATAAAATCATAACTTACATACAGATATAAAATGAACATCTGTAAGAAATTTTATGTAACTGATTATTAATGAGGAAAGTAGGCAGATGTTAAACTCATTCAGGGGAGAAGCCAAAGAACAGATACATTTATACATCAGAAATATGGAAATAAATTTGTGAATGGACACAAACTGACTTCCTCCATAGTGGAGTATGGAAGCCAACTGACTTCCACCTGAAAATATTATCTGCATGTCAGCAAACAATTATTTTATATTTATACCAGTTTAATATTTAGAGAGTTGTAAAACAAAGCAAAGGCAGTGAATTAGAATCTGGTAACTCAGAAAGGAGTGTTGTAAGTAATGCATAATTTTGTTATTGGAGACAACCTGTAATCTTTTGTTGCTTTTACAAAAATCCTTACAATTCTAAGTATTTGCACTTACTATCTGTCATGTATGAGAAAAATAACTGGAAAAATGACAAGTAATAAATAATACACAGAAAGAAAATTAAATCTCATTAATTTGGACATAATAAACTTTTCTATTAGAAAAGTAAAAATATAGTAAACAAAAACATGTCAATTAATAGACATTCTTAAATAATTTGTCTTCTATTATAACGGATTGTGAAATTTCTAACTCTCAAGATCACATTCAAATCTTCTACTTTACTATCATAATTCTATCAAATTGTAATAACCCTAGATAAGCTACCAGGAAACTACCATTTTCTTCAGTAATAAATTGGCACTTGAGACAAAGATTTTTCTTCATTATCTTTAAGTACAACACTCAAATAACTTTCAATGAAACTTTTACTGACTGATCAGTATAGAATAATAATATGTGTTAGCAATAATGGCAAATTATTGCATTTAACTGAGGCACTTAAAAAAAACCTGTTAACATTAAGTAGATTCCAATTCACAGCTACCCTACCAGTAGAATAGAGTAGAACTTTCCTATATGGTTTCCAAGGACCAAATGGTGGATTTTAACTGCAGACCTTTTGGATAGCAGTCAAATGCTTAACTGTTGCACCACCAGGGCTCCAAGGTACTTAAGACGGGACTAAATTTGTTACTGAGTCTGTCCACATGATAGTCAATTGTCAAGTCAATTCCATCTAAAATAGTTCTACGTGCCAAATAAAGTAAATCCTTCTATTTATAAATATCAAGAACTAGTTGCACAGAAATAACAATAACTTTTACCAATGTAACTTTTCCAGAGGGTCTCTTTTCCCACCAACATAAATATCCTAAGAGAGAGCTTCTGAGGAAGTGTAAAGTAGAGAAATGGCAAGTATCCAACATGAGTGAATAGTGTAAGTGGTCAGGCTGGATGATGCAGGAACAAAAACTGTTTTTTAAGTCATCATATTTCATTGCTTACACATCTTTTTGGCATTCATACATCATGATTTCATCTAACCAATTTTTTCTACTATATACAAAATAAAAATGTAAGCCTTTCATCAAGAAATATAAGGAAAAAATAAATCCAGATATAAACAGTATGTCTACAAGATTGTTAAATCAGCTCCAATTATAATAAAATCAATGTTCTTAAGCTTTCTTGCATTATGAACACAATGCTCCCAGTATTTCAGAATCCAGGGGTCTATTTGTAATGGTCTTGGCCTTGATACACAACATCCTTAGCTTGTCTATTGAAGCCAGAAAACTGAGGATCCAAATACACCATACAGAATGCCAATACAAGTTTCTTTTCCATTTCACAAAGCGTAATAAAATGAAGAATTTGGAAATATGGGTTAAAAACATTCTTAGCCTTGAATTTTCAAAAGTGTGAAATAAAAAAAGCAAGGACCTGATCTCCGTTTTTTTGATTTCTTGATTCCAATCTGCCTAAAGCAAGATTGAACATATTTGAAATTAATTTTATGGCAAAGAGGAAACATTACAAAGAATTCAAACTATACAAAGATATTAACATAAGACCTCACCTCTTTTTCACAAGACACAACACAGAAAGCTCACTGGTTTCAAAAGCAGGAAAAAAAAAAAGCTGCTATTATAGGATTTAAAGATAAAACTACCAGAAAACAAAGCACCACAATTATTCCCACCATTTGTAATACTCAGGTGGTGATGGGAAGAAAATAGATGGATGACTGACAATAACCAGTAGAAAATTGTGCTCTGTTGTTGAGTAAAATTACCTTGCTGAGAACCTTTGTTTTCACATAAAGTCTTAATAACAGCATTGGTTTTCATACCTGCACGGGATTAGGTCATTTGACAAACAGGAGAAACCAAACTGTGGAACATGAACTATTTTTTTTTCCTTTGTTTTCCATTTCAATGGTTGAATTAGTATCAAAACATCCTGCCTGTTTATTGCTACCCAGGATAAAAGTTACAAAACTCTGAACATTTCCATTATAAAAATGTTCTACTTCTTAATAGTACTAAGAGTTTCCTTAGCCTGGATATTTTCAAATTGCCTTTTTTAATCCAAACATAACTTCTGAAGTGTTTAATTTCATACTTTCAATAAATGCAAAAAATGAATAAACATTCTGGGGGTAGGGCTAAGATAGTAGAATATTCATATGTTTCCTGTGACTCCATGACAGCAAACACTTAAACAAACGAATGAATAGATTATATATTACATTCTCAGAACCCTGAGCCTCAAAGGGAAAGTTAAGGAATTGGAATAATCAGCAGAGAAGGGAGAATTGGTCCAGAATTCCCTAGGACTGGCCAGAACTGATTTGGAAGGTATTGGCATTCCACAGGTGGATAGATGGCAGCAAGACTGGTGAGAGGAGTAGTGGTATTCAGAAAGCATCTCCTTTAGGGAGAGAGACTGAGTGGTGGAGAGCCCATTCACACCTCTAGCTAGCATCAGCGACTTTGATCAACTAAAGCTAAGTTGCCTGCTCACACGGATCTAAAACATCTCTTTGGGCTAAACTTCTTTTTTACAAGCAAGTTCTACACCCTTGTCTGCATAGTTTCTGGCTCCAGAGACTGCTGCATTCCTTGGGCTGGAAGTAGAACCCTTTATGCCCATTCTTCTAGGTTTGGAAAGAGAACAATTAACAAACATGAGAGAAAAAATCTGCCAGCTCTTCTAAACTGGGAACTCAGGATAGACACAGTTCCTCTGGCTAGGCTTAGGCATGAGAGGTCTACAGATTTTGAAAGTCTCTCACATCTCCATACAGAATCTAGCATCCAGAGTCCTACATCAAAACCTACCTACCTATGTGGTTTAAGGAACAGGGATACAACTTCTTCACAGACACTCATAGATGCCTGTCAGCTCCCTGTCTGTCTCAGCACATGCAGCCAGATTATCTGTATGGACACCAATCACTCTTGTCCATTTATTCTAGATGTAGGGGAGAGTCTATACCACACACTAGGTCACCAACTACCTGGGCAATAGAACTGAATATACATAAGAAAAGTAAACAGACACCTGGGCTCATAAGCTTAGTAATAGCACTATCTATCTGGTGACAGCACATTAGAGTCTCAAAGTCACCAATAATAAAACTATATAACACGAGCAGTCTATTTGGTCATTTCAAACAAAATAAAACAAGAGCTGGAACATAGTACTAAAACATAAAACAACTAAATATGTTATGGCTGGGAGACAACAAAAACCAAAAGCCAAACCCACTGCCATCAAGTTGATTCTGATTCATAGCCACCCTACAGAGACAATGGTCAATATTAAGTCACATAAACAGGTGGACCATGGAGGTGCCAGAAGGCTCCCAAAACAAAGAATCAAAAAATTTTCCAAAGGAAGGGAACTACCTGGAATTACTGGAGGTAGAATAAAAAAGATTACTATTTAGAGCTCTTCAAGAGATCAGAAAGTAGAACACGTAAAACATAGCAGAGTGAAACAACAAATTAAACAGGCTGCAAGAAACCATTGAGAAAGAAAAGGTTGAAATGGAGTAGATTAATAATAAAATTACAGAATGGGAAAACTCAGTAGAAAGTCAAAGGAGTAGAATTGAAGCAGTAGAAGACAGAATTAGTGAGATGGAAGATAAAGCACTTGATATCAATATATTTGAGGAAAAATCAGATGAAAACATTTTTTAAAACAAATAAACACTAAGAATTGTGTAGGGTCCCATCAAGAATAATCTACTAGTGATTGGAGTACCGGGGAGGGGGGGCAGTGGGGAGAGGAAGTAACAGAAAATACAAAAAGAATTGTTTAAGATTTGCTGACAGATAACTTCTTTGATATCATGAAAGATGACAAGATATCTATCCAAGATGCTCATCAAACTCCACATAAGGTAAATTCCCAAAACAAAGACACCAAGGCATATTATAATCAAACTGAACATAACAAGAGAATTTTAAAAGTGCCTAGAGATAGATGAAAAACGATCTGCGGAGGAGAGTCAAGAAGCCTAAGCCTGGACTACTTAGCAGAAACCACACATGCAAGAAGACAGTGGAAAGACATATAGAAAACTTTGAAGGAAAAACATTACCAGCTAAAAATTGCATATCCAGCAAAACTGTCTCTCAAATATGATGGCAAAATTAGGACATTTCCACATAAACAGCAGGTTAGTGAATTTGCAAAACCAGAACCAAAGTTACAATAAATAATAAAGGAAGTGTTTTGGCTAAAAATATTAATAACATCAGAAAACAACAAAATACTAGAACTCAGTGCAGAGCTACCAGATATCAACCTCACAGGAAAATCACAGAAACAAATTAAAGCTAAAACACAGAAAACAACATATGAAAAAAATAGTTCACCATGATCAAGGGGACTAATACCAGGCATGCAGGGATGGTTCAATGTTAGAAAAATAGTCATTGTAATCATGAAACAGAGATGTCAATATATAAAAGATGATAATATTATAACAAAAAGAGAGACTGACAAAAATACAGTGATAGATCTTTCATATAGAGAGCAAGAAAAATGATACAAAGAAAAAACATGCTAAATTTAGAAAAATAAGGGTGAATATTAAGGAAAGCAGAAAGGAAATTAATAATTCTACACATCAAAATGAAAAAAACAAGGAAAATATGAAGTCTTAGCAAACACAAAGCTGACAATGAAAAAGTTGAAAAGAAAACAAAGGAAAACCACTCACTGCAGAAAATTAAGTGCAAGAAAACCATCAACAACACAGAAAAACATCATTAAACTGACAGCAATAAACTCATACTTATCAATAATCATGATGAATGTAAATGGATTGACTGAACCAATAAAAATCAGAAAGTGGCAAAATGGATTAAAAAAACCACGCTCCACCTATATGCTGCCTATAAAAGACACACCTCAGACTTAAAGACATAAACAGATTAAAACTCAAAGGATAGAAATATATATTAAGCAAATAGCATTCAGAACAACAGAAGTGGCAGTATTAATTTCTGATAAAATAAATTTTAAAGTAAAATCCATTACAGTGAACAAGAAAAGACACTACATAATGATTAAAGGGTTAGTACATGAGAGAACATAAATACAGTGAATATTCACATACCCAATGACAGGCTCCTAAATATATAAAACAAACTTTATGGTCATTGAAAAGAGAAATAGACAGCTCCACAATAATAGTAGGCAACTTCAACACACCACTTGTGATAAAGGACAGACCATCCAGAGAGAAGCTCAATAAAGACAAGAAAGAGCTAAATGCTCAACCAACTTGGCCTCATAGACACATACAAAACACTCTACCCTACAACAGCTAAGTGTACTTTCTTTTCCAAGCACATGATTGTCCAGAATAGACCACATATTGGGTCATAAAGCAAGCCTTAGGAAAATCCAAAGCATCAAAATAGTGTAAAGAATCTTTTAAGATCATAAAGCCATAAAAGCAGAAATCAACAATAGAAAAAGTAGGGGAAAAAATATGGAAACTGAACAACTCCTTGTTCTTTACCTGCTAGCTTATAGAAGAAATCAAGTACATAATAAAGAAATTCACAGAATTAAGCGAGAATGATAGCACATCCTACCAGAACTTTTGGGAAACAGTGAAAAGCAGTGCTCATAGGCCAACTTATTTCAATAAATGCCTGCATTCAAAAAGAAGAAAGGCCCAAATCAAAGCATCAGCACCACAACTTGAACAAATAGAAAAAGAGCAGCTAAAGAACAGCTTGGGCACCAGATGAAAACAAATAATAAAAATTAAGGCAGAATCATTTAAATTAGACAATAGAAAAAGATTCCAAAGAGTTAACACATCCAAAAGATGAGTCTTTGAAAAGATTAATAAGATCAATAAACCATTGGCCAACTCTCTCTGTCTTTCTCACACACACACACGAAGAAAGCACAACACCCAAACAAAAAATGAGATGAGCAATACCACAACAGACCCAACCTAAATTTTTAAAAACTTGTAACAGGATACTATGAAAAATTGTACTCTAATTAATTTGAAAAGCTAGAGGAAATGGATAAATTTCTAGAAACACACTACCTACCTAACACAGAGGTGGAACCAAATAAACCCATGAGAAAAGAAGAGATTGAAAAGGTACCTTAAAACTCCCAACAACAACAACAAAAAAGCACTTTGATGGCTTCAATGGAGAATTCTACCAAATTTTCAGAGCAGAGTTAACACCACTATTACTAAAGGTGTTTCAGAACACAGAAAGGATGGAATACTCCCAAACTCATTCTATGAAACCAGCATAATACTGATACCAAAGCTAGGTAAATACATCAGAAAAGACAAGTATAGGTCAATATCTTTCATGAACTTCAAAGCAAAAATCTTTAACAAAATTATAGCCAAGAGAATTCAATAACATATGAAAAAAATAGTTCACCATGATCAATGGGATTAATATCAGGCATGCAGGGATGGTTCAATGTTAGAAAAGCAGTCATTGTAATCAACCACTTAAATAAAACAAAAGAGTCACTGGTTTTATCCCCTGAAAAGGCATTTCACAAAGTTTAACACCCATTCATGATAAACACTCTCAGTGAAATGGGAGTAGAAAGGAAATTCCTCAACATAATAAAAGACATTTAGGCAAAGCAGACAGCCAACATCATCCTAAATGGAGAGAATCTGAAAGCATTCCTCTTGAGAACAAGAACCAGACAAGGATACTTTCATTCATCATTGTACTGGAGGTTACAGCCAGAGCAATCAGGCTAGGGGGAAAAAAATAGAGGGCTTCCAGACTGGTAAGGAAGAACTAAAAATACCTCTGTCTGATGTGATCTTATACCCAGAAATCCCTGGAGAATCTACAAAAAATCTACTGGTGTGAATATAAGAATTCAGCAAAGTGTCAAGATAATAGACGATCATGCAAAAATCAGTTGGATTCCTCTACAGCAACAAACAGAACATCCAAGAAGAAATCACCAGATCAACACCATTTAAAAAAACCTCCAAGAATATAAAATACTGAGGAATAAATCTAACCAGAGATGTAAAAGACCTATACAAGGAAAACTACAGGACACTACTTCAAGAAACCAAAGGAAACCTACACAAATGGAGAAACCTACCTTTCTCTATTCTACCTAAAACAATCTATAGATACAATACAATCCTGATTCAAACTTCAATGGTAATTTTAAGGAAATGGAGAAACAAATCACCAACTTCACATAGAAAATGAAGAAGCTTTATTTAGGTAAAGCATTACTGAAAAAGAGGAACAAAGTGAAAAGCCTCACACTACATGACTTTAGGACCTATTACATTGCCATGGTAGTCAAAATGGCATGGAAATGGTACAATAACAGAAACATAGACCAATGCAACAGTATTGAAAATCCAAATATAACATCATCTACCTACCAGCAGCTGATATTCGACGAAGGTCCAAAGTCCATAAATTGGGGAAAAGACAACATGTTTAAATGGTGTTGGCATAACTGGATATCCACTGTAGAAAAATGAAGAATGATCCGTATTTCACACCATGCACAAAGACTAACTCAAAATGGATCAAAGACCTAAATATCAAATCTGAAATGATCAAGACCATATGAAAGTAGATAGGGACAACACTGGGAGTCCTAATACACAGAATAAACAGAATACAAAACACTACTAGTAATGCACAAACACCAAATGAGAAAATAATTAACTGGAAACTTCCAAAAATCAAACACTTACACACTCATGCAAAGACTTCACCAAAAGAATAACAAGACTGGGGAAATCTATAGACTGGGGGAAAAAAATGGATACGACAAATCAAGCAGCAACTAACCACTATAATCTACAAAATACGGCTAAACTTCAACCACAAACAGACAAACAATCCAATTGAAAAAATGGGCAAAGAATGTGAACAGAAACTTCACCAAAAAAGACATTCAGGTTGCTAACAGATACATGAGGAAATTCTCACAATCATTAGCCATTACACAAATGCAAATCTGAATTACAATGAGACACCATTTCATTTATTATTTTGTGTTTTTTAAATCAAAAAACAAACCCACAAAATAATAGATGTTGGAGAAGCTGTGGAGAAACTGGAACATTTACACCTTGCTGGTAAACCAAACCACTGCCATTAAGTTAATTCCAACCCATAGTCACCTTATACACACATTAGAACTGCCCCATAGAGTTTCCAAGGAGTGCCTGGTGGATTTGAACTGCCGATCTTCTGGTTAGCAGCCACAGCATTTAACTAGTATGCATCGAGCTTTCCACACTACTGGTAAGAATGTAAAATGCAAATCCATTTGACACTTTCTTAAAAAGCTAGAAATACTACATGATCCAGCTAGAAATACTACATGATCTTGGAATATATCCTACAGAAATAAGAACTGACACACAACTAAATACATGCACATAAATGTCTATTGCAGCATTGTCCACAATAGCAAAATTATGGCATCTAGGTGCTCATCAATGGATGAATGAGTAAATGAATTATAGTATGTTCACACAGTGGGATATTATGCAATGATAAAGAACAGTGGTGAATGTGGCAAATATCTCAATATGGAAAAAGGCATTATGCTGGGTCAAACTGGTCAGTTATGAAAGGACACATATTGTATGACACCACTACTATAAGGACTCAAGAAAAAGTTTAAACACAGGAGAGAATAGTCTGTGATGGTTATAAGGGTGGGGACAGAGGGTAAGGAGTGTTCACTAGTTAGATAGTAGAAGAGAATAATTTTAGGTGAAGGGAGAGACAACACACAGTAGAAGTCAGCACAATTGGATTGGACTAAACCAAAAAGCTAACAAGTTTCCTAAATAAAACAAGGCACTGGGGCTAGCATAGCAGGACAGGGAACTGGGGATCATGATTTCAGGGAACATCTAGGTAAATAGGCAGAATAAAGTTTAATAAGAAGATGGTCTACATTCCACTTTGGTAAATGGTGTCTGGAGTATTAAAAGCTATCAAGGAGCCCTCTAAGAAGCATCTATTGGTCTCTACCCAAACAGAACAGAGGAAAATGAAGAGTATCAAAGCACAAGGAAAACATGAACCCCAAAGACAGACAGACCTGCATAAACTAGTGACTATATCAACATAAGACCAGAAGAACTATACAATTTCCTTCTACCACCAGTGACTGCCCTTACAGGGAGGTCAGCAGACTCCCTGACGGAGCAGGAAATACGTGGACTACAGAATTCAAACTCTAATACAAAGACTAGACATGCTTATCTGACAAAACTGGAGGGTATATGGTAGATATGGCTCCAGTATTCTCTGTTAGACCAAAAGTGAGATGATTCCCAAAGCCAGCTCCTCAGATAAAGATAGAACTGGTATATAAGACATAAAATGATTCCTGTGCAGAGTGTGCTTCTTGGCTTAAGTAGGTACTAGAGACTAACTGGGAGTTTGAGATGAAAAGATAGAGGGGGACAGGAGCTGGCTGAATGGACATGAGAAAATGGGGTGGAGGTGAGGAATGTGGGAAAAGCAGCTAAGGACATGTAACAAAGTGTTAAGGTTTTGTAGGAGAAACTGACTTTCACTTAAAACAAAGAAAATATAAACAGAAGTTCTCTTCAGTAGACATTAGTTTTAGGCATAGAACTTACACAGGTAGGATCACAACTAGTGACTTTGGCACTGTGCCCAGAAGCAAGGAAGACTCTAGTCAAAACTGCAAGGCACGTGATATATCTCCTTGGAATCCCTGATGATTCCTTTCCTAGTCCTTCACTAATCTGGGATCCCTGGTGCTGCTTCAGATTTACCTTCTTACTCATGACTCTTCCAAGACTGGTTATGTTTTGCAGTTTCTGAGAGGGCAGTGTTTAACAAAAGGATGTGAATTATATTAGAGTCATCAAGTATTTCACTTCTTTTTGTTGGCTTCCACATCTTGCTGTTCCAGGATGCCTGCAACTAATTGAGAAGATTAGAATTTAGCCTTTCCTCTGCAATACCCTGGTGGTATAATGATTAAGTGCTACATCTGCTAACAAAAAGGGCAGCAGCTCGAATCTGCCAGGTGCTCCTTGGAAACTCTATAGAGTAGTTCTGCTCTTTCCTACAGGGTCACTGTGATTTGGAAACTACTCAGCAACAGCAGGTTTGGTTTGCGTTTGCTATAACAGTGAAAGTACCTGATTTAAAGGTGCTTATGATTGACCATTTGGAACCCCTAGTTGCGTAGTGGCAAACAGCTACCGCTGCTAACCAAAGGGTCAGCAGTTGAAATCTGCCAGATGCTCCTTGAAAACCTTATGGTGCAGTTCCACTCTGCCTTATAAGGTCGATGATAACGAGTTTGATTTGTTTTTGATGACTGATCATTTAATCCAGAAATATACTATAAAATTTCTGTCCTTTGTTGGGTGGCATTGATTTTTCTTGAAAGTTTTCATTCTCAAACTAGAACTTTTTTCAGGGTAAAGGATCCTCTGACCCTTTCTACTTCCTTACGCTCCACTCTTGTGCCTACGCTTTCTTTTCCCCAATTTAATTTTTCTTTGTTAATTCCATTTGTGAATGTAAGTTATAGATCTGCATTTTTTTAAAAAAACTAATACTCCACCTACAGACCTTGCTAACTACTAATCTTCTCTCTATGCATTTGCTTCTTCTAGATATTTTATATGAAGGGGATGGTACAGTATTTGGTTTGGTGTACATTTCTGACTTGTAAAACTGAGCAAATGTTTTTAAAGTTCATCTAAGTGATGCCTAACCTAACTTCATTTATTTTTAAAGCTGAAAAATATTCTGTTGCATGTATACTGTATACCACATATTGTTTAGCTATTCATCTGTTGATGGCTGCTTGGGTTGTTCCCATTTTTGTAACTGAAAATAATGCTATGGTGGATGTTGGTGTGCATGTGTCTGTCTGAGTAGGGCCTGTGTCTGCTTTCAATTCTTTTGAGCACATGCCTAGAAGTAGAATTGCCAGGTTATACAGTAACTGTATGTTTAATTTCCTGAGGAATCACCAAAATGTTTTTGAAATGTCTGCCACTATTTTACATGTAACAGCAACATACCACAATCAGTCCAATATCTCCACATTCTTTTCATTTTCTGTTATTTTGTTTGATTTTAATAATAGCTATCTTACTACTTGTTGTGGAGTGGTATCTCACTGCAGTTTTGATTTGTATCTCCTTAATGCCCCAAATTTTGAAAGTCTCATGGTACAATTTTGCATGACGTCTTCACTGCAAATAGCTTTTTTCTCTTTTTTCACCAACATAAACAGTGACTATATGCATGGACTTCCTCAGACGGAATAAACAGGAATCGTATCAACTACATCTGTAGAAAAAGACAACAGAGAAGCTCAATATAGGAGTAAGACTGTGTTCAATTGTGGAACAGACCATCAATTGCTGACATGCAACTTCAAGTTAAAACTAAGGAAAATTAGAGTAAGTCCATGGGAGCCAAAGTATGACCTTGAGACTATCCTACCTGAATTTAAAGACCATCTCAAGAACAGATCTGACACACTGAACACTAATGACTAAAGACCACATGAGTTGTGGAATGACATCAAGGCAATCATATACAAAGAAAGCAAGAGGTCACTGAAAAGACAGGAAAGAAGGGACTAAAACGAGTGCCAAAAGAGACTCTGAAATTTGCCTTTGAACATCAAGTAGCTAAAGCAAAAAGAAGAAACAACGAAGCCAAAAGCTAATCAAAAGATTTCAAAGGGCAGCTCAAGAAGATAAAATTTTATAAAGAATAATGACATGTGCAAAGACTGGAGATACAGAATTAAAAGGTAAGACTATGCTGGGCATTTCTCAAGCTGAAAGAACCGAGGAAAAATTCAAGCCTTAAGGTGCAGTATTGAAGGATTTCATGGGAAAATATTAAATGATCCAGGAAGCTTCAAAAGAAAATGAAAGGAATATACTGAGTCACTATTCCAAAAGGATTTAATCAACATTCAGTCATTTCAGGAGGTAGTACATGATCAGGAACCACTGAATTGAAGGCACAGGCAAAAAATTAGACTTCAGGAATTAACAGAATACCAAGTAAGATGTTTCAACAAACAGGGGTCAGCTGCCATGCTCACTCATCTATGCCAAGAAACTTGGAAAATAGCTACCTGGCCAACTGACTGGAAGAGATCCATACTTATGTCTTTTTCCAAGAAAATTAATCCAACTGAATGCTGAAATTATGGAACAATATGATTAATATCATATACAAGCAAAATTTTTCTGAAGATCATTCAAAAGTGGCTATAGCAGTGCACGAGCAGAGAAATTCAAGCTGGATTCAGAAGAGGACAAAGAACCAGAGAAAACATAGCTGATGTCAGATCCTGGCTGAAAGCAGAGAATGCCCTGAAGATGTTTACCTGTGTTTTATTGACTACGCAAAGACATTTGATTTTGTGGATCATAACAAATTACAGACAACATTGTGAAGAATGAAAATTCCAGAGTACTTAACTCTGCTCATGAGGAACCTGTATGTAGATCAAGAGGCAGTCATTCGAGCAGAACAAGGAAATACTAAGTGATTTAAAGTTAGGAAAGGGTTGCATCCTCTCACCATACCTATTCAATTTGTATGCTGAACAAATAATCCAAGAAGACTATATGAAGAAGAATGAGGCATCAGGATTTGAAGAAGTCTAATTAACAACCTGTGTTACATAAATGACACACTCTTACTTGTTAAAAGTGAAGAGGAAAGCACTTACTGACAAAGATCAAAGGCCACAACCTTCAGTATGTGTTACAATTCAATGTAAAGAAAACAAAAATCCTTGCATGTGGACCAATAAGCAACATGATAAATGGAGAAAAGATTGAAGTTGTCAAGAATTTCATCTTACTTGGATCCACTATCAACATCCAAGGAAACAATAGTCAGGAAATCAAAAGATACATTGCATTCGAAAAATCTGGTCCAAAGATCTCTGCAGCGTTGAAAATCAAAGACATCACTTCAAAGGCTAAGGTGTGCTTGACCCAAGCCATGGTGCTTTCAGTCACCTAATATGCACATGAGGCCTGGACAACGAATAAGGAAGACCAAATAATTAGTATCTTTGAATTGTGTTTCTAGCAAAGAATACTGAATATACTATAGATGGCCACTGGAAACTCTGGTGATGTAGTGGTTAAGTCTACAGCTGCACACCAGAAGGTCCGCAGTTCAAATCCACTAGACGCTCTTTGAAAAGTCTATGGGGCAGTTCTACTCTATCAACAGGGTTGCTATGAGTTGGAATCGACTGGACAGTAGCGATTTTTGGCTTGGATGGACCGCCCAAAGAATGAACAGATCTGTCTCGGGAAGACATACAACCAGAATGCTCCTTAAAGGCAAGGATGGTAAGACTATGTCTCACAGACTTTGCACATGTTATCAGGATGGATCAGACTCTGGAAAAGGAGATCCTGCTTGGTGGGTAGAGGATCAGTGAAGAAGAGGAAGACACTCAGTGAGACAGATTGACAGAGTGGCTGCAAAATTCTACCATGAGACTTTCAAAATTTGGGGCATTAAGGAGATACAAATCAAAACTGCAATAATAGGCTCAAGTATAGCAAGGATTGTGAGGATGGCACAAGAATGGTCCATATATTGTTCTCTTGTACACAGGACTACTATGAGTCAGAATCAACTCAATGGCACCTAACAACAACAATGCCTAAAAGAGCATTTTATTTATTTCCATCTTCTATTTACCTATTGCCTGTTTCCCTAGCTCTATGTGTTTCCTTTCTCTGCAAATCCATATAGATACTAACAATTAATCCAAATCATCTCCTTTGTTTCACGTAGTTTTTATAAATCTAATTTATCATCTCATTAAAAGACAAAGGAGCTCTTGTGGTACGGTGGCTAATTGCTTGTCTGCTAACCAAAAGGTTCATGATTCTAACCCATCTATTGGCTCAACAGGTGAAAGGCGGTCTGTTCTTAAAAAGTTTAAAAAAACAAAACAACCAAACCCACTGCTATCAAATAGATTCAGATTCATGACAGAGTAGAACTGTTCTATAGGGTTTCCAGGGTGCACCTGGCAGGATCAAACTGCCAGCCTTTTGGTTAACAGACACAGCCCTTAACCACTGCATCACCAGGGTAAAGTTTATAGACTAGAAGACACTATAAGGAAGTTCTACTGTTTCACATTGTGTCACTGAGTTAAAAATCTACTGGACAGCATTTAACAACATGAGAACCCAATAGGCATTTTCATACATACAAACTTAAAGTTTATTTATCTTTAGAAGCAACCACATACATCCAAAATTCTAGTCTTTTATTATTTTGGTACTTGATCTTGTTTACAGAGAGAAAAAGTAAACCCATTATTGTCTATTCTGACTCATGCCAACTCTATAGGACGGAGTAGAACTGCCCCATAGAGTTTCCAAGGACTGCCTAGTGGTTTCTAACTGCTGACCTTTTAGTTAACAGGCATAGCACTTAACCACTATGCTGCTATGGCTTCCTCACTGGTTTAACTGCAGTAAATTCAGAATTCTCTTGAATGGTGACCTAATAATTTCTAGACATTTTCACTGTATCTTAATCCTCATGAATCATTAGGATTTTTGATATTTTTTAAATATATACTCTTATCTGTGTAATATTCTTTGATTACATTGTGTTTGACTATGTTGGTAGTACCCATATTTCCATTTAGCTAGCATCTACATACCCAAAACCCATTTACGAGGGCTGCCAATTAAGTTTGTGAACTTAGGAAAAGTTCTACATACCCCATTGCTGAATATCACTACAATCACCTTCAAAGTATTCCCCTTGGGAAGCTATGCTCCAACACTGGTGCCTAGTCTACACTTGAAAGCAATTTTGGAACTTTTTTTTTGGAATGGCCATCAGAGCTGTTGTCACATTACTCTTGATGTCCTGAATGTCATAAAAATGTCTCCCTTTCAATATTTCCTTTATCTTTTAGGTAAGGAAAAAAGTCATTGGGGGTCAGATCAGGTGAGTAGGGTGGGAGTTCCAATACAGTTTTTTGTTTGCTAGCTAAAAACTCCCTCACAGACAACTATACCATTAAGTTCGGAACTTGCCACCTTGCCACCATGCCCAATGGCCATTACAGAAAGAGTTCCAAAATTGCTTTGAAGGGTGGACTAGACTCTGGCATTGGTGAATAGCTTCACCAGGGAAGTACTTTGAAGGTGACGCTAGTAGTACTCAGCAATGGGGTATGTAGCACTTAGAAAATTTAAGTTCACAGACTTAATTGTCAGACCTGGCAATCGAGTGGACTCCTGTTTGTAGCTACGCTATAGGACTTCCAAGGAGCAACTGGTGAATTCAAACTCCTAATCTTTTCATTAGCAGCCAGTGCTTGACCAGTAAATGAAATTCAATTTGACACACTGTTATTCTTGTTTATTTAAAATATTCTGAAAGTGTTCAAGAACAAGAATGCTTTTTAGCAGGGGGAAGTGTAAAAAGGGAAAAGAACAAGAAGGAAAAAAAGTTACATGTTTTACAACATTAAACCTATTGCCATCAAGCTGATTCTGACTCATAGAGACTCCACAGGACAGAGCAAAACTACCCCACAGGATTTCCAAGGAACAGCCTGTGGATTTAAACTGCTGACCTTTGGTTAGCAGCTATAGCTATTCAGCACTTTGCCAACAAGGCTCCCTTATGGCATTAAAAGCCAAAACCAAACCCATTGCCACTGAGTCGATTCCAACTCACAGCAACCCTGCCAGACAGAGTAGAACTGCCGCAGGGTTTCCAAGGAGCACCTGGTGGACTTGAGCCACTGAGCTTTTGGTTAGCAGTCCTAGCACTTGAACACGACACCACCAGGGTTTCCTTTATGATGTCAGGAGGTTATTAATCCCAAATATTCCTGACTAATGTTTATTTTGGAAAGCCTGGTGGCATAGGGGGTTAAATGCTACATCTCCTATCTGAAAAGTTGGCAGTTCAAACCCACTCCATGAGGTGGTTCTACTCTGAAATCTATGGTCGCTATGAGTCAGACCTAACTCAACAGCAGTGGGTTTTGGGTTTTAATGTTTATTTTAATAACAAACTTACTATGTCTTGTCTAAAAGAACACATGCCAAAAAACTATTGTTTACAGGAATGAGACCATTCATCTTCATAGTAATCATAAAATATATTTTCAAAAGAATTATTTATGGAATCCCAGCTAAATGGATCTCTGATGGAACAGCAGGTAAGAGCTTGGCTGTGAACCAAAGGTAGGAGTTTGAATCTACCAGCTGTTCCTTAGAAACTCTATGGGGCAGTTCTACTCTGTCCTGCAGGTTCAGTATGAGTTGGAATGGACTCAGTGGTGATGAAATTAATATCATTTAGACAAATAAAACAATCTACCCTCACATCATTTGTCATCTACATTAATATGACTTTAATTGACTTTATTGTTCACTACAGAAACTTCTGGAAATCCCAACTCCCCAACAGAAAGCATCAACGATTAACCTAATGAGACCCTCTGAATTTCTCATCTAAAAATCCTTGTATTATTATTTCTACAAGTATTAAGCTATTTTATCATTATGAGTCGGGATTGACTTGATGAAGCCAGGTTTGAATTTCAAGTTGATCCAATCCTAAACAAGGCCTTTTCCTATCTTCCTCCCTGCATTGAAAATTCCTTCTAAATCAAACTTCAAAGGCATAAGAAATCTGATCTTGTCCTTCCTCCTCTGAGATACTACCAAAACTCTATTCAGGTGGTGTCTTTCACTGCAGCACACAATAAACTCAGCTTTGTCTTATCCACAGGTTGTTGGCCACATTTGGGGAGCCAGCATTCAACACAAATACAATTAAAAACATTTCTTTCAAGAAATAAAATCAAGTAATTGAAATTTTTCAAAGTTAAGCAAGATGCCATCCTATAATTCAAGGTTGGTTAGAAAACACATTAGTTTTCATTATGTCTTTGGGAGAAGTCCTTGATATGTGTGTATTATAGCCTAAAAACTGTGAAATAGTTATATGAGCTAGATGTTAATAAAAAAATTCATGAAAGAGGAGGCAAGTTATTCATGTTAAAAAAAAGTAGTAACAGAAGTGAATTTTTTCAAGCCTTTTCCAAATTACTTTAAAGGTCTATTGACCATGTTTTCTGTAGAATTTATTAAGTTCCACCACAAAATGAATAGCATTGGAAAAGCCATCTGCTATCATATCCAAAGGAGCTGGAAAACATAACATGTGTGAATTGCCCATCTTCTTTTATAAGAGAAGAAACATACATTTATTCCTTTGAAAACCTCATGATTGAAGTGCTTGTGGTAAGGTTTTTCTGAAATTTAGGTATAGGTCTACATTCATAACTCATTCCATGGGACCATTCCATATCCCCACTGTGTTGCCTTGATGCCCAACCTCATACACTACTGTTCTGTTCAACAGCAGTGACCAAGCCAAATTCATGCTTATTTTGAAAGTTCTGTGTTATTCAAGCATTTGATGAATGCCTTTCACGCATTAAGTCACCAGGAAGCATTTTACCGAAACTAGTTAAAGAAATGAGGTAGAGGTAGTAAAGCGAAGAGAGTTAAGTTTGGGGGAAGGGTGGGAGATGTGCTTAAATGGCAAAAAATAATGTGAAAGCACAGCCGGGATTTAGGGCCTTTTGCTACATGTAGGGTGAATACATACAAAAACACATACATCTCTAGGTTCAGTTAAGCTAACACTGGAAGTCAAAGAGATACAAAAATTGGTACCTGTGTTTTCACATCCTGGAATTCCGTAGGTAGTTGTCAAATCTATAGAAACCCTGGTGGCATCAAATCTATATCATCATCATGCTCACATATGCACACAATCATCATATGATTGCCATTTCACTTACATGTCAATTAATGAGATTTTCTTTGGAAATTAGCTTTAAACTGATGCTAGGAAATGCATTTTTTTTTTTAAAGACCCATTCTTAGATGCTTGGTTGCTGCTTATTTTGAATTTGGTCTTTCTTCTTTATCCTGGAACAATACGCATTTTGTTTTCAGAAGTATTCAACTTGAAATGATGAGATCCTTTGCCTCAGGGTATTTTTAAGTAAGTATATTTGTTTATAACTAGGTTTTTATTAATCATTATTAAAATATGGCAGTATCTTTCAGATACCTTGATTTTTTTAATTTAGGGAACTGTGCATATTTGTCAGAAGTATAAGTAAATATAGATCCAGGAAGAAGTTTGAATGAAGTTTTATAGATTTGCAGGTAATAATAAGATAGGAGTTTGAAGTACACTTAAGGAATTTTTGCAGACACATAGTGACAGTTATTTGACAGCTTCTTTTGAATTTGCTAGGAATCATTAATAATCTTCATCTAATATCTTTTTCAGACCTGGAAACCAACATAGTATTAAGAAATTTTGATTTTAACCACTTTTAAAAAACCTGTTGCTATCAAGTCAGTTCTGATTCACAGTGACTCAACAGGACAATAGAGAAGAACTGGCACATAGGGTCTCTGAAGAGTAGCTGGTGGATTCAAACTGCTGACCTTTTGGTTAGAAGCGAGTGGTTTGGTTTTGGGGGTTTTCTTTTTGTGTGTGTTGTTTTTACCACTGCTCCACTAGGGATCCAATAATTACCTTTTGGATATAGATATCCAGATAGCTAGATAGATACATAGATGTGATTTCTGGAAACAAAATAGTGAAAAAAAAAATTGTCAAGTAGCTTTTTTTATCTAATACCTGAAAACTCATTTCATTGTTTTTTTAAAAATTAATATGACTGGTTTGTTTTTTTTTGTTTATTTTTGTTTTTGGTGTAAGGCCATATGTAGGAGATTTTCACATTCATAGACATAGGGGAGGGAAGGAATATTAGCTCAAATTTGAGTGCAAAAATGTATAAAATATGCAAAATGCCTAATTCAATTCCTGGCATACCACAGGCTTTCAAAAAATGATAATAGTTTAAGCCAATTAGTTTCTATTCTGTCAGGAGCTACTCCATAGTTATCAGTATAATTCTTACATTCTGGGGGAGTTCCAAGGTGGCACAAAAGATTAAGTATTGGACTACTAGACAAACAATAAAAGGTTAGCAGTTGGAACCCACCCAGAGATACCACAGGAGACAGGCCTGAAGATCTACTTCCAAAAAGTCACAGGCTTGAAAATGCTATGGAGCAATTCTACTCTGCAAACATGGAGTTGCCATTTATCAAAACTGACTTAACAGCAGCTAATAAACAATAATAAAGCAGTAAATAAGGATAGTGATGGGATAGTGATGCACAGGGAAGTTAGACAATTTGACCAAGGAAACACAGCTGGCAGAGCAGCTTTAAATTCAGTAGTCCATGCTCTTGGCCACTGTGCCAAACTACTATTTTGATAGATACCAGTAAAACTTTTTTTTAAGAGAGAATCTTTAAACATACAAAATAAAAAGAAAATGAAGTAAGGACAAGGAAATCTGAGATTTGTCACGTAAGCCTGTACTCAATATTCATTTTTGAGCTTTATCTAGGGGTAAAAAAAGCTACATCAGATAGTTTGTTTGAAGATTAACACTTAGGTTCAAATCCTGGCTCTCCCACTTACTAGTTAGGAAAGTTATTGAGTGAATGTGAGCTTTGCTTCCTCATCTTTAGAACCACATACCCATCAAAATTAGTTAATGCATATAAATGCTCAGTGGAGAATATCCCTTCAATAAAAGTGGTAGGAGGAATTATTATTCTCTTTCTACTGATCCTCTTTTCCTCTTTACATCCTTTTTTCAGATTGAGAAAACATGAGCAGGTTGAAAGAACCTGCAATGACCTAGTGACCTTAGACTACAGATTACTCAACTATGTGGGCTGGGGAGATGAGCGGAGAGGCAACATGTCCTGTAGTCCGAGAAGTGCTGAATGCAAATAGAAAAGGAGAAGAGCAGGCTATGTGGGTGGTGCAAGCGAAGGGATTACAGCAGTGTTTCAGTGCTTCAGTCATTTGGAATAATCTATCCCACTGTCACTGGAAGTTGCTGAGGTTTTTAACCAGGAAGTAACGCAAACAGGACCTAGAATTAGAAATCAAAAACAGAAGAATAGGTTCAGCATTTCTCAAGTTGAAAGAACTGAAGAGAAAACCCAATCCCCAAGCTGCAAGGTGGCTTAGACAGGGTTCTCCAGAGAAGCAAAACCAGTAAAATGTATAAATACATACATAGAGAGAAAGAAAGAGATATTTGTATCAAGGAAATGGCTCATGAGGCTGCAGAGACTGGAACACCCCAAGTCCGTGGGTCAGACTAGAGGCCTCACCTGATTCAGATAGATGCAGGGACTGGCAAATCCAAGACCAGCAGGTCTGAGAGGTGGGGTATTGCTCATGGGCTGCAAAGTCTGATGAATCCCAACATCTGCAGGCAAGATCACAGGTATGCTGTTAGTTGAAGTTTCAAAAACCAGAAGCCAGATGAATAGAAGCCAGCTGCAGGATCCAGCATGAGCAAAATTACTCCTAATTCTGCCAGAATGTCCACTTATGTTCAGTGCAGGCCACATGCTTAAGGAAACCTCTTTTCAACTGATTGGCTACTCACAGGAGATCTCATCATGGAAGTGGCCACATATCAAATCTCAACAGGGGAATAATCACTGCCTAAAGAAACCCTGGTGGTGTAGGGGGTTAAGTGCTACCACTGCTAACCACAAGGTTGGCAGTTCAAATCCACCAGGTGCTCCTTGAATACTCTGGGGGTCAGTTCTACCCTGACCCCTAAGGTCGCCATGAGTCGGATCTGACTCGAAGGCACTTGGCTTGGCTAAACACTGAGAATCATGGTCTAGCCAAATTGACACATAATCTTAACCATCACATAATGTTAATGGATTCTATGGGCAAGATGCTGAATGATGCAGAAAGTATCAAAAGAAGATGGAAGGAATATACACTCACTGCACCAAAAAGAGTGTGTTAAGGTTTAGCCATTCCAACAGGTAGTATATGATCAAGAACCACTGGTATTATTAAAAGAGAATTTAAAGCTGAGCTGAAGACATTGGTGAGAACCAAGACTCCAGGGATTGACAGAATATCAATTGAAATGTTTCAACAAATGAACACAGAGAAACACTCACTCTTCTATGCCAAGAAATTTGAAAGACAATAGCCTTACCTAACGGCTATGTCCACATTCCAACAGAATGTGGAAATTATTGAACAAGATCATTAATATCACAAACAAGTGAAACATTTTGAAGATAGTTCAAAACTGGTTGCAGCAGTATATGGACAGAGAAATGCCAGAAATTTGGGCCAGATTCAGAAGGGGATATGGAACACAAGATATCATTGCTGATGTCAGGATAATGGCTGAAGTCAGAGAATACCAAAACATGTTTACCTGTGTTTTATTGACCATGCAAAGGCATTTGACTGCGTGAGTCATAACATGTGAAGGATAACCTGAGAAGAATGCAAATTCCAGAACACTTAATTGTGCTCATGAGGTACCTGTCCATAGATCAAGAGGCAGACGTTCAAACAGAACAAGGGAATGCTGGGTGATCTAAAATCAAGGTTTTATCGTTTCACCGTGGTTATTCAATACATAAGTTGAGAAAATAATCCAAGAACCTGGTCTTCATGCAAGAAGAATATGGCATCAGGACTGGAGGAAGACTCATTAACAATGTATGATATGCAGATGATGCAGAAAGCAAAAGGCAAAGAGGACTTGAAGCATTTACCGATGAAGATGACAACCTTCAGTATGGATTACACCTCAACATAAAGAAAACAAAAGTCCTCACAGCTGGTCCAACAAGCACATCACGATAAGTGGAGAAAAAAATTGAAGTTGTTGAGGGTTTCATTTTATTTATATCCACAGTCAAGACCCAGACAAGCAAAAGAAATTAAGTGATGTGTTGCACTGGGTAAACCCGCTGCCGAAGATCTCTGTAAAGTGTTAAAAAACAAATATGTCACTTTGAGGAGTAAATTGTGCCTGGACTAATTGCTTAATATGCGTGCAAAAGACGGATGATGGATTAGGAAGACAGAAGAAGAATTGCCGCGTTTGAATTATGCTATTGGTAAAAAGCAGTGCGTATACAATGGATTCCCAGAAGTCTCAACAAGCCTATCTTGAAAGGCTATCTTGGAAGCAAGGATAGAAAGATACCATCTGATGTACTCTGAACATGTTCTCAGGAGGGACTGCTCTCCGCAGAAGGACATCACGCTTACTGAAGCAGAGCGTCAAGAACAGAAAAGGAAGACCCCAGAGGAGATGAACTACACAGTGACTGTATAACAGGCTTAAATAGTAACGATTGTGAGGATGGAGCAGAGTTGCCCACAGGGTTACTAGAAGTCAGAAACAACCGGATGGCACCTAACAACAACAACATAAAGAGATATGGCAGATTATTACTTGACTGCAAGTGAACAGAAACAGTGCGGCGGAAGTGGATAACCAGACAACAAGCCAATTAGGCAGGTGTTGCAGTATCTAGGCTAGAGGAATCTTTGAGGGTGTAGGAAGGTAGTGTAGGACATAATGAGGTGCCTTGGGGAAGCATTTCATATCCTAACAAGTTCACTTCCTTCTAGCCGTATTTTCTTTCACAAAATTAAACAGCAAGGTTTAAACAATTAAACACGAGTATGAGCAGCTGGCTTGATCAGGTTAAAAATTCAATATAAATACTACCTCTTCCCCAAAGTTTTCCTTGAATGATGATTCTGAGTTAGAGGTCCCTGCTCCAATGGTCATATCTCATATCAATTTTATAGTGTCTTATAATATTTTACTGTCTGTCTCCACTATGAAACCACAAACTTAAGGGCTGGCACCACGTACTATTCATTATAGAGTCCCTAGAACTTGGCACAGTGCCCATCAGTAGACATTTATTAATGTTTAGGGATTTTGAATGGAAAGAGAGAACTTAAGTACATCCCACAAGACTAGTTAATTAGCTCAAGGACATTTATACCTAGGAGCATGTGTTTGGGTAAGGAGACTCTTCTGGTGTGTGCATATTAGTGAGTATGTATGCGGCAGGAACAGAAGGAAAAGATATGTTTATTTCTTTAGGAAGCTACCTCACACTTTAATTATTACAAGAAATAAAATCTGGTGCTAGCACTGCTTATTCTCATGCAGGCTTACTTTTTCCCAAACCAAATTTCCTTATTGTCATCACCCCCTCAACGTCTTTCCTCAAGCAAGTTACTTGTGTACTTTTACAAAAGACTTCATATTTCATTGGGCTTAATAAAATCAAAGAAACTCCATGAAAAAAAGTCTTTAGAAGAATATTTTTAATGTGACTGACAAAATCAACTATAGAGAGAATCTTGTGTCCATATGTACTCACTCAATGCAGATTATTAGAGCATTAGGTGAAAAAAATTACTTTTAAACTACTTGACTTTTAAAGCAACTGGGAACTTTGTAAACATTTATTGAGTTATGTTTAAATTTCTAGGAGTGACACTTTGAAAGACACAAAAATAAAAATTAAAGAATGTCCTCAAGAAGGTGAAATTCATATGTAAGTATATTAAACAAATTCTACATTCTAATGACTTGACTCTTTCCAATCATAAAGAAATTACACCAAAACAAAATATTATGACTTTCTAGAAACCATGTTATACAGTTTATAAGAAACTTATTTTGAAATGAAGCAGATGTAGATTCTAGTTGGACCTTATCTTTTACCATTTTAATACTCGTGTTGTGTTGTGCAGATTGCAGACCATGATGTATACTGAATGTCTAGCATGGTGCCTAACACACAGTAATAATTATGCCATAACTAACAGATTGATGGGTATGGCCAAAACTAAAACTACATTTGAGACCAATAATTTTCTATTTCAGCTATGAATTCTTCAGAGTAACTAACGAAGCACATTAGTTAGATGGATATTTCAGGTAGTTACATGAGAAATGGTAGGGAAACAAGAGTAGGTGGCAGAGGGTGAGAGTGGGCAGCATTTTTTTTGTGTGTGTGATTAAGTGAAAGTTAACAGTCCGGGTCAATCTGACATATAAAACCCTGTACACACACCTCTATGCAACTCTGGCTAGTAGGGTGCTACGTTTTTATGAGTGTAGTGCCCCCTTTAAGATTTCACTCTTGAACTAGGATGATGGGGGAGGAGATGACATTTCTCAGTGTAGTCAGAAAGGTGGCATGTACTTGTTAAAGAAACAAAAACAAGCAGACAAAAAATAGTCACTGTCTAGTCATTTCAGACTCATGGCAATCAATCCCATGTGTTTCAGAGTAGAACTGTGGTCCATAGGGTTTTCAATGACGGTGATGCTTTGAAAATAATTTTTCAGGCCTTTCTGTATGAGGCACCTTTGGGTAGTTGTCAATAGCTAGTCTTTCCATTTGGTTAGGAGCTGGGCTCTTGAATGTTTGGGCCACCCAGTGACTCCTGGCAAAAAAACATATAAAGGTTGAATACTCGTATCAATCGATAAATTCTTTTCACAGGCCATTTAGTCAGGATGTTACCCCTTGACACAGAGAGTCAATTATAGGCAGTGTGGAAAAGAGTTGCATCTGTGCATCTGTGATCACTGATTTGTTTCCTGAGGCATGCAGTGATCCACATAATGCTCTGGAAAGTATTAACTGAGCCTGATAAGTTCCATTATTTCTTCATATGTCCTTTTCACTCTCTGTCTTAGGCTGGGTTCACCAGAGAAGCAAAACCAGTAAAGCATATAAATACATAGACAGAAAGAGATTTAAATTGTGGAAAGGACTCACATGATTGTAGAGGACGAAAAGTCCCAGGTCCATGGCTCAGGGTGGAGGTTTCTTCTGGCTCACAGGCTGTCTAGACTGATGAATTGGCAGACAAGGCAGCAGGTAAGTTGTTAGCTCAGTTCCCAAGAACTGGAAGTCAGAAGAGCAGGAGCCATCTGCAGGATCCAGAGCCAACAAGTTCACTTATATTGGATGCGTGCTATATGCTCAAAGAAAATTCCCTTTCAGCTGATTGATATTACAGCAGATATCATCATGAATGTGATCATATTGTATCAGATCTTATCCATGGAGGTGGTCACATTGTTACATGGCTGTCGAACTACACCATTACTAACAAACCTCTGAGAATTATGGCCAAACCAAGCTGACACACAACCTTAAGGATTATACCCCACATTAATTCAATTAGAGTTAAGGTGACGTATGGAAAAGAAAATAGTTCCTTAATATGTGCCAACAGAGCACCTGCTTGATAATAGTTGTGATAACATGTCTGACATTTTAATAAATCTCTTGAAGTCGAATGTAAGCTATGGCAAAAAGAATATTGAATTAGAAATTCCTACAAATAGAAATTAGCTATATCCCAAAATGAACCTGTTGCCATTCAGTTGATTCTGAACTCACAGTGACCTTTAGGGACAGAGTGGAACGTCCCCATAGATTTCTAAGGAGAGGTTAATGGATTTGAACCACTGACCTTTTGCCTAGCAGCTGTCTTGGTCATCTAGTGTTGCTATAACACAAATACCACAAGTGGATGGCTTTAACAAAGGGAAGTTTATTTTCTCATAGTCTACCAGGCTAGAAGTCCACATTCAGGGCATCACCTCCAAGGAAAGACTCTCTGTCTCTGTTGGCTCTGGATGAAGGTCCTTATCCTCAGTCATCAGCTGGTATGGGAGCATCTTAGCATAGGAACCTCAGGTCCAAAAGACACTGTCTGCTTCCAGCACTGCTTTCTTGGTGGTATAAGGTCCCCAAATCTCTGCTTGCTTCCTTTCCCTTCTATCTTATAATAGATAAAACATGGTGCAGACCACTTCCCAGGGACATAATATTAGCAAAGGTGTTACAGTCCCACTTTAATCCTCTTTGACATAACCCAATCTTGCCCCATTATTAACCAAGCAGAGGTTAGGATTTACAACATATACAAAAATTGCAATCACAAAACAGAGGGTAATCACAAATACTGGGAATCATGACCCAGTCAAATTGCTACACACATTTTGGAGGACACAATTCAATTCAAGACTGTAGCCAAGTTCTTAACCAGTATGCTATCAGTGTACATTAGTTCATAAATGTGATAAACTAAAATTTTAAAACCAAATCAAAATACTCTTTGAGGCTAACAAATGAATTTATGAATCAAAGTCTGTATTTCAGAATATAAGTTATATTTAAAATGGACTAGTAGGCATTTCTGTCTAGAAAGGGACAACATTCCCTATGACAAGCCCCACCAACAGGAGTGATAAAGAGACCATTCATCTGACACCTTGTATGATGGTACTTTCAAGTAAGTTATTTCTATGACAAAATACTAATTTACAAATAAATGATGTCCATTGAAATTCAAACTACAAATTATAAGTCTGAGATCTTCAGTGATTTTACTTCCTTTCAGCAAAACGAAAAGGAATTCACTGAATCATGCTGTGCTTTCAAAACAATCGAAAGCCCATAATATTATCTCGTGTTGAAATGATTTTCTACTTCAGCTTAAAAAAATATTAGAAAACTCCAAGAAATATAAATGCCAACATATCTAAATGTCATTAACTTTAGAAAAACAAATATTTAACTGTCCATTTACTTGGTAGACCATTCTCAGGCAAGAACCCAAATGCCTGAAAATAGCTAGAAAACCCTGAAGTACTCTAAGTCTCAGCCAGAAAAGGGAGTAATGCCTATGGAGAAAGGCTGAATCTGGCGAGATGGAACTGCATGGCCCTTTACTCTCTATTTTGTCCACTGACAAATGCTTTTCTAGTTTGAATTCTAAAACTAGCAAGACTGATAAACTGCTAATGCAGAGGAGAGGATTTTTAGATAACTGTTATTCTGATAAGGCTGAGAAGCAATACGCAGTCATATTTATTCCATAACATATTCCATACAGTATGTTACTGTGAGGAGCAGATCCTTCAGCAGGCCAGGAGGCCATGGTTTCCCCATTCCTCTTCCCGCTGGTATCTTCAGGCCTCACAACAGACCTCCACCCCTGCTGAGGCCTGATGCTTGTTAGCAAGATTACAAAGGTACCATCCTGAGTTAACACACCACCTTTTTCACCTCAGGAAATCAAGGGGGCATGAGACAGCAGGCTATTTGTTAGCAGGATTAAAAAGACAGAATTGGTCATTTTGTTTGGGGGTATAAAACAGTTGGGAGATGAAATTTTCTGAGTCTCCTCAGCTCTGGTGAGGTAGGGCACACATACCTTAAGCTTACACCCATGTGGACCTACCTGGCCAGCAGGATAACCAGTAGGTAAGGTCCCATTTAAGTCCCTCACAAACTGGGGTGTGCAATGAAAAGTCATCATCTTCACTCAGTTTTAAAACGGGGACTGGTCATTATGGAACTTTCCTAGTGATCTCCTGTCTGATTCTTGTAAGTTATAATAGCTACTCTCTGTGTGTAAGGTGTATTCAGGCTCTGACTAGAAGGTTGTGATGTCTACAGGGCAATTCATATTAGTTATTAGTATTCTTTTTCTAAGGGCCTCTTGGCTGTCTGGAAATTGGATACAACCTGTGAATACTAGACACATTTGGAGGGCTGTCCCACAGTACGGCATGGCTGAACAGGATCATATTTTCTTTCTAAGGGGAATTTATTATAATAAAAGAATTTATGAGAAATAATATTGGGATTGTTTCTAGGATGATGTCTTCATCATCTAGTTCTGTTATAACAAAAATACCACAAGCAGGTGGTTTTAACGAAGAGAAATTTATTCTCTCACAGTTTTAGGAGACTAGAAATCCAAAATCATAGCAACAACTCCAGGAGAAATCTTTATCTCTCTGTTGGCTTCTGGAGGAAGGTTCTTGTATCAGCTTTCCTCTGAACTAGGAACTTCTCAGAGCACACTGGACCCTGGGTCCAGACAATGCACTCTCCTCCTGGCTCTTGTTTCTTGGTAGTTTGAGGTCCTCCTACTTCTCTGTTCACTTCTTCCTTTTTTAGCCCAAAAGACACTGCTTTAAAATATGGTCTAATGTTGGAGATCACATCTTGCCTCATGCAGATTTACAACATACAGGCAAATCACATCAGATGATAAAAATTGCACAGTATTGGAAACCATGGCCTAAGTCAAACTGACATATTCTGGGGGCAACAGAGTTCAATCTATGACAGACAGTTAAATATGTTGTTTGTGTGAGGGGCCATCAGATCTCTTCTGACTGAGAGCAATCCTATGTGCAACAGAAAGAAACACGGCTCAGTTCTGTGCCATCCTCGCAATAGCTGCTATATTTAAGTCTATTGTTACCGTCGCTGTGTCAATCCACTTCACTGACAGTCTTCCTCCTTCTCAATGACCCTCTACTTTACCAAGCACCATGTCCTTCTCCAGGGACTGATCCCTCCTGATAACATGTCCGAAGTACATGAGATGAAGTCTTACCATCCTTGTTTTTAAGGAGCATTCTGGCTGTACTTCTCCCAGACATACTTGTTCACTCTTAGGGCAGTCCACAGCGTATTAAATATTCTTCACCAAACCATGATTCAAAGGTCTCAAGTCTTCAGTTTTCCTCATACATTTTCTAGCTTTCATACGCGTACGAGGCGATTGACAACACTAGAGCTTGCGTCAGGCACACTTTAGTCCTTAAAGTGACATCTTTGCTTTTTAACTCTAAGAAAGTCTTTTGCAGCAGCTTTGGCCAATGCAATATGACATTTGAGAATTTTTGTTTTCTTTTATGTTGAAGTGCAAGCTGTACTAAATGCTGTAGTTTTTGATCTTCATCACTAAAAGTATATGTTTTAAAGACATATTTGAGAATATTCAATATTGTTTAAAAGTAATTAAAAAATAATGCAAAGTTAAACTTCAGGTTAATAAACTACCTGTTTTCTGAGAAAAGGTAAATTACAGTATCAGTGCATTAATGCACTTTCTTCAAAAGTGGAAAAGATTCCTATTAATTGTGTTCCCAAATACATATCTCCTTTATAAACATTTGCTTAAAACTCGATATTTCCATTATTTACAGGTGTTTTACATACTCATCCTGGAGTCCTCATGTGGATCTGCTGATCAAAATAGTGACAGATCAATTTCACCTAGAGAAATCTTGGAATAAATGTCTGGTGATCTAGTTCTAAAGAGTTAGCCACTGAAAACCCCTGGAGCACACTTTTATTCTGACACACATGTCATGTGGTCATGGTACTTTGTTTTTTTTTTTCCATTGTATATCACATATGATCATATTTACATAAGGTACATATGGCATAGTTTATGTTTAAAAGCATGCCTCACATAGGTTACGTATTTAAATATTGTCTTATCTCTCATTTAAGAATTCCCTGTCATGATGGCCTAAACAACAAAAGCATAAAGAGTACATCTCAGAAGCTGACTAGGAGGGGAAATAAACTTTTTGTTTAAGAAAAAAATCATGCTTTTAAGATTTCACATGAATTTAAAAGTGTTACCACCTCTTGGAGAATTAGAATAACCTCACCTGTGAAAATACTTCAGACTAAGGATTTTCCACGTAAAATGATTTTAATCAGGAGAGGGGGGGATAAATGGAGTAGCATCAAGAATTCATAGAAATACATATTCTCTTTTAAATGTATCAGTTTCTTGCTGTAGATTTTTCTAACATTGTGGGTCAGGATACAAGGTCAGGCAAAAGAGCAAAGATGATTCCAAACCAGTAGATTAATCTACTTTCAGACAATTATAATTAATATCACATCAAGGCTGTTTACATTTCTGCTGTCAGCTGTATGCATTAGCACCAGGTTAATGTGCAAACCCTGAACCAAGTGCTAGCAGTATAAATCCCCATGTTGCTAGATAGCTAAGTTCATTGCCCTCCTCTTACTTCCTGGGAATAACCTTTGATCTTCAAATCAACAGTAAAAATAATTACTGACTTTGGGCAAATCAGGATTAGTCATTTCAGTTCTGAGTAGCTACACAGCTGGAGACAGATGTGCAGGTCTCTCTGCACAAATCCTGAAGAATCTTTCCTGAGTGTTTATATCATGCTTGTCATTCGTTTATCAGAGGCCAAATGCTTTTCTTTGTAAACGTGTGTAAAACAGTCTCAGAGTTTCAAACAATAACAAATCAGGGCTGAATGTGGCTGAAATGGGAAAAGGAAATCTCCCAACTGTCCAAGTCAAACAGTTGTGTTATCAGAAAATGAAGAATAAAAACAGCACGCACATATACACATGAACATACATACAGGCCGTTTTTTAATCATCTCCAAGAAAAAAACATTCAGATGATATGTCAAAAGCTTAACAAGAAGAAAGTGAAAACTATTATTATAAAAAACTGAGGTTTTCTTAAATACATTAATTCATAAAGCTAGGGTCGCAATGGCACTTGGCTTGGGCTTGGGAAAGCTAATTTTTCTTCTTTCACATTTTGCATATCAGTGTTATTAGTAGTATTATTTTTAAGAAAAATAACCCACATTAGTTCAACATCCAGTGTGGAAATTTTATGTTGATTACTAGTATCTTTAAGTGTCATTTGTTAAGGAATATTATGTATTAATTTTTGTCAGCAAATTTCATGCAGTCAATTATGTTCTTGGAGCCCCGGCGTGCTGCAGTTAATATCCTCCGCTGCTAAAAGGAAGGTTGGAGGTTTGAGTCTACCCATACTTCTCTTGATAGAAAGGCCCAGTGATCTACTTCTGAAAAAGCAGCTCTTAAAAATCGTATGAAGCATAGTTCTATTCTGACACATTGAGAATCTCTGAGAGTTCGTCTGAAGGCAGCTAGCACCAGCATTAAGTCCTAGACACAGATCAAAGCATGGGGGATACAAATGCAAACAAGCCAAACTGTATCTGTGCAGCAGTAAATGAAGAAATAAACCAGTTAACTGCAAATAGGGACTGGTGTTAGGGAGACAACGAAACAGAATAATGTGACTAAGAGTAAAGGCTAGGAAAGAGTGTGTGGAGGTGGGGAGAGCCTGCTTTAGATTTTAGGGACCTGGTAAGAAAGATCTCCCGGAGATGATGGCTTGTGAAGGAAGCCTTAAGGATGAGAAAGAATCAGTCATGGCAAAGCTTGGGATTCAACTATCCAGGTAGGATGAACAGCATGTGCAAGGATCCTGGGTGGGAAACAGCTTGGTGTGTTCAAGGTGCAGGGAAAAAGCCAGCAGAACAGGAGCACATGAACTGGAGCCCTTGGAACTCGGCAGGCAGGGATTTTCACCGGACCTTATATGCTATGGTAAGGAGGTTTAACTTTAAGTATATATTGTCTTTTCTTTAAGCATATTTTGAGCACATCTCAACTTTTTTCCTTCAAGGAACACTGATAATATGAGAAAGCAAAACTTTCTCTTTGGTAAGTTAATGAATAGAAAAGAAAACCTGGTACAATGAAGCCGCTTCTAACAATTTTTGCTTGACTGGCTTCTCTCACTTTGAAAAAGAAATAATCAATACAAATTATTATTATTATTTTTTGCCTATCACTTTAGGCTATTGTCAAACATAGGCTAAAAGGAAAATCTCAGATTAGATTTCACAACTGCTCAGTATTGAGTTTGGCTCCTGGGTTGTCTGGTTTGACAGAACTGACTGTACTCAGGTATCACACAGACACAGACTAAATAAATGAACAGCATTTCAGGAAATGTATTGCTTTTATTCCAGTTTTCATGGGAGCACATCCTCCCTTTTGTCATCTTGATTACTGACCGCACAGAGAGCACACCTCCCTAGAAACTGGTTCCTGGCTGATATACTTTTTAACTCAACCAATAAATTCTCAATAAAAAGAAGAGTAATATAATCAGAATTCATTAATTTGGCTTTTTGGAGTCAATAGACTTTATTCTGATTCAAACTTAGTGTGATTTATAAGGACAACTAGAAAAATAAAAAGAATTCCACCACCCAGAGGTAGCCACAGCTACTAGTTTGGTTTTCTGTCTTCTAGACAGTAAACCTATTTAGAATCTATCTCATTACCTGTTCTTCTTCTTCTTTCTTTCTTTCTTTTTTTTCTTTTCTTTTTTTTTTTTTTGGTCTGTCTATTTGGCTTGTAGGGATTTTCTTTAAAAAAATAAATCAGAAATACTCAGGTTTATCATACCTTCTTGATTGGGGATCCCACATTGGAGTATCTTAACATTATTATTCATTAATAAGCTAAAATTTACATAACCAATATTCTGCTGCCAGATCTAAAAATTATTCTAAATTTATGTATAAAAAACATTTTCACAAACCTTGCATGAAAATTTTAGCACACTTTGGGTGCAATTTAAATATGTTTTCTGAACTTACTTAAATAAACCATCGGCTATGTTAGTAGGAGCTCAATGAAATCTACCAATATCAGTGTACCTTTCTTGTTTTAAAACATGAATATTTTAATATTTTAATTAATTTTCAGTATGACTGTTTTCCTTTGCTAACTTATACTGACAAGACTTGAATGTACAAATAATTAATTCAAATAAATATGTAAGTTAAGTATGGTTTTTGTTCTATGGTTGTCCTAGTCTGCTGGCATTGCTCCAGCAGAAACTATCACAAGTGAAGGTTTCATGAAGAGAAATTTTATTGTCACAGTCCGGTAAGCCACAAATCCATTACCAAGTTGCAAGTCCATTCAGTAAGACAAATTTTCACAGTCTGGTAGGCTGAGTCCAAATTTAAGGAGAGCACCTCGGCACAGGAACGTCAGGTCCAAAGGACGTTTTCTGCTCTCGCTGCTGCTTTCTTGGTGGTGTGAGGTTCCCAGGTTCCCCTGCTCTCTCTCATATCCCACAAGCTTGTAGCTTGAGTCCTGCCTCACCAACACAGCTGTTGCCGTTCCCATCATCAGTTATCACAGAGGCAGGATTCACAACAGATGGAAGGAATGGCACCATACTGGGACTCACAGTCAAGTCAAATCAACACATACATTTTTAGGGGGACACAATTCAATCCATGAAAATGGTTTTTTATTGTTTTCCTGTTTTGATTCCAATCTAGTCCAGATATCCAGGAGCTAGTTTCTATAATAGTTAGATTATACAGTGCCCACTTTTCTCACTCTTTTCTTTTCACAGGTCAAAATGAGTCTGAAAATGTAAGGACACTTAGGGAATGAAACCTAAAACCAAGCCTACTGCTGTCACGTTGATTCCAACCCTATAGAACAGAGTAGAAATGCTTCATAGAGTTTCCAAGGAGGGCATGGAGAATTTGAACTGCTGACCTTTTGGTTGGTAGACATAGTACTTAACCACTATGCCACCAGAGTTTCTTAAGGAAGAGTGACTTTGAAAAAGGAATAAAAGTAGCCTCCTTACCTTGTGAAAGTGGAGCAGAATCTCCGTGGAAGGGGAAGGTTCTCTACAATCAGTTTTCATTGGATCACCACGTGCAATCACTCCTTAGGACGTGGAATCTCATCATGGTACAGAGAAATACGGCACCAGCTTATTCTTTCACTTGTGAGAATGTGAAGTAAACACATTCATAATCCTTATTAGCCATAAGGATTCTTTTTTAAAGTGGATCCAGAAATGCAATGCTTTTTTGTTATTATTAAAAATATTTTTTCTCAAGCAAGGGGGACTAAGTAGACTGTTGAATCACCTATTTTAGAAGTCCAACTACCATAATTACACAGAAGTTCATGAGCTTAATAAGAGGGAAAGATCTGATCAGCTAGACACTCTCAGGCTGAAAAGCTTTTTCAACTAATGTTAAGATCCATCAGTGTGTATTAAAAATTACTGTCAATTCCTCTTTGGAAAGTTTTGATTTTCTCCTATTCCCATCCTCGTTTAACTATTCTCCCCATGATCACAGAGCTATAATGGTAGGACTCCAGAAGATACAGCTTTTTGCAGTAGAAATTCCCTCCCTCACAGTTTTGCCAAATATTTACACTTGAACCCCCACGCTGGGACAGTAAACTGGGCTCAAAGTCCTTTTCTATCTCCAAGAATTTGAGATTCTTATCTCCTTCCAGAAACCCTGGTGGCATAGTGGTTAAAAGCTGCAGCTGCTAACCAAAAGGCTGGCAGTTTTAATCCACCAGGCACTCCTTGGAAACTTTATGGGGCAGTTCTACTGTAATCTATAGGGTTGTAATCTATACTGTGAGTCAGGATCAACTCCACAGCAGTGGTTATCTCCTTCTGGGTGAGTTCCTTTAAGGCAACAGTTCTCAACCAGGGGTAATTTTGACTCCAAGAGTGCTTTTGGAGATACTTCTAATTGTCACAACTTGGGAAGTACCTCAGGTACCTAGTGGGTGGAACCCCAGGACTCATCGTATGACTCTCATATGGTGTACACGACAGCCTCCACAGCAAAAATTTCAGGGTCCAAAATGTTGACAGTATTGAAGTTGAAAACTCCTTGCTTTTTCCTTGTTTATAAAGCAAACATGAATTTGATGAGTGGAAGCTTGTTAAGCATCTTGTAGCCATGTGGCAGAAAGTCAGCATGTCAAATACGTGAGGACAAAAAGAAGAAAAAGCTTACCTGTTAGATCTGGGTTGGTTGTCTCAAACTTACTGCTGTGAAAAAAGTTTAACAATAAATAATAACTAAAAAAAAAATAAAACCTATTTACCAAGTATCTACCTGTGTTTTCACACTTACTGGCTACCCTGCAATATAAAAATGGTACTTAGTAAACATTTTAATTAATTGAACCAAAAAAAAAGAAACCACTTCTATGGAGTTGATTAAGACTCATGGTGGTGACCCCATGAGTTTAAACACTCTGGAGGCTTTTTATAGCTTTCACCTTTCGGAAGCAGACGGCCAAACCTTTCCTAAGAGGTGTCAAATCTGACTCATAGTGACCCTATAAAAAACAAACCAAATCAAACTCATTGCTGTTGAGTCAATTCTGACTTACCCTGATAGCACAATGGTTAAGAGCTATAGCTGCTACCCCAAAAGTTGGCATTTTGAATCCACCAGCTACTTCTTGGAAACCCTATGGGACAGTTCTACTCTGTCCTATAGGGTTGCTATGAGTCACCATGAATGACCCTACAAAGGGCTCCCAGAGGGTTTCCGAGGCTGTAATCTTCACAGATGCAGACTGCCACATCTTTCTTCTGTAGAGGAGCTGATGAAGTGCTTTAACCACTGTACCACTAAGGCTCCTTACCCAACTCTTAATCCTATTTATTCTTAGCCCCAGCAAAATATACTAATTTCTGCAAAAATCTTTTCATAAAATAATCAAGCCCAACAGTAGACTTATACCTTTATAGAAGTGAATAAGAATTAGGTGACAAAACAAAGAAACGAAAGTGGTTATCACATCAGCATGTTATCACATCTTGATGTTAACTTTTTAGTAAGAAGATGTTGCTTTAAGAAACTGGGTTTGCTGCTCAAAGATTAAAACATAACCTGTGTTCTAGATGTACTACCACTGGCCTGGAAGACTTCAATGGATCCTGTTTTGAATCCGTATTTTAAGGAGAGACTATTCCTACAAAACGACTATTGAGTGCCTTAAAACTTGTAAGCTTATATAAGCCAAGATGCAGATGTCTGAATGTACCAGTTTTAAGAATGTTAATCTAGAATTGTGGTCTACAAAGTGAGTTACAAGAACCTGATAGGTAAATACAAGACCTTCCACCTCTACTAATGATAGACATAAAAACAAAATCTGATCTTTACAGTATTCAGTATATGCATTAACACTGATACCCCTAATTTCTAGCATTGGTTGGCTTAAGGGGAGAGTGATATAGCACTGATGGTTGAGAGATGATCATTTCTTTTTTCGGAGATTGGTACAATTTGCAGGTTACTGATGACTGGTTATGCAATTGGCTTCTGTATTATAAATAACATAGTGTTTATAATTCTATGATCTAAAACAAGCCATATTCCACATAGGTTCACCAGTTTATTGTATGGTAAAATACAAGGTCTGACAATTAAGTTTATGAACTTAATTGTTCTAGGTGTTACATACCTCATTGCTGAACATCACTATGGTCACCTTTGAAATACTCCTCTTGGGAAGCTATGTAGTGACACCCATACCTAATCCACCTTTGACAGCAATTTTGGAACTCTTTCTGGAATGGCCATTGTGTACCATGTTAGGGTGGCAAGTTTGTGAACCTAATTGTCAAGTTGTGTGGAGCACCCTCCCTACTCACCTGATGTGGTCCCCAGTGACTCTTTTCTTTAACCAAAGATAAAGGAAATACTGAAAGGAAGACATTTGGATGACATTCAGGACATCAAGGTTAAAAACGTGACAACTCTGATGTCCATTCCAGAAAACAAGTTCCAATATTGTTTGGAAGGGTGGACTAGGCCCTGGCATTGGTGCGTAGTTTCCCAAGGGAAATACTTCGAAGGTTGATAGTATGGATATTCAGCAAAGAGATAAGTAGCACTTTTTGTAGGATGGCTTCACAAATTTAGTTGACTGTCTTCATATTTAATTGTGGAATATGTATTTAATCATAATAAACAAATAAATAAAAACAAAGAACAAGCCATAAAGATAAATACAGTTCAGTGTGTTAAAAATTAAAAACTTATACTCATCAAAAACACCATTAAAAAGTGAGAAACTAAGCGACAAGCTGAGAAAAGATGTTTGCAACTCATATAACCAACTACGAAAACAGTATTCTGCCATGTATTTAGAAGTTCTACTATATGTTAGAAGGTGTAAGACTCCCAATTCCACCATAACAGAAAGAAATTTAACAGAAATTTGCCACTTTGGGGTACAAAAATAGTTCTAAATTTAGGAGAAGATCCCTAATCTCATTAGTAATGAGGAGAATGAAAAGCAAAATCACAAGAAAAAAACATTTCACATCCAACATTTGTCAATACTAAGTGTCTGTAAGAATGTGGAGCACTGTAACACACAGCAGAATTATCACTGGTGGCAGTGAAAACCTGTGCAACATACTTGGAAAATAATTTGATAATAAGGATGAACATGCACTTGTCTAACATTTGAGTACGCCCGTTACTCAGTATTACCCATATGGGGTGCTGGGAGACTTTGATATAGGTGTCCACTGGGAGAGACTGTTAATAACAGCAACAGACAAACATACAGCAGAAATCAAACCAAGATTTCTGAATAATATCATGGTCCATCAACAGTAGAAACTGACAAATAAGTGATACGTAGTCATATGATAAAACAGTGCATAGCAGTGAAAATGGATTAATTACAAATTATAGGCATCAATATAATGGACTCTCAAAACTTTATTGTTGAGCAAAGAAGTCATGAATAAAATATATGATTCAATTTATATAGAACTTAAAACAGGTGAAACTAAAAAGAATGTTGTGTATACATGCGTAAGTATGTATAACTAGATATATGGATACACATGAGGATGTGAGGAAAACTAGTGAGAAGAAGGGAATGGAAATAAAAAGAGTTAGTAGGTAAGAAGTTTCCAGAGGTACATTGTCTCTTTTTTTCTTTCTTTTCATTTTGGTGGTGGCCACATGGGTGTATATATATATATATATATATATATATATATATATATATATATATATATATATATAATGTATATATATATAAGTGTGTGTGTGTTTTTAATGCATGCTACATTTATATTTACTTTTGTATATAATATTGTAATATAATATTATAGTAGAGGAAACTTGCATTCTTCCAATGTAAAATGGAGAAGTTTATTAAAGTTTTAAACATAACTCAAACCTGAAAATAAAAATGAAAATTTTGAAATCACAAAGTCTGAAGTACTCTAATCACAGAAGCATTTTTATAAGGTTTAGACAAAAATGGGGGCTTCAAATATTCTGATATTCTGATTGGTTACAGCCATTGAGGTCAATCAAAGAAGAAGGGAACGGAAAGACAAAAAAAAAAAGCAAAGTAATATTTTTAACATTGATTATATTATATAGCTGGAATACCAGCCAGCCAGCCAAGCTGGAATACAGTGATGGCTAAAAAACATAATTACAAGCTATATAGTCTTGGAGACGGATTCATGACCAGTCACAAAACAATGGCATTATGGATATCATCTGGAATAGGTTGTTAAATATTACACAGCCCAGAGTATAGGATTTCCTGGGGAGATCTGAAACAAAGTTTCCATAAGCTCTGATTCTAGACCCCAAGCCACCAGGTATTGACATTCTTGGCCTGACCACAAAGAAAATCATTTCCTTAATGACAGGATTGGTAACTAAGTTTGAGTCTATGTGGAAGATTACATTGAACTTTATTTAGCATTTGTTTCATGCTCTGGTAGCTGATGGTTAAGAGTCTGATTTGCTATTCAAAAGGCCTGTGGTGGAAATTCCCCATCAGCTTCTTGGAAACCCCATGAGCAGTTCTACTGTGTCTTACACAGTCCCTATGAGTCAGTATTGATGCAAGGGCAATAAGCAACGAGTTTCACACTAGTTTAGCCATTTTACTTTGGGTCAGATTTCTCTTTTGATTATTTTATCCCATAACAATATATTAAGAAGCCTTAATACATTAATATATTAATATGTTAGTATATTAATAGTCATTCACTAACCAAAAGGTCAGTGGTTGCAGCTCACCAGCCCTGTGTGCGAGAAAAATGTGACAGTCCACTTCTTAAACCAGATACGGTCAGTAGGAGTACGAATGGATTCAACAGTAGTGAGTTTGGTTCAGTTTTGGTGTCAGTGTGTTTGACGATAGCTAAAAAAAAAAATTACTCCCTCAAATAAGGAGAGACAGACAGAGAGAATGGAAATGAGAATTAATTAGGCACTTTTACAGAAAAGTCAGACATTCTAAATTTGCTTATCCTTTCTCTAAGGATAACTGGCCAACTTTCATATGCTAATGAAGACATATCCAAGCCACCAAGTGCCGAGGAGAGGCAATTTAATGTGGACTTTGATGTAAAGATAGGGTTTAAAATAAAGAATGTGAGAGTTTTGAAGTTTTGCTTTGGAAAATTTTTTTTATTTACAAGATTTGGCTGTCAAGAATAATGTTTATTACCTGTAAAAATTATTTTTAAATCTTTTTAAAAGCTTGAGGGAAAAAAAAGAAGATATTTGAAAGACTTTCAGTAGGTTTTAACCCATCTGATAAAATTATAAACGGGGATGATGCTGGGTTCATAGAGTCACTTCTGACTTACATGAACTCCATATGACAATGGAGCTGTCTAGCTCGGTGGGTTCTGATCACCAGTCTATCAATTAGTAGCTGAGAACTTAACGACTGTGTCACCAAGGTGTAACCAGAAAACCTGCTGGCGGCTTCACTGCCCATCACTACAAAGCTGGGCACAGCGAAGGGGAGATTACGCTTTATTCAGGTGACCAGTGATCTAAAAAGGTGGCGGGTTAGCCCCTAAAAACCATCTTCACATCTCATCAGAGCCAGAGGTTTCTACAGGAAAAAGGAAGGGTTAAAGGGGTGTTATTTGAAATAAGGATACGTATGTGTACGTGTATATGCATATACATGAATGTATATGCATATGTGTGCACACACATAAAACGTGAAAATAGAATATGTAGTAACGTGGAGTCTTGTCATAAACATAAATTTAAATTGGCTAAACTATTAAAACACAAAATGGCTGTGCTTGAGCTAAGTAAGATGGTGAGAAAATAGAAGGTCACGGTAAAAAAATGAAAAGGAGAAAAACAACTGCCCGATGGACATGGCTGCAGATGGTCAGAGAGACGATCAAGGCCATAACCAGTCAGAAGGAAGTCAATAACTTGAGGAACCAGAAGGTAAGATTTACGGACTGACCGATAACAACCAGAAACAAGCAAACAACTTGTATTAAAAACTCAGCACTCTGGACTTGGGGTGCAGCAGTCCGCTCCAGGGGTCTGGGCCCGCAGTATGCTGCCTTGACTTTTGCTTCATCACCGAAGGTCTGCGGACCCGGTCTCCCTCTGGGCTCTGTGCCCGTGGTCTGTTCCCGGGCCTCATCTTCAGGGGCCTGGGGCCCAGCCTCCTCCTAACAGTCTGTGACCTGATCCTGGGACCTCATCCACTTAACATCCAAGGTTGGATGTAGTCGCTGTGACAGTTTTCCCGTTGCTGCCTGAGTCCCCTGTGCTATACCTATGGGCAGAGCTACCTCCAGGACCCCTTATGATTGTCCTGAGGTCTCAATGGTCTGCTTTCAGTGATTGTGACAAATCTGTTAGTCTCTGAACCTGTCTGCTTTACCTCGGAGACGTCATTCTACTGTTAATTCTCCTGACATCAGAATGGTGAGAGCACAGCCGGCCCCTAAATCCCTTAGACTGAACCCCTTTTTTAGGGCAGTAAGTGAAGTCCTTGTGGGACCTGGTGGAACCTGCGGGGTCTTAGCTAATGTGAATGTAGAGAAGAGTTCTTAAGTAATGTAAACAAGAGTGCTTTAGGTCCTGGTTCTAGTACCTTCCTTCCCATCTGCTTAACTGTAAATATATGGTTTCATTAAATAAAGCTTATTACTGACCCCAAATCTTGTTAGTCATATTTTCCTCTTGCTACCATTGACATTTTCTGGGTGCTCATGACTTGATTCAGGTGCTGACCGGGGGGAGGTGAGAGAGAGGGTCACTAGTCACAGGGGAGCTTGTCCAGGAACTGTGACGCTATCTGGACAGTGATCTCAGGTCCCTGGGCAAGGCCTGGAGTCACAAAGTGAGCCAGAGTCATGTCATGGAGGGGCTGTAAGAGGAACTGATGTCGTCTGGAATGAGTAGCTTTCTCAAGTCCCTGGGCAAGGTGGGTGATATTATCTGGCTCATTCCTCCAGGCAAGATCTGAAAAAAACTTTCACAATCTCTAAATTTAGTCTGAGAGATCAGGAAAGGATTTCTAATTAATATTTTATAATTATTAGAATTTTGAAAGGCTTCTAGCAAAGATCCAAATCCAAAATGTTGTTGTTGTTAGGTGCCATGGAGTCAGTTCTGATTCATACAACCCTATGCACAACACACAAAACACTGCCCAGTCTTGGGCCCTGTCCACAATCATTGTTGTGCTTCAGCCTGCTGTTGCAGCCACTGTGTCAATCCACCTTGTTGAGGGTCTTCTTTTTTACACTGACTCTCCACTCTACCAACATGATGTCCTTCTCGAGGGATTGATCCCTCCTGACAACATGTCCAAAGTATGGAAGACACATTCTTGCCATCTTTGCTTCCAAGGACCAGTCCGGTTGTACTTCTTTTAGAATAGATCTGTTTGTTCTTTCGGAGGTCCATGGCACATTCAATGTTCTTCTCCAACGCCATAGTTCAAGGTGTCAGTCTTTCTTCTGTCTTCCTTTTTCAATGTCCACCTTTCACATGCATGTGATGCAGCTCAAAATACCATGGCTTGGGTCAGATGCACCTTAGTCTTGAAGGTGACATTTTTACTTTTCAATATTTTAGAAAGATCCTTTGCAAGAAAAACTTAACATCATGGAAGATGGGAATTTACTAGCTAAATTACAACAAAAATTTTGAATCTGCACTTCATTATGATTTAACTTTTTTAGTTAAATAACAGCTTCAAAATTGACCTTGGAACAAAACTGAAGTAAAAGCAGCCCTTCAAATTACTGTATCATGCATTGCTAAACAGATTCTAAAAATAATAAAATAAATTACAGTGTACTCACTACAACGCTAACAGTGAAAAATGTGTTTCTATCATTAGTTGATAAAATTAAAATTCATGAAATACTATTTATTTCCAATTTATCAGTTTGTTTTTAGGTTCTCTATTTAAAAGTTATCAATTTATTTTAAATGCATTTATTTCAAGCTTATCAATGTATTCCACATTTTTAATGCATTTTGCATACACTGCATTTATTTTCTGCCATTTCTGTTTATGTACATCATTTATATATAAATATATAAATAATATGTGTGTGTTCACACTAAAAACATTTTAATAAGAATTCATGATTTTAAAAATGTTGGAGCAAATGGTCTAGAAATATCATCACATGAAATATTAAATTTAAGTCTCTTGCTTTTAACATTAAACATGTGCCAACGGACCAATATTGAACCATCAAATTAATTCACGTTTTAAAGTTCCACATCTTTTGTTATAAATGTTTGTTGTTGTATCAGCTTTCAGAGGTAATTGTTTTAAATGTTCACATAATTGGGTGAATTTACATTGAATTTCTAATCACTTGCATAGGATTTGCAGAGGTTTTTTAATTTTTTCAATATGCACCATGCTGAATATTAAATAACACATTATGCAGACTATATGGGTGATTGAATTTTCATAGGGAAAGGAAGTGAATCTAGGATACATACTTACAAAGAGAGAGTGGATAGCTGTGGTTTCAGGCCTTTTAGGCAGTTTCAGTCTGTAAATATGTGGTATCTATCTAAACAAAGTATCTTTCTTTTGTTCTGCAAACACTTGGAGAGTCATGACTATTTGGCTTCCCCTACTGTTTTCTGCCGCCAGTCTCAAGCCTCGTTTCTTCAGCTCTCTTTCTCCTCCTTGCATAAGTTTCATTACATTGATAATAATTTTATAATATTATCAAGGGTAATAATTATATTATCATTATTACAATCATCCTAGTGAATTTCAATTGGTTTTATGTTTATCTCAATTAGTGAGCTGTAAATTCCTTGCAGTCAGGCAGTATTTATTATTTAAACTGGTAATCAATGAACCAAGAATTATTTTAATGAATAAATTAGTCATATATTCACTGTTCATTACACTAATGTTTCTGGAAACCCTAGTGGCGTAGTGGTTAATATCTGCTAATGAAAAGCTTGGCTGTTCGAATCTGCCTGGTGCTCCTTAAAAACTCTGTGGAGCAGTTCAACTCTGTCCTATAATGTCACTATCAGTCAGAATCGACTCAACGACAGTGGGTTTGGTAGTATTTCCCAAAATGTGTTCAAGAGTATAGTACCACAAAACTCAAACCCACTGTCGTTGAGTCAATTCTGACTCATGGCAACCCTTTAGGACAGAGTAGAATTGCCCCATAGCATTTCCAGGGAGCACCTGAAAGATACTTGAACTGCTTGTCAGCAGCTGCAGCACTTAACCCCTGCACAACCAGATTCCCAAGAGAAAAGCACTGCCTTGAAAAGCTCTATAGTAAAAGTTTCATTGTCAAATTGTCTGGTGTAGTAATTTCCTTATTGTTAATCCAAAATGCACATCAGTCTGTTGGTAAAAGTATGTGAAAATTTCTACAGTAAAGCAACCTGTTTTAATTTTTTAACTTAGTATTTCCCAAATATTTACGCTAAACTTTTTTTTTCCCCCTGGGACACAGATTAATGGCCAAGGGCAGTGGTTTTCTGCGCAGCGCACTCTAGGAAATGCTGTACCATTTATGTTGTTAAATGTGCATTCAGCGAAGGCAATCAAGAAGAAGAGCCGTAATTACATTTATGCAATTTAGTGGGCTGTGTTGCAGCTAATGTTAAGGAAATGAATTCTAAATAGTTAAATGATTTACCCAGGTAGAGAGGTCATTTGTTTATATTAAAAACACATGTTCTACATTGAGAGGTAAGTTCTATTTCTGAGCTCACTTCAGGAAGGAAAAATGTTTTGTAGTATGACTTTCTCCAACAGGTCTGTAATGAACTTTTAAAATTTTGCTTCAAAATAATTAAATCAATAGAAATCATATATCCAGAACAATCATATGTTGTCTTCCATAGTTTTAGCCTTGAAAATCTACATATTTGGAACTCCAATACTAAGTATCTCCAGAGGTAGTTTATGTATCTTTTTAAAATTTTTTACCTCAAACCCCATTGTCAATAACCCATTGCCATTGAATCTATTCCGACTCATAGCAGCCTTACAGGACAGAGTAGAACTTCTCCACAGAGTTTCCAAGGAGCGCCTGTGGGATTGAACAGCCAACCTTTTTATTAGTAGACAGCACTTACTCACTACACCACAAGCGTTAAGAGTTCGTACACCAACTTTATTTTTCAAATATGGACTTAATTTCTTTGTTTTTTTTGATTAGCATATCCATCTTAAAGACTATGAAATATTTAATTCTGAGGCTATTCAAAAGGCCTTCTTTGAGTACATTAATTTTTTTCCCTGATAATTTCATTTCAAAATAAAGTTGGGCATTTCAAAATTAGTCTCATTGCTTTATACAGTTGTCATGATAGATGTACTTCTGTATGAATTTAGCAAGAAATATGCTAACATTTGGGGTATTCCTAGGAATATACATTTTATTAACTAAAAAAAACCCAAATAAACCAAGGGACTATTAAAATATCTTGTAGATGATTAAAATAATGAAATAATTTACAAATAGTGGGATCATCTTTATTTCTTCAAAAGACATTAATAATCAATATTACAAAACAGAATGAACGTTGGTACAAGATTATTTCTAAGGTATTTGTGTGATAGCACATCAGCCTTAAGGTTTTTCTTTTTTTACTACCCAGCCAAGTGCCGTCGAGTCAGATCCAACTCATGGCGACCAGAAAATACTGTTGTACAGATTTCTTCTTTTTTTTTTTTTTTGCCACATGGAAAAACAATGAATTGTTTCCTTCGGTCTCAACCATTCTGTTTTACAAATTAAAAACAAACATAAAAACATAAGTGTCTGACCCATCATGCTCTGAGACATTTTGTGCTACTGATTGGGACATCATCCAAGTATATTAATATAGATTCTTCAAGCTCTAAAACTTTACTCCCCAGGAAACTTCAGCACTGTAAAGGGAGGAGGTAATAATTTTTAATTTCCTATGTTTTTGTGTTTTTTTTGTACTTGCTGTTGTCTTTTGGGAGAAGAGGTCAAAGGGAAGTAGTCTACTCCCACTCAAGGAAGGATCAGCACAATGAGAAAGGAAATTTCTGTTCTCAATAATGAATTACCTGACGTACAGGTGTAACTTGCAAATGAATACAAAATCATGAGGAGTTAGAGGAAGGAATGCACACTCTTTTTACCTTTGAACTATCCCTATGGACTCCCTGTAACAGAAAGAAGAGGAAAAATGAACAAAAAAGAGGCAGTTACCAGAAGGAGAAAACAACTCTGTACACAGATTTTTGGAATATGCACTTCTGCTTTTTCAAAAATGCTTTCTACATAATTTTCTTTCCAGGACAAATGTTATTAATAATGCATGTATATTATTAATATAAATATAAACCTGGAGTAGAATAGCATATATAACAAAGTGAAACTTACTGCTGGAGATAGGGTGGAGAAATAAAGTTCTTACTAAAAGCTGCGCCATGCAACCCTCTTTTCATACTTAGTTTGACAGCTAACCAAAGGGTCATCAGTTCAAATTCACCAGACACTCCCTGGACACTCCATGGTGCAGTTACACTGTTCTATAGGGTGACCATGAAGGTGAACAAGGGATTCATACTTATTGGAGTCCTTCATGTATGTTTTTTGAAGTATTTATTAACAGCGTTGGGAAGATAGGTTGTTTTGTCTATTCAGTACCAGGGCTTGGAATCAGTGAACCAAAAACCAACCATTGCTGTACAATGGATTCTTTGTCCCTATAGGACACAGAAGAACTGCCTTACATGGTTTCCAAGAAGCACTTGGTGGATTCAAACTGCTGATCTTTTGGTTAGGAACCAAGCCCCTAACTATGCTACCAGGATGAAACAAGTATTTTCCCAAAGCCTTGGGGGGTAGAGAAATGTGGGAGGTTAAAGAATCAAAAATCGAACTCTGCTTCATCTTGAAGCAGAGTTTTGTCAAAATCAAGGAATTGGCAGAACCTGTTAGAAAGAAGAGGCATAGAAACAGAAATGAGGGTGGATGGAAGCAAATCAGGGAAGGATTTCTAATGGTTCCCTGACACAGATATTGTCTTCTGATGCTAGCTTTAAGGAACTTATTGAAGGGCGGCCTGTAGGAAATCTGACATGTAAAGGACTGACAGTTTGGACTGTCTTATTTGACATTTTCTTTTCAGGTGTAAATGTGTTTTTCTTCTGAAAACTAAATTATAAACAACAGAACGAAAAGATAGTCTCTTACCCCCAAATTAAAGAAAAAAAATAAGGAGTCAGAGGAAACTGGTAACAGCTTAAGTATCTAGATTTTTATTATTGCCAGAGCAAATCACCACAAATTTATCAGTTTAAAACAAAACTCATTTATAATCTCAGAGTTCTGTAAATGAGACGTCTGGGTTTCCCAAAGGCTGTAATCAAAGTGTCCACAGATCAGCTCTTATCAGGTGTCTCTAGGGAACAACTGCCTTCTAGACTCACTGAGGTTTTTTGCAGAATCCTGTTCCTTGATGTTGTAGGAGTGATTTTTCCATTTCCTTGCTAATTATTGACTGGGAGTTGTTCTCAGCTTCTCGAGGTCACCCTCATTTCCTGCTCCTGGCCTTCGTGTTCAAGCCAGCAATCATGGGTCAAGTCTTCATATTTCTATCTTCTGACCTCCCCTTCTAGCTTACATGTCTCCAAATTTCTGCGGCATCTTTACCTAGCTCTTCTGCCTTCATCAACTGCTTTAAGGGTTCCCTCTGGTTGGATTGTTCCCCACGCACAAAGCAACGTAACTTCCCTGTTTAAAGATATCCGATTAACAACCTTAATTCTGTCCACAAAGTCTCTTCACAGCTGAATCTAGATTAGTGATTGATTAAATAACCCAGGGGTGGAAACCTTGGGAAGACGTCTTTAGAATTCTACCTATTAACTGTCTTATAACACAAAACTGTGTGATCCTAGGCGAAGAAAGCATCTCCTCTTAGATTGCAAAACTAAGAATTATGCTAAATAGATTTTATCTTTCATTCCAACTCTATTACATTAGTACTCTTTTGCCCTTAGTGTGAGACTTAATTGGGGGTTTTATTTAACAAAATCATAGTTAAAAGTTCATGTAAATTATTACATGCTATTCAACAGCCATTGGCTTGGCCTTATCCACAATAATAAAAGTTCGTGCAACATTTTTGAAGAGTAAGAATAACATGAAGTTAAAGAAAAAATACTATTTTCTATATGCAAGTATTTTTTCCAAGATTGGAAAATCCTGCTTTTTGTAGCTTTCAATGCTACTATTATAACTGTAAATTATACAGCTCTGTTTTGATGTAGAATGTATCTACTGCTTTTTTATTCTTGCTACTGCTGTAAGTCAGCCACAGACTCGTGGTAACCTCACATACAATGGGATAAAACGGTAACATGTTCTGCACCATCCCCATGGTCAGCTGACCCAGGTCTCCTGCACGGAACCCAGGATTCTGCCATGGAGCCACCAGTAATTGGCATTGTTTATCTACTGAAAACCTCAGGAATTTACCAAAACTTCATTCCATTTCCTTCCTCTTCTTTCTCAGATCCTAAGTGTCGGTAACTATGGCAGATTGTATTTTCCGAGATAGATGTGATGTTGACCCACTGCTCATCAAGAGGTGAAATGTTTGTTCCCTCCATTTGAGTCTGGGAAAGCTTGTAAAAACAGCAAAATGATGCTATTTGATCCCCGTGGGGGAAGTCATAAAAGATAATGCAGTTTTCGCATGGTCCTATTGGGATGTTCATTCTTGGAACCCAGCCACCATGCTCTGAGTAAACCCAGACCACAAAGAGAGGTCATGTGTAGGTACTCAAGCCAACAGGCCCAGCTGATGTGTGAGCTGATTGCCAAGATCAATGGCCAGACACGTGAGGAAGCCTTGCAGATGACTCCACCATCTGGCTGTAACCATAGGAGAGATCCAGAGTGAGAGCACCCAGGTGAGCCCAGCCAAGCCCCAGAACCATAAGAGATAATGGTAAGAATATTGCTGTTTTGAGCTAATAGGTTTGAGGTCAGCAATAGGTAACTGGAATAGTTAAATCTATGTTTTTTTATATTGTACAGTTTTCTTGTGTAGGCATTCTGGCTAACAATTCAAATTTTGTTTTCTTTGATTTATTGAATGGTTGATTTTAAATACTTAAAGTATAAAAAGGGATTAATGGCATTATGATCATAAACTTAATGCAGGAATAAGAAACTTGAATAACCCCCAGAGAAGGAAATGCATTTCTATGTCACTCAATTTCTAAAATTAAAAAAAGAATGTTCCACACATGAAGGTACAAAACATTCACTGTTAAATTTTTTCAGCTTGATTTGTGTTTTCATGATCATGATGTGGTATCACTGTTCTTGTACCTGAAGAAACACCTTTCTTATAACACTGTTTTCGTTTTGCTAAGTAATTTTATTTTCACTGGGGATAAATGAGCAGGAAATAATTATTTTTTAAAAAAGAAATTTTAAAATATTAATTTAAGGTAACATTTTAAAATGTATTTTGTCCTCACATTTTATTGATAACCTGGGTTGGTGTAGAATACTAAATTTAATATATTTTTTACAAGGAAACTAAAGGCATTGTTATAGTCTTTAAATATTCAATGTTATGATTGATTTACCTGTTAATTCTTTTGTATGTAATCTGTATCTTCCTCTTGAAAAGATTTTAGAATTTTCTCTTCCAGACTTAAATTTTTATTTTCTACCAGGAAAGATTCAAGTGTAGGTTTTTCTCAGTCTAGCCCTTCAGACAGTATGGATCCTTTCAATTTGGTAAGCTGTGTCTTGCTGCTACTTGGGAAAATTTTATTATTTCTTTCATTAGTTTCGCTGTCATTTGTCTCTGCCCCTCTAAATCTGAACGTCTTATTGAATGACCTCTTAGATCTATCTTCCATGACTCTCGTGTTCTTTCATCTCTTTTTCATATATATATTCAGTGCTGCATTATGAGAGAATGCCTTGTTTTTATGATTCAGAGCATTAGTTTTGTTTTTGGCTGACAAATTTATTCTTTAGTCTTTTCATTGAATTTGTTTACATTTTAACACTGATATGTATATCCTACAATTTCTGCCTTGATTTATAATTTTCCATTTCTAGTATCAATCTGTTCTTAAATGAATGGCGTAATATTCTCCCAAATATCTCTTCCAGGATTGCATTTCCAGCATTGCATCCATTTGTTGAAATATCTCAATTGTTATTCCATCAGTTCTTGGAGTCTTGTTTTCTGCCATTGCCTTCAGTGAAGCTTGGACTTCTTTGTATATAAGCAGCTCATGATCATATGCTATGTTCTGAAATGGTTGAATGTTGACCAACTCTTTTTAGCACTCATGACTCTCTTCATTCTTTCATCTTCTTTTGATGTGTCCTGAGTCATTCAATATTCCTGTAGAATCCTTGAGTCTTGTAGCTCAGGGCTTGAATTTTTATTCATTTATTTTAGCCTCAGAAATGCCTGGTGCATTCTTCTCTTTTAGTTTTCTAACTCCAGATCTTTGGACATTTCATTACAAATCTTTACTTTAGCTTCTTGAACTGCCCTTCAAAATCTTTTGTTCAACTCATTTACTTCATTTCTTCCATTCACTTCAGTGTTTTAGATTCAAGAGCAAGTATCTTCTCTTCATGTATGGTATCCTTGAGACATTCTGCAACTCACCTGATCTGGGATCATGAATATTCAGCGCATCGAGTCTGTTCTTGAGATGGTCGGTAAACCAGGTTGGACATACGCAGGACTTTACTTGGGTTTTCATGTGTTCTAGTTTTCTTCAGCTTCACCCTGAAGTTGCATATAAGCAATATATGATCTGTCACTTGCCAGCAACTGGCCATATTCTGACTGATAATGTTGACCTTTTCTATCATTTCTTTCCACAGTTATAATGGACTTGATTTCTGTGTACTGCATTCAGTGAGGTCCATGTGTATAATAGCTGCTGATATTGCTGGGAAAAAAGTATTTTCAATGCATAAGTCATAAGTCACTAATCTTGGAAAATTCTCTCATATGCTCTTCAACATAATTTCTATCATTAAGTCCTAATTTTCCAACTACTGATCTCCTCACACTTCCACATTTCAATTTCCAGTAATTTTCATCATGTCTTGATTGTACATTTGATCAGTTCCTGATTTCAGAAGTTGGCAAAAATCTTCAGTTTCCCCATCATTGCCACTAGTGGTTATGTGCAAATTTGAGTAACAGTCATAGTAACTGGTTTTCTTTGTAGGTCTAAGGATGTTATCCAATCACTAACCATATTGTACTTCAAGATAGATCTTGAGATGTTCTTTTTGGTGATGAATAAGATGCCATTCCTCTTTATTTTTTCATTCTTGTATAGTAGACTGTATGATTGGCTTATTCAAAACCACCAATACAATCCATTTCTATGCACAAATGCCTAGGATAGTGATCTTTGTGTTCCATATAGATTTTGGACAACTTCCAATTGTCCTAGATTTATTACTGTGTACATTCTGATTACTAGTGACTGTTTGCAGTGTTTCTTCTCATTTTGAGTCATGCTACACTTAAAAAAAAAAAAAAAAAAACCCACTGTTTTCAACTCAATTCCAACTCACAGCAACCCTATAAATCAGAGCAAAACTGCCCCAAAGAGTTTTCAAGGAGCTTGGATGATTTGAACTACAGACTTTTTGGTTAGCAGACATAGCAGTTATTCAGTATGCCACCAGGCTTTCACAAATGGAAGTCCTTGATGATTTACTCTATCTTTGTCGTTTTAAGGTTGACTCTGCTTTGAGGAGGCAGCTCTTTTCCTGTTCATTTCTGAGTGTCTTTCAACCTGAGAGGTTTATCTTCTGCCACTGTATCAGATAATGTTTCACTGCTGTTCATATGGTTTTTACTGGTCAATTTTGTTCAGAAATAGACCTCCCAGCACTTCTTCCTAGTCTATCTTAGCCTGAAAACTCAGCTGAAACCTGTCCACCATGAGTGACCTTACTGGTATTTGAAATATTGGTGGCATAGCTTCCAGCTTCACAGCAACATGAAAGCCACCACATAGGACAAACTGCCAGATAAGCAGTGATCTTTGGAGTTAGTAGTTCTAGATTTTTCTGGTTTTTTTTTCCCCCCTCATATATGTGATGGTCTTAGTTTTTAGTTCACATTTGTGTAAAATGGACAAAATTAATGGATTTTTAAATTCCTGGTTGTGTTTGCCTACCTTCTCAAGAGTTTCTGTATTAAAAAGTCAACTATTAATTCAGGTTAGAGAGTAAGGCCATGTTAACAAATAAATCCTGTTGTTAGGTGTTTGTATATGAAGCAAGCAGGAGAAAGACTCCTTCAACAATCAAGTTACAGATATTTTACTCCAGGGATAAAGTAATTTACTATATTTCACTTTACTACCAGATAGAACTTTCTTTTCCCTCTTCTTCTTTCTTTTTACTTAGTTTTTCAGTGTTTTCTCAGTTTCCAATGTCAGGATCTGGAGTTATTTCAAACTCTTCTCTACTTGTCTCTCAGGCCCAAACTCATTCTAGAAACCTCCCCAAACAGGCATTAGATTTTATTGTGGAGACAAATACGTCTGCTGTCAGTCATTTCATCTGTATATGTGACAAAGGAGGAGGGAAAGGGGTTAGATCTGTCTAGGACCAGCTATTACCAAAGTTGCTATTTAGTTCATTAGTTTCCCTGATGATTCCCAGGATCCTGTCCCACTCTCTGTTTTGTTGTCACTGATCTTAGTGTTTCCAATGGGCTCCATGACAATTGTTTGCTCTCACTTCTGGAATCTTGGCTTGGGTTCTTGTGCTCTGTTTTCTCCATTATTCTCATCCCACATGGTTTTTAGCTTTCAGGATTTATTTAAACTTTCTGGCCCACTGGTAGCTTTCTTGTCTGTTTTCCAACATTATTGTGTTTTGATTCTTTATTAAATGTTGGTCGCAATCATTTCAATAAAACCATGGGCAGCAGGAGAGGTAAACATGTGAACTAGAAACTCCCTGGATCAATTACAGGTCTTTGTTTTTATACATTTTTTTTTTTTTTTTTATCATCATCTCCCCAGTACCTCGTCCTGTTCCCCAGAAGCAGATCCTGAGACAATTCCTGTGCAAATGATTTATTAAGAATATGCTTCCAGGGGAAACTAGTATAATAGGAGGAGACAGGTAAGGGTGGGGAAGGATTCCAAGTAAGTTAGGCAGAATAATGGCCACCTCTGAAGAATGTCACATGCTAATCTCCAGAACCTGTGAATGTATTGTATTACATGACAAAATAGAACCTGCAGATGTAATTAATTGAAAATCTTATTCTTGATATTCAGGTAGGCCAAATATAATCACAAGAGTCATTGTAAGTGAAAAAAAGGGAGAAATGTCATAGTTAGAGAGAGAGTTGATGACTCTGTGCTTCTGGCTTTGAAAATAAAGAAGGAACAAGCCAAGGACTGAAAACAGCCCGTAGAATTTGAAAACAGCACGACTGTGGGTTTCAGCCAACATAAGGAATACAGAACTGCCAACATTTTGATTTTAGTCCAGTGCAACCCACTGGGACTTCTGACTTGTATATATGAAATTTTTTTAAAAACTCGTTCAGTTTGTAGCAGTGTTTTGAACAGGTTCATGACAGTTCTAACCCTGACTGAGAATTTGCATTTCTAGTCCAGATACACTGAATCAGAACCCACATTTTTAACAAGATCCCCAAGTAATTCTTATATAATAAAATTTGAGAACCACTGCTGTGCTCAAGCTTCTGAATATTGGTCCCTGACCAGCAACAGTAGTATCACCTGGGAACTTGTTAGCAATACACATTTTCAGCAGGCATTTCAGATGGGACAAACTAGTTCAAAGCCCTGGTTTGTGGTTTAGGCAAGAGAGAAATTTCAGGTGAAGTCTATCAGACATCATCCATATCTAATCCCACAGGAAACCACTATGATGTAAACATTGCCTCACAGTTGTTTCACCTGAGGTAAAAGCGTTAAAAATTTGATGAAGCCATACCTGACCTGTTGGGCATTAGTCATAATTAAATTATAGGGTACTTCTGGCTCTCTACCTGAGGTGGTAAAAACATAAAAAACATTGTAAAGAAAGCAAAGAAAAAAAAGGATGTTTAACAGTTCTCGGATGAAGACTGACGCTGTTTATTATACATCCCTTTTCCTGATCTTCCTTTTAGAAATGCTGTCATCAGATGTCCATATTTTAGGGATGCCAGGGCCTGTCTTATGTCCATTTTCCAAGGCTAGTTTTCCAGTGATCAATTCATTATCTATGATGATAAATTTTAGTTTTTTATCTAGAAAGTTTCTTTTGTGTGTGTGATAAAGATAGATTTAGATTTTGTGTCTTGTAAGATTTGAACAATATTTTTTAAAAAGCATAACAAGCAATCTTTCAGGGATATGTAGGAAATTGTACGGTGATCTTATGACTGAAATGAGGTAGAAGGTAGGCAAAGTGCCATTACTATTCTGCAACGGGAGGCAGAAGACTCCAATGTGGAGTGTTGACACCTAGTTGAAGATGTGACATTAGGCCGCATAACCTGGGATATTATGTGTTTAGTGCTATGAAACTGTATAAAAGCTATAAAGAAAGCCCAAGAGGTAAGTGATTAATTCTCAAGTTTACAGCAAAAAAAAAACCAAGTTCAAGAACAATGATATTAAAGTCTTCTACATTATTACTTTTAATTGTGCTAAAAATAATTTCAGTTTACTTTTCAATTTACATAGCTGAAAACCAAACCTGAGCTTTGATCCTATGCATTGCAGAAGTCTGTTTGGAGTCATGGTCTTGTAAAATATCATATTAGAATACAGATTGGAAATGAATGGCATGCTAGGAACTGGAATGGAGATAGATAATAGGAGTCGGATAATTCAAAATGCTAAATTCTCTACCCATCTTTGAGCTTCTTTTAGCCAGGTGGGTAGATCCATATTTGAAGAAATGTTGTTGTTTTTGTTTTGTTTTGTTTTTCAGGTCCTGAAAGTATTACTAGATGTAATTGTTTTATAAAAGACAGATGGGATGCCTCAGCTCTCTCTCAGCCCTCCGCTTACTCAAGCATTTTCCCAGGGTCCAGAAACAGGTTTAGACTAAGAATAGAAGAATTTCATTATTCAGGGCTCTGTAACTTCTATTGGTAAAATATGGGGACCTTATTGTTCAGGTGCTTAATCAGGAAAGGAGAAACCTATTTTCACATTATCTAAATTTCTGAGAGGGGTTACTTACTGAAGAACTTAGAATCCACTTTGTAACTTGAGCTGATAATGTGTCATAAGATATTTTTCTGGGAAGAGGGAAAAGTAACTTGACTTATCTCTTAACACTATACTAAATGTTGCTGAGATGTCAATAACTCCTTGATATAATGTAAGTGGAAAAGATTTTAAAATCTTAGAATAGAAAATACATTACAAAATCCCAATTATTCCCCAAATATGTCTTCTAAAAGGGCTCAAAAATCACTTATCTTACCAGTCTAGAGATGAATACTTGTGAAGACAGCTCTGCCATTCAGGAATCTATTGACTCATTTATGTGGGTGAGATTTCCAGCACTTTAGCTGAAATACCCTTCCTAATTTCATAGGATGTGGAGGTTCCTGAAAGTGTTGAGGACAGGTATTACTCTAAAGAGGAGGTGCATTATATTTATCATAACAGTACAACAGTCTGACTTCCTAATCCCAGAAATGATTGTCAATAATTTTATTAACATAGGGTTTCAGGAGCCCCCCAAAAGTAACTCGTGTTAACAAAAATACTGCAGCTCTTAAGAGCAGAAGTCTCAGGTCACCAGACTAGATGTTTGTGGCTTTTCATCCTTTCAGAAAATTAAGCCCATTCACAGGCCCGCTGTTTTTAAGAGAAGACTGAGTACTTTTGAGGAGGTACACAATTTGGATCTTTTTCTAAGATTTCCACAAATCAAGGAAAATGTACAGTGGAGAAAAGGAAATACATCTTTCAGGGTAGATTAGACACTGATTGTGAGCTGACACTAATTCCTGAAGAACTAGACCAGCAGTGGGCCATGGGTGCTCTGGATGCCACTGGGCGGAGCAGGAGTTTTTGAGGAAGCAGTGATAAATGAGATTCCTTAATCCCAAGATTAAAAATAAAAGCATGTTTAAATCCTTAGTTTTGAAGCACATGGTTGTCTTCAGCAATAGACAAAAGCCACATTATAGAGTCTTGACCGTGGAGTAAAGCATTTAAAATTAGGAAATGGAAAAGTATAAATCTCAACCAAAATATCAATTCAAAGGTAATACAACATGCCTGGAGAACTACAGATTCTACTATCATCACTAAGGATGTGAAAATTTCAGAGTTGGTACTCTTATCACTTATTATTTAATTCTATAGTTTAACTGATCTAGAAGACAAGCAGATATGAAAGGAAATTCTTGAGTCTGAAATTAACCAAGTTATGACTTCAGTTTAGCTTTTCAGCCAAATATGGTCTTTAATAAGAACAAATCAATGTAATCTTTAATGCATGATATTCAGCTATTGATCTCAGTGTGCTTTATTTTCTCTATCCTAATAAATAATGAAGATAAGCAGCTATTGGCTTTTACTTACTAGAGTCAGTAATACGAGTTTACTACCTAGCCCCAGCAATATATCAGTTCTCTTGCTCTTTGTGTATATTTGCTCTTAAATAGACCTTAACCATCTCATTATTCCAGAAGACAGAATTATAGTTTACTGTATGGTTCATTTTATGTTGATGGGACCTGATGACAAAAAAAGGTGATACCTTAGATGCCATGTAAGACATATGATTGCTAGAAAGTAGAGAATAAATCTTATGAAATTACAGGGCCTTAGAAACTCTATGAAGATTTTAGGTGGTCCACTGGTCTGTAGCATTTCAGACTATGCCATATCAAACATGGAAAAAGTTCCTCCCTCTTTATATTTTGAAAGCACTACATCCTGGTGGTGGAAACCGTAGTGGTAGAAACACTGATTGTGTAGTAGTTAAGAGCTACAGCTTCTAACCATAAAGCTCCAGTTTGAATCCACTCTGCACTCCTTGGAAACTCTGTGGGGCAGTTCTTCTTGGAGTTGGAATGGATTGGACAGGAACAGGTTTATGATTTTTGTTCTTTTTAAGCCCTGGTAATACAACAGTTAACTGTGCAGTTGCTAACCAAAGGTTTGGCAGTTAGAGCCCACCCAGGAATCCTGTAGGAGGCGAAAGGCCTTGCAATCCGCTCCTAGAAAGATGATGGCCTGAAAATTCCACAACGCAGTTGAAATCTGTCACATGGGGTTGCTGTGTGTCAAAAACTGACTCCACAGCACCAAACAACAGTGTATACATATTTAGATTCCACCCTTATTTACTGGGTGACCCAAAGAACTGTCAGTTCCAAATCACTCAAGTATAAAGAGAAAGAGAATACTTCAATTGTCCGGGTTGCAGGTGAAGAAGGTCAGACAAACTTAGCTTGCTCAGAGTTTCTGTGACATATCAGTGCTGCATGGAGCTTAATGCAAATCCCAAATTAAGAATCATAGCAGAATTTTAGAGCAAAATTCTGTCCTCCTTGGTTAGCCAGTTATTTTCTTTCTGAGAAGCAATCCTTCTTTAATCAGGGTTTCCAGGACATGGGCTCTTTGTGGCAGTTTCACAAATAACTCCCAGTGGGTGAAGTGAGTTTAATTCATGATACCTTCCATTAAATACCTAGTAACATATTCTTTCTAGGTAAACTCTAAATTTGTTTTGTTCAGAAACAGTCTGAATTGCTGCCGGCATTTTGAAAGTACTACAAAAGTGAGGTGCAAATGCTGAGACGGGGGGATGAGAGATTGCAGCTAATTTTGGCAAAGGATTCTCAATTTTGACTTGAAAGAATTAAACCACATATCCTCCTATACTTTCAGCCAAAGATTAGAATTTTCATTTGACTGTCCAGATTTTTATAGTCCTTTGCCACAGCACTCTCTAATGAAAGGGCTAGTGTTGATGCTCTTCTCATATGTACTGAAATCAAGTAAACAAGAAATACAAAATGTTTGTTGCAGATTCCTCAGTATCTTGGTTATCTAGTGCTGTAACGGAAATACTACATAGGGTAGCTTTGACAAAGAGAGATTCATCACAGTTTAGGAGGTTAGAAATCTGAAATAATGGCACCTCCTCAGGGGGAAGGCTTTCTGTGTCTGCCAGTTCTTAGGAAAAGATCGTATCTCTTTTTAACTTCTGTTCCTCAGTTCCTTGGCAATATTCATGTGGCTTGGAATCTCTCTTCCCCCATCATTTCTTTGCTTCTTTGGGCTAATCTGCTTGTTTTAAGTCTCAGAAATGGTTAGTTTAAAACATATCTCTCCTATACCGACTAGGCCTCATTAACATAACAAAGAAACCACAATTTCTTAATGGGATTACATCCACAAGTATAATCATTTGGATTTATATCACATATTTTGGGGATCATAATTTAAACCATTACATTCAGAATACGTATGATTCCAGAGTATGTCTACCTTCTATGAAAATAGAAAACTATCAGCAACTTTTCCCTCATATAGGTATCTTCAGGAAACCCTGGCAGCGTAGTGCTCAAGAGCTATAGCTACTAACCAAAAGGTTAGCAGTTTGGATCCACCCAGTGCTCCTTGGGAACTCTATGGGGCAGTTCTATTCTGTCCTGTCGGATCACTATGAGTTGGAATTGGCTCTGTGACAATGGATTTAGTTTTGATTTTCTAAGGTGATCTTCATGTTACACATCCTTCTTCAGCTACAAGCAGTTCTGACCATTTTGTTGTTTTCAGGAACTATCCATTTCCTTCTCTTTTTCCTTTAGTCATAAATTTTGCTATTGTGTGCCACTGATTCTATTTTGTAGCACTTCTATATGACAGAGTAGAACCACCCCATAGGATTTCCTAGGCTGTCATCTTTTTTTTTTAATTCTGATTGTGAAGCTATATAATTTAAATTAAATTTGCATGCCCGCCTATCTGCAGCTCCTTGCCCGGTGAAAGCACACTCCTCCTTTTCATTCTATATATGTCATAACTTTTTAACAATCTCTTCTCCCCTAGTCTTCAGTCTCTCCTCTCCCTTCTGGTAAGAGGCCAATAGGACAGCATCCTATAGATGCATAGAACCATGAAGTACACACACCATAGGGGCACTTCGTGTCCCTGATTCCAAGCCATTGTTGCTCAAACAATTGACCTCAGTAATGTTTTCTGGTCAGGGGCAGCAGTAGATCTAGGGGCCATGCTCTCAGGGAACACCCACCAGGCTGCTGGACCATCAATTGTGTTTTAGTGGAGCTCTTGAGGTGCACCCCTCTTTTTCTCATGTTGCCACTGGGACTTGACATTGTGTGCCCCATCATGGCTGTCTTTGGTGATGGCCTGGCACCATCTAGTTCTTCTGGTCACATGTTGATGCAGTCAGCCATTCACATGGGTCCTTCTGTCTCCTGGGCTCTTTTTCCTTCGTGTCTTTGTTGTTCTTGGTGATAGTCTGTTCTGAATGAGTTGGGACAATTTGGTGTACCTCAGATGGCAGCTTGCTAGCTTTTAAGGCCCCAGATGCCACTCACCAATATGGGGTGTAGAAGACTCTCTTAGCAATAGGCCAGTTATGCCAATTGGCCTCCATGTCCCCTGAGAGCATGGTCCCTAGATCCCTGCCCCTGTTACTCTGTCCTTGCATTATTAGGTTAAGATCGTAAGAGTTTTCACTTTATGTTGAAGTCTAGTTAAGTTGATCTTCTTTCTACTGAGTGCTGTTACTGTTTTCACCCAAATTTCTATCAACTATCTAATCTATGACCAGACCTCTCCCTCTCACCCGTTCTTTGCAGCTATCAAAGAATCTTTCCTTCTGTAAATGAGTCTATTTTTAAGTCCTTATAGTAGGGGTCTCATATAGTACTTGTCCTTGTACCACTAACTGATTTCACTCAACATAATGTCTTCTGGTTGAAACCAGGTTATGAGATGCTTCCTAAAATCACTATTGGTCTTTATCATTGCATAGTATTACACTGAGTATATGTACCATAGTTTGTTGTTGGGCATCTGTGTCGATTCCATCTTTCAGCTATTGTGGACTGCACTACAATAAACATTTGTGTGCATGTATCTGTTCATGTGACTGCTCTTGATTCCATAGGATATATCCTAAGCACTGGGATTACTGAGTCAAATGCTATGTCTATTTCCAGCTTTTTAGGGAAGCACCAGATTGCTTTCCAAAGAGGTTGTACCATTTTGTAATCCCACCACCAGTGTAGAAGAGTTCCAGTCTCTCCACAACCTCTCTAGCATTTGTTGTTTCTGTTTTTTGGATCATTGCCAGCTGTGCTGGGGTGATATGGTATCTCATTGTAGTTCCAATTTGGATTTCTCTTATAGCTAATGATCATGAGCATGTCCTCATGTGTCTTTTGGCTGCCTAGAGGTTCTCTTTGGTGAAGTATCTGTCCATCTCCTTTGCCCATCACTTAATTGGGTTATTTACCTTTTTATTGCTGATATTTTACAGTACTTTGTAGATTATGGAGATCAGACATCAGTCCAACAAGTAGTTGCCAAATATTTTTTCCATTCTGTAGGTGGTCTTTTCTTTTGATAAAATCTTTGGATGAGCAAAAGTTTCAAGAGAGTTCCATTTCAAGAGTAGTTTCCATTTATCTGTTGTCTCTTCTATTGATTATGCTTTGTTTGTTAGGCTGTGATCTTCATGGAAACCAATAGCCAGATCTTTTCTCCCACAGAGCAGATGGTGCATTTCAACCGCCAGCCTTTCAGTTAGCAGTCAAGCTCTTAAGTGCTGCACCAGCAGTTACCTGAAAATGCTAAAGTCAGGGCCAAGAGATGTACAGTCTCCATGTCAGAAAAGGGAGACTGCATTCTTGGTATAATTCCAGTAGCATATATCATGACACCTAAACCTCTGCCCTTTACATAGGAAATTGAAACAACCTAAATAGGACTGTTCCATTCATTCATTTATTCATCCACTCATTTATGATTGGCTGATATCTATAATATGTAAATACATGGCTAGATACTGGAAACAATAGATAAAAAATACACAGGCAAACAATTTTTTGCCTCAGGAAGCTTACAGTTTCATAGACTAGGACAGATTTAAAAATAAATAAATCAATAAAAGCAGTGCTGTCAAGCTGATTCCAACTCATACTAACAATGCAGGACAAAGTAACACTGCCTTTTAAGGTTTCCAAGGAACAGCTAGGTTTGAACTGCTCAGTTGTCAGCCGAGCTCTTAAATACCAGGCCTCTGGGGCTCCAACCGAGCAGATACAGGAACTTAAATATTAAACATACATATATTTAATAAATATAAATATAGTTAATACATTTATTAAATAATTTAATCAAATCATTTGTCTATCATTGTTTTCTTAGATTAAGGCTAATAAAAGAAGCCCTGGTGGCACAGTGATTAAAGCACTCATCTGCTAACTGCAGGGTCAGTGGTTGTAACCCAGCTCTGTGGAAAAGAGTATAGCAGTCTGCTTCTATAAAGTTTAGAGCCTTGGAAACTCTGTGGGACAATTCTGCTCTGTTCTACAGGGTCACAATGAATTGCATTAACTCGATGGTAATGAGTTTGGTTTGGGGTTTGGAAGGCTGATAAAAACACAGTTCTGCCACTTAAATCATTAAAGATATGCAACTGTGATTCGAGAGACTGAGAATGGTAAAACAATTATCTTGGGAGTCAACATGCACATTCTAGCTATCGATTCCACCCCCCCCCCCCACTTCCTGGTTCCATAAGTTCCATTAACTTTTGTTTCAAAAACTAGATTACATGTCATCATCACCATACGAAAAAGCAATTGTGTACTTCTTCAAATCAATGTAGTAACTGTATGACTCTGGAGCTCTCCTTAGATTTATCCAGCTGTTTATTATTTTATACATCTTTTATTTTACTTATAGTAAATGAATATGGATCTTGGGGATTCAGACTGTCATTGGTACAGGAGATGAAATTTGAAATTGAATTTTCATATTGACCCATTATACAATCTTAGATTCAGAATTGCTAATCCTAAACTAAGGATTAGTAAGTAAAACTATCTACTACCCTATATGCTCTTTTTACTTACATTCTAATAAGAAAGCGAACTCTACTTATATTTGCTTAGTATGATTGCATAATACAAAATTTATATTTCTTTGATAGTGTTCCCCATGTAGATCAAGTTCAAATATTAAATTCAAAGTATTCATCTTAATTTTCCTATGAATGAAACTGCATCCCAAGATTTTGGAGTAAAATTGAGATTTTTGGAGCCTAACAGAATGCTTGTAAATCAGCCAGTATTTTAGTTCAGTTGGTATGCTGGAATAAAAGACAGTTTATAATTACATTTTGACACCTTTTCTGAGCCAGAAATTCTCCAGTCAAAATCTTAAATATGTTTTACACTATTTGTAAAAAAACAACAAAAAAAGAAACTTTTTAATGAAACTACTTGTTGAAATAAAATATCAATATTTTATTGCTTTATATTTTTCTGGTAAGGCCTTTCTGTTCAACATATGTAGTTTTTTAAATCTCTGCTATCATTAAAGTGTCATGATATTTATTTTTATTAGATACTCTTTCCATTGGTTCTGTTCAGTGCCTAAGATTTTTAACTATGTAGTTTATCATCATTGCTGCTGTTATGGAAGTTGTTTATAGTTGTTTCTGTGCTAATATTATTTCTGTCAAAGAGAGAAGACAAAAATTTCATTGCTTGAAGACTGAAGAGGCACGCCAGCCCTGGGGAAAGGACTAGAAGGCAGGAAGGAACAGGAAATCTGCTAATAGGGTATCCAAGTTAGAGAGAGAAGAGTGTTGACATGTTGTGGGGTTGCTAAATAATGTCATAAAACAAGACCTATCTTGTTTTATCAGAAGTTATTTTGTTTCATAAACTTTCAATTAAAGTACAATAAAAAAACAAATCATCACTAGAGCTTCTATAAAGGACAGTAAAGCCGAGGGTGCAAGCCCAAAGTATTTGAGGGTCAAACCATGGCAAAGGAAAGTACCGTACCTGTGGCCTTTTGTGAATCTCCATGTGACCTATGTACCCAAGAGTCTTCCCCACCAGTAGTTGCTAAATGACTTGTTAGCAAACTAACCCATACCAAATTGCACCTACAATTTGAATCTCTTTTTTTAATTTGGTTTCATTGTGCATTAGGTAAAAGTTTACCGAGCTAGCTTTCCATTTGATATTCTGTGCATAAAGTACTCCATGACATTAGTCTAATTCCCCACAATGTGTCAGCACTCTCCCCATTTCTGTCCTAGGCCCCCTGCTCCCTTTTGTCCTGATTTTCAACCCCTTTCTGCCTTCTCATATTTGGTTTTGGGAACATGTTGCTCTTTTGATCCTGTATAAGTGATTGTTCTAAGGTATATGTTCCTCTTGGGGGTTACTGTTTATTTTACGGGGGCTGTCTGTGCTTTGGCTAAAAGGCGGTCTCTGAGAATAGCTTCAGTTCCAATTCAGAAGGGTGTCTTAGGGCCGTAGTCTCAGGGGCTCTCCAGTCTATCAGACAGACCAGTGAGTCTGGTCTTTTTGTGAATTTGACTTTTTGTTCTAGAATTTTTCTTCTGCTCTGTCTGGGACCCTATGTTGTGATCCCACTCAGAATGGTTGGGAGTGGCAGCTGGGTACCATCGATTTCTTCTGGTCTCAGGGTTGTATGGGCTGTGCTTCAGGTGTTCGATTAGTTCCTTAGGACTAATTGCTCCCTTGAGTCCTAGGTTTTCTTCTTTTGCTCCAGATGAGAAGAGAGCACTAGTTATATCACACATGGTTGCTTGCAAGCTTTTAAGACCTTTGGCAATGCTCACTAAAGACGCTGAACTTTATGAACTGTATAATGCCAGTTGACAGAGATGTCCTCCAAATCTATGGTCGGATGACTTCAAACGTAGCAACTTCATCCCATGACAAGTTTGGTTAAGTTGCCCTGTGACCCTTTTGTACTCTATTGTCTACATTAATATATAAACAGCACTTACAGTTACATATGTAGAAATGTCCATCTTGTCATGGATTGAACTGTGTTCACCCAAAATATGTATATCAGTTTGGTGAGGCCATGATTCCCAGTATCGTATAATTGTTCATCATTTTCTTATCTGATACAATTTTCTGTAACTTTTTGTACCGTAAATCCTGTCACTAGATGTCACTGAAATGGATTATGAGCAGTTGTGTTGATGAGACCTACAAGATTCGATTGTGTCTTAAGCTAGTCTTGTTTGAGATATGAAAGAGAGAAGTGAGCAGAGACAACATGAGGACCTCATACCACAAGGAAACAAGAGCTAGGAGCATAGTATGCCTTTGGAACCTGGGTCCTTGTGCTGAGAGTTCCTCAACCAGGGGATGATAGATGACAAGGACCTTCCTTCAGAGCTGACAGAAAAGACAGAGCCTTCCCCTAGATGATGACCTGCATTTGGAACTGAAGCCCACTAGACTGTGAGAGAATAAATTTCTCTTTGATAAAATTATGTTTGCGGTATTTTCTGTTATAACAGCACTAGATAACTAAGACACACCCCTAAACCTATATCCTGTATACTCTCCCACACTTCTTGACATACCTCTCTGCTTGCCCTTGACATAAAAGATGATGTATATTTTTTCTTTGGAAATGATACTATCTTCAACTTCCTACAGTGAGAATTTGGAAACATTTATCAGTTACAAAGACTACTGTAAAAATGAGGTATGTTATATAGGACCATTCCATCTGAAAAATGAAAGACATCAAATGAAAGTAGTTTCAACTGTAGTTAAATTCTACTTTGAGAAAATAATATAGTAACATTTCCTTTCATGATTTTATAATTACATTGAAAATTATCTGTCCTGTATAGCAAAATGAATTTCAGTTGCTTTATCTTTTACTACAATACAATATGGGATATAATCTTAAGGCAAGATTTTATAGATTAATGCAGTAATTGTATGGCTCTAGAGCTCTCCTTTAATTTAACCAGCTATTTGGTATTTTAAGTCTTTCGTTTTAATTCCCATTAAAAAAAAAATATGACAGACATTCATTCTAACCATACAAATAAGAGCTCTGGACTTGCCCAGAACTAAAACTTCTCAGAAGCAAAAGCATAATGATACTCACATGTTTTGCTTCTGAGAAGTTTCAGCTCAGTTATGAAAGTGCTTTTCAAGGCTTCTGTTGACCAAGTAAGTCATGCTGTCAAACTCAAAGGTAGGTAATGGAGAAATACCTTTCACCATTTTAGCAAGAGGAACTTCAAAGTCCAATGTGAGGATATAGGGAGGGGTAAGGAAATGCATCTAATAATACAGCCTATCAAAATCCCACTGCAGCACAGAGGAGTTTCTGCCAGCTTCTGCTGTGGCTTCATTTCTCTAACTCCATGAGACTCAACAACTGTATTTGTTACCATTTTCATTTTCATTTGGACATAATTTTTACTTAAGAACATTGCACAAATCTTTCACAGTGAATTTCAGCACAACCAGACCTCTTTTGATTCACAGCTTCATTCAGAAATGATCTTCTCCAAACTGCCTGTTTAGGGAAGTATTTAGGAAGTATCTGAAGTTCATTTTTTGAAGAGAGGTAGATACTATAGCCCAACATTTGATCATCTTTAAAATGTATATATTTTTGGTGAAAGTGTACGCTGCAAAATGAATTCCCATTCAACAATTTCTACACAGAGTTCAATGACATTGGTTACATTCTTCACATTGTATTAAAATTTTTATTTTTATTTTTTTGTTCTTGTTCTCTTCCATTGAACTAGTTTCATAACCCCTCAACACTTTCACCTGTGACTTAAGAGTATTTGTTAGCATTTTGGTCTCACACAGTTTTTTAGAAGAGTGCAGTACCTGTCATGTCCCCCCAAAATATGTATCAACTTGGCTAGGCAATGATTCCAAGCATTATGTAGTTGCCCTCCATTTTGTGATTGATGTCATCTTCCTATGTGTTGTAAATCCTAATCTCTGCCTATGGATAATGAGGCAAGATTAAATCAAACCAAACCTACTGTCACTGAGCTGATTCCAACTCATAGCCACCCTATAAGGACAGAGTAGAATTGTCCCATAGAGGTTCCTAGAAACGCCTGGAATTGCTGATCATTTAGCTAGCAGTGGTAACACTTAAGCTACTGCTATGTTAAACAGGATCATAGTGGGATGCAACAGTCTTATTTAGGTTATGATCCTGATTCAATGTGAGAGAGTTTACCTGGGATATGGCCTGCATCTTCTTTTAAGAGCCGTAAAAGGAGAGAGAAGCAAGCAAGCAAGCAGGAAGTGCTAGGAATGAAGCTTGTCCTTTGGAGAAGGGGCCCCTGCACTGAGAAGCTACTGGATTAAGGGAAGATTGATGACAATGACCCTCTCCCAAAAGGAATAGAAATCCTTCCTCTAGAGCTATCATCCTGAATTTAAACTTCTGGTTTACTAAACTGTGTAAGAATTAACTGCTTGTTGAAACCATGTACTACAGGCATTTAGGTTATGGCAGGGCTAAATAACTAAGACAGTACTCAAGAGTAGTAATGATTATTTTGTGAACTAATCTGCTATTTTGATAAAAGGTGACAGAATAGTTTTGGCTCAAGGCTTAAATAATACATCAGGGTAGTAATCTCCGGGATTCCTCCTGTCTCAGTGGGTCCATTTAAGACTGGATGTTTTAAGTATTCGAAGTTCTCTCCACATTTCTCTCCCTTTCTATCAGGATCCATCTATTGTGGTCCTGAACAGTTTCATAGTGGTAGCCCGGCACTATCTTGTTCTTCTAATCTCAGGGTACATGTCACTGTGGTTCATGTAGACAGTAAGTCCTGTAGACTGGTTTCTTCTCTGAGTGTTGGGTTTTCTTTCTCTCTTTTGCTCCAGATAAATAGAAATCAATAGTAGAATCTTAGGTGGCTGCCTGCAACTTTTTAAAACCTCTTTTGTTATTCATCAGAATAAAAACCTCAAACTAAAGTCATTGCCATTGAGTCAATTCTGACTCATAGCAACCCTATAGGACAGAGCAGAACTGTCCCCCCTTTACCCAAGCAGTATCTGGTAGGTTCAAACTGCCATTATCTGTTAATACCTAGGCCACCAAGTTTTCCATTCTCCAGAAAAGTATACAGAAAACAAACTTTAAGAACTATGTTATGGCAGTTGACTAAGTTATCTCATGATACCCTGACCCTAACTCTTCAAACCAAGAAAGTTAATCCTATGAGATTAGTTATGTCTAAGTGTCAGTTTCTGTGACCCTTATACTTTTATTCGCATTATTATCCACTACAGCCCTCCAATAAAAGACGACCAGTTGCACACGCACATGTGCGCTACCACCCACCCACCCACAAACTCACACCCACACCCACACCTCCACACTTATACATATGTAACCAAACCAAACCAAACCCAGTGTCATTGAGTCAATTCCAATTTAAAGCAACCCGATAGGGCTGAGGAGAACTGCTCTCATAGAGTTTCCAAGGAGGTACTGGTGGATCCGGACTTCAGATCTTATGGTTAAAAGACATAGCAGTTAACCACTACACCACCAAGGTTTCCAATAGATATATACTTCTATGTATACATATAAAACAAACAGATACTTTGGTGGTTGTTTCAAAATTATATATAATGTAGCATTTACCTGAATATTTTGCGTGTGTGTGTATGCGTATGTGTATGTGTGCAACCTATTGATCATCTCTTTTTCATTGAAGGTCCTAGTAGGCTACAACAGATGCCAGCACGAGTGTAATAGGCAGGTATCAAAGGACAACAAAGAGTGTGAAGAATGTATTCTTCCACTTAGTTTATTGCCTCCCATCCATTATCTGAACTGTAGCTAGAAGGATCCTTTAAGTTTAATCTTTTCTTTCTAAATAGTAGACTTCATTTCACCCCTGCCCCACTTGTTTGTAAATTCTTCATGATAAGCTATGCACATTTGATGCGACAGGGAAGGTAAACAAGAAAGATATACACAAAAACCTCAACCACTTTAGCTAGTACATGTAGTTTGTGCAAATTTAGTTGTTTATCCACAATCACCTAAACAAGATCTTCTTCCTGTAATTGTTTACATTCCAAATTCAGAGTTTCTGTATGAAGCTTATAACTTTCATCAGGATCCTAATAATTACGATGAGTAAAATTACAGTGTCAGAGTTTCTGATCTCCTGCTGTCTCTCTCATTTTGTGCATATTTGGCGCAGAAAGAGTACTATTTCTTGAGTGTAAATTATCTTCATTTCTTAAGGATTTGGTAGGTTCATTTGAAGGAAACAAAGAACCATTTTGGTGACCTTTCCCTGACCTGTTTAACTAATGTGGACTAGGTTTCTCAGAACACCTACTGACGGTTCTAAGAACAGCTTCAAGATGATAAATTTTATCTTAAGTGTATACTTGTACTGTAGTTGGTGGTCTGGCAGCCTGGGGATTCCCTGGGAGCATGACCCCTAGACCTGCTGTTGCCCCTGACCACAATATATCATTGAAGTCAACTCTCTGGAGAGGAATGGACTAGGCTCAGGGACACAAAGTGACCATATAGTGTGTGTACTTTTACGGTTCTATGCATCTATAGGATGTTGTACTACTGGCCTGCTTACTAGAAAGGAGAGGAGCGGATGGAGAGGAGAGGACAGAAAATTGTTAAGAGGACACAACACGTATAGAATGAAAAGAAGGAGTATACTGTTATTGGGCAAGGAGAACAGAAGGAGCTGTAGATACGCAGACATGCAAATTTAATTTGCATTGTATACTTTCACTCAATCACAATAATTTTTTTTTTAAGTACTACTTGTATCCTTGTAAATACAGAAATTCATGGAACTTCATCAGGTTCTTGATTTAGACGATCTCCAAGATAACTATATTGTTAGTTTCATATTCAAACAGCTTTCTCTAAGGCCTGACTGAATACATTGAACTCCGTGAGCTAATCTGTCTTTACAACATGTTGCTTCCTATGGTTAAATCTTATGATAATTTTTGGTGGCATTTGCAAATGATTCTTACACTACAATATTGACTCTAGGGCACAATGCTAACAGTACCACTAATTAACTCTTCTCTGTGTGTCAAGAACTATACTACATTATTTGAAAATGTGGCTACCACTACCCACAGGAACAATAAGATGTTATTATTAAGGAAACATACTTACGGTATTAAGTGAATTGCCTAGCATTAACTAGATGTTAACAATGTCCCATTAACACTGAGAATTTTATAACATCAGATTCCATAATGCCACCTCTGTTGTTGAAATCTTGCTTGTTCCTTAGCATCCTTCTTTTTAATTTCTATTCTATTTTCACCACTTCAATTAGTCATATTTTTTTAAAAAATCCGTCATGTTCCAAGAACACACAGATATAAACAGCATCATCTCTAGACCTAGTGGATGAATATATAAATCCATGTAGTGCAGTAATAGACAAATGAACAAAATATTAGGTGGCAATTACAGTGTTATAGTACCATATGTAATGTATATTAGGAGTTATGCCTAATGAGGAAATACTGAAGCAGAAAACAGTGTGGGTGGTATTCCAGAAAGAGTGGTTAACTGGGTTTATACAGTCATTAGTGGCAGATCATAGAAGTCTTGTATTGTGTTTTAAACACTTTAGGATTTTGTTCTCTAGGATATGGGGAGCAATCGAATAGTTTAAAGCAAGGGACTGATACGATCAGAATTCTATTTTGATAAATTATTCTGGTAACAGTACTCATCTATTCCTTGACTGATTTGTCAGAGATAAGAATGGTGATGAACTTTTCTTAGGAGGTTATCATATATGCATGATGAGAGATAATGAGGGCTGGAACTAAGGCAATGACATTGTTAACAGATTTCATCCTCCCTCATTTCTTTTTTCTTTTTTTTTTGAAAAGTAAAAATGTCACCTTGAAGAACAAGGTTCACCTAACCTAAGCCATGGTCTCTTCAATTGCATGATATTCATGCAAGAGCTAGACAATGAATATGCGAGACAGAAGAAGAATTGACGGATTCAAATTATGGTGTTCGAGAAGAATATTGAATATGCCATAGACTACAAGAAGAACAAACAGATCTCTCCTGGAAGAATTACAGCCAAATTGCTCCTTGGAAACAAGGATGGTGAGACAAAATCTTATATTCTTTGGACATTTTGTCAGAAGGAATCAATTCCTGGAGAAGGACATCATTCTTGGTAAACCAGAGAGTCAGCAAAAAAGAGGAAGACCTTCAACAATATAGATTGACGCAGTGGCTGCAACAATGGATTTGTGCATAACAATTATTGCTGGCATGGCACAGGACTGTGCAGTTGTTTTGCTGTGCATGAGTTGGAACCAACTCAATGAGCATCTAACAACTGCTTTTTTTTTTTGTTTTTACTATGTATAATCTCACCATAGACCGTTCTTAACTCATAATTCTTCAGGTACCTATTAACAATATATGAGAATTCAAACAGTGACATAGATCTATTCTTGCTACAGCTCCCACAGAAACATTTTTTTAAAAAAACAATTAGTTTGGTGTGAAACGCTGTTCCACAGTAGACTTTATGTTCCTTTTCATAAATGTTAGCGAGGTTGAACATTGTTTTTAAATACTATTTGGTCATAACCATTTCCTTTTGGGGGAAATGCTTGCTAAGTATTTGCTTATTGTTTGATAGCTTTTCCCACCCGTGATTTAATTTTAACATGTCTTTTTATCTTTAGAATGTGTCCCATGTTAAATGAGTATATAAATAGAAATTCCAACTCTTCATTAAATAAAGCTATTATTTTTAGATAATAGACAATTACTTCTACAGTTTTTTTTATGTCAAATGGTATCCTAATTTATTTTTTTTCACAGATAATATGCTAGTAAACTCTTTTAATGAAAGTTATTTCAAACCAGAGTAGACATTTGTCTCTCTTGATTTAATTTTTTGGTGCCTTTTACATCCTTGTAAAGAGATGTATAAAAGGAAAAGTAAGAAAACAGACCTTAAAATGTTCATCCTAGTTAAACAAGAAACAGACTTGGCTAAACTCTTCTAAATCAACTCCCACGACATCATCGAGGATACAGCACTCCCTAAGAGGGCTGTTAGAAATCTTGAATAATAAAACAGAGAAAATACAGAGTACAGTTAAAAGACTTCTGTAGGTTCTAGCGACAAAATTTGAGACACTGATATTTAAAGCTAGCAAAAATAAGAACAAACTCAGACTGAAGTAAGTTTCAGGGAAAAAAAAAAGTATCCACATATTCTATTTCTATAATTTGCATTGACACATGATGAAGTCAAGTGATAAAATATCTTGACCCAGTACTAATGTTGTCCACCTACAGAATCTTTACACAAAAGCTACATCTAGGAAATTTTGAACTGAAGTGAACTTCACTGGTTTTCCAGTGCTTCAGAATCTTTTGTACTATTATTATACAGAGTTCCCTACAAGGCAAATTTTCTCCCTTACAAGGTCCTAAGTAGGAGCTTTAGTGGCACGTCAGCCTGTTAAGTGAACAGCTGGTTGTTTGAACGCACCAGCTTGCCCCACAGGAAAAAGATGTAGCAGTCAACTTCCCTAAATATTACAGCCTTGGAAACTCTGTTGTCCTTGTTAGGGGCCATCAAGTTGGTTCTGATTCATAGTGCCTTATGTACAAGAGAATGAAGCATGGCCTGATCTTTCACTACCCTCACAATCATGATGCTTGAGCCTACCATTGTGGGTACTGTCAATTTTGTTTTCCACCAGATTTGAAGAGAGTCTTTGAAGGTTTTTCTTAGTAAACATCTTAATTTGTAGAGCTCTATGGCAAACATGAATATCTTCAAGCACTTCTGTTACCGCCTTCCTGTTATTACCTCTTTCCCACAAGTAGACCTTGGACATGACTAAGCTATAGCAGTAAAAGCTGGAGGATTCCTACTTACTGATACTACTTTGTATTTGCAGTGGTGATCCCATCAGTTTAACAGCTCTAAATGCCAGCATGTGCTGATGACTTACAGATTTCTATCTCTGGCCAGGGCTGCCTTTCCTGTGACCTTATGGCTTATATTTCTTTCTTTTTTTTAAATTAATTTTGGTGAGGATATAAACAGCAACTGCTACATGTACAGTTCAGCAATATTGGTTGTACTCAAGTTGTGCTACCTTTCTTAACAGTCTTTTCCAAATGTCATCATCAACACAAACTCACTGACCTCTAAGCTTCTCATCTAACCATCTGAGTTGCTGTTGTGTTTGATCTCATATAAAGAATCTTTAAAAATAAAAAAAAAACAAAAAATAACATTTCAGGTGGAGACATTCTCTTCTAATTAAACTACCCAGAGATTGTATTTCTAAACCCCTTCTGGGTCTCTCACTTGGAAGTTTACATTATCCAAAACAAGGTCTCATCACTGAAGGCCAGAGCTTTGAATCCACTTATGGCCATGGGGGAGAAAGACACGGCAAACTTTTCCCACAAAGATTTTTAAAAAACCCCAAACTTGATGCTGTTGAGTTGAATTCTGACTCCCAGTAGCCCTGTTGGATGGAGTAGAACTGCTAAGGAGCTGCTGGATCTGCAGACCTTTTGGTTAGCAGCAGAACTCTTAACCACTATGCTACCAGGGCTCCAGCCTAGGAAACCAGATAGGAAAATTCTGTTCTGCCCTACAGGGTCTCTATAAGTTGGAATCTCCTCAAGGGCACATAACAATGACAAATAAATAAGTAAACATAGTAGTTTTTCTGTACTTTATACTGTAGAAAGATTATAAGAAGTTTCCAATAACGAGTAGCTGGCCTAAGATGATACATGTCTGGAAGTCAGAGTCAAGAGATGATTTGTTAGAGGGACCGAACACATCTGGTTTGTTGTGTTTGGACTTTTTGAAGAAAGTAGAAAATGAGAAAGGCTGCCAAGGATAGGTAGATTATCACCAGGCAGAATTGAGAGGAGGACATTACTGGCAAATAGAAGAGTATTATCAAGCTGGATTTGCGCATTAGGAACGTAAGAAACCATTTAAATTTACTTTCACTTAATGACAGCCCTAGAAGATAAGTGTGAAACTAGTTTCAACAGGCTAAATTTTCCCAATATTTGCCCTTTCTATCACTATATCTTTGGAGAAGCCCTTGTCATGTTATACAGACTCTATTGCACTTCCTAAATACAACACCTTAGAAAGGCAGTGACTTGAGTTGTTTAGTACAGTTTTGTCGACTTTCATTTTTAAGACAAGAGGTTTTAAATCACCACAGTTCAATAACATCAAAACGATGATGACATTATATACCAAAATAAAATACTGTTTCTAATTTATCAATTTTCACTCGGTAATTTTTGAAACCATTCTAGAAACTTCTCTATTAGAAAATCTACCCAAAATTCAATAGGTAGTATGTCCTTTTATTCAAAAGTAGGGCACATTTTCTAAAAGGGGTAACCTTTCTAAACAACACACACTGTTCATTTTTTATTTGCACATTTCAGAGGCAGAGAAGAGGTAAATTGTTTTGATACACGTATGTATACTTTCCACAAATGTGGTTTATTTAACAAAGTGATTTTCTGAACTGATTTAAATAGTAAATTTTCATAAATATTCTATATTTGCTTGAAAAACAATGTGTATTCTGCAATGTTCTATAAATGATCATTAAATCATGTTTGTTAATTAGGTACTCTTTTTTTCTGTTGACCTCTCAACTAATGAGACTTGTTGAAACTGAAAAAAAAAAGATACTCGATGGCACTTGGCTTGGCTTGGCAATGTCTCCTTAATATTAGTATCAGTTTTTCCTACATATAGTGTTAAGATATTGTATTGAAAAGCAAAACGAACAACAAAAATATATTGCTGTGGAGTCTATACCAACTTATAGTGACTTTGTAGGACACGGTAGAACTTTCCTCTACAATTTTAAACAAGTGGCTGGTCACTTCAAGCTGCCAACTTTTTGGTTAGCAGTTGAGCTCTTGTACATATAAACTTCGAAATGAGAATGGTGATGGAAAGGTGCTTGTTGTCTCTAACAATGACTGTTTGATGTTAAAGTGTAATGAATTTTATCAATATGATTAAATTCATTTTTCTTTAGTGAGTACTGTCCCTGCATATATTCTCCCATCATTTTATTTTCAAGTTTCCTGTGTCTTTGACTTTTCAGTGTGCCTCTTTTCAACTGAATGTACTTGGTTATTTTTACATCAAACCTGGCAATAATGAATTGTTCAGGCTATTTATGACTACATCTGGATTTCTTTCTATCATATCATTCTATGCAACATTTCCCCTTTTTGAGTTTCCTTTAGTTTTTCCCTCTTTAAAAAGTTTCCGTTGTTGTTGTTTAACTGATTGTACTTTATCACAATAAATTAGCTTCCTGTAGTGGTTTAGAACTGGGGTAAGCAAACTGTAGCCCATAAACCAAATCCCATCCACCACCTGTTTTTGTAAATAAAGTTTTATTGGACATAGTTACACTCATTCATTTATGTGTGGTCTGTGGTTGCTTCCCCACAGAGCAGCAGAGTCAAGTATTTGTAATAGAAACTATATAACCCACAAAGTCTAAAGTATTTACTTTGAGGTGCTTCACAGAAAAAGTTTGCTTACCTCCTGTTTTCGAATACATACTGTTTTTAATTTTTTTGTTTTTCTTCTTAAAACTTGATCACACATTCTAAGTTCAACAAGTCTAATTTAATCATCATCATCAAGTAAAATGTAAAACTTACATTTCCAATCATTTACATTTCAGCTGTACTGTATTTTGGCACTACTTTCACTCTATGTTTAACTCTGATGTTCTTCTTTAACCAAAGTTACTAAGATATTATTACTTACTCTCATCTTTATCATTTTCTTTCTCACCATTTTTGTATATATTTTCTTGTGGGGTCAGTTTTCTTTCTTCCTGAAATACAACATGTAACAGTGACTTTGCTGTTGATGTTAAGTTCTCTCCGTTTGCATCTCATTTGACTGCAGATGTTCTTATTTGACCTAATTTTTAAATACCGACTTTATTTTTAGGTTTACAGAAAAAGCATGCAAAAAGTACAAAGTTCACACATACCCTTTCTCCCCTCCTGCAGTTTCTCTAATTATTAACATTCTGCATTCCTGTGATGTATCTGATACAGCTGATGAACAATAAGTCTATAGATCATAGTAAGATTTAATCTTTGTGTTGTAGAGTTCTAGGATTTTGATAAAAGCGTATGCGCACTGTCTATTCATCACTTTTCCTTCCCCCAAACTCTTGGCAACCACTGATCTTCTTACTATCTCTATAGTTTAAACCTTTCCAGAACGTCATGTTGTTGGAATCGTACAGTATGTAGCTTTGTCAAACTGGTCTCTGTAACTTAGCACTGTGCCTTTAAGTTTCCTCCATGTCTTTTGATAGCTTGATATCCCCTTTCTTTTTATCACTTACTAACAGTCTCCTGTATACATGTACCGCAGTTTGCTTATGCAGTCACCTAGTGAAAGACATATTGGTTGGTGCCAATTTGGGGCAACTGTAAATAAAGTTTCTGTAAGCATCTGTGGACAGGATTTTACGTGGACATATGTTTTCAACTCACTTGAGTAAATTCCTGGAGTGTTACTTCTGGATCATAAGATACACCTCTATTTAATTTTGCATGGAACTGCCAGACTGTCTTCCACAGTAGCTGTTCCTTTTTACTTTCCTATTGTTCTAAATCCTTACCACCATGTGGTGTCAACAGTATTTTATTTTAGCCCATCTAACACATTTGTAGTAGTATCTCGTTATTTTAATTTATAATTCTCTAATGACAAGTGTAACATGTTCTCATATGCTTATTTTCCACCTATATCTCTAAAGACAAATAATCAGTGAAACAGAACAGCCAGCCATACTTAGAACCACACAAACGTAGTCAACAGATCTAAACACGTATTATCTGGCAAAGGATATGTATCTAAAATAATACAGTAAACAAAAGTTATTGCTATCAAGTTGATTCCAATTTACAGTGACCCATGTGTTACAGAGTAGAACTGCTCCACAGAACTTTTGTGACTGTGCTTTTTGTAAAAGCTTTTCACAGGTCTTTGCTCTACAGAGCTGCTGCGGGTGGAGGAGCATTCAAACCACCAACCTTTAGGTTAGCAGCCAATTGTAAACCATTTACACCACCCAAAGACCTAAAATATTTAAAGAACAAAATCTTAAAATTAACAAATCAACAATTTAAAGATCTGAATAGAGATTTCACCAAGGAAGATACACAGATAGTGAAAGGCATAAGAAAAATTGCCCTCACTTTTGAAAAGTACTTTTGCTGCACACAGAATTCTCAATGACCATTATTTTCTATTAACAATTTGAAGACAGTACTTAAATTCTGACTGACTTTCAAGCTAAGAAGCCAGTTTTGAGAGGTCAGCTGTTAGTCTAAAAATGATGCCCATATGTCTGGAATACTGATGGATGTTACAACTGCCTGAAATCCCTATATACTTTTAAGCTGTGTTCTACATTTTCCTTCTCTTTTTCTCTTAGTGCTTCCTTCTGCACGATTCCTTCAGATTTACCTTTTAGCTTACTAATTTTCTTAGCAGGGACATCTAGCTGCTGTTTAACACATCCACTAAGTTTAAGATTTTAATTATTATTTTTTCTTCTTGAAGTTCTATTTGATTCTTTTAAAATATTTTAATATTTATCCTTGTTTTATATTTTCTTTAAAGATAAAATATATTCAATAATTCCAATAAACCAAGTCTTACTGGCTTGGTTCCATCTTTTGTTATTTCTATTGATTCTTACGGTATCTGGTTTGTATATTTGTATTGTGATTCTTTTCTTGTTTACGAGCTTAGCTCCCTTACATATTTTTAGCGGGCATTGTTTGAGGCCTGATTCAAAGATACAATCCCTCAGAGAAGATCTGCATTTGATTCTGCCACCTGCTGTCGCAGCTATTCCAATCAGATCAGGGATCACTTAAATTATGTTCAGGCACTGATGGCTCACATGAGTGCCTATGTTTGTGTAGACCCTGCAGATAGTGCGCTTTCTGGACATAAGTATGTGGGAAGGCTGGCCTATGACTGTTGCTTTCCAGAGATATCTCCACATAAAGCCCTGAGTCAAAACAAGCTTCCCTCAAGTTTGGCCAATACTTATCTCTTGCTTTACATAGAAGTTTCTCATCTGAACCCATGTCCTCCATGGGCTTAAATCTTTGTATCCTGTCCTTTGAGTACAGCCACTAAAACCACAGTTCCAGGCTACTAGGAATCAGATGTACCTACAGAAATGAAAGTTTTCAGTATTCATTTGCTTGGACTTACGCTCTAGATTTATTCCCTTCTTTTGGGAATTTCCCTTGGTATCTCACATATAGTAAATATATAGTAAAATAATTTTGCATGTGTGTGTGTGTGTGTGTGTGCACACATGTGTGTGTTTTATTGAAGAGAGCAAGTATATGTATTTTAAGCTATCTTATTGGCCTTTGACTCAAATTAGAGAATTATTTTTCTCATTTGGGTTTTGCTGTAGAAACCCTGGTTGCAGCAGTTAAGAGCTACAGCTTCTAACCAAAAAGTGGTAGTTCGAATCCACCACGTGCTCTTTGGAAATTCCATGGGGCAGTTCTGCTCTGTCCTATGGGGTTGCTATGAGTCAGAACTGATGTAACAGCAACAGGTTTTTTAACAGATACCTGTGGAAACACTGGTAGAGTAGTGGTTAAATGTTATGGTGGCTAACCAAAAGGTCGGAAGTTTGAATCCACAGGTGCTCCTTGGAAATCCTATGGGGTAGCTGTACTCTGTCCTATAGGGTCACTATGAGTCTGAATCAACTTAGAGGTAATAGATTTGGTTTCTTGTTTTCTTTTTATAGATACCTGTAAAGAAAACAAAATAACTGCATGGCAGTTTTTAAAGTGGATTCTACTTTATGTCACCATGCTGTGTTATACACACAAACTGATATAAAACACTGCTTACGTTCAACTAAACCTTCAGTTTAGGTACTGTTTACAGACTAGCTGAGTTTTGAGGCTGTATATACAGTGCTTTCATTCGCATACATACCTTCCTGTACAGTTTGCAGGGTTTGAGGTTGTAGCGCATCTAGCCACCCTCTCCTCCTCGTGGGCATACACTGAACTTCAGCGATGAGTTTAGGCTAGCTGCCTGTATAAAGGTGGAACTAAGATGCAAAGGTATACATCTAAAAATTTCTTTCCAATTTATAAACTGATCTGGTTTCTCTTATCTTTGAAACTCATGTATCTCAAACAGCCTTTAACAAATATCACAAAGGAAGTTGAAGATATTTTTGCAGATCCTTTGCTCTTTTTGGAATTGTCAAGTTGGATAGAGGGTCATTTTTCTAAATGAGAATAAAATACTGGCACTATTATTTTTCATTCTTTCTTTTCAATTCTGATTATAACCAAACTTGATAAAACACAGATGTATATTTAGCAATATACATACTCTATCAGTCAAGGCATCTTCATTTCTAACTTTTAAAAGGTTGAAGCCTAATAATAGGTTTTTGTGAAAAGAAAACATAGATGCAAGTAATCTGAAATGGAAACTGGATGATTGAGCACTCAGTTGAAAAGTTATAAGGAATGAGGATTTCTTCTGTCCTGAATGGAATTGCAGCATAAGCTAATTACGCATTGTAAATGTCTTGGGAGATGATACTTGCCAGTAGAGTAGCCAGTAGACTCTAGCTGAGATTCGATGATGGTAATACAGGGTTTATAACAAGACAATACTTTAGTTGATAAAAATTAATCTTAGATTTCTTTTTCTTTCTTCCCCTTATTTCTTTAGTTCAATGCAGACTACACCTTTTTCTTTTAATTTCAAATAACTTGTATGATTTATGACATTCTATTAAAAAATAAAAGGCACTTTACCAAGAAAAACAGAAAACAGAAAAATTAAAAACAAATTCTGTTATAACAGCTAACTGAAGAAAAGAGACTTTATTAAAATAGGCCATGTTATTCTGATGTCTGGTAATAGTTTCACTGTGATATTTACTTGAGAATAATGTGAATGAGCAGAAAGAATCATCTAATTCATAAACATTTGACATCTGAAAATATTCTAAAAGTTCCAGTTTGACTTATGACATTCTTAGACTTTGTAATCCTTCTTAAATAAAGAGCCAAATCAAAAAGCACAGCAGAAACTAGTATCGTAAGTTTAATATATCTTAACATATAGAAATATATCTTTAAACAGCACATTTAAAGAATAATATAATAAACTTGTATCTTCTTATAATGGTAAAGCATTATTTAAAAATATATTAATTAATGTACCTCCAAATATAGTTATTTTCAAAATTCTTTATGATAAATTGTATTCTAAAACATTTCAACATACTCTGAATTACAAACAAACCCAAGAAATGTTTCAATCTATTTCTGATGTATTTTTTTTCTTTAAAAATTTAAGAGTGATTAATAAATGGTGCCTTAGGAATATTTTTAGATCAACTCTAAATAAGCCTAAGCGTGGAGCCACCATAAATTGCAAGTTAGCAATATAAAGATAATTCTTCAAGAAGTTGGTATGTGTTGAAGAATGTCTTAGAAGGCATTCCAACACAGAGAGAAAATAAGTTAATTTCAGAGGGAAGAACACACATGTGCCACACATAGGCTTACTGTTCAGAATTTTTTGTGCTTAGAGGAAGGTTTACAAAATTTCCTTACAAAATAAAGTTTTCACTGAGCTCATTCTCAAAGCTATGAAAAATGCATTTCAGCTGTTCTTTCAAAATGGCAATTCTTTCAAATATATTCTAGGATTTTTTGTAATTTCCTCCAGTTTAGTGTCTGTGCTTTTACCCCAAATAAAATCCTATTGCATGACATCAATCAGCAAATTTGGTTATAATGGAGAACTAAAAAAAAAGGCTCTGTCGACATTTTCTGCTCTGGTGTATTTTGTTCTTGTAGTGACTCTTGTCTGTAAATGTTTCTTTATTTTGGACTAACTTTTTAAATCTGGAAAAAAAGAAATCTGCAACTGTAGTGTTCTACATAATAGGCAGGCATGATTAATTTGAGGTAAGAAGGTTGTACTACAATTCTTTTAGTGTTAACTTGGAGAGTTATGAACACAGGCTCTAGCCTGTCTCCACAGAATTCCTGAAGCTTTGAGCTTTTTGCAAAATCTACAATCCACAAGCCAAGAAGTCACATGTGCCTACAGTAACACCCATTTTGTTAAAACAAACAGTTACAACAATTATGTGCAATCTTTCAGCCTCTATGTTCTGCCTACCATTTATTTATTCAAATCCAGTTCAACATTTTACTTTATCTAACCAAGCATAAATGCTAACAGAAAAAATTGTGTTTATCCAAGCATTTTTGTTTGGGTTGTTATTTTTTTTATGTTTTGTTTCTAAATAAATATCCTATCATAGTTTTCATTGGCACAACATAACCAAACATATTAAATTTCCTTTAACCATATTAAACAGTAAAAGTTCTCTTATTTCAAAAAATTATATAAAAATTATATCAGAAAAAAACATTGAAATGGAATTGAATGGGACTCAAGACTCAACATTTCCCACTAAAAGTGAGACTGGGCAATCTATTGTGTAATACTGTGACCTATAAAATAGGTTTTATTGATAATGAGGCCACAAAGGAGAATATATGCCTTTAAATAAATAAAAGTGACTATATACATGATATTATACATAGAGAGATGAAATGAGCCAAGATAGCTTTAGCAAATCTCCCTTTTTTCTGAAAGCATGCTTTTTATTGCAGTCATAAACTTTAACACAAATCTTTTTGTTACTACCATTATTATTTAATATTAGTGGCAGCCACATGAGCGTACTACCATATTTCTGTATTTTTTTAAAATGACATTAGAGCTGTCATCAAAGTATAACACGGAGATGGCATTTAATTTTGTTGGAGCACAGCAAGGCTTTGGTACATGGTCTGGGAACATCAGATGAACCTGGAAAATAAAAAGATTTCTTTTTAAAGAAATAATGTAACCACTTTATTTATAGCTTTAAAGTGGTATGCTTATTATTCACAATCAGACACCCTGAAGCTGAACACCTTTTCCCTATTGATGTTTGAAGTCAGAGGAGACAAGGCTTAGTAGTAAAGGAGGCAGTCTTGAGCATTAATGCCTGGACTCAACTGACAAGTCTAGCTGTGTGTTTGGGCCTTGGGACGGGGAATAATCCACTAAGGAAAATTCCCCTATGGAAAGTCATCAGAAATTTTCCTGGGGGACAGATCATACGAACTAGCACTCAGTTGCTGTTGGGTGAAATGACTATATGTTTCATGAGAAATACAGAAGCTATAGTGCAAATTAAAGAACACATACAGCTGGACTGTAAAAAGATTTGGATATAAGAATTATTTCTTAAAAGAATAATTAAGTAATAATTTATAAAAGCTATGACAACTGTTAATTTTCATTAGTAGAGGGATCATAAAAATCACAGTAAAATACACTCCAGAAATAATCCGACACTCCAAATCAATGATTTCAACTCTTCTTCACAAAATTCATTTACCAGATTAGCTGCAGATTAATACCCTTTTGCTTTCTTTCCCCCTTCCCACTCTCTCAACAAGTGCCAAAAATCAGGCTATGCAAAAAATCAGAAGCAAGGGGCATAGGTATTTTCAAATAGGATATCAATCCCTCCAAAACAAATTCTAAACTGTGTCTGTACATATAAATGGAGATGCCTCAGGAAAGGGCTTACACTCATCGTGATCAGACTGGCAGTCTGCCTTTATTTGCAACAACTGAGCGAGGAGCCAGACATGGTCCCCGCCCCCTTCCTGCCCATTGCTTTGACCCTTCCCCCAAAGGAGTTTATAGGAAGTCCCATTGATGAGTCTAAAGGGATCTACAAAAACCCAGTACAGCCTCTTAGAGTTTTGGCTGCACAGCACTCTGGCTGAAATGATATAGGACCATTGCATGTGGACAGAAACAGCAGGAAAAATGAGGTGATCTGACAAAGACGTGAAATTTCCTCACAAGACTAAAACTTGGATAGTTTCTACAAAATTCAAATGCAGCTTGTATCCTGGTCAGCTTTATCATCCATAACACACACACACGTATGACTGATGACCTCTGTTTCAATGGCCTTGGCAACTTCATGAAGCAGACACTCTGAAAAAATGGATGGCTCTTGAATGGTTTCTTAAACATATTAGTCACAAACATGCTTTCCCTTAACAGCAAACATACCTGTCTTCTTGTTTCATATCCTACAAAGAACAAACATTCAATGCCAGGAAAAAAAAATAAAAATAAAACTTCCCATGTACTCATTTTAAGCTTTGCGATGACTTATTTTCTACATCCTGGGACAGTGAGGCAGAACGGGGTCTTGTTCCAAATCCAAGTCAGATTTCTTTTTAATGTTTGTTTCCCAACACTGCCTTCAAGTTTACAGTTCTAAAACTGATAATATATAATTATTTGTAAGAAGAAAAAGTGAAAGGGGTAGTATTTGACAAAGAGCTTTTTCACCCCAATAATTAAGCATTCACTTAGCCTGAGGAAAATTTTATGCATTGGAAACTCAGCTAAGGAAAACAAAAGCCTGCTTTCTGAGTCTTCAAAATGACAACAAAAGAAGGTAAAGAACTTTCTAAGAAATTAAGTGGTCTTTTTCATTGAGTAGCTATTCCTGTGACCACACAGAAAAAGACTGAACAAGCTGTTTGTCTCTTCAAGGGATAAAACAGTAACATTTCTCTCTATCTGCACCACAAACTCTCCACTGACAAGAATAGAAGGCTAAGCTTCTTTGAGATTATTTTTTCAGTGAAAGGCTACACTTTTCCTTGCAAAATATGCCTACTTCCCTTACTCAGAAATACTATTCCATATAAAGAAGTACTTACATTCACAGATAGAAAAAATCAATACATATTTAACCTTGAATTCCTCCCCAAATTTGCTCTATTAATTGTATTATATAGCACGGAAATAGGCAAACTCAAAAGTCAAGAATCAAAGACCATAGACGAATTGCTTCTTTTCTAAATATACACTTGCTTTTATCCTTCTGTTTCTTTTCACCACAAAGTTATCACCCAAATTTCTGACAGTACCCATGCTCTGGTTTGCCAAAGTTGTGCTGTTTTAGCATCTAGTGAGTCTGCAGTACTAACCCTTTTGATAGGGTGTGATAGATGGTGTAGATGCTAGTAAAACATCATGTCATCCAGGGATTTGATCTGTCAGTTTGTTTATATCATTCTTTATTCAGGAAGAAACTAAGGTACTCATATTAGCTTTAAATTTTAAATTAACTATAAAAAATAGCCTTCTTGAGTCAAATCCTTAAAAATTCTAGTATCAGTTCTACTTTAAGGGGGGGATCCTAAACAAGCCTTACCCAAAAAGGTCTTATTTTTCCAAAATCCTGTTTTCCTACTGCCATCCATCAAAAATCCTACTCCCATAATTAAGTCTGGATTCTAAAATAACGAGCTTCCTCCTTTCTTCCCTCCTAAACACATATAATTAAAATTTTCGTATTAACTCAAACACTAGTTTAGAATTATATCACACAGTTTACAACTCTTTCTAGAAGCCTCTCTGTCTTCCAAGGGTTGTTCCTGTGTCACATCCAGAAGTCATGTACCAAGTTACATTAGACTCTTAAAAAGTTTCATAAGTTCATTAGATATAACTATTTAGAGACCATGAAGTCAACATTTCATCATTTTGTTCACAATAAAAAGTCTAGGTTATTAGAGATTCCATCACTGCAGTGTCTGAGTGTAGAAAGGGGAAAAAAAAATAAGGGTGAGTTTTATCCTAAAGATTATTGAAGAAGGAAAGAATCAAGAAACAGAAACTAGCCTTATACTTACATTCTACATGGAAGAGCTTTCATGATAACAAAGTATATTATGCAACATTCTTCAGTAATTAGAGTAAAAGCCCTCAGATGAAATTCAGTACAGCTATTATTCAATGTTTTTGCAATGGTTACTAATAAATTGTTAGGTTAGATGCAGCCCCTGGGACCCTGGGTGATTAGTCATATTGCAGAGTGAGGACATCACTGCAGAATGTCTACTTCATGTAATCATTTCGATTTTCCTAGCTGAATCGTTTGCCCATTCTGGAATCAGAGTTAGCTCTTAAACCTGCCTGTACGTTTTGACTACTCCCACTATTGTCACTTTGGCTCTAAGAAGTAACAAAGAAATCTGAGAAGACAATGTATTGCTTATTTTAAATGGAAGCTTTTCTTGAAAATAACTTCACATTGTGTGTGTGTAAACCACTGGATAAACCATTTCAGACCTATAAAAACAAAGCATACCAGGGTCTGAACTATGGCATGATTGGTAGCATTCATATGGGCGTTGAGTGGAAAAGAACATTCTCCATCACAATAAAATGCAGCATATCCTTCTGGTGCTATAATCCAGTCCTAAAATGTACAAAACACAAGAAAAAAAATCACCAAAATAAAAATAAGACAGATAATTCTTAAAGCATACACAAGTGTATTTCATCTGAATAGGTGGTTCTTCTTCAACCAACAGTTATTCTAATAGGACAGCTCACCTTTTAATTTAGTTTTTAAGTTGAAATATACAACAAAGTATAAATATTTTTATAAGAAATTGTCCTCTGTAATTTCTCCCAGGAGGTTGCTAAGTAAGATATTCTTATTATGTATTAATCCATGTATTCATGAATAAAACCATAATCATAAAATAGCATTCAAAATATTGTTTAAACAGGAAATGATGAACTCTGGAAAGTTCAAGTGAACCAGAAAGGAAAAGGAGAATAAACTTAATTGAGATAATTTTCATTACATTTTAATAAGTCATTCCTGATTTTAGAAGTCTGACAGCCTCCTTAAGGCTTTAATATTTGTTCCATGTGTGTTTTTATTTCCATTCCCACATTAGCTTTATAGTCTCTTTAGAAGAAATGGAGCAAATTTCTGAAAACTGTACATAAAAAATTTAAGGAAGCTAAAGCATTGGCAAATGGAATGATTGCCCTGGTTTTGTTTTGGTTTGGGCTTACTTTTCCAGAGAAATAAAAGCTGGTATGAACCGAACTATCCATATTGAAGGTTCATTATAAAATTTGAAAATATTTTTATTTTAATATTCTCAATAAAATGTCATTTCCTGAGAACACATTTAATGAGATCTATGAGGCAAACTAAAAGCTTCAATATAAACTCTCAATTCATAGAGCCCTTAAAAATTACTTCGTTTGAATCCTCTTCTCATCCTGTTTGTAAAGCATATCTGAAAGACAGCAGTAAGCTTTTCAGGTACAAGACTTCTTTTCTTCTTTTTCATGTAGATTTACCCCATGGCACAAACCCTACAGTTGATGGGTCTATTTCTTAGATTCTTTATAGCCTGGGACCGTAAAGGGGCAAATGAAGTTGCTTATGTTAATCTGAACAAATATTCATGTGAAAACTAAAAGCTGGGGATTTATACAACAGGACTTATTTTTTTCATTCCATAGATATCAGGAGGCTGTATTTGTTCTTTAGCAGAAATTGCTTTTATTTTAAAAGCAACTAAGTATGTTTTGATAGGGAAAGGACAGTAAAAGAAGAAAAAATATGTCGATGAGTCACATACTGAAAACTCATGTCAAAAATAACTGGTTACTGTAGGAACCGACTTGCCGGCACTTGGCTGGCTTGGCATTATAAAAATTAGTGACAATGATTACAAGTTACTAAACACAAAGCAAAAGAAGAACCACCTGAATTGACTTAAGGGTCTTACCTGCCATCCCAGATCCCGGAAACTCACATACAGCTCATGCTTCTTACAAGCTTGTTTTTGTTCACTTGTATTATAATCTAAAGATTAAAAATCAAATTTTAAACAAATGGCAGTTTATCTAATATGTTAATATTTCTTTTGTGGGATTATGGATAAAGAGGACTATAATTTGAAGTTACAAAATGTAAGTTGGAATCTTATTTATTTATTTAATATGACTGAGTGAAAATGTACTTAAAGCCAAAGCCACTTACTAACCATGCGACCTTCAGGAAAATCAGTAGTCCTAGGCTTCTTCCTTAATAAAATGTGGATAATATCTTTTACTTTGTGATGTTCTGAGGACTAATTATGACAGTGCACAGCCTAGTGTTTCCTATGTACTAGCTGCTCAAGGAAAGCTCCTTCATTATTCCATTCATACTGTAAACTCAACCTAGTGCCACTCAATTGATTCCAACTCATAGTGACCCTATGGGAAGAGCAAAACTGCCCCACTGTGTGTCCAAGAGTGTAAATCTTTTTTTTTCTCTTCCGCATTCTTGAGATGAATGTTTACAGAACATTCTCATTAAACAATTTGTAGACAAATTATTTTATGACATTGGTTGCCAACCCCCAAACATGTCCACACTCTTCCCTTCTCAACCTTCGGTTCCCTATTACCAGCTTTCCTGTTCCCTCCTACCTTCTTGTTCTTGCCACTAGGCTGGTGTGCCCATTTAGTATCATTTTGTTTTATGGGTCTATCTAGCCTTCAGCTGAAGGGTGAACCTCAGGAGTGACTTCAATACTGAGCTAAAATGTGTCTGAGTTGAAACCAACTTGACAGCAACAGGTAAATACAGGTATCTTATCCAAACAGAGCTTGTGATGATCTCTCAAAAATTCATTCCAGTTGTAGACGTCTTCATTCTTAGCTAATAGCAGTGACCCCTCAAAAAGGAACTTGGAATTAAAACACATTTCTTTTTTTCTCTCACCTGTATGTCAAAACTGCCAAGAAATCCTACAGCTCTGTCTTCAAACCATCTATTCTTACTACTTCCATCACCACCATCGCACCATTTGTTCTAAGCTATCAACACCTCTTGCTTATTGCAATATCCACACTGCTGTTCTCCCTGTTACTGCCTTTGCTCTTCTACAATGCAGCATGCAAGTGGAACTTTTGAAAAGTAATTTGTAATATACCACTTATTTGCCAAAAGTCCCACAGCAGCTCTCAAACAACTAGGAATGTAATATTCTCACAGTGACTTACAAGGTTCCATGAAATTTGGTCACATTACTCCTCTGACTTATCTCCTCCCAGTTTTTCTCTCCTTTATGGACTGAGATGTGTTCCCAGTGCTGAAGTCCTAAACTTCAGCCTATAAATGTGACCCTGCTTGCAAATACAGTTTTTCTTGTTCATGTTATTGAGGTCATTCTAGAGTACACTTTTTTCCTAAACCTAATCCCCTCTAAGTGAAGTTGTTGTTGTTGTTAGGTACCATCAAGTCAGTTCCAACTCACAGAGACTGTATGAACGAAGCACTGCCCAGTCTTGCACCATGTCCACAATCAATTTTATGCTTAAGCCCATTGTTGCAGCCACTGTGTCAATCCATTTCATGGAGGATCTTCTTCTTTTTCACTGACTCTCCACTCTACCAAGCATGATGTCCTCCTCCAGGACTGATCCTTACTGATAGCATGTCCAAATTATGTAAGATGCAGTCTTGCCATCTTTGCTTCCAAGAAGCACTCTGGTTGTACTTCTTCTGGAACAGATCTGTTCGTTCTGTTGGTCGTCCATGGTACATTCAACATTCTTCTCCAACACCACAGTTCAAAGGCATCAGTTCTTCTTCTGTCTTCTTTGTTCATTGTCCAGCCTTTGCGTGCATATGATGTAACTGAAAATATCACGGCTTAGGTCAGGCACACCTCTATCTTCAAGGTGACATCTTTACTTTTCAATGTTTGAAAGAGGTCCTTGGCAGCAGAATTTCCCCCCAAAATTCATCTTTTTACTTCTTGACTACTGCTTCCATGGGCACTGATTGTGAACCCGAGTCAAATGAAATCCTTGACAACCTCAACCCTTTCTCCGTCTATGACAATGTTGCTTACTGGTCCAGTTGTGAGGATTTTTGTTTTCTTGATGTTGAGGTACATCCATACAGAAGGTTGTGGTCTTTGATCTTCATCAGTAACTAAGTGAAGTGGTATCTTTTAAAAAGGGAAAACAGACAGGGAGTGATACACAAATCAGGGGGAAGATGCCATGTGAGGATTCATCTACAAACTCTGGTGGCTGTCAGAAGCTGATGGAGACAGGGAATGATGTTCTGCTAGAGCTGATAGAGCATAGCTCTGCCAGGATACTGATTTTGGACTCTTAGCCTCCAAACTGTGACACAGTGGATTTCTGTTGTTTGAAACTACCTACTTGTGGTATTTTTATTACAGTAGCCTAGCAAACTATCACACTCTCCTTTGCTCCATTCCAGCTATGACACTCCGTACTCATAGGCTCACTCCTTCCTTACAGTCTTCTCTCTCAGTATTCCCTCTTCTGGAAATGTTTCTTCCCTGAATATCTACCTGGCTAATTGCTAAATCTTCTACAAGTCTTAGCTTAAATGCTATCTTCTTGGTAAAACCTTCACTGCCTATTAAAATTTGCATTTTGTACCCCTAATATTATTGGTATCCCTCACTTTGCTTTGATGTTCTTCCATTTCATGTATCATCTTTTAAACTTTATTATGCTAACTGTTTGTTTCCCCATAGTAGAATGTAAGTTCCACAGGGATGAATACCTCTGCTTATTTCATTGCTGTATCCAAAATTCCAGTAACAGTTCCTGGTACACAGAAGGCATTACCCATAAGTGTTTGCTCATTTAATTAATGAATTCCTCATATTGTTCAACAAATAATGCGATGCACAGGAAATACATCATTTCCATTATGTATTTTAGAATGTAATCTAAAAAATAAATTATTTTTATAATTGTTTTAAAGTAATTAGAGACAAATGAGACTAACATACTTTTATCTGAAAAAGTAAAACACTGAAAAAGCACAGTTTTTACAGAAAAAGTCTCTATGTTGTGTGCTTTGGAGCTTATTCATATTTCTTAGGATTTTATTCTAAAACCAAACTCCCTTAGGAGCCCTATCATTGAGTGGTCATGTGTTTAACATGGTTATGTCCTTCTGATGTATTGAACCTTTATTTCCAATTAAAAAATATGAAAGAGGAAAAAATTTAAGTTAGGAGAGCAAGAATACAGTTAATTGTTTTCTCATTACAGTTATCCAGGGCAAATCAACAAAAACAGTTAACTATGCAGTAACAGCTTGTGTTGATGTGTCACCTTCCAGTTCATCTGTCTTCAACCTCTAACAGAAATGCAAGCAAATGGAAGATTAAAGTGGCCTGTCTGAGAGATATTCTGAGCTGTCTTTCATAGGTACCTCAACTACCTATTTATTTTATGTCAGTCTGAAAAAACAACATAATGATTAACTTTGAAACTTTAGAGGGTTTATCTTATTTTTAGAGTTGAGCTATTCCTACATCGAAATTACTTTAACTAAAACAAATTAGAGATGCAGGGCTAAGATGGTGGAACAGTCAGATCTTCCCATGATTCCTCTAATAAAGATTAAAGAAAAAGGAACTATATGACATTCTAGGAGTCCAGAACATCAAAGAGAAAGCTGAGAAATCAGACTGAACAATAAAGAAGAAAGAATAGGTCCAGAAGTACCTAGAACTAGCCAGATCTGCCATGGGAGGAATCCACACCCCAGAGGAGGATTGATGTTGTCCAGGGTAAAGGAAGCAATGGTGTTCGGAGAGCATCTTCCTCAGTGGAAGAGACTGAGCAGTGGAGAGCCCATTCAAGCTTCCAGACTAAGTGGAAAGTGGCATTCGACTGTCAAAAACTAAGTGTCTAACTTGCCACGTATGGATCTAACACTTTTGGTTTAAACCTCTCTCTCTTTTCCCAGCACCTCCTATTCCCTTCTCTGCACTGTACCAGGCTGCATATTCTGAAACACAACCTTGGCCAGAAGTTAAGAGCCCTTATGTGCACCCAGAGCCATTCTCTCAGGCTTGGAGCTAGAACAATTTGATAAATGGGGAAAAAAAAATATATATATATATATATTTATATTTATATTTATACACACACACAAAAATCATACAACATTCAAAAAAAGAGCAGGAGTGGTACTATTAATTCTAATAAAATAGATTCTAAAGTAAAATCTACCACAGTGGACAAGGGAGGACACTATATAATGATTAAAGGTTCAATACATCAGAAGGACATAAACAGATGACCACTCAATGATAGGTCTCCTAAGTACATCACACACTAACAACACTGAAAAGAGAAATAGCTCCACAACAACACTAGAAGAGTTCAATGTGAAGTGAAGGAAAGAACACCCAGAAGGAAGCTACGACATGGAAGGCCTAAATGCCACAATGAACTAACTTGCTCATAAACATATGAAGAACATTCCACCCAACAATAGCCAAGTATACTTTCTTTTCCAACAGACATGGAACAGTCTCCAGAATACACCAAATATTAGGTCATAAAACAAAGCTCAAGAAAATCCAAATCACTGAAATATTGCAAAGTTTCTCCACAGACCATAAAAGTGGAAATCAATACATAAAAAGCCATGGAAAAAACTGAAACACACAGAAACTGAACAACACCTTGTTCAAAAGCTACTGAATTATAGAAGAAATCAAGGATGAAATAAAGACATTCACAGAAACAAATGAGGATGAAAGCACCTCCTACCAGAACCACTGAGACACAGCAAAAGCAGTGCTCACAGTTCAATTTATTTCAATAATGCATGCATTCAAAAAGAACAGGCCCAAGTTAATATATTAACCCTACAACTTGAACAAGTAGAAAGAGAGCAGAAAAGAAGGCCCTGTGCACCAGAAAAAAGCAAATAATAAAAATTAGAGTGGAACTAAATGAAGTAGAAAATAGAAAAACAAAAGATTTAGCAAGACTGAAAGCTGTTTCTGTGAAAAGGTCAACAAAACTACTCAACCATTGGCCAAGCTGACCAAAAAAAAAAAAAAAAAAAAAAAGAAGCAAATTACCTGACTAAGAAATGAGATGGGCAATATCATAACATACTCAAATAAAATTTTAAAAAATTATAAAATTAGAATACTATGAAAAATCATACTCTAAAAAATTTGAAAACTTAGAAGAAATGGACAAATTTCTAGAAACACACTACCTACTGACCTAAACTAACACAAATAGAGGTAAAACAACTAAACAAACCAAAAACAAGAGATTAAAAAGGCATTTAAACACTCTCAACAACAATAGTCCTGCCCTGGGATGGCTTCATCTAGTGCTACTATTACTAAGGTATTTCAGAGCATAAAAAAGGATGGAATACTCCTAAACTCATTTGATAAATCCAGTGTATCCCTGATATTAGGTAAGGGCAAAACATCTCCTATGAACTTTGATGCAACAATATGCAATGATATTCTAGCCAAAAGAATTCAACAACCAAGTGGGATTCATACCAGGGATGCAAGGATAGTTCAACGTTAGAAAAAAAATCAGTGTAATCAACCACATAGATAAAAACAAAAGAGAAGAATTACTTGATTTTTATCATTGTAGAAAAGGCATTTGACAAACTCCAACACCTGCTCAACAAAAACTCTCAACAAAATTACAAAGAAAAATCCTCAACGCAATAAAGGACATCTATAGGAAGCCAACAGCCAATATCATCCTAAATGGAAAGACTCTGAAAGTATTCCCCTTGAGAAAAGGAGCTAGACAAGGATGCTCTTTATCACTACTTTTATTCAGCATTATGCTAGAAGTTCTACCCAGAACAATCAGGCAAGAAAAAGAATTAAAGAGTATCCAGATTGGTAAGGCAATAGCAAAAGTATCCCTATTCACAGATGATATGATCTTATACACAGAAAATCCTGAAGAATCCATAAAAACCTACTGGAATTAGCAGAGGATTTCAGCAAAGTATCAGTATACTTGATAATCATACAAAAATTAATTGGATTCCTTTATACCAACAAAGAAAACATCAAAGAGGAAATAGCCCCCAAGAAGATAAAATAGTTTGGAATAAATCTAACCACAGATGCAAAAGACCTATACAGAGATAATTACAAGCCACAACTGTAAGAAATGAAAAGAGAGTTACATAAGTGGGGAAACCTACCTTGCTCATTGATGGAAAGATTCATGGTGAAAATGTCTATTCTAAGCGAAGCAATCTACAGATACAATGCAATCCTGATCCAAATTCCAATGAAAATTTTTAATGAGATGGAGAAACAAATCACCAATTTCATATGGAGAATGAAGAAGACCCAGATAAGTAAGCCAGGCCAAGTGCTGTCGAGTCAGATCCAATAAAGCATCCCTGAAAAACTAAATGGGAGGCCTTACACTATCTAACTTCGAAACCTATTACACTGCCACAATAGTCAAAACAGTCTGGTACTGGTACTGGTACAACAAGAAATACAAACACCAAAGGAACAGAATTGAGAACACAGACACAAAATCATTCACCTATGAGCAGCTGACATTTTACAAAAGCCCAGAGTCTGTAAACTGGGGAAAAGACAGTCTCTTTAACAAATAGTGTTGACATAACTTGATATCCATCTGCAAAAAAAAAAAAAAAACTAGATCAATATTTCATATCATGCACAAAAACTAACTCAAAATCGGCCACAGGCCTAAATTTAAAATCTAGACTGATGAAAATAATGCAAGAAAAAATAAGGAGAATGCTAGGAGTTCTAATACAATACATAAACAGAATATAATATATTACTAACAGTGTACAAACACCAGAAGAGAAAATAGATAACTGGCAATTCCTAACAATCAAACACTTCAACAAAAGAGTAAAAAGGTAACCTACAGACTGGGAAAAAAATTGGGGGCTATTACAAACCAGATCCATGTCTAGTGTCTGAAATTTACAAGTACTGTAAAATCTCAACAACAGAAAGACACATAACCCATTTAAAAAATGTGCAAAAGATATAAACAGGCACTTTACCAAAGAAAACATTCAGGTGGCTAAGAGATACATGAGAAAGTGCTCATGATCATTAACCACTAGAGAAATGCAAATTAAAACTACAATGAGATATCATCTCAGCCCAACAAGGCTGGGCATTAATCCAAAACAACACAAAATAAAAAATGCTGAAGAGGATTTGGAGACTCTGGAATACTTAAACACTGTTGGTGGGATTGTAAAATTATACAATCACTTCTGAAATTGATTTAGCACTTTCTTAAAAAGCTAGCAATAGATGTTAACATTCAATGCAGCAATCCTACTTCTTGGAATATATCCTTAAAATGTAAGAGCTGCCACACAGATAGATGCACGCATACCAATGTTCATCACAACACTGTTCACAACTGCAAGAAGATAAATTCAACCCAAGTGTCCATCATTGGAAAAACTGATAAACTATGGTACCTTCACACAATGGAATAATACGCAATGATAAAGAACAATGGTGAATTTAGCAAACACTACATAATATGGAATACTATGGAAGGCATTACATTGAGTGAAATTAATTTGTTGCAAAAGGACAAATATTGTATGGGACCATTATTATAAGGACTCAAGAATAAGTTTAAACAAAGGAGAAAATATTCTTTGATGATCATGAAGGGCAAGTGAGGGAGAGGGGTATTCACTAATTAGATAATTGACAAGAATTATTTAGGTGAAGGAGAGAACACACAGCACGGAAGAAGTCAGTACAAATGCACTAAACTCCAACCTTAGAAGTATTTTAAATAAAACTAAACTCTTTGAGAGACAGAGTAGCAGAAGTGGGAACCTGGGGACCATGATTTTAGAAGATAGCTAGGTCAACTGGCATAGCAAAGTGTATTAAAATATTCTGCAGCTCACTTTGGTGAGTGGAACAGGGGGTCTTAAAAACTATCAAGTGGTCATCTGAAAAGCATCAGTTGGTCTCAGTACACCTGGAACAAAGGAGAAAGAGCATCAAAGACACAAGAAAAGTGTGAGCCCAAGCAACATAAAGGGCCCCACATACCAGAGATGACATCAACATGAGACCAGAAGAACTAGATGGCGTCCGGCCATCACCAAAAACTGTCTGTACGTAGAACTCAACAGAGTCTCTGACAGAGTAGAAGAAATGTGGAATGCAGGTCTCCAACTCAAGTAAAAAGACTGATCTTGACACACTGACAGACTGGTGGGTCCCAGGAAGACATGGCCCAGATCTTCTGTTAGCCCAGAACGGAAACCATTCCAGAAGCCATCTTCTCAGACAAAAGAGAGAACTGGATATAAGACAAGATGACACTCGTAAAGAGTATGGTTCTTGGCTTAAGTGCTCAGCAGTCTAGCACTTAGATGGGGGAGACTAACTGCACAGCTCCTATCTAGAGGTAAGAAGACAGAGAGGGTGTAGAGCTGGTTAAATGCACACAGGAAATACAGGGTGGAAGGGAGGCATGTGCTGCACAGTGTAGGGAGAGCAGCTAGGGACACATGGACAAGTACGTGTAAGTTCTTGTCTGAGACACTGACTGGAATTGCACTCTTTCACTTAAAAAAAGGGGGGGGAGAAGAAAAATAAAAAAAAAAAAGAGTATAAACTCTGAGTTCAGGTGGTATATGGTCACATTTCACCACAACCACTTTCCAAGTACATGATCTTGAGTAACTTACACATCCTTGATGCTTCAGTTTCCTCATCTACTATAAGATTCAAAGAGTTAATAAATATAAAGTGCTTAATACAGTGCCTGGTACATACTAAGTACTACAGAAATGTATGTTGTTGTTGTGAGGTTTAAATTAAATAACATACATAAAATACTTTTAAAAAAATCACAATATTAAATACATTGGTAACAACAGAAAGGGGAGGAGAGAGAATTCATTTGTGACCCACTAGCTTCATTTGAGAAAAATTCCCCTTTAATCTCAGTAGCACAATGACCAATAGTTAACTTATCTTTGCAATAACAATTTAATGCTAAGCTCCAAAATATGAAATAGGTAAGTTCTCTGTATCATATTTAGAGAAAGGGAAAAATCGATTCTGGCATCAGATTGATTACACGAGTTTTATGATATTACAGAAGAGGAAAGCTATGGCACCTATGTATCAAACTAAGGGTCAGCCACATAGTAAATAATTTAGGTTATATAGGTGTAAATGTGTTGGGCTCAACTTCTAACATAAAGGTTGGCAGTTTCAACCTACTCAGCAGTACCACAAAAAAAAAAAAAAAAAGCCTGGTGATCTACTGTCATAAAGATTACAGTTAAAAAATAATAATGGGGGGGCAGAGTCAAGATGGTAGATTAAGCACACGTCTCCTTATATCCCTCTGGAAACCAAGACCTGAATTGACAATCAAACAGAGCCTTCTGATCAACTAATCAGCCTCAGGACACAGCACAGAGCTGTTAATTGGGACTTCATACCACTCAGTGAAAAACCTCCTCTCTTACGCTGACTCCCGCTCCTGGCTAGCCCTGGATCTCACGGACGGAAGGTAAACGCACCATTTTGACTTTTTTTCCTCTGTCTCGGCTGGTGGGCGGAGCTGGGTCTTGACTGGCAGCTGGACTTGGACACACTGCTGGGGGGATAGGCAGGCGAAATTCCCATATTCTGAGAGCCAGGCTCGGGACTCTGTTAATCTAGCCACTTTGAGCCTTTCGTTTCATAGCTACCTCAGCGGGGTTTGTGCGGAGCTCCGCGGTCAGGGTGCGGGACGCCATGTTGGTACCGAGATTTTAGCGGGACCTTGTTCTTAGCCTAGGAGCCAGTGCCTGCAAATGGGACAGCGTTTCTCCGACAGAAAAGTAGTGATTTTGCACAGTGCTGCCTACGTTGGGGGCCCTGTAACAGAAGCAGAGGAATCACTACCTCTCGGCACCTTTAGCCCCTCTGTCTGATGCCTGTGTGGAGGACGCCATCTTGGATACGGTGGCCGCAGCTGGACCTAATTCTTAGCTTGGGAACCAGAGTCTGCCCACTGGAGAGCGCTTTTCTATCACAAAACCAGTACTTGACGCAGTGTTGGATAAGGCTAGGCCCTGTCAGCAGAAGCCAACAGGGCAGTAGCATTGCTGTATTCTGAACTAGTTTGTTATCATCTGGGGTTGGATATAGTGGCGCTTACTTTGTCAGATGAGAAGAGGGACCTCTACACCTGAAAACCTAACTGACTTGTGAACTGGTCAGATACCTTTTGCTTTACATTTGAAGACAGCCTAGAGAAACATTTGCAATCCATCCTCACAGTACCTCTTCCAGCCTCTATATACTCACATTGGACCCAAAAAGCAACAGACAATTGTGGCATACAAGCAATCACTCATGGCTTCAGAAGGCTCCCAAACAAAGCAACCAAGGAGTTTTCCAGATGAAGAAACTTTTATGAAAGCATCAGGAAATGAATACAAATTGATTATATACAGAGCCCTTCTACACCTTATACAAAATGCAGCAGAACAAAATGAAAAATTAAGCAAGTTGTTCGATCTGATGGAACACCAGTACTCTGAAATCCAACAGATCAAGAAGAAAACCAAAGACATAGAAACTTCCATGCAAAGCCAAGAAAACAGAATGGAACAAATGGAAAAAAGAATTTCTGACTTGGAAGACAGAGCTACTGATGCCAGCGTCTATGAGCAGAAATCAGAAAAAAGAAACAAGAAAAATGAAGAAACATTAAGAAGCATGTGGGACTCGATTAAGAGGAACAACCTTCGATTAATTGGAGTCCCTGAACAGGGTGAGACATCTGAGAACACAGAGAATATTGTTGCTGAGCTACTGAAAGAAAACTTCCCAGAAATCATGAAGGAAGAGAATATAGACATCTCAGATGCATATCGTACGCCACTCAATATAGATGTCAAAAGAAAGACTCCGAGACATATTATAATCAAGCTTAACAAAATGAAACATAAGCAGCAACTCTTAAAGGCAGCAAGACTCAAGGCAAAGCTAACATTCAGAGGGAAACCCTGTAGGCTCTCGTCAGACTTCTCAGCAGAAACCATGCTGGCATGGAGACAGTAGCACGACACATTCAAAGTCTTGAAGGAGAAGAACTTCCAACCAAAAATTATATATCCTGCAAAACTATCTTTAAAATACGAAAATGAAATTAAGACTTTCCCAGATAAACAGAAACTCAGAGACTTTGTAAAAACCAAACCCAAACTACAAGAAATACTGAAAGAAGTTCTTGGCTTTGGCTTAGAAGAACAAAACCACTAACTTTGTATTTTAGAACGACACACTACTCAATACTCTACTCATTTAGGGAAGGCTCCAAAGTACATCACAGCTTTGATATGGAAAGAAGCAATCCAGTGATCATCATGAAAACTACGGTGTTGTCATAATAAAAAGAGGGATGTACTACAGCTGTTACAGTACCTCCAGATGGAGACGAAGATGACAAGACTGGTAGTAATTAAAATTGGGTTTACAAATAGTTTATTAAGGGGGATCATAGGGGCAGCCTTAAAGCACAACAAAGATGTATCATACCATTTCAAGAAATCTAACACATGAGTCTCAACAACTATAAAACCAGCTCTGAAAAAGGTGAAAAATCAACTCACAAAAAAGAGTGTCCCAGAACAGACTAATAAGAACAACAGAGAAAACATCAAAATAAAAATAAACAAATCACAATGGCAGCAGTGAACACATACCTATCAATAATTACATTGAATGTGAATGGACTGAATGCTCCAGTAAAGAGACACCGAGTGTCATCTTGGATCGAAAGACACGACCCATCCATATGTTGTCTACAAGAAACTCACTTGAGACCTAAAGACAGGAACAAACTGAAAATTAAAGGATGGAAGAATATATATCAAGCTAACAATGAACAAAGAAGAGCAGGGGTGGCAATTCTAATCTCAGACAAAATCAATTTTAATGTCAAATCCACCATCGTGGACAAAGATGGACACTATTTACTGCTGAAAGGTTCAGTACACAAGCAAGACTTAACTATATTAAACATTTATGCTCCTATTGTCAAAGCACCTAAATATGTCGAAGAAACACTGACTACGCTCAAAAGAGAGTTAGATGACTCCACAGTAATAGTGGGAGACTTTAACACTCCACTCTCATTACCAGACAGATCATCTAGAAAACAGCTCAGTAAAGATACAGAAGACCTTATTGACACAATTAACCAACTAAACCTCATTGATATATACAGAACTTCCCACCCATCAGCAGACAACTACACCTTCTTCTCCAGTGCACATGGAACATTCTCCAGAATTGACCACGTGATAGGCCATAATGCAATGCTCAACAAAATCCATACCATTGAATTACTGCAAAGCATCTTCTCAGATCATAAAGCCATCAAAGTTGAAATCAATAGCAGAAAAAACAGAGATAGAAAGTGGAACTCTTGGAAACTAAACAACATCTTGCTAAAAAAAAACACGGGTTATAGAGGAAATCAAGGATGAATTGAACAAATTCATGGATTCCAATGAGAACAAAAACACTTCCTACCAGAACCTATGGGATACAGTCAAAGTACTGCTCAGAGGTCTGTTTATCTCCATAAATGCACACATCTGGAAGGAAGAAAGAAACCAAATCAAGGAACTAACTCTACAGCTTGAACAAGTAGAAAGAGAACAACAGAGGAACCCCTCAGGCACCAGAAGAAATGAGACCATAAAGATTAGAGCAGAGCTAAATGAATTAGAGCATAGAAAAACAATTGAAAAAATTGAAAAGACCAAAAGCTGGTTTTTTGAAAAGATCAACAAAATTGACAAACCACTGGCTAAACTTACTAAAGAAAAGCAGAAAGGAAACAAATAACCCAAATTAGAAATGAGAGGGGAGTTGTCACCACAGATGCAACAGAAATCAAAAATATCATAACAGAATACTATGAAAGACTGTACTCTAACAAATTTGAAAACCTAGGGGAAATGGGCAAATTCCTTGACTCACATCACCTATCCAAATTACCACAACATCAAGCAGAACAACTTAATAAACCCGTCACAAAGGAAGAGATTGAAAAGGTCATCAAAACACTGCCAACCAAAAAAAGTCCGGGCCCAGATGGCTTCACGGCAGAATTCTACCAAGCATTTAGAGAAGAGTTATTCCCAATACTACTCAGACTATTTCACAGTATAGAAAGGGATGGAGTACTCCCAAACTCATTCTATGAAGCCAGCATAACCCTGATACCTAAGCCAGGGAAAGACCCAACAAAGACAGAGAACTACAGACCGATATCACTCATGAACCTGGACGCAAAAATCTTCAACAAAATTCTTGCCAACAGAATACAACAACATATCAAGAAAATAATCCATTATGACCAAGTGTGATTCATATCAGGGATGCAAGGCTGGTTCAACATCAGGAAAACAATGTGATTAACCACATAAATAACACAAAAGACAAGGATCACATGATTTTGTCCATTTATGCCGAAAAGGCATTTGATAAAGTCCAACACCCATTCATGCTAAAAACTCTTAGCAAAATCGGCATAGACGGCAAATTCCTCAACACAATAAGGGCCATTTATACAAAGCCAATTGCCCACATCATCATGAATGGAGAGAGACTGAAAGACTTTCCCTTGAGATCAGGAACTACACAAGGATGCCCACTGTCACCTAATCAGCCTCAGGACACGGCACAGAACTGTTAATTGGGACTTCATACCACTCAGTGAAAAACCTCCTCTCTATTCAACATTGTGCTAGAAGTTCTAGCCAGAGCAATTAGACAAGACAAAGAAATAAAGGGCATCTTCATCAGCAAAGAGGAAGTTAAAATCTTCCTGTTCACAGATGATATGATTGTATATGCAGAGAACCCCAAGGAATCTATAAGTAAGCTACTCAAACTGATAGAAGAGTTCAACAAAGTCTCAGGATACAAGATAAACATGAGTAAATCAGTAGGATTCCTTTATACCAACAACAAGACTGTTAAGGAGGAAATTATCAAATCAATACCATTTATGATAGCCCCTAAGAAGATAAAGTACCTAGGAATTAATCTAACTAGAGAAACAACAGACCTTTACAAAGAGAACTACAAGCTCTTACTACAAGAAACTAAGAGAGACTTAGATAAATGGAAAAACCTACCCTGCTCATGGATAGGAAGACTTAACATTGTGAAAATGTCTATTTTACCCAAAGCAATTTATTTATATAATGCAATCCCAATACAAGTTCCAGCATCATTTTTTAATGAGATGGAGAAACAAGTCACCAATTTTGTTTGGAAAGGGAAGAAGCCCCGGATAAGTAAGTTACTACTAAAGAAGAAGAACGCACTGAGAGGCCTCTCATTACCCGACCTCAGAACATACTACACTGCCACAGTGGTCAAAACAGCCTGGTACTGGTACAAGAACAGACAGATCGATCAATGGAACAGAATTGAGACCCCAGAGATGACACCATCTTCCTATGAACAGTTGATATTCGACAAAGGCCCTAAGACATTAAACTGGGGTAAAAACAGTCTCTTCAACAAATGGTGCTGGCAAAATTGGTTATTCATCTGCAACAAACTGAATCAAGATCCATATCTTACACCTTATACAAAAACCAACTCCAACTGGATAAAAGACCTAAATATCAAACCTAAAACGATAAAGCTCATCCAAGAAAAGGTAGGAACAACAATGGAAGTTTTAATACACAATCAGGACAGACTCCAAAATCTGTCAAAGAAACCTCAATCAACAGAAGAGAGAATAGATAAATGGGAACTATTAAGAATCAAACACTTTTGCTCATCCAAAGACTTTATTAATAGAATTAAAAGAACACCCACAGAATGGGAAAAAATATTTGGCAACTCTGTGTCAGACCAACGCCTGATCTCCATAATCTATAAAATACTACAAAATATCAATAAGAAGAAGATAAACCATCCAATTAAGCGATGGGCAAAGGAGACGGACAGACACTTCACTAAAGAGGAGATCCAGGCAGCCAAAAAGCACATGTGGACGTGTTCACGATCTTTAGTTATTAAAGAAATTCAAATCAAGACAACAATGAGATACCATCTCACCCCAACAAGATTGGCCATGATCCAGAAAACACAAAACAACAAATGCTGGAGAGGCTGTGGAGAAAGTGGAACCCTCCTACACTGTTGGTGGGTTTGCAAAATGGTCCAGCCTCTTTGGAAGGCAATCTGGTGCTTCCTTAAAAAAATGGATATCGATATACCATTTGACCCAGTAATTCCACTACTTGGAATATATCCTACAGAATCAAGGCCTTTCACAGCAACGGACACATGCACCAGAATGTTTATCACAGCACAGTCCACTATAGCAAAAAGATGGAATCAACCCAGATGCCCAACAATAGAAGAATGGATAGGTAAACTATGGTACATATACTCAATGGAGCACTACACAATGATAAAGAATAACGATGATTCCAGGAAACATCTCCTAACCCGGTTTCAACTGGAAGACATTATGTTAAGTGAAAGTAGTCAGCGACAAAGGGACAAATACTGTATGAGACCTCTACGATAAGATCTCAAAAACAGACTTGTGTATAGAAGAAAAGACTCTTTGACAGCTGCAAGGGAGCGGAAGGAGGGAGGGTGAGGGGGATAGGGTTTAGTTTAGACAGTTACTAGAAATCTAGTTGGGAGAAAGCGGTGATAGCACACATTAGAAACGGGAACAACATTAAGTGGACTTCAGCATAACTTGAGTACTCCTTCCATCTTAACTCAATACTGCAAGGACAGAGTAGCTGGGGCGGGGGGCGGCGGACCATGCTCTTAGGCGAATTCCAGGCCAATTGGCACAATTAACGTTTTGCTAAGAGAGCTCTCTGCACCCAACATTGGTGAGTGGCATCTGGGGTCTTAAAAGCTGCCAAGCTGCCATCCGAGGACACAGCAAATGGTCCCAACTCAGCAGGAACGGATGCTTACGGAGGACCAAAATGACATGCGGTAAAGACAACCGAGAAGACAGAGAGACCCACAAGAGTGGGTGCCTACATTGACTTGGGACCGGAAGAACCAGATGGTGCCCAGCCACCACCAGTGATAGCCACGATGGAGCTCACAGAGAGGAGTCTCACTGGCAACACAAGAATAAAAAAGGGGTGCATCATGAGATCTCCACTAAAAGACATCAATTGATGGTCCAGCGGTTTTGGGATTCCTCTGAGAGCATGGCCCCCGGCCCTTTCCCATAAATTATAACAAAGGTCCACTCTTTGGACAGGAATGGATTGGACTTGGTAATGCAGAGTGACCATATATTGGAAGCACTTTATGGTTCTATACGTCTATAGGATATCATCTTGCTGATCTCTGGCTGGAGGAAGGGGAGTGGATGGACAGGAGGGGAAAGGAGGCTGTTGGGAGGATGAGACATGTATGGAGGAGACAGGAATAGTGTGCAGTCACCGGACAGGGAGAGCAGTGGTAGCTGCATATAGGTGGGCATGTAAATTTATACGTGAATGTACATTTTCACTCAGTCATGTTAAATAATAATAATAATAATAATGATAACTCTTTGGAGCCATTTTACTCTGGAACATACAGGGTTACTATGAGTCAGAATTGGCTTAGTGGCAGTTGTCTCCATTTCAACTGCTCAGTTTTGCCACTGTAGCTTGAAAGTAGCCATAGACAATACGTAATAGAAAGAGTGTGGCTGTTCCAATAAACTTTACTTATGGATACAGAAATTTAAATTTCATACAATTTCCAAGTGTCATAAGATACTACTCTTCCTTTAATTTGCTTTTCAAACACTGAAAGCTATAAAAACCATTCTGAGCTAATGGTCAAAATTAGGTGACAAGCTGACTTAGCTCATGGACTTTATTTGCTGAACTTGCATTAGAAAATGATAGAAATATTTATTCCCTTATTCTTGTCCTGGAAACCCTGTGGCATAGTGGTTAAGTGCTACAACTGCTAACCCAAGGCTTAGCAATTTGAAGCCATCAGGCACTCCTTGGAAACTCTGTGGAGCACTTGTACTCTGTTACAGGGTCGCTATGAGTTGGAATCAACTAGAAGGAAGTGGGTTTGTGTTCTATTCTTCTTAATTAACAAAATTGAATATGAACAGAAACATTGTAGCCAATGACATATACTCCTCTATACAGTTTTCTAAGAGCAGCTGGTAGATTTCAAGTGCCAATCTTTGGGATAACAGCCAAGCTCTTAACCACTGTGCCACAAGGGCTTCCCTAAAAAGTTATAGACTCTATGTATGGTTACCTGAATTCTGTGTTTATTAAAGAAAAAAAGTATAAACAAACACATAGAAGTCAAAATACATGTGTTCCATCTATTCAGCCTTTCACACAGGCTAAATGATATATATTCTAAAACACTGCATAAAGTTAATGAGCAATGAAATTTATAACAGAAGCTAGTTCCAAGAGTCTGATTTCATAGAGCATTATGGCCACACACTCTGTCAGGAATCAAAATTAATGTATTCTGAGTGAAGTAAATGTTGTACCCTAACCAGCAAAGTTTGCAGTTAGGTTGACTAGAAATGGTTGGCAAAAATCAGCTGAAGGAGAAAGGGCAGGTAGATTAGATTTACATCTTTAAAATAATGTTGATTGGCAGCCTTTAGGAGGTTAAAATGAAATGGCCATAAAGTTACTGTTAATGAACTTGCCTGCAAATAGATGCACCAAATTTTACTAAAGATTTTCTAAGTGCCACAGCAGAGAGTAGGAAAGTAGGCTAACAAGTCTCCATCACAATACAGGTATTATAAATGAAGCATTACTCTGTTTTGTCTCTTCATGGTAATAACATTGGGAAACTACTGCCCAAGTATTGAAAGTATTGGTAAATACTTTATGCAAAGTTCTTAATGGTAAATTTCTAGAAACAGTAAACATTTACTTATTCTTAATTTGACTTCTTTTTTTCTTAAAAATCGTTTCGTCTTATGAAAAGAAATCAAGACAAAATACATGGAGGTTCAAAGCAGTAAAAGAAAAAAAAATTCTTAGCCCTATATAGGATGTATAGAGTCTGCACAGTACTTCCCAAATAAACAAGGGTTAACATAACTACAAACGAGAAGAGAAAATTAAGTGCAAGAAATCTCATATCATGCACTGAATTGTGTTCCCCAAATATGTGTCAACTTGGTTAGGCTGTGATTCTACTATTGTGTGTGGTCATCCTCCATTTTGTGATTGTAATTTTATGTTAAAGAGGATTAGGGTGGGACTGTAACACCTTTACTAAAGTTATATTCCAGACCCAATAGAAAGGGAGTTTCCCCGGAGTTTGAACCTATACCTTTTATCTTACAGGAGATGAAAGGAAACAGAAACAAACAGTGTTGGGGGTCTTATACAAGCAAAAAGTAATTCCGGGAGCAGAATGTGTCCTTTGTACCTGAAGTTCCTGTGCTAAGATGCTCCTAGACCAAGAGAAGTTTGATGATAAGGACCTTCCTCCAGAACTGACACAGAGAGAGTGTTATTCCCTGGAGCTGATGCCCTAAATTTGGACTTGTAGCCTACTAGACTGTGAGAGAATAAATTTCTCTTTTTTTAATCCATCCACTCATGTATTTCTTTTTATAGCAGCACTAAATGACCAAGACATCCCATATACCAATATTGTTTGTTGTTTTGGTTTTTTTCCTTCAAAATATGCTTTTGTAAGGAGATAGAATATAGATTAACCTACAAAAAAAATCCAAATAGTGTTTAACATTTTAAGTGAGACAACACCTTAAAGACACCTAATATGATGAAATAGTGCTGTTTCAAAGCAAACAAGATACTAGTATCATCACTCTTGGTTCCAAAAAGGAAAGCAGAGAAAGACAAAGTTAGTATCTACAGCAATTTATGCAAAATAAAAAACGACAAAAGAATTAAGGTACAAGATGTAAAGCAGTCACAATGATGCTACAATAGGCTAAGCAATAATGTAAAATTGGATGTAGCCTTAAAACCAAAACCAAACACACTGCCTAGAGTAGATTCCAACTCAAGCAAATCTATATTAGAATAGAACTACCTGAAAGAGTTTCCAAGGAGAGCAGGTAGACCTGAACTTCCAACCTTTGGGGTAGGAGGCAAGCTCTTAACAATTGTACTAACAGGGCTCCTGATGCAGCTCAAAAAAAAAAAAAAAAAAAAAATACACCAACTTTGAGTCAATCCTGACACATAATGACCCTCCAGGACAGAGCAGAACTCCTCTACAGGGTTTCCAAGGAGTGCCTGTGGATTCAAACTGCTGACCTTTTGGTTAGCAGCCATAGTGCTCAACTACTATACCACCCAAGTTTCTAATAAGGCCTTCATAGTGAAATTCATGATGAGGCCAAACAAATACCCCTTCTCTCTCAAAGATGAAGGATTTCAAATTCTATCGCTACTGCAGCTTAATCATCATCTGCCATACCCAAAGGAAACCTGGTGACATAGTATTTAACTGCTGTGTCTGCTAATGAGGATTAGCAGTTCAAATCCACTAGATGCCCCTTGAAACTCTATGGAGTCAGAATCGACTCGACAACAGTGGATTTTTTTTTTAATTATGATTCAATGAAAATGTGCATTCTCATATAAATTTGCATGCTCACCTATATGCAGCTCCCACTGCTCTCCCTGCCCAGTGACGGCACACCCCTCCTCTCTGCTCCATACATGTCCTATCCTCCCAACCATCTCCTATCCCCTCCTCTCCACTTACTCCCCTTCCTCCAGCATGAGGTCAGCAGGATGACATCCTATAGCTGCATAAAACCATAAAATTCCCACAAGATACAGTCACTCTGCATTGCCAAGTCCAATCCACTGCTGTCCAAAAAGCTGATCTTCATTATGATTTATGGATAGGGGCACCATCAGGGCCAGGAGCCATGCTCCCAGGGGAACCCTGAAGCCCCCGGATCATCAACTGTGGTCTTTTATTGGAGATCTCAGGGTGCACCTCTATTCATACTCTTGTTGCCAGTGAGACTCAACTTTGGGAGCTCCATCATGGCTATCACTGGTGGCGGCTGGGCACCATCCGGTTCTTCTGGTCACAAGTCAATGTAGAGACCCAATCACGTGGGTCTCTCTGTCTTCTAGGTTCTCTTTTCCCCATGTCATTCTTGTCCTCGGTGATGATCCGTTCCTGTTGAGTTGGGACCATTTGTCGTACCCTCAGACAGCAGCTTGGTAGCTTTTAAGACCCCAGACACCACTCACTGATGTGGGGTGCAGAGAGTCCTCACTAGTAAAACGCTAGCTGTGCCAATTGGCCTCGATTTCCCCTGACAGCATGGTCCCCGGCCCTCTGCCCCAGCTACTCTGTCATTGCAATATTGGGTTAGGATAGAAGGAGTACTCAAATTGTGTTGAAGTCCAGTTATTATTGATCTTTCTAATGTGTGCTGTCACTGATTTCACCCAACTGAATTTCTATTAACTGTCTAATCTAAACCCCCGCCCACCCACCCTCCCTCCCTGCCCTTGCAGCCATCAGAGTCTTTTCTTCTAGGCATGAGTCTGTTTTTAAGTTTTTATCACAGGGGTCTTATACAATATTTGTCCTTTTGTCACTGACTACTTTCACTCAGCATAAGGTCCTCCAGTCAAAACCAGGTTAACACATATTTCCTGCAACCATCGTTGTTCTTTATCATTGCATAGTGTTCCATTGAGTAGATATACCACAGTTTACCTATCCATTCCTCTGTTGTTGGGCATCTGGGTTGATTCCATCTTTTGGCTATTGTGGACTGTGCTGCGATGAACATTTGTGTGCATGTATCAGTTGGTGTGAATGGCCTTGATTCTGCAGGATATATTCCAAGCAGTGGAATTACTGGGTCAAATGGTATATCTGGATCCAGCTTTCTAAGGCAGCACCGGGTTGCTTTCCAAAGAGGCTGAATCATTTTGCAATCCCACCAACAGTGTAGGAGAGTTCCAGCCTTTCCAGCACTTGTTGTTTTGTGTTTTTTGGATCATTGCCAACTTTGTTGGGGTAAGAGGGTATCTCATAGTCATCTTGATTTGAATTTCATTAATAGCTAATGATCGTGAGCATGTCCGCATGTGCATTTTGGCTGCCTGGATCTCCTCTTTAGAGAAGTGTCTGTCCATTCCTTTGCCCATCACTTAACTGGATGATTTATCTTTTTCTTATTGATATTTTGTAGTACCTTATAGATTACGGAGATCAGGCATCAATTTTTTTTTTTTTTGTCTAAACCCAAGGAATTATTCATTTAAACTTGCATCTCCATGTGCATAAATTTAGGAATTATGTTACCTATTTTATAGGGATATCTGTGTTTTTCTATGGACAAATGTGTGATATAAAACAAACACTACAACATAACTATCTGGTGTGTTTGCTTAATTTACTGAGCAAAGCATCCTTATAGTTGACATACCTAATATCCCTACCTTATGGTTCACTGACAAGAACTGTCCACAAACCTGAGTGTTTAACTACCTGCTGTTGGGTGCCACTGAATTGATTTTTAACTCTTAGCAACCCCACATGATTGAGTAGAAATGCCCCATAGGGTTTTCTAGGCTGTAATCTTTATAGGAGCAGATTGCCAGGTCTTTTTCCCTTAGAGTCTTTGGGTGGATTTGAACCATCAACCTTTTGATTAGCAGCCAAACGTGTAACATTTGCACTGCCAGGGCTTCTAACCATCCAGTAAACTAAAACCAAACTCATTGCCATAAAATCAATCTTGACTCATAGAGACCTTATAAAAATAAAAACTAAACTCAATGCTGTTGATTCAATTCTGACAGCCACCTTACAGAACAGAATAATTTTCTAAGGAGCATCTGATGTATTCAAACTGCCAAACTTTTAGTTACCTGAGCTCTTAATCACTGCATCACAAGAGCTCTGACTACTGCTAAATCCAAACCAAACTAAACCTACTGCCATCAAGTCGATTCCAACTCATAGTGACACTATAGGACAGAGGGAACTGCTCCATAGAGTTGATATCTCTACATTAAATTTTCCCAGAAGCCTCCTACTCTCTTGTACTTCTAACCTCACACTCGTTTGATGATCACTACTTTGTTCAGGAAGAGCATCAGCCATCTATCAGTGTGAGTCAGAAAATTGGGTAAGTTTCTTGACTTTCATCTAGTGAAATCGTACTCACAATGATCCTATGCATTACAGAGTAAAACTGAGCTCCACAGTACTCTCTTGGCTATAATCTTTACAGAACCCCACGTCTGTCAATTTGTCATACAGTGGGCCTTGCATGTTGTTATGATGCTGGAAGCTATGCTATTAGTCTTTAGATAACACTGAATCATTATATCAAAAAGAACTGGTCAATGTTCAACCATTCCAAGAGGAAGTATATGATCAGGAACCAATGGAAGAAGTCCAAGCTGCACTGAAGGCACTGGCAAAATATAAGGTTCCAGGAACTGATGGAACATCTATTGAGATGTTTCAACAAACAGATGTGCATTCCTCCATACCAAGAAATTTGAAAGACACGAAAGGTGATCTAACTAAATGCAGAAGTTATTGAATAGTATGAATATTACATGCAAGTAAAATTTGGCTGAAGATCATTCTAAAGCAGGTGCAGCAGTATATTCACCGGGAACCGCCAAAAATTCAGGCTGGATTCAGAAAAGGATGTGGAACTACAGATATCACTGCTGATGTCTGGTGGATCATGGCTAAAAGCAGAGAACATCAGAAAGATGTCTACCTGTGTTTTATTAACTACGGAAAGGCATTCAACTGTATGGATCATAACAAATTACGGATAACATTGAGGAGAATGGGAATTCGTATACTTAATTGTGCTCATGAGGATTCTGTACATAAATCAAGAGGCCGTCCTTCAAACAGAACAAGGAGACACTGCATGATTTGAAGTCAGGAGAGGTGTATATCAAAGTTGTATACTTTTACTATGCCTGTTCAATCTGTTGAAAAATGCTGATACTATAGTGATTAAGTGCTACATGTGTGAAACAAACGGTCAGCAGTTTGAATGTACTAGGCACTCCTTGGAAATTCTATGTTCTACTCTGTCCTATAGGGTAGCTATGAGTCAGAATCAATTCAGTAGCAGTGGGTTTGGTGTGCTGGTTATTCAGTCTGTCTGTCAAGCAAATAATCTGGATGATATGTAGAAGAACAGGGCAACTGCTTTAAAGGAAGACTCATTAATGATCTGTGTTATGCAGATGACACAATCCTGTTTGCAGAAAGTGAAGGACTTGAAACAACTACTGATGAAGATCAAAGACACTGCCTTCAGTATAGATTACACATCAACATAAAAGAAACATAAAATCTTCACAAATAAACCAATAAGCAACATCACGATGTATAGAGAAAAAAATTGAGGCTCTCAAGGATTTAATTTTACTTGATTCCACAACCAATGTCCACAGAAGTAACAGTCAAGAAATAAAAAAAAAAAGAAAAAGCATAGCATTGGGAAAATCTGCAAAACACCTCTGTACAGTGTGGAAAAGTAAAGATGTTACCTTGAAGACTAAGGTGTGTCGGACCCAAGCCACAGTATTTTCAGTCACATCGTAAGTATGTGAAATTTGAACAATAAATAGACAGAAGAATTAACACCTTTGAATTCTGTTGTTGGAGAATATTGAATATACAATGAACTGACAAAAGAATAAACAGATCTGTCTCAGAAGAAGTACAACTAGAGTGTTCTTTAGAAGCAAGAATGGTGAGACTCCATCTTTCATACTTTGGACATGTCCGGAGGGATCAGTTCCTAGAGAAGGACCTCAAGCTTGGTAAAGTGGATGGTCAGCACAAATGAGTAAGACGCTCAGTGAGATGGATTTACACAGTGTCTGCAACAACGGGCTCAAGCTTAACAGTAATTACTGAACAAAATACTTTTATGGAACGAAATTACAGAATGAAATATTTTCATTCTATTGTACATAGGATCAATATGATTTGGAAATGACTCGGTAACACCTAACATTTGCAGTCTTTACAGAAGCTTATCACCAGGCCTGCTTTCTTAGTGCTACTGAGTGGGTTTGAACCACCCACAAATCAGTTAGTAGCTGAGAGCAAACCATTAGCACCACAAAGAACTCATTTAGGACTTCATTCTAGTTAATTTTTTGGCAGTCCTTTACTGTGTCATACATCCTCTCTCTTCTCTTCAGGTAACTTCAAATCATAAGACTTCCTTTCTACTGTCTTCAGCTATCTCTGACCAAAAGTCTTGTCTCTCTTACAGAATTACTTTAATCCTTTGCCTGTGTCTGAAGTGCTGATTTCCCTCAGGGAGGGTGCTTTTCTGCTGTTTTGCTTTTTCTGGTGCTGTCAGCCCCATGCTTCATTTAACAATTTGGGCTCAGCACTGACATACTCCTGAGACAAGCCTCACAGTCTCTGTAGGTTTTTAAAAATGTGACTAACCTATTGCGTATCTATCTTAAAGCGTGGCTAGTGCAAAGTTCAATTATTGCCTCCGTGTCCTCTCTTTCACTCAATTCAAATAAATATCCTTTGTGCTGATTCAGTGTGTCTGCACTTCGTTTTTGCCAAAAGCCTGCAGAGGAAAGAGGGTGACAGTTTCTGCATAAAACCTGGGAGCAGTGGTTCTGTGTATAATCACCTAAAGTTCATCTTTCCCAAGCCAGTAACACATTCATTCAATCAACAAGCATTTGGGTGACTTCTGTTTTGTACTGGAGCCCTGGTGGCATACTGGTTAAGGGCTACAGCTGCTACCTAAAAGGTCAGAAGTTTGAATCTACCAAGTGCTCTTTGGCAGCGCTATGGGGCAGTTTTACTGACTCAGTGGCAACACATTTGTTTTGTAACAGATACCGTGTTAGACTTTCCCAAAGAAGTATGATAAAAAAAAAAGTGGTTGGGGGGAAGAAACTGAGATGTCAGAAGCTAGGAAGCTTTGAAATGGGCAAGGAATACTCTGAATTTTAATTCTCCAGCAATAACTGAGACTTCCATAGTTTGATGACTTGCTTTGCACAAAAGAAAAAAGAAAAGAAAAAATGTAGCCAATGCAACTCTTTATTCCCCATCTCCCTTCCATCACCATGAAGCCTTCTCACAGTATGTCATTGTGAAACCCTAGTAGTATTACAGCACTTATTATTTATATTTGGATATTTGAAAATTGCTCTGGCATTTTAAGTCTCCTAAGTATCAAATTTTCTGTTTATATTAGCATTCCCTGCCCTTAAACCCCTGTCTTTTGGGCCAAATCCTATGAGGCTTTTTCCCGTCTCCTTGATTACTACCTATTGAAAGGTTAAGTCTCATAGACACAAACCAGCTCCTTTTTTCTTCTTATTATCAAAATATGAACACACTCCAAAAACATCTACCACATATTTCACAGAAATGGTTGCCAATGAGAAAATTTTTCAAAAGAAAATATTGGTCTATATTAGAATAATTTTGTACCCTAAATGGTGTTAGGAAACTGGTGAAAAGTTATATGAATTCTACTCCATGTGTTTTATTCATCTCTAGTTATAGGAGTACATTTGTTACTCATGGGCTGGAAGAAAAGATAAATAGAGTTCACCAATAGGGAACAGAACTTTGATGATTTCAGTCATTGGAACGTCTCTGCCAGAGTCGTTATGAGCTCTAATAACAAGCATGCAACTTAGACTTTCCCTTTGTAATTTCCTCAAAAATTATTTACTAGTCTACTCAATGTTTAGCAAAGCTTTTTTTCTTAATGCAGTCTGCTATATTAAATTAAAAACATTTCAACCAACTTCAGAACCATTCTACATGAAAAGAAAAATATACAACTCCGACAGGCCAGTATTTATAAGGAAGAAAAGGTCTTCAAAAGTTATTTTTCTCCATCTTTCATATTAAGCAATTATGACACTTTGCCAAACGAAACATCTTGTGAAGATCTTTATAAAACATCTTTGTAATAAGGCTCTAATACCATATTTTGCTTTACGTGAAAAGGACAACTCAACTTATTGGTTAGAAAGTTACATTAAAGCATCACTAGATATGTGACATGTAATTCAGTATAATGCAAATCCATATAGCAATGTCCTCACTGCTTCTGTTGCTACACACCAAGGTTACTTCTAATGTGAGTCTCCTGGTGTTAAATTTTAGGAAGATTCCAGTAAATTTCACTTAGTATTTTTGTTGAGAGTCTCAGGTGAAAATATAAACACATAAACACACACACACACACACACACACGTAAAGTAGAGGGTCAGCGAAAAAGAGGGAGACCCTCAAAGACATGGACTGACACAGTTGCTGCCACAGTGAAGTTAAGCATAAAAGTGATTTGGGACTTCGCACAGGCCTGGGCAGTGTCTCATTCTGTTGTTCACAGTGTCGCTATCAGTCGTAACTGACTCAGTGGAACCTACCACCAACATATGTACACACACACACACTTGTTATGTGCTTTTACTTCATTTATAATCATTTATTTCTTAGCTAATCACTCATGCATGTTTGAGTAGTAAATATCTGCAGTATTGTTTGTCATTTCAAATAACCTGGGGAAAAATGAAGACTCTGGAAAGAATGGCAAGTGTTATCCGTCTCTTTGGAAGAGTGAACAGTTTTCATTTCTGAAATACCATATGCAGGGATCAAGTATCGCATTACAGATCTACTTTGTCTTGCAGAGCAGCATACATGTAGTGACAATTAATACAGACACATTTAATGAATGAAAAAATATGTACTAAGTTGGGGTGATATACAGTAAGTTTTCCCCATCAAATACATTTAGTACTTTTTTTAATCAATAAGAATAACTTATTGGAATAAAATATTAATCACCTTATCTAAAAAAGATTATTAAATTTGCAGCCTGGGTGACACAAGATGCCCATCAACATAAATAATATGATTAAGTCACTTCAGATGTGGGCAGTTAGATGCTTTCTAATCAATTGCATTTTCATCTTTTTTAAAATTACAGAATTTGCAGTTTTTTTCTCATTAATTATGGTTAAACTGTAAGTAAATTAAGTTATATATTTGCAATATTTTCTTGACATACTTGTGTGTGTGTGCCACACATACCTAAAACTTTAGATAATGGCAGTCCAAATAATCAATGGAATTTTAAATATTATCATAATTCTCATAGAAACCTATCCTACTCCTATTTTGAAAAGAACATAACCTGTGAGAGTCACATATATCACTGCAAGTACCAAAGAAAGTATTTTATGCTGAATTTACCTGCTTATCCATCCATCCTTGAAAGGCCCTGGGGAAGTTGTTAGCTCAGAAAATTAGGCAGTTGGCTGTTCTTTGCTGATCTAGCCATTTTATAATTTCATTACTGCTAGCTTGATTTTAATTTGAACTGAATCTTTCAACATTCGAAAGCAAGTGATACTTATTTTAAAATGAATTACTGAGTGATTCACGGATGAAACATTCTGGAGATTCGAGAGCCATCACTGGATGATTTAACAGACCAAAGGAAGGTATATACAGAGGGTAAATTTATTGTGGCTACTTAATTTGCAACATATGACCCCATAACTCTCCGCACACAACTGCTGGTCTGGTTTGATCTTACCTCCAACACTGGACATTCTGGAGGAGTCCTGATGAGAGCCGGATTTATTGCGGTTTTGATTTTTCCGTTTGTTGGCTGCTCTCACAGATCGAAGAAGGACTTCACTTGCCTTGAAGAAGGCCACCATGAATGGTTGTTTTGACTGAGGCCCATGTCTTCCCACAAGACCAGCAGATTTTACGTTTATACTGCGTCCTGGAACATAATGCACAGGCACTTAGTTTATGGAAAAGACATAAACTTTACCTACCATGAACGAATTCTGAGGGCACTTTGAAAAAGGGAAAAGTTTTAAAACATTATCAGACCATTTCGTTTACAGGCCATAGATTTTTAGTAAATACTGAAGGTTCACCATTACAAATGATCCAGGCTTGGTTTTTAATCTGCCTCGTTCTTCTACTACAGAACACCCCCTGGCCTCTTTCCGTAACTGGTATCTTCTTAGGCTTTGAAGTCAGCAATACTATACATGTAAAAACTTCACTACCACCAGGCTGGAAATCTTAATATTCAATAATAATTTCAAGAGAATATTAACTCTGTGCTGTTCTGCATCAAATGCCCTATAATTTCGCTGTAAGTGACAAAAGCTGAGTGCCTAGCCAGGTGTTTCTCCTTTCTCCACCTTTTTCAAGCACTCTAAGTGTTAATGAGTGCTGATAGCCTTCCCTCCTTCCTCTCTGGCAAAGGCCCAGCAAATTTTGCTAAGCTTTTTCTTAAGCTCTTCACCATCCTTCTAGAAGTCCAGCCTGGGGGGTGAAGTTTACTTTAAACTCAAGCTCATTTTCAATGTGAAGTATCTTGAAATAACCATGAAAATTTCAAGGTCACTTCCCCTTTTGGGACCCTGATGGTGCACTGGTTGGGATCTTGGCTGCTAACCAAAAGGCTGGCAGTTCAAATCTACCTTGGAAATCCAATGGGCAGTTCTACTCTGTCCTATGTGGTCATTCCAAACTGTGATTGACTCAATGGCAATGGACCTTTTTTTCCCTGTTATTTTCTTTCTGTTTAATTTTGACACAGTATTGTACTTACAGGATTTCAGAAGATTCAAACCAAACCTGGAGACTGTTGGAAAGGAGAAAAATCCCAGGTGAGTTTACAGACTCACCATTGCATCTAAACAAGGTTACCTCGCAGACGCTGGCCTATACTTGAGGATTTGGTTGCATACCAGGGAAGAGGGAGTTCAGTTAGGGGATGTGTAGCAATGTGTTTGAAGCAAGGGTATCCTAAAGCCTAGAAGTGGATGCTGAAAAAATACTTTTTCCAAAAATACTTTTTGCTATTTTACAAAAATAGCAAATAATATCTTTGAGGTGCTTGCTATGCATGTGCCAAATATTTTTCTAAGTGGTTTTATATGCATTATTTAATTTGACTCCACAAATACCCTAGGAGTTAGGTATTACTATCATTCCCTTCCTACAATTTACACTTGTTAGGCTTTTGTTAAATAATGTAAAATAATTATCTGTGAAAATAAATACAATATGACTATTTCTACTAAAGAAAACTACTAACTTTGATATCTAGTTCCATCAAAATCACTCAAAGAGAATGAACTATTTAAACTTAAGTTGTAAATATAGCTGAAAATTATTCAAAACCTATGGAAACTTTCTACTCTGGATACAGAAGTGACCAATTTTTAACAGTAATATATAATGTGGTTTTGAAATATGTGCATGATTGACTCAGGCTTGCCCCACGAGAGATGTCCGTGTTTTCTTAAAATATTTATTCAGTAAAGACTGTGGAGCAACTTCAGTCCATTATAAGATCTGACCCACCTTAGAAGAAAGAAAAGGAAAACAAGTCTCAGAAACGGCATTTTAGCAAATAAACCCTTGCTCTTACCAGAATTTATTTTGGCAGCATAAACACTTTTGTGTATACTTGTATTGTACAGAGACTTTCTAACTATCAGAAAATGAGACCGTGTCATGTGAGGCTGTGCAGCTGTTGGGAAGGACAGAGGATTCCTTTAAATGTGGAGGTATTGATAAAAATAATAAAAAAATGTACACTAATCCAAGCACCATCAGTGTCTTCAACAATTATTCTGCAATGTATACAGCATATTGGGTTCCTACAAAGATCACAATGCCACTACTCTCAGTCCTACCAGGGAAAAAGCTAACTAATAATCAAAGTAGTAAACCTTAAACAAATAAGCACATAGGCTTCTCTTCTAAATGCAAATTTACGGTGGCTTTATGCCAGAGTCTGTATTTCTTAGAAAAACTCTATCACTGGCATAAATGAAAGAGGCAGTTTGATTTGTGGTCAGTGCAGTTTCCATTCTACTTCTACTGTAACAAATGTATTAATTCAGCTCAGACTTCCTTCTTCTGGCAGCCCTTTTGCTGTAAAAAGAGAAATTAGAAGTTCTAGCCAAATACCATACCTTGAACTGACCCACTTCAATACATAAACACTTTTACAACATGTTTATTCAGGTGTAGCACTTGAAATTGGTTTAAGATGTTTCCAGTGACAGAGAGCTCAGCAAATGAAAAAAAAGAAAAAGAAAAAAAGAACTGAGAAACTTAACTATTATGGAATAGAAAAACTGGCAATCTGTTCTTCAATTTTTTTTTTTTTTTCCACCTTGGAGTACAGCATAAAGGGTATTTGTTGAAGCTTTTATTTTGATGTTTTAATGGAGTGTTAATTTAACAGGAACTAAATTTTTACTTGTATACATTGATGAGTGCAGAAATCATATTTAATATATGATCTTTCTAATGCTGAAATAAGTTGCTGCAAGATGTTCACAAATGGAACACAGTAAAATCAGTTTTCCATTCATTACAACATACACTGACCCTTTTACAGTTAAAAAAGCACTTAACACAAAGTTCCAAGTTTCCTTTGGTTTGTGTGAGGGTTTCTTTTATTATTATTCCAAAGACTTTCAATATTTTAATTTTTATCTGTAGAGAAATAATACTTCCCTAAGGATTTATGTCCTGAAAACTGCAAAGATGTGTGTATGTTACAAATACGGGTTTCTTAGACTTTACAAAGGTAGATATTGTGTGTGAAGCAAAGTACCTTTCAAACCAATGTGAACTCCCTTTAAAATAACTTTTAATATTATTAGGTTTCCTCTTGGTTTCCTTTTTACTTCAGCAGTGAGGCGACTATTAAGATTCCATACATTAATGCTTGCTCAGTTACCCTTGGTTTTGAGCTATACCATAGAAGCATTAACTATTTGACCTATTCCTTCAGACACAATATATGTACATTGATTATGTTGACTAAACTTTCTGAATGTCTGAACAGTTGTTTTTTTAGGAAATGGTATTGGGAAACCAGACTATATTGTACATATTGGAAAATAGTAAATATTTTATAAAGTACATTTGAATATATTAACTTTTACTACTAAATTTACAGAGTTTTAAAAATGTTACAAATACACAAATAAAAAAGCCTACCTAAACCATGTTGATTTAATGAAATGTATTAGTTTTTATTACGGTGGATTTAAATTTCAAAGCTGATACTTTTTTTTCACAAAAAAAATTCTACAGAAATACAGACTTCTCCATTCGTCTGCACACAGTTTCCTATTATTAACATCCTGTTTTAGTGTGAGACCTTGTTTATAACTGAAAAACCAGTGTAAACATATTATTATTAACTTAAGTTCATAGTTTGCTCTAAGATTCACTCTTTGTGCTGTAATGTTCTATAGCTTTTTAAAAAATATATAAGGTCAGATACCCACTGTCATACATTATGCAGAATATATTCACTGCTATAAAAATTCCCTACGTGCCACCTATTGACTTTTCCCTTTTCCTCCTTTCTCCCTGGCAACCACTGATCTTCTTACTGTCTATAGTTTTGCTTTTTCTAGAATGATAATATAGTTGCAATCATACACTATTTAACTTTTTCTGACTGGCTTCTTTATTTAGCAATAGGCATTTAAGATTCCTCCATATCTTTTTTACAGTTCCTTACTTTTGAGCAGTTTGTAGTTTAAATGTAGATAGGTAGGTAGGCAGATAGACAGATAGATTAAGCACTGAATATACCCTGAAAATAAAAAGGTGGCCACATGATAGAAAAAGTATTAAAAGGGTGGTAAGAACAGCAACTTGATCCCAGGTTTGGTTATTTGGGGATTCAGACACATGTAGGCATGCCTAGAATGTTGATAGGTTTAACTCACTAAGTATATATTTGTATAAGACTGTACAATCTCTTGATAGTGAACTCATCCTAAGCAAAATCTGAACCCATAAAGGACAGATTCAGAACAGTGTCCCAGTGAGTAGAGGAAAGCATTGCTTTTGAATACGTAATTCAGAGTTACTTCTAGTGCAGCTCCAATGGTTGCAACATTAACTCCTAGAGAACAAAGGGGATTCGAGGACAACAGAACTGATTCCCCACAGTCTCTATGAAATGCTGCAGCACGAGGCAGCATTACCTTGGGATTAAGTTAACAGAGTATGAAACAGTATGGTGGAAAAAGTGTCTCCCTACATCAGAGGAGTGTCTTCAGAGCTCCTCCACATGTGCACACGAGCACAGCAGCAGTACCGAGTTGCAAGATTATGTTCTGCATGGGTGGAAGCATCAGGTTCAAACAGTAATAGCAGCTAAAAGGGTTAGCAGAGTAGCACTCTACTGGCATTTAGAGTTTTAAGGTATACCAACAACTTGCTTCAGATGTGGAATTCTCATCTTCAATGTGGTAAAGCCAGGCTTGATTCCTGCCCAAGGCATCTCAGGCACAGCAACACTGTGTTGCTGTAATACTGAAGAGGTTTTGGAAGAGCATCCAGACCAAGACAAACCAGGAAGAAAGGACTGACAACCTAATTCCCATAATGAGCCAACAGAAACTCTATGGATAACAATGGTCTGATGTGCAACCCATCATGGGAACAGCATAAGACCACGCAATATTTTGTTCCATTGTCCACAAGTTGCCATGTGTCAGAGACCAGCTGGATATCAGGAAAAACAATAACTGCAGCAAAGCCACAAGCAGTGCCAGTGACAGGATGAATTGGCTCTGAAAGCGAAAGGACAATTCTCTTGTGCAACACGAGGACTGATGATTAAGTTCCCGAACTCCTCCTAGAAATAGCGTAACATACCTCATTGCTGAATATCACTATGGTCACCTTTGAAGTACTCCCTGTGGGAATCTATGCACTGATGCCAGCACCTAGTCCACCCTTCAAAGCAATGTTGGGATTCTTTTTCTGTCATGGCCATCAGAGCTATAGTCGTATTACCTGGATGTGCTGAATGTCATCAAAATATCTTCCCTTCAATATTGCCTTTATCTTAGGGTAAAGAAAAAAGTTGCTGGGGGACAGCAACTCCTGACTCACCTGCCAGATCAGGTGAGTAGGGAGGATGTTCCAATAGTTATTTGTTTACTGGCGAAAAACCCCCTCACAGACAACTATACAATTAAGTTTGCAAACTTGCCACTGTACCACTATGTGCAATAGCCATTCCAGAAGGAGTTTCAAAATTGCTTTCAAGGATGGACTAGGTGCTGGCATTGATGCATAGCTTCCCATGGGCAATATTTTTGGAGGTGATGGTAGTGATCTTCAGCAATGAGGTATGTAGCACATAGAACAATTAAGTTGATGAACTTAACTGTCAGACCTCATATACATGTCCTGATGTTGTATACTAGGAAGACGGCAGGAATAAGATCTGCTAAACGGGTGGGGCGATAACAGAAGAGGAAGACAAATGTGGTTGTTGAGAGGAGTTTGAGCTTAAATAGATTTAAAGGAAAGGGACAGGGGACAGGAGATAGGGACAAAGATACGGGCAAGTTTCTTTGAAGGATATCCAGTGATTTCACTGATGGCAGCTAGATACAAAGAAACACTGTGCCAACTATGCAAGTCTTCTACAAAAAGTAATGGGACCAAATATGGGAGCCTGGATTTTGGGGTTGGCAGGGACACTGCTTTTTTTTTTTTTTTTTTTCCATTTACACAAAGAATACCCACTCAATCTTTGCATGTGACAAACTGCTTTAGAACTATTCCTATTATGAACATCTTGTTTTCATCTCAAAATTACTTTGCAGGTACAGAGACAAAAGAAACATTTTGAGCACAAAATTTACAGACATGCCATTTCTCAGTTTTGTTAATTACAGAGTGAATAAAGATGGGACTGGAGTGGTATCTTCTAAAGAAACAATTATTCTCTTAGCACAGAAATGATGAGTGATGAATGTAAAGCTGTCATATGTTTTGGCCTCCTAATTTTTACCATAATTGAGGCTATAGCTTCAAGACATCTTGGTCCACTACTCTGACCCTTACACATTTTCTAAAAGCATCAGAGTCAGGCGACCGCATTGACATACACTTAATGATAAAACTATTTCCAATTTAAAGGTAGAGTGAAGGTTGGTCAGTAAAACAAAGCCGAGCCAAGTGCCATTGAGTCAGATCTGACTCACAAAGATGTGTCCCAGACTCACTGGTTTTGCATTTCAGACCATTTCTTTTGGAAAATGTGACTTTCTAAAGGTTTATTTCTCAAAAAACAAACAAGCAAAAACAAACAAACAAACAAACAGGGTTATTAGCAGAGATTCTGACATAAAAACAACTCTTTAGAGATGTGTTGATGTTCTAGGATAAGTGGTTCCAAATATGAGCATTTAGTTTCCCTCCAGGATACACAGTTTGGAAAACATCCATTTGAGGATTTATTAGAATCTAAACATTGATATCACTCTGAAATGTTAATATAAATTTGAGTTTGTTTCTTTCTCCTATAAACCCATAGTAATGAACTGCTTAACCCCAAATACTTGGGGTGCAATGCATGCATAAACCAACTTTCCTTTATTTCAGAAAGACGGGCAGCATCTTCAAGGACACGGAGGACACATTAGTACATTGTTTCTCACCCATATACCTATGTGACTTCTAATAATTTTCAATCTGTGATTAAATTTGACTTGGTGGTTCTTAAATTATGGATTCTGTGGCTCCATATTACACTAGAACTGTACCTTTTTTAGACACTGACGACCTAAAATGTGCAGTATTATCCACTTAGCATATAGACTAAATAATTTTCATATGACATTTTAAGGAATATGAGTAAAGATAGGATTTGTCTACTTCTGTATACATTTAATTCAAAGTAGTCTTAAGTGAAACATACTGTAATCAATCTATTTATTACATGTTGATAAAAATTTTACCTCATTTCCAGTTTTCTATTAAAACATGAATTTATTGCCAGATATAAGCAAACACAGAATTTAATATTCATGCTCAAAACTAACCTTGTTTTTTGAGTGATTCTTTCTTATAATTTACTGTTCTGTTTAATAAACCAGAGTTTTCAGGCAATGCTTTTGCTAGATCCTTTCATTCTCTTCTTTATACTGACAATTTATAAGATTTAAGAAAAACACATTGCTATGTATTGCATCTATATGATCATACATTAAATATTAAAATATACCACAACAGCAAAGAAAGATACAGATTTAATAATATACGTGAATAAGTATAGGAGATTTGTGATTGATAAGGAGAAAAGATACACTGAAGACATGAAATCCATAGAGGGCAATTGGAAGCTGTGTCCTGACATGCTGACAGGAACTGTAAATTGAGAGTTATCTGAGGATAAGGAATGGGTTACAGTTTCTGGTTTACGTAGCAGTGGAAGAAATCCATTTCCCTTTACGACTAGTATAGGGGAGGGGTAGAGAAGTTTAAAGGGGGAAGAGATTTAAAAAATGGTGAAATTTTTTCTAAAAATCATGAGACAAGATTGTAACACCCTACAGACTAAGAAGGTGATGAATGAGAACAAAATGGAAATATTTGGTCTGAAACATCGGCATGATGACTCAGGGAGTGACAAATACAAACAGCTGAGAAATGAAGCTCTTGAGAGCCCAGGAATGAGGACCTGGGGAAGCAAAGGTTGAGAACCGAATGGGAACAGGGCCAGAGGTCTGTGCCTAGCTGTGCAAGCTTTCCAGGACGCTCAAATGTTTTATTGCACGGAGGGTGGTACTGAGTTGATGGAAAATGATTATTCTCTTACCAGGAGACAGCAGTTTGAAAAGAGGAGGCTTAACATCTCAGTGACAGCAAGCCCAAGAAATGCGTTTTTACTTGGGCCCTATTTTCAGCTAGTGGAAATATGAATCTGATGCTAAGAACTGTGGTGTACCTTCACATAAATGTTACTTTTCAATAGCTCTTGTCTTTAAACACAGCACCTTTCCCCTGAGGCCCTAAGTGCTTTACAGACTTCATCTGTCACGGGCCCCAAAGAGATAGGTTGGCAGTTGGTCTTACAGCCCTCATTATTTTGAGAAAGCAGAAACATTCTTTTCACAAAATCATGGGAATAGTGAATTATTTTTAGTCCTTTTTCCAGTTACTATGTTACTTTTTAAAAATAAAAAAGCATACATATACACCATTTTTTTCCTTTAAAAGTATGATAAATTTAAATAAAACTGAAATGAAGCAGCTTCAGCAAAAGTAGCTTAAAAACTATTTCTGTGTTTTACAATATCAATGCAGAAAAACTTTTAGATCTCAGATTCTTTTTAGTTTGTTCCATGCCACAAAATCAATAGTCTGCATTTTATCTACAGTAGGAAAATGATCTTTGAAGTGCACTTAACAGTTATTTGGGAAATTTATCAGTATCTAAAGGAAACATTCTTCTTTACCAGCTTATGTGATACATTATACAAAAAAGTTGTTATCATAAAGAAGATGTTTCATTAGAATTTGTTTTTCTTTTTCAATTTGCTATATGAACTTGTGAAGTGATCATAAGCTACTTCCACAATCTCTAAAATAGTCCAGTGCCATCAAAGTTAAAAAGAAATGAATTATTTTTGACACCTAATAAGAAGAGTAAAAAAAAAAAGACTAAGATATTTTCTAAAATATCTAGTAGAGAATGGACACTGAGATACCTAATACAATATACCATAACACGTCCATAACACATGTCTACTTTTGTTTCCCAAAATAAAACACGAAGTTAGGTAAGATCCTAGAAATTCATTTTTTCCATTCGTTATAAAGGCTGGATCACATACAGAGTACTCTTGGGAGTGAAGAGAAACAGAACTTTTCTTCATCAGTTTCCTGTGTCTCTCTGGCTATGATGAGAATATACACCGGCCTGCCTTACATGGGGGTACCTCTTGTACTGGATGGTTCCACCATGGCCCCCAGAGCATAAGCATCCTTCTGAGCTCCTGACATGCACAATAATAGCTGGATTCCAATAGTGTGTTCACCTTCTGTCAGTCAGGGTCAGCATCATCATCTGACTTCACAGCATAAGTAGAAAAATTCCCTATTTCTATCATAATATGAAAATAGAACATTCATGTAATGAATATGCATGCGGTGCTATGTGTGCCATGTTTCCTAGGGTAGAAAGCCCTTGTTAAGCATGCTTTGGTTGCTAATCAAAAGGTCAGCAGTTTGAATCTACCAGCCATTCCTCAGAAACCCTATGGGGCAGTTCTACTATGTCCTGTAGGGGTAACTATGAGTCAGAATCAACTCCACAACAAAAGGATTAATTTTTGTTTCTTCTTAGTTTATTTTTAATTTTATTGACTAACTAGGAGCCCTGGTGGTAACAGTGGTTAAGACCTCAGGCTGCTAACCAAAAGATCAAAAGTTTGAATCCACCAACTACTCCCTGAAAACCCTAGAGGACAGTTCTACTCTGTACTATAGGGTTGATATACGTCAGAATCAATTCCATGGCAATGGGTTAATATTTATGGTAGCAGGTTGCCAGGACTTTTATCCTGTGGAGCTGCTGATGAGCTCAAACTGCTGGCCTTTTGATTAGCGCTGAGCGCTTTACCAATGTGCCACCATGGCTCCTTGAATATGAGTACAGAATTATGAAATTGAATATATGAATGCAGACTACTATAATATCATGTAATGTATTCATTCAGGGGGAGAAATCAGGTGACAAATACCCTGAGTACAGAATTATGAAACTGAATATATGAATGCAGAATACTATAATATCCTGTAACGTATTCATTTGGGGACAGAAATCAGGTGGAAAATACTTCTCCATGTAAACACAACTGGTGTCCAAGAAAATGACAGTGAAATGGGGACATGAGCTTGTCCACCAGTTCAATACTTCTGAAGACAGAAGCAACAGCTGCCAACTACTGAACCCAAGGATCTTACCAGTTAACTTACATACATCATAGTATTTACTCCTCACAACAAAGCAACTGTCACATTTTAAATGTGATTAAAATAAAGCTCAGGGAACAATCAGATTTTTAATTCAGCCCACTCACCCCTAAAATAGCATGCTTTTCCTTTTTAAGTATACAATATTCCTCTGTTAGGCATTGGTTAGAACTGATGCTTTTATTTGGGGCCTCTATGTAAAAGCTTTTTACCTTAGGAGGACTGGACAAAAACTATCTACCTCCGATTTCTTTCAGTGGCACACACACCCAGACTGCCAAGAACAATGTTAAAAGTGCTATAACAAAGTTCAGGATTGGACTTTCCTGCCTAAGTAGACAGATAAGGACTCAACTTTCCTTTTCAACCATGAGAAGGCAGCATGTTTCCAGAGTGTTTAGTTTTCTTGAACTGAAGCTTGTCACACTACAGAAAAATCAGTGTGCATTTCTAAGGAGCTGACATATATAATTTTTCTCTATCAATGTCTTTTCCATTTAATTTAAAATTTTGACTGTCACTTGAGATATACACCTTTTGCATTCAGTTGTTGGTTGCTTTTATGTTTTAGTTTTAGTTTTGATTTTCCTCTGTTCTCTGTGAGTTTACACCAGATATGCCAAAGCTTAACTCTCAGTAGCACAGTGCCACACCTACTGCTCATTCCCTGTACTGACTGGCTGTTCTTTCCACTTGAGAACTCTACTAAGGACACAAATGCCAGTGTATTTTAAGTATTTAAATACATCTTCAAGGGATATGTACCAGCAATAAGTTAAACTTACAGTGGAAAGCATAGGAAAAGACAGAGTGAACATTAGTATATCATGAGAAAAAGTGTTTCATATTTTTTCATGGTCCTAAATTGATATTATCATAAAGTATTTACCCCACAAATCATTAGGTTAGCCAGACTTAAGCTCTAGAATGGCGACAATAACAATAAAAACTGACATTGGCATTTGTTTGGCAAGACTGGTGTCCCCTGGTTACTGTTCTGAATTAAGGAAAATGAAAAACAGAAACACAGATGTACCCAAACACTTCCATGTCCCTTTTCATTAAGGACAATCTAAAAACATGGCAAAATGCATTTTTTACCAGATAATGAACCAGAACTAACTCCTGTTTATGACTATAGAATTCTATTTCATGTTTGCTTTTACTTAAGTTGTGATGCTTAACTTTGAAAAAGGAAATTATGTTTACCAAGTGGCTCTCTTTCAAATATAAATATGCTCTAAATTAAAACAAAGGAGATTACTTTTAAAACCTCATTTTTGTAATGTGTATAGAATGGACATGATAAAATAGCAAATTCTAAGTTTTTCAGTTTATTACTGAATATATTTTATAATTAGCATTTTTAAAAAGAAAAAATCTGACTCATCAGAAAGAATATTAAAGGACTAAATTGGGATATAAAGCTCTCTTTCATAGTACTAGTGAGGAAAAAATATATATATCAAAAAGAGATATAAGCTCTTTGTCCATAAAGTCAATTCTGCCTCATAGTGACTCCATAGTTGAGAGCAGAACTGCCCCACAGGGTTTCCAAGAAGTGGCTGGTGATTCTAACAGCTGAATTCTTAACCATTATACCAAGAGGGCTCTAAAAAGAGCCACAGACATTTTAAAAGAATTCAGAAAACATGATTCATAATTTTCAACCAAGCCAAAGCACCATCACAGAGTTGATTCCAACACACAGCAACTCTATAAGGTAGAGCAGAACTGTCCCATAGTCTTTCCAAAGAGCGCTTGGATTTGAACTGCCAACCTTTTGGTTAGCAGCTGTTATACTTAAAGACTATGCTTGTTGTTCAATACATGAGATCTTTAAAAAGGCAATCAAGTTTACACAACCAAGCTCTGTAGAGAAAAGACAAAGCCATGTACAATGACAAATCCTAACATGTTTTATTGACAGAGATTTTTCCATAGTATTCTAGAAAAGATAGATTTCATTCTGCCTTTTTCTCTCCACTGTGGGCAGAAAAAGTTTGAGAAACTCCCTGCTTGACTAGCCTTATGACTTTGAAGCACCCTGGTTTACAATAGAAACTAAGTATCGATTTTATTTACTTGAAAGAGTAAGGAGAGGGGATAGGAGGAGCATGTAAGAATTCTGTGCTGTGGAGCATGGTTTCAAGGCAAAACAACAAACTGACTGCCATCGAGTTGATTCCAACTCATAAAGAGACCTTATAGTACGGCTTAGGGAGAGGGAAAATGAGAACGGAAGAAAATAAGGCGATGGAGCCTATCAGAGTATATTAGTGAGGAACACACAGCACAGAAGAAGGGGAGGGCTCACTGTCAAACTGCAAATAAAGAAACTAACTTTGGCTAAATTTAATTGCTTGGTGAGGTGTATGACTAGCAGAAAAAAAGACACCTTTTTTTATTTTCAGTTTGTGAATTTACCAGATTAACTGAAATTGTGTAACAGAGTAAGGAATTATTGAAGTAGATAGATTTTGTAAACAAATATTTGGTATAAATGTTATTATCTTATATTTGTTAGGTCAAAATCAGACTTTACACAGAAAATATGAAAACCCAAAAGCAATACCCAACAGATCCAACATAAAGTTCATTTTTGTCTGTAACAATCATTTATAATAACATTGTTTTATTCAGGAATAATAAAAATATAAATTTGTTAATATGGAATTGGTACAAAATTTTATTTAATGTATGACAGAAATATATTATCAGGCAGTATTTGAAAACATATCATTTTTTGATTCATGGGCAAGATTCTGCAACTTTATATGGCTGAACTTATCTATAAAATGGCACAGTAATAGCAAAGATAAAGTAGAAATTCTACCTAGAGAACTTACAAAAATGTCTGGCTGTTAGTAAGCTCTCAGTAAATGTTAGTTTTTTTTATTATTTTTATTATCTCAGTTAAAAAAATCACAGCAAACACCTCATTTGAATACTTACTAAAATAAAGATGTACCCACAGGTTCCAGAGACTACAGCTCTGAGTTGCTCTTCAGACTTTGAATTGCAACTGTCCCCTGAAGTTCAACTTTAAACTAAGGAACAATCTAGGTCAAAAAGTAAACATTATCACCACTATTATGTTCTTTAATGTGTGTGTGTGTGTGTGTGTGTGTGTATCTGTATCTATAGATATAAGCCAGCCAGCCAAGAGCCGTCGCGTCGGATCTGACTCTATAGATACATATATATAATATTACATGATATATATTATATAATCACATGGTCAATGGCTCTTTGAAAGCATAGACGAAAAGGGTGGAGGGCAAAGAGTTTAAATTCATGGGAGTGAAACAACTAAAAGAGAAATAATGAGAATGTTTGATACCATGTGAAGAATATAACCAATGTCATTTCCAGAAACTGTGGAATGCAGTGCATTTTACATGTATATCTTCACCAAAAATAAAATAAAAAGATGCACTCATGGAACAAAATCTTAGCATGGGAGAGTTAGAGACATTATTATTGTCAAAATCAAGATATAAGGAAGACTAAATCTGTGTAGACAGAAAATAAATTTCAATATAGAGTGACATGAAAATACATGAATTATAGTTTATGAAATTCTTGTCTACCTAATAAGAGAATTAATAAGATCATGGGTTGAACAAAGCAGAAATTCTGGAGTGTTCCAACATGCATGCTTAGTTACTCTAGCCATGAAAGGTATATTGATGATTTCGCTCATTTTTATGCAGTGGGCAAATGGCAAAAATCTAAAGCGTACAGGAAAGATTTATGTTCTTTGATGTGCTGTAAGACATTACATGAGTTAGAAAACCCATGGGGGATGGCTTACATGGGTCTGGAAAATTAATAAACACTGATTTTAAGCCCCAAGAGAAATCTATCTCATAATTATTTTCAGTAGAAATCTAGTCATTTTACCATAGAGGCACAGGAATTCTTTTCAATGGAAACTTTTTTGAAACTATCACATGGAAATGACCAATGCTGTTGTTTGTTTTGGCCATCATTTAAATCTCTCTCCCAAGTTCTGTTCACACAAAGTATGATTTTCAGAAACTACTGAACTTCAGTAGATTAGTTTTTGATTTCATATTACTAAAATTGTGTAAAATACAACAGAAACAAAAGTCTTTCTAATGTTCTGGATTAATCTGATAGAATTTTCTTTTTGTTACAATACTTAAAACTGTATTGTGGTGCTCAAAGCAAAAGAAAAAACTCTGTTAAATGTGTAATAAGAGCTCTCTAGAAACCTTAGTAATTACAGATTTTCAACTATGAATTTATATATCTAATCCCTTACAATTTCATGAGAATATGTTCATGCCTGCATGCTTCTCTGTGTGTGTATATATGCACACACCAAAAGAAAGTTTATGTCTAACATTCTTGCTTTTCTCTACCAGTTTCTCCATCTTTAACCGTATATAATATCTTCAGTTTGGGATTGAATACACTTACTTAATACCAGTCTTCTTTAAGACGATAAATTTCTACTTATGGTACCCTCTCTACATGTAGTATTAACAAATGAAACTCACTGCTGTCAAGTTGATTGTGACTCTTAGAGAGCCTATCGGACAGAGGAAAACTGCCCCATAGAGCTTTCAAAGAGTGCCTGATGGAGGAATAGCTCTTAACCACTATGCAACCAGGATTATTATTATATGTTATATATAATATGATATATAACATATGTATAAAGCTTAAAAGGTGAACCTATACTTATAGATTACAGTTAGTTTGCCATTATATGTTGCTTTGTAAGGATGGGTGTGACCCCAGAAATCATCTCATGCAATATAATGCTCTCATGACAAAAGCTCCACTAAATGCTGAATTCTTCTGGTCACATGTAGTTCACTCTAGTACAGTACAAGCAAACCCATGGCCATTCACTTCCACTTGTTAGACAATTTTTTCTTGCAATAGGCTTTACATCTACTTTTTTTTCCTTGTATGGGGCCTCAAATCTGCCTTTTTGAATTGACTTAACTTCTACACTATGGATAAAAAAATGTTCACTTTCATTTGTTCATTTTATGTCTTCAAGTACTTGAAGATAACTGTTTTATCTTCCTAATTTATTCTCACAGTCATCAAAAATTCAAGCAAGTAATGTCTAATTATCCCTAATGTTAAAAGAACACATAAAGAAATATTTCATTTATACTAATATTTACCTAGACTAAATACTAAGATTATATGTTCCTTCTTAGTTTCAGAGCATCTAGTAAGATATATGACTCCAGCAGTTTCTTGGATGTAGAGGTTCTCATTTATTTACTTTAAACCAATTGTCACCACTATAAATTCAGTGGAAAGGGAGCCATATGGTATTAGGAACAAAAATGACTTAATTGCTGTATAAGATAAAGTTCAGATAAGGGGAGAGAATATTATCAAATCTCCAAATGTTTAGAAGATCCTCTGATAAATGGACATAATTCAACTTTTTGAACTTAGCTAAATAATAATGAGAAACTGTAATCAAAACAGAAGGAGAACAAGAAAAATATCACCCTTGATCTCTTGAATTTTTTCTGCTACTTATTAGCACTGTGTCAGCTGATACTCAGATCAACCAGCCACATAGATCATCTGAACCCTGACACTGATAAATAGTCATCTGACATCCCAGGGGCTTAATTTGGAGATTTTTCCCTGAAGAGAAAGTAACTAGCTTAGATATTCTAAGGATAGCACAGCAAACTTATTTAACCAGTTACCTCCATTCAAACACAGCAGATTCCTGATCCTTTTAAATAAAAGTAGATACTACCTTAAGAACTTTTCAACTCTTCCAAACGCAGTCTCTTAGATTTATTGTAAGTTAAAAGAATATAAAGTTAGTAAATTACATATTAATTTCATATATAATGACATGGCAACTTTAGATATAAGCATGTATTTTTTCTAATTGGGACTATATATTCTAAATACGCATATTTATATTAAATATGTAGTTCATACATATTTCTAGACATAGAGAAAAATTGAGAAATTAGAAAAACATGAAAGGCTTTTAAAATAAAATACTGAAAATATTGAATTACTTTATCTTAATTTTTCAGAACAGCTGACACTTAGTATTTCTTTACATTTTATTCAGCTGTAATTTTATGTATAAAAAAGCAAGTATTTATTGAATACTAATTGTATTCTAAGCCCTGTTGTATATGCTAAAGGTACAGCTGAGAACAACTCAGACAACGGGCCTACCCTGGAAAAGTCCTCAAAGATGCCTAAAAAAAAAAAAGGCAGGGTGGGGGAGGAATAAGACAATTTCAGATACTAATGAATGTCCTGAAGCAAATACCAAGGAAGAAAGCTTTGGACAAAGGATGTGGTGTGAGACAGCTACTTCAGATAATGGAAAAGGGAATAGCACTGCCCAGGAGGTTCTAGGAAAAGACGTGTCCAAACAGAAAGAGTAATACGTGTAAAAATCCTAAATATCATAACTTCTGATAGCAAAAAAGAGACCTGTATGTCCACAGCACAGTGAATGCAGCTTGACAGAAGATAGTAGAGAGACAGACAAGGACTCTGCCTCCTGGGGCTTTTTAAACTGCATTTAAGTTATTAGGATTTCATTCCCACATACTGAAAAGGAATTGTAGGGTTTTGAGGAAGGGTTGCTAGAATCTGCTCTGCATTTTAAGAAGGCTCCTCTGGCACTCTACTGTTTATGGTTCTGAGACACTATCAAGAGTCTGAAAAGGTCACTAACAGGATTGGGCAGGAATCTGTAAGAAAATCAGATAAGAAAAACAGTCAAATGTGTATCATGCACAGAAGCCCTGTGAAGACAGAATTTGAAGCAAAGAGTCATCACCTATGTCAATTGCTGTGTCAGCTTTACATATTAGTCACCATAATAAAGCAATTTTGAGATGATGTGGAGGAATGGGAATGTCTACAAGAAAAACATGAAAACATATTCAATTAGGGAAAAAGAGATTATTGCCACCTAAGCTCCCACAGGGAAACCCTGGTGGTATGGTGGTTAAGTGCTATGGCTGCTAAACAAAAGGTTGGCAGTCCAAATACACCATGTACTCCTTGGAAACTCTATGGTGCTGTTCTCTGCCTACTGGGTCACTATGAGTGGTAATCAACTCGATGGCAATGAGTTTCGTTTGGCTTAAGCTTCCACAGAAGTTCCTAAATGGTGCAAACAGTTATGTGCTCAATTGCTAACAGAAAGAATGAGTTTGGGTTGCTCAGAGGTACCTAAGAAGACAGTCCTGGAGATCTGTTTCTGAAAGACTAGCCATTGAAAACCCCACAGAGCAGAGGTCTACTCTGACACTCATGGGCATGCCATGAGTTGAATTCAACTCCACATCAACTGGTTTGGTGTCCTACGACAGCAATTTTACATATCTCGCATTTCTCTTATGTTTTTTATAGTTATTAGTTACCTATACATACTACTTTGTTTTGCATAGTTCTTACTTACAGATATGTATCTCTTTGAGCTTTTTGCAAATAAGATCAATGTTCCTGTATATCTAAAGCCATAAGCTCATGGTACATCATCTAGCCAGTAGTAGGTACTCAGCAAATGTTTGTTGGACAATTGACTGAATGTATTTATAATTTATAAAATATAAAAAAGAAGAAAAGATTGAAAGAACATGAACACACACCATTTCACTTAACCAATTAACTCTTACAGGAACTCTTCAGGCCAAAGGTAAATATTGCAGCCCCTATTTTGCCAATACAGAATTCAAAGTACAGATACGTTGTCACTTATCTAATAATATGACATTGGAATTAATTACTGTCAAAATTAAAACTCAGATTTTTTTCTTTTTCTTTACCTATTATGATTGAATGAAAATGTATTGCATGCCCACCTATATGCAGCTCCCACTGTCCCTTTCCGGTGACAGCACACTCTTCCTCTCATCTCCATACATGTCTTATCCTCCCCAAAATCTCCTATCCTCTCCTCTCCACCCACTCCCCTGCCTCCAGTAAGGGGTCAGCAGGACAACATCCTATAGATGAATAGAACCATGAAGTGCACACATGATATGGTCACTCTGTGTCACTAAGTCCAATCCATTCCTGTCTGAGAGTTGACCTCCATTATGATTTATGGACAGAAGCAGCATCAGGGCCAGGGGCCAAGCTCTCAGGGGAACTCCAAGGCTCCTGGACCATCAATTGTGATATTTTAGTGGAGATCTCAAGGTGCACCCCTTTTTATTCTCGTGTTCCCAGTGAGACTCAACTTTGTGAGCTCCATTACGGCCACCACTGGTGGTGGCAGGGCACCATCCAGTTCTTCCAGACACAAGTTGATGTAGTCATCCACTCATGCGTGTCTCTCTGTCTGGGTTGTCTTTCTCCCATGTCGTACTGAAGACTCAGATTTCTTGACACCTAGTCAAGTTTTCCTTCTACTATAGTGCACTTTTATCCTTTAAACAGATGCTACATAGCCATGAAAGAACAAAAGGACATCACAGATTGAAGAATAGAGAATTTCGCAAAATCCCAAATGACTGAAGTTTTAAAATAAACTGTTTTTAATTTAATTGCCTTAATAACTAAATTTCAAACTTAAAAAAAAATCCAAAATAATCTGGGTGAAAATAAAAGAAGATTAAATTATTAAAACTTTTAGTAAAGGTATGATAGTTTCTAGAAATAGAATACTGAAAACCTTGGTAAACCAGCAAGGAACAGAAGCCCGTTACATAACTTCTTTTTCCTTGTATACAAAGTATGGCTGCTGATTAGAAGGAACTATAATCTCATCATAAGGTAAACACTCTAATTAAGCTGGCCTCTGATATTCTAACAAAGCAATTCAGACAGTCTCTTTAATTTCCCAATACTTTTCCGGGAAATGCAATTTACATGGTGAGGATTTTATGTGGTTTGCTATAAATACCATCACAATATATACGGACCTTATGATAATGCCTTCAGTGCAGCTTGGGCTTTTTCCTTTAGTACTACTGCTTCTTAATCATACGCTTCCTCCTAGAAGAGCTGAACATGGACCTATTCTTTTTGGTAGAGTGGCTGTGTGTATTCCTCCCATCTTCTTTTGATGTTTCCTGTATCGTTTAGTATTTTTCCCATAGAATCCTTCAATATTGCAATTTAAGGCTTGAATTTTTTTCTTCAGTTCTTTCAGCTTGAGAAATGCTGAGCGTGTTCTAATTTTCCTTAACTTCAACTTGATCTTGCATATCAGCAATGGATTTTCTGTTCCACAGATGGACCCTGGCCATGTTCTAACTGAAAACTGAGCTTTTCTATTGATTCCTTCCACAAACATAGTTGATTTGATTCCTGTGTGTTATGTCTGGTGAGGTCTACATGTATGCCAAGCCAAGTGCCATCGAGTCAGATCCGACTCATGGCGACCCTACGGGCCAGAATAGAACTCACTCTCAGAGTATTCAAGGAGCGCCTGATGTATAGTCACTGTCGATGTTGTTGAAAACGGTATTTGCAATGAACAAGTCATTGGTCTTACAAAATTCTACCATACAATCTCTAACATCACTCCTATCACTAAGATCATATGTTCCAACTACCAATCCCTCTTCTTTGTTTCTAACTTTTTCATATTCCAATCACCAGTAATTATCAATGCACCTGAATTGCATGTTTGATCAATTTCAGGGGGCAGAAGTTGGTAAAAATTTGCTATTCTTTCACTATACATAGACTGTATGCTGAGGAAAACCTGAGAATCTGGACTATACAAAGAAAAGTGGAGCATCAGGATTGGAGAAAGACTCATTAACAACCTGTCATATGCAGATGATACAACCTGCTTGTTGAAAGTGAAAATCTGAAACCTTTACTGAAGAAGATAATGACTACAGATTTCAGTATGGGTTACATCTCAACATAAAGAAAACAAGAACCCTCACTACTGCACAAATAAACAACATCATTATAAAAGGAGGAAATATTGAAGTTGCCAAGGATTTTTATTCTACTTGGATCCATAATCAACATCTGAAAGTAGCATTCAAGAATTCAGAAGACACATTGCACTGGGAAAATGTGCTACGAAAGGTTTACTTAAAGTGTTAGAAAGCAAAGATGTCACTTGAAGGAATAAGAATAAGGTGCACCTGACCCAAGCTTTGCTGTTTTTAATCACCTCACATGCATGTGAAACCCAGACAACAAATACATAAGACCTAAGAAGAACCGAAGCCTTTGAGTTGAGGGGTTGGCAAAAAATACATACCATGGACTGACAGAAGAATGAACAAATCTGTACTGGAAGAAGTACAGCCAGAATGCTCATTAGAAGGAAGGCTGGCTAGACTTCTTTTCACATACTTTGGACATGTTACCAGGAGGAATCAGTCCCTGAAGAAGGACATCATACTAGATAAAATAGAGGGTCAGGGGAAAAAAGCCCCTCAACGAGACGCACTGACACACTGACTGCAACAATGAGCTAAAACACAGCAAAGATTTTGAGGACTGAACAAGTCCAGGAAGTGTTTAATTGTGTTTTATGTAGGAAGTTATCAGCTGGGATCAACTTGATAACCCTAAAAACAAGACTGAGCAAAACCATTCTAGTAAAGACCTACAAAGATTTTCTTTAATCATGTGTTCTGTAAACATTAAAAATCCTGTTGGTAATTCCATAATTCTTGTAAGAAGGCATACTGAGGTTTAGACTCACTAATGATTTTCTTAAGTTATACACTAGTAATTTATACTGAGACATCACTGAGACTGAAAAAGCTCCTGATAGTAATACAGGCCAACTCTATAATTTAATAGTTCTGCATATTTCCCAACTGAGTAAAAAGAAGCATGTTTTCTTTATTTTCATTGATACAGTTAGTTATCACAACAAACAGTTGTGTCACTTTCCTAAGAATAAAAAATTGGACCTCAAGAAAACTACCATGTTAAATACTGATAATTCAATATTTTCTGGAACCTATGAATGAATGCACAATACTAAAATTTTAAATTCAAAGTTACCTGTAGCAATAACTATAAATGTATTTATTTTACAAATTAGCACCAATTATAACTGAATGTGTATATATAGTTTAATATATCTGAAATCTTTTTTTCTATTTGAGGACAATCACTGAACACTGAAATATCTGACTGTAGACCTCAATTTGTACCTTGATATTCCTGGGAACTATGACACAACTTTGGTGAAAGAAAAAGGACTTTTAATAGGCATATTTTAAAAGAACCTTGTAATGTTTCTTGGACATCAAGCAATACTCTGACAAAACAGCATTTTGATGACTTGAATACGAATGAATCAGAAACATACGGATTAAATTTTCCTTGATGCATAAGTGGGTTTGAATAGAAAGGAAAAAAAAAAAAATCATTGGCAAAATTCCTTCTGAGTATTGCCAAACCTAAAATATCTGAAAACAAAGGGATTTTTTTTTTTTAAAGACATTCTAATCGACGGCACCTGGCTTGGCTTTGGCAATGAACCCCAAATCCTATTTTTGTTTTTCCATGCCTAAATTATTTTATAAAGCCAAGTCTGAAAACGAATGAATTGACTGGGAAGAGTTAAAATGTATAAAGCATCAGATGATAGAAAAGTATAGTGTTTCATTGTGGGGGAAAAGAAAAATGTCAGTCAAATTGCTATGTATGTAATTAACTCTGTGCATATATATGTGCAGGAAAGAACAATGATTAGCATAGATTTATTAATAGTGTTAATAAACATCTAACAAACTAAATAATAAATGTAACTTTATTAACTTAGGAACCTGAAAATAATTCAAAATATCTATTCTTATAGTAAATTATGAGGGTAACTTAAGCCTACACATTCATTATTAAAGACAAAAAAACAAAATTTAATAGACACATTTTAAAAGAAAGAGCCTTGTAATGTTTCTTGGACATTAAGCAGTACTCTGACAAAACAACATTTTCATGACTTGAATACAAATGAATTAGAAACATAAAAACAAAAAACCAAATCCATTGTCCTTGATTGTGACTCACAGTGACTCTGTAGGGCATTGCAAAACTGCCCCAGAAGGTCTCCAAGGAGCAGTGATGGATTCAAACTGCTGACCTTTTGGTTAGCAAGCATAGCACTTAACTACTGTGCCACTATTTTATCACAGAGATTTCTTATGCATCATAAGAAAATGCTTAAGATCTTTCAAAGTGATTTTGTGTATCTGGAATCTCTGGATTTTGACATGAAGAAGCAGAAAACTCTTTGTTTTTTAGTTTGCTTGATCATTTGTTTGCTTTATTTTTGCTGAAGCAAACAAGTGAAGTCAGTAAATTACCTATTCAGCATGCAAAACATATCAACAAAATATCCTTCAACTTTCTTGCAAATTCCATTGCAGTTCATTTGTCAAATCTCTAAAAAGTATATTTCACAAACCAACATTTCCACAGGGTCTCTAAGGAATCATAATGCTACTTTTGATTTCAATAGCCTATTGGTTTCTAAAATACATTTAGACCACTTTGCTATTTTTAATTTGTAGGGGAAAGGTAAACCGAATTTAACAATATGTATCACTGACTTTCTTCTCACCTAATGATTGGAGTTACTTTAACTACTGTATGTGGTTTGCTCTGTAAAGTTCTGCCTCATGTTACACCATACCAGTTACATTAATAGTCAGCCAAAACTGACAGAAATATCTTCTTAAGAAAAATTTAAGTGGGGGCAGGTAGAGTCAAGATCACAGACTAAACACATGTCTCCCTAAATCCCTCTGAAAGCCAAGATCTGAAGTGATACTTAAACAGAGCCTTCTGGACACCTAGTAGACCTTAAGACACAGCATAGGGCTGTTCATCTGGACTTCATACCACTGAATGCAAAACCTCCTCTCTTTCATTGACCTTACTCTTCGTGTACGCTGGCTTGCAAGGATTGAAGGTAACTCAGCATTTTAACTTTTTTTCCTTGTCTTAGCCTGTGGGCGGTGCTGGGACTTGACTAGCAGCTAATCTCAGACACATTGCTGCTGAGATCAGCAGACGAAATTCCCATATATTTGAGAACCAGGTTTTAGACTCTGTGCATCTCAGTATCTTTGGCCTCTCTTTATGCCTCCGCCATACAGTAGTTGGTACTGAGACAGGTAGCGAGCTTGTGCAGCATGCCATCTCGATCCATTGGAAGGCAGAGACACCATATGGAGGCCCCAGTTGTACTTAGTTCCTAGGCTGGGAGGCAGCATCTGCCTCGAGGAGAGCACTTTTCTGGCAGAAAAGGAGTATTTTACACAGTGTTGCCTATGGCTTGGGCCCAGCAACAGAAGCTGTGGACTCTATGCATCTCAGCACCTTTGGCCTCTCTTTCAGCCTCTGCCACAGAGTAGCCTGGACTCAACCGAGGCAGCAACCTTGTAGAAGACACCATCTTGCCTACTGTGAGGTGGACATATCCATACAGAGGCCTCAGCTGGACCTAATTCTTGGGCTGGCCCAGAGGAGAGCACTTTTCAGGCAGAAAAGCAGTACTCTACACAGTGCCACCTAAAGGTGGGGCCCAACAGCAGAGGCCATCAGGACAGTACCCTTTCTGTATTCTAAGCTAGTTTGTAACATCTGGGGTTCGATATACTGGTGCTTACTATGGCAGCTGGAAAGAGGGACCTACACATGTGGAAACTTAACTGACTTTGAAAGTTGTCAGATACGTTTTATCTTTCATTTTAAGAAGGCCTAGAGAAACAACTCTGGTCAATCCTCACACTGTCTCTCTCAGCCTCTACTGACTCACACGATGCCCCAAAAGCAACAAACTCTGGAGAAAAAGGTAACCAAGAAATGACCCATGGCTTCAGAAGGCCCCCCCCCCAAAGAAAGCTCCACAAAACTTCCCAGACAAAGAAGCTTTTCTGAAACTATTGGAAGGTGTATAGAGAGAGCCCTCCAAGACCTTATATAAAATGCAGCAGAGCAAAATAAAAAATTAAGCAAGCTGTTTCATCTGATGGAACACCAACAGATCAAGAACAGAATCAAAGACACAGAAACTTCAATTCACAGTCCAGAAAACAGAACGGAACAAATGGAAAATAGACTTTCCAATTGGAAGACAGAGTTACTGACTCCAACATCTATGAGAAGAAATCAGAAAAAAGAAACAAGAAAAATGAAGAAGGATTAAGAAGCATGTGGGACACTATTAAGAGGAGCAACCTACAATTAATTGGAATTCTTGAACAGGGCAAGACACCTGAGAACACAGAGAGTACTGTTACTTAGCTGCTGACAGAAAACTCTCCAGAAATTATGAAAGAAGAGAATATAGATATCCAAGACACACATGGAACGCCACTCAATATAGATTTCAAAAGAAAGACCCCAAGACATGTTATAATCAAGCTTAACAAAATGAAACATAAGCAGAAACTCTTAAAGGCAGTAAGACTCAAAGTGAAGCTTACATTCAGAGGGAAACAGCATAGGCTTTCATCAGATTTTTCAGCAGATACAATGCTGGCATGGACATAGTGGCACGACACATTCAAAGAATTGAAGAAGAGCTCCCAACCAAGAATTACATATCCTGCAAGACTATTTTTCAAATATGAAAATTAAATTAAGACATTCACAGATAAACAGAAACTCAGAGACTTTGTAAAAACCAAATCAAAGCTATACGAAATACTGAAAGAATCTCTTGACTTAGAAGAACAAAATCACTAACTTTATATTTTAGAAGCAAATACAGGACACATCACCCAGAATCCTACTCAGTTAGGGAAGGCTCCAAACTCAATCACAGCTATAACAGTGAAAGAAATAATCCAGTGATCATATCATGAAAACTATGATGCCATCATATTAAAAACAGGAATGCACTACAGTTGTTATTGTCCTTCCAGATGGAGAAGTTGATAAGAATGGCAGTAATTGAAATTGTGTTTATATATAGTTTACTAAGGGTAATCCTAGGCACTTGGCTTGGCTTGGCCAAGGGCAATCCTAGGGGCAACCATAAAGCACAATAAAAATGCAACATATCAAATCAAGAAACATAATACAGGAGTCTCAACAGCCACAAAACCAACCCTGAAAAAAGGTAAAATGTCAACTCACAAAGAAGAATGTCTCAGAACAGATTAATAAGAACAACAGAGAAAATATCAAAACAAAAATAAACATATCACAGTGGCAGCCCTGAACAGATACCTATCAATAATTACACTGAATGTGTATGGACTGAATGCTCCAGTAAAGAGACATTGAGTAACATCCTGGATCAGAAGACATGACCCATGCATATGTTGCCTACAAGAAACTCACCTTAAACTTAAAGACAGGAACAAACTGAAAATTAAAGGATGGAAGAATATATATCAAGCTAACAATACACAAAGAAGAGTAGGGGTGGCAATTCTAACCTCAGATAAAACAGATTTTAATGTAAAATAAATTACTGTGGACAAGGATGGACACTATTGCTGAAAGGTTCAGTACACAAGCAGGACTTAACAATATTAAATATCTGTGCCTCTATTATTGCCAAGTGCCATCAGCACCTAAATACATAGAAGAAACATTGACTGCACTCAAAAATGAGACAGATCACTCCACAATGACAGTGGGAGACTTCAACACTACACACTCAATACTGGACAGATCGTCTAGAAAGAAGCTCCATAAAAACACAGAAGACTTTACTGCCACAATTACTCAACTACACCTCACTGACATATACAGAACTCTCCATCCATCAGTGGACAACTACACCTTCTCCAGTGCACATGGAACATTTTTCTGAATAGATCATGTGTTAGGACATAAGGCAACTGTCAACAAAATCCATACCACTGAATTATGCAAAGCATCTTCTCAGATCATAGAAGTCCAGTTTACTTTTACTTTTAAGGTTTATCTTTTTAAGTCTGAGAGGCTTATATTTTCTCTCTGGAAATCTCTCTATTGAAAAAACTCTCACATTTTAAGATTAGCTGACAGCCCCCAGTTTCTCCATAAACAGAGCAGCCTCTTTGCTACTCAATAAGCGAAGTCTTCCACCCTTGAGAGTCCACCTGGGGCAAATACAGTACTATAGTCAGCTGGTGGCCAACAATTCTCTTAGATCTACTAGTAGAGAAATCAAATAACATCGAGATGGCACGCAGGCAACAGACCATAATTAGTCATTTAAAGAAACAGTCTTCAAATGCTCCAGAAAATTCCCTAAATAAAGATTCAAATAATTCAAAGAATTTTCCAGATGAAGAAGCCTTTCTGAATCTAACAGAGATTGAATACAAAAAAATTATATATAAAACCCTCCTAGAAATTAAACAACATACAATAGAACAAAATGAAAAATTTGGAAAACTATTTGATATTCTAGAACATCAACAATCTGAAATACATCAGATTAATAACAAAATTACAGAATTGGATAATTCTATCCAAAGCCAAAAGAGTAGGATTGAACAGATGGAAGTTAGAATCAGTGACCTAGAAGACAAAATAACTAATGCCAACATTTTTGAGATAAAATCAGAGAAAAGAAATAAGAAAAATGAAGAAAAGTTAAGAAACACATGGGACTCCATGAAGAGGAATAATTTACATTTAATTGGAGTTCCTGAACAAAGGAGGATTAATGACAACATAGAGAGTATTGCTGTAGAGATGCTGACAGAAAATTTTCCTGAGATTACGAAGAAAGAAAATATAGATATCCAAGATGTTTATCGAACACCGCAAAAGTTAGATCCCAAAAGAAGAACGCCAAGGCATACTGTAATGAAACTTAATAAACTAAAACACAAAGAGATGCTTCTGAAGACAGCAAGGCTCAAGTCAAACCTAACATTCCGAGGAAAACCCTGTAGACTTTCATCTGACTTTTCTGCTGAAACAATGCTGGCCAGAAAACAATGGGCAGACACATTCAAAGTCCTGGAATGAGAAAAACTTCCATCCCAGAATAATCTATCTGGCTAAACTGTCTATCAACTCTAATGGTGAAATTAAGACTTTTGAAAATAAAGAGAAATTTAAAGACTTAGTAAAAACTAAATCCAAATTATATGAATTATTGAAAGCAGCTCTTCCCTAAATACACGTTTTAGGTGATAATTTAAGGCTCTTCACCCAAATTTCTAATCAGCTAAGGAAGGCACAAAACTTCATCAAAACAAACCAAAAACCACAATATTATAATAAGGGAATTCATGGTCATATCATGACAACTATAATATCACATTTAAAGAGAGATACACTACAATAGCTACAGTTGTTTTTTATTGATGCAGTGATAGTTTCTGACTTCTAAAATAATTACAATTGATTTCAATAATTATATGTTAAGGGGGATTAGGTATGTAGCCATAGAACTAATTAACAATAAACCATTTGCAATGAAAAATCACAATACAGGAGTCTCAATAAATATAAAATCAAAACTCATACCATCCATAAAGAATGTCCCACAACAGATTAATAAGAACAACAGAGAAAATACCAACTTGAAAATAAACACATTGCAATGACATCACTAAATGTATATGTGTCAATAATCACATTGAAGGTAAATGGTCTGAACGCTCCAGTAAAGAGACAGCAAGTGATATCGTGGATCAAAAGACATGACCCATCTATATGTTGCTTACAAGAAACACATCTTAGACTTAAGGATAAGAACAAGTTGAGAATTAAGGGTTGGAATAATATATATCAAGCTAATAATACACGAAAAAGAGCAGGTGTGGCAATATTAATTTCATATAAAATAGATTTTAATGTGAAGTCCACTATTATGGACAAGGATGGTCACTATTTATTGCTGAAAGGTTCAATACTCAAGCAAGACTTAACAATATTAAATATTTATGCACCCAATACCAAAGCACCTAAATACATTGAACAAATACTGACAACATTGAAAAATGAGATTGATCATTCCACAATAATAGTTGGGGACTTTAACACTCCCCTTTCAGTTAAGTATAGATCATCCAGAAAAAAGCTCAGTAAAGATACAGAAGATCTTGTTGCAACAATCAACCAACTTGACCTTATTGACATATACAGATCTTTTCATCCATCAACAGATAAATACACCTTCTTCTCCAAAGCACATGGAACATCCTCCAGAATAGACCATATGTTCGGTCATAAAACTATTCTCCATAAAATCCAAAACATTGATTTATTGCAAAGTACCTTCTTGGACCACAGAGCTATAAAAGTTGAAATCAATAACAGAAAAATCATAGGTAAAAATTCCAACTTGTGGAAACTGAACAACACTTTACTCATATAGCCTTGGGTTATAAAAGAAATCAAAGACACATTAAAGAAATTTATGGATTCAAATGAGAACAAGAACACATCCTACCAGAATTTATGAGATACAGCAAAAGCAGTGCTCAGAGCTCAGTTTATAAATGCATACTTCCGGAAAGAAGAAAGAACACAAATTAAAGAATTAACCTCAGCTTGAACAAGTAGAAAGAGAGCAACAAAGAAACCCCTCAGGCACCAGAACAAAACAGATTATAAGGATTAGAGCAGAACTAAATGAATTAGAGAATAGAAAAACAATTGAAAAAATTAACAAAACCAAGAGTTGGTTCTTCGAAAAGATCAACAAAATAGATAAACCATTGGCTAAACTTACAAAAGAAAAACAACAGAAGATAAAAATAACCCAATTACAAGATGAGTTGGGAGATATTACAACAGACCCATCTGAAATAAAATATATCATAACAGAATACTATGAAAAGCTATACTCTGACAGGTTTGAAAATCTGGGGGAAGTGGACAAATTTCTAGACTCATATGACTCACCAAGACTATCACAAGGAGAAATAGATCAACTTAATAAATCTATCACAAAGGAAGAGATTGACGAAGTCATCAAAAATCTACCAACCAAAAAAAGTCCTGGTCCAGATGGCTTCACTGGAGAATTCTACCAAACTTTTAGAGAAGAATTAACCCCAATACTAATGAGGCTATTTCACACTATAGAAGGAGATGAAATACTTCCAAATTCCTTCTATGAAGCCAGCACAACCCTGATACCAAAACCAGGGAAAAATCCCACAAAAAAAGAAAATTACAGACCAGTATCAGTGATGAATCTAGATGCAAAAATCTTCAACAAAATTCTAGCCAATAGAATTCAACAACATATAAAAACAATCATTCATCATGATCAAGTTGGTTTCATTCCAGAGATGCAAGGCTGCTTCAACATCAGAAAAACAATTAATGTAATCAACCATATTCATAACACAAAAGATAAAAATCATCTGATTTTGTCAATTGATGCAGAAAAGGCATTTGACAAAGTTCAACATCCATTCATGCTTAAAATTCTCAGAAAAATAGGAATAAAAGGGAAATTCATCAATATAATCAGTAACATCTATGCAAAGCCAACTGCTTTCATCATCCTGAACAGTGAAAGACTGAAAGAATTCCCTTTCAGAACAGGAGCTAGACAAGGATGCCCACTCTCACCACTTCTATTCAACATTGTCCTAGAAGTTCTAGCCAGAACAATTAGACAAGACAAAGAAATAAAAGGCACCTGTATTGGCACTGAAGAAGTAAAGATTTCCCTCTTTGCAGATGGTATGATTGTTTATACAGAGAATCCAAAGAAATCCATAAGTAAACTTTTAGAGCTAATGGAAGAATTCAGCAAAGTATCGGGATACAAGATAAACATAACTAAATCAGTGGGATTCCTTTACACCAACAATGAAATTATTAATGAAGAAATCACCAAATCAATTCCATTTACTATAGCCCCCAAGGAGATAAAATACCTAGGAATAAATCTAACTAGAGAAATAAGAGATCTTTACAGAGAAAATTATAAGACATTGCTACAAGAAACTAGGAGGGACTTACATAAGTGGAATAATCTGCCCTGCTCATGGATAGGAAGGCTCAATATTGTGAAAATGTCTATTTTGCCCAGAGCACTCTACTTATATAATGCAATCCCAATACAGATTCCAACGACATTTTTTAATGAAATGGAGAAACAAATTATCAGCTTTATTTTGAAAGGGAAGAAACCCCAAATAAGTAAAATACTACTGAAAAAGATGAACATGCTGGGAGGCCTCTCACTACCTGACTTTAAAACCTATTACACTGCCACAGTAGTCAAAACAGCCTGGTATTGGTACAAAAAGAAACATATAGACCAATGGAACAAAGTAGAGATTCCAGAGATGCCACCATCGTCTTATGAACAGCTGATATTTGGCAAAGGTCCTAAGATTTTGAACTGGGGTAAGAACAGTCTCTTTAACAAACAGTGCTGGCATAATTGGATATCCATCTGCAAAAAATTGAAACAAGACCCATATCTCTCACCTTATACAAAAATCAACTCAAATTGGATAAAAGACCTGAATATAAAAGCTAAAACGATAAAGCTCATCCAAGATAAGATAGGGTCAACAATGGATGTTTTAATATGCCATACAGACAGACTTCAAAATCTGACAAACAATACATATTCATCAGAAGAGAAAATAGATAAATGGGAATTAATAAGGATCAAACACTTCTGCTTATCCAAAGATTTCCTCAAATGAATTAAAAAACCACTCACAGAATGGGAAAAAATATTTGGCAACTCTATGTCAGACTGACACCTGATCTCCATAATCTACAAGGTTCTACAAAATATCAATAAGCAAGAGACAAATCATCCAATTAAGCGATGAGCAAAGGAGATGGTCAGACACTTCTCTAAAGAGGAGATCCAGGCAGCCAAAAAACACATACAGACATGTTCACGATCATTAATTATTAAAGAAATTCAAACCAAAACAACAATGAGATACCACCTCACCCCAATGAGATGGGCCATGATCCAAAACACACAAAACAATAAATGCTGGAGAGGCTGTGGAGAGACTGGAACTCTCCTTCACTGTTGCTGGGATTGCAGAATGGTGTAACCTCTTTGGAAAGCAATTTGGTGTTACCTTAAATTAATGAATATAGATATACCATTTGACCCAGTTATTCCTCTGCTCGGAATATATCCTACAAAATCAAGGCCATTCACATGGACTGCTACATGCACACGAATATTCACTGCAGCACAGTCCATGATAGCAAAAAATGTTGGAATCAACCCAAATGCCCGACAACAGAAGAGTGGATAGATACACTTTGGTATATGTACTCCATGGAGTACTATACACTGATAAAGAACAACGATGATAGCAGGAAACATCTCTCAGTTTGGTCTCAACTGGAGGACATTATATTGAGTGAAACCAGTCAGAAGGACAATTATTATATGAGACCCCTAAGATAAAAACTTAAAACCACACTCATACATAATAGAAAAGACTCTTGGACAGCTACAAGGGTAGGGAAGGTGGGAGGGCGGGAAGGCAAAGGGCGAGGGTTTAGATTAGTTAATTGTTAGAAATTTGGTAGGGTGAAATTGGTGACAATTCACATTAGTAAGAAGATCAATATTAATGAGACTTCGACACAACTTGTGTACTCCTCCTCTCTTAACCCAATATTGTAAGCACAGAGTATGTACAGTTTCATTTTTTTATTTAATAAAAAAAAAAAAAAAACAGCCTGGTACTGGTACAAAAAGAGACAGATAGATCAATGGAACAGAATTGAGACCCCAGAGATGACACCATCTGCCTGTGAACAGTTGATATTCGACAAAGGCCCTAAGACATTAAACTGGGGTAAAAAGAATCTCTTCAACAAGTAATGCTGGCAAAATTGGATATCCATCTGCAATAAATTGAAACAAGACCCATATTTTATTACAACTTATACAAAAACCAACTCAAACTGGATAAAAAACCTAAATGTCAAATCTAAAACGATAAAGCTCATCCAAGAAAAAGTATGAACAACAATGGAAGTTTTAATACACAATGTAGACAGATTTCAAAGTCTGTCAAACCACAAACAAGAGAAAATAGATAAATGGGAACTACTAAGAATCAAACACTTTTGCTCATCCAAAGACTTTAATAGAATTAAAAGGCCACCTTCAGAGTGGGAAAAAATATTTGGCAACTATATGTCATACTGACACTTGATCTCCATGATCTATAAGGTACTACAAAATATCAATAAGAAAAAGACAAATCATCTAATTAAGCAATGGGCAAAGGAGATGGACAGATACTTCTCTAAAGAGGGTATCCAGGCAACTAAAAACCACATGCAGACATGCTCATGATCATTAGCTGTTAAAGAAATTCAAATCAAAATGACATTGAGATACCATCTCACTCCAACAAGGTTGGCCACAATGCAAAAAATTCAAAACAACAAATTTTGGAGATGCTGTGGAGAAATTAGAACTCTCCTGCACTGTTGGTGGGATTTCAAAATGGTGCAACCTCTTTGGAAAGCAATCTGGAACTGCCTTAAAAAGCTGGATATAGATATACTATTTGACCCAGTAATTCCACTGCTCAGAATATATCCTACAGATTCAAGGCCATTCACACCAACTGATACATGCACACCAATGTTTATCGCAGCACAGTCCACAATAGCAAAAAGATGGAATCAACCCAGATGTCCAACAACAGAGGAATGGATAGGTAAACTATGGTATATATACTCAGTGAACACTATGCAATGTTAAAGAAAAACGATGATAGTAGGAAACATCTCTTAACCTAGTTTCAACTGGAGGACATTATGTTGAGTGAAAGTAGTCAGTGACAAAAGGACAAATACTGTATGAGACTCCTACAATAAGAACCTTAAAGCAGACTCATCTAGAGAAGAAAAGACTCTTTGAGGCTGCAAGGGTGGGGAGGGAGGGAGGGAGGGTGAAGGGGAAGGGTTTAGATAGTTTATAGAAATTCCATTGTGTGAAATCTGTGACAGCACACATTAGAAAGAAGCTCAATATTAACTAGCTTCAAAATAACATGATTACATCTTCCATCTTAACCCAATATTGCAAGGACAGAGTAGCTGGGGAGGGGGAACAGGGACCATGCTCCAAGGGGAAACAAGGCCTACTGGCACAACTAGCATTTTGCTAAGACAGCCCTCTGCACGCCTCATTGGTTAGGGGCATCTGGAGTCTGAAAAGCTGCTAGCTGCCATCTGAGAGTATAGCAAATGGTCCCAACTTAGCAGGAATAGATGATCACCAAGGACCAAAACGACATGAGGGAAAGAGAACCCAGAGAACAGAGAGACCCACGTGAGTGGGTGACTACATTGACTTGTGACCAGAAGAACCGAATGGTGTCCAGCCACCACCAGTGATAACTGTGATGGAGGTGACAAAGTTGAGTCTCACTGGGAACACAAGAATAAAAAGGGTTGCATCCTGAGATCTCCACTAAAAGACCACAACTGATGGTCCAGGGGCCTTGGAGTTCCCCTGGGAGCATGGTCCCTGGCCCTGATTCTGCCCCTGCCCATCAATCATAATGGAGGTCAACTCCTCAGACAGGAATGTATTGGACTTGGTGACACAGAGTGACCATATCACGTGTGCACTTTATGGTTCTATGCATCTATAGGATATCGTCCTGCTGACCTCTTACTGGAGGCAGGTAAGTGGGTAGAGAGGAGGGAATAGGAGATGGTTGGGAGAATAAGACACATATAGAGCGGAGAGGAAGAGTTTGCTGTCACCAGGCAGGGACAGCAGTGGGAGCTGCATATAAGTGGGCATGCAAATTTATATGGGAATGTACATTTTCATTCAATCACAATAACAATTTTAAAAAAATAAATTTTCAAAGAGAAACTAAACAAATAAATAAAAGTTTAAGGGATTGCTGAGTGTTTGGAAAAAAAGGAGAAGAAAAAGAAAAATTTAAGTTCATTGGCACATGGGCTACAAAAGCCTTTTAAATCACAAATTTATTTACCTACTACCAGGATTGTGCCAAGCTTCAAGGGTAAGACTGTGAACAAGAGATATACATCCCATGATCTCATGAAATGGATGTTCACCCAAAATAACCACTGTCATGTTTCTATGATTGATTAAAGTAACAAGTCAACGGCACTTGTCTTGGCTTGGTTACTTTATGACTGTGTTCAATCTATAAGAATATTTCAAACTTAAGTTAGATTTCATGTCCCTTCCATAACATGTCTTCTAAAACTTTCCTAAGGCCACCTGCAACCATTTTCCATACATGCAAGTCATTGCAGTCAACTCTGGACAATTAACTTTTTCTAGCATACGAGTATACATGTGCCATGGTAGTTTGCCATAAGCTTTTATTACATATTTGTCAATTTGTCACAATGGGGTGGCTTGCAGATCGCTGTAATACTGGAAGCTCTGTAACCAGTATTTTAAATACTAGCACACTGCCTTTTTTCGCAGAGCTTCCAGACACAAACAGACTAGGAAGACCTGGCAGTCTACTTCTGAAAAACTGGCCTGTGAAAACTTTATGAATAGCAGTTGGACACTGCCAGAGATAGTGCCAGAAATAACAACATTTCCGGATCCAGAAATGAATTCACTCTTTCTGTTCTAACTACCATTCCCCATTCCTCCACAGTCCCCTCCCTACTCAAACTCAGCTCTTCACATCCTACCCTGCTGTCTGTCGTGTTTGTTCTACCATTATACTTTGGAAACAAATTACTTATATTCTAGGTTTCACCTGATAAAAAGAAATATTGCCCCAGAATGGAACACAGTGAGTGTCATGCTTGATTTAGATAACCTAAAAGATGAGACTTTACATTTAAGGTTGATGCTAGAATGGGAAGACTTTGGGGTGATGTGATGGGGTGAATATGCTTTGCATGTGGGAAGGACATACACTTTAAGAGGGCCAAAGGGTAGAATGTTATGGATTGAATTGTGTCTCCCACAAATACATGATTTCAATCCTAACACCTATGCCTCTGGAAAGGAACCCTAGTGGTGCAAAGGGTTGAGTGCTCAGATGGTACCTGAGGATAAAATGGTGTGAATTCCCCAGCTGCTCTCTGGGAGAAAGACATGGTTGTCTGTTTAAGTACAGACTCACAGCCATTCCATCTGCCCTACAGAGGCACTATGACTCAGAATCTAGTTGATGCCAGTGGGGTACACCTGTAGTGTGATTCCATAGGAATAGGGCTTCTATTTTATTATGTTTAATGAGACACATCAGTATAGGGTTTGTCTTAAACTAATCAGATAAAAAAGATAAAAAAGAGCAGATTAGCACAGAAGTAAGCAAGCACAGATGGGGGAAGTCAGATGCCACATCACATGAAAATGAAGGAACCAAGGAAAAAAAGCAGAAAATAGACAAGGACCTTCCCTTAGCACCAACAGAGAGAAAGTCGTTCCCTACAGCCAGTGCTCTGAGTTTGGACTACTAACTTCCTAATATGAGAAAATAAATTCCTGCTTGTTAAAGCAACCTGCATGTGGTACTTCTGTTATGGCAGCACTAGATAACCAAGACATCACTTGAACCTGCTTAAAAGTCACTTCTAACATGGCCCGTTTGGATCTGTCACACTTGTATATAATCACCTCTTCTCTATTTTCTCATAACCACTTCACTGTATGACTGTTTTTAGCATTCAGGGTGCTTTACCCTTTTCTACAGTTAGGTAGTATGCTGTCTTACAGGTATAGAGACTCAATCACTTTATGTTGAATAAACTAGTAATAGCTAACCAATGAGTCTGAAAGTAGACTTTCCAGAACACCATCTTTTTATGACCTCTGATTCCTTTTGTGAAGAAGTAATCATATTCAGACTCTACCACTGCAAATGAAAGGTGTTCTGTTTGAAGCACAATCACCTCAAGAATATATGTAGGAATAAGTGAAACTATTACAGACTGCAGTATCTGGTTAATGATACTCATAGAGAAATTTCACATGTATCTTGTCTATCAGGTTGCAGTTAGTAAAACCAAGGTATTGGGAGGGACCCTTGCTTCCCTAAGGCCATGTATGCTCTATTTCTGGTAAAAAATCTTTTTTAAGTACTGGTTAAATGCATTGCCAGCTTCCCTGGAAGCGCAATCATTTACTGTTCTTCCCACTAGAAAACGTCAGACAGAAAAAGCAGCCAAAGGCTATATATAGGCTACGTATCTCAAACTAACCCTTAAGAACTGAATAATTTTGCAAGGAGAAAACATTATTTCAAGCTCAATAAATAAAAAAGAAAACTGATAAATACTATTACAGTAACTTAAGGCAAAATTATTCTTAGAAGTATAAGTGAAATAAGAGAAAATAAAACAATACAGAGAAACAAGTGAAAAAAAAAATAGAAGTTAAATCACATAGGTAGAAAAGGAAAGAAAATGCCAAGACAAGTGAACAACAACATGAAAAACCCTTCAGAAGGTTTATATGGAGTGTAGAATATGGAAATTAAAAGAAAACAGGCTGATCATATGTCATAGGTCTCTTGAGTTGTTTACTTAGACATTTCAAGCATATCCCCAAGGAGAAGACTGGGAAAAGCACATACCACTAATTTAATTCTTCTTGTTTGGTCCCACATACCAGAGGAAAAAAAAACGATAGGTTCTCCCACACATTTCTGACCATAAATGTACAGTAGTTTAACATTGTAAGAATTCTTGGAAGATTATTTAAACATGTGCTCCTCTGGATCTACATTTATAATACTTGAACTCTGAGGATCCTTCACAATAATCTCAAAGCAACAATTGGAGATATTTGAAATGTTTATAAAGAGTTCAAAACATCAGCATTGTGATTACATTCTATAGAAAAGTGTGGTTTTTTGAGGAGAAATGTCTGAAACACTGCAATGCTTTCAGTAAGAATTTTCCTTTTCTAGATTAAGATCTGAGGCACATGAAACTTTGTTACAAATCTAGCCTAGCCTTGTAATATGTTTAATTTGTGTCTGTCAACCTCCTTCCACATTGACAATTGTCAGAATGAAAACATTACTTATGACACTATTTCTTAGTCTGTGAAACTGTTTACAGATAACACAATACCATCGTGCAGTCCTATTGCTAACGAACCCACTTGAAAGGGGTCCAAGACAGACCCAACTTTCACCTAAATCTGCAGTTGATTAAATAAGGCTTTAGAATAATGTAGTTAAGAGGAATGAATGAAATATTTCTTTTATCTGATTATGTGAAAAATAAAGTGAACAAAACTACTGTTTCCAGTTAAATAAGCATGTTGTTTTTGTTGTCGCTTGCCCTGAAGTAGATTCTGACTCACAGTAACCCCATGTGTGCAGAGCAGAACTACTCTATATGGTTTTCAAGGCTGCGATCTTCCAAAAGGAGTTAGCCAACCCTGAGTTCAGAGGCATCTCTGAATACATTCAGACCACCAGCTTTCCAGGTATTGCTCAAGTACTTAACTGTGTGAGCCACCCAGGGAACTCCCAAAAGGCATGTGGTTCTATTTAAAAATTACTCTCCCTAATCTTGGCCCTACCCTTTGCAGAGTCTGGGAAACACAGGTAATAGAGGCCATATATCTAAATATTTATAAGTTACCAATCAAGCTAACAAAACTATTACCTAAATCGTATTTTATCTTCCTATCATGGCAGATGGAAACCCTGGTGATATAGTGGTTAGGTGCTATGGCTGCTAACCAAAAGGGCGGTAGTTCAAATCTGCCAAGTACTCCTTAGAAACTCTGTGGGGCAGTTCTATTCTGTCTGTAGAGTTTCTATGAGTCGGAATCAACTCAGTGACAGTGGGTTTGAATTTTTTGGTATCATGGCAAATATTAAACGACATAGAAGTTCAGACAGGTCATTTAATATTATACATGCCATTACAAGAAGATAAAATATAATTTATGTAATGGTTTGGGACTATTATTTCAAATATTTGAACCCTGAGTGATGAAAGACTTTAACTTTGTTGACAAGACTCTGGGAAAATGGCCTTGGATTCCCTGGAACCCTGATCAAATGTACCAAGGTCATCTTACCATGGCCTTTGCAAATTGTTTTCCATTTGTCTGAGATATGCTTCTGCCTCCTCACCTTTTTCTACTAATCACATCTTCCTTAATTTCACACTGAAGCTCAAGTTCCTTCACCTCTGTATTTACAGGAATAGAATTCTGTTTCTCCACTGGACTCTTCTATGTGCATGGTGAAATTAATTCACTGATGTTATCATGTGCGTACTACCTAACACTTTACTCAACTTTGTATAAGCCTCTTGAAGCTATACCTGCATTTGCTCACACTGTATTTCTGGCTTCTAGCCAAGTGCACAGAATATAGCACATACTCAGTGAATAACTTTGGGCATGTGGATTACTTCTGAGACTTTTTAAGAATGCATAATTCCAACAGAACTCACGCAAAGTTGATTCCGGAGCGTTTGTCTTTGATCTAAAACTAGAATGCATTAAGACTCAACTTGACATTATTGGTTCTGTATTGTTTCTCATGAGTCTTTAGCGGCTCCCCAGACTCTTTCCCTTAAACTGGTAGCTCCTTCATCTCTTTACACAGTACTTTTTTAGTATACACTTTTTATTTATTTTATTTTTGAGACATAAGTTGCACATAGTAACAGTCACCTTGTTTTAGTGTGTGGTTCTATAAATTTTGACAAATTGTACTGTTGTGTAACTACCACTACAACCAAACACAGAGTCCTTAACACTGTGCACATAGCTTTCTTTTGCTATTTGTTATATGAACAGTACTGCCACTTATCTACACACAGGTCTTTCGGTATTACACAGAAACCCCTTTAAAGTAGGAATGGTTTCTAGTTCTTTACGCTCAGCAGCCTAACAATAAATGTGCTGATAAATTTATGAACTAACAATATATTACACTTTCCTATGGAATGTGCTAACTTTTCATAAGTACAAAAAATATATTTGTTAAATCACATTAGAACAACTCTCATCATGTCAAAAAAACACCACAAGAAATATATGTAATTCAGAGCTTACCATCCCCAGTTTCAGCACAGAGCTGTAAGCCCAAATTGTTCTGTGGATTAATCACCCAGTGATTGCTGGTCACAGTGATATCAAAGACAAGCCAACCCACATCTAAAGCTTGGGCCTTTCTTGTGTCTAACAGGAAAAGATCTGCATCCCTAAAGAGAAAAAGAACAGAAAACAGACTTAAAGGTTTGAATGAAAATCATCATTTCCTACACTTAAGTGAAAACATTCAAAAAGCTCTTTAAAATAACAGGAGTTAATTAAAGAACAAGGGAGAACAAGTGACTCAAGTGATGAGTAATAAAATACAGAACCCTTTGGTCCTAGACTCCCAACTCAAGCCTGGTGCAGATTAGTAATATCTGAAAGCAATTTCCATTTTCCTGCTTTGCACTGGCCTCTACAAACATTAGACTTAATGGTTCTTAGTTTGGTCACTGGCTACCATGTTTCATAAAACCAGTATCTCTAAGTAGTCCTCTCCAGCAAGTTCACAAAGGATTCAACTGAACAGAGCTAGAAATGAAAGTCACTATTCCAGTTCAGATGAATGTGGGTCCTCAAAGAGATGGAACACAGACAAGATGTGACGCAAACATCTGTTTGGGGGATGGCTTTCTTGGGTTCTCCGTTTTTTATTCTATAACTTGTTTTACGGACACCAAGGCCAAGAGAGGATCACATGGGATTAACCGATTAACCCCACGAGTTGGCAGAAGAATATACCCTAATTTGATTTATCAACTTCTTCATCTATGAGTCTCCTGAGGGAACTAACAGCTATGAATATAACTTGAATGCTTTTAATGGCTATGAATATTAACTGGAATGTTTTTGGAAAATCTCAGTGTTAATGATATTAACACTCATAAACATATTTTTGAGCCTTAATCTTAGCATTAGTTTAATAAATCTATGAATATTTGTTGAATTATGATTATTTTACATATTTAAGTTATTATAAGCAGACTGATGTCAGTGTTAGCTATTCTGACATCTGATCATTAACACAAACAATCCATACTGATGAAATTGAGGCACAGAGTAAAACACTGAAATTCCTTAAAGACAGAGCAGAAGAGACACTATTACACATTTGTATGTTGAAACTATTTAGAAACATTTATCTGTGGCTAATTCAAGCTATGTCACAGCAAGTTATGTTAAGCATTGTTCAGTATTTGTCATCTGTTTACATCAGAAAAGGCACTCCAAAAGTGAGACACATATAGATATATTAATAAACCAAAATCATACATACTGTTTAAAAAAAAAAACTCTAGTTATGCCAAATGAAAATTAACTATTCTTAACAACAGTCGATACTTTAAAGGATACATTTTCATTTTTTTATGTCAACTTTCTACCATTTTCCATTAATCTAAAGAGATTAAAACAAAGGCAATATTATTATTATATAACACAGCTACCCTAGTCTGAACAAAGCAAATTTCATCCTCCTTTCCAATTCCAATCATAATATTTACCAAAGGAAGGTTGCAGCACTTTTTAATATCCCATAGAGAACCTGCTTTGAGATTCTCCATACATGTGACAACCATACACTACAGAGCAATGAGTTGATTCAATTAGTTCTGACTTAAATTTTGTTACTGCTGGGTGCCAACTCACAGCAACTGCACGTGATATTGTAGAACTAACCCAGGTCTTTCTCCAGAAGAGCTGCTAGGTGAGTTCAAGCTGCCAACTTTCAATTAGTAGTGGAGAGCTTAACCATTGTGCCACCAAGGCTCCTTGAATTTTAAGAACCTATTATATTCAAGGTTCATATGAATCCGAATTGACTCGATGGCACTGGGTTTGGTTATTTTTGTTATTGTATTCACAGGCGCACTGTTGGTGCAGTGGTTATAGCTTGGGGACTAAATGAGAGGTCTGTGGTTGGAACCACCAGCCACTCCACAGAAGAGACCTGTTACTCTTGTTTTTATAAAGATTTATATCCTTTCAAATCCTATGGGTTAGTTCTACTCTGTTCTGTAAGGTTGCTGTGAGAACTGATTTGAAGACTTGTTTTGTTTAAATATTTTTGCACAGTATGATATAATATCATTCTAACTCTCTTCCTCTGAATTTAGAAAAACTCCTAAAAAACTGATGCTACAAAATAAGGATTCTTCTTAAAATTTTGAGAAGTTTGATAAATATTCTTCAGATTGTAATTCTGGAGTTCACTTAGTCACACTGTAAGCTTTTTAAATAGCATAAATTAGCTTGGCAAACACATTCTACACTGTTTTCAAGTGTGCTGTCATTTGAAATATGGTAAAAATGTTATAATTAACTCCGAAAAGTTTATAATACCATGCCTGATATGATGTTTATAAATATGTGAATAACTGAAAACATACATTTTGAGAGGGAATGATAATTAATTAACTATCTTTAGGCAGTCATTTAGCCAGCCAAGTGCCGTCATTTAGGTGACGCTTATATTAGTTCTAAGTTGTTCTATTTTCCAAGGGGTAACAAATTGGCAAACTAAAAGAACTATCAACCCTAAGTTTCAGAAAGAAATATGTAAAAGTAAATTTGTACTACTGAAAACAATTTATAATCATTAAAATGTGTACTTTTTTTAGGTAGAAGCTGAATATTGGTACTGACTACAATGTAGGTCAGTGTAATAATTTCTTATACAGCTTAAAGGAAAGTCATTACACAGTTGTTAAATGCAGAGTCTAATTTAGCAGACAAAAGCCTTACAATACCCAGATAGACCTCTGCTGCCATCGAGTAGATTCTGACTCACAGTGATTCAACAGGACAGGGTAGAACTGCCCACCCAGTTTCCAAGAAGCAGCTGCTTGATTCAAACTGCCAACGTTTTGGTCAGCAGCCATGCTATTAATCACTGTGCCACCAGGGACTATGAAATATATAGACGTATTTAATACAGTAGCCAAAGATGAAAACTAATATGGATCAACATGAATACATAGTATCTATGGCTGCACACTGATGTTTGTTGCTAGGTGTTGTTAGTGTTGTTTCCTACTCAGTACAACAAACACCACCTTGTAGAAGAACACAATCCCATGCCACCCTCACAATCTTGGTCATGTTTGAGTCTATTGTTGCAAACACTGTCTCAATCCGTCTCATTGAGGGTCTTCCTCTTTTTCACTGACCCTCTACTTTACCAAGCATGATGTCCTTCTGCAAGGACTGGTCACTACTGACAACAAGTCCAAGTATGTGAGACGAAGTCTCCTCATCTTTGCTTCTAAGTATATTCTGGCTGTACTTCTTCCAGAAGAGATTTGTTTGGCTGTCTGGCAGTCCATGGTATATTCAAAATTCTTTGCCAACATCATAATTCAAAAGCATCAATTCTTCTGTCTTCCTTATTGTCTAGCTTTCACACTGCTATGAGATGCATGAAAACACAACGGATTAGTCCTTAAAGCAACATCTCTGCTTTTTAGCACTTTAAAAAGATCTTTTCCAGAAGATTTGTCCAATGCAATGTGTCATTTGGTTTCTTAACTGCTGCTTTCTGTAGGTGTTGACTATGGATTCAAGTAAAATGAAATTCTTGATAACATCCATCTTTTTTTCTGTGTATCGTGACACTGCTTACTGGTCCAGTTGTGAGGATTTTTGTTTTCCCTATGTTGAGGTATATTCCACGCTGGACGCTGTAGTCTTTGATACTCATCAGTAATTTCTTCAAGTCCTCTTTGCTTTCACCAAGCAAGGTCATGTTACCTGCACATGGTACACTGTTAATCAGTTTTCCTCCAATGCTGGCAGCCTGTTCTTATAGTCCAGTTGTCTGATTATTTGTTCAGCATACAGACCAAGTAAATACGGCGAAAGGAAACAACTCTGACATACTCCTTTAAATCACATAGTATCCCCTTGTTCTGTTTAAAGAAATGCCTATGCAGAGATTCCTCATGAGCATGATTAAGAGTTGTGGATTTCCTGTTACTCACAATGTTACTCATAATTTATGAGGACAGACAATTAAGTTTGCAAACTCATCCTTGAAAAAGTGCTACATACTTCATTGCTGAATACCACTATGGTCACCTTCGAAGAACTTCCTTTGGGAAGCTATGCACCAATGTCAGCACCTAGAGCACCTGTCAAAGTGATTTAGGAACTCTTTTTCTGAAACAGCCATCACTGCTGTCATTATATTAACCTTGATGTCCTGAATGTCATCAAAATGTCTTCCTTTCAATACTTCCTTTACCTTCAGGTAAAGATAAAAGTCAGTGGGGGCCAGAGTAGCTGAGTAGGGAGGGCGTTCCAATACAGTTATTTGTTTACTGGCTAAAAACTTCCTCATAGACAATTACACAAATAAGTTTGCAAACTTGCCACTGTGTTACTGTGTACAATGACCATTGAAGAAAGAGTTCCAAACTTGCTTTGAAGGGTAGACTAGATACTGGTATTGGTGCATAGCTTCCCAAAGGGAGTACTTCAAAGTTGACTGTAGTGATATTCAGCAATGAGATATTGTAATAGTTCAAACAATTAAGTTTGTGGACTTCTGAGATGACCTTGTATGTTTCACACAGTTGAATGCCTTTGTATAGGCAATAAAACACAGTTAAACATCTTTCTGGTATTCTTTGCTTTCAGCCAGGATTCATCTAATGTCAGCAATGATATCCCTTCTTCCCCGTTCTCTTCTGTTTCTGACTTGAATTTCTGGCACTTCCCTATTGATACACTACTGCAACCACTTTTTAATAGTGTTCAGCAAAATTTTACTTTTCTGTGACATTAATGACATCATTTGACAATTTCTACATTCTGTTTGATCACCTTTCTTTGGAATGGGTGCAAAAATGGGTCTGCTTCAGTCAGTTGACTAGGTGGCTGTGTTGCAAATTTCATGGCATGGACAAGTGAGCCCTTTCAGCATTGTATCTGTCTGTTGAAACATATGAATTGATATTCAGTCAATTCCTGGAGTTTTGTTTCACCAATGACTTCACTGCAGCTTGGATCTCTTTCTCCAGCACCACACATTCTTGATAATATGCCACATCCAGAAATGGTCGAACACTGACAGACTGTCCACCCATTCGCTTTGTTACAGTGATTCTGTGTGTTCCTTCCATCTTTTTTAGAGGCTTCCTGCGCTGTTTAGTATTTTCCCATCAAATCCTTTGATATTACAATTGGTGGCTTGAATCTTTTCTTCAGTTCTTTCAGTTTGAGAAATGCCCAGTGTGTTCTTCCTTTTTAGTTTTTTATCTCCAAGTCTTTGCACACATTTCATTATCATCTTTTACTTACGCTTCTTGAGTTGCCCTAGAAATTTTCTGTTTCAAATATTTTGCTTCATCATTTCTTCCTTTGGCTTTAGCTACTCAACATTCAAGAGCAAGTATCAGAGTCTCTTTTGACATCCATTTGGGGCTTTTCTTTCTTTCTTGGCTTTTTAATGACCTCTTGTTTTCTTCACAGATGTCATTCCACAACTCATCTGGTCCTTCATCATTTGTGTTCAACGAATCAAATCTATTCATTTTTAGCTAAAATTAAACACATTGTAGCAGATCTTACTTTAATTGTGACCAGTTTAAACACGTTGAATAATGTATAAGGAACCAGTAGATATGTATATATTAATTTTCAAGAGGAAACAGTTTTGCCTACATACCTTGGAGTGTCTCAAAACTGCTAGAAGTGTGCTTCACTAAGAACTGAGCAACAGGAACCAAAATTCAACAAAATTTGAGTTACTATCAACTTCACAACCCACCTTAAAATACAGATTGGTTACTAGGAAAATTAGGGACATATATAGGGTCCCCATGAGTCAGATCCAACTCGACGGCACTTGGCTTGGCATCAGAGAACATAATGAAGAAGTGCTAAAACAGCTTTTATCTTCTTTGATATAAAAATCAGTGCAGTTTAATGAAATGAATGAGAATCTGTGAATCAGATGGAACTTGAACAAATAAGGAACTTCTCAGCCTCAGTTTCCCTATGTATAAAAAAAATCACATCATAATCCTTCCATTAAAAGATATTGTGAAAATAAAAAAATTACACGTACTATAATCTACATACTTATCAGAATGAAATAGAAATTACACTTGAATCTTTTTAAAGTCTATCATAATCATAATACAGGTGTCTCTAAATTGCTTAATTTGGGGCTGTAAATTAGGGTAAATGTTTTTTTGGAAGACACATTACCTTCAAACATCCTTAGTCGATGTAAATTTTGGGTGCCTATAAATATTAGCTGATAGAGATGAGTGCAAAAAAGAGGAAGAGGATGCAGCGGGGCAAATGAAGGAAAAGTGATGGGAAAGGGAGAAAAAGGAAGAAAGAAAAAGATGACGTAGGAAATTTAGGATATTTCTGGAAATGTCTCAAAAAACCAACTGCTGGCTATCTTTATAAGTAATCCTTTTAAAAATTACTTATATAAGCACAGAGGGGAAGAGGTTGCATTCTAGATGTAACACTTATAGATCTAAACTTATAGATCTAAAAACAAACAAGCAAAAAATCTGTGGGTACTTGTTCTTTCGACGTGCTCCAGTAACAACATCAAACTCAAAACCCAAAACCAAACTCATTGTCATCGAGTAGATTTAGACTCACATCAACCCTACAGAACAGAGTAGAAACGCCCCATGAAGTTTCCAGGGCTGTAATCTCTGTGAAAGCAGACTGCCAAACCTTTCTCTTATGGAGTTGCTGGTGGGTTCAAAGCGCCAATCTTTTTGTTAGCAGCTGAGCACCACCAGAGCTCCTCAGCATCATACAGAAATTCCAGAAAATGCTGTTTTCAAACACAGATAGGCTTGAAGATGATACGCTTTGTGAAACTGTGACAAATGATTCAGAAGCTGGCTCTGGTGACAGACATGATATCAAAGATACCTACGAAGGGCTTATATATAGAAACAAGGCATATGACCATATTTATGAAATTATTTCATTTGACATGATTTAAAATATGTACATATAATTCTAACAATAAACTATTACAGTCTTCACAATTTTAACTACAACCATTATAAATCTCTAAGCAAATTCAAATGCATAAATGTTCAATTTCCTTCTCTAATTTTTTTTTTTCTTTTACTTGGGTAAATGAGGTTAATCTTTATATAGCTGTATCATGATTATATGATGTCCCCATAATCAAGCACACATATTATCTCAACATGCCTAGTACCGTGTCTTGCATGTAGTAATGCAGTATCACGTGTTTTAAAAAGTTAGCTTTCCTTAGTACCTCTATACCCAGTAAGACTAATATATATATATATATATATATACACATATATATGAGAATTTCATGCCTGCAACCAACTAGTCTGAGATTCTACCTCTGACAGTGACCAAACGAAACCACAAAAAACACAAACTAACTGGAACTTGCATTACTTACCCAAACCACTAATTTATCGATGGAAGATTATAAAGAGAAGTTGGACGACTTCTCCATAGCTACTGGCTAGTTGGAGTCCAGCCAGGACCCGAAGCCAGAGCTCCGCATTTCTTTCTGAGAAAAGCTTCCCTACACCATGGTTGCTGCACTCACCCCGTTTCGGTCGTCTGGTGCTGCTCTAACAGAAATACCACAATGTGGATGGTTTTAACAAAGAAGTTTATTCTTACACAATCCGATAGGCTACAAGTTCAAATTCAGAGGTTCTGCTCCAAGGGAAGGCTTTCCCTCTGTCAGCTCTGGAAGAAAGTCTTTGTATGGCAACAGTCTCTGGTTGGAGAGCATCTTGGCACAGGAATCTCAGGTCTGAAGGACACAGTTACTCTGAGAGTTGCTTTTTTAAATGTGTGAAGTTCCTAACTCTCTGCTTGCTCCCTTTGCTTTTATCTCTTGTAGGATGAGACGATAAAAGGTTCGGCAAGCCACACTCCATGGAAACCCCCTTCACACTGAAGCTTGGAGGTGACCTTACAGTCCCACCCCAATCCTCTCTAACATAATCCTGTGTATTAGCCCCAGACAGAGATTAGGATTTCAAGCACAGGAAAATCACAAAATGGAGGGCAATCACAGAATACGGGGAATCACAGCCTGGACAAATGACTACACATATTTGGGGGGGTACACAGTTCAGCCCATAACAGTCCCAATATCCTAATTGCTCTCCTTCTACTCAAACACTATTAGATTTTGGCTTGGTGTAATGAATGACTGAGCCATAAGATACCAGCCTAAAGCAGGTTAGGTAGAAATGAAGCCACAGAATAACCTCAGATACTCTGCAAAGTCATCTATTCATTCATTCATTCATTCATTGATTTATTCACTGTTGACTTTAGATTTGTAGACTTTTGGTCATGGTTTTGTACTGTCTTAACTTACCTAAGCTAGAACCACCAGGTATAGCTCTGGATTTGAGTTGGTCACAAAGAAATATGGTTAACATTTGAAAGGTTTAAGTAAAGCAGTAACCATATTTATGCTTAGAAGATAGTTATGTGGTCAGATGTTACAGCAAGTCAGGTGTATTGTCCAGATCTTCTAGCTCTTTCTGTTGATGTGGGGCAGGAGTTGGGCTTGCAGCTCCTTCAGATTCCACTAAATCTGTTGTTCCCAGTTCCTTTGAATATAGGATCAGAAGGTCAGAATGTAGGCACCTCTGTGAAGAAGAGTTTGTGCTTGAATTACTGAATATGCTTTTCATCACTGGAGTTGGCGGTTGGAAGTTTATAGACAGGAACCATGTCCTCATGGGTTCCAGATCACTCTTGAAGATTCTACTCTGTCTTTCACAGTGGTATTTCCTGCATGACTGCCTGGCCTCAGAGTCTTAGGCACTACTATCAGATGTAGATCAACATACTTGTATAGATTATTTAACCAATTCCCATAACTGCATAAGATTAAATCCCTACAATAAATGCTTTGTGCACTATTCCCTAGCAGGACTGGACAACTGTCTTGTATTTGGTTAACTATACTGGACCACTTGTATCACGGAGGGGCAGTGGTTTCTCCTCACTGGAACAGGTGCTATGAATCTGTCTTCTTTCCCCATGATGCTTCTGCCAAAATCACCATCCATGAGCATAAAGACTATCTTATTCATTGCCATGGAACTCTACACATCATTGCTTTTGACAAAAAAAAAAAAAACATTTTGTAGCAAATGAAGTATGGAATGAGGCTTATGTTCACAGAAATTCACTGCTTTGTCATGTCCTCCATCATACTGAAGTAGCTGACCTGATAAGACAGTGGAATGGCCTTTGGAACACTTAATTATCCCGCCAGCTGGGTGACAACATCTTCCAAGAATGTACTGATATCCTCAAGGAAATGTCATAGGATCTAAGTCAGCAAACAATACAAGCATTTACTGATAAAGATCAAAGACTATGTCATTCAGTATGGAATACATATCAACATAAAGGAAAAAAATCCTACCAAATGGACCAATAAGCAACATATGGTAATCATAGAAAATTCTGAAGTTGTCGATTTCATTTTACTTGGATTCACTAATCAGTGTCCTTGCAAGCACCAGTTAAGAAATCAAACAATGCATTGCATTGGACTAATCTGCTGCAAAAGACCTCTTAAAAGTGTTGAAAAGCAAAGATGTCACCTTGAAGACAAAGGTGCACCTGACCCAAGACACAGTATTTGAATTTCTTCATGTACATGTAAAATGTGGACAGTGAATAAGGAAGATCAAAAATGAACTGATACTTTTGAATTACGTTGGTGGAGAATATTTAATATACCATGGATTGCCAGAAGAAAAGAAAAATCTCTCTTGAGAGAAGTACAGCCAAGATATTGCTTAGAAGGAAGGGTGGTAAGACTTCCTCTCATATACTTTGGACGTGTTGCCAAAAGGGACCCATATCCTGAGGAGGACATCACATTTAGTAATTCACTGGGTCAGTGAAAAAAATGAAGACCCTCAGTGAGATGGATTGACACAGTGGCTGCAAAAATGGGCTAAAATATAGCAAAGATGGTAAGGACAGTGCAATGTTTTGGTCTGTTGTACACAGGGTCACTATGAGTTGGAACTGACTCAGTGGCACCTGAGAAAAACAACAACAAATGTAGTTATTGACAGACTAAGAAGACAGACCTGTCTACCAACTTCCAATAAATCAGTCGCTGGGAACATTATGGAGTTCAGTTCTATTCTGACACATATGAAGCCACCATGAGTTTGAGGCCGACTGTACAACAGGTAATAACAACAACGTATGTGGAGTGTATATGTGTGTAGATGAGAGACAGGCAAGAAACAGTCAACTAAGAATAGATACACTATCTAATAAGCACTAAAGCTTTCTAAGAAGAAATTTTGAAAACTGACTGGAGGCTGAACAACTTAATTTTAGGGCACTAGTTGCAACACTACCTTTATTCCATGACACGTGTATCTTAAGGTCCACAATGACGGGTTCACAGTTTCTAGAATCATAACGATCTCATCTCCTTCTATCTTTGAGTAATTAAAATACAGTAAAAATGTAATTAAGGCCACCCAAAGGTGAAGCTTGCATCTTCTGAGTATTTCTGACAAAAAAATATCATTTAAGACACCCAACATACAGCTCGAGTTCTGAATATATTAATAAGGTGCTACAAGTTGGTAAATGATATCCTTTCAAGTTTACAATGCCAAAAGTTTCTCTCATGAGCAGCTTTAATTAAAATATGTTAAAAGTTGAATTTGTCAGTTCACTCGTTTTTTCAAACGGTGATTACAATATTCTTCAAATCTCACTGTACATTAATTTTCTGAATATCTGATCCCATGTTGCATTTACATTTTCAAGTACAAATGCAAACTGGTAAAATAACAATATTAGCTGAAGCGGAGTGAAAAGTTTGGTAGAAATGGAAAACCATATTGGATTCCTACTACAAAAATTCTATTACTCTCCTCTCTGTGGAATTTTTTTTTTAATTGCTAAGACACTTTTTAATATTTAGCAGGTTTGCTGACATTACACAATCCACTGTTTTTCTCCTGCATAAAAGTTTAAACATGTGCCACATGTGGTCCTGTCACTCAACAAGAAACAAACAGACAGTTCAGCCACTCTTACGGATGCCTATTGAATGAGTACAGCACTCAGTGCAGGTTCCTAAGAGCTCTTTTACATTATATTCTTGTCACCCAAATAGGATAGAGTCTAAGAAAAATTAGCAGATTATTTCTAATTTAAGTTTACAATTCAAATCTTCAAACAGAGAAGGATTTCTGAAATCTGTAATACAACATCATGAATATTTTGGATGTGATAATTCTTGTCAAGAGATCTGCCCTGTCCACTGTAGAATGTTCAGCAGCATCCATCCCCACATTTCTACCCCCAACTTTATACTCATTAGCACCCTCTGTCCAGTTATAACAACAAAAACTGGCTCCTAACATCACTAAATGTTTTCCAAAGGAGCAAAACAATCATCTCAGCTGAGGAACACTGAGATAGTGTATGTTCCCTGCACACTGAAAAGAAGCAAAGGATACCTGTGTACTAGACATCTCTGATCCTGTATCTTGCTCTGCTACACTACTCTCAAGAGCCCATGAAATCCTCCTGAGTAGAAACTGTCAATGTACATTTTAAAGTACGTCCAAAGAATCACAAATCTTAGAGAAGCAGGAGAAGGCAGATGATGTAAATATGAAGCTGACTGTGAGCTGGAATGATGACAGCTTGACTAAATTTATCCAAACACTGAAGGTGGCTAATAACATTGAGCAGGCTAGCTTAAAATGTTTTCACAATGGAGTACAGAAATTTATAATCATAGCAGAGCATTAGGAAAAGGGTGAATTATACATTTGACATTTTCTTCTGGGAATACATATATACATTTGTGAAAAAATTAATTCATGTAAAGCATTTAACACAGTGAGTGCCAGACATGTGGTCAACGCCTGTTAAAGGAGTAAGTGCTGGCTTCTATTCTTATCAGTGGAAATACTGACACTGATAAGTTTGTGGGTTTTTTTTTTGTATCATCTCATTCATATGCCTATAATGTTGACAGATTCTTATTCTAGGATACACCTTTTTTTTTCTTTTCTATTTTTTAGCCTAGGAAACTCCTACTTATCTTGAAATGTCCAGCTCAAAAGTAAATTCTTCTCCTTGGCTTCCCCTAAGTTTTCCCACCTTACCACCCAAAGAATTAATTTTTCCTCCATTTGTATTTCCAAAACACTTAGTGCATACTTACATCATAGTGCTTAGCACACTGTATCATAGTTATTAAAGTCTGTGTGCGGCAGGCCCACCACAGCCTCTGGCCTCCAGGCTATGAGTTTTTGAGGTCTTATTTACTCTGCTATCTGCCCCTTGTTCTTGCCACATGCTAGGCAATCAACAAAAGCATGCTTAGCTCAGCGGAATTATCTGGAAAATTCAATCATGTGGAAAACCTCATTTCCCAATAATGCCAGATATATGAGGTGTGACTGAAGAGCAGTACCTTCTATATAGAACTTGAGGCTGTCAGACTTATATGAAAAGATTAAATAAGTGAAATGATGCAGAGTGTGAACTTTTTACCAAGAAAAATAAAAGTGTGAATACATATCAGAACACTCCTTTAAATTGCACACATTTATATATGAGAAGGGGTAAATGGGAGATGTGGGAGGTGGTAAGAATGGGCGGTGTATTTTTAAGAGTTTTAAGTCTTCTTAAGATAAATAAGAGGGAAAAGGATGACACAATGAATTAGTAATGTTTCCATTATTTGGTCATAAAACACCATCAAAGAATTCATGAACTGGATGATTGATAGGTCAAATGATGTCTTGACTATAAGGCTATAAAACATCAGTCTATGTTACTGCCATGATCCGCAGCCCCAACAGTCCTAAGCGATACCTGAGAGAAAGCAAGCTTTGTATATGTGAGAATATATATGTATTGTCAAATGTATTACACTAGTGAGTACAATCTGCACTCACTCTGCATTTGTTTCTGAGTTTAATTCAAAATATAAAGTACATAAAATCTGCCAATTTGATGACAAGTTTCAAGAAGTGATTGCGGCTTTGAAACTGGTCAGAGACACTAACTGTTTTTTGTTGGTGTTGTTCCCCCATCCCCATTTTAGTTGCTAAGGAATACATGATACCACAAATAATCAAAACTAAAAAATCGGACTTAAAATTGTCTTTTCAAGTTAAAGTTCTTTTTGTTAGAATTGTGGTGATGTGATAAGAAAATGAAGAATTTTTAATCTATTTCCTCCTTTAGAGAATAAAAGTCAAGGTCCCAAATTATAAAGAAAATTTCCCATAGTATAAAAGAAAGAAAACAAATATTAATCATCATGCGGGGGGTGATAAAATGCCTTAAATTGATTAAGAAAAATGAAGAGCAAAAGATTTTTAAAACCCTGGTGTTCCCTTTCTTTCTTTCTTTTTTTTTTTGGTAAGACAGAGAGGCTGTTACGTGGAAGCGTGAGGCCAGATGGAGTCATGAGTGGGGAGAACTGTAAAACCTAGAGGGACTTTCAAATCAATTCCTCTTCGTTTTCTGTGTCTGTAATTGGCCATGAATGTCATTACATCCAAATGAAACACATTTCAGTAGGTCACACGTGTTACCAGGGGGTTGTACTACAACTTAACACTTGTTTTCTAGGATACAAATTAGATATAAAGGTGATACCTATTTGTGTATTCCTTGATGATTTGATAGATGCTAATCTTAATTGTGTCATTTTCAAATCGATTGTTGCTCTGATCCTTGTATATCCGGAATTCAGCTGCTGTCACTGCTTCTCCATGAGGAATTTGAGTAAGATCAAATCGAAATTCTTTGTAATGCCTCCGCTGGTGAGAGAAATCCTTGTCTCTTTCAACTAGAGGGGAAAAAAAGGAAGTAAAAATGTTAGTCCTCTATAAAACAGGAAAAATCAATGGTGAATTCTCCAGCTTTGAAAATAAAAACAAACAAGCAGGATATTATAAAATTGGGAAAACACTAAAACCACAGAGGAATACGTGCTTCCAGCTAAAGGAAATTCCATGAACCAACAGTCTTTAGTTCAGAAGAAAAAAAAAACTCTGTGGTTTTATAAAAATTCCGTAACCCTGAATGGAAAGACTATCCAAAAATGTTTTAAAAGTAGAGGTTGTAAAGTGACTAGTAATATCTATCAAGTACCAGAACTCAGAAAGTTTCACACAGGATTTAGAAACATGTTCAAGACAGCTCCTAAGTTCCCAGTAATGTCAGAGGTGAGATTTATCTGGACAGGAGGAAAACAGGAAGGAGGCCTGAGCAAGTTCAGATACATGAGGACTTTGTTCTGACATTTCAGAGGTCAAGTAAATGAAACAGATTCATTTAAACAAGGAACATTATTGCTAAAATGTCTTCTCCAAAGAAATTTTATCCCCCTTCAGCAGCAGAAATGTGCTTTAAAAAAGAAAACATTTTCATAAGTTCTTACAGATTGTTTAGTGCCACATCCTTAACCTGATGCCTCCCAAAGACTTCTGACTGTTCTTACTCAGAATTGAAAAGGGGACATTTTTTTCTCCTTCAGCAACCTTCATACTAAACCAAGTTAGACAACTTCCCCTCTGGGGGATATTAAGGAATGTTGTAGAATTTAGAACACTAAGTACAAGGCATATAATTGCATTATCTGGCTTTGAAAGACAGTATATTGCTTGATAAGTCTATATGTAAAACAAAACAACAACAAAAACACCACTGCCATTGCATCAGTTCTGACTATGTATAGCGGCTACCAAAAACTTTCTTAAATTTTGTACTCTAAGGACTCATTCTTAGAAAATACAGTATCATTTGTTGGAGTCAAAATTCTCAGCGTTAGTAGGTTGCTCAAAATCTGTTTTGAAATCCAAAGGGATTTTAAAAATCCATTGCAAAAGGCTCTGCAGAGTCATAGACTACAGCGTTTTTTTGTTGTTTGTTTTTAAAAATTGTTCAAGCGACATGCATTTTGCCACACCAAAGGATGCACATGTTATACAATTGGCTGCCACAAGGTTCAAAACTTGGATTAAGAACAAACATACCTTTAGAAAGTTAACTGAATTTATGTTAAAACTTGTATAAATACATGAACCTTGGGATCCTAAAGCAGAGATAGGTTTGGGGTAGACAGAAAAGGTTCCTGGTCTTCCAGGAACGACTCTTTTGAAGGGAGCTGTCTATACCTCATGTACCAGGACCGGGATTATTTCGGGCCAGAGAGGAATGTCCTAAGAACAAAATCCACAATTTCTTGTGTGTCTTCTCCATAACATTCTCCAGCTTATTTTTCCCAGAGGAGTAGGAAGTGGTTTACAAAAGCAAGGATTTCATCACGGCTGTCACCTCAGACACATCGGTCAGTGTGCAGAAAACTGTAAGTACACCTGCAGCTGTTTATTTCTCATAAAGCCGGGCAAGTATGGTTCCCTCGAGGTGTTTGGCTCATGCTAGCACCATCACGCATTACTATAAAGTTTCTAATTTAATTTTTTAAAGATATCATTATCTTGAACATAAAAGACATCCATTCCCAGAGAGATCACTAATCAATTATTTCCCTAAATCAGGAATATGACACCATTCTTAGAATGTTATTTAAACATCTTCTCTGTTGAAATATCGGCTGACAATCACAGACTGCTGTGAGCCCATCTCCTTTCTGTTTTTTCTCTGTTCTCTTTCTCTGTCTCCTGAATGAGTCATATGAGAAAGTACAATGCTAGAAAATACCTACAAACTTAAATCTAGCAATACTTAATAACTGAATATGCACTCATGAGTATTAAAACAAGACACTGTTTTCAGACAACTGAACTTAGTGTATGTTCATTATTTTCTGATGCTAACTTTAATGAAATAAATCACACTATGTAACAATATTTAAATAGTACCTTTGGCTATTATACGCCAGGCACGTTTTCTGAGAACTTTATGAATGCTATTTTACTGTACTTCATAACAACCTATGATGTAGGCACCATTATTATATTCATTTTGAAGATGAAGAAACCAGAAAAGAAATATTTTGCCAAAGGATTTGAACCAGGGATTTGGTGCCACCAACCTATGGTTCTGAAATGCCAAGATAGGCTGTTTATGATTGCAGAAAATAACTTTGTCCTATATTCTCTTCATTCGGAAAGACAACATTTAGAATTCTAAGTGATAACAATCATTATTTGATTTTTCATTGTTAAAAATCAAATT